>CM023864.1:33910876-36659219 GCA_013389735.1 Phaseolus lunatus | reverse complement strand
TTTCTGTTATTGTGGTTGTTTTCTCAAAACTGTGATGATCGTGTAATTGTACACGGGAGCAGATGACCTTCCAGGAAGGAAGAGCTCCCTAAAGGGGTGGTCGCCGAGGGCAGAGATCGCCCATTTCCACCTCTCGGTGGAGATCGCCGGTTCTGGTGTCCTGATAGAAGATCGCCAGTTTTGAGGCCTTCTGTTAGAGATCGCCGTTTTAAAGTTGGAGATCGCCGTTCTTTTGAGACCGCCTATCTTACTGCATTTCTTTTATTATTTTCGTAAAATCTTGCAAACAATTGATTTGGTTATGTATTAAACTCCCTAAGGGGGGAGTACTTCATTTCTGATATATATATATATATATACATTTTATTTGCACTCTTCAATATTATTTGGTTACACTTAATTTCAATTATACATGTATGTATGTATTATTTTTGGTGGGATGTTACATTAATGGTATCAGAGCAGTTCGTCCTTAGGATGACCTGAGGGCTGTGGATCCATTGTGTTTCTTCTGCTCATAAAAGTTATTTGAGTTTTTAAATAACAACTATAGTGAAAGGTTTCAAACGTTTGTATTGAAAGTTTGTGTGTGCTTGGGCTTTAGTGAATGTATGCTCAAATTGAAAATCTTGGTATCAAGAATGAGAAGATCCTGATAAAGGAATGAGGGTGCACACTCATAACTGGATCAAGATGATTCTTAATCTTAATTCAAGAGGTTTGATGTTTAGCCTACATTGAATTCTGGTGTGATTTTGAGTGTTCTTGAATTTGACTGAGGTGGTAGTTGGATTGATGTTTGCACACCAGTAACTGTTCTGGTGTTTTGTTGGGATTATAAGTCTTGTGATTCTGTTGATGAACTCAAATTCTAGATGACTTTGAGATGCTGACCTTTGTAAGGTCTAGCTGTTACCCCTTGAATGAATTGATTCTTATCGATTTCATTCTTATAGTTGTAGGGAATATAGAAGTCAATAGATTCAGAAGATGGCACGTAGACCTGCTACCCCACCTCACCTTCCTCAGAGATGAGTCAGATCGCCAAGGCCATAGAGATGATGGCGACTGCCATTCAGCAGCAGAATGCGGCGATGGCTCAGAACCATCAAGCCACAATGCAGCACTGGGAAACTGCTCGGTCTGCTGATGAAACAAACTCCCACGTCGGTCAGCCCCAAGAACAGATGGGACTGGCCGAGTTCATGAGGCACAACCCACCTAAGTTCAGTGGGAATGCTACCCCTGACCAGGAGATCAGTGGGTCAGGGAGGGAGGTGGGAGAAAATCTTTAGGGCGACCTCATGCCCTGAGAGAAAAGAAGCTGCTGTTCGCCACTTATCTGCTATCAGGAGAAGCTGAGTTCTGGTGGATGGGAGCTCAGCAGATGATGGAGGCCCGAGAGGATGTTCTGGATTGGGAGAGCTTCAGAGCGAAGTTCTTGGAAAAATACTTCCCAGACAGCGCCAAGTTTGCAAGGGAAGCTGAGTTCTTAAAGTTGGAGCAGGGGGACATGTCAGTAAACGCCTATGCTGCCGTTTTGAGTACCTCGCCCGGTTCTATACCCAGGCGACCTCCGAGGCCTGGAGGTGTAGGAAGTTCGAGGAAGGGCTGAAGCATGGGCTGAAGAAGACCATAGCCCCGATGTGCATCAGGGAGTTCCACGCCTTAGTGGAGAAGGCGAAGATGGTGGAGACCCTGGAAAAGGGTGAGTCTCGGGTGATCAGGTCACACCCAGGAGGTCCTTCCAGTGGGAGAGCTAAGGCACAGCACCCACAAAGCAAGCCCTATGCGAGACCCCCATCACATCGGGCAGGAGCAGCACCTCCCCAGTTCCAGCAGCAGCAATCTTGGAAACCCAAGTGCTTCAATTGTGGTGGACCACACGCCTCCAACGCATGCCCCAAGAAGAGTTCGGAGAGAGAAGGTGCTACATCTGCCAAAAGGCGGGGCATTTTGCTAGAGAATGCCCTAACCAGAATGGGGCGAACCCAGCCCAGTGGCTCTCAGCAGATGAGAAACGAGGGCAGAAGACCTCAAGCAGCAGGGAGGGTGTTCGCCATGTCTGGGGCAGAGGCAGCTCAGTCAGGTAACCTCATCCAAGGTGTTTGTTTTATTGCTGGTAGAGGTGTAAGGGCTTTGTTTGATTCTGGAGCGACACACTCCTTTGTGTCAAGCCTGTGTGTAAGAGTTGGGTCTCCTAGTGAAGGAGTTACCTTTTGAGCTGTTGGTCTCTACACCTGCGTCAGGACAGGTGTCGACCTCTACAGTGTGCCCTGAATGTCCAGTGATTGTAGAAGGACGCAGATTCAAGGTGAACTTGATCTGCCTACCTCTTCAGGACCTGGATGTCATCCTGGGAATGGATTGGTTAGCTGCCAATCACGTTCTCATAGACTGTGGTAGGCAGAAGGTAGCGTTTCCAGACCCCCATGAACCGGATGTTAACAGTTCAACAAGGGCGATCAGAGTTGGAAGAAGGGGCGAGGTGTTGTTTCGTGGTGCTCGCCCGGTTGGAAGTAGAGAATAAAGGGGACGTAAACAAGATACAAGTGGTGAGAGATTTCACCGATGTGTTCCCAGAGGAGGTGCCTGGATTACCCCCTAAGAGAGAAGTGGAATTCTCTATTGACTTGGTACCTGGAGCTGGACCAGTGTCAATGGCACCTTACAGGATGGCACCAGCCGAGTTAGTGGAGTTAAAGAAGCAAGTGGAAGAGTTGCTGGAGAAGCAGTTCATCAGACCCAGCGTATCTCCATGGGGAGCTCCAGTGCTCCTAGTCAAGAAGAAGGATGGGGGGTCTCGGCTGTGTATAGACTACAGGCAATTGAACAAATTGACCATCAAGAACAAGTACCCCCTACCTCGGATTGATGATTTGATGGACCAAATTCATGGGGCCTCGGTGTTCTCCAAGATTGACCTGAGATCGGGGTATCACCAAATCTTGGTAAAAGCTGAAGATGTTCAGAAGACAGCTTTTAGGTCTCGATATGGGCACTACGAGTATGTAGTGATGCCATTTGGAGTCACCAATGCTCCAGCTCTATTCATGGACTACATGAATAGGATCTTTCGCCCTTTCTTGGATAAGTTTGTGGTGGTCTTCATAGATGACATCCTCATTTATTCAAGGACCGAGGAAGAGCATGAGGAACACCTGAGGACAGTATTGGAAATACTGAGGGAGAAGCAGCTCTATGCCAAGTTCTCTAAGTGTGAGTTCTGGCTAAGGGAAGTCAACTTCTTAGGACACGTGATATCTGCCCAGGGGATCTCGGTAGATCCAGCCAAGGTAGAGGCAGTGCTGCAATGGGAACGTCCTAAGACAGTGACTGAGATAAGGAGCTTTGTGGGGTTGGCGGGCTACTATCGGAGGTTTATTGAGGATTTTTCCAAAGTAGTGGCTCCTTTAACACAACTGACCCGCAAGGACCAACCCTTTGCTTGGACCGACCGATGTGAGCAGAGCTTCAGGGAACTAAAGGAGAGGTTTGACCAGTGCTCCAGTGCTGGTGATTCCAGAAGTAGGAAGACCTTTTGATGTCTTCTGTGATGCCTCACATCAAGGCTTGGGATGCGTCTTGATGCAAGAGAAGAGGGTGGTTGCATATGCTTCAAGGCAACTCAAGGTGCATGAGAAAAACTACCCTACTCATGATTTGGAGTTGGCAGCGGTAGTGTTTGCCTTGAAGATCTGGAGGCATTATCTGTATGGAGCTCGGTTCCAGGTATTCAGTGACCACAAGAGCTTGAAGTACCTGTTCGATCAGAAGGAGAGCTAAACATGAGACAAAGAAGGTGGATGGAATTCCTAAAGGACTACGACTTTCAACTCATGTATCACCCAGGGAAGGCCAATGTAGTGGCAGATGCCTTGAGTAGGAAGTCTATACAAGTCGCCACCATGATGATGGAAGAGCAGAAACTGATCGAGCAGTTCAGGGACTTAAACCTGGGAGTAGAGTTTCACGTGAATCACATTAGTTGTAGTAAGCTGACTATAACTAATGACTTCCTGGGAATGTTGAAGGATAAGCAATTGGAGGACCCTAGCCTGAAGCGCACTATGGAGTCGCTAGGAACAGATCAGGCGAGAGGCTTTGAGATGGGCGATGATGGGATCTTGAGGTTTGATGGCAGGATTTGCATACCTGCAAATGATGAGTTGAAGAAGATGATCCTAGAGGAAGGTCATAAGAGTCGCCTTAACCTCCACCCAGGCATGAACAAGATGTACCATGACTTGAAGGAGTCATTTTGGTGGTCAGGCATGAAGAGGGACGTCGCCCAGTACGTGGCAACCTGCTTAACGTGTCAAAAGGCGAAGGTAGAGCATCAAAGACCTGGCGGGCTGTTGCAGCAACTGGATATCCCCGAGTGGAAGTGGGACAGCATTGCCATGGATTTTGTCACCCATTTACCCAGATCGGTAAAGGGTCATGATGCAATCTGGGTCATCATTGATAGGCTGACGAAGAGTGCCCACTTCCTCCCAGTAAATATGAAGATGCCCATGGCCAAGTTGGCACAGCTGTACATCAAGGAGATTGTGAGGTTGCATGGAGTGCCTTCCAGCATCATTTCAGATAGAGATCCCAGGTTCACTTCACGGTTTTGGCAGACCTTGCAAGAGTGTTTGGGAACCAAGTTGAGGATGAGCTCTGCATATCATCCCCAAACAGATGGTCAGTCAGAGAGGACGATCCAATCTTTGGAAGATCTGCTGAGGGCATGCGTTTTGGATCAATTGGGAGGTTGGGAGGAGGTGTTGCCACTAGTGGAGTTTACCTATAACAATAGCTACCACGCCAGCATTGGGATGGCACCATATGAAGCCCTGTATGGGAGGAAATGCAGAACTCCCTTATGTTGGTACCAGGAGGGCGAGGCAGTCTTGGTTGGGCCAGAGTTGATTCAGCAGACGACCGAGAAGGTGAAGCAGATACAAAGCAGAATGAAAGCCTCTCAGAGTAGGCAGAAGTCCTATGCAGATCAGAGGAGAAAGCCTTTGGAGTTTGCTGCTGGGAGATCACGTGTTCATGAAAGTGACACCAACCAAGGGTGTAGGGCGGGCGATCAGGTCAAAGAAGTTGTCCCCTAAGTTCGTGTGGGACCATATCAGATCTTAAGAAGGATTGGCCCAGTGGCGTATGAGATCGCCCTACCTCCCCATCTGGCGAATCTGCACAATGTGTTTCACGTGTCACAGCTGAGGAAGTACATGGCAGACCCTAGTCATGTGCTGGATGTAGACGACGTGCAGATTAGGGATGACTTGTCCTTTGAAGCAAAACCAGTCAGGATTGACGATCGGCAATGTAAACAGCTCAGGGGCAAGACCATCGACATGGTGAAAGTGGTGTGGGATGATGAGAAATCGGGGGATTCTACTTGGGAGTTAGAAGAACCCATGAGGGAGGCTTATCCATACCTCTTTTCCTTGTAATCCAATTTTCGAGGACGAAAATTTTTCTTGTTGGGGAGAATGTAAGGACCTGAAATTTATTGCAATGAAAGAGTATGTTTTAAATAAATTCTAAGTATGTTTTTATTTAGAATAGAAAGGGAGGAAAAAGTTAAGTTTAGAAGGCTACGAGGTCGCCGGTCGCCTGCTACACATGAGCGCCAGGTGGACATCGCGCGGGCGTGAGAGGCATGCAGGCATCGCGCGGGCGCGAGAGGCATGCAGGCATCGCGCGGGAAGTGAGAGGCATGCAGCATCGCGCGGGGCGCGAGGGGCATGCGGGGGGGGCATCGCGCGGGCGCGAGGCACGCAGGCATTGCCAGGGCGCGATGCATGTGGACGTGGCCAAGGCGCGAGAGTTATGAGGGCGTCGCCAGGGAAGACATCGGTGTCTCCCAGAGGAAGACATCGGTCGTTCGCCAGGAAGATGTCATCGGTGGTAGTCTTCGCGCGAGGTCATCGGTGGTAGTCTTCGCGAGGTCATCGGTGGATGTCTTCGCGCGAGGTCATCGGGTGGATCGTCTTCGCGCGAGAGGTCATCAGTGGTTTCTCTTCGAGCTGGTAGTCATCGGCGAAAGGTCATCGCGCGACGTTGAGTTACACCCAGAGAACGTGGGCCCCAGACTCCCAGCAAGAGACGTTCTGCACGCGTGCCACGTAGACGAAAGAGTGGTTCAGAATAGTGACCTCAGAGCGTAGCCTGCGCAGAGGCACGCTTAGTAGTACTGTTCAGGGAAGCGTGCACGCAAACTTCCCTGCAGAGTAGGTGGTGGCAGCTGCTTTTGGAGGGATAAGTTGGTTTAAGTTACAAAAATCCACTGCTGGGAGAAAAGGAAAACATTGTTGTATTCGACGAGAGAAGAGAGAGTGAGTTTCTTCCTTCTCCTCCAGTTACCCTCCTCCGCGTTGCGATTTCAGCATCTCCACACAAGAGTACGACGAGAAGCAACACCATTGGAGCCCCTGGGAAAGTTCTCTGCAACTCCTTCAAAACCAGACGCAAAAACAGAGCCAAGGTATTCTGCAAGCTTCGTTGGATTTCGAAGCTCCTGGTGGTTGCGCAAGTCCAGGTAAGGGAAGCTAGCCCTCTTTTCCATACAAGCCACAGTGTAGCTATCTCTGAAGTGAGGGCGACGTGGTCGCCACTTCTGTTTTCACCTGCGTAAAATGCTCTGTTTGTGTGCTTGGGCGACGTGGTCGCCGGTTTTTAAACATAGCCTTTGAAATACCATGTTTTTGAACTAGATCGCCGGTTTTGGCGCTGTTTTACGAAATCTCTGTTTTTGATGTTGTTTTGAAACTACTTGAGATTTACATGAGATATTCGAAGATCTGAAGCTTTGAAATGTTTGTGGATGTGATTTGAATCATTTACTTGAATGGTAGGATGTGTTTGAATGCTGTGAATGTGGGATCGAGGCATAGTATTTTCAGGAAAGGAAATACCGTGTAAGATCTGTATAGGTGTATTGACTAGGGGCTTGTCTAGAAGGAGATATCCTGACTCTGCTGAGATAATGAAATCACGTAGATGAAGTTATTCAGTTGGTGAGAGTCGAAGGAGGTTCGTATGAATGGGCGAGTTGTTCAAATGGGAACGAGCTCGGCCTGTTATACGAATTAACCTTGTCATACCGAGAGAATGGTAACAATGAGATGGTATATGCGCATGCTGTGTGGATTCACAGTGGTAGGTATGACAGGTGCAAATCTCTGGGCCTGAGTCAACACACGAGTCAAATTGGAAGTAGTGTCATGTGTCTATGCATGGTGGGTCAGTGGAAAGTCTGACATGTGAAATGAGAAACTGGAATATTGATAGACACTTGATGCTGTGTTGTGAAATGGAATGACTATGGGAAATGTAGTGAATTTGTGATTTTGGGCGATCAGCTGAATGCTAATTGTAGTTCTACGTTTTACATGGATAATTTGGAACTTGGTTTACTTGGATTTTCATGTTCATGAGTTAAACTTCTTTTAAATTATCTAGCTTACCCTTTTATCTGTTATTGTGGTTGTTTTCTCAAAACTGTGATGATCGTGTAATTGTACACGGGAGCAGATGACCTTCCAGGAAGAAGAGCTCCCTAAAGGGGTGGTCGCCGAGGGCAGAGATCGCCCATTTCCACCTCTCGGTGGAGATCGCCGGTTCTGGTGTCCTGATAGAAGATCGCCAGTTTTGAGGCCTTCTGTTAGAGATCGCCGTTTTAAAGTTGGAGATCGCCGTTTTCTTTTGAGACCGCCTATCTTACTGCATTTCTTTTATTATTTTCGTAAAATCTTGCAAACAATTGATTTGGTTATGTATTAAACTCCCTAAGGGGAGTAACTTCATTTCTGATATATATATATATACATTTTATTTTGCACTCTTCAATATTATTTGGTTACACTTAATTTCAATTATACATGTATGTATGTATTATTTTGGTGGGATGTTACAGCAGGTAGTCAAGCTCCTCAGTGAGCAGTTGGAGGAAGAGATCGCCTGTTTTCTTTTTATGCTGTATTTTGGTTTTATTTCGAAACAGTTGATGGAATGTATTAAAACCCCTATAAGAGGGACGTTTCTTTTTGAGATACAATGTATGGGATGATGTATTTTCAATATATATACATATGTTGATTTTATAAATTAATGTCTACGCTTATTTTATTATATAAATATGAAAAGACTTTGAGGGGCATTACATTTAATGGTATCAGAGCAGTTCGTCCTTAGGATGACCTGCGGGCAGTGGATCCATTGTGTTTCTCCTGCTCACAAAATTTTATTGGAGTTTTAAATAAAAGCTATAGCGAAAGGTTTTGAAGGTTTTCTTATTGAAGTTTTGTGTGTGCTGTAGTGAATATATGCTCTAACTGAAAATTTTAGTATTAAGAATGAAAGGATCGTGATAAAGTAGTGAGGGTGCACACTCATAACTGGATCAAGATGATTCTCAATCTTAGTTCTGAAAGTTTGATGTTTAGCATACATTGGATTCTGGTGTGAATTATTTCACTTTGTTGAGTGTCTTTGTAATTGATTGAAAGTGGTTGTTTGGACTGATGGTTTTGTACCAATGGTTGTTTTGGTGTTATGCTTGTTGCTGTAAGTATCATGATCGGCTGATAAACTCAAAATTCTTGATGAATTTGAGATGCTGGCCTTTGTAAGACCTAGACGTGGTCTTCTAAATGAATTGATTCCTTATCAAGTTCATTTTATAGGAACATGATTAGAGAATAATAGTTTCCTAATCTTACACAGAAGATGGCACGTAGACCTCCTACCCCTCCCCAACCTTCTTCGGAAATGAGCCAGATTGCCAAGGCTATTGAGATGATGGCAACTGCCATCCAACAACAGAATGCAGCAATGACTCAGAATCATCAAGCTGCAATGCACCATTGGGAAACTGCTCGGTCGGCTGAAACAGCTTCCCACGTCGGTCAGCCTCAGGAACAGATGGGACTGACCGAGTTCATGAGGCACAACCCACCCAAGTTCAGTGGGAATGCTACCCCTGATCAAGCAGATCAGTGGGTCAGGGAGTTGGAGAAAATCTTTAGGGCGACCTCCTGCCCTGAAGAGAAGAAATTGGTATTCGCCACCTATCTGCTATCTGGAGAAGCCGAGTTCTGGTGGATGGGAGCTCAACAGATGATGGAAGCCAGAGTTGATGTTTTAGACTGGGAGAGCTTCAGGGCGAGATTTCTGGAAAAATACTTCCCAGATAGTGCAAGGTTTGCGAAGGAAGCAGAATTCCTCAGATTGGAGCAGGGGGAGATGTCAGTGAATGCTTATGCTGCTCGGTTTGAGTACCTCGCCCGATTTTATACCCAGGCGACCTCTGAGGCTTGGAGGTGTAGGAAATTTGAAGAAGGACTGAAGCATGAGCTGAAGAGGACCATAGCACCTATGTGCATAAGAGAATTTCACGCCTTAGTGGAGAAGGCGATGATGGTGGAGACACTGGAGAAGAGTGACTCTCGGGTGATCAGGTCACACCCAGGGGGTTATTCCAGTGGGAAGGCCAAGGTGCAGCAACAGCAGAATAAGCCTTATGCGAGACCTCCACAGCATAGGGCAGAAGCAGCACCGCCCCAGTTTCAGCAGCAACAGCCCTGGAAACTCAGATGTTTCCATTGTGGTGGACCACACACATCCAATGTGTGCCCCAAGAGAGATTCAGGGAGAAGATGCTACATCTGCCGAGAGACGGGACACCTTGCTAGAGAGTGTCCTAACGGGAATAGGGCGACTCAACCCAGTGGTTCCCAGCAGTTGAGGAACGAAGGCAGCAGACCTCAGGCAGCAGGGAGAGTGTTTGCCATGTCTGGAGCGGAGGCATCTCAGTCAGGTAACCTAGTACAAGGTGCTTGTTTATAGCTGGTAGATACGTTAGAGTTTTGTTTGATTCTGGGGCAACACACTCTTTTGTGTCAAATCGGTGTGCAACCGAACTGGGCCTTCTATTGAAGGAGCTGTCGTTTGAACGGTTGGTCTCTACACCTGCATCAGGACAGGTTTTGACCTCTCCAGTTTGCTCTGAATGTCCAGTGATAGTAGAGGGACGCAGGTTCAAAGTGAATTTGATCTGTCTACCTCTTCAGGATCTGGATGTTATCCTGGGAATGGATTGGCTATCTGCCAATCATATTCTCATAGATTGCAGTAGGCAGAAAGTGGTGTTTCTAGATCTCCAAGAGTCAGATATGATATCTGCTCAGCGTGTATGGTCGGAGTTGAAAGAAGGGGCGACGTGCCTTGTGATCCTAGCTCAAGGGGAGTGAAGAATGATGAAGATATGGGCTGTATACATGTGGTGAAGGATTTCATGAATGTATTTCCAGAAGAAATACCTGGACTACCTCCTAAGAGAGAGATGGAATTCTCTATTGTTTTGGTACCTGGAGCTGGACCAGTGTTAATGGCTCCCTACAAAATGGCTCCAGCTGAGTTGATGGAATTAAAGAAGCAAGTGTAAGTTAGATTTAGTTGTACCAAGGTTTTGTTTCAGCTACATATGAGTTATGGAGAGTAAATAAGCAGTATGTTGAGGGTTTAAAGACTTAAGCATGTGTATCCATGGGAAGAACCAGAGTTAAGTTCCAAGAATGAAAGAATGAATTTTCTTTTATTTGAAGCTTGGAAGATGTTTATGTCGATGAAACAGCATGAGATGGCTCTAGCTTAACCACAAGCTTAAAAGGAAAGATGAGATATTGTATTTATGTCTAAAGTCCAATTAGACAGAGAAATTTGCTGAAAAAAAAATACTAGGTAGAGAAGTTACTGGGATAAGAGAGAAAGCTTCACGCAGGATGGATGCTGTTTTGTTGATCGTGATTTGAAAGATGAGTATGGAAATGGTGGGTTGAGATTAAAGGCTCCTGATGCCGTAAGTCTCCTGAACTTGGAAAATGAGGATGCAGTTCTGCCTGTGAATGTAGAAGGGAAGGAGGTAATGGCTATGGATAAGAATAAGGGTAAGCCGTGTTATGATGATGTTGAGTTCTTCTAGCGATGTTAGTAAATTGCAGAAAGTTGGATGTGGAAGCAGAACTTTCCGTGCCTTGTGTTTCTAATGGGATGGGATTTGCAGCTAATCCTTTAAATGGGCAGTTGTGGTGGTCAGCGATTCGTTTTTGATCCTAGAAACAATGCTGCATTGTCAGCTGTGGCAACAAGTCCTCACCCTGAACACAGTGAGGGATTTATGATCTGCGTGTTGAATACTGAGCACCCTGAGATCCCATGCAATGCTAATATGGATGTATCCATTGGAATTCCTGAGTTAGCAGCTCTGAAATCCCAACCATCTGCTAAAGGGGTGGGTTTTTCCTGATCTGCTATTAGTAATCAAAGAAGAAATGAACCAGAGGGGCGCCTGAAGAAAGAAACCGTGCTCCCTCAAGCTTTTGCTGCTTCACCATCGGTTTGACAAGAAACGGTGCCTAATGTGAAGTCAAGCTACAAACTGGTTGTTTCCGAACTGAAAAATGAAAATCCTGGAAGAAACTCCATCTCTGCAGTTTCTAGACATAATAATAATGTTGATGTCAACCCAAGTCATTGCAGATCAGTTCATGCCAATGAAGGACATCTAAAACAAGAGGAATTAGAAGTTTTAAGGATCAAGTATTTGGGAAAGGTTTTCTAGTCTGCAACTCTCTACTCCAACCAATGAAATGACAGATTAGAGGATTCAACTTGGGAGTTAGAAGAAACCATGAGAGAAGCCTATCCCTACCTCTTTTCCTTGTAATTCCATTTTCGAGGACGAAAATTTTCTTGTTGGGGAGAATGTAAGGACCTAGAAACTTTAATTGGAATAAAAGTGTTATATTTAAATAATTTCAGAAGATGTTATTATTTAAAATATAAAGAGCTGGTAATAGAAGTTTCGTAGTAGTCGGACCTCGGACGTCGCCCAAGGTCTGGGGTCAGCTGGTAGAGGTCGGTCGGCTGACCATTGTATTAACCAAGTAGTCAGGTGCGATGACTTTATCGTGAGGTAATCACGTGGGTGTGCTCGAGGAAGACATATGGATCAAGAAGAGTAAAGGAAGAAAAGTGTAGCTTAGAAGTCGACGAGATCGCCGTTGTTGAAGACGGAGGCGATCTCAGACTTCTCTGGCACATAATCGCCTGTCGCCTAGAGTACACATGATCGCCAATCGCCTATGGTGTACATGATCGCCGAAAGTGCACTTAGTATGTGGTCAAGATGCTGGATCAACCATAGTGGGTTCCAAAAACCACACGTATCAAGGTGTGGGTTAAGCCTTAGATACGCTGTGCATGCGAAGCTCTATGCTTGAGCATAAGAAATCGTCCTTAGTGTTGCATGCATGGGCGCACGAGGAGTAGTGCTGATCTATTCTTGGAAATGTGAAGCTACCGACGTCACCAAGCCACGTGGAGATGATACCTTGGATGTAACATAGTGGGATGAAGAACCTTCAGCAAGGCGTGGCGATGTGTCATCAGTCATCGCCGGGGCGAGAGACATGCGGGCATCACCAGGGCAAGAGACATGCGGGCATCGCCAGGGCGAGAGACATGCGGGCATCGCCAGGGCGAGAGACATGCGGGCATCGCCAGGGCGAGAGACATGCGGGCATCGCCAGGGCGAGAGACATGCGGGCATCGCCAGGGCGAGAGACATGCGGGCATCGCCAGGGCGAGAGACATGCGGGCATCGCCAGGGCGAGAGACATGCGGGCATCGCCAGGGCGAGAGACATGCGGGCATCGCCAGGGCGAGAGACATGCGGGCATCGCCAGGGCGAGAGACATGCGGGCATCGCCAGGGCGAGAGACATGCGGGCATCGCCAGGGCGAGAGACATGCGGGCATCGCCAGGGCGAGAGACATGCGGGCATCGCCAGGGCGAGAGACATGCGGGCATCGCCAGGGCGAGAGACATGCGGGCATCGCCAGGGTGAGAGACATGCGGGCATCGCCAGGGCGAGAGACATGCGGGCATCGCCAGGGCGAGAGACATGCGGGCATCGCCAGGGCGAGAGACATGCGGGCATCGCCAGGGCGAGAGACATGCGGGCATCGCCAGGGCGAGAGACATGCGGGCATCGCCAGGGCGAGAGACATGCGGGCATCGCCAGGGCGAGAGACATGCGGGCATCGCCAGGGCGAGAGACATGCGGGCATCGCCAGGGCGAGAGACATGCGGGCATCGCCAGGGCGAGAGACATGCGGGCATCGCCAGGGCGAGAGACATGCGGGCATCGCCAGGGCGAGAGACACGCGGGCATCGCCAGGGCGAGAGACATGTGGTCATCGCCAGGGATAGACATCGGTCATCTTCCAAAGAGAGACATCGGTCGTCTTCCAGGGAGAGACATCGGTCGTCCGCCAGGATGAGTCATCGGTGGAAGGTTATCGCGCGATGTCATGTTTCACACAGATAAGGTGGGACCCAGGCTCCCAGCATGAGACGTCCTGCACGCGCGACACGTAGACAAAAAGGGTGTTTCAGAATAGTTAGCATCAGAGAGTTGGTATGCGCAGAAACCCACGTGGTCATACTGTTCAAGGAAGTGTGCACACAAGCTTTCCTGCAGAGTGAGCGGGGGGGCAGCGGCATTTCTGGGCAAGTTGGCTTAGTTTTAAAAACTCACTCCTGAGAGGCAGTGAACGTTGCTGTGGTTTGAGGGTGATTGAGTGAGTTAGCCTTGGTTCCCTGTTTCTTTCTTCTCCTTATCCCTGCGTTCAGACGTCCTAGCGAACCAGTTGGAGATCGGCGACTACCCTGGATTCCTGACGTTGTGCTCTGCAAGTTCTCCCGTCAGGACGCTAGAACAGAGTTAAGGCATCTTTAAGCTTCGGTGGGTTTTGGAGCTCTTAGTGATTTTGCGCAAGTTCACGTAAGGGAAGCTAGCATTTTCGTTTATAAAAACTTTAGGCGAGTAGGTTCTGAAGTGAGGGCGACGTGGTCGCCGGTTTCATATTCTTTTTCACGATGCTCTATTTTTATGTGTGGGGCGACGTGATCGACGGTTTTAATGTTGTTTTCGAAATCCCCTGTTTTAGTGTCGCTTTGAACTTGTTTGAGATTGATATGTGAAATGCATGTGATATTGGAAAATTTTGAACCTTGGTACGATTGTTGCTGTGGTTGGAATCGTTCATTTAAGTGTTGTATGGTGCATTGGGTGAATTGATGATATCTTGCTATCCTGTGTGGACTTCATTAGCTGTCCTGTGTGGAATTCATTAGCTGTCCTGTGTGGACTTCATTAGCTGTCTTGTGTGGACTTCACTTGCTGTCCTGTGTGGACTTCATTAGCTGTCCTGTGTGGACTTCATTAGCTGTCCTGTGTGGACTTCACTAGCTGTCCTGTGTGGACTTTACAGTGGTGTGGTATGTGTCTATGTGTGTTGAGTCAGTGGAAGTCTGACGTGAGAAATGAGAAACTTTGAAATTGATAGACACTTGATGGAATTATGTGAATTGAACGACTCTTGAGGAAATTGTGAAATATGTGATTTCTTGATGGTCATGTGAAGGGAATGAGAAAGTTGATGGTTTTTACGTGGATGTCTTAAATTTGTTTTATCTTGATTTTAAAGTTTCATATCTAAATTCTCTTTAAAATATCTAGCTTACCCTGTGTTTTTGGTGTTGTGTTTGGCTTTTTCTTAAACCTGTGATGATCGTGTATTTTACACGGGAGCAGATGATGTTGCAGGTAGTCGAGCTCCTCAGTGAGCAGTTGGAGGAAGAGATCGCCTGTTTTCTTTTTATGCTGTATTTTGGTTTTATTTCGAAACAGTTGATGGAATGTATTAAAACCCCTATAAGAGGGACGTTTCTTTTTGAGATACAATGTATGGGATGATGTATTTTCAATATATATACATATGTTGATTTTATAAATTAATGTCTACGCTTATTTTATTATATAAATATGAAAAGACTTTGAGGGGCGTTACAGAACTGCTCCTGCTCTATGCTGTGGAGGTCTAGCATAAGGCTTGTTTTGTTGATGCTGTACCTTGGCCTTCCCACTGGAAGACCCCCCTGGGTGTGATCTGATCACCCTGGAATTACCCCTTTCCAAGGTCTCCACCATCTTTGCCTTCTCCACTAAGGCATGAAACTCCCTGATGCACATAGGTGCTAGGGTCTTCTTCAGCTCATGCTTTAAACCTTCTTCAAACTTTCTACACCTCCAAGCCTCAGAGGTAGCTTGGGTATAAAATCTGGCTAGGTACTCAAACCTAGCAGCATAAGCGTTCACGGACATCTCTCCTTGCTCCAACCTGAGAAATTTCGCTTCCTTCGCAAACCTTGCACTATCTAGAAAATATTTCTCCAGCAACCTCACCCTGAAACTTTCCCAGTCTACTAATTCAGCTCTGGCTTCCATCATCTGTTGAGCTCCCATCCACCAGAACTCGGCTTCTCCCGACAACAAATACACAGCAAAGACCAATTTCTTATCTTCAGGGCAGGAGGTCGCCCTAAAAATTTTCTCTAACTCCCTGATCCATTGATCTGCTTGGTCAGGAGTAGCATTCCCACTGAACTTGGGCGGGTTGTGCCTCATGAACTCGGTCAGTCCCATCTGCTCCTGAGGCTGACCAACGCGGGAAGCTGTTGCAGCCGATCTAGCAGTTTCCAAATGGTGCATTGCAGCTTGATGATTATGAGCCATTGCCACATTCTGTTGTTGGATAGCACTTGCCATCATCTCAATAGCTTTGGCAATCTGGCTCATCTCAGAAGAAGGTTAGGGAGGGGTAGGCGGTCTAGGAGCCATTCTCTGTTTAAGATATTGAAACTATCATTTTCTAATCATATTCCTATAAAATGAACTTCATAAAGAATCAATTCATTTAGAAGACAACATCTACATCTTACAAAGATCAGCATCTCAACTCATCTAGAATGTGAGTTTATCAACAAGATCATAATGCTTATAATATAAAGCATAACACCAAAATAATTATTGTGTAAAACTATCAATCAAAAGACAACTTTCAATCAAATACAAAACACTTAACAAAATGAAATAAATCATACCAGAATTTAATATATGCCAAACATCAAACTTTTAGAATTAAGATTGAGAACCATCTCGATCTAGTTATGAGTGTGCACCCTCACTACTTTATCGAGATCCTTTCATTCTTAATACTAAAATTTTCATTTAGAACATATTTTTACGAGAGCACAAACAAGACTTCAATAAGAAAAACATTTGAAAGCCTTTCACTAAAGCTGTAATTAAGACCCCAATAATTATTTATAAGCAGAAGAAACACAATGAACCCACTATCCTCAGGTCATCCTGAGGACAAACCGCTCTGATACCATTAAATGTAACGCCCCTCAATATCTTATTCATTTTTATATAATAAAATAAAGGTAAAACAATAATATCAAAAATTAACATAGGTATATATATAATATAATTCATCCATTCCATACATTGTATCTCAAAATAATAACCCTTTTCTAGGGAATTTTAATACATCTCCAACAGGAATTTTCAAAATAAAACAAAATACAGCATTCAAGACAGACGATCCCTTCCTCCAAAATGCTCACTGAGGAGCTCTACTACCTGCAACATCATCTGCTCCCGTGTAAATTATACACGATCATCACAGTTGTAAAGAAAACAAACACAAAACAAAACACAGGGGTAAGCTAACTATTTTAAAAACTTTAAATATGAAACTTGATATCATCATAAACCATCATTTTTCATTTCACACACTTCACAATTTCACATCCACGTAATCAGCAATGTTCACAATTTCATAACTTCATCACGTGTCTATCATTTTCACATAACCATCAAGTGTCTACCAATTATTTTAATATTCATCTATCTCACGTCAGAATTTCCACTGACTCACAACACGTAGACACTTGACTCTACTTCCGGAAGACTCGTGCATTGAACTTAGCATCCAAAGACCTGCACCTGTCATACTACACCACTGTGAATCCACACAGGGTCGTTGTGAATCCACACAGCCATGCGCATAAATAATCTCAATATCATCACTCTCCCAGTATGACAGGGTTAATTCATATAACAGATCAAGTTAATTATCTTTCAAACAACTTACCCATACATATGAACCTCCTTCGACTCTCACCAACTGAATAACTTCATCTATGTGATTCCATCATATCAGTAGAGTCAGGATCGTCTCATTCACAGGATACTCACAGATCAATACACCCTCATAACAATCTCAACACGGTATTTCCTTTCCTGAAAATACTATGTCTTGACCACATTTTCACATCATTCCATATTCATACAACACATCCATGAACGATTCAATCATATCATATTTTCAACCGTTTCTAAACAATCCAAATCATACCAAAGTTCAAGATTTCGAAAATCATATGCATTTCACAGCATCTACTATATTTAAAATTTCACATTTCAAGCTCAAACAAATTCCAATCCACACATAAAAACAGAGCATCGTGCAAGAAAGTTTGAAACCGGTGACCACGTCGCCCCAACTTCAGAATCTTCTAGCCTACGGTTGTTATTGAAAATAAAGCTAGCTTCCCTTACCTGGACTTGCATAAAAACTCACTAAGAGCTCCAAACCCACCAAAACTTAAAGATGTCCTAACCTGCACCATGGAGCCTTAATCACAAAACTGACTATACTACTCATTTTCTACGTTAACAGAGACGATTTCTGAAGCTAAGAGAGTCGCATGCAATGCCTATGCAGAGGCAACCCTCTCAAGTTCAGAATCGACTCGAAAAACAGAGTAAAACGACTTACTCTGTTTTAGCGTCCTGATCGGAAAACTTGCAGAGAAAAACACCACAGTCCACTGGCAGTCGCCGTCGTCAAACTGGTGAGGGAGGGTGGCCGCGTCGTAGAGTGAAGGAGGAAAAGGTAGAAGTGATGTGAGTCTCTTATGAACCTTTCTTGGTTTGGGTTGAGTTGCTATAGGTTTCATTGTATTCATGACACTTTCAAGAATTAGGATCAAAATTCTAAAGAACAATTAATAGAGCTTCTACTCAAGAAAACAAAGGTTCATACTAAAAACACATGAATAGGTAACTTGTAGTGTAAGATAACAATGGAATATGAATGGGTAATTCAAGAACAGTACCAAACTTCAAAGGAAACACAAGAACAACATAAGAACACCAAGAACAAGTGAAAATACTGATTGAAATTCAATAGGAATTAGAAAATCACAAAGAAATTCATCAAAGAACAAAAACCCATGGATGGAAAACAAGAACAACACATGTATATGGAAACCCATGGTTTGGACGAAATTAAAACAGCAAGAAAACAAGGAAATAAACCAACAAAGTGCAGAACAATGGCAGCAAATGAAAGGAAACAACTCATGGAAAATATTGAACCGATTAAAAATGGAAAAACTACAAGAAAACACAAATGGGTATTTTTAGAAGATGAATAGAAATGACTTATGTGGTTGTGGCCTTTTGGAGATGTGATTCACGCCACTTGGAGGGTGGTTCTTCCAAGATGAGTGGGTGGTGCCGCCACTTGAGAGTCTCCAAAGCTCACAAGATAAGACATGAAGGAGAAGAAGAGACAAGTCTCACAAACTCACTCTCTCTCAATTTCAAGATAGTTTCTTTTCTTCTTACTTTCAACTTTTTTTTTATTCAAAGTACCAAGCACCCCTATTTATAATGGAGAGGGCTGGTCATGTTACAAAGGGGAAGGAGTGGGAAGAGTCACTCTTCTAGCTCCTTCTAGTGCCTAAGAGAGAAAGGAGTAGAAAAGTCACTTTTTTCCACTTTTTCCTAAAAAAAGTGCCTAAAATGCTTTACATTTAGAGGTTTCTTTTGGTTTTCCTCTTTGGCATACTCCTAAGGATATTTATATATTATTTACAAATTTATACAAGAGTATTTACAAAGATTTATTTATACTACTATCTTTGGAATTTTCAAGAGAACCCAAACTGTTCTACTTTTTAAGAAGACTAGTAAGAAGAATTTTAAATGCTTGGGTGGATGACCTCTTCCTCCATTAGTGAAATCCTCTTCTACTTGATCTCCATCAAGAAGGGAAACCGAAATGAACTTAATCCCTCAGAGGACCGTCCATAAATCTTCGCTGCCATCACCCACTCTCTGGGAGAACTTTTGCGTGCAAGTTTCCTCTGTCAGGATGGCCACGTGGTGTCTCTACGCGCACCAACTCTGGGTTACCTGCCCTACCAAAACTCTGACGCCAACGACTCTGGGCGCCCTTACTGTCTACGTGTCGCGCCTGCAGAACGCCTTCGCTGGAAGCCTGGGTCCCAGCTTATCTGCGTATAACAGGACCCCCCGATGACTGATCTCGCGATGACTATCCACCGATGTCTCACCCTGGCAGACGACCGATGTCTCTCCCTGGAAGACGACCGGTGTCTCATCCTGGCAGACGACTGATGTCTCATCCTGGCAAACGACCGATGTCTCTCCCTGGAAGACGACCGATGTGTCCCTCATCATGGCAGATGACCGATGTGTAAATTTCTAGATCCTTACACAGGCTTCCTTACTTGAGTGCAAACTCTGACAGGGAAGGCCACGTGGGTACCTCTGTGTACCCTCGATTTCCGTGCCTACCTGCCCTTCCTAATCTCTGGCGCCAACTGCTCTGGGAGTACCTTCATGGTCTACGTGCCACGCATGCTTCCTCTCCGGGAAATTCTGACCCTGATGGGTTCTCGTCCCAACAGAGCTCTGCACCTAACTGTGCGTTCCAAGCCTCATGCATGGACGCTTCGTGACCAAGGCCACTCCCTGCCTGCGGGCGCCTTACTGATCACTGGTCGCGTTGTTCACATCGCCGCGGCCGACGTCACTCGCAACACACCGATGACCGAGGTATCTCTCATCCTGGTCGATGACCGATGGCACTTCTTTACGTTGTCGTGCTCTCCTTATGGAATCATGCGAGGTCCTTGGGTAATGTTCTCGCTGGGAGCCTGGGTCCCAGTTTAACACGTGTTGGCAAGGAACCCCCGACGACTGATTGCTCTGCATGCACCGATGACTGATCGCTCTGCATGCACCGATGACTGATCGGTGCTTCATCACTTCTCGTGCTCTGCTTCCAAGCGCTCATGTAGGAACGGATCTGCTGGTGGTGGTCACTCGGTAACTGACCACCGATTGCCGTTCTTGAACGATCTCCACCCTGGTTCATCTGCTATCTCATGCCACGCGTCACTCTATGACTGGCCCACGTGGTCATCTGCTGCTGACGTCATCGACTACCGATGACCGACCGGATCAATATTATATATATATATATATATATATATATATATTGTACTTACACAATTTATAGGGGAGAGTGTCTTCAACTTCAATCTAACACTACTTACTCTCTTCAACCTCTTCTTCAATGCTTCACCTCATTCCTTCTTCTCTTTTCTCTCTTTCACTTCGCCTACACTTCACTTCAATCAGTCCTCCTAGCCTCCATAAGTTTCACTTCTTGGTAGCTTGTAGTATCTGAATCGCCTCTCGGTATAGAAAGTATTAGGTGTGGTATGTGTAGGAATTCTCTGAAACTTAAGTCAGTGTTTGTTCATTAATAATTCATTAAAATCTAACTACTGAATTAAATGTGCTACCTATTTATACTACTCACTAATGGGCCTGTCACTTCAGATTAAATCTTTTTATTTATCATTTCTTAACTCATCAAGATCAGCAACAAGTCGGTTACATAAATTGTCGGCAAATGGTCTCGGTCTCAACGCAGTAACCATATGATGCATAGTTACCTCGAAACTTAAATTGCGTATACTCAAGGCTACCCTTCTAAATCTCTCTCGGTATATGCTCTATCTCGGCCATACTAAATTGTTGCATGATATTTTTGACTTTATGATAATACTGCATTAACAAATGATCTTTTACTTGGTATTCTCCTTTGATATGCTCCACCATTAACTTCAAATCAGTTTAACACAACAACCTTATTGCTCCCATATCTCGAGCTAACATCAATCTTGCTATCAATGCTTCATATTCAGCTTGATTGTTTGAAGTTTTGAATTCAAAAATCAAAGCTTGCTCCACTCTAAATCCCCCTGATCCCTCCAACACAACTCTAGCTCCACTACCTTTTTAGTTCAAAGCTCCATCAACATACAAGACCCATATCTGTTCTTTCGACAACTCTGCCTCCAAAAGTTCTACTATGAAATCCACCAAACACTGCACTTTTATCGGTCCTTGTGGTTCATATTGACCATGACACCATTTTTCCAGCCAACTCTGGTTTCCTTTGTATTTCCGATATCAGACAGTCGAATCTAACAATGACTTAATGACTTTGAAAATATGGTCGAAGTCTTCTTGTTGCATACACAAGTGCTAATGCCACTTTCTCCACCAACTGATATCTCATCTCTGCACTCTGCAACACTCTACTTACAAAGTATATCGGTTTTTGTTCCAAAAATTCTTGCACTAATGCAGCTCCTATAGCTTCTGGTGATACTATTAAGTAAACTATTATCTCCTTCTCTTTCTTCGGCTTTGTGAGTATTGAGGGCATGTTAAGAAAAAATTTTAACTCTAGAAAAGCTTGCTCACACTTATCACTCCATTTAAAATATCAATACTACCAGTCTTTTTTCTTTCTTTTAAATAATTCTTCACATTCTTAATTGAGATTTTTTAATAATTAAAAATCTTAATTGAATACCTCAAAACAATTTACGAAAATTTTTTTTAAAAATCCTAATGGAATACACCTTAAGCTTCGTCAACTAGGTAGGATAAAAATGAAAAAAAAAAGTAAATAAAAAAGAAAAAAAAGAAAATACAAAAATATTAATGACACATATTTGATGAAATAATTTTTATAAGAGCACAAAGGAAGAAATAAAAAAAAATTATCTGTACTATATAGATATTTTAATTAAACAAATTTTTCTAAATACAAGACAATAAAATACTTTGATATTCGTTTGCACACATAAGACGAATTAAACGAGTCACCATCTGTGTAATAATCTAAACACACTATAATAATATATTAGAAAAAATGTTTTTCTACATATTTTAAAAAATAAAAAATTAATTTATGTACAAATTAAAAGAAATTTAAAAATTTATGAGAGAATTTTCATAATTAATTTTAACTTAATTGTAATTTTTTTTAAGAAATTCTCATAAAAAAGTTTATATGAATATAATCTTACAAATATAGTTGGAGATAGCCGTGGTTTAATTTGGACAAACCTGCTCTGAGCGTAGCCTTAATTTTAATGTTTCATAAGCCAACACGATAGCAGGCGCATGGTGAACACGCGCACACCTCATTTACACGCCAATTAAATGCAACTCCAAATTCCCCACGTAACACACACCAGTGCTTCTCATCTTGCCACCACTCCAAAACCAACGTCAACTTCCCCGGTTACCCCCCACACATAACCACACCTTCAAAACAAAATTACTATATTGTCCCACGCTTTTTCACTAAATAAAAGAATAAAGAAAAACATATTATTTTAATAATTAAAATTAATAATAAAGGAAGTTAGAAAGAAATAACTATTAAAGTATAAGGTTAGATGAGTACTAGTTTTAATATACTTTTCATTGTCTCTCTAGTCAAAGTTTATATGTAACGCCCCTCAATATCATATTCATTTTTATATAATATGATCCTGCCGCTTGACTCGAACGTGGATGATTGCCTCGTCACTCCTTCGTCTAGCCCTCTGTTCTACAAGAACGCTCCAAGAACCACCACCGGAACTCCAAACGCTGCCTGCAAAACACACAGACGGCGCCTCTGGCGGCCGTTATAGCTCCGACGCTCAAGTCAGGCAACAGGAACACCAAAACTATATCTGAATCTCTCTGTGAGACTCGTGTGTAACTGAAACTCTAAAATGTGTAAGCTGTAAGAATCTGTAAAAACCTCCCTCCATTTCGTTAAGAGTTTCGTATATATACCTGAGTCTTTCTCTCTCCTGACGGTTATTCCTCTTGACACGTGGATAACATCTGGTCATATACGTGTCACCATCTGGAGTATCTGCAGCTGAAACGTTACTTCCACTGTGCCCCTGCGACTAAGTTATCCACACAGGGAGTAGCTTAGTACGCAGGCTACTCTGGGCGCAACCTTAACATGGCGAGCTGGTTAACCCTGGGCATTGCAGCTCACACTACACATGGTGGCAGATATGCCACTTATCCTCTGTACTTAGACCATACAACAAGTGCTTGCCAAGTCTTCTCAAACACCCGGCGATGTGCTCTTTCGGCGACTTGCTGACCACCTGATCTCCTAACCTTAACACACGGCGATCATGTGCAATCTAGGCGATTACTAATCAATACCGGCGATGAGCGATTACTCATCCTCAAGCCGATAGGCGATTACTCACCTCAAGGCGATAGGCGATTACTCATCCTCAAGGCGATAGGCGATTACTCATCTTCAAGGCGATAGGCGATTACTCAACATCACAGGCGATAGGCGATTACCATTCTGAGTGATCGCCTCCCTGATTCGCCTGCTATCCTCTACCACGTGTTACTCTGTGAATGGTCCACGTGGTCAACTGCTGCTGATGTCATCGACTACCGATGACCGACCGGATCATAATAAAATAAAGGTAAAACAATAATATCAAAAATTTACATAGGTATATATAATATAATTTACCCATTTCATACATTGTTGATCCGGTCGGTCATCGGTATCCGATGACGTCAGCAGCAGATGACCACGTGGGCCAGTCATAGAGCAACGCGTGGCATGAGATAGCAGATGAACCAGGGTGGAGATCGTTCAAGAACGGCAATCAGTGGTCAGCTACCGAGTGACCACCACCAGAAGATCGGTTCCTACATGAGCGCCTGGAAGCAGGGCGCGAGAAGTGATGAAGCACCGATCAGTCATCGGTGCATGCAGAGTGATCAGTCGTCGGGGTTTCCTTGCCAACACGTGTTAAACTGGGACCCAGGCTCCCAGCGAGAACGTTACTCAAGGACCTCGCCTGATTCCATAAGCAGAGCGCGACAACGTGAAGAAGCGCCATCGGACATCGGCCAGGATGAGAGATACCTCGGTCATCGGTGTGTGTCGAGGTGACATCGGCCGCGCGATGTGAACAACCCGACCAATGATCAGTAAAGCGCCCAGAGGCAGGGAGTGGCCTTAGTCGCGAGACGACCACGCATGAAGATGAGAAGACGCAGTTAGGTGCAGAATCTTGCTGGGACAAGAACCCACCAAGGTTAGAGTCTCCCAGTGGGGTTGCATGCCTGCCACGTGGACCGTGAAGATGTTCCCAGAGAATAGGTAGGGCAGATAGGCACAGAAATCGAGGGGTACAGAGGTACCCATGCAGCCTCCCCTGTCAGACTTTGCACTCAAGTGAGGAAGGCCTGCACGCAAGGTAGGCCTGGGGGGTGGATAGCAGCGGTGCAGAGCAATCAAGTGGCCCTAGAGGTAGCCAGTAGGGGGCGACGTGGGTTTATATGAGGAAGAAGAACGCTGAACCAGGTATGGGATACGTAACCCAGAAATTAGACAGAGAGTCCTTGATGTTTCCTTGCCCAAAACTGACTTGAGCGTCGGAGCTACACCGGCCGCTAGGGCGCCCCTCTGTGTTTGCAGGAACCGTTTGCTTCGTTCGAAGGGAAGCCAACCGGAGGAACAGAAACGGATGCGGGAGGAACGCGGAGCCCATCCACGCTCGAGTCCGCGGCGGGATCAATTGTATCTCAAAATAACATCCCTTTTCTAGGGAATTTTAATACATCTCCATCAGGAGTTTTCAAAATAAAACAAAATACAGCATTCAAGACAGACGATCCCTTCCTCCAAAATGCTCACTGAGGAGCTCTACTACTTGCAACATCATCTGCTCCCGTGTAAATTATACACGATCATCACAGTTTTAAAGAAAACAACCATAAAACAAACCAAAGGGGGTAAGCTAGATATTTTTAAAACTTTAAATATGAAACTTTGCATCAATGTAAACCATCAAATATTCACACATTTCACAATTCCTTCAAGTGTCTATCAAATTGCAATATTTCTCTTTCTCACGTCAGACTTCCACTGACTCATCACCCATAGACACTTGACACTACTTTCGGAAGACTCGTGCATTGACTAGACTCAGAGATCTGCACCTGTCATACTACGCCACTGTGAAATCCACACAGCTATGCGCATAAAAATAATCTCAATCTCAATATCATCACTCTCCTAGTATGACAGGGTTAATCCATACAACAGGTCAAGTTAGTTATCTTTCAAACAACTTACCCATACATATGAACCTCCTTCGACTCTCAACGCCTGAATAACTTCATCTATATGATTCCATTATATCAGGAGAGTCAGGATATCTCCTTCTAGAAAAATCACCAGTCAATGCACACTCTACACGATCTTACACGATATTTTCTTTCCTGAAAATACTATGCCTTGATCCCACTTTTCACATTACTCCATATATCATACAACACACAATTTGAACCAGTCAATCATACATATTTTTACACCATTTCTAAACAATCCAAATCATACTAAAGTTCAAGATTTAGAAGATCATATGCATTTCACAGCATCTACCATATTTAAAGTATCACATTTTCAAGCTCAAACAAATTCCGATCCACACATAAAATAGAGCATCGTGCAAGAAAGTTTGAAACCGGCGACCACGTCACCCCAACATCAGAATCTTCTAGCTTAAGGTTTATTGAAAATAAATCTAGCTTCCCTTACCTGGACTTGCGTAAAATCTCACTATGAGCTCTAACCCACCGAACTTAAGGATACCCGAACCTGCACCATGGAGCCTTGTCCTGACGCAGGTGTAGAGACCAACAGTTCAAACGGTAACTCCTTCACTAGAAGGCCCAACTCGGCTACACACAGGCTTGACACAAAGGAGTGTGTCACTCCAGAATCAAACAAGGCTTTTACACCTCTACCAGCTATAAAACAAACACCTTGCACTAGGTTACCTGATTGAGACGCCTCTGCTCCTGTCATGGCAAACACTCTCCCTGCTGCTTGAGGTCTACTGCCCTCATTCCTCAACTGCTGAGAACCAACGGGTTGAGTCATCCTATTTCTACTAGGACAATCTCTAGAAATGTGCCCCATCTTTTGGCATGTGAAACATCTGGGTTTCCATGTTTGTTGCTGCTGAAACTGGGGCGGAACTGCTCCTGCCCGATGTGGTGGAGGTCTCGCATAAGGCTTGCTTTGTGGGTGCTGCACCTTGGCCTTCCCACTGGAAGAACCCCCTGGGTGTGATCTGATCACCCGAGACTCACCCTTCTCCAGAGTCTCCACCCTCTTCGCCTTCTCCACCAAGGCGTGAAACTCCCTGATGTACATGGGTGCTATGGTCTTCTTCAGCTCATGCTTCAGTCCTTCTTCAAATTTCCTACACCTCCAAGCCTTAGAGGTCGCCTGGGTATAGAATCGGGCGAGGTACTCAAACCGAGCAGCATAAGCAGTCACTGACATCTCCCCCTGCTCCAACCTGAGGAATTCAGCTTCCTTGGCAAACCTTGCACTATCTGGGAAGTATTTCTCCAGGAACCTCTCTCGGAAACCTTCCCAGTCCAAAACGTCAGCTCTAGCTTCCATCATCTGCTGAGCTCCCATCCACCAGAACTCGGCTTCTCCAGATAGCAGATAGGTGGCGAACACCAATTTCTTCTCTTCAGGGCAGGAGGTCCCCTAAAGATTTTCTCCAACTCCCTGACCCACTGATCTGCTTGATCAGGGGTAGCATTCCCACTGAACTTGGGTGGGTTGTGCCTCATAAACTCGGTCAGTCCCATCTGTTCCTGAGGCTGACCGACGTGGGAAGCTGTTTCAGCCGACCGAGCAGTTTCCCACTGGTGCATTGCAGCTTGATGATTCTGAGCCATTGCTGCATTCTGTTGTTGGATGGCAGTTGCCATCATCTCAATAGCCTTGGCAATCTGGCTCATTTCCGAAGAAGGTTGGGGAGGGGTAGGCGGTCTAAGAGCCATGTTCTGCATAAGATTAGGAAACTATTTTTCTCTAATCATACTCCTATAAAATGAACTTGATAACGAATCAATTCATTTAGAAGACCACACTAGGTCTTACAAAGGTCAGCATCTCAAAGTCAGCTAGAATTTGAGTTTATCAGCCGATCATGATACTTATAACATCAA
Organism: Phaseolus lunatus; assembly: GCA_013389735.1. NCBI lineage: Eukaryota > Viridiplantae > Streptophyta > Magnoliopsida > Fabales > Fabaceae > Phaseolus > Phaseolus lunatus. Next base: position 36,632,041 of record CM023864.1, on the reverse strand, counting down.
GCATAACACCAGAACAGCTACTGGTATAAAACTGATCCGGTCGGTCATCGGTAGTCGATGACATCAGCAGTAGTTGACCACGTGGACCATTCACAGGGTAACACGTGGTAGAGGATAGCAGGCGAATCAGGGAGGCGATCACTCAAAATGGTAATCGCCTGTCGCCTGTTATGATGAGTAATCGCCTATCGCCTTGAGGTGAGTAATCGCCTATCGCCTTGAGGTGAGTAATCGCCTATCGCCTTGAGGATGAGTAACCGCTCATCGCTGGTATGGATCAGTAATCGCCTGGATTGCACATGATCGCCGTGTGTTAAGGTTAGGAGATCAGGTGGTCAGCAAGTCGCCGAAAGAGCACATCGCCGGGTGTTTGAGAAGACTTGGCAAGCACTTGTTGTATGGTCTAAGTACAGAGGATAAGTGGCATATCTGCCACCATGTGTAGTGTGAGCTGCAATGCCCAGGGTTAACCAGCTCGCCATGTTAAGGTTGCGCCCAGAGTAACCTGTGTACTAAGCTACTCCCTGTGTGGATACCTTAGTCGCAGGGGCACAGTGGAAGTAACGTTTCAGCTGCAGATACTCCAGATGGTGACACGTGTACGACCAGATGTTATCCACGTGTCAAGAGGAATAACCGTCAGGAGAGAGAAAGACTCAGGTATATATACAAACTCTTAACGAAATTGAGAGGGAGGTTTTTACAGATTCTTACAGCTTACACATTTGAGAGTTTCAGTTACACACGAGTCTCACAGAGAGATTCATATATAGTTTTGGTGTTCCTGTTGCCTGACTTGAGCGTCGGAGCTACAACGGCCGCCAGAGGCGCCGTCTGTGTGTTTTGCAGGCAGCGTTTGGAGTTCCGGCGGTGGTTCTTGGAGCGTTCCTGCAGAACAGAAGTCTAGACGAAGGAGTGACGAGGCAATCCTCCACGTTCGAGTCAAGCGGCAGGATCATTAGGCGCCCACCGTGGGGCCCGTGTGAATTTTGCTCCCATCCACGTCGCAGTTTCTTGAGGTTCTTGCAGTTTCTTGGAGCTTCTTGATTTTTTCGTCGAGGTTTCTTGAAGTTACGTCAAAGTATTGAGAAGATGAGAAGAAGAACCAGGCAAACCTCACCTGCGCCATCTGCTGAAGAAGGAGCTGTTACCATGGCGCAGGCAGTGGAGATGATGCGCGCGTTGCAAGATAGCGTCGCGGAATCGAGAGCTGATCAGGAGAAAATGCGTGCAGAGCTGACTGCATCGCAGAGAAGAAACAAAGAGTTGAGCCGTATGAATGAAGAGCTGCGTAGGGAATTGCAGGCACAAAAGGAGCGCGCAGCTGAAGAGAGAACGTCGGCGCCATCGTGAACACGGTGGTGCCTCCCAATCTGGTGGGACTGAAAGCGTCGTTCACGGGGGTGGAAGATCCAGAAGCACACCTGACAGCCTTCCACACTCAGATGATGCTGACTGGAGGTTCAGATGCTGTGTACTGCAAGATGTTCATGAGTACGTTGCGCGGAGTGGCGATGGAGTGGTTCATGAGCCTGCCAGAGGGCCACGTCACTTCCTTCCATCAGTTTGCGAAGCTGTTCACGGAGCAGTACATCATTAACCGACCTGCGCCAGTGGTGTCCTACGACCTGTTTGACGTGCGCCAGTATCAGGGGGAGCTGTTGAGGGACTACCTCAATCGCTTTTGGGGCGCAGGTGGTGAGATTGCCCGTCAAGGATGAAGACATGCTGGTGCATGCGTTCAAGAGAGGTGTCCTCCCTGGTCCTTTCAGTGAATCGCTCATCAGGAGCCACCCTGCCACCTTCACCGAGATACGGCGACGTGCGGTGGCATACATAGTAGCAGAGACAGAGGTCTCTGAGAAGAGAGGAAGTGCTGCACCGTCAAAGCCACGTGGAGGTTAGGGGAATCAGCAGCAACAGGCGCGGGTGCATGAGATCAAGGAAGGGAGGAAGGAGAAGAGAAGGTCTCGCCCTTATGCACCAAGGAAGGACCAGACCAGGGGGTGTGCAAGCAACGCACCCCCCAGATATGATTTCATGATAAGTTTGGCGGAGCTGATCGCCATCCCTGCTATGGCAGCAAGACTCCATGTGCCAGAGAAAACCGACAGGGTACTTGGAGGGAGGAAGGATGAGTGGTGTGAATTCCATCAAGCTTATGGACATACACTCCGTAACTGCCTGGCGTTGGGGCGTCAGCTTGCTTAGTTGGTGGAGACAGGGTTCCTGACCGATTACCTGCAGAAGACACAAGGTGATCGCGCTTCGGGGTCCCAGGAAGGCGACCAGCAGCATGAACTCCCTGTGTTTGGGGAGGTGAGGTGATGGAAGAGGCTACACTGGGGGGGCTCCCAGAGCTGAAGCGGAAGGCATGATCGCCCCACGTGTGTGCATCGCCAGGGCGGTCATCACCGGTTAAAGGAGACCCCATCCAGAGTGGTTGAGATGTTGGAGAATGGAGCTTGTCGGCTGGTGACTCTGGACGTAACGACTATTCCTAGAACCCAGGACACTACACGCTTCTTTCCGACTCTCGTTAAGTTGTAAAGTAGATGCGCTATCGCGCTGTACACACACTTAGTGTATTAAACAGTTGAGCAGATCAGGGGCACTCTTTTTAACGATGCCACCCAATAAAAGATTTTCAGTTCATAAAGTGTGCGAGTGTTCCCAGTTTAAAGTTCTCCTTGCCCCAGGTGCAAGACCAGGTGATCGGTGGCGAGTTACCAAGTGGCCACCACCCGCAGATCAGCCCCTAGATAAGCGCTGGGATGTAGAGCACGATCAGCCATCAGTGCATGCAGACCATGATCAGCCGTCGGTGCATGTAGAGAGTGAGTACTCGGTCGGTGCACGGTCATCGGGGTCTTGCTAACACGTGTTAAGCTGGGACCCAAGTTCCCAGCGAGAGCGTTAAGCATGCACCTCGTATGATTCCAGAAGAAGAGATCCTCACCGGTCGGGACGTCGGTGAACGCGCGATGAGGCAATGCAGGCAGGGCGCGCCCAGTGTGTGCGCTTAGACAGCCACGCCTGGCGCCCCCCTAGGAGCGTGCACCCACGAGAAAGTCCTCCCTCGACTTTGTACAGCGAGGTGCAGGCGAGAGAAAGTCCTCTTCCTCTGCTTTATACAGCAAGGTTGAGGCAAGAGAAAGTCCTCTTCCTTTGCTTTTTACAGCAAGGTTGAGGCAACAGAGAAAGTCCTCACCTCTGCTTTATACAGCAAGGTTGAGGCAAGAGAAAGTCCTCTTCCTTTGCTTTTTACAGCAAGGTTGAGGCAACAGAGAAAGTCCTCACCTCTGCTTTATACAGCAAGGTTGAGGCAAGAGAAAGTCCTCTTCCTTTGCTTTTTACAGCAAGGTTGAGGCACCAGAGGAAGTCCTCCTTGCCTTTGAGCAAGTGCAGGCGAGAACAGAGGAAGTCCTCCTTGCCTTTGAGCAAGTGCAGGCACCAGAGGAAGTCCTCCTTGCCTTTGTGCAAGTGCAGGCACCAGAGGAAGTCCTCCTTGCCTTTGAGCAAGTGCAGGCACCAGAGGAAGTCCTCCTTGCCTTTGAGCAAGTGCAGGCGAGAACAGAGGAAGTCCTCCTTGCCTTTGAGCAAGTGCAGGCACCAGAGGAAGTCCTCCTTGCCTTTGAGCAAGTGCAGGCACCAGAGGAAGTCCTCCTTGCCTTTGAGCAAGTGTAGGCAACAGAGGAAGACCTCCTTGCCTTTGAGCGAGTGCAGGTGAGAAAGAAGAAAGTCCTCCCTCGACTTTGTACAGCGAGGTGCAGGCGAGTGAAAGTCCTCACCTCGACTTTGTACAGTGAGGCTGAGGCAAGAGAGAAAGTCCTCTCCCTTTGCTTCTTACAGCAAGGTTGAGGCGAGAGAACCAAGTTCTCTTCCTCTGCTTTTCACAGCAAGGTTGAGGCGAGAGAAAAGTCCTCTTCCTCTGCTTCTTACAGCAAGGTTGAGGCAAGAGAACCAAGTCCCTTCCCTCTGCTTTTTACAGCGAGGCTAAGGTGAGAGAGGCAAGACCTCACCCACGACTTCTTACAGCGAGGTTGAGGCAGGAGGGGTCGTCGAGAAGCACTTTTCTTCCCCAAAACACAGGCGTCATAGTTGGTGTTCAGACCCTCTATGCACTCAGCGCTGGTGTGGCAAAGAAGTGCAGCGAAGCCAGAAGCGCGATGACTGATCGGTGGTGCACTAACATGCTAGTCGGTGGTCGGTGGTAGAAGCAAGTTCTGCTGCGTGAAGCCGAAGCGTTTAGGCCCATTAAGTCAGTCATCCAGCACAAAGTTATGTTGAAGGCAATGCTAAGGTAACAGTTAACCGCGATCAAGTCAGAGGCCAAGTTTGAGGGGTTGCAGTTAGATCGCGCTAAAGCCTAGGCTAGTTAACAGTTAGTCACATGCAGAGAGTTAAAGAGAAGAAACGCAGCGAACCCTAGCGCGTTTGAGAAGAAGAAAACAGGGAAGGTGAATCTCTAGATGATCCAGAGAGATGCTTTGAATGTTTGAAGGCGAAGAAGAAGGAATGAAATAGTGTTAGTACCAGAGTGTGCGCTCCTGTAGACCGCCAGAAGACGATTTCTTAGTCTCTTCGCTGAGAACAAGTACACAGCTCGAGACTGGGGGGCTTGTGATCCGGTCGGTCATCGGTAGTCGATGACATCAGCAGCAGTTGACCACGTGGACCATTCACAGGGTAACACGTGGTAGAGGATAGCAGGCGAATCAGGGAGGCGATCACTCAAAATGGTAATCGCCTGTCGCCTGTTATGATGAGTAATCGCCTATCGCCTTGAGGTGAGTAATCGCCTATCGCCTTGAGGTGAGTAATCGCCTATCGCCTTGAGGATGAGTAACCGCTCATCACCGGTATGGATCAGTAATCGCCTGGATTGCACATGATCGCCGTGTGTTAAGGTTAGGAGATCAGGTGGTCAGCAAGTCGCCGAAAGAGCACATCGCCGGGTGTTTGAGAAGACTTGGCAAGCACTTGTTGTATGGTCTAAGTACAGAGGATAAGTGGCATATCTGCCACCATGTGTAGTGTGAGCTGCAATGCCCAGGGTTAACCAGCTCGCCATGTTAAGGTTGCGCCCAGAGTAGCCTGTGTACTAAGCTACTCCCTGTGTGGATAACTTAGTCGCAGGGGCACAGTGGAAGTAACGTTTCAGCTGCAGATACTCCAGATGGTGACACGTGTACGACCAGATGTTATCCACGTGTCAAGAGGAATAACCGTCAGGAGAGAGAAAGACTCAGGTATATATACAAACTCTTAACGAAATTGAGAGGGAGGTTTTTACAGATTCTTACAGCTTACACATTTGAGAGTTTCAGTTACACACGAGTCTCACAGAGAGATTCATATATAGTTTTGGTGTTCCTGTTTCCTTACTTGAGCGTCGGAGCTACAACGGCCGCCAGAGGCGCCGTCTGTGTGTTTTGCAGGCAGCGTTTGGAGTTCCGGCGGTGGTTCTTGGAGCGTTCCTGCAGAACAGAAGTCTAGACGAAGGAGTGACGAGGCAATCCTCCACGTTCGAGTCAAGCGGCAGGATCAAAAACCATCAATCCAAACAACCACTTTCAATCAATTACCAAAAACACTCAATAAAATGAAATAATTTACACCAGAATTCAATATATGCTAAACATCAAACCTTTAGAATTAAGATTGAGAATCATCTCGATCCAGTTATGAGTGTGCACCCTCACTACTTTATCAAGATCCTTTCATTCTTAATACTAAAATTTTCAGTTAGAGCATATATTCACTACAGCACACACAAAATTTCAATAAGAAAACCTTCAAAACCTTTCACTATAGCTTTTATTAAGACTCCAATAGCAGAAGAAACACAATGAACCCACTCTCCTCAGGTCATCCTAAGGACGAACTGCTCTGATACCATTAATGTAATGCCCCTCAAAATATTGTTCATTTTTATATAATAAAATAAAGGTGAAACAATAATATCAAAAATTTAACATAGGTATATACATAATATAATTCATCCATTAATACAAATGTGCCTCAGAATAAAATCTCTTTTCGAGGAAGTTTTAATACATCTCCATACAGGAGTTTTCAAAATAAAACAAAACAATCAGCATTCAAAAACCGGCGATCTCCTCCTCCAGAACTGCTCACTGAGGAGCTCTACTACCTGCAACCTCATCTGCTCCCGTGCAAATATACACGATCATCACAGGTTTAACAAAAACAACCACGATACAAAACAAAAGGGTAAGCTAGATATTTTTAAAAACTTTAAATATGAAACTTTATATCAAAAGAAAGCATAAATCTTCACACCATTCATAATCTATAACAATTTCAGCCATCAATATCCCCATATTCCACAAACTCGTCAAGTGTCTATTCAATACATTCAATACTCATGGTTCACACGTTAGACTTTCCACTGACTCATAACATATAGACACATGACTCTACTTCCGGAAGACTCGTGCATTGACTAGACTCAGAGATCTGCACCTGTCATACTACATTGCTGTAAAGTTCCCACAGCTATGCGCATCAACATAATCTCAATCTCAATCTCATCACTCTCCTAGTATGACAGGGTTAATCCATACAACAGGTCAAGTAGTTATCTTTCAAACCACTTACCCATACATATGAACCTCCATCGACTCTCAACGCCTGAATAACTTCATCTATGTGATTCCATTATATCAGGAGAGTCAGGATATCTCATTATAGAAATCACCGATCAATGCACATTCTACACGACCTTACACGGTATTTTCTTTCCTGAAAATACTATGCCTTGATCCCACATTCACAACATTCAACACATCATATAACACTTAAATGAATGATTCCAATCACAGCAACAATCATTCCAAGGTTCAGATTTTCGAATATCACATGCATTTCACATTTCAACCTCAAACAGTTTCAAACAACACTAAAACAGGGGAGTTCGAAATCAACATTTAAAACCGGCGATCACGTCGCCCCACACATAAAAACAGAGCATCGTGAAAAAGAATATGAAACCGGCGACCACGTCGCCCTCACTTCAGAACCTACTCGCCTAAAGTTTTTATAAACGAAAATGCTAGCTTCCCTTACCTGGATGTGAGCCAATCTCACTAAGAGCTCCTATCTACCGAAGCTTAAAGAGGTCCTAACTCTGTTTTAGGGCTTTGATCAGAAAACTTGCAGAGTAACCTTCCCAGGTGCTCTATGGCAGTCGCCGGTCTTCAACTGGTACGCTAGAACGTCTGAACGCAGGGAGAAGGGGAGGAAAGAAACAGGGAACCAAAGCTAACTCACTCAGCCACTCTCGAACCACAGCAACGTCCACTGCCTCTTGTAACATACCACCAAATACATTTCATATTTATATAATATAAATGAAGATAAACAAGTATTTTGAAATAAACATAATCATATATATATAATGGAGTTTCTCCTCATCGGGAGTTTAATACATAAACTGTGAATCTTTCCAAAAAAAAACTTAACCAAAAATACAACAAAAGACAAATCGGGCGATATGCTAACAAAAGGGCGATCTCCTAGTCAATCAGGTGATCTCCTATCAGCCAGGCGATCTCCTATCAGACCGGCGATCTCACTTTCCTGCAACGTCATCTGCTCCCGTGTAAATCATACACGATCATCACAAGTTTTAAGAAGAACATCCACAAACGAAAACGCAGGGTAAGCTAGATGTAACATCCCGCCAAAATAATACACACATCCATGTATAATTGAAATTAAGTGTAACCAAATAATATTGAAGAGTGCAAAATAATATGTATTTATATATATCAGAAATGAAGTTACTCCTCTTAGGGAGTTTAATACATAACCAAATCCAATGTTTGCAAGATTTTACGAAAATAAAAGAAATGCAGTAAGACAGGCGGTCTCAAAAGAAAACGGCGATCTCCAACAGAAGACCTCAAAAACGGGCGATCTTCTATCAGGACACGAAAACCGGCGATCACCCGATGGAGGCATAAACCGGCGATCACCTGGTAGAGACGGAGATAGGCGATCTCCTTCCGGCGACCACTCGCTAGAGGGCTCTTCTTCCTGGAAGATCATCTGCTCCCGTGTAACAATTACACGATCATCACAGTTTTGAGAAAACAACCACAATAACAGATAAAAGGGTAAGCTAGATAATTTAAAAGAAGTTTAAATCATGAACATGAAAATCCAAGTAAACCAAGTTCCAAAATATCCATGTAAAACGTAAAGCTGCTCATAGCATTCAGCTGATCGCCCAAAATCACAAACTTCACAACATTTCCCATAGTCATTCCATTTCACAACACAGCATCAAGTGTCTATCAATATTCAAGTTTCTCATTTCACATGTCAGACTTTCCACTGACTCACCACACAAGACACTTGACACTACTTCCAAATTGACTCGTGCGTTGAACTTAGTATCCAGAGACATGCACCTGTCATACTGCCCACTGTGGAATCTCACACATCCACAGGGTCGCCGCGAAATCTCACACATTCACAAGCATACGATGAATCTCAACACATCACCATACAGCATGACAAGGTTAATTCGTATAACAGTCGAGCCCATTCTTTTTCAAACTACTCGCCCATTCATACGAACCTCCTTCGACTCTCACCAACTGAATAACTTCATCTACGTGATTCCATTATCTCAGCAGAGCCAGGATCGTCTCATTAACAGGTTACTCACTGATCAATGCACTTTCCTAACCAATCTCAACACGGTATTTCCTTTCCTGAAAATACTATGCCTCGATCCCACATTCACAGCATTCAACACATCATACCACTCAAGTAAATGATTCAAATCACATCAACAAACATTTCAAAGCTTCAGATCTTCGAATATCTCATGTAAATCTCAAGTAGTTTCAAAACAACATCAAAAACAGAGATTTCGTAAAACAGCGCCAAAACCGGCGACCTGGTTCAAAAACAAGGTATTTCGAAGGCTTTATATAAAACCGGCGACCACGTCGCCCAAAACACATAGAACAGAGCATTTTACACAGATGAAGACAAAACCGGCGACCACGTCGCACTCATTTCAGAAATAGCTAAACTATGGCTTTTATTGAAAATGGAGTCTAGCTTCCCTTACCTGGACTTGCGCAACCACCAGGAGCTTCGAAATCCAACGAAGCTTGCAGAATACCTTGGCTCTGTTTTTCGCGTCTGGTTGAAGGACTTGCAGAGAACTGCCCAGGTGCTCTAATGGTGGCTGTCGCTCGTCGTACTCTCGTGTGAAGGTGTTAGAATCGCAGCGCGAAGGATATATCTGGAGGAGAAGGGAGGTAACTCACTCTCTCTCTCTTCGAAGGCTGCAACGTTTCTTCCTCTTCAGTAGTGGATTTCAGTGACTTAAACCAACTTATCCCTCCAAAAGCAGCTGCCACCACCTACTCTGCAGGGAAGTTTGCGTGCACGCTTCCCTGAACAGTACGACCACTGTTGCCTCTGGTGCATGCCAACCACTGCTCTGAACAGTACTGCCACTGTTTGTCGCTTGTGCATGCCAGCCACTGCTCTGAACAGTACGACCGCGAGTGTCTCCCGCGCATGCCAACATTCTGATGTCACTATTCTGAACCACCCTTTTCGTCTACGTGGCGCGCGTGCAGAACGTCTCATGCTGGATGTCTGGGTCCCACGTTCTCTGTGTGTAACTTAACGTAGCCCGATGACCTTTTCACCGATGACCACAGGCGCGAAGACTATCCACCGATGACCTCTCGCGCGAAGGCTAACAACCGATGACCTCTCGCGCGAAGGTTAACAACCGATGACCTCTCGCGCGAAGGCTAACAACCGATGACCTCTCGCGCGAAGGTTAACAACCGATGACCTCTCGCGCGAAGGTTAACAACCGATGACCACATCCTGGCGAACGACCGATGTCTTCCTCTGGGAGACAACCGATGTCTTCCCTGGCGACGCCCTCATAACTCTCGCGCCTTGGCCACGTCCACATGCATCGCGCCCTGGCAATGCCCGCGTGCCTCGCGTCCGCGCGATGCCCGCATGCCCCTCGCGCCCGCGCGATGCCTGCATGCCTCTCACGCCCGCGCGATGCCTGCATGCCTCTCGCGCCCGCGCGATGCCTGCATGCCTCTCGCGCCCGCGCGATGTCCACCTGGCGCTCATGTGTAGCAGGCGACCGGCGACCTCGTAGCCTTCTAAACTTAACTTTTTCCTCCCTTTCTATTCTAAATAAAAACATACTTAGAATTTATTTAAAATATAACTCTTTTATTCCAATAAATTTTTCAGGTCCTTACATTCTCCCCAACAAGAAAAATTTTCGTCCTCGAAAATTGGATTACAAGGAAAAGAGGTATGGATAAGCCTCCCTCATGGGTTCTTCTAACTCCCAAGTAGAATCCCCCGATTTCTCATCCCACACCACTTTCACCATGTCGATGGTCTTGCCTCTGAGCTGTTTACATTGCCGATCGTCAATCCTGACTGGTTTTGCTTCAAAGGACAAGTCATCCCTAATCTGCACGTCGTCTACATCCAGCACATGACTAGGGTCTGCCATGTACTTCCTCAGCTGTGACACGTGAAATACATTATGTAGACTTGCTAATTGGGGAGGTGGGGCGATCTCATAAGCCACTAGACTTATCCTCCTTAAGATCCGATATGGCCCAACAAACTTAGGGGACAGCTTCTTTGATCTGATCGCCTACCCTACACCCTTGGCTGGTGTCCCCCTTCATAAAGACATGACCCCAGCAGCAACCTCCAAAGGTCTTCTCCTCTGCTCTGCCTAGGACATTTGCTGACCTTAAGAAACTTTTATTCTGTCCTGTATCAGATTCACCCTCTCGGTGATCTATTGAACCAACTCTTCCTACCTCAATACTTCATCAAAATCCATTTTACATCCCTGTACATGGGATATGCTGCCCCATAGAGTGCCAACTCCAGCATTCACACTCTACTTCCAACCTTGAAGACTTTGTTGAACAAGTCTAGAACTAGGTCCTTAACGTAACCAGGACTAGCCCCTTTAGAGAAAGCGGGCAAGATCCCTTCATTGGGAGAAAAGGGGACAGCTGTCCACAACTCATGCCACCCCCCTAGCGAACTCAAACTAGGGTCCGAAGTGTCCTTCTAGGAATCAACTCCTGTATCTTGATCAAATCATTCACCGACTTCTCAACTGCTGATCAAATTCCCGCGCTCCCAAAAGGGACACTTTTTATTCATTACTCCGCGGCATAATTCTGTACCTTACAAAGACAAGGTTTCTGTTGCTGTTACCTTCCAAATTATTATTATGACCCCTTTTGCCAACTCGACTTCCTGTTCCCATTACGACCTTCTTCTTCAATGTATACGTTAGATGCATTGACGTCGGTTTCAGGTGCCTATCCAGAAGGCATACGAGAACGAACGCACCTCTGCCTCCAGAATCTCTTGCCTAAGGATAACTCTATTCTCCTTCTGTCCCAGATACCACAGGCTATTTCCACTCACAATCCCTTCCACACCCATCATTCTGAAATTTACTACATCTCTAGAAAGACTCAACATCATCATAACACGGCCTACCCTCATTTTTATCCACAGTCATATCCTCCTTCCCTTCTACATTCACAGGTCGATCTACATCTTATTTGCCAAGAACTTCGGAGGCTTACATTTTCGGAAGCCTTTTATCTCAACCCACCATTTCCATAATCCTCTTTCAAATCCCGGTCAGCCAAACAGCATCCATTCTGCGTGAAGCCTAAGCTAGAACCATCTCATGCTGTTTCATTGACATGAGCATCTTCTACGCTTCAAAAGAAAATTCCTTCCTTGGAATTTAACTCTGGTACTTCCCATGGTTACACATGCTTAAGCTTTAAACCCCCAGCCTCTTGCTTATTTACTCTCCATGACTTATACGTAACTGGGACTAAACCTTGGTACTACCAAATCTAACTCACACTTGTTCCTTTCATTCCATCTACTACCACTGGGCATTCAGAGCAACCTAGGGAGGTCAAAACCTGTTTTTGAAGCAGGTGCAGAGGCCAATCGTTCAAACGACAGCTCCTCCACTATATGGCCCAAGCTCGGTTGCACACCGATTTGACACAAAAGAGTGTGTCTCTCCAGAATCAAACAAAACTATAACGTATCTATCAGCTATAAACAAGTATCTTGTACTAGATTACCTGATTGAGGGGCTTCCGTTCCAGACATGGCAAACACTCTCCCTCCTGTCTGAGGTCTGCTGCCTTCGTTCCTCAACTGCTGTGAATTAACGGGTTGAGTCATCCTTTTTCTGTTGGGACAATCTCTAGAAAGGTGCCCTATCTCTTGGCATGTGAAACACCTGGGTCTCCATGTTTGTTGTTGCTGAAATTGGGACGAAGCTGTTCCCACCCGATGTGGTGGAGATCTCACATATGGCTTGCTGTGTGGGTGCTGCACCTTCGCCTTCCCACTGGAAGAGCCTCCTTGGTGTGACCTGATCACTCGAGGATCACCCCTTTCCAGGGTCTCTACCATCTTTGCCTTCTCTACTAAGGCGTGAAATTCCCTGATGCACATCGGGGCTATGGTCCTCTTCAGTCCATGCTTCAGCCCCTCTTCGAATTTTCTACACCTCCAGGCCTCGGAGGTCGCCTGGGTATAAAACCGGGCGAGGTACTCAAAACGAGCAGCATAGGCGTTCACTGACATCTCCCCCTGCTCCAACTTCAGGAACTCAGCTTCCCTTGCAAACTTGGCACTGTCAGGGAAGTATTTCTCCAAGAACTTCACCCTGAAGCTCTCCCAATCCAGTACATCCTCTCGTGCCTCCATCATCTGCTGAGCTCCCATCCACCAGAACTCAGCTTCTCCTGATAACAGATACGTGGCAAACAACAGCTTCTTCTCTTCAGGGCAGGAGGTCGCCCTAAAGATTTTTTCCAGCTCTCTGACCCACTGATCTGCCTGATCAGGGGTAGCATTCCCACTGAACTTAGGTGGGTTGTGCCTCATGAACTCGGCCAGTCCCATCTGTTCTTGGGGTTGACCGACGTGGGAGTTTGTCTCAGCAGATCGGGCAGTTTCCCAGTGCTGCATCGTGGCTTGATGGTTCTGAGCCATCGCTGCATTCTGTTGCTGGATGGCAGTCGCCATCATTTCCATGGCCCTGGCGATCTGACCCATCTCCGAAGAAGGTTGGGGTGGGGTAGAGGGTCTACGTGCCATCTTTCTTCGTTTCAGATTCTGAATCTATAGGCTTCTATATTCCCTACAACTATAAGAATGAAATCGATAAGAATCAATTCATTCAAGGGGTAACAGCTAGACCTTACAAAGGTCAGCATCTCAAAGTCATTAAGAATTTGAGTTCATCCACAGAATCATAATGCTTATAACATCAAGCATAACACCAGCACAACTACTGGTATGCAGTCACCAATCTAATCAACCATTTTCAATCAATTACAAAGACACTCAAGAGAATGAGATAGCTCACACCAGAATTCAATATATGCTAAACATCAAACCTTTGGAATTAAGATTGAGACTCATCTCGATCCAGTTATGAGTGTGCACCCTCACTACTTTATCAAGGCCTTCTCATTCTTAATACTAAGATTTTCAATTAGAACATATATTCACCAAAGCACACACAAAATTTCAATACAAAAACGTTTGAAAACCTTTCACTATAGTTATTATTTTAAATTCAAATAACTTTCATGAGCAGAAGAAACACAATGGATCCACAGCCCTCAGGTCATCCTAAGGACGAACTGCTCTGATACCATTAATGTAACATCCCGCCAAAATAATACACACATCCATGTATAATTGAAATTAAGTGTAACCAAATAATATTGAAGAGTGCAAAATAATATGTATTTATATATATCAGAAATGAAGTTACTCCTCTTAGGGAGTTTAATACATAACCAAATCCAATGTTTGCAAGATTTTACGAAAATAAAAGAAATGCAGTAAGACAGGCGGTCTCAAAAGAAAACGGCGATCTCCAACAGAAGACCTCAAAAACGGGCGATCTTCTATCAGGACACGAAAACCGGCGATCACCCGATGGAGGCATAAACCGGCGATCACCTGGTAGAGACGGAGATAGGCGATCTCCTTCCGGCGACCACTCGCTAGAGGGCTCTTCTTCCTGGAAGATCATCTGCTCCCGTGTAACAATTACACGATCATCACAGTTTTGAGAAAACAACCACAATAACAGATAAAAGGGTAAGCTAGATAATTTAAAAGAAGTTTAAATCATGAACATGAAAATCCAAGTAAACCAAGTTCCAAAATATCCATGTAAAACGTAAAGCTGCTCATAGCATTCAGCTGATCGCCCAAAATCACAAACTTCACAACATTTCCCATAGTCATTCCATTTCACAACACAGCATCAAGTGTCTATCAATATTCAAGTTTCTCATTTCACATGTCAGACTTTCCACTGACTCACCACACAAGACACTTGACACTACTTCCAAATTGACTCGTGCGTTGAACTTAGTATCCAGAGACATGCACCTGTCATACTGCCCACTGTGGAATCTCACACATCCACAGGGTCGCCGCGAAATCTCACACATTCACAAGCATACGATGAATCTCAACACATCACCATACAGCATGACAAGGTTAATTCGTATAACAGTCGAGCCCATTCTTTTTCAAACTACTCGCCCATTCATACGAACCTCCTTCGACTCTCACCAACTGAATAACTTCATCTACGTGATTCCATTATCTCAGCAGAGCCAGGATCGTCTCATTAACAGGTTACTCACTGATCAATGCACTTTCCTAACCAATCTCAACACGGTATTTCCTTTCCTGAAAATACTATGCCTCGATCCCACATTCACAGCATTCAACACATCATACCACTCAAGTAAATGATTCAAATCACATCAACAAACATTTCAAAGCTTCAGATCTTCGAATATCTCATGTAAATCTCAAGTAGTTTCAAAACAACATCAAAAACAGAGATTTCGTAAAACAGCGCCAAAACCGGCGACCTGGTTCAAAAACAAGGTATTTCGAAGGCTTTATATAAAACCGGCGACCACGTCGCCCAAAACACATAGAACAGAGCATTTTACACAGATGAAGACAAAACCGGCGACCACGTCGCACTCATTTCAGAAATAGCTAAACTATGGCTTTTATTGAAAATGGAGTCTAGCTTCCCTTACCTGGACTTGCGCAACCACCAGGAGCTTCGAAATCCAACGAAGCTTGCAGAATACCTTGGCTCTGTTTTTCGCGTCTGGTTGAAGGACTTGCAGAGAACTGCCCAGGTGCTCTAATGGTGGCTGTCGCTCGTCGTACTCTCGTGTGAAGGTGTTAGAATCGCAGCGCGAAGGATATATCTGGAGGAGAAGGGAGGTAACTCACTCTCTCTCTCTTCGAAGGCTGCAACGTTTCTTCCTCTTCAGTAGTGGATTTCAGTGACTTAAACCAACTTATCCCTCCAAAAGCAGCTGCCACCACCTACTCTGCAGGGAAGTTTGCGTGCACGCTTCCCTGAACAGTACGACCACTGTTGCCTCTGGTGCATGCCAACCACTGCTCTGAACAGTACTGCCACTGTTTGTCGCTTGTGCATGCCAGCCACTGCTCTGAACAGTACGACCGCGAGTGTCTCCCGCGCATGCCAACATTCTGATGTCACTATTCTGAACCACCCTTTTCGTCTACGTGGCGCGCGTGCAGAACGTCTCATGCTGGATGTCTGGGTCCCACGTTCTCTGTGTGTAACTTAACGTAGCCCGATGACCTTTTCACCGATGACCACAGGCGCGAAGACTATCCACCGATGACCTCTCGCGCGAAGGCTAACAACCGATGACCTCTCGCGCGAAGGTTAACAACCGATGACCTCTCGCGCGAAGGCTAACAACCGATGACCTCTCGCGCGAAGGTTAACAACCGATGACCTCTCGCGCGAAGGTTAACAACCGATGACCACATCCTGGCGAACGACCGATGTCTTCCTCTGGGAGACAACCGATGTCTTCCCTGGCGACGCCCTCATAACTCTCGCGCCTTGGCCACGTCCACATGCATCGCGCCCTGGCAATGCCCGCGTGCCTCGCGTCCGCGCGATGCCCGCATGCCCCTCGCGCCCGCGCGATGCCTGCATGCCTCTCACGCCCGCGCGATGCCTGCATGCCTCTCGCGCCCGCGCGATGCCTGCATGCCTCTCGCGCCCGCGCGATGTCCACCTGGCGCTCATGTGTAGCAGGCGACCGGCGACCTCGTAGCCTTCTAAACTTAACTTTTTCCTCCCTTTCTATTCTAAATAAAAACATACTTAGAATTTATTTAAAATATAACTCTTTTATTCCAATAAATTTTTCAGGTCCTTACACTAGACAGTTTTAAAAGAGAATTTAGATATGAACTTTAAAATCAAGATAAATTAATTTAAGGCACCCACGTAAAAACATCAGCTTTCTCATTCTTCCCACATACCATCAAGTAAAAACCCACATTTCACAATTCCTCAAGAGTAGTTCATATCACACAGTGCAGCAAGTGTCTATCCACATACAGTGTTCCTCATTTCTCACGTCAGGTTTTCCACTGACTCACAATACATAGACACAAGACACTAATTCCGGAATACTCGTGCATTGATTAGACTCAGAGATCTGCACCTGTCATATTGCCCACTGTGGAATCTCACACATCCACAGGGTCGCCGTGAAATCTCTCACATTCACAAGCGTATAATGAATCTCACACATCACCATACAGCATGACAGGGTTAATCCACGCAAAACAGGTCGGTTTGTTCTCTTTCAAACAACCCACCCATACAGGTGAACCTCCTTCGACTCTCAACAACTGAGTAACTTCCTCTACGTGAGTCCATTACCTCAGCAGAGTCAGGATATCTCGTTCTTAATCACCGATCAATGCACCTACTACAAGATCTTACACGGTATTTTCTTTCCTGAAAATACTATGCCTCGACCTCACACTCACCACATCCAACACATCATACCATTCAAATAAATCATTCAAATCACATCAACAACCATTTCAAAGCTTCAGATCTTCGAATATCTCATGTAAATCTCAAGTAGTTTCAAAACAGTATCAAAAACAGAGGAGTTCGTAAAACAGCGCCAAAACCGGCGATCTAGTTCAAAAACAGAGTGTTTCGAAGATTATGTTTAAAACCGGCGACCACGTCGCCCAAGCAGACAACATAGGGCATTTCACACAGATACAAACGAAAATGGCGACCACGTCGCCCTCACTTCAGAAAGACTACGCTATGGCTCGTATGGAAAAAGGGGTCTAGCTTCCCTTACCCGGACTTGCGCAACCTTACTAAGAGCTCCAATTCCACGAGCTTCGAGGATGCCTTAAGCTCTTGCAGAGAATTCCCCAGGTGCTCTAAGGGCAAACGTCGAACTGGTGCTTGAGGATGCCTGGAAAACGCAGCGTGAAGGGGAGAAAGGAGGAGGATGAAGATAGTCTCGCTCTTTCACTCTTGGGTCACTTGTAACGCTCTTTGCCTCCTCTCAGTGGGTTTTGATCCCAACCATACCTGTCCTCGTATACTGCTGCCCTCCCCCTTTTCTGCAAAAGCCTGGGCGTACGTTCCTCTGAACAGTACGACCTCGGTTGTCTTTTGTGCATGCAAACCACTGCTCTGAACAGTACTACCACTGTTGTCTCTTGTGCATGCCAACGGCTGATCTGAACAGTACGACCGCGAGTGTTTCCTGCGCATGCCAACATTCTGATGTCACTGTTCTGAACCAACGCTTTTTGCCTACGTGTCTCGCGTGCCGCGCGTCTCATGCTGGAAATCTGGGTCCCACGTTCTCTGTGTGTACTCAACGTCGCGCTATGACCTCTCGCGCGAAGACTTTCGACCGATGACCTCTCGCGCGAAGACTCTCGACCGATGACCTCTCGCGCGAAGACTCTCGACCGATGACCTCTCGCGCGAAGACTCTCGACCGATGACCTCTCGCGCGAAGACTCTCGACCGATGACCCCTCGCGCGAAGACACACCCCGCAGCATGCCTCGCGCCCTGCGATGCCCGATGACACTCGCCACTCCCCCCTGGAGGTTCTTCATTCCACTATGTTACATCCAAGGTATTCTCTCCACAAGGCTTGGTGACGTCGGTAGCTTCACACTTCCAAGAGTTGATTAGCACAAGTCCTCGTGCGCCCAAGCGTGTAACGTTAAGGATGATTCTCTTATGCTCAAGTATAGAGCTTCGCCTGCCCAGCGTATCCAAGGTTTAACCCACACCTTGATACGCGTGGCTTTTGGGACGTACCAGGGTTGATCCAACATTTTGGCTACACACTAAGTGTAGTTTCGGCGATTAGGTGTACTCTAGGCGACAAGCTACTAGGTACACACAGGCGATAGGCGTTCAAGCATAAGCTAGGCGATAGGCGTTCAAGCATAAGCTAGGCGATAGGCGTTCAAGCATAAGCTAGGCGATAGGCGTTCAAGTGCCAGAGAAGTTGGAGATCGCCTACCCGCTTAATAACGGCGATCTCGTAGGCTTCTCAGCTATACATTCCTTCCTTTATATTTAAATAAACACGTGCTTCGAATTTATTTATAATATAACACTTTTATTCCAATATAAACTTCTAGGTTCTTACAATCTCCCCAACAAGAAAAATTTTCGTCCCCGAAAATGAATTACAAGGAAAAGAGGTATGGGTAGGCTTCCCTCATGGGTTCTTCTAACTCCCACGTTGAATCACCCGATTTCTCATCCCACACCACTTTCACCATGTTGATGGTCTTGCCTCTGAGTTGTTTACCCTGCCGGTCATCAATTCTAACTGGTTTTGCTTCAAAGGACAAGTCATCTCTGATCTGCACGTCGTCTACATCCAGCACATGACTGGGGTCTGCCATGTACTTCCTCAGCTGTGACACGTGAAAGACATTGTGCAGATTCGCTAGATGGGGAGGTAGGGCGATCTCATAGGCCACAGGACCAATCCTCCTTAAGATTTGATATGGTCCCACGAACTTAGGGGACAACTTCTTTGGTCTGATCGCCCTTCCTACGCCCTTGGTTGGTGTTACTCTCATGAACACATGGTCTCCAGCAGCAAACTCCAAAGGCCTTCTCCTCTGATCTGCATAGGACTTTTGTCGGCTTTGAGAAGCTCTCATGCTGCCTTGTATCTGTTTCACCTTCTCGGTTGTCTGCTGAATCAATTCTGGTCCAACCAAGATTGCTTCGCCCTCCTGGTACCAACACAAGGGAGTTCTGCATCTTCTCCCATACAGGGCTTCATATGGTGCCATCCCAACACTGGCGTGGTAACTGTTGTTGTAGGTAAACTCCACCAGTGGCAACACTTCATCCCAGCTCCCCAATTGATCCAAGACACACGCCCTCAGCAGATCTTCTAAGGACTGAATTGTTCTCTCAGACTGTCCATCTGTTTGAGGATGGTATGCAGAGCTCATCCTCAACTTAGTTCCCAAGCACTCTTGTAAGGTCTGCCAAAACCGTGAAGTGAACCTGGGATCTCTATCTGAAATGATGCTGGAAGGCACTCCATGTAACCTCACAATCTCCTTGATGTACAGCTGTGCCAACTTGGCTATGGGCATCTTCATATTTACTGGGAGGAAGTGGGCACTCTTTGTCAGCCGATCTACTATGACCCAGATTGCATCATGCCCCTTCGCTGATCTGGGTAAATGGGTGACAAAATCCATGGCAATGCTGTCCCATTTCCACTCAGGGATATCCAATGGCTGTAACAACCCGCCAGGTCTCTGATGCTCTACTTTTGCCTTTTGACACGTTAAGCAGGTAGTGACATACTGGGCGATGTCTTTCTTCATGCCCGCCCACCAAAATGACTCCTTCAAGTCATGATACATCTTATTCATACCTGGGTGTAGGCTAAGGCGACTCTTGTGACCTTCATCTAGGATCATCTTCTTCAACTCATCATTTGCAGGTATGCAAATTCTGCCATTAAACCTCAAGATCCCATCTTCGCCCATCTCAAATTCTCTCGCCTGGTCGGTCCCCAGTGACTCTACAGCATGCTTCAGGCTCGGGTCCTCCAATTGCTTATCCTTCAACATCCCCAGGAAGTCATTAGTTATAGTCAGCTTACTACAACTAATGTGATTCACGTGGAACTCCACCCCAAGGTTTAAGTCCCTGAACTGCTCGATCAGTTTCTGCTCTTCCATCATCATGGTGGCGACTTGGATTGATTTTCTACTCAACGCATCTGCCACTACATTGGCCTTCCCTGGGTGATACATGAGTTGAAAATCGTAGTCCTTTAGGAACTCCATCCATCTTCTCTGCCTCATGTTTAGTTCCTTCTGATCAAACAGGTATTTCAGGCTCTTATGGTCACTGAATACCTGGAACCGAGCTCCATAAAGATAATGCCTCCAGATCTTCAAGGCAAACACTACCGCTGCCAACTCCAGATCATGAGTAGGGTAGTTTCTCTCATGCACCTTGAGTTGCCTTGAAGCATATGCAACCACTCTCTTCTCTTGCATCAAGACGCATCCCAAGCCTTGATGTGAGGCATCACAGAAGACATCAAAAGGTCTTCCTACTTCTGGAATCACCAGCACTGGAGCACTGGTCAGCCTCTCCTTTAGTTCCTTGAAGCTCTGCTCACATCGGTCGGTCCAAGCAAAGGGTTGGTCCTTGCGGGTCAGTTGTGTTAAAGGAGCCACAACTTTGGAAAAATCCTCAATGAACCTCCGATAGTAGCCCGCCAACCCCACAAAGCTCCTTATCTCTGTGACTGTCTTAGGGCGTTCCCACTGCAGCACTGCCTCTACCTTGGCTGGATCTACCGAGATCCCCTGGGCAGATATCACGTGCCCTAAGAAGTTGACTTCCTTTAGCCAGAACTCACACTTAGAGAATTTGGTATAGAGCTGCTTCTCCCTCAGTATCTCCAATACTGTCCTCAGGTGTTCCTCATGCTCCTCCTCGGTCCTTGAGTAAATGAGGATGTCATCTATGAAGACCACCACAAACTTGTCCAAGAAAGGGCGAAAAATCCTATTCATGTAGTCCATGAATAGAGCTGGAGCATTGGTGACTCCAAATGGCATCACTACATACTCGTAGTGCCCATACCGAGACCTAAAAGCTGTCTTCTGAACATCTTCAGCTTTTACCAGGATTTGGTGATACCCCGATCTCAGGTCGATCTTGGAGAACACCGAGGCCCCATGAATCTGGTCCATCAAATCGTCAATCCGAGGTAGGGGGTACTTGTTCTTGATGGTCAATTTGTTCAATTGCCTGTAGTCTATACACAACCGAGACCCTCCATCCTTCTTCTTGACTAGGAGCACTGGAGCTCCCCACGGAGATACACTGGGTCTGATGAACTGTTTCTCCAGCAGCTCTTCCAACTGCTTCTTTAACTCTACTAACTCGGCTGGTGCCATCCTGTAAGGTGCCATTGATATTGGTCCAGCTCCAGGTACCAAGTCAATAGAGAATTCCAATTCTCTCTTAGGGGGTAACCCAGGCACCTCTTCTGGAAATACATCCGTGAAATCCCTCACCACGTGTATTCTGCTTACGTCCCCTTCATTCCTCACTTCCAACCGAGCTAGCATCACGAAGCACCTCGCCCCTTCTTCCAACTCTGATCGCCCTCTTTGAACTGGCCACACCTCTGATTCTTGGGGGTCTGGAAATGCTACCTTCTGCCTACCACAGTCTATGAGAACATGATTGGCAGCTAGCCAATCCATTCCCAGGATAACATCCAGGTCCTGAAGAGGTAGGCAGATCAAGTTCACTTTGAATCTACGTCCCTCTACTATCACTGGACATTCAGGGCAAACTGTGGAGGTCAACACCTGTCCTGACGCAGGTGTAGAGACCAACAGTTCGAAGGGTAACTCTCTCACCATAAGGCCCAACTCGGCTACACACATGCTTGACACAAAGGAGTGTGTCGCTCCAGAATCAAACAAAGTTTTTACACCTCTACCAGCTATAAAGCAAACACTCTGCACAAGGTTACCTGATTGGGACGCCTCAGCTCCTGACATGGCAAACACCCTCCCGGTTGCCTGAGGTCTGTTGCCTTCGTTCCTCATCTGCTGGGAACCACTGGGTTGAGTCATTCTGTGCTGAGTAGGACAATACTTGGCAACGTGCCCCGTCTTCTGGCAGGTAAAGCATCTCCTCTCTGAGTCTTTCTTGGGGCACACATTGGCTGTGTGTGGCCCACCGCAATGGAAACATTGAAATTTCCTGGTTTGTTGCTGATGAGACTGGGGTGGTGCTGCTCTCGCCCTATGCTGTGGAGGCCTCGCGTAGGGCTTAAACTGCTGTTGCTGTACCCTTGCCTTCCCATTGGAGGAACCGCCTGGGTGGGACCTGCTCACCCGAGACTCACCCTTCTCTAGAGTCTCCACCATTTTCGCCTTCTCCACTAAGGCATGAAATTCTCTAATGCACATCGGGGCTATGGTCCTCTTCAGCCCATGCTTCAGTCCTTCTTCGAATTTCCTACACCTCCAAGCCTCAGAGGTGGCTTGGGTATAAAACCTGGCGAGGTACTCGAACCGAGCAGCATAGGCATTCACAGACATATCCCCCTGCTCCAACCTCAGGAACTCAGCTTCCTTCGCAAATCTTGCGCTGTCTGGGAAGTACTTCTCCAGGAACCTCACTCTGAAGCTTTCCCAATCCATCACTTCCTCTCGGGCCTCCATCATCTGCTGAGTTCCCATCCACCAGAACTCAGCTTCCCCAGACAGGAGGTATGTGGCAAACACCAGCTTCTTGTCTTCAGGGCAGGAAGTCGCCCTGAATATCTTCTCTAACCCCCTGACCCACTGATCTGCTTGATCAGGGGTAACGTTCCCACTGAACTTAGGTGGGTTGTGCCTGAGGAACTCAGTCAGTCCCATATGCTCCTGAGGCTGACCGACGTCGGGGTTTGTTGCGGCCGATCTGGCGGTCTCCCACTGTTGCATTGTAGCTTGGTGATTTTGAGACATCGCCGCATTCTGCTGCTGGATGGCACTTGCCATCATCTCGATGGCCTTGGCGATCTGACCCATTTCAGAAGAAGGTTGGGGAGGGGTAGAAGGTCTACGTGCCATCTCTCTTGTTTCGGATCTTGAAGCTATGAGTTTTCTATATTCCCTACAACTACAGGAATGAGATTGATAAGAAATCAATTCATTCAGGAGGTAACAACTAGACCTTACAAAGGTCAGCATCTCAAAGTCATCAAGAATTTGAGCTTAACAACATACTCGTAATACTTAGAATCTCAAGCAAGGTATTAGAACAGCTACTGATATCATCACCATCAGTTCAAACAACCATTTTCAGTCAATTGCAGAAACACTCAATAAGCTAAACTAGATCACACCAGCATTCAATGTATACTAAACATCAAATCTTTGGAATTAAGATTGAGAATCATCTCGATCCAGTTATGAGTGTGCACCCTCATTACTTCATCAAGATCTTCTCACCCTTAATACTAAGATTTTCAGCTAGAGTATACGTTCACTAAAGCACAGAAGCACACACAAACTTTTCAATACAAAACGTTTGAAAACCTTTCACTATAGTTGTTATTTAAAAACTCAAATAACTTTTATGAGCAGAAGAAACACAATGGATCCACAGCCCTCAGGTCATCCTAAGGACGAACTGCTCTGATACCATTAATGTAACATCCCACCAAATACATTTCATATTTATATAATATAAATGAAGATAAACAAGTATTTTGAAATAAACATAATCATATATATATAATGGAGTTTCTCCTCATCGGGAGTTTAATACATAAACTGTGAATCTTTCCAAAAAAAAACTTAACCAAAAATACAACAAAAGACAAATCGGGCGATATGCTAACAAAAGGGCGATCTCCTAGTCAATCAGGTGATCTCCTATCAGCCAGGCGATCTCCTATCAGACCGGCGATCTCACTTTCCTGCAACGTCATCTGCTCCCGTGTAAATCATACACGATCATCACAAGTTTTAAGAAGAACATCCACAAACGAAAACGCAGGGTAAGCTAGACAGTTTTAAAAGAGAATTTAGATATGAACTTTAAAATCAAGATAAATTAATTTAAGGCACCCACGTAAAAACATCAGCTTTCTCATTCTTCCCACATACCATCAAGTAAAAACCCACATTTCACAATTCCTCAAGAGTAGTTCATATCACACAGTGCAGCAAGTGTCTATCCACATACAGTGTTCCTCATTTCTCACGTCAGGTTTTCCACTGACTCACAATACATAGACACAAGACACTAATTCCGGAATACTCGTGCATTGATTAGACTCAGAGATCTGCACCTGTCATATTGCCCACTGTGGAATCTCACACATCCACAGGGTCGCCGTGAAATCTCTCACATTCACAAGCGTATAATGAATCTCACACATCACCATACAGCATGACAGGGTTAATCCACGCAAAACAGGTCGGTTTGTTCTCTTTCAAACAACCCACCCATACAGGTGAACCTCCTTCGACTCTCAACAACTGAGTAACTTCCTCTACGTGAGTCCATTACCTCAGCAGAGTCAGGATATCTCGTTCTTAATCACCGATCAATGCACCTACTACAAGATCTTACACGGTATTTTCTTTCCTGAAAATACTATGCCTCGACCTCACACTCACCACATCCAACACATCATACCATTCAAATAAATCATTCAAATCACATCAACAACCATTTCAAAGCTTCAGATCTTCGAATATCTCATGTAAATCTCAAGTAGTTTCAAAACAGTATCAAAAACAGAGGAGTTCGTAAAACAGCGCCAAAACCGGCGATCTAGTTCAAAAACAGAGTGTTTCGAAGATTATGTTTAAAACCGGCGACCACGTCGCCCAAGCAGACAACATAGGGCATTTCACACAGATACAAACGAAAATGGCGACCACGTCGCCCTCACTTCAGAAAGACTACGCTATGGCTCGTATGGAAAAAGGGGTCTAGCTTCCCTTACCCGGACTTGCGCAACCTTACTAAGAGCTCCAATTCCACGAGCTTCGAGGATGCCTTAAGCTCTTGCAGAGAATTCCCCAGGTGCTCTAAGGGCAAACGTCGAACTGGTGCTTGAGGATGCCTGGAAAACGCAGCGTGAAGGGGAGAAAGGAGGAGGATGAAGATAGTCTCGCTCTTTCACTCTTGGGTCACTTGTAACGCTCTTTGCCTCCTCTCAGTGGGTTTTGATCCCAACCATACCTGTCCTCGTATACTGCTGCCCTCCCCCTTTTCTGCAAAAGCCTGGGCGTACGTTCCTCTGAACAGTACGACCTCGGTTGTCTTTTGTGCATGCAAACCACTGCTCTGAACAGTACTACCACTGTTGTCTCTTGTGCATGCCAACGGCTGATCTGAACAGTACGACCGCGAGTGTTTCCTGCGCATGCCAACATTCTGATGTCACTGTTCTGAACCAACGCTTTTTGCCTACGTGTCTCGCGTGCCGCGCGTCTCATGCTGGAAATCTGGGTCCCACGTTCTCTGTGTGTACTCAACGTCGCGCTATGACCTCTCGCGCGAAGACTTTCGACCGATGACCTCTCGCGCGAAGACTCTCGACCGATGACCTCTCGCGTGAAGACTCTCGACCGATGACCTCTCGCGCGAAGACTCTCGACCGATGACCTCTCGCGCGAAGACTCTCGACCGATGACCCCTCGCGCGAAGACACACCCCGCAGCATGCCTCGCGCCCTGCGATGCCCGATGACACTCGCCACTCCCCCCTGGAGGTTCTTCATTCCACTATGTTACATCCAAGGTATTCTCTCCACAAGGCTTGGTGACGTCGGTAGCTTCACACTTCCAAGAGTTGATTAGCACAAGTCCTCGTGCGCCCAAGCGTGTAACGTTAAGGATGATTCTCTTATGCTCAAGTATAGAGCTTCGCCTGCCCAGCGTATCCAAGGTTTAACCCACACCTTGATACGCGTGGCTTTTGGGACGTACCAGGGTTGATCCAACATTTTGGCTACACACTAAGTGTAGTTTCGGCGATTAGGTGTACTCTAGGCGACAGGCTACTAGGTACACACAGGCGATAGGCGTTCAAGCATAAGCTAGGCGATAGGCGTTCAAGCATAAGCTAGGCGATAGGCGTTCAAGCATAAGCTAGGCGATAGGCGTTCAAGCATAAGCTAGGCGATAGGCGTTCAAGTGCCAGAGAAGTTGGAGATCGCCTACCCGCTTAATAACGGCGATCTCGTAGGCTTCTCAGCTATACATTCCTTCCTTTATATTTAAATAAACACGTGCTTCGAATTTATTTATAATATAACACTTTTATTCCAATATAAACTTCTAGGTTCTTACACCTCTCAGGAGTGAGTTTTGAATCTAAACTAACTTGCCCAGAAATGCTGCTGCCACCACCAACTCCGCAGGAAAGCTTGCGTGCACACTTCCTTGAACAGTATGACCACGTGGGTCTCTGTGTATACCAACTCTCTGATGCTAACTATTCTGAAACACTCCTAATGTCTACGTGTCGCGCATGCAGAACGTTCATGCTGGGAGCCTGGGTCCCACCTTATCTGTGTGAAACACGACGTCGCTCGATGACCATCCACCGACGACTGATGTGCTTCTCATTCCGGCGATGACTGATGTGCCTCTCATCCAGGCGATGACTGATGTCCTTCTCATCCCGGCGATGACTGGTTCCTCTTCCTGACGGACGACTGATTCCTCATCCTGGCAGACAACCGATGTCTCACCCTGGAGGACCACCGATGTCTCACCCTAGCAGACAACCGATGTCTCACCCTGGCAGACCACCGATGTCTTACCCTGGCAGAGCACCGATGTCTCACCCTGGCAGACCACCGATGTGTCTCCCATCCTGGTTGATGACCGATGTTCCTCTCATCTTGTTGGTGATCTCTTATCGCCCTTGTGTGTGACGAGAACACATCGCCTTACTCTGGTCACCGATGTCACATCGTCACACCTTGCTGAAGGTTCATCCTCCCATTATGTTACGTCCAAGGTATCACCTCCACATGGCTTGGTGACGTCGGTAGCTTCACATTTCCAAGAATAGATCAGCACTACTCCTCGTGCGCCCATGCATGCAACACTAAGGACGATTTCTTATGCTCAAGCATAGAGCTTCGCATGCCCAGTGTATCTAAGGCTCAACCCACACCTTGATACGCGTGGTTTTTGGAACCCACTATGGTTGATCCAGCATCTTGACCACATGCTAAGTGCACTTTCGGCGATCATGTACACCATAGGCGATTGGCAATCATGTGTACTCTAAGCGATTGGCGATTATGTGGAATCTTCGCACACGGCGATCATGCGCAAAATAGGCGATGTCTGATTTCATACGGGGGAAGTCGGAGGACTCCGCCTTCTTCAACAAACGGCGATCTCATCGACTTCTAAGCTACACCTTCCTTTCTCTTACCCTTCTTGATTCGCGTGCCTCCCTCCCTTGAAGCACGCCCACTTGATTACCTCACGATAAAGCCATCGCACCTGACTACTTGGTTGGTACAATGGTCAACCGATCGCCCTCTACCAGCTGATCCCAGACCTTGGGCGACGTCCGAGGTCTGGCCAAGACGATATTTTCTATTTTTATGTCCTTTTTATTTTAAATAATAACATACTCAAAAATTATTTAAAATCTATCACTTCTATTCCAATTAATGTATAGGTCCTTACATCAGTGACGTTGAGAGAAGGAGGAGAAAGGAGAAAGGGAACGAAATGAGCTTATTCCCTCAGCTATTATGGTCGAACGGCTCTGTAGCCTTCACTGCCATCACCCACTCTGCGGGAAAGCTTGCGTGCACGTTTCCTCGAACAGGATGGCCACGTGGGTCTCTGCACACACCAACTCTGGGTCACTTTCCATACCAACTCTCTGGTGCCAACTGTTCTGAAGCACTCTTACTTACTACGTGTCGCGCATGCAGAACGCTCAAGCTGGGAGCCTGGGCCCCACCTTATCTGTGTGAAACACGACCTCGCGCGATGACCATCCACCGATGACTAACCGCACGATGACTATCCACCGATGAACGATGTGTCTCTTACCCTGGCAGACGACCGATGCCTCATCCTGGCAGACGACCGATGCCTCACCCTGGCAGATGACCGATGCCTCATCCTGGCAGACGACCGATGCCTCATCCTGGCAGACGACCGATGCCCCATCCTGGCAGACGATCGATGCCTCACCCTGGCAGATGATCGATGCCTCACCCTGGCAGACGACCGATGCGTCTCTCACCCTGGCGATCTCTCATCGCCCTTGCGTGTGATGAGGACACATCGCCTCACTCTGGTCACCGATGTCACATCGTCACACCCTGCTGAGGGTTCATCGACTATCTACTCCACGCCTGTGGCATCACCCCTACATGGCTCGGTGACGTCGGTAGTTCTCCTGACCGAGGAAAGGTCGGTACTCACTCCTCGCGCGCCAATGCATGCAACACTAAGGAAAATCTCTTATGCCCCAGCATAGAGTTTCGCATGCATAGCGTACCTAAGGTTCAAATCACACCTTGGCACATGTGATTTCTGTTCTTGCCGGTTGACCCGCCTGTCGGTTGACTCACGACGCTCACACACCTCCTTCCTCACGTTGATATGTGCTTGGTTCTCTCGAAGCAATCTGCACCTGCAAAAGAGAAAGGGGGCGCCCTAGAGGCCGTTTGCACTCCGACGCTCAAGTCAGTGTAGCGCAAGCAACACCAAGTGTATTGAGTTTCTCTCTGTGTTTAGGTCTAGAAACTGCGTACCT
The DNA here is from genome assembly GCA_013389735.1 of Phaseolus lunatus. Lineage (NCBI taxonomy): Eukaryota > Viridiplantae > Streptophyta > Magnoliopsida > Fabales > Fabaceae > Phaseolus > Phaseolus lunatus. Next base: position 36,603,220 of record CM023864.1, on the reverse strand, counting down.
TTGTGAAGTATTTTACTGTCCCTTATATAGTCTAGGGTTTACTGCGCCGCTAGCCCTAATTAGGGTTTACTGCGCTGCTAGCCATATTTAGGGTTTACTGGAATACCCTTGCGCCGCTATCACCCAATCTTAGGGTAATCTAGCACATAAGGTTTCCTTCTCTGGAGTGCAAACTTTAACAGGGTGACCACCTAGATGCCTCCTTGTGCACCTAGTCTCTGGGGCCACCTGTTCTGGGAGTGCCTTCACTGTTCACGTGCCATGCATGTAGCTTCACTGGGAAACCCTAGTTCTGATGAGTACTCGACCCCTCAGGACTCTGTACCTAACTGTGCTCTCCCTACTACCCGCATGGGCACTTCGTGATTCAGGCCTCTCCCTACCTCTGGGTATTTAACTTGTCTTCCCCTAAGGCCGATGTCACCTCGTCTTCACCCAAGGCCGATGTCACCTCGCCATACTCTGAGTGGCGATGACACCTCAGCCCATCCTGGTGGTCTGACGACTACTCACCCTTCCCTGTGGGGACGCGCTGATGACTAATCACCCTTCTCTCAGGGGACACACCGACGACTGATCACCCTACTCTGAGGGGAATGACTGATCACCCAGGGACATCTCACCACCTTGTCATCGCCCACATCTCTTACCCTCTGAGGACTTCATTGGTGAGCTCTCTGCTCGAATTGAGGACTTCTTTCTCGACAAAGAGGTGTTAATCACCCTTCTCCCCGATGACCTTGCACCGATGACTGATCGGTGCTTCATTACTTATCGCGCTTTGCTGTCAGGCGCTCATCTAGGAACTGATCTGCCGGTGGTGGTTACTTTAGCAACTGTCCACCGATCATCGTTCTGAGTGATCTCCCCTCTGATTCAGCTGCTATCTTCTACCACGTGTCACCCTGTGAATGGTCCACGTGGTCATCTGCTGCTGACGTCATCGACTACCGCTGACCGACCGGATCACAAGCCCCCCAGTCTCGAGCTGTGAACTCGTTCTCAGCGAAGAGACTAAGTGGTCGATGGCAAGATCATTCCTCCTCCTTGAGCTTCTCCCTTTGCAACTTCTTCTTTTCTGTGTAATTTCTTTTTCTGCTTCATAAAGGCTCACTGCATTGAGTTCAATATGAATGAAATCTTTGCTCCAGCTGCATGTCCCTTTCCATTTTTAACTCTCTGCATGTGACTCAACATTGTCTTTAATAACTTTTATGCATAACTTCATGCTGGACGACTGACTTGAAGGGCCTAAATGCTTTGGCTTCTCGCAGCAGAACTTGCTTCTACCACCGACCACCGACTAGCATGTTGGTGCACCACCGATCAGTCACCGCGCTTCAGGCTTTGCTTTACTTCTCTGTTACTCCAGCGCTAAGCACATAAAGGGCCTGAACGCCAAAGATGATGCTTGTGTTTTGGGGAAGAAAAGTGCTTCTCGATGACCTTTCTTATCTCGCCTCAGCCTCGCTGTACAAAGTCGAGGTGAGGACTTTCTTATCTGGTGAATCTTGCTGTTCACGTTGGGTGTTCTCACTCGAAGGGGAGGTGTTCTCGACGAACCTACCTTCCCGCTTACGAGACCTCTAACCCCAAGTGACAGGTTCAATCTTGCCTCACATCGCTCACCGGCGAGGGAGGACTTAACTGACCTCACATCGCTCATAGGCGAGGAGGATTTATCTGACCTCACATCGCTCATAGGCGAGGAGGATTTATCTGGGCGAACCCTTCTGTTCACGTTGGAAGTTCTCACTCGAAATGGAGGTGTTCTCTACGAACCTACCTCTCCACTCACGAGACCTCTAACCCTAAGTGACAGGTTCTAACTGACCTCACATCGCTCACAGGCGAGGAGGATTTCTCTGGACGAACCCTTCTTTCACATTGGAAGTTCTCACTCGAAGTGGAGGTGTTCTCTACGAACCTACCTCTCCACTCACGAGACCTCTAACTCCAAGTGACAGGTTCTATCTCGCCTCAGCCTTGCTGTAAGAGTCGAGGGAAGAGGACTTTTCTCTCGCCTCAACCTTGCTGTAAGAAGCAGAGGAAAAGGACTTATCTCTTGCCTCAACCGTGCTGTAAGAAGCAGAGGAAGAGGACTTTTCTCTCGCCTCAACCTTGCTATAAGAAGCAGAGGAAGAGGACTTTTCTCTCGCCTCAACCTTGCTGTAAGAAGCAGAGGACGAGGACTTTTCTCCAACGTTCTCTGAGTGGGTGCATGCGCCCAAGAGAGCACCTGGCGTGGCTGGTCTGAGCGCACTCGCTAGGCGCATCCTGCCTGCATGGCCTCATCACACTGTTTCATGCACGTTCCCACCGGCGAGGTGCATGCGTAACGCTCTCGCTAGGAGCTTGGGTCCCAGCTTAACACGTGTTGGCAAGACCCCGATGACCATGCGCCGATGAGTGATCGTGCTCTGTACGTGGAGGCAACAGATAGCATCCCCATGCGGCGATGTCTGATCGTGCTTGCACGGGGCGATGACTGATCGCGCGATGAATAACCACCGATGACTTCTTACACTCTGCTCCCAGGCGCTTGTCCAGGCGCTGATCTGTAGGTGGTGGTCACTTGGTACTGACCACTTATCACCTGCACTTGCGCTTGGGGCAAGGGGAACTTTAAACTGGAAAACACACACTTTATGTACTAAAGTCTTTTTTATTGGGTGGCCTCGTTAAAAACCCTCCTTAGGGAAAAGAGTGCCCCCCGGTGTATTCAACTGTTTACAGTGTATAGCGCGAGAACGCATCTACTTTACATCTTAACTGGGTGTATATATGTTGGGTCTCCTTTCATTGGCGATGACCGGCCTCACGAGTAGCGATCATGCCCTCTGCTTCAGCTTCCCCCCGAGCTACCTGGGAGCCCCCGTAGCGTAGCTCCCTCCATCACCTGATTTCCCTGTGCACAGGGATCTCATGCTGCTGGTCACCTGCCTGGGACCCCGAAGCGCGATCACCTTGCGGCTCCCTCAGGTAATCGGTTAGGAAACCTGTTCTCACCAACTCAGCAAGTTGATGCCCCAGCGCCAGGCAGGTGTAGAGTGTGTGTCCATAAGCCTGATGAAATTCACACCAGTCATCCTTCCTACTTCCAAGCACCTTGTCAGTTTTCTCTGGTACTCGGAGTCTTGCAGCTACAGCGGGAATCGCAATCAGCTCCACCAACTCTATCATGAAATCATACCTGGGGGGTGCATTGTTCTCCCTTGCACGCCCCCTGGCCTAATCCTTCCTGGGTGTGTAGGGGCGAGACCTGCCCTGCGCTTTCTTCCCTTCTCTGGCCTCATGCACCCATGCGTGTCGCTGCTGCTTCCCCTGTCCTTCGCGCGGCTTGGGCGGTGCAGCACTGCTTGTCTTCTCAGAGACCTGCGTCTCTGCTACAATATGCGCTACCGCGCGTCGCCGAATCTCAGCGAAGGTGGCGGGGTGATCTCTGATGAGCGATTCACTGAAAAGACCAGGCAGCACACCTTTCTTGAATGCATGCACCAGCATGTCCTCGTCCTTGCTGGGCAACCTCACTACCTGCGCACCAAAACGGTTGAGGTAGTCCTTACACGACTCCCCCTGGTACTGTCGCACGTCGAACAGGTCATAGGACACCATCGGTGGCGCTCTGTTGACGATGTACTGCTCTGTGAACAACTTCGAAAACTGCTGGAAGGAGGTGACGTGGCCCTCTGACAGGCTCACGAACCACTCCATAGCTACTCCACTCAGCGTACTTATAAACACCTTGCAGTACACAGCGTCTGAGCCTCCAGACAACATCATCTGGGTGTGGAAGGCTATCAGATGCGCTTCTGGATCTTCCTTCCCCGTGAACGACGCCTTCACTCCCACCAGGTTGGGAGGCACCACTGTGTTCATGATCTCAGGGGAGAAAGGCATAGGGAAGGCCCTTGGGGGCGTCAGTGGAGCCTGCTCCTCTCCCACGCGACCCCCAGCTTGCTGCATGTGGTGCAGACTCGAGCGCATCTCCTCATTTGCCTTGCGCAACTCCTCATTCCTGGCCTGAGAGGCGGCCAGGTCCTCCTGCATCCGCGCCTGATGCGCCCTGGACTCTGCCACCGTCTCTTGGAGGGCGCACATCATTCCCATGATTTGTTGCATGGTAACGCCGTCGGCTCCATTCGGCGGAACAGATCCATGTCTGGTATTCCTCATTCTCTGCGATTTCTGCTCTCGTTCTTGTGTATGGGACCTTCGTTTTACTCCGGCCCCACGGTGGGCGCCAAAATGTTCTTGCCGGTTGACCCGCCTGTCGGTTGACTCACGACACTCACACACCTCCTTCCTCACGTTGATATGTGCTTGGTTCTCTCGAAGCAATCTGCACCTGCAAAAGAGAAAGGGGGCGCCCTAGAGGCCGTTTGCACTCCGACGCTCAAGTCAGTGTAGGGCAAGCAACACCAACTGTATTGAGTTTCTCTCTGTGTTTAGGTCTAGAAACTGCGTACCTTTGTGAAGTATTTTACTGTCCCTTATATAGTCTAGGGTTTACTGCGCCGCTAGCCCTAATTAGGGTTTACTGCGCTGCTAGCCATATTTAGGGTTTACTGGAATACCCTTGCGCCGCTATCACCCAATCTTAGGGTAATCTAGCACATAAGGTTTCCTTCTCTGGAGTGCAAACTTTAACAGGGTGACCACCTGGATGCCTCCTTGTGCACCTAGTCTCTGGGGCCACCTGTTCTGGGAGTGCCTTCACTGTTCACATGCCATGCATCTAGCTTCACTGGGAAACCCTAGTTCTGATGAGTACTCGACCCCTCAGGACTTTGTACCTAACTGTGCTCTCCCTACTACCCGCATGGGCACTTCGTGATTCAGGCCTCTCCCTACCTCTGGGTATTTAACTTGTCTTCCCCCAAGGCCGATGTCACCTCGTTTTCACCCAAGGCCGATGTCACCTCGCCATACTCTGAGTGGCGATGACACCTCAACCCATCCTGGTGGTCTGACGACTACTCACCCTTCCCTGTGGGGACGCGCTGATGACTAATCACCCTTCTCTCAGGGGACACACCGACGACTGATCACCCTACTCTGAGGGGAATGACTGATCACCCAGGGACATCTCACCACCTTGTCATCGCCCACATCTCTTACCCTCTGAGGACTTCATTGGTGAGCTCTCTGCTCGAATTGAGGACTTCTTTCTCGACAAAGAGGTGTTAATCACCCTTCTCCCCGATGACCTTGCACCGATGACTGATCGGTGCTTCATTACTTATCGCGCTCTGCTGTCAGGCGCTCATCTAGGAACTGATCTGCCGGTGGTGGTTACTTTAGCAACTGTCCACCGATCATCGTTCTGAGTGATCTCCCCTCTGATTCAGCTGCTATCTTCTACCACGTGTCACCCTGTGAATGGTCCACGTGGTCATCTGCTGCTGACGTCATCGACTACCGCTGACCGACCGGATCAATTTCCTAGAACCCACTATGACCCGACCGACCGACCTCTACAATGCCGCCCTCAGACCTTGGACGACATCCGAGGTCTGACCACTATGAAATTTCTATTACAAGCTCTTTTCATTTTAAATAATAACATATTCAGAAATCATTTAAAACATACTATTTCTATTCCAAATAAATTTCTAGATCGTTACATTATACACATCCACCAAATCCAGATTTTATTTTAGTCTCATTCTCTGTAATTTATAATATTTTTGTCATTATATTTATCCAAATATTTATTAAATAATTTCTGTAATAAAGAAAAACAAAAAATAATGATAATTTAATATTATACAAAAATTATAAAAAATAATAAAAAGTTATAATTATACATATTTAAAAATGTAATACTAAATAAATGGGAAGAATTTTAATAATTTAAAACAAAAACATAAATTAAATGTAATATATATGTGTATATTTTGAATTAATATCGAGTTTGAATAATTTTAAAAATATTTATATGTAGTAAGAAGGTGTTGGAAAGAAAAAAGAAAAAAGAAAGTAAGAGAAAGAGTAAAAATAGAGGTTGTTGTCTAAATAGGTTGTGTGAGATAAAAGGTCCCTAATAATTTGATATTAATTAATTAATTTACATATAAATCATAAGTTAGCAACAGATATATAAGGGCAAGAAACCCATTCCTATATGCCTTTCCAACAAAACAGCAACACTCGCAGAAACAAAAACGCATTTGGGTCATAAAATCGGTACAACGTTCAACGCATTACATTCATTCACTTCACTCCCACCTTCTCGTTTCGATGGCGGCGACGGGGTTGCTGAAGAGGGCGGCGCAGCGGGTGCCCTCATCGCCGGCGTTCAAGCTGGCATTAATCCGGGCCCATGCGTCGGAGGCCCAGGCCCAGCAGGTGGAGCTGAAGGCCCGGGACACGACCTCCCTGAAGACGTTCCAAATCTACCGGTGGAACCCGGAGAACCCGTCGAAGCCGGAGCTGAAGGACTACCAGATCAACCTGAAGGAGTGCGGGCCTATGGTCCTGGACGCGCTCATCAAGATCAAGAACGAGATCGACCCCACCCTCACCTTCCGCCGCTCCTGCCGCGAGGGGATCTGCGGCTCCTGCGCGATGAACATTGACGGCTGCAACGGCCTCGCTTGTCTCACCAAGATTCCGTCCGCGACGACGGCCTCCACCATAACGCCGTTGCCGCACATGTTTGTGATCAAGGACCTGGTCGTGGACATGACCAACTTCTACAACCAGTATAAGAGCATCGAGCCCTGGCTGAAACGGAAGAACCCACTGCCGGTGCCAGGGAAGGAGATCCTGCAGAGCAAGAAGGACCGCGAAAAGCTGGATGGGATGTACGAGTGCATTCTGTGCGCCTGCTGTAGCACATCCTGCCCTAGCTACTGGTGGAACCCCGAGTCTTATCTCGGACCCGCCGCCTTGCTCCACGCTAATAGGTAACGCTCAAACCCCCTATTTCTTCTAACCTTACTTTTGGGTGTTTTCTTACCGCAAAATTTGAGTACTTCAGTAGTCTGCGAAATTAAACAGATTTCGTTGGCTATTATTGCGAGATATCGAGTAAAGACTACAGGTATAATAATATGTTTTGTACCACTTGGAATTGGAGTTTCATAGGCTTACATAAAAAAATCAATCAATTTAGGTTTTTGAGGTGAAACTCTAATTTTGATTAGAGGATAGTAGTCAAGGCATGCAAGGAACTGTAACTGAGTTTTATTGTTGTTGTGACTGGGATATGCTGTTCTGTTGGGTTCTGTGCGTTTTTGTTAATTGGATTGGAGTTTGGGAATTATTTTTGGAGCTGTACAGTGACAACAATGGAAGCTTTATTTTGCCGCATCTGTGTGAAGTCGGTTGCAAGAAACAGAGGATGTCGTGAAAACGGGAAGACTAGTTTTTGTGAAAATCTTGTAATCATGTGTAGACCTTATTTTATATTGTGATACCGTGAAAGCCATTTTATATTGGTTCTTTTTAAGTTTTATTTTAAATGTTTGGGGATCTATTAGAAGTATTAGAATCTGTCCGTTGTTGTGTATGTATGTGACTTATTTTGGTTGATTCATGGTTTTTCTAGTAAAAATGTGACAAATGAATGATATATGTATTGTTTTTGAAACTGCAATACCTCTGCATTCTTAGGGTGGCTCTTTTAACCAACATAACTGATATTTACTGAATTAGGGAAGGAAGTCAGTAATTACTTCGGATCCTTTCCTCCATAGATACTACCATTTTTTGGACTTATTCTTTTTGTATGACTATGTATACACTCACTGTTCTTCTTGCCTCATTAACTTTCTCTTATATTAGGCATTATTAACTTCCAACTTCTTTCTTGTCCGTATGGTTATATTTGTTGTGGTGCAGTTGTAGTAAATAATATGAGTTAATTAGAGGAGCATATGTTGATCCTTAGGTTGCACTTGATCAGGATTAGGAAAGAATGAGTTCATCTCCACATTAGAAGATACTTTCATTTTGATTAAACTCATTGCATATGATCTACTGCACCTTGTCTCTGTTATAATAAAGATTTTTTTGATTGGCTGTTATAGATAGATAGAGATACCTTAGTAGTTGGGTTATTCAAAGCTGAGATATCGTTTGTGATGATATTTGAAGGTGGATAAGCGACAGTCGTGATGAGTACACTAACGAGAGATTGGAGGCCATTAATGACGAATTCAAGCTCTATCGTTGTCACACCATATTGAACTGTGCTCGTGCCTGCCCAAAGGGGTTGAACCCAGGAAAGCAAATTTCACATATCAAGTCACTTCAGCCAAAAGCCTAAAATGCTATTAGCAGCATGATGGTGTTTGCATTTGATCCTATATGTTGGTGTTTTTGTATTTTCTTTAAAGTTGGGGATGATTTAGATACATTCTTAATAAAACCTGAGCCCCTTTTGTGAAACTTGGGTTTTTAGTTTATATTAACTTGTGTTTCTGAAATTAATGTTAATAGCGAACAGAACCCCGTCTCATAAATTGGCTGTAGCTATATTGGATTATTATTCTCCATGGGAATTTCAATTAAAAGATACTTTACACTGTAAATTGGGAGACATGCTTGTTTCTTTTGTCTAACATAAAAATTCCAAGGGTTTCTTTTGAGATGACTGTCTCTTGAGGTGACTTACGCTTTTATAGGGAATTGAACCCTTTGCTTCTCTTAAATCTTGTTAAATTCTAGGTCAAGGTAATGACCAATATGGCTCTTGGAGTTGGATTCGTTAGGGCATTGCGTTAAATTTGATCCTTGTTTCAATTTTTATTAGTGTCTAACCATGATTTGACAGAAACAAAAATATATAAAACGAAAATCATGATTTTTATTCTTATATGTTAGGAGTATGGTAGTAGAGTGGATCTTTGGGCGGCCATGGCTGCCCTATTGAAACCAAAATTACATAAGAGACTATCAAACTAAAAAATGCACTGAATTTGAACCGCTCGATTCATTGAAATGTCATGAGGAGTCTTCAGTTTATAAATATGGTAGAAATATAATCAAAATCAGAAAATGTGTACTCACAATTAACACAACTTTAGAATGATCATTACATCTAATCACGACTTATCAAAAAAGTATGAACATGTGAAAGAGATTTAATGATTTTAAGTGATAAGAGAACTAGTCTCATAACATATATAATACAATATTGAGAAAAACTTCATATTAGCATTGAGCTAATCTCATACCAAGATATCACCATCAGTCATGAAATCGTTTGCAGTAGCTTGGTTTATGGTTTTCATGATTTCTTTTGTGCATGACATTAATGTTAAGGGTAGCACTCGCCTTGCAATCCTTAGGATTTCTCAGGGTATCCAATCATCTCAATATGAGACTATAACAAGTAAAACTTCCACTTTGTCCCATGCTAATTTAGTAATGATCAGCAATAGTTTGGCCCAAATTCTGAGGGGGACAAATTACAGAATTTCCACATTTCCTAAATCCTTACAAGATAGACAATTGATTTTTCTACAGGATGCAACAATGACTGCGACACCGCATGTTGTAACTGTGACATCACCAAACAGCCTCCAGTCTGTGTTCTATGCTGTCAGGAAGATCCTTAGAAGGTACAAGTATACTTGGCACTTTTAGTGAGCGAAAGTCACTATTATAGACAAAATTTAGTTGAAGAAATTGCATTCTTCAGCTTTTATAACCACATGAAAAATCCAAATTCATTTCAATTGTTGCTCATTAGAATCCTCTGCGTTTAAATAGATTTTCATCCGCAAACCCAAAAACCTATTGGCCATGATTTGGTGAAGGCAACCGAGGACTCATAATCTTTATGCAAGATGGTGAGACAAACTTGTTACTTAATTCACTGAAAATGTATTTATTTATAACCAAAGAAGATGAAATCTAAGACTTAGTCGGACAAAAGTTTCACATGTACTTCCAGAGTAGGAAAAACAAGAAAAAAATAACTTTTTTTTTTATAAACTAATAATACTCAAGTTAAAATATAGATTTTAAGAATATAAAAAAAAAACTTCTACAAATTAAGGTATGCACAAGAGTTAAAATTACAGTCAAGATACATTGGATGAAAAACTCTTAATTTATTCTTCTTTCTTTTTCTAAACATAATTGATAAAAATAAAATAAAAAAGTTTGTTCGATCATACCTTTTATGAGATATCTTGTATTCAAAATAGGGTTATTTCTCCAGTTTTGATAAATCTTCAGCTCTTAGTGGCACGATCTATTCACAGAGTCAAAAGGACTGCATCGCTCAACCCACTTATTCTCTTCCAAAGTATTCTGAGGATTTCCAGTTAGTTTCATTCTCTTGGAACAATAGCGACTCTTCTACTAATACGGAAAGAGGTAACAGGTTCTATTTTCATTCAACCGCAATTTTTGTGATTAAGAGAACAAAGCAGAGTGAGTGAATAATGAAAGTCAATACAAATATAGAATAATACAAATATAGAATAATAAAAGGTTGCGCGTATTTATTCCAATTGTACAAATACATTTACCTGTTAACAAATCAGGTCTTTGTAAAACCATGTTTTCAACTCATATAAAACTCATCTACCAAAACAGTTTATGCTTACATAAGAATATAGCCTCTGGAAAGATCTGGACATTACAACAACCCCAGGTTTCCTATTCTATTCTAGCCTGATAGCTAGTTCTTAAAATGGTAACATAACATGAAAGTAGGTTAAAAAACCTATATGCTTCTTGACAAGCTAAGAAATACAATTGCTGATGAAATCTGCACTCTTAGATCAGCAATATCCACATCATGGCCACCTTCTACGAGGCCCCACCTATCCACCTGAAACAGAGAATCAAGAAAATTTTATTTCACAGATCATGTCAAGTACTTCAGTATTTAAGCACATTATAGAGAGAGAGAAGTTTATGATTCGTATTATAATATTACAGATATGGTCATATAAATACGTACCTGAGAATCTTCTTCAAGTCTAATAAGTTCAATAGCTTCCTCGATTTGCAATTTCCCTTGCACCATTCCAATAGCAATAATTAATGAATGTGCTGATGCTGCAATAGCATCAATTGTTGCCAATTCGCAATCATCTGTTTTCTTTAGAAGGTTCTCAATAGCCGTTACAAGACCATCTTCCTGCTTTCCACCAAAAAAGCTGGAGTAAACAACAGGCTTAAAGCCAAATTCTGTCTCCACCCACTGAAGCAATGGATCAATTTTCTCCACCTGACGATCTGCAAAGGTTGAATCAAATTCGAATCCACACATCTAACGCAAAAAACAATGAGACACTCCATGACTTAAATAACTTTGATTCATAAGAATGTTGCATGTAAGAAAATAATCATTCTGGGAGGTTAAGACTAAAATATAATCTTAATGTCACTGAACAGCATCCAAAGGTGAAAGAAATATGAATTCAGCTTGCCACAAGTATATCATAAAATAATACCAACCCAACGAGAAAATGAAAAAGAAATCTTCATTTGGACTTGAAATTCATGTTCATATTAGGTGTAAAATATCATTGTTATCTATTTTCTTTATAACTGCATCAGCTTAAGCTATGAAATCAAAAATAATTGCAACAAACAAATCTCCACCCCAAAAACCATTAATTAAAGAATCAGGGCCAAAAACATTTTACAACATAATTTTAAGATAACAACTTCAACTCACCAAATTATGATGTATCTAAGCATGTATTTACATCAAGCAATCATAACTTTATTAACTGGAATCAAACATGTTAAGATATATCAAGTTATAAACTAATACCATACCATGCACATCACTAGTCAGCTCATTGTCATCAGGTGCACGACAGAATACTAAATCTTGATTAAATTTCTTCATCAAATTCTCAATAATTTTGTTCCTTGTGAGGGGAACTCTTTCCAGGGCAGTACAAGCAAGTCTCATAAGAGGCATTGTGAAGGGTCTTATGCCATCCATTAGCTGCAATAAATCACTTCATTAGCAGTCTAACTTAAGTGACACTACTGAGCATCAACAACATAAACAGAATATGCAGCTTCAAACGGACATAAAATATTTTGAAGGGAAGGCTGGCAGAGCTATATCACCCTGTCAAGTGACTTTAAATTATTATAAACCTTTTTGGAGGACAATTAAAAAAATCATGAAACAAAATTCACAGCGTTCATGGGAGCTAAAGGGAAAAAGAATCTTTGGTTTGATGATGAGAAAGGCGGCCCTCAGATCCAGGGATGTGCAAAATTATGACAAATGAAGCCATAACCCAACATTGAATTGAAAAAATTAGATATAAATCTTCAAAAATTGTCATTGTTTACCCACCAGATCAGCGTAATAATTATCCACTATCCAAATAACTATATCCTCTTCTTTGCACGAGATAATACAGATAGTCATGATCAAGTAACATGGACAGCATCTTGACCAATCCTTAATAAAGTCAAATTTCATGAAAATGATTCTCTGTGTTAAAAGATTCACAACAAGGTCCTAATTTTGTTCTAACTCCCTCTTTCTCCCTCTATAGACACTAAACAGGTCTTACTTACCTCTCATCATACACAGAAAAGAGGATCCGATAAAAAATTTGCACAAAACGAAGTTTCATGTTAGATGATAGAAACCATTTCTCACTTAACTGTCTCGCCACCGAGAAACTGTCAAAAACACTTGCATTGTGCCTTGCTAAAGCAATAATTAACTAAAACTCAATTCAAGACTCAAAAAGGAGTACAGTGCAAACACAAAAAGACATACACAACAACAACACCAACTAGAAACAAGCCTCTTTCCCCACGGCTCTCTACATAAATCAAACACTCATACAACAAAACATTTTTTATTCTGTTTGGATATCCTTCTGTAGCAGTTATATAAAAGTAAAATAAGAAAATGAAATGAATTTAAATTTCTTGTATAACTTAAAACCAACCTACGTATCCTATAATAAAGTAAGAGAACTTAGACGACTTAATTTCTACAAAAGATTAAACTATATGTTAATTTTAAGTTATGGGAGAAACTAAGATAAATTTACTTCCTTATTTTCTAATTTTATCTCTGGTAAGTGTTTATAAAAAAAGTTTTTGTTTATCTAAACCTATTCTCCTCAACCATTATTTTCCTATTCTGTAAAAAATTGTTACATTATTGGAACTAGATAAACTCAAACGAACTTTCAAATTTTGAATTAGAGCAATTAACCAATTTTACATTCAATAACTTTCAGCAACACTATGGGACGTCCCTGCACACCTTTAGGAATTCAAACAATATTTTATCCAATTTTTTATTTTGAAAAAGACAAAAAATGGCTAAAAAAGTCAAACACCTAGAAGAGCATGCCTGGTATTCCCATTCAGCGGCAATGGCTTTGGCAAGAGGAAGAGTGGGAAGCTTGAGGGGTCTCTTTGAAGGTGTCTTTAGGGTTCTGTAATCGAGCATCACCGTCCACCCGTTCCCGTCATCGGCTCCCCGAGTATTCACCTCATTGTAAAACCGCTTTCCCACTATCGACCCCGTCATGAACGACGTCGGCATCGTCACCGACGACGACTTCCATTTTCCCGATGGCCCCTTCACGTACACCTTGTCCCCCTCCGAAGAGAATGTGAAAGACGATGATGACGACTGCGCAGGTTCCTTGTCCGCCGCTGCCACCGTCGCCAGCCGCTGCCGCATCAGGGGGGCCGAGAGCGCAGCCATGAAATTGAAGCTAGCTGGTTTTACGCATTTTCTTATCATCAAATGAGCCATTTGAAAAAAATAACAACTAAATTAATCGATTCTGAGTACTTCGACCTTGACTTGTTAGAATCGGGCAGGGTTATGTGGGATTTCAGCGAGAAGGAAGAAACAAGAGAGACCAGGATGGCGGGCCTCAAGGTCCATCGAATGAGATTATTCGGCACTTCCTTCCTGCACCCCATGTTTTCAACCTGCACCCACATAATTTTGAAAATACCAATTTTACTCTTTCGAAAATAAATTTAGGCATTGATACTGTTGGAGTGTTTGTATTGTGGTGTGAAGCATGTGATGTGTTTTGTTGTGGTGATTGGTGGTAGCGGTTGTGATGTTTGTGATGACCTTGTATTATTTTTTAGATTGTCCATTCTGAAATATTCAAAACATATAAAAAAATATATAATTTGTATTATAAAACACACATTCTTAAATATAATTTATATTTTGGACGGGGCATTTTGAAATATAAATTTTGAATTTTTCTTAAATATTTCGGTTTGTTTTGTATAATTACAATATATTATAAAGTAATACATTGTGATAGACTCCATAGACTGTCACATATCGTATTCAGAATGGTGTTTCCCAATTCGTTGAGAAGTTTCCTTCATTTTTTCTTGCATTACTGCATATTCACTACATGAGGTTGCTTTTTTGGAAATTCCTTGTTTTGACTTTAAAGTTATACCTTTGTGTTGCTCTAAGCTTGCATGTTTTCTATCGGATTCGGGTCTTGTCTCTGAACTTACTAATTAGGTCAAGGTCGACCATTAGACTCTCTTGGTTCAAGTTTAAGTCTAAGATTTGTCTTCTCAAGAACAGTTCTCCTATCTCTGCTAGAATCATAGTCTTGGTCTCATACGTCAAGCTGTATGGGGTTTCTTGTGTGGTTGTTTGAGGTGTGTATCGGTAAGCCCAAAGTACCTCTAGTAACTCTTCTGTCCATTTTTCCTTTGTGAAACTAAGTCGCTTTCTGAGCTCGTTTAAAATGACTTTGTTTATAGCTTCAACTTGTCCATTGGTCTACGGATGTTCAACCGGACTAGCGATCAATTTGATGTCAAGTCCCTCGTAAAAAGTTATCAAGCCTCGGTCAATGAATTGTTGCCCATTGTCCATGATGATCATATGAGGGATTCAAAACCAGCATATAATGTTTCTCCAAAAAAAATTCTAAACATTTTTGGTCAAGATGGAAGGCAGAGACTCGACCTCGGTCCATTTTGTAAAGTAGTTGACCCCTATCAAAAGGAACTTACATTGTCCCTTCCCCACAGTGAAAGGTTCGATGATGTTCATTCCTCATATGACGAACGACCATGGAGAGAAAATATTATGCATAGTCTTTGGCTTGATGTGAGATAGTGCACCTTTCTCTTGGCACTTGATGCAATTTTTTACGTATTCCATGCATCACTCTACATGGTCGGCCAATAATAGCTGGCTATAAGGACCTTGGATGCCATTGTACGCACCCCTGAGTGATTTTTGCAGATACCTTCATGGATCTCCTTTAGAACATATTTTGCTTGGTATACTAAAATACATTTAAGTAACGACCAAGCATGTCCTCTTCAAAAAAGCTTTTGGCCGACCATAACATACCTTGCACAACGTTTTCTCATTGTCTTTTCCTCATTAGTTTCACAGGTCCCATGCTCCAATAACTTCTTAATGGGGGTTATCCAGTATCACCCTTGGTCGTCGCCAGACACTTGGTTTGGCCATTACTTCGGGTTTTCAATGAGATGACCGATCAATGATGACTTTTCTTTTTGGTCGTGAACAACCTACACAATAGGTCGACCTAGATGTTGTCTTCCCGTCGGATGTGTTCAATGTGCACGTTTTGAAATTTTGAGATCATTCCCAAAACCGCATGGTAATATTGTTGTAGTAGTGAGTCTTTGACCTCGAACTCACATTTTACCTGACTAATCACTAGCCGAAAGTCACTTTTGCAAATAACTTTTCGTGCTCCTATATTGTACGCCAGTGTTAGGCCAACCAAGATGATCTCATATTCCACCTGATTATTCATTGTTTTGAACTCGAAATGTAAGTTCTGCTCGAGGAGGAGG
Organism: Phaseolus lunatus; assembly: GCA_013389735.1. NCBI lineage: Eukaryota > Viridiplantae > Streptophyta > Magnoliopsida > Fabales > Fabaceae > Phaseolus > Phaseolus lunatus. The sequence continues at coordinate 36,587,422 of CM023864.1, read as the reverse complement.
TCTCTGAGTCCCTCCAGGACTACGTTGACTCCACAAGATTTTTTGTTAGAGGACCCGTCAGCTTAGATTGTCTAACATGATTGTTTATTCAGTTTCAGATTCAGCTCTATAGAGAAATCTGCCAAGCATAGTGACTTGATTGCTCCTCTTGACAACTCAACTGACCATGCAATCATCCTTCCTGCAAGGTCTGGTTTGGCGAGGATTTTCACAGTCAGGTAGTCGGTCCACACTATTATGTGGTGTTTTTAAAAATATGCTTGCATCCTCTAGGCGGTTAAAACTCGTGCAAATGCCACTTTCTCTATCATTTGATACTGGGTTTCAACATTATGCAACATTCGACTAATGAAGTAGATCAGGCGCTTCTCTTTATTGATGTCCTAGACGAGTGTGACACTTACAACGTCTTCCAAGACTGACAAGTAAACTATTATCAGTTGCTCAAGGTTTGGTTTTTGAATTGTATAGGTGAATCCAAAAAGTCCTTCAATTGTTGAAATATTTCCTCACATTTAACGTCTTATTCGAATTTTGTTGCTTTCTTTAGGAGTTGCACCATCGGTTGCATCCGTTTGGCCAACTTCGGGACAAATCGAGATAGGGCGGTTAAATGCCTGATGAGTTTCTACACCTTTTTAAAATTTTTTGGGCTTCTCATCTTGGTGATTGCTCGACATTTGTCAGGATTGGCTTCAATACCTTGATATGTCATCATGAATCCCAAGAATTTACCCCCTTCGACTCCAAAAACACACTTTTTAGGGTTGAGCTGCATGCTAGTTGTTTGAAGTGCATCATTGACATAGACCTCAACACTTCATCCAAGCATTCCTTGAAGACTTTGTCTATTAGTCGTTGGTAAATGGCTCTGACATTTTTCAGCCTAAAGGGCATGACTTCATAGTAGTGATTGGCATCTTTCATCATGAACATCATTTTTTCTTTATCTCTCAGATGCATGCTGATCTAGTTGTACCCAGAATATGCATCCAAGAAACTCGTTATTCAAGGCCTTGTCCATAATTTTCCCTTTGTTGGCATTCAATGGGGTGTAGCTATGGAAACGAGGTCCCCGAATCTCCCTGTACTTATCACTTTTGCCGAAAACAAGTCAACTACTCTTTTCTTTTTCTTTACCTTTGTCTACTTTGGTCCTGGTCTGGACTTGGTTCCAATACTCGTGAAGTTCCTCCAACTACATGAATTTTGTCGCCTGTTGTCGTAACTCGTCCAAGTTAGTTGTCGGCTTCTTCCACAGGCTATCGATGAGTGATCCTGACTTTAACAGTGTCACCATGTGATGCACGGATACCTCCGGACTCAAATTCCAGATGTTTAAAGACACTTTACTGAATCTTTCTATGAAGACTCAGAGTGATTCAACATTCTCTTATTGTATAATGACAAGCACTATGGAGGTTAAATTATGTGGCCGTTTGGTTGTGAATTAGATACCGAATTTGGATAGCAGTGTCTCAAAGCAGTCCACAAAATTAGGGGGACTCAACATAACACCCAGTTGTCAGATGTGTACAAGCTCGTTTGTGTTAGTGTAGAAGTCAACATGTTTGTCCGGGTCCATTCTCCTGTCGTATCGACCAATGTTTAATCCTTTCCAAGTGGGGGGAAGTTGTGCCCCCATGATGTAGTCAATAAAGGGATGTCTTCTAAACCCTCCCTGGATGTCAGCACTATGTATCGACTGGTTGAGTCGTGATTCAACATTAGTTTCATGTGGGTGTGTCGATAGTGACGGATCATCCTGAAGGGTCGACTGTTTCTCTTGTATTTGTGTGCCCTCAGACACCTTTAGGGTGATTGTTTGGATTGAATTTACCTTTGGCTAGCTGCCGCCTCATCTTTATTTTCCTCATGAAGGATTTGTATCTCATCCTCATTCTTCTGGTGTATCTCAGCCATTTCCCTTTACAAGGTTAGGAGTAAGGCCATATGCTTGACTTTCGACGTCCTTTCACTTGTCATGTTCCTTGTTGATACCATTTTCTTCTGTGATCTTCAATACTCTCTCTCCCATGGTGGGCGCCAATTGTTTTTGTATACAGGGTTGAGACACTAAGGGTAACCAGTTGAATAATTGATTCCTTCTCTTCAATTGTGCTTCGCTTCTTCCTTTCTTTGCTCCTGAGTCTCAAGCTTCGTCTCTCGGTCGGGAGTGTCCCTGCAAAAGGTGTTTCGATGTTAAAGTAAATGTTTGATATACGGTGTGTAATGAGTGTTGCATCAATGACGTACCTTTACTTTGTCTTATGTGTTTATTTATGCAGTTTGTCACAAATTATATTATTGATGGGTCGTATTTAATGTGTATAGTCATAAAATGGAAATATCTTATTTATCAGATATTGCTTTTAACCTTGAGATTTTATCCTATGCTGGTCGGGAGACGTTCGATACAAAAACTAATTTTATTGATTTTAAAACTTTTCTTATCATGACCATGCTTTAACAACCCTACATAAAAAGTTCATAAAAAAATTAAAAACTTTACATGATGAAATACTATGTATTATTAAAAAAAATTACTATAAACATATTTTGTTTATGATGAAATACTATGTATTATTAAAAAAAATTACTATAAACATATTTTGTTTATTTTAAATAGTTGAGTTAAGTTTTATTTAAATAACAACTTGGATAAAAGAAATTAAAAAAAAAATTCTATTCATTAGTCAAAACAAATCCACTTCCGCTCTCTCCTTCAATTTCATAATAGAAACTGCTACTATTAATGAGATTTAATGAGATTTTTAGACACTATGACATTTTTTTTATGAATGGCAATGCAGGACGGGCCATGCGGACTGAGTGCAGCCTACTATAAAAAAGCGCGGGACGAACTCACTAATCTAGCATGTAGACTCGCTTAGGCCCAGCCCACATAACCCGCAACCCACGCGGGCCAACAACGAGGTAGAACGGGGTGGGTTAGTCTCTTGGCCCACATAAATAAAAAAGTAATGATTTTTTTTTTTGCAAAAAAAAAATCATACCCCACTCACTCATGATTACAGTGTGACCTTTATTCTAACTTATTTTTAAAATATTGAATTTAATATACTAAAAAATGTTATGTTTTATTTTAATCATCTAAAGGAGTTAATATTAAGAGTGATATTGGATTTAGTTTTAAGTAAAGTTTTATATTTAAAATTTGTTGATAAAAGAATAATATAAAGAAGAGATTTTAATAAGATACTCTTTACAAAAATTAGTCATCTTCATTAAAATATTTGTAGCAAAACTTTGATAAGATACTCAGATACATTTACATACATATATAGGGAAAATAGGTGCAAAACAAAACTTTGAGTATTTTTAATCAAGTATTCTAACAACCCTCATACTTGAATTTATATTTTAATTTTAATTGAATGAATTGAAATATGAATAAAATTTTAATATTTAATTTTTCAGCAGAAGAATTAGATTTTTTTTATAGTTAATGAAATTTTATTTTATTTTATAAAAAATATTTCTCTTATGCGAGTTGGCCCGTATGCCTGCGAGCTACCTCTTATGCGGGACGAATTAGTGAAATAAGTTTGCATTCCTTACGCGGGACAGACCAACCTGACTCACATTTTATAGACCAAACACAAAACAAATTTATACATGACGAACTAGCCTCTAATCTTTTCCATAAAAATTTTGTATATTGAGATATTTTTCCACACTCTTCGCCTTATCCATGGAACAAGTGAAATCATTACTAGTGACACTTCACCTTTCTTCCCACCTTAATCATATTTTCACACTTTCATTTTTCTTTTAAGTTAAAGTTACAACTTGATAAATTATTATTTTATTTTATTATATTATATTATTTTTATTGTTTTAAAATAATAAATATAAATATAAATATAAATATAAATATAAATATAAATATAAATATAAATATAGTGTTATAATAAAACAATAATTTATGAAGTTAAAACTTCTAAGAAAAAAATTTAAAAGACTGTTTTGACAAGTGACATATTATGTGTATATAGACCTGGTTGGCGGCTAAATTCACGAATCCTCATCAAGTACAACTTTACCAAACCATACGTAACCAGTCAGAAACATAATCACGTTACGTCACAAAATCTGAAAAATACAAAACAAAACAAGAAAGAAACGAAAGTCCCATGCATAGCTTTTTAGGAATCACATTTGGAAGAGACCACAATGATAACATCTTCACTTCAAGAGTAAACTCACATCACAAGTAAACTCACACCACAGTTATTTTATTTTAGAGTTTTGGTAAGTTCACAATCCAAAAGTGAATGCATATAAATTACAATGGTAAAAATAAAAAAATAATTTTTTTTCTGAAATATGAATTTAGATGAAATGTAAATTTTTTTAAAGATTGTAAAGTGGTTTAGTTTACTTGTCAAAAGTAACATTCTTCTTTATTTTAAATGAATCTCGTTAAATTATACTGAAAACATGTATATTCACATTTTTTTTATATAATAAAAATAATAAATACAATTAAAACTAATCTACATTTTATTAAAATATGAATTAAAACAATTATCAAACCCTAAATTGTAATAAAAAATATAAAAATAATAATTACAAAAATAATCCACACTAATAGAAGTGTATATCATCTATACTCGAGATTTGTGGTTTGTTCTTTGAACAGGTTGGGGAAAGAATCATGGCTGCGTGGAATTCAGTTCCTCTGCATGTCTCCTATGAAGTTTTGGGTTGGTTTGCTTTTGCTTCCTGGTCCATCAGTTTCTACCCACAAGTCATCTTGAACTTTCGCAGAAAAAGGTATCATCTTACTATTAGTTTCTGTGTAATTTTTTTTTCAGTTCTTTATCTTATGACTTTTTGCTTTTACTTTATTTTGTGTTTTGGTTTGCCTTTGTGGTATAGTGTGGTGGGACTGAACTTTGATTTCGTGTTGCTGAATTTGACGAAACACTCCTCCTATCTCATATACAATGCATCTCTGTACTTCAGCTCTACTGTTCAGAAGCAGTACAGAGACAGATTTGGTCAGAGAGAGGTTTGTTCATATCCACCTTTTTTAATATAATATTTCCACTTTCTTCATTCAAATTAAATCGATTAATCTCAGTTTGTGCTAAAGTGAAAGGGGAAAGTTATGTTTGTTACTTTACACAGTTCACTATCGTGATATTTTGATAATTTGACATGCTTGTGTACCAACTTCAAATTCCTTGCACTGCATTGTTAGGTTATCGATAATTGGATTTTCCACTTTGTTTCTTGGGTGTTAGCACAGTTTTGTTTCTCAGTTTTAGATTTTAAAATGCTCGAAATGTTAATGGAAGAATGTTGAGCAATTCACAAGATGATATGAATTTTTTCCTTTCTTTGTTTAATGTCTATATTATATATCTGCATAAATTCATTATTAGCTCAAGTTCATTCAGCATTTTTTTGATATATTTCAGATGATACCTGTGGCAGCAAATGATGTTGCTTTTTCAGTCCATGCTGTTTTGTTGACAGCAATTTCCTTGTTCCAGATTGCAGTCTATGATGTTAGTGCTATACTCCCTTTAATTCAGCTGACAGTTCTTGTTATGAAGTTATGATTATCCTGAAAGAGGTTACGTTTTCATATAGCGGGGAAGTCAGAAAATCTCTAAAATTGCGTATGGAATTCTCCTTGTTACATGGACTTCTGCAGCAGTGTGTTTCTTTGTAGCATTGCACAATCATCACTGGCTCTGGCTAATCTCAATCTTCTCGTATGTTTCCTGTTTTCGTTTGTTGCATGGACAATTGGCATTAATTTGACTTCCTGTTATGGATTATTAACAAATTTGCATAGGAGAATCGTCATAAGACCAAGTTTTTCTCATCCCATTGTTACATATCATGAATGATGAATGATGTTTCAACAAATTTCTTTCTGACTTTTCTAGAAACTGATTAACTTGCAGTGACATTCAAGTTTGTATGACGATTATAAAATATATTCCCCAGGTTAGGACCTATTCGAATTTGTATGATTTCCTTTTAATTCTATTTCCTCATGTTTATATAATTGCCTGGATAACTCAATTTCATTGCTGGGATATAATATAATTTAGCTCTTTGAACTAGGAACCAGTAAGATTATGCTAGTCTTGTCTTCAATGAAGCATATTTTGGAATGCAAACATACACAATCTGAATAAGGGCTTTTTACTAAATTGGCGAGAACTGCTGCATTTTTCTTTGGTCATAAAGTGAAATTATTGTTTGTTGAAACATGCTAGCCATTTTATCTTAAGTAGTAAGTTCTGATACGAATATAGGCAGTGATGAACTTTATGAGAAAAAGTACAGAAGGCTGGAGCATTGTTAACATTCTACTGGACTTTTCTGGCTCCGTAGCTAACTATGCGCAAATGTCTATGCAATCAATCGATCAACGTAAGTCATCTTGTTTACCAAAGGGTCTTGTTCTATATATAGCTAAAAGAATGCCAGTAACATACTCTACAACACTCTCTTAAACACTCATACTATTGATTGAAAATCATTTTATTAACAAGTCTCTATCATGATTTTGCAATTTTTAATAAGTTTTAATCAATAATATATAGTATATTATAAGTGAGTGTGTTACTAATATCTTCTTTACAGTTTAAATTGATATGATTTTGAAATTGCAACTTTGATTTGATTTCCAGTTTCTTGGGTGAACTTCTATGGAAATATAGGGAAACTACTGCTATCCCTGGTATTTATTTCTTTCTTTCTGTAAGAGATTTTACTAGTTAGATTATCATTCTGATCCAATAGATTTTCTACTAACATTGTTATTGATAAAATGAACCATTGCAGGTGTCTGTGTTCTTTGACATCCTCTTCATGTGCCAACATTATCTGTTATATCCTGTGAAGAAACGCAAATTAGAGGCATCCCCTGAACATGATAATGCCAAGTCTTCAGATAGACCATTCGAGAATGTCTAAGATGTAGCTTGTTTCATGATCTCTTGTAATGAACTCAATCCTAATTGATCCTTGTGAATGACACAGGGCATATGCTAGATTGCTTCATGGAAAATTAACCGTAAATGCTATTATAAACGTAGAAACATCAAACAAAAAGTTATTAGTGTCCTTGTCATTTTCTTCTTTATTTTCCAGCCAACTATTCACCCCTTGTCCAAGTCTTGAATTGTGGGAAGGTGAGCTGGTCTTGTTTTGCAAAATTTAACATGAGAGTGCTTGTTTGTTTGACCACAGTGGTTGACTGTGGTAATCGAGATCCTAAACAAATTTTATTTAGGATTTCTTTAGCTTTATCCTAACACAACTTTAATTGTATTTACGTAGTCTTGTTAAATATTAAAATCTAGCATGCGCTCTTTTTTTAGTGTTCAGAGTGTGTATTTTAGGTAAGTAAAAAGGGCTGCACATTTAAGCTTTTAAAAAACCTTCTCAAGTAAAAGAAAATCTAGTGTGTGCTCTTGGAAGATTGCTAGAGTAGCTATCTTAATAACAAAAAACAAAACTAGATTTAGACTCTTTAAAACAAATAAAAAAAATATAGTGTGTCTTCTTCGTAAAAGGGTATAGAGTGAGCTTTTGAAAGTCTCTAGTTGAAAAATCCTTATACGTGCTCTTGTTGAAAGTGCCCGAAATGTGTAATTTTAGTTCATACTAAATGCTCCTAATAAACGCATACACTTCTTTTGTAATGTTTAAATTTAACATTTTTAATAAGGTAGATCAGATTTTACATAGGCCTAGGCTTTTGAAAAATTATTTGTCCTATTTTCAATCATATTTACTTGCAATAATGATAAAATAGCAAGTGAGCATACAAATTGAATGTGTGAGTACTGAGCTAAAATATAAAAAGAGATAAATGAATTGATTCCTTGTGACTTTACGCTTAAAGTATTTGAAGTGTGTATTATTTTTTTCTCCGTGAGGTAGTTTGTTGGAGCAGTAATGTATATTGGTATACGATGAGAGAGTAAATAATATTAAAATACTACTATAGTATTTACTTATTTTAATTTTCTTTTATATATGTCTAAAATTAGAAAAAGAAAAAACTAATACCCTTTCTTTCATATTCATCATTGTTCCATCTTCTCTCTCCTTCCTTTTTTTTTCTTCAATCGATTTCGATGACTCTTGTTGTTTAGAAAACATGTTTCTCTCTCCTTATGTTGAATGGACACCTACTAAGATAAATTGATGAAGATGTTCTTCAAAAAATATTCTTGAACTTAATAAAAAATTATTTCTTGAGGAGAGTTGTTGTCAGGTATCAGATATTGATAACCCCACAAACATAAAACACATTAATGTAAAATCAATAAAATGACACAAAATAACATTAAAGGAGCCACAAAGAGATAAGCAAAAGAATCATAATGTTCTTTATGAACATATATAAAAATGAATGCTAATGTTTTTTTATGAACACATCAAAACATACACAAATATTACACAACACAAATGTTACACAATGGTTATAATTAGTGATTCAAAACAACTACGTATAATCACACTTTGTTTGTAAGATGATAACACTATAAAAATAATGGATCATCTAAAATTTAAATGTTTCAATTGACAAACGATACAACACTATGCAATTCTTTTTGTCAAAGTCTGATAAGGTGCACATAAGAACAAATAAAATACATACCAAACATTAGACGATACATATAGATTAAGCAAACCTTGTGTCTAAAATAAATATCATGTGCTTACTCTATGTTTGTAGGGGATGTCCGTCTGCTCAAGAGATCCATTCAAAATCAGATATAAAAGATCTCTTAAGACACGAGTTAAATTTGTTTCCTTCGTCAACTTCCTAAAGTAAAGAGATTTTCAACTCTAACCCAACTATCTACCTTGTACGAAATGTACATCAATCATGAATTTGTCCAAAAGGATGTACTATCTAGAGATATAAGCATTGTCATTTATTAAGGATGTTGTGAAGGAAAATGAATAATGAGGCTACATTAAATGCAACAACCACGTTAAAGCTTATCATATGCAAAATAGACATGCATAGAAGCTACAAATGCTCTGACTATAAATGATTGCCTAACGAATACGTTCTTCTAGAGTCTATAAAAAGAATTTCATCTAAAAGAAGAACATATAAAGGAGAGGACATGTAATGCCAAAAGGCTGCTAGAATGAAGAACACTCCTCTAAGCCAATAGATTATACCAAAATGTTGAGCAAATAATAGAGCACACCTCACAGCTTCGTAGAAGGATCCTTAAGCTTAATGAAGATTGAAGTACTAGTATCCAGAGAAACTTAGTGGAAAACACTTAGAGTGTTTATCCAACTACCTAAGAGAGTGAGCCCAACAATTATATACGTCGAACGACGCTACCCTTCCTAGAGAGCAAGATGATTTCAACTAGGAAGTAAAGTCTAAAATTGTATTTCTCTTTAGACGCAATCCTCCCTAGTCATCATACACAATGATCAATAGATCATTGAAATACTAAACCTTCAAATAGGAGTGACTGTTTGGCAAAGAATATTCAGGATCAACCAAGAGTAGCTTGAGTAAAGAATACTCCTTGACGGGATTGGCCAAGAGTGGTTGCAATCTGAAAGAATACTCAGGGTTAGCTAGGAGTGGCTTGAGCAAAGAATACTCAGTGTCAGCCAAAAGTGGCTTGAGGAAAGAATACTCAAAAGGTTAGTCAAGTGTGGCTACGAGCCTAAAGAATACTCGGTTAAGCTAAGAGTGACTTGTGTCAAGAATACTCAATGGTTAGCCAAGAAGGACTACGAGCTCAAAGAATACTTGATATGTACTACACAACATTAGTTTGCCTATTTAAACTTGGTTGGTTGGCCAAGAACTTGACGTAGTTTGTGAGACAAATGAATTAGTATAAAATGTTGTGTACGTATTCTCTTTTTTTTTTACATTACATGTTATTATCATTTGCATTAACAATAAAGGAGGGAGAGTTGATAAATAGTTATTAAAATGTTCTACCAAAATGTTAAAAATATAAGTAACATTTGTGCATTTCTATATGTTGGTCGGATGCTAAAGCTATGACCTTTTCACTTAACAAAGCTAACATTTAAAATATCTTAATTAAGTAATTGAATTAAGGTATAAAAACTTATGTCTGACATAACCTTTATGAATTGAAAAGCTAAAAACAAATTTAGCATTCACACATGTTCATTTGATCTTTCTTTTTAATTTATTCTTTTTAAGAAAAATGTTTTTGAATTTCATCAGACAAAACATGTTTGAAAGCATATGCTAAAAAGACTTTTCTCTATGTCTGCATGCCTTAACAAACCCTCTAAGGTCAAATATGTATCATGCATTGTCTATTAGAAAAAAACAACCATAGTCTTATCTTTAGTCAAAATATACAAGAAAATTTTCAGACGAATAATTTAGAGAAAGTGGCAAAGTGCATTTGACATGACACTTTAGATGAAAGATATTTAGTTTAATTGTGTCACAAACTAAATTGTCTTCTTAGCATTATTAATTAAATAATTGGAATTTTAAAAAAAATTAATTAAATCACAATTCAATCCTCTTTTCTTGTAATTTTCCTATTTTTCACGTCGTAGCAATGTCAATTTATTTCTTTTGACTTATTTTGAACTTTCACGATATAAGGCTAGAGTATCCCATATCTCCATCACACAAATCATAGAATGGACTTTGGAAATTTCTTCCTTAGATAAAGTACAGAGCACGATGTGCCTAGCTTTGCCATTAAGGTAATAGTTGTATCTTTGATCCTCGTTCCAAGATTCACATGAAAGTAACTTTCCATTTGCATAAAGTAGAGTAGGTATGTCATTCTCCACAATGTCCAATACGTCTATGTTACTATACTCAAGAAAAGCTATCATCTTGAGTTTCTAGTAATCATATTTTTTCCCTTAAGTAAGGGAGGATGATTAATAACTTGTCCATCACACTCCATCGAGTCTAACAAGATCGTTCCTCTAGTCTTGTTAAGAACTAACCTCAAAGGTTAGCTCTTATACTAATTGTTAGAACAACTGGCTCTAAGAGAAGGTTGAACAGAGCATACACTCTTCCCACAGAGAACTAGACTAGACCATCTAGTGAACAAGCAAAATAAACAACACATCATATTTGTATAATGGTTCACCCTAACTCATTGACTACGTCCAATTCCGTGGGTCTTCCCCCCTAAAACTATCTTTCGATAAAACCATCTCCATTTTCAATTTTTCAATGTCATTTTCAAGAGAAAGGTCATTAAACAATGCATTCATTTTCTTAAGAGCTTCAATGTTTTTTCACAGACATTTTTGAAATTCTTTTTCATAGATTTAAAAGCAATACTTATTCTTGAAGTAGTCTCATGATATGCTAATTGAACTGAGTGTAAATCAAAGAAGTCTACCTCTTCATCAGACTCTTTTGATGTTGAACTACAAACGATGTCAACCATAAGGCCTATATGAGCCTTTTATTGTTCTGATTATGAACTTGTTAAGTTCATATCTTCCAGGTTGACATGAAACAATTTTTCTTGTAAAGCTTCTTCTTTTTCTTCGCTTTATCTTTATTCCCTTGATCAGGACATTTAGCTCTAAAATACCATGGCTTCTTGTAGTTGTTACAAATGATCTTCTCTTTGTAGTCTTTTTTCTCTGTAGGCTTGAACTTCATGTTCTTATTATAGTTACCTACCATGCTTTTTCAATGTATTCTTGAATCTGTTAGTGAAAAAAGATAACTCCTTGTTTTCTTTAAATTCAAACTCGTTTGACACATCTATAACTTCATAGGAACTACTTTCTTCATTTGTTGAACTGTATTGAGTGCAATATTCTTCAATTTGGTGTTTTAGGTGTCTCATTGAATCACCTGATCATGTATAATGAAGATACCTACCAACTCCTCTGTAGGCATCATCTCCAGACCCTTAGACTCTCCAAAGTAGTCTCTTGTGTCTTTCAAAAAGTTGGAAGGGTACATAACACCTTGTCATTCACTTCATATTGATTGATCATGCTTCCAAGAGATCTCAAACTGTTGAGAATGATTTGCAGTCTAACAATCATAGAATGGACGATCTCATTATCCTCTATAGTAAACCTCTTGTATTGACATCTCAACAACGTCTATTTATTCCTCTTTACTTGTTTAGAACCTTCATGGGATAAAGCCAAAGTATCCTACTTCTTATTCACACAAATCATAGAATGGACTTTGGAAATAGTTTGACATTCAACTGATATTTGTATCTTTCATCTCATTCCAAGATTCACATGGAAGCATCTTGCCATTGAATCAAACAAAGTAGATATGCCATTCTCCACAACGTCCAACAAGTCTAAGTTACAAAACACAAGAAAACGTATCATCTTGAGTTTTCACTAATAATATTTGTTTCTCTTAAACAAGGATGGACGATTAACAACTTGTCCATCACACTCCATTGACTATAACAAGATCATTCCTATAGTCTTGTTAAAAACTATTCCTACAAAGTTGAGACTTCGCGGTACACTTCAGTTTCTTCGGGGTGTTCTCGTCCTTTCGGTCTGTCGGCTAGGCTGTCTTCTGGTCTTCCCTTGATCTTCGAATGCCGCGGACAGGGAAAGGGGTGGTACCTGCGATGACACTCCGACGATCAAGTCAGTTCGGGAGTCAGATACTAGGAGAATAGGGAGTGAAGATTACCTTGGGTGCTGTGCTTGCCCCCCTATTTATATTGTCATGGATGGGCCCTGGCTGTCGTGGGCCTGTATGTAGGTCCAATCAGGGGCCCAAGTATGCTTTAATCATATTTTGTGTCTAAGTCGGTTTACTTACGCTTAATTATGCGTTTCGCTGGGATTCTTTCCGGCTAATCGGCCTTTCGGCCATTCGGTAGTACATATGCCCCCCAAGCTCAAATGGAGTTTATGGAATGCCGAGTCTTAAATGTGCTTGGGAGAATGGCCGTCAAGGGGAGTGGGTATCAGGCTTGGCGGCGTGCTTCTGGGTAGGCGGTTTGGTGAAGGGCGATTGTGGTTCCCGTACTCGAGCGCGTGTAACCTTGATGACGTCAGGGAGAGAGAACATGGGCTAATCTGCATCGTTGATTGGTGGTTGATCCAATGGTAGGGAAGCCTCGCGACGGTTCGTATTCTTCGCCTATAAATAGGGGTCGCGGTGGACTAGATTTTCTTCACGTTTACCGTAACTAGCTCCGAGAACCCGAGAGCCGAATACTTACTTTTTACAAGCTTTTACTTGTCGGTTGAAGAGTTTCCGGAGGTAACGATGTCTTCTCTTTCGGTTACCAGCTTTCCATCAGTACCTGGTCGTCCTAGGCCATTGGCTACAGACGGTTTTTCTAGTGATGCCGAGAGTGTCGAGGATTCTTGCGTAGCAAGTCCTTTGAGTCGAGAGAGTGTGGAACCGGCAGCGTCTTTGTCGTCTAGTGGGTATGAGGGTGAGGAGACCCGAGAGGCCGATTATGTGTGGGTTCTTGGGAAGGTCCGGGAGGTGTTTTCTGTGTATACAAAGGTTTCAATGCTCCAGGATTTTGTTGATAGTGTAGATATAGTATTAGAAGGGGTTCCTAACGGTGCTTTCGCACTTCGTAGGTGCCGAGAGTTCGAGACCGTGTGTCTAGGTAGGGGGAAGGAACGAAAAGATTTCTTTTATTTTTACTCTTGTTTGATTTCGGACATGCATGTCCGCTTTCCGTTTGACTCCTTTACCATGGAAGTGCTGCGCGTTTTAAATGTAGCACCCACGCAACTGCATCCGAATAGCTGGGCATCGCTTCAGGCCTTTCGGATGCTGTGTGAGGTATTGAGTCTTAAGCCAACCGCTAGGTCTTTTTTACATTTCTTTGGTACGAGGCCGGGTGACCGAGTAGGGTGGTTGTCCTTGATCGGTCAAGCGAAAAACAGCCTCTTTGCTCCTTATACGACTTCTTATAAGAACTTTAAAGATGGTTTCTTTAAGGTTGTTGTAGAGGAGGAAGGCAGGCCGTTTTTCTTTGACGGTGAGACTCCCAGGTTTCCATTTTATTGGACGAAGGATCCAGCGCGCTTCAATGTATGGCCGAGGTCCCTGATGACCGATGACGACCTAGAAGTGTTGTCGATATTGGACCAACTTCCACGCAAGATTCCATCCCGGTCTCTCGTCCGTGCCTACTTGTCGTCCGATAAGTGTGTTGATGTTGATGGTATGTGTTTTTACTCATCTTGGCGTTTTTCTTATTTTGATTGACTTAATGCTTTCATTTTGTGTAGGGATAATGGCCAGTCTGGTGCCGCCAGGTGGGAAGAAGGACTACTTCCGGGAGCTTCGCCTGAAAAGGCAAGCTCAAAAGGCCGCCAGGGAAGGAATGCCGGAAGGTTCGGCAACACCATTAGTTGAAGCTGCCATCCCCATCACCACTGTGCCGGCTGCTGAAACGAACCGCCCTCCTTCCAATCCGAAGAGAAGGAAGGAAGATCGTGGCAAGTCCTCTCGGCGTCACGGGGAGCGCTCTTCGTCAGGAAGATCTCCAAAGAGAGGCAGACTAACCGGGGGGCCGAGCTCCAGTGGTCCTGATTTTCTCGGCCATGAGCTGAATATAGCCGAGAAGGTCAGTATCAAACTGAACCCCTACCAGCAGGATGCGTACCTCTCGGCACGCCCTTCGGAATTGCACGATGCGTTCGTGGAGCTATGCTCCAGGACTCTCGTACTCGGCACGCGGATGGCCTCTGACTTGATGAAGAGGGACAAGAACGCTGCCAAGATGGAGGTTCTTCGAGGGAAGCTGGAGGAGTCTTCTGCCACCTTACAAGCGGCACTGGCTGAGAACACTAACCTCTTATCTCAGAAACAACACTGGGAAGCTGAGATGAAGAAATTGAGGGAGAGGTGTGATCTCGCTGAGAAGACGGGGAGGGAAGTGGCCGATAAGGCGGATGAGGAGGTTCGAGGGCTGAGAGAGAGTCTGTCGGATATGGCTCTTACTCAGCATCGAACTGAAGAGAAGGTAGAGAAACTTATGAAGGAGCTGGAAGTCGCCGAGGACAGTGTTATTGGAGAACATGAAGCCGGCTTCCAGAAGGCTCTTCGGCAAGCGGCCTTCTTCTACAACATTCCCTTAGATGAGGGAAAGTTCGATGTTGACAAGGATGTTCATAATGATGAGCTGCTACCGCTCGACCAGCTGCCGAGCTCTCCTCAAGCTGAGGTCCCCGTTATCCTGCCAGCCATAGATGTCGAGAACATAGAGTCCGACAGTTAGTCGGTTAGGTCTCTTTTGCTTTCGATGGGGCCATGTGTAGTTGACATTTTGTAAGCATATGGCTGCCTTTTTTGTGTAGACATGGCCGGTTTTTCGACATTTTGAATATGACTGACTTAGCATTATTACTCGCCTTTTTCTTTTAGCTGCTTTGTTTTCTTCATACTGCTTTTAACGTGACCGAGAGGTCTTTTTGTCATACTCGACAGGGATTCACTTAGGCGAATTCTTCCTTGGCCGAGAGGTTTTTTAACTTACTCTCGGCAGGGATTCACTTGGGTGAATTCGTCCTTGGCCGAGAGGTCTTTTAACTTACTCTCGGCAGGGATTCACTTGGGTGAATTCTTCCTTGGCCGAGAGGTCTTTTAACTTACTCTCGGCAGGGATTCACTTGGGTGAATTCTTCCTTGGCCGAGAGGTCTTTTAACGCACTCTCTATCGGTCAGGTTGAGACTTCGGTCATCGGTCATGACTGAGACGCACCGGTCATCGGTCAGTGTGATCTGAGCATCGCGACCAGAACAGTTGACCAAGAGGTCTTTTAACACGCTCTCGGCAGGGATTCACTTGGGTGAATTCTTCCTTGGCCGAGAGGTTTTTGACGTACTCTCGGCAGGGATTCACTGTGTATCGACCGGTCCTCGGGCATGGAGAGCGAGCCACCTTAGTAGGGTCGATCATCAGTCATGCGAGGGGCACATCGGTCATCAGTCATGACGAGACACGTCGGTCATCAGTCATGACGAGACACGTCGGTCATCAGTCATGACGAGACACGTCGGTCATCAGTCATGACGAGACACGTCGGTCATCAGTCATGACGAGACACGTCGGTCATCAGTCATGACGAGAGACACGTCGGTCATCAGTCATGACGAGAGACACGTCGGTCATCAGTCATGACGAGAGACACGTCGGTCATCAGTCATGACGAGAGACACGTCGGTCATCAGTCATGACGAGAGACACTTCGGTCATCAGTCACGCAAGACACGTCGGTCATCGGTCAAGGTGATCTGAACGTCGCGACCAGAACAGTTGATCGCACTCTCGGCAGGGATTCACTTGGGTGAATTCTTCCTTGTCCGAGAGGTTTTTTATTACACTCTCGGCAGGGATTCACTTGGTGTAATTCTTCCTTGGCCGAGAGGTTTTTGACGTACTCTCGGCAGGGATTCACTTGGGTGAATTCTTCCTTGGCCGAGAGGTTTTCTATCGAGCTCTCGGCAGGGATTCACTTGGTGAATTCTTCCTTGGCCGAGAGGTTTTTGACGTACTCTCGGCAGGGATTCACTTGGTGAATTCTTCCTTGGCCGAGAGGTTTTTGACGTACTCTCGGCAGGGATTCACTTGGGTGAATTCTTCCTTGGCCGAGAGGTTTTTAACTACAATTGATGCTGAGATGTGGTTGATGATCCTGATTTCATTAAATGTGATGCCTCGTTAAAATCTTCTTCAATCAAAAACCCTTGGGACAAAAGATTGAAGGTAGGAAAGAGTACACCTGCAATACATATCAACTGAAATACATTTTCAAATGGCTGGCGTTCCATGTTCTGGGAATTTCTCGGCCATTTAGCTGTTCTAGGCGATATGCGCCGTTATGGAGGTTTTCCTTGACTTTGAAGGGTCCTTCCCAATTTGCGTTGAACTTCCCTTCTGCTGGGATCTTGCGAGCTTCTCCTTTTATTCTCCAGACTAGGTCTCCCTCTTGGAACGCTCTTGGTTTGGTTTTCAGATTGTATCTTCTTGCAGCTCTTTGTTTACAGGCTTCTTCTCTTATCTTAGCTTTATCACGTGATTCTTGGAGCAAATCTAATTCTATCCTTAGGCATTCTTCATTTATCTTCAGGTCCTGGAGCTGTCTTCGGATTGCCGGCTCTCCGACTTCTACCGGAAGCATGGCATCAGTGCCATAGGTAAGGTTGTATGGGGTTTCTCCAGTTGTCGAGTGGGGGGTACAACGATAGGCCCAGAGAACTTCCACGAGTTCTTCCACCCATTTTCCTTTTGCGCTGCCCAATCTCTTCCTCAATTCATTCAGGATTACTTTGTTAGCAGACTCCGCCTGACCGTTAGTTTGAGGATGTTCCACGAAGCTTGTTTTGTGCCGAATGTCCAAGCTTTCATAGAACTCAGCCAACTTTTGATCTGTGAATTGTCTTCCATTGTCTGTGATTATCGTATGTGGAACTCCAAACCTGCAGACAATGTCCTTCCATACAAACTTTTGGATTTGTCGGGCTGTGATGTTTGCAAGAGGTTCTGCCTCTATCCACTTTGTGAAGTAGTCGACTGCTACTAACAAAAACTTCCTCTGCCCAGTTGCTGGTGGGAAAGGACCTACTATGTCCATTCCCCATAAGGCAAAGGGCCAAGGGGAAACAATGTTCTGGAGAGCGTGAGGGTGAAGATGGATCAAAGGGCCATGCTCTTGGCAACTTACACACTTTTTCACAAAGTCCTCGCAGTCGGCTCTTAGTGTCGGCCAGTAGTATCCGGCCCTCAGGACTCTGGTTGCCATTGTTCGTGCTCCCGAGTGCAGACCGCATGCCCCTTGGTGCAATTCTTTCAGAATGTACCCGGCCTCCTCCCTTGTCACACACTTGAGTAATGGGGTGGAGAAACCTCTTTTATACAAGTCTTCCCCTATCAAAACAAAACGGGAAGATCTCCTTGCAAGGGACAGGTCACGGCATTCCTCCCCTTCTTCTCGGCTCTTGACCGCTTTTTTCATGTCGGCTACCCAGTCTTCCGGTTCTATTACCATACATTCTTCAGCGTGGACGGAGGGAACCGACAGGGTCTGCTGTATGACACTAGCATGTCGGCCTTTCGTCTTAGCAGTGGCCAGTTTTGACAGGGTATCGGCTCTCAGGTTATCCTCCCTTTTTACGTGACTTATCGTGACATTTTGAAACTGGCTGATGATGTTCGTCACTTTGTGATAATATTTCAAGAGTAAGGGGTCTTTGATCTGGTAGTCTCCATTGATGTGCCCAACCATGAGTTGTGAGTCCGTCTTACATTCCACTTTTCGGGCTCCCATGTCTTTGGCCAGAAGCAAACCAGCAATGAGCGCTTCATACTTTGCTTGGTTATTAGATGTTTGGAAACCAAAGCGCAAAGATTGTTCAATTTGTATTTTGTCCGGTCCTTCCAAGACAATTCCTGCTCCGCCTCCTTTAGCATTTGAGGAGCCATCAACATGCAATGTCCACCTCGCTTCCGGCTCCCGGCATTGCTGCAGTTCTGCCGTGAAATCTGCCAAGCATTGAGACTTGATTGACCCTCGTGGCTTATACTTGATACTGAACTCGGATAGCTCGACTGACCAGCCAATCATCCTTCCGGCCAGTTCAGGTTTCTGTAATATTTTGTTGCTTGGGAAATCAGTCCGCACTATGATATCGTGACTCTGAAAGTATTGCCTAAGTCTTCTGGAGGCATGAACTAGAGCCAAAGCCACCTTCTCAATTACCTGATACCTGGTCTCGGCATCTTGCAGTACTCGGCTCACAAAATAAACAGGTTTTTGTTCTACTCGACCTTGTACAACGGCTGCGCTCACGGCTTCCGGCGATGCGGCTAAGTAAACTAGCAGAGGCGTTCCGTGAGTGGGTTTGCTCAAAATTGGTGGTTGGGCCAGTGTCTGCTTTACGGCTTGAAAAGCTTCCTCACAACAGTCGTTCCATTAAAATTTTTCCGCCTTCCTCATAAGTTTCAAAATTGGCTTGATTTTTTCTGCTAACCTAGGCATGAACCTGGAAAGCGATGTCAGCCTTCCCACTAACCGCTGGACTTCTTTTAGGTTTTTCAGACTTCTCATGGTTTCTAAGGCTTGGCACTTGTCGGGATTTGCTTCGATTCCTCGACTCGTCAGCATGAATCCTAAGAACTTTCCTCCTTCCACTCCGAACACGCATTTTTCTGGATTCAAGCGCATATCATATTTTCTTATCTGCCGGAAGACTTCGGCCAAGTCTTTGGCGTGCTGCTCAATGCTGTCGGATTTTACAATTATGTCGTCGACATACACTTCCATAGTCCTCCCAATCTGTTCTCGGAAAATTCAGTCCATCAGCCTTTGATACGTGGCACCGGCATTCTTTAGACCAAAAGGCATAACTTCGTAACAAAAGTTGGCTCTCTCCGTGATGAATGCTGTCTTTTCTCGGTCTGCCGGGTGCATACGTATTTGATTGTACCCTGAATAGGCATCAAGGAAGCTCAACACTTTGTGGCCGGCTGCTCCGTCTACAAGCCGATCAATGCTTGGCAGCGGATAAGCGTCCTTAGGACAAGCTTTGTTAAGGTGAGTATAATCGGTGCACATCCGCCATCTTCCATTACTCTTTTGTACCAGCACTATGTTTGCTAGCCAGGTGGTGTAATGAACCTCTCGAATAAAGCCGGCATCTAGGAGTTTTCGAGTTTCCTCCTCGGCTATGCGCCTTTTCTCTCCACCCAACTTTCTCTTCTTCTGAGCTATCGGTTTGGCTTCTTTACAAATTGATAACTTGTGAGAAATTATTCGGGGGTCTATACCCGGCATGTCCGCCGCAGTCCATGCGAACAAGTCGGAGTTATTGGACAAGACATCGGTAATGATGTTCTTTCCTGCCTTTCCTAGCGTAGACCCGAGTCGCGTGTTCTGTCCTTCTCGGTCCATTTGCCACAATACCACTTCTTCTTTTGGCTGCACTTGAGGTTCATTGTTTGGCCTAGGATCTAAGTCGTCACTCAGGGATATGTGATTTACCTCGGGTCTTCGGCTAGGCGGCGGCGACGGGGGAATTCTCAAGCTTGCAGCGTAACATTCCCTTACAATCTTCTGATCAACATGGAGGGTGACCACTTCTCGGCCTCTGCTCGGCCTGTCGGATGGGAACTTCATGGCCAGGTGAGGGTTGAGACTATAGCCCCCAACTTGTTGAGAGATGGTCTTCCGAGCAAAATGTTGTATGATGTTTCGGCGTCTACTAACAGGTATCTGATCCTGATCGTCCTACAGTACTGATTCCCCTCACCGAATTTGGTGTCCAGGTCAATATATCCTTTGGTGTCAACCCTCTCTCCTGCGAAGCCAATGATTTTTTCGCCAAACTGGATGATGTGGTCTTCTGATATGCCCATCTTCTTGAAGGTTTTCCAGTATAAGATGTCCACTGAACTTCCTTGGTCTATCAGCGTTTTCATGACTACAAAGTTAGCTACCTCAATAGTGACCACCATGGGATCATCATGCCTGGGGTTTATGTTCTTGAAGTCTGCATTGGTGAAGAGCATGGGAGGTAAATCTCTTCTGCTACTTCTATGGATGAAGTATACAGAATTGACCGCGCGGAGGTGCCTTTTCCGAGAAGAAGAGGTCGTACCTGTAAGGACCTGTAAAAATTAAATTGGAATAAAAGGGTATATTTTAAATGAATTCTAAGTATGTTTTTATTTAAAATAAAAAGGAAGGAAAGTGTAGCTTAGAAGACTATAAGATTTCCTGGTTAGTACATAATCGCCGGTCGCCTACTACACATGATCGCCAGGGCGCGAGGCATGTGGACGTCGCCAGGGCGCGAGAGGCATGCAGGCATCGCCAGGGCGCGAGGCGTGTGGACGTCGCCAGGGCGCGAGGCATGTGGACGTCGCCAGGGCGCGAGAGGCATGCAGGCATCGCCAGGGCGCGAGAGAGAGACATCGGTCGTCTCCCAGGGAGAGACATCGGTCGTCCTCCAGGATGAGGCATCGGTGGATAGTCATCGCGCGAGCGGTCATCGGTGGAAGGTTATCGCGCGATGTCGAGTTCACACAGATAAGGTGGGACCCAGGCTCTCAGCATCAGACATACTGCACGCGCGACACGTAGACAAAAAGGGTGGTTCAGAATAGTGACCTCAGAGTGTTAGCCTGCGCAGAGGCACGCGTAGTCGTACTGTTCATGGAAGCGTACACGCAAACTTCCCTGCAGAGTGGGTGGTGGCAGCGGCTTTTGTGGACAACTTGGTTTAAGACTCAAAAACCCACTTCTAAGGGGCAAAGGACGTTGCAGTGGTTCAAGAGTGAAAGAGTGAGCTCACCTTCATCCTTTTCTTTCCTCTCCTTCGCGCTGTGATTCAGGCATCCTCAAGCACCAGTACGACGAGCGACGACTGCCCTTAGAGCACCTGGGAGGTTCTCTGCAAGTTCTACGAACCAGACGCTAAAACAGAGCCAAGGCATCCTTTAAGCTCGGCGGGTTTTGGAGCTCTTGGTGTTTTGCGCAAGTCCAGGTAAGGGAAGCTAGCCTTATTTCCAACGAAAAACCTTATAGTAGATGTTTGAGATGATGGGGCGACGTGGTCGCCGGTTTTCAACTGTTATTGTATAATCCCCTGTTTTTGAACGAGATCGCCGGTTTTGGCGTTGTTTTTCGAACTCCCCTGTTTTTGGTGTTGTTTGAAACTGTTTGAGATTTAAATGTGATATTCGAAAATCTGAACCCTGGCATGAGTTTTTCTGTGACTGGAATCGTTCATTAAGTGTTGTATGACGTGTTGAATGTTGTGAATGTGGGATCAAGGCATAGTATTTTCAGGAAAGAAAATACCGTGTAAGATCGTGTAGGATGTGCATTGATCGGTGATTTCTATAATGAGATATCCTGACTCTGCTGAGATAATGGAATCACATAGAGGAAGTTATTCAGTTGGTGGGAGTCGAAGGAGGTTCATATGAATGGGTGAGTCGTGTGAAAAAGAACGAGCTCGGCCTGTTATATGGATTAACCCTGTCATACTGTGAGAGTGATGAAATTGAGATCGAGATTGTGTTGATGCGCATAGCTGTGGAAACATTACAGCAGTTTAGTATGACAGGTGCAGATCTCTGAGTCTAGTCAATGCACGAGTCTTCCGGAAGTAGTGTCAAGTGTCTTGTGTGATGAGTCAGTGGAAGTCTGACGTGAGAAATGAGGAACATTGAAATTGATAGACACTTGATGCATTATGTGAAATAGAACGACTCTTGAGAATATTGCAAAATGTGTGATTACTTGGTGGTCATGTGAAGGGAACGAGAAAATTGATAGTTTTTACGTGGGTGTCTTTAATTTGTTTCATCTTGATTTTAAAGTTTCATATCTAACTCTTTTTCAAATGTCTAGCTTACCCTGGGATTTTTGGTGCTGTGTTTGGCTTTTTCTTAAACCTGTGATGATCGTGTATAATTTACACGGGAGCAGATGATGTTGCAGGAAGTAGAGCTCCTCAGTGAGTGGTCGCCGGAAGGAGATCGCCTGTTCCTATTTCTGTTAGGCGATCACCCTTTTTCTGTTTTCTGATAGGAGATCGCCGTTCTCTGATAGGAGATCGCCTTTTGCTGTTAGGAGATCGCCTGTATTCATATTTTACTGTATTTTGTTTACGTTTTCTGGAAAAGTGACCGAATTTGTATTAAACTCCCTGTGAGGAGAAACTTCATTACATATATATAATTTTGTTCACTTCAATCTATTTGTTTACCTTTATTTTTATTATATAAATATGAAAAGAATTTGGCGGGATGTTACAGTACCCCCTCCCGCGAATCCCCCTGCGATTGTGTTTATCACTCCTCTCACGGGCATGGGTTCCCGGTGGTTCCTTTTTTCTCGACCTTGTCTTTGTCGTTCGTTACCTGAGGTGTTTCTGCGGACCCCTCGCTTTCTTTCGGTTCTCGCCTCAGGCTTCTCGTCTTCTCGGTCTTTTTGGACAAAACGTCGCAAATGACCAGCTTGTATTACTCTTCGATCTTATCTTTGAGGGCCCAACAATCCTCTGTTGTGTGCCCGAAGTTGCGGTGGTACCGACAGTGCTTTGTTTGGTCCGCGCTAGGCGGGGTGGGAGTTCTGATGGGAGCTTTTAGGAGGTCGGCATTCAGGGCTTCCTCCAGTACTCTCGACCTGTCGGTCAGGAGGGGGGTATACCGAGTAAAACGCGGTCCTTTAGGGAAGTCTTTCGACCTTCCAAATTGTGTTTGCCTGCTTCTATCGCCCCTTCTTTCCGGTTCATCGGGTGCTCGAGTCTTAGCGCGAAATTTCTTTAATTCCTCGAGCTGCATATACTTTGTTGCTTTTTGGCGTAATTCGTCCAGGGTCGCGGCTGGTTGCATGCATAAGCTGTCTGAGAACAGCCCCGACCTAAGTGCGGTTATCATGTGGTGCATTGCTACTTCAGGGCTCAGATTTCGTATGTTCAAAGCTATCTTGCCAAATCTGTCCATAAAGGCTCTAAGGGATTCGGCCCTCTCTTGCCGGATGTTTACTAAGGCGATGGAAGTGAGGTGGTGTGGACGGCTGGTAGAGAAATGTGCTCCGAACTTCGTCGCGAGTGTGTCGAAGCAATCTATGGACTGGGTCGGTAACCGAGCAAACCAACTTAACGCAGCACCTTTAAGGGAGGTGGGGAATATCCGACACCATAATGCATCTTCGGCTGTGTGCAGGCTAACTTGGGTCAGATACGCGTTTACATGCTCATCAGGGTCAGTGGTTCCATCATACTTGTCTAAGGTCGGATTATTCCAGGTTCCCAGCAAGGGTATCTCTAGGATAGCTTCCACAAAGGGGCTTTTCTGAGGAATTGTGCTTGCAACTTTCAGTGAGGTTGGCCTTGCGTTTTCTTGATACGAGCTTCCGGCCTCCTGCATTCCTGTATCAGCTTCCGGGATGTCATACTTTTCAGCAAGTTTCTGCCTAATGTGGGTATTCTCCCTTCGCAATGTTTCCATCTCCTCCTCATTCCTTCTTTTTATCTCTCTTATTTCCTCTTCGTTCTTCTTCTTTAGCGTTTCCATTTCTTCCCGTATCTTCAAGATCAGCGCCATAGGATCTGGCAGACTGATTTCATCCTGAGTGTTCCTGTCATTGCCTGTCATGTTTTTTGTGGTCACCATGTGGATATTTCGTGGGGTTACTTTTCGGCCCCACGGTGGGCGCCAAAAATGTTCCTACAAAGTTGAGACTTCGCAGTACACTTCAGTTTCTTCGGGGTCTTCTCGTCCTTTCGGTCTGTCGGCTAGGCTGTCTTCTGGTCTTCCCTTGATCTTCGAATGCCGCGGACAGGGAAAGGGGTGGTACCTGCGATGACACTCCGACGATCAAGTCAGTTCGGGAGTCAGATACTAGGAGAATAGGGAGTGAAAATTACCTTGGGTGCTGTGCTTGCCCCCCTATTTATACTGTCATGGATGGGCCCTGGCTGTCGTGGACCTGTATGTAGGTCCAATCAGGGGCCCAAGTATGCTTTAATCATACTTTGCGTCTAAGTCGGTTTACTTACGCTTAATTATGCGTTTCGCTAGGATTCTTTTCGACTAATCGGCCTTTCGGTCATTCGGTAGTACAAAAACTAACAACAAAAGTTAGCTCTAATACCAATTATTGGAACAACTAGCTCTAGAGGGGACTTAAATAAAGTTTAAACTCTTCTTGCAGAAAACTATACCATATTGTATAGTGAACAAGCATAACAAATAACAAATAATATTTTTATACTAGTTTATCCAAATCATGGATTACATTCAATTCTTCTTTAAGTAGACTATTTAAAAAGTTCTACAAACAATCAATTTATTACAACCGAATACACCTTTCACTTTTCATTTATAAATGAGTACACAAACCATTTTTAATTCTCATGAATACATAACTCACTCATTATATCTTCTTAATTTTATAGTGAGATTAAGAACTTTTTAAATAAAACAACATTCATAAAGAAAACATAATTGACTCGGTATGCATAATAATTACAAACTCACACTTAAAGTTCATTATATTAACATAGTTACACACAACTTAAAAAAGATAAAATCTTTGAAAAACTCAGTGTAGATCATATAAACCAGAGCAAAATTATTAATCCAAGATTAAAAAGGCGTACACCTGAAAAAAATATATAAAGAATAACTGTACAGATAAAGGCAGTTTTACGCGAAAAAAATATAAAGAATAACCGTACAGGTAAAGGCCGTTTTACGTTGAAGTAAAGCAAGGGTTGATAATTCAAATGATTTTGAATACACAGTTGCCCCATATATAGGACAGTGGCAAGATCTTCAGATAAGGATCCCAGTTTTTGGTGTTGAATGGATGAAAAACAGATTATTAAAGCCCAATAAAAAAATATTTCGTTCAAAAATAAACTTTAAATTATGCTCAAATGATGCTACTTTAAGTTTAATAAATGCCCAATTCCTTAGTTATTGGATTGAGTATTATTGGTGAAACTAAGATATAGAAATAAAAAAAATTACTGGACAATATGCCTTTGAATTTATCTGTGAAAAAAGAATCGAACCCTTTTTATGTTGAAACTATGGAGTTGTGGAATTTTTTGGATATTTAAAATAGATTCAATTGTTCACGTCAGCGATAGAGTCTTTGATATTTAAGGAACGCAGTTCTTGATTGCTGTTGCGCGAGCGAATAAAATGGCCTCTTGGAATTGGTTAGCACTGGAAGTTGCGTACGAGGCTCTGGGTTGGTTCGCTTTCGTTTCCTGGTCCATCAGTTTCTACCCTCAAGTCATCTTGAATTTTCGCAGGAAGAGGTTTCATCTTCCTTTTCTCTCGTCCTTTATGCTACTGTGTAATTGATTAGTTAAACTTAATATTTGATTGTTACTTTTTTTTAATTTAGTGTGGTTGGCCTCAACTTCGATTTCGTGGTGCTGAATTTGACCAAGCACAGTACCTATCTCATATACAACGCTTCTCTCTACTTCAGCTCTGCTATTCAGAAGCAGTACTTCGACAAATACGGTTATGGAGAGGTTCCTTCTCGAACAGACTTCAATTATTTCTCAATTAAATGAAACCAACGACGTTTCATGTATGCTAAACTCTTCATTCATGTCATCTCACGCTGAAACCCAATTTTGCCATGGTTTCTTCGCATAAATTTCTTAATCTTCCAGGAAAATATGAAGAAAAAATAAAATATACTTTTCTGTGGTAAAATAAACTTATAGAGTTAAAAAATTCATATTTTTGGAAAAGCTAATGTAAAATAATTTAGGATAAATCTATATAAACTAATTTTACTCTAGGAAAAACATATTTGATTTTTTTCTCTTCTAAAAATCGTTACGTGGAAGTTTATGTAAACAGACCTATATGAATTATAATGTTTGAATCAAAAAATGTCGTGTTAGTTTCGTTTATTGAATTGTACAATCATTAACTTTAGTCAAATGAATGATGATTCCTGATCGATTGGCAAGTTTAAAAGTAGTTCATACTATGAGAACAAAATTAAGAACTGCTCTTCAAGGAACTGTTAAGGACTCTTTTGTTGTGTTTTTTGGAGAAAATTTTGACGATTGGAAAATTGCGAATTGTTTGAGAGTGGAAGTAATGTTTGTTATGTATAAACATTTGGAGTTCCTGATGTGGTTTTCAATTCCACCTATTTCAGATGATACCAGTGGCTGCAAATGATGTTGCTTTCTCGATCCATGCTGTTCTACTGACGGCAATCACGTTGTTCCAGATTGCAATCTATGAAGTAAGAATGATATTGTTGAAAAATTATATTGTTCTTCCTTTTTGTTCTATGGACTGAATTCTCGATTTTTTGCTCAACTTAGTTATTGTTTGTTTGTAGCGTGGGAGTCAGAAAGTGTCCAAAGTTTCTATTGGAATTGTCTCTGTTGCTTGGCTTATTGCAGCAGTTTGTTTCTTTATTGCTTTGTCAAATCATTCCTGGCTTTGGCTTCTCTCCATGTTCAAGTATGTTGTCCATGCTTTTGTGGTTAATTGCTTTTGTTTCGTCCTTTATGGCCTTCAATTTAATTCCGTAGAATATATGCGTGGATTTACTCTTGGTTTTATAGCGGATGTTATTTCTTTTAGTACTGGAGATTTGATATTTGTTTATTCTTAATCAGTTTATGTTACCAATTTATGGAGCTCCCATTGAAACCATCCTAATTCATCTCGAGCTGGCATGCTATTTGCACAACAGGACAAAGCTTATTTCTCTTTTTTCAATTGCTTAGGAGGTCAATCTAGGCAAATATTTTCTGTTTACTCTTTCTTGGGGGAGGCAGGTGCATATGAAATTGAAGCTTTGGCTGATAGTATTTCTGTTCTAATTTGAGGGCACCAATGAATTACTCAACTTATGTGTGCCTGTTACGGGCATTGTTAAGAATGAAAAGGTCCACACCTTAAACGAAAACACACTGATTTTCTCTCAAGAAGATATTATTCCAGCTCTTACTATCGTTGTTGACAACAACCACTTACAAAGGAAACACTTCCGTTCACACAGGAGGAATCCTGTCAAAACAACAAAAAACACACACGTCACCCTACATGGTTGGTCTCTATTTAAAAACCAACCCAAACCTACTCCTCCCCCGCCAAAACACAACCTTATTCTTTATTTTTCATTTTTCTTCTATAATACACTTTCCACACTTTTTCATTATCCTTTTGGCTAACATTACTCCCCTCAACTGAAACAACCTTGTCCTCAAGGTTAAAGTCTAGAAATTGGTCTTTGGTAGTCGCAACATCCTCCCAAGTAGCAGCTTCGGTTCCACCTTCAATCGACTGCACTAAAACCTGTTGTACTGGTGCTCCGTGAAAGTGTACCACTCATCTATTTAAAATCTGACTTGGAGAAAAATCCGAGCCATGTTTGGAGGCAATTTGGGGGTCCACTTGGTGAGTCCCCATTGCCAATTTTAACTGGAAAACTGGGTATATGGGCATTCTCTGGTAGTTGTAATCTATATTCTATTGATCCGACTTTTGCTAAAACAACAAAAGAACCATAATAACGGGCTGACAATTTCGGATGCAATTGCATAGGCACAAAAAGTTATTGGTGATGGCGAATCTTTAGAACCTTATCTCCTACTTTGATTGGAGAAGGTTTCCGGTGGCGATTAGCAAATTTCGACATCTGATCTTGCACTCTGTTAAGGTGAAATTTGAGTTGTTTAAGAGCCTCATCTCTTGTCTTAAGCAACAACTTCTACCACCGCTTCCGCTAGTACAAATCGAGCTAGAGATGGAGGAGCCCTCCCATACACAACTTAAAGGGATGCTTTTGGAAGCCCCTTGGAAGCTGGTGCTGTACCAATACTTGGCCCAGGGAATAAAATTCACCTAGGTTTTCAGTTGTTCAAAGCTAAAACAACGGAGATATGTTTCCAAGTTTCGTTAAGACTTCCGTTTGGTTTTCTGTCTCAGGGTGATATGCAGTGCTCATGTTCAAGGTTGTAACTTGTAGTCTGAATAATTCCTTCCAAAAGACTAAAAAAGATAGAGTCCTTATCACTAACAATGGAAGCTGGAATTCCATGTAACTTGACCACCTCTTTCACTAAGACTTCCATGACCGATCATGCAGAATAAGGGTGTTTTAGAGGAATGAAGTGACCATACTTACTAAGGCGATCAACTACACCAAGATCGTGTCATACCCATTTGACATAGGAGTAATTCTTCCATTATCTTTTGTAAAGCAGGATCTTTCTGGACTTCATCCTCCACTAACTCCATGTCTTGCCAATATGGTTTGGATAAAACATTGATAACTATAGTTCATTCTTCCTCATGTTTAAATTTGTTCGATAATGCATCTGCCGCCTTATTAGAGGCCCTTGGTTTGTACACGATGTCAAATTCATACCCCCAACAACTTAGCTAAACAGTTATGTTGGTTTTGAGTGGTAATTCTTTGTTCTAGCAGATGTCTCAAACTCCTCTTATCAGTGTAGACTACAAATTTTCGTCCCAATAAGTATGGCATCCAATGCCAAATCGCCAACACTAAGGCCATTAATTCCTTCTCCGTATATAGATTTTGCCAAAGAAGACTCAGCCAAAGCTTTGCTGAAAAAGGCAATTGGCTTTTTATTCTGTGATAGAACAACTATTTCCTTTCCCAATGTGTCACATTCTATACAAAAAGGGTTGGCAGAAATTTGGCATCATTAACACGTGTGCAATAGCGATAGTAATATAGTATTCTTAAGCTGCTACAATACTTTCCTCTTTCCACATAAGTTCCCTTTTTTAATTATATATAAATGTTCCATAAAATATGTGAGGCCTAAAACTCCCCTTAAAGCTTTCAAAGATTTGGGTTTTGGCCACTCCATGATAACATAAATCTTTTGAGGATCCATCTGAACTCCCTTCCCCAAAATAACATGACCCGGATATTGCACTTCTTCTTTCCCAAATTCACATTTCTTTTGATTTGCATAAAACTTGTGTTGTTGGAGATTCTCTAAAACCTGTTTCAGCTGCATCAGGTGCTCCTCCCATGTTTTGTTGTATATCATAATATCATCGAAGAAAACTAATACAAATATCCTAAAATAAGGTTGTAAAATAGTATTCATGGTGCATTGAAACGTCGTTGATGCATTAGTCAGTCCAAATGGAATAACTAATGATTCATAGAATCCATGATGCGTGCGAAAAGCAGTCTTTGGTATATTAGATTCATGCGTGCGAATCTGACGGTAGCTAGCCCTCAAATCAACCTTAAAGAAATGTGCCCCATGCAGCTTGTCAAGTAACTCTTCTATTAATAGAATTGGAAATTTGTTCAAAGAATTGTTGCTTTATTTAATGCCCTATAGTCCACACAAAACCTCCAGCTGGCATTTTTCTTCTTGAACTGGACTTGAATAGGGGCTGTTGCTGGGCCTGATTTTTCCCGGCTTCAACATTTCTACAACTTGTTTTTCTATCTTTATTTTCAACGGATGTGGATATCTATAAGGCCTTACATTGATCATATCCACTCCCGCTTTAATGCGAATCTTATGATCTACCTCTTTGTAGGGAGGCAATTCTCTAAGCTCTTCAAAAATCTCTTCACACTCCTTCAAAACCCCCCCATCCAACTCAGTTTTGTGCCTCATAGATAAATCTGAATCTTTTGCCTCTCCTAAGGTCTGGTCTGCAGTCCCTATTCCCATACGGCTAACACTGCTTCTATCTCCTTTTCCTTCTTTAAAACTTGGGCAGTCACCAAGGTTCTTGTCAACGTGTGATCCCCTCTAATCTGTAGCTTACCCTTGAAGACTAAAGTTCATTGTCAACGTCTTCTAGTTCACTTTTACGTTCCCCAAAGTCGCCAACCAAGCTACCCAAAGAATCAAATCCACCCCTCGTAACTCAAACAAGAAGAAAGTCTCTTAAATTGTGCACTTTTCCAGCTTCACCTCCACGTCCTTGCAACACCCGCTTCTTCTTTTTCTATGCCCATCTCCTTGATCCCCTGTTTCTTGATCCCTCAACCCCGTTCACTCTTGACCGGACATCTCTTGCCGTGTTGGAAGACTCCTTTGTTGCATTTTTAGCCAAATTAATAGAAGCTTGCGCACTCATCCCCTTGTAGTTCTTCGTGCATGTTGCTATTCCCGTCCCTCCTTGATATAAAAAATTGGAAGGGACATTCTGATACGAATCAACACCCCCTTTAATCTCTTTCATCATCTCTTCCATGCCCAAGGCAATCTCCATGACCCTCATCAACTCTTCCTAATTTGGTTACAAATCTTGGCCTGCAATCCCGGAAAGAAATACCCCAGCAGTTGTTCCTCAGCCTATGCAGAGCCTCTGATACCAACACTTCAAATTCTTGTATATAATCATCCATCCTTCGGTTCTATTTAATCCCTACCAATTTCTCAAACACGGAACTTCACTCCCTACCTTCGAACCTCCGGTTCAGATCCATAGAAAAATCTTCCCAAAAAGGATTCTTGGATATTTGACGCCAAAATTTGAACCAATGGCTAGCATCTTCCATACTAATGAAAGCCTACCTTAATTTCTCCTTTGCAGAAACATTCTGAACTTCAAAAAATATTTTTGCTCTAGTTATCCTTCTCAGCGGATCCGTCCCTTCAAAGATGGGTAGTTCCACCCTTCTAGTCCACGGTTTCAGCTCTCTTTCTTCCTCCTCATTAGATTTGTTACCGTGCACTGATTGTTCTTCCTTCTTTTCTTCCTCATTCAAAGAAATCTCTCCGCCTTCAAACATCCTTTCACTTTTCTTTATGTCCAGCAACAATTCTTTAATTTCTTTCATGTCCAAAAGGCTTTCCTTCATTCCTTGTTCACTGGTTCTCTTTTCCAGAGCGCTCATACGATGTTCCATGTCTTCTCCTATTCCTTTCGATCTGGCAGGTCAGACAAAAAATGTTACGTGCCTTGTTAAGAATGAAAAAAGGTCCACACCTTAAAGCGGAAACGCACTGATTTTCTCTCAATATTCCAGATCTCACTACCGTTCACAACAACCACTTACAAAGGAAACACTTCCTTTCACACATGAGGAATACCCTGCATGGTTGGTCTCAATTTAAAAACCAACCCCATCACCCCTACCATCCCCCACCATCCTTTTGCCTAACAGTGCCAGCTTCAGAATATTAGCTATCATTTGAGAGCCTTTACGATTTACTATTTTGTGACCAATTTGATGAAGAAGTAATTTAATTGTTTTCATGTGTTGGGGTTCTTACCACTATGGACGCAGCTTATGGTATGATGTTAGGACAAAGCTTTGAATCTTCTTCTGTATACCTCAGATCCACCTTTGCTGTAGTGCGACAGTCCATATTCTGTGTTAATAGAAAATATCAGGTTGCTTTAGTCTTTGGATGTAATTAATTTTCTTCTAACTTTTTGTTTACATTGATTTTGTTGCAGCTCAATTCAAGTAACTATGACTATTATAAAGTACATTCCTCAGGTTGAGATTCTTTTTCTATTTTATTTGTGTTCTTTTTATCTTTAGACTGTTGTTGACATATCATTTTTTTAGCTAAAATTTCATAGCAGAAACTAATTTACTGTATGTGCTCCTAAATACCAATGAACCTATTCATGTTCTTTTCTGAAGTCTCTCTAGTCATTACTAAAAAAACAAGACCTTCCTGCTAGTGATAGAAAAACCAATTTATTAAATATAAAGAGTTAGATGCTAGAGTAAAGTTGGAACTCAATTCTTTCTCTCTATACATGGTATCTTCTACTAGTTTAAATTATTCCTGCAGTGTTAGTTGAAGCACTATTTTCTATTGTTGACTTTGTTCACAATTTGGGCTTTAGGCATATATACTTCATGTAAAATAATTGACTGGTTTGGAAAAGTGAGCTATCGTACTGTTCCAGTCCCTTACATTTAAGTGGAAAACGCAACTGATCTAGTTCTAGTTCTAGATCTGTAATAATAAACCCTTAAAACTTGAATGGATTGTTATTCGATGAAGTGGGCCTTATTTATCTCTTTTATGTGTGTGTATTTTAATCATTCATTTTCTAATCTCTCAACAGAGTCAGGCCTGACTTGCTTTACGTCCTCTCGCAGTCCATGTAATTATGTGTCTTGTGAATGTAGGCAGTTATGAACTTCCTGAGAAAAAGTACTGATGGCTTCAGCATTGGTAACATTCTACTTGATTTTTCTGGAGGAGTAGCAAACTATGCACAGATGGTTGTGCAATCAATAGATCAAAGTATTTCATTGCTCACCTCTCCTAGTGATATTTCTTGTCATTTGATTATATATTTTCGTATCAACTTATTTTAAATCCCATCTTTCTAGATTCATGGGTCAACTTCTACGGGAATATAGGAAAAGTGTTGCTATCTCTGGTATGGGTACCTCTCTGAGGATTATTTTACTTCTTTCCTACGTTATAATTGTTTCTTATTTTTCTTTTCTATATATTTTGCATGTAGTTGTGATTCAAATACTGATTCTGGTGTTGTTTTCTAGTCATTATTTTGATCTTAAAATTATACTATTCTTTTCGGTTGAAGAGTGATTTCTGTTTTATTCAAGAGTGATACTACTCAAACTGGGTAGTAGATGCATGTATTGAGAAACCAATTTTGTACTTTTGCATAGATCTAGGATGGAGCTTGTGCCTGGTAAATTATGCTTGTTTATTCACTGTTGCTTGAGGCTTTTGTGACACATTGTTTTCTATGTAATACTCAACTGCAGGTATCTGTATTCTTCGACATTATTTTCATTATTCAACATTATGTTCTGTATGCTGGTAATAAATCCTCCAAATCAGAGATCACTACGGAGCATGAAGATCAAATCAGAGAGCACCTTGTCAGACCTTCTGATCTATCACCACCAGAGAATGCGTAAGATACGATTTGCTTCATAATGTATATTACACTTCCTACTCGTTGATATTT
The DNA here is from genome assembly GCA_013389735.1 of Phaseolus lunatus. Classification (NCBI taxonomy): domain Eukaryota; kingdom Viridiplantae; phylum Streptophyta; class Magnoliopsida; order Fabales; family Fabaceae; genus Phaseolus; species Phaseolus lunatus. The sequence continues at coordinate 36,553,955 of CM023864.1, read as the reverse complement.
GTGTTGAAATCAAATTAGGATGCTTTTCTTGTCCCATACATTAGGGACACTATATTACTGGGAACTTCAAGGACCAGCTTAAAAGTTTTAAGAATTATTGCCGCGCATTCTTTTATACTACTTTGTGTCATAAAGTTACATATGATCAAGTGACTAGCATGATATTACCAAGCTACTGAATTTCCTAGTGTTGTTTGTGGCTGACGATCAAAAGAAAAACAGATGCAGTACCCTAATAACTTCACATCATAATCAAAATCGAAATGAAGTTTGCAAAAGCCAATTTCATTTAAATTTGATGAGTAATATAACAGTTTTGTTTGTACTTTGCATACATGATGCGCACGTTGAATCAAAGGATACCTCTATTTTAAGGAACATGCCCCACTTAAATAGAATACTTTATGCAGGGGAAAGCAAAAATAGCATTTCTACCGGTAGTTTCCGCGAATGAAAAATACAAGGCATGCATTTTCAATTTTTTGCTCGACTCGGAATTTCATTTGATGAGGCCCTTTTGGACTCTGAATGCTGAATGTGATCAATTTGTTGGTTTCTGATCAACGCCATTTCAATCGAATAGAAGTGTTCAAGTAAAAGAACATCTAATAGATTGTCAAGGTTAGTTAATCCCAAGTTGTTTTCTAACAAATTTATTTATAAATTCAGTAAGATATATTCCATATATCATCCGCAGCAAATGTTAGTTGATAAGAATAATTAAAAGGGGATTGTATTTGATTGAACAAAAATTTTAAAGATAAGAATAGGAAGATAAAAAATAAGTTAAGTCTCAAGTTCATTCGACAATAAATTTTTCATCAGTTGACATCTATATTATTTATTCAATCTTTACATAGATCTAATTTACAAATATCTATAAGCTGATAAAATCTAATTAATAAAATATGTATTCGTTAATTCATTTAGTACTTTATTTGTCACCATTCGTCTGCTTATAAATTTTTTAACCTTTTGCTTCTAAAATTAAGCAAACAAGAGATTGTTTAGAATAATAAATTAAAAATGAATTTCAATTAAAGAACAAAATTCAATCATCAACAAGCATTCATAAACAATTCCAATAATAGAAATTAGAATTCAAAAAAATCAAATTGTATGTACCAGCCAATTACAAATGTTGAAGAATAAAACTTTAATTGAAGATAACTTTATTGCGAAATCACAAGAGAATTAACTCATAAGAGTTTAGTCTTCCATGTAGAAGCAAAACGAAAAAATTATAAAGAAGAAATTAAGAAACTATTATGCTCTGTATATGAATGTGTTCCCATATGGAGTTTGATGATTTCTCCTTGAAGCTTGTATCTATTTATAAATTATTTTGCTTCTTGGATTTTGAAATTATATTTTGTCTGAGATACTGTTAGTTTTATTTTTTAGTTTCTAACTTTTCAGAATTCTCATATTTGTTTCTTGTTTTGTTGCAGAATATGTTCTTCTTTATTTTTTTTTTCATATAATTTGCTTACAATTCTATTTTTGTGATATTGTAGATTATATTCTCTAATTTCTTTTACTTGCACTTTGTTTTCCTTTTGATTTAGAGAAGCAACTTGGAATTTCATTGATCAGGCTCACTAGCATCAACATACACTTCTGAATTGTTGTAGGTGCAGTTGGCTCTAAAACAATGGTGTGTTAAATGGAGCTTTAGACTTTTTTTTTGCAATTGATAGATAGACTTTATAATAGACCATCTAATAAGAACAAATTAGATCGTTTAACATAACTATCTAGGCAGGACGTTTAACAAAAAGAATAGAGTAAACAACAAAGCATGAGCAAAAGTAAGAGTAATGAGATATCAACACAAGAATTCTTCCCAGTTACCCAAACCCTAGTGATTGTTGATGTTAGACGATTAAATTAAAAAAATTCCAATTCTAGTGCAAAGATTATCTAACAACAATGTTAGATCATCTAGCAACAGTGTTAAACCATCTAGCATCAGAGAGATGATAGTATAGATGTGGCTAGATGGCCCCTAGTCATCTCCCAACGAATCCAATTGTTAATCTAGTGAAATAGAGTTCAAAGGTTATCTGTAAGCAATAAAAGTTAGCAATGACAATAAAGTAAGTTGGTTGACTCCCAAGTTCATTCACCATGAATTTCTCATTAGTTATGTTAAGATTATCATCCTTTCAACTTTAACAAAAAGTTGAACTTAATCAAACTAACATCAATCAAAATCAATAGGATCTTATCAGTAAAACAAGTGTTTACTTATGTATTGAGTATCTCACTTGTCTCCAAGTATCTACTCATGAGATGTTTATCTTCTACCGCTTGAAATAAGCAAACAAGAAATTGATTAGAACTAAGTAAACTAACTAAGAACTCTAATTATAGAAAATAATCCAATTCTCAACAAGTGTTCAAAAACACTTCCTTTAACAAAAACTCGATTTCAAAAAGACCAACAATAAAGCATAATCTGCTACAAAAAATTGAAGAACAAAACTTTATTGAACAGAACCTCATAATTTAATTAGAAATCACAAGGAAATCACCCAAAAGGTTTAACCTTTCACGAGGAAGATGAAAACAAGAAAATTACAGAAAGGGAATAAAACTAAGTCTAGAGTGTGTTCTATGGCTATTTAGCCTCCCTTTCTTCTTCCTTTGAAGTCTCTTTTATAATCTTCCTTTTGTTTTCACAAATTCGAATTCAAAATTTGTCTCAAGATATTGTTTATTAATTTTTAAATGTTTCCTTTCTTTGTTTCAACATTAAGCATATATTCTTTTTCCCAAGCAGTTATATATCTTGTTTTCACTTCTCTTTCTCTTGTATTGTTTCCAAATTTGATTAAATTTGCACATTGATTGTAGTTAAGCTCAATGTTGTTGTGAGATATATTGTTGAAGATTTGCTTGAAGTTCAAAGTATTTAAGGTAATCAATTCTTCCAAAGAAGGTTCACACTTAGTAGGTGCAAAAACTGGTGGTGGAGGTTATTAAGACACTAGACTATCCAAACATTATTACGTGATCTAATATCCACTAAATGGTCTCACGATAAAAGAGTTTGAGTTTTGATGAAAACAAACACTATAAGATGTGTTAAAGGTATAACAAAGTTAATGGATGTGCATGTATCAAAGTTCCAACATGTTAGACAGTTTCACAATGATTAATCTGTTAGAAGGTCTAATTGTGTAAAATGTGTTAGATGATTTCCTTATGTTAAACAGGTTACACAGTCTCTTTATGTTACATCTTGTTAGACTATCTCTAAATATGAAACACGTTGGACGATCTAGTCTTTATCTTCGCATTAGATGGTCTAGTCTTCGTTTTTGCAATAGACAATCTAACGTGTGAAGGAAGTTTCTAATCTCAATCTATGTACTCTAAAAAAAATTCTAAAGATTCTTGAATGCTTTCAAACTCGTTTTAATGTTTGTTGCAACTAGGTTCACGACTGGGGACAATGAACCAAAACGAATATGGAAATATAGAAAGAGTCGTCACCATAGTTATTGCGGAAAACTAAAACCAAAAAAGATATCCTGCGAACCAAATTTGGAGTTTGGGAGCCGATTATGTGTAGGAAAGGTATTAGAACCTCTATAACATCCGTCTAAAAATGATACCCTTAATTAAATACGTGAAACGAATGTGATTTTTCAGAATGTTTTTTTCTTGAAAGTAGAAACAAAATGCATATAGAAAATTTTTAAAATTTTTATTTGGGACTTGACAAGAATGAACCTTAGTCTTACATATTTTCATTCATAACACAAAATCAGGGTTTTTGTAGTTCTAAAGTTAAACTATTTGAAAAAGAAATATACTAGTGTGAGCTAGACTTTTTGAAAAAGGTGAAACTGGACTTTTAGAAAATATGAAACTGAAATTTTGAAAAAGTAAACCTAACAAGAATGAACATTGCTACTATGTATTTTTGTTCATGATAGATGTTCTTGCCGGTTGACACGCCTCCTTCCTCCCGTTGATATGTGCTTGGTTATTTCGAAGCAATCTGTGTAACATCCCGCCAAAATACTATACAAATGTATATAATGAAAGTAAAGGTAACAAATAGATTGAAGTGAAACAAAATATTATATATATGAAATGTAGTTTCTCCTCACAGGGAGTTTAATACAAATTCGGTCAAATTTTCCAGAAACATAAACAAATTACAGTAAAAAAACAAAGCAGGCGATCTCCTAACGGAAGAGACCGATCTCCTATCGGACGAGGCCGATCTCCTATCAGAGGGCCCAAAACAGCCGATCTGCTACCAGAACAGAAATCAGGTGATCTCCTTCCGGCGACCACTTACTAAGGAGCTCTACTTCCTGGAAAATCATCTGCTCCCGTGTAAATTATACACGATCATCACAGTTTTAAGAGCAAACAGCCAGAGAACAATACAAAGGGTAAGCTAGATATTTTAAAGAGAGTTTATATATAAACATTAAAATCAAGGTAAAACAATTTCAAGGTAACCACGTAAAACTATACATTTTCTCATCTCCTTCACCTGATCGCCAAGAAGTCATACATTTCACAATATTTTCAAGAGTCGTTCTATTTCACATAATGTACCAAGTGTCTATCAATTCAATATTTCTCATTTCCCACATCAGGCTTCCACAGACTCAGCACACAAGACACTTGACACTACTTCCGGAAGACTCGTGCATTGATTAGACTCAAAGATCTGCACCTGTCATACTAAACAGCTGTAATGTTTCCCCAGCTATGCGCATCAACACAATCTCGATCTCAAGTTCATCATTCTCACAGTATGACAGGGTTAATCCATGGAACAGGCCGAGCTCGTTCTGTTTCACACGACTCACCCATTCCTATGAACCTCCTTCGACTCTCCACAACTGAGTAACTTCCTCTATGGGATTCCATTATCTCAGCAGAGTCAGGATATCTCATTAGGAATCACCGATCAATGCACATCCTACACGATCTTACACGGTATTTTCTTTCCTGAAAATACTATGCCTCGATCCTACTTTCACCACATTCAACACATCACATAGTACTTAAAGGAACGATTTCAATCACAGCAAAACTCACTCCAAGGTTCATGTTTTCGAATATCACATTTACATCTCAAACAGTTTCAAAGCAACACCAAACACAGAGAGTTCGCAAACAACGCCAAAACCGGCGATCTGGTTCAAAAACAAGGTATTTCGAAGTCTGTACATAAAAACCGGCGACCACGTCGCCCAAACACATGGAACAGAGCATTCACGCAGATGCAAACGAAACCGGCGACCACGTCGCCCTCATTTCAGAAATAACTAAACTATAGCTTGTAATGAAAATGAAGTCTAGCTTCCCTTACCTGGACTTGCGCAAAACACCAGGAGCTCCGAAACCCAACGAAGCTTAAAGAATGCCTTGGCTCTGTTTTCGCGTCTGGTTTGAAGGACTTGCAGAGAACCTCTTAGGTGCTCTAAGGGCAACGTCGCTTGTCGCACTGATGCTGGAGGTTGCCTGAGTCTCCACGCAAGGAAGGGAAAAAGAGAGGGAGGAAGTTTGCACTCACTCTAACACTCTTGAGTCAGTAACACTCTTTGCCTTCCCGCAGTGGCTTTTGAATCCCAGCTTACCTGTCCACGTATGCTGCCGCTGCCACCCCTTCTGCAGGAAAGCCTGAGAATCACTGCCCTGAACAGTACGACCACTGCTGTCGCTTGTGCATGCCAACCACTGCTCTGAACAGTACGACTACTGTTGTCGTTTGTGCATGCCAACCACTGCTCTGAACAGTACGACCGCGAGTGTCTCTTGCGCATGCCAACATTCTGATGTCACTATTCTGAACCACCCTTTTTGTCTACGTGGCGCGCGTGCAGGACGTTTCATGTTGGGAGTCTGGGTCCCATTTTACTCTGTGTGAAACTGGACGTCGTGCGATAACTTTCCACTGCTGACTCATCCTGGCGAACGACCGATGTCTCCTTCGCCCTGGAAGACGACCGATGTCTTCCTCTGGGAGACGACCGATGTCTTCCCTGGCGACGCCCTCATAACTCTCGCGCCCTGGCTACGTCCACATGCCTCGCGCCCTGGCGATGCCCGCATGCCTCTCGCGCCTTGGCCACGTCCACATGCCTCGCGCCCTGGCAATGCCCGCATGCCTCGCGCCCTGGCAATGCCAGCATGCCTCTCGCGCCTTGGCCACGTCCACATGCCTCGCGCCCTGGCAATGCCCGCATGCCTCGCGCCCTGGCAATGCCCGCATGCCTCTCGCGCCTTGGCCACGTCCACATGCCTCGCGCCCTGGCAATGCCCGCATGCCTCGCGCCCTGGCAATGCCCGCATGCCTCGCTCCCGCGCGATGCCTGCATGCCTCTCGCGCCCGCGCGATGCCTGCATGCCTCTCGCGCCCGCACGATGCCTGCATGCCTCTCGCGCCCGCACGATGCCTGCATGCCTCGCGCCCTGGCGACGTCCACCTGGCGCTTATGTGTAGCAGGCGACCGGCGATCTCATAGCCTTCTAAACTTAACTTTTCCTCCCTTTTTATTTTAAATAAAACATACATAGAATTCTTTTTTAAATATAACCCTTTTTATCCCAATTCAATTTTACAGGTCCTTACAATCTGCACCTGCAAAAGAGAAAGGGGGGCGCCCTAGAGGCCGTTTGCACTCCGACGCTCAAGTCAGTGTAGGGCAAGCAACACCAAGTGTATTGAGTTTCTCTGTATTTAGGTCTAGAAACTGCGTACCTTTGTGAAGTATCTTACTGTCCCTTATATAGTCTAGGGTTTACTGCGCCGCTAGCCCTAATTAGGGTTCGCTGCGCTACTAGCCATATTTAGGGTTTACTGGAATACCCTTGCGCCGCTATCACCCAATCTTAGGGTAATCTAGCACATAAGGTTTCCTTCTTTGGAGTGCAAACTCTCACAGGGTGACCACCTGGGTGCCTCCTTGTGCACCTAGTCTCTGGGGCCACCTGTTCTGGGAGTGCCTTCACTGTTTACGTGCCATGCATGTAGCTTCACTGGGAAAACCCTAGCTCTGGTGAGTACTCGTCCCCTCAGGACTCTACACCCAACTGTGCTCTCCCTGCTACCCGCATAGGCACTTCGTGATCCAGGCCTCTCCCTTCCTCTGGGCATGTTTACTGATAATGTCACCTCGTCTCCACCCAAGGCCGATGTCACCTCGCCATACTCTGTTGCCGAGGACTCCTCGGCCTGCTGAGTGATGATGACACTTCAGCCCATCCTGGTGGTCTGACGACTACTCACCCTTCCCTGCGGGGAAATGCTGATGACTAATCACCCTTCTCTCAGGGGACACACCGACGACTGATCACCCTACTCTGAGGGGAATGACTGATCACCCTTCTCTAAGGGAACACACCGATGACTGATCACCCTACTCTGAGGGAACACACCGATGACTGATCACCCTCTAATGGGATCCATTCCTCACGTGGCTTTGGCCCATGCTGTGGGATCCATCTGACGTGGTTCGCCCTTTACTACCTGTTCTCGGTGTCCGAAGATTGGTCGGTACAATAGAAAATGAAGAATCATGTAGTTCTGAGAGTCAACTATTTGAAAAAAGTTTTTTTTTTTAATTTTGCTTTTATTATTCTTTATATTTTTATAAAAAAGAGCATGGAGTAAAAGGTGATGGGTAAGGTCATACAAATTACATAAATAATTATTTTAAAAATTTAAATTTTTAAAATATTTATTATTTTTTAAGAAATTAGGAACTGGTGGGTGTATAAAATAAAAAGGGGTGGCAGAAAGCAAAAGTGTGGGCCATTTGAATGGGCAAAAACTCATTTGGTGTAAGGGAAGTGCGGATAAAACTGTGGTGCAAATAGTGAAAGTATCGGGGGAGGCGCTATAAATTTAAAAGAAGGGTGTCAAACAGTATAACTGCTGGCCAGCGAGATAGACCCAGTTTCTCTAATTAAATTTTTGGCAAATTCTTCCCACACCATTCCAATTTGAATATGCATTCTATACTTTCATTTTTTTTAAAAATTATTCTCAATTTTAGATTTAAAAATTCTGAACTTAAAAATATAATTCAAAAAATAATCTTATTATGAAAAAAAGTAAATTTAGAATGTAAAAAATACATTTTGAAAATAAAATTTAAAATAAAAAGAATTTTCAGAATTAAGAAATATCTTCCAAAAATTCAAATCTAAAAATATAAACACTACCAACGTGCATGAGTGAAACAGGGGGTGCTGGAAGTCAAGGGTTGGGCCTAGAAACTTGCAAGCTGGAGGGCAGAATTGTGGCGCGACGGTGGCACGAGGTGTCGGTAGGCGGCAAGGTGGTTGATGGCGCTGGAGGTTGACGCAACTGCTGACTGTAGAGGCGATGGTGCTGGTTTCTTGGGGGGCGCTGGAGCAGCTGCTGGTGGCCTGGGGCGGCGTTGGTGTGCGGTGCGTGGAGGAGCAGGCGTGATGGTGTGTACGGGTGCGTGGCTGTCGGCGGGGCTGCGGTGGCTGTAGCGGCGGTCGTGGGTGGAGTGGCGCGGTGGGAGCAGCGGAGAGTGTGAGGAATGGGGTGACTGGCTCTGTGAGCGTGAGTGAGAAAGAAGAACAAAAAAAGGGTAGTGAGGAGTGGAGTGAGAGTGTGGAGGTGATGTGTGTGGCTGGAAAATGGGAGAGGAAGGAGTGTGAGTGTGAGTGTGAGTGTGAGTGAACGTGTAGGAGGCAGTGAGGATGAATGAGAGTGTGAGAAAAAAAAGAAAAGCCCTGTGAGGCATGAATGTGAGGTGCCCCCTGCTTTTGTACGGCAAAATAGGGTGAGCGGTGGGAAATTTTACCAAAAATTGTGCATTTTTTTTAGATTTATGTACATGGCCAAATGCATAAAAAATTATAGGAATGACATTTTTTAGTCAAAATTTTCAATAATGATATATACAATATTAATTAAATTTATTAATTTATATTTTTTTTAATTAAAGTTGACAATCGTATTCACAATTTCAGTTTAAATAAAATTGAATGTTAGATTGATAATTTAAGTATATTTTATCTCAATTAAAGTTACTAATTTGATTTGCAAGTTAAGTTGATTTTTTTTTCAAAATAAATGATAATTAATATTTTTCAAAATAAAAATATATAGTTAAAAAATTATAAATAATACTAAAATTTAATTTTGTTTTATTTAAGAAAATGATATATAAAGTTGAAGAATTAAAATGATTTTTTTTACAATAATTTTAAATAAATTGGGTTAAAAATGATTTGTGTGATAAATTAAAAATATTTACTATTTTTTAAATATTGTTAAAGTTAAAAATACAATTATAAAAAATGTGATATGATTTATGTATAAATTTTTAGGTTATATAATATATGAAAGAATAAATTATATAATATGTAAAAAGTAATAATATACATGTATTTATGTAAAATAAATATATTAAAAAATAAATTAAATTATTGAATATAAGTCATTAAAAGAAGATGATATTAAAATATCCGATGAGAATAACATTACAAAGGATTATTCTATTGTCTAAATGGACAATTTCCTTTGTTGTGACTTTCATTGCGACAGTAAGAACATTTTTTTGGCTTTTCTTGAATTGGTTGATCCATTTCATTATGCAAATGAGTTGTAATTGGTCGTCCCATGTTTTTACGTCGAATGTGGGGGTCAGGTATGAAATTTGGCCCAGTATAAGTAGACCAATAATCCTCGTTTCGGATGAAATTCAACTTGATATGCCTTTCCAATTGTGTGGATGCATGTAGCTGACACTGTTTGCACTACTGCGCATACTTCGTGCAATCTTCCCTCATGGTTGGCCAGTAATATCCTGCTCGAATGGCCTTAGATGCCAAAGCACGACCTCCTATATGGCTCCCACATATTCCTTCATGGAGCTCTGCCATTATACGCACACACCGCTCACCATGCACACACACCAGGATGGGATGCGTAAACCCGTGCCTGTACAACTCTCCATCAATGAGTGTGTACTTAGCCGAGTTCTTCTTCACCTTCCTCGCCTCTGTTGGCTCTATGGGCAACATCCCATCAGCCAAGTAAAGCTTGTAGGGCGTCATCCACGTTTCCCCACTCTGCAACAAGCACACCTGTGGCGATGTCTCATCCAGTGCTACATACATGTTGACCCTTTGCTTCTTCAAAGTTTCCTGGGTCAACGACCAATGACTCCTCTTCCCACCGTTTGTGGTGGACTCCTACCAAGTTATCGGCGGTGTAGGTGCGAGGTGCCCTCAGGTCTCCTGGATGACATTCCTCTGCCTGCCCCCCTTGCCCAAGCTTGCGAGTTTTACCAACAAGTCAGCTCGGGCATTCTGATCTCTGGGCACATGCACCAATTCAAAATCCGCGAAGGAACTCTTTAACACCTGGACATACTCTAGGTAGGAGGCCATCTGAGGATCTTTGGCCTGGTACTCTCCCGCCACCTGGCCTGTGACCAATAGGGAGTCACTCTTTGCCAAAAGACTCTGTGCTCCCATCTCCTTAGCCAACATCATTCCAGCGATTAGAGTCTCATACTCAGCTTGGTTGTTGCTGGCCTTGAAGGCAAACCGTAGAGCTTGCTCAATCAACAGCCCTTTCGGTCCTTCCAAGGTCACCCCAACCCCACTACCTTGCTGATTAGAAGACCCATCTACCGAGAGCACCCATCTGAAGTCAGGTCCTTCCTCCTGGGTTTCTGTCGAGGACATCTCGACTACGAAGTCAGCATAAACTTGGCCTTTGATTGGGCCTCTAGGCTCATAGTGTATGTCAAACTCGGACAACTCCACTGCCCATTGCACCATCCTCCCTGCTACATCTGGCTTCTGCAAGACCTTCCTGATGGGCAGATCTGTCATCACCACCACTGTAAAGCTCTAGAAGTAGTGACGTAGCCTACGCGCTGAGAACACAACGGCCAAGGCTGCCTTTTCTATGGCCTGGTACCTCACCTCGGGCCCTTGCAGCACCTTGCTAACAAAGTAGATAGGCTTTTGGCTTTGGTCTTGTTCCTGCACCAAGACTGAACTCACCGCCCTTTCGGTGACGGCGAAGTACAAACGCAATGGGGTGCCGATCTGTGGTCTGGACAGCACTGGTGGGCTGGACAGATATTGTTTCAGCTTGAGGAATGCTTCTTTACACTCCTGGGTCCACAAGAACCTACCGTTTCGCCTCAAGCATTGGAAATAAAGGTGACCCTTATCGCCCCCAGCTGACACAAACCTGGAAAGGGCAGTCATTCGACCTGTCAATTGTTGCACTTCCTTGACTGACGTCGGGCTCCTCATGGCTAAGATCGCCGCGCATTTTTCTGGGTTGGCCTCAATCCCTCGTTCGGTGAGCAAGAAGCCGAGGAACTTGCCTGCCTCCATCCCAAAGACACACTTCTCTGGATTCAGCTTCAACCCATACTTAGCTATTGTAGTGAATAGCTCTTCCAAATCAGCGACGTGCTGATCTCTCCCCTGGGATGTCACCACCATATCATCCACGTAGGCTTGCACGTTGCGCCCTATCATAGGTACAAGGACCTTGTCCATCAGCCTTTGGTAGGTGGCGCCTGCATTCTTCAGCCCAAATGGCATGACTGTGTAGCAATAGCAAGACAGCTCAGTCATAAACGCTGTCTTGCTCTCGTCCATCGTATGCATCTTGATTTGGTTATACCCAGAAAAAGCATCCAAGAAGCTGAGCAGCTTGTACCCTGAGGCGTTATCTACCAGCGCATTAATACTCGGTAGAGGATAAGAATCCTTTGGACATGCCTTATTGAGGTCAGTGAAGTCCACACACATCTGCCACTTCCCATTGGCCTTCTTCACCAACACCACATTCGCTAACCACTCAGGGTATTGGATCTCCCGTATGTGACTAGCTTTGAGCAGCTTTTGTGTCTCTTCTCTGATCACTTGCCTCCTTTCTTCGTTGAATTTTCGCCTCCTCTATCGGACAGGTCTGGCTTGGGGATTCAATGCAAGGCGATGACATAAAAAGTTTGGGTCAATACCTGGCATATCTGAGGCAGACCAAGCAAAAGCGTCCATATGCCGCTCTATGACTCCCGCTATTTGGTCTTGTGTCTCCTGCGTAGGGATTTGCCAAGCTTGAACACCTTGCCCCTAATCTCTTTGTCTACTACCTCCTCCGTTGGTTCTGGTCGTCTCTCTCGGGCGACCTGTGCTCGTGCAACCCCAACTCCTCCTCGGGGCAGATCAGTACCAGTGCACTCTCCACCCGGTGGTTGGGTGGTCACCGTGAACACTCCCCTTCTCGTCTTAAGGCTATTCTCATAACACTTCTTAGCCTCTTTCTGGTCTAATCTAATGGTGATCACCATACCTTCCATCAAGGGCAACTTCATCTTCATATGCCTCGTGGACGCTACGGCTCCCAATCTGTTCAAGGCTGGCCTGCCCAACAGCATGTTGTGGGCTGATGGGGCATTGACGACCAGATACTTGATGTTCTCGGTGCGGGAGGCCACCCCATCAGTAAAAGTGGTCCTCAGCTCTATATATCCTCGCACCTCAATCTGGTCACTTGCGAACCCATACAGGCAGCCAGTATAAGGCCTTAGCTGATCTGGGGACAGCTGCAACTTGTTGAAGGTCGACCAGAACATAACATCAGCTGAACTTCCTTAATCGACGAGGACCCGGTGCACCCTTCTCCCCACTGTAACCACTGATATCACCACTGGATTGTTGTCGTGAGGGACGACGTCCAGGCGATCTGCCTTTGTGAATGTGAGGTCGATATCTGGGAAGTGGTCTTTGTCACATGTCTCCACTGCCATCACCGATCGCGCATACTTCTTGCGTTGCGATGAGGTGCACCCTCCTCCTGAAAATCCACCCGCGATGGTGTGGATCTCACCATGTATGGGCACTTCGTGCCCCTGATTAGCCCTCGGTGCTACCACCACCTCTCCCCCTTGTGACTCCCTCAAGTAATCATTCAGGAAGCCACTTTTGACCAACTCATTCAGCTAATGACCAAGGGCCAAGCAGTTTCAAATGGGATGGCCAAACGCTTGATGGAATTCACACCAGGCGCTCTTGTTGGGCCCCAATCTCTTGTCTGCCTTTGGCGGCACCTTCAGCCTCTCTGCCATGTTGGGAATGGCGATCAGCTCTTTGAGCTCCACCAGGAAATTATGTCTAGGGGGCACATCCTTCTTAGCGCGTGCCCTAGTCTGGGGCTTCATGGCCTTATAGGGCTTCTGCTTTCCCTGAGCTCTCTTTTCTGTCGTCGCCTCATGTACCCGCAGGGGTTGAGGTCGACTAGGTGCTCGCGGTCATGAAGAGGTTGCGCTCTCCCGCTTCTCATTGAGCTCTCCTTCGGCGACAATGTGAGCCACAGCACGACGCTTGATGTCACCGAAGGTCTTAGTGCGACTTCGGATAAGGGACTCACTGAAAGGTCCTGGCAATATCCCCTTTCTAAAGGCGTGCACCACCATATCTTCATCTTTGGTGTGCAACCTCACCACCATTGCCCCAAATCGGTTTAGGTAATCTTTCAGGGACTCTCTCTGATATTGCCTAAAATCAAAGAGGTCATAAGACACCGGTGGAGGAGCCCGATCGACGATATACTGCTCTCTGAACAGCGTGGAGAACTGGGCGAAAGACGTGATATGTCCCTCAGGTAGGCTAACAAACCACTCCAGCATTGTCCCTGTCAACGTAGTCATGAAGAGCTTGCAATACACCGCATCAAACCCTCCTGACAGCATCATCTGCGTGTGAAACGCCGTGAGATGCGCTTCTGGATCCTCCACCCCTGTGAACACAGTCTTAGGGCCCACGAGGGTAGTTGGGACCACCGTATCCATGATCGCTTGGGAGAAAGGCATTAGGAAAGCCCTGGGCAGCGTCGGTGGAGCCCGATCATCCACCACACAATCCCCTGCTTGCTGCAAATTGCACAAGTTCACGTGCAGTTCTTCATTTGCTCTGTGTAACTCCTCGTTCCTGGCCTGTGATGCGGCCAGGTCCATCTCCATTCGCACCTGATCCGCTTTGGATTCCGCGATCGTCTCCTGGAGGGCACGCATCGTTTCCATGAGCTGTTGCATGGTGACGCTCTCACCCCCATTTGGCGAGACGGATCCTTGCCTGGTATTCCTCATGTCTGTGGTTTCTTCTCTTTCTCTTGTGTATGGTACCTTGTTTTACTTCGGCCCCACGGTGGGCGCCAAATGTTCTTGCCGGTTGACTCTCCTATCGGTTGACTCTACGACAATCACGCGCCTCCTTCCTCACCTTGATATATGCTTTTTTCCCTCGAAATAATCTGCACCTGCAAGATAGAAAGGGGGCGCCCTAGAGGCCGTTTGCACTCCGACGCTCAAGTCAAAACTAGGGCAAGCACACCAAGTGCATTGAGTATCTGTGTTTAGGTTTAGAAACTGCGTACCTCTGTGAAGTATTTTACTATCCTTTATATAGTCTAGGGTTTCCTCTGCGCCGCTACCCATATTTAGGGTTTACAGGAATACCCTTGCGCCGCTATCACCCAGTCTTAAGGTAATCTAGCACATAAGGTTTCCTTATCTGGAGTGCAAACTCTAATAGGATGGTCCCCTGGGTACCCCCTCGTGCACCTAATCTCTGGGGCCACTTGTCCTGGGAGTGCCTTCACTGTTCACGTGCCATGCATGTAGCTTCACTGGGAAACCCTAGTTCTGATGAGTACTCGACCCCTCAGGACTCTACACCTAACTGTGCTTTCCCTGCCACACGCATAAGCTCTTCGTGATTTAGGCCTCTCCTTACTTCTGGGCATTTTACTGATAACTGGTCTTCTCTTAGGACCCACATCAGATGTTCTAGCTCTGTTGTTCAAAACACCCAAGACCGATGTCACCTCGTCCCACTCCGTTGCCGAGGACTCATCATCCTGCTGAGTGACAAGGACACATCAGCCCACTCTGGTGATCAAAACGCTGATGACTAATCATCCCGCTATTTCATACTACCTGTGGGGTCCCTCCCACGTGGCTTTGGCCCATGCTATGGGACCCAGCTGACGTGGCTCACCATTACTAACTGTTCTCAATGTCTGAGGACTGGTCGGTACACTTCTCCTCAAACCTTTTTTACTTGGATATAGGAATTAAAACAAGAAAAAGTGTAGAACAAAGGATGAGTGCAAGGTTGTGACTCCATTGCTCTTCCATTATATAAGAAATGTTGTGTCTGAGTTGAATATAATTTTAAGATAATTATTGAAATTTTTATTGAGAAGTCAAATCCTCAACTACGAATGTGACATTATTTTTTAGTGTATAGAAAACCATCATGCCACGCTACACTTTGTTTCATTTATTTTTTTTCAATTTCATAACATAGAAGTTGCCTTCACCATTGACAACTTTGGAAGAAGTTGCATTCACCATTGGCAACTTCTATTCAAAGTTGTCTTTAAGGTTGGAAACTTTGCATAGGTACCAAATGAAAAAGTTTCACACACCATTGCCAAATTCAAACCACCAGCTTTATTTTCTCACAAGCAATGTTTTCTTCCTCACGCCTAGCCTACACTTTCCTGAGAACTTTATCTTCACATGGCTACAGTTTTCACTTTGGTATCGGTACAATTATCACATTGTCACAAAGATTCTTTCTGAACAATGAAGTTTGAATTCAAACTTAAATTGATTGGTGGGGTGAATTCAAAGTTTCAAGGACTCTATTTAATAGACTCCTATCTCCTATGCAATACACATTGAACCACCCACGCTCTGTTTAGCTTTGCCATTGTTCTGGAACTGCTTAGGTGTGCCAATTCATCTTCAAAGGTAATTTTTCTCTAATATTTTAATTAATAAATTAATTACTGTATTGGACTAGAGCGCGTAAAGCTCAATTCTCGGAGATCGGACATCGGCACCTGAGAACAAGAAGGTCAGCTCGGCTGTTGGGGGTGAGAATTACGTGACTGGGCTCAGGTATGTGCATATTAATTCTCATTCATGCATTGGTGTAATCTTTCGCGTATAAGGCCTAGTAGATTGAAAGTGTGTTAAATTGGCCTAGGGGTGCATATAGTGCATTTGGGTCTAGGAAGAGTAAAATGTATTCTATCAGCTTAAGCCCAAGTGCGCTAGGGCTTCATAGAATATTGTAAACAGGATACATAATGACATATTCATGGTACAGTGATACTTGAAAATAGATTGGACCTCGGAAGTCAGTATGTCGGTACCCAAGCGATTATTTTGTTAAGATTTAATGCACTCCAAGGAGATAAGATTCTATGCAATTGAGATGCTAAGATTGTGCCCACTATAGCAGGATTTTATCTCATTGAATATGCAATTGAATATACTCTCACTCGAGATAAGATTCTCAAGAGAAGTTTTTTACAAGAGGTAGCCTAGTCCTAGTCTATAAAAGGGACCAGAGGTCCCAGGTTAAGGTACGTTTTTTCTGAGCCTTAAACTAGATACTTCTTATTTACTATAAGCCTTGTACTGACTTGATCGTCGGAGTGCAACAGCCCGGTAGGACGCCCTCTGTCGTAACAGGTACGACAACCCGACCACCAAGGAAAGCGCAGATTCCAACAGAGGCAGACAGAATCAGAGCTTGCCCATAGAGGTCTACTGGCGACCAGGTCAACCGGTAGAAACAATTATAATAGCAAGCACATGCTAATAAAGATTATGATATATCACACAATATATTTCAACTCTGATAAATCGTTTTCTATTTCCAGTGAATGGATTTGTATATATTATTGTTGGACAACGGTGTTTCAATTGGGTCTTACATGGTGGCATTACTAATGTTACAATTGTTGTATTCAACCCTTGTTCATTCTAGAAGAAAGTTATATCTTGGTTTTGACAAAAATTTAGTTCTATATATATATATGAGTAAAAATTACGTATGAAAGAATTTAGTTCTAATGTACTAATATCTTTAAACTAGTAAACAAAGTTAACTACTTTAAATTTGTTTTAAAAATATTAATAAAATTCAGCTAATTTTATTAAGATAATCTTACTAATTTTTCTTCCATTTTGATGATTAAATTTAAAGAATAAAATATTTTCTAAATAGTAATATTAAGTAGGAATCAATATGATTGAAATTTATTTATATTTAAGTTTGTATTTAGGTCTAAATGGAGTATTAATATAAAATACCATAATGAGACTTAAGGAAAGAAACATATTTAATACTTATATTTTAAATGAATGAAATCATTTAATATGTTATATTGAATACTCTTTAATCAGTATCTGTAAATTGCTAGTAAACTAAATCTTTTCTGTTTTACATCAATTAAATATTGTAAGGATCTAGAAATTTATTTGGAATAGAAGTGATATATTTTAAATGATTTCTGAATATGTTATTATTTAAAATGAAAAGAGCTTGTAATAGAAAATTCATAGTAGTCAGACCTCAGACGTCGCCCAAGGTCTGAGGGCGTTAGGGTAGAGGTTGGTCGGTTCCAGGAAATCACATGTACCCAGGTGTGATTTGAATCTTAGGTACGCTATGCATGCGAAACTCTATGCTGGAGCATAAGAGATTGACCTTAGTGTTGCATGCATTGGCGCGCGAGGAGTTGGTACCAACCTGTCATCGGTCGTCTTCCAGGATGAGGCATCGGTCGTCTTCCAGGATGAGGCATCGGTCATCAGTCATCAGCTGTGAGGAAAAACGTAACGGTCATCGCGCGATCAGTCATCGGTGGAGGTTCATCGCGCGATGTCGTGTTTCACACAGATAAGGTGGGGCCCAGGCTCCCAGCATGAGCGTTCTGCATGCGCGACACGTAGTCAGTAAGAGTGCTTCAGAACAGTTGGCACCAGAGAGTTGGTATGGAAAGTGATGCAGAGTTAGCGTGCGCAGAGACCCACGTGGCCATCCTGTTAGAGGAAACCCACACGCAAGGTTGCTCAGAGAGTGGGTGATGGCCGTGAAGGCTACAGAGCCGTTCGACCATAATAGCTGAGGGAATAAGCTCATTTCGTTCCCCTTCTCCTTTCTCCTCCTTCTCTCAATGTCACGGACGCCTCCCTCACCAGTTTGACGACGGCAACTACCACTGGACTATGGTGTTTTTCTCTGCAAGTTTTCCGATCAGGACGCTAAAACAGGGTAAGTTGTTTTGCTCTGTTCTTCGAGTCGATCCTGAACTTGAGAGGGTTGCCTCTGCATAGACGTTGCATGCAACTCTCTTAGCTTTAGGAATCGTCTCTGTTAACGTAGAAATGAGTGGTATAGTGAGTTTTATGATCAAGGCTCCATGGTGCAGGTTCGGGTATCCTTAAGTTCGGTGGGTTAGAGCTCGTAGTGAGATTTTACGCAAGTCCAGGTAAGGGAAGCTAGATTTATTTTCAATAAAACCTTAAGCTAGAAGATTCTGATGTTGGGGTGACGTGGTTGCCGGTTTCAAACTTTCTTGCACGATGCTCTGTTTTATGTGTGGATCGAAATTTGTTTGAGCTTGAAAATGTGATACTTTAAATATGGTAGATGCTGTGAAATGCATATGATCTTCTAAATCTTGAACTTTAGTATGATTTGGATTGTTTAGAAACGGTGTAAAAATATGTATGATTGACTGGTTCAAATTGTGTGTTGTATGATATATGGAGTAATGTGAAAAGTGGGATCAAGGCATAGTATTTTCAGGAAAGAAAATACCGTGTAAGATCGTGTAGAGTGTTCATTGACCGGTGATTTGTCTAGAAGGAGATATCCTGACTCTCCTGATATAATGGAATCATATAGATGAAGTTATTCAGGCGTTGAGAGTCGAAGGAGGTTCATATGTATGGGTAAGTTGTTTGAAAGATAACTAACTTGACTTGTTGTATGGATTAACCCTGTCATACTAGGAGAGTGATTATATTGGGATTGAGATTATTTTTATGCGCATAGCTGTGTGGATTTCACAGCGACCCTGTGTGGATTTCACAGTGGTGTAGTATGACAGATGCAGATCTCTGAGTCTAGTCAATGCATGAGTCTTCCGGAAGTAGTGTCAAGTGTCTATGGGTGATGAGTCAGTGGAAGTCTGACGTGAGAAAGAGAAATATTGCAATTTGATAGACACTTGAAGGAATTGTGAAATGTGTGAATATTTGATGGTTTACATTGATGCAAAGTTTCATATTTAAAGTTTTAAAAATATCTAGCTTACCCCCTTTGGTTTGTTTTGTGGTTGTTTTCTTTAAAACTGTGATGATCGTGTATAATTTACACGGGAGCAGATGATGTTGCAGGTAGTAGAGCTCCTCAGTGAGCACCTTGGAGGAAGAGATCGTCTATCCTGAATGTTGTATCTTGTTTTATTTTGAAAACTTTTGATATATATATATATATATATATATATATATATATTAAACTCCCTGCGAGGAGAGATGTTATTTTGAGATACAATGTATGGAATAGATGAATTTGATTATATATATATATATATATATGTAAATTTGGATATTATTGTTTTACTTTTATTTTATTATATAAAAATGAATAAGATTTTGAGGGGCGTTACATTTAATGGTATCATAGCAGTTCGTCCTTAGGATGACTTGCGAATAGTGGGTTCATTATGTTTCTTCTGTTCATAAGCAATTATTAGAGTCTTAATTAAAGCTATAGTGAAAAGTTTTCAAATGTTTTCTGATTGAAATCTTGTTTGTGCTTCCGTAAATATGTGCTCTAAATGAAAATTTTAGCATTAAGAATGAAAGGATCTTGATAAAGTAGTGAGGGTGCACACTCATAACTGGATCAAGATGATTCTCAATCTTAATTCTAAAAGTTTGATGTTTAGCATATATTGAATTCTGTTGTGATTTATTTCATTTTGTTAAGTGTTTTGTATTTGATTGCAAGTTGTCTTTTGATTGATCGTTTTACACCAATAATTATGTTGGTGTTATGCTTGATGTTATAAGTATTATGATCTTGTTGATAAACTCAAATTCTACATGAATTTAAGATGCTGGCCTTTGTAAGATCTAGATGTTGTCTTTTAAATGAATTGATTCTTTATCAAGTTCATTTTATAGGAATATGATTAGAGAATGATAGTTTCCTAATCTTGAACAGAAAATGGCTCCTAGGCCGCCTACCCCTCCCCAACCTTCTACGGAAATGAGCCAGATCGCCAAGGCCATTGAGATGATGGCAAGTGCTATCCAGCAGCAGAATGCGGCGATGGCTCAGAATCATCAAGCTGCAATGCATCATTGGGAAACTGCTAGATCGGCTACAACAGCTTCCCACGTCGCTCAGCCTCAGGAACAGATGGGACTGACCGAGTTCATGAGGCACAACCCACCCAAGTACAGTGGGAATGCTACTCCTGATCAAGCCGATTAATGGATCAGGGAGTTGGAGATAATCTTCAAGGCGACCTCCTGCCCTGAAGAAAAGAAATTGGTGTTTGCTACATACCTGCTATCTGGAGAAGCCGAGTTCTGGTGGATGGGAACTCAACAGATGATGGAAGCCCGAGAGGAAGTGTCAGATTGGGAAAGCTTCAGGGTGAGGTTTCTGGAGAAATACTTCCCAGATAGTGCAAGGTTTGCGAAGGAAGCTGAATTTCTAAGGTTGGAGCAGGGAGAGATGTCCGTGAACGCTTATGCTTCTCGGTTTGAATACCTAGCCCGATTCTATACTCAAGTGACCTCTGAGGCTTGGAGGTGTAGGAAATTTGAAGAAGGATTGAAGCATGAGCTGAAGAGGACTATAGCACCTATGTGTATCAGGGAGTTTCACGCCTTAGTGGAGAAGGCGAAGATGGTGGAGACCCTGGAAAAGAGTGATTCCAGGGTGATCAGATCACACCCAGGGGGTTCCTCCAGTGGGAAGGCCAAGGTGCAGCAGCAACAGAACAAGCCTTATGCGAGACCTCCACAACATAGGGCAGGAGCAGTTCCGCCCCAGCTTCAGCAGCAACAACCATGGAAACCTAGATGTTTCCATTGTGGTGGACCACACACGTCCAATGTGTGCTCCAAGAGGGCTTCAGAGAGAAGATGTTTTGCATGCCAAAAGACGGGACACGTTGCTAGAGATTGTCCTAACCAGAATAGGATGACTCAATCTGGTGGTTCTCAACAGTTAAGGAACGAAGGCAGCAGACCTCAGGCAGCAGGTAGAGTGTTTGCTATGTCAGGAGCCGAGGCATCTCAGTCAGGTAACTTAGTACAAGGTGTTTGCTCTATAGCTGGTAGATGCGTTAAAGCTTTGTTTGATTCTGGAGCGACACACTCTTTTGTGTCAAGTCTGTGTGTAGCCGAGTTGGGTCTTCTAGTGAAGGAGTTGTCGTTTGAGCTGTTGGTCTCTACACCTGCATCAGGACAGGTTTTGACCTCTACAGTTTGCTCTGAATGTCCAGTAATAGTAGAGGGACGCAGGTTCAAAGTAAATTTGATCTGTCTACTTCTTCAGGATCTGGATGTTATCCTAGGAATGGATTGGCTATCTGCCAATCACATTCTCATAGATTGCGGTAAACAGAGAATAGCGTTTTCGAACTTCCAAGAGTCAGACGTGATATCTGCTCAGCATGCGTGGTCGGAGTTGAAGGAAGGGTCGAGGTGCTTTGTGATCCTAGCTCAAATGGAAGTGAAGAATGAAGAAGACATAAGCAGTATACATGTGGTGAAGGATTTCATGGATGTATTTCCAGAAGAAATACCTGGGTTGCCTCCTAAGAGAGAAGTGGAATTCTCTATTGATTTGGTACCTGGAGCTGGACCAGTGTCAATGGGACCTTACAGAATGGCTCCAGCCGAGTTGATAGAACTAAAGAAGCAAGTCGAAGATTTGTTAGAGAAGCGACTCATCAGACCTTGTGTATCTCCATGGGGGGCTCCAGTGCTTCTAGTTAAGAAAAAGGATGGAGGGTCTCGGTTGTGTGTGGAGTACAGGCAGTTGAATAAGTTGACCATCAAGAACAAGTATCCTCTGCCTAGAATTGATGATTTGATGGATCAATTGCATGGAGCCTCGGTGTTCTCAAAGATTGATCTGAGAACTGGATACCACCAAATTTTGGTGAAGGCTGAAGATGTTCAGAAGACGGCATTTAGGTCTCGTTATGGACACTATGAGTATGTGGTGATGCCGTTTGGAGTAACAAATGCTCCAGCTCTGTTCATGGATTACATGAATAGAATTTTTCGTCCTTTCTTGGATAAGTTTGTTGTAGTCTTTATAGACGACATACTTATTTATTCAAGGACCGAGGAAGAACATAAAGAACATCTGAAGACAGTGTTGGAGATTCTGAGGGAGAAGCATTTATATGCCAAGTTCTCTAAGTGTGAGTTCTGGTTGAAGGAAGTCAACTTCTTAAGACATGTAATATCTGCTCAGGGGATCTCAGTGGATCCAGCCAAGGTAGAGGCAGTGCTTCAGTGGGAACGTCCTAAGACAGTCACTGAGATAAGAAGTTTTGTGGGTCTGGCTGGCTACTATCGAAGGTTTATTGAAGATTTTTCCAAGGTAGTAACTCCTTTGACTCGGTTAACTCGCAAAGATCAACCTTTTGCTTGGACTGACAAATGTGAGCAGAGTTTCGTGGAGCTAAAGAAAAGATTGACTAGTGCTTCGGTGCTAGTGATCCCAGATGTAGGAAAACCTTTTGATGTTTACTGTGATGCTTCACATCAGGGTTTGGGATGTGTTTTGATGCAAGAGAAAAGAGTAGTTGCATATGCTTCAAGGCAACTCAAAGTTCATGAGAGGAACTATCCTACTCATGACTTAGAGTTGGCAGCGGTAGTGTTTGCCTTGAAGATTTGGAGGCATTATTTGTATGGAGCTCTGTTTTAGGTGTTTAGTGACCATAAAAGTCTGAAATATTTGTTCGATCAAAAGGAGTTGAATATGAGACAAAGAAGATGGATGGAGTTTCTAAAGGACTATGATTTCCAACTCATGTATCATCCAGGGAAGGCCAATGTAGTGGCAGATGCTTTGAGTAGAAAATTAATACAAGTATCAACCATGATAATTGAAGAGCAGAAGTTGATCGAGCAGTTCAGAGACTTAAACTTGGGAGTAGAATTCCATGTTAATCATATTAGTTGTAGTAAGTTAACTATAACTAATAATTTCATTGGAATGATAAAGGATAAGCAATTAGAGGATCCTAGTCTGAAGCGTACTGTGGAATTACTAGGCACCGATCAGGCTAAAGACTTTGTTATGGGAGATGACGGGGTCTTAAGGTTTAATGGCAGAATTTGCATACCTGCGAATGAAGAGTTGAAGAAGATGATCCTAGAAGAAGGTCACAAGAGTTGTCTTAGCTTACATCCAGGTATGAACAAGATGTACCAGGACTTAAAGAAGTCATTTTGGTGGTCGGGCATGAAGAAAGAAATCGCGCAGTATGTTGGTACCTGTTTGACATGTTAGAAGGCGAAGATAGAACACCAAAGGCCTGGTGGTTTGTTGCGGCAATTGGATATTCCTGAGTGGAAATGGGACAGCATTGCAATGGATTTCGTTACTGTAACATCCCGCCAAAATACTATACAAATGTATATAATGAAAATAAAGGTAACAAATAGATTCTATGAACAAAATAATATATATATGAAATGAAGTTGCTCCTCTGAGGGAGTTTAATACAAATTCGGTCAAATTTTCCAGAAACATAAACAAAATACAGTAAAAAAAACAAAGCAGGCGATCTCCTATCGGAAGAAACCGATCTCCTATCGGACGAGACCGATCACCTATCAAGACAGAAAAAAACAGGCGATCACCCGATGGAGGCAGACACAGGCGATCACCCGATAGAGACAGAAAACCGGCGATCTCCTCCTCGGCGATCACTCACTAGAGGGCTCTTCTTCCTGGAAGATCATCTGCTCCCGTGTATCAATTACACGATCATCACAGTTTTGAGAAAAACAACCACAATAACAGATAAAAGGGTAAGCTAGATAATTTAAAAGAAGTTTAAATCAAGAACATGAAAATCCAAGTAAACCAAGTTCCAAAATATCCATGTAAAACGTAGAGCTGCTCATAGCATTCAGCTGATCGCCCAAAATCACAAACTTCACAACATTCACCCATAGTCATTCCATTTCACAATACAGCATCAAGTGTCTATCAATATTCAAGTTTCTCATTTCACATGTCAGACTTTCCACTGACTCACCACACAAGACACTTGACACTACTTCCGGATTGACTCGTGCGTTGATTAGACTCAGAGATCTGCACCTGTCATACCACACCTGTAAGGACCTGAGATTTATTGAAATGAATGAGTATGTTTTAAGTAAATTCTATGTATGTTTTATCTAAGTTAAAAAGGAAGGAAAGTGTAGTCTAGGAAAAACGATAAGAGTTTCTTGTTTATACATCATCGCCGGTCGCCTAGACCACACGTCATCGCCTGGGCGCGAGGCATGCAGGCGTCATCAGAGAAGAGAGACATCGGTCGCTCGCGCGAGAGGTCATCAGCGGGTTGTCATCGCGCGATAGCTCATCAGCGGGTTGTCATCGCGCGATAGCTCATCAGCGGGTGTCATCGCGCGATAGCTCATCAGCGGGTTGTCATCGCGCGATAGCTCATCAGCGGGTGTCATCGCGCGATAGCTTATCAGCGGGTGTCATCGCGCGATAGCTCATCAGCGGGTGTCATCGCGCGATAGCTCATCAGCGGGTTGTCATCGCGCGATAGCTCATCAGCGGGTTGTCATCGCGCGATAGCTCATCGGCGGGTTGTCATCGCGCGATAGCTCATCAGCGGGTTGTCATCGCGCGAGAGGTCCTCAGGGGTTGTCTTCGCGAGAGAGGCATCGGTGGAGGGTCTTCGCGCTGGTAGCCATCGGCGAAAGGTCATCGCGCGGCGCTTGGTTAAACACCGAGAACGTAGGACCCAGACTCCCAGCAAGAGACGTTCTACACGTGCGCCACGTAGACGAAAGGTGGTTCAGAATAGTGACCTCAGAGCGTAGCCTGCGCAGAGGCACGCTTAGTAGGACTGTTCAGGGAGTGGTAGGTCTGCGCAGGAGGCAGCTATAGTAGTAGTGATTAGTGCGGCGCAACTTCCCTGCAGAGTGGGCGGTGTCAGCTGCTTTTGGGGGAGGGATAAGTTGGTTTAAGTTACAGAAAACCCACAGCTGAGAGAAGAAAAGAAAACGTTGTTGTATTCGAAGAGAGAAAGAGTGAGTTCCCTCCTCCGCGTGCGATTTCAGCCTCTCCACACAAGAGTACGACGAAGCAACACCATTGGAACACCTGGGAAAGTCTCTGCAACTCCTTCAAACCAGACTCAAGAACAGAGCCAAGGCGTTCATCAAGCTCTGTTGGATTTAGAAGCTCCTAGTGGATTGCGCAAGTCCAGGTAAGGGAAGCTAGACCTCTTTTCCATACAAGCCTTAGCGTAGTCTTTTCTGAAGTGAGGGCGACGTGGTCGCCATTTTCGTTTTATCTGTGTGAAATGCTCTGTTCGTATGCTTGGGCGACGTGGTCGCCGGTTTTGATAAACAGTCTTCGAAACGCCATGTTTACTAACCAGGTCGCCGGTTTTGGCGCTGTTTTGCAAAATCCTTGTGTTTGATGCTGTTTTGAGAACTGCTTGAGGTTTACATGAGATATTCGAAAATATGAATCCTTTGAAATGGCTATTGCTGTGATTGAAATCATTTCTTTGAGTATGGTATGATGTGTTTGAATGTTGTGAATGTGGGGTCGAGGCATAGTATTTTCAGGAAAGGAAATACCGTGTAAGACCATGTTAGATGTGCATTGATCGGTGATTATGAACGAGATATCCTGACTCTGCTGATAATGGAATCACATAGAGGAAGTTACTCAGTTGGGAGAGTCGAAGGAGGTTCACCTGTATGGGTGGGTTGTTTGAAAGAGAACATACCGACCTGTTTTGCGTGGATTTACCTTGTCATACTGTATGGTGATGTGTTGAGATTCATCATATGCCTGTGAATGTGTGAGATTTCACGGCGACCCTGTGGATGTGCGAGATTCCACAGTGGGCAGTGTGACAGGTGCACATCTCCGAGTCTAATCAATGCATGAGTCAATCCGGAAGTAGTGTCAAGTGTCTTGTGTGGTGAGTCAGTGGAAAGTCTGACATGTGAAATGGTGAAATGAGAAACTGGAATACTGATAGACACTTGATGCTGTGGTGTGAAATGGAATGACTATGGGAAATGTTGTGAATTTGTGAATTTGGGCGATTAGTTGAATGCTATGAGTAGCTCTACGTTTACTTGGATAGTTTGGAAACTTGGTTTACTTGGGTTTTTCATATGCATGATTTAAACTCCTTTCATATTATCTAGCTTACCCTTTTATCTGTCATTTTGGTTGCCTTCTCAAAACTGTGATGATCGTGTAATTGTTACGCGGGAGCAGAAGACCTTCCAGGAAGAAGAGCTCCCTAAAGGGGTGGTCGCCGAGGGCAGAGATCGCCCATTTCCACCTCTCGGTGGAGATCGCCGGTTCTTGTGTCCTGGTAGGAGATCGCCAGTTTGAAGTCTTCTGTGTGGGATCGCCGTTTTAAATGTTGGAGATCGCCGTTCCTTTTAGACCGCCGGTTTTACTGCATTTCCTTTAATTTTGTTAAACATTGCAAACATTTGATTTGGTTATGTATTAAACTCCCTAAGAGGAGTAACTTCACTTCTGGTATATATATATACATATGATTTTGCACTCTTCAATATTATTTGATTACACTTAATTTCAATTATACATGTATGCATGTATTATTTTGGCGGGATGTTACATTAATGGTATCAGAGCAGTTCGCCTTAGGATGACCTGAGGGCTGTGGATCCATTGTGTTTCTTCTGCTCATAAAACTTATTTGAATTTTAAATAACCACTATAGTGGGAGGTTTTCAAACGTTTTTGTGTTGAAATTTTGTATGTGCCTTAGTGAATGTGTGCCTAACTGAAGATCTTAGCATTGAGAATGAGAAGGTCTTGATACAGTGGTGAGGGTGCACACTCATAACTGGATCAAGATAATTCTTAGTCTTAATTCCAAAGGTTTGATGTTTAGCCTACATTGAATCCTGATGTGATTATTGAGTGTTCTTGAATTTGACTGAGGTGGTAGTTTGGATTGATGCGTGCCCACCAGTAGCTGTTCTGGTGTTTTGTTTGAAATTATAAGTGTTGTGATTCTGTTGATGAACTCAAATTCTTAATGACTTTGAGATGCTGACCTGTGTAAGGTCTAGCAGTTACCCCCCTTGAATGAATTGATTCTTATCGGTTTCATTCTTATAGTTGTAGGGATTATAGAAGCCTATAGATTCAGAATTCAGAGCGAAGAAGATGGCACGTAGACCTGCTACCCCACCCCAACCTTCCTCAGAAATGAGTCAAATCGCCAAGGCCATTGAGATGATGGCGACTGCCATTCAGCAGCAGAACGCCGCGATGGCCCAGAACCATCAAGCCACAATGCAGCACTGGGAAACTGCCCGATCTGCTGAGACAAACTCCCACGTTGGTCAGCCCCAGGAACAGATGGGATTAGCTGAGTTCATGAGGCACAACCCACCTAAGTTCAGTGGGAACGCTACCCCTGACCAGGCAGATCAGTGGGTCAGGGAGTTGGAGAAAATCTTTAGGGCGACCTCCTGCCCTGAAGAGAAGAAGCTGCTGTTCGCCACTTATCTGCTATCAGGAGAAGCAGAGTTCTGGTGGATGGGAGCTCAGCAAATGATGGAGGCACGGGAGGATGTTCTGGATTGGGAGAGCTTCAGGGTGAAGTTCTTAGAGAAGTACTTCCCAGACAGCGCCAAGTTTGCAAGAGAGGCTGAGTTCCTGAAGTTGGAGCAGGGGGACATGACTATAAACGCATATGCTGCCCGTTTTGAGTACCTCGCCCGGTTTTATACCCAGGCGACCTCCGAGGCCTGGAGGTGTAGGAAGTTCGAGGAAGGACTGAAGCATGGGCTGAAGAAGACCATAGCCCCGATGTGCATCAGGGAGTTCCACGCCTTAGTGGAGAAGGCAAAGATGGTGGAGACCCTGGAAAAGGGTGAGTCTAGGGTGATCAGGTCACACCCAGGAGGTCCTTCCAGTGGGAGAGCTAAGGCACAACACCCACAAAGCAAGCCATATGCTAGGCCTTCACCACATCGGGTGGGAACAGCTTCATCCCGGTTCCAACAGCAACAACCTGGGAAACTTAAATGTTTCCATTGCGGTGGACCCCATACAGCCAGCGTGTGCCCCAAGAGGGATCCAGAGAGGAGATGTTTTGTCTGCCAAAAGACGGGGCATTTTGCTAGAGAATGCCCTAACCAGAATAGGGCGACCCAGCCCAGTGGCTCTCAGCAGACGAGGAACGAGGGCAGCAGACCTCAGGCAGCAGGGAGGGTGTTCGCCATGTCTGGAGCAGAGGCAACTCAGTCAGGTAACCTCATCCAAGGTGTTTGTTTTATTGCTGGTAGAGGTGTAAGGGCTTTGTTTGATTCTGGAGCGACACACTCCTTTGTGTCAAGCCTGTGTGTAGCTGAGTTGGGTCTCCTAGTGAAGGAGTTACCTTTTGAGCTGTTGGTCTCTACACCTGCGTCAGGACAGGTGTCGACCTCTACAGTGTGCCCTGAATGTCCAGTGATTGTAGAAGGACGTAGATTCAAGGTGAACTTGATCTGCCTACCTCTTCAGGACCTGGATGTCATCCTAGGAATGGATTGGTTAACTGCCAATCACGTCCTCATAGACTGTGGTAGGCAGAAGGTAGCGTTTCCAGACCCCCATGAAGCGGATGTGTTAACAGTTCAACAAGGGCGATCAGCATTGGAAGAAGGGGCGAGGTGCTTCGTGGTGCTCGCCCGGTTGGAAGTGGAGAATAAAGGGGACGTAAACGAGATCCAAGTGGTGAGAGACTTCACCGATGTGTTCCCAGAGGAGGTGCCTGGATTACCCCCTAAGAGAGAAGTGGAATTCTCTATTGACTTGGTACCTGGAGCTGGACCAGTGTCAATGGCACCTTACAGGATGGCACCAGCCGAGTTGGTGGAGTTAAAGAAGCAATTGGAAGAGTTGCTGGAGAAGCAGTTCATCAGACCCAGCGTATCTCCATGGGGAGCTCCAGTGCTCCTAGTCAAGAAGAAGGATGGAGGGTCTCGGTTGTGCATAGACTACAGGCAATTGAACAAATTGACCATCAAGAACAAGTACCCCCTACCTCGGATTGATGATTTGATGGACCAAATTCATGGGGCCTCGGTGTTCTCCAAGATTGACCTGAGATCGGGGTATCACCAAATCTTGGTAAAAGCTGAAGATGTTCAGAAGACAGCTTTTAGGTCTAGATATGGGCACTACGAGTATGTAGTGATGCCATTTGGAGTCACCAATGCTCCAGCTCTATTCATGGACTATATGAATAGGATCTTTCGCCCTTTCTTGGATAAGTTTGTGGTGGTCTTCATAGATGACATCCTCATTTATTCAAAGACCGAGGAAGAGCATGAGGAACACCTAAGGGCAGTATTGGAAATACTGAGGGAGAAGCAGCTCTATGCCAAGTTCTCCAAGTGTGAGTTCTGGCTAAGGGAAGTCAACTTCTTAGGACACGTGATATCTGCCCAAGGGATCTCGGTAGATCCAGCCAAGGTAGAGGCAGTGCTACAATGGGAACGTCCTAAGACAGTGACTGAGATAAGGAGCTTTGTGGGGTTGGCGGGCTACTATCGGAGGTTTATTGAGGATTTTTCCAAGGTAGTGGCTCCTTTGACACAGCTGACTCGCAAGGACCAACCCTTTGCTTGGACCGACCGATGTGAGCAGAGCTTCAGGGAGCTAAAGGAGAGGTTGACCAGTGCTCCAGTGCTGGTGATCCCCGAGATAGGAAGACCTTTTGACGTCTTCTGTGATGCCTCACATCAAGGCTTGGGATGCGTCTTGATGCAAGAGAAGAGGGTGGTTGCATATGCTTCAAGGCAACTCAAGGTGCATGAGAGAAACTACCCTACTCATGATTTGGAGTTGGCAGCGGTAGTGTTTGCCTTGAAGATCTGGAGGCATTATCTATATGGAGCTCGGTTCCAGGTGTTCAGTGACCACAAGAGCTTGAAGTACCTGTTCGATCAGAGGGAGCTAAACATGAGACAAAGAAGGTGGATGGAATTCCTAAGGACTACGACTTTCAACTCATGTATCACCCAGGGAAGGCCAATGTAGTGGCAGATGCCTTGAGTAGGAAGTCTATACAAGTCGCCACCATGATGATGGAAGAGCAGAAGCTGATCGAGCAGTTCAGGGACTTAAACCTGGGAGTAGAGTTCCACGTGAATCACATTAGTTGTAGTAAGCTGACTATAACTAATGACTTCCTTGTGATGTTGAAGGACAAACAATTGGAGGACCCTAGCCTGAAGCGCACTATGGAGTCACTAGGGACAGATCAGGCGAGAGGCTTTGAGATGGGCGAGGATGGGATCTTGAGGTTTGATGGCAGGATCTGCATACCTACAAATGACGAGTTGAAGGAGATGATCCTAGAGGAAGGCCATAAGAGTCGCCTTAACCTCCACCCAGGCATGAACAAGATGTACCATGACTTGAAGGAGTCATTTTGGTGGTCAGGCATGAAGAGGGACGTCGCCCAGTACGTGGCAACCTGCTTAACGTGTCAAAAGGCGAAGGTGGAACACCAAAGACCTGGCGGGCTGTTGCAGCAACTGGATATCCCTGAGTGGGAATGGGACAGCATCGCCATGGATTTTGTCACCCATTTACCCAGATCAGTAAAGGGTCATGATGCAATCTGGGTCATCATTGATAGACTGACGAAGAGTGCCCACTTCCTCCCAGTAAATATGAAGATGCCCATGGCCAAGTTGGCACAGCTGTACATCAAGGAGGTTGTGAGGTTGCATGGAGTGCCTTCCAGCATCATTTCAGATAGGGATCCCAGGTTCACTTCACGGTTTTGGCAGACCTTGCAAGAGTGTTTGGGAACCAAGTTGAGGATGAGCTCTGCATATCATCCCCAAACAGATGGTCAGTCAGAGAGGACAATCCAATCTTTGGAAGATCTGCTGAGGGCATGCGTTTTAGATCAATTGGGAGGTTGGGAGGAGGTGTTGCCACTAGTGGAGTTCACCTATAACAATAGCTACCACGCCAGCATTGGGATGGCGCCATATGAAGCCCTGTATGGGAGGAAATGCAGAACTCCATTATGTTGGTACCAGGAGGGCGAGGCAGTCTTGGTTGGACCAGAGTTGATTCAGCAGACGACCGAGAAGGTGAAGCTGATACAAAGCAGGATGAAAGCCTCTCAGAGTAGGCAGAAGTCCTATGCAGATCAGAGGAGGAAGCCTTTGGAGTTTGCTGCTGGAGATCACGTGTTCATGAAAGTGACACCAACCAAGGGTGTAGGGCGGGCGATCAGGTCAAAGAAGTTGTCCCCTAAATTCGTGGGACCATATCAGATCTTGAGAAGGATTGGCCCGGTGGCGTATGAAATCGCCCTACCTCCCCATCTGGCAAATCTGCACAATGTGTTTCACGTGTCACAGCTGAGGAAGCACATGGCAGACCCTAGTCATGTGCTGGATATAGACGACGTGCAGATTAGGGATGACTTGTCCTTTGAAGCCAAACCAGTTAGGATTGACGATCGGCAGTGTAAACAGCTCAGGGGCAAGACCATCAACATGGTGAAAGTGGTGTGGGATGAGAAATCGGGGGATTCTACTTGGGAATTAGAAGAACCCATGAGGGAGGCTTATCCATACCTCTTTTCCTTGTAATCCAATTTTCGAGGACGAAAATTTTTGTTGTTGGGGAGAATGTAAGGACCTGAGATTTATTGAAATGAATGAGTATGTTTTAAGTAAATTCTATGTATGTTTTATCTAAGTTAAAAAGGAAGGAAAGTGTAGTCTAGGAAAAACGATAAGAGTTTCTTGTTTATACATCATCGCCGGTCGCCTAGACCACACGTCATCGCCTGGGCGCGAGGCATGCAGGCGTCATCAGAGAAGAGAGACATCGGTCGCTCGCGCGAGAGGTCATCAGCGGGTTGTCATCGCGCGATAGCTCATCAGCGGGTTGTCATCGCGCGATAGCTCATCAGCGGGTGTCATCGCGCGATAGCTCATCAGCGGGTTGTCATCGCGCGATAGCTCATCAGCGGGTGTCATCGCGCGATAGCTTATCAGCGGGTGTCATCGCGCGATAGCTCATCAGCGGGTGTCATCGCGCGATAGCTCATCAGCGGGTTGTCATCGCGCGATAGCTCATCAGCGGGTTGTCATCGCGCGATAGCTCATCGGCGGGTTGTCATCGCGCGATAGCTCATCAGCGGGTTGTCATCGCGCGAGAGGTCCTCAGGGGTTGTCTTCGCGAGAGAGGCATCGGTGGAGGGTCTTCGCGCTGGTAGCCATCGGCGAAAGGTCATCGCGCGGCGCTTGGTTAAACACCGAGAACGTAGGACCCAGACTCCCAGCAAGAGACGTTCTACACGTGCGCCACGTAGACGAAAGGTGGTTCAGAATAGTGACCTCAGAGCGTAGCCTGCGCAGAGGCACGCTTAGTAGGACTGTTCAGGGAGTGGTAGGTCTGCGCAGGAGGCAGCTATAGTAGTACTGATTAGTGCGGCGCAACTTCCCTGCAGAGTGGGCGGTGTCAGCTGCTTTTGGGGGAGGGATAAGTTGGTTTAAGTTACAGAAAACCCACAGCTGAGAGAAGAAAAGAAAACGTTGTTGTATTCGAAGAGAGAAAGAGTGAGTTCCCTCCTCCGCGTGCGATTTCAGCCTCTCCACACAAGAGTACGACGAAGCAACGCCATTGGAACACCTGGGAAAGTCTCTGCAACTCCTTCAAACCAGACTCAAGAACAGAGCCAAGGCGTTCATCAAGCTCTGTTGGATTTAGAAGCTCCTAGTGGATTGCGCAAGTCCAGGTAAGGGAAGCTAGACCTCTTTTCCATACAAGCCTTAGCGTAGTCTTTTCTGAAGTGAGGGCGACGTGGTCGCCATTTTCGTTTTATCTGTGTGAAATGCTCTGTTCGTATGCTTGGGCGACGTGGTCGCCGGTTTTGATAAACAGTCTTCGAAACGCCATGTTTACTAACCAGGTCGCCGGTTTTGGCGCTGTTTTGCAAAATCCTTGTGTTTGATGCTGTTTTGAGAACTGCTTGAGGTTTACATGAGATATTCGAAAATATGAATCCTTTGAAATGGCTATTGCTGTGATTGAAATCATTTCTTTGAGTATGGTATGATGTGTTTGAATGTTGTGAATGTGGGGTCGAGGCATAGTATTTTCAGGAAAGGAAATACCGTGTAAGACCATGTTAGATGTGCATTGATCGGTGATTATGAACGAGATATCCTGACTCTGCTGATAATGGAATCACATAGAGGAAGTTACTCAGTTGGGAGAGTCGAAGGAGGTTCACCTGTATGGGTGGGTTGTTTGAAAGAGAACATACCGACCTGTTTTGCGTGGATTTACCTTGTCATACTGTATGGTGATGTGTTGAGATTCATCATATGCCTGTGAATGTGTGAGATTTCACGGCGACCCTGTGGATGTGCGAGATTCCACAGTGGGCAGTGTGACAGGTGCACATCTCCGAGTCTAATCAATGCATGAGTCAATCCGGAAGTAGTGTCAAGTGTCTTGTGTGGTGAGTCAGTGGAAAGTCTGACATGTGAAATGGTGAAATGAGAAACTGGAATACTGATAGACACTTGATGCTGTGGTGTGAAATGGAATGACTATGGGAAATGTTGTGAATTTGTGAATTTGGGCGATTAGTTGAATGCTATGAGTAGCTCTACGTTTACTTGGATAGTTTGGAAACTTGGTTTACTTGGGTTTTTCATATGCATGATTTAAACTCCTTTCATATTATCTAGCTTACCCTTTTATCTGTCATTTTGGTTGCCTTCTCAAAACTGTGATGATCGTGTAATTGTTACGCGGGAGCAGAAGACCTTCCAGGAAGAAGAGCTCCCTAAAGGGGTGGTCGCCGAGGGCAGAGATCGCCCATTTCCACCTCTCGGTGGAGATCGCCGGTTCTTGTGTCCTGGTAGGAGATCGCCAGTTTGAAGTCTTCTGTGTGGGATCGCCGTTTTAAATGTTGGAGATCGCCGTTCCTTTTAGACCGCCGGTTTTACTGCATTTCCTTTAATTTTGTTAAACATTGCAAACATTTGATTTGGTTATGTATTAAACTCCCTAAGAGGAGTAACTTCACTTCTGGTATATATATATACATATGATTTTGCACTCTTCAATATTATTTGATTACACTTAATTTCAATTATACATGTATGCATGTATTATTTTGGCGGGATGTTACAACACCACTGTGAAATCCACACAGGGTCGCTGTGAATCCACACAGCATGCGCATATATCATCTCAATGTTACCATAGTTCTCCTGGTATGACAGGGTTAATCCATATGACAGACGGAGCTCGTTCTTTTTCACACGAGACGCCCATCATATAGACCTCCTTCGACTCTCAACAACTGAGTAACTTCCTCTACGTGATTCCATTACCTCAGCAGAGTCAGGATATCCCCTTAGGAATCACCGATCAATGCACCTACCACAAGATCTTACACGGTATTTTCTTTCCTGAAAATACTATGCCTCGATCCCACATTCACAGCATTCAAAGACATCATACCACTCAAGTAAACGATGCAATCACAGCAATAGCCATTTCAAAGGATTCATATTTTCGAATATCTCATGTAAATCTCAAGCAGTTCTCAAAACAACATCAAACACAAGGAGTTCGCAAAACAGCGCCAAAACCGGCGATCTAGTTCAAAATATGGTATTTCGAAGGCTGTATATTAAAACAGGCGACCACGTCGCCCAAGCACACAACACAGAGCATTTCACGAAGACGAAAGCGAAAACGGCGACCACGTCGCCCACACTTCAGAAATGGTTCAACTATGGCTCGTAGTAAAGATGAAGGCTAGCTTCCCTTACCTGGACTTGCGCAACCACCAGGAGCTTCGAAATCCGACGAAGCTTGCAGAATACCTTGGCTCTGTTTTTCGCGTCTGGTTGAAGGACTTGCAGAGAACCTCCCAGGTGCTCTAATGGTGGCCGTCGCTCGTCGTACTCTCGTGTGAAGGTGCTAGAACCGCAGCGCGAAGGAGAGAATGGAGGAGAAGGGAGATAAACGCACCCTTTAGCTCTGGAACCACAGCAACGTTTCTTTCCTTCTCCCTCAGAAATGGGTTTTTGCATCTTAAGCTGACTTCTCCACAAAAACCGCTGCCACCACCCACTCTGCAGGGAGTTTGCGTGTACGCTTCGCTGAACAGTACACCTAAGCGTGCCTCTGCGCAGGCTACGCTATGAGGTCACTATTCTGAACCACTTTTTCGTCTACGTGGCGCGCGTGCAGAACGTCTCTTGCTGGGAGTCTGGGGCCCACGTTCTCTGGGTGTAACTCAACGTCGCGCGATGACCTTTCGCCGATGACTACCAGCTCGAAGAGAAACCACTGATGACCTCTCGCGCGAAGACGATCCACTGATGACCTCGCGCGAAGACTACCACCGATGACCTCGCGCGAAGACTACCACCGATGACCTCGCGCGAAGACTACCACCGATGACCTCGCGCGAAGACTACCACCGATGACCTCGCGCGAAGACTACCACCGATGACCTCGCGCGAAGACTACCACCGATGACCTCGCGCGAAGACTACCACCGATGACCTCGCGCGAAGACTACCACCGATGACCTCTTCCTGGCGAACGACCGATGTCTTCCTCTGGGAGACAACCGATGTCTTCCCTGGCGACGCCCTCATAACTCTCGCGCCTTGGCCACGTCCACATGCATCGCGCCCTGGCAATGCCCGCGTGCCTCGCGTCCGCGCGATGCCCGCATGCCCCTCGCGCCCGCGCGATGCCTGCATGCCCCTCACGCCCGCGCGATGCCTGCATGCCTCTCGCGCCCGCGCGATGCCTGCATGCCTCTCGCGTCCGCGCGATGCCTGCATGCCTCTCGCGCCCGCGCGATGTCCACCTGGCGCTCATGTGTAGCAGGCGACCGGCGACCTCGTAGCCTTCTAAACTTAACTTTTTCCTCCCTTTCTATTCTAAATAAAAACATACTTAGAATTTATTTAAAATATAACTCTTTTATTCCAATAAATTTTTCAGGTCCTTACATTCTCCCCAACAAGAAAAATTTTCGTCCTCGAAAATTGGATTACAAGGAAAAGAGGTATGGATAAGCCTCCCTCATGGGTTCTTCTAACTCCCAAGTAGAATCCCCCGATTTCTCATCCCACACCACTTTCACCATGTCGATGGTCTTGCCTCTGAGCTGTTTACATTGCCGATCGTCAATCCTGACTGGTTTTGCTTCAAAGGACAAGTCATCCCTAATCTGCACGTCGTCTACATCCAGCACATGACTAGGGTTTGCCATGTACTTCCTCAGCTGTGACACGTGAAACACATTGTGCAGATTCGCCAGATGGGGAGGTAGGGCGATCTCATACGCCACTGGGCCAATCCTTCTTAAGATCTGATATGGTCCCACGAACTTAGGGGACAACTTCTTTGACCTGATCGCCCGCCCTACACCCTTGGTTGGTGTCACTTTCATGAATACGTGATCTCCAGCAGCAAACTCCAAAGGCTTTCTCCTCTGATCTGCATAGGACTTCTGCCTACTCTGAGAGGCTTTCATTCTGCTTTGTATCTGCTTCACCTTCTCGGTCGTCTGCTGAATCAACTCTGGCCCAACCAAGACTGCCTCGCCCTCCTGGTACCAACATAAGGGAGTTCTGCATTTCCTCCCATACAGGGCTTCATATGGTGCCATCCCAATGCTGGCGTGGTAGCTATTGTTATAGGTAAACTCCACTAGTGGCAACACCTCCTCCCAACCTCCCAATTGATCCAAAACGCATGCCCTCAGCAGATCTTCCAAAGATTGGATCGTCCTCTCTGACTGACCATCTGTTTGGGGATGATATGCAGAGCTCATCCTCAACTTAGTTCCCAAACACTCTTGCAGGGTCTGCCAAAACCGTGAAGTAAACCTGGGATCTCTATCTGAAACGATGCTGGAAGGCACTCCATGCAGCCTCACTATTTCTTGGATGTATAGCTGTGCCAGCTTGACCATAGGCATCTTCATATTTACTGGGAGGAAGTGGGCACTCTTCGTCAGCCTATCAATGATGACCCAGATTGCATCATGACTCTTTACCGATCTGGGTAAATGGGTGACAAAATCCATGGCAATGCTGTCCCACTTCCACTCGGGGATATCCAGTTGCTGCAACAGCCCGCCAGGTCTTTGATGCTCTACCTTCGCCTTTTGACACGTTAAGCAGGTTGTCACGTACTGGGCGATGTCCCTCTTCATGCCCGACCACCAAAATGACTCCTTCAAGTCATGGTACATCTTGTTCATGCCTGGATGAAGGTTAAGGCGACTCTTATGACCTTCCTCTAGGATCATCTTCTTCAACTCATCATTTGCAGGTATGCAAATTCTGCCATCAAACCTCAAGATCCCATCATCGCCCATCTCAAAGCCTCTCGCCTGATCTGTCCCTAGTGACTCCACAGTGCGCTTTAGGCTAGGGTCCTCCAATTGTTTATCCTTCAACATCCCAAGGAAGTCATTAGTTATAGTCAGCTTACTACAACTAATGTGATTCACGTGAAATTCCACTCCAAAGTTTAAGTCTCTGAACTGCTCGATCAGTTTCTGCTCTTCCATCATCATGGTGGCGACTTGTATAGACTTCCTACTCAAGGCATCTGCCACTACATTTGTAAGAACCTAGAAGTTTATATTGGAATAAAAGTGTTATATTATAAATAAATTCGAAGCACGTGTTTATTTAAATATAAAGGAAGGAATGTATAGCTGAGAAGCCTACGAGATCGCCGTTATTAAGCGGGTAGGCGATCTCCAACTTCTCTGGCACTTGAACGCCTATCGCCTAGCTTATGCTTGAACGCCTATCGCCTAGCTTATGCTTGAACGCCTATCGCCTAGATTATGCTTGAACGCCTATCGCCTGTGTGTACCTAGTAGCCTGTCGCCTAGAGTACACCTAATCGCCGAAACTACACTTAGTGTGTAGCCAAAATGTTGGATCAACCCTGGTACGTCCCAAAGGCCACGCGTATCAAGGTGTAGGTTAAACCTTGGATACGCTGGGCAGGCGAAGCTCTATACTTGAGCATAAGAGAATCATCCTTAACGTTACACGCTTGGGCGCACGAGGACTTGTGCTAATCAACTCTTGGAAGTGTGAAGCTACCGACGTCACCAAGCCTTGTGGAGAGAATACCTTGGATGTAACATAGTGGAATGAAGAACCTCCAGGAAGGCGTGGCGATGTGTCATCGAGCATCGCCAGGGCGCAAGGCATGCAGGATCGCCTGGGCGCGAGGGGCATGCGGGCATCATCAGGGGGAGAGGTCATCGGTTGCTAGCCCTCGCGCGAGAGGTCATCGGTTGTTAGCCTTCGCGCGAGAGGTCATCGGTTGCTAGCCCTCGCGCGAGAGGTCATCGGTTGTTAGCCTTCGCGCGAGAGGTCATCGGTTGTTAGTCTTCGCGCGAGAGGTCATCGGTTGTTAGCCTTCGCGCGAGAGGTCATCGGTTGTTAGTCTTCGCGCCTGTGGTCATCGGTGAAAAGGTCATCGCGCTACGTTAAGTTATACACAGAGAACGTGGGACCCAGACATCCAGCATGAGACGTTCTGCACGCGCGCCACGTAGACGAAAAGGGTGGTTCAGAATAGTGACATCAGAATGTTGGCATGCGCGGGAGACACTCGCGGTCGTACTGTTCAGAGCAGTGGCTGGCATGCACAAGCGACAACAGTAGCAGTACTGTTCAGAGCAGTGGTTGGCATGCACCAGAGGCAACAGTGGTCGTGCTGTTCAGGGAAGCGTGCACGCAAACTTCCCTGCAGAGTAGGTGGTGGCAGCTGCTTTTGGAGGGATAAGTTGGTTTAAGTCACTGAAATCCACTACTGAAGGGGAAGAAACGTTGCAGCCTT
Source organism: Phaseolus lunatus (assembly GCA_013389735.1). Classification (NCBI taxonomy): domain Eukaryota; kingdom Viridiplantae; phylum Streptophyta; class Magnoliopsida; order Fabales; family Fabaceae; genus Phaseolus; species Phaseolus lunatus. The sequence continues at coordinate 36,514,910 of CM023864.1, read as the reverse complement.
CGAAGAGAGAAAGAGTGAGTTACCTCCCTTCTCCTCCAGATACATCCTTCGCGCTGCGATTCTAACACCTTCACACGAGAGTACGACGAGCGACAGCCACCATTAGAGCACCTGGGCAGTCCTCTGCAAGTCCTTCAACCAGACGCAAAAACAGAGCCAAGGCGTTCTTCAAGCTTTGTTGGGTTTCGGAACTCTAAGTGTTTGCGCAAGTCCAGGTAAGGGAAGCTAGACCTCTTTTCCATACGAGCCATAGTTTAGCTATTTTCTGAAGTGAGGGCGACGTGGTCGCCATTTTCGTTTTCAACTACGTGAAATGTTTGGTTTGTGTGCTTGGGCGACGTAGTCGCCGATTTTAAATACAGTCTTCGAAACACCTCGTTTTTGAACTAGATCGCCGGTTTTGGCGCGGTTTTGCGAACTCCTTGTGTTTGATGTTGTTTTGAGAACTGCTTGAGATTTACATGAGATATTCGAAAATATGAATCCTTTGAAATGGCTATTGCTGTGATTGAAATCATTCTTTTAAGTGTGGCATGATATGTTGAATGTTGTGAATGTGGGGTCGAGGCATAGTATTTTCAGGAAAGGAAATACCGTGTAAGACCATGTTAGATGTGCATTGATCGGTGATTCCTAACGAGATATCCTGACTCTGCTGATAATGGAATCACATAGAGGAAGTTACTCAGTTGGTGAGAGTCGAAGGAGGTCCATGTGATGGGCGCCTCGTGTGAAACAGAACGAGCTCCACCTATCCAGGATGGGCCGCCTCGTGTGAAACAGAACGAGCTCCACCTGTCCATGATGGGCGCCTCGTGTGAAAAAGAACGAGCTCCACCTGTCTTGTGGATTAACCTTGTCATGCTGTATGGTGATGTGTTGAGATTCATCGTACGCTTGTGAATGTGTAAGATTTCACGGCGACCCTGTGGATGTGTGTGATTCCACAGTGGGCAGTGTGACAGGTGCAAATCTCCGAGTCTAATCAATGCATGAGTCAATCCGGAAGTAGTGTCATGTGTCTATGCTTTGTGAGCCAGTGGAAAGTCTGACATGTGAAATGGTGAAATGAGAAACTTGAATATTGATAGACACTTGATGCTGTGTTGTGAAAATGGAATGACTATGGGAAATGTAGTGAATTTGTGATTTTGGGCGATCAGCTGAATGCTAATTGTAGTTCTACGTTTTACATAGAGATTTGAAAAATGTTTTACCTTGCTCTATTATGTTCATGATTTTAATGCCTTATTCTAAACTCTCTTTAAAATGGCTAGCTTACCCTTTTATCTGTTATTGTGGTTGTTTTCTCAAAACTGTGATGATCGTGTAATTGTTACACGGGAGCAGATGATCTTCCAGGAAGAAGAGCCCCCTAATGGGTGGTCGCCGAGGGCTGAGATCGCCCATTTCCACCTCTCGGTGGTGATCGCCGGATTTTGCCCTACTATCAGATCGCCTGTTTTGAGGTCGTCTGTTATGAGATCGCCGATTTTATGTCTGGACTAGCAAGTCGCCTATTTTTGGGGACTTCTGGTGATCGCTGGTTTTATGTATGGAGACCGCCGGTCTTGCTGTATTTGATTGTTTTCTTTAAATTTCGAAAAACATTTGATTTCGTTTATGTATTAAACTCCCTAAGAGGAGCAACTTCATTTCAAATATATATATTATCATGTCATTCTCTTCAATATTATTTGGTTACATTTAATTTCAATTATACATGTATGTATGTATTATTTTGGTGGGATGTTACATTAATGGTATCAGAGCAGTTCGCCTTAGGATGACCTGAGGGCTGTGGATCCATTGTGTTTCTTCTGCTCATAAAAATTTAATTGAGTTTTAAATAACAACTATAGTGAAAGGTTTTCAAACGTTTTGTATTGAAAAGTTTGTGTGTGCTTCTGTGCTTTAGTGAATGTATGCTCAAATTGAAAATCTTGGTATCAAGAATGAGAAGATCCTGATAAAGGAATGAGGGTGCACACTCATAACTGGATCAAGATAATTCTTAATCTTAATTCCAAAGGTTTGATATTTAGCCTACATTGAATTCTGGTGTGATTTTTGAGTGTTCTTGAATTTGACTGAGATGGTGGTTTGGATTGATGCTTGCACACCAGTAACTGTTCTGGTGTTTTGTTTGGAATTATAGGTGTTATGATTCTGTTGATGGACTCAAATTCTTAATGATTTTGAGATGCTGACCTTTGTAAGGTCTAGCTGTTACCCCCTTGAATGAATTGATTTCTTATCGATCTCATTCTTTTAGTTGTAGGGAAATATAGGAATCTTATAGTTTCAAAATCTGAAAACGAAGAAAGATGGCACGTAGACCCTCTACCCCACCCCAACCTTCTTCGGAGATGGGTCAGATCGCCAGGGCCATGGAAATGATGGCGACTGCCATCCAGCAACAGAATGCAGCGATGGCTCAGAACCATCAAGCCACGATGCAGCACTGGGAAACTGCCCGATCTGCTGAGACAAACTCCCACGTCGGTCAACCCCAAGAACAGATGGGACTGGCCGAGTTCATGAGGCACAACCCACCTAAGTTCAGTGGGAATGCTACCCTGATCAGGCAGATCAGTGGGTCAGAGAGCTGGAAAAAATCTTTAGGGCGACCTCCTGCCCTGAAGAGAAGAAGCTGTTGTTTGCCACGTATCTGTTATCAGGAGAAGCTGATTTCTGGTGGATGGGAGCTCAGCAGATGATGGAGGCACGAGAGGATGTACTGGATTGGGAGAGCTTCAGGGTGAAGTTCTTGGAGAAATACTTCCCTGACAGTGCCAAGTTTGCAAGAGAAGCTGAATTCCTGAAGTTGGAGCAGGGGGAGATGTCAGTGAACGCCTATGCTGCTCGTTTTGAGTACCTCGCCCGGTTTTATACCCAGGCGACCTCCGAGGCCTGGAGGTGTAGAAAATTCGAAGAGGGGCTGAAGCATGGACTGAAGAGGACCATAGCCCCGATGTGCATCAGGGAATTTCACGCCTTATAGAGAAGGCAAAGATGGTAGAGACCCTGGAAAGGGGTGATCCTCGAGTGATCAGGTCACACCAAGGAGGCTCTTCCAGTGGGAAGGCGAAGGTGCAGCGCCCACACAGCAAGCCATATGTGAGATCTCCACCACATCGGGTGGGAACAGCTTCGTCCCAATTTCAGCAACAACAAACATGGAGACCCAGGTGTTTCACATGCCAAGAGATAGGGCACCTTTCTAGAGATTGTCCCAACAGAAAAAGGATGACTCAACCCGTTAATTCACAGCAGTTGAGGAACGAAGGCAGCAGACCTCAAGCAGCAGGGAGAGTGTTTGCCATGTCTGGAGCGGAAGCCTCTCAATCAGGTAATCTAGTACAAGATACTTGTTTATAGCTGATAGATACGTTATAGTTTTTGTTGATTCTGGAGAGACACACTCTTTTGTGTCAAATCGGTGTGCAACCGAGCTTGGGCCATATAGTGGAGGAGCTGTCGTTTGAACGATTGGCCTCTGCACCTGCTTCAAAAACAGGTTTTGACCTCCCTAGGTTGCTCTGAATGCCCAGTGGTAGTAGATGGAATGAAAGGAACAAGTGTGAGTTAGATTTGGTAGTACCAAGGTTTAGTCCCAGTTACGTATAAGTCATGGAGAGTAAATAAGCAAGAGGCTGGAGGTTTAAAGCTTAAGCATGTTTAACCATGGGAAGTACCAGAGTTAAATTCCAAGGAAGGAATTTTTCTTTTGAAGCGTAGAAGATGCTCATGTCAATGAAACAGCATGAGATGGTTCTAGCTTAGGCTTCACGCAGAATGGATGCTGTTTGGCTGACCGGGATTTGAAAGAGGATTATGGAAATGGTGGGTTGAGATAAAAGGCTTCCGAAAATGTAAGCCTCCGAAGTTTTTGGCAAATAAGATGTAGATCGACCTGTGAATGTAGAAGGGAAGGAGGATATGGCTGTGGATAAAAATGAGGGTAGGCCGTGTTATGATGATGTTGAGTCTTTCTAGAGATGTAGTAAATTTCAGAATGATGGGTGTGGAAGGGATTGTGAGTGGAAATAGCCTGTGGTATCTGGGACAGAAGGAGAATAGAGTTATCCTTAGGCAAGAGATTCTGGAGGCAGAGGTGCGTTCGTTCTCGTATGCCTTCTGGATAGGCACCTGAAACCGACGTCAATGCATCCAACGTATACATTGAAGAAGAAGGTCGTAATGGGAACAGGAAGTCGAGTTGGCAAAAGGGGTCATATTAATAATTTGGAATGTAACAGCAACAGAAACCTTGTCTTTGTAAGGTACAGAATTATGCAGCGGAGTAATGAATAAAAAGTGTCCCTTTTGGGAGCGTAGGAATTTGATCGGCCGTTGAGAAGTCGGTGAATGATTTGATCAAGATGCAGGAGTTGATTCCTAGAAGGACACTTCGGACCCTAGTTTGAGTTCGCTAGGGGGTGACATGAGTTGTGGACAGCTGTCCCCTTTCCTCCCAATGAAGGGATCTTGCCCGCTTTCTCTAAAGGGGCTAGTCCTGGTTACGTTAAGGACCTAGTTCTAGACTTGTTCAACAAAGTCTTCAAGGTTGGAAGTAGAGCGTGAATGCTGGAGTTGGCACTCTATGGGACAGCATATCCCATGTACAGGGATGTAAAATGGATTTTGATGAAGTATTGAGGTAGGAAGAGTTGGTTCAATAGATCACCGAGAGGGTGAATCTGATACAGGACAGAATAAAAGTTTCTTAAGGTCAGCAAATGCCCTAGGCAGAGCAGAGGAGAAGACCTTTGGAGGTTGCTGCTGGGGTCATGTCCTTATGAAGGGGGACACCAGCCAAGGGTGTAGGGTAGGCGATCAGATCAAAGAAGCTGTCCCCTAAGTTTGTTGGGCCATATCGGATCTTAAGGAGGATAAGTCTAGTGGCTTATGAGATCGCCCCACCTCCCCAATTAGCAGGTCTACATAATGTATTCCACGTATCATAGCTAAGGAAGTCCCTTGCAGACCCTACTCACGTGTTGGGAGTGGACAACGTGAAGATCGGGTGATTCACCATGGCAATTTGAAGAAACCATGAGAGAAGCATATCCTTACCTCCTTCCTTGTAACCCAATTTTCGAGGACAAAAATTTTTCTTGATGGGGAGAATGTAAGAACCTAGAAGTTTATATTGGAATAAAAGTGTTATATTATAAATAAATTCGAAGCACGTGTTTATTTAAATATAAAGGAAGGAATGTATAGCTGAGAAGCCTACGAGATCGCCGTTATTAAGCGGGTAGGCGATCTCCAACTTCTCTGGCACTTGAACGCCTATCGCCTAGCTTATGCTTGAACGCCTATCGCCTAGCTTATGCTTGAACGCCTATCGCCTAGATTATGCTTGAACGCCTATCGCCTGTGTGTACCTAGTAGCCTGTCGCCTAGAGTACACCTAATCGCCGAAACTACACTTAGTGTGTAGCCAAAATGTTGGATCAACCCTGGTACGTCCCAAAGGCCACGCGTATCAAGGTGTAGGTTAAACCTTGGATACGCTGGGCAGGCGAAGCTCTATACTTGAGCATAAGAGAATCATCCTTAACGTTACACGCTTGGGCGCACGAGGACTTGTGCTAATCAACTCTTGGAAGTGTGAAGCTACCGACGTCACCAAGCCTTGTGGAGAGAATACCTTGGATGTAACATAGTGGAATGAAGAACCTCCAGGAAGGCGTGGCGATGTGTCATCGAGCATCGCCAGGGCGCAAGGCATGCAGGATCGCCTGGGCGCGAGGGGCATGCGGGCATCATCAGGGGGAGAGGTCATCGGTTGCTAGCCCTCGCGCGAGAGGTCATCGGTTGTTAGCCTTCGCGCGAGAGGTCATCGGTTGCTAGCCCTCGCGCGAGAGGTCATCGGTTGTTAGCCTTCGCGCGAGAGGTCATCGGTTGTTAGTCTTCGCGCGAGAGGTCATCGGTTGTTAGCCTTCGCGCGAGAGGTCATCGGTTGTTAGTCTTCGCGCCTGTGGTCATCGGTGAAAAGGTCATCGCGCTACGTTAAGTTATACACAGAGAACGTGGGACCCAGACATCCAGCATGAGACGTTCTGCACGCGCGCCACGTAGACGAAAAGGGTGGTTCAGAATAGTGACATCAGAATGTTGGCATGCGCGGGAGACACTCGCGGTCGTACTGTTCAGAGCAGTGGCTGGCATGCACAAGCGACAACAGTAGCAGTACTGTTCAGAGCAGTGGTTGGCATGCACCAGAGGCAACAGTGGTCGTGCTGTTCAGGGAAGCGTGCACGCAAACTTCCCTGCAGAGTAGGTGGTGGCAGCTGCTTTTGGAGGGATAAGTTGGTTTAAGTCACTGAAATCCACTACTGAAGGGGAAGAAACGTTGCAGCCTTCGAAGAGAGAAAGAGTGAGTTACCTCCCTTCTCCTCCAGATACATCCTTCGCGCTGCGATTCTAACACCTTCACACGAGAGTACGACGAGCGACAGCCACCATTAGAGCACCTGGGCAGTCCTCTGCAAGTCCTTCAACCAGACGCAAAAACAGAGCCAAGGCGTTCTTCAAGCTTTGTTGGGTTTCGGAACTCTAAGTGTTTGCGCAAGTCCAGGTAAGGGAAGCTAGACCTCTTTTCCATACGAGCCATAGTTTAGCTATTTTCTGAAGTGAGGGCGACGTGGTCGCCATTTTCGTTTTCAACTACGTGAAATGTTTGGTTTGTGTGCTTGGGCGACGTAGTCGCCGATTTTAAATACAGTCTTCGAAACACCTCGTTTTTGAACTAGATCGCCGGTTTTTGGCGCGGTTTTGCGAACTCCTTGTGTTTGATGTTGTTTTGAGAACTGCTTGAGATTTACATGAGATATTCGAAAATATGAATCCTTTGAAATGGCTATTGCTGTGATTGAAATCATTCTTTTAAGTGTGGCATGATATGTTGAATGTTGTGAATGTGGGGTCGAGGCATAGTATTTTCAGGAAAGGAAATACCGTGTAAGACCATGTTAGATGTGCATTGATCGGTGATTCCTAACGAGATAATCCTGACTCTGCTGATAATGGAATCACATAGAGGAAGTTACTCAGTTGGTGAGAGTCGAAGGAGGTCCATGTGATGGGCGCCTCGTGTGAAACAGAACGAGCTCCACTATCCAGGATGGGCGCCTCGTGTGAAACAGAACGAGCTCCACCTGTCCATGATGGGCGCCTCGTGTGAAAAAGAACGAGCTCCACCTGTCTTGTGGATTAACCTTGTCATGCTGTATGGTGATGTGTTGAGATTCATCGTACGCTTGTGATGTGTAAGATTTCACGGCGACCCTGTGGATGTGTGTGATTCCACAGTGGGCAGTGTGACAGGTGCAAATCTCCGAGTCTAATCAATGCATGAGTCAATCCGGAAGTAGTGTCATGTGTCTATGCTTTGTGAGCCAGTGGAAAGTCTGACATGTGAAATGGTGAAATGAGAAACTTGAATATTGATAGACACTTGATGCTGTGTTGTGAAAATGGAATGACTATGGGAAATGTAGTGAATTTGTGATTTTGGGCGATCAGCTGAATGCTAATTGTAGTTCTACGTTTTACATAGAGATTTGAAAAATGTTTTACCTTGCTCTATTATGTTCATGATTTTAATGCCTTATTCTAAACTCTCTTTAAAATGGCTAGCTTACCCTTTTATCTGTTATTGTGGTTGTTTTCTCAAAACTGTGATGATCGTGTAATTGTTACACGGGAGCAGATGATCTTCCAGGAAGAAGAGCCCCCTAATGGGTGGTCGCCGAGGGCTGAGATCGCCCATTTCCACCTCTCGGTGGTGATCGCCGGATTTTGCCCTACTATCAGATCGCCTGTTTTGAGGTCGTCTGTTATGAGATCGCCGATTTTATGTCTGGACTAGCAAGTCGCCTATTTTTGGGGACTTCTGGTGATCGCTGGTTTTATGTATGGAGACCGCCGGTCTTGCTGTATTTGATTGTTTTCTTTAAATTTCGAAAAACATTTGATTTCGTTTATGTATTAAACTCCCTAAGAGGAGCAACTTCATTTCAAATATATATATTATCATGTCATTCTCTTCAATATTATTTGGTTACATTTAATTTCAATTATACATGTATGTATGTATTATTTTGGTGGGATGTTACATTAATGGTATCAGAGCAGTTCGCCTTAGGATGACCTGAGGGCTGTGGATCCATTGTGTTTCTTCTGCTCATAAAAATTTAATTGAGTTTTAAATAACAACTATAGTGAAAGGTTTTCAAACGTTTTGTATTGAAAAGTTTGTGTGTGCTTCTGTGCTTTAGTGAATGTATGCTCAAATTGAAAATCTTGGTATCAAGAATGAGAAGATCCTGATAAAGGAATGAGGGTGCACACTCATAACTGGATCAAGATAATTCTTAATCTTAATTCCAAAGGTTTGATATTTAGCCTACATTGAATTCTGGTGTGATTTTTGAGTGTTCTTGAATTTGACTGAGATGGTGGTTTGGATTGATGCTTGCACACCAGTAACTGTTCTGGTGTTTTGTTTGGAATTATAGGTGTTATGATTCTGTTGATGGACTCAAATTCTTAATGATTTTGAGATGCTGACCTTTGTAAGGTCTAGCTGTTACCCCCTTGAATGAATTGATTTCTTATCGATCTCATTCTTTTAGTTGTAGGGAAATATAGGAATCTTATAGTTTCAAAATCTGAAAACGAAGAAAAGATGGCACGTAGACCCTCTACCCCACCCCAACCTTCTTCGGAGATGGGTCAGATCGCCAGGGCCATGGAAATGATGGCGACTGCCATCCAGCAACAGAATGCAGCGATGGCTCAGAACCATCAAGCCACGATGCAGCACTGGGAAACTGCCCGATCTGCTGAGACAAACTCCCACGTCGGTCAACCCCAAGAACAGATGGGACTGGCCGAGTTCATGAGGCACAACCCACCTAAGTTCAGTGGGAATGCCTACCCCTGATCATGCAGATCAGTGGGTCAAGAGCTGGAAAAAATCTTTAGGTCGACCTCCTGCCTGCTGAAGAGAAGAAGCTGTTGTTTGCCACGTATCTGTTATCAGGAGAAGCTGAGTTCTGGTGGATGGGGAGCTCAGCAGATGATGGAGGCAACGAGAGGATGTACTGATTGGGAGAGCTTCAGGGTGAAGTTCTTGGAGAAATACTTCCCTGACAGTGCCAAGTTTGCAAGAGAAGCTGAATTCCTGAAGTTTGGAGCAGGGGGAGATGTCAGTGAACGCCTATGCTGCTCGTTTTGAGTACCTCGCCCGGTTTTTTTACCCCAGGCGACCTCCGAGGCCTGGAGGTGTAAGAAAATTCGAAGAGGGCTAAGCAATGGACTGAAGAGGACCAATAGCCCCGATGTGCATCAGGGAATTTCACGCCTTAGTAGAGAAGGCAAAGATGGTAGAGACCCTGGAAGGGGTGATCCTCGAGTGATCAGGTCACACAAAGGAGGCTCTTCAGTGGGAAGGCGAAGGTGCAGCGCCACACACAGCAGCCATATGTGAGATCTCCACCACATCGGGTGGGACAGCTTCGTCCCAATTTCAGCAAACAACAAACATGGAGACCCAGGTGTTTCACATGCCAAGAGATAGGGCACCTTTTCTAGAGATTGTCCCAACAGAAAAAAGGATGACTCAACCCGTTAATTCACAGCAGTAGATGGAATGAAAGGAACAAGTGTGAGTTAGATTTGGTAGTACCAAGGTTTAGTCCCAGTTACGTATAAGTCATGGAGAGTAATAAGCAGAGGCTGGAGTTTTAAAAAGCTTAAGCATGTGTAACCCATGGGAAGTACCAGAGTTAAATTCCAAGGAAGGAATTCTTTTGAAGCGTAGAGATGCTCATGTCAATGAAACAGCATGAGATGGTTCTAGCTTAGGCTTCACCAGAATGGATGCTGTTTGGCTTGACCGGGATTTGAAAGAGGATTATGGAAGGTGGGTTGAGATAAAAGGCTTCCGAAAATGTAAGCCTCCGAAGTTTTTGGCAAATAAGATGTAGATCGACCTGTGGACTGTAGAAGGGAAGGAGGATATGGCTGTGGATAAAAATGAGGGTAGGCCGTGTTGATGATTGTTGAGTCTTTCTAGAGATGTAGTAAATTTCAGAATGATGGGTGTGGAAGGGATTGTGAGTGGAAATAGCCTGTGGTATCTGGGACAGAAGGAGAATAGAGTTATCCTTAGGCAAGAGATTCTGGAGGCAGAGGTGCGTTCGTTCTCGTATGCCTTCTGGATAGGCACCTGAAACCGACGTCAATGCATCCACGTATACATTGAAGAAGAATGTCGTAATGGGAACAGAAGTCGAGTTGGCAAAAGGGGTCATATTAATAATTTGGAATGTAACAGCAACAGAAACCTTGTCTTTGTAGGTACAATTATGCAGCGGAGTAAGAATAAAAAGTGTCCCTTTTGGGAGCGTAGGAATTTGATCGCCGTTGAGAAGTCGGTGAATGATTTGATCAAGATGCAGGAGTTGATTCCTAGAAGGACACTTCGGACCCTAGTTTGAGTTTGCTAGGGGGTGGCATGAGTTGTGGACAGCTGTCCCCTTCCTCCCAATGAGGGATCTTGCCCGCTTTCTCTAAAGGGGCTAGTCCTGGTTACGTTAAGGCCTAGTTCTAGACTTGTTCAACAAAGTCTTCAAGGTTGGAAGTAGAGCGTGAATGCTGGAGTTGGCACTCTATGGGACAGCATATCCCATGTACAGGGATGTAAAATGGATTTTGATGAAGTATTGAGGTAGGAAGAGTTGGTTCAATAGATCACCGAGAGGGTGAATCTGATACAGGACAGAATAAAAGTTTCTTAAGGTCAGCAAATGCCCTAGGCAGAGCAGAGGAGAAGACCTTTGGAGGTTGCTGCTGGGGTCATGTCCTTATGAAGGGGGACACCAGCCAAGGGTGTAGGGTAGGCGATCAGATCAAAGAGCTGTCCCCTAATTTGTTGGGCCATATCGGATCTTAAGGAGGATAAGTCTAGTGGCTTATGAGATCGCCCCACCTCCCCAATTAGCAGGTCTACATAATGTATTCCATGTATCATAGCTAAGGAAGTCCCTTGCAGACCCTACTCACGTGTTGGGAGTGGACAACGTGAAGATCGGGTGATTCACCATGGCAATTTGAAGAAACCATGAGAGAAGCATATCCTTACCTCCTTCCTTGTAACCCAATTTTCGAGGACAAATTTTTCTTGATGGGGAGAATGTAAGAACCTAGAAGTTTATATTGGAATAAAAGTGTTATATTATAAATAAATTCGAAGCACGTGTTTATTTAAATATAAAGGAAGGAATGTATAGCTAAGAAGCCTACGAGATCGCCGTTATTAAGCGGGTAGGCGATCTCCAACTTCTCTGGCACTTGAACGCCTATCGCCTAGCTTATGCTTGAACGCCTATCGCCTAGCTTATGCTTGAACGCCTATCGCCTAGATTATGCTTGAACGCCTATCGCCTGTGTGTACCTAGTAGCCTGTCGCCTAGAGTACACCTAATCGCCGAAACTACACTTAGTGTGTAGCCAAAATGTTGGATCAACCCTGGTACGTCCCAAAGGCCACGCGTATCAAGGTGTAGGTTAAACCTTGGATACGCTGGGCAGGCGAAGCTCTATACTTGAGCATAAGAGAATCATCCTTAACGTTACACGCTTGGGCGCACGAGGACTTGTGCTAATCAACTCTTGGAAGTGTGAAGCTACCGACGTCACCAAGCCTTGTGGAGAGAATACCTTGGATGTAACATAGTGGAATGAAGAACCTCCAGGAAGGCGTGGCGATGTGTCATCGAGCATCGCCAGGGCGCAAGGCATGCAGGATCGCCTGGGCGCGAGGGGCATGCGGGCATCATCAGGGGAGAGGTCATCGGTTGCTAGCCCTCGCGCGAGAGGTCATCGGTTGTTAGCCTTCGCGCGAGAGGTCATCGGTTGCTAGCCCTCGCGCGAGAGGTCATCGGTTGTTAGCCTTCGCGCGAGAGGTCATCGGTTGTTAGTCTTCGCGCGAGAGGTCATCGGTTGTTAGCCTTCGCGCGAGAGGTCATCGGTTGTTAGTCTTCGCGCCTGTGGTCATCGGTGAAAAGGTCATCGCGCTACGTTAAGTTATACACAGAGAACGTGGGACCCAGACATCCAGCATGAGACGTTCTGCACGCGCGCCACGTAGACGAAAAGGGTGGTTCAGAATAGTGACATCAGAATGTTGGCATGCGCGGGAGACACTCGCGGTCGTACTGTTCAGAGCAGTGGCTGGCATGCACAAGCGACAACAGTAGCAGTACTGTTCAGAGCAGTGGTTGGCATGCACCAGAGGCAACAGTGGTCGTGCTGTTCAGGGAAGCGTGCACGCAAACTTCCCTGCAGAGTAGGTGGTGGCAGCTGCTTTTGGAGGGATAAGTTGGTTTAAGTCACTGAAATCCACTACTGAAGGGAAGAAACGTTGCAGCCTTCGAAGAGAGAAAGAGTGAGTTACCTCCCTTCTCCTCCAGATACATCCTTCGCGCTGCGATTCTAACACCTTCACACGAGAGTACGACGAGCGACAGCCACCATTAGAGCACCTGGGCAGTCCTCTGCAAGTCCTTCAACCAGACGCAAAAACAGAGCCAAGGCGTTCTTCAAGCTTTGTTGGGTTTCGGAACTCTAAGTGTTTGCGCAAGTCCAGGTAAGGGAAGCTAGACCTCTTTTCCATACGAGCCATAGTTTAGCTATTTCTGAAGTGAGGGCGACGTGGTCGCCATTTTCGTTTTCAACTACGTGAAATGTTTGGTTTGTGTGCTTGGGCGACGTAGTCGCCGGTTTTAAATACAGTCTTCGAAACACCTCGTTTTTGAACTAGATCGCCGGTTTTGGCGCGGTTTTGCGAACTCCTTGTGTTTGATGTTGTTTTGAGAACTGCTTGAGATTTACATGAGATATTCGAAAATATGAATCCTTTGAAATGGCTATTGCTGTGATTGAAATCATTCTTTTAAGTGTGGCATGATATGTTGAATGTTGTGAATGTGGGGTCGAGGCATAGTATTTTCAGGAAAGGAAATACCGTGTAAGACCATGTTAGATGTGCATTGATCGGTGATTCCTAACGAGATATCCTGACTCTGCTGATAATGGAATCACATAGAGGAAGTTACTCAGTTGGTGAGAGTCGAAGGAGGTCCATGTGATGGGCGCCTCGTGTGAAACAGAACGAGCTCCACCTATCCAGGATGGGCGCCTCGTGTGAAACAGAACGAGCTCCACCTGTCCATGATGGGCGCCTCGTGTGAAAAAGAACGAGCTCCACCTGTCTTGTGGATTAACCTTGTCATGCTGTATGGTGATGTGTTGAGATTCATCGTACGCTTGTGAATGTGTAAGATTTCACGGCGACCCTGTGGATGTGTGTGATTCCACAGTGGGCAGTGTGACAGGTGCAAATCTCCGAGTCTAATCAATGCATGAGTCAATCCGGAAGTAGTGTCATGTGTCTATGCTTTGTGAGCCAGTGGAAAGTCTGACATGTGAAATGGTGAAATGAGAAACTTGAATATTGATAGACACTTGATGCTGTGTTGTGAAAATGGAATGACTATGGGAAATGTAGTGAATTTGTGATTTTGGGCGATCAGCTGAATGCTAATTGTAGTTCTACGTTTTACATAGAGATTTGAAAAATGTTTTACCTTGCTCTATTATGTTCATGATTTTAATGCCTTATTCTAAACTCTCTTTAAAATGGCTAGCTTACCCTTTTATCTGTTATTGTGGTTGTTTTCTCAAAACTGTGATGATCGTGTAATTGTTACACGGGAGCAGATGATCTTCCAGGAAGAAGAGCCCCCTAATGGGTGGTCGCCGAGGGCTGAGATCGCCCATTTCCACCTCTCGGTGGTGATCGCCGGATTTTGCCCTACTATCAGATCGCCTGTTTTGAGGTCGTCTGTTATGAGATCGCCGATTTTATGTCTGGACTAGCAAGTCGCCTATTTTTGGGGACTTCTGGTGATCGCTGGTTTTATGTATGGAGACCGCCGGTCTTGCTGTATTTGATTGTTTTCTTTAAATTTCGAAAAACATTTGATTTCGTTTATGTATTAAACTCCCTAAGAGGAGCAACTTCATTTCAAATATATATATTATCATGTCATTCTCTTCAATATTATTTGGTTACATTTAATTTCAATTATACATGTATGTATGTATTATTTTGGTGGGATGTTACAACATTGGCCTTCCCTGGGTGATACATGAGTTGAAAGTCGTAGTCCTTTAGGAATTCCATCCACCTTCTTTGTCTCATGTTTAGTTCCTTCTGATCGAACAGGTACTTCAAGCTCTTGTGATCGCTGAATACCTGGAACCGAGCTCCATAAAGATAATGCCTCCAGATCTTCAAGGCAAACACTACCGCTGCCAACTCCAAATCATGAGTAGGGTAGTTCCTCTCATGCACCTTGAGTTGCCTTGAAGCATATGCAACCACTCTCTTCTCTTGCATCAAGACGCATCCCAAGCCTTGATGTGAGGCATCACAGAAGACATCAAAAGGTCTTCCTACTTCTGGAATCACCAGCACTGGAGCACTGGTCAACCTCTCCTTTAGTTCCCTGAAGCTCTGCTCACATCGGTCGGTCCAAGCAAAGGGTTGGTCCTTGCGGGTCAGTTGTGTTAAAGGAGCCACTACTTTGGAAAAATCCTCAATAAACCTCCGATAGTAGCCCGCCAACCCCACAAAGCTCCTTATCTCAGTCACTGTCTTAGGACGTTCCCATTGCAGCACTGCCTCTACCTTGGCTGGATCTACCGAGATCCCCTGGGCAGATATCAGGTGTCCTAAGAAGTTGACTTCCCTTAGCCAGAACTCACACTTAGAGAACTTGGCATAGAGCTGCTTCTCCCTCAGTATTTCCAATACTGTCCTCAGGTGTTCCTCATGCTCTTCCTCGGTCCTTGAATAAATGAGGATGTCATCTATGAAGACCACCACAAACTTATCCAAGAAAGGGCGAAAGATCCTATTCATGTAGTCCATGAATAGAGCTGGAGCATTGGTGACTCCAAATGGCATCACTACATACTCGTAGTGCCCATATCGAGACCTAAAAGCTGTCTTCTGAACATCTTCAGCTTTTACCAAGATTTGGTGATACCCCGATCTCAGGTCAATCTTGGAGAACACCGAGGCCCCATGAATCTGGTCCATCAAATCATCAATCCGAGGTAGGGGGTACTTGTTCTTGATGGTCAATTTGTTCAATTGCCTGTAGTCTATACACAGCCGAGACCCTCCATCCTTCTTCTTGACTAGGAGCACTGGAGCTCCCCATGGAGATACGCTGGGTCTGATGAACTGCTTCTCCAGCAACTCTTCCACTTGCTTCTTTAACTCCACTAACTCGGCTGGTGCCATCCTATAAGGTGCCATTGACACTGGTCCAGCTCCAGGTACCAAGTCAATAGAGAATTCCACTTCTCTCTTAGGGGGTAACCCAGGCACCTCTTCTGGGAATACATCTGTGAAATCTTTCACCACTTGTATCCTGTTTACGTCCCCTTTATTCTCCACTTCCAACCGGGCGAGCACGACGAAGCACCTCGCCTCTCCTTCCAACTCTGATCGCCCTCGTTGAACTGATAACACATCCGATTCTTGGGGGTCTGAAAACGCTACTTTCTGCCTACCACAGTCTATGAGAACGTGATTGGCAGCTAACCAATCCATTCCCAGGATGACATCCAGGTCCTGAAGAGGTAGGCAGATCAAGTTCACCTTGAATCTGCGTCCTTCTACAATCACTGGACATTCAGGGCACACTGTAGAGGTCGACACCTGTCCTGACGCAGGTGTAGAGACCAACAGCTCGAAAGGTAACTCCTTCACTAGGAGGCCCAACTCGGCTACACACAGGCTTGACACAAAGGAGTGTGTCGCTCCAGAATCAAACAAGGCCCTTACACCTCTACCAGCAATAAAACAAACACCTTGGATAAGGTTACCTGACTGAGCTGCCTCTGCTCCAGACATGGCGAACACCCTCCCTGTTGCCTGAGGTCTGCCGCCCTCGTTTCTCAACTGTTGGGAGCCACTGGGTTGGGTCGCCCCATTCCTGCTAGGGCACTCTCTAGCAACGTGCCCTGTCCTTTGGCAGACGAAACATTTCCTCTCTGAAGTCTTCTTGAAACAAGCATTGGAGGCGTGTGGTCCACCACAGTGAAGACACTTAGGCTTCCAAGGTTGTTGCTGTTGGAACTGGGGAGGTGCTGCTCCTGCCCGATGTGATGGAGGTCTCGCATAGGGCTTGCCTTGTGGGTGCTGTGCCTTAGCTCTCCCACTGGAATGACCTCCTGGGTGTGACCTGATCACCCGAGACTCACCCTTTTCCAGGGTCTCCACCATCTTCGCCTTCTCCACTAAGGCGTGGAACTCCCTGATGCACATCGGGGCTATGGTCTTCTTCAGCCCATGCTTCAGCCCTTCCTCGAACTTCCTACACCTCCAGGCCTCGGAGGTCGCCTGGGTATAGAACCGGGCGAGGTACTCAAAACGGGCAGCATAGGCGTTTACTGACATGTCCCCCTGCTCCAACTTTAAGAACTCAGCTTCCCTTGCAAACTTGGCGCTGTCTGGGAAGTATTTTTCCAAGAACTTCACTCTGAAGCTCTCCCAATCCAGAACATCCTCTCGGGCCTCCATCATCTGCTGAGCTCCCATCCACCAGAACTCAGCTTCTCCTGATAGCAGATACGTGGCAAACAACAGCTTCTTCTCTTCAGGGCAGGAGGTCGCCCTAAAGATTTTCTCCACCTCCCTGACCCACTGATCTGCCTGGTCAGGGGTAGCATTCCCACTGAACTTAGGTGGGTTGTGCCTCATGAACTCGGCCAGTCCCATCTGTTCTTGGGGCTGACCGACGTGGGAGTTTGTCTCAGCAGATCGGGCAGTTTCCCAGTGCTGCATTGTGGCTTGATGGTTCTGAGCCATCGCCGCATTCTGCTGCTGAATGGCAGTCGCCATCATCTCGATGGCCTTGGCGATCTGACTCATCTCTGAGGAAGGTTGAGGTGGGGTAGCAGGTCTACGTGCCATCTTCTGAATCTATTGACTTCTATATTCCCTACAACTATAAGAATGAAATCGATAAGAATCAATTCATTCAAGGGGTAACAGCTAGACCTTACAAAGGTCAGCATCTCAAAGTCATCTAGAATTTGAGTTCATCAACAGAATCATAACACTTATAACTTCACACAAAACACCAGAACAGTTACTGGTGTGCAAACATCAGTCCAAACTACCACCTCAGTCAAATTCAAGAACACTCAAAAATCACACCAGAATTCAATGTAGGCTAAACATCAAACCTTTGGAATTAAGATTAAGAATCATCTTGATCCAGTTATGAGTGTGCACCCTCACCACTTTATCAAGACCTTCTTATTCTTAATACTAAGATTTTCAGTTAGGCATACATTCACCAAAGCACACGCAAGAGTTCAATACAAAACGTTTGAAAACCTCCCACTATAGTGGTTATTTAAAACTCAAATAAATTTTATGAGCAGAAGAAACACAATGGATCCACAACCCTCAGGTCATCCTAAGGCGAACTGCTCTGATACCATTAATGTAACATCCCGCCAAAATACTATACAAATGTATATAATGAAAATAAAGGTAACAAATAGATTCTATGAACAAAATAATATATATATGAAATGAAGTTGCTCCTCTTAGGGAGTTTAATACAAATTCGGTCAAATTTTCCAGAAACATAAACAAAATACAGTAAAAAAAACAAAGCAGGCGATCTCCTATCGGAAGAAACCGATCTCCTATCGGACGAGACCGATCACCTATCAAGACAGAAAAAAACAGGCGATCACCCGATGGAGGCAGACACAGGCGATCACCCGATAGAGACAGAAAACCGGCGATCTCCTCCTCGGCGATCACTCACTAGAGGGCTCTTCTTCCTGGAAGATCATCTGCTCCCGTGTATCAATTACACGATCATCACAGTTTTGAGAAAAACAACCACAATAACAGATAAAAGGGTAAGCTAGATAATTTAAAAGAAGTTTAAATCAAGAACATGAAAATCCAAGTAAACCAAGTTCCAAAATATCCATGTAAAACGTAGAGCTGCTCATAGCATTCAGCTGATCGCCCAAAATCACAAACTTCACAACATTCACCCATAGTCATTCCATTTCACAATACAGCATCAAGTGTCTATCAATATTCAAGTTTCTCATTTCACATGTCAGACTTTCCACTGACTCACCACACAAGACACTTGACACTACTTCCGGATTGACTCGTGCGTTGATTAGACTCAGAGATCTGCACCTGTCATACCACACCACTGTGAAATCCACACAGGGTCGTTGTGAATCCACACAGCATGCGCATATATCATCTCAATGTTACCATAGTTCTCCTGGTATGACAGGGTTAATCCATATGACAGACGGAGCTCGTTCTTTTTCACACGAGACGCCCATCATATAGACCTCCTTCGACTCTCAACAACTGAGTAACTTCCTCTACGTGATTCCATTACCTCAGCAGAGTCAGGATATCCCCTTAGGAATCACCGATCAATGCACCTACCACAAGATCTTACACGGTATTTTCTTTCCTGAAAATACTATGCCTCGATCCCACATTCACAGCATTCAAAGACATCATACCACTCAAGTAAACGATGCAATCACAGCAATAGCCATTTCAAAGGATTCATATTTTCGAATATCTCATGTAAATCTCAAGCAGTTCTCAAAACAACATCAAACACAAGGAGTTCGCAAAACAGCGCCAAAACCGGCGATCTAGTTCAAAATATGGTATTTCGAAGGCTGTATATTAAAACAGGCGACCACGTCGCCCAAGCACACAACACAGAGCATTTCACGAAGACGAAAGTGAAAACGGCGACCACGTCGCCCACACTTCAGAAATGGTTCAACTATGGCTCGTAGTAAAGATGAAGGCTAGCTTCCCTTACCTGGACTTGCGCAACCACCAGGAGCTTCGAAATCCGACGAAGCTTGCAGAATACCTTGGCTCTGTTTTTCGCGTCTGGTTGAAGGACTTGCAGAGAACCTCCCAGGTGCTCTAATGGTGGCCGTCGCTCGTCGTACTCTCGTGTGAAGGTGCTAGAACCGCAGCGCGAAGGAGAGAATGGAGGAGAAGGGAGATAAACGCACCCTTTAGCTCTGGAACCACAGCAACGTTTCTTTCCTTCTCCCTCAGAAATGGGTTTTTGCATCTTAAGCTGACTTCTCCACAAAAACCGCTGCCACCACCCACTCTGCAGGGAGTTTGCGTGTACGCTTCGCTGAACAGTACACCTAAGCGTGCCTCTGCGCAGGCTACGCTATGAGGTCACTATTCTGAACCACTTTTTCGTCTACGTGGCGCGCGTGCAGAACGTCTCTTGCTGGGAGTCTGGGGCCCACGTTCTCTGGGTGTAACTCAACGTCGCGCGATGACCTTTCGCCGATGACTACCAGCTCGAAGAGAAACCACTGATGACCTCTCGCGCGAAGACGATCCACCGATGACCTCGCGCGAAGACTACCACCGATGACCTCGCGCGAAGACTACCACCGATGACCTCGCGCGAAGACTACCACCGATGACCTCGCGCGAAGACTGTAAGGACCTGTAAAATTGAATTGGAATAAAAGTGGTATATTTAAATAATTTCAGAAGATGTTATTATTTAAAATACAAAGAGCTGGTAAATGAAGTTTCGTAGTAGTCGGACCTCGCCCAAGATCTGGGGTCAACTGGTAGAGGTCGGTCGGCTGACATGTAGATCAAGAAGAGTAAAGGAGGAAATGTGTAGCTAAGAAGTCTCCTACGAGATCGCCGTTATTGAAGATGGAGGCGATCTCCGACTCCTCTGGCACATAATCGCCTGTCGCCTAGAGGAGACATGAACGCCTATCGCCTAGCTTATGCTTGAACGCCTATCGCCTAGCTTATGCTTGAACGCCTATCGCCTGTGTGTACCTAGTAGCCTGTCGCCTAGAGTACACCTAATCGCCAAAAACTACACTTAGTGTGTAGCCAAAATGTTGGATCAACCCTGGTACGTCCCAAAGCCACGCGTATCAAGGTGTGGGTTAAACCTTGGATACGCTGGGCAGGCGAAGCTCTATACTTGAGCATAAGAGAATCATCCTTAACGTTACACGCTTGGGCGCACGAGGACTTGTGCTGATCTACTCTTGGAAATATGAAGCCACCGACGTCACCGAGTCATGTGGAGAAGATACCTTAGACGTAACATAGTGGAATGAAGGACCTCAAGGAAGGCGTGGCGATGTGTCATCGAGCACCGCCAGGGCGCAAGGCATGCAGGATCGCCTGGGCGCGAGGGGCATGCGGGCATCATCAGGGCGAGAGGTCATCGGTTGTTAGCCTTCGCGCGAGAGGTCATCGGTTGTTAGCCTTCGCGCGAGAGGTCATCGGTTGTTAGCCTTCGCGCGAGAGGTCATCGGTTGTTAGCCTTCGCGCGAGAGGTCATCGGTTGTTAGCCTTCGCGCGAGAGGTCATCGGTGGATAGTCTTCGCGCCTGTGGTCATCGGTGAAAAGGTCATCGCGCTACGTTAAGTTATACACAGAGAACGTGGGACCCAGACTCCCAGCAAGAGACGTTCTGCACGCGCGCCACGTAGACAAAAGGTGGTTCAGAATAGTGACCTCAGAACGTAGCCTGCGCAGAGGCACGCTTAGTAGGACTGTTCAGGGAGTGGTAGGTCTGCGCAGGAGGCAGCTATAGTAGTACTGATTAGTGCGGCGCAACTTCCCTGCAGAGTGGGCGGTGTCAGCTGCTTTTGGGGGAGGGATAAGTTGGTTTAAGTTACAGAAAACCCACAGCTGAGAGAAGAAAAGAAAACGTTGTTGTATTCGAAGAGAGAAAGAGTGAGTTCCCTCCTCCGCGTGCGATTTCAGCCTCTCCACACAAGAGTACGACGAAGCAACGCCATTGGAACACCTGGGAAAGTCTCTGCAACTCCTTCAAACCAGACTCAAGAACAGAGCCAAGGCGTTCATCAAGCTCTGTTGGATTTAGAAGCTCCTAGTGGATTGCGCAAGTCCAGGTAAGGGAAGCTAGACCTCTTTTCCATACAAGCCTTAGCGTAGTCTTTTCTGAAGTGAGGGCGACGTGGTCGCCATTTTCGTTTTATCTGTGTGAAATGCTCTGTTTGTATGCTTGGGCGACGTGGTCGCCGGTTTTGATAAACAGTCTTCGAAACGCCATGTTTACTAACCAGGTCGCCGGTTTTGGCGCTGTTTTGCAAAATCCTTGTGTTTGATGCTGTTTTGAGAACTGCTTGAGGTTTACATGAGATATTCGAAAATATGAATCCTTTGAAATGGCTATTGCTGTGATTGAAATCACTTCTTTGAGTATGGTATGATGTGTTGAATGTTGTGAATGTGGGGTCGAGGCATAGTATTTTCAGGAAAGGAAATACCGTGTAAGACCATGTTAGATGTGCATTGATCGGTGATTATGAACGAGATATCCTGACTCTGCTGATAATGGAATCACATAGAGGAAGTTACTCAGTTGGGAGAGTCGAAGGAGGTTCACCTGTATGGGTGGGTTGTTTGAAAGAGAACATACCGACCTGTTTTGCGTGGATTTACCTTGTCATACTGTATGGTGATGTGTTGAGATTCATCATATGCCTGTGAATGTGTGAGATTTCACGGCGACCCTGTGGATGTGCGAGATTCCACAGTGGGCAGTGTGACAGGTGCACATCTCCGAGTCTAATCAATGCATGAGTCAATCCGGAAGTAGTGTCAAGTGTCTTGTGTGGTGAGTCAGTGGAAAGTCTGACATGTGAAATGGTGAAATGAGAAACTGGAATACTGATAGACACTTGATGCTGTGGTGTGAAATGGAATGACTATGGGAAATGTTTGTGAATTTGTGAATTTGGGCGATTAGTTGAATGCTATGAGTAGCTCTACGTTTACTTGGATATTTTGGAAACTTGGTTTACTTGGGTTTTTCATATGCATGATTTAAACTCCTTCCTTATTATCTAGCTTACCCTTTTATCTGTCATTTTGGTTGCCTTCTCAAAACTGTGATGATCGTGTAATTGTTACGCGGGAGCAGAAGACCTTCCAGGAAGAAGAGCTCCCTAAAGGGGTGGTCGCCGAGGGCAGAGATCGCCCATTTCCACCTCTCGGTGGAGATCGCCGGTTCTTGTGTCCTGGTAGGAGATCGCCAGTTTGAAGTCTTCTGTGTGGGATCGCCGTTTTAAATGTTGGAGATCGCCGTTCCTTTTAGACCGCCGGTTTTACTGCATTTCCTTTAATTTTGTTAAACATTACAAACATTTGATTTGGTTATGTATTAAACTCCCTAAGAGGAGTAACTTCACTTCTGATATATATATATACATATGATTTTGCACTCTTCAATATTATTTGATTACACTTAATTTCAATCATACATGTATGCATGTATTATTTTGGTGGGATGTTACATTAATGGTATCAGAGCAGTTCGTCCTTAGGATGACCTGAGGGCTGTGGATCCATTGTGTTTCTTCTGCTCATAAAAGTTATTTGAGTTTTTAAATAACAACTATAGTGAAAGGTTTTCAAACGTTTTGCATTGAAAAGTTTGTGTGTGCTTCTGTGCTTTAGTGAACGTATGCTTTAGCTGAAAATCTTAGTATTAAGGGTGAGAAGATCTTGATGAAGTAATGAGGGTGCACACTCATAACTGGATCGAAATGATTCTCAATCTTAATTCCAAAGATTTGATGTTTAGTATACATTGAACGCTGGTGTGATCTAGTTTAGCTTATTGAGTGTTTTTGCAATTGACTGAAAATGGTTGTTTGATCTGATGGTGATGATATCAGTAGCTGTTCTAATACCTTGCTTGAGATTCTAAGTATTACGAGTATGTTGATAAACTCAAATTCTTTATGATTTTGAGATGCTGACCTTTGTAAGGTCTAGCTGTTACCCCCCCTTGAATGAATTGATTTTTTTATCGATCTCATTCTTGTAGTTGTAGGGAATATAGGAATCTTATAGTTTCAAAATCTGAAAACGAAGGAGATGGCACGTAGACCTTCTACCCCTCCCCAACCTCCTTTGGAGATGAGCCAGATTGCCAAGGCTATCGAGATGATGGCAACTGCCATCCAACAGCAGAATACGGTAATGGCCCAGATTCATCAAGCTGTAATGAATCATTTGGGGACTGCTGGATCGGCTGCAACAGCTTCCCAGGTCAATCAGCCTCGGGAGCAGGTAGGGATGACCGAGTTCATAAGGCACAACCCACCCAAGCTCAGTGGGAGTGCTACCCCTGATCAAGCAGATCCGTGGACCAGGGAGTTACATGCCTTAGTAAGGGAGGCAAAGGTAGTGGAGACCCTGGAGAGGAGTGATTCCAGGATAATCAGATCACACCCAGGGGGTCCCTCCAGTGGGAAGGCCAAGGTGCAGCACCCACAAAGCAAACCTTATGCGAGACCTCCACCACGTCGGGCAGGAGCAGTTCCGCTCCAGTTTCAGCGACAACAACCATGGAGACCAAAGTGTTTCCGTTGTGGTGGGTTACATAACATCAAGGTGTGCTCCAAGAGGAATTTAGAGAAAGGGTGTTTCACATGCCAAGAGATAGGGCACCTTTCTAGAGATTGTCCCAACAGAAAAAGGATGACTCAACCCGTCAATTCACAGCAGTTGAGGAACGAAGGCAGCAGACCTCAGACAGGAGGGAGAGTGTTTGCCATGACTGGAGCGGAAGCCTCTCAATCAGGTAATCTAGTACAAGATACTTGTTTATAGCTGATAGATACGTTATAGTTTTGTTTGATTCTGGAGAGACACACTCTTTTGTGTCAAATCGGTGTGCAACCGAGCTTGGGCCATATAGTGGAGGAGCTGTCGTTTGAACGATTGGCCTCTGCACCTGCTTCAAAAACAGGTTTTGACCTCCCTAGGTTGCTCTGAATGCCCAGTGGTAGTAGATGGAATGAAAGGAACAAGTGTGAGTTAGATTTGGTAGTACCAAGGTTTAGTCCCAGTTACGTATAAGTCATGGAGAGTAAATAAGCAAGAGGCTGGGGGTTTAAAGCTTAAGCATGTGTAACCATGGGAAGTACCAGAGTTAAATTCCAAGGAAGGAATTTTCTTTTGAAGCGTAGAAGATGCTCATGTCAATGAAACAGCATGAGATGGTTCTAGCTTAGGCTTCACGCAGAATGGATGCTGTTTGGCTGACCGGGATTTGAAAGAGGATTATGGAAATGGTGGGTTGAGATAAAAGGCTTCCGAAAATATAAGCCTCCGAAGTGTTTGGCAAATAAGATGTAGATCGACCTGTGAATGTAGAAGGGAAGGAGGATATGGCTGTGGATAAAAATGAGGGTAGGCCGTGTTATGATGATGTTGAGTCTTTCTAGAGATGTAGTAAATTTCAGAATGATGGGTGTGGAAGGGATTGTGAGTGGAAATAGCCTGTGGTATCTGGGACAGAAGGAGAATAGAGTTATCCTTAGGCAAGAGATTCTAGAGGCAGAGGTGCGTTCGTTCTCGTATGCCTTCTGGATAGGCACCTGAAACCGACGTCAATGCATCCAACGTATACATTGAAGGAGAAGGTCGTAATGGGAACAGGAAGTCGAGTTGGCAAAAGGGGTCATAATAATAATTTGGAAGGTAACAGCAACAGAAACCTTGTCTTTGTAAGGTACAGAATTATGCAGCGGGGTAATGAAAAAAAAAAGTGTCCCTTTTGGGAGCGTGGGAATTTGATCAGCAGTTGAGAAGTCGGTGAATGATTTGATCAAGATGCAGGAGTTGATTCCTAGAAGGACACTTCGGACCCTAGTTTGAGTTCGCTAGGGGGGTGGCATGAGTTGTGGACAGCTGTCCCCTTTCCTCCCAATGAAGGGATTTTGCCCGCTTTCTCTAAAGGGGCTAGTCCTGGTTACGTTAAGGACCTAGTTCTAGACTTGTTCAACAAAGTCTTCAAGGTTGGAAGTAGAGTGTGAATGCTGGAGTTGGCACTCTATGGGGCAGCATATCCCATGTACAGGGATGTAAAATGGATTTTGATGAAGTATTGAGGTAGGAAGAGTTGGTTCAATAGATCACCGAGAGGGTGAATCTGATACAGGACAGAATAAAAGTTTCTTAAGGTCAGCAAATGCCCTAGGCAGAGCAGAGGAGAAGACCTTTGGAGGTTGCTGCTGGGGTCATGTCTTTATGAAGGGGGACACCAGCCAAGGGTGTAGGGTAGGCGATCAGATCAAAGAAGCTGTCCCCTAAGTTTGTTGGGCCATATCGGATCTTAAGGAGGATAAGTCTAGTGGCTTATGAGATCGCCCCACCTCCCCAATTAGCAAGTCTACATAATGTATTCCACGTATCATAGCTAAGGAAGTCCCTTGCAGACCCTACTCACGTGTTGGGAGTGGACAACGTGAAGATCGGGTGATTCACCATGGGAATTTGAAGAAACCATGAGAGAAGCATATCCTTACCTCCTTCCTTGTAACCCAATTTTCGGGGACGAAAATTTTTCTTGTTGGGGAGATTGTAAGAACCTAGAAGTTTATATTGGAATAAAAGTGTTATATTATAAATAAATTCGAAGCACGTGTTTATTTAAATATAAAGGAAGGAATGTATAGCTGAGAAGCTTACGAGATCGCCGTTATTAAGCGGGTAGGCGATCTCCAACTTCTCTGGCACTTGAACGCCTATCGCCTAGATTATGCTTGAACGCCTATCGCCTAGCTTATGCTTGAACGCCTATCGCCTGTGTGTACCTAGTAGCCTGTCGCCTAGAGTACACCTAATCGCCGAAACTACACTTAGTGTGTAGTTTAAATGTTGGATCAACCCTGGTACGTCCCAAAAGCCACGCGTATCAAGGTGTGGGTTAAACCTTGGATACGCTGGGCAGGCGAAGCTCTATACTTGAGCATAAGAGAATCATCCTTAACGTTACACGCTTGGGCGCACGAGGACTTGTGCTAATCAACTCTTGGAAGTGTGAAGCTACCGACGTCACCAAGCCTTGTGGAGAGAATACCTTGGATGTAACATAGTGGAATGAAGAACCTCCAGGAAGGCGTGGCGATGTGTCATCGAGCATCGCCAGGGCGCAAGGCATGCAGGATCGCCTGGGCGCGAGGGGCATACGGGCATCATCAGGGGGAGAGGTCATCGGTTGTTAGCCTTCGCGCGAGAGGTCATCGGTTGTTAGCCTTCGCGCGAGAGGTCATCGGTTGTTAGCCTTCGCGCGAGAGGTCATCGGTTGTTAGCCTTCGCGCGAGAGGTCATCGGTTGTTAGCCTTCGCGCGAGAGGTCATCGGTTGTTAGCCTTCGCGCGAGAGGTCATCGGTGGATAGTCTTCGCGCCTGTGGTCATCGGTGAAAAGGTCATCGCGCTACGTTAAGTTATACGCAGAGAACGTGGGACCCAGACATCCAGCATGAGACGTTCTGCACGCGCGCCACGTAGACGAAAAGGGTGGTTCAGAATAGTGACATCAGAATGTTGGCATGCGCGGGAGACACTCACGGTCGTACTGTTCAGAGCAGTGGCTGGCATGCACAAGCGACAAACAGTGGCAGTACTGTTCAGAGCAGTGGTTGGCATGCACCAGAGACAACAGTGGTAGTACTGTTCAGGGCAGTGGTTCTCAGACTTCTCTGCAGAGTGGGTGGTGGCAGCTGCTTTTGGAGGGATAAGTTGGTTTAAGTCACTGAAATCCACTACGGGAGAGGAAGGAAACGTTGTTGTAGTCGAAGAGAGAAAGAGTGAGTTCCCTCCTCCGCGTTGCGATTTCAGCCTCTCCACACAAGAGTACGACGAGAAGCAACACCATTGGAGCACTTGGGTAGTTCTCTGCAAGTCCTTCAACCAGACGCGAAAAACAGAGCCAAGGTATTCTGCGAGCTTCGTTGGATTTCGAAGCTCCTGGTGGTTGCGCAAGTCCAGGTAAGGGAAGCTAGACCTCTTTTCCATACAAGCCATAGTGTAGCTTTTTCTGAAGTGTGGGCGACGTGGTCGCCATTTTCGTTTTCATCTGCGTAAAATGCTTGGTTTGTGTGCTTGGGCGACGTAGTCGCCGGTTTTAAACACAGCCTTCGAAATACCATATTTTGAACTAGATCGCCGGTTTTGGCGCTGTTTTACGAAATCTCTGTGTTTGATGTTGTTTTGAGAACTGCTTGAGATTTAAATGGGATATTCGAAAATAAGAACCTTGGATTGAGTTTTACTGTGATTGAAATCATTCCTTTAAGTGTGGCATGATATGTTGAATGTTGTGAATGTGGGGTCGAGGCATAGTATTTTCAGGAAAGGAAATACCGTGTAAGACCATGTTAGATGTGCATTGATCGGTGATTCCTAACGAGATATCCTGACTCTGCTGATAATGGAATCACATAGAGGAAGTTACTCAGTTGGTGAGAGTCGAAGGAGGTCCATGTGATAGGCGCCTCGTGTGAAACAGAACGAGCTCCACCTATCCAGGATGGGCGCCTCGTGTGAAAAAGAACGAGCTCCACCTGTCCATGATGGGCGCCTCGTGTGAAAAAGAACGAGCTCCACCTGTCTTGTGGATTAACCTTGTCATGCTGTATGGTGATGTATTGAGATGCATCGTATGCTTGTGAGTGTGTGAGATCTCACGGCGACCCTGTGGGTGTGTGTGATTCCACAGTGGGCAGTGTGACAGGTGCAAATCTCCGAGTCTAATCAATGCATGAGTCAATCCGGAAGTAGTGTCATGTGTCTATGCTTTGTGAGTCAGTGGAAAGTCTGACATGTGAAATGGTGAAATGAGAAACTTGAATATTGATAGACACTTGATGCTGTATTGTGAAATGGAATGACTATGGGTGAATGTTGTGAAGTGTGATTTTGGGCGATCAGGTGAATGAGATGAGTAGCTCTACGTTTTACATAGATATTTGAAAAATGTTTTACCTTGCTCTATTATGTTCATGATTTTAAAGCCTTATTCTAAACTCTCTTTAAAATGGCTAGCTTACCCTTTTATCTGTTATTGTGGTTGTTTTCTCAAAACTGTGATGATCGTGTAATTGTTACACGGGAGCAGATGATCTTCCAGGAAGAAGAGCTCCCTAATGGGTGGTCGCCGAGGGCTGAGATCGCCCATTTCCACCTCTCGGTGGTGATCGCCGGATTTTGCCCTACTATCAGATCGCCTGTTTGAGGTCGTCTATTATGAGATCGCCGATTTTATGTCTGGCTAGCAAGTCGCCTATTTTTGGGGACTTCTGGTGATCGCTGGTTTTATGTATGGAGACCGCCGGTCTTGCTGTATTTGCTTGTTTTCTTTAAATTTCGAAAAACATTTGATTTCGTTTATGTATTAAACTCCCTAAGAGGAGCAACTTCATTTCAAATATATATATTATCATGTTATTCTCTTCAATATTATTTGGTTACATTTAATTTCATTATACCTGTATGTATGTATTACTTTGGCGGGATGTTACAGTTGGGCCATAGTGGGTTCCAGGAAATCACATGTACCCAGGTGTGATTTGAACCTTAGGTACGCTATGCATGCGAAACTCTATGCTGGAGCATAAGAGATTGACCTTAGTGTTGCATGCATTGGCGCGCGAGGAGTTGGTACCAACCTGTCATCGGTCGTCTTCCAGGATGAGGCATCGGTCGTCTTCCAGGATGAGGCATCGGTCGTCCGCCAGGATGAGGCATCGGTCGTCTTCCAGGATGAGGCATCGGTCGTCTTCCAGGATGAGGCATCGGTCATCAGTCATCAGCTGTGAGGAAAAACGTAACGGTCATCGCGCGATCAGTCATCGGTGGAGGTTCATCACGCGATGTTGTGTTTCACACAGATAAGGTGGGGCCCAGGCTCCCAGCATGAGCGTTCTGCATGCGCGACACGTAGTCAGTAAGAGTGCTTCAGAACAGTTGGCACCAGAGAGTTGGTATGGAAAGTGACGCAGAGTTAGTGTGCGCAGAGACCCACGTGGCCATCCTGTTAGAGGAAACCCACACGCAAGGTTGCTCAGAGAGTGGGTGATGGCCGTGAAGGCTACAGAGCCGTTCGACCATAATAGCTGAGGGAATAAGCTCATTTCGTTCCCCTTCTCCTTTCTCCTCCTTCTCTCAACGTCACGGACGCCTCCCTCACCAGTTTGACGACGGCGACTGCCACTGGACTATGGTGTTTTTCTCTGCAAGTTTTCCGATCAGGACGCTAAAACAGGGTAAGTTGTTTTGCTCTGTTCTTTGAGTCGATCCTGAACTTGAGAGGGTTGCCTCTGCATAGGCGTTGCATGCAACTCTCTTAGCTTCAGGAATCGTCTCTGTTAACGTAGAAATGAGTGGTATAGTGAGTTTTATGATCAAGGCTCCATGGTGCAGGTTCGGGTATCCTTAAGTTCAGTGGGTTAGAGCTCGTAGTGAGATTTTACGCAAGTCCAGGTAAGGGAAGCTAGATTTATTTTCAATAAAACCTTAAGCTAGAAGATTCTGATGTTGGGGTGACGTGGTCGCCGGTTTCAAACTTTCTTGCACGATGCTCTGTTTTATGTGTGGATCGGAATTTGTTTGAGCTTGAAAATGTGATACTTTAAATATGGTAGATGCTGTGAAATGCATATGATCTTCTAAATCTTGAACTTTAGTATGATTTGGATTGTTTAGAAACGGTGTAAGAATATGTATGATTGACTGGTTCAAATTGTGTGTTGTATGATATATGGAGTAATGTGAAAAGTGGGATCAAGGCATAGTATTTTCAGGAAAGAAAATACCGTGTAAGATCGTGTAGAGTGTGCATTGACCGGTGATTTGTCTAGAAGGAGATATCCTGACTCTCCTGATATAATGGAATCATATAGATGAAGTTATTCAGGCGTTGAGAGTTGAAGGAGGTTCATATGTATGGGTAAGTTGTTTGAAAGATAACTAACTTGACCTGTTGTATGGATTAACCCTGTCATACTAGGAGAGTGATTATATTGAGATTGAGATTATTTTTATGCGCATAGCTGTGTGGATTTCACAGCGACCCTGTGTGGATTTCACAGTGGTGTAGTATGACAGGTGCAGATCTCTGAGTCTAGTCAATGCACGAGTCTTCCGGAAGTAGTGTCAAGTGTTTATGGGTGATGAGTCAGTGGAAGTCTGACGTGAGAAAGAGAAATATTGCAATTTGATAGACACTTGAAGGAATTGTGAAATGTGTGAATATTTGATGGTTTACATTGATGCAAAGTTTCATATTTAAAGTTTTAAAAATATCTAGCTTACCCCCTTTGGTTTGTTTTGTGGTTGTTTTCTTTAAAACTGTGATGATCGTGTATAATTTACACGGGAGCAGATGATGTTGCAGGTAGTAGAGCTCCTCAGTGAGCACCTTGGAGGAAGGGATCGTCTGTCCTGAATGTTGTATCTTGTTTTATTTTGAAAACTTTTGATATATATATATATATATATATATATATATATATATATATATATATATATATATATATATATATATATATATATATATATATATATATATATATATATATATATATATATATATATATATAAACTCCCTGCGAGGAGAGATGTTATTTTGAGATACAATGTATGGAATAGATGAATTTGATTATATATATATATATCTATGTAAATTTGGATATTATTGTTTTACTTTTATTTTATTATATAAAAATGAATAAGATTTTGAGTAACGTTACAAATATCACTGCACAAATTCCACTTAATGAATAGTGAATAATAAAGTAAGTTACGCGCACGAAAAATAAGTTTAAACCCTAAACTTAATTGAGCACAAACTTTTATATAATAAAAGAGTCTAAAGTTATATAATAGATAACATTTGCAGAAGTAAAGAACTTAAATAACCTTTATAAAAATCAGAAACCAGATTTCTTGTAGTGTTAAAAGTTTTAAGTTTACAAATGTAGATTATTTATTAATTATAATTCTTACCACATAGACCTAGAAGAGTTTTAATAATAATAATAATAATAATAATAATAATAATAATAATAATAATAATAATAATAATAATAATATCAGTATGTTTTCTTAATTCATAGAATAATAATAACCGTAAATATCTTTTTTTATGTTTAATTTAAGAAAATATATATTTATCGATAATGGTGTATAATATAGTTTAAAGTCTTGTTCCGGCCGCTTGACTTGAACGTGGAGGACTGCCTCGTCACTCCTTCGTCTAGCCCTCTGTTCTGCAGGAACGCTCCAAGAACCACCGCCGGAACTCCAAACGCTGCCTGCAAAACACACAGACGGCGCCTCTGGCGGCCGTTGTAGCTCCGACGCTCAAGTCAGGCAACAGGAACACCAAA
Source organism: Phaseolus lunatus (assembly GCA_013389735.1). Taxonomy (NCBI): domain Eukaryota; kingdom Viridiplantae; phylum Streptophyta; class Magnoliopsida; order Fabales; family Fabaceae; genus Phaseolus; species Phaseolus lunatus. Next base: position 36,483,515 of record CM023864.1, on the reverse strand, counting down.
ACTATATCTGAATCTCTCTGTGAGACTCGTGTGAAGCTAAAACTCTCAAATGTGTAAGCAGTGATAATCTGTCAAAAACCTTCCTTCAATTTCGTTAAGAGTATGTATATATACCTGAGTCTTTCTCTCTCCTGACGGTTATTCATCTTGACACGTGGATAACATCTGGTCGTACACGTGTCACCATCTGGAGTATCTGCAGCTGAAACGTTACTTCCACTGTGCCCCTGCGACTAAGTTATCCACACAGGGAGTAGCTTAGTACGCAGGCTACTCTGGGCGCAACCTTAACATGGCGAGCTGGTTAACCCTGGGCATTGCAGCTCACACTACACATGGTGGCAGATATGCCATTTATCCTCTGTACTTTGACCATACAACAAGCGCTTGCCAAGTCTTCTCAAACACCCGACGATGTGCTCTTTCGGCGACTTGCTGACCACCTGATCTCCTAACCTTAACACACGGCGATCATGTGCAATCTGGGCGATTACTGATCCATACCGGCGATGAGCGATTACTCATCCTCAAGCCGATAGGCGATTACTCACCTCAAGGCGACAGGCGATTACTCAACATCACAGGCGATAGGCGATTACCATTCTGAGTGATCGCCTCCCTGATTCGCTTGCTATCCTCTACCACGTGTTACTCTGTGAATGGTCCACGTGGTCAACTGCTGCTGATGTCATCAACTACCGATGACCGACCGGAACAAGTCTAATTTCATTAAATAAAATAAAAATGTATTTATATTTGAGATTTACAAAGAAATATTCTTTTTAATCTATAAAGGTACTCTAAAAATTGTTTGTATTTTAGGGAACCATCTTATTAAAATTTTATGGCATCTCATCATCTTCCCGTGAATATGTCCCTATTACGACTCTAAGAGAAACATGTTACTAAAGACGTATGGAAAGGTGAAAGACTATTAAGACCCAGAAGACATGCAATCTGGGTACTAAGCATGAGGACATAGTTGACCAACGAGTCAAACAGTTAGATGATCATTCTAGTTTTGGACATTTGTTAAAATTTAAGAACATTGACTTCAACCGCGTACTTCTTACAACATTGGTGGAAAGGTGGAGAACAGAGACTTATACCTTTCACTTTCCTCTCAGTGAAACAACTGTTACTTTGGAAGATGTGGAATTGATATTGGGTTTACCTATTGATGGAGAGGCTGTCACCGGAATTACTAGTGGTGATTTAGTATTTTTGTGTGAGCAGTTGCTCGGATTTATACCACCCGCTACAGCGGTGAAAGGAAACGCAATTAATTTCTCTTGGCTTAACAACACTTTTCAGGAACTGCCACATCATGCAACCGATGATGTTATTGCTCAACATGCTCGAGCCCACATATTAACACTGATTGGGAGTCTATTGATGTTTGATTCTTCAAGTAGTAAGGTACATTTAATGTATCTATTATTGTTGGCTGACTTGAACAACGTCAGGAATTATAGTTGGGGGTCAGCTGTATTGGCTTCTTTGTATCGTGCGCTCGATCACAGAATAGACGTTAATCAAGATAATATTGGAGGTTGAACGCTGCTTTTACAGTGTTGGGCATGGGAACGCCTAACATGCATTTCTCCCCAACTTCAACCATTGACTAATGAAGAATTTCAACAAGGGGTTGGTTTCCCACTTGGGAAAAGGTATGCTATTTTTGTATTAATTTTCGAGACAAGAAAACAAAGTTCTTAATATTCCTTTGCTTACGTTAGGTGGACTCGGAGGATGCATAGGACACACATAGGAGGACCCACTGTTCGCCAAATACGAGCAATGTTTGATGGCATTAAAGCTAAAGAGGTTGTGACCAATATATAAACTAACATATCATTTTAACTGAAAATTTCATATTACTGATGTTTCAAACATTTATTTACAGTTTCTTTGGACTCCATATTGAGTGGATTATGTTAGGTGCTTGATCACTATTGACGTTTCCCTAATTGCACGGGTGGTAGTTCCTCTCATATGTTTCGCAAAGTTGAATTTCATCAGGTAGATAGGGTTATGCGTCAATTTGAATTTCGATAGAGTATTCCAAGTGGACCCATTCAACCTTGATCAACTTCACAAAGAGGATATGAAAGGACGAATTGATCGATACTGGCCACAATATCATGTTGCATGGATAACTATGTGGAATGACCGTCATAATTGTCTAATTCAGGGAAATCAGTTTAACGGAAATGACCATTTGCATGACAAGTCAACGTACATGCAATCGTACATCAATCATACTGTTGAAAATGAAGCTTTGATGTCTCCAAATCCGTGAAGACTTTGTTATTGTGTATGGGCATGGGTTCTAGGTAGTTTAGAATTTGTTAAATCCACTCTTAATCAATTCAAACCTGGATCAAACTGTTCTTTAAAAGAAAAACAGTTTTTCAAAGTTAAGTGAAAAAAAACCTGTTGATTTATCGTTTTAATCAGTTGTTTTTCTCTTAGTTTGTTTTGAAAGGTTTTAAACTGGTTTGACCTTGGTTGACTTAACTGTCAAACCAATTCAATCGGTTGATTCGACAATTCAACAGGTTGATATTTGAAAATCCTTAACATCTTTTCTTAAAACTGTTACATCTATTTTGTATGGTTTTAATTTGTTTTGGCTCATGGTTAACTGCCATAAACGACTATTTTTTATAGCTATAAAACTGAGATTACCTCCGTATTTCAAATATACAGAAAGAGAGATTCAGAAACACTTTTGTGAAAGATTGAATTCAAGATTGCAAGATTGCCTTGGCTTTGCATTGGTTTAAGAGTGGATTAGGATCAGCTGTGATTTCCTGTATCAGGTTTAATCTGTTCTATTCACTCTTGTAATTGTTTTTCAATTTGAATATTTGTAAGTTGTTGAAACTGTAAGGTCAGAAGGTGTTCTGATTGTGTGTGGGGGTAAACAAAGAGGGTGTGTGTTCTTAAGTGGTCAAGATCACCTCTTTGAGGTTGTGGTGTCCGTAATCTGTTGTTGGTTACATAGTGGAGTACCCAGTGGTTTCTGGGGACTGGATGTAGCTGTGGTAAGGAGTGAACCAGTATAATTGCTTGTGTACTTTTCTCTCTCTCTCTCTCTCTCTCTCACACTCATTTAAAACTGTTTGATTTGTGTTTTTAAACTCTGTTGGTATAAACAATCGGTTGATTCGTATAAACAACCGATTGATTGAAATCAATTAAAAATAATTTTCATTCTTGGCTGATCTAATTGCTTCTTCTGTGATTCTTCATTCTAATCCATTATTTGCGAAATTTTTTTCTCAAACAATTCACCCCCTGTTGTTTAAGCTATTAAATTCTAACAATTGGCATCAAGAGCTAGGTTCTTGAAAATTACTCTCAAGTCTTGTTTTCAAAAATTGTTTTAATGGCAGGCAAGTTACCTTTTGGGGAGGGAGCGTCTATCAATAGACCACCTCTATTCTGTGGTGTGAATTACCAATTTTGGAAAGTAAGAATGAAGACTTTTATTGAGTCTACAGATAAAGGAATTTGGGATGCTATAAAAAATGGTCCTTTTATTTCAAAAACGAAAAAAAGATGATGTTTATGTTGAAAAACCTTGATCTGAATGGACTGAATTAGATAGCAAGAAAGCTAAGTTTGACTGGATTACAAAGAATATAATAACTTCTGCATTGAGTTGTGATGAATTTTTCAGGTTATCATAGTGTAAATCTACAAAAGAGATATGGGACATCCTTGAAGTAACACACGATGGGACAAATGATGTGAAGAGGGCAAGGAAGCATGCTCTCATTCAAGAATACGAAATGTTTAGAATGCAGAAGGAAGAAACAATATCTGAAGTGCAAAAAAGATTCTCTCACATTGTGAATCATCTTATGAGCCTTAGGAAAACCTTTGAGAAAGAAGAGCTGAACATAAAGATTCTCAAATGTCTTGACAGAACATGGCAGCCAAAAGTCACTGCCATATTAGAATCAAGAGATCTAACCTCTATGACAACTGTAACATCCCGCCAAAATAATACATACATCCATGTATAATTGAAATTAAGTGTAACCAAATAATATTGAAGAGTGCAAAATAATATGTATTTATATATATATCAGAAATGAAGTTACTCCTCTTAGGGAGTTTAATACATAACCAAATCAAATGTTTGCAAGATTTTACGAAAATAAAAGAAATGCAGTAAGACAGGCGGTCTCAAAAGAAAACGGCGATCTCCAACTTTAAAACGGCGATCTCTAACAGAAGACCTCAAAACGGGCGATCTTCTATCAGGACACGAAAACCGGCGATCACCACCGAGAGGTAGAAACCGGCGATCTCTCCCTCGGCGACCACTCACTAAGGAGCTCTCCTTCCTGGAAGATCATCTGCTCCCGTGTAACAATTACACGATCATCACAGTTTTTAAAGAGAACCAAGCACAACACCAAAGAAAACACCACAGGGTAAGCTAGACATTTTAAAGAGAGTTTAAATAGGAACATTAAAATTAAAGTAAAACAATTTTCAAGATTATCCATGTAAAACGTAGAGCTGCTCATCCCTTCACCTGATCGCCCAAAAATCCAAACATTTCACAGCATTTCTCAGAATCAATCTATTTCACAAACTGCATCAAGTGTCTATCAATATTCAAGTTTCTCATTTCACATGTCAGACTTTCCACTGACTCTCAACACAAGACACTTGACACTACTTCCGGAAGACTCGTGCGTTGAACTTAGTATCCAGAGACATGCACTTGTCATACCATACCACTGTGAATCCACACAGCATGTGATGGAGGAGGGCCAAGCACATCTAGCCAAGGAAGCCAAGGCCCAAACCAAGAAGACCGTCTAGACCAAGAGGAGCGTCTAGCTCCAGGAAGTGAGCGTCTAGAACGTGAAGGAGGGAGGCTATCCATGGAGCTAGACCGTCTAGGACCTCTCACAAGATCCATGGCTAAACATATCCAAGCACACATAGAAGAAGCCACGGATGGAAGAGAGAGATCCTTGTACATGTTTCATAAAGGCCCAAAGGGGGAGGGGGTGCTTAGTAGATTAGTGTAGTGTAGAAAGCAAAACTTGCTCACTTAGGGGTGTGCTATCAAAAAGGTGCCCTTAGCAATAGAAGGAGGGGTGTGCTAGCAAATAGGTGCCTTTAGCAAAAGAAGGAGGGGTGTACTATCAAATGTTGCATTTTTGACCTATCTTCTAGAATATTAGGATGATGGTGTGGTTTGACTAAAGTCAATACCCTAGGCAGCCCCACTTTTTGTATTTCCATCCCTACCCTTTAAGCTTGCTCACCAAGGCTCCTAAATCTATAAATAAGGAGGCCTACCTCATGTATTTTCAAGTTTATTTTGAGTAATGTTATGCTGCCATTTTTGTGCACAAGCTTTACTCCTCCTAGAAATCTAGGCTATAAACTTCAATCCTTTCACCTTCTCCCTTGAGCTGGCCAAACCTCTCAACCCATACTCATCATGCACCTTCAAGACCAACACAACTCCTAGGAGGGTCTTGTTTCACTCACCCATTGCTTCCGCTCCATCTATTTCTACTTTGATTCAAGAAGAACACATGAAAATGCCATCAGCATGCGCATATACAATCTCAATGTTACCATTCTCCTGGTATGACAAGGTTAATCCATACAAAAGCTCGAGCTCGTTCCCATTTGAACAACTCGCCCATACGTATGAACCTCCTTCGACTCTCACCAACTGAATAACTTCATCTACGTGATTCCATTATCTCAGCAGAGTCAGGATCGTCTCATTAACAGGTTACTCACTGATCAATGCACTTCCTAACCAATCTCAACACGGTATTTCCTTTCCTGAAAATACTATGCCTCGATCCCACATCCAAACACATCATACCATTCAAGTAAATGATTCAAATCACATCAACAAACATTTCAAAGCTTCAGATCTTCGAATATCTCATGTAAATCTCAAGTAGTTTCAAAACAACATCAAAAACAGAGATTTCGCAAAACAGCGCCAAAACCGGCGACCTGGTTCAAAAACAAGGTATTTCGAAGGCTTTATATAAAACCGGCGACCACGTCGCCCAAAACACATAGAACAGAGCATTTTACACAGATGAAAACGAAACCGGCGACCACGTCGCACTCATTTCAGAAATAGCTAAACTATGGCTTTTATTGAAAATGGAGTCTAGCTTCCCTTACCTGGACTTGCGCAAACACTTAGAGTTCCGAAACCCAACAAAGCTTGAAGAACGCCTTGGCTCTGTTTTTGCGTCTGGTTGAAGGACTTGCAGAGGACTGCCCAGGTGCTCTAATGGTGGCTGTCGCTCGTCGTACTCTCGTGTGAAGGTGTTAGAATCGCAGCGCGAAGGATATATCTGGAGGAGAAGGGAGGTAACTCACTCTTTCTCTCTTCGAAGGCTGCAACGTTTCTTCCCCTTCAGTAGTGGATTTCAGTGACTTAAACCAACTTATCCCTCCAAAAGCAGCTGCCACCACCTACTCTGCAGGGAAGTTTGCGTGCACGCTTCCCTGAACAGCACGACCACTGTTGCCTCTGGTGCATGCCAACCACTGCTCTGAACAGTACTGCCACTGTTGTCGCTTGTGCATGCCAGCCACTGCTCTGAACAGTACGACCGCGAGTGTCTCCCGCGCATGCCAACATTCTGATGTCACTATTCTGAACCACCCTTTTCGTCTACGTGGCGCGCGTGCAGAACGTCTCATGCTGGATGTCTGGGTCCCACGTTCTCTGTGTATAACTTAACGTAGCGCGATGACCTTTTCACCGATGACCACAGGCGCGAAGACTAACAACCGATGACCTCTCGCGCGAAGGCTAACAACCGATGACCTCTCGCGCGAGGGCTAGCAACCGATGACCTCTCGCGCGAAGGCTAACAACCGATGACCTCTCGCGCGAAGGCTAACAACCGATGACCTCTCGCGCGAAGGCTAACAACCGATGACCTCTCGCGCGAAGGCTAACAACCGATGACCTCTCGCGCGAGGGCTAGCAACCGATGACCTCTCGCGCGAAGGCTAACAACCGATGACCTCTCGCGCGAGGGCTAGCAACCGATGACCTCTCCCCCTGATGATGCCCGCATGCCCCTCGCGCCCAGGCGATCCTGCATGCCTTGCGCCCTGGCGATGCTCGATGACACATCGCCACGCCTTCCTGGAGGTTCTTCATTCCACTATGTTACATCCAAGGTATTCTCTCCACAAGGCTTGGTGACGTCGGTAGCTTCACACTTCCAAGAGTTGATTAGCACAAGTCCTCGTGCGCCCAAGCGTGTAACGTTAAGGATGATTCTCTTATGCTCAAGTATAGAGCTTCGCCTGCCCAGCGTATCCAAGGTTTAACCTACACCTTGATACGCGTGGCCTTTGGGACGTACCAGGGTTGATCCAACATTTTGGCTACACACTAAGTGTAGTTTCGGCGATTAGGTGTACTCTAGGCGACAGGCTACTAGGTACACACAGGCGATAGGCGTTCAAGCATAAGCTAGGCGATAGGCGTTCAAGCATAAGCTAGGCGATAGGCGTTCAAGTGCCAGAGAAGTTGGAGATCGCCTACCCGCTTAATAACGGCGATCTCGTAGTTTTCTCAGCTATACATTCCTTCCTTTATATTTAAATAAACACGTGCTTCGAATTTATTTATAATATAACACTTTTATTCCAATATAAACTTCTAGGTTCTTACAATCTCCCCAACAAGAAAAATTTTCGTCCCCGAAAATGAATTACAAGGAAAAGAGGTATGGGTAGGCTTCCCTCATGGGTTCTTCTAACTCCCACGTTGAATCACCCGATTTCTCATCCCACACCACTTTCACCATGTTGATGGTCTTGCCTCTGAGTTGTTTACCCTGCCGGTCATCAATTCTAACTGGTTTTGCTTCAAAGGACAAGTCATCTCTGATCTGCACCTTCTCGGTCGTCTGCTGAATCAACTCTGGTTCAACCAATACTGCTTCCTGGTACCAGTACAAAGGAGTTCTGCATTTCCTTCCATACAAAGCTTCATACGTTGCCATCCCAATGCCAGCATGATCGCCGTTATTATAGGTAAACTCTTCTAACTCGGCTGGGGCCCTCCTGTAAGGTGCCATTGACACTGGTCCAGCCCCAGGTACCAAAATCAATAGAGAACTCCACTTCTCTCTTAGGAGGTAATCCGGATATTTCTTCTGAAATTACATCCATGAAATCTTTCACCACAGGTATCCAACTTACGTCCTCTTTATTCTTCACTCCCAACTGAGCTAGGATTCACGAAGCACCTCGCTTCTTTCTCCCAACTCCGACTACCCATGCTGAGCTGATAACACGTCTGCCTCTTGGAGGTCTGGAAACGCTATCTTCTGACTACCACAGACTACGAGAACGTGATTGGCAGCTAGTCAATCCATTCCCAGGATAACATTCAGATCCTGAAGAGGTAGGCAGATCAAGTTCACCTTGAATCTGCGTCCCTCTACTATCACTGGACATTCGGGGCAAACCGTAGAGGTCAACACCTGTCCTGATGCAGGTGTATAGACCAACAGTTTCAAACGGCAACTCCTTCACTAGAAGGCCCAACTCGGCTACACACAGGCTTGACACAAAGGAGTGTGTCGCTCCAAAATCAAACAAAATTCTAACGCATCTACCAGCTATAGAGCAACATTCTGTACTAAGTTACCTGACTGGGATGCCTCCGCTCCAGCCATGGCAAACACTCTCCCTGCTGCCTGAGGTCGACTGCCTCCATTCCTCAACTGTTGGGATCCACTGGGTTGAGTCATCCTATTCTGGGTAGGACAATCTCTAGCAACGTGTCCCGTCCTTTGACAGGCAAAACATCTTCTCTCTGAATCTCTTTTGGGGCACACATTGGCTGTGTGTGGTCCACCACAGTGGAAACATTTAAGTTTCCAGGGTTGTTGCTGCTGAAGCTGGGGCGGTGCTGCTTCTGCCCTATGCTGAGAGGGTCTCGAATAAGGCTTGCTTTGTGGGTGCTGCACCTTGGCCTTCCCACTGGAGGGACCCCCTGGTTGTGATCTGATTACTCTGGAACCACTCCTCTCCAGGGTCTCCACTACCCTTGCCTTCCTTACTAGGGTATGTAACTCCCTGGTCCACGGATCTGCTTGATCAGGGGTAGCACTCCCACTGAGCTTGGGTGGGTTGTGCCTCATGAACTCGGTCATCCCTACCTGCTCCCGAGGCTGATTGACCTGGGAAGCTGTTGCAGCCGATCCAGCAGTTTCCAAATGATTCATTACAGCCTGATGAATCTGGGCCATTACCGTATTCTGCTGTTGGATGGCAGTTGCCATCATCTCGATAGCCTTAGCGATCTGGCTCATCTCCGAAGAAGATTGGGGAGGGGTAGAAGGTCTACGTGCCATCTCTCTTCGTTTTCAGATTTTGAAACTATAATATTCCTATATTCCCTACAACTACAAGAATGAGATCGATAAGAAATCAATTCATTCAAGGGGGGTAACAGCTAGACCTTACAAAGGTTAGCATCTCAAAATCATTAAGAATTTGAGCTCAACAACAGAGTCATAATGCTTATAACATCAAGCATAACACCAGCACAACTACTGGTATGCAGTCACCAGTCCAATCAGCCATTTCCAATCAATTACAAAGACACTCAAGAGAATGAGATAGCTCACACCAGAATTCAATATATGCTAAACATCAAACCTTTGGAATTAAGATTGAGACTCATCTCGATCCAGTTATGAGTGTGCACCCTCACTACTTTATCAAGACCTTCTCATTCTTAATACTAAGATTTTCAATTAGAACATATATTCACCCAAGCACGCACAAAATTCAATACAAAAACGTTTGAAAACCTTTCACTATAGTTATTATTTTAAACTCAAATAACTTTCATGAGCAGAAGAAACACAATGGATCCACAGCCCTCAGATCATCCTAAGGACGAACTGCTCTGATACCATTAATGTAACATCCCGCCAAAATAATACATACATCCATGTATAATTGAAATTAAGTGTAACCAAATAATATTGAAGAGTGCAAAATAATATGTATTTATATATATATCAGAAATGAAGTTACTCCTCTTAGGGAGTTTAATACATAACCAAATCAAATGTTTGCAAGATTTTACGAAAATAAAAGAAATGCAGTAAGACAGGCGGTCTCAAAAGAAAACGGCGATCTCCAACTTTAAAACGGCGATCTCTAACAGAAGACCTCAAAACGGGCGATCTTCTATCAGGACACGAAAACCGGCGATCACCACCGAGAGGTAGAAACCGGCGATCTCTCCCTCGGCGACCACTCACTAAGGAGCTCTCCTTCCTGGAAGATCATCTGCTCCCGTGTAACAATTACACGATCATCACAGTTTTTAAAGAGAACCAAGCACAACACCAAAGAAAACACCACAGGGTAAGCTAGACATTTTAAAGAGAGTTTAAATAGGAACATTAAAATTAAAGTAAAACAAGTTTCAAGATTATCCATGTAAAACGTAGAGCTGCTCATCCCTTCACCTGATCGCCCAAAAATCCAAACATTTCACAGCATTTCTCAGAATCAATCTATTTCACAAACTGCATCAAGTGTCTATCAATATTCAAGTTTCTCATTTCACATGTCAGACTTTCCACTGACTCTCAACACAAGACACTTGACACTACTTCCGGAAGACTCGTGCGTTGAACTTAGTATCCAGAGACATGCACTTGTCATACCATACCACTGTGAATCCACACAGCATGCGCATATACAATCTCAATGTTACCATTCTCCTGGTATGACAAGGTTAATCCATACAACAGCTCGAGCTCGTTCCCATTTGAACAACTCGCCCATACGTATGAACCTCCTTCGACTCTCACCAACTGAATAACTTCATCTACGTGATTCCATTATCTCAGCAGAGTCAGGATCGTCTCATTAACAGGTTACTCACTGATCAATGCACTTCCTAACCAATCTCAACACGGTATTTCCTTTCCTGAAAATACTATGCCTCGATCCCACATCCAAACACATCATACCATTCAAGTAAATGATTCAAATCACATCAACAAACATTTCAAAGCTTCAGATCTTCGAATATCTCATGTAAATCTCAAGTAGTTTCAAAACAACATCAAAAACAGAGATTTCGCAAAACAGCGCCAAAACCGGCGACCTGGTTCAAAAACAAGGTATTTCGAAGGCTTTATATAAAACCGGCGACCACGTCGCCCAAAACACATAGAACAGAGCATTTTACACAGATGAAAACGAAACCGGCGACCACGTCGCACTCATTTCAGAAATAGCTAAACTATGGCTTTTATTGAAAATGGAGTCTAGCTTCCCTTACCTGGACTTGCGCAAACACTTAGAGTTCCGAAACCCAACAAAGCTTGAAGAACGCCTTGGCTCTGTTTTTGCGTCTGGTTGAAGGACTTGCAGAGGACTGCCCAGGTGCTCTAATGGTGGCTGTCGCTCGTCGTACTCTCGTGTGAAGGTGTTAGAATCGCAGCGCGAAGGATATATCTGGAGGAGAAGGGAGGTAACTCACTCTTTCTCTCTTCGAAGGCTGCAACGTTTCTTCCCCTTCAGTAGTGGATTTCAGTGACTTAAACCAACTTATCCCTCCAAAAGCAGCTGCCACCACCTACTCTGCAGGGAAGTTTGCGTGCACGCTTCCCTGAACAGCACGACCACTGTTGCCTCTGGTGCATGCCAACCACTGCTCTGAACAGTACTGCCACTGTTGTCGCTTGTGCATGCCAGCCACTGCTCTGAACAGTACGACCGCGAGTGTCTCCCGCGCATGCCAACATTCTGATGTCACTATTCTGAACCACCCTTTTCGTCTACGTGGCGCGCGTGCAGAACGTCTCATGCTGGATGTCTGGGTCCCACGTTCTCTGTGTATAACTTAACGTAGCGCGATGACCTTTTCACCGATGACCACAGGCGCGAAGACTAACAACCGATGACCTCTCGCGCGAAGGCTAACAACCGATGACCTCTCGCGCGAGGGCTAGCAACCGATGACCTCTCGCGCGAAGGCTAACAACCGATGACCTCTCGCGCGAAGGCTAACAACCGATGACCTCTCGCGCGAAGGCTAACAACCGATGACCTCTCGCGCGAAGGCTAACAACCGATGACCTCTCGCGCGAGGGCTAGCAACCGATGACCTCTCGCGCGAAGGCTAACAACCGATGACCTCTCGCGCGAGGGCTAGCAACCGATGACCTCTCCCCCTGATGATGCCCGCATGCCCCTCGCGCCCAGGCGATCCTGCATGCCTTGCGCCCTGGCGATGCTCGATGACACATCGCCACGCCTTCCTGGAGGTTCTTCATTCCACTATGTTACATCCAAGGTATTCTCTCCACAAGGCTTGGTGACGTCGGTAGCTTCACACTTCCAAGAGTTGATTAGCACAAGTCCTCGTGCGCCCAAGCGTGTAACGTTAAGGATGATTCTCTTATGCTCAAGTATAGAGCTTCGCCTGCCCAGCGTATCCAAGGTTTAACCTACACCTTGATACGCGTGGCCTTTGGGACGTACCAGGGTTGATCCAACATTTTGGCTACACACTAAGTGTAGTTTCGGCGATTAGGTGTACTCTAGGCGACAGGCTACTAGGTACACACAGGCGATAGGCGTTCAAGCATAAGCTAGGCGATAGGCGTTCAAGCATAAGCTAGGCGATAGGCGTTCAAGTGCCAGAGAAGTTGGAGATCGCCTACCCGCTTAATAACGGCGATCTCGTAGTTTTCTCAGCTATACATTCCTTCCTTTATATTTAAATAAACACGTGCTTCGAATTTATTTATAATATAACACTTTTATTCCAATATAAACTTCTAGGTTCTTACAACAACGACTTCTCTGTTTGGTAAGCTAAGGGAGCACGAATTGGAAATGAACAGATTGTTTGCTTAAGAAAATGAGCATAAGCATGTCAAAGGCATAGCTTTAAAAACAGCTGAACATAGAAAGGGCCAAGAATCAAGTGACAGTGATGAAGATACATTCAGCTTGCTGTCCAAGAAGTTTAGAAAATTCTTGAGAAAGAACGGCAGCAAGATTCAATCTTCTAAAAGGTACAATAGCAAGAAGACAAATGATTTCAACACTAATAAATATACATGTTTTGGCTGTGGTGAGCAGGGACACATCAAGGCAGATTGTCCTAACAGTGAGAATAAAGAGAAAACAGAGTTCAAAAAGGGAGAAAGAAGAGGCAAAGCTAAGAAGGTTTATATAGCTTGGGAAGATATGAAGTATCTTCTTCCAACTTTTCCTCAGAAGATGCAAAAACCAACCTGTGTCTAAAGATATCCACATCAAGCACTGTAAGTTCAAATTCTTCCACCAAAGGTGATAGCTATTACCAACTTCTTGAGGCTTTTAAAGAGACTCACGAAGAAGCAAATAAATTGGCTCTCATAAACAATAGGTTGAAAGGTTTGAACAACTAGTTGGAATCTAGAGTTAAAAACTTAGAAGAAGAGCTGGATAACTCCATAAATGATTTTGAAACTCTTGATCTTATTTACAAAAACTCTTTTTGTGAGTGTGACTCAAGTTTTTGTAAAAATTGCAAATCTCTTGAAAATAAAGTTTTTTTATCTTGTGAAAACTGTGGACAAACTTACCAAAGGAAAAATCCAACTTTGAGAATGTGCTAGCATCTCAAAATTGTGTGTTTGAAAAATCTGGTCTTGGTTTTTATCCACAGAACAAAAACAGTGGAAGTTCAAAACTGTTTTCAACCTTTGTAGAAAAACAATCGATTAAAAAATAGAAACAACCAATTGTTTCCTGCTTTTATTGTTTAAAAAGAGGTCATTCTGTTAGATTTGCAAAGTGAGAAAAGTTCTTGTTCCCAGAGGCATATTAAAATGGATTCATAAGAATCTTAAAAGTTCTTATAATCAAACTAACATCAAAGGACCCAAATTCTTCAAGGGATCAAATCTTGCTTCTTGATATGTTCTTTTTGTAAGGATTTTTCTTCTAGAATCAAGAATCTGAAGGAGCTATCTTGAATGGAAGCAAATGTTCAGAATGAAGCTTTGATTCTAATGTTATGAACAGTTTCATATATGTACTGTGTTCTTGAAGAATATTTTTTTTTCTCTTATTCTTCTCATACTTTAACAAACTATTTTAAATCTATACATTCATTTCTTTGGTTCTGCAATTGGTTTCTAACTTATCTGATTCTTTATCTTTTCTATTTTCATGCAAACAGTATGTGTATCTCTGAATGTTGGTTTCTATTAAAACATTTGATTTTATAAAACTCAAATTGTTGTCACAGAAAAATAATCGATTGTTTTCATGAAACAACCGACTGTTTCTTCCCTGATAGTACTATGATTAAATCTGCTTTATTTCTCTGTGCTTTGATTTGTACCTCTGATCATTCTCTGAGTCGTTATTGGTCAATGGTGCATTAATTACTGGTTTGAACATATTCTCTCAATGTACTTACTGCCATTTATAGAATATATTCTTCAACATCTTGGTAATTAAAAACTTTTATGGTTTGGTCAAATCAGCATGTGATCTTTTTCTGAGCATTTTGTTGTGGGTCTGATAGCTTTCTTTATTACCTTTGAACAAATTCTTTTTCATTTTAAATTTAACCCACTAAATGCCAAAGTTTTGACTACCATTTCTGCTTATATAAATGTGGTTTATCAGCTGTTTTACTTCACAAGAAACAACCAACTATTTTGTTCTTCCTTCCACTTTATATCTGGTTTATTCTGCAGCTTATTGTTTCTCTATACTGTTTTCACTCACTCTAAATCATGGAATCAACACCTCCATCCTCCAAGAGAATGAAAACCAGGGCAGTGAAAAGAGGAGGTAGAGTTGAAAGGTGGTTTTCGGGTGAAGAAGAAGTTATTGAGAAGTACCTTCATGAAACAAGTAGGAAGGTGATTAACAATCCAAAGTTAATTTCTTTTATCTGGATGAAAGAGCAAAAACTTATGGAGGTAAGAAGTCTACTGAAGGAGCAATTGCTGAAGAGATTTCTTGAGATGTCTGGAAACATTTATCTAAATTTGGTAAGGATATTTTACACAAACTTTCAAATTGTTGGAGATAACATCTGCTCACATGTGAAAGGAGTAGATATGGAGATTACCCATGATGTATGGACTGTTATCACTAGCTTGAAGTATACTGGATTAAGGATCAACAAAGGGAACATAGAAGTTGTTGAAGAGTTTAATAAAATGCAGTACTACAGGAGTTGTCTCAAGAATCCTCTCTCAAGGGTGAAATTTTTTTCAG
Organism: Phaseolus lunatus; assembly: GCA_013389735.1. Taxonomy (NCBI): domain Eukaryota; kingdom Viridiplantae; phylum Streptophyta; class Magnoliopsida; order Fabales; family Fabaceae; genus Phaseolus; species Phaseolus lunatus. The sequence goes on along the minus strand of CM023864.1, from coordinate 36,468,206 downwards.
TAGGAGGGCTGAAACTGAATGAGAGGCTCATTGCCTTCATCATCTCGTGGATGCTTACTCTAAGGGGCAGCAACCACTCCACCTTGTCTGAAGAAGATCCGATCTTCATCTATTGTATAATAAACAAAGTGAAACTCAACTAGATCCACATCTTCAAAGATCATATGCAAAAAGCAACAAGGTTAAATGACTATCATTACCCTTATGTTGTTTTGGTTTCTAAATTTCTGCATTATTTTGAAGTGGACCTAGAAGAGGATCTTTTTGAAATTGTGAAGACCACAAGTAAGATCAACAATGGTTCCCTAAGTAAGATGGGGTTTACCAAAGTTGATGGTAAATGGGTAAGCAAAAGTGGAGATCAAGCTGGCTCATCAAGTGGAGCTCATGCTGAGGAAGAAAATGAAGTTGTTGCCACTAGAGATGAACCTGTTACTGGAGCATTTGAATTTGGACCAAGTTCTACACACATGAATGAAAGGATAACCTCCATGTCTCCCTTTGAAAGGCTCATGGTGAATAGGATGGATAGCTTTGCTGAAAATCAAAGGAGCCTTCATGAGCTCTGTGACACAAGATTCCAGAATATGGATGCAAGGTTTCAGACCTTGGATGAGCAAATTGAAGCAATGCAGAATCAACTGTTTGAACTCCAGTATGGCAAGGATGACTGAAGATATCTTTCAACTTTCTTTCCCAATTCTAGTTTAAATTTCTAAACAATTTCTTTTTTTTTTTATATGTTGTTTTTCTCCTTCTTTCACTCTATTTGTGAAGACAAATAGGGGGAGAAGTGTTATGGGGTTGTAATATTCTATTTTCTGCACCTACCCTGTTTAAAACTGCTTTAGTTTAGCTATTGTTATCTGCTGCACTCTGGATTTTTAACTGGTTAGTTCTATTTTTTAACTGATTATTTTTTATCTGCTGCATCTATATTTGTTTAACTGGTTTTCACACTGATTTTGCTTATCTTCCTTTTGGAAATTACTTAGTGAAAACTAGTTCTATGATGCTCACTATATTTGGAATGGATTACCCCTTGTACTTGCACATTTTTGTGTTTTGTAGGTAGTCCCAAATTCTAACAGAGCATCCCAAAGCAATCCAGGGATTTGTCTTCATCAAATAGGGGGAGAATGTTGAAAATGAAGTTTTGATGTCTCCAAATCCGTGAAGACTTTGTTGCTGTGTATGGGCATGGGTTCTAGGTAGTTTAGAATTTGTTTAAAACCACTCTTAATCAATTCAAACTTGGATCAATCTATTCTTTAAAAGAAAGAGTTTTTCAAAGTTAAGTGAAAAACAACCTGTTGATTCATCGTTTTAATCGGTTGTTTTTCCCTTAGTTTGTTTTGAGAGGTTTTAAACTGGTTTGACCTTGGTTGACTTAACTGTCAAACCAATTCAATCAGTTGATTCGACAATTCAACCGATTGATATTTGAAAATCCTTAACAGCTTTTCTTAAAACTGTTAAATCTGTTTTCTACGGTTTCAATCTGTTTTGGCTCATGGTTAACTACCATAAACAACTATTTTTGAGAGCTATAAAACTGGGATTACCTCCCTAGTTCAAATATACAGAAAGAGAGATTCAGAAACACTTGTGTGAAAGATTGAATTCAAGATTGCAAGATTGCCTTGGCTTTGCATTGGTTTAAGAGTGGATTAGGATCAACTGTGATTTCCTGTATCAGGTTTAATCTGTTCTATTCACTCTTGTAATTGTTTTTCAATTTCAATTTGAGTGGTCAAGATCACCTCATTGAGGTTGTGGTGTCTGTAATCTGTTGTTGGTTGCATAGTGGAATACCCAATGGCTTTTGGGGACAGGATGTAGCTTTGGTAAGGAGTGAACCAGTATAATTGCTTGTGTACTTTTCTCTCTCTCTCTCTCTCTCACTCATTTAAAACTGTTTGATTTGTGTTTTTAAACTCTGCTGGTATAAACAATCGGTTGATTCGTATAAACAACTGATTGATTTTCTGAAATCAATTAAAAACAGTTCTAATTCTTAGTTGATCTGATTGCTTCTTCTATGATTCTTCATTATAATCCATTATTTGTGAAAATCTTTCCTCAAACAATTCACCCCCCTCTTGTTTAAGCCATTAAATTCTAACACATACTATTCGCTACATCTCGCCTATATAGTCATCATCCGATGACGATGTAAGTTCAATTACAAAATTATTTATTATTCTTCATTCACTCATCCAAAATTAACACATATTTTCAAAACAGTGTGATATGCCACATGAGACTACACAACCTCACTATCAACATCATGTCGGGCCTTCTTCTCAAAACAAATCATTTCAACAACAATCTTTTCGTCCGTCAGATGTTCAACCAACCTAGTTGTTCGAATATAGGGATCAACCTCACATGTCATTTCAATCGTCATTCCATCAACTACGTTTCAACTACTCAACATTTCCATCTCAACAATAATTTTTTATTGGTCCATCAAATCCCTTTACAACCTCTAGCGTGACCCCCCCATCTACCTACAATCCAATGTCATCCATGGAGTATTATCGACCAACAATGCCTTCACAGGCATCCGAAAATCATAATGATGACAATGAAGTCGAAGGCACTGACGATGACATTCCACCTCCGCCCCCTCCTACCCTTCCGTCCGAACAACAACCATAAGGACGACCACGAAGACAACGAAGAAGACCACCATGTGGCACAACTTCTCATAGCTTTTCCTACATTTCTATTTTCTAATAATGTATAAATTGTACTTGTTTATCATTTTATAAATATTGTTTAAATGCTACCCCTTTTATTTATAATTGTATCAATTATAAACGTTATTTCATGAACATAATTTTAAATTTTTAAAAACAACAAAAAAAAATTTAATTTTAACAATATTTAAAAAATACTAAATATTTTACATTTATTACACAACTTATTTTTAATCCAACTTAATTTTAGGTAACTTTGTTTTTTTAAAACAAAATTTAGTTTTAATATTTTTAATATTATTTATCTATAAAATACAAATTTTCACAATATTCTTATTCACTTCATATAATTTTAAACAATTTTTAAATTATTATTATATGTATTTTTTAGTTTTAAAAAATATTAATTATTTTAAAAATATCAACTGAATTTGTCAACCGAATTGACAACTTTAATTGAAATAAAATATACTTAGTTTATTTATTTAGTGTTCAATTTTATTTAAACTGAAATTGTCAATCCGATTGTCAATTTTAATTGAAAAAAAGTTGATAGATTAATAAATTTAATTGACATTTTCTACACCATTAACAACTAAGAAATGTTCTGTAATTTTTTCTGCATTTATCCATTTACTTAAATCTCAAAAAAAAAAGTGCACCATTTTGATAAAATTTCCTTGGGTGTGAGTGAGAAAAGGTGCAGTGTATGTGAAGTATACGTGAGTAAGTGAGTCCGGGAGAAGGGACAAAAGGTGCGTGAGAGTTTTTGTATTGAGTTGAGAGTGAGGAGAGGTATGGTGCTGCACTTTTGTGTTGCAGAGAGTAGTTACGTAAGGAAACAGAGAGTGGAAGTGAAAAAAAAAAAAAAAAAAAAAAAGGTAAATAGTGGGGTGTGAAAAGTAGAGAATGAGATGGGTTAGGAAATGCATGGAGAGAAGCGAAGGGGTATGACCAGTAAAAAGCTGCTGGGCTAGAAGGGGTGTGCAAAGGAAAAGAGGTGGGTTTTTTCTATTTTGGCTTTTTGTGCTTTTTTTAGTTTTCTTTTTGTATCATTTTTTTAACTTTTAGAAATACAGAAAATTTATTATTTTAAGATTTATTTTTTTACTTGTGTTTGTTTATTTACTTTTATTTAAAATATTTTTAAATTTTTTTTCTAATTTTATTTATCCGGACAAAATCGGATGTTAGAGAATATTATTAATATATATAAATCTAAGTTTTAGGCAAACGCTTTGATTAAGCTTTTTCAAAAGTTTTTGAATTTCATAACTAAAATAAAGGTTTTTTAATTGTTCACATGCTTGGTCCATAGTCGTTCGAGTCTCTAGTCCATTAGCCAGAGCGATATATATCGGATGTGTTTTTTAGGTCCAGAAGTTAACCCAAATACGAAGAGGTCAAGTTGGTCCAAGTATGAAGAGATCCAATATATCCAAAAGAACATTTAGTCTCGGTGAAATTAACACGGCCCCACAATAATATAGATTATAACTGATTCAGTCAGTTGTTTGAAACAGATAAAGAGAATACCTAGTTAGAGACGTTACTATGCAAAGATATAATCCCAAAATACTAGGGAAAATATTAACAGATTAATGCAGTTACCAACTCCTAACGAGTGTTATAAAAGGGCCTTGAGACCCTAGACAGCAGGTAAGCTTATTCTACACAATATACACTGCATACTGATATTTAAATGCTCTTATTGACTTGATCATCGGAGTCTTATCAACAAGTGGAACACTCTCATACTGAAGAATTTCAAGAATCTCGAAATCATAATTGCAGCGAAGTCAGAGTTATCCAGAATCCAAAGTTAGAGTAAACTAACATCCACCACCGAGGCCTGATCCAGATTAACTAACAATAACAACTTTCAACAACTTAGTACCTTTGTCTTCTTGATTATATTTAAACAAAATATATCTTCAAAATGAAATATAACCTATATTAAATACTGATATGCTTCAACTTAAAAACTATGCCAATTTAGAAGGTTTTCGAAAACATAGTATTAAACAAGAAAGTTTTTGAAAAATATAGAAACAAATCTAATTTGATTTTAAAATTATGTTTTCATAAATAAATTTTGATACACTTTAAGATTTATAAACTATACGAGAGTTTTTGAAATTATATTACCGTTAGTTTCTAGTATAAAAGGATTTTTTTTTTTAAAAATCCTGAATTTAAAATTATATGATTCTGATTAGATCCAATTATCTTAATATTAATTATTATTTTCAATTATATTCATATTATTTCCAGAAATAATTACGACATGCAAGATAAGCATAAAAGGTTAAAGCAAAAAGATCCTTATAGCTTAGAATCTTACAACACTTTAAAATTCTAATGAAAAAATGAATGTATTATAGTGCGAAATTTGTTCAAACTTTGGGTATAAGACATCCAAACTTCAAGGTTTGAATATATACAAGTGTGGAAAGTTTTTAAAATCCTCATAATAGAAATTATCTTTTGAGACGTCTAATGTGAAAATGACGAAGAAGATGATGAATAAGCTTCGATAGTCATTTTGTATTTATTTATATTTTGTACTTGTTTGTTAAATTTATAATAAAGTAGATAGTCTTATGAAAGTGTGACAAATATTCTCTCAATAATTATATATTTTTTTTATTCAAAAGTGTATCATTATTATTTTTTAATTTAAAAAATGAAATATTGTAATTTTTTATTTAATAAAAATGTATTATTATGTATGGTTAGTGGAATTCTTCTTTTCATATTTTATTTTAGTGTAACAGTAAAAAGATTAAATTCAATGTTATAGAGCAATAATAAAATAAAATGGATATTTTACTTAACACGAATTTTCTTATCTACATTTATTTATATTATAAATACAATTGCATATTTAAAAATAGAGAAAGGAAATGGAATATTTTTTGTTGGCGACTTTCATCTAGAAGCGTAAAAGATTGAAAGCGTATGCCAAACGTATGCATGATGTCAGTAAGACGCCAGTCCAGACTTGGAATTGACGGGACTTATCGGGTAGACTTGGAATTGACGGGACTGAAAATAAGCATTATTATAAAAGTTAAGAGACATGTAGAATAGAAATATTAATGTTTGAATGCAAACAAGTATGAAGAAAAAATTATTCAAAGTTTTAATTTTTTTTAAATCAATATAAATAAATTATAAATTTTGTAGTAGTTCAAAAAAGCAGTTTTCTAATAGAATGTTTTTTAACATATTTTAAAAGTTGTATTATAAATTTTTTAAATTAATATGAAAACAGAAAGAAAGCATTCCCTCGCATTCATATTTTGTGTTCAAAAAAAATATTTTTTTTACATTTTTTTATATTGTTACAAATGAAATCAATAAATATTCCAACACTGTATCATTTGTTTAAGGAAATTCCGTAATACTTTTTGTGTTAGATGAAAATATTTTTTTTAAAAACAAAATATCAATATATAATATGTTTCTATATACGGTGTATTTGATCTCAAATATATTGAAATAATTTATTAAAATTGATAATTAAGTATAGTTTATTTTGAAAATCATGATTCAATTTTAAAAGATATCATAACTTAAAAATAAAAATATATTTAAATTACTTTTGTTCTCAACTCTTAAATAACATGAAATTATTAAATATATTGAAACATAATATTTTATCATTTGTTCATCATATTTTCACCCAAACGAATGTAAGATTTATGCTAATTACTAACTTTCACATTTAAAGCTTTTATATGATTTAATATGATAATGATAATACATTTTATCCATAACAATCCCTTTATTTAACTACTAGAAAAGTTAAGACCAAAGAAAAAGTAACACTGCCTTGAAATTTTTTTGGATATCAATATCCACCCTTCCAAATTTAAATGATAAGGATTCTTACATAGTAACCAAGCAGAAGGATTGGTCCATATTAAAAGAAGAGTCACGAATATATCTGCTGATAACACTTCTTAATAATAAAATATTATATTTAAATAATAATAATAATAAATAAATAAAATTTTAAGAGAAAATAATAATATACATGGTATTGATATGATATAATGATATAAATAAATATATTGTTACATTAGAAACATAGATAAAAATAATTTAAATATATTTATCTATTTTAATTTTTTAAGAATAAAATCATGATAAAATTTTAAATATTAACTCTAATAATATTATTTGAGATTAAATTTTACATTGTTTTAAAGATTCTCTCAATCTTCCTTATAATTTTTTAAAGATAAATCAAATTTCTTTCAGCTCTCACAAAAATCTTTAAAATATTTTTTCCTACTAACCGCTGTATCTAAAAAATCTTGTTTTTTTAACATGAAGAAATAAAGAAGCCATTGCAATTGTCGGAAATACTAGACCCACTAAATGAACAAAAATGGAAGGAAAGTTTATCATAAAAAGGGTACTCGATTTACTATTCGTACTATATCTATCTATTTTTATTTTTGTCTATTTGGATTCTTCTTTTTATTAAAAAAGACATTCTAAAAGAGATAATATATTAGATACATTTTAACAATATTATTTCAACACTTGAAATAAAAAAAATACCATAATCTATATAAATTTTATAAACATGATCTATGTTTTTATTCCAATGTTTTTTAATTTAATCCTATGATTTGAAGCCGCCTCTATCATAACACTTAAAAATTAAGTCAATCTAATTAAGAAGGAAAGAGAATAAATTGGATCAAATTTAAGAGTTGAATAAAACTAACTTATTTGGAATGTAGATTTCAAATTATTTGTTCAATTCTTTCTTTGGAATGTAGATTTCAAATTATTTGTTCAATTCTTTCAATCTAGACACACTTTCAATTGCTACAAAACTTAGGACATCCGATAAAGAATATATAAATTTAGAGTAACCTAATGTTAATTTTAAGGTTCGTTGAATAGGTTCAGAGAAATCAAGAAAAAAATAGTTATTTCTTATGAAGGGTTTTTAAATTTTATAATTTTTAATTTATAGTGACAGTTAAAACACTTTAGAAAAAACGAAGTATTGTTTCATGGTAGTTTTTAATTTTTACGTAAAAAATATTAATAGTTAGAAATAAATTTAAAACATAACAAAAACTATTTATCTAACATTAAATATAATTTACGGGGAAATATTTTATCATAAAATTATATTACAATTTATATATTTAAAGTATTTATTTAATATAAACTTTTACTTATTCGAAATAAACATTTCTTTTGTATCGCACAAAGCTAAATTATTTAGGATTGCGTACTATAATTAAAATGAAACGCTCATTTCTAAAAAGAATTGATAATCTTTTTTTTTTTCAAAAATATATTTTGTGAATACTATATGATAGAGGGTTTCAGAGTGTGACTGTAACATCCCGCCAAATCCTTTTCATATTTATATAGTGAAATAAAGGTAAAACAATAATATCGAAGTGAACATATATATATATATATATATATATATATATATATATATATATATATATATATATAATGAAATTTCTCCTCACAGGGAGTTTAATACATATCCAGTCAGTTTCCAAACTTAAACAAAATACAGCAAAATAGAAAACAGGCGATCTCCTAACAGAAACAGAAAACAGGCGATCTCCTTCCGGCGACCACTCACTGAGGAGCTCTACTTCCTGCAACATCATCTGCTCCCGTGTAAATTATACACGATCATCACAGGTTTAAGAAAACATCCACAAAACAAAAACGCAGGGTAAGCTAGATATTTTAAAGAGAATTTAGATATGAAACTTTAAAATCAAGATAAAACAAATTTTAAGACACCCACGTAAAAACCATCAACTTTCTCATTCCCTTCACATGACCATCAAGTAATCACATATTTCACAATTTCTTCAAGAGTCGTTCAATTCACATAATCCATCAAGTGTCTATCAATTTCAATGTTTCTCATTTCTCACGTCAGACTTCCACTGACTCATCACACATAGACACTTGACACTACTTCCGGAAGACACGTGCATTGACTAGACTCAGAGATCTGCACCTGTCATACTGCACCACTGTGAAATCACACACATTCACAGGGTCGCTGTGAAATCACACACATTCACAAGCGTATAAATGAATCTCAATATCATCACTATCCTAGCATGACAGGGTTAATCCATACAACGGGTCAAGCTCGTTCTCTTTCAAACAACTCACCCATACATATGAACCTCCTTCGACTCTCAACGCCTGAATAACTTCATCTATATGATTCCATTATATCAGGAGAGTCAGGATATCTCATAATAAACGAAAATCCCCGGTCAATGCACACTCTACACGATCTTACACGGTATTTTCTTTCCTGAAAATACTATGCCTTGATCCCACATTCACCATATTCCATACATCATACCACACATAAAGAACAATTCCATCATAGAATACTTTGAATCTTTTCTTAAACAGCCCCACTCACAAAAACAAGCATACCACCGTTCAGGTTTTCGAATAGCATATACATTTTTCATTTCAATCTCAACAAGTTCAAAGCGACACTAAAACAGGGGAGTTCGAAAACAACATTAAAACCGGCGATCACATCCAAAAATAGGGGATTATGCAATAACAGTTGAAAACCGGCGACCACGTTGCCCCATCATCAAAATCATCTAACTTAAGGTTTTCGTTGGAAATAAGGCTAGGTTCCCTTACCTGGACTTGCGCAAAATCTCACTACGAGCTCTAACCCACCGAACTTAAGGATACCCGAACTCTGTTTTTGCGTCCTGATCGAAAACTCGCAGAGAACTTCCCGGGAGTCCAAGGGCAGTCGTCGCTCGTCGTACTGGTGCTTGAGGATGCCTGAATCGCAGCGCGAAGGAGAGAAAAGAGAAGGATGAAGGTAAACTCACTCTGTCACTCTTGAACCACAACAATGTTCTTTGCCTCTCAGAAGTGAGTTTTTGAATCTAAACCAACTTGTCCACTATTTCCGCTGCCTCTACCCACTCTGCAGGAAAGCTTGCGTGCACACTTCCTTGAACAGTATGACCACGTGGGTTCTGCGCACACCAACTCTCTGACGCTAACTATTCTGAAATACCCTTTCTGTCTACGTGTCGCGCATGCAGAACATCTCATGTTGGGAGCCTGGGTCCCACCTTATCTGTGTGAAACACGACATCGCGCAATAACCTTCCACCGATGACTTCTCGCACGATGACTATCCACCGATGTCTCATCCTGGTGGACGACCGATGTCTCTCCCTGGAGGACGACCGATGTCTCTCCCTGGAGGACGACCGATGTCTATCCCTGGCGATGACCGCATGTCTCTCGCCCTGACGATGCCCGCGTGTCTCTCGCCCTGGCGATGCCCGCATGTCTCTCGCCCTGGCGATGCCCGCATGTCTCTCGCCCTGGTGATGACTGATGACACATCGCCACGCCTTGCTGAAGGTTCTTCATCCCACTATGTTACGTCCAAGGTATCACCTCCACATGACTTGGTGACGTCAGTAGCTTCACATTTCTAAGAATAGATCAGCACTACTCCTCGTGCGCCCATGCATGCAACACTAAGGACGATTTCTTATGCTCAAGCATAGAGCTTCGCATGCACAGCGTATCTAAGGCTTAACCCACACCTTGATACGCGTGGTGTTTGGTACCCACTATGGTTGATCTAGTATCTTGACCACATACTAAGTGCACTTTCGGCGATCAGGTACACCATAGGCGACTGGCGATCATGTACACTACAGGCGATTGGCGTTCATGTGTAGTCTAGGCGACATGCGATTATGTACTAACCAGGCGATCTCATAGTCTTCTAAGCTACACTTTCCTTCCTTTTTATTTTAAATAAAAACATACTTAGAATTCATTTAAAATATATTCCTTTTATTCCAATTTAATTTTACAGGTCCTTACATTCTCCCCAACAAGAAAAATTTTCGTCCTCGAAAATTAAATTACAAAGAAAAGAGGTAGGGGTAGGCTTCTCTCATGGTTTCTTCTAACTCCCAAGTTGAATCACCCGATCTGTCATCCCACACCACTCTCACCATGTTGATGGTCTTGCCTCTGAGCTGTTTACTTTGCCGATCGTCAATCCTAACTGGTTTTGCTTCAAAGGACAAGTCATCCTTGATTTGCACATCGTCCACTTCCAGCACATGACTAGGGTCTGCCATATACTTCCTCAGCTGTGATACGTGAAAGACATTATGCAGATTCGCTAAATGGGGAGGTAGGGCGATCTCATAAGCCACTGGACCAATCCTCCTTAAGATCTGATATGGTCCCATGAACTTAGGGGACAACTTCTTTGATCTGATCGCCCGTCCTACACCCTTGGTTAGTGTCACTCTCATGAACACATGGTCTCCAGCAACAAACTCCAAAGGTTTTCTCCTCTGATCTGCATAGGATTTCTGCCTACTTTGAGATGCTCTCATTCTATCTTTTATCTGTTGCACCTTCTCGGTCGTCTGCTAAATCAACTCTGGTCCAACCAATACTGTTTCGCCCTCCTGGTACCAGCACAATGGAGTTCTGCATTTCCTTCCATACAAGGCTTCGTATGGCGCCATCCCTATGCTGGCGTGATAACTGTTATTATAAGTAAACTCCACCAAGGGCAACACCTCATCCCAACTTCCCAATTGATCCAAGACACACGTCCTCAGCAGATCTTCCAAGGACTGGATCGTTCTCTCTGACTGTCCATCTGTTTGAGGATGATATGCCGAGCTCATTCTCAACTTAGTTCCCAAGCAATCTTGTAAGGTCTGCCAAAACCGTGAAGTGAACCTGGGATCTCTATCCGAAACAATGCTGGAAGGCACTCCATGCAACCTCACTATTTCTTTGATGTACAACTGTGCCAACTTGGCCATGGGCATTTTCAAATTCACTGGAAGAAAGTGGGCACTCTTCGTCAGCCGATCTACTATGACCCAGATTGCGTCATGGCCCCTTACCGATCTAGGTAAATGGGTAACAAAATCCATTGCAATGCTGTCCCATTTCCACTCAGGGATATCCAGTTGCTGTAACAACCCGCCAGGTCTTTGATGCTCTATCTTCGCCTTCTGACATGCTAAGCAGGTTGTAACATACTGGGCGATGTCTTTCTTCATGCCCGACCACCAAAATGACTCCTTCAAGTCATGGTACATCTTGTTCATGCTTGGATGTAGGCTAAGGCGACTCTTGTGACCTTCCTCTAGGATCATCTTCTTCAACTCTTCATTTGCAGGTATGCAAATTCTGCCATTAAATCTCAAGATCCCATCATCTCCCATCACAAAGTCTTTAGCCTGATCGGTTCCTAGCAACTCCACAGTACGCCTCAGGTCAGGGTCCTTTAATTGCTTATCCTTTATCATTCCAAAGAAGTCATTAGTTATAGCCAGCTTACTACAACTAATGTGATTAACATGAAATTCTACCCCAAGGTTTAAGTCTCTGAATTGCTCGATCAGTTTCTGCTCTTCCATCATCATGGTGGCTACTTGTATTGATTTTCTACTCAAAGCATCTGCCACTACATTGGCCTTCCTTGGATGATACATGAGTTGAAAATCATAGTCCTTTAGAAACTCCATCCACCTTCTTTGTCTCATGTTTAGTTCCTTCTGATCAAACAGGTATTTCAGGCTCTTATGGTCACTGAACACCAGGAACCGAGCTCCATATAAATAGTGCCTCCAAATCTTCAAGGCAAACACCACAGCCGCCAACTCCAAATCATGAGTAGGATAGTTTCTCTCATGAACCTTGAGTTGCCTTGAAGCATATGCAACCACTCTTTTTTATTGCATCAAAACACATCCCAAACCCTGATGTGAAGCATCACAGTAGACATCAAAAGGTCTTCCTACATCTGGGATCACCAGCACTGGAGCACTAGTCAACCTTTCCTTTAGTTCCATGAAGCTCTGCTCACATCGGTCGGTCCAAGCAAAAGGTTGATCCTTGCGAGTCAACTATGTTAAAGGAGCCACTACCTTGGAAAAGTCCTCAATAAACCGCCGATAGTAGCCAGCTAGACCCACAAAACTCCTTATTTCTGTGACTGTCTTAGGACGTTCCCACTGAAGCCTGCCTCCACCTTGGCTGGATCCACTGAGATCCCCCGAGCAGATATCACATGTCCTAAGAAGTTAACTTCCTTCAGCCAGAACTCACACTTAGAGAACTTGGCATAGAGTTGCTTCTCCCTCAGGATCCCCAACACCGTCCTCAGATGTTACTCATGTTCTTCCTCAGTCCTTGAATAAATAAGTATGTCGTCTATAAAGACTACAACAAACTTATCCAAGAAAGGACGAAAAATCCTATTCATGTAGTCCATGAACAGAGCTGGAGCATTTGTCACTCCAAACGGCATCACCACATATTCATAGTGTCCATAACGAGACCTAAATGCCGTCTTTTGCACATCTTCAGCTTTCACCAAAATTTGGTGGTATCCCGTTCTCAGATCAATCTTTGAGAACACTGAGGCTCCATGCAGTTGATCCATCAAATCATCAATTCTTGGCAGAGGGTACTTGTTCTTGATAGTCAGCTTATTCAACTGCCTGTAGTCCACACATAACCGAGACCCTCCATCCTTTTTCTTAACTAGAAGCACTGGAGCCCCCCATGGAGATACACTAGGCCTGATGAATCGTCTCTCCAACAACTCTTCCACTTGTTTCTTTAACTCTACCAACTCGGCTGGAGCCATTCTGTAGGGCGCCATTGACACTGGTCCAGCTCCAGGTACCAAATCAATAGAGAATTCCACTTCTCTCTTAGGAGGTAGTCCAGGTATTTCTTCTGGAAATACATCCATGAAGTCCTTAACCACATGTATACAGCCCATCTCTTCTTCATTCTTCACTCCCCCTTTAGCTAGGATCACAAAACACGTTGCCCCTTCTTTCAACTTCGACCTCACATGCTGAGCAGATATCACATCTGACTCTTGGAGATCGGGGAACACCACCTTCTGGCTACCGCAATCTATGAGAACGTGATTGGCAGATAGCCAATCCATTCCTAGGATAACATCCAAATCCTGCAGAGGTAGACAGACCAAATTTACTTTGAACCTGCGTCCCTCTACTATCACTGGACATTCTGGGCAAACTGTGGAGGTCAAAACCTGTCTTGATGCAGGTGTGGAGACCAACAGTTCAAACGGCAGCTCCTTCACTAGAAGGCCCAACACATCTACGCACAAGCTTGACACAAAAGCGTGTGTCGCTCCAGAATCAAACAAAACTCTAACGCATCTATCAGCTATAAAACAAGCACCTTGCACCAAGTTACCTGACTGAGACGCCTTTGCTCCTGTCATGGCAAACACTCTCCCTGCTGCCTGAGGTCTGCTGCCTTCATTCCTCATCTGTTGGGAACCACCGGATTGAGTCATCCTATTCTGGGTAGGACAATCTTTAGCAACGTGTCCCGTCTTCTGGCAGGCAAAACATCTTCTCTCTGAATCTCTCTTGGGGCACACATTGGCTGTGTGTGGTCCACCACAATGGAAACATTTAAGTTTCCAGGGTTGTTGCTGCTGAGACTGGGGCGGTGCTGCTTTTGCCCTATGCTGTGGAGGTCTCGCATAAGACTTATTCTGTTGTTGCTGCACCCTGGCCTTCCTACTGGAAGAATCCCCTGGGCGTGACCTGATCACCCGAGACTCACCCTTTTCTAGAGTCTCCACCATCTTCGCCTTCTCCACCAAGGCGTGAAATTCTCTTATGCACATAGGTGCTATGGTCCTCTTTAGTTCATGCTTCAGTCCTTCTTCAAATTTCCTGCACCTCCAAGCCTCAGAGGTAGCTTGGGTATAGAATCGGGCGAGGTACTCAAATCGAGCAGCATAGGCGTTCACAGACATATCCCCCTGCTCCAACCTTAGGAACTCAGCTTCCTTCGCAAACCTTGCGCTGTCTGGGAAGTATTTCTCCAGGAACCTCACCCTGAAGCTCTCCCAATCCAACACTTCCTCTCGGGCCTCCATCATCTGCTGAGTTCCCATCCACCAGAACTCAACTTCTCCAGACAGAAGATATGTGGCGAATACCAGCTTCTTATCTTCAGGGCAGGAGGTCACCCTGAAGATTTTCTCTAAACCCCTGACCCATTGATCTGCTTGGTCAGGAGTAGCATTCCCACTGAACTTAGGTGGGTTGTGCCTGAGGAACTCGGTCAGTCCCATCTGCTCCTGAGGCTGACCGACGTTGGGAGCTGTTGCAGCCGATCTGGCGGTCTCCCATTGCTGCATTGTAGCTTGGTGATTCTGAGACATCGCCGCATTCTGCTGCTGGATGGCACTCGCCATCATCTCAATGGCCCTGGCGATCTGGCCCATTTCAGCAGAAGGTTGGGGAGGGGTAGGCTGTCTAGGAGCCATTCTTCTCTGTAGAAGATTAGGGGAAAAAAACTATTATTCTCTACTCATATTCCTATAAAATGAACTTGATAAAGAATCAATTCATTTAGAAGACCACACTAGGTCTTACAAAGGCCAGCATCTCAAATCCATCTAGAATTTGAGTTTATCAGCAAGATCAATATACTTATACAAGCGCATCACCAAAACAGCTACTGGTATAAAACCATCAATTCAAACGACCACTTTCAATCAATACAAAAACACTCAATAAAATGAAATAAAACACACCAGAATTCAATATATGCTAAACATCAAACTTTCAGAATTTAAGATTGAGAATCATCTTGATCCAGTTATGAGTGTGCACCCTCACTACTTTATCAAGATCCTTTCATTCTTAATATTAAGATTTTCAGTTAGGGCATATATTCACTAAAGCACACACAAAATTTCAATACAAAAACGTTTGAAAACCTTTCACTATAGTTTTTATTTAAAACTCAAATAAATTTTATGAGCAGAAGAAACACAATGGATCCACAGCCCTCAGGTCATCCTAAGGACGAACTGCTTTGATACCATTAATGTAACATCCCGCCAAATCCTTTTCATATTTATATAGTGAAATAAAGGTAAAACAATAATATCGAAGTGAACATATATATATATATATATATATATATATGTAATGAAATTTCTCCTCACAGGGAGTTTAATACATATCCAGTCAGTTTCCAAACTTAAACAAAATACAGCAAAATAGAAAACAGGCGATCTCCTAACAGAAACAGAAAACAGGCGATCTCCTTCCGGCGACCACTCACTGAGGAGCTCTACTTCCTGCAACATCATCTGCTCCCGTGTAAATTATACACGATCATCACAGGTTTAAGAAAACATCCACAAAACAAAAACGCAGGGTAAGCTAGATATTTTAAAGAGAATTTAGATATGAAACTTTAAAATCAAGATAAAACAAATTTTAAGACACCCACGTAAAAACCATCAACTTTCTCATTCCCTTCACATGACCATCAAGTAATCACATATTTCACAATTTCCTCAAGAGTCGTTCAATTCACATAATCCATCAAGTGTCTATCAATTTCAATGTTTCTCATTTCTCACGTCAGACTTCCACTGACTCATCACACATAGACACTTGACACTACTTCCGGAAGACACGTGCATTGACTAGACTCAGAGATCTGCACCTGTCATACTGCACCACTGTGAAATCACACACATTCACAGGGTCGCTGTGAAATCACACACATTCACAAGCGTATAAATGAATCTCAATATCATCACTATCCTAGCATGACAGGGTTAATCCATACAACGGGTCAAGCTCGTTCTCTTTCAAACAACTCACCCATACATATGAACCTCCTTCGACTCTCAACGCCTGAATAACTTCATCTATATGATTCCATTATATCAGGAGAGTCAGGATATCTCATAATAAACGAATCACCGGTCAATGCACACTCTACACGATCTTACACGGTATTTTCTTTCCTGAAAATACTATGCCTTGATCCCACATTCACCACATTCCATACATCATACCACACATAAAGAACAATTCCATCATAGAATACTTTGAATCTTTTCTTAAACAACCCCACTCACAAAAACAAGCATACCACCGTTCAGGTTTTCGAATAGCATATACATTTTTCATTTCAATCTCAACAAGTTCAAAGCGACACTAAAACAGGGGAGTTCGAAAACAACATTAAAACCGACGATCACATCCAAAAACAGGGGATTATGCAATAACAATTGAAAACCGGCGACCACGTCGCCCCATCATCAAAATCATCTAACTTAAGGTTTTCGTTGGAAATAAGGCTACCTTCCCTTACCTGAACTTGCGTAAAATCTCACTACGAGCTCTAACCCACCGAACTTAAGGATACCCGAACTCTGTTTTTGCGTCCTGATCGGAAACTCGCAGAGAACTTCCCGAGAGTCCAAGGGCAGTCGTCGCTCGTCGTACTGGTGCTTGAGGATGCCTGAATCGCAGCGCGAAGGAGAGAAAAGAGAAGGATGAAGGTAAACTCACTCTGTCACTCTTGAACCACAACAACGTTCTTTGCCTCTCAGAAGTGAGTTTTTGAATCTAAACCAACTTGTCCACAATTTCCGCTGCCTCTACCCACTCTGCAGGAAAGCTTGCGTGCACACTTCCTTGAACAGTATGACCACGTGGGTTCTGCACACACTAACTCTCTGACGCTAACTATTCTGAAACACCCTTTCTGTCTACGTGTCGCGCATGCAGAACGTCTCATGTTGGGAGCCTGGGTCCCACCTTATCTGTGTGAAACACGACATCGCGCGATAACCTTCCACCGATGACTTATTGCGCGATGACTATCCACCGATGTGTCATCCTGGCGGACGACCGATGTCTCTCCCTGGAGGACGACCGATGTCTCTCCCTGGAGGACGACCGATGTCTATCCCTGGCGATGACCGCATGTCTCTCGCCCTGATGATGCCCGCGTGTCTCTCGCCCTGGCGATGCCCGCATGTCTCTCGCCCTGGCGATGCCCGCATGTCTCTCGCCCTGGCGATGCCCGCATGTCACTCGCCCTGGCGATGACTGATGACACATCGCCACGCCTTGCTGAAGGTTCTTCATCCCACTATGTTACGTCCAAGGTATCACCTCCACATGACTTGGTGACGTCGGTAGCTTCACATTTCCAAGAATAGATCAGCACTACTCCTCGTGCACTCATGCATGCAACACTAAGGACGATTTCTTATGCTCAAGCATAGAGCTTCGCATGCACAGCGTATCTAAGGCTTAACCCACACCTTGATACGCGTGGTTTTTGGTACCCACTATGGTTGATCCAGTATCTTGACCACATACTAAGTGCACTTTCGGCGATCAGGTACACCATAGGCGACTGGCGATCATGTACACTACAGGCGATTGGCGTTCATGTGTAGTCTAGGCGACAGGCGATTATGTACTAACCAGGCGATCTCATAGTCTTCTAAGCTACACTTTCCTTCCTTTTTATTTTAAATAAAAACATACTTAGAATTCATTTAAAATATATTCCTTTTATTCCAATTTAATTTTACAGGTCCTTACAGTGACTAAACCAATTTTCATGTACCTATATAAATCTTTTGCATGAACAAATTACAAGAAAATCAACATTAAACGTTACTGTGGTTGACCCTAACAAATTAAAACTAATATTAATTAATTAATACTATGGAATGCATTCTAAAATCATGGAAGATATTTTGGAAGGAATGTATTATTCTCATATTAAGCTTTACATTCTTTAATAATGATAATGTTTAAAAAAAATATTTCATAATTCTAAATAAATAGACAAAAAAAATCATTAAGCATCTTTGTCTTCATTTTCAACATAAAATAAATAAATAAAATAAATAGAAAAAATAAATTGAGTTAAAGATGAAATTAATTGAAAGAGTAATTAGAAAAAGACCATTTTGTGGGAGACGAGCTTCCTTTTTGGTGGGAAGGCTCCACCTTCTGGGAAAAAAAAATTGTAAATAAGGACATTTTGGTGTGAACATGTTTATATAGAAAAAGGGAAAATTTTGAGATCTTAATGGTACAAATTAGCCTTATATAACACTATTTTCTATCTTTAACTTTGAATCTTTGATTGAAACTTATCTACACGATATAAAAAAATTATTAAATAAAAATTAATTTTAAAGATAAAAAATAATTAATTATTAGAGATTAAAAAAAATTTAATTTCTAAATTAGGTTTTATTATTGTTAAATAATTTCTAAATTGATATGTAATTAACTATTAAGGTTTTAATGAATAATTATTTAAATTATAAATTTGGTAACAAAAACCTTAGTAACTAATTACATACCAATTTAAAAACTATTTACCAATAATAAAAATTAATTTAGAAATTTAAAATTTTTTAGTATATAAAATAGTTTCTAATTTATCAATATAACAACTAATTATTTTTTTCTCCAAAATTAGTTTCTATTTAATAATTTTTTTATAGTGGCGATTTCTATTTTAAGTCATTATTGACACACAAATTTACATAAATAAGATTAGAATTTCTAACCCATAAATAATATTAGTGTAAACTCAATTAATACTAACGAAAATAAATATTAAAAATCATATTAGTCTAAGTTATACTAATATTAATTTAAATAAATATTAAAAATAAATAAAATTAATGTATATGTTAATAAATATAAATATTAAAAATAACTAAAAATTAGTATTAACTAAGTGATGACAAACTCTAATAAGTATTAAAATTAGATTAGACCATAACTTAATTAAATGTTAAGAATAAAATGTTAAAAAATTATATTAGCATTCAAAATAAATATAAATATTAAAATTAAATAAAATTAGTATAGATTACATTGTTGTGAACTTTAATATATTCAATTTTATTAAGTTGACTATATTTGTGTTATATAACTAAAATTATTATTTGTTAATGGTAAAAGAAAACTTAAATATATATATATATATATATATATTGTATATTTCCATTTTTTTTATACTAAATAACTTGTATTACATAGTGAACAAATTAAATTTATTATGTTTCACCTTAGTGAAACACTACGGTTAAATTGTCGCACATCTTCTTTATTCCTTTGAATGTATGCATCTTGGAGTATTCTTATTCAGATAACTCATATATGGTGTGTCTTGCCTTGGAGTTAAGCAAGTACTTTTGCTTTTGTTCATTGGCCATAGGATTATTGTTGTCTACTGGAATATAGTTGTCATTCAATCATGTCCACCATATCAATGTGCCACTAGTTGTCAAACTTCTCTCTTCTGAAAAATAAGAGGTTTTGTAAGGACCTAGAAAAAAATTTAATTGGAATAAAAGTGTTATATTTAAATAATTTCTGAAGATGTTATTATTTAAAATGAAAAGAGCTTGTAATAGAAGTTTCATGGTGGTCAGACCTCGGACGTCGCCCAAGGTTTGAGGTCAGCTGGTAGAGGTCGGTCGGGGGACCATAGGGGGTTCCAAAAATCACACGTATTAAGGTGTGATTTGCACCTTAGATACGCTATGCATGCGAAACTCTATGTTGGGGCATAAGAGATTGTCCTTAGTGTTGCATGCATTGGAGCGCGAGGAGTTGGTACCGACCTGTCCTCGGGCAGGAGAAGCTACCGACGTCACCGAGTCATGTGGGAGTGATACCACAGACTTAGAGGAATGGGAGGACGAGCCCTCAGCTGGGTGTGACGATGTGACATCGGTGACCAGAGTGAGGCGATGTGTCCTCGTCACACACAAGGGCGATAAGAGATCGCCAACAGGATGAGAGGAACATCGGTCATCAACCAGGATGGGAGACACATCGGTCATCTTCCTGAATGAGACATCAGTTGTCTGCCAAATGGAGAGACATCGAACATCGGTCGTCTTCCAGGGTGAGGAATCAGTCATCGCCGGTATGAGAGGAATCAGTCATCGCCGGTATGAGAGGCATCAGTCATCGCCGGTAGGTGAGGAATCAGTCATCGCCGGTATGAGAGGCATGGTCATCGCGCGAGCAGTCATCAGTGGATGGTTATCGCGCGATGTCGTGTTTAACGCAGATAAGGTGGGACCCAGGCTCCCAGCATGAGCGTTCTGCATGCGCGACACGTAGACGGAAAGGGATGTTTCAGAATAGTTGGCATCAGAGAGTTGGTAAGGCAGGTAACCCAAAGTTTGGTACGCACAGAGACATCATGTGGCAGTTCTGTTAGAGGAAATGTGCACGCAAACTTTCCTGCAGAGTGGGCGGTGGCAGCGGCATTGCTGGGCAAGTTGGTTTAGATTCAAAACTCACTTCCTGAGAGGTAGAGAACGTTGTTGTGGTTCGAGAGTGATAGAGTGAGTTAGTCTTCATCCTTTTCCTTCCTCTCCTTCACTTTGCGATTTAGACCTTCTCACACACCAGTTGACGATCGGCGACTGCCCCTGGATTCCTGACGTTTGTGCCCTGCAAGTTTTCTGATCAAAGCCGTGAAACAAAGTAAGTCCTCCGTGCTCTGTTTTTAGAGTCGTTTCTGAACTTGAGAGAGTTGCGTCTGCATGGGCTTTGCATTCAACTCTTTTAGCTTCAGAATTAGTCTTTGTTAACGCAGAATATGGGTAAGGTCGTTAGTTTTATGACTAAGGCTCCATGGTGCAGGTTAAGGTATCCTTAAGTCTCCGTGGGTTTGGAGCTCTTAGTGAGGTTTTGCGCTAGTCCAGGTAAGGGAAGCTAGCATTCGTTCAATAAAAACCTTAGGCTAGAAGATTCTAAAGTTGGGGCGACGTGGTCGCCGGTTTCAAACTTTCTTGCACGATGCTCTGTTTTTATGTGTGGGGCGACGTGATCGCCAGTTCTAATATTTGTTTCGAAATCCCCTGTTTTAGTGACGAATTGAAATTGTCTGATAATGAAATGTGAACTGTATATGATTTTCGAAATTCTGAACTTGGTTTTGATTGTTGCTGTGATTTGGAACCGTCCATTACGTGTTGTATGATGCATTGTATGTTGTGAATGTGGGATCAAGGCATAGTATTTTCAGGAAAGAAAATACCGTGTAAGATCGTGTGTAATGTGCATTGACTAGGGACTTGTCTAGAAGGAGATATCCTGACTCTCCTGATATAATGGAATCATATAGATGAAGTTATTCAGGCGTTGAGAGTCGAAGGAGGTTCATATGTATGGGTAAGTTGTTTGAAAGATAACTAAGTTGACCTGTTGTATGGATTAACCCTGTCATACTGGGAGAGTGATGATATTGAGATTTATTTATGCGCATGGCTGTGTGGATTCACAGCGACCCTGTGTGGATTCACAATGGTGTAGTATGACAGGTGCAGATCTCTGAGTCTGAGTCAACGCACGAGTCTTCTGGAAGTAGAGTCAAGTGTCTATGTATTGTGAGTCAGTGGAAATTCTGACGTGAGAAAGATGAATATTGAAAATTGTTGATAGACACTTGATGGTTGTGTGATATGAATGAGAAAGTGATGGATTTTATGTGGGTGTTTAAAAGCTGATTTATGTTGATTTTAAAGTTTCGTATTTCAAGTTTTTTTTTGAATAGCTAGCTTACCATGTGTTTTGTGTTGTGTTTCGTGTTCTTAAAACTGTGATGATCGTGTGAAATTTACACGGGAGCAGATGATGTTGCAGGTAGTAGAGCTCCTCAGTGAGTGGTTGGACAAGGAGATCGCCTGTTCTTATGCTGTATTTTGTTTTATTTTGAAACACTGGATGGTTATGTATTAAAATTCCCTAAAGAAGGGATATTATTTTGAAGTACAATGTATGGGATGGATGTATTTTATCATATATACATATGCTAATTTTGATATTATTGTTTTATGTTTATTTTATGATATAAATATGAATAAGATTTTAGGGGCGTTACAGGTTTGTTAATTATCTTTGTTAAGACGATTTAGTCTTAGACTATCTCATAGTAAAATATTTCAAGCATGTTTTTTATGATAACAAAAACTTACAATAATAAAAATTTTTGAAACCGAAAACAAAATCGTGCTATGAGAAAAATAATGCATCAGATGCACAAGACAAATCACAAACAACGCTAGACGGTGGTCATACTGCAACAAAACTCAATGGACCAAGCATCATACTCTAAGACGAAGGCTAACACATAAGTGCTCAAAGATAAATGTGTTAGACTATGTTGTTGGACGCATTGGATGATATACTGAGAAGACATATAAAGTATGAACGTTACAAAAACCAAACAATGATCAAATAAATGTGGCGAAATGATGATAATGTATTGGACGAATAAGTGTCAGGGAAGTTCCCAAACTTACCCCTTTCACTTTATATATGCTTGAATGTTTATCAGATGTTTTTTGAACACATTTTGACTAAGCCAAATCATATAAATTATTTTTGAATCAAAATGCATTGTTTTAATTAAGATTTAAAATCTACAGTGAGAAAAATCAATATGTCTTGAATGATTAATGAAAGATATTTTGCACGAGCATACATGTGTCCTATTTCTTTAAAGGGTTTTCGAAACATATTTTGTGAAATATATTAAAGAGAAATAGATTTATTCTAACTTGAATATATCAATATTGTTTGAATATATGAGAATGAAATGTATTAGTAATTCCAAGATATTAAGAGATTATTGTTTAGTGATATATTCGCTCTAACATATTGAAAATATTAATATCATTGGTAATCACAAATGTTTCTAAATGTGATTTTAGGAACAATCAAGACACAAAGGAGAACATGCCCAAGTTTCCTTATTAAGCGTCCAACGAGCATAATGAAGTTATTGTAGAGTGAAATTCATGGAAAGTCATTGATGACATTCAAAGTCGTTACAATAACGAAAGAGAAAGATAATATATGAGAAATACAATTAAGAATAACTTAAGTAAGAAAGAGCATTAAAGATGCAAGCTAGAACTTTCCTTATTTAGTGTATAATATTATGAGGAGTCATTACAACATTCGTGATGAGCTAATTAAAGAAGAAATTCAAAGAACGAATATGTGACAAAGTGGAGATTGAGATTCAAGATTATATCCAACGATCAAATCCACAACAAAGATAGAAAGAATTTAAGAGAGCATTGAAGCCAATTATAGATGGCAAAGAAGCACAGTAAATGATCAAGCAATCACTTCCATATTCAGCGTCCAAGGCAATTACAATGAAGAAATTGTGACAGATATGATTAAAATATCAGTCACATGCATTAAAGGGTTAACGTTCACATCAAAGATAATAAAGAAAACAATTCAAATTGTTTCATATGCTGAAAGACACAGAGAATATAATCAAAGCAAAAGTTGTCATATTCAGTGTGTGACGTGAAGAATATGAACAATGCACAAGAATGAAGGATACCCATAGATTACAATATTAAAGAATCAATGTTCACATTTGGATTGAAAGAAAAAATAATTTGAATACAATTGAAGTCCAAGACGCAGAGGAATCAGTCAAGAACAAAGATTTCCATATCAAGTGTCTAACGTCAAAATGAACAAAGAGAAGAATCAAAGCTTCAACGATCATAATCTGAAACCTATATAAAGACCTTGAAGATGAAGAAGATATACACAAGCATACAAGATTATACAAAGCAATTAAGCGTTTGTATAGTCTTTCTAAGAGAATATTTCATATCTTCTTATTAAAGCATTCATAGTTGGGGAGTGAGTTATATTGAAAATCCTTCATTGTGTGAAGATTACCCTGTGAGCTTTCACTATTTTCTCTCTTGTCGAGAGTGTTTTTCTCACTTGTTGAAAGGTCTTAGTCTCAGGGGGAGATTAAGACTTGCTTCCTGGAGAGGTGTTCCATACTTTGCCTAAAGAGGTGGAAAATACTTGTGTACCTGAAGAGGTAGAGAATAGTTGAGTTGATAAAGGCTCTTAAGCGGGTTGCTTAAGTAGACTGGACGTAGCCCAAGTTGTTGGTGAACTAGTATAAATTCTGTATACTTTTCTCTTTATCCTTTGTCTTTTAGATATTGTTTTTTCCTGATAATTTTTGTAGGTAATAAATTGAGTTCATGCTCTATTCAACCCTCCTTTTAAAGCTAACTATAACTTTAATATTTTCTATTTTTGTCCATTAGTTTTGTAAGATCATCCTCAACTCCTGTAAAAGAACTAACCCATTGCTCTAAATAGGTTACTTAACAGATTTTTACAATGCTTTTTCGAAAGATAAATATGAGTAAATGGTCTTACGATAGCATTTATTAGTTTGAAAATTTTCAAAATGATTTTGCTAAAACCTTTTTTAGGATATAAAAGCATAATATAAACATATAATAGAAATAACAACGAAAACTTGTTTTATACTAGTTCACTCAAACTGAGTTATGTTCAATTTTCCTTTAAAAACTCTTAAATGGTTTCACTATAATCAAACTGATTACACAAGTATTTTTTGACATTGAGTCATTTATGATTTTTATGAGTATTTTATAAGTATCATTCTTGGCTAGTACAAAGAAACAAGTTGTTTGAATACAAGGAAAAACTCTCTACGAGAGCATATGAAATTTAAGCTCTTTTTAAGGTGAGATAACATCATAATAAGGGACAAAGAAAATGCATTCTCCATTTAATCCCATTGTATGCAAGGATTACAATGTGCAATTTTTAATATGATCATTAGTTTATTATTATTTTTGCATGGGAGGATATCTTTATTTATATAAGCCTTAGGAAATGACCATTGCTAGTTGGTGTGTTGATCTTTTGTTGAATGGTGTTAGAGCTTTATTTGGGTTGATAATCTTTTAACGAACACATTTTTGTATTGCACTTAACTTGTTGTGCTTAAAGCAACTTTCACTCTAATAACCATTTTCTTGTAGTGAAAACATCATATCCATCATGCATGTTCATAAAGCTTTTTTTGTTTGGTGTACTATTGTGTCAAAATTGTCATAAAAAGAAGTGAGTCAACTTATGTACGTCGTAGACAATCAAATGCATCTTGTGAAATGTAGTACGTCTTGTGCATTGTGGCTTGTTTCGATCGAGTCTTCTTATGTTACATATTCTCTAAAAACTTATTTGTGTAGACTATATATTCTAATGTTGATAATATGATGATGCATTGTAGGTAGATTGTCTTTGGTTCTGTTAACACAAGTAAATAAAATCATTAGTTTATCAAAATTGAATATTATTTGTTATGATCAAAATATATATAATAAACATGTCTTATTGAGATTGTAATAACACTTAAGACTAGATGGTCAAGTGTAGACTGTTAAGAGTAGACCATCCAAGTGTAACATACTTGAGTGTTATACTC
The DNA here is from genome assembly GCA_013389735.1 of Phaseolus lunatus. Taxonomy (NCBI): domain Eukaryota; kingdom Viridiplantae; phylum Streptophyta; class Magnoliopsida; order Fabales; family Fabaceae; genus Phaseolus; species Phaseolus lunatus. Next base: position 36,442,272 of record CM023864.1, on the reverse strand, counting down.
TTATAGAAAAGTGAATTGTTATGACTTTTCTTTTGTTCAAGTGATGATCACATGAACAACTCAGATTTAGAGGAGATAGAATTAGTTCAACTTTTTTCTCACTTGAGCATCCACAAAATGCTTAAGCGCCTATGAGAAATAATTGTTTCGGCCTCTTCAAACTATAAGTTATAGTTTGAGTGAAGATCTCTATCGTTTGAGTGACTAGTTAGATACTTGAATAATGATGTTTTATCAAAACATTAAATGTCTTAAATGTCATGCTTGAGTCTTTTTTAAACAACTATCTAGTCACTTCAGCAATTTACTTGATCATCAAAATTTAATTTGATGTATTCATGTCTCAAATCAATTGGATTGAATCACTTAATTGTTTTCCTTAAGCAATCATTTAATACTTAAATAAATTATCATAATAAACTAACATAGTTTACATTCAAACAAATATAACTACAACATTCAAGGAATATATACCCTATTTATTCATCAAGTATATCCACCTCTATGAAACAACATCATTAACAAGAAATCCAACAATTTCAATTCAATATTAAAATTCTAATTTAGTTTGGTAACAACATAAAACTCAAGGAATTATCTATACCCTCCTTGTCTATCAAAACTCAAACTTACAAAAATAATTCAATATGACATTAAATCCTATAGGTGTATCTAATTTATAATTTACAATTTTAAATTAATTTGGTCCATAAACTTCCGTTAACGTTCCTTTTCTTAGAATATTTCATCTGTAGAGACTATTGCTTTAAAAATAAAGAAAAACTAGGAAACTCTTAACTTTTATCTCAGAGAACTTGATTTACAAACCACTTTAGATTCATCTTTAATATCCAATCTCATATAAAAACAAGTAAACATGAAAAAAAAAACTTGCTCTAATGAAAAATCTAATCAAATAGACCTGTGTTTAGTCGTCTTCAAGAGTTCAGAAAAAATTCTAGAAAAAGATGAATAATGTTTAAAAATTTAAAGAAAATATAGAGAAAGTTAAAAGAAAATAACTTTTAGAAAGGTGAATTTTTTTTATAAAATAAATAATAAAATAGTTAAATTTTGAATTGATATTCTTAAAATTTATTATTTGAGATCATCTCATCTAATCCTCGTAAAAACATATAATTGTATGATATGGAAAGAACATTGAATGGATTGTTTTAAGAACTCATGGTAGATGTTCTAATATTTTTGTTTAATGAAGTGTTGTTGTTATGAAAGAACCATGTAATTGCGTGATAAATAGTAGTTGTCACAATTTGATGGACCATTTTTTAGCGTCCCTTGTACTTCATTATTGTTAATTAATAAAGTGCATTTGATTGGAATATGGTGATGTAACGGATAATGGAATATTGCGGATCTTGTTTGAAGCAAAGTGGTCAATTCATAAGAAATTTTTTTGGTAATGGAATTATAGGTGTTGGACGTTGGTGGGACTATTTTATAACTAAACGTTACTTTCATAGTGTTCCTTCCACACTCAAATTGAACTGTCACTTATTTGGCATGATTATTATAAAACCCAGTCAAAAAAGACTCAGTCCATATAATTGTAACACCACTGCTATATACCAATATTTTTTCCAAAATCGCACTATCACTTCATCTGCTTTAATGTTATTTACTGGATTTCAAACTAAATCTGGAAAAGTTATTCTTTGAAAATGTCTTTGGTAAAGGAAAGATAAAGAGTAAGAAAATAATAAATAAAAGAATTCAGAAAAAAATTAATAGAGGAAAATAATTTTTTTTATTAAAAAAAATAATGAATAAATACGAGATATTTTAAAAATGCTTAAATTCTTATATTTTAGAGAAAAATAAAGTAAGACAACTTTCGTGAGGAAAGAAAGAGAGTAAAAATAAATGAAAAATAAAGTAAAAATAATAATAATGAGATTCACTTCTTTTATTAATTATTTTTTTCTCTTTTCAAACAAATTTAATTTAATTTATCTATTTTAGTTTTACTCTCTCCAATCAAATAAATCGTATGAAAAGGGGTGATGAGATTTTGGTAGGCGTGCAAATTTGTGAAGAAGGAACTTTTCTAATAATAAACTAATTATTATAATATTTAGTCTTATAAATATAAACTTAGTCTTTGTAATTTTTAAATTTTTAGTTTCTATAATTTTTTATAGTTTATTTTCAACATTTTAAAGGGTTTTTATCTTTTGTTCATTTAGTTAATATCATGAAAAAAAAAACATATCAATAATTTTTTTTATCAGTAAAACATACTAATAATGCAATTGATGGTTATGGTTTAATAGTTAAATTAGAATTAGAATAATTTCACTCGATATTGTCTAACACATTACAACATCGTACAAAAATAATAGTATAGATAATGATAGATGAACCGAAATTGTTTTTCAACAAATTTATTAGTAAAATCACTCAAAGAATTTTCATCTTATATATAAATAATAAAGTTAACAATAACAATAAAATAAAAAGAAGATTTTAAATTGTTATGCAAAAAATTAAAGTAAACAATAAAGAAATAGTAAAAAGAAATAGGTTAACTCTCAAGCTTTTCCAGTAATAAATCATTCATTCAATCATCCAAATAAAATCTAAGTGATCGAACATGTGTCAGCTGAATATAATCGAATCTAATTAACAAAACATGTCTCCACTGATTTATTCAGTACCTTACTCGTCTCTATGCATTTACTTATAAGGTTTCTAATATTTACCTCTTGAATCATGTGTCCAAAAGATTGTTCAGAAAACTAAACAAGCGTTTAAATTAAAGATAGAATTGAATTATCATGCATTCAAAAATAATTTCCAAAACGACAATTAAACTCAGAAAAAAAAAAACTACACATTTAGTACAATAAGATATTGAAAAACAAAACTTTAATTTCACATAACCTTAAAATTCATTGTAAAATTATAAGAGAATCAACCAAAAGGAGTTTAGTCTTTCATGCGGAAACAAAATGAAAGAATTACAAAAAGAAAATAAAGAAAACTTTAATGCTCCGTTTTTCTAACGCATTGTCAAGCTTGATCCTTTCTCCCTAAAGTTAGCATCTTTTTATAAGTTTCTTTGCTACAAGGATCTCATAATTATAATTTGGTTAAGATATTGTTTACAGTTTCTCAATTTCAAACTTTTCATAATTCAAAGATTCTATTTCTAGTTTTATCACAAAACTCTATTTCTTCGTTTTTTGTGCAGAAGATTTACTTCTAATTCTATTTATGAGATATTGTAGATTTTATTATCTAAATCTTTTTCTAAACTGTCATTTCTCATTTTGATTAAAAAAATATGAACTTTTACATGAATCGACCCATTTATAATGATAGATGCTTCATTTATATAGTCTAGTTAGATACTCTTATCACATTGTCTGTTGTGTGTAACTACTAGACCGTTTACTCTAACTAAAAATACAAAATTAACATAAATAATAAATTGAAACAATAATTTTATTTATAATTAGAATTCAAGAATTTATTATTAAAATTTTAAAATTTAAATAAAATTATGATCCTAGTAATAATGTGATAAATTAATATAACGAAGGTATCACGTCAATACCATGAATAATGATCTGTTGGCATCATTATGAAGAGATTAAGATAATTTCTTACAAAAGTAAATGATAAAAAATAAAAAAGAACATTTTATAGACAAAATCAAGAATTTAAATATCAAATACAGTGTAAAAGATTAATTTAAAATAAATATAAATTGTTACAAGTAAAAAAAAAATTACATTATAAGATTCATACTACGTACCATCAAAATTGGATAAAAAAAGTATAGCATATTAAAATAATTAGCTTCGTCTTGTTAAAATAATTATTTTATAATATCATATTAAAACTGGGATTGCCCCCTGATCCAAAAAAAACCTAACATTTCTAGACACATGTATAGTGATATTAATATCACAAATTTTTTTGCCATTCAAATCTTTATCCTGCTCCCACCGACCCCAAACCCTTCCCTTTCTTTGAGTGAGTCCGAGTTGTCTTATACCAGATACATCGTTGTCGTTGATTCTGCATTTTTATAAAAACCCTTTTTTATTTCACCGTAAAACATAACATAAAGAGGAGACGGAGTTATTAATAATCTATCTAGCATAAATACTGACATGGACACCGTAGTGGACCAGAGTCCAAAAGGACTATTTGCGGTTTACTCCTTAAAGATAAAAGATATTGTTCCCAGTGATATTTCATTGGTATCCAGGTGGTTATTCTGTTAGGGTTTGTTGCACTCCAAGGAGATAGAATTCCACACAGTTGTGCTGTTAAGATTACACACATCGTAACTCCCATTGAATATTCTCTCACTAGAGATAAGATTTTCGTATGGGAAGTTGGTTACTAGTGGTAACCTAATGACACTCTATAAAAGGGGCTTAAGGTCCCAGGTGAAGGTACGCAATTCTAAATACTTTTTTAATACTGAAGCTATTCGTTTCTTATTCTTTCATAAAACCCTTACTGACTTGATCGTCGGAGTGTGACCAGCCGTAAGGGCGCCCTCTGTCTCAACAGGTGAAGCACCAAACAACCAAGAGAAGTGCAGATTTTAGAGAAGACAAACGGAGCCTGAACCAGTCATCAGAATCAACCGGTGACCAAGTCAACCAGCAAGAACATTTGGCGCCCACCGTGGGGTCCGATAAAACCTGATCCCATCCACAATTATGTTTGAGTTTTTACGTAATGAGGAATTTTTACGTAATGAGGAACAAGAGGCAAGGTCCACTGGGATCTGAAGGGAGAGAGGCCCCCACTTTGTAGAAAATCATGGAGACCATGAGAACCCTCCAAGCAGCAAACGAAGAAGCCAAGGCTAACTAGTCAAGTCCATACGATGGGTGTTTGCTCGGCTTTGCGTGAAATCAGGTAGAAAGAACGAGGACAACCTTCTCTGATGAAAATGCGGCCAGGGCCATCACCATCAGCCTCCACCATATAGTCATGGTTCTTAGGAATGGAACGTATAGACTAGAGACCCTGGAGGGAGAAGTCATTCCTCGAGCCTGGAATGTGTCAAACCTCAAGTTGCATTCCAGTAAGACGGGGTCTTGTGTGCTGGACATGGGTGCTCGAGTGCTCGGGACCTCGGCTATTGGGTAGGTCACGAGTTTGGCCTAGATGTTGATTAGCCCAGAAAAGGTAATTAAGATAAAATATATAATTGTTATTATCATATGATTATGAAGATAAAATATAAAGTTATATATTATCTGTTGTGATATTATATTATATCTATTGTATTATTCTGAAGAAAAAAGATAAAGAGATATTTTATCTGTTATTCTAAAAGATAGAATGTAAAGAGATATTTTATCTATTGTGATATTATTCTGAAGATAAAATATAAAGATATATATTATCTGTTGTGATATTATATTATATCTGTTGTATTATTATGAAGAAAGAAGATAAAGAGATATTTTATCTGTTATTCTAAAAGATAGAATATAAAGAGATATTTTATCTGTTGTGATATTATTTTGAAGATAAAATATAAAGATATATATTATCTGTTGTGATATTATATTATATCTGTTGTATTATTCTGAAGATAGAAGATAAAGAGATATTTTATCTGTTATTTTAAAAGATAGAATATAAAGAGATATTTTATCTATTGTGATATTATTCTGAAGATAAAATATAAAGATATATATTATCTGTTGTGATATTATATTATATCTGTTGTATTATTCTGAAGATAAAATATAAAGATATATGTTATTTGTTACGATATTATATTTTATCTGTTGCAATATTATATTTTATCTGTTGAGATATTATATTTTATTTGTTGTGATATTATATTTTATCTGTTGTGATATTATTCTGAAGATAAAAGATATATTATTGCTTAAATCTTTTATCATATTATGCAAAAAATGGATATATGTAAATATGTTATCATGTTATTTTGAAGATGACGTGAATGATTAGTTATCATTTAAATCGATTGTGATATTATTATCATCATCATTATCATGATCTCTCACACAAGAGAAATTATTCTTGTTACTGGATATAGAGTGTAGTAGTGTAAAAGTACATGTCTAGGAAAGTACATTATTATTCATAGTGTGTTTTCAGTTATCCGATTGAGCATAGGGTAAGATGACCTAACTCAGAGCAGACGTAGCTACCCGAGAATAGGCGCCCTGTGAGATGAATTGACTTGAAACAGGTGTGGACATTCAAACTAGCACATGTTGAGACGACTTAGCTCGGAATAGATGTAGCTATTTGGACAGAATGCGCGAACATACTTACTGACCAAACTCGTCAACTCAGATAAGGGAGGCCGTTAGAGGTCAGTTATTCAAGAGACTCTGAAGTCACCCAGGACCACCGTAACTTGTACGGGAGAGGTCCAAAGTGTGAGGGGCTTGGAGGTCGGAAGAAGAGGACCAGTCGTTGACTCAAGAGACACTGAAGGTGCCCAAGTTGTATTATTCAGTGAAGGGGACACTCTTTTTCCCTACGGGGTTTTTTAACGAGGTCACCCAATAAAAGAAAAGAATTGAGAAAGATATATTTGTGTTGAACAGTAAAGTGAAGTCCTCCATGGCTTGAAAGCCAAGGTTGAGGCACGTAAGCGAACCTCTCCTACCTTGTTAAAGAAAGGGGGTGAATAGTATGGTTTCAAGAGAAGTCCTCCGTGGCCTAAGCAGCCAAGGTTGAGGCACGTAAGCGAACCTCTCCTACCTTGTTAAAGAAAGGGGGTGAATAGTATGGTTCCAAGAAAAGTCCTCCGTGGCTTAACCAGCCAAGGTTGAGGCACGTAAGTGAACCTCTCCTACCTTGTTAAAGAAAGGTGGAGAATAGTATGGTTCCAAGTAAAGACCTCTATGGCTTAACAGCCTTGGTCGAGCCATGTAAAAGACCTCTTCCTCGACTTTTTACAGCGAGGTTGAGGGAAGTTAAATACCTCTTCCTCAACTTTTTACAACGAGGTCGAGGCAAGTTAAAGACCTCTTCCTCGACTTTTTACAGCGAGGTCGAGGCAAGTTAAAGACCTCTTCCTCGACTTTATACAGCGAGGTCGAGACAAGTGAAGTCTTCCTTGGTTTATTAGTCGAGGTCGACCAAGATGAGGTCTTCCTTGACGAAGGAGTTGAGGTCGACCAAGATGAGGTCTTCCTTGACGAAGGAGCTGAGGTCGACCCAAATGAGGTCTTCCTTGACGAAGGAGTTAAGGTTGACCCAGATAAGGTCTTCCTTGGCGAAGAAGCTGAGGTCGACAAAGATGAGGTCTTTTTTAACGTATCAATTGAGGTCGACCAGGATGAGGTTTTCCTTGGCTATCAACCAGGGTCGATCAAGAGAAGGTTTTTCTTTAGCTTGTCCACCAAGGATGATCATGGGCGATCAGGTTTGTCGAACAAGACAAGAGCCATGCCAGGAAGTCCTTTTCTGAAACTTACGTGGAGAATCAGAAATACAGGTTAACAAGTACCACACGGTCGAGGTTGCTTAGATAGGTTACTTGGGAAGCAGATATTTAAGTAAAGAGATACAGATCAGACAGGTACAGGCTTGAAAGATTGTCATCAAGGCATATTACAAGTTAAGAAACAAAATACGCAGAAAAAGGACAACAACAATGTCAAGAGAGAGCCACAACGGCCAAGTTATATGCAGAATAGAAGGCATCGGTCATCAACACGAAAGCGTCAAGTCTGAAGCGTTAAAGAGGAGAGTAGAACGCCAATACAAGTCAAAATTGAGACCTCGGCAGTTCTAAGTTGCCGATCTGGTAATGTGGAAAGCCCACTCCTACCAATTAGAAAACAAACTATCCCCCAAGTGGACATGCCCGTTTCGAGTAACAGAGGCCCTGGGAAACGGGGCATACAGGTTGGAAACCTTAGAGGGCGATGCGATTCCTCGCACATGGAACGGTGTCAACCTCAAGTTTTATTTCAGTTAGTAAAGTCGTATTTGAACACAATTGTATCATCCAGTTAAGGGGACACTTTTTTTCCCTACGGGGTTTTTTAACGAGGTCACCCAATAAAAGAAAAGAAAAAGAATTAAGAAAGATATATTTGTGTTAAATAGTAAAATGAACCTCTTCTACCTTGTTAAAGAAAGGGGAAGAATAGTATGGTTCACAGTAAAAGCCCTCTTCCGTGACTTTTTACAGCAAGGTTGAGGCAAGTAAAATGAACCTCTTCTACCTTGTTAAAGAAAGGGGAAGAATGGTATGGTTCACAGTAAAAGCCCTCTTCCGTGACTTTTTACAGCAAGGTTGAGGCAAGTAAAATGAACATCTTCTACCTTGTTAAAGAAAGGGGAAGAATAGTATGGTTCACAGTAAAATTCTTCTTACAGTAGGGGCTGGGGCGGGAAAAACGAGTCTCTTCTACCTTGTTAAAGAAAGGAGAAGATTAGTGTGGTTCACAACAATCCCTTTCCCTGATTTTTGCAGGATCAAAGACAGGAGGAGTTTTCAGTTTGCACAGCAAGAAGTAAGACAAGAAAGAGGTCTTCCTTGGCTTGCCAGTCGAGATCCACAGAAAAAGAAGTCTACCTCGGCTTATCCGTTGAGGTCGACAAAGAAAGTGATCTTCCTCATCTCATCAGATGAGGTCGACAGTGAAAGAGATCTCTCGTGACTCAATGGTTGGGATCGGTAGAGGAAGAGGTTCTCCTCACCTTATCAGACAAGGTCGACAGGGAAAAACCACCTCGCCCACAGCTAGCGCACAAAGTCATAAACACCGACCAAATGGGATCGCGACGAGAAGGTCACTTAGAAGGCATTCGAGAAATAGAAATCAAAGTAAAAGGGTATAGATGCGTCGGCGCAATCGGCAAAGGAAACATGCATAGATAAAGAAGCAGAAAATGCAGGAGCAGAAGACGAGAAGGGTGCAAGTGCCCCATGAGTTAAAGTATTCAGCTATGCACAAAAACATCAAGTCACCAAGAGAAGGCTAAAGTGTTGAAGGATAAATTCATTAAGATGAAATGTACAAATATTTACAGGAGGCTGTTTATGTTAAAGACAGAAAGAAGAAAGGAGGGCTCAAGGATCGACAGCAGCATCCACCAGCTGCCCATCGCGGATGACCTTCTCTAGACCGGTTTGGGAGAGGTCCATCCCCAGATGCACACAGGAAACTTGGGCAATGGCATCACCAAACCCCGCGTTGTAGGCTTCAGCTGCCTCATCGCTAAGCTCCTCTCTGGACTTTTGATAGAGCTCCTCCCTTCGGGCCATCTCCGTCCTCAGCTCTGCCTCAGTTTTGGCCGCCTCCTCCTTCACCCTGGCCAGCTTGACGTCCTGCTGGGCCAGGTCGTTATCACGCCGCGCCAATTCTTCTTTAAGATCGGCAATTGTTTCCTCTTGACGGCTCGCCTCACCCTTTAGGTCCTCCACTGCCAAGCGAAAGTCATTACACTTAGCGTGAGCCCGCAGAGCCTCCTGAGACTTAGAGAACAGTAGGTCCCTGACCTCCCTATCCGACTTTCGTAGCTCGGCCACCTCCAGGGTGAGGCTCGTGATGCGATGCTCTGCCCCCACAGCGGCCAGGGCCCAATGCTCAGCTTCCTGGTGGGCCTTCATCATCTTTGTAAAGAGAAGGCTGACACTCCTAAGAGCCTTGCCAAAGCCCTGAGCCACCTGGTCCATCAGCGGCCCTACCTCCAAACTCTCCACCTCTTCAATCTCCTGAGAGGATTTTAGGGTACGCTGCAGGAAAGGTGCCAAGGAGGTAGGGGGCTCAGCTGCCCTTCCCCAGGAACGGTCTCTCCCCGCTCTACGGCGACATGAGGGGAGGAGGAAGTGTCCAAGGGGGCCCGAGGACCCTCTCCCTCTGAGCCGGACGAGGGAAGCACGACTGTGTCCTGCGTGCGCCTACGCTTGAACACCAGTCTAGAGCATGTGCCCTCGTCGTCGGAAGGAGTGACCTCAACCGCCGCAATCGCGCCTTGTGGAGGGGCAGTTGTTTTTGCGACGGCCGCGGATGCTAGAGGTGTGGCGTCGAGAGCCACGTCATCGGTAGAAGGAGGGGCTTCCTCCTGAATTGGTCGGGAAGAGCTCGCGTCGCTCTTCTTTAGGGCACGCGCGGCCAGCTGCCTTCTTCGCTCTGCCCCAATTGTCATCTCTGCAACAAGTGTAAGGTCAAGTCACCATAAGAACAATAGTTAAAGAAATATAACAGAAAGCAGTTAAGGGAAAAAGAAGAATTGCGAGGAAGATAGGCTAAGGCCCTACCGATGTACTCCCGCAAGCTCTTGGGTAGGTACTCGTACTGGATGAGTTTGGAGGTGTTGAGCACTACCTCGAGGCCGGACAGGAACTCGCACACCTCCCTGTCATGCGGGTGCAGGTCCGTCAGGGCCCTAGGCTTGGCCAGGTTGGGCTTCTCCACCCAGTAAAGGGGGAATCCATCCAGGAGGGTGGGGTCGGTGGGGAGGCAGGGAATCTTCAGAAATTTTCCTTTGAATCCCTTATAAGATTGCTGGAAGAGGGTTAGGAGTGCTCTTCCAGCAACCCCATTGAGGCTGACCCAGAGGTTCTTCCTAGGGCTCTTAGCCTCGAAGAAGTAAAGGAAGGAATCTACTGAGGGCAGGCGCCCAAAGTAGTTGCAAAGAATGGCGTAGGCGCACACGAAGGCCTAGCCATTCGGGTGAAGCTGGGCTGGAGCCACGTTCATCTCCGTCAGCAATGCCCTCTCGAAGCCACTAAGGGGTAGACAGAGGCAAACCCTTTTAAAAACGGTGGAGTAAATGAAATAAAAGGGGCCCTCTTGGCTCGAAGTCTCGTCGCAGCACACGGGCTCGCCTACCGTGCAAGGGACCACCTCGACATATTTGTCGTCGTCTTTCCCAAAGACGCGAGAGGCATTGCTGGTTCTGCTTCCTGTAGGTCACGATGGACTCGGAGGAGGTAAAATCGGAAGACTCCTTCAGGAGCCCTTCAGGGGCCCAGGGATACAGAAGTTGATAGAAGTCCGAGTGGAGCCCTAGAACTACTGGACGGGTAGAAGATTGGGAGGAGTTCGACTCAGACCCTGAAGGGGAAGAAGAAGACTGGTCCATTTCGAAGGCTAAAACACAAGGGCAGACAAAAAAGACAAGCTCAGAAAGGAGAAAAGGATAGCGTGTTCCAGGTAAACGCAGCAGAACAGTAAGGTAGGGCATAGCGAAATGAAAACAAGAATCGAAAGCAATCCCAGGCAGTTACAGGTAGATAAAGAACATTGCAGTAGCAAAACGAAGATAAAAGAGGTCGAAAGAACATACCTTTGTTAGATGAAGGGACGAAAGATCGAAGTGTGAGGGGACTGGAAGGCGCTTGAAGAACAGTTTAAAGAGAAGAGGTTTTGAGACAGCAGAATGAGAGGGAATGAAACAGTAGGGAGCGTAGGAGACAAAGGAGTAACGTATAAAGGGAAACATGAAGCGACAAGTCATTATAGCCGTTGAGATTGCCACGTGTACACTCCAGGAAAAGTGCGCGAAAGTGTCACTTCTTGGTACGGAACACGTCAAATCGCTCAGGACTGTAATAAAGGACACGTGGGCCACTACTGCAGAGGTCAATTAGGCGAGTAGTGAGGCTCTTCGCTGAGACAAGTCCCAGCTCGAGCCTGGGGGGCTTATGTAGTGGCCAGACCTCGGACGTCGGTCATTGAGTGAGAGGTCGGCATGATGGCGCCCAAGGAGGGGCCAACGAAATCACACGTGTAAGAATATAAACCAGGTTCACAGATACGCCATGCATGCAGGGTACATGCGTGACGTAAGGCTCTGGCATAGAAGATCTATCCCTATAAACACACAATGAGGCACGTGAGCGATTAACTTAACACTGAAGGTTTGGCCATGTGGTGCTAGGGTTACAGCGTATGCCTAAGCGCCCATGCTAAGCACTCCAGAAAAGGAAGATTGCCACAAGAGTTGCACTCTAAGAATAGAAGGTTACCACGGGACACGCCCTAAGATTGTGTGATAGAATCCCAGAAAGGTAACCCTAAATTCGCTAAGAGGCAACACTTGGGCGCAAGGATAGGTGCGGCAGGAACCCTAGAAGGGCTATATAAAGGGAAGTAAGGCATTCACAAAGGTACGCAGCTTTTGAGACTAGAACTCTTTTGCTATACACTTGGTGTTTCTTGCCCTAGTTTTGACTTGAGCGTTGGAGTGCGAACGACCGCTAGGGCGCCCATCTTTCTTTCTTTGCAGGATTAGCTGTTCCAGTCGAAGGGAAGGGAGACGGTGCGAGCGGTCATAGAAGTCAACTGACGGGAGAGTCAACCGGCGAGAACAGACACGGATACTGATACAACACGGATACGAAGATACGTATAATCTCTAACATGTAGGACACAAAGACACAGATCTATATATTATATAATTATGAATTATATAAATTGACAATAAAGATTTATGTACATATGTATGTTTTAATTTTTTTTTTGAAACAGAAAGATATTTTTCATGATTATTTCAAAAGGATTTGTTCCTTATTTTTATAAACATACTAAAAATTTACACAATAAGTTTGAATTTTTAGAAAATTAATGTATTTTTCCTTTTTAAAATTGTGTTAGAACCGTATTAAAATTGTTAGAAATTTAATAAATATTTTTTAAATTAGACACTTCACCAATAAGTGTTCTATAAGTGTCTTACGAGTGTCGTGTCCGATACAAGTGTCCGAGCCTCATAATTAATAATTTGTAGGTGTAATAGTTTTTTATCCAATTATTTTTTAGTTATTTTAATTTGAATCTCTTATTTTCAAAGTCTCAATTTGTTCCAATTTTTTTTCTTAAAAGTAACTCAATCTATTTTCTTTTATGGCTGAAAAACAGGGTTGAAGATGATTAAAAATTCCTTAATGAAAGTTGTTTCAAGATGGAGATGTGAATCACAAAATGTTTTCAATGATGGTTAGAACCGTCTCTATAACACGTTTAATTGTTATTCATAAATGTTTTTGTTGCCATCTTCGGTCTATGTCTCGAACCCGCTTCCAACATCGATTGTTGCCTAAATTGTTTGTCATGCATATAATTTTTTAAATACTTTTTTCTCTAATAAGGTTATATCCTAAATCTTCATTAAATCAAAGGTCCAAAACCGCAATTGACAAATAATAATTTACAAAGGAATGACTCAACACAATTTGGAATTAATATATAAAAGAACCTTGAGTATAATTGAAGTTACTTATAATTTATGTTTATTAAAGGTTAATCATAACTCAAGATCATTTAATTATAGTGTTAGAGATAGATAATTTCATAATTAAATCATTTCAAATAATATATAATTTCATAATAATATATATAAGTGATGCGAATCTCTTTTATAAATTAGTTTTATAAAGTTAAATTTAATTTAAAATTTATTTTTTAAAATTATTTATTATATTAAAAAAATTCTAAAAAAATTTAATTAAATTTATTTATTTTAGTTCTATTCTCCCCTTCAGTAAAATAAATTGTAGGAAAATTGGTGCCACGTGATGAGATTTTGGTAAGCGTGCAAATGTGTGAAGGCACTTTTCTAATAATAATAGTCTACTTAGTATAATATTTAGTCTTATAAATATAAACTTACTCACAGTAATTTTGTTAACCTTTAGTTTCTATCATTTCTACCATTTTCAAAAGTTTTATCTTTTGTTCATTCATTAGTTAAGATCCAAACCAAAACATTGAAAACATATCAATAATGTAATTATGTGATACATTAACACAATACCCCTTCAACGAGGGTATCAAGTGAACATCATCAATAGTGTTGTGTTAGTATGATGATGAAAAGACTAAAATAATTTTTTACAAAAGAAAAAAATACATAAAATGATAAAAAAAAACATTTTATACACAATCCAATATCTAAAAATTAATTCAAAATAAATATATATTGTTATAACTCAATTTTTTTTTTTTTTTGCATTATAAAATTTCCCATTCAAATCTTCATCTTTCTCGCTCCAATCTCAAACACTTCTCTTTCTTCTACGTTGTGTTTGTTTAACATGAGTATTGTGCACACACAAAGATAGAAAGAAAATGAGTGTAAGGATTTGAGAGAATAAATATGCTAGGATTTGAAGAAAAAATGTGAAGAAGATGATGAAAAGACTAAAATATTTTATTTAAAAAAAAAATACATAAAATGATAAAAAAAACATTTTATACACAATCCAATATTTAAATCTCAAATATAATGTAAAAGATTAATTTAAAATAAATATAAATTGTTATAAACCAGATTCTTTCTTTACATTATAAGAAAATAATTATTTTATTATATGATAGTGATATTAATATCATAAATATTTTCTCATTCTACTCTTCATCTTACTCCCACCAACCTCAAACACTTCCCTTTCTTCTAAGTTGTGTTTGTTTAACGTGAGTGCATGATGATGGAAAGGAGATGAGTGTGAAGATTTGAGGTAGTAGATGTATGGGGATTTGAAGGAAAAGTGTGAAGAAAATAAGTATGTTTGGATTGAGATATATTATAATAGATTTCTAAGGAGAATTTATTGAATTTTGTGAGTGTTGTGAGAGATTTTTAATTTTTTTAAAAGGTGTAAAATATAAGTTTACAATTTTACCCTTGTATTTAAAAATATTTGAATAATGAAATATGAGGTATTTTGTATATTTAAGTTAATTAAAATTTTGTAAATTATTTCCGATGGTTGAATAATTATTTTTGGAAAAAATACGAGTTACTTAACATTGTTAGAACATGAAAAGTTGTCATAAAAATAAAACCATTTTAAACATTTACAAATTTACTGTTATATTAAAAATAATTTTAAAAAATATAATTTATTTATTTCTTCATTTTAGTTTTTGTAATTAAAACATTATTTTCGAAATTATATATGAACTAGCTTTGGAAAGAAATACAAATTATGTAAATTTGTTAAAAGATTATAAATTGTCAGAAAATAATTGTGTGCACTAAAAATAGAATTTTGATATTCGTAATTATACAAATTTTTAGATAAAACATTATCAATATATGTAAAAATTTAAAAAAGTTAGATAGAAATAAATAATTTTAATATTCATAACTTTGTAAATTATAATTAGAAAATAATTTTATATTGAATGTAAATAATATTATTAGTTGTATAATAATAATTAATTTAATATTTAAACATATTTCTAATGATTAATATGATTCATTTATTTTATGTTATACTGAAATGGAAAATATGGCAACAACTTGAAGTCGTGTAAAAATGCACAACCTAAATTATATTGAAATGAAACATGGCATGAACGTGGCATGAACCTGAAATGAACATTCATTCAATTACACGTTACATTACATTAAAATCCCAAAAGAGAGACATGTTCATGTCATGTGAATTTTGAAGAAAATTGTGAAGTTTCTTTGTCTAGTTAACTTCGAAAATCTTTTTGTGAAGTTTCTTTGTCAATTCCCATGTATTTAGTACAATGATTTCTACATTGGAAAATAAACAAAATATTAATTAGTTCTTATTAAACCATCTACGATTTGAAAAGAAAACATAAATATGATTAGATGCTTTATCAACATATCATGTCATATCATGTTCCTCTCTTTCTTGATTACATGATCCCATGACAAAGTTAAGATAAAACTAAAAGAGATAGCATTTAGCCCAAAGGTCAAAGGTCACTCCAGTGTTATGGTTAATATTGAGTGATTTCCTCCCACCACTAACTCATCTCAATGAGAAGGACCTTAATTAACTAACCCTTTACCAAATTTTATGGAGGTCATGTTAGAAGTGGCTAGAGCTTAATCATTAACCATCATTACAAGAAAAATCATAAATAATGTCCGAAAAATCAGTCACTAAATGACCAAAAATGGGTCACTATTTTAATTAGTGACCGATTTAGTGACCAATCAAAATATGTCACTAATGTCTTGGTCACTGATGCATAATGATTGATTTAGTGACCGAAAACTGTGACTGATTTATTGACCAAAAATTGTGATTGATTTAGTGACCAAAATCTGAGACTAATTTAGTGAGCAAAATCTGTGACTGATTTAGTCAGTGTTGATCCGGTCGGTCATCGGTAGTCGATGACGTCAACAGCAGTTGATCACGTGGACCGTTCACGGGGTGACACGTGGTAGAGGATAGCAGGTGAATCAGGGAGGCGATCACTTAGAATGGTGATCGGTTGCTAAGGGACCATCACCCGCAGATCAGCGTCAGATGAGCGCCTGGAGGCAGAGCGCGACGAGCGCCTGGAAGCAGAGCGCGAGAAGTAAAGAAACACTGATCAGTCATCGGGGGTTTCCTATTAACTCACAGTTAAGCTGGGACCCAGGCTCCCAGCGAGAGCGTTACGCAAGAAGTACAGATCAAGTAATCGCCTGCGAGGATGAGTAATCGCCTATCGCCTGCGAGGATGAGTAATCGCCTATCGCCTGTGAGGATGAGTAATTGCCTATCGCCTTAAGGATGAGTAATCGCTTATCGCCGGTATGGATCAGTAATCGCCTAGATTGCACATGATCGCCGTGTGTGAAGGATAGCAGATCAGGTGGTCAACAAGTCGCCGAAAGGAGCACATCGCCGGGAATTTGAGAAGGCTTGGCAAGCACTTGTTGTATGGTCTAAATACAGAGGATAAGTGGCATATCTGCCACCATGTGTAGTGTGAGTCGGGATACCCGGTCTTAATCAGTTCATCATGTTAAGGTTGCGCCCAGGGTAGCCTGTGCACTAAGCTACTCCCTGTGTGGATAACTTAGTCGCAGGAGCAAAGTGGAAGTAACGTTTCAGCTGCAGGTACTCCAGATGGTGACACGTGTATGACCATATGTTATCCACGTGTTAAGAGGAATAACCGTCAGGAGAGAGAAAGACTCAGGTATATATACGAAATTCTTAACGGAATTAGGGGAGATTCATTTTCGGTGGTGATTCACTTGTACACGACTCTGATTTTTCTTTGAAGTTCTTTGTTGATTCAATCACTGACTTGAGCGTCGGAGCGCAACCGGCCGCAGAGGCGCCACATTGTTCTTTCAGGTGTCTTGGAGGATTATCAGGTGGAGGTCATTGGTGTGCTTGGCGTGAAGCTGGTGAGGACGAGGTTCGAGAAGGAGAAGCTCTAGCGCTTTGGTCAAGAGGCTGGATCATCTGGCGCCTACCGTGGGGCCGTGTAAACTGTGATTCCCATCCACAGTTGAGTTGGTGAGGTTTTTGGTGGTTTCTGTTCGATTGCTTGCTGCCGCAATCGTATCTCGGAGGTTTTGACCATTTGAACCGAAGTTCAATCGGTGAGGTGTGGTTTTCTGGAGGTTTCTGCCGATTGATTCTTGGATCAATCGTTGTGCGAAGGAAGTGGAAGGGTTTCTTGAGCGTTGTTGCGAGGTAGCCTTTGCGTGTTGAGAGGTAACTGTGTGAAATCAGTAGAAGTTTCATGAGGAAAATGAGGACAACCAGATCTAGTTCAGTTGCGCCACAATCTGAAGAGAACAACGTGACGATGTCGCAAATGCTGGAGATGATGCGTGCTTTGCAAGAAGATGTGGCAGCATCGCGCGTCGAGCAGACGAAGATGCACGGCGACTTGGTCGCTTCCCAGGCCAAGAACGAAGAGCTGAGCAAGGTTAATGAAGAGTTACGTCAGGCTCTTCGCGAGCAGAGGGAGAGTGCTGCGCCCAGTGGAGGTGCGCCACCGTCTCTGCCACGAGTTTTTCCAATGCCATTTTCGCAGGCGATCATGGACGCTGCGATTCCTACAAACATCGCGGCGGTGAAGGCCTCCTTCACTGGAGTGGAAGATCCAGAGGCTCACCTTACCGCGTTTCATACGCAGATGATGTTGTCGGGAGGATCGGATGCGGTCTATTGCAAGATGTTCATGAGCACTCTCCATAGTACAGCATTGGATTGGTTTGTGAACCTACCTACTGGACACATTTCTAGTTTCCAGCAGTTTTCCAAGCTTTTCGTCGATCAGTACATTGTGAATAAGGCGCCGCCTATCGTGTCGTACGACCTGTTTGACGTAAGACAATTCCAGGGGGAATCTTTGAAGGACTATATGAATAGGTTTGGAGCTCAGATAGTCTGATTACCAGGTAAGGATGAGGAGATGTTCGTGCACGCCTTTAAGAAGGGCGTGCTACCTGGAACCTTCAGCGAATCGTTAATCAGGAGCCACCCCGCAACGTTTGCAGAGATTCGGCGACGTGCTGTGGCTCACA
Source organism: Phaseolus lunatus (assembly GCA_013389735.1). Lineage (NCBI taxonomy): Eukaryota > Viridiplantae > Streptophyta > Magnoliopsida > Fabales > Fabaceae > Phaseolus > Phaseolus lunatus. The sequence goes on along the minus strand of CM023864.1, from coordinate 36,424,023 downwards.
TCGCCGCTGAGAATGAAGTGATGGAGAAGAGAGGGAGTATGGCTCCTGCAAAACCACGCACCCAAGCCAAGACTCAGCCTCAGAGGGTGTTGGAGACGGCGACGGGGAAGAAGGATCAAAGGACATACCATCCTTATGATCCGAAGAAAAACAAAGGAGATGACAGTAGTAGAGGAAGAGGGTCAGGTCGCCTGAGGGAATTCAAGCGCCCTCCGAGGCATGAGTTCGTGATGAGATTGGTGGACCTGATCGCCATTCCCAACATAGCTGCCAAGCTGAAGGTGCCTGAAAAAATGTCAGATAAGGTGTTGGGGCCAAAGCCAGACGCATGGTGTGAATTCCACGAAAGTTTTGGCCACACCCTTGACTCCTGCCTGTCGCTGGGATACCAACTCGACGAGTTGGTTAGAAGTGGATTTCTGAAGGACTATTTGCTGGAGAAGAAGGCAGCAAATGCGTCGAGCTCCCAGCCGGCGAGCAGCGAGGGCCAACAACATGAAGTGCCCATCCACGGGGAAATCCACACTATAGCTGGGGGTTTCTCAGGAGGTGGGTACACCGCGTCACAGCGCAAGAAATATGCTCGATCTGTGATGCCAGTGGAAGCATTCGAGGACCACTCGCCCGATGTGGACATCACGAAGCCCTTTTTAGTTTAGTGTATGGCTGTGGCGTGATGATTCCAGTTGAAATCCAGGAGAGCTCGCTGAGTTTTCAACACTTGGTAGTAGAAGAATCAGATGAAGAGAGAAGAATGAACCTGGATTTACTAGATGAGGTCAGGGAGGAAGCAAGAGTGAAAGCTGAAGCGGTGAAAAGAACCGAGGCAGTTCAGAAGCGGCGATCTGATGATGAGGAAGGCCTACCAGTACGTGATGGAGAATAAGTTGTCACCCAAGTGGGCAGGACCGTTTAGAATAACCGAAGCACTCGGGAACGACACCTACCGCTTGGAGACACTAGAAGGAGGGGCGATTCCTCGTACTTGGAACGCCACATATTTCATTTCAGTCAAAGCTTTGTAAGTAGTACAAACTCAGGGGAATCATGAACAGTTTTGTAAAAACAGTTGCAAGAGGGCACTCTTGTTTCCCTAAGGAAGGTTTTTAATGAGGCCACCCAAGAAATAAGATATTCAAAATTGAAATTTTGAAGTATACTAAAGTTTGCGTGCATATCGTTTTAAAGAAGTTTTTGGAAAAACCTTATCACGTAAAGTTATTTGAGGTAGAAATAAACCGATTGCGCACGTTTTAAGTGAAAAGTTTTAAAGTCCTCATCGCCCTTAGGCGATTAGGGGCACAAGTGAAAAGTTTTGAAGTCCTCATCGCCCTTAGGCGATCAGTGGCACAAGTGAACAGTTTTTAAAGTCCTCATCGTCCTTTGGCGATCGGAGGCATCCAGCGAAGTTCAAAGTCCTCGATGTTCTCGCGCATCTTGAGGCAATAGAGGAAGTCCTCCTTGCCTTTGAGCAAGTGTAGACACCAGAGGAAGACCTCCTTGCCTTTGAGCAAGTGCAGGCGAGAAAGAGGAAGTCCTCCTTGCCTTTGAGCAAGTGTAGGCACCAGAGGAAGACCTCCTTGCCTTTGAGCAAGTGCAGGCGCGAAAGAGGAAGTCCTCCTTGCCTTTGAGCAAGTGTAGGCACCAGAGGAAGACCTCCTTGCCTTTGAGCAAGTGCAGGCGAGAAAGAGGAAGTCCTCCTTGCCTTTGAGCAAGTGTAGGCACCAGAGGAAGACCTCCTTGCCTTTGAGCAAGTGCAGGCGAGAAAGAGGAAGTCCTCTTTGCCTTTGAGCAAGTGTAGGCAACAGAGGAAGACCTCCTTGCCTTTGAGCAAGTGTAGGCAACAGAGGAAGACCTCCTTGCCTTTGAGCAAGTGCAGGCGAGAAAGAGGAAGTCCTCATTGCCTTTGAGCAAGTGTAGGCACCAGAGGAAGACCTCCTTGCCTTTGAGCAAGTGCAGGCGAGAAAGAGGAAGTCCTCTTTGCCTTTGAGCAAGTGTAGGCAACAGAGGAAGACCTCCTTGCCTTTGAGCAAGTGCAGGCGAGAAAGAGGAAGTCCTCCTTGCCTTTGAGCAAGTGTAGGCACCAGAGGAAGACCTCCTTGCCTTTGAGCAAGTGCAGGCGAGAAAGAGGAAGTCCTCCTTGCCTTTGAGCAAGTGTAGGCACCAGAGGAAGACCTCCTTGCCTTTGAGCAAGTGCAGGCGAGAAAGAGGAAGTCCTCCTTGCCTTTGAGCAAGTGTAGGCACCAGAGGAAGACCTCCTTGCCTTTGAGCAAGTGCAGGCGAGAAAGAGGAAGTCCTCTTTGCCTTTGAGCAAGTGTAGGCAACAGAGGAAGACCTCCTTGCCTTTGAGCAAGTGTAGGCAACAGAGGAAGACCTCCTTGCCTTTGAGCAAGTGTAGGCGAGAAAAAAGAAGACCTTCTTGCCTTTGAGCAAGTGTAGGCGAGAAAGTAGAAGTCCTCCTTGCCTTCGAGCAGGTGCAGGCAAGAAGAGTTCGTACAAAGGAACGACAGGTGGAAAAGTGAATAGAAGTTTGCAAAAGGTGATCGCCCAAATTTAATTCGGCGAGTACCAGATCAGAAGAATTTTCTGGCGATGATGCAGAACACTTGGCATGTCAGTTAAACGCACAAAGAAACAAGGCTAAGTGAAGAGAACGAAAGATAACCTATATGCTTGTCTAGCTGGTCTTCGAGAAACTCAAAGCTAATGATAGACACTGTAAGAAGGGAGATGTCGGAGGCGGCTACGCTTTTCCAGAAAAGGCAGAGGTCTCTGTCCAGTGCTCCCATGTTGTCAGGGCTCCTTGCCCTCCTGAAGCTATCCTTGGAGCCTTTATTTCCCTTGTCCACCCAGTACAAGGGAAGGATGTCCACTGAAGAGGTGCTCCTCAGCTTATCAGCCAAGGTCGACTCAGGAGGAATCTCCCATCACCAGAGTATAAACAAGAGGTATTCTGGAGCTTATCAGTCGAGAAGGGGGACTTCAAAGATTAATCAGTCGAGGGAACCAGCATGAGTCAAGAAATAAAGTTAGCACCACATCAAGTTAGCTCAGGAAAGGTTTCTGCTGAGGATTGAAGGGTGAGATGCACACATCAGTTAGCACGGTCACCAAGCACAACCCACACAAAGTGAAAGTTGAGCTGTAAAGGAGAAAGAGTGATTCGAGTTGTAAAGACAAGATCTATAATTCATTCATTACAAGCAGATAATGGTCGTTGAAGGAAAAGGGCAGAAGTAAGAACATTGATATAGTGGCGAGACCTCGGTCGTCGGCCAAGAGGTGAGAGCTCGTTAGCCCGGTAGGGCCAATAGCGATCAGGCGAGTTGTAAGGCTCTTAGTTGAGACAAGTCACAACTCGAGCCTGGGGGGCTTGTGTAGTGGCCAGACCTCGGTTGTCGAGAATAGATAGTAAAGGGTGAACCACGTCAGCTGGGTCCCGCAGCATGGACCAAAGCCACGTGGAGTGGACCTCGCAGGCAGCTTGGATTAGCGAGTGATCGGTCATCAGTGTGCCTCCTCGAGGAGGGGTGATCAGTCATCAGTAGAAGAGATAAAAGGTTACCTTTGGATGATCAGAAAAGCGTCGCAAAGGTTGGAGATTGAAGAAATTGAAGGGTCTCACAGAGAAATCCTTTGAATGTCTGAAGGCGAAGAAGAAGGAATGAAATAGCGTTAGTGCCAGAGTGTGCGCTCCTGTAGACCGCCAGAAGACGATTTCTTAGTCTTTTCGCTGGACCAGTTACAGCTCGAGACTGGGGGGCTTGTGATTCGGTCGGTCATCGGTAGTCGATGACGTCAGCAGCAGTTGACCACGTGGACCATTCACGGGGTGACACGTGGTAGAGGATAGCAGGTGAATCAGGGAGGCGATCACTCAGAATGGTGATCGGTGGTTGGTTGCTAAGGGACCATCACCCGCAGATCAGCGTCAGATGAGCGCCTGGAGGCAGAGCGCGATGAGCGCCTGGAGGCAGAGTGCGACGAGCGCCTGGAAGCAGAGCGCGAGAAGTAAAGAAGCACTGATCAGTCATCGGGGGTTTCCTGTTAACACACAGTTAAGCTGGGACCCAGGCTCCCAGCGAGAGCGTTACGCAAGAAGTACAGATCACGTAATTGCCTGCAAGGATGAGTAATCGCCTATCGCCTGTGAGGATGAGTAATCACCTATCGCCTTGAGGATGAGTAATCGCCTATCGCCTTAAGGATGAGTAATCGCTTATCGCCGGTATGGATCAGTAATCGCCTAGATTGCACATGATCGCCGTGTGTGAAGGATAGGAGATCAGGTGGTCAGCAAGTCGCCGAAAGGAGCACATCACCGGGAATTTGAGAAGGCTTGGCAAGCACTTGTTGTATGGTCTAAATACAGAGGATAAGTGGTATATCTGCCACCATGTGTAGTGTGAGTCGGGATACCCGGTCTTAATCAGTTCATCATGTTAAGGTTGCGCCCAGGGTAGCCTGTGCACTAAGCTACTCCCTGTGTGGATAACTTAATCGCAGGAGCAAAGTGGAAGTAACGTTTCAGCTGCAGGTACTTCAGATGGTGACACGTGTATGACCAGATGTTATCCACGTGTCAAGAGGAATAACCGTCAGGAGAGAGAAAGACTCAGGTATATATGCGAAATTCTTAATGGAATTAGGGGAGATTCATTTTCGGTGGTGATTCACTTGTACACGACTCTGATTTTTCTTTGAAGTTCTTTGTTGATTCAATCACTGACTTGAGCGTCGGAGCGCAACCGGCCGCAGAGGCACCACATTGTTCTTTCAGGTGTCTTGGAGGATTATCAGGTGGAGGTCATTGGTGTGCTTGGCGTGAAGCTGGAGAGGACGAGGTTCGAGAAGGAGAAGCTCTAGCGCTTTGGTCAAGAGGCTGGATCAAGTGTAATCTGTGACTGAATCTGTGATCGATTCTAACATATTGATTTCGTCACTAAATCGATCACTAATTGTTTATTATTTTGAATTTTAATTTTTTTCTTCAAATAAATATAAACCTTATAGATGTTTTGTACAATACAATTTCATCATAATAACACCTAATTTTTTTTTTATAAAAAGCTTTCATGTTAGGCATCACTATGCTACTTGACATCTCAGCTAGGCTGACACCTCAAGTAACAACAATCATTTGACTTCCCATTGAAAAAAGTATTATTAAAAAAAAAAGAAAAAGAAAGAAAATACAAAAATATGGGGGGACTAGACCAAAAGCCATATGTTAACAAAAACGATACATAGGTAGACTATACCTATTAATAACGAATTCTAAGAAAAAACTAGATGGAAACCTATTATACCAATGAAAGGATTCTCTATGAATAAATCCTAAATTAGCCAACTTATCAGCACACTCATTCCCTTCATGAAAAATATGAGTAATCCTAAACCTGATTTTTCCACAATAATTAAGACAAGTATTCCACCGATTACTAAGCATCCAAAGAACATTTGTCCTAACAGTAAACGTAGCAGAAACCAAGGCAGAGTTACATTCCAGCCAGACATCAGTAAGTCTCAACTTTTGAGCTTCCTCCAAAGCATATATAACTCCATAAAATTCAGTAACCAAAGCAGTTTGAACATCAAGAAATGCAAAGAAAGCTCCAATAAACTCCCCCACACTCCCACGGAAAATACCTCCACAAGTGGCAAGACCTGGATAACCCCTAGCAGCCCCATCAATGTTAATTTTAACCCAGCCTGGTGAAGGAAACTCCCATCTAACAAGAAGATGACGAAGAACTTTACCGGTATGAGTATTAATACCGAAAACTTAATCACACTGAAATCCATCATATCATTCTTCATTGAAGCTTTAGACAACTTTCCCACTAGACAAGTTAAATCTTTAATAACTGAAATAGCCCTAGAAACCTCAATCTTATCCTGAAAACGCGCACAATTCCATATACGTCATAACATCCAAATAGAAAAAGTTATGACAGCAAGCTTAATAATCAATTTAACCAAAGGACTATCATCACTCTTAAAAAAACAAAGAAGATCATCCTTATTAGAGAAATGAGAAGTAGGAAAAATTTGCCGAACCCACCTCCAAATATACAAAGCATTAGGGTATTCAAAAAATAAATGATGAACAGATTCCTCACGCTTTTCACAAAGTGTACATATAGAACAAATATGGAGACCTTTATTTTGAATATGTTGATCTGTAGGAAGCCGCCCATGAAAAACTTTCCAAAGGACAAGAGTTTTGGAAGGTGAGATATCTGAAGACCAAATAAATTTACCCCAATCACAAGAAAAAAGTCCTAGCCGATTTAAGAGTGAACTGACCAGACTCATCTAGAATCCAATTAGGAACATCCTGATCTGCCCTAACCATGATACGACTAAAAAGATAAGGCATCTACTGTAAAGACAACGGAATATTCCAATCACAACCTGTCCAAAACTAAGAAACTGTATCCGGAATGCTAATACCATCAGATAACCCTGCAATATGTGCTAAAGGAGTAGTAGAACACCATTTATCATTCCAGAAATTAATAAAAGAACCTATACCAACAGTCCAAGAAGTATAATCAAGTATAGTAGAATAAAACTGCTTAATTCCAGGCCAAAGAGATGAGGATCTATAAACCATTTTAAACTCGTATTTTGATTTAAGAATCTTGGCTTTCAAGAGCAAAGACCCAGACCTGTTGCTATAAGCAAAGTTCCAAGCAAGCTTAAGAAGATATGCATTATTTTCATGGTGAAGGTTAATAGTCTTCAAACCTTAAGGGGAAAACAAATCTTAGCCCAATTAACAATAGTTATGCCTTTCTTCAGAATATCTCCAATCCATATAAAATTTCAACACCACTGCTCAACTTGCTTAAAAAGAGAAACAAGCCATTTATACAAATTAAAGTTATATGCCAGAATTCCCGTAATCATCGTATTGACCAACTGAATCTGACCCATCATGTTAAGAGATTTACCTTTCCAAGATGCTAGCTTTAATTTGACTTTATCCGCCAAAGGTTGTAGAAAACGACTCTTTGGAGCACCAACAAAGATAGGCACTCCTAAATAATTGAAAGGCAAACAACCATGACTACAAGAAAGAATACATTGAATTTTGGTGACAAATCTTGCAGAATTATCCATGGTGAAAAACTACTCTTAGAATTGTTAACATATTGACCCGAGAAATCACCATATGTTTTAAGAAAAGTACTCAAATTTCTAAGAGACTTATTATCCGCCCTACAGAAAACAAAAATGTCATCAGCATACAAAACATGGGAGGGAGTGAGAAAACCTTGCAAACCAGCCATATGTAGAATCTTCTTATCATTCACAAGCTTAGAAAGACCTCTACTGAGAACTTCCTCTGCAAGATAAAAAAGCAGAGGAGACAAAGAATCACGTTGTCTAACCCCTCTACTACAAGGAAAAAAATCCACCAGACTGCCATTTATTCTGATAGAAAGCATAGCAGACTGGAGAATAGTACTAATCCAACCGACAAACGAGGGGTGAAAACCAAAGCGTGTCAAAACTAATAATAAAAACTTCCAACTCAGAGTATCAAAGGCTTTATGAATATCAACTTTGTATGCCACATTACTTCCTTGAACCTTTTTAGAGAGCATGTTAATAGCCTCTGAAGCAATACCAATACAATCTTGAATCTGTCTCCCCTGCACAAACCCATACTGATTAGGAGAAATTATTCTGGCAGCCACAAGGGCAAGCTGATCTGCCAAAATCTTGGAAATAATCTTAAACTTAAAATTAGCAACGACTATTGGCCTGTAATCTTTGATGGATTCAGCACCCTGAAACTTAGGAATAAGAGATACCACATTATTGTTCATTCCAGGGAGAACCCAATTTTGCTTAAAAGACTGTTGGATAGCATTGCAAACATCTGTCCCAATAATATCCCAACAAGAATGATAGAAAACACCACCAAAACCACCAGGACCAGGAACACTATTATCGTTAAGGTTAAAAATAGCATTCTTGATTTCCAAAACATCAGGATATTTCATCAACATCATATTCTCCTAAGAGGAAACCAGATTAGGAACATAAGTACCAATGAAATCTTCCATATTACCTGTATTCTGATCATGAGAAATAGACTCAGCATAAAGAGTTTTATTCATAATAACACCTAATTTTACATAAATATATTTTTAAATACTAACATCCTTAAACCCTAAACCCAAACAAATATATTTTTAATAACACCTAATTTCGTTATATATATATAAAAGCAATACAAGCATCCAGAAAAGTTGATAGTGTTGTTACATAACTAAAATTCAATGCAAATAATACAATAACATTAAAAACATAAAATGTAAGTAAGGTAAGGAGAATAAAGTTTCAATTCATAGAGGAGGTTGAAAGTCCATTTTCTCTATTTTGCTGAATTTCTTTTTCATCATTCAACATTCGATCATGAATGTCATTCCTTTAAGTTTCAGTAGCAAATAACTCTTTTTTTAACTGTTGAATCTCCTCCTTCATGACCTGCATAGATGACGATGTAGAATTATGATAGGATTTCCCAATTGCTTTTGTTGACTTAGATCCAAGTCCATACACCTTGCCTTATTAACTCCAACAACTTTACACCAAAGTTGTAATTCATTAGGTGGAGACACTCCTATATCAAATACTGATTGAGATGCTTCTTCCCATGCATGGGTATACTCTGCCTATGAAAATCAAAGTCCTGTTAACGAAAACAAAACAATCGTATTGCATTAATATAATGTAATTTTAAAATAAGTAAATTTTGAAGATGTAATGGTTTGATAAATCTCTAATTGATATAAGTAAAAGTCAGAAATATGAACTAAAAGTCAGAAATACTCAAAAACCCTAAAAAAATAATAAATAAAAAAAAATTCATAATAAACTGTGGATATTTGGAATTTCGGTGGACTAAACCCCCTTTGGAATTGGTTATGGGTTCATTGTGTAATTTCGAGCAACTTTCATTTTTTATGTGTCTCAATTCAACTTCTCTATCAAAAGTTATGTCCGTTTGAAGTGTTTTTTATTAACTAATTAATTACAAGAAAATAAAAAATTTAGTCATCAAATTTAGCGACCAAAAATGAGTGGTCGTAATTTGGGACCAAAATACCTACTGAATACTCTCAGTGTCAAATCTGCGACCAAAATAAAGATCGAATGAATAGTTAATGTTACTTAGTTTTACGACCGAATCAACGACTAAACATAAACGTAAACAAACCATCGGTTGCTAAAGTGGTGACTGTTTTGAATAAAGTGGGAAAAATATATCCATGAACAAATTAGCGATCGAAAATATTTATTTTTTAGTCATCGATTTTTGTTCGGTCGCTAAATGGAGTTGTTTATTTTTTTGCCATCAAATTAGCCATTGTATATGTTTATTTTTTAACCACCAATTTTCTTTTAGTCACTAAATATAATTGATTATTTCTGTCAACGACTATATTTATTTTGTAGTCACTGATTTTCCTTTGGTTGCTAAATATAATTGTTTATTTTCTGCCATTGAACTATCCATTGAACTAACATTTATATTGTTATTTAATTATGCATATTTTAAAACAAAATTAAAAAATTATTTAAAAAAAAGATAAAAATAATATTAATATTAATATCACTATATGAAAAAATGATTTTCATGGGAGTTTATTTTTACATTATTCAGGGTTAAAACTTCTATTAAGTCATTTACCAGGGTTGCAGTTTCCCCCGCTAAACCATCCATAGGGAACGTGTTCCTTGGAGTTTTTTTAAACCTCAGGGAAAGTCTTTTAGAACTCATGTTTAATACCATGGGTTTAAGAACCTCTATAAAATACCATGGGTTTTAAAACCTCAGTATAATACCATGGGTTTCAAAACCTTCGTTAAATATCATGGGTTTCAAAGTTTGGTAAAATGATTTTTCGTTTGAAATAACCTTCAATCCCATTTTTCACCATCTCTAATGATCCTCATAACTTCTTTTTTCCATCATATACATACTGGTCTTCAACCCAAGCTCAATGGCCAACAAGAAGAAATCACAATTATGCCACACTTATGTCTATTATATCTAAGAAACACTAAATAAGACACTATCTTCTTCTTACTCCAATATTGCTTCTTCCATCATCTTACTATCCCAACTTGGATCACAAACCACTATTACCTAGCTCGGCAATAACTAATGTTTATCATTGCTTTATATATCCTAAATAATTGCATTATTTGTTATATGTGGGCTTCAAAACCATGTGTGTTCTTGGCTAAAGATTGTAAGAACATATTGTGAGGAGAAAGTAATTTTATTACTTTTCACTTTCACAGTGAGTTAATTATTAGATACATTTTAATACAAAAGTCTTAATTTAAAATATTTCAAAAATTATGAGAATTAAATATTAAAAATTATAACTAAAACTAAAATTACACATAAAATATACGTACATCAAAAGCTAAAACAAAATAAGTCATGTTTTCTGAAGTATGAGCTCGTAAAAAAAACAAGGAATTATATAAACCAACTACCATCAATCATAAGAAATATGCAAATACTGTTGAAATACTTATTATCCAAGATTAGTTGTTGAAATACTTATTATCTAAGGTTATTTTGTTGAGTTTCTAAAATAAGTTTTCTAAACTTTAGATAAGTTATTTGTAATGTAAAGTTACACTTTCAAAATTTTAGAGAATTTAGTGATAAAATATATTAAAACTATATAGTTTTTAATTATATTTATTTATTAAAGTTTGAAAATCTAGAGTCTTTTATTGAGATTCTACAATAAATCTTTGAAATTTAACGAAGGTTAAATAAACTTCCATTATTTTCTTGAGATTTTAGAATAAATCTTTGAAACTTAACAAAGGTTAAAAAGACTCCCGCTAATTTGTTGAGGTTGTAGAATAAACCTTTGGAACTTATTGAAAGTTAAAAAAGCCTTCGGTATCTTGCTGAGGTTTTAGAATAAACTTTTAAAATTTAACGAAGGTTAAAAAAACCTCCGTTGTTTTGTAGAGGTTTTAGAATAAACATTTGAAATTTAACGAAGGTTAAAAAAACCTCCGTTATTTTGCTTAGGTTTTAAAATAAACCTTTGGAATTTAACGAAGGTTAAAAGAACCTCCGTTATTTGCTGAGGTTTTAAAATAAACTTTTGAAATTTAACGAATGTTAAAGAAACCTTAGTTATTTTGCTAAGGTTTTATAATAACATTTGGAACTTAACGAAGGTTAAAATAACCTCGGTTATTTTGCTTAGGTTTTAAAATAAACCTTTGAAATTTAATGAAAGTTAAAAAAACCTCCATTATTTTGTTGAGGCTTTAAAATAAACCATTGAAATTTAATGAAGGTTAAAAAAACCTCCGTTATTTTGCTAAGATTTTATAATAACCTTTGAAACTTGATGAAGGTCAAAAAAACCTCCGTTAATTAAATTAATTCCTAAGGTTATATTAACCTCCGCTAAATAACCTCTGTTAAAACACTTTTTTCTTGTAGTGTATCAATGATAATATTTTATATTAATTAAAAAAACATAATTATTATAAATAATAATAATAATAATAATAATAATAATAATAATAATAATAATGACAATCATATTATTGCATAGTTAAAGTTAATCAAATTGCAAGAAGGTAAGGAAAGATACTTAGTGTTTTTTATTTTTTATTTTTTATTTTTAATTTTTTTTATGAAAGCCACAACATTTTTGAATCCTGAAGAAAGAACTCTAAACCTTGGGCACAATTGAAGATGAGGATTTCGAATCCTGAAGAACCCAAAACCTTTCAAGCACCTTTAATCTTGGATTTGAACCGTTTGAGTTGTTCATCAATTAAGAATTATTAACCTGTTCGACCTCTACGATCTGTTCGGGCATTGCGATTTTCTCTCGATTTCTAGGTTAGTGGTGTCTTTGGTTAATTATTACAATCTTCAAAATGCTCACTCAAATTCCTAGGTTAAATGCGAGTTGAAATGCATTAAAATCGTTGTCTGAAAAAAAAACTCATGGAACATGTATGCCAAATAGTATGCCAAATATGTATTACAAAAGAGCTGGTGTGGCAGAAATTTCTTGGAAAATCAATCAAATGTGTGGCAGAGTGGAGCGGTGTGGTGGCAATGTGGTTGATTCCTCTGCACTTCAGTTTTGCATTTCAGTTCCCTCTGCAAAGGTTCCACTGGCTTTTTTTCCTGGCACAGGGTATGTTCTCCATTCCATTTTCCTTCTTAATTACCACAAATTTAGAGTTTATGATCCATTCCAAATATTATTTATTCAATTTATAGCAGTACAAATGTATTATTTTTACACTTTTTTTAACTAGATAATTATTTAATTTTCTTCATATTGTCAATACAAAGCCACTTCCTAACCTCCTCTTTGGCATCACTTCCATCTTGAATAAGAAACTAGTTTCAGTACTGTCATATACTCTCATGCTTATGCTGCTATTAACTTATTTAAAAAAAATTAAAGATGAGGTAAGCTAATTGAGTGCATTAAAAATTCCATAATCAATGGTCCTCCTGATATATGGACAGAGTGAACATGCAAGTTTGACAAGTATTTTAGTAAACAGGTAAATGTAAATTCCAACTGAAGTTTCAAGTTGTACTACATTTAATTTTATTATTTCTTATAATTCTATAATATTTATATCAAAAGTGATGACATTGAATTCTTTTAATATAGTTATGAAAGTTAATATTAAACATTGTTTATTTAACTATAAATAGAGCAAGTGTTAGTAGCATAGTCAATTGTGATTGGGATTGTGTTGTGCGTTCTAATAATGATATTCCATGAGTATTTGGCATACATATTCACCACCAGCTCTTATATAATACATATTCCATGAGTTTTTTTTTTTGGGTATATATTTTAGTCATGGCTTTAACAGTTGATGCATATTTTAAGCTTCCTTTCTTCCTTGACTGATTTGTCTTTTGTATATATTTTAGCCATGGTCTTAACATTTGATGCATTGGACCTTAGAATGAGTAGAGCCTTTTTCATAAAAAGATATTGTCCTTTGCACTAGCATATCTCTTAACTCATTGACGAGTGTGTTTTGCTCCCAACTCCATTCACTCTCCATTTTCTTTCACTTTTCTCTTGTGTATAGGAAAAATATATAGATAGCAACACCTCGTCCCAAGATCAATTTCGAAGTGAACCAGCAAAGGTATGCTTCTCCTTCCTCTCAACCATTTGAAGGACTTGGAAATTGTAGGAAATAGTTAAGAAAGTACCAATGCTTTCATATTTGCATTTTTTACTTTCTTCATTCAGTCTTGTGTTTTCTCTCTCCATTCAGGAGAAAGATTCGTTAATATCTCTTCTTCTATCAAGTTCACACTCTGCAACAAACTTGAATTCCTCACATTACATTTACTTTATCTCCTCTCTAGTTATCTATGACTTTCATATTTGAAATTTGTGAAGCTAAAATTGACCAAGACAATTTTGCACCATTAAATGGACCTTCCAATGTAATCGCACAAATCATCAAACAAAAATATGATGAACCTAGTCCCACTTGGAAAAAGGTTCATCTTGAGCTCAGAGATATATATGATTTTGAGAGTTTATGGTAATTTGAGTTATGGTTACATTTAAAATGTTATTTTATTATTCTACAATGTTTGTTTTCTAATTTATTTTTCATGCAGAAAGAGTATAGGTGGGATCTGGAACAAGACCAACTCATTAGATCCATTTTTAATGCAAAAACCTCTCGTATCTTTAAAAATGCTATGAGTAAAGTTAGACATGGTCAAGATAAGGGGATCTGGATTCTACCACTTGTTCGAGCAAACTTGGACCAACATTGGAGTTCTACAGAATTCCAAAACAAGAGTGTCATTGCCAAGGCAAATAGGGCTGTTGAGAAGGGGCCCTCAGCCTACTGTGGTGGTTCCATATCTATAGCAACTCACTTTGAGAAAATGTTAATATTATTATATTTTTTGTTTTTCTATATTTAATTTAAATACAATATATTATATCTTTTTATTAATTTATGTAGACTGAGGAGCTTGAACGACAATCAACTGCTTTGGAGGTTGTAGAGAGAATGAAGAAATTGAAGACTGGACAATGGGTCAATGACAAGACCCGCAACCTTGCGATATGTTTAAAATTTAAGTTATAATTTAATTTTTGCTATATGTTTTCTTTACAATAATCAATTTGACTTCATTTTCAAGAGAAATATAAGAAATGTCAAGAAGAAGCTCAACAACAGTAGATGCTTGAAGGCTCATCTTCGCAAAACTCTCATGTTGTCTCTATTGATGATGATGAAATATACATTGATGTTGTTGGAGGTGGAAATAAAAAAGGGAATGTCTATGGACTTGGTCTATTGAGAAAAAGGTTTAATAGTTTCACAAGTGGTCACTTTGCTACAAGTCAAGCTCCAATAGTCCATCTAGTAGAAGAAATGTGTGAGATTATTCAAAACCTAAATGATGAACTTATGGAAATAGATGTCAAGGAGCGAACACTTGAAAAAAAGATGGAACTATTGATGAAAAATCATGAAAAGCAAAGTGAATGCATGCACAAACAAGATGAGTTGATGCGCAAACAAAATAAGCAGATGCAACTCATCATACAACACATTCAAATGAATAATCCCATACCAGGCTCTTCAAATCCTACTACTAGTGGACATCATAAAGGAGACCACATTAGAGATGACAGTTTAGAAGAAGATTAGTTGTATGTTGAATTATATAATAGATTTGACTCTTTTAACTTGTTTTCAATAATTTTTGTTGTGTAATATGGTTTACTTTTAATTTGTGTACAATTATTTCTTAAACTATGTATTGAAGTTCATTTCTATTTAGCTTGATTGAAATTTTGAGTATATATAAGCAGGTTTGAAATTTTTTTATAAACAAATCAAAATATAATTTTAAATAGGTATTAATAATACATATAAAAATAGTCACCAAAATTGATTTAGTGGCTATATCTACAAAGTTGTTGTTTAGCGACCGAAATAGAATTCGTCGTTGTAATTAAAATAAAATATTTAGCCATTGAAATCAATTTCGTCACTGTAGTTCTCCATTTAACAACCAAATTAGCCACCACAATTTTTTTTAATTAATTATTTTAATTCATTAGCAACTGAAAATGGTGGTCGCTATCACCTTTTATTTCATCCACCGATTTTTCATCAAAAGTTGGTCACTAATTCAGTCCTTGAATTCTGATGACCAAACTTTCTATGACGGAATAACGACCAATTTTATAATTCACTCACTAAATGCTTCACGACTAGGGTTTTCACTTCCATCTTTATTTGGTGACCATTTCGGTTGCGAATATGTTTAGTGACCGATTGTAGTGCTTTTAACAATCGAATTTGGTGGTCGATAAAAGTTATTTTTTGTAGTGATTTTATCCCTCATTGTTTTCATTACTTCAAAGCAATTAACAATGCATTCAATACCAATTATGAATAACAAAATAACCATTGCAGACATTTAAACAATAAGAACTAATTCTACACACTGCAATTCATTTGGGACATTTAATCAAACAATTTTAGTACCAATTCGTGTGTCAATGTGTTGTTGTTGTTGCCGCCCCCCTATCCGTTGTCACTGATGCTCTGCCTGCTGTAGCTACTGCTCTGCCCGTTGCTGCCGACACTGGCCAACGAACACCACCACACCACTACCACAACACAAGCACAAAATCAGTTTCTCAAGAAAGAAGGAGAGGGAGAAGGCAGAGAGGTAGAGATTAGGGTTCCTGAAATGTGGGAGTGAAAGTTGAGAGTGAGGGTGTGAGTTTTTTTTGGGAGGGGGGGGGGGGGGGGGTGCTGCATTTTGACAGTGAGTGAGAGAGTGAGTGCAAATAAAATATAAATTTCAGACAAGACATTTGTGATCAAATTTGTGACTGATTTAGTGATTGATTCTGTAACTGCATTTCTATGACCAATGCTGTCACTGATTTAATAACCGAAACTGTGACTGGTTTTTTGTAACCAAATTTGTGATTGGTTTTGTTAACAAAATTGTGATCGATATTTTGTGACCAATTTTCGGTCACTAATAGTCACAACATTTTTTGGTCACTCTTCAATAGTTTTGTAGTAGTACATGTTCCAATTTACAAATCAAAACAACAAACTTTAGCTAACATTTTAAAAAATAGTAACATAGATTATGAAGTTAAGGATAATTTTTCAGAAATAGATAACTAATCATACATATATATTCAATTGTTACCAGGTTATATATATTGCTTCATCATAGTCTTTTCAAGGGGCATAAACATCATCGTGATATTTTAGTCATTGTTGTAAACAACTGAATATCACAAATATCAATATTAGACGGTTGATCAGCAAAATAAGATTTACCAAAAAAAAAGGAGTTTTATGTTATAAAAAAATACTTTTACACTATCAAACAAGAAAAATATTTACTTGACAACTCATTATAATAATATATACGATAGAAAAATAAAAAATATAATTAAAATATTAATTTATTTAGTTTTGTTAAGTGATCGTGGATACTATTCGATATCAAACTATATGTTAGGTATCATGTTGCAGTTTTATGTTAGACAACTAAATGAGATTGACCCAAAGAAATATAAGGATTTTTTTTTAAAATATAAGACTAAATTGAAAGTGAAACAAAATTTAAAATTAAAATTAAAATAGAGAAGAAAAAAACTATTAATTATATATTTTATATTTATTTATCTCATAATTATTTTTAAATTATTTTAAATAATTTTGAAATTGAAGCATTTTTAAGAAAAGAAAAAGTAATTCATTTCTATTTTTCCATTTTTTTTATATTAGCTATATGTTTTAGATTACTTACAATTTGAAGTCAGTTGTGCAATTAGATAGGGGATTCTTTTTTTTTTTTTTTTAAATATTCTTTGCATGATCATCGGTCTTCAAAAGATCAATATTCAACTTTATTTTAAAAGTATTATATCTTAAAACTTTTACAAAGGTTAAGAAACATTAATCAATAATATTCAGTCTCCAAATGCTTTCGTACTTATTAAACTGGTGTAAAATTATCTGCAAAATATTTATAAATTTTATGTTTAACGAACATTTAAAACTTCAGTATAATTATTATTTTCTGTAATTATTTGTACATATTAAGATCTAGAAAATAATCATACATTTATTTATTATTAAATAACAACTAATTTAAAATAAAATCATTATATTAATTAAGTTAAATATTATTTTATAGATTAAAAAATATTAATATTTAAAATAGTTTTTATTATTAATAACAATCATTTCTAAATAGATATTTAATATTATTTATTAATATTTTAATTATTATTTGTTTTAGATTTTAAATTAGTCTTTAATTTATATTATAAGTTAGTGATTAATTTAGAATCTAAAATAGTTAGTAATTAAAATTTTGGTAGCTAATGTTAATTACTAATTTATAAATTATTTTATAAAGTTTAGTTAATAATAAAAAGTTATTTAAATACTAATATTTTTTAATTTATAAAAGAGTATTTAGTTTAATTAATATATTAACTAATTATCTTGACTTAAAAAAAATAAGTTATTATTTAATAATTTTTTTTAATGTACTGTAATAAGTTTATGACTTATTTAACCAAATATATAATTTCGAAGAAAAAAATTATTATAGTTCTTGCAGAGCCTTATGAAAAAGGGTTTAATTTTAATTATATTAAAATATTTAAAATGATTTAACATTTGAAATCAATAAGGATGAAGAGAAGAACTAAATTCACAATAATATAAATGCAAAGTGGATAGAAAACAGTACACTGAAAAGAAAACAGTGAATATACACTAAACAAAAGAGTAGTTTGGTGGCTTGGACGCGTTTACTTGACAAGAGGTGTTGGTGTTTTTGGTAGCTCGCTAGCAGAAATTTCTAGTGTAATTGCATGACTAAATTTCAAAACCTTCCACCCAATTATTTTGTATGATTCAACATTAACAGGCTAAAAGATTCAAAGTTAAAGTGCGACTGGTCCACCTTTTTAAAATGAATTTTTATCCATAAATTAGAGTAACTATTTTGGATGAAAGTGTTTGTTGAAATAGTCTTCAATTATAGAATGTTTTAAGAATTTTTTATAACAAATTTTAAAATTCACATCTTATATATTTTTTAATCTAACATTTTAGTTTTCATTTATAAATTAAGTTTTATATTTTTAATTTTTCAGTAATGAAAAACTTGGAATGGTAATATAAACTATTTATCACAAATCTAAAATATAATTTACATGTTCAAAAATATTTATTTATTTCAAAATTTAATTATATGATGATTTATATATTACAAATAATATTTATTGCATTTATATACTGACTTTTGCTAGTATATTTTGACTAAAAATGAAATTCCAGTGGTAAGTAATTAAGTTTTAATAAAACAAATTTTAAACAGATAAAATATAAAAAATGATAAAATTTATTTTTTTTAAACTTTAGTTGCTCTCAAACTTTGTATAAGATTAGAGGATATTTTCGATATTGTTGTGTTAACAATCTACAATCTTATGGAGGTAATTAACAATGTTAAAATCAAATTGAATTGATCAAATTTTTTATTTAAATAAATAATTTTTTTCGAATTCTTAAATATTTTGTTAAAAGAAAATATTATCAAATTTGATATATTAATTTTATAAAAAAATTTAATGGAATCTCTAAAAGTGTGTACAAATGAAGTTACGCTAATTTAGATACTTATTTCTAGAAGATAAGAATAATTAGTTTTAATATCTAATTTAATTAGAATTTAAACAAATTCAATTATAAATTGATCAAATTGGATATGTTAAATGTAAGGTAGATATATAATCGTTAACCAGTTATTATAACAACTAAAATAATAGAATAATATTATAAGAATGAAATATATTTTTAAATATATTGTATATAATACTTAATATTATAGTAAAAATGAAATACAATTATAATACTCTTTTAAGAAAAATAAAATAATATAGATATATTTTTGTCCTGCCATTACGATTCTGTAAAAACATTTAATTATTTTATATTAAATATCTGTATTTTCTAATAATTCTATTTTAGTCATTATTACTAATTATAATTTATTTAACGAGAAAAAAATAAAATTTACTCATTAATATAATTAAAGTAAAAAATAATATTTAAAATTAAGATAATTAGATATTTTAAAGATACAACTTAATTAATATGAGAGATATAAATTATATTTAAGTCAACTGCTTTATATTAATTTTAAATTTTATAAGTATACAATAAAAAATAATGATTACTTTTATACTACAAATAATTAATATACTAAAAGTATTAATTCGAAAAATGTAAAACATGTTTTGTTAATTTGATCACTAGAGATATATAATATATTAAAAAAATATTTTATAACACTGCTAATTAAAAAGACAATATAAAACAATGTTTATGATGATGTTATTTTTATAATAAAAGAAAGTTATATGAAATAAATTTATTTTTAATAAAATACAATAAAAAGTAAATTATTAATGGCTTAGTTGTCTTATTTAAAATATTTTTCATGATCTTAATTATATTAATTAATATTTTCTATTTTAACGTTAAAGTATAGGTATAATTAATTATAACTCTTAAAAATATGAAAAAAAAAATTAAAACTAACAAATATGTTTGACATATATTTACAAGGAATTAAGAACGTATTTAATCATAACAATTTATAGAGGTTGGAACCAAGATTATTTAATCTAACTACCAAATGTTGCATCATTAACTTTGATTTTTGGTTCACCTGATGATGACAAACTCCGTTTACACTGTCCAATATATCCTTTGTTTACCTACCCTTTGTTTTTTCACTATCAGACATTGGACAATTGATAGCAGCATCGTTTTCATATTCCCTCAAAATCAACTGCATGGCCCACTTCAGAGAAATTGTCATGGCTGTTTTGACGTTTTGCAGAAAAATCATCCATGATAATTTATAGTATAATTTTGCAACGAAGATGATGCCAACTGCACTATCCTTTTCCCGAAAACCTAGTCGTCTATGTTGACTTTGATTTTTGCATGTGCATGTCTGGTCTACAATTGCTTCGAAGTATCATGTTATTGTGTTTTTTTTCCTTCTTAATATCCTACTAATTAAAGCTTTCTTATCTTTCTTAATATTGAATATTATACTTACACTTTATTTAGTTTTAAAATATATTTTTTTAAAGTTTAATAAAGAAAAATCACATCTTTTTAAATTATTAAAAAGACAACAATATTCTCTATATTTTTAATAAACTTATATTTATTTTTATAATATTTTTAATGAAGTAACGGCTACCTCTCTTTGTTGTACTTAACAATATATATTAGTTTCAACTTAAATAAAATATGATTTTTTTATTCGTTCATTATTTCCATATCCTTTAAGAGTTGAGAATAACAATATAAATACACTTTTCTCCTTTCTCTTTCAAGACATTTTTTAAGGATAAAACTGTGATAGAGTTCTGAGTTCCACAGCAGACAATCGACATGGATGCGTTGATTGACCCTCTAATAATGTTATCTCAACCCTAATGATGTTATCTCAACCCTAGTGATGTTATCTCAACCACATGCAGAATTCACATAAGGATATACTGAAAATAACTTACTTTTGTTGGCCAACACCCTCCAATATTAGTGAAGTGTGAAGTTTTCATGGACTTGCTAGCTTTTATAGGCGGTTTGTGAAAGACTTTAGTACTATTGTCGCACCTCTCAATGCTATAGTAAAGAAGGATGTGGTTTTTAAGTGGGGACAAGAGTAGGAAAATGCTTTTCAAACTTTGAAAGAAAAATTGACTAAGGCCCCATCTTAGCCCTTCCTAACTTTGCTAAAACATTTGAGATAAAATGTGATGCCTCTAATATAGGCATTGGGGCTGTTCTCCTCCAACAGGGCCACCCCATAGCTTATTTTAGTGAGAAACTCAAAGGGAGTCATATCAATTACTCCACTTATGATAAAGAATTTTATGCTCTTGTTTGAGCTTTGCAAAATTGGTAACATTATTTTTTTCCTAAGGAATTTGTGATCCATAGTGATCATTGTAACATCCCGCCAAAAACTATTCATATTTATATAATGAAAATAAAGGTAAACAAATAATGTTGAAGAGAACATAATTATATATATAAGAAATGAAGTTGCTCCTCACAGGGAGTTTAATACATAACCAGTCAAATGTTTTTCAAAACTTAACGAAATCAATCAAATACAACGAAAACAGCGGTCTCCATACATAAACCGGCGATCTCCTAACAGAAGACCCCAAAACAGGCGATCTGCTATCAGGACATAAATCCGGCGATCACCACCAAGAGATAGAAACAGGCGATCTCTTCCCCGGCGACCACTCACTAAGGAGCTCTACTTCCTGGAAGATCATCTGCTCCCGTGTAAAAATTACACGATCATCACAGTTTTAAGAGAAAAACAGCCATAGAGCAGAACATGCAGGGTAAGCTATATATTTTAAAGAGAGTTTAAATATGAACATAAAAATCAGGATAAAACAAATTCAAGATACCCACATAACACTATAAAGTTTCTCATTCCCTTCACCTGATCGCCAAGAAATCACACACTTTACAATATTTGCACAGAGTCATTCTATTTCACAAACTGCATCAAGTGTCTATCAATTTCAAGGTCCCTCATTTCACACGTCAGACTACCACTGACTCAGCACACAAGACACTTGACACTACTTCCGGAAGACTCGTGCATTGATTAGACTCAGAGATCTGCACCTGTCATACTAAACAGCTGTAATGTTTCCACAGCTATGCGCATCAACACAGTCTCGATCTCAAGTTCACCATTCTCACAGTATGACAGGGTTAATCCATATAACAGGCCGAGCTCGCTCTTTTTCACACGACTCACCCATACATATGAACCTCCTTCGACTCTCAACGCCTGAATAACTTCATCTATATGAATCCATTATCTCAGGAGAGTCAGGATAATCTCATTAGGAATCACCGATCAATGCACATCCTACACGATCTTACACGGTATTTTCTTTCCTGAAAATACTATGCCTTGATCCCACATTCACCACATTCAACACATCACATAACACTTAAAGGAATGATTTCAATCACAGCAAAACTCACTCCAAGGTTCTTATTTTCGAATATCTCATTTAAATCTCAAACAGTTTCAAAGCAACACCAAAAACAGGGAGTTCGCAAACAACGCCAAAACCGGCGATCTGGTTCAAAAACAAGGTATTTCGAAGTCTGTATTTAAAACCGGCGACCACGTCGCCCAAACACATAGAACAGAGCATTCACGAAGATGAAAACGAAACCGGCGACCACGTCGCCCTCACTTCAGAAACAGCTAATCTATGGCTTGTATTGAAAATGAAGGCTAGCTTCCCTTACCTGGACTTGCGCAAAACACCAGGAGCTCCGAAACCCAACGAAGCTTAAAGAATGCCTTGGCTCTGTTTTTGCGTCTGGTTTGAAGGACTTGTAGAGAACCTCCCAGGTGCTCTAATGGTGGCCGTCGCTCGTCGTACTCTTGTGTGAAGGTGCCAGAATCGCAGCGCGAAGGAGAGAATGGAGGAGAAGGGAGGTAAACTCACTCTTTCGCTCTTGAACAACTGCAACGTTCCCCCCTCTCAGAAGTGGGTTTTTGCATCTTAAACCAGCTTGTCCACAAAAGCAGCTGCCACCACCCACTCTGCAGAGAAGTCTGAGTGTACGTTTCTCTGAACAGTACGACCATGTTTGTCTCTTGCGCATGCCAACCACTTCCTGAACAGTACGACCGCGAGTGTCTCCTGCGCATGCCAACATTCTGATGTCACTATTTTGAACCACTCTTTTTGTCTACGTGGCGCGCGTGCAGGACGTTTCATGCTGGAAGTCTGGGTCCCACTTTATCTGTGTGCAACTCGACATCGCGCGATAATCTTCCACCGATGACCGCTCGCGCGATGACTATCTACCGATAACCTCTCGCGCGATGACTCTTCACCGATGACCTCTCGCGCGATGACTCTCCACCGATGACTCATCCTAGCGGACGACCGATGTCTCGCGCCCTGGCGATGCCCGCATGCCTCGCGCCCTGGCGATCCCGCATGCCTCGCGCCCCGGTGATGCCCGCATGCCTCGCGCCCTGGCGATGTCCGCATGCCTCGCGCCCTGGCGATGTCCGCATGTCTCGCGCCCTGGCGATGCCCGCATGCCTCTCACCCTGGCGATGCCCGCATGCCTCGCGCCCTGGCGATGCCCGACGACACATCGCCACGCCTTCCTGAAGGTTCTTCATTCCACGATGTTACGTCCAAGGTATCATCTCCACATGACTCGGTGACGTCGGTAGCTTCACATTTCCAAGAGTAGATCAGCATCACTCCTCGTGCGCCCATGCATGCAACACTAAGGGTGATCTCTTTTGCTCGAGCATAGAGCTTCGCAGGCACAGCGTATCTAAGGCTTAACCCACACCTTGATACGCGTGGTTGTTGGAACCCACTCTGGTTGATCCAGTATCTTGACCACATACTACGTGCATTCCCGCCGATCACGTACACTCTAGGCGATTGGCGCTCATGTCTCCTCTAGGCGACAGGCGATTATGTGCCAGAGGAGTCGGAGATCGCCTCCGTCTTCACTAACGGCGATCTCGTAGGAGACTTCTTAGCTACACATTTCCTCCTTTACTCTTCTTGATCTACATGTCAGCCGACCGACCTCTACTAGCTTACCCCAGATCATGGGCGACGTCCGATGTCTGCTACTACGAAACTTCATTTACCAACTCTTTGTATTTTAAATAATAACATTTTTCTGAAATTATTTAAATATAACACTTTTATTCCTATTAAATTTTCTAGGTCCTTACAATCTCCCCAACAAGAAAAATTTTCGTCCTCGAAAATTGGATTACAAGGAAAAGAGGTAGGGATATGCTTCTCTCATGGTTTTCTTCAAATTCCCATGGTGAATCACCCTATCTGCACGTCGTCCACTTCCAACACGTGACTAGGGTCTGCAAGATACTCCTTAGCTGTGATACGTGAAATACATTATGCAGGTTTGCTAAATGGGGAGGTGGGGCGATCTCATAAGCCACTGGACTGATCCCCCTTAGGATCTGATATGGCCTAACAAACTTAGGGGACAGCTTCTTTGATCTGATCGCCCATCCTACACCCTTGGCTGGTGTCCTCCCTCATAAAGACATGATCCCCCAGCAGCAAACCCCAAAGGTCTTCTCCTCTGCTCTGCCTAGGACATCTGCCGACTTTGAGAAACTTTCATTCTGCCCTGTATCAGTTTCACCCTCTCGTTTGTCTGCTGAACCAACTCTTACTACTCCAATACTTCATCAAATTCCATTTTACATCCCTGCATATGGAATATGCTGCCCCATTGAGCGCCAACTCTAGCATTCACACTCTACTTCCAACCTTGAAGACTTGGTCGAGCAAGTCCAGAACTAGGCCCTTAACGTAACCAGGACTAGCCCCTTTTGAGAAAGCGAGCAAGATCCCTTCATCGGAAGGAAAGGGGACAGCTGCCCACTACTCATGCCCCCCCTAGCTAATTCAAACTAGGATCCGAAATATCCTTCTAGGAATCAACTCTTGCATTTTGATCAAAACCATCCATTGACTTCCTAACTGTTGATCTAATTCTCACGCTCCCTAAAGGAACACCTTTTGTTCACCACTACGCTGCATAATTCTGTACCTTATAAAGACAAAGTTCCTGTTGCTGTTACCTTCTAAATCATTATTATGACTCCTTTGCCAACTCGGCTTCCTGCTCCCATTACGACCTTCTTTTTCAATGTATACGTTGGATGCATTGATTTTGGGTTCAGGTGCCTATCCAAAAAGGCATACGAGAATGAACGCACCATATATCTCAACCACAACCATGCAAGTAGTGGAGCTGATTGGAAAAAATTTCCTCTGCATCCAGAATCTCTTGCTTAAAGACAACTCTATTCTTCTTCTCTCCCAGATACAACAGACTATTTCCACTCACAATCCCTTCCACACCCAACTTTCTGAAATTTACTACATCTCTAGAAAGACTCAACATCATCATAACACGGCTTACCCTCATTCTTATCCACAGCCATTTCCTCCTTTCCTTCTACATTCACAGGCCGATCTGCATCCTATTTTGCCAAATTCAGGAGGCTTACGGTTTCGGAAGCCTTTTATCCCAACCCACCATTTCCATAATCATCTTTCAAATCACGATCAACAAAACAGCATCCATTCTGCGTGAAGCTTAAGCTAGAACCATCTCATGCTGTTTCATCGACATGAACATCTTCTAAGCTTCAAAAGAAAAAGAATTCATTCTTGGAATTTAACTCTGGTACTTCCCATGGATACACATGCTTAAGCTTTAAACCCCCAGCATCCTGCTTATTTACCCTCCATGACTTATACGTAGCTGAGACTAAACCTTGGTACAACCAATTCTAACTTACACTTGCTTCTTTAATTCCATCTACTCAGCTGGAGTCATTATGCAGGGAGCCATGGACACTGGTCCAGCTCCAGGTACCAAAACAATAGAGAATTCCATCTCTCTCTTAGGAGGTAGTCCAGGCATTTCTTCTGGAACTACACCCACGTTTATCCTGCTCACGTCCTCTTCATTCTTCACTTCCAACCGAGCTAGGATCACGAAGCACCTCGCCCCTTTTTCCCAACTCCGACCACCCATGCTGAGCAGATATCACATCTGACTCTTGGAGGTCTGGAACCGCTAATTTTCTGCCTATCGCAATCTATGAGAACATGATTGGCAGAAAGCCAATCCATTCCTAGGGTAACATTCAGATCCTGAAGAGGTAGGCAGATCAAACTTACTTTGAACCTGCGTCCCTCTACCATCACTGGACATTCAGAGCAAACTATGGGGGTCGTAACCTGTCCTGATGCAGGTGTAGAGACCAACCGTTCAAACGGTAACTCCCTCACTAGAAGGCCCAACTCGGCTACACACAAGCTTGACACAAAAGAGTGTGTCGCTCTGGAATCAAACAAAATTCTAACGCCTCTACCAGCTATAGAGTAAACACTTTGTACTAAGTTACCTGACTGAGATGCCTCCGCTCTAGACATGGCAAACACTCTCCCTCCTGCCTGAGGTCTGCTGCCTTTGTTCCTCAACTGCTGGGAACTAACGGGTTGAGTCATCCTTTTTCTGTTAGGACAATCTCTAGAAATGTGCCCCATCTCTTGACATGTGAAACACCCTTTCTCTGAATTCCTCTTGGAGCACACCTTGACGTTATGTAACCCACCACAACGGAAACACCTTGATTTCCACGGTTGTTGCTGCTGAAACTGGAGCGGAACTGCTCCTGCTCGATGTGGTGGAGGTCTCGCATAAGGCTTGCTTTGTGGGTGCTGCACCTTGGCCTTCCCACTGGAGGGACCCCCTGGGTGTGATCTGATTACCCTGGAACCACCCCTTTCCAGGGTCTCCACCCTCTTTGCCTTCTCCACTAAGGCATGGAACTCCCTGATCCACTGATCTGGTTGGTTCGGAGAAACGTTCCCACGGAACTGGGTTGGGTTGTGCCTTATGAACTCGGTCATCCCCATCTGCTCCCGAGGCTGATTGACAGGGGAAGCTGTTGCAGCCGATCCAGCAGTTTCCAAATGATGCATTACAGCCTGATGAATCTGGGCCATTACCGTATTCTGTTGTTGGATGGCAGTTGCCATCATCTCCATGGCCCTGGCGATCTGGCCCATCTCTGAAGAAGGTCGGGGAGGGGTAGGAGGTTTACGCGCCATCTTTCCTCGTTCTCAGATTTTGAAACTATAGATTTTCTATATTCCCTACGACTATAAGAATGAGATCGATAAGAAATCAATTCATTCAGGAGGTAACATCTAGACCTTACAAAGGTCAACATCTCAAAGTCATTTAGAATTTGAGTCCATCAACAGAATCATGATACTTATAACCTCAAGCAAAACACCAGAACAGCTACTGGTATACAACCATCAATCCAAACAACCACTTTCAGGCAATTACAAGAGCACTCAATAAATCACACCAGAATTCAATGTAGGCTAAACATCAAACCGTTGGAATTAAGATTAAGAATCATCTCGATCCAGTTATGAGTGTGCACCCTCATTACTTTATCAAGATCCTCTCATTCTTAATACCAAGATTTTCAATTAGGGCATACATTCACTAAGGCACACACAAAATTTCAATACCAAAAATGTTTTGAAAACCTTTCACTATAGTTGTTATTTAAAACTCAAATAGATTTTATGAGCAGAAGAAACACAATGGATCCACAGCCCTCAGGTCATCCTAAGGACGAACTGCTCTGATACCATTAATGTAACATCCCGCCAAAAACTATTCATATTTATATAATGAAAATAAAGGTAAACAAATAATGTTGAAGAGAACATAATTATATATATAAGAAATGAAGTTGCTCCTCACAGGGAGTTTAATACATAACCAGTCAAATGTTTTTCAAAACTTAACGAAATCAATCAAATACAACGAAAACAGCGGTCTCCATACATAAACCGGCGATCTCCTAACAGAAGACCCCAAAACAGGCGATCTGCTATCAGGACATAAATCCGGCGATCACCACCAAGAGATAGAAACAGGCGATCTCTTCCCCGGCGACCACTCACTAAGGAGCTCTACTTCCTGGAAGATCATCTGCTCCCGTGTAAAAATTACACGATCATCACAGTTTTAAGAGAAAAACAGCCATAGAGCAGAACACGCAGGGTAAGCTATATATTTTAAAGAGAGTTTAAATATGAACATAAAAATCAGGATAAAACAAATTCAAGATACCCACATAACACTATAAAGTTTCTCATTCCCTTCACCTGATCGCCAAGAAATCACACACTTTACAATATTTGCACAGAGTCATTCTATTTCACAAACTGCATCAAGTGTCTATCAATTTCAAGGTCCCTCATTTCACACGTCAGACTACCACTGACTCAGCACACAAGACACTTGACACTACTTCCGGAAGACTCGTGCATTGATTAGACTCAGAGATCTGCACCTGTCATACTAAACAGCTGTAATGTTTCCACAGCTATGCGCATCAACACAGTCTCGATCTCAAGTTTACCATTCTCACAGTATGACAGGGTTAATCCATATAACAGGCCGAGCTCGTTCTTTTTCACACGACTCACCCATACATATGAACCTCCTTCGACTCTCAACGCCTGAATAACTTCATCTATATGAATCCATTATCTCAGGAGAGTCAGGATAATCTCATTAGGAATCACCGATCAATGCACATCCTACACGATCTTACACGGTATTTTCTTTCCTGAAAATACTATGCCTTGATCCCACATTCACCACATTCAACACATCACATAATACTTAAAGGAATGATTTCAATCACAGCAAAACTCACTCCAAGGTTCTTATTTTTGAATATCTCATTTAAATCTCAAACAGTTTCAAAGCAACACCAAAAACAGGGAGTTCGCAAACAACGCCAAAACCGGCGATCTGGTTCAAAAACAAGGTATTTCGAAGTCTGTATTTAAAACCGGCGACCACGTCGCCCAAACACATAGAACAGAGCATTCACGAAGATGAAAACGAAACCGGCGACCACGTCGCCCTCACTTCAGAAACAGCTAATCTATGGCTTGTATTGAAAATGAAGGCTAGCTTCCCTTACCTGGACTTGCGCAAAACACCAGGAGCTCCGAAACCCAACGAAGCTTAAAGAATGCCTTGGCTCTATTTTTGCGTCTGGTTTGAAGGACTTGCAGAGAACCTCCCAGGTGCTCTAATGGTGGCCGTCGCTCGTCGTACTCTTGTGTGAAGGTGCCAGAATCGCAGCGCGAAGGAGAGAATGGAGGAGAAGGGAGGTAAACTCACTCTTTCGCTCTTGAACAACTGCAACGTTCCCCCCTCTCAGAAGTGGGTTTTTGCATCTTAAACCAGCTTGTCCACAAAAGCAGCTGCCACCACCCACTCTGCAGAGAAGTCTGAGTGTACGTTTCTCTGAACAGTACGACCATGTTTGTCTCTTGCGTATGCCAACCACTTCCTGAACAGTACGACCGCGAGTGTCTCCTGCGCATGCCAACATTCTGATGTCACTATTCTGAACCACTCTTTTTGTCTACGTGGCGCGCGTGCAGGACGTTTCATGCTGGAAGTCTGGGTCCCACTTTATCTGTGTGCAACTCGACATCGCGCGATAATCTTCCACCGATGACCGCTCGCGCGATGACTATCTATCGATGACCTCTCGCGCGATGACTCTTTACCGATGACCTCTCGCACGATGACTCTCCACCGATGACTCATCCTAGCGGACGACCGATGTCTCGCGCCCTGGCGATCCCGCATGCCTCGCGCCCCGGTGATGCCCGCATGCCTCGCGCCCTGACGATGTCCGCATGCCTCGTGTAACATCCCGCCAAAATACTATACAAATGTATATAATGAAAATAAAGGTAACAAATAGATTGAAGTGAACAAAATATTATATATATGAAATGTAGTTTCTCCTCACAGGGAGTTTAATACAAATTCGGTCAAATTTTCTAGAAACATAATAAAATATAGTAAAAAAAACAAAGCAGGCGATCTCTTATCGGAAGAGACCGATCTCCTATCGGACGAGGCCGATCTCCTATCAGAGGACCCAAAACAGCCGATCTGCTACCAGAACAGAAATCAGGCGATCTCCTTCCGGCGACCACTCACTAAGGAGCTCTACTTCCTGGAAAATCATCTGCTCCCGTGTAAAATACACGATCATCACAGTTTTAAGAGAAAACAGCCAGAGAACAATACCAAGGGTAAGCTAGATATTTTTAAACTTCAAATTTTAAACTGGACAACCAACGTAGATCAGCCTTTTTAAACATTCACAAGAGTCCATCACTTTCTCATTCATATCACACTGCCATCAAGAAATCACATGTTTCACAATATTTTCAAGAGTCGTTCTATTCACATAATGCACCAAGTGTCTATCAATTCAATGTTTTTCATTTCTCACGTCAGACTACCACTGACTCAGCACACAAGACACTTGACACTACTTCCGGAAGACTCGTGCATTGACTAGACTCAGAGATTCTGCACCTGTCATACTAAGCTGTTGTAATGTTTCCACAGCTATGCGCATCAACACATTCTCGATCTCAAGTTCACCATTCTCACCGTATGACAGGGTTAATCCATATAACAGGCCGAGCTCGTTCCCTTTTGAACAACTCACCCATACATATGAACCTCCTTCGACTCTCAACGCCTGAATAACTTCATCTATATGAATCCATTATCTCAGGAGAGTCAGGATAATCTCATTATAGACATCACCGATCAATGCACATCCTACACGATCTTACACGGTATATTCTTTCCTGAAAATACTATGCCTTGATCCCACATCCACAGCATTCAACACATCATACAACACTTAAATGAATGATTTCAATCACAGCAAAACTCACTCCAAGGTTCATGTTTTCGAATATCACATTTACATCTCAAACAGTTTCAAAACAACACCAAAAACAGGGGAGTTCGTAAAACAACGCCAAAACCGGCGATCTAGTTCAAAACGGGGTATTTCGAAGTCTGCATTTAAAACCGGCGACCACGTCGCCCAAACACATAGAAACAGAGCATTCACGAAGATGAAAACGAAAACCGGCGACCACGTCGCCCTCGCTTCAGAAACAGCTAATCTATGGCTTGTATTGAAAATGAAGTCTAGCTTCCCTTACCTGGACTTGCGCAAAACACCGAGAGCTCCGAAACCCACTGAGCTTGAAGGATGCCTTAGCTCTGTTTTCAGCGCCTGGTTTTGTAGAACTTGCAGAGAAACTCCCAGGTGCTCTAAGGGCAACGTCGCTTGTCGCACTGATGCTGGAGGTTGCTTGAGTCTCAACGCAAGGAAGGGAAGAAGGGAGGGAGGAAGTTTGCACTCACTCTAACACTCTTGAGTCTGTAACACTCTTTGCCTTCCCGCAGTGGCTTTTGAATCCTAGCTTACCTGTCCACGTATGCTGCCGCTGCCACCCCTTCTGCAGGAAAGCCTGAGAACCACTGCCCTGAACAGTACGACCACTGCTGTCGCTTATGCATGCCAACCACTGCTCTGAACAGTACGACCACTGTTGTCGTTTGTGCATGCCAACCACTGCTCTGAACAGTACGACCGCGAGTGTCTCTTGCGCATGCCAACATTCTGATGTCACTATTCTGAACCACCCTTTTGTCTACGTGGCACGTGTGTAGGACGTTTCATGCTGGGAGTCTGGGTCCCACTTTCTCTGTGTGAAGCTCGACATCGCGCGATAACCTTCCATCGATGACCGCTCGCGCGATGACTATCCACTGAGGTCTCATACTGGCGAACGACCGATGTCTCCATCTGGGAGACGACCGATGTCTAGCCCTGGAAATGCCCGCATGCCTCGCGCCCTGGCGATGCCCGCATGCCTCTCGCCCGCTCGATGCCTGCATGCATCGCGCGCCCTGGCGACGTTCACATGCATCGCGCGCCCTGGCGACGTCCACATGCATCGCGCGCCCTGGCAACGTCCACATGCATCGCGCGCCCTGGCGACGTCCAGATGCATCGCGCGCTCTGGCGACGTCCTCGCGCCCTGGCGATCATGCACTACTAGACGATCTCATAGCCTTCTAAACTTAACTTTCCTTCCTTTTTATTTTAAATAAACCTACATAGAATTCATTTAAAATATAACCTCTTTATTCCAATTCAATTTTACAGGTCCTTACATTCTCCCCAACAAGAAAAATTTTCGTCCTCGAAAATTGAATTACAAGGAAAAGAGATATGGATAGGCTTCTCTCATGGGTTCTTCCAACTCCCAAGTTGAGTCACCCGATCGCTCATCCCACACCACTTTCACCATGTTAATGGTCTTGCCTCTGAGCTGTTTACTTTGACAATCGTCAATCCTGACTGGTTTCGCCTCAAAGGACAAATCATCCCTGATCTGCACGTTGTCCACTTCCAGCACATGACTAGGGTCTGCCATGTACTTCCTCAGCTGTGAAACGTGAAAGACATTGTGCAGATTCGCTAAATGGGGAGGCAGGGCGATCTCATAAGCTACTGGGCCAATCCTCCTTAAGATCTGATATGGTCCCACGAACTTAGGGGACAACTTCTTTGGCCTGATCGCTCTTCCTACACCCTTGGTTGGTGTCACTTTCATGAACACGTGGTCTCTAGCAGTAAACTCCAAAGGCTTTCTCCTCTGATCTGCATAGGACTTCTGCCTACTCTGAGAAGCTTTCATTCTGCTTTGTATCTGCTGCACCTTCTCGGTCGTCTGCTGAATCAATTCTGGCCCAACCAAGACTGCTTCGCCCTCCTGGTACCAACATAAGGGAGTTCTGCATTTCCTCCCATACAGGGCTTCATATGGTGCCATCCCAATACTGGCGTGGTAGCTATTATTATAGGTAAACTCCACCAGTGGCAACACCTCGTCCCAACTTCCCAATTGATCCAAGACGCACGTCCTCAGCAGATCTTCCAAGGATTGGATCGTTCTCTCTGACTGACCATCTGTTTGGGGATGATATGCAGAGCTCATCCTCAACTTAGTTCCCAAGCACTCTTGCAAGGTCTGCCAAAACCGTGAAGTGAACCTGGGATCTCTATCTGAAACGATGCTGGAAGGCACTCCATGCAACCTCACTATTTCTTGGATGTATAACTGTGCCAGCTTGGCCATAGGCATCTTCCTATTCACTGGAAGGAAGTGGGCACTCTTCGTCAGCCTATCAATGATAACCCAGATTGCATCATGACCCTTTACCGATCTGGGTAAATGGGTGACAAAATCCATGGCGATGCTGTCCCATTTCCACTCAGGGATATCCAGTTGCTGCAACAGCCCGCCAGGTCTTTGATGCTCTACCTTCGCCTTCTGACACGTTAAGCAGGTTGCAACATACTGGGCGATGTCTCTCTTCATGCCTGACCACCAAAATGACTCCTTCAAGTCATGGTACATCTTGGTCATGCCTGGATGTAGGCTAAGGCAACTCTTATGACCTTCTTCTAGGATCATCTTCTTCAACTCTTCATTTGCAGGGATGCAAATTCTGCCATTAAATCTCAAGATCCCATCATCGCCCATCACAAAGTCTCTAGCTTGATCTGTCCCTAGTGACTCCACAGTACGCTTTAGACTAGGGTCCTCCAACTGCTTATCCCTTAACATCCCAAGGAAGTCATTAGTTATAGCCAGCTTACTACAACTAATGTGATTCACGTGAAATTCTATTCCAAGGTTTAAGTCTCTGAATTGCTCGATCAGTCTCTGCTCTTCCATCATCATGGTGGCCACTTGTACTGATTTTCTACTCAAGGCATCTGCCACTACATTGGCCTTCCCTGGATGGTACATGAGTTGAAAATCGTAGTCCTTTAGAAACTCCATCCACCTTCTCTGCCTCATGTTTAGTTCCTTCTGATCGAACAGGTATTTCAGGCTCTTATGGTCACTGAACACCTGGAACCGAGCCCCATATAAAAAGTGCCTCCAGATCTTCAAGGCAAATACCACAGCCGCCAACTCCAAATCATGCGTAGGGTAGTTTCTCTCATGAACCTTGAGTTGCCTTGAAGCATATGCAACCACTCTCTTCTCTTGCATTAAAACACATCCCAGACCCTGATGTGAAGCATCACAGTAGACCTCAAAAGGTCTTCCTACCTCTGGGATCACCAGCACTGGAGCACTAGTCAACCTTTCCTTTAGTTCCTTGAAGCTCTGCTCACATCGGTCGGTCCAAGCAAAAGGTTGATCCTTGCGGGTCAGCTGTGTTAAAGGAGCCACTACTTTGGAAAAGTCCTCAATAAACCGCCGATAGTAGCCAGCTAGGCCCACAAAACTCCTTATTTCAGTAACTGTCTTAGGACGTTCCCATAGAAGCACTGCCTCCACTTTGGCTGGATCAACCGAGATCCCCTGGGCAGATATCACATGTCCCAAGAAGTTGACTTCCCTCAGCCAGAACTCACACTTCGAGAACTTGGCATAGAGCTGCTTCTCCCTCAGTATCTCCAATACTGTCCTCAGGTGTTCTTCATGCTCTTCCTCGGTCCTTGAATAAATGAGTATGTCGTCTATGAAGACCACCACAAACTTATCCAAGAAAGGGCGAAAAATCCTATTCATGCAGTCCATAAACAGGGCTGGAGCATTGGTTACTCCAAACGGCATCACCACATACTCATAGTGCCCATACCGAGACCTAAAAGCTGTCTTTTGAACATCTTCAGCTTTTACCAAAATTTGGTGGTACCCCGATCTCAGATCAATCTTGGAGAACACCGAGGCCCCATGTATTTGGTCCATCAAATCGTCAATTCTGGGTAGGGGGTACTTGTTCTTGATGGTCAACTTGTTCAACTGCCTGTAATCTATACACAGCCGAGACCCTCCATCCTTCTTCTTGACTAGGAGCACTGGAGCCCCCCATGGAGATACACTGGGTCTGATGAATTGTTTCTCCAGCAAATCTTCCACTTGCTTCTTTAACTCCACTAACTCGGCTGGTGCCATCCTGTAAGGTGCCATTGACACTGGTCCAGCTCCAGGTACCAAGTCAATAGAGAATTCCACTTCTCTCTTAGGGGGTAACCCAGGTACTTCTTCTGGGAATACATCCGTGAAATCTTTCACCACGGGTATTCTGCTTACGTCCCCTTTATTCTCCACCTCCGACCGAGCGAGTATCACGAAGCACCTCGCCCCTTCTTCCAACTCTGACTGCCCTTGCTGAGCAGAAATTACATCTGATCCATGGAGGTCTGGAAACGCAATCCTCTGACTACCGCAGTCAATGAGAACGTGATTGGCAGCTAACCAATCCATTCCCAGGATAACATCTAGGTCCTGAAGAGGTAGGCAGATCAAGTTCACTTTGAATCTGCGTCCCTCTACTACCACTGGACATTCGGGGCAAACTGTAGAGGTCGACACCTGTCCTGACGCAGGTGTAGAGACCAACAGTTCGAAAGGTAACTCCTTCACTAGAAGGCCCAACTCAGCTACACACAGGCTTGACACAAAGGAGTGTGTCGCTCCAGAATCAAACAAAGCTTTTACACCCCTACCAGCTATAAAACATATACCCTGCACGAGGTTACCTGACTGAGTCGCCTCTGCTCCTGACATGGCAAACACTCTCCCTGTTGCCTGAGGTCTGCCTCCTTCGTTCCTCATCTGCTGAGAGCCACTGGGTTGGGTCGCCCCATTCCTGCTAGGGCACTCTCTAGCAACGTGTCCTGTCCTTTGGCAGACAAAACACCTTCTCTCAGAAGCCTTCTTGGGGCACGCGTTGGACGCGTGTGGTCCACCACAATGGAAACACTTGAGTTTCCGAGGTTGTTGCTGCTGAAACTGGGATGACGTTGCTTCCGACCGACGTGGTGGAGGTCTCGTATAAGGCTTGCTTTGTGGGTGCTGCACCTTAGCCTTCCCACTGGAATAACTCCCTGGGTGTGACCTGATCACCCGAGAATCACCCTTTTCTAGGGTCTCCACCATCTTCGCCTTCTCTACTAAGGCGTGAAATTCCCTTATGCACATCGGGGCTATGGTCCTCTTCAGCCCGTGCTTCAGTCCCTCTTCGAACTTCCTACACCTCCAGGCCTCGGAGGTCGCCTGGGTGTAGAATCGGGCGAGGTACTCAAAACGAGCAGCATAGGCGTTTACTGACATATCCCCCTGCTCCAACTTCAGGAACTCAGCTTCCCTCGCAAATCTTGCGCTGTCTGGGAAGTATTTCTCCAGGAACCTCACCCTGAAGTTCTCCCAGTCCAACACATCCTCTCGGGCCTCCATCATCTGCTGAGCTCCCATCCACCAGAACTCAGCTTCCCCAGATAGTAAAAAGGTTGCGAACACCAATTTCTTCTCTTCAGGGCAGGAGGTCGCCCTAAAGATTTTCTCCAGCTCTCTGACCCACTGATCTGCCTGATCAGGGGTAGCATTCCCACTAAACTTGGGTGGGTTGTGCCTCATGAACTCAGTCAGTCCCATCTGTTCTTGAGGCTGACCGCCGTGGGAGTTTGTCTCAGCCGACCGAGCAGTTTCCCAGTGGTGCATTGTAGCTTGATGGTTCTGAGCCATCGCTGCATTCTGCTGTTGGATGGCAGTTGCCATCATCTCGATAGCTTTAGCAATCTGGCTCATGTCCGAAGAAGATTGGGGAGGGGTAGAAGGTCTACGTGCCATCTCTCTTCGTTTCAGAGTTGAAACTACAGGTTTCTATATTCCCTACAACTACAAGAATGAGATCGATAAGAAATCAATTCATTCAGGAGGTAACATATAGACCTTACAAAGGTCAGCATCTCAAAATCATTAAGAATTTGAGCTCAACAACAGAATCATAATGCTTATAACATCAAGCATAACACCAGAACAACTACTGGTATGCAGTCATCAACCCAATCAACCATTTTCAATCCATTACAAAGATACTCAAGAAAATGACATAGCTCACACCAGAATTCAATATATGCTAAACATCAAACCTTTGGAATTAAGGTTGAGACTCATCCCGATCCAGTTATGAGTGTGCACCCTCACTACTTTATCAAGACCTTCTCATTCTTAATACTAAGATTTTCAGTTATAACATATATTCACCAAAGCACACACAAAATCTCAATACAAAAACGTTTGAAAACTTTTCACTATAGTTGTTATTTTAAACTCAAATAAATTTCATGAGCAGAAGAAACACAATGGATCCACAGCCCTCAGGTCATCCTAAGGACGAACTGCTCTGATACCATTAATGTAACATCCCGCCAAAATACTATACAAATGTATATAATGAAAATAAAGGTAACAAATAGATTGAAGTGAACAAAATATTATATATATGAAATGTAGTTTCTCCTCACAGGGAGTTTAATACAAATTCGGTCAAATTTTCTAGAAACATAATAAAATACAGTAAAAAAAACAAAGCAGGCGATCTCCTATCGGAAGAGACCGATCTCCTATCGGACGAGGCCGATCTCCTATCAGAGGACCCAAAACAGCCGATCTGCTACCAGAACAGAAATCAGGCGATCTCCTTCCGGCGACCACTCACTAAGGAGCTCTACTTCCTGGAAAATCATCTGCTCCCGTGTAAAATACACGATCATCACAGTTTTAAGAGAAAACAGCCAGAGAACAATACCAAGGGTAAGCTAGATATTTTTAAACTTCAAATTTTAAACTGGACAACCAACATAGATCAGCCTTTTTAAACATTCACAAGAGTCCATCACTTTCTCATTCATATCACACTGCCATCAAGAAATCACATGTTTCACAATATTTTCAAGAGTCGTTCTATTCACATAATGCACCAAGTGTCTATCAATTCAATGTTTTTCATTTCTCACGTCAGACTACCACTGACTCAGTACACAAGACACTTGACACTACTTCCGGAAGACTCGTGCATTGACTAGACTCAGAGATTCTGCACCTGTCATACTAAGCTGTTGTAATGTTTCCACAGCTATGCGCATCAACACATTCTCGATCTCAAGTTCACCATTCTCACCGTATGACAGGGTTAATCCATATAACAGGCCGAGCTCGTTCCCTTTTGAACAACTCACCCATACATATGAACCTCCTTCGACTCTCAACGCCTGAATAACTTCATCTATATGAATCCATTATCTCAGGAGAGTCAGGATAATCTCATTATAGACATCACCGATCAATGCACATCCTACACGATCTTACACGGTATTTTCTTTCCTGAAAATACTATGCCTTGATCCCACATCCACAGCATTCAACACATCATACAACACTTAAATGAATGATTTCAATCACAGCAAAACTCACTCCAAGGTTCATGTTTTCGAATATCACATTTACATCTCAAACAGTTTCAAAACAACACCAAAAACAGGGGAGTTCGTAAAACAGCGCCAAAACCGGCGATCTAGTTCAAAACGGGGTATTTCGAAGTCTGCATTTAAAACCGGCGACCACGTCGCCCAAACACATAGAAACAGAGCATTCACGAAGATGAAAACGAAAACCGGCGACCACGTCGCCCTCGCTTCAGAAACAGCTAATCTATTGCTTGTATTGAAAATGAAGTCTAGCTTCCCTTACCTGGACTTGCGCAAAACACCGAGAGCTCCGAAACCCACTGAGCTTGAAGGATACCTTAGCTCTGTTTTCAGCGCCTGGTTTTGTAGAACTTGCAGAGAAACTCCCAGGTGCTCTAAGGGCAACGTCGCTTGTCGCACTGATGCTGGAGGTTGCCTGAGTCTCAACGCAAGGAAGGGAAGAAGGGAGGGAGGAAGTTTGCACTCACTCTAACACTCTTGAGTCTGTAACACTCTTTGCCTTCCCGCAGTGGCTTTTGAATCCCAGCTTACCTG
The DNA here is from genome assembly GCA_013389735.1 of Phaseolus lunatus. Lineage (NCBI taxonomy): Eukaryota > Viridiplantae > Streptophyta > Magnoliopsida > Fabales > Fabaceae > Phaseolus > Phaseolus lunatus. The sequence continues at coordinate 36,385,490 of CM023864.1, read as the reverse complement.
TCCACGTATGCTGCCGCTGCCACCCCTTCTGCAGGAAAGCCTGAGAACCACTGCCCTGAACAGTACGACCACTGCTGTCGCTTATGCATGCCAACCACTGCTCTGAACAGTACGACCACTGTTGTCGTTTGTGCATGCCAACCACTGCTCTGAACAGTACGACCGCGAGTGTCTCTTGCGCATGCCAACATTCTGATGTCACTATTTTGAACCACCCTTTTGTCTACGTGGCACGTGTGTAGGACGTTTCATGCTGGGAGTCTGGGTCCCACTTTCTCTGTGTGAAGCTCGACATCGCGCGATAACCTTCCACCGATGACCGCTCGCGCGATGACTATCCACTGAGGTCTCATACTGGCGAACGACCGATGTCTCCATCTGGGAGACGACCGATGTCTAGCCCTGGAAATGCCCGCATGCCTCGCGCCCTGGCAATGCCCGCATGCCTCGCGCCCTGGCAATGCCCGCATGCCTCGCGCCCTGGCGATGCCCGCATGCCTCTCGCCCGCTCGATGCCTGCATGCATCGCGCGCCCTGGCGACGTTCACATGCATCGCGCGCCCTGGCGACGTCCACATGCATCGCGCGCCCTGGCGACGTCCACATGCATCGCGCGCCCTGGCGACGTCCACATGCATCGCGTGCTCTGGCGACGTCCTCGCGCCCTGGCGATCATGCACTACTAGACGATCTCATAGCCTTCTAAACTTAACTTTCCTTCCTTTTTATTTTAAATAAACCTACATAGAATTCATTTAAAATATAACCCTTTTTATTCCAATTCAATTTTACAGGTCCTTACACCTCGCGCCCTGGCGATGCCCGCATGCCTCTCACCCTGGCGATGCCCGCATGCCTCGCGCCCTGGCGATGCCCGACGACACATCGCCACGCCTTCTTGAAGGTTGTTCATTCCACGATGTTACGTCCAAGGTATCATCTCCACATGACTCGGTGACGTCGGTAGCTTCACATTTCCAAGAGTAGATCAGCATCACTCCTCGTGTGCCCATGCATGCAACACTAAGGGTGATCTCTTTTGCTCGAGCGTAGAGCTTCGCAGGCACAGCGTATCTAAGGCTTAACCCACACCTTGATACGCGTGGTTGTTGGAACCCACTCTGGTTGATCCAGTATCTTGACCACATACTACGTGCATTCCCGCCGATCACGTACACTCTAGGCGATTGGCGCTCATGTCTCCTCTAGGCGACAGGCGATTATGTGCCAGAGGAGTCGGAGATCGCCTCCGTCTTCACTAACGGCGATCTCGTAGGAGACTTCTTAGCTACACATTTCCTCCTTTACTCTTCTTGATCTACATGTCAGCCGACCGACCTCTACTAGCTTACCCCAGATCATGGGCGACGTCCGATGTCTGCTACTACGAAACTTCATTTACCAACTCTTTGTATTTTAAATAATAACATTTTTCTGAAATTATTTAAATATAACACTTTTATTCCTATTAAAGTTTCTAGGTCCTTACAATCATGAGTCCCTAAAATATTTGAAAGACCAAAGCAAGCTTAATAAGAGACATGTGAAGTGGGTGGAGTTTATTGAACAGTTTCCTTATGTGATCAAACATAAACAAGGTAAAATTAATGTGGTTGTTGATGCTCTTTCAAGAAGACATACCTTGTTAAATGTTTTAGATGTTCAATATTTAGGTTTTGATCACATAAATGAACTATATCATGATGACTTAGATTTCTCACTTATCTATCAAGAGTGTTTAAAAGGAGGACACAATGACTTTTTCTTACATAATGGTTTTCTTTTCAAAGGAAAACGACTTTGTGTTCCCCATGGTTCTATAAGACAATCTCTTGTTAGAGAGGCTTATGAGGGTGGGCTTATGGGACATTTTGGGGTTGCTAAGACTTTATAAACATTGCATAACATTTCTTTTGGCCTCACATGCGAAAATCCGTACATAGCTTCTGTGATAAATGTATAGCATGTAGGAAGGCTAAATCTAAAGTCCATCCCCATGGTTTATATACCCCTCTTCCTATCTCATCAATGCCTTGGGTAGATATTTCAATGGATTTTATCTTAGGTCTTCCCAAGACATCGACAGGAAAGGATTCTATCTTTGTGGTAGTGGATTGCTTTTCTAAGATGGCTCATTTTATTCCTTGCCACAAAGTAGATGACGCTTGTTATATTGCAAATCTCTTCTTTAAGGAAGTTGTTCGTTTGCATGGGCTTCCTAGAAGTATTGTATCCGACAGGGATTCAAAGTTTTTAAGCCACTTTTGGAGGACCTTGTGGGACAAACTTGGCACAAAACTTTTGTTTTCTACTACTTGCCACCCCCAAACTGATGGTCAAACTGAGGTGGTCAATAGAACTTTGGGTCAAACGTTAAGATGCTTTATTTCCGGGAACCCAAGGGTTTGGGAGAATTTACTACCTTATATTGAGTTTGCTTATAATAGAGTAGTAAATTCTACAGCTGCCCATTCTCCTTTTGAGGTTGTTTATGGGTTCAACCCTTTAACACCTTTAGATCTTCTTCCAATTCCTATACTTGATGAGATTTTATGCAAAGATGGTTTTGAAAAATCTTCTTTTATTAAAGACTTGCACAAACACATCAAGTTACAAATTGAGAAGAAAGTTGGCAAATATGCTGAGAATGCCAACAAAAGGCGTAAGACATTAATCTTTGAACCTGGCGATTGGGTTTGGCTACACTTGAGGAAGGATAGATTCCCTACTCAAAGGAAGTCAAAACTTATGCCTCGTGGTGATGGTCCTTTTTAGGTTATCAAGAGGATTAATGATAATGCCTATGAGTTAGATATGCCTAATACATTTCTTGGAAGTAATTCTTTTAATATCAGTGATCTAACTCCCTTTTCTGCAGGTCTTCCAAATTCGTGGACGAATTCTCTCCAACCCAGGGTGTATGATGAAGACGAAGTAGAGGAGGCGCCTGAGGACCAAGCCCATAAAGCCCAAGTTGGGGCCCAAGCCCAACCAAATAGCTCAACACCCTTCATGCCTCAAAGGATGACTAGGAGCAAGGCTAAAGCTTTGGGAGAAGAGCATCAATGGATGTCTCTTTTTGTAATTACTTGTGTATAGTTTTTAGTAGAACTTTAAAGGAAGGTGTAGATATTAAAATAAGGGGTGCCAATGTATAAAGATAGGTCACACCTTCCATGTGACATAAAGAGTAGGTGTAGGTGTAGTGTTTAGGAGGTGCCAAAGTAGAAAAAAGGTCACACCTCCCATGTGACTCAAGATTGGCTCCAAATTTGAATTAGAATTAGGAGGGAATTTTGAATTTGTTTCACATTCATTTCAGCCCTCTAAACCTATAAATAGAGGTGCTTGGTCATTGTAAATTGAATATTGAAATTAGAAGAAAAGTTACTATACTCAAATTGTGAGTGAATTTTGTGAGACTTGTTCTCCTCTTCCTTGTCTCATCTTGTAAAGCTTTGGGAGCTCTCAAGTGGCGGCAAATCTGCACTTATCTTGGATCATCATCTCCAAGTGGCGTGTCCATTCCCTATCCATGGCTACAACTACATAAGTTTCATCTTCCTTCATCTTCCATAGTCATTTCAATCGGTAGTTTTGATTCTATGTCTTGTTCTTGAATTTCAATCGGTTCTTTTGTTTCAATTTGTGTTTCCATTCTGTTTTTGTGTTTAAATTCTGCACCTATTCTGTTTTGAGTTCAGCACCTTGTTCTTCATTCATTCATCACCATTAATTGTGTTTTAACCTTGGACTTTTGGAAATGAACCTTCACATCTACTTAACACTTGTTAAGTTAATGTCCAGTGGGAATTTTTCTTAGGGGACTCACTCTAAATTGCTAAGAATCTTGATCCTAATTCTAAGAAAGTGTCACAAATATAATGAACATAAAATCAACTCACATCACCCCACTAGAAATGTCTTGATATCCGATAATTATTGGTTATTGAGATATTTTTTTAAGGCCGAAAAGTTTATAAATGCCATCATAGGGAGTATTCATTTAAACTTCAATATTTTATACTCATTTCATCACATACATGTCGTTAAACTCTTATTGACTTAAGCGTTAGAAAATATTCTGCATGTGGATCACTACTATCGAAGCTTGACAACCCTTCAATGAAGAGGTCAATAAGCTCATACACATTGGACATCCACCTCGGAGGATTCCAGCTCATTTCCAGTAAAACCGCTTTTATATATATAAAAATATTATTTTTTAATATTTTTTAATTTTTTATTATATATTTTTTATTAAATTTAATCTATGTTAAAGAAAGGAAATATGAACACTTTATTAAAGATATAAGAAAAGTAATGTCATTATATTAAAAATAGGCTTAATTATTTTTTTTTCCTATATTAAAGATCAAAAGTCAATTCAATTCCAACATCTTTAAAAAGTTCAATCTGATTTCAATATTTTTAAAACGATTTAATTTGATTTCTTTTTTAGATTGTCTTCATTAAAACAAATTTATTTAAATGATTCTGTCACTGCACATTGAATTATTTTAAAAAAAATTAAAATCATATTAAACCTTTTAATAAAAGATAGGACCATATTAAATTTCTTAATGAAAATTGGGATTAGATTAAAATTTTTAAAATATAAGAGATGAACTTGATTTTTAATTTTTAATATTGGAACTAAAAGATAATTAAGTTTTAAAAATATAAGGATGAATGTCGTTGTATTAAAATTTAGAAAAACTAGAGGCGGTATAATTATTATTTTATTAAAAACTTATGAACGATAAGTATTTATTTTAAATATATTGAGTATAATAAGTATAGTTCTTCATTTATTATAGGAAAATAATATAATACAATATTTTGAAAAAGAAGACTCGTGAACATACTATTTGCTTTTAGGCTCTTCAATGTTTTTTAAGATGAAAAAGAAAACGAATAAACTAAGAAAAAGATCACAGGTATTTAATAACACAGACTTTAAATAGCCTTCAAGTTGTCGATAAACATTTTTAATATATAAAATTTATCATAAAATACATTTTATGTGCTTTAATAGATAAAGATAAAGATGACAGAGCGTATTTATTTAATATAAGCAAGAGAAAATGAGGGTAATAGTTTAACGTGGGTAATACGCTGGAATAACAACGTTTCTCGACCTATTCAACAAAAGAAAAACTACAGTATTTATTGACTCGGGTTCTTATATAATATGTTATGTTTATAAGTATTTACAAAACCCCATTAACTGCATGCAAGTATTTCTCTTGCTTTTCATTGTATCAGACAATCGGTGTGATTGAAAATTTCACCATGGTGTTCCTCTTTCCGATGCTTCTATCCATGAAGCTCCAACCTTCATGGCTTCTTCTTGTAATGTTCTTTTGTGCATTTCCCCATTATCATGCTGCCAATTCTTCTGATATTGATTCAGAAGTAAATGCTTTGTTGAAGTGGAAAGCCAGCCTTGACAACCACAGTCAAGCTTCTCTCTCTTCATGGAATGGCACTAATCCTTGCAACTGGCTGGGAATTGCATGTCATGATGATTCCAATTCTGTTTCTGACATAAATCTTACACGTGTTGGATTAAAAGGTACACTTCAAACTTTTAACTTCTCATCACTTCCAAACATTCTCACTCTCAATATCAGTTACAACTCCTTGTCTGGAAGTATTCCTCCACAGATTCAACACTTGTCCAATCTCAGTACACTTGATTTGTCTACCAATAAACTCTCTGGTTCCATTCCCAATACCATCTGTAATCTCTCCAAACTCAAATATCTGAATCTTAGTGTCAATTCTCTCACTGGTCCTATTCCAAATGAAGTTGGCAATCTCCACTCTCTTCTCACATTCGATATATTTGCCAACAACCTCTCTGGACCAATCCCTCCTTCCTTAGGTACCTTGCCCCTTTTGGAATCCATTCACCTTTTTGAAAATAAACTCAATGGATCCATTCCTTCCACTCTTGGAAATTTGACCAAGCTCACTATGTTATCTTTATCATCAAATCAATTCACTGGATCCATTCCTCCCCATATTGGAAATTTAACAAACGCCAAGGTAATATGTTTTATTGGAAATGAACTTACTGGCGAAATTCCAATAGAACTGGAGAAGCTTACTGGTCTGGAATGTTTGCAACTAGCTGATAACAATTTTATAGGCCAAATACCTCAGAACATTTGCCTAGGTGGAAACATGAAATACTTCACTGCAGGTAATAACAATTTCACAGGCCCAATTCCAGAGACTTTGAGGAAATGCTACAGCCTTAAAAGACTCAGGCTTCAGCAAAACCATCTAAGTGGGGATATAACAAACTTTTTTGATGTACTTCCAAACTTGAACTACATCGATCTGAGTGAAAATAATTTTCATGGTAATCTTTCACCTAGTTGGGGAAAATTCCGTAGCCTTACAAGCCTCATGATCTACAACAATAACTTGTCAGGTGTTATTCCACCAGAACTAGGTGGGGCAACCAAATTACAGGTGCTTGATCTATCCTCAAACCATCTTACAGGAAACATTCCAGAAGATTTATGCAACTTGACCCTCTTGTTTGATCTTTCAATTAGCAACAATAATCTTTCAGGAAATGTTCCTATGAAAATAGAGTCACTGCAGGAACTTAAAATTTTGGACCTTGGATCAAATGATTTCAGAGGCTTAATCCAAAAACAACTTGGAAATTTGCACAATTTATTGCGCATGAGTCTGAGACAGAATAAATTTGAGGGAAATATTCCTTCAGAGCTTGGCAATTTGAAATATCTCTCAAGTCTGGATCTCAGTGAAAATTTGTTGAGTGGAACATTACCACCGACGCTTGGTGGAATAAAGGGCTTAGAAGCATTGAATCTATCGCACAATAGTCTTTCAGGTGATCTCTCGAGCTTAGATGATATGATAAGCTTGACATCTTTTGATATATCATACAACCAGTTTGAGGGTCCACTTCCTGACAATCCAGTCTTCGAGAATGCTACAATTGCATCCTTGAGAGATAATAAAGGCCTGTGCGGCAATGTCTCAGGCTTGGTGCCTTGCCCAACAGGAAGTGCGAAATCTCATAATAACAAGACAAGGACAGTGCTAATAGCAGTTTTACCCCTTGCTCTGGCCATTCTAATGCTTGGACTATTTGTTTATGGGGTCTCCTATCATTTTTGCCGAACTCCAAACAAAGAAAAAGACCAGACTACAAGTTTACGATGTCCCAGCGTGTTTCCAATATGGAGTTTTGGAGGCAAAATTATGTTTGAAAATATTATTGAAGCCACCGAATATTTTGATGACAAGTATCTCATTGGAGTTGGAGGTCAAGGTTGTGTTTACAAAGCAATATTACCCACAGGTGAAGTTGTTGCTGTGAAGAAACTCCATGCAGTTTCAAATGGAGAAATCCTGAATCAGAAAGCTTTCGCAAGTGAGATCCAGGCTTTGACAGAAATTCGACATCGTAACATTCTAAAGTTTCATGGGTTTTGTTCGCATTCACAATACTCATTTCTGGTGTTCGAATTCCTGGAGAGGGGCGATGTGAAGAAGATTTTGAAGGATGATGAACTAGCAACAGCTTTTGATTGGAATAAAAGGGTGGATGTTGTTAAAGACGTGGCAAAAGCATTATGCTATATGCACCATGATTGCTTACCTCCAATTGTTCATCGTGATATATCAAGCAAAAATGTTCTTTTGGATTCAGAATATGTTGCTCATGTCTCAGACTTCGGAACAGCTAAGCTTCTTGATCATAATTCATCCAATTGGACATCATTTGCAGGAACCTTTGGATATGCTGCTCCAGGTTAGTTTATTTCTATATTGATAATGTTTCAGCTTGTCTTTGTTAGCCATTTACAAATATATGCACTTCACAATTATCTTCATTCTGGCTTTACAACTAAAATCCTAGTTATGTTTTGAATTTGTTACAGAACTTGCATACACAATGGAAGTAAACGAGAAATGTGACGTGTATAGTTTTGGGGTGTTTGCATTGGAAATATTATTTGGAAGGCACCCTGGTGATGTTACACCTTTATTGCAATCTTCTTTATCAATTGGTACGAGCTCAACACTTGATCATATGGCATTGATGGATAAGTTGGATGAACGTCTCCCTGATCCAACAAGTTCTACTCTGAAAGAGGTGCTATCAATTGTGAAGGTAGCAATTGCTTGCTTGACTGAAAGTCCACGATCTCGCCCAACCATGAAGCTTGTTACCGACGAGCTTGCAATGTCAAGGTCATCTTCAATATCACGCACAGACCTCAAAGACTGAACATCCTAGATCTACATGCTTCAGTTATAGTTGTTCTCTTATTTTTGTATTATATTTTGCTGTTTCCTATTTTGTGTAATGTATTTAATGTTATGAAAGGTAAATCATGTGATCTTTGTAATATAGTACTATACATAATAAAAAAATGAAACTTGTAAGCTTTATTTATTTTACTAGCAAAGCAAACCTTTTTTAAAGCACTAGGGTGCCATGTGGTAATTTAAAAAATGGATCTGGTCTCTTTAAGGTGAGAAAATAACATGATTTTTCTTATTTTTCTATTAACGTAGCAGCCGACTTTAAGTTCATATTTACTTAAATAAATAAGAGAATGATGTTTCATCCTCAAGTCGATGCCGACACTTGATCCGCAGCCACTAATTATAATCTATTATTAAGTTTGGATATTTGAATTTAGGTTGAGTTGAAATTTTATTTTAATGTAGTTTTTAAGTTAATTGAAGTTAAGGTGAATTTTTTTTTTCCACCACATCCATTTTTCTTTCAAACATATTAGTATATTACTGGAACCCAAAAGTTAGTTTCAGTATTTCAGCTGAAATTTAAACACACCTAAATTTATCTAATTTAATCCATTTAATCAAAGAGTCCTCATTATTTTGACAACTAAAGAAATGGATGCGTCAAATATAAAGTATTCTATAATATATAATAATTAATAAATATAGATTGATTTTTATAACTATCTTTTTATATTTTTATTACTTTTATTTTTACCGATAGTCACCTTTTTTTCATTTTATAATCTTTAAGAAGTTATATTATATCCATAATAATTACCACTATGATGAAAGATAATAATCCCGTAATTATAATAATTAATAAAATAGATAATTTTTCTAATTACTTTCTTTATGTATATATTATTTCACAATTTTAAAATAAGTTCTAATGACATTTTTTATTTTGATAATTGTTATAATAATTACCTTTTAATTATATTTTTTATTATAAAAATGTAGATGTTTTTGTTTCAACTAGTTATATATAAACTAGTTATATATAAAGAAGATATCATGTTCGTAATTCTCTATTTGTTGCTTCTCTTGCTTTGTGTCTTAAAGTTTTTGGATTTTTTTTTAAATTGTGCCATATGAATTTTTGATATTCTCCTTGGCTTTGACCAGTTTATGAATTTAGTTGTTGACAACAATGCGGAAGTGAATGACAATGAGAAAACTAACATGGGGATGGAGGTGAGTTCTTTTGCAATTTCTTTTAAACATCAGTGGTCATGGTATTGTAGTTAGTAGATTATGATCTTTGATTTTAAATTGATAATTTTACTCCATTTCTCCAGGTAATTAGAGGAAATAGTGTGGTTAGTGTTGAGGCGTTTGAACCCATCAATAGAGTTCGATATCTGTTTCTTGTAAACACTTGGTTTTAACATTTGTGTATTTGAACAATGTAGTTATGAGAGTAGCTTGTAATTGTGGATGTTAAGAGGGTCATTTTGGGTAGTTTGTTTTTGGATAAATTATGGTTATGATTGGTTGAATAAGTTATATAAGAACAATATCAATTTTTTTTGGATGTTTTTATTACTTAAATTTTTGGTTTTAACAGTTGTGTATTTGAACTGTAGGGATATCGTGTGTGGAAGCGTAATAATTTCAACCAAAGATTATGAGAAATTAAAGTAACAAGAAAAATGAGAATGATACCAGAATTTTTAAGTGGAAAACCCCTTTAAATAGAGGTAAAAAACCAGTGGCGAGAGAGCCAAAAAAACCTTCCACTATAATAGTACTGTGAGTACAATGAATTCCTCTCAAACTAATAGATAAATAGCCCCAAAACAAATTCTCTCTATATGGGTTAAACACTTACACCCAAAGAGAAGAAATAGAGAGTATATGAAAGGAGAGAAAGGAAGCAAGTGTGTTGCTGTTTTTTGTGTGTGTTACATTGGTAAGGAAGTCACTATATATAGTGGTTCTAGGAGACAACAACAATCAAAAGCAATTAATTGAGAATGGTAACCTCTCTTTGATGACAATTAATTATAAACGGTAAGTAACCTCCCATTGATTTCAATTAATGACAAGAAAACGGAAAGAAAAGGTGAGTCATATCCCACAAATCTCCACCTTGACTTGCCTTTGACTGGAACACTCTTTCGCCATGAAGCCTTGATTAAGTATGGATAATACCAGCTAAGTTTAGGCAATGATCGAACTTAGCCGGTGGAAGTGCCTTGGTCAACATGTCTGCAGGATTTTCGGCTGTATGAATTTTTTCAACAATTATATCTCCCGTATCAACAATGTCTTGGATAAAATGGTGCTTAATTTCAATGTGCTTGGTCCTTGAGTGATACTTGTTGTTCCTGGTTAAGTGGACAGCACTCTGACTATCACAAAATATAACAAGAACATCTTGTTGAAGACCAAGTTCACTTACCAAGCCTCGAAGCCATATAGCCTCTTTCATACCTTCTGTAGCAGCGATATATTCTGCTTCAGTGGTGGACAAGGCCGCAATGGCTTGAAGTGAAGAATACCAGCTGATAGCAGAACCACATAGGGTAAAAATGTAGGCTGAAAGTGACCTTCTCCGATCTAAATCACCACCATAGTCAGCATCAACATAGCCAACTGCTCCTCCGGGATCGGCTCTATGTTGATCAAATACCAAACCAAGATCGGGAGAACCTTTTAGATAACGAAGTATCCATTTAACGGCTTCCCAGTGTGCCTTGCCTGGATTATGAATGAACCTGCTAACAATGCTAACAGCATAAGCTAAATCAGGCCTGGTACATACCATAACATACATGAGACTTCCAATTGCATTTGAATACGAGACATGTGACATGCGCCTTTTGTCCTCATCTGATTTTGGACACTGATCTGATGACAACTTGAAGTGGGCGGCAATTGGAGTATTAACAGCTTTGCAATCTCGCATTCCAAATTTGTCAAGCATCTTAAGAACATACTTCTTTTGTGATAGAAAAAGTTTTCCAGCTTGACGATCTCTGCTGATCTCCATTCCTAAAATTTTCTTGGCAGGACCTAAGTCCTTCATATCAAATTCACTACTAAGCTGGGCCTTTAACTTGTTAACTAAAGATTTATCTCTTGCGACAATCAACATGTCATCAACATATAACAACAAGTATATAAATGATCCATCGGATGTCTTTTGAAAATAGACACAATTATCATAGCTACTTCTGGAGTAGCCATGTCCAACCATGAAAGAATCAAACCTCTTATACCATTGTCTTGGTGATTGCTTCAAGCCGTAGAGAGATTTCTTCAAACGACATACATGGTCCTCCTTTCCAGGAACAACGAACCCCTCAGGCTGCTGGATGTAAATTTCTTCCTTAAAATTACCATGAAGAAAAGCAGTTTTCACATCTAACTGTTCCAGCTCCAAATCATACAAGGCAACTAAAGCAAGTAATATACGTATTGAAGTATGACGAACAACAGGAGAAAATACCTTCCTCTTGATCAAAACCTCTTACAACAAATCTTGCTTTATTCCTTGTACTCTCAACACCAGGGATCCCTTCTTTTCTCTTAAAGATCCACTTGCAACTAATGACTCGTTTTCCTTCTGGTAACTTCACCAATTCCCATGTTTCGTTTTTGTGAAGACTCTCAACTTCTTCTTGCATAGCAGCAATCCACTTTGTTGAGTCGTCACTAGAGATAGCTTCAGAGTAATTCTTGGGTTCACCTTCTTCACCCATCTCTTGTGCAATAGTTAAAGCATAAGCAATGTTGGCAGATTCTGCAATTAATCTGAGTCGGTTTTCTTGGTCTCTTTTGTGGAAGCTCTTGAGCCATAGGCCACGGCTGTGGTAACCCTCGTCGTTGAGGTGGACATTTCTCATGGGGTCTCAAATGTTCATTTGTACCATCAATAGCAGTGGCTTGATCATCTTGAATACTGAAGGAATTGGGAATGTTTTCCTCATGAGCAAGTGTTTTAATCTCAAACTCCACCTTCTCTCGAGCATCTTCATGGTCACCTGTATCAATTGAGGAAATGACAGTATCTTTTACAGAAGCGAACATAGCAATTTCATTAAAGGTTACATTCCGACTGTGAATAATTTGTGAGATTCTGGGTCATATAAACGATAGACTTTAACCCCTAAGTCTAGCATCCCGCCAAATACTTTTCATATTTATATAATAAAAATAAAGGTAAACAACTATATTGAAGTGAACATAATTATATATATGTAATGAAGTTTCTCCTCATAGGGAGTTTAATACATAATTGGTCAAATTTTCCAAAAACGTAAACAAAATACAGCAAAATAGAAAGACAGGCGATCTCCTAACAGCAAAAAGGCGATCTCCTATCAGAAGACGGCGATCTCCTATCAGAAAACAAAAAAAAAGGTGATCACCTAACAGAAGTAGAAACAGGCGATCTCCTTCCGGCGACCACTCACTGGGGAGCTCTACTTCCTGCAACATCATCTGCTCCCGTGTAAATTATACACGATCATCACAGTTTTAAGAAAAACAGCCACAGAACCAAACACAGGGTAAGCTAGATATTTGAAAGAGAGTTTAGATATGAACTTAAAAATCAAGATAAAATAAATTTAAGATACCCACGTAAAACCATCAACTTTCTCATTCTTTTCACATGACCATCAAGTAATCACACATTTCACAATTTCCTCAAGAGTCGTTCTATTCAAATAATGCATCAAGTGTCTATCAATTTCAATGTTCCTCATTTCTCACGTCAGACTTCCACTGACTCATCACACAAGACACTTGACACCACTTCCGGAAGACTCATGCATTGACTAGACTCAGAGATCTGTGTAAGGACCTGTAAAATTAAATTGGAATAAAAGAGTATATTTTAATTGAATTCTAAGTATGTTTTTATTTAAAATAAAAAGGAGGGAAAGTGTAGCTTAGAAGACTATAAGATTTCCTGGTTAGTACATAATCGTCGGTCGCCTACCACACATGATCGCCAGGGCGCGAGGCATGTGGACGTCGCCAGGGCGCGAGAGGCATGCAGGCATCACCAGGGCGCGAGAGGCATGCAGGCATCACCAGGGCGCGAGAGGCATGCAGGCATTGCCAGGGCGCGAGAGGCATGCAGGCATCACCAGGACGCGAGAGGCATGCGGGCGTCGCCAGGGATAGACATCGGTCGTCTCCCAGAGAGAGACATCGGTCGTCTTCCAGGGAGAGGCATCGGTCGTCCGCCAGTATGAGACATCAGTGGATAGTCATCGCGCGAGCGGTCATCGGTGGAAGGTTATCGCGCGATGTCGAGTTTCACACAGATGAGGTGGGACCCAGGCTCTCAACAGGAGACGTACTGCACGCGCGACATGTAGACAAAAAGGGTGGTCCAGAATAGTGACCTCAGAGTGTTAGCCTGCGTAGAAGCACGCGTAGTCGTACTGTTCAGGGAAGCGTACACGCAAACTTCCCTGCAGAGTGGGTGGTGGCAGCAGCTTTTGGGGGCAAGTTGGTTTAAGATACAAAAACCCACTGCGAGGAGGCAAAGAACGTGGCAGTGACTCAAGAGTGAAAGAGTGAGTGCATCTTCATCCCTCTCTTTTCTCTCCTTCGCGCTGCGATTCAGGCACCCTCAAGCACCAGTACGACGAGCGAAGACTACCATTAGAGCACCTGGGAGGTTCGCTGCAAGTTCTACAAACCAGACGCTAAAACAGAGCCAAGGCATCCTTTAAGCTTGGTGGGTTTTGGAGCTCTTGGTGTTTTGCGCAAGTCCAGGTAAGGGAAGTTAGCTTTATTTTCAATAAAAGCCGTAGATTAGCTGTTTTCTGAAGTGAGGGCGACGTGGTCGCCGGTTTCATATTCTTTTTCGTGATGCTCTATTCTATGTGTTTGGGCGACGTGGTCGCCGGTTTTAAATACAGATTTCGAAATCCCCTGTTCTTGGACGAGATCGCCGGTTTTGGCGTTGTTTTTCGAACTCCCCTGTTTTTGTGTTGTTTGAAACTGTTTGAGATTTAAATGTGATATTCGAAAATATGAACCATGGAATGATTGTTGTTGTGATTGGAATCATTCATTAAGTGTTGTATGACGTGTTGAATGTTGTGAATGTGGGATCAAGGCATAGTATTTTCAGGAAAGAAAATACCGTGTAAGATCGTGTGAAATGTGTATTGACTAGGGGCTTGTCTAGAAGGAGATATCCTGACTCTGCTGATATAATGGAATCACATAGACGAAGTTATTCAGTTGTGGAGAGTCGAAGGAGGTTCATATGAATGGGTGAGTCGTGTGAAAAAGAACGAGCTCGGCCTGTTATATGAATTAACCCTGTCATACCGGGAGAGTGATGATATTGAGACTATGTATGCGCATGGCTGTGTGGATTTCACAGCGACCCTGTGTGGATTTCACAGTGGTGTGGTATGACAGGTGCAGATCTCTGGGCCTGAGTCAACGCACGAGTCTTTCGAAAATGGAGTCATGTGTCTATATCTTGTGAGTCAGTGGAAAGTCTGACGTGTGAACCATGAATATTGAAAGTAGCGAATAGACACTTGACGAGTTTGTGGAATATGGAAATGTTGATGGTTGAAACTGATCTGGATTATGAATGGCGTGAAGATTCATGTTTTCTATTGATTTAAAGTTTCATATTTAAGGTTTTTAAAACATCTAGCTTACCCTTTGTATTGTATGTGGCTGTTTTCTAAAACCTGTGATGATCGTGTATTTTTGCACGGGAGCAGACGAGGTTGCAGGAAGTAGAGCTCATCAGTGAGTGGTCGCTGTAAGGACCTGAAAAATTTATTGGAATAAAAGAGTTATATTTTAAATAAATTCTAAGTATGTTTTTATTTAGAATAGAAAGGGAGGAAAAAGTTAAGTTTAGAAGGCTACGAGGTCGCCGGTCGCCTGCTACACATGAGCGCCAGGTGGGCATCGCGCGGGCGCGAGAGGCATGCAGGCATCGCGCGGGCGTGAGAGGCATGCAAGCATCGCGCGGGCGTGAGAGGCATGCAGGCATCGCGCGGGCGCGAGGGGCATGCGGGCATCGCGCGGGCGCGAGGGGCACGCGGGCATTGCCAGGGCGCGATGCATGTGGACGTGGCCAAGGCGCGAGAGTTATGAGGGCGTCGCCAGGGAAGACATCGGTTGTCTCCCAGAGGAAGACATCGGTCGTTCGCCAGGAAGAGGTCATCGGTGGTAGTCTTCGCGCGAGGTCATCGGTGGTAGTCTTCGCGCGAGGTCATCGGTGGTAGTCTTCGCGCGAGGTCATCGGTGGTAGTCTTCGCGCGAGGTCATCGGTGGATCGTCTTCGCGCGAGAGGTCATCAGTGGTTTCTCTTCGAGCTGGTAGTCATCGGCGAAAGGTCATCGCGCGACGTTGAGTTACACCCAGAGAACGTGGGCCCCAGACTCCCAGCAAGAGACGTTCTGCACGCGCGCCACGTAGACGAAAAAGTGGTTCAGAATAGTGACCTCATAGCGTAGCCTGCGCAGAGGCACGCTTAGGTGTACTGTTCAGCGAAGCGTACACGCAAACTCCCTGCAGAGTGGGTGGTGGCAGCGGTTTTTGTGGAGAAGTCAGCTTAAGATGCAAAAACCCATTTCTGAGGGAGAAGGAAAGAAACGTTGCTGTGGTTCCAGAGCTAAAGGGTGCGTTTATCTCCCTTCTCCTCCATTCTCTCCTTCGCGCTGCGGTTCTAGCACCTTCACACGAGAGTACGACGAGCGACGGCCACCATTAGAGCACCTGGGAGGTTCTCTGCAAGTCCTTCAACCAGACGCGAAAAACAGAGCCAAGGTATTCTGCAAGCTTCGTTGGATTTCGAAGCTCCTGGTGGTTGCGCAAGTCCAGGTAAGGGAAGCTAGCCTTCATCTTTACTACGAGCCATAGTTGAACCATTTCTGAAGTGTGGGCGACGTGGTCGCCGTTTTCGCTTTCGTCTTCGTGAAATGCTCTGTGTTGTGTGCTTGGGCGACGTGGTCGCCTGTTTTAATATACAGCCTTCGAAATACCATATTTTGAACTAGATCGCCGGTTTTGGCGCTGTTTTGCGAACTCCTTGTGTTTGATGTTGTTTTGAGAACTGCTTGAGATTTACATGAGATATTCGAAAATATGAATCCTTTGAAATGGCTATTGCTGTGATTGCATCGTTTACTTGAGTGGTATGATGTCTTTGAATGCTGTGAATGTGGGATCGAGGCATAGTATTTTCAGGAAAGAAAATACCGTGTAAGATCTTGTGGTAGGTGCATTGATCGGTGATTCCTAAGGGGATATCCTGACTCTGCTGAGGTAATGGAATCACGTAGAGGAAGTTACTCAGTTGTTGAGAGTCGAAGGAGGTCTATATGATGGGCGTCTCGTGTGAAAAAGAACGAGCTCCGTCTGTCATATGGATTAACCCTGTCATACCAGGAGAACTATGGTAACATTGAGATGATATATGCGCATGCTGTGTGGATTCACAGCGACCCTGTGTGGATTTCACAGTGGTGTGGTATGACAGGTGCAGATCTCTGAGTCTAATCAACGCACGAGTCAATCCGGAAGTAGTGTCAAGTGTCTTGTGTGGTGAGTCAGTGGAAAGTCTGACATGTGAAATGAGAAACTTGAATATTGATAGACACTTGATGCTGTATTGTGAAATGGAATGACTATGGGTGAATGTTGTGAAGTTTGTGATTTTGGGCGATCAGCTGAATGCTATGAGCAGCTCTACGTTTTACATGGATATTTTGGAACTTGGTTTACTTGGATTTTCATGTTCTTGATTTAAACTTCTTTTAAATTATCTAGCTTACCCTTTTATCTGTTATTGTGGTTGTTTTTCTCAAAACTGTGATGATCGTGTAATTGATACACGGGAGCAGATGATCTTCCAGGAAGAAGAGCCCTCTAATGAGTGATCGCCGAGGAGGAGATCGCCGGTTTTCTGTCTCTATCGGGTGATCGCCTGTGTCTGGCTCCATCGGGTGATCGCCTGTTTTTTTCTGTCTTGATAGGTGATCGGTCTCGTCCGATAGGAGATCGGTTTCTTCCGATAGGAGATCGCCTGCTTTGTTTTTTTTACTGTATTTTGTTTATGTTTCTGGAAAATTTGACCGAATTTGTATTAAACTCCCTAAGAGGAGCAACTTCATTTCATATATATATTATTTTGTTCATAGAATCTATTTGTTACCTTTATTTTCATTATATACATTTGTATAGTATTTTGGCGGGATGTTACATTAATGGTATCAGAGCAGTTCGCCTTAGGATGACCTGAGGGCTGTGGATCCATTGTGTTTCTTCTGCTCATAAAATTTATTTGAGTTTTAAATAACCACTATAGTGGGAGGTTTTCAAACGTTTTTGTATTGAACTCTTGCGTGTGCTTTGGTGAATGTATGCCTAACTGAAAATCTTAGTATTAAGAATAAGAAGGTCTTGATAAAGTGGTGAGGGTGCACACTCATAACTGGATCAAGATGATTCTTAATCTTAATTCCAAAGGTTTGATGTTTAGCCTACATTGAATTCTGGTGTGATTTTTGAGTGTTCTTGAATTTGACTGAGGTGGTAGTTTGGACTGATGTTTGCACACCAGTAACTGTTCTGGTGTTTTGTGTGAAGTTATAAGTGTTATGATTCTGTTGATGAACTCAAATTCTAGATGACTTTGAGATGCTGACCTTTGTAAGGTCTAGCTGTTACCCCTTGAATGAATTGATTCTTATCGATTTCATTCTTATAGTTGTAGGGAATATAGAAGTCAATAGATTCAGAAGATGGCACGTAGACCTGCTACCCCACCTCAACCTTCCTCAGAGATGAGTCAGATCGCCAAGGCCATCGAGATGATGGCGACTGCCATTCAGCAGCAGAATGCGGCGATGGCTCAGAACCATCAAGCCACAATGCAGCACTGGGAAACTGCCCGATCTGCTGAGACAAACTCCCACGTCGGTCAGCCCCAAGAACAGATGGGACTGGCCGAGTTCATGAGGCACAACCCACCTAAGTTCAGTGGGAATGCTACCCCTGACCAGGCAGATCAGTGGGTCAGGGAGGTGGAGAAAATCTTTAGGGCAACCTCCTGCCCTGAAGAGAAGAAGCTGTTGTTTGCCACGTATCTGCTATCAGGAGAAGCTGAGTTCTGGTGGATGGGAGCTCAGCAGATGATGGAGGCCCGAGAGGATGTTCTGGATTGGGAGAGCTTCAGAGTGAAGTTCTTGGAAAAATACTTCCCAGACAGCGCCAAGTTTGCAAGGGAAGCTGAGTTCTTAAAGTTGGAGCAGGGGGACATGTCAGTAAACGCCTATGCTGCCCGTTTTGAGTACCTCGCCCGGTTCTATACCCAGGCGACCTCCGAGGCCTGGAGGTGTAGGAAGTTCGAGGAAGGGCTGAAGCATGGGCTGAAGAAGACCATAGCCCCGATGTGCATCAGGGAGTTCCACGCCTTAGTGGAGAAGGCGAAGATGGTGGAGACCCTGGAAAAGGGTGAGTCTCGGGTGATCAGGTCACACCCAGGAGGTCCTTCCAGTGGGAGAGCTAAGGCACAGCACCCACAAAGCAAGCCCTATGCGAGACCTCCATCACATCGGGCAGGAGCAGCACCTCCCCAGTTCCAACAGCAACAACCTTGGAAGCCTAAGTGTCTTCACTGTGGTGGACCACACGCCTCCAATGCTTGTTTCAAGAAGACTTCAGAGAGGAAATGTTTCGTCTGCCAAAGGACAGGGCACGTTGCTAGAGAGTGCCCTAGCAGGAATGGGGCGACCCAACCCAGTGGCTCCCAACAGTTGAGAAACGAGGGCGGCAGACCTCAGGCAACAGGGAGGGTGTTCGCCATGTCTGGAGCAGAGGCAGCTCAGTCAGGTAACCTCATCCAAGGTGTTTGTTTTATTGCTGGTAGAGGTGTAAGGGCCTTGTTTGATTCTGGAGCGACACACTCCTTTGTGTCAAGCCTGTGTGTAGCCGAGTTGGGCCTCCTAGTGAAGGAGTTACCTTTCGAGCTGTTGGTCTCTACACCTGCGTCAGGACAGGTGTCGACCTCTACAGTGTGCCCTGAATGTCCAGTGATTGTAGAAGGACGCAGATTCAAGGTGAACTTGATCTGCCTACCTCTTCAGGACCTGGATGTCATCCTGGGAATGGATTGGTTAGCTGCCAATCACGTTCTCATAGACTGTGGTAGGCAGAAAGTAGCGTTTTCAGACCCCCAAGAATCGGATGTGTTATCAGTTCAACGAGGGCGATCAGAGCTGGAAGGAGAGGCGAGGTGCTTCGTCGTGCTCGCCCGGTTGGAAGTGGAGAATAAAGGGGACGTAAACAGGATACAAGTGGTGAAAGATTTCACAGATGTATTCCCAGAAGAGGTGCCTGGGTTACCCCCTAAGAGAGAAGTGGAATTCTCTATTGACTTGGTACCTGGAGCTGGACCAGTGTCAATGGCACCTTATAGGATGGCACCAGCCGAGTTAGTGGAGTTAAAGAAGCAAGTGGAAGAGTTGCTGGAGAAGCAGTTCATCAGACCCAGCGTATCTCCATGGGGAGCTCCAGTGCTCCTAGTCAAGAAGAAGGATGGAGGGTCTCGGCTGTGTATAGACTACAGGCAATTGAACAAATTGACCATCAAGAACAAGTACCCCCTACCTCGGATTGATGATTTGATGGACCAGATTCATGGGGCCTCGGTGTTCTCCAAGATTGACCTGAGATCGGGGTATCACCAAATCTTGGTAAAAGCTGAAGATGTTCAGAAGACAGGTTTTAGGTCTCGATATGGGCACTACGAGTATGTAGTGATGCCATTTGGAGTCACCAATGCTCCAGCTCTATTCATGGACTACATGAATAGGATCTTTCGCCCTTTCTTGGATAAGTTTGTGGTGGTCTTCATAGATGACATCCTCATTTATTCAAGGACCGAGGAAGAGCATGAGGAACACCTGAGGACAGTATTGGAAATACTGAGGGAGAAGCAGCTCTATGCCAAGTTCTCTAAGTGTGAGTTCTGGCTAAGGGAAGTCAACTTCTTAGGACACGTGATATCTGCCCAGGGGATCTCGGTAGATCCAGCCAAGGTAGAGGCAGTGCTGCAATGGGAACGTCCTAAGACAGTGACTGAGATAAGGAGCTTTGTGGGGTTGGCGGGCTACTATCGGAGGTTTATTGAGGATTTTTCCAAAGTAGTGGCTCCTTTAACACAACTGACCCGCAAGGACCAACCCTTTGCTTGGACCGACCGATGTGAGCAGAGCTTCAGGGAACTAAAGGAGAGGTTGACCAGTGCTCCAGTGCTGGTGATTCCAGAAGTAGGAAGACCTTTTGATGTCTTCTGTGATGCCTCACATCAAGGCTTGGGATGCGTCTTGATGCAAGAGAAGAGAGTGGTTGCATATGCTTCAAGGCAACTCAAGGTGCATGAGAGGAACTACCCTACTCATGATTTGGAGTTGGCAGCGGTAGTGTTTGCCTTGAAGATCTGGAGGCATTATCTTTATGGAGCTCGGTTCCAGGTATTCAGCGATCACAAGAGCTTGAAGTACCTGTTCGATCAGAAGGAACTAAACATGAGACAAAGAAGGTGGATGGAATTCCTAAAGGACTACGACTTTCAACTCATGTATCACCCAGGGAAGGCCAATGTAGTGGCAGATGCCTTGAGTAGGAAGTCTATACAAGTCGCCACCATGATGATGGAAGAGCAGAAACTGATCGAGCAGTTCAGAGACTTAAACTTTGGAGTGGAATTTCACGTGAATCACATTAGTTGTAGTAAGCTGACTATAACTAATGACTTCCTTGGGATGTTGAAGGATAAACAATTGGAGGACCCTAGCCTAAAGCGCACTGTGGAGTCACTAGGGACAGATCAGGCGAGAGGCTTTGAGATGGGCGATGATGGGATCTTGAGGTTTGATGGCAGAATTTGCATACCTGCAAATGATGAGTTGAAGAAGATGATCCTAGAGGAAGGTCATAAGAGTCGCCTTAACCTTCATCCAGGCATGAACAAGATGTACCATGACTTGAAGGAGTCATTTTGGTGGTCGGGCATGAAGAGGGACATCGCCCAGTACGTGACAACCTGCTTAACGTGTCAAAAGGCGAAGGTAGAGCATCAAAGACCTGGCGGGCTGTTGCAGCAACTGGATATCCCCGAGTGGAAGTGGGACAGCATTGCCATGGATTTTGTCACCCATTTACCCAGATCGGTAAAGAGTCATGATGCAATCTGGGTCATCATTGATAGGCTGACGAAGAGTGCCCACTTCCTCCCAGTAAATATGAAGATGCCTATGGTCAAGCTGGCACAGCTATACATCCAAGAAATAGTGAGGCTGCATGGAGTGCCTTCCAGCATCGTTTCAGATAGAGATCCCAGGTTTACTTCACGGTTTTGGCAGACCCTGCAAGAGTGTTTGGGAACTAAGTTGAGGATGAGCTCTGCATATCATCCCCAAACAGATGGTCAGTCAGAGAGGACGATCCAATCTTTGGAAGATCTGCTGAGGGCATGCGTTTTGGATCAATTGGGAGGTTGGGAGGAGGTGTTGCCACTAGTGGAGTTTACCTATAACAATAGCTACCACTCCAGCATTGGGATGGCACCATATGAAGCCCTGTATGGGAGGAAATGCAGAACTCCCTTATGTTGGTACCAGGAGGGCGAGGCAGTCTTGGTTGGGCCAGAGTTGATTCAGCAGACGACCGAGAAGGTGAAGCAGATACAAAGCAGAATGAAAGCCTCTCAGAGTAGGCAGAAGTCCTATGCAGATCAGAGGAGAAAGCCTTTGGAGTTTGCTGCTGGAGATCACGTATTCATGAAAGTGACACCAACCAAGGGTGTAGGGCGGGCGATCAGGTCAAAGAAGTTGTCCCCTAAGTTCGTGGGACCATATCAGATCTTAAGAAGGATTGGCCCAGTGGCGTATGAGATCGCCCTACCTCCCCATCTGGCGAATCTGCACAATGTGTTTCACGTGTCACAGCTGAGGAAGTACATGGCAGACCCTAGTCATGTGCTGGATGTAGACGACGTGCAGATTAGGGATGACTTGTCCTTTGAAGCAAAACCAGTCAGGATTGACGATCGGCAATGTAAACAGCTCAGAGGCAAGACCATCGACATGGTGAAAGTGGTGTGGGATGAGAAATCGGGGGATTCTACTTGGGAGTTAGAAGAACCCATGAGGGAGGCTTATCCATACCTCTTTTCCTTGTAATCCAATTTTCGAGGACGAAAATTTTTCTTGTTGGGGAGAATGTAAGGACCTGAAAAATTTATTGGAATAAAAGAGTTATATTTTAAATAAATTCTAAGTATGTTTTTATTTAGAATAGAAAGGGAGGAAAAAGTTAAGTTTAGAAGGCTACGAGGTCGCCGGTCGCCTGCTACACATGAGCGCCAGGTGGGCATCGCGCGGGCGCGAGAGGCATGCAGGCATCGCGCGGGCGTGAGAGGCATGCAAGCATCGCGCGGGCGTGAGAGGCATGCAGGCATCGCGCGGGCGCGAGGGGCATGCGGGCATCGCGCGGGCGCGAGGGGCACGCGGGCATTGCCAGGGCGCGATGCATGTGGACGTGGCCAAGGCGCGAGAGTTATGAGGGCGTCGCCAGGGAAGACATCGGTTGTCTCCCAGAGGAAGACATCGGTCGTTCGCCAGGAAGAGGTCATCGGTGGTAGTCTTCGCGCGAGGTCATCGGTGGTAGTCTTCGCGCGAGGTCGTCGGTGGTAGTCTTCGCGCGAGGTCATCGGTGGTAGTCTTCGCGCGAGGTCATCGGTGGATCGTCTTCGCGCGAGAGGTCATCAGTGGTTTCTCTTCGAGCTGGTAGTCATCGGCGAAAGGTCATCGCGCGACGTTGAGTTACACCCAGAGAACGTGGGCCCCAGACTCCCAGCAAGAGACGTTCTGCACGCGCGCCACGTAGACGAAAAAGTGGTTCAGAATAGTGACCTCATAGCGTAGCCTGCGCAGAGGCACGCTTAGGTGTACTGTTCAGCGAAGCGTACACGCAAACTCCCTGCAGAGTGGGTGGTGGCAGCGGTTTTTGTGGAGAAGTCAGCTTAAGATGCAAAAACCCATTTCTGAGGGAGAAGGAAAGAAACGTTGCTGTGGTTCCAGAGCTAAAGGGTGCGTTTATCTCCCTTCTCCTCCATTCTCTCCTTCGCGCTGCGGTTCTAGCACCTTCACACGAGAGTACGACGAGCGACGGCCACCATTAGAGCACCTGGGAGGTTCTCTGCAAGTCCTTCAACCAGACGCGAAAAACAGAACCAAGGTATTCTGCAAGCTTCGTTGGATTTCGAAGCTCCTGGTGGTTGCGCAAGTCCAGGTAAGGGAAGCTAGCCTTCATCTTTACTACGAGCCATAGTTGAACCATTTCTGAAGTGTGGGCGACGTGGTCGCCGTTTTCGCTTTCGTCTTCGTGAAATGCTCTGTGTTGTGTGCTTGGGCGACGTGGTCGCCTGTTTTAATATACAGCCTTCGAAATACCATATTTTGAACTAGATCGCCGGTTTTGGCGCTGTTTTGCGAACTCCTTGTGTTTGATGTTGTTTTGAGAACTGCTTGAGATTTACATGAGATATTCGAAAATATGAATCCTTTGAAATGGCTATTGCTGTGATTGCATCGTTTACTTGAGTGGTATGATGTCTTTGAATGCTGTGAATGTGGGATCGAGGCATAGTATTTTCAGGAAAGAAAATACCGTGTAAGATCTTGTGGTAGGTGCATTGATCGGTGATTCCTAAGGGGATATCCTGACTCTGCTGAGGTAATGGAATCACGTAGAGGAAGTTACTCAGTTGTTGAGAGTCGAAGGAGGTCTATATGATGGGCGTCTCGTGTGAAAAAGAACGAGTTCCGTCTGTCATATGGATTAACCCTGTCATACCAGGAGAACTATGGTAACATTGAGATGATATATGCGCATGCTGTGTGGATTCACAGCGACCCTGTGTGGATTTCACAGTGGTGTGGTATGACAGGTGCAGATCTCTGAGTCTAATCAACGCACGAGTCAATCCGGAAGTAGTGTCAAGTGTCTTGTGTGGTGAGTCAGTGGAAAGTCTGACATGTGAAATGAGAAACTTGAATATTGATAGACACTTGATGCTGTATTGTGAAATGGAATGACTATGGGTGAATGTTGTGAAGTTTGTGATTTTGGGCGATCAGCTGAATGCTATGAGCAGCTCTACGTTTTACATGGATATTTTGGAACTTGGTTTACTTGGATTTTCATGTTCTTGATTTAAACTTCTTTTAAATTATCTAGCTTACCCTTTTATCTGTTATTGTGGTTGTTTTTCTCAAAACTGTGATGATCGTGTAATTGATACACGGGAGCAGATGATCTTCCAGGAAGAAGAGCCCTCTAATGAGTGATCGCCGAGGAGGAGATCGCCGGTTTTCTGTCTCTATCGGGTGATCGCCTGTGTCTGCCTCCATCGGGTGATCGCCTGTTTTTTTCTGTCTTGATAGGTGATCGGTCTCGTCCGATAGGAGATCGGTTTCTTCCGATAGGAGATCGCCTGCTTTGTTTTTTTTACTGTATTTTGTTTATGTTTCTGGAAAATTTGACCGAATTTGTATTAAACTCCCTAAGAGGAGCAACTTCATTTCATATATATATTATTTTGTTCATAGAATCTATTTGTTACCTTTATTTTCATTATATACATTTGTATAGTATTTTGGCGGGATGTTACAGTCGCCGGAAGGAGATCGCCTATTTCTATTTCTGTTAGGCGATCACCCTTTTCCTGTTGTCTGATAGGAGATCGCCCTTTTCTGATGGGAGATCGCCCTTTTCTGATGGGAGATCGCCCTTTTCTGATACGAGATCGACTGTTTGTCTTTTGATGTAATTTTGTTTACGTTTCTGGAAAAATCTGACCGAGTATGTATTAAACTCCCTGTGAGGAGAAACCTCATTACATATATATAATTATGTTCACTTCAATATATTGGTTTACCTTTAATTTCATTTTATAAATATGAATTGTATTTTGGCGGGATGTTACAATCTGCACCTGTCATACTGCCCCACTGTGAAATCACACACATTCACAGGGTCGCCGTGAAATCACACACATTCACAAGCGTATAAATGAATCTCAATATCATCACTATCTTAGCATGACAGGGTTAATCCATACAACGGGTCGAGCTCGTTCTCTTTGAAACAACTCACCCATACATATGAACCTCCTTCGACTCTCAACGCCTGAATAACTTCATCTATATGATTCCATTATATCAGGAGAGTCAGGATATCTCATAAAAACGAATCACCGGTCAATGCACATCCTACACGATCTTACACGGTATTTTCTTTCCTGAAAATACTATGCCTTGATCCCACATTCACAACATTCAACACATCATATAACACTTAAATGACCGATTCCAATCACAGCAAAACTCATTCCAAGGTTTAGATTTTCGAATATCACATTTAAATCTCAAACAGTTTTCAAACAACACCAAAAACAGGGGAGTTCAAAAAACAACGCCAAAACCGGCGATCTCGTCCAAAACAGGGGATTATACAATAACAGTTGAAAACCGGCGACCAAGTCGCCCCATCATCTCAATCATCTAATATAAGGTTTTCGTTGAAAATAAGGCTAGCTTCCCTTACCTGGACTTGCGCAAAACACCAAGAGCTCCAAAACCCACCGAGCTTAAAGGATGCCTTAGCTCTGTTTTTGCGTCTGGTTTGTAGAACTTGCAGAGAACCTCTCGGGTGCTCCAAGGGTAGTCTTCGCTCGTCGCACTGGTGCTTGAGGATGCCTGAATCGCAGCGCGAAGGAGAGAAAAGGAGAAGAATGAAGGTAAACTCACTCTTTCACTCTTGAACCACTGCAACGTCCTTTGCCTCTCAGAAGTGGGTTTTTGAATCTTAAACCAACTTGTCCACAAAAGCCGCTGCCACCACCCACTCTGCAGGGAAGTTTGCGTGTACGGTTCCCTGAACAGTACGACTACGCGTGCCTCTGCGCAGGCCAACACTCTGAGGTCACTATTCTGAACCACCCTTTTTGTGTACGTGTCGCGCGTGCAGTACGTCTGATGCTGAGAATTCATTTAAAATATATCCTTTTTTATTCCAATTTAATTTTATAGGTCCTTACACTAAGCCATAACCTAAGAAAATGCACTTCTTAGCATGAGGTTCTAATTTTCCCTCGTTTACATGAGAATAAGCAGGGCAACCAAATATTTTAAGATTAGAATAATCAACAGGGTTACCTGACCAAACTTCTTTTGGAATGTTGCAATCAATTGATCTGTTAGGAGAGCGATTTATCAGATAACATGCTGTTGAAGCCGCTTCAGCCCAAAAAGATTTCTTCAAACCAGAATGGGAGAGCATGCAACGAACTCTCTCTGGGATAGTCTTATTCATCCTTTCTGCAACCCCGTTCTGTTGTGGAGTCCTTGGGATGGTGAGGTGTCTGGAAATGCCTTCCTTCTTGCAGAAATCATTGAATTCATTCGAACAAAACTCAAGGCCGTTGTCTGTCCTTAGCCTTTTTATCTTCTTGCCAGTTTGATTCTCAATCAATAATTTCCACTCTTTAAAAGTGGAAAATGCTTCATTCTTATGTTTGAGAAAATACACCCAAAGTTTTCGTGAGAAATCATCAATAATTGTCATCATATAACAGCATTTACCTCTGGAGGGAACTTTTGACGGACCCAAAGATCCGAATGAATATAATCCAAGGTACCTTTGGTTCTGTGTATGGCTTTAGAAAAACTAACCCTTTTCTGCTTACCAAAAATGAAATGTTCACAGAAATCAACCTCTCCAGTACAATGGTTACCAAGGTGACCCTTCTTCTTGAGGATTAGAATTCCCTTCTCACTCATGTGGCCTAATCTCATATGCCACAACTTGGTGTTATCCGTGTTGGGTGAGGCAACAGCTGTAAGGACCTGAAAAATTAAATTGGAATAAAAGAGTTATATTTTAAATGAATTCTATGCATGTTTTATTTAAAATAAAAAGGGAAGGAAAGTGTAGTTTAGAAGATTATAAGATTTCCTTGTTAGTACATAATCGCCGGTCGCCTAGACTACACGTCATCGCCAGGGCGCGAGGCATGCAGACGTCGCCAGGGCGCGATGCATGCGGGCATCGCCAGGGCGCGAGGCATGCAGACGTCGCCAGGGCGCGATGCATGCGGGCATCATCAGGGCGCGAGGCATGCGAGCATCTTCCAGGGGGAGACATCGGTCGTCCGCCAGGAAGAGGTCATCGGTGGATAGCCTTCGCGCGAGAGGTCATCGGTGGATAGTCTTTGCGCGAGATGTCATCGGTGGATTGTCTTCGCGCGAGAGGTCATCGGTGGATAGCCTTCGCGCGAGAGGTCATCGGTGGATAGCCTTCGCGCGAGATGTCATCGGTGGATTGTCTTCGCGCGAGAGGTCATCGACGAAAGGTTATCGCGCGATGTCGAGTTGCACACAGAGAAGGTAAGACCCAGACTCCCAGCATGAAGCGTACTGCACGCGCGCCACGTAGACAAAAAAGGGTGGTTCAGAATAGTGACATCAGAATGTTGGCATGCGCAAGAGACACTCGCGGTCGTACTGTTCAGAGCAGTGGTTGGCATGCACAAGAGACAACAGTGGTCGTACTGTTCAGAGCAGTGGTTAGCATGCACAAGCGACAACAGTGGTCGTACTATTCAGGGCAGTGGTTCTCAGGCCTTCCTGCAGAAGAGGTGGCAGCAGCAGCATACGTGGACAGGTAAGCTGGGATTCAAAAGCCACTGCGGGAAGGCAAAGAGCGTTACAGACTCAAGAGTGTTAGAGTGAGTGCAAACTTCATCCCTCCCTTTTTATCTCCTTTACGTTGCGACTCAGGCAACCTCAAGCATCAGTGCGACGAGCGACGTTTGCACCTGGGAGTTTCTCTGCAAGTTCTACAAGCCAAGCGCTGAAAACAGAGCTAAGGCATCCTCTAAGCTCGGTGGATTTTTGGAACCCTTGGTGTTTGCGCAAGTCCAGGTAAGGGAAGCTAGCCTTCATTTTCAATACAAGCCATAGATTAGTTGTTTCTGAAGTGAGGGCGACGTGGTCGCCGGTTTCTAAATACAGACTTCGAAATACTTTGTTTTTGAACCAGATCGCCGGTTTTGGCGTTGTTTGCGAACTCTCTGTTTTTGGTGTTGCTTTGAAACTGTTTGAGATTTAAATGAGATATTCGAAAATAAGAACCTTGGATTGAGTTTTGCTGTGATTGAAATCATTCCTTTAAGTGTTATGTGATGTGTTGAATGTGGTGAATGTGGGATCGAGGCATAGTATTTTCAGGAAAGAAAATACCGTGTAAGATCGTGTAGGATGTGCATTGATCGGTGATTCCTAATGAGATATCCTGACTCTGTTGAGATAATGGAATCCCATAGAGGAAGTTACTCAGTTGGTGAGAGTCGAAGGAGGTTCATAGGAATGGGTGAGTCGTGTGAAACAGAACGAGCTCGGCCTGTTCCATGGATTAACCCTGTCATACTGTGAGAATGATGAACTTGAGATCGAGATTGTGTTGATGCGCATAGCTGGGGAAACATTACAGCTGTTTAGTATGACAGGTGCAGATCTTTGAGTCTAATCAATGCACGAGTCTTCCGGAAGTAGTGTCAAGTGTCTTGTGTGCTGAGTCAGTGGAAGTCTGATGTGGGAAATGAGAAACATTGAATTGATAAACACTTGGTACATTATGTGAAATAGAACGACTCTTGAAAATATTGTGAAATGTATGATTTCTTGGCGATCAGGTGAAGGGAATGAGAAACTCTATAGTTTTACGTGTGTATTTTGAATTTGTTTTATCTTGATTTTAATGTTCATATATAAACTCTCTTTAAAATATCTAGCTTACCCTGCGTGTTCTGCTCTATGGCTGTTTTTCTCTTAAAACTGTGATGATCGTGTAATTTTACACGGGAGCAGATGATCTTCCAGGAAGTAGAGCTCCTTAGTGAGTGGTCGCCGGGGAGGAGATCGCCTGTTTCTATCTCTTGGGGTGATCGCCGGATTTATGTCCTGATAGCAGATCGCCTGTTTAGGGGTCTTCTGTTAGGAGATCGCCGGTTTATGTATGGAGACCGCCGTTTTCGTTGTATTTGATTGATTTTGTTAAGTTTTGAAAAACATTTGACTGGTTATGTATTAAACTCCCTGTGAGGAGCAACTTCATTACTTATATATATAATTATGTTCTCTTCAACATTAATTGTTACCTTTATTTTCATTATATACATATGAATAGTATTTTGGCGGGATGTTACAACAGCTGCAGAACCTGTAACTGTTGAACCTTGCAGCACATACAAACTATCACATCGAATTGCCTTTAGTAGCACAAGAGCTCCTTTAGACACTTTTAAAACTCCACCTTCAGCTGAGTATCTACACCCATGAGATTCAAGGGTGCCTAAGGAAATGAGATTCCGTTTCAAATCAGGGACATATCTGACACCTGTTAAAGTTCGAACAATTTCATCATGTGTTTTGATTTTGATTGTTCCTACACCAACAACTTTGCATTGAGCATCGTTTCCCATCAAAACAAGACCATCATAAATTGGTTTATATGTGGTAAACCAGTCTCTATTGTGAGACATGTGAAAAGTACAACCAGAATTAAGAATCCATTCATTTTTAGACCTCTGTTCAGTGTTGGAAGCTACAAAACAATCCCCATCAGATTCAGTTTCAACAATACTAGCTTCGGCAGATCTTTCTGGTTGTTTACCATTTCCCTTATCTTCTCTATCTTGCTTATTTTTCAATTTATAACATTAAGAGATCTTGTGTCCTTTTTTCTTGCAATAACGACAATATTTGGAGTTCTTGCCTCTAGATTTTGACCTAGATTTATATTTATTGTTCCTACCTGTCTCTTGGTTTCTCCCTCTAACTACTAATCCTTCACCAGAACTTCCAGAATGAATTTCAATATCAAATTTTTCTTTGGCTAGTAAATTAGTCTTGACATCATCAAAGCTTAAGGTAAGATAATTACCGTATAACATAATTTCTTTGAATTGTCGATACGAGGGTGGTAGAGAAACAATAAGTAGAACGACTTTATCCTCATCTTCAATTTTAACATCCAAATTTTTCAAATCAATTATGATGGAATTAAATTCATCAAGGTGAGATTGGATGGAAGTACCTTCGGACATTCAGAGTGTAAAAAGTCGTTCCTTTAACCGAAGTTTGTTTGCAAGACTTTTGGTCATGTATAAAGACTCCAATTTACTCCATATGCCTACTGCAGTTTTCTCGTTGATGACCTCACGCAACACCTCACGGGACAAGCATAACTGGATTGTAGACAATGCCTTTTCATCCATCTCATCCCACTGCTCTTCCGTCATAGTGGTTGGCCTCGTCATTTTCCCTGTCAGAACTTTCTTTAAACCATTATGGGTGAGAACAGCTAGCATCTGGACTCGCTAGATAGCAAAGCTGATTTTACCATCAAATTTCTCAATATCGAATTTCGACATTATTGAACACCAAATCCTGGTTGAATTATCGAAAAGCTCTGATGCCAATTTGTAGGGATATCGTGTGTGGAAGCGTAATAATTTCAACCAAAGATTATGAGAAATTAAAGTAACAAGAAAAATGAGAATGATACCAAAATTTTTAGGTGGAAAACCCCTTTAAATAGAGGTAAAAAATCACTGGCGAGAGAGCCAAAAAAACCTTCCACTATAATGGTACTAGGGGTACAATGGATTCCTCTCAAACTAATAGATAAATAGCCCCAAAACAAATTCTCTCTATATGGGTTAAACACTTACACCCAAAGAGAAGAAATAGAGAGTATATGAAAGGAGAGAGAGGAAGCAAGTGTGTTGCTGTTTTTTGTGTGTGTTACATTGGTAAGGAAGTCACTATATATAGTGGTTCTAGGAGACAACAACAATCAAAAGCAATTAATTGAGAATGGTAACCTCCCTTTGATGACAATTAATTATAAACGGTAAGTAACCTCCCATTGATTTCAATTAATGACAAGAAAACGGAAAGAAAAGGTGAGTCATATCCCACAATGACAATGTAGTTGTTGAGAGTAATTTGTATTAAGAGGGTCATTTTGGCCATTAATTTGTAGTTTTTTCCTTGATAAATTATGATTGTCAGTGGTTAAATAAGTTATATAACAACAATATATTAAGTAAAGTTTTGTTTGACCCAAATTTTTTCAACGTGAAAGATAATAGTATAAATTAAAATTGAAATAAAAATCAAATGTTATACAAGGAAGTATATTCTAAAACGTGAATTTTTATCTTGCTTCCTATTCCTCTAAAATTGAAAATGATAACTTTTCTAATATTATATAACAAGAATAGATTACAGGTAATAAATACCACTATTGAAATATAATATCCACATATTTTGTTTTAATAAATATTATTAATTTATTTTATAAATAAAATATTAGTGACTGAAAACAATTATTTAAAAATCTAAATGATGAAAATCAAAGCAAAATATTTAAATAGAAATTAAAGTCAAGAGGTAAGTTTCCTCTTTTCAAATTACCTCTTTTCCTATGCCTTGCTTATTTTACAAAAACACCCCTGTTATGTACACAATTCGGTCACCTAAGCAAGTTGTATTCTCACGCAAGAGAAAATAAGTTATCGAAAAATCATTTTCGTTAATTAAATCTATCATAACATAAGGTGATATATTAGATCATTATGAATCCTTGAATACTTTAAAGTAAAATATTTTGTTTGTTACTGATAAAAATACATGTCAAATACTTTCAAAGTATTATCGAATTAAAATTATAGAAACGTATTTATTCATTTTCCTTGCAAATTTCCTTGCTTTTTTTTCAATGATTTTTTGTACCATTATTATTTATTATAAATAAATAATTAAATAAAAATTAATGTTAGAGACAATAAATAATTAATTAATACATTGATTAATTTAAATATTATTTTATAAAATAAAATTGATCACTATTTTCTTAGTTAGTGATATATAATGACTAAATCTGTGATCGATTCTGCTCTTGAAATTAGTGAGAGCTTGTACAACCACTAGACCAAAGACTTTTCCTGATAAGTTATGGTTATTATTCTTATTGTTACTATTATTATTTACTTACTATTATTATTATTACTATTATTATTTATATTATTATTAATAATAATATTAATAATATCACTAATAATATTATTATTCAAATTAAAATCAATATTTTTTTAATCATTAGTATTACTTTTAATATTAATATTATTGATATTATTATCCTATTTCTTAATATAATCAATGCTAATACTATTATTATTAATTATATTAATATTAATATTAACATTATTATTTTTAATTATTATTATTAATATTTTTATTATTAATTTTAAAATTATTATTATTAACGTACTAGCCTGGAATCTCGGTTCTCGAATCTGTGGGAAGTCGGATCTCGGTTTGGGCTGGTAATGATCAGCTTGATTTTGGGTCCAGGGTGCAAGTCATGGGTCTGACCCAGTTTTATTAGTAAGCCCAGTAAAGTATAATCAACATAGGAAGTTTGCCAAGTAATAGGGCCCGCGTGTATGTTCTTATAGATAAGTGTGTGCAGGTGGTTGTTATATGTGTGTGTTTGTTATCTATTATTTGTGCATGCCTAGTGTTTGTTACATGTTAGTTACGTATAGTGAAATACTGATGAGAATAAAGATAAGTGCCAAAAGATAATGATGTACCCGGAAAACAGAATGTTACCGTGTGGTGAGCACCTGAAGACAATTGGTGCACATGAAAGGTGATTTTTCTGTTAAGATAAAAGATTAAATGTTCCCAGTTATGCTTTTAGTTGAGATTTTATTCTTGTGAGTGAAAGTTTTTACATGAATAGTTATAAAAGGGACTCGAGACCCCAGGTGAAAGGGGGGTGGTTTCTGCACACTAAACTGAAACTGTTTACTTTTTCATAAGCTCTCACTAACTTGATCATCGGAGTGTAATCAACAGGTAGGGAGCTCTCTGTTACAATGGAGCCACATTCTAGTGAAACAAGAAGATGCAAATCAGTATCTAGAAGAGGCAAAATCGAAGAGGAGCGTTCAACCTAGGTCAACAGGCGAAAGAGTCAACCGGCGGGAACAATTAATATTTGTATTGGCCAGGAGTGTTCGGGATCTTGGCCCAAACACTTAGGTATGGTTGGCTCGGTTGTATAAGTCATTACTAGCTCGGCCTGGGCCAAGTATGGGCCCAATAACTCGTTGTGAGGTCGGCCCTGGTTTTTAGTAAGTCTACGTGGAAAGGATAATTAGAATAATAGAAGGAATAATTAATTACTTGAAGTAAATTATTAAATGGAGTAAAAATGGTTAAGAATGATTGTACCCAAAAGAAATAGGTACACGCTAACAGAATGCTGTTATTGTTGAATTATATTGTTGTTGAAGATTATATTTTGGTTGTTGAGATTATATTCTCATTGATGAAAATTGTTGAAGGAGTGTCTATAAAAGGGGTTTAAGACCCTAGGTAAAGGTAAGTTTTTCTGGTAACCATACAGTTAGATATTTTACTCAGATATTCATAGTTGAGTACTCTCACTGACTTGATTATCGGAGTTTTGTCAACAGGTGGAGCCCCCCTGGTTACGAATTACTAGCATCTCGAAGCAACAACAACAAGTAAAGGTGATTCAACCCAGAGTTCACAACCAAGATCTGACCTTAGTCAGCCGACGAGAACAATATTATTATTAATTATATTATTATTAATACTTTTATTATTAATATTATTATTATTCTAATTATTTTTAATATGAATAATATAAACATTATTATTATTACTTTTATTATAGTTATTATTATTATTATTGTTAGTATTATTATTATTAATATTAATATTATTATCAATATTAGTGGTATTATTATTTTATTAACATTGTTATTAATATTATTATAATTATTATAATAATTATTAATATTATTGTAAATATTATTAATGTATTTAATTAATATTAATGTGGGGGCTGGGGGCGGGGGGAAGGGAAGTGATATAGGCACTGATTTTGTAATGGATTTGGTGACCCATTTTTTGTGACTAAAATTGTAGTTACTATTTCGGTTGTTAAATCATAAAAAAAACTCTGATCATTAATCTGGTCACTAATAGTAATAACATTTTTTGGTCACTGATTTGGCACTAATGTTAGAATGTGGGGCCAAAACAAGGGGGGGGGGGGGGGGGGGGGGGGTTGAATTGTTTTCTCAAAATTTTCACAAAGATTGGAAGTAGAGTGAAAAATTTTGTAAAATTAGTTAATTGATTTTCTGTTCAACTGGATAAAATATCAGATTTACAGTTCTTTATGAAAAACCAACCAGTTGTTTTATTGAAACAACTGATTGTTTATACCAGAAAACAAAGAACAGATTACAAGGAAGTGTATAAGAGTAGGGAAAGAGAGATTCACACAGAAAGAGTTATACCAGTTCACTCTTAACCAAGAGCTACATTCATTCCTCAGCTAACCACTGAGAATTCACTATGCAATCAAAACTAGATTACAAAACACACTAAGAATGTTGATCTTGAACCCTTCAAGAACACACCACACTTCTTAGCCAAAACCACACCAAGAATGTTGATCTTGAACCCCTCAAGAACACACAACACTCTTGAACAACAATACAATTTCCAAAAGCCCTTTCTGAAACTGGCTTACACACAATTACAGTATTCAAAGAAGGAAATAGAATACACATGACTATAGAAAGCAGTAGTACAAATGAATAGAAAACCCAAATCCTACTTCACACAAAAACAATGATCCAAAAGCTCTTGATCTTCTCTTGAAAAATGTTTTTAATAAACTCTCTTTCTTATTCTTTTCAAATGATCACAAAAAAGACTTTATATAGACTCAAAGAAGTGGTTAAAAATGTTAGATCATTAATCAAAAGCAGTTAGAAACATTTAAAATTAGTTTGAAATTCATAACATAATTTTGTTAAAACAACAACTGATTGATTTGAAAAACAACTGATTGATTTATTTTTCTATTAAGGATTTCACATAAAACAGCCAATTGTTTTATCAAAATAACTAACTATTTTTTCCTTACAAAAAGACAAAAGAAAGTAAAGTTTTTTCAAAACCTTTGAAAAACATTAAGTGCCAATCAACTAGTTGTTTCGACAAATCAACTAGATAAAAAGCTTGTTGTAGTTACAAGACCTTGAGTAACAACTTTTTCAATTGATTGAAAGCTCGAAATAACTGACTAAAATTCACACAACTTTTTAGAAAACACTTCTTTCAAAAGAGATAAAGAATCAAGTGAGCTTGAATCAATACTAGATGTGAATTGACAATTCAAAAACTACCAAACAACACACACTAACACAATAGTAGGTTCTTCAAGTCTTTAAAGCAGATTTGGAAGCATCAAAACACCTTATTCAACAATCTTCCCCTATTTGATGAAGAAAAATCATTGGTTTGTTTGTGTTATAAATTTTGAACTTAAGAGTTTCTACAAAACAAAATTGTATACCACACTATGCAAGTATAGCAGCAGGATAAAGCAGTTTTAAAAAGCACACTTAAAAAACTAGTTTCTGCCTAACTAGAAAAGCAGAAAAACTAGAAAAGTTCAAAGTGTTTTAGTGCAGAGCAACATCGTTAGAGTTAAAAACATAATAGTACAACCAAATCAAACTAACTTCTCCCCTATTTGTCTTCACAAATAGACAAAGAGAATAATTTTCAAGAAAGGTTTTGAAAATCAAGGATTCTCAATTCATTGCGTAAGAGATAAAACCTTTTACGAGGTAGTGTTTGGTGAAGATATCTGTTAACTATTTTTCAGTTTCAACAAACTGAATTTCACAATCACCATTGCTAACATGATCCCTTATGAAGTGATGTCAGATCTCAATGTGTTTAGTCTTTGAATGTTGAATCTGATTCTTTGTGAGGTTAATTGCACTTGTATTATCACAAAGTAGAGGCACATTAGTCAACTTTAAACCAAAGTCTTCTAATTTTTGTTTGATCCATAGGATTTGAGCATTGCAGCTGCCAACAACTATATATTCAGCTTCTGCAGTGGTGAGAGCCACACAAGCTTGCTTCTTGCTGTGCAAGATATGAGGCTTAATCCAAGAAGATGACTTGTTCCACTTCTACTCTTTCTATGAAGCTTGCATTCTGCAAAATTAGAATCAAAATATCAAACCAAATTTATAGGAGAGTGAGAGGGATACCATAAACCAACATTGGTTGGGCCTTTGAGATACTTCAAGATACATTTGGCAGTTGTGATGTGTGATTCTCTTGGATTTGATTGAAATCTTGCACATAAACAAACAAAAAACATAATGTCAGGCCTGCTAGCAGTGAGATATAACAAGGATCCAATCAACCCTCTGAATTTTGTTTGATCAACAACTTTTCTAGCCAAGTTTGCATCCATGTAGCAACTTGTTGACATTGGTGTGGAAGCTTTTTTTGCAGTTTTCCATATCAAACTTCTTAAGTATCTCCTTGCAGTACTTTGCTTGACTTAGGAAAATTCCATGCTTTAATTGCTTGACTTGCAGTTCTGAAAAGAATTATAACTCCCCCATCATGGACATTTCAAGTTCTCCCTACATAGCTGTAACAAACTCCTCACATAGGCAATCATTAGTAGCCCCAAAGATGATTTCATCAACATAAATTTGAACTAAGATGATGTTAGATTTAGAATTTTTAATAAAAAAAGCCTTATCAATTTTTCCTCTCTCATAGCCATGAGACAACAGAAAATTGCTAAGCCTCTCATACCACTATCTTGGGGCTTGCTTCAATCCATACAGTACCTTTTTCAGTTTGTACACATGGTTTGGATGTTTATGGTCTTCAAAGCCTGGAGGTTTGATGCAGGTCAAGACCACTTAAGGATGACCAAAGATGCTATATATAAAGGGTCATCTCAACAATCAAAAGAAGAATTCACAAAAATAAGAAAGGGCCATATTCCAAAGCACTTGAAGTTCTTCTTACTAGTCTTCTTAAAGAGTAGAACATTTTTGTAAATAATTGGGTTCTCTTGAAGAATCCAAGTAGTAGTATAAATAAAGAGGGCCCAAGCCCAAGAAGCCCAAGCCCAAGAAGCCCAAGCCAAGAAGCCCAAGTCAAGTGGGGCCCAAGTCCAATCCATGAGCATCAATAGAAGCAAGGCTAAAGCTTTGGGAAATAAGCATGAATGGATGTATCTCTTTTGTAATTTCTTTTGTGTAGTTTTTAGTAGAACATTAAAGGAAGGTGTAAATATTAAAATAAGGGGTGCTAATGTACAAAAACAAGTCACACCTTCCATGTGACATAAAAAGTAGGTGTAGGTGTAGTTTTAGGAGGTGCCAAAGTAGAAATCAAGTCACACCTCCCTTGTGACATGTGTTTTGGCTCCAAATTCAAATGCTTCTCATTTGAATTTTCCCACTTTAATTTCAGCCCTCTCACACTATAAATAGAGGTGCTATGCTCATGTAAAATAAGATTGAAATTAGAAGAAAAGTTACTATACTCAAATTGTGAGTGAATTTTGTGAGACTTGTTCTCCTTTTCCTTGTCTCATCTTGTGAAGCTTTGGGAGCACTCAAGTGGCGGCAAATCTGCACTTATCTTGGATCATCACCTCCAAGTGGCGTGTCCATTCCCAATCCATGGCTACAACCACATAAGTTTCATCTTCTTTCATCTTCCATTGTCATTTCAATCGGTAGTTTTGATTCTATGTCTTGTTCTTGAATTTCAATCGATTCTTTTGTTTCAATTTGTGTTTCCATTCTGTTTTTCTTGTGTTTAAATTCTGCACCTATTCTTTTTTTGAGTTCAGCACCTTGTTCTTCATTCATTCATCACCATTAATTGTGTTTTAACCTTGGACCTTTGGAAATGAACCTTCACATCTACTTAACACTTGTTAAGTTAATGTCCAGTGGGGATTTTCCTTAGGTGACTCACTCTAAATTGTTAAGAATCTTGATCCTAATTCTAAGAAAGTGTCACAAACATAATGAACCTAAAATCAACTCACATCATGTGGTATCAGAGCTATGGTGATGTTTTGTTCTTGTTGAGTTGAATTGACACTTTCTATTCAAGCAATTTCCATTTTCCAGCACTTTATTTTTGTGCAGAATTTTTTTTTTTAGGTTCCTTGTTGTGTTAGTTATTCTGTTTTTGCTTTAATTTGAGTCTTTCCTTGCTGTTTTAATTGGTGCAAAATTAATTGTGTTTGAGTCATTTTTGCTTTTTGAATCCATACAAGTTTTGTCAAGTCATGTTTCTCCTAAGTTGTCATCACTTCTATGTAGTACTTTTCTTGATAATTTTTGGTTGATTGCTTTTAATTTTGAGTGCAGTTTCTAATCTGTTTTGTTGAGCCTTTGGTGCATTTTTAATTTTAGATTTGAGTTCATGCTTGTGTGATAGATCCATACAAGTTCACATACATCAATTCTATTGTGTCTTTGAAGTTTCTTAATATTGTTTTAATTCCAAATTAGGCTTCCTCTGTTTTTGTTGAAACTGTGCTGGCTGTTTTTGTTTAAAGATCCTAATGTGTATTTAGGATGGGAGGCTAAGGTAGAGCAAATATTTTTTGTACATGAGGTCCAAGAAGACCAAAAGGTTAAGCTAGCCTCCCTAGAATTTATGGACTATGCCATGCAATGGTGGCACAAAACTCTCATGGACATTGGGCTAAACAAGAGGCCGCCCGTGGTCTCTTGGGATGATTTAAAAGCTTGCATGCGCGCTAGATTTGTGCCTCCACACTTTAGGAAAGACCTATTGTTGAAGCTCCAATGGCTTCACCAAGGCACGCTAAGTGTGGATGCTTATTATAAAGAACTTGAAACGCTTTTAATTAAAGCCAATATGCATGAGGATGATGAAGCTAAAATGGCTAGATTTGTTAGTGGTCTTAGAAGGGATATCCAAGATGTTGTGGAACTTAATGAGTATTCTTCTTTAGAAAATTTGGTTCACCTTGCCATCAAGGTAGAATCTCAACTTGCAAGGAAAAATTCTTTTAAAAATACTCATAATGATGGCTATTACCACTCTTCTTGGAAAAACAAAAACAAATCCTTTTCAAAATCTCCTTCTAAAGAATCTACTTCCAAATCTAGAGATTCTCAAGCCTCACCTTCTACTCCTAAATCACCCACTAAATCTTCAAGTAAAAAGTGCTTTAAATGTTTAGGCTATGGTCATATAGCGGCTAATTGTCCTTCAAAGAGAAATATGATGATGCTTGATAATGGGGAAATTGTAAGCGAACATAGTGATAATTCTTCAAAGTCTAATTCCCCTTCCCCTTTCCCTAGTGACCATGAATGTGAGATTCCATGTGAAGGTGACTTGTTAGTGATAAGGAGATTCCTTGGTCAAATTCAAAAACCTTTTGATGAAACTCAAAGAGAAAATATCTTTCACACAAGGTGCCTTATCAATAACAATTTGTGTTCCTTAATTATTGATGGAGGAAGTTGTACAAATGTGGTAAGCACAAGAGTAGTAGATAGGCTTGGATTATCTACTATCTCTCATTCTAAACCCTATAAACTCCAATGGTTAAGTAACAAAGGGGAAATTATTGTAAATAAACAAGTCCTCATTGCTTTTTCAATTGGCAAATATAAAGATGCGGTCTTATGTGATGTTGTCCCTATGGAAGCAACTCATATTCTTTTAGGTAGGCCATGGCAATTTGATAGGAAAACTTTACATGATGGCCTTACCAACAACATTTCTTTTACCTTCCATGGGCATCGGATCACTTTAAAATCTCTTTCTCCAAGTGAGGTCCATAAAGACCAATTAAAAATGAAAACCAAAAGAGAAAATGAAAAAGAGAATAAAAGAAAAGAGAAACCGAGTCTCCAAGTCTCATCATATGCAACTAAATCAATCATGTTGACTCGGGCTATACTACAATTTGCACCTCCAAGGTGTTATTCTTCCTTATCTTTTTCATTACCTAAGGTTTCTACCTATTTGCTTTCTTTGTTAAAGAATATTAGGAATGATTTTCCAATTCCTCCTAAAGGTTTACCCCTTCTAAGAGGCTTTTCTTCACAAAGTTTTATCATTCCTAAACATTCTTTCCAAAGTTGGTATACAGATAATAAACCTTCCTATGAACTTCCCGCGCTTCAAGATTATAAGTCAACTTCTAATATCACTTCTTATCCTCTTTTATCTATGAGCAAGTTGACTTTGTTATATGCAGGAATTCTGAATTCGTGGTCGAATTCTCTCCAACTTCGGGGGTATGATGCAGGTCAAGACCACTTAAGGATGACAAAAGATGCTATATATAAAGGGTCATCTCAACAATCAAAAGAAGAATTCACAAAAATAAGAAAGGGCCATATTCCAAAGCACTTGAAGTTCTTCTTACTAGTCTTCTTAAAGAGTAGAACATTTTTGTAAATAATTGGGTTCTCTTGAAGAATCCAAGTAGTAGTATAAATAAAGAGGGCCCAAGCCCAAGAAGCCTGTAACATCCCGCCAAAATGCTATTCATATTTATATAATAGAATAAAGCGTAGATATTAAATTTCTAAAATCAACATATGTATTAGATATTGAAAATACATCATCCCGTACATCGTATTCAAAAAGAGACGTCCCTCTTATAGGGTTTTAATACATTCCATCAATTGTTTCGAAATAAAAACCAAATACAGCATGAAAAGGACAAAACAGGCGATCTCCTATCAGAAGACCCAGAACAGTCGATCTGCTATCAGAACAGAAAACAGGCGATCACCACGTAGAGACAGAAACAGGCGATCTCCTCCCGGCGACCACTCACTGAGGAGATCTACTCCCTGGAAGATCATCTGCTCCCGTGTAAAATACACGATCATCACAGTTTTAAGAGAAAACAGCCACATAACAATACAAAGGGTAAGCTAGATATTTTTAAACTTTAAATTATGAACTGGACAACCAACATAGATCAGCCTTTTTAAACATTCACAAAAGTCCATCACTTTCTCATTCATATCACACAGCCATCAAGTAATCACATATTTCCATCAAGAGTCGTTCAAATCACATAATTCATCAAGTGTCTATCAATTCAATGTTTCACATTTCTCACGTCAAACT
The DNA here is from genome assembly GCA_013389735.1 of Phaseolus lunatus. NCBI lineage: Eukaryota > Viridiplantae > Streptophyta > Magnoliopsida > Fabales > Fabaceae > Phaseolus > Phaseolus lunatus. The sequence continues at coordinate 36,344,019 of CM023864.1, read as the reverse complement.
TCCACTGACTCATCACACAAGACACTTGACACTACTTCCGGAAGACTCGTGCGTTGAACTTAGCATCCAGAGACATGCACCTGTCATACTGACCCACTGTGAAATCACACACATTCACAGGGTCGCCGTGAAATCACACACATTCACAAGCGTATAAATGAATCTCAATATCATCACTATCCTAGCATGACAGGGTTAATTCATATAACAGGCCGAGCTCGTTCTTTTTCACACGACTCACCCATTTATATGAACCTCCTTCGACTCTCACCAACTGAATAACTTCCTCTATGTGATTTCATTATCTCAGCAGAGTCAGGATCGCCTCATTCACAGGATACTCACAGATCAATACACTTCATAACCAAATCTCAACACGGTATTTCCTTTCCTGAAAATACTATGTCTTGATCCCACATTCACGACATTCCACACATCATATAACACTTAAATGAATGATTCCAATCACAACAACAATCATTCCATGGTTCATATTTTCGAATATCACATTTAAATCTCAAACAGTTTCAAACAACACAAAAACAGGGGAGTTCGAAAAACAACGCCAAAACCGGCGATCTCGTCCAAAAACAGGGGATTTCGAAATCTGTATTTAAAACCGACGACCATGTCGCCCAAACACATAGAACAGAGAATCACGAAAAAGAATATTAAACCGGCAACCACGTCGCCCTCACTTCAGAAACAACAAATCTACGGCTTTTATTGAAAATAAAGCTAGCTTCCCTTACCTAGACTTGCGCAAAACACCAAGAGCTCCAAAACCCACCGAGCTTAAAGGATGCCTTGGCTCTGTTTTAACGTCTGGTTTATAGAACTTGCAGCGAACCTCCCAGGTGCTCTAATGGTAGTCTTCGCTCGTCGTACTGGTGCTTGAGGGTGCCTGAATCGCAGCGCGAAGGAGAGAAAAGAGAGGGATGAAGATGCACTCACTCTTTCACTCTTGAGTCACTGCAACGTTCTTTGCCTCCTCGCAGTGGGTTTTTGAATCCAAACCTACTAGTCCACGCATGTTGCTGCCACCACCCCCCTCTGCAAGAAAGCCAGAGTGTACGTTTCACTGAACAGTACGGCCATGGTTGTCTTCTTGTGCATGCTAACCACTTCCCTGAACAGTACGACCGCGAGTGTCTCTTGCGCATGCCAACCTTCTGATGTCACTATTCTGAACCACCCTTTTTGTCCACGTGGCGCGCGTGCAGGACGTGTCATGCTGGGAGTCTGGGTCCCACCTTATCTGTGTGAAACTCGACATCGCGCGATAACCTTCCACCGATGACCGCTCGCACGATGACTATCCACTGAGGTCTCATACTGGCAAACGACCGATGTCTCTCCCTGGAAGACGACCGATGTCTCTCCCTGGAGACGACCGATGTCTCTCCCTGGCGACGCCCGCATGCCTCCCGCGCCCCGACGACGCCCGCATGCCTCTCGCGCCCCGACGACACCCGCATGCCTCTCGCGCTCCAGCGTTGCCCGCATGCCTCGCGCCCCGGCGTTGCCCGCATGCCTCTCGCGCCCTGGCGACGTCCACATGCCTCGCGCCCTGGCGATGCCCGCATGCCTCTCGCGCCCTGGCGATCATGTGTAGTAGGCGACCGGCGATTATGTACTAACCAGGCGATCTTATAGTCTTCTAAGCTACACTTTCCTTCCTTTTTATTTCAAATGAAAACATACTTAGAATTCATTTAAAATATACCCTTTTATTCCAATTTAATTTTATAGGTCCTTACAAAGCCCAAGCCCAAGAAGCCCAAGCCAAGAAGCCCAAGTCAAGTGGGGCCCAAGTCCAATCCATGAGCATCAATAGAAGCAAGGCTAAAGCTTTGGGAAATAAGCATGAATGGATGTATCTCTTTTGTAATTTCTTTTGTGTAGTTTTTAGTAGAACATTAAAGGAAGGTGTAGATATTAAAATAAGGGGTGCTAATGTACAAAAACAAGTCACACCTTCCATGTGACATAAAAAGTAGGTGTAGGTGTAGTTTTAGGAGGTGCCAAAGTAGATATCAAGTCACACCTCCCTTGTGACATGTGTTTTTGCTCCAAATTCAAATGCTTCTCATTTGAATTTTCCCACTTTAATTTCAGCCCTCTCACACTATAAATAGAGGTGCTATGCTCATGTAAAATAAGATTGAAATTAGAAGAAAAGTTACTATACTCAAATTGTGAGTGAATTTTGTGAGACTTGTTCTCCTCTTCCTTGTCTCATCTTGTGAAGCTTTGGGAGCACTCAAGTGGCGGCAAATCTGCACTTATCTTGGATCATCACCTCCAAGTGGCGTGTCCATTCCCAATCCATGGCTACAACCACATAAGTTTCATCTTCTTTCATCTTCCATTGTCATTTCAATCGGTAGTTTTGATTCTATGTCTTGTTCTTGAATTTCAATCGATTCTTTTGTTTCAATTTGTGTTTCCATTCTGTTTTTTTTGTGTTTAAATTCTGCACCTATTCTTTTTTTGAGTTCAGCACCTTGTTCTTCATTCATTCATCACCATTAATTGTGTTTTAACCTTGGACCTTTGGAAATGAACCTTCACATCTACTTAACACTTGTTAAGTTAATGTCCAGTGGGGATTTTCCTTAGGTGACTCACTCTAAATTGTTAAGAATCTTGATCCTAATTCTAAGAAAGTGCCACAAACATAATGAACCTAAAATCAACTCACATCAAGGTTGGCAAACATAAACTTCTTCATAAATGAATCCATTGAGAAATGCACTATTCACATCCATCTGAAAAAGTTTAAAGCCACTCATACAAGCAAATGCAATCAGTAATCTCACAGCTTCTAATCTAGCCACAGGAGCAAAGGTTTCATCATAGTCTATGCCTTCTTCTTGATTATACCCCTTTGCAACCAACCTAACTTTGTTTCTAGTTATTACATCAGATTCATCCGTTTTATTTGTAACACTCACTTTATTTCAATGACATTCATACAATCAGATTTAGGTACAAGAGACCCCATATCATTTCTAGTAATTAGATTCATTTCACCATGCATGGCAACAACCCAATTCTTATCTTTAAGAGCATCACAAATGGTTTTAGGTTTAATTTGAGAGACAAAAGCCATGTGTTTACAGAAATTAGAACTAGAGTTTTGAGTGGAGACTCCCTTATCAATCTGTCCAATGATGTTGTCTAGAGAAAAGTCTATTGGTGATGAAGACCAAGTAGAGGAGGCGCCTGAGGCCCAAGCCCAAGAAGCCCAAGCCCAACCCATGAGCTCAACATCCTTCATGCCTCAAAGGATTACTAGGAGCAAGGCTAAAGCTTTGGGAAATGAGCATCAATGGATGTCTCTTTTTGTAATTACTTTTGTGTAGTTGTTAGTAGAACATTAAAGGAAGGTGTAGATCTAAAATGAGGGGTGCCAATGTACAAAAACAAGTCACACCTTCCATGTGACATAAAGAGTAGGTGTAGATGTAGATGTAGTTTTAGGAGGTGCCAAAGTAAGAAATCAAGTCACACCTCCCATGTGACTTGATTTGCGCCGAATTTGAATGGTGTATATTTGAATTTTTCCCTCTTCTTTTGCAGCCCTCTAAAACTATAAATAGAGGTGCTTGGTCCTTGTATTTTCACATTAAATTTGAAGTAAAGGAATTATACACAAATTGTGTTTGAGTTGTGAGAATTGCTTTCTCCTAGTTAGTCTCATCTTGTGAGTGTTTGGGAAGCTCTCAAGTGGCGACATCTTGCACTTATCTTGGATCATTCACCATCCAAGTGGCGTGTTCTTCCCTTCCATGGCTTCAACCACATAAGTCTTTCTCATTCAATCTTCCTTTCCATTTTCCCCACCATATTTTGTAGTTTCAATTGGTAGAAATTGTTTGTTCTTCATTCTTTTTGGTTTTCCTTGTGTTGTTCTTCATTTCAATCGGTTCTTTAGTTTTGTGTTGTGTTTTAATCGGTTCTTTTAACTTGTGTTGTGATTCTATTTGGTTGGATTTTGTTGTTTAAGTTTTCGCACCTTAATTGTTTCCTTTCTTTGTCAATTGTTGTGTAAGGAGATAGTATTCATGTTCATGAGTTTGGTTCATCATTTGGAAGGCTTTAAACTCCATTGATGTTTCCTTAAGCTTCATTTGTGTGTGCCACATCTCATCCTTGTCATTCCTCGCCTATAATTGTGTTTTTACCTTGGACCTTTGGAAATGAACCTTCACATTTACTTAACACTTGTTAAGTTAATGTCCAGTGGGGATTTTCCTTAGGTCACTCACCTTAAATTGCTAAGAATCTTGATCCTAATTCTTAAAAAGTGTCACAATATTAATGAACCTAAAATCAACTCACATCAATTGGGATTCTCCATTCTTTGGGAAGATCAGTCTGATGCAGATTTTCAACTAGTTGTTTCATAGTTTCAACCGATTGCTTTTCTGGGCAGAGATGCATCTTCTACAGAATTGTATCCTGATCATCCTATTCTGCATACTTCTTCATAGAGTCTTGTTTTGTATTGTTAGCTTCATCAAATAAAACATGAATAGAGTCTTCCACAGTCATTAGCCTTTTGTTATAAACTCTATAAGCATGGTTACTTAAGGAATAACCAAGGAAGATTCCATTATCCTCTTTTTCATCAAACTTGCCAAGGTTTTCCTTTCCATTATTTAACATTTGCAGCCAAACACTTTTAAATGACCAATGTTGGGTTTTCTCTATTAAATAGTTCATAAGGGGTTTTCTTCAAAATTGGTCTAATGAGGACTCTATTCATCACATAACAAGTTGTGCTTACAACATCAACCCAAAATATTTTGGTAATGAAGATTCACTTAAAATGGTTCTAGCTAATTCCTCAAGAGACCTGTTATTCCTTTCCACAACTCCATTTTGTTGGGGTGTTCTAAGAGCAGAAAAATTATAAAAAATACCCAGTTTTTCACAAAAACAACTAAATTTTTCATTTTGAAATTGCCCCCCATAATCACTGCGTATGACACAAATGTTACTGTTGCATTTATTTTGCAATCTCTTGGCAAGCTTTTTAAAATCAGAAAATGCATCACTCTTAGATTCCAAAAATAGTGTCCATGTGAACTTAGAGAAATCATCAACTATAACTAGTGCATAGTAGTTTCCACCAAGACTCAAGGTTCTTGAAGGACCATACAAATCCATGTGTAACAGTTCAAGAGTTCTGGAAGTTGAAACTATATTTTTCAGTTTATAAGAGTTTTTAATTTGCTTCCCTTTTTGACATGCTTCACATATGTGGTCTTTCTCAAACTTGAGTTTGGGTGAACCAACAACTAGATCTTTTGAAATCAACTTATTTGGATGATGCATGTGGATGTATGCTATCCTTCTATGCCATAACCATGATTCCTCATGTTTGGTTGAAAGGTAGCCTATAACAGATGCAGAATGTGAAATATCAAGCAAATAGACATTGTTGATCCTTTTACCAATCAACAATACTTCCTATGATTTGGGCAAGCATATCTCACAAGTGTTGGGCTTGAAGGTTATTTGATAACCTTTGTCACACAACTGGCTTATGCTAAGAAGACTATGTTTTAGACATTCTACAAACAACACGTCATTGATCAAGAAGGTGTTTCTTGTCTCCAATAGTTCCTCTTCCAAGAAAGGTTGAGTTATGTGAAATTTGAAAGGCATTATTTTGTTATGTTCTCTTTTATGTTGGGAAGAAATGTTGTAAAACTTAAATCTTGATGTGGGGTAAATGTAAATTCAGAAATGCATGACAGTTTTTCTGTCCCTTTAATTTCCTTCCATCTTATCTTTGTGTTTTCAGTTGGAAAATGATATTTTTGCTTTCTATGAAGTTAGCAACGAAGCTATAAATAAACACAAAGAATAAATAGTTAAATAGGGACATAAGCTTTATTTATTTATTTATTCGTGCAACTAGGAGGTATGTGACTTGTAGTTCAACATGAATGAGGTTTAGAGAGGCATGGGGAGAGAATCTATTAGTATCCGTAGAATTTGAGTGACATTTGTTCCCTGGTGCACAATGATGGTTGAAGGTGTTGCATTTAAGAATGTGGGCTACTTAAAAAGCTTAAGTAAGAGTAGTAGTATAGATATAGAAGGTAGTTGATGAATGTAAATTAAGGGTTGTTTGTAGCTTTATGGATAACATGCACACCCAAAAGGCCTTAAAAATTATACTTTGACTCCTTATGAAAAAACAAATTATAAGAGGTTTGGTTTTCAACTACTGAAGTAAGTAGTCTATTTATCAAGAAACAACATATTTGTCTGGTTTCTTGTTCTTACATGTGTATTCTTGATGCATATCCCACTTGTCTACTATTTTCTTTTGTAAATGTTAGGTTGGTTAGTGATATTTCTTTTTCATTTGTAGAAAAGACTGTTAAGAAACATATGGTTAATTTCATCTAATAAAAGATTCACCAACCTTGATTTGTCACTTTGCATTAGAGAATAAAACAGAGTTCAACTGTTTTGAAGGCCAATATGTTTGTTTTTTTATTATTATTATGAGATTTGGAGATGCAAATCATGTCATGTATGATATATATAATAGATAAAAATAATGTGTGGGTACGAATGAATGGACATCTAATTTACTATCATTTACTTAGTGTATCTCTCTATATAGTTATATTACATGTTTAGTTTAAATTATATTTAGCCATAGGACTGACACGTTGATGTTAGTTGATTTTAGGATTGCACATTTTAATTGGTTGCTCTTGTTTATGATTTTTTATTTTTAGCAATTATGGTGAGAGACCCAAAGAAGAGTCCCACTGGACACGAACTTAACCAAGTGGTTAAGTAAGTCTAAAAGTTCACTTTTAGAGGGCAAAAGGAAAAACACAAGTATAGAGTGACTATGATGAAGGGGCAAAAATTAATAGGCATAAAATGAAGCGAGGAATGAAGAAGAGGATCGAATGGAAAAAGATATAAATAAGAACATAAACAAGTAACATAAAAGGCAAAATGGAAGGATGGAAAAAGATGAGATGAAGGAAGCCTATGGAGAATGGAGAGGATGAACACACCACTTTGAGAAGAGAACATAGATCCATCCCGTGATGTGATGATGTTGATTCAAGAGTTTGACTTCTGGTGAGTATCATAAGCATTTGTGATCCAAATATAGTTTTATTGAAACCCCACGGTGGGTGCCAAATGTTCTTACCCAAGATGAGTTGGAATTGTTTGAGGTAGATGGATGAACTGTGGGAAAAGTTGAATTCTTTATGGAAGGGTGACTTGCTTTGATGATAAAAACCGAGTGGTGATCCATCTATAAAATATTTTTGATGCTTAAGTCAATAAGAGTTTTAGAGAAATATGAGGGTATTTAAGTTATAAAAATTTATTTAGTGCTCACTCCCTAGAGAATAAAACTATATTTATGTATAAAGTTGTTACCGAATATTCGGTTGAAAAGTTTGTTGCTAAATATTGGGGTAATTTCAGTTACAACGGAGTAGTTTTTTCACATTGAGTTACTCAGATTTGCATGTAGCTTGGGTCCAACTATCTCAAATGAGTATTATATTATTAATATTTTTTATTAATGGGAATTACAATTCTCGAAAGAACACTACAAGAAAAAATGGTTTTAATGGAGGTTATTTAGTGGAGGTTAATATAACCCTAGGAAATTATTTAATTAATGGAGGTTTTTTAAACCTTCGTTAAGTTCCAAAGGTTATTCTAAAACCTCAGCAAAACAACGGAGGTTTTCGTAACCTTTGTTAAATTTCAAAGGTTTATTTTAAAACCTCAGCAAAATAACAAAGGTTTCTTTAACCTTCGTTAAATTCCAAAGATTTATTTGAAAACCTCAGCAAAATCATGATGGTTTGTTTAACCTTCGCTAAATTCCAAAGGTTTATTCTAAAATCTCAACAAAATCATGGAGGTTTGTTTAACCTTCCAAAGATGTGTTCTAAAACCTCAGCAAAATAATGGAAGATTTTTTAAATTTCGTTAAATTCCAAAAATTTATTGTAAAACCTCAATAAAACACTCCAAAATTTTCAAACTTAAATAAATAAATAAAATAAAATCTATTTATAAATAAATAATTAAAAAGTATATAGTTTTAATATATTTTATAACTAAATTCTTTAAAATTTTGAAAGTGTAACTTTACATTACAAATAAGATTTCTAAAGTTTCAAAAATTTATTTTAAAATCTCAGCGAAAATAACCTTGGATAATAAGTATTTCAACAACTAATTTTGGATAATAAGTATTTCAACAATATTTGCATATTTATTACGATTGATGGTAGTTGATTTATATAATTCATATTTTTTTGTTACAAGCTCGTAGTTCAAAAAATCAGACTTATTTTGTTTTAGCTTTTGATGTACGTATATTTTATGTGCAATTTTAGTTTTAATTATAATTGTTAATATTTAATTCTCATAATTTTGAAATATTTTAAATTAAGGCCTTTATTTTAAAATACATCCAATAATTAATTCAATATGAAAGTGAGAAATGATAAAGTTAATTTCTCCTTACAATATGTTCTTGCACTCTTTAAAACCCTCGTAGCCAAGAACACATGGCTTTGAAACCCACATCTGACAGATAATGCAATTATTTAGAATATATAAAGCAGTGATAAACACTAATTCCCAAGTTGGGGTAGTAAGGTGATGAAAGAAGCAATATTGAAGTAAGAAGAATATATTGCCTTATTTAGTGTTTCTTCTCCTTAGATATAATACACCTAAGTGTGGCTGAATTGTGATTCTTTGCTAGGACTGTCGTCGGTGGCCATTGAGCTTGTATTGGAGAGTAGTGTGTCTACAATGGAAGAGAGAAGTCAAGAGGATCGTTAGAGATGGTGAAAAATGGGATTGAAAGTTATTTGAGACGGAAAGTCATTATGGAAATTTTGAAACTCATGGTATTTTATAGAGGTTTTTACACCCATGGTATTTAGCGAAGGTTTTGAAACCCATGGTATTTTACAGAGGTTTTGAAACCCATGGTATTTAACAGAGGTTTTGAAACTCATGATATTTTATGGAAGTTCTTAAACCCATAGTATTTAACAGAGGTTCTGAAAGACTTTTCTTGAGGTTTAAAAAAATCCCAGAAAACACGTTCCTTAGATATGATTTAGTGGAGAAAATTACAATCCTTAATAAATGACTTAATAGAGATTTTAACCCTAGATAATGTAAAAATAAACCCCATTATATTTTTTCTTATAGTGAAACTCTCACAATCTTAATATATTTAAACCATTATTTTTGTTTGTCTTAGGAATCTCACTGTAAAGCACATTTTTTTTAAATCGCGTTTTAAAATAGGACTTAGGCACATAAAATGTTTATTAAAAAAATATCAATTTTGATAATTTTTTTTCTTCAAAATTTACCTATAAATATAAAATAAGTGTCAAAATTATTGTATTTTGTCCCTTCTAAACTATCAAGAGCAACAAGAACTGATAATAGAAAGATATAAGAAATACTTTTTTTTTTCAATTTGTTAATGAAATTTATTTCTTTAAGATAAATTGAATACTAGACCTGAATGTCTTTTAACTAATGTAAAAGAAGTATTATTTTAGTTTTAATTTCTAAATTTTTATTTTATTTTTCATTCTTTTAAAATTAAAAATTTTTATTTTGAATTTAATATTTTATGGCAATTGTTAATTACCTATTTGGTAAACGAAAGATCAAATGATAATTTTTAAGGGCATATGTCTATGATATAGTTAGTACATGTCATTTCTCATCAACAAGAAATTAAAGATCACTTCAAATTAATTATTTTGAAATGAATAATACCGTAAAAGTGAAGATTTTAACTTTTGGAAAGATAAAGTTAAAGAAAAATGTTATGTGAATTAAAGTCAAAATGTACTTGATATTTATAGCAACTAGAACCGGTAAATTAAATTTTTAAAGAGAAAAGTGAATATATAAAAAATAAAATCAATTTTTTTTCATCATTAAAATATGTATGTTCTTAATACAGAATATAAAGTAAATAGTTTTTGGAGCTTTGTACATGAAAAGAATGAAGGTACATGTAGATGCCCCCATTCCCAAGAGGATAATGGAGTCAAGTGGGATAAATCTTTGAAGATTAGGGTTCCGTGATGGAAGCACTAGTTGATGAACCTGACATTATTATGATGGCATCTTTGAGCTGAAAAGGTCAAAAACAGTGGAGACCAATGGCTCTAAGGTGGGCCATGCACTTATCAAAGGACTTGTTTTTATTTGAAATTGAGTATGAAAGGGATATATCTATCAATTGTTCAAGTGGAGGATGTGATTCAAAAATAGAAAAAAAAAAGATGGTAGAGGTCATTTTCAAGGAATATTGGAAGTGAGGGAGTGCAAGCAAAAACAGGAAAAAAAAGAAGAAAAACAAGCATAGAAGAGCCTACATCAAAGGGATGTTGGAAGATTCCATGCAACTTGGTAACTATATTTCAAATACTCTTGAGTAGTGGCAACAAAGTAGCACACTCTTTGGCTTCTTCAGCCTTTGGTGTTCATACTGAATCGAAGTTTCATGAACACTAAAAAAGTTTTGAAAAGAAAGAATGTAATAGAAAATAAATTGTTAGTACTCTTATTTAACGAGGTTTTCAAAAATAAGTTTTTTTTTTTATAAAAAATATAATATAATAAAATCAAATAAATTTCTTTTTATTTTTTTTATTTTTTTAAAAACTTTTATATTAGACATCACTATGTAACTTAATATCTCAATATGTCAAAGTTGTCATTGTATTAAAAAAATATTATTAAAAAGGAAAAAAATAATAAATAAAAAAAATACAAAAATATTAGGTGAATAATTTGTTTGTTATGCTCTTAGTGTGGTAAAAGCACATAAAGGGTGTAAATTTTTCCCCTTTACTAGAATGGGTAGAAATTTTTTTCCAGAGAAACAGGTAAGTCATGAGTTAAAATCATGACTTTATAAACACATTTGTGAAGAAGTCATGGATGTATGTATATTTATGTGAGAAAAAAATTGTGAAGAAGTCATCGTATTCATCTATTACTTCAGTTGTATGAAAAACTTTGTTGATTTTTTGTTTTAAACTATTTACTTTAAAAAAAATAAATAAATAATTAAATTATTAATTTGATAAATTTTATAAAATTAAAAAAGATTTTAGTTATTTTATAATTGAAAATTTTAATAAAAAATGGTGTTAGAAGCCTAAAATATATACAGTAAAATATAAACTTTAATCGAACATCTCAAAGCTAAACCCTAATCCTAAACTCAAAGGTAAAGCTCTACCTAAACTCTAAATGATTAAACATAAAATGTAAACCGAAATCATAAACTTAAAACGCAAACTAAAATCCTAAAATATACAAAAATGTATCAAAAATCTAAAAAAATTACTAAAATCCTAAAATATACAAAAATGTATAAAAAATGCTAAAAAAATTATGTTAATGGTTGATTTTTTAAAATTTTGGTATTTCTAAACACTTTTGAGAATTGACCATCAAATTACTTACATTTGGAATAATGCGTTTTAATTCGAACTCTTTATCAAAGTTATAATTATTTGAAATATTTTTTTTACAAAATTTTATTAAACTTGTTAAATTTTTAATATTTTTATTAGTTTAATTAATTATTCTATTTTTAATAAAACAGAAAGTAACTTTTTTTTTAAAAAAAATTTCAGCAAAGCTAAAACCGAAATTGTGGATCTATTTCACAACTTACCTATTTTTGTAGTAAAAATTTCTGAGTATTATGATAATTTTTGAAAAAAATACACTATTTTGGTGCTTTTGCCGTCAAAGGATAATGTCTAAAGAACAATAAAAGAGAGAAAGAACGTGATATTGTTTGTTAATCACAGTAAGAGACACTATAATAAGTATGCCAAACTATAATAAGTATGCCAAAATACATAAGGATAATTATCCACGTAATTAAATTAGTAGATAAATTAATGTTACATACCGATTTTCTCCTTACCTAGATTTTCTCCTTTAGGTAAGGTATGTGTACTTGTGTGGACTAAGGGGCTCAAATAGTAGTTGTTGTAGATTGTTCAATTGCTGATGTGTCGGTATCCTTTGAGTTTCTTCAAGACTCCTTTCTTCACTATTCATGCTCAAGCAGTTCAGGTACCTGCAAATGCACTCCGACACTCAAGTCAGTGCTACTGTTATAAGTGTATCTTTGTGAAATATGAAAAACTTATCTTGCTCTTTTCTCAAGAGCCCTATTTATACTGTTGGTTCATAGGCTTTTATCTCTATGGGTTGGATATCAGTTGTTAACTGACATGCATAGCGGTTTCTTAATATCAGGGAAGTGTATCTTTTAGTTTTATCAGTTTTATTGGAGATATTTTTCAGATATTTCAGAATGTGATTTTGATTCAATCAACGCTATTTGCAATTGCTATTTATTACATTGTTATTTGATTCGGGTGGTCGGTCTTGATGCCAAGACTGACTCGTCTGGTCCCGACCGGTACCATATGTTTCATTATTATATTATTTTTCAAAAATTAGTCAAAACGGTGGATAATGGTCCTTAATTAACTTACGGGTAAACAACTCATTTTTTAGTATGTCAAGAAATCCTCAACATGTTTGGCTTCCTTAATTTCCTCTATAGCACCTTCACCTATTATATTTTCTCTCCATTAAAATCAACCTTGAGGACAAGGTTGAAATATGGGTAATTTTATTTGATAGCAACATATTTTAAGTCCAAGCCTTCGCATGAATGATAAATTAAGTCACTCGCAGACCACCCATGAGAATGATGCTTGAATGCAGTACTAATAATGGTTGCATAGCAGAGCAAATCTCATTAGTTATCATGAGTAGGGAAACATAACGTCGATTACAGTCACCATGATAGAGTTTCAATCATGATCAATGGAAAACTAGTGAACCTTAGCATAACATGGAATTAATAGCTTGTAAGATACTTGTCCAACACGTTCAATGATATCTTAACCCAAGATTTTAATTCTTTCACAAAACTAAAGAATTTTTCCTATATGATTACAACTTAACTAAAACCATATCTCCTATTTCAAATTCCACTTCCTCCCTCTTCAGATCAACACAGTTTTACATACTCTATTGTGACTTAATCAAATTTTATTTTAATTGTGCCACAATTACATCACATTATTGCAATAAATCATGAATATTTAAGGGTTGAATTCTTGAGGTGATCCAAAAAATAAATAAAAAATATGTACTTTCTTTATAAAGACAAGCAAGTTTGGGAACGATCCACTGATATGAAAAACTTAATCTTCTTTGTTATGCTTGGATGGATGGAAAAAAAAAAAACAAAGAAGGTGGTTATGCACATTGTTGATATAACTTAATGGTATTATAATGTCTCTTTTGTTCTTGCATTAACATGTTAATCATCATCTGAAGCTTAAAAACATCAACATGATCCTTCCAATCCTCATAATTTTACTATCTTGTAGATGGACATGATCCAACTCATTGGTGAGTTAACTAAGGTTGGTTTTGACTCACGAATCCTAGGAAGGAGTAAGTTAGTCTCAACACCTATAACTATGTCCCTGTTAGACTCATTGGAACACCAAAAGGAATATCATCACTCAGGATTGTGTCTACTTCCCATACATATACATTAGCTGAGAGAGCCTTACAATCGAATGGTGTTTGTACCGGGATTAGATTGTACAAAGGATTGAAAACAATGTTCTTTCTTACACACTTAAGATTTAAGGATTGCTTGAGATTACTAGAGAGTTAAGAGCTTCATCATTTATAACATTGTCGTCATCCTTTCTTCTACATTAGATCTTCTACATATAAGGATTGTAAGAAAAGAGTTGTTGCGAATTCTTTTGAAGTTGTGAGAAAAATTAGAAGTTCATATTCTTTTTCTTCTATCATCTATTTGTGTTTAAGCTTAGACATGAATTGAATGTTCTTCATAGAACATTAAATGCAAATATCCTCCTCAAGCAACACTTTGATACACAACATGACTTATGTCAAATAGTTATTTTTCAAAACATAGTAAAGGTAAGGACCGTGTGTGGTTAATGGTCTTTTAAGAGCTAACATTCTAACAATTTTAAGGAGTTGTTGGCATGAAAATTTTTTAAAGGAATTCTTTAAGAGATTTTTTATGTAGACACATCTTCACGATACCCTCTTATAAGAATGAAGAAGCAAACATTCTTTGTGTACATAGAATCAACATTTAAAATATTTGACATATACCATGAATGCTTAAGACTACATATCTTTAACGTGTGTCCAAGTATTTCGCTTATTGGATGAAGTTACATGTATGCATGGTGATGTGCATTTATTGAACATATTAAGCACTTGAATGACGAGATCTTATGCTTATAAAAACACATTTGTATTCAATTTATGGTCTGGTTTGATGTACTTAAAAAAAAAAACACATTTGTACACTTTGTTGTAAGCACTTAATGAAAACAATTTAGGGTATGTAAAACTTTGCATTAACAATCTTTCCATTCTTTATGGTTCTTAAAATAATAAATTATAAAACATGGATTTAAATAAAACATTATTAGATCAAGTTTCCACAACTTTTTCATGAAACCATGGTAGAGTTGTTGATACAACCCAATTAGCCAAGTAGATGATCAAGGATACAAGTGATAAATCACACTGTGATCAATCTTCTCAATATACAAAGCCAAGCCCCGCCAAACCTCGAGAAAGCATCAATAGAAGAAGAATCAGATATAAACTAGAATATCAGAAGTTCTTCCTTCTTGTCTTTCCACAAGAGAAGTTATGTAAATAAATTGCGCTCACTTTGGAAGTCCAAATAGAAGAATAAACTAGAGTAGGGTGTGCTTAGTAATTTGAGTAGGGTGTGCTTATTAATTCGATTAGGGTGTGCTTAGTAATTTGAGTAAGGTGTGCTTAATAATTTGAGTAGGGTGTGCTTAGAAATTTGGGCTTGTGTCAAATGCACCTTTCATGACAAGTGTTTTTAGATTTAGGGTTTCTTTGACCTACCTTCTAGAAGGCTTCTCACAAACGACACCCCCACCCCTCTATCTTGTTCTCCAAGACACTCTCTCCTATAAATAGAGTGTCTTGCCTCATGTATTTCACACATTGAATTTTTATAGTAAAGAAACTCCACAAGAGTGTTTTTGTGAGACTAGAGAGTTCTCATAGTGGGTCTTATCTTAAGTGTGTGAGCACTTCAAGTGGCGACTCTTTCACCACTCATCTTGGAGTGCCTCCTTCTCCAAGTGGCATGTCATCCTTTCTTCTTCCATAAGATTTCTTCACCTTTCCTCTAAATCTCTTAAAGAATTGCATTAAAACTTTTTCATGCCAACAACTCATAATTGTTAGAATGTTAGCTCTTAAAAGACCATTAACCACACACGATCCTTACCTTTACTATGTTTTGGAAAATAACTATT
The DNA here is from genome assembly GCA_013389735.1 of Phaseolus lunatus. Classification (NCBI taxonomy): domain Eukaryota; kingdom Viridiplantae; phylum Streptophyta; class Magnoliopsida; order Fabales; family Fabaceae; genus Phaseolus; species Phaseolus lunatus. The sequence continues at coordinate 36,328,549 of CM023864.1, read as the reverse complement.
TGACATAAGTCATGTTGTGTATTAGAGTGTTGCTTGAAGAGGATATTTGCATTTAATGTTCTATGAAGAACATTCAATGCATTTCCAAGCTTAAACACAGGTAGATGATAGAAGAAGAAGAAGAAGATGACCTTTTAATTTTTATCACAACTTCAAAAGGATTTGCAACAACTCTTTTCTTCCAATCTTTATATATTGAAGATCTAATGTAGAAGAAAGGATGATGACGATGTTATAAACGATGAAGCTCTTAACTCTCTAGTAATCTCAAGCAATACTTAAATCTTAAGTGTGTACGGAAGAACATTGTTTGCAATCCTTTGTACAATCTAATCTTGGTACAAACACCATTTGATTGTATAGCTAATGTATATATATGGGGACTGGACACAATCCTGAGTGATGATATTCCTTTTGGTGTTCCAATGAGTTTGACAGAGATATAGTTGTAGGTGTTAAGACTAACTTACTTCTTCCTAGGATTCGTGATTCAAAACCAACCTTAGTTAACTAACCAATGAGTTGGATCATGTCCATCTAGAAGGTAGAAAAATTCTGAGGATTAGAAGGAACATATTGATGTTTTTGAGCTTCAGATGATGATTAATATGTTAATGCAAGAATAAAAGAGACATTATAATACCATCAAGTTATATCAACAATGTTCAGAAGCACCTTCTTATTTTTTGTCCGTCCATCCAAGCATAACAAAGAAGATTAAGTTTTTCATATCAGTGGATCCTTCCCAAACTTGCGTGCCTTTATAAAGAAAGTATATATATATTTATTTATTTTTTGATCACCTCAAGAATTCAACCCTTAAATATTCATGATTTATTGCAATAATGTGATGTAATTGTGGCACAATTAAAATAAAATTTGATTAAAGCACAATAGAATATGTAAAAAATGTGTTGATCTGAAGAGGGAGGAAGTGGAATTTGAAATTGGAGATATGGTTTTAGTTAAGTTGTAATCATATAGGCGCAATTCTTTAGTTTTGTGAAAGAATAATTAAAAGCTTGGGTTAAGATATCATTGAACGTGTTGGACAAGTATCTTACAAGCTATTAATGCCATGTTATGCTAAGATTCACTCAATTTTCCATTGATCACGATTGTGGAAAAAAGTACTAACCAGACTTTGTGTTTGAATCTTAAATAGTGAAATAAATTAGACACAGGATGGAAAAGAAAATATGATTGAATTCATATTTAAATGTAGTTAAAATTGGGATACCTGAAAATTTAACAGGATGATTGATTAAAACAGAGAATGACAAAACAATAAGGAATGAGACTAATTAAATCAAGTGAGTATATGAACCTTAAATAGTTTGAGAGTTTTACTGATAAATTGACAATTGTGGTTGCTTAATTTTTATTTTATGTTACATCATAAAAGAGCATGAAGATGATTAAGACATTTGTGTTAATTAGGAACCTTTTTGAGTCAAGATTTTTTTATTTATTATTGTAGCATAAACCTTTAATGACATATTTTTCTACCCATGGGTATGTTTAAGCAAGGAGAACATAGATGCAATGTAAAGTATACAAAAAAGGGAATGGTTGGTTCTAATTGTTTAGAGTTCAAATAATTCAAATTATTCCTATTGAAAAAAAAATATAAGGAAAAATTCATGTTAAAATCATGAATAAGTAAAAAGAAAATGAGGAAAATTGTGAAGTCAAAGAAAATGGTGATTATATAACACATATATACTATAATAGGATTGTAGGTATGTTTTTCTTCTTTAAAATGTGCATTTAGTTATCTGGAAAACCAATACTTTTTGGAAGCCCAACCTCATTATAACCTTGTAAAAGACCTTAAGATTCATGCTTCTAATATGTTTGTGATATGAAGATGAATTGAAATAACCGTGATTTGTTATGACTCGGTGAAAATAGAGAGAAACTCTTACCTGTGAGCATATGAGAAGAAATTCCTTGATGAATTGTCATTTTCTTGTTTTAGTTTGATCCTGGAAGTGAATTGTATCTATATTTTTCTATATTTGAATTTAGAAGCAACATAAGTTTCTAATTTAATCTGTTGCTTAGTGAATAAAGTTTTTTTGATATATAAATTCAAATATGATTTAGTTATATTCATTTACTAGTTTGTGATATGAAGATGAATTGAAAAATAACCGTGATTTGTTATGATTCGGTGAAAATAGAGAGAAACTCTTACCTGTGAGCATATGAGAAGAAATTCCTTGATGAATTGTCATTTTCTTGTTTTAGTTTGATCCTGGAAGTGAATTGTATCTATATTTTTCCATATTTGAATTTGGAAGCAACATAAGTTTCTATTTTAATCTGTTGCTTAGTGAATAAAGTTTTTTTGATATATAAATTCAAATATGATTTAGTTATATTCATTTACTAGTTGTGGGAGTTGATAGTGTCATATTTCAGTAATATTTCATATTAAAATACAAACACTTATGGATATTTATTCATAAAATAACTATAATTTAACCCATAATTTATGAATTTAAACCTTTTCACATATTTTGTGATTATAAAATAAATAAGAATACTTTATTCCAAAATTTGTGTTAATTTTAGGAATCTAAGGAAAAATGGAGATGAAAGAGCAAAAGGAGAATATACAAGATAAAAAGGAAATGTTGGAATGCTCCAACACTCGCCTAAACTCGCCTAAACTCGCCTAAGCTAGAAGCCTCCCAGAGGATCCCGCCCAAGCAAACCCAATCTCGCCCAGGAGATCACTCTAGAGACGTTGGGTTTGCTTTCGTCCAACTCGTCCAGGCGAGCCCAATCACGCCTAGGCGAGAAGTCACTTAGCCCAAGTCCAACTAGGTTAAATATAAGAAGTGAGGCACAACCCTAAACAATCATTGGGAGAATAGAATGTGTTAGAAAACCCTAGAGGAGACAACCATCAAGGAAAAACATCCTGGATCTTCTTACTTTCCATGCTTGTAATGGCCAACATTAGTGGCTAATTCTACCCTTTGGGATTGGGAGCAATCTATTCAAACTCTTATGTATTGAAGTGATATTTAAATATAATATTTTGTTCTTAATTGATTGATTGGTATTGTCATTTTATTCAGAAAGCTTGTCTACCATGATTTTGATCCTTAGATTTAACTGAAAAGTACTTATAAGTTTCTGACCTAAATGATAATGGTTAACATATTTGAATGATAGGAATATATTTGAAATGTTAATTGCTATCAACATCTCATCGTAATGATAAAGAATTTTTATAAATATGCAAGGATTCGATATTTAGAAGACTCTCTTAATAATTTTATATGCGAGAAATCGATATAAATGAATTTTGTATGGGCATCAACATCAATCAAAGGATAGAATATTACTATGCGTTTCAAAATACAAAAGAGTAAGAAGGATGAACCCCAATCTCAATTTTCTCAATTGAATCAACAACTCTTTACTTTGCTTTTATTTAATTTTCATGCAAACTATAGTCAATGTCAAATCAAATCAAATTATTGTACATATTCTTATACTTAGTGAATGTTACTATTAGAGTCATTACTTGGCTTGAGCGAATCCAAAGCCTAAGGTTGCGTCATGTTTAAGAAAGGATTTCGATGGATCAAGCATGAAGCGAATTGTAAGGACCTAGAAACTTTAATTGGAATGAAAGTGTTATATTTAAATAATTTCAGAAGATGTTATTATTTAAAATACAAAGAGCTGGTAATAGAAGTTTCGTAGTAGTCGGACCTCGGAAGTCGCCCAAGGTCTGGGGTCAGCTGGTAGAGGTCGGTCGGCTGACCATTGTATTAACCAAGTAGTCAGGTGCGATGACTTTATCGTGAGGTAATCACGTGGGTGTGCTCGAGGAAGACATGTGGATCAAGAAGAGTAAAGGAAGAAAAGTGTAGCTTAGAAGTCTACGAGATCGCCGTTGTTGAAGACGGAGGCGATCTCACTTCTCTGGCACATAATCGCCTATCACCTAGAGGACACATGATCGCCAATCGCCTATGGTGCACATGATCGCCGAAAGTGCACTCAGTATGTGGTCAAGATTCTGGATCAACCATAGTGGGTTCCAAAAACCACGCGTATCAAGGTGTGGGTTAAGCCTTAGATACGCTGTGCATGCGAAGCTCCATGCTTGAGCATAAGAAATCGTCCTTAGTGTTACATGCATGGGCGCACGAGGAGTAGTGCTGATCTATTCTTGGAAATGTGAAGCTACCGACGTCACCAAGTCATGTGGAGGTGATACCTTGGACGTAACATAGTGGGATGAAGAACCTTCAGCAAGGCGTGACGATGTGTCATCAGTCATCGCCGGGGCGAGAGACATGCGGGCATCGCCAGGGCGCGAGACATGCGGGCATCGCCAGGGCGCGAGACATGCGGGCATCGCCAGGGCGAGAGACATGCGGGCTTCGCCAGGGTGCGAGACGTGCGGGCATCGCCAGGGCGTGGGACATGCGGGCATCGCCAGAGATAGACATCGGTCGTCTTCCAGAGAGCGACATCGGTCGTCTTCCAGAGAGAGACATCGGTCGTCTTCCAGAGAGAGACATTGGTGGAAGGTTATCGCGCGATGTCATGTTTCACACAGATAAGGTGGGACCCAGGCTCCCAGCATGAGACGTCCTGCACGCGCGACACGTAGACAAAAAGGGTGGTTCAGAATAGTGGCATCAGAGAGTTGGTATGCGTAGAGACACACGTGGCCGTACTGTTCAGGGAAGCGTGCACGCAAGCTTTCCTACAGAGTGGGTGGTGGCAGTGGAAATTGTGGACAAGTTGGTTTAGATTCAAAAACTCACTTCTGAGAGGAAAAGAACGTTGCAGTGGTTCAAGAGTGACAGAGTGAGTTTACCTTCATCCTTCTCTTTTCTCTACTTCGCGCTGCGATTCAGGCATCCTCAAGCACCAGTACGACGAGCGACGACTGCCCTTGGACACCTGGGAGGTTCTCTGCAAGTTCTCCAAACCGGACGCTAAAACAGAGTTAAGGCATCTTTAAGCTTCGGTGGGTTTTGGAGCTCTTGGTGTTTTGCACAAGTTCAGGTAAGGGAAGCTAGCATTTTCGTTTATAAAAACTTTAGGCGAGTAGGTTCTGAAGTGAGGGCGACGTGGTCGCCGGTTTCATATTCTTTTTCACGATGCTCTGTTTTTATGTGTGGGGCGACGTGATCACCGGTTTTAAATGTTGATTTCGAACTCCCCTGTTTTAGTGTCGTTTAAAACTGTTTGAGATTGAAATGTGAAATGCATGCGATATTCGAAAATCTGAACCCTGGAATGATTGTTGCTGTGATTGGAATCGTTCATTTAAGTGTTATATGATGTGTTGAATGTTGTGAATGTGGGATCAAGACATAGTATTTTCAGGAAAGGAAATACCGTGTTGAGATTGGTTATGAGGTGTATTGATCAGTGAGTATCCTGTGAATGAGACGATCCTGACTCTGCTGATATGATGGAGTCACATAGATGAAGTCATTCAGTTGGTGAGAGTCGAAGGAGATCCATATGTATGGGTAAGTCGTTTGAAAGATAACTGACTTGACCTGTTATATGGATTAACCCTGTCATACTGTGAGAGTGAGGATATTGAGATCGAGATCGAGATTATGTTGATGCGCATGGCTGTGGGAACATTACAGCAATGAAGTATGACAGGTGCAGGTCTCTGGATGCTAAGTTCAACGCACAGGTCTTCTGGAAGTAGTGTCAAGTGTCTGTGTGTGATGAGTCAGTGGAAGTTTGACGTGAGAAATGAGAAACATTGAAATTGATAGACACTTGATGGAGTATGTGAATTGAATGACTCTTGAGGAAATTGTGAAATATGTGATTACTTGATGGTCATGTGAAGGGAATGAGAAAGTTGATGGTTTTTACGTGGGTGTCTTAAATTTGTTTTATCTTGATTTTAAAGTTTCATATCTAAATTCTCTTTAAAATATCTAGCTTACCCTGCGTTTTTGTTTTGTGGATGTTTTCTTAAACCTGTGATGATCGTGTATAATTTACACGGGAGCAGATGATGTTGCAGGAAGTAGAGCTCCTCAGTGAGTGGTCGCCGGAAGGAGATCGCCTGTTTCTGTTTCTGTTAGGCGATCGCCTGTTTTCTGTTTTCTGTTAGGAGATCGCCTGTTTTTCTATTTTGCTGTATTTTGTTTAAGTTTGGAAACTGACTGGATATGTATTAAACTCCCTGTGAGGAGAAATTTTCATTATATATATATATATATATATGTTCACTTCGATATTACTGTTTTACCTTTATTTCATTATATCAATATGAAAAGGATTTGGCGGGATGTTACACGAATCTCTACCATGCCAAAAACCTCAAATTTAGTTGAAGCTCTAGAAAGGCTTTGAGCAATAAAGGTTCCCTCTTGATGAAGAAAGCCAATCCGCTGATCGGATTTGCTCTACGGTAAGTGAATGACAAATCTGATAAAGCTCGTCACTAAACTTTATAAATAAAGAGGTTGTTGTACTTCGAAGCTAGGTTGAAATGAGGGCAACTCAAAGACAGAAGAAAAGTGGCCTCAATTGGCCTACAACATCCAGGGATCCATGTTTGTTGTTGTTAGCAACTTATCTTTAAGTTTCTTTGTAGATTTATCGTGAGTAGCTAAATCTATCTTGTTAAGATTGGAGAAGCAATGTAAATTTTGTAAGTTGTTGTTATTTATGCATGCTTGTTCTAAAAATTCCATTCCTTTAATTTGATTGAATGCTTAATGATTGATATGAGAGGAATCACCATTCATGCCTTAGGAACTTGAATGATTTCAAGAGACACATTTATTTTCTAAACTTTAAAATCAACTAAGCATGTCAATGTCTAGGAACGAAATTTAGTACTTGGCTTGAACCGTTTCATCTTAATGCAGAAACAAGTTGTTGTAAGTTAAGGAATTGATTACGATAGTTTCTTGTTTTAAATAACCATGATCAAGAGATTGACTTTGTTTGGTCATAAGGAACAATAAACTTGAATAAGAAGTCTTTGTAAATAACAACAACAAAATGAAAGTTACAAAGTTACTTCAATCCCAACACTTGTTCTAAATTTTCAATTTTCTAATTTGTTTTTTTTTATCAACTTTCAATCTCACTAAATAAATTAGTTATTATTAACTTATGATATCTATTCTACACCACATATGCACTCAATTTTTAGTGTGCTTTCACTTTATTTTGAAAGAAATTACTATTTTAATATTTTTTTAGTCTTTGTGGATATGACAACTCTTTTATCAATTATAATCCAGTTGACTCGATCCATTTACAAAAATAAATTTAAATAATTTCACTATTAAATTTTTGGTGTCGTTGCCAATGACTAAGGACCTAAAAGAATATGAAGAATTCTGAACATAAATATAAAAAAGATAATGGGAGAATTTGATCATTAGTTTCATGAAGACATTCAATGCTTACCCTACAAAGTTTAATGAAGTTGCTAAAATTTCTTAAGAAGAAGACAAGTCTTTTATGATGTTGCATCTATTAAAAAATATCTTTACACTAACTTGGAACTCGGTGAAGAATCTAGTAACCATGTTGATTTTCATTATAATATAAAGATTTAAAGGCACTAATTTGTGAGAGAAGATAAAAAACGAGATCCTACCTAATACGAAGAAAACCAAAAAAATTTGAAAATGTAACATCCCGCCAAATCCTTTTCATATTTATATAATGAAATAAAGGTAAAACAATAATATCGAAGTGAACATATATATATATATATATATATATATATAATGAAATTTCTCCTCACAGGGAGTTTAATACATATCCAGTCAGTTTCCAAACTTAAACAAAATACAGCAAAATAGAAAAACAGGCGATCTCCTAACAGAAAACAGAAAACAGGCGATCGCCTAACAGAAACAGAAACAGGCGATCTCCTTCCAGCGACCACTCACTGAGGAGCTCTACTTCCTGCAACATCATCTGCTCCCGTGTAAATTATACACGATCATCACAGATTTAAGAAAACATCCACAAAACAAAAACGCAGGGTAAGCTAGATATTTTTAAAGAGAATTTAGATATGAAACTTTAAAATCAAGATAAAACAAATTTAAGACACCCACGTAAAAACCATCAACTTTCTCATTCCCTTCACATGACCATCAAGTAATCACATATTTCACAATTCCCTCAAGAGTCGTTCAATTCACATAATCCATCAAGTGTCTATCAATTTCAATGTTTCTCATTTCTCACGTCAGACTTCCACTGAGTCATCACACATAGACACTTGACACTACTTCCGGAAGACACGTGCATTGACTAAACTCAGAGATCTGCACCTGTCATACTGCACCACTGTGAAATCACACACATTCACAGGGTCGCTGTGAAATCACACACATTCACAAGCGTATAAATGAATCTCAATATCATCACTATCCTAGCATGACAGGGTTAATCCATACAACGGGTCAAGCTCGTTCTCTTTCAAACAACTCACCCATACATATGAACCTCCTTCGACTCTCAACGCCTGAATAACTTCATCTATATGATTCCATTATATCAGGAGAGTCAGGATATCTCATAATAAACGAATCACCGGTCAATGCACACTCTACACGATCTTACACGGTATTTTCTTTCCTGAAAATACTATGCCTTGATCCCACATTCACCACATTCCATACATCATACCACACATAAAGAACAATTCCATCATAGAATATTTTGAATCTTTTCTTAAACAACCCCACTCACCAAAAACAAGCATACCACCGTTCAGGTTTTCGAATAGCATATACATTTTTCATTTCAATCTCAACAAGTTCAAAGCGACACTAAAACAGGGGAGTTCGAAAACAACATTAAAACCGGCGATCACATCCAAAAACAGATGATTATGCAATAACAAAACCAGCGACCACGTCGCCCCATCATCAAAATCATCTAACTTAAGGTTTTCGTTGGAAATAAGGCTAGCTTCCCTTACCTGGACTTGGGTAAAATCTCACTACGAGCTCTAACCCACCGAACTTAAGGATACCCGAACTCTGTTTTAGCGTCCTGATCGGAAAACTCGCAGAGAACTTCCCAGGAGTCCAAGGGCAGTCGTCGCTCGTCGTACTAGCGCTTGAGGATGCCTGAATCGCAGCGCGAAGGGGAGAAAAGATAAGGATGAAGGTAAACTCACTCTGTCACTCTTGAACCACAACAACGTTCTTTGCCTCTCAGAAGTGAGTTTTTGAATCTAACCCAACTTGTCCACAATTGCCGCTGCCACCACCCATTCTGCAGGAAAGCTTGCGTGCACACTTCCTTGAATAGTATGACCACGTGGGTTTCTGCGCATACCAACTCTCTGACGTTAACTATTCTGAAACACCCTTTCTGTCTACGTGTCGCGCATGCAGGACGTCTCATGCTGGGAGCCTGGGTCCCACCTTATCTGTGTGAAACACGACATCGCGCGATAACCTTCCACCGATGACTTCTCGCGCGATGACTATCCACCGATGTTTCATCCTGGCGGACGACCGATGTCTCTCCCTGGAGGACGACCGATGTCTCTCCCTAGAAGACGACCGATGTCTATCCCTGGCGATGACCGCATGTCTCTCGCCCTGGCGATGCCCGCGTGTCTCTCGCCCTGGCGATGCCCGCACGTCTCTCGCCCTGGCGATGCCCGCACGTCTCTCGCCCTGGCGATGCCCGCACGTCTCTCGCCCTGGCGATGAGTGATGACACATCGCCACGCCTTGCTAAAGGTTCTTCATCCCACTATGTTACGTCCAAGGTATCACCTCCACATGACTTGGTGACGTCGGTAGCTTCACATTTCCAAGAATAGATCAGCACAACTCCTCATGCGCCCATGCATGCAACACTAAGGACGATCTCTTATGCTCAAGCATAGAGTTTCGCATGCACAGCATATCTAAGGCTTAACCCACACCTTGATACGCGTGGTTTTTGGAACCCACTATGGTTGATCCAGTATCTTGACCACATACTAAGTGCACTTTCGGCGATCATGTGCACCATAGGCGATTGGCGATCATGTACCAGAGAAGTCGGAGATCGCCTCCGTCTTCAACAACGGCGATCTCGTAGACTTCTAAGCTACACTTTTCTTCCTTTACTCTTCTTGATCCACATGTCTTCCTCGAGCACACCCACGTGATTACCTCACGATAAAGTCATCGCACCTGACTACTTCGTTAATACAATGGTCAGCCGACCGACCTCTACCAGCTGACCCCAGACCTTGGGCGACGTCCGAGGTCCGACTACTACGAAACTTCTATTACCAGCTCTTTATATTTTAAATAATAACATCTTCTGAAATTATTTAAATATAACACTTTCATTCTAATTAAAGTTTCTAGGTCCTTACAGAAAAAACTTACATAATATATATTAAAATATCAAAATTATCTTTAATTATTTTTTATACACATAAAATAATTAATTATATGATAAAATAAAAATATTAAGTATATTTATAATAAAACTAAAAATATTATATATTTATTATAAAAAATATATATTATATATATTATAATAAAGAAAGTATTATATATATTTATAATAAAAAAAAAAAATTTAGTTAATTATAAAATTTATAACATAATAATATATAATCGATTATGTTACAAATTTTATAACATAATCGATTATATATTACAAAGAATCGAATATGTTCTAAAATTTGTAAGATAATGAATTATATATTTTATATAATCGATTATATTATAAATTTTATAACATAATTAATTATATTATATATAATAGATTGTTATAATATAATAATAATAAAATAAATATATTTATATAATAATGTAAATTTATTTATATTATAATAATATAAATATATTATATTAGAATAATAATAAAATAATAATAATACTATATGTATAAGTTAAAATAATAATAACATATAAAAAGTAATAAAATTATAATTAATAATAGTAACTAAAATAAATTTTTAAAATAATAATACAATTATAAATAATAATAATAAAAATTAAATTAAATTAAATTTTATTAATAATTAAAATAAATTTATTAAATAACTATATTAACAATAACAATAAAAACAATAATTTTTAATTTTATTTTTATATGTATCTATAATGAAACTAAAAATACTAAACATGAAATAAATTTATGTAATAAATGTAATGTCCCTCAATATCTTATTCTTATTTATATAATAAAATAAAGGTAAAACAATAATATCAAAATTAATATATGAATATATAATAAAATACATCCATCAGTACATTATATTTCAAAATAATATCCCTTCTCTAGGGAATTTTAATACATAACCATCTAGTTTCAAAATAAAATAAACTACAGAATAAGAACAGGCGATTTCCTTGTCCATCCACTCACTGAGGAGCTCCACTACCTGCAACATCATCTGCTCCCGTGTAAATTACACACGATCATCACAGTTTTAAATAAAACAACCACAGAACAAAGACACAGGGGTAAGCTAGATATTTTTAAAAACTAACTTTAAATATGAAACTTTAAAATCAACATAACCAGCTTCTAAACATCCACATAAATCCATCACTTTCTCATTCATATCTCACAACCATCAAGTGTCTATCAAATTTCAATATTTCTCTTTCTCACATCAGACTTCCACTGATGACTGCTCGCGCGATGACTGTGCCTCTCATACCGGCGATGACCGATTCCTCTTCCTGACGGACGACCGATTCCTCACCCTGGCAGACAACCGATGTCTCACCCTGGCAGACAACCGATGTCTCACCCTGGCACACAACCGATGTCTCACCCTGGCAGACCACCGATGTCTCACCCTGGCAGACCACCGATGTCTCACCCTGGCAAACAACTGATGTCTCACCTGGCAGAGAACCGATGTCTCACCCTGGCAGACCACCGATGTCTCACCCTGGCAGACAACCGATGTGTCTCCCATCCTGGTTGATGACCAATGTTCCTCTCATCCTGTTGGCGATCTCTTATCGCCCTTGTGTGTGACGAGGACACATCGCCCCACTCTGGTCACCGATGTCACATCGTCACACCTTGCTGAAGGTTCATCCTCCCATTCCTCTAAGTCTGTGTTATCACGGTTCACACTACTCATGGTGGCAGACATGCCACCTATCTTCTATATCACTCATCTTCTGTATTTAGACCACATACTAAGTGCTTACCAAGTCTTCTCGAATACACGGCGATGTGCTCTTTTCGGCGATCATGTACACCATAGGCGATTGGCGATTTCATACGGGGGAAGTCGGAGGCCGCCGCCTTCTTCAAAAACGACGATCTCCTTGACTTCTAAGCTACACCTTCCTTTCTCTTACCTTTCTTGATTCACGTGTCTCCCCCCTTCAAGCACGCTCACGTGATTACCTCACGATGAAGTCATCGCACCTGACTACTTGGTTAGTACACTGGTCAACCGACCGACCTCTACCAGCTGACCCCAGACCTTGGACGACGTTCGAGGTCTGACCACTGTGGTATTTTCTATTTTTATGTCCTTTTTATTTTAAATAATAACATACCCAGAAATTATTTAAAATCTATCACTTCTATTCCAAATAATTTATAGGTCCTTACAATAAAATTATTTAATAATATTATTAATAAAAATAAATACTAATAATTAATAATAATAAAATATTTATAATATATAAAAATAAGTATAAATATTTATAATAAAAAAATATAATAATAATATTAATTATAAAAAATTTAATATAAAACAATATTATTATTTAATTATAATATAATTATTTTTTAATATAAAAAATTATTTGAAATTAAAAAAAATTAAAATTTATTATATTCCTAAATTTATGCTCTACTTATCTGAATCCAAAGAACATAATTTCTCAAAACTTTTCTTTTATAATCTAAATTCATTATTTCAAATCTTCACATATTCTCTCTAATTAAAATATAACATAAATGTAAATGTCCAATATTGTCTGTGGTGAAATGTCTTTGGTCTTTGGTAATACCACCATTATCAATGAATTTACTGGAACAAAATAATGATTTCCTGGTCACATATCGTTTCTTTGTATTTAATATCATGTCACAAAATTCGACCCACGTAAAGTATACTTGATTCAACAAATAATTCTCTCGAAATGACAATATCTTTTGGTTTTCCCCTTCTAATAAATAATAAAGTTAAAAAAAAATTGTGTAGAATTATTTTTACAATGTAAACAAAATACTGTAATATTATTTAGATGATTTGGCGAATCAGAAATTATGCTTCTTTTCATATTAAAATTCATCTTTTTAAGACTAGTGTTATTGGGTAGTTATACGGACTAATCCGTTTCGTATTTAATTTGACCTGTCTAATGCAAGAAGTGTAGACTTATTTCACTGGTCCATCCCATATAAAAGGTGATTTGTGGGTCTGTAGGGTCTACGAGCCAACCCGCATAAGATTTTTTTTTTTCAAAAATTAAAATTTTATTAATTATAAAAAAATTTATTCTTACTGAGAAATTAAATTTGTATTTTTGTTTTAATCTATTCAATTAAGACAAAAATATGAATTAAAGTATGAGAGGTATTAGAAGACTTGATTAAAAAAAATTAACCTTTTGTTTTGCATATATTTTTTCTATATATATATATATATATAAATGTATAAGAGTAACTTATTAAAATTTTGTTACCAAATATTTTAATAAAGATGAGTAATTTTTTAATTACTTACAAAATATTTATTTATTTAATAATATTTTTATGTGATAAGAGATAATACTTAAAATTTAACAACCTATTTGATATGTCAATTCTCTTGGTGATGCTTAGATATGAAACTTAAAAAAATAAAAATAGCTGTGAGTACTAATTTTGAACACGCTACAAACCAGCTGGATCCCTTGACTTGAGATGGAAAATTTGAAGTCAATATAAATGCCCCCCAGCTACTGACAGGTTCTTACAGTATTTGGAGTAGCTGTCGTACTTTTGAGGAGAATTAATTCAACCCACTTACATTTTTATTTGTGGAAGAGATCCTAATCTTTCCACAATAGTTATTACTAAATATTGTAGTATATTATGAAGTACTAGTTTGTAAAGGATAAAGATCATTCAACTTGATTATGTTCAATATTAAAGTAAAGGATAAAGATCATTGAACTTGATTATGTTCAATATATTTTTTTTCATACTCTGATCATGCTTGACACACATTATGTTATTATTATTATTTATAATCAAAAGAGTGAAAGGCCATTAACATATTAAAAGATAAATAAAATTAAAATAATATAAATAAATAATTAAATAAAATAATACTATATCAAGATTTAATAAATAAGTTCAAAACACTAAAAATATATTTAGTAAATGTGTGGAAAGTAAAAGTTAAATCAAATTAAAATCTAATAACAAATATTATAAATAGATTATTTATTTAATTACAATATTTTTTCTGATAAATTAAGCAAATTGATTCTGACTTTATTATCAGAGTATTGTATCCAGAAAGTCGAAAGTTGATCTAGATCTAATAATAGTACAAATCCAATAATTGAGAACAAATTCAAACCTACTTAACAAAAAATCCAAATCAATTGTTCCAGTAATCCAAAACCCAAATTATCAACCGGAGAAGTAGTGAGGAGGAGAAGTTAATGGTTTCTAATACCATGTAAGAACATTATTATTATTATTATTATTATTATATTTGAGTTTTCAAAAAATGGAGTCAAATGTTGGCAGGTGGGCCATGCAGAGAGACTTGTGAGTATTTGGACCTGTCAGTTGCTCCAGCAGAGGGTTGGAAAAAAAATAAATGGTGGAAGCTATTTTTCAAATTATACTGCAAGAGGCTATTGTACCTTTTAAATCTAGACTCAGTCAACTTTTGAAATTATAAAATTATTTTTTATTTTAAAATTAAAATGTATATTTTAAGAAAAGAAACTTGAAATAGATTTTTATATTTCAGAAATAAAATTTTAGAATAAAATTGAAAAACCATCTTATTTTAAAAAATTATTCCACAGTACAAAAATACATTTTGAAAAAAAAAATTAAAAAAAAATCTAAAAACATACTGAAAAAGGAATTCGAAAATTCAAAAACATATTCTGAAAACTCAAACTCAAAACTATATTTTAAAACATTAAATCAGAAGATATTTTAAACTCTACTTTCACAGTTATTTAAAAACTACAAAGATATTTGGATATTTTTCATCAATAACTGAGTGTAGGTCTGAATTTATTGGGTGGATGGAGCAATTTCCATTGCAAGATTGCAACTTGGTTGGTTGGTAATGTACTTAAATATTCAATGTAGTGGCTATAAAGTAGCACAATATGTAGCTTTTTAATTTAGAGTTTTCTGGTCAGGTGAACTAACGTATTAGAGTTTTCAAATAAAATAAATTATTCACTTTTTCATGTCATAATTCCAAACAAACTATGGATTTTCCTATATGGTAAAATTTAAGGAATAAAACTTAACAAAGGAATATTTTGAGAAAAAAAAAATCAAAAATCGTCAATAGAAAAAAAAAACGTTCAATATATATTATAGAATACTTATCCTTTTTAGCAACTACCTTATTCACAGGGAGTGTATTAAGTTATTAGTATAAATTAAATTGGATCAAAATTCTTAAATAAACTATTCTAGTCTTATAGATGAAAAAGAAAACTATTTATAAGAAAATTTATTTTAAATTTTCAATTAAGTTTTTCAACTGATTTTAATTATAAACAAAGTGATAAATACTTAATAATAATTAATTATCATGAAAAAAAAAACTTTATGTGTATAGAATAATATTTTTGAACTTTCTCCCTTTTATTGTTTTGGTTGAAATAAGGTGAAATGCGTAACAGCGTAAAAAAAAAAAAAATCACAGAACCCTCACCCCACATGGTCTTTTCTCTCTCTCCATCTCTCTCAACTTCTCTTTTTTCCCTTCTCTCTTAATTTTATCTCCCAATTTTCATCTGTTTTAGAATTTGACTGCACCATGTTGTAAGTGAGGAGTTAAAAAACATTTTTACCTGATTAGATTTTTAAACAGAGTACATTCATTTTTGTTCTAAAGATCCTTTCTTATTTGTTTTTCTTTAGGATTTAGTCATCAATCTTGGTAGAGTTTAGTTGAGAAAAGTAATCCTCTCAACTTATTCTACTATATACTGAATTTATGTTCTGTTTGAATAACTTGCATTAGGCCCTTATATCTTGAAGCTTATCCAGACTAAGAGGATAAAATTATAGAGGTAGCTTGGAAAGCAAATAATTAAGGTAAGGGAAACTAACTTTAACTTTCAATAGTACCCTAGGTTAGAAGATCTGAATGTGGAGGAGATGTGGTCTCAAGTTTCAATTTCTCGTGTAGGGATGTTATTTGATAAAATTATTTGATTTGATGTTGTGTGAACATGTACAAATATTAGATTTTTGATCCGGTCGGTCATCGGTAGTCGATGACATCAGCAGCAGTTGACCACGTGGACCATTCACAGGGTAACACGTGGTAGAGGATAGCAGGCGAATCAGGGAGGCGATCACTCAGAATGGTAATCGCCTGTCGCCTGTGATGATGAGTAATCGCCTATCGCCTTGAGGATGAGTAATCGCTCATCGCCGGTATGGATCAGTAATCGCCTCGTTTGCACATGATCGTCGTGTGTTAAGGTTAGGAGCTCAGGTGGTCAGCATGTCGCCGGAAGAGCACATCGCCGGGTGTTGGAGAAGACTTGTCCAGCACTGGTTGTATGGTCTAAGTACAGAGGATAAGTGGCATATCTGCCACCATGTGTAGTGTGAGCTGCGATGCCCAGGGTTAACCAGCTCGCCATGTTAAGGTTGCGCCCAGAGTAGCCTGTGTACTAAGCTACTCCCTGTGTGGATAACTTAGTCGCAGGGGCACAGTGGAAGTAACGTTTCAGCTGCAGATACTCCAGATGCTGACACGTGTATGACCAGATGTTATCCACGTGTCAAGAGGAATAACCGTCAGGAGAGAGAAAGACTCAGGTATATATACAAACTCTTAACGAAATTGAGGGGGGTTTTTTTACAGATTCTTACAGCTTACACATTTGAGAGTTTCAGTTACACACGAGTCTCACAGAGAGATTCAGATATAGTTTTGGTGTTCCTGTTGCCTGACTTGAGCGTCGGAGCTACAACGGCCGCCAGAGGCGCCGTCTGTGTGTTTTGCAGGCAGCGTTTGGAGTTCCGGCGGTGGTTCTTGGAGCGTTCCTGCAGAACAGAAGGCTAGACGAAGGAGTGACGAGGCAATCCTCCACGTTCGAGTCAAGCGGCAGGATCATTAGGCGCCCACCGTGGGGCCCGTGTGAATCTGGTTCCCATCCACGTCGTAGTTTCTTGAGGTTCTTGCAGTTTCTTGGAGCTTCTTGATCTCTTCGTTGAGGTCTCTTAGAGTTTTCTTGAAGTTACGTCGAAGTGTTGAGAAGATGAGAAGAAGCACCAGGCAAACCTCACCTGCGCCATCTGCTGAAGAAGGAGCTGTTACCATGGCGCAGGCAGTGGAGATGATGCGCGCGCTGCAAGATAGCGTCGTGGAATCGAGAGCTGAGCAAGAGAAAATGCGTGTAGAGCTGACTGCATCGCAGAGAAGAAACGAAGAGCTGAGCCGTATGAATGAAGAGCTGCGTAGGGAATTGCAGGCGCAGAAGGAGCGCGCAGTTGAGGAGAGGACGTCGACGCCGCAATCGCCTCCTAGAGTATTCCCTATGCCTTTCTCCCCCAAGATCATGAACACGGTGGTGCCTCCCAATCTGGTGGGACTGAAAGCGTCGTTCACGGGGGTGGAAGATCCAGAAGCACATCTGACAGCCTTCCATACTCAGATGATGCTGACTGGAGGTTCAGATGCTGTGTACTGCAAGATGTTCATGAGTACACTGAGCGCAGTAGCTATGGAGTGGTTCGTGAGCCTGATAGAGGGCCACGTCACTTCCTTCCATCAGTTTGCGAAGCTGTTCACGGAGCAGTACATCATTAACCGACCTGCGCCAGTAGTGTCCTTCGACCTGTTTGACGTGCGCCAGTATCAGGGGGAGCCGTTGAGGGACTACCTCAATCGCTTTGGGGCGCAGGTGGTGAGATTGCCCGTCAAGGATGAAGACATGCTGGTGCATGCGTTCAAGAGAGGTGTCCTCCCTGGTCCTTTCAGTGAATCGCTCATCAGGAGCTACCCTGCCACCTTCACCGAGATACGGCGACGTGCGGTGGCACACATAGTAGCAGAGACAGAGGTCTCTGAGAAGAGAGGAAGTGCTGCACCGTCGAAGCCACGTGGAGGTCAGGGGAATCAGCAGCAACAGGCACGGGTGCATGAGATCAAGGAAGGGAGGAAGGAGCAGGGAAGGTCTCGCCCTTATGCACCAAGGAAGGACCAGACCAGGGGGCGTGCAAGCAACGCACCCCCCAGGTATGATTTCATGATAAGTTTGGTGGAGCTGATCGCCATCCCTGCTGTGGCAGCAAGACTCCATGTGCCAGAGAAAACCGACAGGGTACTTGGAGGGAGGAAGGATGAGCGGTGTGAATTCCATCAAGCTTATGGACATACACTCTGTAACTGCCTGGCATTGGGGCGTCAGCTTGCTGAGTTGGTGGAGACAGGGTTCCTGACCGATTACCTGCAGAAGACATAAGGTGATCGCGCTTCGGGGTCCCAGGAAGGCGACCAGCAGCATGAACTCCTTGTGTTTGGGGAGGTGAGGTGATGGAAGAGGCTGCACTGGGGGGGCTCCCAGAGCTGAAGCGGAAGGCATGATCGCCCCACATGTGTGCATCTCCAGGGCGGTCATCGCCGGTTAAAGGAGACCCCATCCAGAGTGGTTGAGATGTTGGAGAATGGAGCTTGTCGGCTGGTGACTCTGGACGTAATGACTATTCCCAGAACCCAGGACACTACACGCTTCTTTCCTACTTTCGTTAAGTTGTAAAGTAGATGCGCTATCGCGCTGTACACACACTTAGTGTATTAAACAGTTGAGCAGATCAGGGGCACTCTTTTTAACGATGCCACCCAATAAAAGATTTTCAGTACATAAAGTGTGCGAGTGTTCCCAGTTTAAAGTTCTCCTTGCCCCGGGTGCAAGACCAGGTGATCGGTGGTGAGTTACCAAGTGGCCACCACCCGCAGATCAGCCCCTAGATAAGCGCTGGGATGTAGAGCGCGATCAGCCATCAGTGCATGCAGACCACGATCAGCCGTTAGTGCATGCAGACCACGATCAGCCGTTGGTGCATGTAGAGAGTGAGTACTCGGTCGGTGCACGGTCATCGGGGTCTTGCTAACACGTGTTAAGCTGGGACCCAAGTTCCCAGCGAGAGCGTTAAGCATGCACCTCGTATGATTCCAGAAGAAGAGGTCCTCGCCGGTCGGGACGTCGGTGAACGCGCGATGAGGCAATGCAGGCAGGGCGCGCCCAGTGTGTGCGCTTAGACAGCCACGCCTGGCGCCCCCTGGGAGCGTGCACCCACGAGAAAGTCCTCCCTTG
Source organism: Phaseolus lunatus (assembly GCA_013389735.1). Classification (NCBI taxonomy): domain Eukaryota; kingdom Viridiplantae; phylum Streptophyta; class Magnoliopsida; order Fabales; family Fabaceae; genus Phaseolus; species Phaseolus lunatus. Next base: position 36,309,029 of record CM023864.1, on the reverse strand, counting down.
ACTTTGTATAGCGAAGTGCAGGCGAGAATAGAGGAAGTCCTCCTTGCCTTTGAGCAAGTGCAGGCGAGAACAGAGGAAGTCCTCCTTGCCTTTGAGCAAGTGCAGGCACCAGAGGAAGTCCTCCTTGCCTTTGAGCAAGTGCAGGCACCAGAGGAAGTCCTCCTTGCCTTTGAGCAAGTGCAGGCACTAGAGGAAGTCCTCCTTGCCTTTGAGCAAGTGCAGGCGAGAAAGAGGAAGTCCTCCTTGCCTTTGAGCAAGTGTAGGCAACAGAGGAAGACCTCCTTGCCTTTGAGCAAGTGTAGGCAACAGAGGAAGACCTCCTTGCCTTTGAGCGAGTGCAGGCGAGAAAGAAGAAAGTCCTCCCTCGACTTTGTACAGCGAGGCTGAGGCAAGAGAGAAAGTCCTCTCCCTTTGCTTCTTACAGCAAGGTTGAGGTGAGAGAACCAAGTCCTCTTCCTCTGCTTTTCACAGCAAGGTTGAGGCGAGAGAAAAGTCCTCTTCCTCTGCTTCTTACAGCAAGGTTGAGGCAAGAGAACCAAGTCCCTTCCCTCTGCTTTTTATAGCGAGGCTGAGGTGAGAGAGGCAAGACCTCACCCACGACTTCTTACAGCGAGGTTGAGGCAAGAGGGGTCGTCGAGAAGCACTTCTCTTCCCCAAAACACAGGCGTCATAGTTGGTGTTCAGACCCTCTACGCACTCAGCGCTGGTGTGGCAGAGAAGTACAGCGAAGCCAGAAGCGCGATGAATGATCGGTGGTGCGCTAACATGCTAGTCGGTGGTCGGTGGTAGAAGCAAGTTCTGCTGCGTGAAGCCGAAGCGTTTAGGCCCGTTAAGTCAGTCATCCAGCACGAAGTTATGTTGAAGGCAATGCTAAGGTAACAGTTAGCCGCGATCAAGTCAGAGGCCAAGTTTGAGGGGTTGCAGTTAGATCGCGCTAAAGCCTAAGCTAGTTAACAGTTAGTCACATGCAGAGAGTTAAAGAGAAGAAACGCAACGAACCCTAGCGTGTTTGAGAAGAAGAAAACAGGGAAGGTGAATCTCTAGATGATCCAGAGAGATGCTTTGAATGTTTGAAGGCGAAGAAGAAGGAATGAAACAGTGTTAGTACCAGAGTGTGCGCTCCTGTAGACCGCCAGAAGACGATTTCTTAGTCTCTTCGCTGAGAACAAGTTCACAGCTCGAGACTGGGGGGCTTGTGATCTGGTCGGTCATCGGTAGTCGATGACATCAGCAGCAGTTGACCACGTGGACCATTCACAGGGTAACACGTGGTAGAGGATAGCAGGCGAATCAGGGAGGCGATCACTCAGAATGGTAATCGCCTGTCGCCTGTGATGATGAGTAATCGCCTATCGCCTTGAGGATGAGTAATCGCTCATCGCTGGTATGGATCAATAATCGCCTCGTTTGCACATGATCACCGTGTGTTAAGGTTAGAAGCTCAGGTGGTCAGCAAGTCGCCGGAAGAGCACATCGCCGGGTGTTGGAGAAGACTTGTCCAGCACTGGTTGTATGGTCTAAGTACAGAGGATAAGTGGCATATCTGCCACCATGTGTAGTGTGAGCTGCGATGCCCAGGGTTAACCAGCTCGCCATGTTAAGGTTGCGCCCAGAGTAGCCTGTGTACTAAGCTACTCCCTGTATGGATAACTTAGTCGCAGGGGCACAGTGGAAGTAACGTTTCAGCTGCAGATACTCCAGATGGTGACACGTGTATGACCAGATGTTATCCACGTGTCAAGAGGAATAACCGTCAGGAGAGAGAAAGACTCATGTATATATACAAACTCTTAACGAAATTGAGGGGGGTTTTTTTACAGATTCTTACAGCTTACACATTTGAGAGTTTCAGTTACACACGAGTCTCACAGAGAGATTCAGATATAGTTTTGGTGTTCCTGTTGCCTGACTTGAGCGTCGGAGCTACAACAGCCGCCAGAGGCGCCGTCTGTGTGTTTTGCAGGCAGCGTTTGGAGTTCCGGCGGTGGTTCTTGGAGCGTTCCTGCAGAATAGAAGGCTAGACAAAGGAGTGACGAGGCAATCCTCCACGTTCGAGTCAAGCGGCAGGATCAATTTTGATAGTTTGGAAGTAGAATATTGTTTTTGATGATTGGAAAGGTTCTTGAATGTTATGAATTTTTAAATGTTATGTGATTGAATGATATGTATTATATATGAATAATGAAAATTGTATGAAATTGATGTCATAAATTTGGGATAATGTATGAGTTATTGTTTGATGGTACATTATGTATAAAAAGTCTATGTTTAATAGAGATCATCTAGCTTCACTAGTGATCTAAGTAGTATAAACTAAGATATCAGGTGGTGAGAAGCTGATGAGGGAGTTCATACACACTAGGTCCTGCTGTAGACACTCGGTATTGGATGTTTGAACTTATCCTTATCCTTGATGTATGGATTAGATGTTAGTCTCTTGTAGGGGAATACTTAATGAGTGTTCCGGAAGATGATGAATTCATGTGTAGTCAGTGTGATTGAAATGAAATCAAAGTTTTATGGATTGAAATGAAATCCAATGATTGTGATTGAAAATAGATCCATGTGTGGTATATATGAATGATGTAATTGGTATTGAAATTTTATATGACAACATTTAAAGAAATATTTATGATTGATTAGTCTGATTGGTTTTTCTTTTTTTTGAATTAAGTAGGTTATGAAATTTCTTTTCACTAGCTTGCCCTTGCTTTTCTTGTTGTGTTTGAACTGCGATGATTGTACTATGTACACGAGCAGATGATCATACAGGTGCAGGGGAGCCTAGAAGGCTTTAGAGTTTTGTTTTGAGCTATGAATTGTAAATATTTGTATTTGTATAAGTCCTAATCATGTATTAGGAATGTTTTTAAAAACTCTAAGCTTGTATAGAAACATGTAGAACTTGTATTGTAATAGTTAGATGTATTTTTGGGGTGTTATATTTAATGGTATCAGAGCGGTTCATCTTAGGATGACCTGAGGGTAGTGGGTTTATTGTGTTTCTCCTCCGTGTAGATTTTTGTTTAAGTCTAGCTTCAAGACTTAGTTAAAATTTTCTAATAGGATGTTTAACAAAGTTGTTTTCTTGAAATCTTGTTTGCACTTGAGTCAAACTAGTTGTTATGAATAAAGATAAAACTATTAAGAATGGAAAGAATCTTGATAGAGTGGTGAGGGTGCACACTCATGACTAGATTAAAATGATTTCTATCTTAATTCTAAATAATTATAATACATTTTAGAGATAAGTCTTTATTGGTTTTGTACCTATTTTGTGTGATTATTTCTTTTAAGTTAATTTATCTTAAAGATGTAGTTGGAAATTTTTAGGAATTTCTAACCCAATTCTTTATGTGCTTAGAAGATGGCACGTAGACCACCTACTCCTCCTCCACTAGTAGATATGCCCAACTTAGCTCGGGAAATAGAGATGATGGCAACAACCTCACAACAACAGAGTGCTAATATGGCACAACAACATCAAGCTGCCCTTCATTAACTAGAAACAACTAGATTAGCAGCAAAAGCGTCTAAGCTTCATCAACAACCCCATACCTTTAGTCTGGAGGATATTTTGAGACACACTCCACCCAAATTTAATGGGAAGGGAAATCCAGATGAAGCAGACCAGTGAGCGAGAGACATAGAAAGAATCTTTGAAGCTACTTAATGTCCTGAAGAGAGAAAGTTATTTATGCCATCTATATGCTTATTGAGGAAGCTAAGTTTTGGTGGATAGGTATGAAGCAGATGATGGAAGACAAAGAAGAAATTGTCACTTGGGAGAGTTTCAAAGTAAGATTCCTAGAGGAGTATTTTCCTGATAGTGTCGGATATGCAAAAATAATTGAATTCATGCAATTGGAACAAGGAAATCTTTCAGTCATTGAATATGCTACTAGATTCAAATATCTAGCTAGATTCTACACCCAGATCATGAATGAAGCTTGGAGATGCAGAAAATTTGAGTTTGGATTGAGATAGGAGCTTAAGGAAGTGGTAGCCTGTAAGGACCTGTAAAATTAAATTGGAATAAAAAGGAATATATTTTAAATGAATTCTAAGTATGTTTTTATTTAAAATAAAAAGGAAGGAAAGTGTAGTTTAGAACACTATGAGATCGCCTGATTAGTACATAATCACCTATTGCCTAGATTACACGTGATTGCCAGTCGCCTGGTGCACATGATCGCCGGAAGTGCACTCAGTATGTGGTCAGGATACTGGATCAACCAGAGTGGGTTCCAACAACCACGCGTATCAAGGTGTGGGTTAAGCCTTAGATACGCTGTGCATGCGAAGCTCTATGCTTGAGCAAAAGAGATCGTCCTTAGTATTGCATGCATGGGCGCACGAGGAGTGGTGCTGATCTACTCTTGGAAATGTGAAGCTACCGACGTCACCAAGTCATGTGGAGATGATACCTTGGACGTAACATAGTGGGATGAAGAACCTTCAGCAAGGCGTGGCGATGTGTCGTCGGGCATCGCCAGGGCGCGAGGCATGCGGGCATCGCCGGGCGCGAGGCATGCGGGCATCGCCAGGGCGCGAGGCTTGCGGGCATCGCCAGGGCGCGAAGCATGCGGTCATCGCCAGGGCGAGACATCGGTCGTCTTCCAGGGAGAGACATCGGTCGTCCGCCAGTATGAGACATCAGTGGATAGTCATCGCGTGAGCGGTCATCGGTGGAAGGTTATCGCGCGATGTCGAGCTTCACACAGATGAGGTGGGACCCAGGCTCTCAGCAGGAGACGTACTGCACGCGCGACACGTAGACGAAAAGGGTGGTTCAGAATAGTGACATCAGAATGTTGGCCTGCGCAGAGGCACGCGTAGTCGTACTGTTCAGGGAAGCGTACACGCAAACTTCCCTGCAGAGTGGGTGGTGGCAGCGGCTTTTGTGGACAACTTGGTTTAAGATTCAAAAACCCACTTCTGAGAGGCAAAGGACGTTGCAGTGGTTCAAGAGTGAAAGAGTGAGCTCACCTTCATCCTTCTCTTTTCTCTCCTTCGCGCTGTGATTCAGGCATCCTCAAGCACCAGCACGACGAGCGATGACTGCCCTTAGAGCACCTGGGAGGTTCTCTGCAAGTTCTACAAACTAGACGCTAAAACAGAGCTAAGGCATCCTTTAAGCTCGGTGGGTTTTGGAGCTCTTGGTGTTTTTCGCAAGTCCAGGTAAGGGAAGCTAGCCTTATTTCCAACGAAAAACCTTATAGTAGATGTTTGAGATGATGGGGCGACGTGGTCGCCGGTTTTCAACTGTTATTGTATAATCCCCTGTTTTTCAACGAGATCGCCGGTTTTGGCGTTGTTTTTCGAACTCCCCTGTTTTTGGTGTTGTTTGAAACTGTTTGAGATTTAAATGTGATATTCAAAAATCTGAACCTTGGCATGAGTTTTTCTGTGACTGGAATCGTTCATTAAGTGTTGTATGATGTGTTGAATGTTGTGAATGTGGGATCAAGGCATAGTATTTTCAGGAAAGAAAATACCGTGTAAGATCGTGTAGGATGTGCATTGATCGGTGATGTCTATAATGAGATATCCTGACTCTCCTGAGATAATGAATTCATATAGATGAAGTTATTCAGGTGTTGAGAGTCGATGGAGGTTCATACGTATGGGTAAGTGTTTGAAAGATAACTACTTGACCTGTTGTGTGGATTCACCCTGTCATACTGTGAGAGTGATGAAATTGAGATCGAGATTGTGTTGATGCGCATAGCTGTGGAAACATTACAGCAGTTTAGTATGACAGGTGCAGATCTCTGAGTCTAGTCAATGCACGAGTCTTCCGGAAGTAGTGTCAAGTGTCTTGTGTGATGAGTCAATGGAAGTCTGACGTGAGAAATGAGGAACATTGAAATTGATAGACACTTGATGCGTTATGTGAATAGAACGACTCTTGAGGAAATTGTGAAATGTGTGATTACTTGATGGTCATGTGAAGGGAATGAGAGAAATTGATAGTTTTTACGTGGGTGTCTTTAATTCGTTTCATCTTGATTTTAAAGTTTCATATCTAAACTCTTTTTCAAATGTCTAGCTTACCCTGTGATTTTTAGTGTTGTGTTTGGCTTTTTCTTAAACCTGTGATGATCGTGTATAATTTACACGGGAGCAGATGATGTTGCAGGAAATAGAGCTCCTCAGTGAGTGGTCACCGGAAGGAGATCGCCTGTTCTTATCTCTGTTAGGCGATTACCCTTTTTCTGTTTTCTGATAGGAGATCGCCGTTCTCTGGTAGGAGATCGCCTTTTGCTGTTAGGAGATCGCCTGTCTTTCTATTTTACTGTAATTTTGTTTACGCTTTTGGAAATTGACCGATTATGTATTAAACTCCCTGTGAGGAGAAACTTCATTACATATATATAATTATGTTCACTTCAATATATTTGTTTACCTTTATTTTTATTATATGAATATGAAAAGTATTTGGCGGGATGTTACATAGCCTCAATGTCCATTAGAGAATTCCCTGCTCTAGTGGGGAAGGCAAAGGTGGTGGAGAGTTTGAATAGTAGTAGTAAAGCTATTAGGCCACTGATGTGTTAGAATTTAATGGCTTAAACAAGAGGGGGGGGGGGGTGAATTGTTTGAGGGAATATTTTTGCAAATAATGGATTAGAATGAAGATTTATGAAGAATTATAGAATAAGTAATCAGTTTAGCCAAGAAAACAAAATTATTTAAAACTGATTTCAGGAAATCAATTGGTTGTTTATGCGAATCAACCGATTGTTTATACCAGCAGAGTTAAAAACACAAAAAAACCAGTTTTAAATGAGTGTGTGTGAGAGAGAGAAGAGTACACAAGCAATTATACTGGTTCATTCCTTACCAGAGCTACATCTAGTTCCCAGAAACCCTTGGGTAATCCACTATGTAATCAACAACAGATTACAAACAACACACAACCACAAAGAGGTGATCTTGACCACTTGTAACATCCCGCCAAATTACCATACAAATGTATATAATGAAAATAAAGGTAACAAATAGATTGAAGTGAACAAAATATTATATATATGAAATGTAGTTTCTCCTCACAGGGAGTTTAATACAAATTCGGTCAAATTTTCCAGAAACATAAACAAAATACAGTAAAAAAAACAAAGCAGGCGATCTCCTATCGGAAGAGACCGATCTCCTATCGGAAGAGGCCGATCTCCTATCAGAGGACCCAAAACAGCCGATCTGCTGCCAGAACAGAAATCAGGCGATCTCCTTCCGGCGACCACTCACTAAGGAGCTCTACTTCCTGGAAAATCATCTGCTCCCGTGTAAAATACACGATCATCATAGTTTAAAGAGAAAACAGCCAGAGAACAATACAAAGGGTAAGCTAGATATTTTTAAACTTTAAATTTTAAACTGGACAACCAACGTAGATCAGCCTTTTTAAACATTCACCAGAGTCCATCACTTCCTCATTCATATTACACAGCCATCAAGAAATCACATGTTTCACAATATTTTCAAGAGTCGTTCTATTCACATAATGCACCAAGTGTCTATCAATTCAATGTTTCTCATTTCTCACGTCAGACTTCCACTGACTCATCACACAAGACACTTGACACTACTTCCGGAAGACTCATGCATTGACTAGACTCATAGATTTGCACCTGTCATACTGCCCACTGTGAAATCACACACATTCACAGGGTCGCTGTGAAATCACACACATTCACAAGCGTATAATGAATCTCAATATCATCACCATCCAAGCATGACAGGGTTAATCCACACAACAGGTCGAGCTCGTTCCCTTTTGAACAACTCACCCATACGTATGAACCTCCTTCGACTCTCAACGCCCGAATAACTTCATCTATATGATTCCATTATATCAGGAGAGTCAGGATATCATAACGAATCACCGGTCAATGCACATCCTACACGATCTTACACGGTATTTTCTTTCCTGAAAATACTATGCCTTGATCTCACATTCACAGCATTCAACACATCATGCCACACTTAAATGAATGATTTCAATCACAGCAAAACTCACTCCAAGGTTCATGTTTTCGAATATCACATTTACATCTCAAACAGTTTCAAAGCAACACCAAAAACAGGGAGTTCGCAAACAACGCCAAAACCGGCGATCTGGTTAAAAAACAAGGTATTTCGAAGTCTGTATATAAAACCAGCGACCACGTCGCCCAAACATGTAGAAACAGAGCATTCACGAAGATGAAAACGAAACCGGCGACCACGTCGCCCTCACTTCAGAAACAGCTAATCTATGGCTTGTATTGAAAATGAAGTCTAGCTCCCCTTACCTGGACTTGCGTAAAAATACCGCGAGCTCAAAACCCACCGAGCCTGGAGGATGCCTTAGCTCTGTTTTCAGCGCCTGGTCTGTAGAACTTGCAGAGAACCTCTTAGGTGCTCTAAGGGCAACGTCGCTTGTCGCACTGATGCTGGAGGTTGCCTGAGTCTCAACGCAAGGAAGGGAAGAAGGGAGGGAGGAAGTTTGCACTCACTCTAACACTCTTGAGTCTGCCACGCTCTTTGCCTTCCTGCAGTGGCTTTTGAATCCCAACTTACCTGTCCACGCATGCTGCTGCTGCCACCCCTTCTGCAGGAAAGCCTGAGAACTACTGCCCTGAACAGTACGACCACTGCTGTCTCTGGTTCATGCCAACCACTGCTCTGAACAGTACTACCACTGTTGTCGCTTGTGCATGCCAACCACTGCTCTGAACAGTACGACCGCGAGTGTCTCCTGCGCATGCCAACATTCTGATGTCACCACTCTGAACCACCCTTTTTGTCTACGTGGCGCGTGTGCAGGACGTTTCATGCTGGGAGTCTGGGTCCCACTTTACTCTGTGTGAAACTCGACGTCGTGCGATAACTTTCCACTGCTGACTCATCCTAGCGAACGACCGATGTCTCCTTCGCCCTGGAAGACGACCGATGTCTTCGCCCTGGAAGACGACCGATGTCTTCCTCTGAGAGACGACCGATGTCTTCCCTGGCGACGCCCTCATAACTCTCGCGCCCTGGCTACGTCCACATGCATCGCGCCCTGGCGATGCCCGCATGCCTCTCGCGCCTTGGCCACGTCCACATGCCTCGCGCTCTGGCAATGCCCGCATGCCTCGCGCCCTGGCAATGCCCGCATGCCTCGCGCCCGCGCGATGCCTGCATGCCTCTCGCGCCCGCACGATGCCTGCATGCCTCGCACCCGCGCGATGCCTGCATGCCTCTCGCGCCCGCACGATGCCTGCATGCCTCGCGTCCTGGCGACGTCCACCTGGCGCTCATGTGTAGCAGGCGACCGGCGATCTCATAGCCTTCTAAACTTAACTTTTCCTCCCTTTTTATTTTAAATAAAACATACATAGAATTCTTTTAAAATATAACCCTTTTTATTCCAATTCAATTTTACAGGTCCTTACACCACTCAAGAACACACACCCTCTTTGATTTATCACACACACAAAGTCAAAATAGCCTCTAACCTTACAGTACCAACAATTTACAGATTTACAACTTTGAAAACAAATACATAAGTGAATAGAACATATTACACCTGATATAGGAAATCACAACTGATCCTAATCCACTCTTAAACCAATGCAAAGCCAAGGAAATCGTGCAATCTTGAATCCAATCTTTAACAAAAGTGTTTCTGAATCTCTCTTTCTGTGTTTGAAAATAGGGAGGTAATCCCAGTCTTATAGCTTTCGAAAATAGTCGTTTATGGCAGTTAATTATAAGCCAAAACATATTGAATTCACTGAAAACAGATTTAACAATTTTAAGAAAAGTTGTTAAGAATTTTAAAATATTAATCGGTTGAATTGTCGAATCAACCGATTGAATTGGTTTGACAGTTAAGTCAACCAAGGTCAAACTAGTTTAAAACCTTTCAAAACAGACTAAGGGAAAAACAACCGATTAAAACGATAAATCAATAGTTTATTTTTCACTTAACTTTGAAAAAACTCCTTTTCTTTCAAAGAATAGATTGATCTAGGTTCGAATTGATTAAGAGTGGATTTAACAAATTCTAAACTACCCAAAACCCATGCCCATACACAACAACAAAGTCTTCATGGATTTGGAGATATTAAAGCTTCATTTTCAACAAGATGGTGGGAGGACCTTCTAGAAGCACACCCAAATATGAGGATAAAAAGAAGCCTTATTCCAGACCTCAATCCTTCAAGAGTGGAGGGCCTACTTCTCAGTTTCTACCAAATGTCAAATGTTTTAGGTGTGGTAGGGAACATATAGTTAAATTTTGTCCTCATCTAGTGTCAAACTTTACATGTGATAGATGCCATAGATATGGTCATGCTATGAGGGACTGTCGTGCCAGACTTATAGTCCCAAATAATATTGGAGTGCAGCAGAATAATATTCAAAAACCCATAGCAGCAGGCAAAGTTTTTTCCATTAGTGGAGTTGAGGCTTCACAATCTAATAGCCTTGTTAGAGGTATTTGTTCTATCCTTGGAACACAATTATCTGTATTGTTTGATTGTGCTGAGAAACTTAAGTTGCTAGTCTGAGAATTAGAATTTGAGTTGGTGGTATCTACACTAACAAAAGGTATTACAGTAACTTCTTCTATGTGTGCTGAGTGTCTAATAATTATAGATGGGCGGAGATACAAAATCAACATGATTTGTATACCTCTAAAGGATTTGAAGGTTATATTAGGAATTGATTGGTTGTCTACTAATCATATCCTTATAGATTGTGGTCGGAAGAAGTTAATTTTCCCTAAATTAGAAGAAATGCAGGTTATCTTAGCTTAGCAGTTTAAGAGAGAGATACAAGAATGTACAAAATGTTTAATGCTCTTGGCTTTTTCTATACTTACTGATAAAGTACAAAGAGATATGTCTGTAGTTCAGAAGTTTATGGATGTATTTCCTAATGAGATTCCTGGACTTCCACCTAAAAGAGAGATAAAGTTTACAATAGACTTGATTCTTGGCTTGTTCTATATTTACTGATAAAGTACAAAGAGATATGTCTGTAGTTTTGGAGTTTATGGATGTATTTCCTAATGAGATTCTTGGACTTCCACCTAAAAGAGAGATAAAGTTTACAATAGACTTGATTCTTGGAGTAGGCCCTGTGTCAATTACTCCATATTGAATGGCACCAATGAAGTTAGCTGAATTGAAGAAACAATTAGAAGAATTATTGGAGAAACAATTTGATGGAGAGAGGCCAAGCTCACCCCACCATGAAAGCCAAGGGGAAAGACTAGACTGTCTAGAACCACATGGAGAGCGTCTAGCACAAGACAAGGGGGAGCTACATGAGGAGTGTCTAGGAGGGAGCCTAGACCGTCTAGGACCTCTCACAAGGTCCATGGCCAAGCACATTCACGCCCAAACAAGTCAAGCCACGGATGGGAGGGAGAAGACCTTGTACATGCTAATTGGAGGCCCATTAGGGGTAGCTTAGTAGATTAGTGTAGTGTAGAAAGAAAAACTTGCTCACTTTTTGATGTACCCTACCTTGGTGCTCACATTGGAACTTTCTAGCACCTAGGCCGGCCATGTGTGAGTGTGTGACCAAAATTACATTACATTTGTCGCACATTTCATTAGAATTAGGTTAAGCTTGGTGGTCACCCTTTAGCTTATAAAAAGGGTAGCCTACACCTTGTATTTTCAAGATTAATATGAGTAAAGTTATGCTGCCAAATTTGTGCCCAGCTTTGCTCTCTTCTAGCTTCTAGGAATTGATCTTCATTTTTCTCACCTCACCAAGGGTTGGCCGAACCTCCCTACTCTCATACACTTCATGCACCTTCAAGATCACCATCACTCCTAGGAGGGTCTTGCTCATTTCAACCATTGCTTCCGCACCATCTTCAACATCCAAGGAGAGTTCAACATGTGAAGGCCATCATTTGGTATCATGAGCATGGGGTTCTTCAAAGATGAGTAGTTCTTGGTCTTTTTTTTAAATTTTGAGTTCTTCTTTAATCCTTGTTGTTCATCTTTGTCTTCCATACTTGTCTTTCTGTTTTTTTAATTTTTTAATTTGAATTGGTGTGCTGTTTGGAAATTCCAATTGGTACATCTTGTTCAATTGTTCTTGAGCAATCTTTGTGCAATTTTTGGCAGGATTCCATACACCTTTGTGTTGCTGTTTTTCTTTTAGGTTTTGAGTCTTTATTGCAATTTTTTATTTTGGTTCATTTTATGCTCTTTGAGTCTTTAATTTTTGAATCCATATATGTTGTCTAAGTCATGTTTCTCCAAAAGGTCATAAAATCATAAGTAGTACTTTGTTTGGCTTATTTGTTTCTTGATTTTGGTCTAAAAGTTTGATTTGAATCTGCTGGGTTTTTGAGCTTTTGGTGCCTTTTTAATTTTAGGTTGAGTTCATATCTGTGTTTTAGTTCTACACAAATTCTTATACATCATTTTCCTTTGTGTCTTTTGGTATATCTTGCTGTTTTTCCATTTTACACAGAATCCCCTGTTTTGCATCAATCTGTGCTGGCTGTTTTTGCTTAGGAAAAGTTTTTTGCCACATAGGAAAGTTTTGATTCTCTGGAATATGCAAGATTGAGGTGTTATTGAAACGACAAAAAAAGAATCAGGTCAAAAAAACAAATAGAAAAAAAATGATAAATATTTTAAAAACAGTATGCAAATCTGGGCGCTCCAGCTGGCGTAACTGAACACTATTTTTGTAAAATTTATTAAAAAAAATGGCTCATGTGTTTTGGGTGAAATCTGTCCCAGAATCTTGTTGAGATCTTGAAATATTTGAATATCAATTTTCAGAGGAAAATATGTAAAGGACAGCTCAGCATAAATTGGGGAAAATCACGTTTTCTGGCCACAACAGTTTTTCAGTGGTGCTGTTTTTGTTTTTGTTTTTAAATCAATTCTAGTGCTATTCTTAGGATTCACTTTGTGTGCCTACCTTTCTTGGAGTACCTTTATTTGCTTGTTTTATATTTCTTTGGAACTCTTTCTAGTTGTCACATATTTTAACTCCATTTGGTGGTAGTGTTTTCTAATTAATTTGTTTCTTGCTTTAATCCTTTGGCCTCTAAATTTGGTGCTGGAATTGTTTCTCAATTGGTGTCTATTTGAGTAGAAATTAACTTGAGTGAGGTCTAGCTTGTGTGATAGGTGCTGGATTGGAGAATTAATTTCCTAATTCTAAGAGGAGCCAAAGCAAGGGCAGCAAACAAATATTACCCAAAAACACCACAAACACTTGGAGGGCCCAACAAAGAAAAGACAACCAAGGGAGTGCCAATAGCAAAACAAGGATCAACAAAAAGGGGGTTTTTCTTAATCTTCTTTGCAACTTAACCTTGTTAATTACTTCTTTAATTATGTGATTAGACGGTGAGTGTGTCTTCAAGGGCTCCAAGTGTCCAAGAAGCCTCACCTAGGGCCGACTAGTGTAGACTTTAATTGGTTTAGCATGTGTTAATTGTTTTTAATTGTTTTCCTTGCTTAATTAATTACGTTTGCTAATTGTCTAGCCTCGTTTAAGTTTGTTATTTCTTTGCTTGGTTAATTAGCTAGTTTACATTGTTTTCTTGCATCAAAAAGGATTTCTTCAACTTAATTGTGTTTTAAGTGGTTTACTAAGAGAAAGCTTTGTGTGAAGACATTGAGGGATAGTCTTTGGCTAAGGCAAGGCTTGATATTTAAGTAGTCCATTGTGACTCACCTCCCTTTCCTGGAAGACTACCTTCTTTGACTTCCCTAAATTTTCTCAAGGTAAAATACTTCTACACACAAAGCTTTAGTCATGTCTTCTTCTTCTCATTCTCCAAAGCCTATTGAAAATGAATTAAAATCTATGAAAACTCTTTTGGAAGAAGTTTCACAAGCCGTGCAAATGATTTCTTTTAGACAATTGGAGAATGAGTCTAAAATTAATGAGTTGAGTAAAGCCCAAGAAGAGAAGTAAAAAAAATCAAAAAAATCTCAAACTCATGCATCTCATTCACAAATCCAAGAGTCTTTAGGGGAGGGAAGCCTTAGAATGTATGACTACTACCAATCACCCCCTAGAAGAAATAGGCAAAGGGAGCAAGAGGGACCAAGGGAGGTTAAAGTAGACCTACCTCATTTCCATGGTAAGGAGAGTGTAGAAACATACCTAGATTGGGAGATGAAAGTAGAACAACTCTTTGCTTGCCATAGGGTGAGTGAAGAACGCAAGGTACCTCTAGCCACCCTTAGCTTTCAAGGGAACGCCATGTATTGGTGGACCTCTCTCGAAAGAGAAAGACGTCTTCATAGGGAACCTCCAATTGAATATTGGAACGACCTTAGGGGAGCCCTAAGACGTCGCCACATACCCTCATACTACCATAGGGAGTTGATGGACAAGCTCCAAAGACTCCGACAAAACAATAAGAGTGTTGAGGAGTATAGACAAAAAATGGAGCTTTACATGATGAGAGCCTCCATTAGAGAAGAAGAGCATATCACCATAGCTAGGTTCCTTAGTGACCTCTTACTTGAGATAAGGGATAGAGTAGAACTCCTTCCATACCAAGACTTGAATGACTTGGTCCAACTTTGCATTAAAGTTGATCAACAAAATTTGCGCAAAACTTCAAGTCTAAAGGTTGGATCCTACACTAACTCCTATCCCAACAGAGAATATAAAAGGGAGGGTAGTACATCAAAAGAAAAACCTAGGGAAGCTACCAAACCCTTAGCCAAAGATGCCTCCACCCCACCCATCAGAGCTAGGGACGTTAAGTGCTTTAAGTGCTATGGAAGAGGGCATGTGCAAGCACAATGCCCAAACCAAAGGACTTTGTTTTTGAAAGGTGTAGATGAGTACACTAGTGGCGAGGATGAGCCAAGTGAAAGAGAGGAAGGGGGAGAGGATGAGAGGGTAAATCCATTAGAGGGAGAATTGCTAATGATTAGGAGAACCCTCAACAATCATCCTAGTGCATCTATGGAGACACAAAGAGAGAACATCTTTCACACAAGATGTAAAGTTTTAGAAAATATATGTTCTCTCATTGTGGATAGTGGATCAAGCTGCAATTGTTGTAGCTCTAGAATGGTTGAAAAAATCAATCTACAAGTAGTTCCTCATCCTAAGCCATACAAGTTGCAATGGATAAATGAGAATGGGGAACTAAGTGTAGATAAGCAAGTGGAAATCAAGTTTTCCATAGGGAACTATAAAGACAAGGTTTTATGTGATGTAGTGCCTATGGAAGCTTGCCATATACTCTTAGGAAGACGATGGCAATTTGATAAAAAAACCTTGCATGATGGTCTTACTAATGAGATTTCCTTCACCCATAAGCATAAAAAGTTTGTACTTAGTCCTTTACCACATTCACAAGTGGTGAAAGACCAAATACAAATGAAAGAAAAGAGGGATGAGGAAAAGAAAAAGAAAAGAGAGCTTGAAAAGGAAAAAGTCCTTAGGGATAGGAAGGAGTGGGAGAAGAGTGTTCCTTCCCCCAAGGTTGCTCAACAAGAGAAGCCTTTTGAAAACATCTTGGAAAATTTTCTTCTTGTTGAACAACCAAGCCTTGTCTTTTGTAAAGGAACACTTGCATGCACTGCCACAAGTTGTGAACTTATGAGTCTACCTCCTAAAGTAGAAAAAAATTTAAGTGAATTTGATGATGTATTCTTTAATGAGGGACCCAATGGACTCCCTCCCATTAGAGGTATAGAACACCAAATTGACTTGATTCCGGGGGCAAGCCTACTAAATAGGCCCGCTGTAAGGACCTGTAAAATTAAATTGTAATAAAAGGGTATATTTTAAATGAATTCTAAGTATGTTTTCATTTGAAATAAAAAGGAAGGAAAGTGTAGCTTAGAAGACTATAAGATCGCCTGGTTAGTACATAATCGCCGGTCGCCTACTACACATGATCGCCAGGGCGCGAGGCATGTGGACGTCGCCAGGGCGCGAGAAGCATGCGGGCATCGCCAGGGCGCGAGGCATGTGGACGTCGCCAGGGCGCGAGAAGCATGCGGGCATCGCCAGGGCGCGAGAGGCATGCGGGCAACGCTGGAGCGCGAGAGGCATGCGGGCGTCGTCGGGGCGCGAGAGGCATGCGGGCGTCATCGGGGCGCGAGAGGCATGCGGGCGTCGCCAGGGAGAGACATCGGTCGTCTTCCAGGGAGAGACATCGGTCGTTTGCCAGGATGAGGCCTCAGTGGATAGTCATCGCGCGAGAGGTCATCGGTGGAAGGTTATCGCGCGATGTCAAGTTCCACACAGATAAGGTGGGACCCAGACTCCCAGCATGACACGTCCTGCACGCGCGCCACGTGGACAAAAAGGGTGGTTCAGAATAGTGACATCAGAATGTTGGCATGCACAAGAGACAACAGTGGTCATACTATTCAGGGCAGTGGTTGGCATGCACAAGAGACAACAGTGGTCGTACTGTTCAGGGCAGTGGTTGGCAGGCACAAGAGACAACCGTGGCCGTACTGTTCAGTGAGAACGTACACTCAGGCTTTCCTGCAGAAGGGGTGGCAGCAGCAGCATGCGTGGATAGGTAGGCTTGGATTCAAAAGCCCACTGCGGGAAGGCAAAGAAGGTTACAGTGGCTCAAGAGTGAAAGAGTGTCTGCATCTTCATCCCTCTCTTTTCTCTCCTTCGCGCTGCGACTCAGGCAACCTCCAGCACCAGTGCGACGTGCGACGATTGCCCTTAGAGCACCTGGGAGGTTCTCTGAAAGTCCTACAAACCAGACGCTAAAACAGAGCTAAGGCATCCTTTAAGCTCGGTGGGTTTTGGAGCTCTTGGTGTTTTGCGCAAGTCCAGGTAAGGGAAGCTAGCTTTATTTTCAATAAAAGCCGTAGATTAGCTGTTTCTGAAGTGAGGGCGATGTGGTCGCCGGTTTCATATTCTTTTTCGTGATGCTCTGTTCTATGTGTTTTGGGCGACGTGGTCGCCGATTTTAAACCCCTTTTCCATGATGTTCTGTTCTTATGTGTTTGGGCGACGTGATCGCCGGTTTTAAATACAGATTTCGAAATCCCCTGTTTTTGGACGAGATCGCCGGTTTTGGCGTTGTTTTTCGAACTCCCCTGTTTTGGTGTTGTTTGAAACTGTTTGAGATTTAAATGTGATATTCGAAAATCTGAACCTTGGCATGAGTTTTTCTGTGACTGAAATCGTTCATTAAGTGTGGTATGACATGTTGAATGTTGTGAATGTGGGATCAAGACATAGTATTTTCAGGAAAGGAAATACCGTGTTGAGATTTGGTTATGAAGTGTATTGATCTGTGAGTATCCTGTGAATGGGACGATCCTGACTCTGCTGATATGATGGAGTCACATAGATGAAGTCATTCAGTTGGTGAGAGTCGAGGGAGGTCCATATGTATGGGTAAGTCGTTTGAAAGATAACTGACTTGACCTGTTATATGGATTAACCCTGTCATACTGTGAGAGTGATGAAATTGAGATCGAGATTGTGTTGATGCGCATGGCTGTGGAAACATTACAGCAATGAAGTATGACAGGTGCATGTCTCTGGATGCTAAGTTCAACGCACGAGTCTTCCGGAAGTAGTGTCAAGTGTCTATGTGTGATTAGTCAGTGGAAGTCTGACGTGAGTAATGTTGAGAAATTGTTGATAGACACTTGATGGTTGTGTGGTATGAATGAGAAAGTGATGGACTCTTGTGAATGTTTAAAAAGGCTGATCTACGCTGGTTGTCCAGTTTATAATTTAAAGTTAAAAAAATATCTAGCTTACCCTTTGTATTGTTCTCTGGCTGTTTTCTCTTAAAACTGTGATGATCGTGTATTTTACACGAGAGCAGATGATTTTCCAGGAAGTAGAGCTCCTTAGTGAGTGGTCGCCGGAAGGAGATCACCTGTTTCTGTCTCTATGTGGTGATCGCCTGATTTCTGTTCTGATAGCAGATCGGCTGTTTTGGGTCTTCTGTTAGGAGATCGCCGGTTTATGTAGGGAGACCGCCGGTTGCATTTTATTTGGCTGTATTTTGTTTAAGTTTTGGAAAAATTGACCGGTTATGTATTAAACTCCCTGTGGAGAGCAACTTCATTTTATATAAATACGTATGTTCACTTAAATATATTTGTTTTACCTTTATTTCATTTTATATTTATGGAAAGTAATTTGGCGGGATGTTACATTAATGGTATCAGAGCAGTTCGTCCTTAGGATGACCTGAGGGCTGTGGATCCATTGTGTTTCTTCTGCTCATGAAATTTATTTGAGTTTAAAATAACAAGTATAGTAAAGAGTTTTCAAACGTTTTTGTATTGAAATTTTGTGTGTGCTTTGGTGAATATATGCTCTAACTGAAAATCTTAGTATTAAGAATGAGAGAATCTTGATAAAGTAGTGAGGGTGCACACTCATAACTGGATCGAGATGATTCTCAATCTTAATTCCAAAGGTTTGATGTTTAGCATACATTAAATTCTGGTGTGATTATTTCATTTTATTGAATGTTTTTGTAATTGGTTGAAAGTGGTTGATTGGATTGATGGTTGTATACCAGTAGCTGTTCTGGTGTTTTGCTTGAAGGTTATAAGTATGATGATTCTGTTGATGAACTCAAATTCTTAATGACTTTGAGATGCTGACTTTTGTAAGGTCTAGATGTTACCTCCTGAATGAATTGATTTTTAATCGATCTCATTCTTGTAGTTGTAGGGAATATAGAAACCCATAGTTTCAAAAATCTGAAACGAAGAAAGATGGCAAGTAAACCTCCTACCCCTCCCCAACCTTCTTCGGAAATGGGCCAGATTGCCAAGGCTATAGAGATGATGGCGAGTGCTATCCAACAACAGAATAGGTAATGGCTCAGATTCATCAGGCTGTAATGCATCATTGGGAAACGGCTCGGTCGGCTGAAACAGCTTCCCACGTCGGTCAGCCTCAGGAACAGATGGGACTGACCGAATTCATGAGGCACAACCCACCCAAGTTCCGTGGGAATGCTACCCCTGATCAAGCAGATCCGTGGATCAGGGAGTTTCGTGCCTTAGTAGAGAAGGCAAAGGTGGTGGAGACCCTGGAGAGGAGTGATTCCAGAGTAATCAGATCACCCCCAGGGGGTCCCTCCAGTGGGAAGGCCAAGGTGCAGCACCCACAAAGCAAGCCTTATGCGAGACCTCTACCACATCGGGCAGGAGCAGTTCCGCCCCAGTTTCAGCAGCAACAACCATGGAAACCAAGATGTTTCCGTTGTGATGGGCCACCTAACGTCAACGTGTGCCCCAAGAGGAATTCAGGGAGAAAATGCTACATCTGCCGAAAGACGGGACACCTTGCTAGAGAGTGTCCTAACGGGTATAGGGCGACTCAACCCAGTGTTTCCCAGCAGTTGAGGAACGAAGGCAGCAGACCTCAGGCAGCAGGGAGAGTGTCTGCCCTATCTGGAGCGGAAGTATCTCAGTCAGGTAACCTAGTACAAGGTGCTTGTTTATAGCTGGTAGATACGTTAGAGTTTTGTTTGATTCTGGAGCGACACACTCTTTTGTGTCAAATCGGTGTGAAACCGAACTGGGCCCTCTAGTGGAGGAGCTGCCGTTTGAACGGTTGGCCTCTACACCTGCATCAAACCAGGTTTTGACCTCCCCAGTTTGCTCTGAATGTCCAGTGATAGTAGGGGGACGCAAGTTCAAGGTGAATTTGATCTGTCTACCTCTTCAGGATCTGGATGTTATCCTGGGGATGGATTGGCTATCTGCCAATCACATTCTCATAGATTTCAGTAGGCAGAACGTGGTGTTTCCGAGCCTCCGAGAGTCAGATATGATATCTGCTCAGTGTGTATGGTCGGAGTTGGGAAAAAGGGGCGAGGTGCTTCATGATCCTAGCTCGGTTGGGAGTGAAGAATGAAGAGGACGTAAGCAGGATACCTGTGGTGAAAGATTTCATGGATGTATTTCCAGAAGAAATACCTGGATTACCTCCTAAGAGAGAGGTGGAATTCTCTATTGATTTGATACCTGGAGCTGGACCAGTGTCAATGGCTCCCTACTGAATGGCTCCAGCGGAGTTGATGGAATTAAAGAAGCAAGTGTAAGTTAGATTTAGTTGTACCAAGGTTTAGTTTCAGCTACATATAAGTTATGGAGAGTAAATAAGCAGTATGTTGGAGGTTTAAAGCTTAAGCATGTGTATCCATGGGAAGTACCAGAGTTAAGTTCCAAGAATGAAAGAATGAATTTTTTTCTTTTGAAGCTTGGAAGATGTTCATGTCGATGAAACAGCATGAGATGGTTCTAGCTTAAACTTCACGCAGGATGGATGCTGTTTTGTTGATCGTGATTTGAAAGATGATTATGGAAATGGTGGGTTGAGATAAAAGACTTCTGAAGCCGTAAGCCTCCTGAATTTGGCAAATGAGGATGCGATTAGGCCTGTGAATGTAGAAGGGAAGGAGGTAATGGCTGTGGATAACAATGAGGGTAAGCCGTGTTATGATGATGTTGAGTCCTTCTAGAGATGTAGTAAATTTCAGAAAAGTTGGATGTGGAAGGGAGTGTGGGTGGAAATAGTCTGTTGCATCTGGGAGAAGAAGAATAGAGTTGTCCTTAAGCAAGGAATTCCGGATTGCAGAGGAAATTTTCCAATCGGCTCCACTACTTACATGGTTGTGGATGAGATATATGGTGCGTTCGTTCTTGTATGCCTTTTCGGATAGGCACCTGAACCCAAAATCAATGCATCCAACGTATACATTGAAAAAGGAGGTCGTAATGGGAGCAGGAAGCCGAGTTGGCCAAAGAAGTCATAATAATGATTTAGAAAGTAACAGCAATAGGAACTTTGTCTTTATAAGGTACAGAATTATGTAGCATAGTGGTGAACAAAAGGTGTCCCTTTAGGGAGCGTGAGAATTAGATCAGCAGTTGGGAAGTCGATGGATGGTTTTGATCAAGATGCAGAAGTTGATCCCTAGGAGGATATTTCGGATCCTAGTTTGAATTAGCTAGGGGGCATGAGTAGTGGGCAGCTGTCCCCTTTCCTTCCGATGAAGGGATCTTGCCCGCTTTTCTCTAAAGGGGCTAGTCCTGGTTCTGTTAAGGGCCTAGTTCTGGACTTGCTCGACCAAGTCTTCAAGGTTGGAAGTAGAGCGTGAATGCTGGAATTGGCGCTCAATGGAGCAGCATATTCCATATGCAGGGATGTAAAATGGAATTTGATGAAGTATTGGAGTAGTAAGAGTTGGTTCAGCAGACAACCGAGAGGGTGAAACTGATACAGGGCAGAATGAAAGCTCCTCAAAGTCGACAGATGTCCTCGGCAGATCAGAGGAGAAGACCTTTGGAGTTTGCTGCTGGGGATCATGTCTTTATGAGAGGAACACCAGCCAAGGGTGTAGGACGAGCTATCAAATCAAAGGAGTTGTCTCCTAAGTTAGTCGGACCATATCAGATCTTAAGGAGGATTGGTCCAGTGGCTTACGAGATCGCCCTACCTCCCCATTTAGCGAATCTGCACAATGTCTTTCACGTATCACAGCTGAGGAAGTACATGGCAGACCCTAGTCATGTGCTGGAAGTGGACGATGTGCAGATCAGGGATGACTTGTCCTTTGAAGCGAAACCAGTCAGGATTGACGATCGTCAAAGTAAACAGCTCAGAGGCAAGACCATCAACATGGTGAAAGTGGTGTGGGATGAGCGATCGGGTGATTCAACTTGGGAGTTAGAAGAACCCATGAGAGAAGCCTATCCATATCTCTTTTCCTTGTAATTCAATTTTCGAGGACGAAAATTTTTCTTGTTGGGGAGAATGTAAGGACCTGTAAAATTAAATTGGAATAAAAGGGTATATTTTAAATGAATTCTAAGTATGTTTTCATTTGAAATAAAAAGGAAGGAAAGTGTAGCTTAGAAGACTATAAGATCGCCTGGTTAGTACATAATCGCCGGTCGCCTACTACACATGATCGCCAGGGCGCGAGGCATGTGGACGTCGCCAGGGCGCGAGAAGCATGCGGGCATCGCCAGGGCGCGAGGCATGTGGACGTCGCCAGGGCGCGAGAAGCATGCGGGCATCGCCAGGGCGCGAGAGGCATGCGGGCAAAGCTGGAGCGCGAGAGGCATGCGGGCGTCGTCGGGGCGCGAGAGGCATGCGGGCGTCGCCAGGGAGAGACATCGGTCGTCTTCCAGGGAGAGACATCGGTCGTTTGCCAGGATGAGACCTCAGTGGATAGTCATCGCGCGAGAGGTCATCGGTGGAAGGTTATCGCGCGATGTCAAGTTCCACATAGATAAGGTGGGACCCAGACTCCCAGCATGACACGTCCTGCACGCGCGCCACGTGGACAAAAAGGGTGGTTCAGAATAGTGACATCAGAATGTTGGCATGCACAAAAGACAACAGTGGTCGTACTGTTCAGGGCAGTGGTTGGCATGCACAAGAGACAACAGTGGTCGTACTGTTCAGGGCAGTGGTTGGCAGGCACAAGAGACAACCGTGGCCGTACTGTTCAGTGAGAACGTACACTCAGGCTTTCCTGCAGAAGGGGTGGCAGCAGCAGCATGCGTGGACAGGTAGGCTTGGATTCAAAAGCCCACTGCGGGAAGGCAAAGAAGGTTACAGTGGCTCAAGAGTGAAAGAGTGTCTGCATCTTCATCCCTCTCTTTTCTCTCCTTCGCGCTGCGACTCAGGCAACCTCCAGCACCAGTGCGACATGCGACGACTGCCCTTAGAGCACCTGGGAGGTTCTCTGAAAGTCCTACAAACCAGACGCTAAAACAGAGCTAAGGCATCCTTTAAGCTCGGTGGTTTTGGAGCTCTTGGTGTTTTGCGCAAGTCTAGGTAAGGGAAGCTAGCTTTATTTTCAATAAAAGCCGTAGATTAGCTGTTTCTGAAGTGAGGGCGACGTGGTCGCCGGTTTCATATTCTTTTTCGTGATGCTCTGTTCTATGTGTTTTGGGCGACGTGGTCGCCAGTTTTAAACCCCTTTTCCATGATGTTCTGTTCTTATGTGTTTGGGCGACGTGATCGCCGGTTTTAAATACAGATTTCGAAATCCCCTGTTTTTGGACGAGATCGCCGGTTTTGGCGTTGTTTTTCGAACTCCCCTGTTTTGGTGTTGTTTGAAACTGTTTGAGATTTAAATGTGATATTCGAAAATCTGAACCTTGGCATGAGTTTTTCTGTGACTGAAATCGTTCATTAAGTGTGGTATGACATGTTGAATGTTGTGAATGTGGGATCAAGACATAGTATTTTCAGGAAAGGAAATACCGTGTTGAGATTTGGTTATGAAGTGTATTGATCTGTGAGTATCCTGTGAATGGGACGATCCTGACTCTGCTGATATGATGGAGTCACATAGATGAAGTCATTCAGTTGGTGAGAGTCGAGGGAGGTCCATATGTATGGGTAAGTCGTTTGAAAGATAACTGACTTGACCTGTTATATGGATTAACCCTGTCATACTGTGAGAGTGATGAAATTGAGATCGAGATTGTGTTGATGCGCATGGCTGTGGAAACATTACAGCAATGAAGTATGACAGGTGCATGTCTCTGGATGCTAAGTTCAACGCACGAGTCTTCCGGAAGTAGTGTCAAGTGTCTATGTGTGATTAGTCAGTGGAAGTCTGACGTGAGTAATGTTGAGAAATTGTTGATAGACACTTGATGGTTGTGTGGTATGAATGAGAAAGTGATGGACTCTTGTGAATGTTTAAAAAGGCTGATCTACGCTGGTTGTCCAGTTTATAATTTAAAGTTAAAAAAATATCTAGCTTACCCTTTGTATTGTTCTCTGGCTGTTTTCTCTTAAAACTGTGATGATCGTGTATTTTACACGAGAGCAGATGATTTTCCAGGAAGTAGAGCTCCTTAGTGAGTGGTCGCCGGAAGGAGATCACCTGTTTCTGTCTCTATGTGGTGATCGCCTGATTTCTGTTCTGATAGCAGATCGGCTGTTTTGGGTCTTCTGTTAGGAGATCGCCGGTTTATGTAGGGAGACCGCCGGTTGCATTTTATTTGGCTGTATTTTGTTTAAGTTTTGGAAAAATTGACCGGTTATGTATTAAACTCCCTGTGGAGAGCAACTTCATTTTATATAAATACGTATGTTCACTTAAATATCTTTGTTTTACCTTTATTTCATTTTATATTTATGGAAAGTAATTTGGCGGGATGTTACACCCGCCTATAGAACTAACCCCGAGGAGACCAAGGAGATAGAGTCACAAGTTCAAGACTTGTTGGAGAAGGGTTGGGTTCAAAAGAGCCTAAGCCCTTGTGCTGTACCTGTCTTGTTGGTGCCCAAAAAAGATGGAAAATGGCGCATGTGTTGTGATAGTAGAGCAATCAACAATATCACCATCAAGTATAGGCATCCAATCCCAAGGCTTGATGACATGCTTGATGAATTGCATGGGTCCACCATGTTTTCCAAAATTGACCTTAAAAGTGGTTATCACCAAATAAGAATCAAAGAGGGTGATGAGTGGAAAACCGTTTTTAAAACCAAATTTGGACTATATGAGTGGTTAGTGATGCCCTTTGGGCTCACTAATGCCCCTAGCACATTCATGAGGCTCATGAATCACACCTTAAGGGATTGTATCGGTAAATACGTAGTAGTGTATTTTGATGATATATTAGTGTATAGTAAAACCCTAGAAGACCATCTAAGTCACCTTAGGGAGGTCCTTCTAGTGCTTAGGAAAAATAGTTTGTTTGCCAATAGGGATAAGCGTACCTTTTGTGTAGATAGTGTAGTTTTCTTAGGTTTCATAGTCAACCAAAAGGGGGTGCATGTTGACCCCGAGAAAATCAAAGCCATCCAAGAGTGGCCCACTCCACAAAATGTAAGTGATGTAAGAAGTTTCCATGGGTTAGCTAGCTTTTATAAAAGGTTTGTGCCTAATTTTTCAAGTCTAGCTTCTCCTTTGAATGAACTTGTGAAAAAAAATGTTGTATCTAAAGGGCCAACACAAGCTCAACAAGAGACATGCTAAATGGATGGAATTTCTTGAACAATTTCCTTATGTAATCAAGTACAAGAAAGGAAGCACCAATATAGTGGTCGATGCTCTTTCAAGACGGCACACACTATTTTCAAAATTGGGTGCTCAAATTCTTGGATTTGATCACATAAGAGAGCTTTATCAAGATGATCAAGAATTTTCATCCATCTATGCCCAATGTCAACATAGAGCGCAAGGAGGTTACTATGTGTCCGAGGGATATCTTTTTAAAGAAGGAAAACTTTGCATTCCCCAAGGCACACATAGGAAACTCCTTGTCAAAGAATCAAATGAGGGGGGACTCATGGGCCATTTTGGAGTTGATAAGACTCTAGACATTTTGAAAGTAAAATTTTGTTGGCCACACATGAGGAAAGATGTCCAAAGACATTGTTCTAGATGCATAGCATGTTTGAAAGCAAAATCTAGAGCAATGCCTCATGGACTCTACACTCCCTTGCCGATTGCAAATACTCCTTGGGAAGACATTAGCATGGATTTCATTTTAGGACTCCCTAGGACTGCAAGAGGCCACGACTCTATCTTTGTGGTAGTGGACCGTTTTAGCAAAATGTCCCATTTTATTCCATGCCACAAGGTAGATGATGCTCAAAATATTTCTAGGCTCTTCTTTAGAGAAGTGGTGAGACTCCATGGTATACCTAGAAGTATAGTGTCCGATAGAGATCTCAAGTTTATAAGCCACTTTTGGAAAACTCTTTGGAGTAAACTTGGAACAAGACTACAATTTTCCACTTCTTGTCATCCTCAAACGGATGGTCAAACCGAAGTAGTCAATAGATCTCTAGGAACTATGCTTAGGGCTATCATGAAGGGAAACCACAAGTCTTGGGATGAGCACCTTCCCCACATTGAGTTTGCTTATAATAGAGTAGTCCACAAGACTACTAATGCTTCTCCTTTTGAAGTAGTATATGGATTTAATCCTCTCACACCTATGGACTTGTTACCCCTTCGTAATCCACAAGATTTTGTGCATAAGGAAGGAGCAATCAAGGCCGATTTCGTTAAGAAAATTCATGAGAAGGTTAAACTTCAAATACAACAACAAAATGAGAAGTATGCCAAATACCACAATAAGGGGAAGAGAGAAATGATTTTTGAGGAAGGAGACTTAGTTTAGCTTCATCTTCGAAAAGATAGATTTCCCACTCAAAGGAAGTCCAAACTAAGTCCCCGAGGAGATGGACCTTTTCAAGTCCTCAAGAGAGTCAACAACAATGCATACAAGTTGGACCTACCTCTTGAATATGGAGTGCATGACACATTTAATGTAATTGACCTATCTCCATTTGTAGGTACCAATGAAGACTTGGATTTGAGGACAAATCCTTTCCAAGGGGGAAGGGATGATGGAGAGAGGCCAAGCTCACCCCACCATGAAAGCCAAGGGGCAAGACTAGACCGTCTAGAACCACATGGAGAGCGTCTAGCACAAGACAAGGGGGAGCTACATGAGGAGCGTCTAGGAGGGAGCCTAGACCGTCTAGGACCTCTCACAAGGTCCATGGCCAAGCACATTCACGCCCAAACAAGTCAAGCCACGGATGGGAGGGAGAAGACCTTGTACATGCTAATTGGAGGCCCATTAGGGGTAGCTTAGTAGATTAGTGTAGTGTAGAAAGAAAAACTTGCTCACTTTTTGATGTACCCTACCTTGGTGCTCACATTGGAACTTTCTAGCACCTAGGGCCGGCCATGTGTGAGTGTGTGACCAAAATTACATTACATTTGTCGCACATTTCATTAGAATTAGGTTAAGCTTGGTGGTCACCCTTTAGCTTATAAAAAGGGTAGCCTACACCTTGTATTTTCAAGATTAATATGAGTAAAGTTATGCTGCCAAATTTGTGCCCAGCTTTGCTCTCTCCTAGCTTCTAGGAATTGATCTTCATTTTTCTCACCTCACCAAGGGTTGGCCGAACCTCCCTACTCTCATACACTTCATGCACCTTCAAGATCACCATCACTCCTAGGAGGGTCTTGCTCATTTCAACCATTGCTTCCGCACCATCTTCAACATCCAAGGAGAGCTCAACATGTGAAGGCCATCACAATTCCTTTGACTTAGTGTTTCTCCACGGGGATCTCTAGTGCTATTAGTAAAGAAGAAGGATGGTTCATCACGTCTATGCATAGACTATATACAATTAAACAAGTTAACAATCAAGAATAAATATCCTCTTCCTAGAATTGACGATCTGAAGGACCAGTTGCATGTGACAATTGTCTTTTTCTAAGATAGATTTGAGCTCACGTTATCACCAAATTTTAGTCAAAGCGGAAGATGCTCAGAAGACTTCTTTTAGATCAATGTATGGTCACTATGAATTTCTGGTTATACCATTTGGTGTGACCAAGGCTCCAGCTATCTTCATGGATTATATGAATCAAATCTTCAAACCTTTTCTTGATAAGTTTGTGGTAGTGTTCATAGATGATATCTTGATCTATTCTCTTAAAAGGGAAGAACATGCAGAACATATGAGGATTGTCCTAAACATTTTGAGAGAAAAACAGTTATATGCTAAACTTTCAAAATGTGACTTTTGGATGTTAGAAATGCAATTTTTAGGACATGTTATCTCTGGATAGGGAATATCAGTAGATCCTTCTAAAGTTGAGGTTGTACTTCAGTGGGAATGTCCTAAAACTGTTATAGAAATTAGAAGCTTTGTGGGTTTAGCAGGATGTTACAGGATATTTAGAGAAGGCTTTTCTAAACTAGTGGCTCCTTTAACCCAATTAACTAGAAAGGATCATCCTTTTGCATGGACTGAACAATGTGAGAGAAGCTTTGAAGAGTTGAAAAGAAGGTTAACTAACGCTCCTGTATTAACAATCCTGATACTAATCAGTCTTTTGAAGTTTTCTGTGATGCTTCCTATCAAGGATTGGGTTGTGTTCTGGTGCAAAATAAGAAAGTTGTTGCCTACGCTTCTCGTCAGTTAAAGGTGTATGAAAGAAACTATCCAACTCATGATCTAGAATTGGCAGTAGTTGTCTTTGTTTAAAAATATGGAGACATTTGCTCTATAGAGTTAGTTTTAATGTGTTTAGTGATCATAAAAGCTTGAGGTATTTGTTTGATCAGAAAGAACTTAATATGAGGAGGTGGATTGAAGTTTTGAAAGACTATGATTTCCAGCTAATATACCATAATGGGAAGGAAAATGTTGTTGCAGATGCGTTGAGTCGTAAAAAGATACAAATGTCGTCACTTATGATTAGAGAGCTAGCATTGATTGAAGATTTCAGGAGTATAAGTTTGGAGGTTTCCATGTTTTCAAATTGTGTTAGTTTTAATACACTTGTTATAACTAATGAATTTCCGAAGAAGGTGAAGGAGAAGCAATTAGAAGATTCAAAATTGAAGAACATCATGGGCTTATTAAATATTGACTAAGCTAAAGACTTCTCTTTAGGAATGGATAGTATTTTGAGATTCAAAAATAGAATATGCATACCAGAGGACTGGAAGAGCGTGAGCAAAGCTCTTACATGGGCATCGTTTAAGGATACCCATAGTTGGCGGCCTTAGTGTTTGGCCTCAAAGAAATAAAGGAAAATTTCCACAGACGATGAAAGGCCAAGTTGGGAACACAAAATGGTAAAGGAACGTATGAATGCCCAGCTATTCGGATGAATCTGGGCAGGAGCTATGTTGAGCTCGGTTAGTAGCTCTTTCTCAAAGATAGACAGGGGAATACGCAAAAATAATTTTTTAAAAATAGTGGCATAGAAGAAACAGAATGGACCCTTAAGGTCCGAGGATTCGTCGCAGCACACAGGTTCATCCTCTCTACACTAAGCTATTCTCAAGAACCTATCGTGTCTTTTACCAAAATTACAACCACTCTTCCTCAAGCCTACAATACGCTAACGGGTGCTATAAAACGAGGCTTTTTCTAAGAGGATTTTTGGGGCCCAAGGGTACATGGTATGGTAATCCATTTACAGGTATATCTATAACAAAGCACAAACATAGGCAAAATACAAGAATAGATTCCGACTAGGCAGAGCAAGCAAATCAGAGGCAAAATGAAGGCACATTATAGATTCATATAATGCAATCAATAAATGAGCAATAATCATCGACTGAAAGAAAAATGAATCCAAAGAAAGTTCCAGCCCAGACAATACAATCGGGAATATGAATGCTCGATGGTAAGATCAGGCAGTACAATTGATGTTATGGATGCTCAATGATATATATTGGTAAAGGGAAAATACCTGTTACGGTTGAAAAGAAGGAACTTTTTGGTGTGGAAGATAATGAGAATGCGAAAGATTCTGAGCGAGGAGGTGAGGGCGTGAAGAGGAAGTTGTGGAAGCGGAAGGGTTTTGGAGGTTTAGAGAAATGGAACAGTGTGGCAGCAATTGAGGTTTGAGTAGCATATATACAAAGAATGGAATTTGAAACGGTAAGGTTTTCTCCACCGTTGATGTTGTGCCACGTGTACGCTTTGGATTAAGTGTGGTGAGACGTCACCTCAGAAACGCTTCATTCGCAACGCCTTACCTACCCTATGGGGAAAACATCGCGTCAGCCGCCAAAATGCTAGAGAGTCTCTTCACTTAGTCAAGCTTGGCTCGAGCCTGGGGGGCTTGTGTACTGTGCAAGAGAGCTCGTCACCTCGGCCCAATTTTGGGAGAGGTCAGCTCAGTGTTTGGGCCCACGAGGTGGGTCGTGAGCTTGGCCTAGATGTTGGTCGGTCCATAAAAGGTAATTAAGATAAAAGATAAAGAGATATTTTATTTCCTGTTATAATATGCGTGTTAGTTAAATATTAATTAATACGCATGTTAGTTGCATATTAATTAATAGTTGTTCAGAATAAAAGAGGAGCACCCGAGAATAATGGTGCACATGTGAAGAAAAATGTTTTCCTGTGGTTACGACCTAAAGATAAGTGGTGCCTTTTAACATGTGGTTTTTCTGTTATGATTAAATATTTTTTGTTGAGATTACACTCTCGTTAGTGAAAGTGGTTGAAGAAAAGTCTATAAAAGGGGCTTGAGAACCCTGATAAAGGTACGTTGTTTCTAGACATTAAGACTGAAACTGATTACTTATCTTGAATGTTATCATTGACTTGATCGTCAAAGTGTGATCAACAGGTAGAGCCTCTCTGTCCCAACAGAGCCGTGTTCCAGAGCAGTTGAGAGATAGATCAGAAGTAAAGCTTTCCACTTAAGTCAACCGAGGTCAACCGACGAGAAAAGTTTTTAAATTGGTATCTAATAATGTGAGATGTGAATTATGAAGTTGAAATCAAGACATAGTATTTTCAGGAGAGAAAATACCGTGTTAAGATTGTTAGGACTTGCATTAACTAGTGATGTGTCTAGAATGAACACTACAAAAAAATTGGTATTAATGACGACCAAAATTTCATCTAAACGCAAATAACTGAAGCAAAAGAGATGATAAGAAATTTGTTAGTAATATACTTATCCGTAATTAATAATATTATTAATTATTATTATTAATATTTACATGAGCAGCACCTCTATTTATAGTGTGAGAGGGCTGAAATTAAAGTGGGAAAATTCAAATGAGAAGCATTTGAATTTGGAGCCAAAACACATGTCACAAGGGAGGTGTGACTTGATTTCTACTTTGGCACCTCCTAAAACTACACCTACACCTACTTTTTATGTCACATGGAAGGTGTGACTTGTTTTTGTACATTAGCACCCCTTATTTTCATATCTACACCTTCCTTTAATGTTCTACTAAAAACTACACAAAAGAAATTACAAAAGAGATACATCCATTCATGCTTATTTCCCAAAGCTTTAGCCTTGCTCCTATTGATGCTCATGGATTGGGCTTGGGCCCCACTTGACTTGGGCTTCTTGGCTTGGGCTTCTTGGGCTTGGGCTTCTTGGGCTTGGGCCCTCTTTATTTATACTACTACTTGGATTCTTCAACAGAACCCAATTATTTACAAAAATGTTCTACTCTTTAAGAAGACTAGTAAGAAGAACTTCAAGTGCTTTGGAATATGGCCCTTTCTTATTTTTGTGAAGTCTTCTTTTGATTGTTGAGATGACCCTTTATATATAGCATCTTTGGTCATCCTTAAGTGGTCTTGACTTGCATCATAAACGGTCTAGGCTCCCTCCTAGACGCTCCTCATGTAGCTCCCCCTTGTCTTGTGCTAGACGCTCTCCATGTGGTTGTAGACGGTCTAGTCTTGGCCCTTGGCTTTCATGGTGGGATGAGCCTGGCCTCTCTCCATCATCCCCTCCCCCTTGGAAAGGATTTGTCCTCAAATCCAAGTCTTCATTGGTACCTACAAATGGAGATAGGTCAATTACATTAAATGTGTCATGCACTCCATATTCAAGAGGTAGGTCCAACTTGTATGCATTGTTGTTGACTCTCTTGAGGACTTGAAAGGGTCTGTTCCGGCCGCTTGACTCGAACGTGGAGGACTGCCTCGTCACTCCTTCGTCTAGCCCTCTGTTCTGCAGGAACGCTCCAAGAACCACCGCCGGAACTCCAAACGCTGCCTGCAAAACACACAGACGGCGCCTCTAGCGGCCGTTGTAGCTCCGACGCTCAAGTCAGGCAACAGGAACACCAAAACTATATCTGAATCTCTCTGTGAGACCCGTGTGAAACTGTGAACTCTCAAATGTGTAAGCTGTAAGAATTTGTGAAAAAAACCTCCCCTCTCAATTTCGTTAAGAGTTTGTATATATACCTGAGTCTTTCTCTCTCCTGACGGTTATTCCTCTTGACACGTGGATAACATCTGGTCGTACACGTGTCACCATCTGAAGTATCTGTAGCTGAAACATTACTTCCACTGTGCCCCTGCGACTAAGTTATCCACACAGGGAGTAGCTTAGTACGCAGGCTACTCTGGGCGCAACCTTAACATGGCGAGCTGGTTAACCCTGGGCATTGCAGCTCACACTACACATGGTGGCAGATATGCCACTTATCCTCTGTACTTAGACCATACAACAAGTGCATGCCAAGTCTTCTCAAACACGCGGCGATGTGCTCTTTCGGCGACTTGCTGACCACCTGATCTCCCAACCTTAACACATGGCGATCATGTGCAATCTGGGCGATTACTGATCCATACCGGCGACGAGCGATTACTCATCCTCAAGCCGATAGGCAATTACTCACCTCAAGGCGATAGGCGATTACTCATCCTCAAGCCGATAGGCGATTACTCACCTCAAGGCGATAGGCGATTACTCACCATCACAGGCGACAGGCGATTACCATTCTGAGTGATCGCCTCCCTGATTCGCCTGCTATCCTCTACCACGTGTTGCTCTGTGAATGGTCCACGTGGTCAACTGCTGCTGACGTCATCGGCTACCGATGATCGACCGGATCACAAGCCCCCCAGTCTCGAGCTATGAACTTGTTCTCAGCGAAGAGACTAAGAAATTGTCTTCCGGCGGTCTTCAGGAGCGCACACTCTGGTACTAACACTGTTTCATTCCTTCTTCTTCGCCTTCAAACTTTCAAAGCATCTCTCTGGATCATCTAGAGATTCACCTTCCCTGTTTTCTTCTTCTCAAACGCGCTAGGGTTCGCTGCGTTTCTTCTCTTTAACTCTCTGCATGTGACTAACTGCTAACTAGCTTAGGCTTTAGCGCGATCTACCTGCAACCCCTCAAACCTGGCCTCTGACTTGATCGCGGCTAACTGTTGCCTTAGCATTGCCTTCAACATAACTTTGTGCTGGATGACTGACTTAACGGGCCTAAACGCTTCGGCTTCACGCAGCAGAACTTGCTTCTACCACCGACCACCGACTAGCATGTTAGTGCACCACCGATCAGTCATCGCGCTTCTGGCTTCGCTGCACTTCTCTGCCACACCAGCGCTGAGTGCATAGAGGATCTGAACACCAACTATGACGCCTGTGTTTTGGGGAAGAAAAGTGCTTCTCGATGACCCCTCTTGTCCCAACCTTACTGTAAGAAGTCGTGGGTGAGGTCTTGCTTCTCTCACCTCAGCGTCGCTGTAAAAAGGAGGGGGAAGGGACTTGGTTCTCTTGCCTCAACCTTGCTGTAAAAAGCAAAGGGAAGAGGACTTTTCCTCATGCCTCAGCCTCGCTGTACAAAGTCGAGGTGAGGACTTGGTTCTCTCACCTCAACCTTGCTATAAGAAGCAAAGGGAGAGGACTTTCTCTCTTGCCTCAGCCTCGCTGTACAAAGTCGAGGTGAGGACTTTCACTCGCCTGCACCTCGCTGTACAAAGTCGAGGGAGGACTTTCTTCTTTCTCGCCTGCACTCGCTCAAAGGCAAGGAGGTCTTCCTCTGTTGCCTACACTTGCTCAAAGGCAAGGAGGACTTCCTCTGTTCTCGCCTGCACTTGCTCAAGGGCAAGGAGGACTTCCTCTGTTCTCGCCTGCACTTGCTCAAGGGCAAGGAGGACTTCCTCTGGTGCCTGCACTTGCTCAAAGGCAAGGAGGACTTCCTCTGTTGCCTGCACTTGCTCAAAGGCAAGGAGGACTTCCTCTAGTGCCTGCACTTGCTCAAAGGCAAGGAGGACTTCCTCTGGTGCCTGCACTTGCTCAAAGGCAAGGAGGACTTCCTCTGTTCTCGCCTGCACTTGCTCAAGGGCAAGGAGGACTTCCTCTGGCCTCAACCTTGCTGTATAAAGCAGAGGAAGAGGACTTTCTCTTGCCTCAACATTGCTGTATAAAGCAGAGGAAGAGGACTTTCTCTTGCCTCAACCTTGCTGTATAAAGCAGAGGAAGAGGACTTTCTCTGTTGCCTCAACCTTGCTCTAAAAAGCAAAGGAAGAGGACTTTCTCTGTCGCCTCAACCTTGCTGTAAAAAGCAAAGGAAGAGGACTTTCTCTTGCCTCAACCTTGCTGTATAAAGCAGAGGAAGAGGACTTTCTCGTGGGTGCACGCTCCCAGGGGGGCGCCAGGCGTGGCTGTCTAAGCGCACTCACTGGGCGCGCCCTGCCTGTATTGCCTCATCGCGCGTTCACCGACGTCCCGACCGGCGAGGACCTCTTCTTCTCGAATCATACGAGGTGCATGCTTAACGCTCTCGCTGGGAACTTGGGTCCCAGCTTAACACGTGTTAGCAAGACCCCGATGACCGTGCACCGACCGAGTACTCACTCTTTACATGCACCGACGGCTGATCGCGGTCTGCATGCACTGATGGCTGATCGCGCTCTACATCCCAGCGCTTATCTAGGGGCTGATCTGCGGGTGGTGGCCACTTGGTAACTCACCACCGATCACCTGGTCTTGCACCTGGGGCAAGGAGAACTTTAAACTGGGAACACTCACACACTTTATGTACTGAAAATCTTTTATTGGGGGGCATCGTTAAAAAGAGTGCCCCTGATCTGCTCAACTGTTTAATACACTAAGTGTGTGTACAGCGCGATAGCGCATCTACTTTACAACTTAACGAAAGCAAGAAAGAAGCGTGTAGCGTCCTGGGTTCTGGGAATATTCGTTACGTCCAGAGTCGCCAGCCGACAAGCTCCATTCTCCAACGTCTCAACCACTCTGGATGGGGTCTCCTTTAACCGGCGATGACCGCCCTGGCGATGCACACACATGGGGCGATCATGCCTTCCGCTTCAGCTTGGGAGCCCCCCAAGTGTAGCCTTTTCCATCACCACACCTCCCCAAACACAGGGAATTCATGCTGCTGGTCGCCTTCCTGGAACCCCGAAGCGCGATCACCTTGTGTCTTCTGCAGGTAATTGTAAGGACCTGTAAAATTGAATTGGAATAAAAAGAGATATATTTTAAATGAATTCTAAGTATGTTTTTATTTAAAATAAAAAGGAAGGAAAGTGTAGTTTGGAAGGCTATGGCCTAGTAGTACATGATCGTCGGTCGCCTGGTACACATGAGCGCCAGGGCGCGAGGCATGCAGGCATCGCGCGGGCGCGAGGCATGTGGACGTCGCCAGGGCGCGAGGCATGCAGGCATCACGCGGGCGCGAGGCATGTGGACGTCGCCAGGGCGAGAGGCATGCGGGCATCGCCAGGGCGCGAGAGGCATGCGGGCATCGCCAGGGCGCGAGGCATGCGGGCATTGCCAGGGCGCGAGAGGCATGCGGGCATTGCCAGGGCACGAGGCATGAGAGCGTCGCCAGGGATAGACATCGGTCGTCCCCCAGAGGGAGACATCGGTCGTCCCCCAGAGGGAGACATCGGTCGTCTTCCAGGGCGAGGGAGACATCGGTCGTTCGCCAGGATGAGTCAGCGGTGGAAAGTTATCGCGCGACGTCGAGTTTCAACAGAGTAAAGTGGGACCCAGGCTCCCAGCATGAAACGTCCTGCACGCGCGACACGTAGGCAAAAAGGGTGGTTCAGAATAGTGACCTTAGAGTGTTAGCCTGCGCAGAGGCACGCTTAGTCGTACTGTTCAGTGCAGCGTACACGCAAACTTCCCTGCAGAGTAGGTGGTGGCAGCGGCTTTTGTGGACAAGTTAGTTTAAGATACAAAAACCCACTTCTGAGAGAAAGAAACGTTGCAGTGGTTCAAGAGCGAAAGAGTGTGTTTACCTCCCTTCTTCTCCTTTCTCTCCTTCACACTGCGACTCAGGCACCTTCACCCAAAAGTACGACGAACGATGGCTACCATTAGAGCACCTGGGAAGTTCTCTGCAAGTCCTACAAACCAGACGCAAAAACAGAGTGAGAGCATCTTTTAAGCTTCGTTGGGTTCTGGAGTTCTCGGTGATTTGCGCAAGTCCAGGTAAGGGAAGCTAGCCTTCATTTTCAATACAAGCCATAGATTAGCTGTTTCTGAAGTGAGGGCGACGTGGTCGCCGGTTTTCTGTTTCTTTTCGCAATACTCTGTTCTATGTGGTTGAGCGACGTGGTCGCCGGTTTTAAATACGGATTTCGAACTCCCCTGTTTTTTGTGTTTTTAGAAGCTGTTTGAGATTTAAAGGTGAAATACATGTAATACTCGAAAATCTGAACCTTTGAAATGATTGTTGCTATGATTTGAATCATTCATTTGAGTGGTATGATGTTTGAATGTTGTGAATGTGGGATCAAGGCATAGTATTTTCAGGAAAGGAAATACCGTGTAAGAATGTGTGTAGGTGTATTGACTAGGGGCTTGTCTAGAAGGAGATATCCTGACTCTGCTGAGATAATGGAACCACATAGAGGAAGTTATTCAATGGGTGAGAGTCGAAGGAGGTTCATACGTATGGGTGAGTTGTTCAAAAGGGAACGAGCTCGGCCTGTTATATGAATTCACCCTGTCGTACCGGGAGAGTTGATGACATTGAGATTATATATGCGCATGGCTGTGTGGATTTCACAGCGACCCTGTGTGGATTTCACAGTGGTATGGTATGACAGGTGCAGATCTCTGAGCCTGAGTCAACGCACGAGTCAATCCGGAAGTAGTGTCATGTGTCTATGCATTGTGAATCAGTGGAAAGTCTGACGTGTGAATCTTGAATACTGAAAGTAGCAAATGGACACTTGACGAGTATGTGGATAATGGATATGTTGATGGTTGTAATTGTTATGGATCATGAATGGTGTGAAGTTTTATGTTTACTATTGATTTAAAAGCTTTTAAACCATCTAGCTTACCCCTTTTCTTTTGTATTGCTCTGTGGCTGTTTTTCTCTTAAACTGTGATGATCGTGTATTTCTACACGGGAGCAGACGAGGTTGCAGGTGGTGGAGCTCCTCAGTGAGTGGTCGCCGGGAGGAGATCGCCCACATATAGTTCTGTTAGGCGATCACCCTTTTTAAGTTGTATGATAGGAGATCGGCTGTTTTTGGCCTTCTGATAGTAGATCGCCAGTTTATGTAGGGAGATCGCCGGTTTCAATTTATTTGGCTGTATTTTGTTTAAGTTTTGGAAAAATATACTGGTTATGTATTAAACTCCCTGCGAGGAGAAACTTATTTATTTATATAAAATTTTGCTCACCTCAATCTATTTGTCACCTTTACTTTCATTTTATATTTATTTCAAAGTAATCTGGAGGGATGTTATAGTAATCGGTCAGGAACCCTGTCTCCACCAACTCAGCAAGCTGACGCCCCAACGCCAGGCAGTTACGGAGTGTATGTCCATAAGCTTGATGGAATTCACACCACTCATCCTTCCTCCCTCCAAGTACCCTGTCGGTTTTCTCTGGCACATGGAGTCTTGCTGCCACAGCAGGGATGGCGATCAGCTCCGCCAAACTTATCATGAAATCATACCTGGGGGGTGCGTTGCTTGCACGCCCCCCTGGTCTGGTCCTTCCTTGGTGCATAAGGGCGAGACCTTCTCTGCTCCTTCCTCCCTTCCTTGATCTCATGCACCCGCGCTTGTTGCTGCTGATTCCCCTGACCTCCACGTGGCTTCGACGGTGCAACACTTCCTCTCTTCTCAGAGACCTCTGTCTCTGCTACTATGTGTGCCACCGCACGTCGCCGTATCTCGGTGAAGGTGGCCGGGTGGCTCCTGATGAGCGATTCACTGAAAGGACCAGGGAGGACACCTCTCTTGAACGCATGCGCCAGCATGTCCTCATCCTTGCTGGGCAATCTCACCACCTGCGCCCCAAAGCGATTGAGGTAGTCCCTCAACGGCTCCCCCTGATACTGGCGCACGTCAAACAGGTCGTAGGACACTACTGGCGCAGGTCGGTTAATGATGTACTGCTCCGTGAACAGCTTCGTGAACTGATGGAAGGAAGTGACGTGGCCCTCTGGCAGGCTCACGAACCACTCCATAGCCACTCCGCTCAGCGTGCTCATGAACATCTTGCAGTACACAGCATCTGAACCTCCAGTCAGCATCATCTGAGTGTGGAAGGCTGTCAGGTGTGCTTCTGGATCTTCCGCCCCCGTGAACGACGCTTTCAGTCCCACCAGATTGGGAGGCACCACCGTGTTCATGATTTCGGGGGAGAAAGGCATAGGGAATGCTCTCGGAGGCGACGGTGGCGTCGACGTCCTCTCTTCAGCTGCGCGCTCCCTCTGCGCCTGCAATTCCCTATGCAGCTCTTCATTCATACGGTTCAACTCTTCGTTTCTTCTCTGCGATGCAGTCAGCTCTGCACGCATCCTCTCTTGCTCAACTCTCGATTCCGCGACGCTATCTTGCAGCGCGCGCATCATCTCCACTACCTGCGCCATGGTAACGGCTCCTTCTTCAGCAGATGCCGCAGGTGTGGTTTGCCTGGTTCTTCTACTCATCTCCTCTGCACTTCGACGTTACTTCACTTCGACGAAATGATCAAGGAGCTCAAGGAAACCTCAAGAAACCTCACGAAACTGCGATGTGGATGGGAACCAGATTTACACGTGCCCCACGGTGGGCGCCTAATGTTCCGGCCGCTTGACTCGAACGTGGAGGACTGCCTCGTCACTCCTTCGTCTAGCCCTCTGTTCTGCAGGAACGCTCCAAGAACCACCGCCGGAACTCCAAACGCTGCCTGCAAAACACACAGACGACGCCTCTAGCGGCCGTTGTAGCTCCGACGCTCAAGTCAGGCAACAGGAACACCAAAACTATATTTGAATCTCTCTGTGAGACCCGTGTGAAACTGTGAACTCTCAAATGTGTAAGCTGTAAGAATCTGTGAAAAAAACCTCCCCTCTCAATTTCGTTAAGAGTTTGTATATATACCTGAGTCTTTCTCTCTCCTGACGGTTATTCCTCTTGACACGTGGATAACATCTGGTCGTACACGTGTCACCATCTGAAGTATCTGCAGCTGAAACGTTACTTCCACTGTGCCCCTGCGACTAAGTTATCCACACAGGGAGTAGCTTAGTACGCAGGCTACTCTGGGCGCAACCTTAACATGGCGAGCTGGTTAACCCTAGGCATTGCAGCTCACACTACACATGGTGGCAGATATGCCACTTATCCTCTGTACTTAGACCATACAACAAGTGCTTGCCAAGTCTTCTCAAAGACCCGACGATGTGCTCTTTCGGCGACTTGCTGACCACCTGATCTCCCAACCTTAACACACGACGATCATGTGCAATCTGGGCGATTACTGATCCATACCGGCGACGAGCGATTACTCATCCTCAAGCCGATAGGCGATTACTCACCTCAAGGCGATAGGCGATTACTCACCATCACAGGCGACAGGTGATTACCATTCTGAGTGATCGCCTCCCTGATTCGCCTGCTATCCTCTACCACGTGTTGCTATGTGAATGGTCCACGTGGTCAACTGCTGCTGACGTCATCGGCTACCGATGACCGACCGGATCAGGGTCCATCTCCTCGGGGACTTAGTTTGGACTTCCTTTGAGTGGGAAATCTATCTTTTCGAAGATGAAGCCAAACTAAGTCTCCTTCCTCAAAAATCATTTCTCTCTTCCCCTTATTGTGGTAAATGAACCCTACGCTATTGAAATTATAAATAAATTGAAATTAATTGATACTCAGCTCCTATGGCTTGGGCTTTACTCCTTGTGGTCCTCTAAGGGGTCTTTGAATATGTAGAGAAAAGTTTCTCTACCATCAGTAGCAGAGTTCAACTCTTCTTGAATCCTCTTTGCCATGGACCTAGTTGTTGGGCTTGATCTTGGGCTTAGGCTTGGGCTTGGGCCTCTTCCATCATCCCCTTCTTCTTGAGAGGATCTGTACTCAGATCTACAGGGTTGTCCTTAGATGCTTTGTTTGAATTTGAAGATGGATTTAAAGGGATGAATTTGAGATGATTTGAAGGAAAAGTGTGAAGAAAGTGAGGTTGTTTGAATTAAGATAGATAGAGTTGAAAGTGTAAGAAAAGTTTATGAATATTTATGAGTGATGTGATAAGTGTGATTGAAATTATATATTTTTTTTAAATGAAAAAAGGCAAGATTCTAAGTTTGTCCTTGTATTTAAAAATTGTTAAAAAATGAATTTTATTTATTTATTTATGGATTATAGTTGTTTTCCATTAAAACAATATTTTCAGTAATTAAAACATTATTTTTGATATTCTGTTAGAGTTAACTTCGAAAAAAATATGAATTATGTAAAATATTCAAAAGATGTTTATGATTATTAGAAACTTACTTGGTTCAATTAAAAAAATTGTAACTGTGGATTATTTATTTATGAATAGTTGTTTACAATTAAAAGATTATTTCTGGTACTTTGTTGGAACTTTAATTGTGTAAACGAAAATTTTTCCGTGAAAAATTGGAAATGCATTAAATTATATGTTGAAGCGAAATTCATAGATAAAGTTTATGCATAATAAATATTAAAAAACATATATTACAAATATATTATATATATATATATATATATATATATATATATATATATATATATATATATATATATATATAAAGAACATGAAATAAATAATAATAATAATGTTCCAAAAAATGATATTAATGATACATTGAAATATGTATCATTCAAAAGACTCTCGGAAGTCAGTTGTTGCAAGTTACCAATCCGACCATGAATCCTATCAAAACGTGTGCTCATGTTGTCGAAACGTGTGTTCATGATCAGAATCATAGTCTTAATGGAATTCCAGTCCAAATTTGTGGTAACATTGTAGAGTAACCCTGCATTGAGTCCTAGGGTGCATTGCCATGAACATCCTCCTCCAGAATGGTTGAGTTAGCATCATTTGCATCATCTTCGTCATCCTCTGGTCATTGTTGTCATGCTGCCAAACACCATGTACATGATGGGTATTTAACTTCTTCAATGTTTTTTCCCAAAAAAGTGGGACCATCCAAGCTCGAAACATGATTCCAGTGATAAATTGATTTCAAATACATTCATCATCCATGAGATGAGCATGACACAGGGAGGAGACATGTTGTTATCTTGACATTTGATCATGTGTTGCATTATGTAATGGGGCCAATTAATCCTGATATTATTCTTTATTGCCCATAACATGAAAATATCTTTGTTTTGTAATTGAGAATAATTAATTTGGCGAGTACTCAAAATGTGAACAAACGTGTAGTGAAGTAGTCATTCATTGATTGACAGGCCACCTACATTCCTGACATTTTGAGTCTACATCCTTGCTAATGTCGTATCACGGTTGTAGTTCAACTGCTCAGGAAGGATTGCAACATTCAATTGAAGTCCTCGGTACCTCAATTTAACCAACAACATCCAATATGCAGGGTGTACAATCCTTTTCCAGTTGTCCTCAGAACAGAGGATACTATCATTTGCGATCCTAAGATTTTTATAAAATACTCTAATGATATCCTCAAAAACATCCATATATCAACATCAAAAATTGTTTCAATCCTTGATGTTCTAAATGATTTTGAAACTCAAACCCTGTTGAGTCAAAGAACTCGAAATTGATTACTTTAGGGGGCATGATTAATCTGTGACAAAACACCCTTCCAAACTCCACCCTCTAGTCTTGCTTAGAAAAAAACTGAGATTGATTAAGGACGTCCTCAATACAAGGAATTGGTGCATCAGGAACTGAATCATCTGCATGGGTTTTTCATTTACTCGGTGACTATGAGGTCTCTTCGAAGATGAGGATGTCATTCTTACAAAACTCAAATAATTTATTTGTAGACATCAATGAACATTTTCATACAATTTGATGATAACAACCAAAACAACCATATAACATAAAATAAATAAATAGATATATAATTGCAAGCTTCATACTGGTAGGAATATACTATATTTAAATTAAAAACAACAGTCAATTCGTGTCATAAATAACATTACAGATCCAATAACAAAAACAACTTTGCATAATTAAATACAAGAACATTGTATATAGTTTAAGTACTACCAATCTTTACCTTAATGAGCTTTCTCATTCATTGCTCGAGGGGCATGGCAAAGAGTTGCTTCACCATATTAAGGTGAGCACACATGAAGTCATAACAATTATCTAATACATCTTCATCCTATATGTTTATCTGCACTAACATTTTCCAGATATCAGATTCAGAGTATTGGAAAGTGGCAGTATGACGGAATGTGTGAGTGTGTTCACAGAATATTTCATTGCGTTCTTCTTTGCAAGTACATGTCAACTATTACATTGGAAATTTTCTTCCGCAAATTTGGACACTCGCTGCAATGGCATGGATTGTCACTCAATAATATCACACTACCTATTTGTATGTGTGCTTTCCCTCCCAAGGAAATCAGTGAATCCCTCAAGCCTTATATTAAGCTAGTCAAATTGCACGTCAAAAACCTCCACGATGGGGGATTTTCTTTTTAAACCCCTGGAGGA
The DNA here is from genome assembly GCA_013389735.1 of Phaseolus lunatus. Taxonomy (NCBI): domain Eukaryota; kingdom Viridiplantae; phylum Streptophyta; class Magnoliopsida; order Fabales; family Fabaceae; genus Phaseolus; species Phaseolus lunatus. The sequence continues at coordinate 36,266,845 of CM023864.1, read as the reverse complement.
AGAAGTACCACCTGATGGTTGAGATGGTGCCGATGGGCTGTCAGAGTCGGACTAGGGCTGGATGGGTAGCATGATTAGCCCCCATAACTTCTCCATCAAGTCATAATGCCTGATGAGATTAATGCGCCACTTTGCAATTGAGGGTTGCCTGAAAATAATTACATTGATATTCATAGTCATTAGTGGTTAATGTATATATGGTGAACTATGGGATTAATATCTTAGTTGTATCAAGACATCCCACACTTCATCCTCAGCCTCAAAAAGTTCTGAAGTTTTGTTCCATGCAAAACCACTAAGTCCACTAAATAGACCATGGACCTTGCGCCATCTATCCATTCTAACATTGTTCTTGACATTGTTCTTTGTAATCCCTACCAATCCATTCTAACACAGGGATTTCAAAATGTTAATGTAACCTTGCGTCATACAATTGCCATCAATTCGGTTATCCAATTGTGCCTCATTGACCATGGCACTTAGCAGTCGAAATTCCATGTCCACAATCCATTTTGTGTGTTCATGGATGCTTGCAAAAGAATCCCGATCAATACCCTTTCCACAATCCATGTTAAAACTTAATTAAAAAACTTGAACTTTCGGAATAACAAAAATAGTTGCATACCTAAATATTCATAAAGACTGAATGTCAACATTAAACCAACAAATTGTTCATACAAAAATATAAATATTGATTACATAAAATTAATTATTACAATAATTTGTCCACATTTCATTCACTATAATATCCAAAATGTGTGACCCTAGCCTATAGTCATCCTCACGAGTTTGTGAGTGTGACCCATATATATCTCCTTCCATCCACTCACGCTCAACTTCTTTGAGCAAAAACTCATCATTAACAACCATGTGAAGGATGTTATAAAGAATACAACATGATAAAACAATATTTGTCAGTGTCTGTTGGAGATCCCATATGGACTAAAGATAAGGACATAAGTATATAAGTGGGTGCAAACCTCATCTTACAAGCCAATTTAATAAGGTTGGGTTAGGATTAAACTCCACTTCTTAATATTGTATCAAAGTCATTTAGAGTCTATCCTAGCGAGTGTTTGTTGGGCTTATTAGGCCACCCACTATCGAACCACCCATAATATATAGTCCCATGTACGAGTTGGAGGGTCTCGACATGAGAGGGGTGTGTTCGAGATCACACATTTGTTGGGTTTATTAGTGTCTAAGTTCAAGAGGGGGGTGAATTGAGCTTATAAGATTTTCAAACAAATTTAGGTTTTTACCATAATAGAGCAAAAGAATCAATTTATTTTGGAAATAACAGATTTATTTTTCTTATTACTTTATCAAGACAGTGTTTCAGTTATATTCTTTCTGGATATTAAGAGAATTCAGCAGCAAGCAATGTATCACATTAAAAAGCAAAGATGAAACCAAGAATTGAAATAAGAAACAAACTTGATTATTAAACCTCACACCAAAATAAATCGTGACAATTGATTTGTTTTGTTTTAACAGAAGGATTACTTTTAACACAACCAAAGCAAAAACACAGTTAAGTACAAACTGTTCAAATTGTTTTTCAAAATATAAAGAGCAGTATGAACACACCCAGAAAGAATAGATTCAATTTTAATTGAACAGATTTATTTTATGGCAGATCAACACAAGAACTTGTAACTGACTGCAGAGATTAAGAGATATTGAACACCACACGTTTATACTGGTTCACTCAATAAGAGCTAGATCCAGTCTCACCTTATCCAAGGTGAAATCCACTAAAAATAGTACAAATCAATTACAAAACCTTAAGTTCTTGAACCCTACAAGAACAAGGCACACCAAGCTGAAAAACACTATTTCAGCACAATCAACACTTCAACAAGAAGTGTTCTACAATCACTATTACAAAGAAAAGAATGATGGAATCGAATACACCTGAAAAGAGAATGCAAGAAATTGAAAAACCAGTAGAACCGATTGCAGCACACTAGTGACAGCACCTCCACCAAGCTTAAGGTTCACAAGAACAAGCACACTTTGAGGTCTTTTGAAAACTTTTTCAAGAACACATGCAAATCCTTTTCAACTCACTGAAATACTTTTAATCTCTTTTTTAAACTTGATTGCTCAGCATTCTTTCAAGTGAGATGATCCTCTCTTTATATAAGAAGCGATTTATAATAGATTTTCAAAAATAGTTAAAATACTGTTATAAAAAGAACATATTTGAAAATAAAAAGAACAAGTTTATTTTCAAAAAGACAAAGAGAGATTTTAAAATGTTGTAGCTCAGTATTTTTATAGCAGAAGAGACTGAGCCAAGCTTCTTGGTGCAAAAACAAAGTTATGAAAAAAACTTTAAAAGCAAGGCACCAGTTAAAAAAGAATATATTCTTTTAAGGAACAACACATTCATTTTTTGTGTAGTAAAGCTTATTTTGAGAAAAGCTTAAGGTGGTTTTTCAGAAAACCATGAATATTTTCGTGTGCTTGATCTAACCACCTTGACAAGGCAAATGAGGTAGGTCATGCAGCAAAAGGCTACCTTTAAACTCATCCTTAGCTATATACAAGACCTCCTTAGTACAATATGACAAGCTTCAAAGCAAAACACAACATTTGCTACATCAAACACTTATATAGTCTTCAAGGAGCATCATCCACTTTCAACAACATTGACTAGAGATAAGGATATTTCAAAGTATATAAGTGGGTGCAAACCTCACCTTACAAGATGATTTTATAAGGTTGAGTTAGGATTAAAGTCCACTTCTTAATAAAGATTAATGAGGATATGTTCTGTTAGCTATAATTGGAAATCGTTTTTTGAGGACACCAAATGTTCTTTCAATAACATTTTTAAGCGATGAATGGCGAAGATTAAACAACTCACATGCATTTTGTGGACCTCTTTAGGAGTACTCTTTCAGATGGAATCGAACTCTACGATATGGTGTTATGACTTGGGGTTTCAACATAAGACCTGTGTCTCCAAAATAGTATTTACCTTACAACCATCCATTCATAGTTATTAATTATAAGTACTATGCCAGAATCAATATTATGCACTCCAAAACACACTCAAATCACCTTGTAGAATGACCAATGGGTCTTCTCATACAACAAATTCATCCTTCAAAATCCTCGAATTAGAGGTTATTTCTTCCCACTAGCGAGAACATATGTGAATTTCATGTTAAAATCACAAGTTGGCCAGTCTTTTCTTCTGCGAAAATGAGGAGCATCCGATCCTAGGACTTTGACACAAACATGAGTGCCATTTATGACACATAAACAGTCCTAATAGATAAAAAATTCATATTCATAAATAACAAAACCTCATACATTAATTAATTATTGTTGTACTGTATCTCAGATTTGATAGGTTGTTCTTCATGACCATTTGTTCTTCTTAAAATATGAGGTAAAAAGGTGGTGGAAGCTATGGATGATATGGGTCAAGGATGACTCATATAGAGCTATGGGTTCCTTGTAGGTGCATGAAAGGTATGGAGAGTGATAGGTTAGGCCAAATCACTTGGAGGAAGGTGAAGATGAAGATCAAAGTGTCTAACCCAGAGAGACTAGACAAAGAGTAGAAGCTAGCATAATTTTGGCAGCATTTACTCATATAAATTGATCTTAAAAAAACACGAGACAAAGCACCCTATTTATAGGAGATGGTGCCTTGGAGAGTAAGGAGCAAGGGTAAGATGGGGAATACATAAAAGAGGGGGCTGCTAGGGTGTTGACTAAAGGTCAATGCAGCCCCTTAGCATGCTTCTAGAAGGTAGGGCCACATTCCTACCCTAAAAGGCCTAGGTACAAGCTAAATTGTTAAATACACCCCCTATTGTGCTAAATGAACCCTACTCTACTGAAATTACAAATAAACTGAAATTAATTGATGCTCAGCTCCCATGGCTTGGGCTCTACTCCTTGTGGTCCTCTGAGGGGTCTTTGAATATGTAAAGAAAAGTTTCTCTGCCATCAGTAGCAGAGTCCCAATCTTCTTAAATACTCTTTTCCATGGACCTAGTTGTTGGGCCTGAGCTTGGGCTTAGGCTTGGGCTTAGGCCTCTTCCATCAAGATTGGTACCTTAAAGTATGAAAAAATGAATTTTGTTTAAGATATGAGGTTGCACCTCGATCCCCGCTGATTGAATTAAGAAATTTTCGTCTAACATCAAAATTGCATTCAAAACATTATGAAAGTGACAAGACATTATTTTTCTAGATCAATGAAAAAAGAACGAAACACTTTGATTCTTCACATTATGACCAATGATATGCAAAAATTTAGCCACTTGTTTTTGAACTGTTGATTGGAATGCATCTTTTACAATCCTCATTCCTCTTGTTCATTGACATAAATGAATAAATGCTTCCGGACCCATGCAAACAACATCTTCAGTGTGGACCAAGTACGACATTAATTCTTGTCGACAACGCTCTTTTTGTGGAATGGACTTTGGTATGACGTTATTTGTTTTCGTTAATAGATGCAACATATTTAATCCATATGTGACCATTCAAAGGATTTTCATTATTGCTTCCTGCATCTGCAATTTGATTTGTTCTTGTATGTGTGTAATTATTTTGAAGTCCACATCAACAACATCAGAATTAATGTCATTCGTGCTAAACATCTCGACATCGTCTAAATACATAAACCAATGATTATCATTATTCATGGTCATAAATCCTTTAACATAAGCAACCATATAAGTTTAATTACAACATCAAAACAACCATAAGTATATGGTTAGGGTTAGGGTTTGGGTTAAGGCTTTGTTGATGATTTGAGTTTAGGCTAGGGTTAGAGTTAGGGTTTATGCTTATGGTTTGGGATAGGGTTAGGGTCAAGGTTTAGGCTAGGGTTTGTTCTTTATGTTAGGGTTAATGTTTGAGTTAAGGTTAGGGTTAGGATTGGGGGTAGAGTTTGGGTTTGGGGTTATGGTTATTGTTTAAGGTTTGGTGTAGGGTTTTGGGTGAGGTTTGGGATTGATTTGGGTTAGGGTTAGTGTTTGAGTGATGTTGCTGTGATGGTTAGGGTTAGGGTTGAGGATATAAATTGGGTTTGGGTGAGGGTATTGTGGGTTATGATTAGTGTTCACAATGTCACCTTTGGGTATTTGAGTACAAGTACACAAAATTAAAACAACAAACAACACTATTATAACTAATTATACAACACTATTAAATTACATATTACAAATAATGTAAAACATAACCCAATTCAACCACATAAACATACTCTTGAGTACAAAAGACATATATCTCACATCTTTCAATATAATTTTTTTTTATCCATACAAAAAATTATTTCTCACATCTTTCAACAATTTTTTTTTTAATTTTCTCAATATCTAAAGAATGAAATTAGTAACTTAACACATTCTACTAAACCAAAATAGAACAAAAATACATTCAAATTACTTCATCATCATAACATATAAAAAAATCATGCCAATTTCATTATATGAAAGTTAAAGACTTACATGCACTATAGGGGTATCAAGCTCTTCAGACGATGATTTTCTAAGATCCTTAACTTGTATTCACACTATCACAGACACGAACACCACACCAGCACCACAGGTCCACCATGTTTGGACCAAACAAGAGGAGGACAACCAGCTACACAAAATAGAATAAAGAAAAGAACATCACTTCATACAAACGAAACCACTTAATCCCAGATGCACCTAAGAAATAAGACTGCCAACTTTGAAAGCATCCAATCATGCACCAAATGGACCAAATCATATTCATAAAATTTGAAAAACATGCAAGATAATAAATTATGTGGAGAGGATAATTGATTATCCACTTAAAAGACATATAAAATTGATTATGGCGTACCTGTAATTGATGTTCACTAAAAAAACCAAGGATAATCGATTATCTAACTCTACAAAGGCTCAAGAACATCAATTATGTGAGTAAAAAAAAACCAACATCGATTATGGACACCAAAACATCGATGTTCACTTAAAAACACCTTGTAATCGATGTTGTGTGTATTCAATTGTAATGGAACATCGACTATGAACTAGAAATATTAGCATAATCGATTATCTTAAACAAATGATCGATTTTGGTTCCTTCACATTTTCTATCCAAAAAGTGATCACTGGATTTGTGTTCTTACCTCAATGATCTAACACCAAACCACCAAAGATGGTCTATGAAACCAGAAAAACACCAACGAATACACACCAAAGCACCACGAAAGTATAAACTCCACAACCCAAAAGCTTTAACACAACAACACAAATTGCCTCATAGACCATAACAATCATGCTTATACTTGCCAACAAACTGATCTACCTTCATTGATGACTATTTAAGAACTCCAACAAGAACCCAGCCACCCAATTTAAATGGTCAAAGAATCATGTGTCCAGGAATCAAAGTTGTGCATGGTTACTGATGTGAGTTGATTTTATATTCATTTCATTTGTAACACTTTGTTAAGAATTGGATCAAGATTCTTAGAGCAATTAGAGTGAGTCATCGAGAGAAAATCCTCATTGGACATTAACTTAGCAAGTGCTAAGTAGATGTGAAGGTTCATTTCTAAAGGTCCAAGAGAAAAACACATGAATAGGTGACTTTTCTTGATGAACAATGATAGAAACCGAATGGGTAATCATAAGAACAGCAACATAAACTCAATAAGAACACAAGAACAACACAAGAACATAAGATTTGAAACAAGAACACAACAAGAATTGAAACTATCAATAGAAACAAAACAAGGATCAAAACCCACTAATGGAAATTCAAGAACTCAACATAGAAATGCGTAAAAATGGAAACCGAATAGAAAACAACAACAAATGACATGTTTGAACCCATTAAAATGAGAAAAAAATTACAGCAATTGAAAGAGGACATAAAAAAGAAGAGATTGAACCGAATAAAATTGAAAACAAACAAGTAGAACACAAATGGGTAATTTTGGAAGATAGAAGGGAATGGACTTATGTAGTTGTAGCCATGGAGGGAGATGCTTCACGCCACTTGGAGGGTGGTTATTCTAAGATGAGTGAGGAGTGCCGCCACTTGAGAGTTCCCAAAGCTCACAAGATAAGACATGGAAGAAGAGAAAGAGAACTAGTCTCACAAACTCTCTCACAACAATTCAAGATAGTTTCTCTACTTCAATTTTCAACTTGTATTACAAGGAACCAAGCACTCCTATTTATAGCAAGGAGAACCGATCATGTTACAAGGGAGAATGAGTGGGAAGAGTCACCCTTGTAGCTCCTTGTAGCTCCTAAGAGAGAAAGGAGTAGGAAGAGTCACTTCTTCCATTTTTTCCTAAAAAAATGCGCCTAAATGCCTTACAATGAGAGGTATCTTTTGGTTTTCCTCTTTTGGCATTGTCCTGAGACTATTTCTATATTATTTACAAAATTTATGCAAGGGTAATTTCAAAAAGAGATAGCATTTGATGCTCTTTACCCAAAACTTTAGCCTTGCTCCTTGTGATTCTTTGAGGTATGAAGGATTTTAAGCTAGTTTGTCCTTGAGCTTCTTGGGCTTGAACCTCACTTTCCTCTTCTACTTGATCTCCATCATGTTCCCTGGGTTGGAGAGAATTCGCCCACGATTTTTGAAGACTTGCAGAAAAGGGAGTTAGATCACTGATATTAAAAGTATGACTACGAAGAAAAGTATCAGGCATATCTAACTCATAGGCATTATCATTAATCCTCTTGATGACCTGAAAAGGACCATGTCCACGAGGCATAAGCTTTGACTTTCTTTGAGTTGGGAATCTATCCTTTCTCAAATGGAGCCAAACCCAATCACCAGGTTCAAAGATTAATGCCTTTCTCCTTTTGTTGGCATTTTCAGCATACTGGCCAACTTTCTTCTCAATTTTTAGCATGATGTGATTATGCAAGTCTTTTATAAAAGAAGCTTTTTCAAATCCATCCTTGCATAAAACATCATCAAGTACAGGAATTGGAAGAAGATCCAGAAGTGTTAAGGGATTGAAACCATAAACAACCTCAAAAGGAGAATGGGATGTGGTAGAATTTACTATTCTATTATAAGCAAACTCAATGTGAGGTAGTAAATTCTCCCATACCCTAGGATTCCTAGAAATAAAGCATCTCAACATTTGACCCAAATTTCTATTAACCACCTCAGTTTGACCATCAGTTTAGGGGTGACAAGTAGTAGAAAACAAGAGTTTTGTGCCAAGTTTGCCCTATAAGGTCCTCCAAAAGTGGCTTAAGAACTTAGAGTCTCTATCAGAAACAATGCTTCTAGGAATGCCATGTAATCTAACAACTTCCTTAAAGAAGAGATTTGCAATATAACAAGCATCATCAACTTTGTGGCATGGTATAAAATGAGCCATTTAAGAAAATCTATCCACAATCACAAAGATAGAATCCATTCCTTTTGATGTCTTGGGAAGACCTAAGATAAAATCCATGGAAATATCTACCCAAGACATTGTAGGAATTGGAAGAGGGGTATACAAGCCATAGGGTTGCACTTTAGACTTAGCCTTTCTACATGCTATACACTTATCACAAAAGCTATGTATGGATTTTCGCATGTGTGGCCAAAAGAAAAGCTCATGCAATGTATCTAATGTTTTGGCTACCCCAAAATGCCCCATTAATCCACCTTCATTTGCTTCTCTAAGAAGAGATTGTCTAATAGAACCATGTGGAACACAAAGTCGTTTGCCTTTAAAAAGAAAGTCATCTAGGATAAAAAATCTTTGTGTCCACCTTTAGAACACTCTTGATAGATGAGAGAAAAATCAAGGTCATCATGATAAAGTTCCTTTATGTGATCAAAACCAAGAAATTGAACATCTAAAAGATTTAACAAGGTATATCTTCTTGAAAGCGCATCTGCCACAACATTTATTTTACCTTGTTTGTGTTTGATCACATAAGAAAATTGCTCAATGAATTCCACCCATTTAGCATGCCTCTTATTAAGCTTGCTTTGGCCTTTCAAATATTTAAGAGATTCTGATTACTATGTATCACAAATTCTTTAGGAAAAAGATAGTGTTGCCAATTGTGCAAAGCTCTAACAAGTGCATATAACTCTTTATCATAAGTGGAATAGTTGAGATGGCTTCCTTTCAATTTCTCACTAAAATAAGCTATGGGGTGGCCCTCTTGAAGGAGAACAACCCCAATGCCTATATTAGAAGCATAACATTCAATTTCAAATGTTTTAGCAAAGTTAGGAAGGGCTAAGATGGGAGTCTTAGTCAATTTTTTTTTCGAAGTTTCAAAAGCTTTTTGTTGCTCTTCTCCCCACTTAAAAACCACATCCTTATTTACTATTGCATTGGGTGGTGCGGCAATTGTACTAAAGTCTTTCACAAACCTTCTATAGAAAGAAGCAAGGCCATGAAAGCTTCGTACTTCATTCAAATTGGTGGGTGTAGGCCAATGTTGAATTGCTACAACCTTTGATTGGTCTACATGCACCCCTTTACACTAGTGCAAAATGAATAAAAGAATGCTCTTTATTTAGTGCGGCTTTGCGCTCACACACATTCATAAAAAACGTGGTGGCATTTTTTAAATTAATTTGATTTACAAATGCGGCTATTTGTATATCCGCATTTGTAAATCAAAGCTTTTTTATTTACAAATGCGGCTAAATGTAAAACCGCATTTGTAAATCAAGGCGCTTGATTTACGAATGCGGCTATACAAATAGCCGCATTTGTTAATCATTTTTTACCCTGAATTTTGAAGCGCGCCACACTTTCATATTTCTCCTCTTTTCTTTCGTTTGCACGGTTCTTGCGCTCGCGTACGCTTGGAGTTCATCTCTTCTTCTGCATCTTCATTAATTTGTGTCATTGTGAGTTTCTTGAATCGCTTTCTTCCTTTGCATCTTCACTACGTATAAAATTTTTTCGTTTTGCTTATAATTGTTTTTTTCCCTTGCATTGGTGGTTGAAGGTGTTGTTTCATTGGCTTCGCTGCTCCACCACCGCTTCCGCTGCTGTCGCCATTGTCGGTGCTCCCTTACCACTCTTCACCACCAATGTTCATTCCCATACAAGGTTGGTGTGGTTTTTTAAATTTTTTGAATTTTTCTTTTATATTTTGAATTAATTTTTTTTATGTATTATAATTTGTATATTTTAAATTTTATATTATTTAGTATTTATTATATTTTGAATTTGAAGTTATATTCTGAAGCATTTACAAGTGCGGCTCTAACAAATAGCCGCACTTGTAAATGGTATTTATAAATGCGGCTAAATAGCCGCATTTGTATATCTTCGATTTACAAGTGCGTGCTGATCAAATGCGACTATATAGCCGCATTTATAAATTTAAAATAGCTGCACTTGTTCTATGTTTCTGCACCAGTGTTATAACTTACAACAAACCCTAGAAATTCTATATGATCAAGCCCAAACATACATTTAGCAAGGTTAGCATACAAATGTTCCTTCTTAAGGGTTTCAAGAACTTCCCTAACATGCAAATTGTGTTGTTCCAAAGACAAGCTATATATGAGGATATCATCAAAATAAACTACAACAAACTTGCCAATGAATGCTCTTAAAACATGATGCATGAGTCGCATGAAGGTTGTAACGCCCCTTATCATCCACTCATACATATATAATATGAAATAACATTGAAATAAAAGATTATCAAAATTAACATATGTATATATATTATAAGATACATCCACCCCATACAATGTATTTCAAAATAATATCCTTTCTCTAGGGAATTTTAATACATAACCATCCAGTGTTTCCAATAAAACAAAAATATAGCATAAGAACAGGCGATCTCCTTGTCCAACCACTCACTGAGGAGCTCTACTACCTGCAACATCATCTGCTCCTGTGTAAATTACACACGATCATCACAGTTTTAAAGGAAACAACCACAAAAAAAAACAAGGGGTAAGCTAGCTATTCAAAAAAAACTTGAAACTTGAAGTACGAAACTTTAAAATCAACATAAATCAGCTTTTAAACACCCACATAAAATCCATCTTCTTTCTCATTCATATCACACAACCATCAAGTGTCTATCAACAATTTTCAATATTCATCTTTCTCACGTCAGAATTCCCACTGACTCACAACACATAGACACTTGACTCTACTTCCGGAAGACTCGTGCATTGACTCAGACTCAGAGATCTGCACCTGTCATACTACACCACTGTGAATCCACACAAGGTCGCTGTGAATCCACATAGCCATGCGCATAAATAAATCTCAATATCATCACTCTCCCAGTATGACAGGGTTAATTCATAGAACAGGTCAAGTTAGTTATCTTTCAAACAACTTACCCATTCATATGAACCTCCTTCGACTCTCAACACCTGAATAACTTCATCTATGTGATTCCATTATCTTAGGAGAGTCAGGATATGTAAGGACCTGAAATTTATTGGAATGAAAGAGTATGTTTTAAGTAAATTCTAAGTATGTTTTATCTAAGTTAAAAAGGAAGGAAAGTGTAGTCTAGAAAAAACTATAAGAGTTCCTTGTTTATACATCATCGCCGGTCGCCTAGACTACACGTCATCGCCTGGGCGCGAGGCATGCAGGCGTCGCCAGGGCGCGATGCATGCGGGCATCATCGGGGGGGGGGGTGAGACATCGGTCGTTCGCCAGGAAGAGGTCATCAGCGGTTTTTCTTCGCGCGAGAGGTCATCAGTGGTTTGTCCTCGCGCGAGAGGTCATCAGCGATTTGTCTTCGCGCGAGAGGTCATCAGTGGTTTGTCCTCGCGCGAGAGGTCATCAGCGGTTTGTCTTCGCGCGAGAGGTCGTCAGTGGTTTGTCCTCGCGCGAGAGGTCATCAGCGGTTTGTCATCGCGCGAGAGGTCATCGGTGGTTTGTCTTCGTGCGAGGTCATCGGTGGTTCGTCTTCGCGCTGGTAGCCATCGGCGAAAGGTCATCGCGCGGTGCTTAGTTACACACCGAGAACGTAGGACCTAGACTCCCAGCAAGAGACGTTCTGCACGCGCGCCACGTAGACGAAAAGGTGGTTCAGAATAGTGACCTCATAGCGTAGCCTGCGCAGAGGCATGCTTAGTAGTACTGTGCAGCGAAGCGTACACGCAAACTTCCCTGCAGAGTGGGTGGTGGCAGCTGCTTTTGGAGGGATAAGTTGGTTTAAGTTACTGAAATCCACTACTGAAGAGGAAGAAAACGTTGTTGTAGTCGAAGAGAGAAAGAGTGAGTTCCCTCCTCCGCGTTGTGATTTCAGCCTCTCCACACAAGAGTACGACGAGAAGCAACACCATTGGAGCACTTGGGTAGTCCTCTGTAAGTTCTTCAGACCAGACGCAAAAAACAGAGCCAAGGTATTCTGCAAGCTTCGTTGGATTTCGAAGCTCCTGGTGGTTGCACAAGTCCAGGTAAGGGAAGCTAGACCTCTTTTTCCATACAAGCCACAGTGTAGCTATCTCTGGAGTGAGGGCGACGTGGTCGCCATTTTTGTTTTCATCTGCGTAAAGTGCTCTGTTTGTGTGCTTGGGCGACGTGGTCGCCGGTTTTATATACAGTTTTCGAAACACCCTGTTTTTGAACTAGATCGCCGGTTTTGGCGCTGTTTTGCGAACTCCTTGTGTTTGATGTTGTTTTGAGAACTGCTTGAGATTTACATGAGATATTCGAAAATATGAATCCTTTGAAATGGCTATTGCTGTGATTGAAATCATTCTTTTAAGTGTGGCATGATGTCTTTGAATGCTGTGAATGTGGGATCGAGGCATAGTATTTTCAGGAAAGAAAATACCGTGTAAGATCTTGTGGTAGGTGCATTGATCGGTGATTCCTAAGGGGATATCCTGACTCTGCTGAGGTAATGGAATCACGTAGAGGAAGTTACTCAGTTGTTGAGAGTCGAAGGAGGTCTATATGATGGGCGTCTCGTGTGAAAAAGAACGAGCTCCGTCTGTCCTATGGATTAACCCTGTCATACCAGGAGAACTATGGTAACATTGAGATGATATATGCGCATGCTGTGTGGATTCACAGCGACCCTGTGTGGATTTCACAGTGGTGTGGTATGACAGGTGCAGATCTCTGAGTCTAATCAACGCACGAGTCAATCCGGAAGTAGTGTCAAGTGTCTTGTGTGGTGAGTCAGTGGAAAGTCTGACATGTGAAATGAGAAACTTGAATATTGATAGACACTTGATGCTGTATTGTGAAATGGAATGACTATGGGTGAATGTTGTGAAATGTGATTTTGGGCGATCAGCTGAATGCTATGAGCAGCTCTACGTTTTACATGGATATTTTGGAACTTGGTTTACTTGGATTTTCATGTTCTTGATTTAAACTTCTTTTAAATTATCTAGCTTACCCTTTTATCTGTTATTGTGGTTGTTTTCTCAAAACTGTGATGATCGTGTAATTGTTACACGGGAGCAGATGATCTTCCAGGAAGAAGAGCCCTCTAGTGAGTGATCGCCGAGGAGGAGATCGCCGGTTTTCTGTCTCTATCGGGTGATCGCCTGTGTCTGCCTCCATCGGGTGATCGCCTGTTTTTTTTCTGTCTTGATAGGAGATCGGTCTCGTCCGATAGGAGATCGGTTTCTTCCGATAGGAGATCGCCTGCTTTGTTTTTTTTTGTATTTTGTTTATGTTTCTGGAAAATTTGACCGAATTTGTATTAAACTCCCTAAGAGGAGCAACTTCATTTCATATATATAATATTTTGTTCATAGAATCTATTTGTTACCTTTATTTTCATTATATACATTTGTATAGTATTTTGGCGGGATGTTACATTAATGGTATCAGAGCAGTTCGCCTTAGGATGACCTGAGGGCTGTGGATCCATTGTGTTTCTTCTGCTCATAAAATTTATTTGAGTTTTAAATAACCACTATAGTGGAAGGTTTTCAAACGTTTTAGTTTTGAACTCTTGCGTGTGCTTGGGTGAACGTGTGCCTAACTGAAAATCTTAGTATTAAGAATAAGAAGGTCTTGATAAAGTGGTGAGGGTGCACACTCATAACTGGATCAAGATAATTCTTAATCTTAATTCCAAAGGTTTGATGTTTAGCCTACATTGAATTCTGGTGTGATTTTTGAGTGTTCTTGAATTTGACTGAGGTGGTAGTTTGGACTGATGTTTGCACACCAGTAACTGTTCTGGTGTTTTGTGTGAAGTTATAAGTGTTATGATTCTGTTGATGAACTCAAATTCTAGATGACTTTGAGATGCTGACCTTTGTAAGGTCTAGCTGTTACCCCTTGAATGAATTGATTCTTATCTATTTCATTCTTATAGTTGTAGGGAATATAGAAGTCAATAGATTCAGAAGATGGCACGTAGACCTGCTACCCCACCCCAACCTTCCTCAGAGATGAGTCAGATCGCCAAGGCCATCGAGATGATGGCGACTACCATTCAGCAGCAGAATGCGGCGATGGCTCAGAACCATCAAGCTACAATGCACCACTGGGAGACTGCTCGGTCGGCTGAAACAAACTCCCACGTCGGTCAGCCCCAAGAACAGATGGGACTGGCCGAGTTCATGAGGCACAACCCACCTAAGTTCAGTGGGAATGCTACCCCTGACCAGGCAGATCAGTGGGTCAGGGAGGTGGAGAAAATCTTTAGGGCGACCTCCTGCCCTGAAGAGAAGAAGCTGTTGTTTGCCACATATCTGCTATCAGGAGAAGCTGAGTTCTGGTGGATGGGAGCTCAGCAGATGTTGGAGGCCCGAGAGGATGTTCTGGATTGGGAGAGCTTCAGGGTGAAGTTCTTGGAGAAATACTTCCCAGACAGCGCCAAGTTTGCAAGGGAAGCTGAGTTCTTAAAGTTGGAGCAGGGGGACATGTCAGTAAACGCCTATGCTGCCCGTTTTGAGTACCTCGCCCGGTTCTATACCCAGGCGACCTCCGAGGCCTGGAGGTGTAGGAAGTTCGAGGAAGGGCTGAAGCATGGGCTGAAGAAGACCATAGCCCCGATGTGCATCAGGGAGTTCCACGCCTTAGTGGAGAAGGCGAAGATGGTGGAGACCCTGGAAAAGGGTGAGTCTCGGGTGATCAGGTCACACCCAGGAGGTCCTTCCAGTGGGAGAGCTAAGGCACAGCACCCACAAAGCAAACCCTATGCGAGACCTCCATCACATCGGGCAGGAGCAGCACCTCCCCAGTTCCAACAGCAACAACCTTGGAAACCTAAGTGTCTTCACTGTGGTGGACCACACGCCTCCAATGCTTGTTTCAAGAAGACTTCAGAGAGGAAATGTTTCGTCTGCCAAAGGACAGGGCACGTTGCTAGAGAGTGCCCTAGCAGGAATGGGGCGACCCAACCCAGTGGCTCCCAACAGTTGAGAAACGAGGGCGGCAGACCTCAGGCAACAGGGAGGGTGTTCGCCATGTCTGGAGCAGAGGCAGCTCAGTCAGGTAACCTCATCCAAGGTATTTGTTTTATTGCTGGTAGAGGTGTAAGGGCCTTGTTTGATTCTGGAGCGACACACTCCTTTGTGTCAAGCCTGTGTGTAGCCGAGTTGGGCCTCCTAGTGAAGGAGTTACCTTTCGAGCTGTTGGTCTCTACACCTGCGTCAGGACAGGTGTCGACCTCTACAGTGTGCCCTGAATGTCCAGTGATTGTAGAAGGACGCAGATTCAAGGTGAACTTGATCTGCCTACCTCTTCAGGACCTGGATGTCATCCTGGGAATGGATTGGTTAGCTGCCAATCACGTTCTCATAGACTGTGGTAGGCAGAAGGTAGCGTTTCCAGACCCCCAAGAACCGGATGTGTTGTCAGTTCAACAAGGGCGATCAGAGCTGGAAGGAGAGACGAGGTGCTTCGTAGTGCTCGCCCGGTTGGAAGTGGAGAATAAAGGGGACGTAAACAGGATACAAGTGGTGAAAGATTTCACAGATGTATTCCCAGAAGAGGTGCCTGGGTTACCCCCTAAGAGAGAAGTGGAATTCTCTATTGACTTGGTACCTGGAGCTGGACCAGTGTCAATGGCACCTTACAGGATGGCACCAGCCGAGTTAGTGGAGTTAAAGAAGCAAGTGGAAGAGTTGCTGGAGAAGCAGTTCATCAGACCCAGCGTATCTCCATGGGGAGCTCCAGTGCTCCTAGTCAAGAAGAAGGATGGAGGGTCTCGGCTGTGTATAGACTACAGGCAATTGAACAAATTGACCATCAAGAACAAGTACCCCCTACCTCGGATTGATGATTTGATGGACCAAATTCATGGGGCCTCGGTGTTCTCCAAGATTGACCTGAGATCGGGGTATCACCAAATCTTGGTAAAAGCTGAAGATGTTCAGAAGACAGCTTTTAGGTCTCGATATGGGCACTACGAGTATGTAGTGATGCCATTTGGAGTCACCAATGCTCCAGCTCTATTCATGGACTACATGAATAGGATCTTTCGCCCTTTCTTGGATAAGTTTGTGGTGGTCTTCATAGATGACATCCTCATTTATTCAGGGACCGAGGAAGAGCATGAGGAACACCTGAGGACAGTATTGGAAATACTGAGAGAGAAGCAGCTCTATGCCAAGTTCTCCAAGTGTGAGTTCTGGCTGAGGGAAGTCAACTTCTTAGGACACGTGATATCTGCCCAGGGGATCTCGGTAGATCCAGCCAAGGTAGAGGCAGTGCTGCAATGGGAACGTCCTAAGACAGTGACTGAGATAAGGAGCTTTGTGGGGTTGGCGGGCTACTATCGGAGGTTTATTGAGGATTTTTCCAAAGTAGTGGCTCCTTTAACACAACTGACCCGCAAGGACCAACCCTTTGCTTGGACCGACCGATGTGAGCAGAGCTTCAGGGAACTAAAGGAGAGGTTGACCAGTGCTCCAGTGCTGGTGATTCCAGAAGTAGGAAGACCTTTTGATGTCTTCTGTGATGCCTCACATCAAGGCTTGGGATGCGTCTTGATGCAAGAGAAGAGAGTGGTTGCATATGCTTCAAGGCAACTCAAGGTGCATGAGAGAAACTACCCTACTCATGATTTGGAGTTGGCAGCGGTAGTGTTTGCCTTGAAGATCTGGAGGCATTATCTTTATGGAGCTCGGTTCCAGGTATTCAGTGACCACAAGAGCTTGAAGTACCTGTTCGATCAGAAGGAACTAAACATGAGACAAAGAAGGTGGATGGAATTCCTAAAGGACTACGACTTTCAACTCATGTATCACCCAGGGAAGGCCAATGTAGTGGCAGATGCCTTGAGTAGGAAGTCTATACAAGTCGCCACCATGATGATGGAAGAGCAGAAACTGATCGAGCAGTTCAGAGACTTAAACCTTGGAGTGGAATTTCACATGAATCACATTAGTTGTAGTAAGCTGACTATAACTAATGACTTCCTTGGGATGTTGAAGGATAAACAATTGGAGGACCCTAGCCTGAAGCGCACTGTGGAGTCACTAGGGACAGATCAGGCGAGAGGCTTTGAGATGGGCGATGATGGGATCTTGAGGTTTGATGGCAGAATTTACATACCTGCAAATGATGAGTTGAAGAAGATGATCCTAGAGGAAGGTCATAAGAGCCGCCTCAACCTTCACCCAGGCATGAACAAGATGTACCATGACTTGAAGGAGTCATTTTGGTGGTCAGGCATGAAGAGGGACGTCGCCCAGTACGTGGCAACCTGCTTAACGTGTCAAAAGGCGAAGGTAGAGCATCAAAGACCTGGCGGGCTGTTGCAGCAACTAGATATCCCCGAGTGGAAGTGGGACAGCATTGCCATGGATTTTGTCACCCATTTACCCAGATCGGTAAAGGGTCATGATGCAATCTGGGTCATCATTGATAGGCTGACGAAGAGTGCCCACTTCCTCCCAGTAAATATGAAGATGCCCATGGCCAAGTTGGCACAGCTGTACATCAAGGAGATTGTGAGGTTGCATGGAGTGCCTTCCAGCATCATTTCAGATAGAGATCCCAGGTTCACTTCACGGTTTTGGCAGACCTTGCAAGAGTGTTTGGGAACCAAGTTGAGGATGAGCTCTGCATATCATCCCCAAACAGATGGTCAGTCAGAGAGGACGATCCAATCTTTGGAAGATCTGCTGAGGGCATGCGTTTTGGATCAATTGGGAGGTTGGGAGGAGGTGTTGCCACTAGTGGAGTTTACCTATAACAATAGCTACCACGCCAGCATTGGGATGGCACCATATGAAGCCCTGTATGGGAGGAAATGCAGAACTCCCTTATGTTGGTACCAGGAGGGCGAGGCAGTCTTGGTTGGGCCAGAGTTGATTCAGCAGACGACCGAGAAGGTGAAGCAGATACAAAGCAGAATGAAAGCCTCTCAGAGTAGGCAGAAGTCCTATGCAGATCAGAGGAGAAAGCCTTTGGAGTTTGCTGCTGGAGATCACGTGTTCATGAAAGTGACACCAACCAAGGGTGTAGGGCGGGCGATCAGGTCAAAGAAGTTGTCCCCTAAGTTCGTGGGACCATATCAGATCTTAAGAAGGATTGGCCCAGTGGCGTATGAGATCGCCCTACCTCCCCATCTGGCGAATCTGCACAATGTGTTTCACGTGTCACAGCTGAGGAAGTACATGGCAGACCCTAGTCATGTGCTGGATGTAGACGACGTGCAGATTAGGGATGACTTGTCCTTTGAAGCCAAACCAGTCAGGATTGACGATCGGCAATGTAAACAGCTCAGGGGCAAGACCATCGACATGGTGAAAGTGGTGTGGGATGAGAAATCGGGGGATTCTACTTGGGAGTTAGAAGAACCCATGAGGGAGGCTTATCCATACCTCTTTTCCTTGTAATCCAATTTTCGAGGACGAAAATTTTTGTTGTTGGGGAGAATGTAAGGACCTGAAATTTATTGGAATGAAAGAGTATGTTTTAAGTAAATTCTAAGTATGTTTTATCTAAGTTAAAAAGGAAGGAAAGTGTAGTCTAGAAAAAACTATAAGAGTTCCTTGTTTATACATCATCGCCGGTCGCCTAGACTACACGTCATCGCCTGGGCGCGAGGCATGCAGGCGTCGCTAGGGCGCGATGCATGCGGGCATCATCGGGGGGGGGGGGGGGGGGGGGGGTGAGACATCGGTCGTTCGCCAGGAAGAGGTCATCAGCGGTTTGTCTTCGCGCGAGAGGTCATCAGTGGTTTGTCCTCGCGCGAGAGGTCATCAGCGGTTTGTCTTCGCGCGAGAGGTCATCAGTGGTTTGTCCTCGCGCGAGAGGTCATCAGCGGTTTGTCTTCGCGCGAGAGGTCGTCAGTGGTTTGTCCTCGCGCGAGAGGTCATCAGCGGTTTGTCATCGCGCGAGAGGTCATCGGTGGTTTGTCTTCGTGCGAGGTCATCGGTGGTTCGTCTTCGCGCTGGTAGCCATCGGCGAAAGGTCATCGCGCGGCGCTTAGTTACACACCGAGAACGTAGGACCTAGACTCCCAGCAAGAGACGTTCTGCACGCGCGCCACGTAGACGAAAAGGTGGTTCAGAATAGTGACCTTATAGCGTAGCCTGCGCAGAGGCATGCTTAGTAGTACTGTGCAGGGAAGCGTACACGCAGACTTCCCTACAGAGTGGGTGGTGGCAGCTGCTTTTGGAGGGATAAGTTGGTTTAAGTTACTGAAATCCACTACTGAAGAGGAAGAAAACGTTGTTGTAGTCGAAGAGAGAAAGAGTGAGTTCCCTCCTCCGCGTTGCGATTTCAGCCTCTCCACACAAGAGTACGACGAGAAGCAACACCATTGGAGCACTTGGGTAGTCCTCTGCAAGTTCTTCAGACCAGACGCGAAAAACAGAGCCAAGGTATTCTGCAAGCTTCGTTGGATTTCGAAGCTCCTGGTGGTTGCGCAAGTCCACGTAAGGGAAGCTAGACCTCTTTTTCCATACAAGCCACAGTGTAGCTATCTCTGGAGTGAGGGCGACGTGGTCGCCATTTTTGTTTTCATCTGCGTAAAGTGCTCTGTTTGTGTGCTTGGGCGACGTGGTCGCCGGTTTTATATACAGTTTTCGAAACACCCTGTTTTTGAACTAGATCGCCGGTTTTGGCGCTGTTTTGCGAACTCCTTGTGTTTGATGTTGTTTTGAGAACTGCTTGAGATTTACATGAGATATTCGAAAATATGAATCCTTTGAAATGGCTATTGCTGTGATTGAAATCATTCTTTTAAGTGTGGCATGATGTCTTTGAATGTTGTGAATGTGGGATCGAGGCATAGTATTTTCAGGAAAGAAAATACCGTGTAAGATCTTGTGGTAGGTGCATTGATCGGTGATTCCTAAGGGGATATCCTGACTCTGCTGAGGTAATGGAATCACGTAGAGGAAGTTACTCAGTTGTTGAGAGTCGAAGGAGGTCTATATGATGGGCGTCTCGTGTGAAAAAGAACGAGCTCCGTCTGTCCTATGGATTAACCCTGTCATACCAGGAGAACTATGGTAACATTGAGATGATATATGCGCATGCTGTGTGGATTCACAGCGACCCTGTGTGGATTTCACAGTGGTGTGGTATGACAGGTGCAGATCTCTGAGTCTAATCAACGCACGAGTCAATCCGGAAGTAGTGTCAAGTGTCTTGTGTGGTGAGTCAGTGGAAAGTCTGACATCTCCAGTGCTCCTAGTTAAGAAAAAGGATGGAGGGTCTTGGCTGTGTATAGATTACAGGCAGTTGAACAAGTTGACCATCAAGAACAAGTACCCCCTACCTAGAATTGACAATTTGATGGATCAAATACATGGGGCCTCGATGTTCTCAAAGATTGATCTGAGATCGGGGTACCACCAAATTTTGGTAAAAGCTGAAGATGTTCAAAAGACAGCATTTAGGTCTCGTTATGGGCACTATGAGTATGTGGTGATGCCGTTTGGGGTCACAAATGCTCCAACTCTGTTCATGGACTACATGAATAGGATTTTTCGCCCTTTCTTGGATAAGTTTGTGGTAGTCTTCATAGACGACATACTCATTTATTCAAGGACCGAGGAAGGACATGAAGAACATCTGAGGACAGTGTTGGAGATTCTGAGGGAGAAGCAACTCTATGCCAAGTTCTCTAAGTGTGAGTTCTGGCTGAAGGAAGTCAACTTCTTAGGACACGTGATATCTGCCCAGGGGATCTCGGTGGATCCAGCCAAAGTGGAGGCAGTGCTTCAGTGGGAACGTCCTAAGACAGTTACGGAGATAAGGAGTTTTGTGGGCTTAGCAGGCTATTATCGGAGGTTCATTGAGGACTTTTCCAAGGTAGTGGCTCCCTTAACACAGTTGACCCGCAAGGATCAACCTTTTGCTTGGACCGACCGATGTGAGCAGAGCTTCATGGAACTAAAGGAAAGGTTGACTAGTGCTCCAGTGCTGGTGATCCCAGAGGTAGGAAGACCTTTTGATGTTTACTGTGATGCTTCACATCAGGGTTTGGGATGTGTTTTGATGCAAGAGAAAAGAGTGGTTGCATATGCTTCAAGGCAACTCAAGGTTCATGAGAGAAACTATCCTACTCATGATTTGGAGTTGGCGGCTGTGGTGTTTGCCTTGAAGATTTGGAGGCACTATTTGTATGGAGCTCGGTTCCAGGTGTTCAGTGACCATAAGAGCCTGAAATACCTGTTCGATCAGAAGGAACTAAACATGAGACAAAGAAGGTGGATGGAGTTTCTAAAGGACTATGATTTTCAACTCATGTATCATCCAGGGAAGGCCAATGTAGTGGCAGATGCTTTGAGTAGAAAATCAATACAAGTAGCCACCATGATGATGGAAGAGCAGAAACTGATCGAGCAATTCAGAGACTTAAACCTTGGGGTAGAATTTCATGTAAATCACATTAGTTGTAGTAAGCTGGCTATAACTAATGACTTCCTTGGAGTGATAAAGGATAAGCAGTTGGAGGACCCTAGTCTGAAGCGTACTGTGGAGTCACTAGGGACCGACCAGGCTAAAGACTTTGGGATGGGCGATGATGGGATCTTGAGATTTAATGGCAGAATTTGCATACCTGCGAATGAAGAGTTGAAGAAGATGATCCTAGAGGAAGGTCACAAGAGTCGCCTTAGCCTACATCCAGGCATGAACAAGATGTACCATGACTTGAAGGAGTCATTTTGGTGGTCGGGCATGAAGAAAGACATCGCCCAGTATGTTACAACCTGCTTAACATGTCAGAAGGCGAAGATAGAGCATCAAAGACCTGGCGGGTTGTTACAGCAATTGAATATCCCTGAGTGGAAATGGGACAGCATTGCCATGGATTTTGTTACCCATTTACCCAGATCGGTAAAGGGTCATGATGCAATCTGGGTCATCATTGATCGGCTGACGAAGAGTGCCCACTTTCTTCCAGTGAATATGAGGATGCCTATGGCCAAGTTGGCACAGTTGTACATCAAAGAAATAGTGAGGTTGCATGGAGTGCCTTCCAGCATTGTTTCAGATAGAGATCCCAGGTTCACTTCACGGTTTTGGCAGACCTTACAAGATTGCTTGGGAACTAAGTTGAGAATGAGCTCGGCATATCATCCTCAAACAGATGGACAGTCAGAGAGAACGATCCAGTCCTTGGAAGATCTGCTGAGGACGTGTGTTTTGGATCAATTGGGAAGTTGGGATGAGGTGTTGCCGCTGGTGGAGTTTACTTATAATAACAGTTACCACACCAGTATTGGGATGGCACCATATGAAGCCCTGTATGGGAGGAAATGCAGAACTCCCTTATGTTGGTACCAGGAGGGCGAAGCAGTATTGGTTGGACCAGAGTTGATTCAGCAGACGACCGAGAAGGTGCAACAGATAAAAGCCAGAATGAGAGCATCTCAAAGTAGGCAGAAATCCTATGCAGATCAGAAGAGAAAACCTTTGGAGTTTGCTGCGGGAGACCATGTGTTCATGAGAGTGACACCAACCAAGGGTGTAGGACGGGCGATCAGATCAAAGAAGTTGTCCCATAAGTTCGTGGGACCATATCAGATCGTAAGGAGGATTGGTCCAGTGGCTTATGAGATCGCCCTACCTCCCCATTTAGCGAATCTGCATAATGTCTTTCACGTGTCACAGCTGAGGAAGTACATGGCAGACCCTAGTCATGTGCTGGAAGTGGACGATGTGCAGATCAGGGATGACTTGTCCTTTGAAGCGAAACCAGTCAGGATTGACGATCGGCAAAGTAAACAGCTCAGAGGCAAGACCATCAACATGGTGAAAGTGGTGTGG
Organism: Phaseolus lunatus; assembly: GCA_013389735.1. Taxonomy (NCBI): domain Eukaryota; kingdom Viridiplantae; phylum Streptophyta; class Magnoliopsida; order Fabales; family Fabaceae; genus Phaseolus; species Phaseolus lunatus. The sequence goes on along the minus strand of CM023864.1, from coordinate 36,243,702 downwards.
GATGAGAGATCGGGTGATTCAACTTGGGAGTTAGAAGAACCCATGAGAGAAGCCTATCCATACCTCTTTTCCTTGTAATTCAATTTTTGAGGACGAAAATTTTTCTTGTTGGGGAGAATGTAAGGACCTGTAAAATTAAATTGGAATAAAAGGAATATATTTTAAATGAATTCTAGGTATGTTTTTATTTAAAATAAAAAGGAAGGAAAGTGTAGCTTAGAAGACTATGAGGTCGCCTGGTTAGTACATAATCGCCTCTCGCCAAGATTACACATGAACGCCAATTGCCTGTAGAGTACATGATCGCCAATCGCCTATGGTGCACATGATCGCCGAAAGTGCACTCAGTATGTGGTCAGGATACTGGATCAACCAGAGTGGGTTCCAACAACCACGCGTATCAAGGTGTGGGTTAAGCCTTAGATACGCTGTGCATGCGAAGCTCTATGCTTGAGCATAAGAAATCGTCCTTAGTGTTGCATGCATGGGCGCACAAGGAGTGGTGCTGATCTACTCTTGGAAATGTGAAGCTACCGACGTCACCAAGTCATGTGGAGATGATACCTTGGACGTAACATAGTGGGATGAAGAACCTTCAGCAAGGCGTGGCGATGTGTCGTCGGGCATCGCCAGGGCTTGAGGCATGCGGGCATCGCCAGGGCGCGAGGCATGCGGGCATCGCCAGGCGCGAGGCATGCGGGCATCGCCAGGGCGCGAGACATGCGGGCATAGCCGGGGCGCGAGGCATGCGGGCATTGCCAGGGCGCGAGGCATGCAGGAATCACCAGGCGCGAGACATGCGGGCATCGCCAGGGCGAGACATCGGTCGTCTCCCAGGGAGAGACATCGGTCGTCCGCCAGGATGAGACATCGGTGGATAGTCATCGCGCGAGCGGTCATCGGTGGAAGGTTATCGCGCGATGTCGAGTTTCACACAGATAAGGTGGGACCCAGGCTCCCAGCATCAAACGTCCTGCACGCGCGACACGTAGACAAAAAGGGTGGTTCAGAATAGTGACATCAGAGTGTTGGCATGCGCAGAGGCACGCGTGGTCGTACTGTTCAGGGAAGCGTGCACGCAAGCTTCCCTGCAGAGTGGGTGGTGGCAGCGACTTTTGTGGACAAGTTGGTTTAGATTCAAAAACTCACTTCTCTCAAGAGTGACAGAGTGAGTTCACCTTCATCCTTCTCTTTTCTCTCCTTCGCACTGCGATTCAGACATCCTCAACCACCAGTGCGATGAGCGACGACTGCACTTGGATACCTGGGGAGTTCTCTGCGAGTTTTCCGTCAGAGTGAAGGCATCTTTAAGCTTCGGTGGGTTTTGGAGCTCTTGGTGTTTTGCGCTAGTCCAGGTAAGGGAAGCTAGCATTTTTGTTTATAAAAACGTTAGGCGAGTAGGTTCTGAAGTGAGGGCGACGTGGTCGCCGGTTTTCATATGCCTTTCACGATACTCTGTTTTTATGTGTGGGGCGACGTGATCGCCGGTTTTAATGCTGTTTTCGAAATCCCCTGTTTTAGTGTCGTTTGAAACTGTTTGAGATGGAAATGTGATATTTGAAAATCTGAACCTTGGAATGATTGTTGCTGTGATTGGAATCGTTCATTTAAGTGTTATATGATGTGTTGAATGTTGTGAATGTGGGATCAAGGCATAGTATTTTCAGGAAAGAAAATACCGTGTAAGATCGTGTAGGATGTGCATTGATCGGTGATTTCTATAATGAGATATCCTGACTCTCCTAAGATAATGAAATCATATAGATGAAGTTATTCAGGCGTTGAGAGTCGATGGAGGTTCATACGTATGGGTAAGTTGTTTGAAAGATAACTACTTGACCTGTTGTGTGGATTCACCCTGTCATACTAGGAGAGTGACGAGATTGAGATTGAGATAATGTTGATGCGCATAGCTGTGGAAACTTTACAGCAGTGTAGTATGACAGGTGCAGATCTCTGAGTCTAGTCAATGCACGTGTCTTCCGGAAGTAGTGTCAAGTGTCTGTGTGTGATGAGTCAGTGGAAGTCTGACGTGGGAAATGAGAAACATTGAAATTGATAGACACTTGATGAATTATGTGAATTGAACGACTCTTGAGGAATTGTGAAATATGTGATTACTAGATGGTCATGTGAAGGGAATGAGAAAGTTGATGGTTTTTACGTGGGTGTCTTAAATTTGTTTTATCTTGATTTTAAAGTTCATATCTAAATTCTCTTTCAAATATCTAGCTTACCCTGTGTTTTTGGTGTTGTGTTTGGCTTTTTCTTAAACCTGTGATGATCGTGTATAATTTACACGGGAGCAGATGATGTTGCAGGAAGTAGAGCTCCTCAGTGAGTGGTCGCCGGAAGGAGATCGCCCGTTTCTGTTTCTGTTAGGCGATCACCCTTTTTCTGTTTTCTGATAGGAGATCGCCTTTTTCTGTTAGGAGATCGCCTGTTTTTCTATTTTGCTGTATTTTGTTTAAGTTTTTGGAAAACTGACCGGTATGTATTAAACTCCCTGTGAGGAGAAATTTCATTATATATATATATATACATATGTTCACTTCAATATTATTGTTTTACCTTTATTTCATTTTATAATTATGAAAAGAATTTGGCGGGATGTTACATCACCCAAATTTCAGAATCTTCTAGCCTAAGGTTTTTATTGAACGAATGCTAGCTTCCCTTACCTGGACTAGCGTAAAATCTCACTACGAGCTCTAACCCACCGAACTTAAGGATACCCGAACTCTGTTTTAGCGTTCTGATCGGAAAACTTGTAGAGAACTTCCCAGAAGGACAATGGCAGTCGCCGATCGTAGCACTGGTACGTGAGGATAGCCGCGTCTTCGAGTGGAGGAGAAAGGGAAACTAAATGAGCTGATTCCCTTAGCTCTTAAGGTCGAACGGCTCTTTAGCCTTCACTGCCATTACCCACTCTCTGAGCAACCTTGCGTGTGGGTTTCCTCTAATAGTATGGCCACGTGGGTCTCTGCGCACATCAACTCTAGGTCACTTTCCATACCAACTCTCTGGAGCCACTGTTCTGAAGCACTCTCACTGACTACGTGTCGCACATGCAAGACGCTCATGCTGGGAGCCTGGGTCCTACCTTATCTGTGTGAAACACAACATCGCGCGATGACCATCCACCGACGACTGATGTTCCTCTCATCCCGGCGATGACTGATGTCACATCGCCACACCTTGCTGAAGGTTCATTAACCCACTATGCTACGTCCAAGGACACCAAAGACTTCCACCTTCAATTCCTCAAAGAGACCTGAAAGAACAGCATGGTGCCTCTGCGGCCGATGTAGCTCCTGCGACTAAGTTATCCACACAGGGAGTTGCTTAATGCACAGGCTACTCTGGGCACAACATTAACATGGTGTGCTGGTCAACTCTGGGTATCACGACTCACACTACTCATGGTGGCAGATATGCTACCTATCTTCTATATCACTCATCTTCTGTATTTAGACCACATACTAAGTTCTTACCAAGTCTTCTCGAATACTCGGCGATGTGCTCTTTTCGGCGATCATGTACACCATAGGCGATCGGCGATCATGTGAAATCTTCGCACACGGCGATCATGCGCAAAATAGGCGATTACTGATTTCATACGGGGGAAGTCGGAGGCCGCCGCCTTCTTCAACAAACGGCGATTTCATCGACTTCTAAGCTACACCTTCCTTTCTCTTACCCTTCTTGATTCACGTGATTACCTCACGATAAAGTCATCGCACCTGACTACTTGGTTAGTACAATGGTCAACCGACCGCCCTCTACCAGCTGACCCCAGACCTTGGGCGACGTCCGAGGTCTGACTACTATGATATTTTCTATTTTTATGTCCTTTTTATTTTAGATAATAACATACTCAGAAATTATTTAAAATCTATCACTTCTCTTCCAAATAATTTATAGGTCCTTACAAAGGTACTAGGAACATTAGTCAAGCCAAATGGCATAACTAACCACTCATATAAACCAAATTTGGTCTTAAAAGCGGTTTTCCATTCATCTCCTTGTTTTATCCGAATTTGCTTACACCTACTTTTGAGATCAATTTTGGTAAATTTTTTAGACCTATACAATTCATCCAACAAGTCATCTAGCCTAGGAATGGGATGTGTAAGGACCTGTAAAATTAAATTTGGAATAAAAGGGTATATTTTAAATGAATTCTAAGTATGTTTTCATTTGAAATAAAAAGGAAGGAAAGTGTAGCTTAGAAGACTATGAGATCGCCGGTCGTCTACTACACATGGTCGCCAGAGCGCGCGAGGCATGTGGACGTCGCCAGGGCGCGCGAGGCATGTGGACGTCGCCAGGGCGCGCGAGGCATGTGGACGTCGCCAGGGCGCGCGAGGCATGTGGACGTCGCCAGGGCGCGCGAGGCATGTGGATGTCGCCAGGGCGCGCGAGGCATGCGGGCAACGCCGGGGCGCGAGAGGCATGCGGGCGTCGTCGGGGCGCGAGGCATGAGGCATCGCCGGGTCGCGAGAGGCACGCGGGCGTCGCCAGGGATAGACATCGGTCGTCTCCCAGGGAGAGACATTGGTCGTCTTCCAGGGAGAGACATCGGTCGTCTGCCAGTATGAGTCCTCAGTGGATAGTCATCGCGCGAGCGGTCATCGGTGGAAGGTTATCGCGCGATGTCGAGCTTCACACAGATAAAGTGGGACCCAGGCTCCCAGCATGAAACGTCCTGCACGCGCGCCACGTAGACAAAAAGGGTGGTTCAGAGTGGTGACATCAGAATGTTGGCATGCGCAAGAGACACTCGCGGTCGTACTGTTCAGGGCAGTGGTTGGCATGCACAAGAGACAACAGTGGTCGTACTGTTCAGGGCAGTGGTTGTCAGGCTTTCCTGCAGAAGGGGTGGCAGCAGCAGCATACATGGACAGGTAGGCTTGGATTCAAAAGCCCACTACGGGAAGGCAAAGAAGGTTACAGTGGCTCAAGAGTGAAAGAGTGTCTGCACCTTCATCCCTCTCTTTTCTCTCCTTCACTCTGCCATTCAGGCCTTATCACGTTCCTGCTTAGCTATCGACGACTGCCCTTGGAGCACCTGGGAGTTTCTCTGCAAGTCCTACAAACCAAACGCTGAAAACAGAGCTAAGGCATCCTTTAAGCTCGGTGGATTTTGGAGCTCTTGGTGTTTTGCGCAAGTCCAGGTAAGGGAAGCTAGTCTTATTTCAATAAAAGCCGTAGAATTGTTGTTTTCTGAAGTGAGGGCGACGTGGTCGCCGGTTTCATATTCTGTTTTGTTGATGCTCTGTTCTATGTGTTTGGGCAACGTGGTCGCCGGTTTTAAATACAGATTTCGAACTCCCCTTTTTAGTGTCACTTTGAATTTGTCGAGATTGAAATGAAGAATGTATATGCTATTCGAAAACCTGATCGGTGGTATGCTTGTTGTTGTGATTGGAATCATTCATTTACGTGTTATATGATGTGTGGAATGTCGTGAATGTGGGATCAAGACATAGTATTTTCAGGAAAGGAAATACCGTGTTGAGATTTGGTTATGAAGTGTATTGATCTGTGAGTATCCTGTGAATGAGGCGATCCTGACTCTGCTGAGATAATGGAATCACATAGAGGAAGTTATTCAGTTGGTGAGAGTCGAAGGAGGTTCATACGTATGGGTGAGTTGTTTGAAAGAGAACGAGCTCGACCTGTTGTGTGAATTAACCCTGTCATGCTAGGATAGTGATGATATTGAGATTCATTTATACGCTTGTGAATGTGTGTGATTTCACGGCGCCCCTGTGAATGTGTGTGATTTCACAGTGGGTTAGTATGGCAGGTGCATGTCTCTAGATGCTAAGTTCAACGCACGAGTCTTCCGGAAGTAGTGTCAAGTGTCTAGGTGTGATTAGTCAGTGGAAGTCTGACGTGGGTAATGTTGAGAAATTTGTTGATAGGCACTTGATGGTTGTGTGATATGAATGAGAAAGTGATGGACTCTTGTGAATGTTTAAAAAGGGCTGATCTACGTTGGTTGTCCAGTTTATAATTTAAAGTTAAAAATAAATATATCTAGCTTACCCTTTGTATTGTTCTCTGGCTGTTTTCTCTTAAAACTGTGATGATCGTGTATTTTACACGGGAGCAGATGATTTTCCAGGAAGTAGAGCTCCTTAGTGAGTGGTCGCCGGAAGGAGATCGCCTGATTTCTGTTCTGGTAGCAGATCGGCTGTTTTGGGTCCTCTGATAGGAGATCGCCGGTTTATGTAGGGAGATCGCCGGTTTTCAATTTATTTGGCTGTATTTTGTTTATGTTTTGGAAAAATCGACCGGTTATGTATTAAACTCCCTGTGAGGAGCAACTTCATTTTATATAAATTCGTATGTTCACTTAAATATTTTTGTTTTACCTTTATTTCATTTTATATTTATGAAAAGTAATTTGGCGGGATGTTACAGGATGCCTATATTTGATGGTATTGTTGTTTATGGCCTTACAATCCGTACACATCCTCCATGACCCATCCTTTTTAGGGACAAGTATCACAGGCATAGCACATGGGCTCATACTATCTTGCACCCACCCCTTAGCAAGTAACTCCTCTACTTGTTGTTGGATTTCTTTTGTTTCGGTTCGGTTGGTCCTATAAGCTGGACGATTTGGTAAGGAAGCCCCGGGTATAAAATCAATTTGGTGTTCAATGCCTCTTAGAGGTGGTAAGCCTTTAGGAGGGTCTTGAAATACATCTTGGAATTCCTTAATCAAATTATCCAAACATGTTGGACTAACATTAGCTGTATCACATTGAAGAGACCTAGGCATAGCTAAAAAAAATAGGCTTTTGAGAAACTATTACCTTGTTGACCCCTTGGCTAGAAATAAGAAGGCTTTGCTTTGAAACTTTTTTTTTCTTTTTCATTTATAATGACCTTGTGCCCATGGAAGTCAAAAGAAAGTGTGTTGGTAAAGCCATCATGAAAAACTTTTCTATCATATTTCCATGGCCTACCCAAAAGAATATGTGTAGCTTCCATAGGTACAACATCACACAAGACCTCATCTTTATATTTACCATTAGAGAATGCAATGAGGACTTATTTGTTAACAATGATTTCACCTACCTCACTTAACCATTGTAATTTATAGGGCTTTGCATGAGAGATAGTAGACAATCCAAGCTTATCTACCACTCTTGTGCTAGCGACATTAGCGTAACTCCCACCATCCACAATCAAAGAACATAACTTGTTATTAATGAGACATCTTGTATGGAAAATATTTTCTCTTTGGCTTTCATCAAAAGGTTTCAAAACTTGACCAAGCATGCGTCTCACTACTAACAAGTCACCTTCAAGTGGACTCTCACTCTCATACTCACTTGATGATCTAAGCGGAATTGAATGTCTAGAAGAAGCCGAATCATGCTCACTAACTACTACCCCATCATGCATCATCATATTACGTTTGGAAGGGCAATTAGAAGCTATGTGACCATATCCAAAGCATTTAAAACATTTCTTACTAGACGATTTGGTTGGTGATTTATGATTAGAAGTGGAAGGCTTTGAATCCTTTGGTTTGAAAGATGAATCTTTAGAAGGAAACTTTGAAAAGATTTTTTTTTAATTTTTCCAAGAGTTGTTGTAGTAGCCATCATTATGAGTATTTTTGAAAGCAAGTTTCTTTGCAAGTTGAGATTCAACCTTGATGGCAAGGTGAACTAAATTTTCTAAAGAAGAGTACTCATAAAGTTCTACAACATCTTGAATATCCCTTCCAAGACCACTTACAAATCTAGGCATCCTAGCTTCCTCACTTTCATGCATATCTACTTTAAGCAAAAGCATTTCTAATTCCTTGAAATAAGCTCCCACACTTAGCGTGCCTTGGTGAAGCCTTTGGAGCTTCAACAATAGGTCTTTCCTAAAGTGTGGTGGAACAAATCTTGTGCACATACACTCTTTCAAATTGTTCCAAGAAACCACGGGAGGTCTCTTGTTTAGCCCAATGTCCATAAGAGTTTTATGCCACCATTGCATGACATAGTCTAAAAATTCTAAAGAAGCTAGTTTAACCCTTTGGTCTTCTTGGACCTCATGTACATGAAAGATTTGTTCAACCTTTGCTTCCCACCCCAAATATACATTAGGATCACCCTCACCACTAAAGCTAGGTAATTTTACAAAAGGCAAATATGGTTTTGCTTCATGGTGCCTCCTATCTCCAAAATGATGATGATGATGATGCCTCTTCCATTTGGTTTCCTCTTCATGGCCGTGAGAGTTTGAAGAACTCCTTGAAGAATGTCTATCACAATGGCGCCTTCCATGGGTAGAATGGTTGGACCTATCATGATTCACTTCAAGCCTTTGCAATCTTTCTTCCAATTGTCTTATAGCTTCATCTTTTTGTGCAAGTGACCTTTTTGCTTCCTTTAGTTCACCAAGAATGAAAGCTTTTTGTGGAGAATGTGGTTTGGAAGATTCACCACTTGAAAAATTAGCCATTTTAAAAACAAGACAGCAAACACAATGAACAAACAATTAAAGAAAACAAGGTTAGAAAAAATAGTGCAATAGTGTTGTGGTAAAGGGAATTTAAGGCACTCAAACCACTCCAAGAAATGATACTTTCCTCAACCAAGCTTTTCTTGTGGATTGGAATAGCCTCAAGTGAAAGATGCCAAAGCACTCAAACACTCACCCAAAAATAACCACCACAAAACTTGAAGAACAATAAAAGACAAGAAATAAAAGGGACAAAAACAAGAAAGGGTATAGCAAAAGGAATACAAGATGTATGACAAAACTTAAGGAATAGAAGACAAGTAAGAAAAGACACAAAATAAGACTCAAAGAATACCCACTAAACTTTATAATGAAGAAAGAAATACTCAAAAACTTGTCAAAGTAAATGGATCAAAAGTTCAACAATGTAGACAACAATTTGCCAATCACTACGAATCCAACTTTTGTATGGAAATTAATGTGCAAAAGAATTGTACCGACCAGTCCTCGGGCACCGAGAACAGCTAGTAATGGTGAGCCACATCAGCTGGGTCCCACAGCATGGGCCAGAGCCATGTGGGCTGGGTCCCATAGGTCGCATGGATTAATGGGTTGATTAGTCATCAGCATGCTGATCACCAGAGTGGAACGATGTGTCCTCGTCGCGCAACGGGGTGATGAGTCCTCGGCAACAGAGTGCGACAAGGTAACATTGGTCTTGGGTGTTTTGAACAACAGAACTAGAACGTATAAGGTGGGTCCCGAGAGAAGACCAGTGATCAGTGAAATGCCCAGAGGTAGGGAGAGGCCTAAGGCGCGAAGTATCCATGCGTGTGGTAGGGAAAGCACAGTTAGGTGCAGAATCTTGAAGGGCTTGGGTGTCCATCAGGATTAGGGTTTCCAAGTGAAGCTACATGCATGGCACGTGAACAGTGAGGGCACTCCTAGGACAGATGGCCCCAGAGATTAGGTGCACGAGGGGGTACCCAGGTGGCCATCCTATTAGAATTTGTACTCTAGTTAAGGGAAGCCTTACGCGCTAGATTACCCTAAGACTGGGTAATAGCGGCACAAAGGTATTCTTGCAGAAACCCTAAATATAGGTAACGGCGTAGAGAAAACTCTAGACTATATAAAGGGTAGTTAAACACTTCACAAAGGTACGCAGTTTTTAGACCTAAACTGAAATACTCTATACACTTGGTGTGCTTGCCCCATTATTGACTTAAGCGTCGGAGTGCAAACGGCCTCTGGGACGCCCCTTCTATCTTTGCAGGTGCAGGTTGTTTCGATCCAGTGGAGCATTACCTAAGGAACCTAAGGAGAGGGAAGAAGACGCGAGATTGTCATAGAGTCAATCGATAGGAGAGTCAACCGACAAGAACAAGAATGAATAGATGCAAGTACCAAACTGTTTTTGATGTTTTGAAATAGAGTAGGTTTTGTTTTAGGCACGATACTGTTCTTTTATATATATATATATATATATATATATATATATATATATATATATATATATATATATATATATATATATATTTATACAATATGGAACTTATGTAGTGAAAGAACCATAATATGCATCATATAGAAGTTGAAACATCAATCAATTTGCACAAAAATTTTATGATGGATTCAAGACAATTGAACACTTGAAATCAAATGTTTGGAACCTCTAATCAACAAGTACTAAAACAAATTCAAGAGAAGAACAAACTTTCAAAATCAAAAGTATAGGCAGGATTAGGACACCTAGAACACTAAGAACATAAAACTCAAAGCAAAAGGGAAGATAAATGAAAAGGCACAACTAAAACATATTCAAACCAAACAAAAGCATGAATATATGGTGCTGGAAAAATAGGATACACGAAATTATAGGTGTTGGAAAAAAAATTGCCTAAAATTAAAGTGCTACTTCAACTCAAAACACAAAAACACACCATAGCTCATGATACCACATGATGTGAGTTGATTTTATATTCATTTAATTTGTAACACTTTGTTAAGAATTGGATCAAGATTCTTCAAGCAATTAGAGTGAGTCACCTAGAGAAAATCCCCACTAGACATTAACTTAACAAGTGCTAAGTAGATGTGAAGGTTCATTTCTAAAGGTCCAAGAGAAAAACACATGAATGTGTGACTTTTCTTGATGAACAATGATAGAAACCGAATGGGTAATCATAAGAACAACAACATAAAATCAATAAGAACACAAGAACAACACAAGAACATAAGATTTGAAACAAGAACACAACAAGAATTGAAACTATCAATAGAAACACAACAAGGATCAAAACCAACTAATGGAAATTCAAGAACTCAACATAGAAATGGGTAACAATGGAAACCGAATAGAAAACAACAACATATGACATGTTTGAACCAATTAAAATGAGAAACAAATACATCAATTGAAAGAGGACATCAAAAGGAAGAGATTGAACCGAATAAAATTGAAAACAAACAATTAGAACACAAATGGGTAATTTTGGAAGATGAAAGAAAATGTATTTATGTAGTTGTAGCCATGGAGGGAGATGCTTCACACCACTTGGAGGGTGGTTCTTCCAAGATGAGTGAGGAGTGCCACCACTTGAGAGTTCCCAAAGCTCACAAGATAAGACATGGAAGAAGAGAAAGAGAACTAGTCTCACAAACTCTCTCACAACAATTCAAGATAGTTTCTCTACTTCAATTTTCAAATTGTATTACAAGGAACCAAGCACTCCTATTTGTAGCAAGGAGAACCGATCATGTTACAAGGGAGAAGGAGTGGGAAGAGTCACTCTTCTAGCTCCTTCTAGCGCCTAAGAGAGAACGGAGTAGGAAGAGTCACTTCTTCCACTTTTTCCTAAAAAAATGCGCCTAAATGCCTTACAATGAGAGGTATCTTTTGGTTTTCCTCTTTTGGCATTGTCCTAAGACTATTTCTATATTATTTACAAAATTTATACAAGGGTAATTACAAAAAGAGATCGCATTTGATGCTCTTTACCCAAAACTTTAGCCTTCCTCCTTGTGATCCTTTGAGGTATGAAGGATTTTGAGCTAGTTTGTCCTTGAGCTTCTTGGGCTTGAACCTCACTTTCCTCTTCCACTTGATCTCCATCAGTTACTGTGGTTGGTCAAGAATCTCTGCAAGCAACATGAATGGTGGAGATTCCTTGCATAAAGCTAAGGGCATTACAGACAATGCACATATGCTAGCGTGACTTTTCTATGCTTTCTTTGCACTTAAACGAGGAAGAAAAAAATCACAAACCTCACCATTTCACGCTTGCAAATCAGTGACATTCAGTGGATACAAACGCATAGCTCACCCATCTAACACTAGAGTAGGGAAACCAAACATTACGTTAATCTTGATTATGGTTTGTGCATTACTAAATATTATATAGATGGTTCCATGAACCTTTATGTGTAACCCATACACATGTTCAAATCAATTCGAAGCATAATTCAATTACCAATTTCAATTCGATTATTTGAAATTAGTTTTGTCTATTAATTGATTTTGGAAAATATTTTTATTAGTTTTTCTTAATTAGTTGTAGGATTAGAACATTATTTGTTGTACTATTTTAGTATTATAATTTAACATATTTTAACTTATACATTAAAGTACAACATTAATTAAGTACATCAATTGATTTTACTTTAAACATAATAAAAATATTTTAAGATATAATATAAGATCAACAGTAAAATGAATATACATGAAAAAAATATAATAATTGAACTAAATAATTTATCTAAAAAGGTTAAAATAATTTAAAATTAATTATTAATAAACTTACAAGTACCTCAAAGTATTTTTATTAAAAAGTAACTAAATTTCTTTTATTTTTAAACTTTTATCAGATAATTGAATCCTTGTTACTTTAAAAACAATTTGTGTAGATTGTAAGGATCTAGATAATTATTTGGAATAGAAGAAGTATAATTTTAATGAATTCTGAATATGTTATTACTTAAAACGAAAAGAGCTTGTAATGGAAATTTCATGGTGGTCAGACCTCGAATGTCGCCCAAGGTCTGAGGGCGGCGTGGTAGAGGTCGGTCGGTGGACCATAGTGGGTTCCAGAAATCACATGTAGGGAGCTGTGATTTGAACCTTAGAAGCGCCATGCATGCAGAATAACTACGGGACTTTACGCTTGGACATAAGGGATTTACCTTAGTGTTGCATGCTTAGGCACGTAAGGATTGAGTACTGAGCTGCCCTCGGGCAGGAGAAGCTACCGACGTCACCGAGCCATGTGGGGGTGATAACACAGGCGTGGAGTAGTGGTAGGATGAGCCCTCAACAGGGTGTGACGATGTGCCATCAGTCGACAGAAGCAAGGCGATGTGTCCTCGCCACATCAAGGACGATGAGAGATCGCCAGGGCGAGAGACACGCGGGGATCGCCAGGGCGAGAGACACGCGGGGATCGCCAGGGCGAGAGACACGCGGGGATCGCCAGGGCGAGAGACACGCGGGGATCGCCAGGGCGAGAGACAGACGGTCATCGCCAGGATGAGGGACGCATTGTAACATCCCGCCAAAACCTTTTCATATTTATATAATAAAATAAAGGTAAAAAAATAATATCGAAGTGAACATAAATATATATATATATATATATATATATATATGTAATGAAATTTCTCCTCACAGGGAGTTTAATACATATCCAGTCAGTTTCCAAAACTTAAACAAAATACAGCAAAATAGAAAACAGGCGATCTCCTATCAGAAACAGAAAACAGGCGATCTCCTAACAGAAACAGAAAGCAGGCGATCTCCTTTCGGCGACCACTCACTGAGGAGCTCTACTTCCTGCAACATCATCTGCTCCCGTGTAAATTATACACGATCATCACAGGTTTACGAAAACATCCACAAAACAAAAATGCAGGGTAAGCTAGATATTTTAAAGAGAATTTAGATATGAAACTTTAAAATCAAGATAAAAAAAATTTAAGACACCCACGTAAAAACCATCAACTTTCTCATTCCCTTCACATGACCATCAAGTAATCACATATTTCACAATTTCCTCAAGAGTCGTTCAATTCACATACTCCATCAAGTGTCTATCAATTTCAATGTTTCTCATTTCTCACGTCAGACTTCCACTGACTCATCACACACAGACACTTGACACTACTTCCAGAAGACTCGTGCGTTGAACTTAGCATCCAGAGACCTGCACCTGTCATACTTCATTGCTGTAATGTTCCCACAGCCATGCGCATCAACATAATCTCGATCTCAATCTCAATATCCTCACTCTCACAGTATGACAGGGTTAATCCATATAACAGGTCAAGTCAGTTATCTTTCAAACGACTTACCCATACATATGGACCTCCTTCGACTCTCACCAACTGAATGACTTCATCTATGTGACTCCATCATATCAGCAGAGTCAGGATCGTCTCATTCACAGGATACTCACTGATCAATACACCTCATAACCAATCTCAACACGGTATTTCCTTTCCTGAAAATACTATGTCTTGATCCCACATTCACAACATTCAACACATCATATAACACTTAAATGAACGATTCCAATCACAGCAACAATCATTCCAAGGTTCAGATTTTCGAATATCGCATGCATTTCACATTTCAATCTCAAACAGTTTCAAACGACACTAAAACAGGGGAGTTCGAAATTAACATTTAAAACCGGCGATCACGTCGCCCCACACATAAAAACAGAGCATCGTGAAAAAGAATATGAAACCGGCGACCACGTCGCCCTCACTTCAGAACCTACTCGCCTAAAGTTTTTATAAATGAAAATGCTAGCTTCCCTTACCTGGACTAGCGTAAACTTCACTAAGAGCTCCAACCCAACGAGATTCAAGGATGCCTTAACTCTGTTTTAGCGTCCGGTTTGGAGAACTTGCAGAGAACCTCCCAGGTGTCCAAGGGCAGTCGTCGCTCGTTGTACTGGTGCTTGAGGATGCCTGAATTGCAGCGCGAAGGAGAGAAAAGAGAAGGATGAAGGTAAACTCACTCTGCCACTCTTGAACCACTGCAACGTTCTTTTCCTCTCAGAAGTGAGTTTTTGAATCTAAACCAACTTGTCCACAATTGTCGCTGCCACCACCCACTCTGCAGGAAAGCTTGCGTGCACACTTCCTTGAACAGTACGGCCACGTGTGTCTCTGCGCATACCAACTCTCTAATGCCAACTATTCTGAAACACCCTTTTTGTCTACGTGTCACGCGTGCAGGACGTCTCATGCTGGGAGCCTGGGTCCCACCTTATCTGTGTGAAACACGACATCGCGCGATAACCTTCCACCGATGACTCATCCTGGCGGACGACCGATGTCTCTCTCTGGAAGACGACCGATGTCTCTCTCTGGAAGACGACCGATGTCTATACCTGGCGACGACCGCATGTCTCTCGCCCTGGCAATGCCCGCATGTCTCGCGCCCTGGCGATGCCCGCATGTTTCGTGCCCTGGCGATGCCCGCATGTCTCCTGCCCTGGCGATGCCCGCATGCCTCGCGCCCTGGCGATGTCCGCATGTCTCGCGCCCTGGCGATGCCCGCATGTCTCTCGCCCTGGCGAGGCCCGCATGTCTCTCGCCCTGGCGATGCCCGACGACACATCGCCACGCCTTGCTGAAGGTTCTTCATCCCACTATGTTACGTCCAAGGTATCATCTCCACATGACTTGGTGACGTCGGTAGCTTCACATTTCCAAGAGTAGATCAGCACTACTCCTCGTGCGCCCATGCATGCAACACTAAGGACGATTTCTTATGCTCAAGCATGGAGCTTCGCATGCACAGCGTATCTAAGGCTTAACCCACACCTTGATATGCGTGGTTTTTTGGAACCCACTATGGTTGATCCAGCATCTTGACCACATACTGAGTGCACTTTCGGCGATCATGTGCACCATAGGCGATTGGCGATTATGTACCAGAGAAGTCGGAGGTCGCCTCCGTCTTCAACAACGGTGATCTCGTAGACTTCTAAGCTACACTTTCCTTCCTTTATATTTTAAATAAAAACATACTTAGAATTCACTTAAAATATATCACTTTCATTCCAATAAAATTTTCTAGGTCCTTACACGCATCGGTCGACTCCCAGGGGGAGACATCGGTCGTCTTTCAGGGAGAGACATCGGTCGTCTTCCAGGGAGAGACATCGTTCGTCCGCCAGGATGAGACATCGGTGGATGGTCATCGCGCGAGGTCGTGTTCCACACAGATGAGGTGGGGCCCAGGCTCCCAGCATGAGCGTCTTGCATGCGCGACACGTAGTCAGTGAGAGTGCTTCAGAACAGTAGCTCCAGAGAGTTGGTATGGAAAGTGACCCAGAGTTGGTGTGCGCAGAGACCCACGTGGCCATACTGTTAGAGGAAACCCACACGCAAGGTTGCTCAGAGAGTGGGTAATGGCAGTGAAGGCTAAAGAGCCGTTCGACCTTAAGAGCTGAGGGAATCAGCTCATTTAGTTCCCCTTTCTCCTTTCTCCTCCACTCGAAGATGCAGCTATCCTCACATACCAGTGCTACGATCGGCGACTGCCATTGTCCTCCTGGGAAGTTACTCTGCAAGTTTTCTACTCAAAGCTCTAAAACAGAGTAAGTCGTTTTGCTCTGTTCTTTGAGTCGAGTATGAATTTAAGAGGGTCGTCTTTGCATAGGTTGTGCATACAACTCTTTTAACTTCAGAAATCGTCTCTGTTAACGCAGAAAATGAGTAATCTCGTTAGTTTTGTGATCGGGACTCTATGGTGCAGGTTAAGGCATCCTTGAGTTCTCGGTGGGTTTGGAGCTCTTAGTGAGATTTTACGCAAGTCCAGGTAAGGGAAGCTAGCATTTTCATTTATAAAAACTTTAGGCGAGTAGGTTCTGAAGTGAGGGCGACGTGGCCGCCGGTTTCATATTCTATTTCACGATGCTCTGTTTTTATGTGTGGGGCGACGTGATCGCCGGTTTTAATGCAAATTTAGAAATCCCCTGTTTTAGTGTCGTTTTGAAATTGTTTGAGATTGAAAGATTGAAATGCATATGATACTCGAAAATCTGAACTTTGGTATGATTGTTTCTGTGATTGGGATTGTTTGAGAAAAGATTCAAAATATTATATGATGGAATTGTGCTTTTACGTGTAGTATGACAGGTGCAGGTCTCTGGATGCTAAGTTCAACGCACGAGTCTTCCGGAAGTAGAGTCATGTGTCTATGTGTTACGAGTCAGTGGAAAGTCTGACATGTGAACCATGAGTATTGAATGTATTGAATAGACACTTGACGAGTTTGTGGAATATGGGGATATTGATGGTTGAAAATTGATATAGATTATGAATGGTGTGAAGATTTATGCTTTCTATTGATATAAAGTTTCATATTTAAAGTTTTAAAAATATCTAGTTTACCCTTTGTTTTGTATCGTGGTTGTTTTTCTTAAACCTGTGATGATCGTGTATATTTGCACGGGAGAAGATGAGGTTGCAGGTGGTAGAGCTCCTCAGTGAGCATTTCTGGAGGAGGAGATCGCCGGTTTTTGAATGCTGTTGTTTTGTTTTATTTTGAAAACTCCTGTATGGAGATGTATTAAAACTTCCTCGAAAAGGGATATTATTCTGAGGCACATTTGTATTAATGGATGAATTATATTATGTATATACCTATGTTAAATTTTTTATATTATTGTTTCACCTTTATTTTTATTATATAAAAATGAACAATATTTTGAGTGGCGTTACATAGATCAATTTCTAACAAGTTTGATTGTGTGAAGAATTGGTCTTATCTCACCTTAAAACAAACAATAAATATTATATTTTCATTATTGTTTTGGTAGTAGATAATACACGTTCTAATTAATAGAGAGTCTAATCTAAATCATGTGAAGAAAGTATCGTTACTGGGCAAAATTTCTACCATCACAAGTGCTTACCCATTCAATTAAAGTCATAAGAACTATAGACTATTGTTTCGGTTTTATCATTCAGGAGCAGAGACGAACTCTATGGCCAAGCCATGAAATTATTTCTACCTGATTTCTAAATTCGGGGAACATTTCTCCTTTTTAATCTAATATTTCAGTGGAGTTTAATATTTCTATTTTATTAATCTTCTACACCCTATTTGATTTTGAGGAGAGAAATAAGAAAATGGAATAAACGCGAAATAACCTTTTGTAAAGAAATAGAGAAAAAAAAAAGTTGAAGAAAAGACAAACAGAGAAGAAATAAAATTAAAGGCTATTTGTAAGATAAAGAGAAATAATTGAAAAATAGACAATTTATTTTTGAAAAATGAAACAATTTGATCAATTTAATAAAAGATAAATTATTTAAATAATCTGATATCTATTATAATTTTCATTTATATTATTTAATTCAAAGTATAAAAGTATATAATTTTAACTTCTATCTTTTAACTTTTTTGGTCACCATCTTCCATTGTTCTCCATTAAACAACCAGCAATATTTTTCCTCCTCTCCATCTTCAAGGCTCTAAAATTAGATTCAGATTGAGAACGTTGTTTTCCCTTCTTCTATATTTCTGCCTCCATCTTTGAGCTGTAATATTTTAGTATATGAATTATAAATTGTACTGGACCAGAGTGTGTAGAGCTCAGTTCTTAGGCATTGGACATCGACACTTGTAACAAGCAGGTTAGCTCGGCTGTTGAGTCGAGAGGTACGTAACTGGGTTCAGGTATGTGCATATTAACTCTCATTCATGCATTAGTATAATCTTTCGCATATAAGGCCTGGTATGTCAGTGAAAGTGTGTTAAATGGGTCTAGGGGTGCATATAGTGCATGTGGGCCTAAGAAGAGTAAAATGTATTCTATTAGCTTAAGCCCAAGTGCGCTAGGGCTTGATAGAATACTTGTATATAGAATACGTAATGACATATGCATGGTATAGTAACACGTAAAAGCATGTAAATGTACTTGAAAACAGAGTTGATCCTGAGGAACAATACCCAAGTGGGTATCCAGTTGGTTATTCTGTTAAGATTTGATACACTCCTAGGAGATAAAATTCTACGCAGCTGTGTTGTTAAGATTACACACACTGAAGCGGGATCTTCTCCCATTGAATATGTTCTTACTCGAAATAAGATTCTCATAACAGAAGTTGTTACCACAAGAGGTAACCTAGCGTCACTCTACAAAAGGGACTCAAGATCCCTGGTTACGGTACGCTTTTCTGACGCTTTCTCTAAGCCCTAAACTTGATACTACTTGAATCTTGTTTATTATAAGCCCTGTACTGACTTAATCGTCGGAGTACGACCGGTCGTTAGGACATCCTCTGTCTCAACAGGTACAACAACCCTACCACGAAAAAAAACACAAATTTCAGCAAAGGAAACACAGAGTCAGAAATCGCCCGCGGAAGTCTACTGGCGATTAGGTCAACCGACAATAACATAAATTATAATAATATTTTAAATTTTATACTTGATTACAATTTTTTCCTTTTTTGTATTTTTCTTTTCTTAGAATACTCCTTAAAGATGTAATAGCAAAACTATTTAATATTTTATTCGTATTGTAAATTGACAATTAAAATAGAACAATTTTAAAAAATCAAAATGAGAAAAGGGAAAGCATTTACACTAATCTGTTATAACTTTAAAAAATCCTAAAATCTTGTTAAATTGAATGATAGAGCATTATTATTTTTTGCTGATTTTGATCTCAGTAAAAATTAGGGCTTTTCTTTTATTGAATAACAAGGTTATATTCGGCCTGATTCTTGTTTAAAATCTATTTTAAATTTTAAATTTAATAAAATTGTTATAAATAAAGTATAAGTTATTTGATTAATTGTTTTATTTCTAACTGTTATCACGTAGAAAAAAAAATTAAATTTTATTTAAAACTAATTGCCTCATTTAATACAAGAATATATTTGTACAAATGTTATATAAAGGTAATTTAATCAACATAAGTTGATTTTAATGATAAGAAAAAAACATAGAAATATTAAAATAATTAATTAGAAAAATGTTAAACATAATTTTAATAATAATTTATTATATATAATAAGGATTATTAATATAAAAGCGAAACTTTTCGAAACTTCTATTCAATAGTATATCTAGAAGATAAAAGTAATTTATTTAAGTATATAACTCATCAGTGCTAAGTAAATTGAAAATGTTTCATAAATGATACAAAAAATATTTAATAATTATATTATTGTAATTAAGAATTGAAAAACTGAACCATAGATTAGGAGGTTAAAAAAATCTTAAATTTAAATTAAACGAAAGGATGTGACTAGAAAAAAAAATTAAAATATCAATAATTCATTTAACTATATGTTTTACTCATTTTGATTATATTTCATGTATTATTTTTTTAAATAATTAAATTTTTAAATTTTCTAATAACGATTTTAAAAAGATGAAGACCTCAAAGTGGAAAAACTAATGACCAAAATATGAAAAATTATTATCTTAAAACACATTTATATTATCTATAAAGTGTGGAAGCTAAAGAATTAACATTTTATCATTGCTTCTGCCGCTCGAGCTTTTGTTTCTGATTTTTAATTATTTTCTCTCAATACATGATGGTGTTATATTCTCAAGACAAAATAGACTCAATGACAATGAATGAAAGTGTAGAGCATGTTCCCAAGTTATAAAACTCTATCCAGTTATAAAGTTTTGATTATTTTGGAAACAATGCGAAAATCACATATAAAATAATCTACATATTTGATAGTGGATTAAATTAATATTCAAAAATAGATCTCATTCATCATAACCACATGAAGAGGAAAATCTGAAATGTATATACGCGTTAAACATGTTGCCAAAAATAAATTAAGAATTTTATTTCACGGAAATTTGTTAACATTCTCCCACTTGATCCATTCATCTAGTTATAAATTAGAATAGAAAATCAAATATATGAATCATGAAGATATATATTGTACTGACCAGTCCTCGGACGTCAGCTGGGTCCCACAGCATGGGCCAAAGCCACGTGGAGTAGACCCCATTAGGGGTGATCAGTGATAAGCCCACAGAGAGGGGTGATTAGTCATCAGCCTACAGAGAGGGGTGATTAGTCATCAGCCTACAGAGAGGGGTGATTAGTCACCAGCCTACAGGAAAGGGTGATCAGTCATCAGCCTACAGGGAAGGGTGATTAGTCATCAGCCTACAGAAAGAGGTGACTAGTCATCAGACTACAGAGACGGGTGAGTGGTCGTCAGATCACCAGGATGGGCGGAGGTGTCATCGGCACTCAGCAGGTCGAGGAGTCCTCAGCGACAGTGTGTGGCGAGGTGACATCGGCCTTGGGTGATTTGAATAGCGTAAACGGAACAGCTAAGATTGGTTCCCAGAGGGGGCCAGTGACCAGTTAAATACCCAGAGGTAGGGAGAGGCCTGGATCACGAAGTGCCCATGCGGGTAGCAGGGAGAGCACAGTTAGGTGCAGAGTCCTGAGGGGACGAGTACTCACCAGAGCTAGGGTTTTCCCAGTGAAGCTACATGCATGGTACGTAAACAGTGAAGGCATTCCCAGAACAGGTGGCCCCAAAGACTAGGTGCACAAGGAGGCACCCAGGTGGTCACCCTGTGAGAGTTTGCACTCCAGAGAAGGAAACCTTATGTGCTAGATTACCCTAAGATTGGGTGATAGCGGCGCAAGGGTATTCCAGTAAACCTTAAATATGGCTAGTAGCGCAGCGAACCCTAATTAGGGCTAGCGGCGCAGTAAACCCTAGACTATATAAGGGACAGTAAAATACTTCACAAAGGTACGCAGTTTCTAGACCTAAACACAGAGAGAGAAACTCAATACACTTGGTGTTCCTTGCCCTACACTGACTTGAGCGTCGGAGTGCAAACGGCCTCTAGGGCGCCCCCTTTCTCTTTTGCAGGTGCAGATTGCTTCGAAAGAACCAAGCACATATCAACGTGAGGAAGGAGGCGTGTGAGTGTCGTGAGTCAACCGACAGGCGAGTCAACCGGCAAGAACATATATATATATATATATATATATATATATATATATATATATATATATATATATATATATATATATATATATATATATATCCTCTAATAATGAGTATTATATCTGATCCTGCCGCGGACTTGAACGTGGAGTATGTGCCTCGTCACTCCTTCGTCTAGCCTCTTGCAACTGCGTGTTCTACAAGAATGCTCCAAGAACCTTTTCTGGAATTCCAAACGATGCCTGCAAAACAACACAGACGGCGCCTCTAGCGGCCGTTGTAGCTTTGACGCTCAAGTCAGGTAACAGGAACACCAAAAATCTCTCAGTGAAATCTCTAGTTTGAAATCACGTATTGCGTACCTTTGTTCAGTGTTTCTCTGCCCCTTATACAGTCTTAGCGTTTACTGGCTACCTTTAGGGCTCACTCGATTACCAGGGCGCGAGGCATGTGGACGTGGCCAAGGCGCGAGAGGCATGCGGGTATCGCCAAGGCGCGATGCATGTGGACGTAGCCAGGGCGCGAGAGTTATGAGGGCGTCGCCAGGGAAGACATCGGTCGTCTTCCAGGGCGAAGGAGACATCGGTCGTCTTCCAGGGCGAAGGAGACATCGGTCGTCTTCCAGGGCGAAGGAGACATCGGTCGTCTTCCAAGGCGAAGGTGACATCGGTCGTCTTCCAGGGCGAAGGAGACATCGGTCGTTCGCCAGGATGAGTCAGCAGTGGAAGGTTATCGCGCGATGTTGAGTTGCACACAGAGAAGGTAAGACCCAGACTCCCAGCATGAAGCGTAGTGCACGCACGCCACGTAGACAAAAAGGGTGGTTCAGAGTGGTGACATCAGAATGTTGGCATGCGCAGGAGACACTCGCGGTCGTACTGTTCAGAGCAGTGACTGGCATGCACAAGCGACAACAGAAGTCGTACTGTTCAGAGCAGTGGTTGGCATGCACAAGCGACAACAGTGGTCGTACTGTTCCGGGCAGTGATTCTCAGACTTCTCTGCAGAGTGGGTGGTGGCAGCAGCAGCATGCGTGGACAGGTAAGTTGAGATTCAAAAGCCACTGCGTGAAGGAAAAGAGCATTACAGACTCAAGAGTGTGAGGGTGAGTGCAAACTCCCTCCCCCCTTCTTCTCTCCTTTGCGCTGTAACTCAGGCAAACTCCAGCACCTGTGCGACGAGCGACGACAGCCCTTAGAGCACCTGGGAGTTTCTCTGCAAGTTCTACCAACCAGGCACTGAAAACAGAGCTAAGGCATCCTTCAAGCTCGGTGGGTTTGAGCTCTCGGTGTTTTGCGCAAGTCCAGGTAAGGGAAGCTAGACTTCATTTTCAATACAAGCCATAGTTTAGCTATTTCTGAAGTGAGGGCGACGTGGTCGCCGATTTTCGTTTTCATCTTTGTAAAATGCTCTGTGCTATGTGTTTGGGCGACGTGGTCGCCGGTTTTAAATGCAGACTTCGAAATACCCTGTTTTTGAACTAGATCGCCGGTTTTGGCGTTGTTTTACGAACTCCCTGTTTTTGATGTTGCTTTGAAACGGTATGAGATTTAAATGAGATATTCGGAAATAAGAACCTTGGAGTGAGCTTTTGCTGTGATTGAAATTGTTCCTTTAAGTGCTATGTGATGTGTTGAATGTGGTGAATGTGGGATCGAGGCATAGTATTTTCAGGAAAGAAAATACCGTGTAAGATCGTGTAGGATGTGCACTGATCGGTGATTCCTAAGGGGATATCCTGACTCTGCTGAGAAAATGGAATCACATAGAGGAAGTTACTCAGTTGGTGAGAGTCGAAGGAGGTTCATATGAATGGGCGTCTCGTGTGAAAAAGAACGAGCTCCGCCTGTTCTATGGATTAACCCTGTCATACCGGGAGAACTATTGACATTGAGATTATATATGCGCATGCTGTGTGGATTCACAGCGACCCTGTGTGGATTTCACAGTGGTATGGTATGACGGGTGCAGATCTCTGAGTCTAATCAATGCATGAGTCTTCCGGAAGTAGTGTCAAGTGTCTTGTGTGCTGGGTCAGTGGTGGTCTGACGTGTGAAATGAGGAACTTGAATTGATAGACACTTGATGCATTATGTGAAATAGAATGACTCTTGAGAATATTGTGAACTGAGTGATTTCTTGGTGGTTATGTGAAGGGAACGAGAAATTGATAGTTTTTACGTGGGTGTCTTTAATTTGTTTCATCTTGATTTTAAAGTTTCATATCTAACTCTTTTTAAATGTCTAGCTTACCCTGTGTTTTCTTTTGTGTTGTGGCCTTTTCTTAAAACTGTAATGATCGTGTATAATTTACACGGGAGCAGATGATGTTGCAGGAAGTAGAGCTCCTTAGAAAATTGTCGCTGGAAGGAGATCGCCTGTTTTCTTTTCTGTTGGGTGATCACCCCTCTTGCTGCTTTATAATAGGAGATCGCCTTTATGATAGGAGATCGCCCTTCTTATAGGAGATCGCCCTTTCTGCCAGGAGATCGCCTATCCGTCTTTTGTATTGTAATTCGTTTACGTTTTTAATGGAGAAGTGATCGTTTGTATTAAACTCCCTGTGAGGA
This sequence comes from Phaseolus lunatus, assembly GCA_013389735.1. Classification (NCBI taxonomy): domain Eukaryota; kingdom Viridiplantae; phylum Streptophyta; class Magnoliopsida; order Fabales; family Fabaceae; genus Phaseolus; species Phaseolus lunatus. The sequence goes on along the minus strand of CM023864.1, from coordinate 36,219,679 downwards.
GAAACCTTATTCTCATATATAAAATTTTAATTCACTTCAATCCATTTGTTACTTTTATTTTCATTATATAAATACATATGTATAGTATTTTGGCGGGATGTGGGCCTCGGGGTCCTCAACACCTGCGAAGGTGATCTTTGGGACCATGAACGTTACGAGGATCACTGCCTCCATGATTGTCTGGGAGAAAGGCATGGGACGTGCCTTAACTAGGGTGGGTGCACCTGTCTCTCCAGCTGTGCGCTCTCCCATTCCCCTTCTCAACTCCCCTGAACTGATGCTGTCTAAGGGTTTGTTCAGCGCGAACCTTAGCCAGAACCCTCTCCTGGTCAGCCCTGGACGCCGCGAATGCTTGTTGAAGGTTGCGGATAGTCTTCATGAGTTCCTGCATGGTTACTTGATCGTCTTCTTCTCTTCCAGCAGCGCCTTGCCTAGTATTTTTCATGTTGTCTAGTATCTCTGATCACAATTGTGGATGGGACCTAGTTTTATCGGGCCCCACAGTGGGTGCCAAATGTTTTCATCGGTTGACTCAGTCGCCGTTGACTCAGGAGCAAATGGTGGCTCCTCTTATCTTCACGGTGGTTCTATGCTTCCAAAGGATGGCTCCGTTGAGACAGAGGGGGGCCCTACCTATAATTTCACTCCGACGCTCAAGTCAATAAGGGCAAGAAACATCAAACATGCAAAAGTGCTCAAGCTTATAATGTGTGTGTAAAAACTATGTCTTGCGTAGAAGACAACGTGTGTTTACCTTGAGTCTTACACCCTTATATAATTGTTTCTAGGTTAACCTGTCACTGACATTCTCTTGCCAAAGCCTTGCCTCTAGCGAATTTTGTAACATCCCGCCAAAATACTATACAAATGTATATAATGAAAATAAAGGTACCAAATAGATTCTATGAACAAAATATTATATATATGAGATGTAGTTTCTCCTCACAGGGAGTTTAATACAAATTCGGTCAAATTTTTTTCAGAAACATAAACAAAATGCAGTAAAAAAAACGAAGCAGGCGATCTCCTATCGGAAGAGACCGATCTCCTATCGAACGAGGCCGATCTCCCATCGGAGGACCCAAAACAGCCGATCTGCTTCCGGCGACCACTCCCTAAGGAGCTCTACTTCCTGGAAGATCATCTGCTCCCGTGTAAGTCATACACGATCATCACAGTTTTAAAAGAACAGCCACAGAACCAAAACACGCAGGGTAAGCTATATAATTTAAAGGAAGTTTAAATCATGAACATGAAAATCAAAGTAAAACAAGTTTCAAAATATCCATGTAAAACGTAGAGTTGCTCATATCATTCACCTGATCGCCCAAAATCACACATTTCACAACATTCACCCATAGTCATTCCATTTCACAATACTGCATCAAGTGTCTATAAACTATCAATGTTTCTCATATCACACGTCAGACTTTCCACTGACTCACCACACAAGACACTTGACACTACTTCCGGATTGACTCGTGCGTTGATTAGACTCAGAGATCTGCACCTGTCATACCACACCACTGTGAAATCCACACAGGGTCGCTGTGAATCCACACAGCATGCGCATATATCATCTCAATGTCATTAGTTCTCCTGGTATGACAGGGTTAATCCATAGGACAGGCGGAGCTCGTTCTTTTTCACACGAGACGCCCATCATATAGACCTCCTTCGACTCTCAACAACTGAGTAACTTCCTCTACGTGATTCCATTACCTCAGCAGAGTCAGGATATCCCCTTAGGAATCACCGATCAATGCACCTACTACTAGATCTTACACGGTATTTTCTTTCCTGAAAATACTATGCCTCGATCCCACATTCACAGCATTCAAGACGTCATGCCATACAAAGGAATATCTCAAATCACAGCAACAACCATTTCAACGTTTCAAACTTTCGAATATCACATATATATTGTATTTAAATCCCAAACAGCTTCAAACAACGTCAAACACAGGGGAGTTCGTAAAACATCGCCAAAACCGGCGATCTAGTTCAAAAACAGGGTGTTTTCGAAAACTGTATATAAAACCGGCGACCACGTCGCCCAAGCACACAAACAGAGCATTTTACGCAGATGAAAGCAAAAATGGCGACCACGTCGCCCTCACTTCAGAGATAGCTACACTGTGGCTTGCATGGAAAAAGAGGTCTAGCTTCCCTTACCTGGACTTGCGCAACCACCAGGAGCTTCGAAATCCAACAGAGCTTGAAGAATGCCTTGGCTCTATTCTTGAGTCTGGTTTTGAAGGAGTTGCAGAGGACTTTCCCAGGTGCTCCAATGGTGTTGCTTCTCGTCGTACTCTCGTGTGGAGATGCTGAAATCGCAACGCGGAGGAGGTAACTGGAGGAGAAGGGAAGGAACCCACTCTTTCTCTCGTTGAATACAACAATGTTTTCTTTTCTCTCAGCAGTGGATTTTTGTAACTTAAACCAACTTATCCCTCCAAAAGCAGCTGCCACCACCTACTCTGCAGGGAAGTTTGCGTGCACGCTTCCCTGAACAGTACTACTAAGCGTGCCTCTGCGCAGGCTACGCTCTGAGGTCACTATTCTGAACCACTCTTTTGTCTACGTGGCGCGCGCGCAGAACATCTCTTGCTGGGAGTCTGGGGCCCACGTTCTCTGGGTGTAACTCAACGTCGCGCGATGACCTTTCGTCGATGACTACCAGCTCGAAGAGAAACCACTGATGACCTCTCGCGCGAAGACGATCCACCGATGACCTCGCGCGAAGACTGTAAGGACCTGAAATTTATTGCAATGAAAGAGTATGTTTTAAATAAATTCTAAGTATGTTTTTATTTAGAATAGAAAGGGAGGAAAAAGTTAAGTTTAGAAGGCTACGAGGTCGCCGGTCGCCTGCTACACATGAGCGCCAGGTGGACATCGCGCGGGCGTGAGAGGCATGCAGGCATCGCGCGGGCGCGAGAGGCATGCAGGCATCGCGCGGGCGTGAGAGGCATGCAGGCATCGCGCGGGCGCGAGGGGCATGCGGGCATCGCGCGGGCGCGAGGCACGCAGGCATTGCCAGGGCGCGATGCATGTGGACGTGGCCAAGGCGCGAGAGTTATGAGGGCGTCGCCAGGGAAGACATCAGTTGTCTCCCAGAGGAAGACATCGGTCGTTCGCCAGGAAGATGTCATCGGTGGTAGTCTTCGCGCGAGGTCATCGGTGGTAGTCTTCGCGCGAGGTCATCGGTGGTAGTCTTCGCGAGGTCATCGGTGGTAGTCTTCGCGCGAGGTCATCGGTGGTAGTCTTCGCGCGAGGTCATCGGTGGATCGTCTTCGCGCGAGGTCATCGGTGGATCGTCTTCGCGCGAGAGGTCATCAGTGGTTTCTCTTCGAGCTGGTAGTCATCGGCGAAAGGTCATCGCGCGACGTTGAGTTACACCCAGAGAACGTGGGCCCCAGACTCCCAGCAAGAGACGTTCTGCACGCGTGCCACGTAGACGAAAGAGTGGTTCAGAATAGTGACCTCAGAGTGTTAGCCTGCGCAGAGGCACGCTTAGGTGTACTGTTCAGCGAAGCGTACACGCAAACTCCCTGCAGAGTGGGTGGTGGCAGCGGTTTTTGTGGAGAAGTCAGCTTAAGATGCAAAAACCCATTTTCTGAGGGAGAAGGAAAGAAACGTTGCTGTGGTTCCAGAGCTAAAGGGTGCGTTTATCTCCCTTCTCCTCCATTCTCTCCTTCGCACTGCGATTCTAGTACACCTTCACGCGGGAATACGACGAGCGACAGCCACCATTGGAGCACTTGGGTGGTTCTCTGCAAGCTCTTCAAAACCAGACACAAAAACAGAGCCAAGGTATTCTGCAAGCTTCGTTGGATTTCGAAGCTCCTGGTGGTTGCGCAAGTCCAGGTAAGGGAAGCTAGCCCTCTTTTTCCATACAAGCCACAGTGTAGCTATCTCTGAAGTGAGGGCGACGTGGTCGCCACTTCTGTTTTCATCTGTGTAAAATGCTCTGTTTGTGTGCTTGGGCGACGTGGTCGCCGGTTTTTAAACATAGCCTTTGAAATACCATGTTTTTGAACTAGATCGCCGGTTTTGGCGCTGTTTTACGAAATCTCTGTTTTTGATGTTGTTTTGAAACTACTTGAGATTTACATGAGATATTCGAAGATCTGAAGCTTTGAAATGTTTGGGGATGTGATTTGAATCATTTACTTGAATGGTAGGATGTGTTTGAATGCTGTGAATGTGGGATCGAGGCATAGTATTTTTCCGGAAAGGAAATACCGTGTAAGATCTGTATAGGTGTATTGACTAGGGGCTTGTCTAGAAGGAGATATCCTGACTCTGCTGAGATAATGAAATCACGTAGATGAAGTTATTCAGTTGGTGAGAGTCGAAGGAGGTTCGTATGAATGGGCGAGTTGTTCAAATGGGAACGAGCTCGGCCTGTTATACGAATTAACCTTGTCATACCGAGAGAATGGTAACAATGAGATGGTATATGCGCATGCTGTGTGGATTCACAGTGGTAGGTATGACAGGTGCAAATCTCTGGGCCTGAGTCAACACACGAGTCAAATTGGAAGTAGTGTCATGTGTCTATGCATGGTGGGTCAGTGGAAAGTCTGACATGTGAAATGAGAAACTGGAATATTGATAGACACTTGATGCTGTGTTGTGAAATGGAATGACTATGGGAAATGTAGTGAATTTGTGATTTTGGGCGATTAGCTGAATGCTAATTGTAGTTCTACGTTTTACATGGATAATTTGGAACTTGGTTTACTTTGATTGTCATGTTCATGATTTAAACTCTATTTAAAGATATCTAGCTTACCCTTTATTTTGTATTGCTCTGTGGCTGTTTTCTATTAAAAACTGTGATGATCGTGTCTTTTACACGGGAGCAGATGATCTTCCAGGGAGTAGAGCTCCTCAGTGAGTGGTCGCCGGAAGGAGATCGCCTATCTCCGTCTCTACCGGGTGATCGCCGGTTTATGCCTCCATCGGGTGATCGCCGGTTTTCGTGTCCTGATAGAAGATCGCCCGTTTTGAGGTCTTCTGTTAGAGATCGCCGTTTTAAAGTTGGAGATCGCCGTTTTCTTTTGAGACCGCCTGTCTTACTGCATTTCTTTTATTATTTTCGTAAAATCTTGCAAACAATTGATTTGGTTATGTATTAAACTCCCTAAGGGGAGTAACTTCATTTCTGATATATATATATATACATTTTATTTTGCACTCTTCAATATTATTTGGTTACACTTAATTTCAATTATACATGTATGTATGTATTATTTTGGTGGGATGTTACAAAGACTACCACCGATGACCTCGCGCGAAGACTACCACCGATGACATCTTCCTGGCGAACGACCGATGTCTTCCTCTGGGAGACAACCGATGTCTTCCCTGGCGATGCCCTCATAACTCTCGCGCCTTGGCCACGTCCACATGCATCGCGCCCTGCCAATGCCCGCGTGCCTCGCGCCCCGCGCGATGCCCGCATGCCCCTCGCGCCCGCGCGATGCCTGCATGCCTCTCGCGCCCGCGCGATGCCTGCATGCCTCTCACGCCCGCGCGATGCCTGCATGCCTCTCGCGCCCGCGCGATGCCTGCATGCCTCTCGCGCCCGCGCGATGCCTGCATGCCTCTCGCGCCCGCGCGATGCCCGCATGCCCCTCGCGCCCGCGCGATGCCTGCATGCCTCTCGCGCCCGCGCGATGCCTGCATGCCTCTCCCGCCCGCGCGATGCCTGCATGCCTCTCGCGTCCGCGCGATGCCTGCATGCCTCTCACGCCCGCGCGATGCCCACCTGGCGCTCATGTGTAGCAGGCGACCGGCGACCTCGTAGCCTTCTAAACTTAACTTTTTCCTCCCTTTCTATTCTAAATAAAAACATACTTAGAATTTATTTAAAACATACTCTTTCATTCCAATAAATTTTTTCAGGTCCTTACAAATTTAGGGTTACCTTTTCGGGATACTATCGCACAGTCTTAGTGCAACTCCCGTGGAAACATTCCTTTCTTAGAGTGCAACACTCGTGGCAACATTCTTTTTCTGGAGTGCGTATCTAACGGTATGGCCGCTAGGGTTACAACGTGTGTACTAGCGCCACGAGACCAACCCGTTCTTGTAAGTGCCCTAATTTCTCACTTGCCTTGCATGCAGCTTTCTCTGAAAACCCTAGCGCTCTTGGGCATTAGCGCCCCGAGGGGTAATCTACTTGTGCCAGACCCAAATGTCTTATACACGTTCTGCATGCAAGGTATATCTATGAATCGGGCTTCCACTAACGTAATACTTAATACGTGTAATTTCTGGGGACCTTTTTGTGGGTCCTACTGTGCCGACCTCAACTGTGCCGACGTCCGAGGTCTGGCCACTACAATAATAATGTAAAGCTTACCAGAATATCCTCCTAGAGCATGTTTCGATCGACCTCTGAGACATCATCCCATGAATTAATCAAAATGGAGAGCCTCTCACGAGCAACAACTCCAATATAGTTACTAAAAGTCTCAGCATTAGGGCTAGACGCCACTCCAATGTTGACGTCAATGTCAACACATGTCTTCTTACCAGCAGCACGTCTCAATGAGAGACGCTTTAATCTAGTAGGTCCTCTGTTGGGTTTTCTGGAAGGGGGTTTGATCGGAGTTTGATCATCCGCCATATTTGTGTTAGAAGATTAGGTAACAAAAATTAGTTAAATTGCATCGAAAGAAAATCATACAAAACAAATCACTACAAAAAATCGTGTATAAAGTGGCAGTTTTAATATGGCGGTTATTAATATCTGCCATAAATTTCCATATAATACGACATTTGACTAACCGCCACAATTATCCTTTAGAATATGTCATTTTGAACTGTCACAATTATCATTCAAAATAAAAATCCTACGTTTTCCTTCCCTCCATACACCATTCCTCATTATTCTCAATTATTTTTGAAAACTTGGTTTGACTATTGACTCTTGGGAACTGAAACCTCTCTTCCCTCTCTCTTTTTGCTAAACACTCTTTTCTCTTCCTTTTCTCTCTGCTAAACACTCAAACCCTAACACCTTAACGAAATACTCACGAAGCCCTATTCATCGAAGCCCTCCTCACGAAGCCCTCCTTGTGAAACTCTATGTGATTCACGAAACCTCTGTGCTTCACAAAACTATCTCGCCTTCACCCACTCTTCCATTCACTCATTGTCGCCTTTCACTCAGTCGTGCACCCTAAACCTGGTGCTCACTATAGCACCTTTCACTATCCGCCATCATCGCCTCCGCGCAAGGATTTGAAACTTTTGTTCACGAACCCTACCTCTCTTCACTCTCGCGTTCACGTGTTAACTCTCTGCCACTGTCTACGACTGTCCACCACGATAGAGAGAGAAATGGTGACCAACATTGGAATCATGGATATGACTTACTTTGTCAGCAGATCTGAGATTCTTCCTTGGATCAACTCGACTCTGCAACTCAGTCTCTCCAAAGTCGAAGAGGTTTATCTTCTGATCCAATTCTTTTTATACTTTGATTTGGTTGTCTTCTATAACTTCTTAGTTTATCTATTTCGTTGGATCATTAATTTTTCAGGCATGTTTTGGCATTGTTCACTGTCAGCTTCTCGATGTGGCTCATCCTAGGATAGTGCCGATGCACAAAGTCAATTTTAGTGCTGAGAACAAGTACGAGATGATTTAGAACTACAAGGTCCATCAAGATGTGATGTGAGTTGATTTTATGATTTAGCATTTTATGGTGACACTTTACTTAGGATTGGATTTTAAGACAATAAAGGTGATAACCTAAGGAAAATTCCCACTGGACATTAACTTAACCAAGTGGTTAAGTAGATGTGAAAGTTCATTTCCACAAGGCAAAAGAGAAAAGGCATGAATAAGGTGATGAATGGATGCAAGCCGAAAGTTAAAGAAGAGAAGAGGAATGCATCAATGGTGTACAAGCCAATCCAAATGATGATCCTTACTCATAAAGAGTCTCCAAAACTGAAACACAAAGATAAACAACAAGGAAATTAAAACATGAAAATGGAATGGAATTAATGGAAGAGTTGATGAAGGAAGAACTTATGGATGGTGGAGCAATGGTGAATCACGCCACTTGATGGGGTGGAACCACCAAGATGAGTGGAAGGAGGCCGTCACTTGAGAGCATCATCACCCACAAGATAAGACCACAAAGGAGGAGACTTTCTCACTCACTACTCACAAAAATTGTGCAGAATTTCTTTACTATAATTTTCAACTTGAAAATACATGAGGTAAGGCACCTTATTTATAGGAATAGGTGCCTTGGTGGAAAAGAAGGGCAAGGGTAGGGTGGTAAGTGTGTGAGGGGGCTGCCTATAGGGTTTGACTAAGTCAATCCCGCATCTTAGGCTTGTTCTTCTAGAAAGTAGGTCAAAAACCTTCCTAAAGGGCTAAAAACAACTCTAAAATGATGACTACACCCCCTATTATGCTATAGGCACCTATTCTAGCTTATTTTTGCTATTTGGACCCCTCAAATGAGCCCAAACTTATTTACAACATTTTCTACTCATTAAGAAGACTAGCGGGAAGAACTTTAGATGCTCTGGTCTTCGTCCAATTGTCCCTCTAGTGAGGTCTCTACTTTGAGATGACTTTTCATTGTGTACTTTAGCATCCTTGGTCATCACCTTGTGGGCTTGGTTTGCATCAAGATGTATTTAGTAAACTCAAAATCATTAAGGTAATACTCTCCCTCTCCCCTCTTTCAATCTCGTCTCTATTTTACTTTAATTTTGGACGATCTTCAATTCGGTTGCTGAATTATTCGTTGTGTTTGTCAGTACATCGAGATCAGCAAGCTCGTGAAAGGAAGGCCACTGGATAACCTTGAATTCATGCAATGGATGAAAATATACTGTGATTCTGTCAATTCCGGACAGAAGAAGTAATCCAATCTTAGTTTGATTCTCATGCATATTATCGTTGCAAATTCCTATTTAAATTCGTTGAAATTAACTTTCAGGACTAAATGGTTGCTTTTGATTGATAATAAGGGTTTAGGATTGAAATTCGAACTGACCAGGAGGATATTCTTGTGAACTTTGGATTCTTTAGTGCAATGTTTTTGTATTTCTGATATAAATTATTTAAATTAAAAATAGTGAATGCTAAATTTTTGCTTCTTATTTGCTTCTGTTACTTTAGTTGTTCTAGATTGTTTATTTTGTTAATGGTCTCTGAAGATCTCTAGGAACATTGATATGACCTACGAAGGAGGAAGCAATTGGCTTAATGGGTTTGGTTTCCCAAGTTGTTCATGATGGTGGTCGGCATGTCATTGGGTATCACTCTCTCTCTCTCTTTTCCTAACACTTTTTATTGGGTAAAGTTTTCTCTTTCTCTATTTTCTCCCAAGGATTTTGGGTGGAAAGGGACGATCAAGAAATCAGAACCAATTGTGTTTATGTTGGTCTCTTTCTCCATTGACTTTATTTGTCATGTTATTGTCTCTTGTAGAGTTATTCCTAAGACACTCATGCCTCGAGAGCTATGTCTGCTTTAGCCAACTAAAAATGCTTGTAGTTTTTTCTTCTTTATAATAAAATTTTCCAACTTTATTTTTATTTCACTTGTTTCTCTTTATTGATCATCTTCTTTGAGCATGTTTGGGTATGGATTAAGAGTGTTTTTGAGAGCTTTTATGCTGAATATGTTGTACCTTTTAGTTTAGAAATCTGAATAACCTTTCTAAATTTGTATCAAACAGGTTCTACTCTTTTCTTTTATTTCTCCATTTTCCTCATTGGTGTTCTATTATATATTTTAGTCAGGTATCCCATTCTCCATAGTTTATATTTTCTTTGTTCTATAGTTTCTTTTGTTTTCATTAAGTTCTTCATATATGTTTATTGCCAATTTCAGTAAGGTCTGCTCCATTGCCTGTGCAACGGTTCCTTTCGTAGCTAACTGGTGAAACAATGGGAGAAGTAAAGTCTGTAGCTGATATGCATCAAAGGAAGGCAGAGATGGCCAAGCATTCATAACTTTATTGCCTTAGTAGGTTAGCATGAACTGATAATACTTGGTTGCATTAGAAAAAGTGGAAATATCAAGGTGCTTGAAGCTTTCTAGTTTTTTCATGTACCATTGACCATATCTCAGTGTTTTATTCACTTGAGAATAATAGTTGAATAAAATACTCCCATTGATTTCCTGTCCTAATTTAGCATTCAAAAAATTGGTTTTTCACTTTGTTAAACTTTTTTTTTATCTGAACATTATTAAAAGATTTACCACGCCTAATCATGAATGTTGTTGATGTTGACTAGGCATTAGCTATTATCTACTTGTGTATGTATGGTTTTGAAGTCTTACATTACATAATATTGTGGACTAGTCATGTATTTTAAGTATGCATAAATGGATGCGAATTTGTAATGAAAATTAATTACATAACTGTTTGCTTACTCAAGATACGTAGGTCGCCATAGTCGAGCAGTTAGCCTCTTCATTGGAACAAGTTCCAATTCGAGCCTGGGGGCTTGTGTATTAGATCAGGGTGCTGAGCTTAGTGCTCAGGTGATCAAACGTGGGGGGTCAGCTCGGTAGAGTTGATGGGCCACGTAAGTGGGCCCCAGGAATGCGTGAGGTGACTAAATAACTGGTAAAACAGGTCTTGAACTGTGATTCATACTCATATTACCAAGCGGATTCATTTCGTATGTAGCTAAACCAAGTCGAATGTTTCTTGATTCTTTACCAAACTATGGAAACTCGTCATCAAATTTCTTCCGTTGAACAGAATCGGCTGGATGTCAGTAGATGCCATCATATTTCCTCTCATCTACATGCCATATAAGATTCTTAGCATCATTTGGGTTTGAAAACAAACGCTTCATCCTTGGAATGATGGGAAGATACCACATAACCTTCATTGAGGGTCCATGCTTTTCTATCCCTTCAATAGTATCATCATCTTTTTATTGCAACTTATAACATGATAACCCACACCTCAGACAACTTTTCAACAATTCAAAATCTTTCCTGTATAATATACAATCATTAAGACATGCATGTATCTTTTTATACTCCATACCCATTGGACAAAGGATCTTTTTGGCCTCATAATTATGATTAGGCATATTATTTCCCTCTAGAAGCATATCCTTCAACAACTGAAGCAATTTCGTAAAGCTTTTATCAGTCCATCCATTTATTGTCTTCAAATTCATCAATCTTAACATTGCTGACAACCGTGTGAAGTTAGTTGATCCAGGATACAATGGAGTCTCTGCATCGCTTGACATATTTCCATATCCATGCACTTTTACAAAAGACTAAGCTCCCACATCACGAATCATGTCCTCCAATCGATCATCATGTACTTCACCATGTACTGCATCATCCATGGTGGACCCCATATATTCTTCAGTTACGAAAACACGAGGTAAATTTAATAATTCACCATGCCATGTCCAAGTTGTATGAGATCGAAGAAACCCATCACATAGAAGGTGCTCCCTGATTTTCTTAACATTCAGTCTCCTTGTGTTCAATTGCCGAGGGTCGAACACGCCAGACTCAATACCAACACGTATCAATTGCTGAGGGTCGAACACCCTCAAACTCAATACCAAAACGATAATTCTATTCTAACCTAACAACTAACATAATATAAATTAATAATAAATACAAATTATAATAAATACTAAATATATAAATTAAAATTATTAAGTTAATTATAAATACTAAATAATATAAATCTATCTACAATCTAATAATTTAATAATTATATTCTAACCTAAAACCTAACATAATATAAATTTAAATTTAAAAAACTACAAATTATAATAAATAAAAAGTATACAAATTAATAACACTAAAAAAAATATTAAAAAAAACTTAAAACACCACCAACCTTGTGTGTGAAGGCAACGGTGGTGAAGAGCGGTGACAACCGCAATGGCGGGCTAACGGCAGCGGCGAAGAACCAATTGGAGGAACAATGAAAACCCAAAGAACACCGTGCAAGGAAATGAAACAGTAGTAGGTACCAAAACCTTTACAATAATGGCAGAAAAGAAATAAATAAGAGAACAAAAAAAAAAAAAAGCAATGGTGAAGAAGAAGTAGAGAGCTTGAAAGAAACTTACACAATACTCGAAGATGACAATGGCTTGAGATGAAGAAGAAGCAAAGAAAGCAAAGAACATGAAAACGAAATGCCAAAAGACAAGGAAATACGAAAGTGTAACTGGTGCGCTATGAATTAGGGTAATAAAAAGACTCTAAAATGACGGCTATGGGGTAAATCTGCCGTTTTAGACCAAAGTGTTTCGTTTAAAACGAAGACTATGAGGTAAAGTTGCCGTTTTAGATGAAACGATTTCGTCTAAATTGACGACTTTACCCCATAGCCGCCGTTTTAGAGTAATTTAATTTAAAAAATGTCACCGTGTTTTGAAGGACCGTGTCTATTTGTAAAAGTGCTGTAAATGTTTATCGTAAATGAGCATTTTTGCACTAGTGAATCTTGCTTCTAAACGTTCTTCTTGTTCACATAACGCTGATTAACTTCTGTTGCTTCTGCCATACTCGTGATAGGAAGGTGCCTAGCTGATACCCCTGATGTAGAAAATTATAGGAGACTAAGAAAACTCGAAGAATTGGAAAAAAAAGGGAATTCTAAAGGATGAATGGATTCCGAATGTATTGTGTTAAGAGAAAGATACAAGGAATTACAATTTGAGTTTTTTTCTATATCCCCTAAAACAACCTTACAACAACCCTTTTATAGCTAAGCCTTTTTATAGTTAACTACACAGATCAACTACCAACGGGAAAAGCAGAAAAATAGAGTAACTAAAGATTTTGTCCTGTAACATATTCCACTATTGCAAGTTTTTCAATTCCAATTTTATTTCCTCACTTCCTTCCACCTCATCGGCAAAGGGTACCGATTTGTCTTCGTAATTCCCAATTTCTCTCCCAATTTTTCATTTCCTCACGGTGCTTGAGACGCTCATATAATGTATTGTTATTTCTTCTAATCTTGGAATTTGAATTCTACCTCAATGTTTGATCGGCAATGACTTTTCAGATGCGAAGTTTCCAGCGAACGTTAAACTTAAGTAATCATAATTAATTTTCATTCGAATCCCTATTGGAAGCCAAGTGCTTCATGAATTGCTAGGAGGTAGCCATACTGAATGAATGTCGTATTGTTGTGACTGGAAAATTTGATTCTCTACTGCTCGTATATGTTTTATCTTTTAACTTTTCTTTCTAAAAAGGTGGGATCCAGAAATTACCCATTACAAAAGCATTTGGAGAATTCCGGTGAGAACATAACTCATCAAGTTTCTGATAGACTTGATACATTTCAGTTTCAGATGTTCATTCTAAGAACGTTGTTTGATTCAGATCGGAGAAAACACAGCTTGCTCACACTCTCTCTGTGTTTCCACTCAGGTTTTTATTCTATGCTATCATGACATGTTAGGTGTTTTTTTTCCATTAAGATTCTTTCACAGAAAAACAGTAAAAAACTTCATTTGAAAATTTCTTATAATAATACTTTTTCCATATGATGACAAATGATTATTGTTACTTGAGTTGTCAACCTATCTGAGATACCTATCTGAGATGTGAAGCTGCACAGTGATGTCTAATATGAAAGTTTTAAATTAAAAAAAAAAACCCTCTTATAATAATATAATAATATTTTGGATTTAGGCTCAAAACTAGGTGCTTGGATTTTGGGTGGTGGATGGAACAATGATATATGGGAAGGATTATAATTAGGATGATTATTAGGAGTAATAAGAGATATATAAGTTCGTCCTTCAAAGGTGTATGCGACATGTTCTATTGATAAACTTCAAGTAATACTTTGTTTGATTATACTACATCACCAAATCTTAGTAAATAAGAAACTATTAAATTAATTGAATGCATGATATATGATTGGCTATCTTTTAATAATTTCAAATTATAACTATTGATTACTAAACAAATTAAAAAATACAAAAACTAAACAAAGGATACATATTTTAATATAATAAGTTGTTTTTGTAATAAATAACCAGTATTCTAGTTTGTACATCTAAGTATAAATATTTATTTTTATATAATTAAAAGTTATAATAAATTAGCATATTTAAATTGTAACAGCCTAAAAATACATCTAATTATTACAAATACAAGCTTTACATGTTTATATACAAAATTAGAGTTTTTCAAAACATTTGTAATACATGATTAGGACTTATACAAATATGAATATTTACAATTCATAGCTCGAAACAAACTTTAAAGCCTTCCAAGCTCTCTTGCACACGTATGATCATCTGCTCGTATACATAGTACAGTCATCGCAGTTCACAATACAACAAGAAAAGCAAGGGTAAGCTAGTGAAAATAAAATTTTGTAATATACATAATTCAATCAAAACAGCAAACCAAATTACATGGATTAATTTCTCAATTGTTCAATCTTCTTCAAATCCCAACATAAAAAATCACATAGATCCCACATGGATATACACATCCAGGATATTCAACAAACTTAAATAACAATTGATGCCATCCGGAAGACTCGTATTAAGTAAGTCCTACTAGAGACTAACACCTGATCCAATACCCAAGGCTTAGATTAATAGCAAATCCAAGAGAGAGGATTAGGGTAAGTTCGATACAATCCAAGTCGTGCATCTCATATGTCACGGTGTGCATGAACTCCCTCAGCAGCTTCTCACCACCTGATATCTTAGTCTATGTGACTTAGATCATCAATGAAGCTCAGATATCTTTGTTACCACATAGGCCTCAATACTTAATACACAAACAAACATCAGTCCATACATTACCCCAAATATATGAATTCAATTCCATACAATTTTCATCATACAATATCATTCAAAACGTAATCCACAACATTAAAAGTCCTATTTAACATAAAAAAAAAAAACATTTAAATACTAAACTGTTAAAATCTAATATTTCTACAAGTTTAAGAAATATATAAACAAACAACATCCCTGCAAGATAAATTGAATATTGGGATCACGTCCCCTCCACATCTAGATCTTCTAGCCTAAGGTACTATTAAAAATTAAAGTTAGCTTCCATTACCTTAATTGTTTGCTTTCCAAGCAACCTCTAGAATTTTATCTCCTCAGTCTAGATAAGCTTCAAGATATAAGGACCTAATAAAACTTATTCAAACGAAACAAAAGTTCAATACATAGTAGAATAAGTTGAGAGGATTACTCTTCTCAATTGACCCCACCAAGATTGATAACTAAATCATAGAGAAAAATAGATAATAAGGGATCTTTAGAGTAATAATGAACTTACTCTGTTTGAAAATCTGATCAAGTGGAAATGTACTAACTCCTCAGCTATAGCATGGTGTGATCAGATTTTGGAATAGATGAGGTATGAGAGATAAATTGAAGAGAAAAGGGAGAGAGAATGAATAATGGGGGGTTCTATTACTTTTTTTTTACATGCATTACATAAATTATATAATAATAAAAAGTCAATAAAATACAAACATTTTCAAATACATAAATTATATTTAAAATTTTCAATAATTTAAAATCATTTTAGACTATTAATATTTTTATATAAAAATATTAGAATTCAGTTAAAAATTTTGATAAAATATGGTGGATTGAAATGAATAAGGGAAAAAAATATAAAGAATTTTATTTTACCCACTTATTCTATAATATGTATATGTATATGTATATAATATAATATATGAAGTACATAATATATTAGTAAATCTCCCTGAAATGAATAGTAATGTGGTATCTCTTATTCCTAAGATTCAGGATGCTAAATTGATACAACCAAAATAGCAAGAAGATGACCAAGAACACAAGAGACACTTCACACTTTGATAAGTCATCTCTGGATCCAAGACAAGGCCCCACCAAATGTCGGAAGGACCTTAGCAGAAGAAGAACTGGGCATATACCAAAGCATCAAATGTTCTTTCTTCTGGTCTTTTTACAAGACAAAATGTTTGTAAATAAGTTGGGCTCACTTTAGGGATCCATGTAAGGACCTGAAATTTATTGCAATGAAAGAGTATGTTTTAAATAAGTTCTAAGTATGTTTTTATTTAGAATAGAAAGGGAGGAAAAAGTTAAGTTTAGAAGGCTACGAGGTCGCCGGTCGCCTGCTACATGAGCGCCAGGTGGACATCGCGCGGGCGTGAGAGGCATGCAGGCATCGCGCGGGCGCGAGAGGCATGCAGGCATCGCGCGGGCGTGAGAGGCATGCAGGCATCGCGCGGGCGCGAGGGGCATGCGGGCATCGCGCGGGCGCGAGGCACGCAGGCATTGCCAGGGCGCGATGCATGTGGACGTGGCCAAGGCGCGAGAGTTATGAGGGCGTCGCCAGGGAAGACATCGGTTGTCTCCCAGAGGAAGACATCGGTCGTTCGCCAGGAAGATGTCATCGGTGGTGGTCTTCGCGCGAGGTCATCGGTGGTAGTCTTCGCGCGAAAGGTCATCAGTGGTTTCTCTTCGAGCTGGTAGTCATCGGCGAAAGGTCATCGCGCGACGTTGAGTTACACCCAGAGAACGTGGGCCCCAGACTCCCAGCAAGAGACGTTCTGCACGCGTGCCACGTAGACGAAAGAGTGGTTCAGAATAGTGACCTCAGAGCGTAGCCTGCGCAGAGGCACGCTTAGTAGTACTGTTCAGGGAAGCGTGCACGCAAACTTCCCTGCAGAGTAGGTGGTGGCAGCTGCTTTTGGAGGGATAAGTTGGTTTAAGTTACAAAAATCCACTGCTGGGAGAAAAGGAAAACATTGTTGTATTCGACGAGAGAAAGAGTGAGTTTCTTCCCTTCTCCTCCAGTTACCTCCTCCGCGTTGCGATTTCAGCATCTCCACACAAGAGTACGACGAGAAGCAACACCATTGGAGCCCCTGGGAAAGTTCTCTGCAACTCCTTCAAAACCAGACGCAAAAACAGAGCCAAGGTATTCTGCAAGCTTCGTTGGATTTCGAAGCTCCTGGTGGTTGCGCAAGTCCAGGTAAGGGAAGCTAGCCCTCTTTTCCATACAAGCCACAGTGTAGCTATCTCTGAAGTGAGGGCGACGTGGTCGCCACTTCTGTTTTCATCTGCGTAAAATGCTCTGTTTGTGTGCTTGGGCGACGTGGTCGCCGGTTTTTAAACATAGCCTTTGAAATACCATGTTTTTGAACTAGATCGCCGGTTTTGGCGCTGTTTTACGAAATCTCTGTTTTTGATGTTGTTTTGAAACTACTTGAGATTTACATGAGATATTCGAAGATCTGAAGCTTTGAAATGTTTGGGGATGTGATTTGAATCATTTACTTGAATGGTAGGATGTGTTTGAATGCTGTGAATGTGGGATCGAGGCATAGTATTTTTCAGGAAAGGAAATACCGTGTAAGATCTGTATAGGTGTATTGACTAGGGGCTTGTCTAGAAGGAGATATCCTGACTCTGCTGAGATAATGAAATCACGTAGATGAAGTTATTCAGTTGGTGAGAGTCGAAGGAGGTTCGTATGAATGGGCGAGTTGTTCAAATGGGAACGAGCTCGGCCTGTTATACGAATTAACCTTGTCATACCGAGAGAATGGTAACAATGAGATGGTATATGCGCATGCTGTGTGGATTCACAGTGGTAGGTATGACAGGTGCAAATCTCTGGGCCTGAGTCAACACACGAGTCAAATTGGAAGTAGTGTCATGTGTCTATGCATGGTGGGTCAGTGGAAAGTCTGACATGTGAAATGAGAAACTGGAATATTGATAGACACTTGATGCTGTGTTGTGAAATGGAATGACTATGGGAAATGTAGTGAATTTGTGATTTTGGGCGATCAGCTGAATGCTAATTGTAGTTCTACGTTTTACATGGATAATTTGGAACTTGGTTTACTTGGATTTTCATGTTCATGAGTTAAACTTCTTTTAAATTATCTAGCTTACCCTTTTATCTGTTATTGTGGTGGTTTTCTCAAAACTGTGATGATCGTGTAATTGTACACGGGAGCAGATGACCTTCCAGGAAGAAGAGCTCCCTAAAGGGGTGGTCGCCGAGGGCAGAGATCGCCCATTTCCACCTCTCGGTGGAGATCGCCGGTTCTGGTGTCCTGATAGAAGATCGCCAGTTTTGAGGCCTTCTGTTAGAGATCGCCGTTTTAAAGTTGGAGATCGCCGTTTTCTTTTGAGACCGCCTGTCTTACTGCATTTCTTTTATTATTTTCGTAAAATCTTGCAAACAATTGATTTGGTTATGTATTAAACTCCCTAAGGGGAGTAACTTCATTTCTGATATATATATATATACATTTTATTTTGCACTCTTCAATATTATTTGGTTACACTTAATTTCAATTATACATGTATGTATGTATTATTTTGGTGGGATGTTACATTAATGGTATCAGAGCAGTTCGCCTTAGGATGACCTGAGGGCTGTGGATCCATTGTGTTTCTTCTGCTCATAAAAATTTAATTGAGTTTTAAATAACCACTATAGGGGAAGGTTTTCAAACGTTTTAGTTTTGAACTCTTGCGTGTGCTTTGGTGAATGTATGCCTAACTGAAAATCTTAGTATTAAGAATAAGAAGGTCTTGATAAAGTGGTGAGGGTGCACACTCATAACTGGATCAAGATGATTCTTAATCTTAATTCCAAAGGTTTGATGTTTAGCCTACATTGAATTCTGGTGTGATTTTTGAGTGTTCTTGAATTTGACTGAGGTGGTAGTTGGATTGATGTTTGCACACCAGTAACTGTTCTGGTGTTTTGTTTGGGATTATAAGTCTTGTGATTCTGTTGATGAACTCAAATTCTAGATGACTTTGAGATGCTGACCTTTGTAAGGTCTAGCTGTTACCCCTTGAATGAATTGATTCTTATCGATTTCATTCTTATAGTTGTAGGGAATATAGAAGTCAATAGATTCAGAAGATGGCACGTAGACCTGCTACCCCACCTCAACCTTCCTCAGAGATGAGTCAGATCGCCAAGGCCATAGAGATGATGGCGACTGCCATTCAGCAGCAGAATGCGGCGATGGCTCAGAACCATCAAGCCACAATGCAGCACTGGGAGACTGCTCGGTCGGCTGAAACAAACTCCCACGTCGGTCAGCCCCAAGAACAGATGGGACTGGCCGAGTTCATGAGGCACAACCCACCTAAGTTCAGTGGGAATGCTACCCCTGACCAGGCAGATCAGTGGGTCAGGGAGGTGGAGAAAATCTTTAGGGCGACCTCATGCCCTGAAGAAAAGAAGCTGTTGTTCGCCACTTATCTGCTATCAGGAGAAGCTGAGTTCTGGTGGATGGGAGCTCAGCAGATGATGGAGGCCCGAGAGGATGTTCTGGATTGGGAGAGCTTCAGAGCGAAGTTCTTGGAAAAATACTTCCCAGACAGCGCCAAGTTTGCAAGGGAAGCTGAGTTCTTAAAGTTGGAGCAGGGGGACATGTCAGTAAACGCCTATGCTGCCCGTTTTGAGTACCTCGCCCGGTTCTATACCCAGGCGACCTCCGAGGCCTGGAGGTGTAGGAAGTTCGAGGAAGGGCTGAAGCATGGGCTGAAGAAGACCATAGCCCCGATGTGCATCAGGGAGTTCCACGCCTTAGTGGAGAAGGCGAAGATGGTGGAGACCCTGGAAAAGGGTGAGTCTCGGGTGATCAGGTCACACCCAGGAGGTCCTTCCAGTGGGAGAGCTAAGGCACAGCACCCACAAAGCAAGCCCTATGCGAGACCCCCATCACATCGGGCAGGAGCAGCACCTCCCCAGTTCCAGCAGCAGCAATCTTGGAAACCCAAGTGCTTCAATTGTGGTGGACCACACGCCTCCAACGCATGCCCCAAGAAGAGTTCGGAGAGAAGGTGCTACATCTGCCAAAAGGCGGGGCATTTTGCTAGAGAATGCCCTAACCAGAATGGGGCGACCCAGCCCAGTGGCTCTCAGCAGATGAGAAACGAGGGCAGAAGACCTCAAGCAGCAGGGAGGGTGTTCGCCATGTCTGGGGCAGAGGCAGCTCAGTCAGGTAACCTCATCCAAGGTGTTTGTTTTATTGCTGGTAGAGGTGTAAGGGCTTTGTTTGATTCTGGAGCGACACACTCCTTTGTGTCAAGCCTGTGTGTAACTGAGTTGGGTCTCCTAGTGAAGGAGTTACCTTTTGAGCTGTTGGTCTCTACACCTGCGTCAGGACAGGTGTCGACCTCTACAGTGTGCCCTGAATGTCCAGTGATTGTAGAAGGACGCAGATTCAAGGTGAACTTGATCTGCCTACCTCTTCAGGACCTGGATGTCATCCTGGGAATGGATTGGTTAGCTGCCAATCACGTTCTCATAGACTGTGGTAGGCAGAAGGTAGCGTTTCCAGACCCCCATGAAGCGGATGTGTTAACAGTTCAACAAGGGCGATCAGCGTTGGAAGAAGGGGCGAGGTGTTTCGTGGTGCTCGCCCGGTTGGGAGTAGAGAATAAAGGGGACGTAAACAAGATACAAGTGGTGAGAGATTTCACCGATGTGTTCCCAGAGGAGGTGCCTGGATTACCCCCTAAGAGAGAAGTGGAATTCTCTATTGACTTGGTACCTGGAGCTGGACCAGTGTCAATGGCACCTTACAGGATGGCACCAGCCGAGTTAGTGGAGTTAAAGAAGCAAGTGGAAGAGTTGCTGGAGAAGCAGTTCATCAGACCCAGCGTATCTCCATGGGGAGCTCCAGTGCTCCTAGTCAAGAAGAAGGATGGAGGGTCTCGGCTGTGTATAGACTACAGGCAATTGAACAAATTGACCATCAAGAACAAGTACCCCCTACCTCGGATTGATGATTTGATGGACCAAATTCATGGGGCCTCGGTGTTCTCCAAGATTGACCTGAGATCGGGGTATCACCAAATCTTGGTAAAAGCTGAAGATGTTCAGAAGACAGTTTTTAGGTCTAGATATGGGCACTACGAGTATGTAGTGATGCCATTTGGAGTCACCAATGCTCCAGCTCTATTCATGGACTACATGAATAGGATCTTTCGCCCTTTCTTGGATAAGTTTGTAGTGGTCTTCATAGATGACATCCTCATTTATTCAAGGACCGAGGAAGAGCATGAGGAACACCTGAGGACAGTATTGGAAATACTGAGGGAGAAGCAGCTCTATGCCAAGTTCTCTAAGTGTGAGTTCTGGCTAAGGGAAGTCAACTTCTTAAGACACGTGATATCTGCCGAGGGGATCTCGGTAGATCCAGCCAAGGTAGAGGCAGTGCTGCAATGGGAACGTCCTAAGACAGTGACTGAGATAAGGAGCTTTGTGGGGTTGGCGGGCTACTATCGGAGGTTTATTGAGGATTTTTCCAAAGTAGTGGCTCCTTTAACACAACTGACCCGCAAGGACCAACCCTTTGCTTGGACCGACCGATGTGAGCAGAGCTTCAGGGAACTAAAGGAGAGGTTGACCAGTGCTCCAGTGCTGGTGATTCCAGAAGTAGGAAGACCTTTTGATGTCTTCTGTGATGCCTCACATCAAGGCTTGGGATGCGTCTTGATGCAAGAGAAGAGGGTGGTTGCATATGCTTCAAGGCAACTCAAGGTGCATGAGAAAAACTACCCTACTCATGATTTGGAGTTGGCAGCGGTAGTGTTTGCCTTGAAGATCTGGAGGCATTATCTGTATGGAGCTCGGTTCCAGGTGTTCAGTGACCACAAGAGCTTGAAGTACCTGTTCGATCAGAAGGAGCTAAACATGAGACAAAGAAGGTGGATGGAATTCCTAAAGGACTACGACTTTCAACTCATGTATCACCCAGGGAAGGCCAATGTAGTGGCAGATGCCTTGAGTAGGAAGTCTATACAAGTCGCCACCATGATGATGGAAGAGCAGAAACTGATCGAGCAGTTCAGGGACTTAAACCTGGGAGTAGAGTTTCACGTGAATCACATTAGTTGTAGTAAGCTGACTATAACTAATGACTTCCTGGGAATGTTGAAGGATAAGCAATTGGAGGACCCTAGCCTGAAGCGCACTATGGAGTCGCTAGGAACAGATCAGGCGAGAGGCTTTGAGATGGGCGATGATGGGATCTTGAGGTTTGATGGCAGGATTTGCATACCTGCAAATGATGAGTTGAAGAAGATGATCCTAGAGGAAGGTCATAAGAGTCGCCTTAACCTCCACCCAGGCATGAACAAGATGTACCATGACTTGAAGGAGTCATTTTGGTGGTCAGGCATGAAGAGGGACGTCGCCCAGTACGTGGCAACCTGCTTAACGTGTCAAAAGGCGAAGGTGGAGCATCAAAAACCTGGCGGGCTGTTGCAGCAACTGGATATCCCCGAGTGGAAGTGGGACAGCATTGCCATGGATTTTGTCACCCATTTACCCAGATCGGTAAAGGGTCATGATGCAATCTGGGTCATCATTGATAGGCTGACGAAGAGTGCCCACTTCCTCCCAGTAAATATGAAGATGCCCATGGCCAAGTTGGCACAGCTGTACATCAAGGAGATTGTGAGGTTGCATGGAGTGCCTTCCAGCATCATTTCAGATAGGGATCCCAGGTTCACTTCACGGTTTTGGCAGACCTTGCAAGAGTGTTTGGGAACCAAGTTGAGGATGAGCTCTGCATATCATCCCCAAACAGATGGTCAGTCAGAGAGGACGATCCAATCTTTGGAAGATCTGCTGAGGGCATGCGTTTTGGATCAATTGGGAGGTTGGGAGGAGGTGTTGCCACTAGTGGAGTTTACCTATAACAATAGCTACCACGCCAGCATTGGGATGGCACCATATGAAGCCCTGTATGGGAGGAAATGCAGAACTCCCTTATGTTGGTACCAGGAGGGCGAGGCAGTCTTGGTTGGGCCAGAGTTGATTCAGCAGACGACCGAGAAGGTGAAGCAGATACAAAGCAGAATGAAAGCCTCTCAGAGTAGGCAGAAGTCCTATGCAGATCAGAGGAGAAAGCCTTTGGAGTTTGCTGCTGGAGATCACGTGTTCATGAAAGTGACACCAACCAAGGGTGTAGGGCGGGCGATCAGGTCAAAGAAGTTGTCCCCTAAGTTCGTGGGACCATATCAGATCTTAAGAAGGATTGGCCCAGTGGCGTATGAGATCGCCCTACCTCCCCATCTGGCGAATCTGCACAATGTGTTTCACGTGTCACAGCTGAGGAAGTACATGGCAGACCCTAGTCATGTGCTGGATGTAGACGACGTGCAGATTAGGGATGACTTGTCCTTTGAAGCAAAACCAGTCAGGATTGACGATCGGCAATGTAAACAGCTCAGGGGCAAGACCATCGACATGGTGAAAGTGGTGTGGGATGAGAAATCGGGGGATTCTACTTGGGAGTTAGAAGAACCCATGAGGGAGGCTTATCCATACCTCTTTTCCTTGTAATCCAATTTTCGAGGACGAAAATTTTTCTTGTTGGGGAGAATGTAAGGACCTGAAATTTATTGCAATGAAAGAGTATGTTTTAAATAAGTTCTAAGTATGTTTTTATTTAGAATAGAAAGGGAGGAAAAAGTTAAGTTTAGAAGGCTACGAGGTCGCCGGTCGCCTGCTACATGAGCGCCAGGTGGACATCGCACGGGCGTGAGAGGCATGCAGGCATCGCGCGGGCGCGAGAGGCATGCAGGCATCGCGCGGGCGTGAGAGGCATGCAGGCATCGCGCGGGCGCGAGGGGCATGCGGGCATCGCGCGGGCGCGAGGCACGCAGGCATTGCCAGGGCGCGATGCATGTGGACGTGGCCAAGGCGCGAGAGTTATGAGGGCGTCGCCAGGGAAGACATCGGTTGTCTCCCAGAGGAAGACATCGGTCGTTCGCCAGGAAGATGTCATCGGTGGTGGTCTTCGCGCGAGGTCATCGGTGGTAGTCTTCGCGCGAAAGGTCATCAGTGGTTTCTCTTCGAGCTGGTAGTCATCGGCGAAAGGTCATCGCGCGACGTTGAGTTACACCCAGAGAACGTGGGCCCCAGACTCCCAGCAAGAGACGTTCTGCACGCGTGCCACGTAGACGAAAGAGTGGTTCAGAATAGTGACCTCAGAGCGTAGCCTGCGCAGAGGCACGCTTAGTAGTACTGTTCAGGGAAGCGTGCACGCAAACTTCCCTGCAGAGTAGGTGGTGGCAGCTGCTTTTGGAGGGATAAGTTGGTTTAAGTTACAAAAATCCACTGCTGGGAGAAAAGGAAAACATTGTTGTATTCGACGAGAGAAAGAGTGAGTTTCTTCCCTTCTCCTCCAGTTACCTCCTCCGCGTTGCGATTTCAGCATCTCCACACAAGAGTACGACGAGAAGCAACACCATTGGAGCCCCTGGGAAAGTTCTCTGCAACTCCTTCAAAACCAGACGCAAAAACAGAGCCAAGGTATTCTGCAAGCTTCGTTGGATTTCGAAGCTCCTGGTGGTTGCGCAAGTCCAGGTAAGGGAAGCTAGCCCTCTTTTCCATACAAGCCACAGTGTAGCTATCTCTGAAGTGAGGGCGACGTGGTCGCCACTTCTGTTTTCATCTGCGTAAAATGCTCTGTTTGTGTGCTTGGGCGACGTGGTCGCCGGTTTTTAAACATAGCCTTTGAAATACCATGTTTTTGAACTAGATCGCCGGTTTTGGCGCTGTTTTACGAAATCTCTGTTTTTGATGTTGTTTTGAAACTACTTGAGATTTACATGAGATATTCGAAGATCTGAAGCTTTGAAATGTTTGGGGATGTGATTTGAATCATTTACTTGAATGGTAGGATGTGTTTGAATGCTGTGAATGTGGGATCGAGGCATAGTATTTTTCAGGAAAGGAAATACCGTGTAAGATCTGTATAGGTGTATTGACTAGGGGCTTGTCTAGAAGGAGATATCCTGACTCTGCTGAGATAATGAAATCACGTAGATGAAGTTATTCAGTTGGTGAGAGTCGAAGGAGGTTCGTATGAATGGGCGAGTTGTTCAAATGGGAACGAGCTCGGCCTGTTATACGAATTAACCTTGTCATACCGAGAGAATGGTAACAATGAGATGGTATATGCGCATGCTGTGTGGATTCACAGTGGTAGGTATGACAGGTGCAAATCTCTGGGCCTGAGTCAACACACGAGTCAAATTGGAAGTAGTGTCATGTGTCTATGCATGGTGGGTCAGTGGAAAGTCTGACATGTGAAATGAGAAACTGGAATATTGATAGACACTTGATGCTGTGTTGTGAAATGGAATGACTATGGGAAATGTAGTGAATTTGTGATTTTGGGCGATCAGCTGAATGCTAATTGTAGTTCTACGTTTTACATGGATAATTTGGAACTTGGTTTACTTGGATTTTCATGTTCATGAGTTAAACTTCTTTTAAATTATCTAGCTTACCCTTTTATCTGTTATTGTGGTGGTTTTCTCAAAACTGTGATGATCGTGTAATTGTACACGGGAGCAGATGACCTTCCAGGAAGAAGAGCTCCCTAAAGGGGTGGTCGCCGAGGGCAGAGATCGCCCATTTCCACCTCTCGGTGGAGATCGCCGGTTCTGGTGTCCTGATAGAAGATCGCCAGTTTTGAGGCCTTCTGTTAGAGATCGCCGTTTTAAAGTTGGAGATCGCCGTTTTCTTTTGAGACCGCCTGTCTTACTGCATTTCTTTTATTATTTTCGTAAAATCTTGCAAACAATTGATTTGGTTATGTATTAAACTCCCTAAGGGGAGTAACTTCATTTCTGATATATATATATATACATTTTATTTTGCACTCTTCAATATTATTTGGTTACACTTAATTTCAATTATACATGTATGTATGTATTATTTTGGTGGGATGTTACAATCCAAATAAAAGAATAAGCTAGAGTAGGTTTACATAGCATAAGTAGGAGTGTACTTAGCAAAATGGGCTTGTTCCGAGTCCACTTGTCATGACACATTGATTGTCTGGTTTTATATTGTAGGTTTCTGATCAAGGAAGCATGCCAACTAATAGAACAAATCTTGGACATCAAGAGGAGAATATATGATCATTTCAAATGTGGAAATGACCTGTCTTATTTAATTTGTGAACAAATGTTAGTGATTTTAATGTAATGTCTTAGTCAAACTCGTTTATTGTGCCACACATGTGCAGGTGGTGCGAGGTGAGTAACGATAAAATGATTTCTAATACTTCCAAATGTAGATTTCTTTTCTCCTTAGACTAATTTCTTTACATGGTCTAAATCACTCAATTTTGATTTTTTTTTTTGTCTATTCCTGATTGTTGGTAAGATACACTTTGTGTGGGTAATACTTTGTGTTTTATTTGATGAAAAAAAATAGATATAGGGGAAGTGTCATCTCATGCTAAGTGAAATCACTAATCACCCAATAGTTAGTTGTCCATAATAAAAGTTTTCCCTAAAAGTGGTATGTTAATTATTTAGAAAAAGGATGTTTTCTAAAATACAGATAGAAAATAAAGTGCTAGGAGAATTCAAAGTTCAATCTTCCAAAAAGGATGTAAACAATTGTGGTTTGAAATACACATGAACGCTTAAATGATAATAAATAAATAAAAAATAATAATTTTGAAATTTTAGTACTTTACGGAGGTTTGGAAACCTATGATATTTTATAAAGTTTTTGAAATCTATGATATTTTATGAAGGTTTTGAAACCCATGGTATCTTATGGAGGTCCTAAAACCCATGGTATTTTACGGAGGTTTTGAAACCCATGATATTTTACAGAGCTTTTGAAACCTATGGTATTTTACGAAGGTTTTGAAACTCATGGTACTTTACGGAGGTCTTAAAACCCATGGTATTTTACGGAGGTTCTTAAACCAATGGTATTTAACAGGGGTTTTGAAAGACTTTTCCTTGGGTTTAAACAAACCCCGGGGAACACTTTCCCCAGGGATGATTTAGCGGGAGAAACTGCAACCCTAGGTAAAAGACTTGATGGAGTTTTAACCCTTGGTAATGTAAAAGAAAAACCTGTTAAAACCATTTTTTTTCTTATAGTGATTGTTTTTAGCTTTCCAATGATCAATACTATAATTATTCTAATATCTTATCGAAACTCCAACTACAAATGTGATGTTAACTCCAGGATATTTTCAACAGCTGAAGCATATAGGATATTTTTCATGCATTCCTGCTTAAGATCATTTTTTTGGGCATTAACTCAATTCAAGTCTATCACCTTCACAATAAGAGCAACACTTAGTGAACAATCATTCATGTTAAATCTTTCTAAAACTTTATTGATAAACCCAAAATACCTTAAGATCTTTCTCTATGGATCTTAATGCCTATGACGTGAGATGTCTCTCCTACATCCTTCATATCAAAGTTATTTTAGAGAAATTGTTTCACCTTACATAACATACCTTTATCATTCATTATAAGTAAAATATCATCCACATATAAAACAAAAAAATAAATTTTACTCACATTAACCTTCTAGTATATACATTGATCCATGAGATTCTCTTCAAAACCAAATAAAGATATAACCTCATGAAATAGTGAATACATTGTAGTGAGGCTTGCTTTGATCCATTTATGGACTTATTAGCTTTCAAATTAAATGCTCACCATTACTAGAAAACAAGTCTTTAAGTTATTTCATGTAAACCTCTTCTTCTATATTTAGGAACATTGTTTTCACTTCCATTTAATGTAACTTAAAACCAAAATGAGTTATTAATGCCTTAACTATGCCAAGAGAATCCTTTTTAAACAGGGGAGAAAATGTTTTTTTGTAGTCGATTCCTTCCTGAGTGAACCCTTTGATAAGAAATCTTGCTTTATGCCCCTCAATGTTACCTTGTAAGTTTTTATTTTTACTTTTAAAAACACATCTACATTTGATGGATTGTTTACTATCAGGCAACTCAACAAAATCTTGGACTTGATTAGAAGCCACAAAGTCCATCTCATATTTCATAGCATTATACCAACATCTCATAGCTT
Organism: Phaseolus lunatus; assembly: GCA_013389735.1. NCBI lineage: Eukaryota > Viridiplantae > Streptophyta > Magnoliopsida > Fabales > Fabaceae > Phaseolus > Phaseolus lunatus. The sequence goes on along the minus strand of CM023864.1, from coordinate 36,191,777 downwards.
GTGAAAAGATTTCATTCCATTGTTCTTTGTAGTTTACTTTGTGGCTTGACCTTTTTGGTTTTCTTTCTTCCTTCTTAGGAATGATGAGTTATAGATATTTTGTTTTGTCTTGTATCACTAGTACAAAAGTTTAAAACAACGAATCATTATTTAATGTGTTTTTATGGTCAAACGTTGTCCTTCAAAATGTAGTGACATTTTTTAAATAAACTTGATTTAAGAATGCGGCTATTACAAATAGCCGCCTTCTTAAAAACTTTTTTACTGTAAGTCAGAAGTGTGCCACTTACGTTTTCATACTCTCCTTTCTCTCGTGCTTCGTGTTTCTTCTGTGCTTCCTCCATTAACTGTGCTTCCTCTTTTCTTTGCATTGTTTTCATGCCATTGATAAGCATTGTCTTCCTCTCTTCTTCTTCTTCTTCTACTGTGCCTTCCTCGCTGCTGTTTTTGCCTTGCTCCGTCTTATATTTTCATTTCATTGGGAAATTTTTATTTGCATTTTCTGGACTTTTATTTATGTTCTTGGTTATCAAGCCTTCCAATATCAATCCATTATTTGTATATTTTTTTTATTCAGAACATGTCAGATTCAAATTCAGATTGGGATGAAATACTAAGAATGTGAAGAGGTATGATATGGATGCACCAAGAGATCAAAAGAAATGCTAAAATAATGACCTGTTCTTTGGAAAAGATAAAAGTTGAGAACTTTGAATAGAAACCCAAACAACAGCGAAAAAGAAAAGAAACCCTAAACGTCATTCATAAATGCGATTTATAAATGCGGCTATGGTAAATAGCCGCATTTATAAATTGAATTTACGAATACGACTAAATAGCTTCCTTCTTATCTCTTTGATTTAAGACTACGTACATCAAATGCGGTTGTATAACTGTCGTTATAAATTGAAAATAGCACCAGTGTATGTATCCTCAAGACCTGAAAAAATGAGCATTATTTTCTAGTTACCCATACTTGGTAGGGTCTTTTCTGAGGTTTTCTTCGGAGGTTCCATTTTTTTATATCCTTTGAGATAATATGAGCTTCGATATTAGTGTTGTACTCATGATTTTTACTTTCATAAACAAATACAACTTTTAGCGATTCTCTAGATTTTTTTATCAGAGCATTTATATCAATGGATTTCTTAGATTTTTCTTCCATCTTTTCTATATCTTCATTTTGTTTTGGATCTAGGTTTCCTCTTTTAATAGACTCAATTTCATTAGAAACATTTCTATATTTCTTTCTTAGAGTCTTATATGCAGATAGTAGTTGATTGTTTATAACCTTGGTTTCTTGATATAATTTCCTAAGAGAGCACATATCAAGAAGAGTTACCTCTACATTGTAGTCATTAGTACAACAACTTTTGAAAGACCCTAAGATACACGTATTCTCATCAATTGCTTTTGATGTTGAATTTTCTACCATTAGAAAATTGTGATCAGACTCAATATCGGATGGCAAAGCAATAATATCCCACATATATTTGGCACTTATTATGGAAATAACCTTCATTAAGTCATCTTTGGATAGAGTGCATATAAGTATGTATCTAGCCTTGGAATTGAGTTGATATTTATCCTAAAGTTGATCACTTTAGGATTCTCTAGGTAGCAATTCTTTAGAGCAATTAAGTAGAGAGGGAATGCCTTCCTGGATGATGGTCAACAAGCTTTCATCTAAGTAGTACACAATATTGATCATTTTTTCTTTCAACGAATCATTATTCTCTCCTTTGAAAAGAGTTGGTTTGTTTATGGTTTTTGTTTTGAATTCCATTTGAGTGCACCAAGGATCTTGCCTCAAGTTTTGTTAAGACATAACCCTTGAGGTTAGCTCTAATACCAATTGAAGGTTCAATTGGCTCCAAAGGGGGAGGGGGTTGAATGGAGTCCACACTCTAATTGTGGAATACTATGAATTAAAATAGTAACCAAACAAAGAGTGTACAAAGAGAGATACACAAAGATTTATACCAGTTCACCCACCAACAAGGGTTATGTCTAGTCTCCTTGAGAAACTGATGACTATTTTACGGCAAGTATACTGTGTCATAAGTAATAAATTTTCCTTAAGGATGGATATCAAACCCACATGGAACATTTGAATCCTCAACTATAATATTCACTAGATATAAAACAATATGTAAAAGTTTGTTGGAAAAGTTGTTGTGTATGATTTGCAAGAATTTAAATAAAGCAAAGTAAAAGATTTGTGTGATTCAATTGGGAAAATTGAGATTGGGGTTCATCCTTCTCATTCGTCTGTATTCTTACAAAAGTTTACAATATTTATTCTTGATTGATATTGATGCACATATAAAAATCATTCATATCAATTCCTCGCATACAAAATTATTAGGAGAGTCTCCCTAAATATTGATTCCTCCCATATTTACACAAACTCCTTATAATTATGAACAAATTTTATAAAGCAATTAACATTTCAAATCTATTCCTAGCATTCAAATATGTTAAGCATTATCATTTAGGCCATATTTTTAGAAGTACTTTCTAGTTAAATCAAAGGATCAAAATCGTGAATAATTCAAGCTTTGAGAATAAAATGATAATACCAATCATCAATCAAGAACTGAAATATTATAGATAAATATAACCTCAATACATAAGAGTTTGAACAAATTACTCCCAATCCCGAGGAGAAGAATTAGCCACACATGTTGGCTATTACAAGCATGAAAAGCAAGAAAATAAGATCTAGGATGTTTCTCCTTGACGATTGCCTCCTCTAGGGTTTTCTATCTCTTTCTATTCTCCCCATGATATTTAGAGTTATGCCTCATGCCTCATATTTAACCTAGTTGGGCTTGGGCTAAGTGACATCTCAACTAGGCGAGTTATTACTTGCTTCAATGAGTTTGATGAGAAAAATCCCAACTTCTCTAGAGTGAACTGGCCTGGACGAGCCTTGGGCGAGTTCCTCTGGAGTGAGCTTGCTTGGGAAAGTTTTGAGCGAGTTTTCAAAGTTCCAACTTTCCCATTTCATCTTGTCTATTCTCCTTTTGCCTTTTCATCTCCATTTTCTCCTAGAACTCTGAAATTAACACAAATTTGGGAATAAATCATTCTTATTCATGTTATAATAACAAAATATCTAAAAAGATTTAAATTCCTAAATTAGGCGGTTGAATTATAGTTATTTTATCATTAAATACCCATAAGTTCCTATTTTTTAATATAAAATATTACTAAAATATGACACTTATCTGAAACCCACTCAAGAGTCTTTCAGTAATAAAGTATTCTTAGACCTTTTCAGGTTACCAGTATTCTACACCTCTGTAGGTTACAAGTATTATCAATTTCTTCAAGTTCTCCAAGTATTCTCTACCTCTCCAAGTGGACACAATATTTTGAACCTCTGCAAGTTCACTAAGTATTCTAACATCTCTAGTTACACAGTTCTAATCTACCCTTGAGATCAAGCACCCCTTAATACAATGAGAAAAACTCTTCTTCAAAGAGAACAATTAAGTTTCATTGCGTATACTTCATAATGGTGAAGAATTTACAATGGTTTTGATCAAACCCAATTCTCACAGAACCCTAAATTCTCAAAGGTTGCTCTCAATTAGTGTATATGAAATTCTTAGCACAATTCTAAACACAATGATAACAACTTTTTCTATACACTTTGTACATCGTTTATATTTGTTTCATTGGTTGTGTTCTTCAACCTTAATGTTTTTATATAGACTTCTAGAATGTGTACATTGCAGCTTTAGGGTTTCTTCAATTATTCATATAGCCATTAGATGCTTGATATAAAAGTAACTTCTCTGATTGATAATGTCGTTTAAGGCTTTTCAAAATCTTTTTTTTATCTACTTCAAATATGAACATTGTTTGAATTTTCATAACTTCAGTATCTACTTAATCTGTCATATTTCTCTTTCTTCTTCAATGTGTTAGATGCTTGATATGGAAACTTCTATTCTTGTGCAATATGCACTTTTCGAATCATATGAAACATTTCAAAATGTTTATTTAATCGTATTGATGTTAAAGTTGAGGCTTGGAATACTTCTACGTTTGGATATTTCATTTTTGGTCTCGTTCACTATCTTTTACATTTTAGACACTCGATAAGGAAGTGATATGTAATGCATCTGACCCTTGGAAACATATGTATCTACTTTGTGTTGCTCAAGGGGTTTCGTCTGACTTAAGCTTCTAAAGTGTTTACCAACACTTGGATCTTCTAGTGTGATCATACTCAAGTTCATTGTCTGATGCTTCTTCTATTGCGCTCTATATATGAGCTTCGTCGGATATGTCTTTGTTTGATGAGTGCTTTGTCTCATATGATGTTAGTACATTTGATGCTCTTTTCTACACATTTGATGTGAGTTGAATTTTAGATGTTTTCTTTTAGGGTGACACTTTACTTAGAGTTGGGATTTTAACAATTAATGGTTAGGACTTAAGGAAGGTTGCCATTGGACACGAACATAACCAAGTGGTTAAGTAAGTGTGAAGGTTCACTTCATAGAGGCAAAGATGAAAAAACAAGATATAGTGAGAATGAGATGCAATTACAGAATTGAAATGGGCACAAGGTGAACACCAATGGTGGTCATGGCCTCCCAAATGATGCACCATACTCATAATAATGAACCAAAAACCGAGAATAACAATAAGAGAAAAAGAGACAAAAACATAAAATGGAATGGAGAAATGGAAGGAAAATGGAATGACAAAACTTATGGTGGTGGTGGTGGATGGTCACGCCACTTGGTGTGTGGATACCACTAAGATAAGTGCTAGGCCGCCACTTGAGAGCTTCATTCTCATTAAGATAAGACCAAAAGGAAAAAGAGAAAAACACAGATATATGGTTTGCATGATGCAAAGAGGCACTAGTGCAAAAAAGGTTAAAAGACTACGACTATTTTCAATTTAAAATGGTGGCTATATAGCCGCATTTGATGTACACGTTGTCTTAAATCCAATAGATAAGAATGCGGCTACATAGCCGCATTCGTAAATACGATTTATAAATGCGACTATGGTAAATAGTCGCATTCTTATTTAAAAAATAAATAAATAAATAAAAACCCTAAATCCTAAACCTAAACCTAAACATTAAAAAAAATTAAAAATTTAAAACACCACCAACCTTATGCGTGAAAGGCAGCAACGATGCCGACAGCGGAGGCAGCAACGGCAGCAGTAGCGAACGCAGTAGCAAAGACAACAACGACGATGGCAGTAGATGCGACAACAGCGATGGAGCAAAGCAAAAACTCACACAAGCAACAACGAAGCAATGCAATAAAACAAACAAAGTAAGAGAAATGAAAAAAAAATTATAAACCATTGGTGAAGAAGAAAGAGAGCTCCAAGGAACTTACAATGGCATGAGAAGACAATGAAGCTCAAAGAAGAAGAGAGAAACACCAGAATAGAAACGGAGAGAAAACGTGAAGCGCCAAGAAGAGAAAGAAAGTAGGAAAGCATAAGTGGCTATTTGTAATAGCCACATTCTTAAATGAAGTTAATTACAAAAATGCCACCACGTTTTGAATGAAGAACATCTGATTGTAAAAACGCATTAAATAAATAGTCGTTGTTTTTACATTTTGCACCAGTGAGGGGCAAAGATTAAAGACAACAAGATGAAGATGACACAATATGGACAGAAAAATAAAAGATATAAGAAGATGAAGATGATAAGATAGATGGCATAAGAGGAAGCAAAAAGGAATTAATCCGGTCGGTCATCGGTAGTCGATGACGTCAACAGCAGTTGACCACGTGGACCATTCACAGGGTGACACGTGGTAGAGGATAGCAGGTGAATCAGGGAGGAGATCACTCAGAATTATGGTCGGTGGTCGGTTGCTAAGGGACCATCACCCGCAGATCAGTGTCAGGTGAGCGCCTGGAGGCAGAGCACGATGAGCGCCTGGAAGCAGAGTGCGAGAGGTAAAGAAGCACTGATCAGTCATCGGGGGTTTCCTATTAACACACAGTTAAGTTGAGACCCAGGCTCCCAGCGAGAGCGTTATGTAAGGACCTAGAAACTTTAATTGGAATGAAAGTGTTATATTTAAATAATTTCAGAAGATGTTATTATTTAAAAATACAAAGAGCTGGTAAATGAAGTTTCATAGTAGTCGGACCTCGGACGTCGCCCAAGGTCTGGGGTCAGCTGGTAGAGGTCGGTCGACTGACCATTGTATTAACCAAGTAGTCAGGTGCGATGACTTTATCGTGAGGTAATCACGTGGGTGTGCTCGAGGAAGACATGTGGATCAAGAAGAGTAAAGGAAGAAAAATGTAGCTTAGAAGTCTACGAGATCGCCGTTGTTGAAGATGGAGGCGATCTCCGAATTCTCTGGCACATAATCGCCTGTCGCCTAGAGGAGACATGATCGCCAATCGCCTATGGTGCACATTATCGCCGAAAGTGCACTCAGTATGTGGTCAGGATGCTGGGTCAACCATAGTGGGTTCCAAAAACCACGCGTATCAAGGTGTGGGTTAAGCCTTAGATACGCTGTGCATGCGAAGCTCTATGCTTGAGCATAAGAAATCGTCCTTAGTGTTGCATGCATGGGCGCACGAGGACTAGTGTTGATCGACTCTTAGAAATGTGAAGCTACCGAGGTCACCAAGTCATGTGGAGATGATACCTTGGACGTAACATAGTGGGATGAAGAACCTTCAGCAAGGCGTGGCGATGTGTCGTCGGGCATCGCCAGGGCGTGAGGCATGCGGGCATCGCCGGGCGCGAGGCATGCGGGCATCGCCGGGCGCGAGGCATGCGGGCATCGCCAGGGCGCGAGGCATGCGGGCATCCCCAGGGCGCGAGGCATTGCGGGCATCGCCAGGGCGCGAGGGATGCGGTCATCGCCAGGGCGAGACGTCGGTCGTCTCCCAGGGAGAGACATCGGTCGTCCGCCAGGATGAGACATCGGTGGATAGTCATCGCGCGAGCGGTCATCGGTGGAAGGTTATCGTGCGATGTCGAGTTTCACACAGATAAGGTGGGACCCAGGCTCCCAGCATGAGACGTCCTGCACGCGCGACACGTAGACAAAAAGGGTGGTTCAGAATAGTGACATCAGAGTGTTGGCATGCGCAGAGGCACGCGTGGTCGTACTGTTCAGGGAAGCGTGCATGCAAGCTTCCCTGCAGAGTGGGTGGTGGCAGCGGCTTTTGTGGACAAGTTGGTTTAGATTCAAAAACTCACTTCTGAGAGGGAGAACGTTGCTGTGGTTTGAGAGTGACAGAGTGAGTTCACCTTCATCCTTCTCTTTTCTCTCCTCAGACATCCTCAAGCACCAGTGCGACGAGCGACGACTGCACTTGGATACCTGGGGAGTTCTCTGCGAGCTTTCCGTCAGGACGCTAGAACAGGGTTAAGGCATCTTTAAGCTTCGGTGGGTTTTGGAGCTCTTGGTGTTTTGCGCAAGTCCAGGTAAGGGAAGCTAGCATTTTCGTTTATAAAAACGTTAGGCGAGTAGGTTCTGAAGTGAGGGCGACGTGGTCGCCGATTTTCATATGCTTTTCACGATACTCTGTTTTTATGTGTGGGGCGACGTGATCGCCGGTTTTAATGCTGTTTTTGAAATCCCCTGTTTTAGTGTCGTTTGAAACTGTTTGAGATTGAAATGTGATATTCGAAAATCTGAACCGTGGAATGATTGTTGCTGTGATTGGAATCGTTCATTTAAGTGTTATATGATGTGTTGAATGTTGTGAATGTGGGATCAAGACATAGTATTTTCAGGAAAGGAAATACCATGTTGAGATCGGTTATGAGGTGTATTGATCAGTGAGTATCCTGTGAATGAGACGATCCTGACTCTGCTGAGATGATGGAGTCACATAGATGAAGTCATTCAGTTGGTGAGAGTCGAAGGAGGTCCATATGTATGGGTAAGTCGTTTGAAAGATAACTGACTTGACCTGTTATATGGATTAACCCTGTCATACTGTGAGAGTGATGAGATTGAGATCGAGATTATGTTGATGCGCATGGCTGTGGGAACATTACAGCAATGAAGTATGACAGGTGCAGGTCTCTGGATGCTAAGTTCAACGCACGAGTCTTCCGGAAGTAGTGTCAAGTGTCTGTGTGTGATGAGTCAGTGGAAGTCTGATGTGAGAAATGAGAGACATTGAAATTGATAGACACTTGATGGAGTATGTGTATTGAACGACTCTTGAGGATATTGTGAAATATGTGATTACTTGATGGTCATGTGAAGGGAATGAGAAAGTTGATGGTTTTTACGTGGGTGTCTTAAATTTGTTTAACCCTGATTTTAAAGTTTCATATCTAAATTCTCTTTCAAATATCTAGCTTACCCTGTGTTTTTGGTGTTGTGTTTGGCTTTTTCTTAAACCTGTGATGATCGTGTATAATTTACACGAGAGCAGATGATGTTGCAGGAAGTAGAGCTCCTCTGTGAGTGGTCGCCGGAAGGAGATCGCCTGTTTCTGTTTCTGATAGGCGATCGCCTATTTTCTGGTTCTGATAGGAGATCGGCCGTTTTCTGTTAGGAGATCGCCGATTTTGAATGCTGTGGTTTTATTTTATTTTGAAAACTCCTGTATGGAGATGTATTAAAACTTCCTCAAAAAGAGACATTATTTTGAGGCACATTTGTACTAATGGATGAATTATATTATGTATATATCTATGTTCAATTTTCATATTATTATTTCACCTTTATTTTATTATATAAATATGAAAAGTTTTGGCGGGATGTTACATTAATGGTATCAGAGCAATTCGTCCTTAGGATGACGTGAGGGCTGTGGATCCATTGTGTTTCTTCTGCTCATAAAAAATTATTTGAGTTTTTAATAAAAATTATAGTGAAAGGTTTTCAAACGTTTTTGTATTGAAATTTTGTGTGTGCTTTAGTGGATATATGCCCTAACTGAAAATCTTAGTATTAAGAATGAAAGGATCTTGATAAAGTAGTGAAGGTGCACACTCATAACTGGATCAAGATGATTCTCAATGTTAAATTCTGAAGGTTTGATGTTTAGCATATATTGAATTTTGGTGTGTTTTATTTCAGTTTATTGAGTGTTTTTGTATTGATTGAAAGTGGTTGTTTGGATTGATGGTTGTATACCCGTAGCTGTTCTGGTGTTTTGCTTGAGGTTATAAGTATCATGATTCTGTTGATAAACTCAAATTCTAAATGACTTTGAGATGTTGACCTTTGTAAGGTCTAGATGTTACCTCCTGAATGAATCGATTTCTTATCGATCTCATTCTTATAGCTGTAGGGGATATAGAAACCAATAGTTTCCTAATCTTCTACAGAGAAGATTGGCTCCTAGACAGCCTACCCCTCCCCAACCTTCTGCTGAAATGGGCCAGATCGCCAGGGCCATTGAGATGATCGCGAGTGCCATCCAGCAGCAGAATACGGCGATGTCTCAGAATCACCAAGCTACAATGCAGCATTTGGAGACCGCCAGATCGGCTGCAACAGCTTCCAACGTCGGTCAGCCTCAGGAGCAGATGGGACTGACCGAGTTCCTCAGGCACAACCCACCTAAGTTCAGTGGGAATGCTACTCCTGACCAAGCAGATCGATGGGTCAGGGGTTTAGAGAAAATCTTCAGGGCGACCTCCTGCCCTGAAGATAAGAAGCTGGTATTCGCCACATATCTTCTGTCTGGAGAGGATGAGCTCTGGTGGATGGGAACTCAGCAGATGATGGAGGCCCGAGAGGAAGTGTTGGATTGGGAGAGCTTTAGGGTGAGGTTCCTGGAGAAATACTTCCCAGACAGCGCAAGGTTTGCGAAGGAAGCTGAGTTCCTAAGGTTGGAGCAGGGGGATATGTCTGTGAACGCCTATGCTGCTCGGTTTGAGTACCTCGCCCGATTCTATACCCAGGCGACCTCTGAGGCTTGGAGGTGTAGGAAGTTTGAAGAAGGTTTAAAGCATGAGCTGAAGAAGACCATAGCACCCATGTGCATCAGAGAGTTTCATGCCTTAGTAGAGAAGGCAAAGATGGTGGAAACCTTGGAAAGGGGTAATTCTCGGGTGATCAGGTCACACCCAGGGAGTTCTTTCAGTGGGAAGGCCAAGGTGCAGCACCCACAAAGCAAGCCTTATGCGGGACCTCCACCACATCGGGCAGGAGCAGTTTCGCCCCAGTTTCAGCAGCAACAAACATGGAAACCCAGATGTTTCACGTGCCAAAAGATGGGGCACATATCTAGAGATTGTCCTAGCAGAAATAGGGTGACTCAATCCGGTGGTTCCCAACAGATGAGGAATGAAGGCAGCAGACCTCAGGCAGCAGGGAGAGTGGTTGCCATGACAGGAGCAGAGGTGTCTCAGTCAGGTAACTTGGTGCAAGGTGCTTCGTGAATCCTAGCTCGGTTGGGAGTGAAGAATGAAGAGGACGTAAGCAGGATACCTGTAGTGAAAGATTTCATGGATGTATTTCCAGAAGAAATACCTGGATTACCTCCTAAGAGAGAAGTGGAATTCTCTATTGATTTGGTACCTGGAGCTGGACCAGTGTCAATGGCTCCCTACAGAATGGCTCCAGCTGAGTTGATGGAATTAAAGAAGTAAGTGTAAGTTAGATTTAGTTGTACCAAGGTTTAGTTTCAGCTACATATAAGTTATGGAGAGTAAATAAGCAGTATGTTGAGGGTTTAAAGGCTTAAGCATGTGTATCCATGGGAAGTACCAGAGTTAAGTTCCAAGAATGAAAGAATGAATTTTCTTTTATTTGAAGCTTGGAAGATGTTTATGTCGATGAAACAGCATGAGATGACTCTAGCTTAACCACAAGCTTAAAAGGAAAGATGAGATATTGTATTTATGTCTAAAGTTCAATTAGACAGAGAAATTTGCTGAAAAATACTAGGTAGAGAAGTTACTGGGATAAGAGAGAAAGCTTCACGTAGAATGGATGCTGTTTTGTTGATCGTGATTTGAAAGATGAGTATGGAAAAGGTGGGTTTTTCATAATCTGCTATTAGTAATCAAAGAAAAGATGAACCAGATGGGCGCCTGAAGGAAAGAAGCCGTTCTCTTTCAGTCTTTTGCTGCTTCAAGATCGGTTCGACAAGAAACGGTGCCTAATGTGAATTCGAGCTACAAACCTGTCGTTTTTGAACTGAAAAGTGAAAATCCTGGAAGGAACTCTATCTCTGCAGTTTCTAGACAGAATAACAATGTGGATGCCAACCCAAGTCATGGAAAAACAGTTCGTGCCAATGATGGACATCTGAAACAAGAGGAATTAGAAGTTTAAGGATCAAAATTTTGAGAGGGGTTTTCTGGTCTGCAAGTCTCTACTCCTACCAATGAAATGACAAAATGTGGACCAAAGCCTAATCTGTTCTTCCAGGTCGGTGCTAGTATAGAGGTACTCTGGCATGATAGTGGCGTTAGAGAATGCTGGTTTAGATGAAAAATCTGAAGTGTGTCTCCAAGGCTGCTGAAGGTCCAGTACGATGATTTGCTTGATAAAGAGGGACCGCAGAAACTAGAGGAATGAGTCCCTTCATCTAGAGTGGCAGCTACTGATTAATTGGGTATGCGATGTTCAGGCCACTTAACAGTCAAGCCATGCTCTCCTGAACGCCATTCAGGTCGCCCTCTTGAGTTTAAATCAGCAGTGTATGCCTGGTGGTATGATGGGTGGTGGGAAGGTGTTGTAACTGCAGCTAATGTCAGTGGTAGAGGGATCTTCGTCAGATGGCTCTGCCTTAGAAAGTGAATCATCATCCATCCCCAAAGTTGAAGTTGCTAAGAAGGTGAGCAAGAATCGTTTGGTTGGGAAACCCCCTGTGGATCTGGAAAATATGAAGGGAATAACTTTGAGGGAGCCACTCTATGTCGCTCCTGAGGACAAGGGTAACAACTCTAGTGGTGGCTATGAGGACGAAGCTGACAAGGCTGTGAAGACACTTCTGGCCTTAAATGAACACAAGGATAATAACTCTTGTAGAGGCAGTGATGATGTTGACGATGAGGAGAAGACCTTTGGAGTTGTAGTTGGAGATCATGCATTTATGAAAGTGACACCGACCAAGGGTGTAGGACGAGCTATCAGATCAAAGGAGCTGTCTCCTAAGTTCATCGGGCCATATCAGATCTTAAGGAGGATCGGTCCAGTGGCTTATGAAATCGCCCTACCTCCCCAATTAGCAAATCTGCATAATCTCTTTCATGTGTCACAGCTAAGGAAGTATCTTGCAGACCCTAGTCACGTGTTGGAAGTAGACGATGTGCAGATCAGGGATGACTTGTTGTTTGGAGCGAAACCAGTCAGGATTGACGATCAGCAGAGTAAGCAGCTCAGAGCCAAGACCATCAACATGGTGAAGGTGGTGTGGGATGACAGATTGGGTGATACAACTTGGGAATTAGAAGAAACCATGAGAGAAGCCTATCCCTACCTCTTTTCCTTGTAATTCAATTTTCGAGGACGAAAATTTTTCTTGTTGGGGAGAATGTAAGGACCTAGAAACTTTAATTGGAATGAAAGTGTTATATTTAAATAATTTCAGAAGATGTTATTATTTAAAAATACAAAGAGCTGGTAAATGAAGTTTCGTAGTAGTCGGACCTCGGACGTCGCCCAAGGTCTGGGGTCAGCTGGTAGAGGTCGGTCGGCTGACCATTGTATTAACCAAGTAGTCAGGTGCGATGACTTTATCGTGAGGTAATCACGTGGGTGTGCTCGAGGAAGACATGTGGACCAAGAAGAGTAAAGGAAGAAAAGTGTAGCTTAGAAGTCTACGAGATCACCATTGTTGAAGACGGAGGCGATCTCCGACTTCTCTGGCACATAATCGCCTGTTGCCTAGAGGAGACATGATCGCCAATCGCCTATGGTGCACATGATCGCCGAAAGTGCACTCAGTATGTGGTCAGGATGCTGGGTCAACCATAGTGGGTTCCAAAAATCACGCGTATCAAGGTGTGGGTTAAGCCTTAGATACGCTGTGCATGCGAAGCTCTATGCTTGAGCATAAGAAATCGCCCTTAGTGTTGCATGCATGGGCGCACGAGGACTAGTGCTGATCTACTCTTAGAAATGTGAAGCTACCGAGGTCACCAAGTCATGTGGAGATGATACCTTGGACGTAACATAGTGGGATGAAGAACCTTCAGCAATGCGTGGCGATGTGTCGTCGGGCATCGCCAGGGTGCGAGGCATGCGGGCATCGCCAGGGCGCGAGGCATGCGGGCATCCCCAGGGCGCGAAGCATTGCGGGCATCGCCAGGGCGTGAGGCATTGCGGGCATCGCCAGGGCGCGAGGCATGCAGTCATTGCCAGGGCAAGACGTCGGTCGTCTCCCAGGGAGAGACATCGGTCATCCGCCAGGATGAGACATCGGTGGATAGTCATCACGCGAGCGGTCATCGGTGGAAGGTTATCGCGCGATGTCGAGTTTCACACAGATAAGGTGGGACCCAGGCTCCCAGCATGAGACGTCCTGCACGCGCGACACGTAGACAAAAAGGGTGGTTCAGAATAGTGACATCAGAGTGTTGGCATGCGCAGAGGCACGCGTGGTCGTACTGTTCAGGGAAGCGTGCACGCAAGCTTCCCTGCAGAGTGGGTGGTGGCAGCGGCTTTTGTGGACAAGTTGGTTTAGATTCAAAAACTCACTTCTGAGAGGGAGAACGTTGCTGTGGTTCGAGAGTGACAGAGTGAGTTCACCTTCATCCTTCTCTTTTCTCTCCTTCGCGCTGCAATTCAGATATCGTCAAGCACCAGTGCGACGAGCGACGACTGCACTTGGATACCTGGGGAGTTCTCTGCGAGTTTTCCGTCAGGACGCTAGAACAGGGTTAAGGCATCTTTAAGCTTCGGTGGGTTTTGGAGCTCTTGGTGTTTTGCGCAAGTCCAGGTAAGGGAAGTTAGCATTTTCGTTTATAAAAACGTTAAGCGAGTAGGTTCTGAAGTGAGGGCGACGTGGTCGCTGGTTTTCATATGCTTTTCACGATACTCTGTTTTTATGTGTGGGGCGACGTGATCGCTGGTTTTAATGCTGTTTTCGAAATCCCCTGTTTTAGTGTCGTTTGAAACTGTTTGAGATTGAAATGTGATATTTTAAAATCTGAACCGTGGAATGATTGTTGCTGTGATTGGAATCGTTCATTTAAGTGTTATATGATGTGTTGAATGTTGTGAATGTGGGATCAAGACATAGTATTTTCAGGAAAGGAAATACCGTGTTGAGATCGGTTATGAGGTGTATTGATCAGTGAGTATCCTGTGAATGAGACGATCCTGACTCTGCTGAGATGATGGAGTCACATAGATGAAGTCATTCAGTTGGTGAGAGTCGAAGGAGGTCCATATGTATGGGTAAGTCGTTTGAAAGATAACTGACTTGACCTGTTATATGGATTAACCCTGTCATACTGTGAGAGTGATGAGATTGAGATCGAGATTATGACAGGTGCAGGTCTCTGGATGCTAAGTTCAACGCACGAGTCTTCCGGAAGTAGTGTCAAGTGTCTGTGTGTGATGAGTCAGTGGAATTCTGACGTGAGAAATGAGAAACATTGAAATTGATAGACACTTGATGGAGTATGTGTATTGAACGACTCTTGAGGGTATTGTTAAATATGTGATTACTTGATGGTCATGTGAAGGGAATGAGAAAGTTGATGGTTTTTACGTGGGTGTCTTAAATTTGTTTTACCCTGATTTTAAAGTTTCATATCTAAATTCTCTTTCAAATATCTAGCTTACCCTGTGTTTTTGGTGTTGTGTTTGGCTTTTTCTTAAACCTGTGATGATCGTGTATAATTTACACGAGAGCAGATGATGTTGCAAGAAGTAGAGCTCCTCTGTGAGTGGTCGCCGGAAGGAGATCGCCTGTTTCTGTTTCTGATAGGCGATCGCCTGTTTTCTGGTTCTGATAGGAGATCGGCCGTTTTCTGTTAGGAGATCGCCGATTTTGAATGCTGTGGTTTTATTTTATTTTGAAAACTCCTGTATGGAGATGTATTAAAACTTCCTCAAAAAGAGACATTATTTTGAGGCACATTTGTACTAATGGATGAATTATATTATGTATATATCTATGTTCAATTTTCATATTATTGTTTCACCTTTATTTTATTATATAAATATGAAAAGTTTTGGCGGGATGTTACACGTTACGCAAGATCAGTAATCGCCTATCGCTTGTGAAGATCAGTAATCGCCTACCGCCTGTGAGGATGGGTAATCTCCTATTGCCGTGTGTGAAGATCAGTAATCGCCTAGATTGCACATAATCGCCGTGCATGAAGGTTAGGAGATCAGGTGGTCAGCAAGTCGCCGAAAGGAGCACATCGCCGGGTATTTGGGAAGACTTGGTAAGCACTTGTTATATGGTCTAAATACAGAGGATAAGTGGCATGTCTGCCACCATATGTAGTGTGAGCCGTGATACCCAGTGTTAATCAGCTCGCCATGTTAAGGTTGCGCCCAGGGTAGCCTGTGCACTAAGCTACTCCCTGTGTGGATAACTTAGTCGCAGGAGCAAAGTGAAGGTAACGTTTCAGCGGCAGGTACTCCAGATGGTGACACGTGTATGACCAGATGTTATCCACGTGTCAAGAGGAATAACCGTCAGGAGAGAGAAAGACTCAGGTATATGTGTGAAATTCTTAACGGTATTAAGGGAGGATTCATTTTTTGGTGGTGATTCACTGATACACGGTTCTGAGTTTCTTTAAGATTCTTTGTTGATTCAATCGCTGACTTGAGCGTCGGAGCGCAACCGGCCGTAGAGGCGCCATATTGTTCTTTCAGGTGTCTTGGATGATTATCAAGTGGAGGTCATTGGAGTGCTTGGCGTGAAGCTGGTGAGGACGAGGTTCGAGAAGGAGAAGCTTTAGCGATTTGGTCAAGATGCTGGATCATCTGGCGCCCACCGTGGGGCTGTGTAAACTGTTATCCCCATCCATAGTTGAGTTTGTGAGGTTTTCGGTGGTTTCTGTTCGATTGCTTGCTGCCGCAATCGTTTTTCAGAGGTTTTGACCGTTTGAATCGAAGTTCAATCGCTTTTGCGTGTTGAGAGGTAACTGTGTGAAATCAGCAGAAGTTTCATGAGGAAAATGAGGACAACCAGATCTAGTTCAGTTGCGCCACAATCCGGAGAGAATAACGTGACGATGTCGCAAATGCTGAAGATGATGCATGCTTTGCAAGAAGATGTGGCAGCATCGTGCATCGAGCAGACGAAGATGCACGGCGACCTGGTCGCTTCCCAGGCCAGGAACGAAGAGCTGAGCAAGGTTAATGAAGAGTTACGTCAGGCTCTTCGCGAGCAGAGGGAGAGTGCCGCGACCAGTGGAGGTGCGCCACCGTCTCCGCCACGAGTTTTTTGTAAGGACCTGTAAAATTAAATTGGAATAAAAAGGAATATATTTTAAATGAATTCTAAGTATGTTTTTATTTAAAATAAAAAGGAAGGAAAGTGTAGTTTAGAAGACTATGAGATCGCCTAGGTTGCACGTGATCGCCAGTCGCCTAGGTTGCACGTGATCGCCAGTCGCCTATGGTGCACATGATCGCCGAAAGTGCACTCAGTATGTGGTCAGGATACTAGATCAACCAGAGTGGGTTCCAACAACCACGCGTATCAAGGTGTGGTTTAAGCCTTAGATACGCTATGCATGCAAAACTCTATGCTTGAGCATAAGAATTCGTCCTTGGTGTTGCATGCATGGGCGCACGAGGAGTAGTGCTGACCTACTCTTGGAAATGTGAAGCTACCGACGTCACCAAGTCATGTGGAGATGATACCTTGGACGTAACATAGTGGGATGAAGAACCTACAGCAAGGCGTGGCGATGTGTCGTCGGGCATCGCCGGGCGCGAGGCATGCGGGCATCGCCAGGCGCGAGGCATGCGGGCATCGCCGGGTGCGAGGCATGCGGGCATCGCCAGGGCGCGACATCGGTCGTCTCCCAGGGAGAGACATCGGTCGTCCTCC
Organism: Phaseolus lunatus; assembly: GCA_013389735.1. Lineage (NCBI taxonomy): Eukaryota > Viridiplantae > Streptophyta > Magnoliopsida > Fabales > Fabaceae > Phaseolus > Phaseolus lunatus. The sequence goes on along the minus strand of CM023864.1, from coordinate 36,174,803 downwards.
AGGATGAGGCATCGGTGGATAGTCATCGCGTGAGCGGTCATCGGTGGAAGGTTATCGCGCGATGTCGAGTTCACACAGATAAGGTGGGACCCAGGCTCTCAGCATCAGACATACTGCACGCGCGACACGTAGACAAAAAGGGTGGTTCAGAATAGTGACCTCAGAGTGTTAGCCTGCGCAGAGGCACGCGTAGTCGTATTGTTCATGGAAGCGTACACGCAAACTTCCCTGCAGAGTGGGTGGTGGCAGCGACTTTTGTGGACAACTTGGTTTAAGACTCAAAAACCCACTTCTGAGGGGCAAAGGACGTTGCAGTGGTTCAAGAGTGAAAGAGTGAGCTCACCTTCATCCTTTTCTTTTCTCTCCTTCGCGCTGTGATTCAGGCATCCTCAAGTACCAGTACGACGAGCGACGACTGCCCTTAGAGCACTTGGGAGGTTCTCTGCAAGTTCTACGAACCAGACGCTAAAACAGGGCCAAGGCATCCTTTAAGCTCGGTGGGTTTTGGAGCTCTTGGTGTTTTGCGCAAGTCCAGGTAAGGGAAGCTAGCCTTATTTCCAACGAAAAACCTTATAGTAGATGTTTGAGATGATGGGGCGACGTGGTCGCCGGTTTTCAACTGTTATTGTATAATCCCTTGTTTTTGAACGAGATCGCCGGTTTTGGCGTTGTTTTTCGAACTCCCCTGTTTTTGGTGTTGTTTGAAACTGTTTGAGATTTAAATGTGATATTCGAAAATCTGAACCTTGGCATGAGTTTTTCTGTGATTGGAATCATTCATGTTAGTGTTGTATGACGTGTTGAATGTTGTAAATGGGGGATCAAGGCATAGTATTTTCAGGAAAGAAAATACCGTGTAAGATCGTGTAGGATGTGCATTGATCGGTGATTTCTATAATGAGATATCCTGACTCTGCTGAGATAATGGAATCACATAGAGGAAGTTATTCAGTTGGTGAGAGTCGAAGGAGGTTCATATGAATGGGTGAGTCGTGTGAAAAAGAACGAGCTCGGCCTGTTATATGGATTAACCCTGTCATACTGTGAGAGTGATGAAATTGAGATCGAGATTGTGTTGATGCGCATAGCTGTGGAAACATTACAGCAGTTTAGTATGACAGGTGCAGATCTCTGAGTCTAGTCAATGCACGAGTCTTCCGGAAGTAGTGTCAAGTGTCTTGTGTGATGAGTCAGTGGAAGTCTGACGTGAGAAATGAGGAACATTGAAATTGATAGACACTTGATGCATTATGTGAATTGAAAGACTTTTGAGGAATTGTGAAATATGTGTTTACTTGATGGTCATGTGAAGAGAATGAGAAAGCTGATGGTTTTACGTGGGTACCTTGAATTTGTTTTATCTTGATTTTAAAGTTTCATATCTAAACTCTTTTCAAATGTCTAGCTTACCCTGTGATTTTTGGTGTTGTGTTTGGCGTTTTCTTAAACCTGTGATGATCGTGTATAATTTACACGGGAGCAGATGATGTTGCAGGAAGTAGAGCTCCTCAGTGAGTGGTCGCCGGAAGGAGATCGCCTGTTCCTATTTCTGTTAGGCGATCACCCTTTTTCTGTTTTCTGATAGGAGATCGCCGTTCTCTGATAGGAGATCACCTTTTTGCTGTTAGGAGATCGCCTGTATTTATATTTTACTGTATTTTGTTTACGTTTTCTGGAAAAGTGACCGATTATGTATTAAACTCCCTGTGAGGAGAAACTTCATTACATATATATAATTATGTTCACTTCAATATAATTGTTTACCTTTATTTTTATTATATAAATATGAAAAGTAATTTGGCGGGATGTTACATTTTTCCAATGCCATTTTCGCAGGCGATCATGGACGCTGCGATTCCTACAAACATCACGACGGTGAAGGCCTCCTTCATTGGAGTGGAAGATCCAGAGGCTCACCTTCCCGCGTTCCATACGCAGATGATGCTGTCAGGAGGATCGGATGCGGTCTATTGCAAGATGTTCATGAGCACTCTCCACAGCACAGCGTTGGATTGGTTTGTAAGCCTACCTACTGGACACATTTCCAATTTCCAGCAATTCTCCAAGCTTTTCGTCGATCAGTACATTGTGAATAAGGTGCCGCCTATGGTGTCGTACGACCTGTTCAACGTAAGGCAATTCCAGGGGGAATCTTTGAAGGACTATATGAATAGGTTTGGAGCTCAGATAGTCCGATTACCAGGTAAAGATGAGGAGATGTTCGTGCACGCCTTTAAGAAGGGCGTGCTACTTGGACCCTTCAGCGAATCATTAATCAGGAGCCACCCCGCAACGTTTGCAGAGATTCGGGGACGTGCTGTGGCTCACATCGCCGCTGAGAATGAAGTGATGGAGAAGAGAGGGAATATAGCTCCTGCAAAACCACGCACCCAAGCCAAGATTCAGCCTCAGAGGGTGTTGGAGATGGCGACGGTGAAGAAGGATCAAAGGACATACCATCCTTATGATCCGAAGAAAAACAAAGGTGATGACAGTAGTAGAGGAAGAGGGCCAGGTCGCCTGAGGGAATTCAAACGCCCTCCGAGGCATGAGTTCGGATGGGATTGGTGGACCTGATCGCCATTCCCAATATAGCTGCCAAGCTGAAGGTGCCTGAAAGAATGTCAGATAAGGTGTTGGGGCCAAAGCTAGACGCATGGTGTGAATTCCACCAAAGTTTTGGCCACACCCTTTACTCCTGCCTGTCGCTGGGATACCAACTCGACGAGTTGGTTAGAAGTGGATTTCTGAAGGACTATTTGCTGGAGAAGAAGGCAGCAAGTGCGTCGAGCTCCCAGCCGGCAAGCAGCGAGTGCCAACAACATGAAGTGCCCATCCACGGGGAAATCCACACTATAGCTGGGGGTTTCTCAGGAGGTGGGTACACCGCATCACGGTGCAAGAAATATGCTCGATCTATGATGCCAGTGGAAGCATTCGAGGACCACTCGCCCGATGTGGACATCACGAAGCCCTTTTTAGTTTAGTGTATGGCTGTGGCGCGATGATTCCAGTTGAAATCCAAGAGAGCTCGCTGAGTTCTCAACACTTTGTAGCAGAAGAATCAGATGAAGAGAGAAGAATGAACCTAGATTTACTGGATGAGGTCAGAGAGGAAGCAAGAGTGAAAGCTGAAGCGGTGAAAAGAAGAATAGAACGAAGATACAATTCTAGAGTAATACCGAGGCAGTTCAGAAGCGGCGATCTGGTGATGAGGGAGCCCCACCAGTACGTGATGGAGAATAAGTTGTCACCCAAGTGGACAGGACCGTTTAGAATAACTGAAGCACTCGGGAACGGCGCCTACCGCTTGGAGACACTAGAAGGAGGGGCGATTCCTCGTACTTGGAACGCCACACACCTCATATTTCATTTCAGTTAAAGCTTCGTAAGTAGTACAAACTCAGGAGAATCATGAATAGTTTTATAAAAACAGTTACAAGGGGGCACTCTTTTTTCCCTAAGGAAGGTTTTTAACGAGGCCACCCAAGAAATAAGATATTCAAAGTTGAAATTTTGAAGTGTACTAAAGTTTGTGTGCATATCGTTTTAAAGAAGTTTTTGGAAAAACCTTATCACCTAAAGTGATTCGAGGTAGAAATAAACCGATTGCGCATGTTTCAAGTGAAAAGTTTTAAAGTCCTCATCGCCCTTAGGCGATTAGGGGCACAAGTGAAAAGTTTTAAAGTCCTCATCGCCCTTAGGCGATTAGGGGCACAAGTGAAAGGTTTTAAAGTCCTCAACGCCCTTAGGCGATTAAGGGCACAAGTGAAAAGTTTTAAGGTCCTCATCGCCCTTAGGCGATTAGGGGCACAAGTGAAAAGTTTTTAAAGTCCTCATCATCCTTTGGCTATCGGAGGCATCCAGCGAAGTTCAAAGTCCTCGATGTCCTCGCGCATCTTGAGGCAATAGAGGAAGACCTCCTTGCCTTTGAGCAAGTGCAGGCGAGAAAGAGGAAGTCCTCCTTGCCTTTGAGCAAGTGTAGGCAACAGAGGAAGACCTCCTTGCCTTTGAGCAAGTGCAGGCGAGAAAGAGGAACACCTCCTTGCCTTTGAGCAAGTGTAGGCAACAGAGGAAGACCTCCTTGCCTTTGAGCAAGTGCAGGCGAGAAAGAGGAAGTCCTCCTTGCCTTTGAGCAAGTGTAGGCAACAGAGGAAGACCTCCTTGCCTTTGAGCAAGTGTAGGCAACAGAGGAAGTCCTCCTTGCCTTTGAGAAAGTGTAGGTGAGAAAGGAGAAGACCTCCTTGCCTTTGAGCAAGTGTAGGCGAGAAAGAAGAAGACCTCCTCGCCTTTGAGCAAGCGCCAGGCGGGAAAGGAGAAGTCCTCCTTGCCTTTGAGCAAGTGCAGGCGACAGAGGAAGTCCTCCTTGCCTTTGAGCAAGTGCAGGCGAGAAAGGAGAAGTCCTCCTTGCCTGTGAGCAAGTGTAGGCGACAGAGGAAGTCCTCCTTGCCTTCGAGCAGGTGCAGGCAAGAAGAGTTCGTATAAAGGAACGACAGGCGAGAAAGCGAATAGAAGGTTGCAAAAGGTGATCCCACAAAGGACGCCTTACTTGGGTAAAGAAGGCAACATCGCCCAAAATTAATTCGGTGAGTACCAGATCAGAGGAATTTGTAAGGACCTGTAAAATTGAATTGGAATGAAAGTGGTATATTTAAATAATTCCAGAAGATGTTATTATTTAAAATACAAAGAGCTGGTAAATGAAGTTTCGTAGTAGTCGGACCTCGGACGTCGCCCAAGATCTGGGGTCAGCTGGTAGAGGTCGGTCGGATGACGTGTGGATCAAGAAGAGTAAAGGAAGAAAAGTGTAGTTTAGTAGTACATGATCGCCGGTCGCCTGCTACACATGAGCGCCAGGGCGCGAGGGGCATGTGGGCATTGCCAGGGCGCGAGGCATGTGGACGTGGCCAGGGCGCGAGAGGCATGGGGGCATTGCGAGGGCGCGAGGCATGTGGACGTGGCCAGGGCGCGAGAGGCATGCGGGCATTGCCAGGGCGCGAGGCATGTGGACGTGGCCAAGGCACGAGAGTTATGAGGGCGTCGCCAGGGAAGACATCGGTCGTCTCCCAGAGAAAGACATCGGTCGTCTCCCAGAGGAAGACATCGGTCGTCTCCCAGAGGAAGACATCGGTCGTCTCCCAGAGGAAGACATCGGTCGTCTTCCAGGACGAAGGAGACATCGGTCGTTCGCCAGGATGAGTCAGCAGTGGAAAGCTATCGCACGACGTCGAGTTTCACACAGAGTAAAGTGGGACCCAGACTCCCAGCATGGAATGTCCTGCACGCGCGCCACGTAGACAAAAAGAGTGGTTCAGAATAGTGACCTCAGAGTGTTAGCCTGCGCAGAGGCACGCTCAGTAGTACTGTTCAGGGAGTTGTTGGCCTGCGCAAGAGACAACTGTAGTCGTTTCAGGGAAACGTACACTCAGACTTCTCTGCAGAGTGGGTGGTGGCAGCTGCTTTTGGTGGATAAGTTGGTTTAAGATGCAGAGACCCACTGCTGAGAGAAAAAAAAGACGTTGCAGCATTCAAAGAGAGAAAGAGTGAGTTACCTCCCTTCTCCTCCAGATATCTCCTTCGCGCTGCGATTCTAGCACCTTCACACGAGAGTACGACGAGCGACAGTCACCATTAGAGCACCTGGGCAGTTCTCTGCAAGTCCTTCAACCAGACGCAAAAACAGAGCCAAGGCGTTGTTCAAGCTTCGTTGGGTTTCGGAGCTCCTGGTGTTTTGCGCAAGTCCAGGTAAGGGAAGCTAGCCTTCATTTTCATTGCAAGCCATAGATTAGCTGTTTCTGAAGTAAGGGCGACGTGGTCGCCGGTTTTCGTTCTCATCTTTGTAAAATGCTCTGTTTCTATGTGTTTGGGCGACGTGGTCGCCGGTTTTAAATGCAGACTTCGAAATACCCCGTTTTGAACTAGATCGCCGGTTTTGGCGCTGTTTTACGAACTCCCCTGTTTTTGGTGTTGTTTTGAAACTGTTTGAGATGTAAATGTGATATTCGAAAATAAGAACCTTGGAGTGAGTTTTGCTGTGATTGAAATCATTCTTTAAGTGTTGTATGACATGTTGGATGTGGTGAATGTGGGATCGAGGCATAGTATTTTCAGGAAAGAAAATACCGTGTAAGATCGTGTAGGATGTGCATTGATCGGTGATGTCTATAATGAGATTATCCTGACTCTCCTGAGATAATGGATTCATATAGATGAGGTTATTCAGGCGTTGAGAGTCGAAGGAGGTTCATATGTATGGGTGTGTCGTGTGAAACAGAACGAGCTCGGCCTGTCATATGGATTAACCCTGTCATACTGTGAGAATGGTGAACTTGAGATCGAGAATGTGTTGATGCGCATAGCTGTGGAAACATTACAACAGCTTGTATGACAGGTGCAGAATCTCTGAGTCTAGTCAATGCACGAGTCTTCCGGAAGTAGTGTCAAGTGTCTTGTGTGCTGAGTCAGTGGTAGTCTGACATGTGAAATGAGGAACTTGAAATTGATAGACACTTGATACAGTTGTGAAATAGAATGACTCCTAGACAGCCTACCCCTCCCAAACCTTCTGCTGAAATGGGCCAGATCGCCAGGGCCATTGGGATGATGGCGAGTACCATCCAGCAGCAGAGTACGGCGATGTCTCAGAATCACCAAGCTACGCTACATTATGAGGAGGCCGCCAGATCGGCTGCAACCCCAACGTCGGTCAGCCTCAGGAGCAGATGGGACTGACCGAGTTCATGAGGCGCAACCCACCCAAGTTCAGTGGGAATGCTACCCCTGATCAAGCAGATTTGTGGGTCAGAGAGTTGGAGAAAATCTTTAGGGCGACCTCCTGCCCTGAAGAGAAGAAATTGCTGTTCGCCACTTATCTGCTATCAGGAGAAGCTGAGTTCTGGTGGATGGGAGCTCATCAGATGATGGAGGCCCGAGGGGATGTATTGGATTGGGAGAGCTTCAGGGTGAAGTTCTTGGAGAAATACTTCCCTGACAGCGCCAAGTTTGCGAGGGAAGCTGAGTTCCTGAAGTTGGAGCAGGGGGATATGTCAGTGGACGCCTATGCTGCTCGTTTTGAGTACCTCGCCCGGTTCCATACCCAGGCGACCTCCGAGGCCTGGAGGTGTAGGGAGTTTGAAGAGGAACTGAAACATGAGCTGAAGAAGACCATATCCCCGATGTGCATAAGAGAATTTCACACCTTAGTGGGGAAGGCGATGATGGTGGAGGCACGGGAGAAGAGTGACTCTCGGGTGATCAGGTCACACCCAGGGGGTTCTTTCAGTGGGAAGGCCAAGGTGCAGCACCCACAAAACAAACCTTATGCGGGACTTCCACCACATCGGGCAGGGGCAGTTTCGCCCCAGTTCCAGCAGCAACAAAGATGGAAACCTAGATGCCAAAAGATGGGGCACATATCTAGAGATTATCCTAGCAGAAATAGGATGACTCAATCCAGTGGTTCCCAACAGATGAGGAATGAAGGCAGCAAACCTCAGGCAGCAGGGAGAATGGTTACCATGACAGGGGCAGAGGTGCCTCAGTCAAGTAACTTGGTGGAAGGTGCTTCGTGATACTCACTCGGTCGGAGGTGGAGAATAAAGGGGACGTAAGCAGAATACCCGTGGTGAAAGATTTCACGGATGTATTCCCAGAAGAAGTACCTGGGTTACCCCCTAAGAGAGAAGTGGAATTCTCTATTGTTTTGGTACCTGGAGCTGGACCGGTGGCAATGGCTCCAGCTGAGTTGATGGAATTAAAGAAGGAAGTGTAAGTTAGATTTAGTGTACCAAGGTTTAGTTTCAGCTACACATAAGTTATGGAGAGTATATAAGCAGAATGTTGAGGGTTTAAAGACTTAAGCATGTGTATCCATAGGAAGTACCGGGGTTAAGTTCCAAAAATGAAAGAATGAATTTTCTTTTATTTGAAGCTTGGGAGATGTTTATGTCGATGAAACAGCATGAGATGACTCTAGCTTAACCACAAGCTTAAAAGGAAAGAGGAGATATTGTATTTATGTCTAAAGTTCAATTAGACAGAGAAAGTTGCTGAAAAGTACCAAGTAGAGAAGTTACTGGGAGAAGAGAGAAAGCTTCACGCAGAATGGATGCTATTTTGTGGATCGTGATTTGGAAGATGAGTATGGAAATGGTGGATGAGGAGTGATGAGAAAGGGAAATGGAAAGATATTCTTGTATCCAAATATGACTCGGAACTTGGGGGAAGCCGAGCTCATTCGAAATATCAATCGTGGTGGTGGAGAGATGTACGTAAGGTGTGCGAGGAGGGTGAAGATGATGGTTAGTTCCAAAAAGTCATTGTTTGGAAAGTTGGAGGCGGAGGGGATGTGAGATTTCAGGAGGATGCATGGGCCACTAACTTTAACTTTAAAGCAACGTGGCTGGTCTATGTGCTTCAAGTGGATAAGTGTTCTACTTGTTCGACATAAGGATTTGAGGTCCCACCTTGAGAACTTTTATCTTATACGTATGTCATCCAAGTAGAATCAGGTGTGGAAGGGAATGTGGGTGGCAATAGTATGTGGTATCTTGGAGAAGAGGAATGGAGTTGTCCTTAAGCAAGAAATTCTGGATGCAGAGGAAATTTTCCAATCGGCTCCACTACTTACATGGTTGTGGTTGATATATATAGTGCGTTCGTTCTTGTATGCCTTTTCAGATAGGCACCTGAACCCAAATCAATGCATCCAATGTATACATTGAACAAGGAGGAAATGATGGGAACAGGGAGCCGAGTTGGCAAAAGAAGTCATAATGATGATTTAGAAAGTAACAGCAATAAGAACTTTGTTTTTTTTTATAAGGTGCAGAATTATGTAGCATAGTGGTGAACCAAAGGTGTTCCTTTAGGGAGCGTGAGAATTAGATCAGCAGTTGGGAAGTCGATGGATGGTTTTGATCAAGATGCGGAAGTTGATTCCTAGAAAGAGATTTCGGATCCTAGTTTGAATTGGCTGGGGGACATGAGCAGTTGTCAGCTGTCCTCTTTCCTTCCGATGAAGGGATCTTGCTCACTTTTTCTCTACGGGGGGCTAGTCCTGGTTCTGTTAAGGGCTTAGTTATGGACTTGCTCGACCAAGTCTTCAGGGTTGGAAGTAGAGTGTGAGTACTGGAGTTGGCGCTCAATGGAGCAGCATACTCCATATGCAGGGATGGAGAATGGAATTTAATGAAGTATTGGAGTAGTAAGAGTTGGTTCAACAGACAACCAAGAAGGTGAAACTGATGCAAGGCAGAATGAAAGCTTCTCAAAGTCGACAGATGTCCTATGCAGATCAGAGGAGAAGACCTTTGGAGTTTGCTGTTGGAGATCATGCATTTATGAAAGTGACACCGACCAAGGGTGTAGGACGAGCTATCAGATCTTAAGGAGGATCGGTCTAGTGGCTTATGAGATCGCCCTACCTCCCCATTTAGCGAATCTGCACAATGTCTTTCACGTGTCACAACCCTAGTCACGTGTTAGAAGTAGACGATGTGCAGATCAGGGATGACTTGTTGTTGGGAGCGAAACCAGTCAGGATTGACGTTCAGCAGAGTAGGCAGCTCAGAGGCAAGACCATCAATATGGTGAAAGTGGTGTGGGATGAGAGATCGGGTGATACAACTTGGGAATTAGAAGGAACCATGAGAGAAGCCTATCCCTACCTCTTTTCCTTGTGATTCAATTTTCGAGCACGAAAATTTTTCTTGTTGGGGAGAATGTAAGGACCTGTAAAATTGAATTGGAATGAAAGTGGTATATTTAAATAATTCCAGAAGATGTTATTATTTAAAATACAAAGAGCTGGTAAATGAAGTTTCGTAGTAGTCGGACCTCGGACGTCGCCCAAGATCTGGGGTCAGCTGGTAGAGGTCGGTCGGATGACGTGTGGATCAAGAAGAGTAAAGGAAGAAAAGTGTAGTTTAGTAGTACATGATCGCCGGTCGCCTGCTACACATGAGCGCCAGGCGCGAGGGGCATGCGGGCATTGCCAGGGCGCGAGGCATGTGGACGTGGCCAGGGCGCGAGAGGCATGCGGGCATCGCGCGGGCGCGAGGCATGCGGGCATCGCCAGGGCGCGAGGCATGTGGACGTGGCCAAGGCGCGAGAGGCATGCGGGCATTGCCAGGGCGCGAGGCATGTGGACATGGCCAAGGCGCGAGAGGCATGCGGGCATTGCCAGGGCGCGAGGCATGTGGACGTGGCCAAGGCGCGAGAGTTATGAGGGCGTCGCCAGGGAAGACATCGGTCGTCTCCCAGAGGAAGACATCGGTCGTCTCCCAGAGGAAGACATCGGTCGTCTTCCAGGGCGAAGGAGACATCGGTCGTTCGCCAGGATGAGTCAGCAGTGGAAAGCTATCGCGCGACGTCGAGTTTCACACAGAGTAAAGTGGGACCCAGACTCCCAGCATGGAACGTCCTGCACGCGCGCCACGTAGACAAAAAGAGTGGTTCAGAATAGTGACCTCAGAGTGTTAGCCTGCGCAGAGGCACGCTCAGTAGTACTGTTCAGGGAGTTGTTGGCCTGCGCAAGAGACAACTGTAGTCGTACTGTTCAGGGAAACGTACACTCAGACTTCTCTGCAGAGTGGGTGGTGGCAGCTGCTTTTGGTGGATAAGTTGGTTTAAGATGCAGAGACCCACTGCTGAGAGAAAAAAAAGACGTTGCAGCATTCAAAGAGAGAAAGAGTGAGTTACCTCCCTTCTCCTCCAGATATCTCCTTCGCGCTGCGATTCTAGCACCTTCACACGAGAGTACGACGAGCGACAGTCACCATTAGAGCACCTGGGCAGTTCTCTGCAAGTCCTTCAACCAGACGCAAAAACAGAGCCAAGGCGTTGTTCAAGCTTCGTTGGGTTTCGGAGCTCCTGGTGTTTTGCGCAAGTCCAGGTAAGGGAAGCTAGCCTTCATTTTCATTGCAAGCCATAGATTAGCTGTTTCTGAAGTAAGGGCGACGTGGTCGCCGGTTTTCGTTCTCATCTTTGTAAAATGCTCTGTTTCTATGTGTTTGGGCGACGTGGTCGCCGGTTTTAAATGCAGACTTCGAAATACCCCGTTTTGAACTAGATCGTCGGTTTTGGCGCTGTTTTACGAACTCCCCTGTTTTTGGTGTTGTTTTGAAACTGTTTGAGATGTAAATGTGATATTCGAAAATAAGAACCTTGGAGTGAGTTTTGCTGTGATTGAAATCATTCTTTAAGTGTTGTATGACATGTTGGATGTGGTGAATGTGGGATCGAGGCATAGTATTTTCAGGAAAGAAAATACCGTGTAAGATCGTGTAGGATGTGCATTGATCGGTGATGTCTATAATGAGATTATCCTGACTCTCCTGAGATAATGAATTCATATAGATGAGGTTATTCAGGCGTTGAGAGTCGAAGGAGGTTCATATGTATGGGTGAGTCGTGTGAAACAGAACGAGCTCGGCCTGTCATATGGATTAACCCTGTCATACTGTGAGAATGGTGAACTTGAGATCGAGAATGTGTTGATGCGCATAGCTGTGGAAACATTACAACAGCTTGTATGACAGGTGCAGAATCTCTGAGTCTAGTCAATGCACGAGTCTTCCGGAAGTAGTGTCAAGTGTCTTGTGTGCTGAGTCAGTGGTAGTCTGACATGTGAAATGAGGAACTTGAAATTGATAGACACTTGATACAGTTGTGAAATAGAATGACTCTGGAAAATATTGCGAAATGTGTGATTTCTGGGCAATCAGGTGAAGAGTATGAGAAACTTGATAACTTTACGTGAATATCTTGAAATTGTTTACCTTGATTTTATTTTAAGTATCCTTATTTAAACTCTCTTTAAAATATCTAGCTTACCCTGCATGTTTTGTTCGTTGGCTGTTTTTCTCTTAAAACTGTGATGATCGTGTATAACTTACACGGGAGCAGATGATCTTCCAGGAAGTAGAGCTCCTTAGTGAGTGGTCGCCGAGGAAGAGATCGCCTGTTTGTGGTGATCGCCGGTTTTCTATCTCTTGGTGGTGATCGCCGGATTTATGTCCTGCTGCAGATCGCCTGTTTTGGGCCTTCTGTTACCAGATCGCCGGTTCATGTATGGAGATCGCCGGTCTTGTTGTATTTGGTTGAATTTCGTTTTAAATTTTGAAAACATTTGACCTGGTTATGTATTTAACTCCCTAAGAGGAGCAACTTCATTTCTTATATATATAATATCATGTACTCTTCAATATTATTTGTTTACCTTTATTTTCATTATACATGTATGTATGGTTTTATTTTGCGGGATGTTACAGAATTTCTGGCGATGATGCAGGACACTTGGCATGTCAGTTAAACGCACAAAGAAACAAGGCTAAGTGAAGAGAACGAAAGATAACCTATATGCTTATCTAGCTGGTCTTCGAGAAACTCAAAGCTAATGATAGACGTTGTAGGAAGGGAGATGTTGGAGGCGGCTACGCTTTTCCAGAAAAGGCAGAGGTCTCTGTCCAGTGCTCCCATGTTGTCAGGGCTCCTTGCCCTCCTGAAGCTATCCTTGGAGCCTTTATTTCCCTCGTCCACCCAGTACAAGGGAAAGACATCCACTGAAGAGGTCCTCCTCAGCTTATCAGCCAAGGTCGACTCAGGAGGAATCTCCCATCACCAAAGTGTAAACAAGAGGTATTCTGGAGCTTATCAGTCGAGAAGAGGGACTTCAAAGATTAATCAGTCAAGGGAACCAACATGAGTCAAGAAGTAAAGTTAGCACCACATCAAGTTAGCTCAGGAAAGGTTTGCTGAGGATTGAAGGGTGAGATGCACACATCAGTTAGCACGGTCACCAAGCACAACCCACGCAAGGTGAAAGTTGAGCTGTAAAGGAGAAAGAGTGATTCGAGTTGTAAAGACAAGATCTATAATTCATTCATTACAAGCAGATAATGGTTGTCGAAGGAAAGGGGCAGAAGTAAGAACATTGATGTAGTGGTAGGACCTCGGTCGTCGGCCAGGAGGTGAGAGCCCGTCAGCCCGGTAGGGCCAATAGCGATCAGGCGAGTTGTAAGGCTCTTCGTTGAGACAAGTCACAACTCGAGCCTGGGGGGCTTGTGTAGTGGCCAGACCTCGGTTGTCGAGAACAGATAGTAAAGGGTGAACCACGTCAGCTGGGTCCCACAGCATGGACCAAAGCCACGTGGAGTGGACCTCGTAGGCAGCTTGGATTAGCGAGTGATCAGTCATCGGTGTGCCTCCTCGGGGAGGGGTGATCTGTCATCAGTAGAAGAGATAAAAGGATCACTTTGGATGATCAGAAAAGCGTCGCACGGGTTGGAGATTGAAGAAGTCGAAGGGTCTCACAGAGAAATGCTTTGAATGTCTGAAGGCGAAGAAGAAGGAATGAAACAGCGTTAGTGCCAGAGTGTGCGCTCCTGTAGACCGCCAGAAGATGATTTCTTAGTCTTTTCGCTGGACCAGTCACAGCTCGAGACCGGGGGGCTTGTGATCCGGTCGGTCATCGGTAGTCGATGACGTCAACAGCAGTTGACCACGTGGACCGTTCACAGGGTGACACGTGGTAGAGGATAGCAGGTGAATCAGGGAGGAGATCACTCAGAATTGTGGTCGGTGGTCGGTTGCTAAGGGACCATCACCCGCAGATCAGTGTCAGGTGAGCGCCTGGAGGCAGAGCACGATGAGCGCCTGGAAGCAGAGCGCGAGAGGTAAAGAAGCACTGATCAGTCATCGGGGGTTTCCTGTTAACACACAGTTAAGCTGGGACCCAGGCTCCCAGCGAGAGCGTTACGCAAGAAGCACAAATCAGTAATCGCCTATCGCCTGTGAAGATCAGTAATCGCCTACCGCCTATGAGGATGGGTAATCTCCTATCGCCGTGTGTGAAGATCAGTAATCGCCTAGATTGCACATGATCGCCGTGCGTGAAGGTTAGGAGATCAGGTGGTCAGCAAGTCGCCGAAAGGAGCACATCGCCGGGTATTTGGGAAGACTTGGTAAGCACTTGTTATATTGTCTAAATACAGAGGATAAGTGGCATGTCTGCCACCATGTGTAGTGTGAGCCGTGATACCCAGTGTTAACCAGCTCGCCATGTTAAGGTTGCGCCCAGGGTAGCCTGTGCACTAAGCTACTCCCTGTGTGGATAACTTAGTCGCAGGAGCAAAGTGAAGGTAATGTTTCAGCTACAGGTACTCCAGATGGTGACACGTGTATGACCAGATGTTATCCACGTGTCAAGAGGAATAACCGTCAGGAGAGAGAAAGACTCAGGTATATATGTGAAATTCTTAACGGAATTAAGGGAGGATTCATTTTTTGGTGGTGATTCACTGATACACGGTTCTGAGTTTCTTTAAGATTCTTTGTTGATTCAATCGCTGACTTGAGCGTCGGAGCGCAACCGGCCGCAGAGGCGCCATATTGTTCTTTCAGGTGTCTTGGAGGATTATCAGGTGGAGGTCATTGGAGTGCTTGGCGTGAAGCTGGTGAGGACGAGGTTCGAGAAGGAGAAGCTCTAGCGCTTTGGTCAAGATGCTGGATCAGGAATTAAAGGAAAAAGATGAAGAGACAGAGGAAACTTATGGAATGGAAGATGTCACGCCACTTGGAGCAAATGAACTCCAAGTTGAGTGGTGCAAAAGCTGTCACTTGAGATATTACCCACCCTAGATAAGACCCAGATAAACCCAGAGTACTAAGACTCATAATTCACTCAAGCAGTGTTTCTTTTCTTCAAATTTTAATGTGAATATACATGGATGAAGGCACCCTTTCTTTATATAGGAAGGAGTGACTTGGAGAGCAAGATGAGTGAAGAGTAGAAAGGGAAGGGGAGAGGGGCAGCATAGGGGGTTGACCATGGTAAAAAACATCCTTTAGGCATAACTTCTAGAAGCTAGTTTAAAAATCCTAATTCTAGGTGCCTTGTGTTTAAAAAATGGGCTTAGTGCAAGCCTATTTCGCTAAGTAGACTCCCTTTTATGCTACTGAAACTACTCTAGCCTATTTTGCTATTTGGACCCCTAAAGTGAGCCCACATTATTTACAAACATGTTTTTATCTTTTAAGAAGACCAGAAGAAAGAGCATTTGATGTTCTGGTCTATGCCCAGTTCTTCTTCTGGTGAGGTCCGTCTGATATTTGGTAGCGCCTTGACTTGATTGCTGAGATGACTACTCATAGTGTGATTTTTCTCTTGATTTCTTGGTCATCGTCTTGGCTACTTTGTTTGTATCACTCCCCCTAAGTTGGAGAGAATTCAACCTCGAATTTAGAACTCCTGCAAATAACATAGTTAGTTTGTTCACAGATAAAATTTTGCAAGGTGTGGAATGTGAAGTAAAATTATGTTCATTAAGATTTGGGAGTTCATATGGATAAGTTGTAGATACAAGCCATGTGTGGAAAGAATATTTGGGGATGAGATGGCATTTTGCTAAAAATCCTCTTAGAAGGTGAGAACCTTTAGGAGGTGTTTGAATTTCAGCCCTAAACTTCTTTATCCAAGATGTCAAGTATTTAAAATTACCAAGTAATGAAAAAGATAAGGAAGAAGAACACCTTGGAGGTGCAGTTTGCATTCCTATATGGGTCAACATGATTATTTTTGCAGTGTAAGGGGAGGTATTGTTACCCGGTTTATCTTTTTCATTTTCTCTTTTTCTTTTCATTTTTATTTTATCTTTATTTACCTCTTTTGGAGATAGAGGTTTCAAAATGATCTTATGCCCTTGGAAGGTAAAAGATATTTTATTAGTAAGGCCATCATGTAAAATTTTTCTATCAAATTGCCATAGCCTTCCTTATAGAATGTGGGTGGCTTACATTGGCACAAGATGACATAAGACCTCATCTTTATATTTTCCAATTGAGAAGGCTATGAGGACTTGTTTATTAACAATTATTTCTCCCGCTTCACTAAGCCATTGGAGCTTGTAAGGCTTTGCATGAGAGATGATGGGTAATCCAAGTTTTTCCACCACTCTTGTACTTGCCACATTGGTGCAACTACCCCCATCTACAATTAATGAACATAATTTGTCATTAATAAGGCACCTTGTATAAAAAATATTTTCCCTTGACTTTCATCAAAAGGTTTTTGAACTTGTCCAAGCATGCACCTTACTACTAACAAATCACCTTCACAAGGCAACTCATACTCATCCTCACTTTGTCTTTTGGAAGAGGTAGGGAACTAGACCTTAAGGATTGGGAACTATGGTCACTCACAACAACCCTCCTTTTACCATCATGGTTCTCTTAGATGAACAATTTGAAGCTATGTGCCCAAAACCTAAACATTTAAAACATTTTGTGTTTGAGGTCTTGGTGGGTGACTTAGGGGTAGAGGTGGAAGGTTTAGAAACTATATGGTTAGAAGTGGTTTCTTTTGAAAAATTGGAAGGAAAATTTTTTGTAGAAATTTTATTTTTTATCCTTCCATGAAGATTTGTAGAAGACATCATTATGAGTATTTTTTAAATTGGTTTTCTTCAAAAGTTATGATTCTACCTTGATGGCTAGGTGAACCAATTTTTCCAAAGAGGAGTACTCATATAATTCTACAATATCTTGAATTTCTCGCCTTAAACCACTCACAAACCTAAGTCTATATAATATTCATCTACACTCCTAGGTCCTTGTTGAAGTCGTTGGATCTTCAACAAGAGTTCCTTCCTATAATGAGGAGGAACAAACTGCGCACGCATGCATTCCTTTAAATCATTCTAAGAGACCACAACTGACCTCTTGATGTGAGTCGATTTTAGATGTTTTCATTTTAGGTGAAACTTTACTTAAGATTGAGATTTTAGCACAATTATGGTGAGAACCCTAAGAAGATCCCCACTGGACACAAACTTAACCAAGTGGTTAAGTAATTGTGAAGGTTCACTTCACAAGGGAGAAGAGAAAAACAAAATAATATGGGTGACAGTGATGCAAGGCGGAAATTAAAAGAACTTAAAAGGAAACAACAAAAAGAAAAATGACCAAAAGAAGAGATGGAAATGGAAGATGGAAAAACAAAGATGAAGGAAAATGAAGCTTATGGATGAAGGAATGAGAGGATGAACACGCCACTTGGATGGTGGATTATCCAAGATAAGTGCAGAGGGCCGTCACTTGAGAGCTCTCAACTCACTCAAGATAAGACCTAAATGCTAGAGGACTCAAGCCTCACACACACCTCACACAAGTTGTGCAGAGTAATTTTTCTATTAAAATTCAACATGAAAATACAATGGGTATGTAAGGACCTGTAAAATTAAATTGGAATAAAAAGGGATATATTTTAAATGAATTCTAAGTATGTTTTTATTTAAAATAAAAAGGAAGGAAAGTGTAGTTTAGAAGACTATGAGATCGCCTGGTTAGTACATGATCGCCTGTCGCCTAAGTTGCACGTGATCGCCAGTCGCCTATGGTGCACATGATCGCCGAAAGTGCACTCAGTATGTGCTCAGGATACTAGATCAACCAGAGTGGGTTCCACAAAACCACACGTATCAAGGTGTGGGTTAAGCCTTCGATACGCTGTGCATGCAAAGCTCTATGCTTGAGCATAAGAAATCGTCCTTAGTGTTGCATGCATGGGCGCACGAGGAGTAGGGCTGATCTACTCTTGGAAATGTGAAGCTACCGACGTCACCAAGTCATGTGGAGATGATACCTTGGACGTAACATAGTGGGATAAAGAACCTTCAGCAAGGCGTGGCGATATGTCGTCGGGCATCGCCAGGCGCGAGGCATGCGGACATCGCCGGGCGCGAGGCATGCGGGCATCGCCGGGCGCGAGGCATGCGGGCATCGCCGGGCGCGAGGCATGCGGGCATCGCCAGGGCGCGAGGCATGCGGGCATCGCCGGGCGCGAGGCATGCGGGCATCACCAGGGGCGAGGCATGCGGGCATCGCCAGGGCGCGAGAGTTGCGGGCATCGCCAGGCGCGAGGCATGCGGGCATCGCCAGGGCGCGAGAGTTGCGGGCATCGCCAGGGCGCGAGGCATGCGGTCATTGCCAGGGCGAGACATCGGTCATCTCCCAGGGAGAGACATCGGTCGTCCGCCAGGATGAGGCATCGGTGGTTAGTCATCGCGCGAGCGGTCATCGGTGGAAGGTTATCGCGCGATGTCGAGTTTCACACAGATAAAGTGGGACCCGGGCTCTCAGCATCAGACGTACTGCACGCGCGACACGTAGACAAAAAGAGTGGTTCAGAATAGTGACCTCAGAGTGTTAGCCTACGCAGAGGCACGCGTAGTCGTACTGTTCAGGGAAGCGTACACGCAAACTTCCCTGCAGAGTGGGTGGTGGCAGCGGCTTTTGTGGACAAGTTGGTTTAAGATTCAAAAACCCACTTCTGAGAGGCTAAGGACGTTGCAGCGGTTCAAGAGTGAAAGAGTGAGTTTACCTTCATTCTTCTCCTTTTCTCTCTTTCGCGCTGCGATTCAGGCATCCTCAAATACCAGTGCGACGAGCGACGGCTGCCCTTAGAGCACCTGGGAGGTTCTCTGCAAGTTCTACAAACCAGACGCTAAAACAGAGCCAAGGCATCCTTTAAGCTCGGTGGGTTTTGGAGCTCTTGGTGTTTTGCGCAAGTCCAGGTAAGGGAAGCTAGCCTTATTTCCAACGAAAACCTTATATTAGATGATTGAGATGATGGGGCGACGTGGTCGCCGGTTTTCAACTGTTATTGTATAATCCCTTGTTTTTGGACGAGATCGCTGGTTTTGGCGTTGTTTTTCGAACTCCCCTGTTTTTGGTGTTGTTTGAAACTATTTGAGATTTAAATGTGATATTCGAAAATCTGAACCTTGGAATGAGTTTTGCTGTGATTGGAATCGTTCATTTAAGTGTTATATGATGTGTTGAATGTTGTGAATGTGGGATCAAGGCATAGTATTTTCAGGAAAGAAAATACCGTGTAAGATCGTGTAGGATGTGCATTGATCGGTGATTTCTATAATGAGATATCCTGACTCTCCTGAGATAATGAATTCATATAGATGAAGTTATTCAGGCGTTGAGAGTCGAGGGAGGTTCATTCGTATGGGTAAGTGTTTGAAAGATAACTACTTGACCTGTTGTGTGGATTCACCCTGTCATACTGTGAGAGTGATGAAATTGAGATCGAGATTGTGTTGATGCGCATAGCTGTGGAAACTTTACAGCAGTTTAGTATGACAGGTGCAGATCTCTGAGTCTAGTCAATCAACGAGTCTTCCGGAAGTAGTGTCAAGTGTCTTGTGTGATGAGTCAGTGGAAGTCTGACGTGAGAAATGAGGAACATTGAAATTGATAGACACTTGATGCGTTATGTGAATAGAACGACTCTTGAGGAAATTGTGAAATGTGTGATTACTTGATGGTCATGTGAAGGGAATGAGAAAAATTGATAGTTTTTACGTGGGTGTCTTTAATTTGTTTCATCTTGATTTTAAAGTTTCATATCTAAACTCTTTTTCAAATGTCTAGCTTACCCTGTGATTTTTGGTGTTGTGTTTGGCTTTTTCTTAAACCTGTGATGATCGTGTATAATTTACACGAGAGCAGATGATGTTGCAGGAAGTAGAGCTCCTCAGTGAGTGGTCGCCGGAAGGAGATCGCCTATTCCTATTTCTGTTAGGCGATCACCCTTTCTCTGTTTTCTGATAGGAGATCATCGTTCTCTGATAGGAGATCGCCTTTTGCTGTTAGGAGATCGCCTGTCTTTCTATTTTACTGTAATTTTGTTTACGCTTTTGGAAAATTGACCGATTATGTATTAAACTCCCTGTGAGGAGAAACTTCATTACATATATATAATTATGTTCACTTCAATATATTTGTTTACCTTTATTTTTATTATATAAATATGAAAAGTATTTGGCGGGATGTTACATTAATGGTATCAGAGCAGTTCGTCCTTAGGATGACCTGAGGGCTGTGGATCCATTGTGTTTCTTCTGCTCATAAAATTTATTTGAGTTTTAAATAACAACTATAGTGAAAGGTTTTCAAATGTTTTTGTATTGAAGTTTTGTGTGTGCTTTAGTGAATGTATGCCCTAACTGAAAATCTTAGTATTAAGAATGAGAGGATCTTGATAAAGTAGTGAGGGTGCACACTCATAACTGGATCGAGATGATTCTCAATCTTAATTCCAAAGGTTTGATGTTTAACATACACTGAATTCTGGTGTGATTTATTTCATTTTATTGAGTGTTTTTGTAATTGACTGAAAGTGGTTGTTTGGATTGATGGTTGTATACCAGTAGCTGTTCTGGTGTTTTGCTTGAGGTTATAAGTATTATGATTCTGTTGATGAGCTCAAATTCTTAATGACTTTGAGATGCTGACCTTTGTAAGGTCTAGATGTTACCTCCTGAATGAATTGATTTCTTATCGATCTCATTCTTGTAGTTGTAGGGAATATAGAATCCCATAGTTTCAAAATCTGAAACGAAGAAGATGGCACGTAGACCTCCTACCCCTCCCCAACCTTCTTCGGAAATGAGCCAGATTGCCAAGGCTATCGAGATGATGGCAACTGCCATCCAACAACAGAATGCAGCGATGGCTCAGAAGCATCAAGCTACAATGCACCACTGGGAAACTGCTCGGTCGGCTGAAACAAATTCCCACGTCGGTCAGCCTCAGGAACAGATGGGACTGACCGAGTTCATGAGGCACAACCCACCCAAGTTCAGTGGGAATGCTAGCCCTGATCAAGCAGATCAGTGGGTCAGGGAGTTGGAGAAAATCTTTAGGGCGACCTCCTGCCCTGAAGAGAAGAAATTGGTGTTCGCCACCTATCTGCTATCTGGAGAAGCCGAGTTCTGGTGGATGGGAGCTCAGCAGATGATGGAGGCTCGAGAGGATGTGTTAGACTGGGAGAGCTTTAGGGTGAAATTCCTGGAGAAATACTTCCCAGATAGTGCAAGATTTGCGAGGGAAGCAGAATTCCTCAGATTGGAACAGGGGGAGATGTCAGTAAATGCTTATGCTGCTCGGTTTGAGTATCTCGCCTGATTCTACACCCAGGCAACCTCTGAGGCTTGGAGGTGTAGGAAGTTTGAAGAGGGACTGAAGCATAGGCTGAAGAGGACCATAGCCCCGATGTGCATCAGGGAATTTCACGCCTTAGTAGAGAAGCCGAAGATGGTGGAGACTCTGGAAAAGGGTGATTCTCGGGTGATCAGGTCACACCTAGGAGGTTCTTCCAGTGGGAAGGCTAAGGTGCAACACCAACAAAGCAAGCCCTATGCGAGACCTCCACCACATCGGGCAGGAACAACATCATCCCAATTTCAGCAGCAACAACCTTGGAAACCCAAGTGTTTCCATTGTGGTGGACCACACACGCCCAATGTGTGCCCCAAGAAGGCTTCGAAGAGAAGGTGTTTTGCCTGCCAAAGGACGGGACACGTTGCAAGAGATTGTCCTACCCAGAATAGGATGACTCAACCCAGTGGTTCTCAGCAGTTGAGAAACGAAGGCAGCAGACCTCAGGCAATAGGGAGAGTGTTTGCCATGTCAGGAGCAGAAGCATCTCAGTCAGGTAACCTCGTGCAAGGTGTTTGTTTTCTAGCTGGTAGAGGTGTAAAAGCTTTGTTTGATTCTGGAGCGACACACTCCTTTGTGTCAAGCCTGTGTGTAGCCGAGTTGGGCCTTCTAGTGAAGGAGTTACCTTTCGAACTGTTGGTCTCTACACCTGCGTCAGGATAGGTGTTGACCTCTACAGTTTGCCCCGAATGTCCAGTGATAGTAGAGGGACGCAGATTCAAAGTGAACTTGATCTGCCTACCTCTTCAGGACCTGGATGTTATCCTGGGAATGGATTGGCTAGCTACCAATCACGTTCTCATAGACTGCGGTAGTCAGAAGATAGCGTTTCCAGACCTCCAAGAGTCAGATGTGATATCAGCTCAGCATGGGTGGTCGGAGTTAGAAAGAGGGGTGAGGTGCTTCATGATGCTAGCTCGGTTGGAAGTGAAGAATGAAGGGGACGTAAGCAGAATACACGTGGTGAAAGATTTCACGGATGTATTTCCAGAAGAAGTACCTGGATTACCCCCTAAGAGAGAAGTGGAATTCTCTATTGATTTGGTACCTGGAGCTGGACCAGTGTCAATGGCACCTTACAGGATGGCACCAGCCTAGTTGGTAGAATTAAAGAAGCAAGTGGAAGAGTTGTTGGAGAAACAATTCATCAGACCCAGTGTATCTCTATGGGGGGCTCCAGTGCTCCTAGTTAAGAAAAAGGATGGAGGGTCTCGGCTGTGTATAGATTACAGGCAATTGAACAAGTTGACCATCAAGAACAAGTACCCCCTACCTAGAATTGACGATTTGATGGATCAAATACATGGGGCCTCGGTGTTCTCCAAGATTGATCTGAGATCGGGGTACCACCAAATTTTGGTAAAAGCTGAAGATGTTCAAAAGACAGCTTTTAGGTCTCGTTATGGGCACTATGAGTATGTGGTGATGCCGTTTGGAGTAACCAATGCTCCAGCTCTGTTCATGGACTACATGAATAGGATTTTTCGCCCTTTCTTGGATAAGTTTGTGGTAGTCTTCATAGACGACATACTCATTTATTCAAGGACCGAGGAAGAACATGAAGAACATCTGAGGACTGTTGGAGATTCTGAGGGAGAAGCAACTCTATGCCAAGTTCTCTAAGTGTGAGTTCTGGCTGAAGGACGTCAACTTCTTAGGACACGTGATATCTGCTCGGGGGATCTCAGTGGATCCAGCCAAGGTAGAGGCAGTGCTGCAGTGGGAACGTCCTAAGACAGTCACTGAGATAAGGAGCTTTGTGGGTTTGGCGGGCTACTATCGGAGGTTTATTGAGGACTTTTCCAAGGTAGTGGCTCCTTTAACACAGCTGACCCGCAAGGATCAACCTTTTGCTTGGACCGACCGATGTGAGTAGAGCTTCATGGAACTAAAGGAGAGGTTGACTAGTGCTCCAGTGCTGGTGATCCCAGAGGTAGGAAGACCTTTTGATGTCTACTGTGACGCTTCACATCAGGGTTTGGGATGTGTTTTGATGCAAGAGAAAAGAGTGGTTGCATATGCTTCAAGGCAACTCAAGGTTCATGAGAGGAACTACCCTACGCATGATTTGGAGTTGGCGGCTGTGGTGTTTGCCTTGAAGATTTGGAGGCACTATTTATATGGAGCTCGGTTCCAGGTGTTCAGTGACCATAAGAGCCTGAAATACCTGTTCGATCAGAAGGAGCTAAACATGAGACAAAGAAGGTGGATGGAGTTTCTAAAGGACTACGATTTTGAACTCATGTATCATCCAGGGAAGGCCAATGTAGTGGCAGATGCCTTGAGTAGAAAATCAATACAAGTAGCCACCATGATGATGGAAGAGCAGAAACTGATCGAGCAGTTCAGAGACTTAAACCTTGGGGTAGAATTTCACGTAAATCACATTAGTTGTAGTAAGCTGGCTATAACTAATGACTTCCTTGGAATGATAAAGGATAAGCAGTTGGAGAACCCTAGTCTGAAGCGTACTGTGGAGTCACTAGGGACCGACCAGGCCAGAGACTTTGTGATGGGCGATGATGGGATCTTGAGATTTAATGGCAGAATTTGCATACCTGCAAATGAAGAGTTGAAGAAGATGATCCTAGAGGAAAGTCACAAGAGTCGCCTTAGCCTACATCCAGGCACGAACAAGATGTACCATGACTTGAAGGAGTCATTTTGGTGGTCGGGCATGAAGAAAGACATCGCCCAGTATGTTACTACCTGCTTGACGTGTCAGAAGGCAAAGGTAGAGCATCAAAGACCTGGCGGGTTGTTACAGCAATTGGATATCCCTGAGTGGAAATGGGACAGCATCGCCATGGATTTTGTTACCCATTTACCCAGATCGGTAAAGGATCATGATGCAATCTGGGTCATAGTAGATCGGCTGACGAAGAGTGCCCACTTTCTTCCAGTGAATTTGAAAATGCCCATGGCCAAGTTGGCACAGTTGTACATCAAAGAAATAGTGAGGTTGCATGGAGTGCCTTCCAGCATTGTTTCAGATAGAGATCCCAGGTTCACTTCACGGTTTTGGCAGACTTTACAAGATTGCTTGGGAACTAAGTTGAGAATGAGCTCGGCATATCATCCTCAAACAGATGGACAGTCAGAGAGAACGATCCAGTCCTTAGAAGATCTGCTGAGGACGTTTGTCTTGGATCAATTGGGAAGTTGGGATGAGGTGTTGCCACTGGTGGAGTTTACCTATAATAACAGTTATCACGCCAGCATAGGGATAGCGCCATACGAAGCCTTGTATGGGAGGAAATGCAGAACTCCATTGTGCTGGTACCAGGAGGGCGAAACAGTATTGGTTGGACCAGAGTTGATTCAGCAGACGACCGAGAAGGTGAAACAGATACAAGGCAGAATGAGAGCTTCTCAAAGTAGGCAGAAATCCTATGCAGATCAGAGGAGAAAGCCTTTGGAGTTTGCTGCTGGAGACCATGTGTTCATGAGAGTGACACCAACCAAGGGTGTAGGACGGGCTATCAGATCAAGGAAGTTGTCCCCTAAGTTCGTGGGACCATATCAGATCTTAAGGAGGATTGGTCCAGTGGCTTATGAGATCGCCCTACCTACCCATTTAGCGAATCTGCACAACGTCTTTCACGTATCACAGCTGAGAAAGTACATGGCAGACCCTAGTCATGTGCTGGAAGTGGACGATGTGCAGATCAGGGATGACTTGTCCTTTGAAGCGAAACCAGTCAGGATTGACGATCGGCAAAGTAAACAGCTCAGAGGCAAGACCATCAACATGGTGAAAGTGGTGTGGGATGAGAGATCGGGTGATTCAACTTGGGAGTTAGAAGAACCCATGAGAGAAGCCTATCCATACCTCTTTTCCTTGTAATTCAATTTTCGAGGACGAAAATTTTCTTGTTGGGGAGAATGTAAGGACCTGTAAAATTAAATTGGAATAAAAAGGGATATATTTTAAATGAATTCTAAGTATGTTTTTATTTAAAATAAAAAGGAAGGAAAGTGTAGTTTAGAAGACTATGAGATCGCCTGGTTAGTACATGATCGCCAGTCGCCTAAGTTGCACGTGATCGTCAGTCGCCTATGGTGCACATGATCGCCGAAAGTGCACTCAGTATGTGGTCAGGATACTGGATCAACCAGAGTGGGTTCCACAAAACCACATGTATCAAGGTGTGGGTTAAGCCTTCGATACGCTGTGCATGCAAAGCTCTATGCTTGAGCATAAGAAATCATCCTTAGTGTTGCATGCATGGGCGCACGAGGAGTAGGGCTGATCTACTCTTGAAAATGTGAAGCTACCGACGTCACCAAGTCATGTGGAGATGATACCTTGGACGTAACATAGTGGGATGAAGAACCTTCAGCAAGGCATGGCGATGTGTCGTCGGGCATCGCCAGGCGCGAGGCATGCGGACATCGCCGGGCGCGAGGCATGCAGGCATCGCCAGGGCGCGAGGCATGCGGGCATCGCCGGGTGTAAGGACCTGGAAAAATCAAATTGGAATAAAAGTGGTATATTTAAATAATTTCGGAAGGTGTCATTATCTAAAATACAAAGTTGGTAAATGAAGTTTCGTAGTGGCAGACATCGGACGTCGCCCTTGACCTGGGACATGATCGCCTGTCGAGTAGGTTGTACATGATCACCGAAAATGCACGTAGTAGGTGGTCACCATCCTGGATCAACCAGAGTGGGTTTCAACAGCCACGCGTATCAAGGTGTGGGTTAGACCTTAGATGCGCTGTGCATGCGAACTCTATGCTTGAGCGAAAGAGATCACCCTTAGTGTAGCATGCATGGAAGAACGAGGAGAAGTGCTGATCTACTCTTGGAAATATGAAGCCACCGACGTCACCGAGTCATGTGGAGAAGATACCTTAGACGTAACATAGTGGAATGAAGGACCTCAAGGAAGGCGTGGCGATGTGTCATCGAGCATCGCCAGGGCGCAAGGCATGCAGGATCGCCTGGGCGCGAGGGGCATGCGGGCATCATCAGGGCGAGAGGTCATCGGTTGTTAGCCTTCGCGCGAGAGGTCATCGGTTGTTAGCCTTCGCGCGAGAGGTCATCGGTTGTTAGCCTTCGCGCGAGAGGTCATCGGTTGTTAGCCTTCGCGCGAGAGGTCATCGGTTGTTAGCCTTCGCGCGAGAGGTCATCGGTTGTTAGCCTTCGCGCGAGAGGTCATCGGTTGTTAGTCTTCGCGCGAGAGGTCATCGGTGGATAGTCTTCGCGCCTGTGGTCATCGGTGAAAAGGTCATCGCGCTATGTTAAGTTATACACAGAGAACGTGGGACCCAGACATCCAGCATGAGACGTTCTGCACGCGCGCCACGTAGACGAAAAGGGTGGTTCAGAATAGTGACCTCAGAGTGTTAGCCTGCGCAAAAGCACGCGTAGTGGTACTGTTCAGGGAAACGTACACGCGAACTCCCCTGCAGAGTGGGTGGTGGCAGCTGCTTTTGGGGGATAAGTGGTTTAAGATGCAGAAAGCCACTGCTCAGAGGGAGAAAACGTTGCAACATTCAAAGAGAGAAAGAGTGAGTTACCTCCTTCCTCTCCATTTCTCTCCTTCACACTGCGATTCTAGTACACCTTCACGCGGGAATACGACGAGCGACAGCCACCATTGGAGCACCTGGGAAAGTTCTCTGCAACTCCTTCAAAACCAGACTCAAGAACAGAGCCAAGGCATTCTTCAAGCTCTGTTGGATTTCGGAACTCTAGGTGTTTGCGCAAGTCCAGGTAAGGGAAGCTAGACTCCATTTTCAATAAAAGCCATAGTTTAGCTATTTCTGAAATGAGTGCGACGTGGTCGCCGGTTTCGTTTTCATCTGTGTAAAATGCTCTGTTCTATGTGTTTTGGGCGACGTGGTCGCCGGTTTTATATAAAGCCTTCGAATTACCTTGTTTTTGAACCAGGTCGCCGGTTTTGGCGCTGTTTTGCGAAATCTCTGTTTTTGATGTTGTTTTGAAACTACTTGAGATTTACATGAGATATTCGAAGATCTGAAGCTTTGAAATGTTTGTTGATGTGATTTGAATCATTTACTTGAATGGTATGATGTGTTTGGATGTGGGATCGAGGCATAGTATTTTCAGGAAAGGAAATATCGTGTTGAGATTGGTTAGGAAGTGCATTGATCAGTGAGTAACCTGTTAATGAGACGATCCTGACTCTGCTGAGATAATGGAATCACGTAGATGAAGTTATTCAGTTGGTGAGAGTCGAAGGAGGTTCATACGTATGGGCGAGTTGTTCAAATGGGAACGAGCTCGAGCTGTTGTATGGATTAACCTTGTCATACCAGGAGAATGGTAACATTGAGATTGTATATGCGCATGCTGTGTGGATTCACAGTGGTATGGTATGACAAGTGCATGTCTCTGGATACTAAGTTTAACGCACGAGTCAATCCGGAAGTAGTGTCAAGTGTCTTGTGTTGTGAGTCAGTGGAAAGTCTGACAAGGGAAATGAGAAACTTGAATATTGATAGACACTTGATGCTGTATTGTGAAATGGAATGACTATGGGTGAATGTTGTGAAGTTTGTGATTTTGGGCGATCAGCTGAATGCTATGAGCAGCTCTACGTTTTACATGGATATTTTGGAACTTGGTTTACTTGGATTTTCATGTTCTTGATTTAAACTTCTTTTAAATTATCTAGCTTACCCTTTTATTCGTTATTGTGGTTGTTTTCTCAAAACTGTGATGATCGTGTAATTGTTACACGGGAGCAGATGATCTTCCAGGAAGGAGAGCTCCTTAGTGAGTGGTCGCCGAGGGAGAGATCGCCGGTTTCTACCTCTCGGTGGTGATCGCCGGTTTTCGTGTCCTGATAGAAGATCGCCCGTTTTGAGGTCTTCTGTTAGAGATCGCCGTTTTAAAGTTGGAGATCGCCGTTTTCTTTTGAGATCGCCTGTCTTACTGCATTTCTTTTATTTTCGTAAAATCTTGCAAACATTTGATTTGGTTATGTATTAAACTCCCTAAGAGGAGTAACTTCATTTCTGATATATATAAATACATATTATTTTGCACTCTTCAATATTATTTGGTTACACTTAATTTCAATTATACATGGATGTATGTATTATTTTGGCGGGATGTTACATTAATGGTATCAGAGCAGTTCGCCTTAGGATGACCTGAGGGCTGTGGATCCATTGTGTTTCTTCTGCTCATAAAGTTTATTTGAGTTTTAAATAACCACTATAGTGGGGGGTTTTCAAACGTTTTTGGTATTGAACTCTTGCGTGTGATTGGTGAATGTATGCCTAACTGAAGATCTTAGTATTAAGAATAAGAAGGTCTTGATAAAGTGGTGAGGGTGCACACTCATAACTGGATCAAGATAATTCTTAATCTTAATTCCAAAGGTTTGATGTTTAGCCTACATTGAATTCTGGGGTGATTTTTTGAGTGTTCTTGAATTTGACTGAGGTGGTAGTTTGGACTGATGTTTGCACACCAGTAACTGTTCTGGTGTTTTGTGTGAAGTTATAAGTGTTGTGATTCTGTTGATGAACTCATATTCTAGATGACTTTGAGATGCTGACCTTTGTAAGGTCTAGCTGTTACCCCTTGAATGAATTGATTCTTATCGATTTCATTCTTATAGTTGTAGGGAATATAGAAGTCAATAGATTCAGAAGATGGCACGTAGACCTGCTACCCCACCCCAACCTTCCTCAGAGATGAGTCAGATCGCCAAGGCCATCGAGATGATGGCGACTGCCATTCAGCAGCAGAATGCGGCGATGGCTCAGAACCATCAAGCCACAATGCAGCACTGGGAAACTGCCCGATCTGCTGAGACAAACTCCCACGTCGGTCAGCCCCAAGAACAGATGGGACTGGCCGAGTTTATGAGGCACAACCCACCTAAGTTCAGTGGGAACACTTCCCCTGAT
The DNA here is from genome assembly GCA_013389735.1 of Phaseolus lunatus. Classification (NCBI taxonomy): domain Eukaryota; kingdom Viridiplantae; phylum Streptophyta; class Magnoliopsida; order Fabales; family Fabaceae; genus Phaseolus; species Phaseolus lunatus. The sequence goes on along the minus strand of CM023864.1, from coordinate 36,145,898 downwards.
CAAGCAGATCAGTGGGTCAGGGGGTTAGAGAAAATCTTCAGGGCGACCTCCTGCCCTGAAGATAAGAAGCTGGTATTCGCCACATATCTTCTGTCTGGGGAAGCTGAGTTCTGGTGGATGGGAACTCAGCAGATGATGGAAGCCCGGGAGGACGTGATGGACTGGGAGAGCTTCAGGGTGAAGTTTCTGGAGAAGTACTTTCCAGATAGTGCAAGGTTTGCCAAGGAAGCTGAATTCCTCAGATTGGAGCAGGGGGAGATGTCAGTGAATGCTTATGCTGCACGGTTTGAGTACCTCGCCCGGTTTTATACCCAAGCTACCTCAGAGGCTTGGAGATGTAGGAAATTTGAAGAAGGACTGAGGCATGGGCTGAAGAGGACCATAGCCCCGATGTGCATCAGGGAATTTCACGCCTTAGTGGAGAAGGCGAAGATGGTAGAGACTCTGGAAAAGGGCGATTCGCGGGTGATCAGGTCCCACCCAGGGGGTTCCTCCAGTAGGAAAGTGAAGGTTCAGCAGCAGCAGAATGAACCTTATGCGAGACCTCCCCAGCATAGGGCAGAAGCAGCGCCATTCCAGTTTCAGCAACAACAAACATGGAGACCCAGGTGTTTCACATGCCAAGAGATAGGGCACCTTTCTAGAGATTGTCCTAACAGAAAAAGGATGACTCAACCCGTTAATTCACAGCAGTTGAGGAACGAAGGCAGCAGACCTCAGACGGGAGGGAGAGTGTTTGCCATGTCTGGAGCGGAAGCCTCTCAATCAGGTAATCTAGTACAAGATACTTGTTTATAGCTGATAGATACGTTATAGTTTTGTTTGATTCTGGAGAGACACACTCTTTTGTGTCAAATCGGTGTGCAACCGAGCTTGGGCCATATAGTGGAGGAGCTGTCGTTTGAACGATTGGCCTCTGCACCTGCTTCAAAAACAGGTTTTGACCTCCCTAGGTTGCTCTGAATGCCCAGTGGTAGTAGATGGAATGAAAGGAACAAGTGTGAGTTAGATTTGGTAGTACCAAGGTTTAGTCCCAGTTACGTATAAGTCATGGAGAGTAAATAAGCAAGAGGCTGGGGGTTTAAAGCTTAAGCATGTGTAACCATGGGAAGTACCAGAGTTAAATTCCAAGGAAGGAATTTTCTTTTGAAGCGTAGAAGATGCTCATGTCAATGAAACAGCATGAGATGGTTCTAGCTTAGGCTTCACGCAGAATGGATGCTGTTTGGCTGACCGGGATTTGAAAGAGGATTATGGAAATGGTGGGTTGAGATAAAAGGCTTCCGAAAATGTAAGCCTCCGAAGTTTTTGGCAAATAAGATGTAGATCGACCTGTGAATGTAGAAGGGAAGGAGGATATGGCTGTGGATAAAAATGAGGGTAGGCCGTGTTATGATGATGTTGAGTCTTTCTAGAGATGTAGTAAATTTCAGAAAGATGGGTGTGGAAGGGATTGTGAGTGGAAATAGTCTGTTATGTCTGGGAGAGAAGGAGAATAGCGTTGTCCTTAAGCAAGAGATTCTGGATGCAGAGGAAGTTTTTCCCAATCAGCTCCACTACTTGCATGGTTGTGGTTGAGATATATGGTACGTTCGTTCTCGTATGCCTTTTTGGATAGGCACCTGAAACCCAAAATCAATGTATCCAACGTCTACATTGAAGAAGAAGGTCGTAATGGGAACAGGAAGTCGAGTTGGCAAAAGGGGTCATAATAATAATTTGGAAGGTAACAGCAACAGAAACCTTGTCTTTGTAAGGTACAGAATTATGCAGCGGAGTAATGAATAAAAAGTGTCCCTTTTTGGGAGCGTGGGAATTTGATCAGCAGTTGAGAAGTCGGTGAATGATTTGATCAAGATGCAGGAGTTGATTCCTAGAAGGACACTTCGGACCCTAGTTTGAGTTCGCTAGGGGTGGCATGAGTTGTGGACAGCTGTCCCCTTTCCTCCCAATGAAGGGATCTTGCCCGCTTTCTCTAAAGGGGCTAGTCCTGGTTACGTTAAGGACCTAGTTCTAGACTTGTTCAACAAAGTCTTCAAGGTTGGAAGTAGAGTGTGAATGCTGGAGTTGGCACTCTATGGGGCAGCATATCCCATGTACAGGGATGTAAAATGGATTTTGATGAAGTATTGAGGTAGGAAGAGTTGGTTCAATAGATCACCGAGAGGGTGAATCTGATACAGGACAGAATAAAAGTTTCTTAAGGTCAGCAAATGTCCTAGGCAGAGCAGAGGAGAAGACCTTTGGAGGTTGCTGCTGGGGTCATGTCTTTATGAAGGGGGACACCAGCCAAGGGTGTAGGGTAGGCGATCAGATCAAAGAAGCTGTCCCCTAAGTTTGTTGGGCCATATCGGATCTTAAGGAGGATAAGTCTAGTGGCTTATGAGATCGCCCCACCTCCCCAATTAGCAAGTCTACATAATGTATTCCACGTATCATAGCTAAGGAAGTCCCTTGCAGACCCTACTCACGTGTTGGGAGTGGACAACGTGAAGATCGGGTGATTCACCATGGGAATTTGAAGAAACCATGAGAGAAGCATATCCTTACCTCCTCCCTTGTAACCCAATTTTCGAGGACGAAAATTTTTCTTGATGGGGAGAATGTAAGGACCTGGAAAAATCAAATTGGAATAAAAGTGGTATATTTAAATAATTTCGGAAGGTGTCATTATCTAAAATACAAAGTTGGTAAATGAAGTTTCGTAGTGGCAGACATCGGACGTCGCCCTTGACCTGGGACATGATCGCCTGTCGAGTAGGTTGTACATGATCACCGAAAATGCACGTAGTAGGTGGTCACCATCCTGGATCAACCAGAGTGGGTTTCAACAGCCACGCGTATCAAGGTGTGGGTTAGACCTTAGATGCGCTGTGCATGCGAACTCTATGCTTGAGCGAAAGAGATCACCCTTAGTGTAGCATGCATGGAAGAACGAGGAGAAGTGCTGATCTACTCTTGGAAATATGAAGCCACCGACGTCACCGAGTCATGTGGAGAAGATACCTTAGACGTAACATAGTGGAATGAAGGACCTCAAGGAAGGCGTGGCGATGTGTCATCGAGCATCGCCAGGGCGCAAGGCATGCAGGATCGCCTGGGCGCGAGGGGCATGCGGGCATCATCAGGGCGAGAGGTCATCGGTTGTTAGCCTTCGCGCGAGAGGTCATCGGTTGTTAGCCTTCGCGCGAGAGGTCATCGGTTGTTAGCCTTCGCGCGAGAGGTCATCGGTTGTTAGCCTTCGCGCGAGAGGTCATCGGTTGTTAGCCTTCGCGCGAGAGGTCATCGGTTGTTAGCCTTCGCGCGAGAGGTCATCGGTTGTTAGCCTTCGCGCGAGAGGTCATCGGTTGTTAGTCTTCGCGCGAGAGGTCATCGGTGGATAGTCTTCGCGCCTGTGGTCATCGGTGAAAAGGTCATCGCGCTACGTTAAGTTATACACAGAGAACGTGGGACCCAGACATCCAGCATGAGACGTTCTGCACGCGCGCCACGTAGACGAAAAGGGTGGTTCAGAATAGTGACCTCAGAGTGTTAGCCTGCGCAAAAGCACGCGTAGTGGTACTGTTCAGGGAAACGTACACGCGAACTCCCCTGCAGAGTGGGTGGTGGCAGCTGCTTTTGGGGGATAAGTGGTTTAAGATGCAGAAAGCCACTGCTCAGAGGGAGAAAACGTTGCAACATTCAAAGAGAGAAAGAGTGAGTTACCTCCTTCCTCTCCATTTCTCTCCTTCACACTGCGATTCTAGTACACCTTGACGCGGGAATACGACGAGCGACAGCCACCATTGGAGCACCTGGGAAAGTTCTCTGCAACTCCTTCAAAACCAGACTCAAGAACAGAGCCAAGGCATTCTTCAAGCTCTGTTGGATTTCGGAACTCTAGGTGTTTGCGCAAGTCCAGGTAAGGGAAGCTAGACTCCATTTTCAATAAAAGCCATAGTTTAGCTATTTCTGAAATGAGTGCGACGTGGTCGCCGGTTTCGTTTTCATCTGTGTAAAATGCTCTGTTCTATGTGTTTTGGGCGACGTGGTCGCCGGTTTTATATAAAGCCTTCGAATTACCTTGTTTTTGAACCAGGTCGCCGGTTTTGGCGCTGTTTTGCGAAATCTCTGTTTTTGATGTTGTTTTGAAACTACTTGAGATTTACATGAGATATTCGAAGATCTGAAGCTTTGAAATGTTTGTTGATGTGATTTGAATCATTTACTTGAATGGTATGATGTGTTTGGATGTGGGATCGAGGCATAGTATTTTCAGGAAAGGAAATACCGTGTTGAGATTGGTTAGGAAGTGCATTGATCAGTGAGTAACCTGTTAATGAGACGATCCTGACTCTGCTGAGATAATGGAATCACGTAGATGAAGTTATTCAGTTGGTGAGAGTCGAAGGAGGTTTATACGTATGGGCGAGTTGTTCAAATGGGAACGAGCTCGAGCTGTTGTATGGATTAACCTTGTCATACCAGGAGAATGGTAACATTGAGATTGTATATGCGCATGCTGTGTGGATTCACAGTGGTATGGTATGACAAGTGCATGTCTCTGGATACTAAGTTCAACGCACGAGTCAATCCGGAAGTAGTGTCAAGTGTCTTGTGTTGTGAGTCAGTGGAAAGTCTGACAAGGGAAATGAGAAACTTGAATATTGATAGACACTTGATGCTGTATTGTGAAATGGAATGACTATGGGTGAATGTTGTGAAGTTTGTGATTTTGGGCGATCAGCTGAATGCTATGAGCAGCTCTACGTTTTACATGGATATTTTGGAACTTGGTTTACTTGGATTTTCATGTTCTTGATTTAAACTTCTTTTAAATTATCTAGCTTACCCTTTTATTCGTTATTGTGGTTGTTTTCTCAAAACTGTGATGATCGTGTAATTGTTACACGGGAGCAGATGATCTTCCAGGAAGGAGAGCTCCTTAGTGAGTGGTCGCCGAGGGAGAGATCGCCGGTTTCTACCTCTCGGTGGTGATCGCCGGTTTTCGTGTCCTGATAGAAGATCGCCCGTTTTGAGGTCTTCTGTTAGAGATCGCCGTTTTAAAGTTGGAGATCGCCGTTTTCTTTTGAGATCGCCTGTCTTACTGCATTTCTTTTATTTTCGTAAAATCTTGCAAACATTTGATTTGGTTATGTATTAAACTCCCTAAGAGGAGTAACTTCATTTCTGATATATATAAATACATATTATTTTGCACTCTTCAATATTATTTGGTTACACTTAATTTCAATTATACATGGATGTATGTATTATTTTGGCGGGATGTTACACCGGGCGCGAGGCATGCGGGCATCGCCAGGCGCGAGGCAAGGGGGCATCGCCAGGGCGCGAGACTTGCGGGCATCGCCAGGCGCGAGGCATGCGGGCATCGCCAAGGCGCGAGACTTGCGGGCATCGCCAGGGCGCGAGGCATGCGGTCATTGCCAGGGCGAGACATCGGTCGTCTCCCAGGGAGAGACATTGGTCGTCCGCCAGGATGAGGCATCGGTGGTTAGTCATCGCGCGAGCGGTCATCGGTGGAAGGTTATCGCGCGATGTCGAGTTTCACACAGATAAAGTGGGACCCGGGCTCTCAGCATCAGACGTACTGCACGCGCGACACGTAGACAAAAAGAGTGGTTTAGAATAGTGACCTCAGAGTGTTAGCCTGCGCAGAGGCACGCGTAGTCGTACTGTTCAGGGAAGCGTACACGCAAACTTCCCTGCAGAGTGGGTGGTGGCAGCGGCTTTTGTGGACAAGTTGGTTTAAGATTCAAAAACCCACTTCTGAGAGGCCAAGGATGTTGCAGCGGTTCAAGAGTGAAAGAGTGAGTTTACCTTCATTCTTCTCCTTTTCTCTCTTTCGCGCTGCGATTCAGGCATCCTCAAACACCAGTGCGACGAGCGACGACTGCCCTTAGAGCACCTGGGAGGTTCTCTACAAGTTCTACAAACCAGACGCTAAAACAGAGCTAAGGCATCCTTTAAGCTCGGTGGGTTTTGGAGCTCTTGGTGTTTTGCGCAAGTCCAGGTAAGGGAAGCTAGCCTTATTTCCAACGAAAACCTTATATTAGATGATTGAGATGATGGGGCGACGTGGTCGCCGGTTTTCAACTGTTATTGTATAATCCCCTGTTTTTGGACGAGATCGCCGGTTTTGGCGTTGTTTTTCGAACTCCCCTATTTTTGGTGTTGTTTGAAAGTGTTTGAGATTTAAATGTGATATTCGAAAATCTGAACCTTGGAATGAGTTTTGCTGTGATTGGAATCGTTCATTTAAGTGTTATATGATGTGTTGAATGTTGTGAATGTGGGATCAAGGCATAGTATTTTCAGGAAAGAAAATACCATGTAAGATCGTGTAGGATGTGCATTGATCGATGATTTCTATAATGAGATATCCTGACTCTCCTGAGATAATGAATTCATATAGATGAAGTTATTCAGGCGTTGAGAGTCGATGGAGGTTCATACGTATGGGTAAGTGTTTGAAAGATAACTACTTGACCTGTTGTGTGGATTCACCCTGTCATACTGTGAGAGTGATGAAATTGAGATCGAGATTGTGTTGATGCGCATAGCTGTGGAAACTTTACAGCAGTTTAGTATGACAGGTGCAGATCTCTGAGTCTAGTCAATGCACGAGTCTTCCGAAAGTAGTGTCAAGTGTCTTGTGTGATGAGTCAATGGAAGTCTGACGTGAGAAATGAGGAACATTGAAATTGATAGACACTTGATGCGTTATGTGAATAGAACGACTCTTGAGGAAATTGTGAAATGTGTGATTACTTGATGGTCATGTGAAGGGAATGAGAAAAATTGATAGTTTTTACGTGGGTGTCTTTAATTTGTTTCATCTTGATTTTAAAGTTTCATATCTAAACTCTTTTTCAAATGTCTAGCTTACCCTGTGATTTTTGGTGTTGTGTTTGGCTTTTTCTTAAACCTGTGATGATCGTGTATAATTTACACGGGAGCAGATGATGTTGCAGGAAGTAGAGCTCCTCAGTGAGTGGTCGCCGGAAGGAGATCGCCTGTTCCTATTTCTGTTAGGCGATCACCCTTTCTCTGTTTTCTGATAGGAGATCGCCGTTCTCTGATAGGAGATCGCCTTTTGCTGTTAGGAGATCGCCTGTCTTTCTATTTTATTGTAATTTTGTTTACGCTTTTGGAAAATTGACCGATTATGTATTAAACTCCCTGTGAGGAGAAACTTCATTACATATATATAATTATGTTCACTTCAATATATTTGTTTACCTTTATTTTTATTATATAAATATGAAAAGTATTTGGCGGGATGTTACAGGGTAGGCTTCCTATTTATAGGTGAAGGAGCCTTGGAAAACAAGAAAGAGGGGTAGGATGGGAAAAAGGAAAAAGTGGGCAGCCTTAGGGTTTGACTAAGTCAAATCCGCATCCTAGGCTTGTACTTCTAGAAACTAGGTCAAAATGTCTTCCTAAAGGCCCAAGAACAAGCTAAAATGCTAACTACACCCCTTACTATGCTAAAGCCACCTTATTCTAGCCTATCTTTGCTATTTGGACCCCTAAAGTGAGCCCAAATTATTTACATAACTTTTCTCTTGAGGAAAGACTAAAAAGAAGAACTTCTGATATTCTGGTATATTGCGGGTTTTTCTTCTGCTAATGCTTTTTCGAGGTTTGGTGGTGTCGGACTTTGTATACTGAGATGACTGACCTTTTTGTGAGTTGCTTGATGTGTCCTTAGTCATCTGCTGGTTGTTATGGTTTGACTCCTCACTATCATGCATATTAATTTTGATCAAATTAGTTTCTAAGTTATAATATTCATCTACACTCCTAGGTCCTTGTGAAAGCCATTGGAGCTTTAATAAGAGTTCCTTCCTATAATGAGGAGGAACAAATTGCGTGCATGCATTCCTTTAAATCATTCCAAGAGACCACGACTGACCTTTTGTTCAAATCAATGTCCATTACAGTTTGGTGCCACCATTGCATGGCATAATCTACAAATTCTAGGAAGCTAACTAAATCTTTTGGTCTTCTTGGACCTCATACACATTAAAAATTTACTCTACTTTAGCTTCCCATCCTATATACACATTGGGATCATTTTCCCCATTAAAACTTGGGAAAAAAAAGGGAAAGAAGGCTTTGATGGTGGTTGTTGGTGGCGCCTCTCTTCAAAGTTGTGCACTCCCCAATCTTGGTCTTCCTCTTGGCTCCCATAGTGCATGTAGCTTCTAGAGGCTCTTCGTTGTTCCCATCTCCTTTCTTTATGTTGTCTTTCTTGAGCCACTTCAAGTCTTTGCAACCTCTCCACTAATTGCCTCATCTCCTCTTCTTTTTGGGCCAAAGTCCTCTTGGTTTCCACATGCTCTCCCAAAAGAAAAGCCTTTTGAGGAGATTACGGCTTTAATTATTCTCCCGAAGACAAATGTGCTATAATTGTACCAAAAAGGAAACAAACAATTAGTGAAAAACAACAAATTTATCCACTCCTGACTTGTGTCACTCGGCTATTTTAGTAAAGGAGGGAAGAATTTCAAAGCACTCAAGAAAAAAATTGCACTCAAAACACAAAGGTCTACACTTGGTAGCAAACACTTCAAGTGAAAGATGACAAAGCTCTTACACTTGCTTACTCAAGATTCCCACAACAAAACTTAAGAAAATTTGAAAGACAAGAAAGAAAAGATTAAAAACAAGAAAGCTAACCCAAATTGGAAAGAAAATGAAGACAAAACTTTAACAAGACAAACAATAAAAGCACGAAAAAAAAGACTCAAAGATAAACTTTAATTATGAAGGTTTGAAGGATTTTTAGAAATTGTGAAAGCAAGATGGATTAAACTCCACAAGTATGAATACAATTTGCCATATACTTAGAATCCCCTTTAAAAATTTGCAAAGTGAAAATGTGAATGCTTCTCAAAGCTCTTTGTCTTTGTTTTTCTTTATGGATTAAAAAGTTCCATATCCTTTTTTTATGCATTTTTTTTTGTTGTCATTCCACTTTACACTTTTCGAAAAAGATGTTAGGTTTGGATTCAAATCATATGAACACTTGCATTCTATGTTTGGAATTAAATCAACCACTACTCAAACACTTCCAATTTGTTTTTTTTTTTTTTAACTCTTCACAATTAAAATCAAAATAAGTAGAAAGACTCCTAGAACACTAAGAACATATGTCTCAAGCATAGGATGTAAGGAAAGAAAAAAATTTGACATAAAATAAAATTCAAAAGCGGAATTTAAAGTGCTTAATGAATAAAATTGTGGAATTGTAGATGACAAGAATTTAAAGGCGGAGTTTAAATTGCTTGGAGGTAAGAGCAAGAACTTAAATGTGCTAGAAAATAAATTTCCAAAATCAACTCAAAGCAAATAAGCACAAAATAACCATGCTCTGAATACCACATGATGTAAGTTGATTTAGATTGCACATTTTAAAGGTTTCACTTTTGTTAAGATTTTTGAAATTAGCAGTTTAAGGTGAGAACCCTAAGAAGATCCCCACTGGACATGAACTTAACCGAATGGTTAAGTAAGTGTGAAGGTTCACTTTAGAAGGAGAAAGAGAAAAATATAGATATATGGTGACGATGATGCAAAGAGGGACGAAAATTAAAGACAACAAGATGAAGACGGCACAATATGGACGAAAAAATAAACGATATAAGAAGATGAAGATGATAGAACATGGGCAGAAAAATAAAAGATATAAGAAGGTGAAGATGAAAATGATAAGATAGATGGCGCAAGAGGAAGCAAAAAGGAATTAAAGGAAAAATATCAAGAGACAGAGGAAACTTATGCAATGGAAGATGTCACATCACTTAGAGCAAATGAACTCCAAGATGAGTGGTGCAAGAGTCGCCACTTGAGATATCACCCACCCCTGATAAGACCCAGATAAACCCATAGTACTCAAACTCACAATTCATTCAAGTAGAGTTTCTTTTCTTCAAACTTCAATGTGAAAATACATGGAGGAAGGCACCCTTTATATAGGAAGGAGTGACTTGGAGAGCAAGATGAGTGAAGGGTAGAAAGGGAAGGGGAGAGGGGCAGCCTAGGTGTTGACCATAGTAAAAATGTCCCTTAGGCATGACTTCTAGAAGCTAGGTTAAAAACACTAATTCTAGGTGCCTTGTCTTGAAAAAATGGGCTTGGTGTAAGCCCATTTCGCTAAGTACACTCTCTTTTATGCTATGTGAACCTACTCTAGCCTATTTTGCTAGTTGGACCCCTAAAGTGAGCCTAAATTATTTACAAAAATGTCTTTATCTTTTAAGAAGACCAGAAGAAAGAACAGTTGATGTTCTAGTCTATGCCTAGTTCTTCTTCTAGTGAGGTCCGTTTGATTTTTGGTAGGATCTTAACCTAATTGATGAAATGACTGCTCATAGTGTGATTTGTCTCTTGAGTCCTTGGTCATCCTCTTGGCTACTTGGTTTGTATCAATGGACCTAGTAGTTGGGCCTGAGCTTGGCCTTCTTCCATCATTCCCTCCCTCTTGAAGAGGATTTTTCCTCAAATCACATTCTTCTGCCTCTTCATTTTCACTACCTACAAAAGGTGTTAGATCCATAACATTGAAGGTAGTATGTACTCGATATTCCTCTGGCAGGTCAATTTGATATGCATTATTGTTGATTCTTTTGAGGACTTGGAAAGGACCGTCACCCTGGGGACTAAGCTTAGACTTCCTCTAATTAGGAAATCTATCTTTTCTAAGGTGAAGCCAAACCCAGTCTCCCTCTTTAGAAATCATCTCTGTCTTCCTCTTATTACTATGTTTCATGTATTTCTCTGTTTGTTGTTGTAATTGGCTTTTTGATCCAAAAATCCTCTCATGCACTTTCTTTACAAATTCGGCTTTTGTTACTCCTTCCTTATGCTCATGTTATTGTGGATTAGGTAAAGTTAAAAAATCCACAGGAGTGCTTTTAATCCTCTCATGCATTTTCTTTACAAATTCGGCTTTTGTTACTCCTTCCTTATGCACAAATTCTTGTGGATTAGGTAGAGGTAACAAATCTACAGGAGTAAGAGGATTGAATCCATACACAGCCTCAAATGGAGAAATATTAGTAGTTTTATGAACTACTCTATTATATGCAAACTCAATATGAGGAAGGTACTCATCCCAAGATTTGTGGTTTCCCTTTAGAAAGCTTTTAAAACTAGTCGAATTCCTAAAGTAAGGCTTCTTGGCACTTTGAATCTTGAAGACACACTTACCAAATAAAGCGAATTTTAATCCACTAATTAATCAAAGTTTTGCAAATTAAAACTCAAATAAATACAAAGAAACTTAGGTCAACAATTTTGATGCACAAAAATTTTAAGACCTATTCTATCTACTACTTCACTTGTAGCTCGTTTTTGGTATTTGTGTATATTTTGTATGAGGTTGCTGTTGTCCCTTGCTTTGCCTCTTTAGGATATTCAACCTTAGATACTTATCTTTTACCTCTTTAGTGATGTAGCTTTTACCAACAATTTTTAGCTCTATAACTCACCAAAGCACTTTTTAGATCACTTTCACTAAGAGAGGTCAAACAAGTTTTAAAGCAACAAAAGTCAAATTTAAAATGAAGGACTACTGCAAATGGAGTTAATATTTGACATGACTTGAAAGAGTATTCAATAAAATTGACAAGCAAAAAATTAAGGTACACAAGAAAAAGTAGCACACAAAGTTATTGAATGGAACTAGAATAGATGAATAAAACCAAAAACAACACTACAGAATTTTTGTGTGTAAATTTTTCACAACTTCCCGAATTTATGGTGGATATAAAACATCAAATTTGAATTTGAAATTTAAACCACAGAAACTTCAATGTTTAAGTTCAAATTAGGCACTAGAATTTCACAAAAATAGGGCGCCAACTAATTGCAATAATTTTTTTAAATTCATTGCCGATTCAAATTTTCCAGAGTTAGAACTTTTTTGCACTCTGTTCGTTTTTCATTTACCATTTTTTTTCTATTTTGATATAATTTTTTTTCACTTTTTCTCAACACATCAAACTGCTCAAATCCAGAATTCACTACAAAAAAACGTGTATGTAGTGGCGGTTATTTTCATAAAAACTGGCATTTATAATCGTCACATTTTACGTCTGTGACGGTACCGCGTACCGCCAGAATTCTTGTCGCCACAAAGTTTAATGTGGCGGTCAATTGAGAACCGTTGTAGTAGACGCCATATATTGCATTGTATAAAGTGGCGATTTTAAGCGTGTAATTTATGTCAGTTATAAATATTGTAATTTTGAAACTGGGTAAATCAATTCTAGTGTAAATAGTGGCAGTTTTAAACACCACTTAATACAGTATAGTATGATGTTTATAATTCCCTTTATAACTGTCATAATTCGAATATTAAATATTTAATTTTATTTTTAATATTTATAATAATTTATTTAATTCTATTTTATAATTTGATTTCATAATATTATTTAATTTCATATTATAATTATAATTAAACTTTAATTTTATTTTTAATATTTATAATAATTTATTTAACTCTATTTTATAATTTGATTTCATAATATTAATTAATTTCATATTATAATTAAACTTCAGTACACAATTATGTTTCATAATATACTTAAATTATAACATAAACTAATTTCATAATATAATTATACTTCATAATATAATTAAAATTGATAAATATAATAACAAAAGATTACTTCATTCATTCATTGAGAGAACAAAATTGATAATGTCAAACTAATCCAAACAACAAGTAAATTAAATTGTCAAAATATAAATTGTAACGCCCCTAAAATCTTATTCATATTTTTATCATAAAATAAACATAAAACAATAATATCAAAATTAGCATATGTATATATAATAAAATACATCCATCCCATACAATGTATTTCAAAATAATATCCCTTCTCTAGGGAATTTTAATACATAACCATCCAGTGTTTCAAAATAAAACAAAATACAGTATAAGAACAGGCAACCTCCTTGTCCAACCACTCACTGAGGAGCTCTACTACCTGCAACATCATCTGCTCCCGTGTAAATTACACACGATCATCACAGTTTTAAGAACACGAAACACAACACAAAACACAGGGTAAGCTAGCTATTCAAAAAAAAACTTGAAATATGAAACTTTAAAATCAACATAAATCAGCTTTTAAACACCCACATAAAACCCATCACTTTCTCATTCATATCACACAACCATCAAGTGTCTATCAACAATTTTCAATATTCAACTTTCTCACGTCAGAATTCCCACTGACTCGCAACACATAGACACTTGACTCTACTTCTGGAAGACTCGTGCGTTGACTCAGACTCAGAGATCTGCACCTGTCATACTACACCACTGTGAATCCACACAGGGTCGCTGTGAATTCACACAGCCATGCGCATAAATAAATCTCAATATCATCACTCTCCCAGTATGACAGGGTTAATTCATAGAACAGGTCAAGTTAGTTATCTTTCAAACAACTTACCCATTCATATGAACCTCCTTCGACTCTCAACACCTGAATAACTTCATCTATGTGATTCCATTATCTCAGGAGAGTCAAGATATCTCCTTCTAGACAAGTCCCTAGTCAATGTGTAAGGACCTGTAAAATTAAATTTGGAATAAAAAGGAACATATTTTAAATGAATTCTAAGTATGTTTTTATTTAAAATAAAAAGGAAGGAAAGTGTAGTTTAGAAGACTATGAGATCGCCTGGTTAGTACATGATCGCCTGTCGCCTAGATAACACGTGATCGACAGTCGCCTATGGTGCACATGATCGCCGAAAGTGCACTCAGTATGTGGTCATGATACTGGATCAACCAGAGTGGGTTCCAACAACCACGCGTATCAAGGTGTGGGTTAAGCCTTAGATACGCTGTGCATGCGAAGCTCTATGCTTGAGCATAAGAGATCGTCCTTAGTGTTGCATGCATGGGCGCACGAGGAGTGGTGCTGATCTACTCTTGGAAATGTGAAGCTACCGACTTCACCAAGTCATGTGGAGATGATACCTTGGACGTAACATAGTGGGATGGAGAACCTTCAGCAAGGCGTGGCGATTTGTCGTCGGGCATCGCCGAGCGCGAGGCATGCGGGCATCGCCAGGCGCGAGACTTGCGGGCATCGCTACGGCGCGAGGCATGCGGTCATCGCCAGGGCGAGACATCGGTCGTCTCCCAGGGAGAGACATCGGTCGTTCTCCAGGATGAGGCATCGGTGGATAGTCATCGCGCGAGCGGTCATCGGTGGAAGGTTATCACGCGATGTCGAGTTTCACACAGATAAGGTGGGACCCAGGCTCTCAGCATCAGACGTACTGCACGCGTGACACGTAGACAAAAAGGGTGGTTCAGAATAGTGACATCAGAGTGTTGGCCTGCGCAGAGGCATGCGTAGTCGTACTGTTCAGGGAAGCGTACACGCAAACTTCCCTACAGAGTGGGTGGTGGCAGCGGCTTTTGTGGACAAGTTGGGTTAGATTCAAAAACCCACTTCTGAGAGGCAAAGAACGTTGCAGTGGTTCAAGAGTGAAAGTGTGAGTTTACCTACATCCTTCTCTTTTCTCTCCTTCGCGCTGCGATTCAGGCATCCTCAAGCACCAGTACGACGAGCGACGACTGCCCTTAGAGCACCTGGGAGGTTCTCTGCAAGTTCTACAAACCAGACGCTAAAACAGAGCTAAGGCATCCTTTAAGCTCGGTGGGTTTTGGAACTCTTGGTGTTTTGCGCAAGTCCAGGTAAGGGAAGCTAGCCTTATTTCCAACGAAAACCTTATTTTAGATGATTGAGATGATGGGGCGACGTGGTCGCCGGTTTTCAACTGTTATTGCATAATCCCCTGTTTTTGGACGAGATCGCCGGTTTTGGCGTTGTTTTTCGAACTCCCCTGTTTTTGTGTTGTTTGAAACTGTTTGAGATTTAAATGTGATATTCGAAAATCTGAACCATGGAATGATTGTTGTTGTGATTGGAATCATTCATTTAAGTGTTATATGATGTGTTGAATGTTGTGAATGTGGGATCAAGACATAGTATTTTCAGGAAAGGAAATACCGTGTTGAGATTTGGTTAAGAAGTGTATTGATCAGTGAGTATCCTGTGAATGAGACGATCCTGACTCTGTTGATATGATGGAGTCACATAGATGAAGTCATTCAGTTGGTGAGAGTCGAAGGAGGTCCATATGTATGGGTAAGTCGTTTGAAAGATAACTGACTTGACCTGTTATATGGATTAACCCTGTCATATTGTGAGAGTGATGAAATTGAGATCGAGATTATGTTGATGCGCATGGCTGTGGAAACATTACAGCAATGAAGTATGACAGGTGCAGGTCTCTGGATGCTAAGTTCAACGCACGAGTCTTCCGGAAGTAGTGTCAAGTGTCTTGAGAAATGAGAAACATTGAATTGATAGACACTTGATGAATTATGTGAATTGAACGACTCTTGAGGAATTGTGAAATGTGTGATTACTTGATGGTCATGTGAAGGGAATGAGAAAATTGATGGTTTTACGTGGGTGTCCTCAATTTGTTTTATCTTGATTTTAAAGTTCATATCTAAACTCTCTTTCAAATATCTAGCTTACCCTGTGTTTTTGGTGTTATGTTTGGCTTTTTCTTAAACCTGTGATGATCGTGTATAATTTACACGGGAGCAGATGATGTTACAGGAAGTAGAGCTCCTCAGTGAGTGGTCGCCGGAAGGAGATCGCCTGTTTCTGTTTCTGTTAGGCGATCACCCTTTTTCTGTTGTCTGATAGGAGATCGCCCGTTTCTGATAGGAGATCGCCTTTTTCTGTTAGGAGATCGCCTGTTTCTTTTATTTTGCTGTATTTTGTTTAAGTTTTGGAAAACTGACCGATTATGTATTAAACTCCCTGTGAGGAGAAACTTCATTACATATATATAATTATGTTCACTTCGATATATTTGTTTCACCTTTATTTTATTACATAAATATGAAAAGAAATTTGGCGGGATGTTACATTAATGGTATCAGAGCAGTTCGTCCTTAGGATGACCTGAGGGCTGTGGATCCATTGTGTTTCTTCTGCTCATAAAATTTATTTGAGTTTCAAATAACAACTATAGTGAAATGTTTTCAAACGTTTTTGTATTGAAATTTTGTGTGTGCTTTAGTGAATATATGCCCTAACTGAAAATCTTAGTATTAAGAATGAGAGGGTCTTGATAAAGTGGTGAGGGTGCACACTCATAACTGGATCGAGATGATTCTCAATCTTAATTCCAAAGGTTTGATGTTTAGCATACATTGAATTCTGGTGTGATTTATGTCATTTTATTGAGTGTTTTGTAATTGATTGAAAGTGGTTGTTTGGATTGATGGTTGTATACCAGTATCTGTTCTGGTGTTTTGCTTGAGGTTATAAGTATTATGATTCTGTTGATGAACTCAAATTCTTAATGACTTTGAGATGCTGACCTTTGTAAGGTCTAGATGTTACCTCCTGAATGAATTGATTTCTTATCGATCTCATTCTTGTAGTTGTAGAGAATATAGAAACCCATTGTTTCAAAATCTGAAACGAAGAAGATGGCACGTAGACCTCCTACCCCTCCCCAACCTTCTTCGGAAATGAGCCAGATTGCCAAGGCTATTGAGATGATGGCAACTGCCATCCAAGAACAGAATGCAGTGATGGCTCAGAATCATCAAGCTGCTATGCACCATTGGGAAACTGCTCGGTCGGCTGAGACAAATTCCCACGTCGGTCAGCCTCAGGAACAGATGGGACTGACCGAGTTCATGAGGCACAACCCACCCAAGTTCAGTGGGAATGCTACCCCTGATCAGGTAGACCAGTGGGTCAGGGAGTTGGAGAAAATCTTTAGGGCGACCTCCTGCCCTGAAGAGAAGAAATTGGTGTTCGCCACCTATCTGCTATCTGGAGAAGCCGAGTTCTGGTGGATGGGAGCTCAGCAGATGATGGAAGCCAGAGCTGAAGTGTTAGACTGGGAGAGTTTCAGGGTGAGATTTCTGGAAAAATACTTCCCAGATAGTGCAAGATTTGCGAGGGAAGCAGAATTCCTCAGATTGGAGCAAGGGGAGATGTCAGTAAATGCTTATGCTGCTCGGTTTGAGTATCTCGCCCGATTCTACACCCAGGCAACCTCTGAGGCCTGGAGGTGTAGGAAGTTCGAAGAGGGACTGAAGCATGGGCTGAAGAGGACCATAGCCCCCATGTGCATCAGGGAATTTCACGCCTTAGTAGAGAAGGCGAAGATGGTGGAGACCCTGGAAAAGGGTGATTCTCGGGTGATCAGGTCACACCCAGGGGGTTCTTCCAGTGGGAAGGCTAAGGCGCAGCACCCACAAAGCAAGCCCTATGCGAGACCTCCACCACATCGGGCGGGAACAACGTCATCCCAGTTGCAGTAGCAACAACCTTGGAAACCCAGATGTTTCACGTTCCAAAAGATGGGGCACATTTCTAGAGAGTGCCCTAACAGGAATGGGGCGACTCAACCCAGTGGTTCTCGGCAGTTGAGGAATGAAGGCAGCAGACCTCAGGCAACAGGGAGAGTGTTTGCCATGACAAGAGCAGAGGCGTCTCAGTCAGGTAACCTCATGCAAGGTGTTTGTTTTATAGCTGGTAGAGGTGTAAAAGCCTTGTTTGATTCTGGAGCGACACACTCCTTTGTGTCAAGCCTGTGTGTAGCCGAGTTGGGCCTTCTAGTGAAGGAGTTACCTTTCGAACTGTTGGTCTCTACACCTGCGTCAGGACAGGTGTTGACCTCTACAGTTTACCCCGAATGTCCTGTGATAGTAGAGGGACGCAGATTCAAAGTGAACTTGATCTGCCTACCTCTTCAGGACCTGGATGTTATCCTGGGAATGGATTGGCTAGCTGCCAATCACGTTCTCATAGACTGCGGTAGTCAGAAGATAACGTTTCCAGACCTCCAAGAGTCAGATGTGATATCTGCTCAGCAAGGGCGGTCGGAGTTGGACGAAGGGGCGAGGTGCTTCGTGATGCTAGCTCGGTTGGGAGTGAAGAATGAAGGCGACGTAAGCAGAATACATGTGGTGAAAGAATTCATGGATGTATTTCCAGAAGAAGTACCTGGATTACCCCCTAAGAGAGAAGTGGAATTCTCTATTGATTTGGTACCTGGAGCTGGGTCAGTGTCAATGGCACCTTACAGGATGGCACCAGCCGAGTGGGTAGAGTTAAAGAAGCAAGTGGAAGAGTTGTTGGAGAAACAATTCATCAGACCCAGTGTATCTCCATGGGGGGCTCCAGTGCTCCTAGTTAAGAAAAAGGATGGAGGGTCTCGGCTGTGTATAGATTACAGGCAGTTGAACAAGTTGACCATCAAGAACAAGTACCCCCTACCTAGAATTGACGATTTGATGGATCAAATACATGGGGCCTCGGTATTCTCAAAGAAGTCTTCTTAAATATTTAGAAAAATTTTGTAAATAAGTTGGGCTCACATGAGGGGTCCAAATAGTAGAATAAGGAAAGTGGGCCCAAGCCCAAGAAGCCAAGAAGCCCAAGCCCAACTCATGATCTCAGCACCCACCATATCTTAGAGGATTATTAGGAGCAGGGCAAAGACTTTGGGTGATAAGTATCTCTTTTTGCAATTTCTTTAGAGTAGGTTTTAAATAGAACATAAAAGGAGGGTGTGGATAGGAGTTTAGGGCTTATGAGTAGTGTTCCTGCCGGGTTACTCTCTCGTCAGTTGACTCCTACGATCGCTTGCACCTTCTCTCTTTCCCTTAGTTAGAACAGAACCTGGAAAGAAAGAAAGATGGGCGCCCTAGCGGCCGTTTGCACTCCGACGCTCAAGTCAAGATTAGGGCAAGAAACACCAATGTATAGCAAAGAGTTCTAGTCTCAAATGCTGCATACCTTTGGGAATGCTTTGCTACCTGTTTTATAGCCCTTCTAGGGTTCCTGCCGCACCTATCCTTATGCCCCTGCGTTGCCTCTCAGCGAATTTAGGGTTACCTTTCTGGGACTCCATCATACAATTTCCCTGCGTGTCTCGCAGAAGCCTTCCATTCTTGGGGTGCAACTCTCGTGGCAACCTTCCTTTCCTGGAGTGATTAACTTAAGTGCGGGCGCTGGGACATACATTGTAACCCTAGCGCCGCGTGGCCAAATCTTCTGTCTTAAATTAATACTCACGTGCCCTGTATGTGTTTCTTCCTTTTTAGGACAGATCTTCTATGCCCAAACCTTATGTCACATGGAAACCCTGCGTGCGTGACGTATCCCCGAACCTGATTCATATTTTTTACACGTGTGATTCTGTGGGCCCCTCTATGGGTCCCATCATACCGACCTCTCATGTGCCGACGTCCGAGGTCTGGCCACTACACTAGCCCCCCAGGCTCGAGCTGGGACTTATTCCAGCAAAGAGCCTTACAGCTCGCCCGGTTGACCTCTGCATACTGGCCCACGCGTCCTTGTTACAGTCCTGAGTGATTTGACGCGTGCCGTACCAAGAAGTGACACTTTCACGCATTTTTCCTGGAGCGTACACGTGGCAATCTTTAGCGGCTAGGATGGCTTGATGCTTCATGTTCTCTTTTATACGTTACTTCTTGCTTTCTACGCTCCCTACTGTTTCATTCCCTCCCATTCCTTCATTTCAAAGTCTCTCCTGTGCGAATTGTTCTCCGAGCGCCTATCACTTCCTCTCAAACTTCAACCTTTCATTCTTTCATTAGTCAAAGGTACATTCTTTTGGCCTCCTCTACCTTCATTTTGTTACTACGACGTTTTTTGTTTGCTTGTAACTGTCTGGGATTGCCTTTTAGATTCTCGTCTTTGTTTTTCTTTTGCCCTACCTTACTGTTCTGCCATGTTTCCTGGAACACACTATCCTTTTCCTCCTTCTGAGTTTCTCCTTCTTTTTGTTGTCTTCCCTTGTGTTTTAGTCTTTGAAATGGACCAGCCTTCCTCCTCCCACTCGGGGTCTGAATCGGAATCCCCCCAATCTCCTGCCCGTCAAGTAGTTCTAGCGCTCCACTCAGACTACTATCAACTCCTGTACCCTTGGGCCCCTGAAGGGCTTCTCAAAGAGTCCTCTGATTTTACTACCTCCGAGTCCATCGTCACCTACAGGAAGGCTGAGGTGCGAAGCAAAAGCAGCCATGCTAATCGCATCTTTGGGAAAGACAACAATAAGTATGTTGGGGTAGTCCCTTGCATCGTGGGCGAACCTGTGTGCTGCGATGAGACCTCGGGGCAGGAGGCCCCCTTCTGTTTTATCTACTCCACTATCTTCAAAAAGATCTGCCTTCGTTTACCCCTCAGTGGCTTCGAGAGGGTGTTGCTGATGGAGATGAATGTGGCCTTAGCTCAGCTTCACCCAAATGGCTGGGCCTTCATGCGCGCCTACGCCATCCTCTGCAACTACTTTGGGTGGCTGCCCTCAGTAGACTCCTTCCTATACTTTTTTTAAGCCAAGAGCCCGGGGAAGAACCTCGGGTTCAACATAAACGGGGTTGTTGGGAGAGCCCTCCTAACCCTCTTCCAGCAATACTACAAGGGATTCAAGGGCAAGTTCCTGAAGATCCGCTGCCTCCCCACTGACCCTACCCTCCTGGATGGGTTCCCACTCTACTGGGTGGAGAAACCTAATCTGGCCAAACCCAGGGCCCTAACGGACTTGCACCCGCAAGATAGGGAGGTGTGTGAATTCCTTTCTAGCCTCGAGGCAGTGTTCAACACCGCCAAGCTCATCCAACATGAGTACCTGCCTAAGAGCTTGCGGGGGTGCATAGGTAGGGCTTTAGGCCATCTCCTCTGCAACTCTTCACTTTCTCTTAGCTACTTCTATCTGGTGTAGTTTCTTTTGTTATTATATTGCTTGCACTCACTACTTTGACTTCGTGTTTGTTGCAGAAATGACGATCAAGGCCGAGCGAAGAAGACAATTGGCCGCGCGTGCCTTGAAAAAGAAGAGCGGCGCTGGCTCATCCCGATCTGTTCAGGAGGAAGCCCTTCCTTCAACTGACGATATGGCCCTCGACGCCGCGCCCCTAGCTGCCGTGGCCGCCGCAGAAACCAGCGCTCCTCTCCGTACTGCGGCTGCTAAGGCTGCTCCCTCGAATGACGAGGGGACCTGCTCCGGGCTGGTGTTCAAACGAAGACGCACGCAAGACATCATGGCAGTTCCCTCGTCTGGTTCAGAGGGAGAGGGTCCTCGGGCCCCCTTGGGCGTTTCCTCCTCCCCTCACGTCACCGCGGAGCAGGGAGAAAGCGTCCCAGTGGAAGGGCAGCTGAGCCCCCCTACCTCCCTGGTGCCATTTCTGTAGCGCACCTTGAAATCCTCCAAAGAGATCAAGGAGGTGGAGAGCCTGGAGGTAGGGCCACTGATGGACTAGGTGGCCTGGGGCTTCACAAAAATGATGAAGGCACACCAGGAAGCCGAGCACCGGGCAACGGCCGCTGTGGGGGCAGAACGTCGCATCACGAGCCCCACCCTGGAGGTGGCCGAGTTGCGAAAGTCAGACAAAGAGGTCAGGGGCCTCCTGTTCTCTAAGTCTCAGGAGGCCCTGCGAGCCCACGCAAAGTGTAACGACTTTGGCATGGCCGTGGAGGACCTAAAGGGTGAGGCGAGTCGCCAAGAGGAAGTCATTGCAGATCTGAAGGAAGAACTGGCGCGGCGTGATGACGACCCTCCCCAGCGAGACGTTGAGCTGGTCAGGGTGAAGGAGGAGGCAGCAGAGCTGAAGGCGGAGATGGCCCGAAGGGAGGAGGTTTACCGGAAGTCCAGAGAGGAGCTTAGCGATGAGGCAGCTGAAGCCTACAGTGCTGGGTTTGGTGATGCCATGGCCCAGGTTGCCTACGCGCATCTCGGGGTGGACCTCTCCCAAACCGGCTTAGACAAAGTCATCCGAGATGGGCAGCTGGTGGATGCTCCTGTTGACCCTTGAGCCCTCCCTTTTCCTTTCCTTTGTTTTGACCTAAACAACTTCTTGTAAACATTTGTACATTTCTACTTAATGAATTTATTCTTCAACACTTTCGTCTTCTCTTGGTAACTTCATGTTTTTGTGTATGGCTGAATATTTTAACTCATGGTGTACTTAGCACCCTTCTCACCTTCTGTTCTTGCCTCTTTGGTTTCTTCATCTATACATGTTTTCTTTGATAATAATCTTTCCTGCCGATCTCGACTGACGGGCCAAGGAAGACCTCTTTCTCTGTCGACCTCGACTGATAAGTCAAAGAAGATCTCTTTCTCTGTTGACCTTGACTGATAAGCCAAGGAAGATCTCTTTCTCTGTCGACCTCGACTGATAGGCCAAGGAAGACCTCTTTCTCTATCAACCTCGATTGATAAGCCAAGGAAGATCTCTTTCTCTGTCAACCTCGACTGATAGGCCAGGGAAGACCTCTTTCTCTGTCGACCTCGACTGATAAGCCAAGGAAGACCTCTTTCTTGTCTTATTCCCTGCTGTGTAAACTGGAAAATTTTTCCTGTTTTGACCCTGCAGAAATCAAGGAAAGGATTGTTGCGAACCATACTATTCTTCTCCTTTCTTTATCAAGGTAGAAGAGGTTCCTTTAACTTCCCCTAACCTCGCTGTAAAAAGTCGAGGACGAGGTCTCTAACTTGCCTCATCCTTGCTATCAGAGGGAGAGGACCTTCACTGCGAACCATACTATTCTTCTCCTTTCTTTAACAAGGTAGAAGAGGTTCCTTTAACTTCCCTCGACCTCGCTGTAAAAAGTCGAAGGCGAGGTCTCTAACTTGCCTCATCCTTGCTATCAGAGGGAGAGGACTTTCACTGCGAACCATACTATTCTTCTCCTTTCTTTAACAAGGTAGAAGAGGTTCCTTTAACTTCCCTGACCTCGCTGTAAAAAGTCAAGGGCGAGGTCTCTAACTTGCCTCATCCTTGCTATCAGAGGGAGAGGACTTTCACTGCGAACCATACTATTCTTCTCCTTTCTTTAACAAGGTAGAAGAGGTTCATTTAACTGTTTAACATGAATATATCCTTCTTAATTCTTTTTCTTTCTTTTATTGGGTGACCTCGTTAAAAAACCCCGTAGGGAAAAAGAGTGTCCCCTTATCTGAATGATATAATTGTGTTCAAATACAACTTTGCTAACTGAAATAAAACTTGAGGTTGGCTCCATTCCATGTGCATGGAATCACACTGCCTTCTAACATTTCTAACCTGTATGCCCCATTTCCCAGGGCCTCCATTACTCGAAACGGGCCTGTCCACTTGGGGGATAGTTTGTTTTCTAACTAGTAGGAATGGGCCTTTCGCATTACCAGATCGGCGACTTGGAACTGCCGAGGTCTCAACTTCGACCTGTGTTGGCATTCTACTTTCCTCTTTAACGCTTCAGACTTAACGCGGGCCTCCTCCCTGACTTCGTCTAGTAGGTCTAGATTCACCCTTCTTTCTTCGTTTGATTCTTCCGCCACAAAATTCTGGAATTGAGGTGAGCTTTTCTATATCTCTACCGGAATCATGGCATCTGACCCGTATGCAAGGCTGAAGGGCGTCTCTTTAGTGGTGGATTGTGGGGTTGGGTGATATGCCCACACGATCTTGGGGACCTCCTCTGGCCAAGTCCCTTTAACCTTCTCAAGCCTCCTCTTCAGGTCTCTGAGTAGGACTTTGTTGGCCGACTCGACCTATCCATTTGTCTGGGGGTGCTCGACTGATGCGAACACCTGTTTGATGCCGAGCTCTGAGCACAACTTTCCCAATTGCTGACTTGCAAACTATGTACCATTATCAGACACTAGACGCCTCGGGATTCCGAAACGACACACGATATTCTTCCAAACGAAATGTTGGACCTTATGCGCCATAATTTGTGCCACTGGTTCAGCTTCGATCCATTTGGTGAAGTATTCTATGGCCACCACCAGATATTTCATCTGTCTGATTGCGAGTGGGAAAGGTCCCAGGATGTCGATCCCCCACGTGTGGAAGTGCCACGGGCTATGGAGGGATCTCAACTCCTCTGGTGGTGTAAGGACCTAGAATATTTTATTGGAATGAAAGTGATATATTTTAAGTGAATTCTAAGTATGTTTTTATTTAAAATACAAAGGAAGGAAAGTGTAGCTTAGAAGTCTACGAGATCGCCGTTGTTGAAGGCGGAGGCGATCTCCGACTTCTCTGGTACATGATCGCCAATCGCCTATGGTGCACATGATCGCCGAAAGTGCACTTAGTATGAGGTCAAGATACTGGATCAACCATAGTGGGTTCCAAAACCCACGCGTATCGAGGTGTGGGTTAAGCCTTAGATACGCTGTGCATGTGAAACTCTATGCTTGAGCATAAGAGATCATCCTTAGTGTTGCATGCATGGGCGCACGAGGAGTAGTGCTGATCTATTCTTGAAAATGTGAAGCTACCGACGTCACCAAGCCATGTGGAGGTGATACCTTGGACGTAACATAGTGGGATGAAGAACCTTCAGCAAGGCGTGGTGATGTGTCATAAGTCATCGCCAGGCGAGAGACACGCGGGCATCGCCAGGGCGAGAGAGATGCGGGCATCGCCAGGGCGAGAGAGACACGGGCATCGCCAGGGCGAGAGAGACACGGGCATCGCCAGGGCGAGAGAGACGCGGGCATCGCCAGGGCGAGAGACACGCGGGGACCGCTAGGGTGAGTGACAGACGGTCATCGCCAGGATGAGGGACACATCGGTCGTCCTCAAGGGAGAGACATCGGTCGTCCGCCAGGATGAGACATCGGTGGATAGTCATCGCGCGAGAAGTCATCGGTGGAAGGTTATCGCGCAATGTCGTGTTTCACACAGATAAGGTGGGACCCAGGCTCCCAGCATGAGACGTCGTGCATGCGCGACACGTAGACAATAAGGGTGTTTCAGAATAGTTAGTGTTATAGAGTTGGTGTGTGCAGAAACCCACGTGGTCATACTGTTCAAGGAAGTGTGCACGCAAGCTTTCCTGCAGAGTGGGTAGTGGCAGCGGCAATTGTGGACAAGTTGGTTTAGATTCAAAAACTCACTTCTGAGAGGAAAAGAACGTTGCTGTGGTTCAAGAGTGACAGAGTGAGTTTACCTTCATCCTTCTCTTTTCTCTCCTTCGCGCTGTGATTCAGGCATCCTCAAGCGCCAGTACGACGAGCGACGACTGCCCTTGGACTCCTGGGAAGTTCTCTGCGAGTTTTCCGATCAGGACGCTAAAACAGAGTTCGGGTATCCTTAAGTTCGGTGGGTTAGAGCTCGTAGTGAGATTTTACGCAAGTCCAGGTAAGGGAAGCTAGCCTTATTTCCAACGAAAACCTTAAGTTAGATGATTTTGATGATGGGGCGACGTGGTCGCCGGTTTTCAACTGTTATTGCATAATCCCCTGGTTTTGGATGTGATCGCCGGTTTTAATGTTGATTTCGAAACCCCCTGTTTTAGTGTCGTTTTGAACTTGTTTGAGATTGAAATGTATATGCTATTCGAAAACCTGAACGGTGGTATGCTTGTTTTTGTCAGTGGGGTTGTTTAAGAAAAGATTTAAAGTATTCTATGATGGAATTGTTCTTTATGTGTGGTATGATGTATGGAATGTGGTGAATGTGGGATCAAGGCATAGTATTTTCAGGAAAGAAAATACCGTGTAAGATCGTGTAGAGTGTGCATTGACCGGTGATTCGTTTATTATGAGATATCCTAACTCTCCTGATATAATGGAATCATATAGATGAAGTTATACGCTTGTGAATGTGTGTGATTTCACAGCGACCCTGTGAATGTGTGTGATTTCACAGTGGTGCAGTATGACAGGTGCAGATCTCTGAGTCTAGTCAATGCACGTGTCTTCCGGAAGTAGTGTCAAGTGTCTATGTGTGATGAGTCAGTGGAAGTCTGACGTGAGAAATGAGAAACATTGAAATTGATAGACACTTGATGGATTATGTGAATTGAACGACTCTTGAGGGAATTGTGAAATATGTGATTACTTGATGGTCATGTGAAGGGAATGAGAAAGTTGATGGTTTTTACGTGGGTGTCTTAAATTTGTTTTATCTTGATTTTAAAGTTTCATATCTAAATTCTCTTTAAAATATCTAGCTTACCCTGCGTTTTTGTTTTGTGGATGTTTTCTTAAACCTGTGATGATCGTGTATAATTTACACGGGAGCAGATGATGTTGCAGGAAGTAGAGCTCCTCAGTGAGTGGTCGCCGGAAGGAGATCGCCTGTTTTCTGTTTCTGTTAGGAGATCGCCTGTTTTCTATTTTGCTGTATTTTGTTTAAGTTTTGGAAACTGACTGGATATGTATTAAACTCCCTGTGAGGAGAAATTTCATTATATATATATATATATATATATATATATATGTATGTTCACTTTGATATTATTGTTTTACCTTTATTTCATTATATAAATATGAAAAGGATTTGGCGGGATGTTACATTAATGGTATCAGAGCAGTTCGTCCTTAGGATGACCTGAGGGCTGTGGATCCATTGTGTTTCTTCTGCTCATAAAATTTATTTGAGTTTTAAATAAAAACTATAGTGAAAGGTTTTCAAACGTTTTTGTATTGAAATTTTGTGTGTGCTTTAGTGAATATATGCCCTAACTGAAAATCTTAGTATTAAGAATGAAAGGATCTTGATAAAGTAGTGAGGGTGGACACTCATAACTGGATCAAGATGATTCTCAATCTTAAATTCTGAAAGTTTGATGTTTAGCATATATTGAATTCTGGTGTGTTTTATTTCAGTTTATTGAGTGTTTTTGTATTGATTGAAAGTGGTCGTTTGAATTGATGGTTTTATACCAGTAGCTGTTTTGGTGATGTGCTTGTATAAGTATATTGATCTTGCTGATAAACTCAAATTCTAGATGGATTTGAGATGCTGGCCTTTGTAAGACCTAGTGTGGTCTTCTAAATGAATTGATTCTTTATCAAGTTCATTTTATAGGAATATGAGTAGAGAATAATAGTTTTTTTCCCTAATCTTCTACAGAGAAGAATGGCTCCTAGACAGCCTACCCCTCCCCAACCTTCTGCTGAAATGGGCCAGATCGCCAGGGCCATTGAGTTGATGGCGAGTGCCATCCAGCAGCAGAATGCAGCGATGTCTCAGAATCACCAAGCTACAATGCAGCATTGGGAGACCTCCAGATCGGCTGCAACAGCTCCCAACGTCGGTCAGCCTCAGGAGCAGATGGGACTGACCGAGTTCCTCAGGCACAACCCACCTAAGTTCAGTGGGAATACTACTCCTGACCAAGCAGATCAATGGGTCAGGGGTTTAGAAAAATCTTCAGGGCGACCTCCTGCCCTGAAGATAAGAAGCTGGTATTCGCCACATATCTTCTGTCTAGAGAAGCTGAGTTCTGGTGGATGGGAACTCAGCAGATGATGAAGGCCCGAGAGGAAGTGTTGGATTGGGAGAGCTTCAAGGTGAGGTTCCTGGAGAAATACTTCCCAGACAGCGCAAGGTTTGCGAAGGAAGCTGAGTTCCTAAGGTTGGAGCAGGGGGATATGTCTGTGAACGCCTATGCTGCTCGATTTGAGTACCTCGCCCGATTCTATACCCAAGCTACCTCTGAGGCTTGGAGGTGCAGGAAATTTGAAGAAGGACTGAAGCATGAACTAAAGAGGACCATAGCACCTATGTGCATAAGAGAATTTCACGCCTTGGTGGAGAAGGCGAAGATGGTGGAGACTCTAGAAAAGGGTGAGTCTCGGGTGATCAAGTCACGCCCAGGGGATTCTTCCAGTAGGAAGGCCAGGGTGCAGCAACAACAGAATAAGTCTTATGCGAGACCTCCACAACATAGGGCAAGAGCAGCACCGCCCCAGTCTCAGCAGCAACAACCCTGGAAACTTAAATGTTTCCATTGTGGTGGACCACACACAGCCAATGTGTGCCCCAAGAGAGATTCAGAGAGAAGATGTTTTGCCTGCCAGAAGACGGGACACGTTGCTAGAGATTGTCCTACCCAGAATAGGATGACTCAATCCGGTGGTTCCCAACAGATGAGGAATGAAGGCAGCAGACCTCAGGCAGCAGGGAGAGTGTTTGCCATGACAGGAGCAGAGGCGTCTCAATCAGGTAACTTGGTGCAAGGTGCTTGTTTTATAGCTGATAGATGCGTTAGAGTTTTGTTTGATTCTGGAGCGACACACTCTTTTGTGTCAAGCCGGTGCGTAGATGTGTTGGGCCTTCTAGTGAAGGAGTTGTTGTTTGAACTGTTGGTCTCCATACCTGCATCAGGACAGGTTTTGACCTCCACAGTTTGCCCAGAATGTCCAGTGATAGTAGAGGGACGCAGGTTCAAAGTAAATTTGGTCTGTCTACCTCTGCAGGATCTGGATGTTATCCTAGGAATGGATTGGCTATCTGCCAATCACGTTCTCATAGATTGTGGTAGCCAGAAGGTGGTGTTCCCCGATCTCCAAGAGTCAGATGTGATATCTGCTCAGCATGTGAGGTCGGAGTTGAAAGAAGGGGCGACGTGTTTTGTGATCCTAGCTAAAGGGGGAGTGAAGAATGAAGAAGAGATGGGCTGTATACATGTGGTTAAGGACTTCATGGATGTATTTCCAGAAGAAATACCTGGACTACCTCCTAAGAGAGAAGTGGAATTCTCTATTGATTTGGTACCTGGAGCTGGACCAGTGTCAATGGCGCCCTACAGAATGGCTCCAGCCGAGTTGGTAGAGTTAAAGAAACAAGTGGAAGAGTTGTTGGAGAAACGATTCATCAGGCCTAGTGTATCTCCATGGGGGGCTCCAGTGCTTCTAGTTAAGAAAAAGGATGGAGGGTCTCGGTTATGTGTGGACTACAGGCAGTTGAATAAGCTGACTATCAAGAACAAGTACCCTCTGCCAAGAATTGATGATTTGATGGATCAACTGCATGGAGCCTCAGTGTTCTCAAAGATTGATCTGAGAACGGGATACCACCAAATTTTGGTGAAAGCTGAAGATGTGCAAAAGACGACATTTAGGTCTCATTATGGACACTATGAATATGTGGTGATGCCGTTTGGAGTGACAAATGCTCCAGCTCTGTTCATGGACTACATGAATAGGATTTTTCGTCCTTTCTTGGATAAGTTTGTTGTAGTCTTTATAGACGACATACTTATTTATTCAAGGACTGAGGAAGAACATGAGCAACATCTGAGGACGGTGTTGGGGATCCTGAGGGAGAAGCAACTCTATGCCAAGTTCTCTAAGTGTGAGTTCTGGCTGAAGGAAGTTAACTTCTTAGGACATGTGATATCTGCTCGGGGGATCTCAGTGGATCCAGCCAAGGTGGAGGCAGTGCTTCAGTGGGAACGTCCTAAAACAGTCATAGAAATAAGGAGATTTGTGGGTCTAGCTGGCTACTATCGGCGGTTTATTGAGGACTTTTCCAAGGTAGTGGCTCCTTTAACACAGTTGACCCGCAAGGATCAACCTTTTGCTTGGACCGACCGATGTGAGCAGAGCTTCATGGAACTAAAGGAAAGGTTGACTAGTGCTCTAGTGCTGGTGATCCCAGATGTAGGAAGACCTTTTGATGTCTACTGTGATGCTTCACATCAGGGTTTGGGATGTGTTTTGATGCAAGAGAAAAGAGTGGTTGCATATGCTTCAAGGCAACTCAAGGTTCATGAGAGAAACTATCCTACTCATGATTTGGAGTTGGCGGCTGTGGTGTTTGCCTTGAAGATTTGGAGGCACTATTTATATGGAGCTCGGTTCCAGGTGTTCAGTGACCATAAGAGCCTGAAATACCTGTTTGATCAGAAGGAACTAAACATGAGACAAAGAAGGTGGATGGAGTTTCTAAAGGACTATGATTTTCAACTCATGTATCATCCAGGGAAGGCCAATGTAGTGGCAGATGCTTTGAGTAGAAAATCAATACAAGTAGCCACCATGATGATGGAAGAGCAGAAACTGATCGAGCAATTCAGAGACTTAAACCTTAGGGTAGAATTTCATGTTAATCACATTAGTTGTAGTAAGCTGGCTATAACTAATGACTTCTTTGGAATGATAAAGGATAAGCAATTAAAGGACCCTGACCTGAGGCGTACTGTGGAGTTGCTAGGAACCGATCAGGCTAAAGACTTTGTGATGGGAGATGATGGGATCTTGAGATTTAATGGCAGGATTTGCATACCTGCAAATGAAGAGTTGAAGAAGATGATCCTAGAGGAAGGTCACCGGAGTCGCCTTAGCCTACATCCAGGCATGAACAAGATGTACCATGACTTGAAGGAGTCATTTTGGTGGTCGGGCATGAAGAGAGACATCGCCCAGTATGTTACTACCTGCTTGACGTGTCAGAAGGCAAAG
The DNA here is from genome assembly GCA_013389735.1 of Phaseolus lunatus. Lineage (NCBI taxonomy): Eukaryota > Viridiplantae > Streptophyta > Magnoliopsida > Fabales > Fabaceae > Phaseolus > Phaseolus lunatus. Next base: position 36,115,604 of record CM023864.1, on the reverse strand, counting down.
GTAGAGCATCAAAGACCTGGCGGTTTGTTGCAGCAATTGGATATCCCTAAATGGAAATGGGACAGCATCGCCATGGATTTTGTTACCCATTTACCCAGATCGGTAAGGGGTCATGAGGCGATCTGGGTCATCATTGATCGGCTGATGAAGAGTGCTCACTTTCTTCCAGTGAATATGAGGATGCCTATGGCCAAGTTGGCACAGTTGTACATCAAAGAAATAGTGAGGTTGCATGGAGTGCCTTCCAGCATTGTTTCAGATAGAGATCCCAGGTTCACCTCACGGTTTTGGCAGACTCTCCAAGATTCTTTGGGAACTAAGTTGAGGATGAGCTCTGCATATCATCCTCAAACAAATGGGCAGTCTGAGAGAACAATTCAGTCCTTGGAAGATCTGCTGAGGACGTGTGTTTTGGACCAATTGGGAGGCTGGGATGAGATGTTGCCACTGGTGGAGTTTACTTATAATAACAGTTACCACGCCAGTATTGGGATGGCACCGTATGAAGCCCTGTATGGGAGGAAATGCAGAACTCCCTTATGTTGGTACCAGGAGGGCGAAGTAGTCTTGGTTGGGCCAGAGTTGATTCAGCAGACGACCGAGAAGGTGAAACAGATACAAGGCAGAATGAAAGTGTAAGGACCTAGAAACTTTAATTGGAATAAAAGTGTTAGACTTAAATAATTTCAAAGGATGTTATTATTTAAAATACAAAGAGTTGGTAATTGAAGTTTCGTAGTAGTCGGACCTCGGACGTCGCCCAAGGTTTGGGGTCAGCTGGTCGAGGTCGGTCGGCTGAACATTTTATTAACCAAGTAGTCAGGTGCGATGACTTTATCGTGAGGTAATCACGTGGGTGTGCTCGAGGAAGACATGTGGGTCAAGAAGAGTAAAGGAAGAAAAGTGTAGCTTAGAAGTCTTCTACGAGATCGCCGTTATTGAAGACGGAGGCGATCTCCGACTTCTCTGGCACATAATCGCCTATCGCCTAGAGGAGACATGATCGCCAATCGCCTATGGTGCACATGATCGCCGGAATTGCACGTAGTATGTGGTCAAGATACTGGATCAACCAGAGTGGGTTCCAACAACCACGCGTATCAAGGTGTGGGTTAAGCCTTAGATACGCTGTGCATGCGAAGCTCTATGCTTGAGCATAAGAGATCGTCCTTAGTGTTGCATGCATGGGCGCACGTGGAGTTGTGCTGATCTACTCTTGGAAGTGTGAAGCTACCGACGTCACCAAGCCATGTGGAGGTGATACCTTGGGCGTAACATAGTGGGATGAAGAACCTTCAGCAAGGTGTGACGATGTGACATCGGTGAGCAGAGTAAGGCGATATGTTCTCGTCACACACAAGGGCGATAAGAGATCGCCAACAGAATGAGAGGAACATAGGTCATCAACCAGGATGGGAGACACATCAGTGGTCCTCCAGGGTGAGACATCGGTTGTCTGCCAGGGTGAGACATCGGTGGTCCTCCAGGGTGAGACATCGGTTGTCTGCCAGGATGAGGAATCAGTCATCACCAAGATGAGGCACATCAGTCATCGCCGGTATGAGAGACATGCGGGCATCGCGAGGGCGCGAGGCATGCGGTCATCGCCGGGCGCGAGGCATTTCGGTCATCGCCAGGACGAGACTTCGGTCGTCTCCCAGGGAGAGACATTGATCGTCTGTCAGGACGAGACATCGGTGGATAGTCACCGCGCGAGAGGTCATCGGTGGAAGGTTATAGCGCGATGTCGAGTTTTACACAGATAAGGTGGGACCCAGGCTCTCAGCATGAGACGTACTGCACGCGCGACACGTAGACAAAAAGGGTGGTTCAGAATAGTGACATCAGAAAGTTGGCATGCGCAAGAGACACTCGCGGTCGTACTGTTCAGGGAAGTGGTTGGCATGCACAAGAGACAACCGTGGCCGTACTGTTCAGTGAAACGTACACTCTGGCTTTCTTGCAGAGGGGGTGGTGGCAGCAGCATGCATGGACAAGTAGGCTTGGATTCAAAAACCCACTGAAAGGAGGCAAAGAACGTTGCAGTGACTCAAGAGTGAAAGAGTGAGTGCATCTTCATCCCTCTCTTTTCTCTCCTTCGCGCTGCAATTCAGGCAACCTCAAGCACCAGTACGACGAGCGACGACTGCCCTTGGACACTTGGGAGGTTCTCTGCAAGTTCTCCAGACCGGGACACTAAAACAGAGTGAAAGCATCTTTAAGCTTCGTGGGGTTTCGGAGCTCTTGGAGTTTTGCGCTAGTCCAGGTAAGGGAAGCTAGCCTTATTTCCAACGAAAACTTTATATCAGATGATTGAGATGATGGGGCGACGTGGTTGCCGGTTTTTCAACTGTTATTGTATAATCCCCTGTTTTTGGACGAGATCGCCGGTTTTGGCGTTGTTTTTCGAACTTCCCTGTTTTTGTGTTGTTTGAAACTGTTTGAGATTTAAATGTGATATTCGAAAATATGAACCATGGAATGATTGTTGTTGTGATTGGAATCATTCATTTAAGTGTTATATGATGTGTGGAATGTCGTGAATGTGTGATCAAGACATAGTATTTTCAGGAAAGGAAATACCGTGTTGAGATTTGGTTATGAAGTGTATTGATCTGTGAGTATCCTGTGAATGAGGCGATCCTGACTCTGCTGAGATAATGGAATCACATAGAGGAAGTTATTTAGTTGGTGAGAGTCGAAGGAGGTTTATATGAATGGGTGAGTCGTGTGAAAAAGAACGAGCTCGGCCTGTTATATGGATTAACCCTGTCATACTGTCAGAGTGATGAAATTGAGATCGAGATTGTGTTGATGCGCATGGCTGTGGAAACATTACAGCAAATGAAGTATGACAGGTGCAGGTCTCTGGATGCTAAGTTCAACGCACGAGTCTTCCGAAAGTAGTGTCAAGTGTCTTGTGTGATGAGTCAGTGGAAGTCTGACGTGAGAAATGAGAAACATTGAATTGATAGACACTTGATGAATTATGTGATTTGAACGACTCTTGAGGAATTGTGAAATATGTGTTTACTTGATGGTCATGTGAAGAGAATGAGAAAGTTGATGGTTTTTACGTGGGTGTCTTAAAATTGTTTTATCTTGATTTTAAAGTTCATATCCAAATTATCTTTAAAATATCTAGCTTACCCTTTTATCTGGTATTGTGGTTGTTTTCTTAAAACTGTGATGATCGTGTATAATTTACACGAGAGCAGATGATGTTGCAGGAAGTAGAGCTCCTCTGTGAGTGGACGCCGGTAGGAGATCGCCCGTTTCTGTATCTGTTAGGCGATCCCCTTTTTCTGTTGTCTGATGGGAGATCGCCTTTTTCTGATGGGAGATCGCCCTTTTCTTCTGATAGGAGATCGCCTGGTTGTCTTTTGCTGTATTTTGTTTAAGTTTTGGAAATTGACCGAATTTGTATTAAACTCCCTGTGAGGAGAAACTTCATTGCATATATAAAATTTTGTTCACTTCAATATATTTGTTTACCTTTATTTTCATTATATAAATATGAATAGTATTTTGGCGGGATGTTACAGAAAGCCTCTCAAAGCCGGCAGAAATCCTATGCAAACCAGAGGAGAAGACCTTTGGAGTTTGCTGTTGGGGATCATGTGTTTATGAGAGTGACGCCAACCAAGGGTGTAGGACGAGCTATCAGATCAAGGAAGCTGTCTCCTAAGTTTGTTGGACCATATCAGATCTTAAGGAGGATCGGTCCAGTGGCTTATGAAATCGCCCTACCTCCCCAATTAGCAAATCTGCATAATGTCTTTCACGTGTCACAGCTAAGGAAGTATCTTGCAGACCCAAGTCACGTACTGGAAGTGGATGATGTGCAGATCAAGGGTGACTTGTCTTTTGAAGCCAAACCAGTTAGGATTGACGATCGACAGAGTAAACAGCTCAGAGGCAAGACCATTAACATGGTGAAAGTGGTGTGGGATGACAGATCGGGTGATTCAACTTGGGAGTTAGAAGAACCCATGAGAGAAGCCTATCCATACCTCTTTTCCTTGTAATTCAATTTTCGAGGACGAAAATTTTTCTTGTTGGGGAGAATGTAAGGACCTAGAAAATTTTATTGGAATGAAAGTGATATATTTTAAGTGAATTCTAAGTATGTTTTTATTTAAAATATAAAGGAAGGAAAGTGTAGCTTAGAAGTCTACGAGATCGCCGTTGTTGAAGGTGGAGGCGATCTCCGACTTCTCTGGTACATGATCGCCAATCGCTTATGGTGCACATGATCGCCGAAAGTGCATTTAGTATGTGGTCAAGATACTGGATCAACCATAGTGGGTTCCAAAAACCACGCATATCAAGGTGTGGGTTAAGCCTTAGATACGCTGTGCATGCGAAACTCTATGCTTGAGCATAAGAGATCGTCCTTAGTGTTGCATGCATGGGCACACGAGGAGTAGTGCTGATCTATTCTTGGAAATGTGAAGCTACCGACGTCACCAAGCCATGTGGAGGTGATACCTTGGACGTAACATAGTGGGATGAAGAACCTTCAGCAAGGCGTGGTGATGTGTCATAAGTCATCGCCAGGCGAGAGACACGCGGGCATCGCCAGGGCGAGAGAGATGCGGGCATCGACAGGGCGAGAGAGACGCGGGCATCGCTAGGGCGAGAGAGACACGGGCATCGCCAGGGCGAGAGAGACGCGGGCATCGCCAGGGCGAGAGACACGCGGGGACCGCCAGGGCGAGTGACAGATGGTAATCGCCAGGATGAGGGACACATCGGTCGTCCTCCAGGGAGAGACATCGGTCGTCCGCCAGGATGAGACATCGGTGGATAGTCATCGCGTGAGAAGTCATCGGTGGAAGGTTATCGCGCGATGTCGTGTTTCACACAGATAAGGTGGGACCCAGGCTCCCAGCATGAGACGTCCTGCATGCGCGACACATAGACAATAAGGGTGTTTCAGAATAGTTAGCGTCAGAGAGTTGGTGTGCGCAGAAACCCACGTGGTCATACTGTTCAAGGAAGTGTGCACGCAAGCTTTCCTGCAGAGTGGGTAGTGGCAGCGGCAATTGTGCACAAGTTGGTTTAGATTCAAAAACTCACTTCTGAGAGGAAAAGAATGTTGCTGTGGTTCAAGAGTGACAGAGTGAGTTTACCTTCATCCTTCTCTTTTCTCTCCTTCGCGCTGCGATTCAGGCATCCTCAAGCGCCAGTACGACGAGCGACGACTGCCCTTGGACTCCTGGGAAGTTCTCTGCGAGTTTTCCGATCAGGACGCTAAAACAGAGTTCGGGTATCCTTAAGTTCGGTGGGTTAGAGCTCGTAGTGAGATTTTACGCAAGTCCAGGTAAGGGAAGCTAGCCTTATTTCCAACGAAAACCTTAAGTTAGATGATTTTGATGATGGGGCGACGTGGTCACCGGTTTTCAACTGTTATTGCATAATCCCCTGTTTTTGGATGTGATCGCCGGTTTTAATGTTGATTTCGAAACCCCCTGTTTTAGTGTCATTTTGAACTTGTTTGAGATTGAAATGTATATGCTATTTGAAAACCTGAACGGTGGTATGCTTGTTTTTGTGAGTGGGGTTGTTTAAGAAAAGATTCAAAGTATTCTATGATGGAATTGTTCTTTATGTGTGGTATGATGTATAGAATGTGGTGAATGTGGGATCAAGGCATAGTATTTTCAGGAAAGAAAATACCGTGTAAGATCGTGTAGAGTGTGCATTGACCGGTGATTCGTTTATTATGAGATATCCTAACTCTCCTGATATAATGGAATCATATAGATGAAGTTATTCAGGCGTTGAGAGTCGAAGGAGGTTCATATGTATGGGTGAGTTGTTTGAAAGAGAACGAGCTTGACCCGTTGTATGGATTAACCCTGTCATGCTAGGATAGTGATGATATTGAGATTCATTTATACGCTTGTGAATGTGTGTGATTTCACAGCGACCCTGTGAATGTGTGTGATTTCACAGTGGTGCAGTATGACAGGTGCAGATCTCTGAGTCTAGTCAATGCACGTGTCTTCCGGAAGTAGTGTCAAGTGTCTATGTGTGATGAGTCAGTGGAAGTCTGACGTGAGAAATGAGAAACATTGAAATTGATAGACACTTGATGGATTATGTGAATTGAACGACTCTTGAGGGAATTGTGAAATATGTGATTACTTGATGGTCATGTGAAGGGAATGAGAAAGTTGATGGTTTTTACGTGGGTGTCTTAAATTTGTTTTATCTTGATTTTAAAGTTTCATATCTAAATTCTCTTTAAAATATCTAACTTACCCTGCGTTTTTGTTTTGTGGATGTTTTCTTAAACCTGTGATGATCGTGTATAATTTACACGGGAGCAGATGATGTTGCAGGAAGTAGAGCTCCTCAGTGAGTGGTCGCCGGAAGGAGATCGCCTATTTTCTGTTTCTGTTAGGAGATCGCCTGTTTTCTATTTTGCTGTATTTTGTTTAAGTTTTGGAAACTGACTGGATATGTATTAAACACCCTGTGAGGAGAAATTTCATTATATATATATATATGTATGTTCACTTCGATATTATTGTTTTACCATTATTTCATTATATAAATATGAAAAGGATTTGGCAGGATGTTACAGGTGGCGCGCGATGCCAGTCCGTGTGCTCTTGACACTTCTTACACCTCTGTGCGTACCTTATGCAGTCTTCTCTCATTGTGGGCCAATAATACCTTTCACGGATGGCCTTGGCTGCTAGGGCTCGTCCCACGATGTGGCTTCCGCATATTCCTTCATGAAGCTTTGCTATTATGCGAGTGCACTATATCCCGCCTACGCATATCAAAAGAGGATGGGAATAGCCATGTCTGAATAGGCTTTTGTCAATCAAAGTGTAGCGGGGTGGGTTCTTCTTCACAACTCTTGCTTCCGCCAGGTCTAACGGAAGTGTCTCGTCTGCTAGGTAACGTTGATAAGGTGTCATCCAAGTCTCTCCTTCTTCCACCTAGCAAACTTGCGACGACATTTCAACTGGTAGGCCATAGGAATTTATGCGAGGTGCTTTCAACATCTCTTGAGTCAGCGACCTATGACTCCTTCCTCCTTCATGCACAACGTTTATAATTTGTACATCCGCGGGATCTCCTGCAGCTATTCGAGGTGCTCTTAAAGTTTCCTGTATTACAGTCCTCTGTCTACCCCCCTTGCCTAAGCTGACAAGTTTTGCTAACAAGTCAGCTTTGGCATTTTGCTCCCGTGGTACATGTAGCAACTCGAACTCTAGAAATGTGCCCTGATGTGGCCCGCCTTTAGCAGCTTCTGGGCCTCCTCTCTGATGACCTGCCGTCTTTCTTCATTAAACTTCCAACGTCTCTGGCGCACTGGGCGGACCTAGGGGTCCAAAGTTAGGTGGTGGCATAGGAAGTCGGAATCAATTTCTGGCATGTCGATTGTGGACCATGCGAAGGAGCTTAGGTGTCGTAACAAAATAGTTGCTACCTGGTCCTAGTCCTCCTGGCTCAATGCCTTGCCGAGCTTGAAGGTCTTACCTTCGATAACCCACTCCAGCACCTCTCCCGCGGGCTCTGGTCTTCTGTTAGGGGCGACCTCTTCCAAGTCTGAGTGCTTCCCAGCGGGTGAGTGGAACGTTACTGAGCATACCCCCCTCTTTGTTTTGAGGCTGTTTTCGTAACACTTCCTGGCTGTTTTCTGGTCAGATTTGATGGTGATGACCGTTCCCTCGAGGGAGGGTAGCTTCATCTTCATGTGCATTGACGAGGGTACCGTTCCTAACCTGTTTAATGCTGGCCTACCCAATAAAATGTTATAAGCTGAAGTGGCGTTGACTACGAGGTACCTTATGTCCACAGTGTGAGATCTCTGACCATCCGTGAATATTGTCCTCAACTCAATGTGTCCCCTAACCTCGACCTGGTCTCCTGCGAACCCATATAAACAGCCGTCGTATGGCCTCAGCTGATCAGGAGACAACTGTAGCTTGTGGAAGGTGGACCAGAACATCACGTCTGCGGAGCTCCCCTGGTCCATGAGGACGCAGTGGACCCTTCTGCTGACAGTGACTACAGAAATCACTATTGGGTCATTGTTGTGGGGTACCATGTCCAGACGATCTGCCTTCGTGAAGGTCAGGTTGGGCTCTGGGAACTAATTGGCCTCAACTTCCTGCACCGTCATGACCTCTCTAGCATATCTTCTTCTTTGGGAGGCAGTGCATCCTCCTCCTGAGAATCCCCCCGCGATGGTGTTGATTTCCCCATGAATGGGTACTTCGTGCCCTTGGTTCCCTATTGAGGCTGCTACCACCATGTCTCCCTGTGATTCCTGCAGGTAAGGCATTAAAAAACCGTTTCTTACCAGATCATCCAGCTGATACCCCAAGGCGAGGCAATTGCCCAAGGTGTGACCGTGCGCCTGGTGGAAATCACACCACTGGTTTTTGCTGGGGCCCAGTTGCTTATCAAACTTTGGGGGAGCCTTTAGCCTGCTTGCCACCTCTGGGAGCGCTATGAGTTCCTTGAGCCCGATCCTGAAGTTGTGTCTGGTAGGCTTGGGCCTCTTGGATTCATAAGGCGCGGTCCTCGCCTTCTTCTAGATGGCGGTGGCGTGGACCCTTGGGGGTTGAGCACGTCCCGTCGCGTGAGGTTTGGACAGATTAATCCTCGCACGTTTCTCTGCTACCCGTTCTTCTGCAACCACCCTACACTGGATCTCGTCGAATGTCCTTGCTGGACACCGTATCAGAGCGTCGCTAAAAGGTCCTGGGAGGATTCCTCTCTCAAAGGCATGCACAATCATGGCCTCGTCTTTGGTCTGCAATTTCACCACCAATGCTCCAAACCGGTTGAGAAAGTCTTTCAGCGGCTCCTCCTGGAATTGCTTCACATCAAAGAGGTCGAAAGCCACGGGGTCCGTGCTCGGTTGACGATGAATTGCTTCTTGAACAGCTCCAAAAACTGCTCAAAGGACGTGATTTACCCGTCTGGGAGCCCCACGAACCAGTTTAATGCCGTTCCTACAAAAGTACCCATGAACAACTTACAGTGCATGGCGTCTGTGCCCCCGAGATCATCATCTAGGTGTGGAAGGCCGTTATGTGGCCTTCTGGGTCTTCCACGCCTGTGAAGGTAATTTTTGGGATTACGAAAGACGCAGGTATCACTGTCTCCATGATTTCTCACGAGAAAGGCGTCGGACGGGCCCTGACTGGGGGTGTGGCTCCTTGCTCCGCCGCAGCCTACTCTCCTATCCCTCTTCTCAATTCTTCATTTGCTCTACGTAACTCCTCGTTGGCCGCCAATGAAGCGTTAAAGTCTGCCCTAAACTGATCCTGCCTAAGGGCCTGATCAGCGTGGGATGCAGCGAACGCTTGCTGGAGGTTGCGGATGGTCTCCATGAGTTCCTGGATGGTAGCCGTATGATCACCCCCATCCCTTCCAGAACCACCTTGCCTTGTGCTCCTCATGTTGATTGATTCTACTGGTTGCTACTGTGGATGGGACCTAGTTTTAACGGGCCCCACGGTGGGCGCCAAATGTTCCTGCCGGTTGACTCTCTCGTCAGTTGACTCCTACAATCGCTTGCACCTTTTCTCGTCCCCTTAGTTTGAACAGAACCTGCAAAGAAAGAAAGATGGGCGCCCTAGCAGCCGTTTGCACTCCGACGCTCAAGTCAAGATTAGGGCAAGAAACACCAATGTATAGCAAAGAGTTCTAGTCTCAAATGCTGTGTACCTTTGGGAATGCTTTGGTACCTGTTTTATAGCCCTTCTAAGGTTCCTGCCTCGCCTATCCTTGTGCCCATGCGTTGCCTCTCAGCAAATTTAGGGTTACCTTTCTGGGACTCCATCATACAATTTCCTGTGTGTCTCGCGGCAGCCTTCCATTCTTGGGGTGCAACTCTCGTGGCAACCTTCCTTTCCTGAAGTGATTAACTTAAGAGCGAGCGCTGGGACATACATTGTAACCCTAGTGCCGCGTGGCCAAATCTTCTGTCTTAAATTAATACTCACGTGCCCTATATGTATTTCTTCCTTTTAAGGACAGATCCTCTATGCCCAAACCTTACGTCACATGGAAACCCTGCGTGCGTGACGTATCTACGAACCTGATTCATATTTTTACACGTGTGATTCTATGGGCCCCTCTATGGGTCCCATCATACCGACCTCTCATGTGCCGATGTCTGAGGTCTGGCCACTACAAGTAGAAATAGCAAAGTCACACCTTCCTATTGAACCAAGTGGTGTTCAATGTTTTGAAGAATCCAAATCCTTTGAAGGATGTTGAAGCCTCTGCTTTGCTTGTTGCTGTTGTGTTGGTTTATAGTTTTGTTCTGGGGTATTTTATGTTGTAATCCACCCTTAGATTAAATCTCAAAGCAATTAGCATCTCAATCTTTAACAAAGCAAAGAGTTTTTCAAGCTAAGTTGAAACAACCGATTGTTCTGTTGAAACAACCGATTGTTTACACTTAGGTGTTTTGAGAAAGTTTGAAAACTGCTTTCAAATGGTGAAATCTGTTAAGTAACAAAACAACCGATTGATTCGAGGAAACAATCGATTGTTTGTTTTGGAACCATAACAGAATAACTGTTTTCTTTGACTGAGCTTTAAATGATTTGAAACAGAATACGCTCCAGTCATTAAATGCTTTGACCAATCTTTTTAAAGCAGTTAAGAGTTTGTTAAGATTTGATAACAAACTATATCTTGGTATAAATTCAGAAAAACTGTTTTGAAGAAAAGAGAGATCTTTAATAAATGTTTTTCTAAAGAGAGTTTTTTCAAAGTGCTGAGATTGCTTAAAAGTTTTGTGATTGATCAAGGTGCTGGGATAGGATTCTACTTGTATTGATTTCAGATATTCATCTGTAACAAGTGTAATCTTTGTAAACTGCTGAAACATTTCGTCTGTGTGTTTTTGCTGAGATTGGCTGTGTGTTCTTGAGGTGTTCAAGATCAGCAATCTTAGTGTTGGCCAAGGAGAGTGTGTTTCTTGAGGTTTTCAAGGTCATTCTCTTGGTTGTTGTGTAAGTGATCAAGGTGTGATTGCTTAGTGGATTTCCTCAGGGTTTCTGAGAAGACTGGATGTAGCTCTGGGTTGGAGTGAACCAGTATAAACAACTGTGTACAATCTCTCTATCCTTATCTCTTTAAATTCAGTTTGTTTGTTGTTTGCTGGTATAAACAACCGATTGTTTCGAAGAAACGATTGTTTTTTCTAGTGTTACAGTTTTGCTTGCTGTTTTGGCTAACTGAATTGCTGAATCAATTGGTTTCTTAAGTAAATTCATTCTAGCTCTAAAAAGTTTGCGAAAACCCCTTTAAACAATTCACCCCCCCTCTAGTTTAAAGCCATCTTTTCTAACACTTCCATGTGACTCTAATTAGGCGCCATTTTCAAATGGCTTGTATTTGAATTTTCCCACCTTTTCCTTTGTGAAATCCGACCCTCTCATACTATAAATAGAGGTGTTTGGCTCATGTAATCACAACTTGAATTTTGAGTAAAGAATTTTTGCACAAATTGTGTGACATTAGAGACACTTGTTTCTCCTAGCTTAGTCTTATCTTGTGAATGTTTGGGAGCTCTCAAGTGGCGGCATCATCACTTATCTTGGAGCAAATCACCATCCAAGTGGCGTGAACCTCTTCCCAAGCTTCATCCACGTAAGCTTTCCTTTCCTGCATCTCTAGTTCTGTTTCCATTCCATTCTAATTTCCGAAATGTCTTGTTCTTGTGTTTGTGTTCTTGTTTCTTGAATTTCTATTAAGTTCATGTTCTTTGCTTAAGTGTTCTTCCTTAATTTGTTACATTTTCTTTTCTGCACTTTCGCACCTTATTTGTCATTCATTCATCACCTATAATTGTGTTTTTCCTTTAGTCTTATGGAAATGAACCTTCACATATACTTAACATTTGTTAAGTTAATGTCTAGTGGGAATTTTCCTTAGACTTCTCACCTTAATTGCTTAAGAATTACCGATCCTAATTCTAAAAAGTGTCACCTAATGAATCAATCTAAAATCAACTCACATCATTAATGCTCTTCGAAGGCAATCAAACCGTCTTGGAAACAAAGTTAATCAATAAAAATAAATAGAGGACTAGTGCATTCCAATCTCCCATAGGAAAAGTTAGAATTGCAATACCTTATCCATAGCATTAATATCAACATTATGCTTCAACAAAGCATCTAAAAGGTCAAATACTCCACAAGCAGCAAGAGTGTGCTGGGGAAGCCATTTATCCTAAACACAGTATTAGTATTGACCATTAAAAAAAATTGAGAATATTCACTAAAGGCTACAAGTGAATTAGAACCATTTTTCCTCCTTTCACCTTTATCACATTAAAAAACATTCCAACAATGTTTCTATGACCTCAGTATCCAGTCCAACAGGAATGAAAACATCATTAGTGGGATGGAGTACTCGACAACATCATTAGCCGAACAAAAATTCCACAATAATTTTTTTTCCAACATCAACAAAAATATAAAAACAGTAAAATATCAGTCATTTGTTTTCCTTCCTAAGTAGTAGTTACCAAGTCTGGCACCCGCTTATTCAATAAAAGTTTCTCCTTCTTCTTAAACAAATTTCACTAGCTAGCTCCAGAACTCCCACTACCTGAAACATGGCAACAATACAGAATGTGGAATCACAGACCACAAATCATTGGGGAGCAGTGTGCAGGAAGATGGAATAGAAATTACAAGAGAACCCTAACCTTGCTTTTGAAAAGAACCGTAGAAGAACAAAATCAAAGGAAAAATAAACTGTAGATGAATGAACCATAGCTACCAAGCACGAGTACGCGTAAATTGGAAGAAGAAATGGAAGAAGAACCGCAAGGTAGAAGAACCATGAGCATGAGTAAGCTTGTTCTTCATTTTCAGATTTCAAAGGTTCGAGGGTTGGGAAAGTAGGGTTTATGAGTCATTTGGAAAAGTTGGGAACGTGGGGTTTTTGAAATTAAGCTTGGAGCATTTAGATAAAAAAGAGTGTTGCTAATAGTTTTTTTTTTTTTATGAAATTTGTTTAAAAGTTTTGGAAGTCAAGATGTGGAAATTAGTGAGAAAAAAAAAGTTTTGGAATCTCTTTAAAAAGTTTTGAAATCAGTGTGTGGAAATTAGTGAGAAGTGAATGTTATATGAAATATTAAAATTAACACTTTATAAATATAGTCTAAATATTAATTAATGCAACTACAAGTTGAAAAATACGTTTTAAAATATTTAAAGCACCTAGATTTTGAAAAACTTTTGGAATCTCTTTAAAAAGTTTTGAAATCAGTGTGTGGAAATTAGTGAGAAGTGAATGTTATATGAAATATTAAAATTAACACTTTATAAATATAGTCTAAATATTAATTAAAGTAATTACAAGTTGAAAAATACGTTTTAAAATATTTAAAGTACCTAGATTTTGAAAAACGTTGCCTAAAGTATTTGTAATATTTTAATGTTAGTCTACATTTTATAATTTTTTCTTAAAATTAATACGCTACATTTTTCCCAACTATTTTGAGTAAGAGATAACTAAATCTTATTATGTGGGCAACAATAAAAAAGTCTTTTCCTATACCTACTTTAGGCAATACTTTTTTAGTTGTTGACATATCAGCATGGCCTAAAGTGAAAAATGGTGTAGTCTAGCAACTCCTTCTCAGTGGTAGTATAGTTTGCCTGGTTATCTAAATTTCTGGACGCATAGTAGATCACATGAGATATCCCATTAACTCTTTGTGATAGGACAACTCTGAATGCATAATTGGATGCATCACACATAAGCTCAAATGGAAGCATCCAGTCAGGTCATTGAATGATAGGTGGTGTAACAAGAGTTGTCTTTAGGAAATCAAATGCCTCTATACATTGTTCGCCAAAGTCAAACGGAACAACCTTTTTGTTCTTGCCAATTGACTGGTCACCGGTTAACTCTGTGACTGGTTCGGGCTCCACCTGTGTCTCTTGGATCTGCACCTTTCTTGGTTGTTGGATGCTTTACCTGTAAGACAAATGGCACTCTTACGGCCGGTTACGCTCTGACGCTCAGGTCAGTAAGGGCTTTGTGAACAAATAAGAAACAAGTAGTTTCAGTATCTAAATGTGTATTCAGAATTGCGTACCTTCACCAGGGACCTTAAGCTCCTTTTTATAGCATACCTTCACCAGGGACCTTAAGCCCCTTTTTATAGCGTACCATGTTCCTGTTACACTTGAGATAAGCAAATATTAACTGATAATAAACACATTATCTTATATCTCTAACAGAGAAACCCCTTGCCATAGGCACTGATGTGAGTTGAATTCATCTTTGTTTAATTTGTAACACTTTATGAAGAATTGGATCAAGATTCTTAGGACAATTATAGTGAGTCACCTAGAGAAAATCGCCACTGGACATTAACTTAGCAAGTGCTAAGTAAATGGGAAGGTTCATTTCTAAAGGTCCAAAGGAAAAACACAGGTTTATGTTTCTTTTATGAATTTTATGGATTAAAATCGTGTGGGTAATATTAAGAACAGTACCAAACTTCAAAGGAAACACAAGAACAACACAAGAACACCAAGAATAAATGAAAATACCGATTGAAATTCAATAGGAATTAGAAAATCACAAAGAAACTCATCAAAGAACAAAACCCATGGATGGAAAACAAGAACAACAGATATATATGGAAACCCATGGTTTGGACGAAACTAAAACAGCAAGAAGACAAGGAAATACCGAACAAAGTGCAAAACAATGGCAGCAAATGAAAGGAAACAACTCATGGAAAAGATTGAACCGATTGAAAATGGAAAAACTACAAGAAAACACAAATGGGTATTTTTTGGAAGATGAATAGAAATGACTTATGTGGTTGTAGTCTCTTGGAGATGTGCTTCACACAACTTGGAGGGTGGTTCTTCCAAGATGAGTGGGAGGTGCCGCCACTTGAGAGTCTCCAAAGCTCACAAGATAAGACATGGAGGAGAAGAAGAGACAAGTCTCACAAACTCACTCTCTCTCAATTTCAAGATAGTTTCTTTACTTCTAACTTTCAACTTCTATTATTTATGAACCAAGGTCTCCTATTTATAATGAGGAAGACCAGATTTGGGTTTACAAAGGAGGGATTTGGAAGAGACACTTCCTAGCTCCTTCTTAGTCATTCTAGCGCCTAAAGAGAAAAGGAGTGTGAAAAGGCACTCTTCTAGTCCCTTCCTACTAAAACTAGCGCCTATGTGCCTTTGTACAAGAGAGGTGTCTTTTGGTTTTCCTCTTTGGCACATCCTAAAGCTATTTCTATATTATTTACAAATTTATACAAAAGAAATTACAAAGAGAGATATTAATTGGAGCCCATTCTTGAATGCTTGTAGTCTTCTTGTTGGTTTTGGGCTTGGTCCTCTCTTTATTTTAATTCTTCTTTATTTTTTGAGAAGACTAGAAGGAAGAAATTTAAATGCTTAGGTGGATGGCCTCTTCCTCCATTAGTGAAATCCTCTTCTACTTGATCTCCATCAGGCACCCATAATCTTTTTGTCCTAGACTAGAGATGTTCCTTCTATTATATGTATGCGCCCATCCCTATCTTTTTAGGGTTAGCACTATCAAAGGGTGTTTCACGTGCAACAAACATATACGCATAACAGGAAATTCTTACGTGATATTAACAAACATATCTATATGTAGCTATAACAAACATATGAATAACCATATATATATATATGCATATAAATATATATGTATATATCTTTATCTCTAAGTGTTCTAGCCGGTTGACTTGGTCGTCGGTAAACTTCTACAGGTGGCCTCGAACTCCGTCTGCCTTGTGGTGAAACCTGTGCTCTTCTTAGTGTCTGGATGTCGTTCCTGTTAAGACAGAGGGCGCCCTAACGGCCGGTCGTACTCCGACGCTCAAGTCAGTAAGGGCTCACAAAACCAACAATGGTTCTCAGTGTAATGTGTAAAAACAACGTACCTTCACCTAGGGTTTCAATCCTTTTTTATAACCGCACATGCAACAAAATTGCACTTGAGATAAGCAAATATTAACTAAAAATAAGCACATTATCTTATATCTCTAATAGAAAACCACCTGCCACGTGCACCAATGACCTTTAGGTGATAAGCTGCAAGCCACATTCTGTTATACATGCACATCCCTATCTTTTTAGGGTTAATAGCAACCATCAACAGGTATTTTACGTACAATAATAAACATGTATGCGCAACAACCAAGCAACAAAAAATATCTAACGTAATATTAACAAACATATCTATACGTAGTCATAACAGACACGTGAGCAACCATATCTTTTTATCTTTTATCTCAAAAATAATATCATAACAGATAAAATATTTATTTATATTTTATATTCAAAATAATATGATAACAACAATCATATATTTTATCTGAATTACCTTTTCTGAGCTGACCAACATCTAGGTCAAACTCGTGACCCACCCTTTGGGCCTAATAGCTGATGTCCTGAGCATTCGAACTCTCATGTCCAATATACTAACCATCTTTATCTTTAAGTGCATGCCACTACTTATCAACACATGGCAACTTGGTTACGCACTTCAAGCCCATTAAGCATATTGGGTCAACCTCGTAACCTTGGCGCAAGGTCTCGCCCATAACCATTCGCTTGTATGCCCGTGCCAATACACACCCATTCATACGCTATTTCGTGCCATGCATATAGTCTTTCCTGGGTTGCCTTAACATTAACAGGCTCGGGTCTTACAGTTAACACTTTACTCATCATAGACTTGGACACTCTAAGAATGCCCCTAAGCCCATTACACTTCTTTACCTTAGTACTTAATCTCATTCGTGTAGGATCGTACTATATACATGCATGAGAGTTAAATATATACGTGTACCTGGAGCCTAGTCACATGGTAAGTGAGGCCTATGTGCCGAGCTGATCTGCCTGAGGAAATTGCCGAGGTCCGATCGGCGAGTTCTGAGCGCTACGAGTTCTGGTCCAGTACACTTTTATAGTAGGTTAGATAGGGGAAGAGTAATCATGTTTAAGTTTTAGATGAACCATATATAGAACTTTGCATGTCCAAGAAAAGATCTAACCTCTCGAACAGAAGAGGGGTAAGGTAACTGTGAAATAACATTCGGTTTGTAGGGTCTACCTGGATGCCTTTTTCAGAAATTATAAGGCCTAAGATTGTGCCTTGTGACACCATAAAATGACATTTTTCATAACTCAAAGCAAGATTATTTTCTATGCACCTAACAAGTACCTTACTAAGTTTGGCCAAATAGTCATCAAAAGAAGAACCATAAATACTGAAATCATCCATAAAAATTTCTATGCAATGCTCAATCAAGTCAGAAAATATGCTTATCATAAAACGTTGGAAGGTTCCAGGGGCATTGTACAAACCAAAGGGCATCCTTCTAAGAGGAGTTAAAAGTATCTTGTGTTGATCTTTTGGTGCAATACAAATATTGAAATAACCAGAAAAACTATCAAAGAAACAGTAGTGTGTCTTACTTGTTACATGCTTAAGCATTTGATCAATCAAAGGAAGGGGAAAGTGGTCCTTCTGTATGGCTTGATTCAAGCGTCTATAGTCAATGCCAACTCTCTAGATGTTTTGCACTCTAGTGGGAATGAGTTCATCAGATTCATTCTTTATCACTATTATCCCAGATTTCTTAGGAACAACTTAAACTAGACTAATTAGGTACTGTTAGAGATAGGGTATATAATACCAGCTTGTAGCAGCTTGGTGACCTTTTTCCTCACCATATTAAGAATCTGGGGATTAATCCTGTGCTTAGGCTTTCTCATAGGTTTCATCCCTTCTTCCAATAGAATTCTATGCATACAAATAGAAAGGTTGATACTTGGAATATCTACTAGCGTCCAACCAATGGCTTTCTTATGCTCTCTAATCACCTACAATAGTTTATGATCTTGTTCATGAGATAGAGCAGTGGAAATAATCATTAGAAGATGCTCACTTTATCCAAATAGGCATACTTAAGATGATCAATAAGTGACTTTAGTTCAAGTGATGGTGGTTGAATGATAGACAGTAATGGCATAGTGCTGAGAGAAACTTCAGCAACCTGCAATTCATCAAGATTAGAATTGTCTACTATTGTTGAGTGTGTATCAACAACATATGCTTCGATTGCAGAACCTCCATAACAAAAGTTAGAACATTTTATACCATCAAACGATATAAACTCATCTATTTTAGTGTCTGTCTAGTCAATTGAATCAAAAAATCACAGTCCCCTAGAAAATCCAACACATTATCATCAACAATATCATCTACAATGTCAAGATGATACATAGAGTGATCCTCAATTGGGTGTTTCATAGCATCTAGGATATTGAACTGCACATTTTAGGAGTTTCACTTGTTTATGAGTTTTTAGGCGATCATGTGCAATCCAGGCGATTACTAATCCATACCGGCGATGAGCGATTACTCATCCTCAAGGCGATAGGCGATTACTCATCCTCAAGGCGATAGGCGATTACCATTATGAGTGATCGCCTCCCTGATTCGCCTGCTATCCTCTACCACGTGTTACCCTGTGAATGGTCCACGTGGTCAACTGCTGCTGATGTCATCGACTACCGATGACCGACCGGATCACAAGCCCCCCAGTCTCGAGCTGTGAACTTGTTCTCAGCGAAGAGACTAAGAAATCGTCTTCTGGCGGTCTACAGGAGCGCACACTCTGGTACTAACACTGTTTCATTCCTTCTTCTTCGCCTTCAAACATTCAAAGCATCTCTCTGGATCATCTAGAGATTAACCTTTTCTGTTTTCTTCTTCTCAACCGTGCTAGGGTTCGCTGCGTTTCTTCTCTTTAACTCTCTGCATGTGACTAACTGTTAACTAGCTTAGGCTTTAGCGCGATCTCACTGCAACCCCTCAAACTTGGCTTCTGACTTAATCGCGGCTAACTGTTACCTTAGCATTGCCTTCAACATAACTTCGTGCTAGATGACTGACTTAACGGAGCCTAAACGCTTCGACTTCACGCAGCAGAACTTGCTTCTACCACCGACCACCGACTAGCATGTTAGTGCACAACCGATCAGTCATCGCGCTTCTGGCTTCGCTACACTTCTCTGCCACACCAGCGCTGAGTGCATAGAGGGCCTGAACACCGACTATGACGCCTGTGTTTTGGGGAAGAGAAGTGCTTCTCGGTGACCCCTCTTGTCTCAACCTCGCTGTAAGAACTCGTGGGTGAGGCATTGCTTCTCTCACCTCAGCCTCGCTGTAAAAAGCAGAGGGAAGGGACTTGGTTCTCTTGCCTCAACCTTGCTGTAAGAAGCAGAGGAAGAGGACTTGGTTCTCTTGCCTCAACCTTGCGTAAGAAGCAGAGGAAGAGGACTTTTCTCTCGCCTCAACCTTGCTGTGAAAAGCAGAGGAGAAGGACTTTCTCTCTTGCCTCAGCCTCGCTGTACAAAGTCGAGGTGAGGACTTTCACTCGCCTGCACCTCGCTATACAAAGTCGAGGGAGGACTTTATTCTTTCTCGCCTGCACTCGCTCAAAGGCAAGGAGGTCTTCCTCTGTTGCCTACACTTGCTCAAAGGCAAGGAGGACTTCCTCTGTTGCCTACACTTGCTCAAAGGCAAGGAGGACTTCCTCTGGTGCCTGTACTTGCTCAAAGGCAAGGAGGTCTTCCTCTTTCTTGCCTGCACTTGCTCAAAGGCAAGGAGGACTTCCTCTGGTGCCTACACTTGCTCAAAGGCAAGGAGGACTTCCTCTGTTGCCTGCACTTGCTCAAAGGCAAGGAGGACTTCCTCTGTTGCCTGCACTTGCTCAAAGGCAAGAGGACTTCCTCTGTTGCCTACACTTGCTCAAAGGCAAGGAGGTCTTCCTCTTTCTCGCCTGCACTTGCTCAAAGGCAAGGAGGACTTCCTCTATTGCCTGCACTTGCTCAAAGGCAAGGAGGTCTTCCTCTGTTGCCTCAACCTTGCTGTAGAAAGCGGAGGAAGAGGACTTTCGCTCTTGCCCCAACCTTGCTGTATAAAGCAGAGGAAGAGGACTTTCTCATGGGTGCACGCTCCCAGGGGGGCGCCAGGCGTGGCTGTCTAAGCGCACACACCGGGCGCGCCCTGCCTGCATTGCCTCATCACGCGTTCTCTGTAACATCCCGCCAAAATACTATTCATATTTATATAATGAAAATAAAGGTGACAAATAGATTGAAGAGAACCAAATTATATATATGTAATGAAGTTTTCTCCTCACAGGGAGTTTAATACATAATCGGTCAAATTTTCCAAAAAACTTAAACTCAAATAAAATACAGTAAAATAGCAAGACAGGCGATCTCCTATCGGAAGAGACCGATCTCCTATCAGAAGAGGGCGATCTCCTATCAGAAGACAGCAAAAGGGTGATCGCCTAACAGAAGTAGAAACAGGCGATCTCCTTCCGGCGACCACTCACTGAGGAGCTCTGCTTCCTGCAACATCATCTGCTCCCGTGTAAATTATACACAATCATCACAGGTTTAAGAAAGAGCCAAACACAACACCAAAAGAAACACCACAGGGTAAGCTAGACATTTGAGAGAGAGTTTAGATATTATACTTTAAAAATCAAGATGAAACAAATTAAAGACACCCACGTAAACCATCAATTAAAACACATATTGCACAATTCCTCAAAGGTCGTTAGAATCACAAAATTCATCAAGTGTCTATCAATACAATGTTTCTCATTTCACACGTCAGACTTCCACTGACTCATCACACAAGACACTTGACGCTACTTCCGGAATACTCGTGCGTTGAACTTAGCATCCAGAGACATGCACCTGTCATACTTCATTTGCTGTAATGTTTCCACAGCCATGCGCATCAACACAAACTCGTTCTCAATTCATCACTCTCACAGTATGACAGGGTTAATCCATAGAACAGGCCGAGCTCGTTCTTTTTCACACGACTCACCCATTCATATGAACCTCCTTCGACTCTCACCGACTGGATAACTTCCTCTATGTGATTCCATTATCTCAGCAGAGTCAGGATCGCCTCATTCACAGGATACTCACAGATCAATACACTTCATAACCAAATCTCAACACGGTATTTCCTTTCCTGAAAATACTATGTCTTGATCCCACATTCACGACATTCCACACATCCTATAACACTTAAATGAATAATTCCAATCACAACAACAATCATTTCATGGTTCATATTTTCGAATATCACATTTAGATCTCAAACAGCTTCAAAACAACACAAAACAGGGGAGTTCGAAAAACAACGCCAAAACCGGCGATCTCGTTCAAAAACAGAGGATTGTACAATAACAGTTGAAAAAACCGGCGACCACGTCGCCCCCATCATCTTAATCATCGAATATAAGGATTTTCGTTAGCAATAAGGCTAGCTTCCCTTACCTGGACTTGTGCAAACACCAAGAGCTCCAAAACCCACCGAGCTTAAAGGATGCCTTAGCTCTGTTTTAGCGTCTGGTTTGTAGAACTAGCAGAGAACCTCCCAGGTGCTCTAAGGGCAGTCGTCGCTGGTTGCACCGGTGCTTGAGGTTGCCTGAAACGCAGCGCTAAGGAGAGAAAAGAGAGGGATGAAGATGCACTCACTCTTTCACTCTCGAGTCTCTGTAACGTTCTTTACCTCCTCGCAGTGGGCTTTTGAATCCAAGCCTACCTGTCCACGTATGCTGCTGCTGCCACCCCTTCTGCAGGAAAGCCTGAGTGTACTATTTCACTGAACAGTACGGCCACGGTTGTCTCTTGCGCCTGCCAACCACTGCCCTGAACAGTACGACCACTGTTGTCTCTTGTGCATGCCAACCACTGCCCTGAACAGTACGACCGCGAGTGTCTCTTGTGTAACATCCCTCCAGATTACTTTGAAATAAATATAAAATGAAAGTAAAGGTGACAAATAGATTGAAGTGAACAAAATTTTATATAAATAAATAAGTTTCTCCTCACAGGGAGTTTAATACATAACCAGTATATTTTTCCAAAACTTAAACAAAATACAGCCAACTAAATTGAAAACCGGCGATCTCCCTACATAGACCGGCGATCTCCTATCAGAGGACCCAAAACAGCCGATCTGCTACCAGAACAGAAAAACAGGCGATCACCCGATAGAGGCAGAAACAGGCGATCTCCTTCCGGCGACCACTCACTAAGGAGCTCTACTCCCTGGAAGATCATCTGCTCCCGTGTAAAATACACGATCATCATAGTTTTAAGAGAAAACAGCCAGAGAACAATACAAAGAAAAGGGTAAGCTAGATGGTTTAAAAGCTTTTAAATAAATAGCAAACATAAAACTTCACACCATTCATGATCCATAACAATTACAACCATCAACATATCCATTATCCACATACTCGTCAAGTGTCCATTTGCTACTTTCAGTATTCAAGATTCACACGTCAGACTTTCCACTGACCCACAATGCATAGACACATGACACTACTTCCGGATTGACTCGTGCGTTGACTCAGGCCCAGAGATCTGCACCTGTCATACCATACCACTGTGAAATCCACACAGGGTCGCTGTGAAATCCACACAGCCATGCGCATATAATCTCAATGTCATCAACTCTCCCGGTATGACAGGGTGAATTCATATAACAGGCCGAGCTCGTTCCCTCTTGAACAACTCACCCATACGTATGAACCTCCTTCGACTCTCACCAACTGAATAACTTCCTCTATGTGGTTCCATTATCTCAGCAGAGTCAGGATATCTCCTTCTAGACAAGCCCCTAGTCAATACACCTACACACGATCTTACACGGTATTTCCTTTCCTGAAAATACTATGCCTTGATCCCACATTCACAACATTCAAACATCATACCACTCAAATGAATGATTCAAATCACAGCAACAATCATTTCAAAGGTTCAGATTTTCGAGTATTACATGTATTTCACCTTTAAATCTCAAACAGCTTCTAACAACACAAAAACAGGGGAGTTCGAAATCCGTATTTAAAACCGGCGACCACGTCGCCCAACCACATAGAACAGAGCATTGCGAAAAGAAACAGAAAACCGGCGACCACGTCGCCCTCACTCCAGAAACAGCTAATCTATGGCTTGTATTGAAAATGAAGGCTAGCTTCCCTTACCTGGACTTGCGCAAAACACCGAGAACTCCAGAACCCAACGAAGCTTAAAAGATGCTCTCACTCTGTTTTTGCGTCTGGTTTGTAGGACTTGCAGAGAACTTCCCAGGTGCTCTAATGGTAGCCATCGTTCGTCGTACTTTTGGGTGAAGGTGCCTGAGTCGCAGTGTGAAGGAGAGAAAGGAGAAGAAGGGAGGTAAACACACTCTTCCGCTCTTGAACCACTGCAACGTTTCTTTCTCTCAGAAGTGGGTTTTTTTTGCATCTTAAACTAACTTGTCCACAAAAGCCGCTGCCACCACCTACTCTGCAGGGAAGTTTGCGTGTACGCTGCACTGAACAGTACGACTAAGCGTGCCTCTGCGCAGGCTAACACTCTGAGGTCACTATTCTGAACCACCCTTTTTGCCTACGTGTCGCGCGTGCAGGACATTTCATGCTGGGAGCCTGGGTCCCACTTTACTCTGTGTGAAACTCGACGTCGCGCGATAACTTTCCACCGCTGACTCATCCTGGCGAGCGACCGATGTCTCCCTCGCCCTGGAAGACGACCGATGTCTCCCTCGCCCTGGAAGACGACCGATGTCTCCCTCGCCCTGGAAGACGACCGATGTCTCCCTCTGGGGGACGACCGATGTCTATCCCTGGCGACGCTCTCATGCCTCGCGCCCTGGCAATGCCCGCATGCCTCTCGCGCCCTGGCAATGCCCGCATGCCTCGCGCCCTGGCGATGCCCGCATGCCTCTCGCGCCTTGGCAATGCCCGCATGCCTCGCGCCCTGGCGATGCCCGCATGCCTCTCGCCCCCTGGCAATGCCCGCATGCCTCGCGCCCTGGCAACGTCCGCATGCCTCGCGCCCGCGCGATGCCTGCATGCCTCGCGCCCTGGCGCTCATGTGTAGCAGGCGACCGGCGATCATGTACTACTAGGCCATAGCCTTCCAAACTACACTTTCCTTCCTTTTTATTTTAAATAAAATCATACTTAGAATTCATTTAAAATATATCTCTTTTTATTCCAATTCAATTTTACAGGTCCTTACATCTTGCGCATGCCAACATTCTGATGTCACTATTCTGAACCACCCTTTTTGTCTACGTGGCGCGCGTGCAGGACGTGTCATGCTGGGAGTCTGGGTCCCACTTTATCTGTGTGAAACTCGACATCGCGCGATAACCTTCCACCGATGACCGCTCGCGCGATGACTATCCACTGAGGTCTCATACTGGCAAACGACCGATGTCTCTCCCTGGAAGACGACCGATGTCTCTCCCTGGAAGACGACCGATGTCTCTCTCTGGAAGACGACCGGTGTCTATCCCTGGCGACGTCCGCATGCCTCTCGCGACCCGGCGATGCCTGCATGCCTCGCGCCCCGACGACGCCCGCATGCCTCTCGCGCCCCAGCGTTGCCCGCTTGCCTCTCGCGCCCTGGTGACGTCCACATGCCTCGTGCCCTGGCGATGCCCGCATGCCTCTCGCGCCCTGGCGACGTCCACATGCCTCGCGCCCTGGCGATGCCCGCATGCCTCTCGCGCCCTGGCGATCATGTGTAGTAGACGACCGGCGATCTCATAGTCTTCTAAACTACACTTTCCTTCCTTTTTATTTTAAATAAAAGCATACTTAGAATTCATTTAAAATATATCCCTTCTTATTCCAATTCAATTTTTACAGGTCCTTACATTCTCCCCAACAAGAAAAATGTTCGTCCTCGAAAATTGAATTACAAGGAAAAGAGGTATGGATAGGCTTCTCTCATGGGTTCTTCTAACTCCCAAGTTGAATCACCCGATCTCTCATCCCACACCACTTTCACCATGCTGATGGTCTTGCCTCGGAGCTGTTTACTTTGCCTATCGTCAATCCTGACTGGTTTCGCTTCAAAGGACAAGTCATCCCTGATCTGCACATCGTCCACTTCCAGCACATGACTAGGGTCTGCCATGTACTTCCTCAGCTGTGATACGTGAAAGACGTTGTGCAGATTCGCTAAATGGGGAGGTAGGGCGATCTCATAGGCCACTGGACCAATCCTTCTTAAGATCTGATATGGTCCCACGAACTTAGGGGACAACTTCTTTGATCTGATCGCCCGTCCTACACCCTTGGTTGGTGTCACTCTCATGAACACATGGTCTCCAGCAGCAAACTCCAAAGGTTTTCTCCTTTGATCTGCATAGGATTTCTGCCTACTTTGAGAAGCTTTCATTCTGTCTTGTATCTGTTGCACCTTCTCGGTCGTCTGCTGAATCAACTCTGGTCCAACCAATACTGCTTCGCCTTCCTGGTACCAACATAAGGGAGTTCTGCATTTCCTCCCATACAGGGCTTCATATGGCGCTATCCCTATGCTGGCGTGATAACTGTTATTATAGGTGAACTCCACCAACGGCAACACCTCATCCCAACTTCCCAACTGATCCAAGACACACGTCTTCAGTAGATCTTCTAAGGACTGGATCGTTCTCTCTGACTGTCCATCTGTTTGAGGATGATATGCTGAGCTCATTCTCAACTTAGTTCCCAAGCAATCTTGTAAAGTCTGCCAAAACCGTGAAGTGAACCTAGGATCTCTATCCGAAACAATGCTGGAAGGCACTCCATGCAACCTCACTATTTCTTTGATGTACAACTGTGCCAACTTGGTCATAGGCATCCTCATATTCATTGGGAGAAAGTGGGCACTCTTCGTCAGCCGATCAGTGATGACCCATATTGCATCATGACCCTTTACCGATCTGGGTAAATGGGTAACAAAATCCATGGCAATGCTGTCCCATTTCCACTCAGGGATATCCAATGGTTGTAACAACCCGCCAGGTCTTTGATGTTCTACCTTTGCCTTCTGACACGTCAAACAGGTAGTAACATACTGGGCGATGTCTCTCTTCATGCCCGACCACCAAAATGACTCCTTCAAGTCATGGTACATCTTGTTCATGCCTGGATGTAGGCTAAGGCGACTCTTGTGACCTTCCTCTAGGATCATCTTCTTCAACTCTTCATTTGCAGGTATGCAAATTCTGTCCTCAAATCTCAAGATCCCATCATCGCCCATCACAAAGCCTTTAGCCTGGTCGGTCCCTAGTGACTCCACGGTACGCTTCAGACTAGGGTCCTCCAACTGCTTGTCCTTTATCACTCCAAGGAAGTCATTAGTTATAGCCAGCTTACTACAACTAATGTGATTTACATGAAATTCTACCCCAAGGTTTAAGTCTCTGAATTGCTCGATCAGTTTCTGCTCTTCCATCATCATGGTGGCTACTTGTATTGATTTCCTACTCAAGGCATCTGCCACTACATTGGCCTTCCCTGGATGATACATGAGTTGAAAATCGTAGTCCTTTAAAAACTCCATCCACCTTCTTTGCCTCATGTTTAGATCCTTCTGATCGAACAGGTATTTCAGGCTCTTATGGTCACTGAACACCTGGAACCGAGCTCCATATAAATAGTGCCTCCAGATCTTCAAGGCAAACACCACAGCCGCCAGCTCCAAATCATGCGTAGGGTAGTTCCTCTCATGAACCTTGAGTTGCCTTGAAGCATATGCAACCACTCTTTTCTCTTGCATCAAAACACATCCCAGACCCTGATGTGAAGCATCACAGTAGACCTCAAAAGGTCTTCCTACCTCTGGGATCACCAGCACTGGAGCACTAGTCAACCTTTCCTTTAGTTCCTTGAAGCTCTGCTCACATCGGTCGGTCCAAGCAAAAGGTTGTTCCTTGCGGGTCAGCTGTGTTAAAGGGGCCACTACCTTGGAAAAGTCCTCAATAAACTGCCGATAGTAGCCAGCTAGGCCCACAAAACTCCTTATCTCAGTGACTGTCTTAGGACGTTCCCATTGAAGCACTGCCTCCACTTTGGCTGGATCCACCGAGATCCCTTGGGCAGATATCACGTGTCCTAAGAAGTTGACTTCCTTCAGCCAGAACTCACACTTAGAGAACTTGGCATAGAGTTGCTTCTCCCTCAGAATCTCCAACACTGTTCTCAGATGTTCTTCATGTTCTCCCTCGGTCCTTGAATAAATGAGTATGTCATCTATGAAGACTACCACAAACTTATCCAAGAAAGGGCGAAAAATCCTATTCATGTAGTCCATGAACAGAGCTGGAGCATTTGTGACTCCAAACGGCATCACCACATACTCATAATGCCCATACCGAGACCTAAAAGCTGTCTTTTGAACATCTTCAGCTTTTACCAAAATTTGGTGGTACCCCGATCTCAGGTCAATCTTGGAGAACACCGAGGCCCCATGTATTTGATCCATCAAATCATCAATCCTAGGAAGGGGGTACTTGTTCTTGATGGTCAACTTGTTCAACTGCCTGTAATCTATACACAGCCGAGACCCTCCATCTTTCTTCTTAACTAGGAGCACTGGAGCCCCCCATGGAGATACACTGGGTCTGATGAATTGTTTCTCCAACAATTCTTCCACTTGCTTCTTTAATTCTGCCAACTCGGCTGGTGCCATCCTGTAAGGTGCCATTGACACTGGTCCAGCTCCAGGTACCAAATCAATGGAGAATTCCACTTCTCTCTTAGGGGGTAACCCAGGTACTTCTTCTGGAAATACATCCGTGAAATCTTTCACCACATGTATCCTGCTTACGTCCCCTTCATTCTTCACCTCCAACCGAGCTAAGATCATGAAGCACCTCGCCCCTTCTTCCAACACCGACCGCCCTCGCTGAGCTGATATCACCTCTGGCTCTTGAAGATCTGGAAACGCTATCTTCTGATTACCGCAGTCTATGAGAACGTGATTGGCAGCTAGCCAATCCATTCCAAGGATAACATCCAGGTCCTGAAGAGGTAGGCAGATCAAGTTCACTTTGAATCTGCGTCCCTCTACTATCACTGGACATTCAGGGCAAACTGTAGAGGTCAACACCTGTCCTGACGCAGGTGTAGAGACCAACAGTTCGAAAGGTAACTCCTTCACTAGAAGGCCCAACTCGGCTACACACAGGCTTGACACAAAGGAGTGTGTCGCTCCAGAATCAAACAAGGCTTTTACGCCTCTACCAGCTATAAAACAAACACCTTGCACGAGGTTACCTGACTGAGACGCTTCTGCTCCTGACATGGCAAACACTCTCCCTGTTGCCTGAGATCTGCTGCCTTCATTTCTCAACTGCTGAGAACCGCTGGGTTGAGTCGCACCATTCCTGCTTGGGCAACCCCTAGAAATGTGCCCCATCTTTTGGCACGTGAAGCATTTGGGTTTCCAAGGTTGTTGCTGCTGAAACTGGGGTAACGCTACTCCCACCCGACGTGGTGGAGGTCTCGCATAAGGCTTGCTTTGTGGGTGCTGTACCTTAGCCTTCCCACTGGAAGAACTCCCTGGGTGTGACCTGATCACCCAAGAATCACCCTTTTCCAGGGTCTCCACCATCTTCGCCTTCTCTACCAAGGCGTGAAATTCCCTGATGCACATCGGGGCTATGGTCCTCTTCAGCCCATGCTTCAGCCCCTCTTCGAACTTCCTACACCTCCAGGCCTCAGAGGTCGCCTGGGTGTAGAATCGGGCGAGATACTCAAACCGAGCAGCATAAGCATTCACTGACATCTCCCCCTGCTCCAATCTGAGGAATTCAGCTTCCCTCGCAAACCTTGCGCTATCTGGGAAATATTTCTCCAGGAACCTCACCCTGAAGCCCTCCCAGTCCAACACATCCTCTCGGGCCTCCATCATCTGCTGAGCTCCCATCCACCAGAACTCAGCTTCTCCAGACAGCAAAAAGGTGGCGAACACCAACTTCTTCTCTTCAGGGCAGGAGGTCGCCCTAAAGATTTTCTCCAACTCTCTGACCCACTGATCTGCCTGATCAGGGGTAGCATTCCCACTAAACTTGGGTGGGTTGTGCCTCATGAACTCAGTCAGTCCCATCTGTTCTTGAGGCTGACCGACGTGGGAATTTGTTTCAGCCGACCGAGCAGTTTCCCAGTGGTGCATTGTAGCTTGATGGTTCTGAGCCATCGCTGCATTCTGTTGTTGGATGGCAGTTACCATCATCTCGATAGCCTTGGCAATCTGGCTCATCTCCGAAGAAGGTTGGGGAGGGGTAGAAGGCCTACGTGCCATCTCTCTTCGTTTCAGACTTGAAACTACAGGTTTCTATATTCCCTACAACTACAAGAATGAGATCGATAAGAAATCAATTCATTCAGGAGGTAACATCTTGACCTTACAAAGGTCAGCATCTCAAAGTCATCAAGAATTTGAGCTCATCAACAGAATCATAATGCTTTTAAACTTAAGCAAAACACCAGAACAGCTACTGGTATACAACCATCAATCCAAACAACCACTTTCAATCAATTACAAAAACACTCAATAAAATGACATAAATCACACCAGAATTCAATGTATGCTAAACATCAAACCTTTGGAATTAAGATTGAGAATCATCTCGATCCAGTTATGAGTGTGCACCCTCACCACTTTATCAAGACCCTCACATTCTTAGTAATAAGATTTTCAGTTAGGGCATATATTCACTAAAGCACACACAAAATTTCAATACAAAAACGTTTGAAAACCTTTCACTATAGTTGTTATTTAAAACTCAAATACATTTTATGAGCAGAAGAAACACAATGGATCCACAGCCCTCAGGTCATCCTAAGGACGAACTGCTCTGATACCATTAATGTAACATCCCGCCAAAATACTATTCATATTTATATAATGAAAATAAAGGTGACAAATAGATTGAAGAGAACCAAATTATATATATGTAATGAAGTTTTCTCCTCACAGGGAGTTTAATACATAATCGGTCAAATTTTCCAAAAAACTTAAACTCAAATAAAATACAGTAAAATAGCAAGACAGGCGATCTCCTATCGGAAGAGACCGATCTCCTATCAGAAGAGGGCGATCTCCTATCAGAAGACAGCAAAAGGGTGATCGCCTAACAGAAGTAGAAACAGGCGATCTCCTTCCGGCGACCACTCACTGAGGAGCTCTGCTTCCTGCAACATCATCTGCTCCCGTGTAAATTATACACAATCATCACAGGTTTAAGAAAGAGCCAAACACAACACCAAAAGAAACACCACAGGGTAAGCTAGACATTTGAGAGAGAGTTTAGATATTATACTTTAAAAATCAAGATGAAACAAATTAAAGACACCCACGTAAACCATCAATTAAAACACATATTGCACAATTCCTCAAAGGTCGTTAGAATCACAAAATTCATCAAGTGTCTATCAATACAATGTTTCTCATTTCACACGTCAGACTTCCACTGACTCATCACACAAGACACTTGACACTACTTCCGGAATACTCGTGCGTTGAACTTAGCATCCAGAGACATGCACCTGTCATACTTCATTTGCTGTAATGTTTCCACAGCCATGCGCATCAACACAAACTCGTTCTCAATTCATCACTCTCACAGTATGACAGGGTTAATCCATAGAACAGGCTGAGCTCGTTCTTTTTCACACGACTCACCCATTCATATGAACCTCCTTCGACTCTCACCGACTGGATAACTTCCTCTATGTGATTCCATTATCTCAGCAGAGTCAGGATCGCCTCATTCACAGGATACTCACAGATCAATACACTTCATAACCAAATCTCAACACGGTATTTCCTTTCCTGAAAATACTATGTCTTGATCCCACATTCACGACATTCCACACATCCTATAACACTTAAATGAATAATTCCAATCACAACAACAATCATTTCATGGTTCATATTTTCGAATATCACATTTAGATCTCAAACAGCTTCAAAACAACACAAAACAGGGGAGTTCGAAAAACAACGCCAAAACCGGCGATCTCGTTCAAAAACAGAGGATTGTACAATAACAGTTGAAAAAACCGGCGACCACGTCGCCCCCATCATCTTAATCATCGAATATAAGGATTTTCGTTAGCAATAAGGCTAGCTTCCCTTACCTGGACTTGTGCAAACACCAAGAGCTCCAAAACCCACCGAGCTTAAAGGATGCCTTAGCTCTGTTTTAGCGTCTGGTTTGTAGAACTAGCAGAGAACCTCCCAGGTGCTCTAAGGGCAGTCGTCGCTGGTTGCACCGGTGCTTGAGGTTGCCTGAAACGCAGCGCTAAGGAGAGAAAAGAGAGGGATGAAGATGCACTCACTCTTTCACTCTCGAGTCTCTGTAACGTTCTTTACCTCCTCGCAGTGGGCTTTTGAATCCAAGCCTACCTGTCCACGTATGCTGCTGCTGCCACCCCTTCTGCAGGAAAGCCTGAGTGTACTATTTCACTGAACAGTACGGCCACGGTTGTCTCTTGCGCCTGCCAACCACTTCCCTGAACAGTACGACCACTGTTGTCTCTTGTGCAAGCCAACCACTGCCCTGAACAGTACGACCGCGAGTGTCTCTTGCGCATGCCAACATTCTGATGTCACTATTCTGAACCACCCTTTTTGTCTACGTGGCGCACGTGCAGGACGTGTCATGCTGGGAGTCTGGGTCCCACTTTATCTGTGTGAAACTCGACATCGCGCGATAACCTTCCACCGATGACCGCTCGCGCGATGACTATCCACTGAGGTCTCATACTGGCAAACGACCGATGTCTCTCCCTGGAAGACGACCGATGTCTCTCCCTGGAAGACGACCGATGTCTCTCTCTGGAAGACGACCGATGTCTATCCCTGGCGACGCCCGCATGCCTCTCGCGACCCGGCGATGCCTGCATGCCTCGCGCCCCGACGACGCCCGCATGCCTCTCGCGCCCCAGCGTTGCCCGCATGCCTCTCGTGCCCTGGTGACGTCCACATGCCTCGTGCCCTGGCGATGCCCGCATGCCTCTCGCGCCCTGGCGACGTCCACATGCCTCGCGCCCTGGCGATGCCCGCATGCCTCTCGCGCCCTGGCGATCATGTGTAGTAGACGACCGGCGATCTCATAGTCTTCTAAACTACACTTTCCTTCCTTTTTATTTTAAATAAAAGCATACTTAGAATTCATTTAAAATATATCCCTTTTTATTCCAATTCAATTTTTACAGGTCCTTACATTCTCCGCACGTCCCGACCGGCGAGGAGCTCTTCTTCTAGAATCATGCGAGGTGCATGCTTAACGCTCTCGCTGGGAACTTGGGTCCCAGCTTAACACGTGTTAGCAAGACCCCGATGACCATGCACCGACCGAGTGCTCACTCCCTACATGCACCGACGGCTGATCGCGGTCTGCATGCACTGATGGCTGATCGCGCTCTACATCCAAGCGCTTATCTAGGGGCTGATCTGCGGGTGGTGGCCACTCGGTAACTGACCACCGATCACCTAGACTTGCACCTGGGGCAAGGAGAACTTTAAATTGGGACCACTCGCACACTTTGTGTACTGAAAATCTTTTATTGGGTGGCATCGTTAAAAAGAGTGCCCCCTGATCTGCTCAACTGTTTAATACACTAAGTGTGTGTACAGCGCGATAGCGCATCTACTTTACAGCTTAACCAAAGTAAGAAACAAGCGTGTAGCATTCTACATCCTGGGAATAGCTGCTCCATCCAGAGTCTCCAACCGACAAGCTCCATTCTCCAACGTCTCAACCACTCTGGATGGGTCTCCTTTACCCGGCGATGATCGCCCTGGCGATGCACACACGTGGGGCGATCAGGCCTTCCGCTCCAGCTCTGGGAGCCCCCCTAGTGTAGCCTCTTCCATCACCTCACCTCCCCAAATACAGGGAGTTCATGCTGCTGGTCGCCTGCCTGGGACCCCGAAGCGCGATCACCTTGTGCCTTCTGCAGGTAATCGGTCAGGAACCCTGTCTTCACCAACTCAGCAAGCTGACACCCCAACGCCAGGCAGGTACGGAGTGTATGTCCATAAGCTTGATGGAATTCACACCACTCATCCTTCCTCCCTCCAAGTACCCTGTCGGTTTTCTCTGGCACATGGAGTCTTGCTGCCACAGCAGGGATGGCGATCAGCTCCGCCAAACTTATCATGAAATCATACCTGGGGGGTGCGTTGCTTGCACGCCCCCTGGTCTGGTCCTTCCTGGGTGCATAAGGGCGCGACCTTCCCTGCTCCTTCCTCCCTTCCTTGATCTCATGCACCCGCGCCTGCTGCTGCTGATTCCCCTGACCTCCACGTGGCTTCGACGGTGCAGCACTTCCTCTCTTCTCAGAGACCTCTGTCTCTGCTACTATGTATGCCACCGCGCGTCGCCGTATCTCGGTGAAGGTGGCAGGGTGGCTCCTGATGAGCGATTCACTGAAAGGACTAGGGAGGACACCTCTCTTGAACGCATGCACCAGCATGTCCTCATCCTTGACGGGCAATCTCACCACCTGCACCCCAAAGCGATTGAGGTAGTCCTTCAACGGCTCCCCCTGATACTGGCGCACGTCAAACAGGTCGTAGGACACCACTGGCGCAGGTCGGTTAATGATGTACTACTCCGTGAACAGCTTCGCAAACTGATGGAAGGAAGTGACGTGGCCCTCTGGCAGGTTCACGAACCACTCCATAGCCACTCCGCTCAATGTACTCATGAACATCTTGCAGTACACAGCATCTGAACCTCCAGTCAGCATCATCTGAGTGTGGAAGGCGGTCAGGTGTGCTTCTGGATCTTCCACCCCCGTGAACGACGCTTTCAGTCCCACCAGATTGGGAGGCACCACCGTGTTCATGATCTCGGGGGAGAAAGGCGTAGGGAATACTCTAGGAGGCGATTGCGGCGTCGACGTCCTCTCTTCAACTGCGCGCTCCTTCTGCGCCTGCAATTCCCTACGCAGCTCTTCATTCATACGGCTCAACTCTTTGTTTCTTCTCTGCGATGCAGTCAGCTCTGCACGCATTTTCTCTTGCTCAGCTCTCGATTCCGCGACGCTATCTTGCAGCGCGCGCATCATCTCCACTGCCTGCGCCATGGTAACAGCTCCTTCTTCAGCAGATGGCGCAGGTGAGGTTTTCCTGGTTCTTCTTCTCATCTTCTCAACACTTCGACGTAACTTCACTTTGACGAAATGATCAAGAAGCTCCAAGAAACTTCAAGAAACCTCAAGAAACTTCAAGAACTGCAACGTGGATGGGAACAAAATTCACACGGGCCCCACGGTGGGCGCCAAATGATCCTGCCGCTTGACTCGAACGTGGAGGATTGCCTCGTCACTCCTTCGTCTAGCCTTCTGTTCTGCAGGAACGCTCCAAGAACCACCGCCGGAACTCCAAACGCTGCCTGCAAAACACACAGACGGCGCCTCTGGCGGCCGTTGCAGCTCCGACGCTCAAGTCAGGCAACAGGAACACCAAAACTATATCTGAATCTCTCTGTGAGACTCGTGTGTAACTGAAACTCTCAAATGTGTAAGCTGTAAGAATATGTAAAAACCTCCCCTCAATTTCGTTAAGAGTTTCGTATATATACCTGAGTCTTTCTCTCTCCTGACGGTTATTCCTCTTGACACGTGGATAACATCTGGTCATACACGTGTCACCATCTGGAGTATCTGCAGCTGAAACGTTACTTCCACTGTGCCCCTGCGACTAAGTTATCCACACAGGGAGTAGCTTAGTACACAGGCTACTCTGGGCGCAACCTTAACATGGCGAGCTGGTTAACACTGGGCATCGCAGCTCACACTACACATGGTGGCTGTAACATCCCGCCAAATTACTTTGAAAATAAATATAAAATGAAAATAAAGGTGACAAATAGATTGAAGTGAGCAAATTCTTTATATAAAATAAATAAGTTTCTCCTCGCAGGGAGTTTAATACAAACGATCACTTCTTCATTAAAAACGTAAACGAAATACAATACAAAAGACCGATAGGCGATCTCCTGGCAAAAAGGGCGATCTCCTATAAGAAGGGCGATCTCCTATAAGAAGGGCGATCTCCTTTCCCAAAGGCGATCTCCTATTATAAAGCAGCAAGAGGGGCGATCACCCAACAGAAAAGAAAACAGGCGATCTCCTTCCAGCGACAATTTTCTAAAGAGCTCTACTTCCTGCAACATCATCTGCTCCCGTGTAAATTATACACGATCATTACAGGTTTAAGAAAAGGCCACAATACAACAGAAAAACACAGGGTAAGCTAGACATTTAAAAAGAGTTAGATAGGAAACTTAAAATCATAAAGATGAAACAAATCAAAATCACCCACGTAACAACTATCAGTTCCTCGTTCCCTTCATATGACCACCAAGAAATCATACAGTTCACAATATTTTCCAGAGTCATTCATTTTCACGTAAAGCATCAAGTGTCTAACAAATTTCAATGTTCCTCATTCACACGTCAGACTTCTACTGACTCATCACACAAGACACTTGACACTACTTCCGGATTTACTCGTGCGTTGACTCAGGCCCAGAGATTTGCACCTGTCATACCATACCCCTGTGAAATCCACACAGGGTCGCTGTGAATCCACACAGCTATGCGCATAAAATAATCTCAGTACCATCACCATCCAAGCATGACAGGGTTAATCCACACAATAGGTTGAGCTCGTTCCCTTTTGAACAACTCACCCATACGTATGAACCTCCTTCGACTCTCCACAACTGAATAACTTCATCTACGTGATTCCATTATATCAGCAGAGTCAGGATATCTCCTTCTAGACAAGCCCCAGGTCAATACACATTACATACGATCTTACACGGTATTTTCTTTCCTGAAAATACTATGCTTTGATCTCACATTCACAGCATTCAAGACATTCATTCCACTCAAATAAATGATTCAATCACAGCAACAATCATTTCAAAGGTTCAGATTTTCGAATATCACATTTAAGCCTCAAACAGTTTCAAAGCAACACCAAAAACAGGGAGTTCGTAAAACAGCGCCAAAACCGGCGACCTGGTTCAAAACGGGGTATTTTCGAAGTCTGCACATAAAACCGGCGACCACGTCGCCCAAACACATGAAACAGAGCATTTACGAAGATGAAAACGAAACCGGCGACCACGTCGCCCTTACTTCAGAAATAGCTAAACTATGGCTTGTATTGAAAATGAAGTCTAGCTTCCCTTACCTGGACTTGCGCAAACACCTAGAGTTCCGAAACCCAACAAAACTTGAAGAACGCCTTGGCTCTGTTTTTGCGCCTGGTTGAAGGACTTGCAGAGAACTGCCCAGGTGCTCTAATGGTGGCTGTCGCTCGTCGTACTCTCGTGTGAAGGTGCTAGGATCGCAGCGCGAAGGAGGCAACTGGAGGAGAAGGGAGGTAACTCACTCTTTCTCTCTTTGAAGGCTGCGACGTTTCTTGTTTCTCTCAGCAGTGGGTCTCTGCATCTTAAACCAACTCACCCATCAAAAGCAGCTGCCACACCCACTCTGCAGAGAAGTCTGAGAACCACTGCCCTGAACAGTACGACCACCGTTGTCTCTGGTGCATGCCAACCACTGCTCTGAACAGTACTGCCACTGGTGTCGCTTGTGCATGCCAGCCACTGCTCTGAACAATACGACCGCGAGTGTCTCCTACGCATGCCAACATTCTGATGTCACCACTCTGAATCATCCTTTTTGCCTACGTGGCGCGCGTGCAGGACGTCTCATGCTGAGAGTCTGGGTCCCACTTTATCTGTGTGAGGCTCGCCATCGCGACAACTTTCCAACGCTGACTCATCCTGGCGAACGACCGATGTCTCCTTCGCCCTGGAAGACGACCGATGTCTTCCTCTGGGAGACGACCGATGTCCTTCCTCTGGGAGACGACCGATGTCTTCCTCTGGGAGACGACCGATGTCTTCCTCTGGAAGACGACCGATGTCTTCCCTGGCGACGCCCTCATAACTCTCGCGCCTTGGCCACGTCCACATGCCTCGCGCCCTGGCAATGCCCGCATGCCTCTCGTGCCCGCGCGATGCCCGCATGCCTCGCGCCCGCGCGATGCCTGCATACCTCGCGCCCTGGCGACGTCTTCGCGCCCTGGCGACGTCCTCGCGCCCTGGCGACGTCCTCGCGCCCTGGCGATCTCATACCCTTCTAAACTTAACTTTTCTTCCTTTTTATTTTAAGTAAAACATACACAGAATTCCTTTAAAATATAACCCCTTTTTATTCCAATACAATTTTCTGGGTCCTTACAGTGGCAGATATGCCACTTATCCTCTGTACTTAGACCATACAACAAGTGCTTGCCAAGTCTTCTCAAACACCCGGCGATGTGCTCTTTCGGCGACTTGTTGACCACCTGATCTCCTAACCTTAACACACGGCGATCATGTGCAATCCAGGCGATTACTGATCCATACCGGCGATGAGCGATTACTCATCCTCAAGGCGATAGGCGATTACCATTCTGAGTGATCGCCTCCCTGATTCGCCTGCTATCCTCTACCACGTGTTACCCTGTGAATGGTCCACGTGGTCAACTGCTGCTGATGTCATCGACTACCGATGACCGACCGGATCAGAAACAACAAAATAAAAAATAAAAAATGAAAATAAAACAAAAAGAGAAATAGAAAAAATAAAAATAAAAATAATGACAGAATCAATAATTAAAAATAAAAATAAAATAAGATAAGATATGTCAAATCAAAATAAGATATAAGGACACAAAATAAAATAAGGTAAAATAAGATAATATTGAATAAGATGAATATTAGATTATTTTTAGTATGACCACTGTAATAAATAAATAAAAACTAATTAAATAAAATGAACAAAATAAAACACACTTAGATATGTAGGAAAAAATATGTAGACAAATGAAGAATGTAGAAAACAAATTCACAGATAACTAGATTGTTTAAAAGATTCCAGTATAGATCGTTTAATACAATGATAGATCGTTAAACACCAAAGAGATGATAGTATATACAAGATTAGGTGACCCCAAGTTGTCTCCCAACGAATCCAATAGTGAATCCAATGAAACGATGTTCAAAACCTACCTGTAAGTAATAAAAATTAGCAATAACAGTAAAGTAAAGGGGGGTTGTGATTGTTCAATAGGAAAATATAAAATATGATTAAAAATGTTAGAGAACGCAGGTTGAGCCCCAAATTTATTCACCATGAATTCCTCGTTGATTTTCCTAAGATTATCATTCTTTAATACTCACATAGATGTCAAACTTAATCAAGCAAGCGTCAATCAAATTCAACAAAATGTTGTCAGCAAAACAAGTGTCTACTGATGCATTCAGTATCTCACTAGTTCCAATGTATACTTGTAAGATGTTTATGTTCTACCTCTCTATCTAAGCAAACTAGTCAAGAAATTTAATTAAAGAAAAGAATTGAGTTCTCATCAAGCGTTCAAAAGCAAAACTGAACCCCATAACTGTAAAGAAAAAACTGAAGTCCAAAACAAAATTGTACAAAAAATTGAAGAACAAAACTTTATTAAACATAATCTCATAATTTAATGGGAAATCACAAGGGAATCAACCCAAAGAGGTTTAGCCTTCCATGTGGAGGAAAAAACAAGAAAAATACAAAAGAAAATAAAACTAAGTCTAGAACATGTTTGCAGATATGAAACTCAATAAAAAAAAACTCTCCTCATTCTTTCTCCGAAGTCACTTTTATAATTGATCCGGTCGGTCATCGGTAGTCGATGACATCAGCAGCAGTTGACCACGTGGACCATTCACAGAGTAACACGTGGTAGAGGAAAGCAGGCGAAGCAGAGAGGCGATCACTCAGAATGATAATCGCCTGTCGCCTGTGATGTTGAGTAATCGCCTATCGCCTTGAGGTGAGTAATCGCCTATCGGCTGAGGATGAGTAATCGGTCATCGCCGGTATGGATGAGTAATCGCCCAGATTGCACATGATCGCCATGTGTTAAGGTTAGGAGATCAGGTGGTCAGCAAGTCGCCGAAAGAGCACATCGCCGGGTGTTTGAGAAGACTTGGCAAGCACTTGTTGTATGGTCTAAGTACAGAGGATAAGTGGCATATCTGCCACCATGTGTAGTGCGAGCTGCAATGCCCAGAGTAGCCTGCGTACTAAGCTACACCCTGTGTGGATAACTTAGTCGCAGGGGCACAGTGGAAGTAACGTTTCAGCTGCAGACACTCCAGATGATGACACATGTACGACCAGATGTTATCCACGTGTCAGGAGGAATAACCGTCAGGAGAGAGAAAGACTCAGGTATATATACAAACTCTTAACGAAATTAGAGGGGGGGTTTTTCAGATTCTCATAGCTCACACATCTGAGAGTTTCAGTCACACACGGGTCTCACAGAGAGATTCAGATATAGTTTTGGTGTTCTTGTTGCCTGACTTGAGCGTCGGAGCTACAACGGCCGCTAGAGGCGCCATCTGTGTGTTTTGCAGGCAGCGTTTGGAGTTCCGGCGGTGGTTCTTGGAGCGTTCCTGCAGAACAGAGGGCTAGACGAAGGAGTGACAAGGCAGTCCTCCACGTTCGAGTCAAGCGGCAGGAACATTAGGCGCCCACCGTGGGGCCCGTGTAAATCTGGTTGCCATCCACGTCACAGTTTCTTGAGGTTTCTTGAAGTTTCTTGGAGCTTCTTAATCATTTCGTCGAGGTTTCTTGAAGTTACGTCGAAGTGCAGAGGAGATGAGTAGAAGAACCAGGCAAACCTCACCTGCGTCATCTGCTGAAGAAGGAGCTGTTACCATGGCGCAGGTAGTGGAGATGATGCGCGTGCTGCAAGATAGCGTCGTGGAATCAAGAGTTGAGCAAGAGAGGATGCGTGCAGAGCTGACTGCATCGCAAAGAAGAAACGAAGAGTTGAACCGTATGAATGAAGAGCTGCATAGGGAATTGCAGGCGCAGAAGGAGCGCGCAGCTGAAGAGAGGACATCGACGCCACCGTCGCCTCCGCGAGCATTCCCTATGCCTTTCTCCCCCGAAATCATGAACACGGTGGTGCCTCCCAATCTGGTGGGACTGAAAGCGTCATTCACGGGGGCGGAAGATCCAGAAGCACACCTGACAGCCTTCCACACTCAGATGATGCTGACTGGAGGTTCAGATGCTGTGTACTGCAAGATGTTCATGAGCACGCTGAGCGGAGTGGCTATAGAGTGGTTCGTGAGCCTGCTAGAGGGCCACGTCACTTCCTTCCATCAGTTCGCGAAGCTGTTCACGGAGCAGTACATCATTAACCGACCTGCGCCAGTAGTGTCCTACAACCTATTTGACGTGCGCCAGTATCAGGGGGAGCCGTTGAGGGACTACCTCAATCGCTTTGGGGCGCAGGTGGTGAGATTGCCCAGCAAGGACGAGGACATGCTGGTGCATGCGTTCAAGAGAGGTGTCCTCCCTGGTCCTTTCAGTGAATCGCTCATCAGGAGCCACCCTGCCACCTTCACCGAGATACGACGACGTGCGGTGGCACACATAGTAGCAGAGACCGAGGTCTCTGAGAAGAGAGGAAGTGCTGCACCGTCGAAGCCACGTGGAGGTCAGGGGAATCAGTAGCAACAGGCGCGGGTGCATGAGGTCAGGGAAGGGAGGAAGGAGCAGAGAAGGTTTCGCCCTTATGCACCGAGGAAGGACCAGACCAGGGGGCGTGCAAGCAACGCACCCCCCAGGTATGATTTCATGATAGGTTTGGCGGAGCTGATCGCCATCCCTGCTGTGGCAGCAAGACTCCATGTGCCAGAGAAAACCGATAGGGTACTTGGAGGGAGGAAGGATGAGTGGTGTGAATTCCATCAAGCTTATGGACATACACTCCGTAACTGCCTGGTGTTGGGTGTAACATCCCGCAAAATAAAACCATACATACATGTATAATGAAAATAAAGGTAAACAAATAATATTGAAGAGTACATGATATTATATATATAAGAAATGAAGTTGCTCCTCTTAGGGAGTTAAATACATAACCAGGTCAAATGTTTTCAAAATTTAAAACGAAATTCAACCAAATACAACAAGACCGGCGATCTCCATTCATGAACCGGCGATCTGTAACAGAAGGCCCAAAACAGCCGATCTTCTATTAGGACTGAAAAACAGGCGATCACCCGATGGAGGCATAAACAGGCGATCACCCGATAGAGACGGAAACAGGCGATCTCCTTCCGGCGACCACTCACTGAGGAGCTCTACTCCCTGGAAGATCATCTGCTCCCGTGTAAAATACACGATCATCACAGTTTTTAAGAGAAAACAGCCACAGAGCAATACAAAATAAAGGGTAAGCTAGATATTTTTAAAGAGAATTTAGATATGAAACTTTAAAATCAAGATAAAACAAATTCCAGATACCCGCGTAAAACTATCAATTTCTCATTCATATCACACAGCCATCAAGAAATCACATATTTCCCAATTTCCTCAAGAGTCGTTCAGTTCACATACTTCCATCAAGTGTCTATCAATTTTCAATGTTTCTCATTTCTCACGTCAGACTTCCACTGACTCATCACACATGACACTTGACACTACTTCCGGAAGACTCATGCATTGAACTTAGCATCCAGAGACCTGCACCTGTCATACTTCATTGCTGTAAAGTTCCCACAGCTGTGCACATAACCATAATCTCAATATCATCACTTTCACCGTATGACAGGGTTAATTCATACAACGGGCCGAGCTCGTTCCCACTTGAACAACTCACCCATACGTATGAACCTCCTTCGACTCTCAACGCCTGAATAACTTCCTCTATATGATTCCATTATCTCAGCAGAGTCAGGATCGCCTCATTCACAGGATACTCACAGATCAAGACACTTCATAACCAAATCTCAACACGGTATTTCCTTTCCTGAAAATACTATGTCTTGATCCCACATTCACGACATTCAAAACATCACACAACACTTAAAGGAATGATTTCAATCACAGCAAAACTCACTCCAAGGTCTTTATTTTCGAATATCTCATTTAAATCTCAAACAGTTTCAAAGCAACATCAAAAACAGGGAGTTCGTAAAACAGCGCCAAAACCGGCGATCTGGTTCAAAAACAAGGTATTTCGAAGTCTGCATTTAAAACCGGCGACCACGTCGCCCAAACACATAGAAACAGAGCATCACTGAAAAAGGACTTAAAACCGGCGACCACGTCGCCCCACACATAG
Organism: Phaseolus lunatus; assembly: GCA_013389735.1. Classification (NCBI taxonomy): domain Eukaryota; kingdom Viridiplantae; phylum Streptophyta; class Magnoliopsida; order Fabales; family Fabaceae; genus Phaseolus; species Phaseolus lunatus. Next base: position 36,073,482 of record CM023864.1, on the reverse strand, counting down.
AACAGAGCTTCACGAAAATGAAAATGAAAACCGGCGACCACGTCGCCCTCACTTCAGAAATAGCTAAACTATGGCTTGTATTGAAAATGAAGTCTAGCTTCCCTTACCTGGACTTGCGCAAAACACCAAGAGCTCCGAAACCCAACGAAGCTTGAACAACGCCTTGGCTCTGTTTTTGGGTCTGGTTGAAGGACTTGCAGAGAACCTCCCAGGTGTTCCAATGGTGGTCGTCGTTCGTCGTACTCTTGTGTGAAGGTGTTAGAATCGCAGTGCGAAGGAGAGAAAGGAGAAGGAGCCAACGCTAACTCTCTAAATCACTTTCTAATCACCCCACGTCTCTTACCTCTCAGGGGTGAGTTTAAATCTAAGCCAACTTGCCCAGGAATGCCGCTGCCTCCACCCACTCTGCAGGAAAGGTTGCGTGTACGCTTCCCTGAACAGTACGACTACGCATGCCTCTGCGCAGGCTAACACTCTGAGGTCACTATTCTGAACCACCCTTTCTGTCTACGTGTCGCGCGTGCAGTACGTCTGATGCTGAGAGCCTGGGTCCCACCTTATCTGCGTGAAACTCGACATCGCGCGATAACCTTCCACCGATGACCTCTCGCGCGATGACTATCCACCGATGACATCTCGCGCGATAACCTTCCACCGATGACCTCTCGCGCGATAACCTTCCACCGATGACCTCTCGCGCGATGACTATCCACCGATGACATCTCGCGCGATGACCTTCCACCGATGGATTATCCTGGAGGACGACCGATGTCTCACCCTGGTGGACCACCGATGTCTCTCCCTGGAAGACGACCGATGTCCACATGCCTCGCGCCCTGGCGATGCCCGCATGTCCCGCGTCTGGCGATGCCCGCATGCCTTGCGCCCTGGCGACGACCGAAGGCATCGTGCCCTGCCGATGCCCGACGACACATCGTCACGCCTTCCCGAAGGTTCTTCATTCCACTATGTTACGTCCCAAGTATCATCTCCACATGACTCGGTGACGTCGGTAGCTTCACATTTCCAAGAGTAGACCACCACCACTCTTCGTGCGCCCATGCATGCAACACTAAGGGCGATCTCTTTTGCTCAAGCATAGAGCTTCGCATGCACAGCGTATCTAAGACTTAACCCACACCTTGATACGCGTGGTTGTTGGAACCCACTCTGGTTGATCCAGTACCTTGACCACATACTGAGTGCACTTTCGGCGATCATGTGCACCATAGGCGGCAGGCGATCATGTGCACCATAGGCGGCAGGCGATCACATAGGAGACTTCTTAGCTACACTTTTCTTCCTTTACTCTTCTTGATCCACATGTCTTCCTCGAGCACATCCACGTGATTACCTCCCGATAAAGTCATCGCACCTGACTACTATGTTACTGCAATGGTAAGACGACCGACCTCTACCAGCTGACCCCAGATCTTGGGCGACGTCCGAGGTCCGACTACTATGAAACTTCGTTTACCAGCTCTTTGTATTTTAAATAATAACATCTTCTGAAATTATTTAAATATAACACTTTCATTCCAATTAAAGTTTCTAGGTCCTTACATTGGGGCGTCAGCTTGCTGAGTTGGTGGAGACAGGATTCCTGACCGATTACCTGCAGAAGGCACAAGGTGATCGCGCTTCGGAGTCCCAGGAAGGCGACCAGTAGCATGAACTCCCTGTGTTTGGGGAGGTGAGGTGATGGAAGAGGCTACACTGGGGGGGCTCCCAGAGCTGAAGCGGAAGGCATGATCGCCCCACGTGTGAGCATCGCCAGGGCGGTCATCGCCGGTTAAAGGAGACCCCATCCAGAGTGGTTGAGATGTTGGAGAATGGAGCTTGTCGGCTGGCGACTCTGGACGTAACGACTATTCCCAGAACCCAGGATGCTACACGCTTCTTTCCTGCTTTCGTTAAGTTGTAAAGTAGATGCGCTATCGCGCTGTACACACACTTGGTGTATTAAACAGTTGAGCAGATCAGGGGCACTCTTTTTAACGATGCCACCCAATAAAAGATTTTCAGTACATAAAGTGTGCGAGTGTTCCCAGTTTAAAGTTCCCCTTGCCCCAGGTGCAAGAACAGGTGATCGGTGGTGAGTTACCAAGTGGCCACCACCCGCAGATCAGCCCCCAGATAAGCGCTGGGATGTAGAGCGCGATCAGCCATCAGTGCATGCAGACCGCGATCAGCTGTCGGTGCATGTAAAGAGTGAGTACTCGGTCGGTGCACGGTCATCGGTGTCTTGCTAACACGTGTTAAGCTGGGACCCAAGTTCCCAGCTAGAGCGTTAAGCATGCACCTCGTATGATTCCAGAAGAAGAGCTCCTCCTCGCCGGTCGGGACGTCGGTGAACGCGCGATGAGGCAATGCAGGTAGGGCGCGCCCAGTGTGTGCGCTTAGACAGCCACGTCTGGCGCCCCCCTAGGAGCGTGCACCCACGAGAAAGTCCTCACCTCTGCTTTATACAGCAAGGTTGAGGCGAGAGAAAGTCCTCTTCCTTTTCCTTTTACAGCGAGGTTGAGGCAACAGAGAAAGTCCTCATGTAAGGACCTGTACTTTTGAATTGGAATAAAAAGAGTTATATTTTAAATGAATTCTATGTATGTTTTATTTAAAATAAAAAGGAAGGAAAGTGTAGCCTAGTAGTGCATGATCGCCGGTCGCCTGCTACACATGAGCGCCAGGGCGCGAGGCATGTGGACGTCGCCAGGGCGCGAGGCATGCAGGCATCGCGCGGGCGAGAGGCATGCGGGGCATCGCCAGGGCGCGAGGCATGCGGGCATTGCCAGGGCGCGAGAGGCATGAGGGCGTCGCCAGGGATAGACATCGGTCGTCTCCCAGAGGGAGACATCGGTCGTCTTCCAGGGCGAGGGAGACATCGGTCGTCTTCCAGGGCGAGGGAGACATCGGTCGTTCTCCAGGATGAGTCAGCGGTGGAAAGTTGTCGCGCCATGACGAGCTTCACACAGATAAAGTGGGACCCAGACTCCCAGCATGAAACGTCCTGCACGCGCGCCACGTAGACAAAAAGGGTGGTTTAGAGTGGTGACATCAGAATGTTGGCATGCGCAGGAGACACTCGCGGTCGTACTGTTCAGGGCAGTGGTTGGCATGCACCAGAGACAACAGTGGTCGTACTGTTCAGGGCAGTGGTTGTCAGGCTTTCCTGCAGAAGGGGTGGCAGCAGCAGCATACGTGGACAGGTAGGCTTGGATTCAAAAGCCACTGCGGGAAGGCAAAGAGCGTTACAGACTCAAGAGTGTTAGAGTGAGTGCAAACTTCCTCCCTCCCTTCTTCTCTCCTTTGCGTTGTGACTCAGGCCACCTCAAGCATCAGTGCGACAAGCGACGTTTGCCCTTAGAGCACCTAAGAGGTTCTCTGCAAGTTCTACAAACCAGGCACTGAAAACAGAGCTAAGGCATCCTTCAAGCTCGGTGGGTTTTGAGCTCTCGGTGTTTTGCGCAAGTCCAGGTAAGGGAAGCTAGCCTTCATTTTCAATACAAGCCATAGATTAGCTGTTTCTGAAGTAAGGGCGACGTGGTCGCCAGTTTCCTGTTTCTTTTCGCAATGCTCTGTTCTATGTGGTTGGGCGACGTGGTCGCCGGTTTTAAATACGGATTTCGAACTCCCCTGTTTTTGGTATTGTTTGAAGCTGTTTGAGATTTAAATGTGAAATACATGTGATATTCGAAAATCTGAACCTTTGAAATGACTGTTGCTGTGGTTGGAATCATTCTTTTGAGTGGTATGATGTGTGGAATGTCGTGAATGTGGATCAAGACATAGTATTTTCAGGAAAGGAAATACCGTGTTGAGATTTGGTTGTGAAGTGTATTGATCTGTGAGTATCCTGTGAATGAGGCGATCCTGACTCTGCTGAGGTAATGGAATCATATAGAGGAAGTTACTCAGTTGGTGAGAGTCGAAGGAGGTTCATATGAATGGGTGAGTCGTGTGAAAAAGAACGAGCTCGGCCTGTCTTATGGATTAACCCTGTCATACTGTGAGAGTGATGAATTGAGATCGTGATTGTGTTGATGCGCATGGCTGTGGAAACATTCCAGCCAATGAAGTATGACAGGTGCATGTCTCTGGATGCTAGGTTCAACGCACGAGTCTTCCGGAAGTGGTGTCAAGTGTCTTGGGTGATGAGTCAGTGAAGTCTGACGTGAGAAATGAGAAACTTTGAATTGATAGACACTTGATATATGTTGTGATTTTAATGACCTTCGAGGAATCGTGCAATATGTGTTTAATTGATGGTTTACGTGGGTATCTTGAATTTGTTTTACCTTGATTTTAAAGTTCATATCTAACTCTTTTTAAATGTCTAGCTTACCCTGTGTTTCTTTTGTGTTGTGTTTGGCCTTTTCTTAAACCTGTAATGATCGTGTATAATTTACACGGGAGAAGATGATGTTGCAGGAAGTAGAGCTCCTTAGTGAATTGTCGCTGGAAGGAGATCGCCTGTTTTCTATATCTGTTGGGCGATCACCCCTTTTGCTGCTTTCTGATAGGAGATCGCCTTTATGATAGGAGATCGCCCTTCTAATAGGAGATCGCCCTTCTGTCAGGAGATCGCCTATCTTTCTATTGTATTGTATTTTGTTTACGTTTTAATGGAAAAGTGATCGTATTTGTATTAAACTCCCTGTGAGGAGAAACTTTATTTACATATATATAATTTTGTTCACTTCAATCTATTTGTTACTTTTATTTTCATTATATAAATATGAATAGTATTTTGGCGGGATGTTACATTAATGGTATCAGAGCAGTTCGTCCTTAGGATGACCTGAGGGCTGTGGATCCATTGTGTTTCTTCTGCTCATGAAATTTATTTGAGTTTAAAATAACAACTATAGTGAAAGGTTTTCAAACGTTTTTGTATTGAAATTTTGTGTGTGCTTTGGTGAATATATGCTCTAACTGAAAATCTTAGTATTAAGAATGAGAAGGTCTTGATAAAGTAGTGAGGGTGCACACTCATAACTGGATCGAGATGATTCTCAATCTTAATTCCAAAGGTTTGATGTTTAGCATACCTTGAATTCTGGTGTGATTTACTTCATTTTATTGAGTATTTTCGTATTGATTGAAAGTGGTTGTTTGGATTGATGATTGTATACCAGTAGCTATTCTGGTGTTTTGCTTAAGTTTATAAGCGCTATGATTCTATTGATGAGCTCAAATTCTTGATGCCTTTGAGATGTTGACCTTTGTAAGGTCAAGATGTTACCTCCTGAATGAATTGATTTCTTATCGATCTCATTCTTGTAGTTGTAGGGAATATAGAAACCTGTAGTTTCAAATCTGAAACGAAGAGAGATGGCACGTAGACCTTCTACCCCTCCCCAACCTTCTTCGGAGATGAGCCAGATTGCTAAGGCTATCGAGATGATGGCAACTGCCATCCAACAACAGAATGCAGCGATGGCTCAGAACCATCAAGCTACAATGCACCACTGGGAAACTGCTCGGTCAGCTCAAACAAATTCTCACGCCAGTCAGCCTCAAGAACGGATGGGACTGACTGAGTTCATGAGGCACAACCCACCCAAGTTTAGTGGGAATGCTACCCCTGATCAGGCAGATCAATGGGTCAGAGAGTTGGAGAAAATCTTTAGGGCGACCTCCTGCCCTGAAGAGAAGAAGTTAGTGTTCGCCACCTTTTTGCTATCTGGGGAAGCTGAGTTCTGGTGGATGGGAGCTCAGCAGATGATGGAGGCCCGAGAGGATGTGTTGGATTGGAAGAGCTTCAGGGTGAAGTTCCTGGAGAAATACTTCCCAGACAGCGCAAGGTTTGCGAGGGAAGCTGAGTTCCTAAAGTTGGAGCAGGGGGATATGTCTGTGAACGCCTATGCTGCTCGGTTTGAGTATCTCGCCCGATTCTACACCCAGGCGACCTCTGAGGCTTGGAGGTGTAGGAAGTTTGAAGAGGGACTGAAGCATGGGCTGAAGAGGACCATAGCCCCGATGTGCATCAGGGAATTTCACGCCTTAGTAGAGAAGGCGAAGATGGTTGAGACCCTGGAAAAGGGTGATTCTCGGGTGATCAGGTCACACCCAGGGAGTTCTTCCAGTGGGAAGGCTAAGGTGCAGCACCCACAAAGCAAGCCTTATGCGAGACCTCCACCACGTCGGGCGGGAGCAGCGTCACCCCAGCTTCAGCAGCAACAACCTTGGAAACCCAGATGCTTCACGTGCCAAAAGATGGGGCACATTTCTAGAGATTGCCCAAGCAGGAATGGTGCGACTCAACCCAGCAGTTCTCAGCAGTTGAGGAACGAAGGCAGCAGACCTCAGGCAACAGGGAGAGTGTTTGCCATGTCAGGAGCAGAAGCGTCTCAGTCAGGTAACCTCGTGCAAGGTGTTTGTTTTATAGATGGTAGAGGTGTAAAAGCCTTGTTTGATTCTGGAGCGACACACTCCTTTGTGTCAAGCATGTGTGTAGCCGAGTTGGGCCTTCTAGTGAAGGAGTTACCTTTCGAACTGTTGGTCTCTACACCTGCGTCAGGACAGGTGTTGACCTCTACAGTTTGCCCTGAATGTCCAGTGATAGTAGAGGGACGCAGATTCAAAGTGAACTTGATCTGTCTACCTCTTCAGGACCTGGATATTATCCTGGGAATGGATTGGCTAGCTGCCAATCATGTTCTCATAGACTGCGGTAGTCAGAAAATAGCGTTTCCAGACCTCCAAGAGCCAGATGTGATATCAGCTCAGCACGGGTTGTCGGAGTTGGAAAGAGGGGCGAGGTGCTTCGTGATGCTAGCTCGGTTGGAAGTGAAGAATGAAGGGGACGTAAGCAGAATCCATGTGGTGAAAGAATTCATGGACGTATTTCCAGAAGAAGTACCTGGGTTACCCCCTAAGAGAGAAGTGGAATTCTCCATTGATTTGTTGCCTGGAGCTGGACCAGTGTCAATGGCACCTTACAGGATGGCACAGCCGAGTTGGTGGAACTAAAGAAGCAAGTGGAAGAATTATTGGAGAAACAATTCATCAGACCCAGTGTATCTCCATGGGGGGCTCCAGTGCTCCTAGTTAAGAAGAAGGATGGAGGGTCTCGGCTGTGTATAGATTACAGGCAGTTGAACAAGTTGACCATCAAGAACAAGTACCCCCTACCTAGGATTGATGATTTGATGGATCAAATACATGGAGCCTCGGTGTTCTCCAAGATTGATCTGAGATCGGGGTACCACCAAATTTTGGTTAAAGCTGAAGATGTGCAAAAGACAGCTTTTAGGTCTCGGTATGGGCACTATGAGTATGTGGTGATGCCGTTTGGAGTAACCAATGCTCCAGCTCTGTTCATGGACTACATGAATAGGATTTTTCGCCCTTTCTTGGATAAGTTTGTGGTGGTCTTCATTGACGACATACTCATTTATTCAAGGACCGAGGGAGAACATGAAGAACACCTGAGGACAGTATTGGAAATACTGAGGGAGAAGCAACTCTATGCCAAGTTCTCTAAGTGTGAGTTTTGGCTGAAGGAAGTCAACTTCTTGGGACACGTGATATCTGCCCAGGGGATCTCGGTTCATCCAGCCAAAGTGGAGACAGTGCTTCAATGGGAACGTCCTAAGACAGTTACTGAAATAAGGAGTTTTGTGGGCCTAGCTGGCTACTATCGGCGGTTTATTGAGGACTTTTCCAAGGTAGTGGCTCCTTTAACACAGCTGACCCGCAAGGATCAACCTTTTGCTTGGACCAACCGATGTGAGCAGAGCTTCAAGGAACTAAAGGAAAGGTTGACTAGTGCTCCAGTGCTGGTGATCCCAGAGGTAGGAAGACCTTTTGAGGTCTACTGTGATGCTTCACATCAGGGTTTGGGATGTGTTTTGATGCAAGAAAAAAGAGTGGTTGCATATGCTTCAAGGCAACTCAAGGTTCATGAGAGGAACTACCCTACGCATGATTTGGAGTTGGCGGCTGTGGTGTTTGCCTTGAAGATCTGGAGACACTATTTATATGGAGCTCGGTTCCAGGTGTTCAGTGACCATAAGAGCCTGAAATACCTGTTCGATCAGAAGGAACTAAACATGAGACAAAGAAGGTGGATGGAGTTTCTAAAGGACTACGATTTTCAACTCATGTATCATCCAGGGAAGGCCAATGTAGTGGCAGATGCCTTGAGTAGAAAATCAGTACAAGTAGCCACCATGATGATGGAAGAGCAGAAACTGATCGAGCAATTCAGAGACTTAAACCTTGGGGTAGAATTCCACGTAAATCACATTAGTTGTAGTAAGCTGGCTATAACTAATGACTTCCTTGGAATGATAAAGGACAAGCAGTTGGAGGACCCTAGTCTGAAGCGTACTGTGGAGTCACTAGGGACCGACCAGGCTAAAGGCTTTGTGATGGGCAATGATGGGATCTTGAGATTTGAGGGCAGGATTTGCATACCTGCAAATGAAGAGTTGAAGAAGATGGTCCTAGAGGAAGGTCACAAGAGTCGCCTTAGCCTACATCCAGGCATGAACAAGATGTACCATGACTTGAAGGAGTCATTTTGGTGGTCAGGCATGAAGAGAGACATCGCCCAGTATGTTACTACCTGTTTGACGTGTCAGAAGGCAAAGGTAGAGCATCAAAGGCCTGGCGGGTTGTTACAGCCATTGGATATCCCTGAGTGGAAATGGGACAGCATTGCCATGGATTTTGTCACCCATTTACCCAGATCGGTAAAGGGCCATGATGCAAGCTGGGTCATCACTGATCGGCTGACGAAGAGTGCTCACTTTCTCCCAGTGAACATGAGGATGCCTATGACCAAGTTGGCACAGTTGTACATCAAAGAAATAGTGAGGTTGCATGGAGTGCCCTCCAGCATTGTTTCGGATAGGGATCCCAGGTTCACTTCGCGGTTTTGGCAAACCTTACAAGATTGCTTGGGAACTAAGTTGAGGATGAGCTCTGCATATCATCCCCAAACAGATGGTCAGTCAGAGAGAACGATCCAGTCCTTGGAAGATCTGCTGAGGACGTGTGTCTTGGATCAATTGGGGAATTGGGACGAGGTGTTGCCATTGGTGGAGTTTACCTATAATAACAGTTATCACGCTAGTATTGGGATGGCACCATATGAAGCCTTGTATGGGAGGAAATGCAGAACTCCCTTATGTTGGTACCAGGAGGGCGAAGCAGTCTTGGTTGGGCCAGAGTTGATTCAGCAGACGACCGAGAAGGTGCAACAGATACAAAGCAGAATGAAGGCTTCTCAAAGTAGGCAGAAGTCATATGCAGACCAGATGAGAAAGCCTTTGGAGTTTACTGCTGGAGACCATGTGTTCATGAAAGTGACACCAACCAAGGGTGTAGGACGGGCGATCAGACCGAAGAAGTTGTCCCCTAAGTTCGTGGGACCATATCAGATCTTAAGGAGGATTGGCCCAGTAGCTTATGAGATCGCCCTGCCTCCCCATTTAGCGAATCTGCACAATGTCTTTCACGTATCACAGCTGAGGAAGTACATGGCAGACCCTGGTCATGTGCTGGAAGTGGACGACGTGCAGATCAGGGATGACTTGTCCTTTGAGGCGAAACCAGTCAGGATTGACGATCGTCAAAGTAAACAGCTCAGAGGCAAGACCATCAACATGGTGAAAGTGGTGTGGGATGAGCGATCGGGTGATTCAACTTGGGAGTTAGAAGAACCCATGAGAGAAGCCTATCCATACCTCTTTTCCTTGTAATTCAATTTTCGAGGACGAAAATTTTTCTTGTTGGGGAGAATGTAAGGACCTGTACTTTTGAATTGGAATAAAAAGAGTTATATTTTAAATGAATTCTATGTATGTTTTATTTAAAATAAAAAGGAAGGAAAGTGTAGCCTAGTAGTGCATGATCGCCGGTCGCCTGCTACACATGAGCGCCAGGGCGCGAGGCATGTGGACGTCGCCAGGGCGCGAGGCATGCAGGCATCGCGCGGGCGAGAGGCATGCGGGCATCGCCAGGGCGCGAGGCATGCGGGCATTGCCAGGGCGCCAGAGGCATGCGGGCATCGTCAGGGTGCGAGGCATGCGGGCATTGCCAGGGCGCGAGAGGCATGCGGGCATCGCCAGGGCGCGAGGCATGCGGGCATTGCCAGGGCGCGAGAGGCATGCGGGCATTGCCAGGGCGCGAGAGGCATGCGGGCATTACCAGGGCGCGAGGCATGAGGGCGTCGCCAGGGATAGACATCGGTCGTCTCCCAGAGGGAGACATCGGTCGTCTTCCAGGGCGAGGGAGACATCGGTCGTCTTCCAGGGCGAGGGAGACATCGGTCGTTCTCCAGGATGAGTCAGCGGTGGAAAGTTGTTGCGCGATGACGAGCTTCACACAGATAAAGTGGGACCCAGACTCCCAGCATGAAACGTCCTGCACGCGCGCCACGTAGACAAAAAGGGTGGTTCAGAGTGGTGACATCAGAATGTTGGCATGCGCAGGAGACACTCGCGGTCGTACTGTTCAGGGCAGTGGTTGGCATGCACCAGAGACAACAGTGGTCGTACTGTTCAGGGCAGTGGTTGTCAGGCTTTCCTGCAGAAGGGGTGGCAGCAGCAGCATACGTGGACAGGTAGGCTTGGATTCAAAAGCCACTGCGGGAAGGCAAAGAGTGTTACAGACTCAAGAGTGTTAGAGTGAGTGCAAACTTCCTCCCTCCCTTCTTCTCTCCTTTGCGTTGTGACTCAGGCCACCTCAAGCATCAGTGCGACAAGCGACGTTTGCCCTTAGAGCACCTAAGAGGTTCTCTGCAAGTTCTACAAACCAGGCACTGAAAACAGAGCTAAGGCATCCTTCAAGCTCGGTGGGTTTTGAGCTCTCGGTGTTTTGCGCAAGTCCAGGTAAGGGAAGCTAGCCTTCATTTTCAATACAAGCCATAGATTAGCTGTTTCTGAAGTAAGGGCGACGTGGTCGCCAGTTTCCTGTTTCTTTTCGTAATGCTCTGTTCTATGTGGTTGGGCGACGTGGTCGTCGGTTTTAAATACGGATTTCGAACTCCCCTGTTTTTGGTATTGTTTGAAGCTGTTTGAGATTTAAATGTGAAATACATGTGATATTCGAAAATCTGAACCTTTGAAATGACTGTTGCTGTGGTTGGAATCATTCTTTTGAGTGGTATGATGTGTGGAATGTCGTGAATGTGGATCAAGACATAGTATTTTCAGGAAAGGAAATACCGTGTTGAGATTTGGTTGTGAAGTGTATTGATCAGTGAGTATCCTGTGAATGAGGCGATCTTGACTCTGCTGAGGTAATGGAATCATATAGAGGAAGTTACTCAGTTGGTGAGAGTCGAAGGAGGTTCATATGAATGGGTGAGTCGTGTGAAAAAGAACGAGCTCGGCCTGTCTTATGGATTAACCCTGTCATACTGTGAGAGTGATGAATTGAGATCGTGATTGTGTTGATGCGCATGGCTGTGGAAATATTCCAGCCAATGAAGTATGACAGGTGCATGTCTCTGGATGCTAGGTTCAACGCACGAGTCTTCCGGAAGTGGTGTCAAATGTCTTGGGTGATGAGTCAGTGAAGTCTGACGTGAGAAATGAGAAACTTTGAATTGATAGACACTTGATATATGTTGTGATTTTAATGACCTTCGAGGAATCGTGCAATATGTGTTTAATTGATGGTTTACGTGGGTATCTTGAATTTGTTTTACCTTGATTTTAAAGTTCATATCTAACTCTTTTTAAATGTCTAGCTTACCCTGTGTTTCTTTTGTGTTGTGTTTGGCCTTTTCTTAAACCTGTAATGATCGTGTATAATTTACACGGGAGCAGATGATGTTGCAGGAAGTAGAGCTCCTTAGTGAATTGTCGCTGGAAGGAGATCGCCTGTTTTCTATATCTGTTGGGCGATCACCCCTTTTGCTGCTTTCTGATAGGAGATCGCCTTTATGATAGGAGATCGCCCTTCTAATAGGAGATCGCCCTTCTGTCAGGAGATCGCCTATCTTTCTATTGTATTGTATTTTGTTTACGTTTTAATGGAAAAGTGATCGTATTTGTATTAAACTCCCTGTGAGGAGAAACTTTATTTACATATATATAATTTTGTTCACTTCAATCTATTTGTTACTTTTATTTTCATTATATAAATATGAATAGTATTTTGGCGGGATGTTACACCTCACCTCTGCTTTATACAGCAAGGTTGAGGCGAGAGAAAGTCCTCTTCCTTTGCTTTTTACAGCAAGGTTGAGGCAACAGAGAAAGTCCTCTTCCTCTGCTTTATACAGCAAGGTTGAGGCAAGAGAAAGTCCTCTTCCTCTGCTTTATACAGCGAGCTTGAGGCAAGAGGAAGTCCTCCTTGCTTTTGAGCAAGTGCAGGCACCAGAGGAAGTCCTCCTTGCCTTTGAGCAAGTGCAGGCACCAGAGGAAGTCCTCCTTGCCCTTGAGCAAGTGCAGGCGAGAACAGAGGAAGACCTCCTTGCCTTTGAGCAAGTGCAGGCACCAGAGGAAGTCCTCCTTGCCCTTGAGCAAGTGCAGGCGAGAACAGAGGAAGACCTCCTTGCCTTTGAGCAAGTGCAGGCACCAGAGGAAGTCCTCCTTGCCTTTGAGCAAGTGCAGGCACCAGAGGAAGTCCTCCTTGCCCTTGAGCAAGTGCAGGTGAGAACAGAGGAAGTCCTCCTTGGCCTTGAGCAAGTGCAGGCGAGAACAGAGGAAGTCCTCCTTGCCTTTGAGCAAGTGTAGGCAACAGAGGAAGACCTCCTTGCCTTTGAGCGAGTGCAGGCGAGAAAGAAGAAAGTCCTCCCTCGACTTTGTACAGCGAGGTGTAGGCGAGTGAAAGTCCTCACCTCGACTTTGTACAGCGAGGCTGAGGCAAGAGAGAAAGTCCTCTTCCCTTTGCTTTTTACAGCAAGGTTGAGGCAAGAGAACCAAGTCCCTTCCCTCTGCTTTTTACAGCGACGCTGAGGTGAGAGAAGCAAGACCTCACCCACGACTTCTTACAGCAAGGTTGGGACAAGAGGGGTCATCGAGAAGCACTTTTCTTCCCCAAAACACAGGCGTCATAGTTGGTGTTCAGACCCTCTATGCACTCAGCGCTGGTGTGGCAGAGAAGTGCAGCGAAGCCATAAGCGCGATGACTGATCGGTGGTGCGCTAACACGCTAGTCGGTGGTCGGTGGTAGAAGCAAGTTCTGCTGCGTGAAGCCGAAGCGTTTAGGCCCGTTAAGTCAGTCATCCAGCGCAAAGTTATGTTGAAGGCAATGCTAAGGCAACAGTTAGCCACGATCAAGTCAGAGGCCAAGTTTGAGGGGTTGCAGGTAGATCGCGCTAAAGCCTAAAGCTAGTTAACAGTGAGTCACATGCAGAGAGTTAAAGAGAAGAAACGCAGCGAACTCCAGCGCGTTTGAGAAGAAGAAAACAGAGAAGGTGAATCTCTAGATGATCCAGAGAGATGCTTTGAATGTTTGAAGGCGAAGAAGAAGGAAAGAAACAGTGTTAGTATCAGAGTGTGCGCTCCTGTAGACCGCCAGAAGACGATTTCTTAGTCTCTTCGCTGAGAACAAGTTCACAGCTCGAGACTGGGGGGCTTGTGATCCGGTCGGTCATCGGTAGTCGATGACATCAGCAGCAGTTGACCACGTGGACCATTCACAGAGTAACACGTGGTAGAGGAAAGCAGGCGAAGCAGAGAGGCGATCACTTAGAATGATAATCTCTTGTCGCCTGTGATGTTGAGTAATCGCCTATCGCCTTGAGGTGAGTAATCGCCTATCGGCTGAGGATGAGTAATCGGTCATCGCCGGTATGGATGAGTAATCGCCCAGATTGCACATGATCGCCATGTGTTAAGGTTAGGAGATCAGGTGGTCAGCAAGTCGCCGAAAGAGCACATCGCCGGGTGTTTGAGAAGACTTGGCAAGCAATTGTTGTATGGTCTAAGTACAGAGGATAAGTGGCATATCTGCCACCATGTGTAGTGCAAGCTGCAATGCCCAGAGTAGCCTGCGTACTAAGCTACTCCCTGTGTGGATAACTTAGTCGCAGGGGCACAGTGGAAGTAACGTTTCAGCTGCAGACACTCCAGATGATGACACGTGTACGACCAGATGTTATCCACGTGTCAGGAGGAATAACCGTCAGGAGAGAGAAAGACTCAGGTATATATACAAACTCTTAACGAAATTAGAGGGGGGGTTTTTCAGATTCTCATAGCTCACACATCTGAGAGTTTCAGTCACACACGGGTCTCACAGAGAGATTCAGATATAGTTTTGGTGTTCTTGTTGCCTGACTTGAGCGTCGGAGCTACAACGGCCGCTAGAGGCGCCGTCTGTGTGTTTTGCAGGCCGCGTTTGGAGTTCCGGCGGTGGTTCTTGGAGCGTTCCTGCAGAACAGAGGGCTAGACGAAGGAGTGACGAGGCAGTCCTCCACGTTCGAGTCAAGCGGCAGGAACAATAATCTTCTTTTCCTTGCACAAAATTGGATTCGAAATTTTTCTCATGACATTGTTTTACAATTATCAAATGTTTCCTTTTTCTGTTTTGAATTATCAAGCAGATATCTTCATTCCCAATCAGTCCCAGATTTTATTCGCACTTCTCTTCTAGATATACATTTTCCAAACGTACTTTAGATTTGCGCATTGATTGTAATTGATTTCGGTGATGCTGTGAGACATATTACAAAATATTTTCTTGAATAATATCTTAAAAGGATGCTTGCACTATTTTTGACTATTTTTGCATAGGAGTTTTAATTACAAAATTTTGAGAGAATATCCTCACATAAGATTGAATTGATTTCAATTCTTGCTTTCTTAGAATGTAATCGAATCACCTAATCAATGTCTTCCTTTCCATAATAGAGAGTCCGTCAGTAGGTGTTTCAAAGAGATCGTCCAATAGATGTTTTCATTAGATCGTCTAGTCAACTCATCTACTTTATGAAATACTGGATCATTTGCCTTATGAAATATTGGATTGTCTATTATGTCTTAAAACAAAAAATTAGCATAAATAACAATTAAGGCCAAACTTAATCTAATTCGATGAATCTCAATTAAAATTGTATATTTATTTGTGATTTTAATCCAAAAGTTTGTGATTAAAGCATTAAAGTCCAAGTAAGATTATTCTCATCAGTGGTCAATCTTGAAACATAAATCAAATTAATTTGGAATGAAGTTGCATATAAAATATTAATTAAAGTGAGTAAGGGAGAGATTTGAATTGTACCAGACTAGAATGTACTACTTGTTAAGATCCCGCTAGAGTCATCTAAGATAGCAAGCGTATGGTTCAATAGGTTCTGGCACAAGTATCAACATTGAACCTATAGGAGTTTACTCAAGAGCAATATGATAATAGTTCAAACAACTCCAATTGCTCCAAAAAAAAATTGATCTTGTAAAATATTTTGACACCCTTATATCCCCCTTGCTTCAACACATATATTTCTTATTACAAGGTTGCAATGCAAAAATTACCACATTGAGAAAATATGTTGCGCATATCATTCCAAACACCAACGGAGAGATCCATCTACAAAATGGATTTAGTGATTGAAATCGCCATCGCATTGCGAAGCCAAGAAACCACCATTTGTTTACACTTATTTCACATTTCGTGTAGAGGATCATCAAGGGGTTGTGGCAAAAGACTTCCGTCAACAAACCATAACTTGCTCTTTGATTGTAACGATGTTGGCATAGATCGTGCCCATTTTTTATAATTATTCTCGGTTAACAAGGAAGGAACGAGAATCATTTCCAAAATTTCATTGTTGCTGAGATAGTATAGATTGGAGGGATAAGTGAGGTGATCTACGATTTGGCTTACCATTGTGAAAGAATAAGGAGCATAACAAAAAAGAAAAAGAATGGCTTAGAGCTCTTAAAAGTTTTGATACCATATTAAGAAGTGAACTTTAAGCCTAATTCAACCTTACAAAATCAAGTTCTAAGGTAAGATTTACACTCAATTATATATTATTAACTGAGCTTATCTTTAGTCAGCATGAGATCTCTAACAATATTTATGATAAATTTTTAATGAAAAATAGATGGAGCACTCAAATTAAAATTCTTTGAAAATTTTAGAAAGTTGACATTTTAGGATGAATAGAGATTTGAGGAGGGAAGAGAAAAGTGAACCAATACCATTGTAAACTAAGAAAAAAACATCTTTACATACACTACAAAAAAAAAATCAAGTTTACCAACGAATTTTTACCCATGAATCTGAATTCATAAATAAATTCAACATTATCTACAGATATTATCCACGAATCTAAATTCGTAGATAAATTCAGCATTACCTGCAGATAGTATCCACGGATCTGAATCCGATGACAAACCTGAATCCGATGACAGATCTAAGTCCGTAGGTAAATTCAACTTTACCTACAAATTATTACCCACAGATCTCTATCTATAAGTAAATTTTACATTATCCATAAATTTTATCCACGAATATATATGCAAAAGTAAATTCAATATTATTATTAATTATTAATATAAATATTTTTATTAACAATATTAATAATATTAAAAATATATAAATAATCTTAATAGTTTTAAAAGTTTTAATAATATAAATAATATTAATCATAATAATTATATATGTAATATTAAAAAATATTATTATAATATGAATAATTATAAAATCATAACTAATATTCATAAATAATAATAATAAATAATAATTATAAATAATAATCATATATAATAGGCATGAGTATTATTAATATTATAATATTAATATAATAATATTAATAAAAATAATAATATTATTAATAATATTAATGATATTGATAATCTATATACTGGTGAAAAGTGATCCTGCCGCGAACTTGAACGTGGAGGATGTGCCTCGTCACTCCTTCGTCTAGCCCTCTGCAACTGCGTGTTCTGCAAGAACGCTCCAAGAACCTCCTCCAGGACTCCTGACGATGCCTGCAAAACAACACAGACGGCGCCTCTAGTGGCCGTGTACACTCCGACGCTCAAGTCAGGCAACAGGAACACCAAAAACTATCACTGAATCTCTCTGTGAGACTCGTGTGTGCTCAAATCCACCCTCTGTTATCACTGTACAACGTGTAGAAACGCTCCCACAGTGACTCAGAGAAAACTGTGTGTAACTGTCAAAACTGTAAGAAGTGTTATCCTCTGTCCCTACCTTACATGAGGTGGAGTACCTTTATACTTGGGTCGCGCCTCTCTCTCAGATGGTGACACGTGGAGGCATGCAACTGGCATCTGACCGTTCACGTATCACACCTGAAGGGCTCTTGGGCTTTCTCTGTGTGGCTAAGTTATCCTCTAGCGGAGTAACTTAGCGCCTTTCTTCTCTCTGACTGAGTGCATGCTCCCAGGAGAGCCCCTGGCGTGGCTGGTCTGAGCGCACACGCCAGACGCATCCTGCCTGCATGGCCTCATCGCGCGGTGCTATGCATGTAATGGGCTAAGAGAAACACTGATCACTGTCCAGCTTAACTAGCTCCCTTACGCCATCCTCATGCGCGACCCCACCGCGCGAGCAACTCTTCTTCTTCTATTCTAGCATCATTCGAGGTGCATGCGTAACGTTCTCGCTGGGAGTCTGGGTCCCAGCTCAACACGAGTTGGCAAGAACACCGATGACCGATCTAGCTCTGCATGCACTAACGACCGAGCGGTGCCTCATTAATATCCACCGATGACTGTGCGGTGCCTCATGACCTCCCACCGACGTCCGTGCGGTGCCTCATTACTATCCACCGACGTCCGTGCGGTGCTTCCGGGCGCTTATCTAGGCACCACTCTGGGGGTGGTGGCCACTTGGTAACTGACCACCGATCGCCATTCTAAGTGGTCTCCTCCCTGATTCGCCTGCCATCTCATGCCATGTGTCACCCTGTGACTGGTCCACGTGGTCATCTGCTGCTGACGTCATCGCCTACCGATGACCGACCGGATCAAAAAGGACCAAACAAATGCAGCTATTTTCCATTTATAAGTGCGGCTATACAGCCGCACTTGATGACCATGTAGTCTTAAATCGAAGATATACAAATGCGGCTAAATAGCCATATTTGTAAAGCCCATTTATAAGTGTGGCTATCATAAATAGCTGAATTCGTATGTGCTTCCGAGAAGGTGAAAAATAACAAAAAATGGGATTTATATGTGCGACTATTACCATAACTAATGAGGACCTAGAAAGGAATACGCCTACTGACCAGGCCTAACCGCAGAGGAGGCAGACTAGGAGCATGACACAAGACCAAGGGCCAAGTCAGGATGCTTCAACCATTGCCTTAGCTCCCACTATACCTCAGAGGATTACAAGAAGCAGAGCACAAGCTTTGGGTGTTGAGCATCAATTGTTTTCTTTATTTGTAATAGTAGTAAAATAGGTGGCCTTAAGTATTAAAGGGGGGTGTACTAGCAAATAGGTGCCTTTAGCAATAGAGGGGGGTGTGCTATCAAAAAGGTGCCCTTAGCAATAGAAGGAGGGGTGTGCTAACAAATAGGTGCCTTTAGCAAAAGAAGAAGGGGTGTACTATCAAATGTTGCATTTTTTACCTATCTTCTAGAAGATTAGATGATGGTGTGGTTTGACTAAAGTCAATACCCTAGGCAACCCCACTTTTTGTATTTCCATCCCTACCCTTTAAGCTTGCTCACCAAGGCTCCTAAACCTATAAATAAGAAGGCCTACCTCATGTATTTACAAGTTGAAAATTAGAGTAAAGTTACTATACACAAATTCTTGTGTGAATTGTGAGTGAGTGAGCTCCTCCAAATTGGTCTTATCTTGTGAGTTTTGAGAGCTCTCAAGTGGCGGCATCCTTCACTTATCTTGGAGTCATTTCACCATCCAAGTGCCGTGCAACCATTCTCAATTCCATTTCTCATAAGCTTCCTTTTCCTTCATCTTTTCCTTCCATTATCATTCCATCTATTCATAAACATGTTCTTATTTTGCTTCATTATATCTATTCGGTCTTTATATGTTGCTCTTGTTTTCCTTATGTAATTCCACACCATAACTTGTCATCATTATCACCTTATAATTCTGTTTTCCTTTTGCCTTTGTGAAATGAACCTTCACATATACTTAACCACTTGGTTAAGTTAATGTCCAGTGGGGATTTTCCTTAGGTTCTCACCTTAATCATCCTAAAATCTCAATCCTAATTAAAGTGCCACCATAAAATGTTAAATCATAAAATCAACTCACATCAATAACCGCATTCATAAACGAGATTTACAAATACGACTATTTACCATAGTCACATTTATAAATCTCATTTATGAATGCGGCTATGGTAATAGTCACACTTATAAATCTTGCGCTGGATTTATAAGTGCGACTATGGTAAATAGCCGCATTTGTAAATAGTTATTTTTTTTTAGTGCAATTTGTTTAGTGCTAATTCCCATATAAATTAACTTGTTCAATTATAACCCCGCCAGACAAATACAGAAATTCAAATAATCAATTATTATATATTGATAAAAATGTATTACAATCTCTAATAATATATCATTATCTATCTATCTAATTCCTACACTATTCATTAGCTAACCTAGTGTTATAAAAATTTAGGAAATATGTGGACCAAAAATGTCTCACATATGATATGGCTTCCGAAGACATTGGGTTCTCATCCATGAAGAACTGCATTTCAAAATATGGTTGACATAAATTAGTTTTAAGATACTATGTTCAACATTTATAAAAATAATTTAACATCATGTTACCTCATGCCAATCACTTTTAAGGCCTAGTCTTACAATGGTAATCATCCATTGCATAACGTAATAACCACACTCATAGCTTCTTAGTTGTTTATTACACTATATTTCAATAAAAAGTAAAAGTTAAAATTGATAAACAATGAAAAGAGAAAGGAAAAAAATTACAAACCTTTAATTTTATCCAGGTCAAATTTTGAAAATTTGAATTGGATCGACCTTTTAGGATGTTATATCCACGCCATGAATTGGTTAATACGAAAAGCCTCGTTAGTAAATGGTTAATTAGTAACATATGGAGTTAAGTTTATGTGTACTTACCTATCAATGATATTCTTAAGACTTGTTGATGACTTCTTGTGTAAGGAACAAAACCACATAGTAGTCTTATCAACAATTGATAAGACAAGTAACTGCCAATGACCCCTAAAGGTCCACTAGTGTGAATCCTAATTCATCAATTTTAACCCCACTCTTATTGTCAACCCATTTACACTTGAAAACTGGAACATAAAACTTAGTATAGTCAACCTCCCATATCTCTTCTATAAACCCATAGTATGCCATTGATCCAAGTATAGGATTTGTATCTTTTGAAGTTGAAAAATGCATTGACTCGGCTTCAAGAGTAACACTAGAATTTTGAACTGTACTCTTTTCATCCATAGACTTCATGTAAAATATACAATTATTCACTTTGTATGCTTTACAAGAAATGACATCAAACTTCAACCCAGCAGCCAACCAGGTCAACGTCTCTGATGTCGTTGAATCCTTTAACACCTCGTCTTTAAATCAAGGCATGAAAGTTCTATTATGTTCCATCAAGACCCATTTCTCTGCTTGTCTTGGGTTATTTGCCTTTACAATGGTTTTATGAGCTTCTATGTAAGGTATAACTTCATCTATGTTATTCAATATATACAAATGTGCTTGTAAGACTTCTCATCGAGATTTTCTTACAATATTCACACCACGTAAACATTTACTTGTACAATGTCTGTGGTGCCATGAATTAGCTGGAAGACTTATTGGATTTGCTTTTGACACGTACTCTAAACAAAATTCAATACTTTCTTCAGCTATGTACCTTTCAATCATTGAAGCTTCTGAACAATAATGATTTTCCACATAACCTTTCAAAATTTTCATATACCGCTCAACAGGATACATCCATCTTAAGTACACTGGTCCACACAATCTAACTTCTCTAACCAGATGCACAACTAGATGAACCATGATGTCAAAAAAAGAAGGAGGAAAAAACATCTCCAATTCACACAAGATAACAACAATTTCATCTTTAAGTTCATCTAATTTTAATGGATCAATGAATTTACAACATATAAAAGAGAAGAATGAACACAAATGGGTTATGGTATGTCTAACATTTTTTGGTAAGATCCCATGAATAGCTACCTGCAGCAACTGCTGCATCAAGATGTGACAATCATTAGACTTCAACCCAATTAACTTCAAATCTTACATTGACACTAGGCTCTTCTCATTTGAGGAATGTCCTTGTGGCACTTTCACACCCTTTAGACATTGACATAAACTTACTTTTTCATCTTTTGACATGGTGTAACAGGCTGGGGGCAAATATGTACGCTTACCCATTTGTATCGGTGCTAACTCGCCTCGTATGTTCATCTCAATCAAATCTAAACAAGCAGTTAGACCATCCTTCGTCTTCCCATTAATTTTAAGAAGTGTACCAACTAAGCTATCACACACATTCTTCTCAACATACATTACATGTATACAATGTCTGACTTCTAACCTTGACCAGTACGGAAGATCAAAGAAGATTGATTTTTTCTTCCAAATGTTTGTCACAGATGTCTTTTTTTTGTACTTACTAAAGGTGTGGTCTATGTTATTTACCTTTTCGTAAACCTCAACACCAGTTAATGGAGTTGGTGGACCACTAGTCTCTTGGTGTCCATTAAAGGGCTTTTTTCTACCTCCAATAAGGATGATGACTTCTAAGAAACCTCCGATGCCGAAGATATACTTTCTTCCTTCCATGTTTCAATTGTTGAGAAGAGGTGTCTTCTTCGCATATTGGACATGCTTTATGACCCTTAACACTATAACCTGATAAGTTACCATATGCCGGAAATTCATTGATGGTGCAAAATAACATGGCATGCAACTTGAAAGTTTCATTAGCAAATCTGTCAAATACTTGAACACCCTGATCCCACATTAACTTCAAATCTTCAATTAGGGGATTTAGATAAACATCTATGTCATTCCCTGGTTGTTTTAGATCGGATATCATCATAAACAAGATCATGTATTTTCACTTCAAGCACAATCCAAGAGGTAAGTTGTAAATAACGAGTAAATAACATGTGATTTGTACTCATATTACCAGATGGATTCATTCCGTCTGTAGCTAAACCAAGTCGGATATTTCTTGATTCTTTACCAAACTCTGGAAACTCATCATCAAATTTCTTCCATTGAATAGAATCAGCTGAATGTCGGTACATGTCATCACATTTCCTCTCATATGCATGCCATCTAAGATTCTTAGCATTGTTTGGGTTTGCAAACAAACGTTTCATCCTTAGAATGACTGGAAGATATCACATAACCTTCATTGGGGGTCCATGCTTTTCTATCTCTTCAATAGTATCGTTGTCCTTGTGTTTCAACGTATAACACCCACACCTCAGACAACTTTTCAACAATTCAAAATCTTTCCTGTATAATACACAATCATTAGGACATGCATGTATCTTTTTACACTCCATACCCATTGGACAAAGAATCTTTTTGGCCTCATAATTACAATTAGGTAGAGTATTTCCCTCTAGAAGCATATCCTTCAACAATTGAAGCAATTCCTGATGGCATTCCTATGAGCTCTTCTTTGGTTTTAGGAATTCCTTGGTGATGATGTATGCGGAAGCTTGTGGAGGAGGTGAGCAAGGCCTTCCTAGGAAGCATGGGTGCCTTGAAGGTGCATGAAGAGTGGGGAAAAGGGGAGGTTCGGCTAGCCCCTTGGGTAGAGATGGAATGAAGATTAAAACCTAAGAGTTAGGCAAAGAGTAGTGTATGACACAATTTGGGCAGCATAACAATACTCTATTCAATCTTATCAATACAATAGGTTGGCTCCCCCTTTTATAGGCTAAGGAGGACCATAAAGGTTAACCTAATGCTAAGCAAATGTACTCAAAAGGAAATGCAAATGCCATCACATGTCTCATGGCCGACCCTAGCTTTTAGGAAAGCTTCTAGAAACGTAAAAACTAGGTTAAACCCTCATGGAATCAAGTTTGTGCTATTTACACCATAACTAAAACTAAGCTACTCTTGATGGGCCTTCATGTAACATGTACAAATATCTTTCTCTCCCATCCGTAGCTAGGTCAATGTCTTCATGTAGTCTCTTGGCCATGGACCTAGTAAATGGTCCTAGACGCTCCTCTCATGGCCCTAGACGCTCTTGGTGTGGCTTTGGATGCCCTTTTCTTGGCTCTTGTGCAATTGTGCTTGGCCCTCTTCCATCAATTCCTTGAAGCTTTTATCAGTCCATCCATTTATTGCCTTCAAATTCATCAATCTTAACACCGCCAACAACCGTGTGAACTTAGTTGATCCAAGATACAATGGAGTCTCTGCATCGCTTGACATACTTCCATATCAAAGCACTTCTACAAAAGACTCGACTCCCACATCATGAATCATGTCCTCCAATCGATCATCATCTACATCATCATGTACTACATCATCCATGGTGGACCCCACAAATTCTCCAGTTATGGAAACACGTGGTAAATTTAATAATTCACCATGCCATGTCCAAGTTGTATAAGATCGAAGAAACCCATCACATAGAAGGTGTTCCCTGATTATCTTAACATCAAGTATCCTTCCATTCAAACAGTTAACACATGGACACTTGATCGTTGCTCCATCCAGACTACTATTATTCGCATTACGTTGCGTAAATTGTATAAATCTTCTACTCGTCTTTCGTACTCATCACTTATGCGAACATAATTAATCCAATTTTGATTCATTCTGTAATAGTCATTCAGGATTTCTAATAAATTTTTTATCTCACGCGATTGCTGAGGGTCGAACACCCTTGGACTCAATATCAACACGTATCAATTGTCGAGGGTCGAACACCCTCAGACTCAATACCAACACGATAATTCTACTCTAAACTAACAACTAACATAATATAAATTAATAATAAATAAAAATTATAATAAATTCTAAATAATATAAATTTTAAAAAATATAAATTATAAAAAATGAAAAATTCTTAACATTAACAAAAATTAAAAAAAAAATGTAAAATAGAACCAACCTTGTGCATGCAGGAAACGTTGGTGAAGAGTGGAAGGAGAGCGACAGCGGCGACGGAGCACAAAAAAGCACAATGAACAGGAGCGCAAGGAAATGAAACAATGCTTAACCAATCCAAAAAAAAAAAAACAGAGTGAGAAGAAGAGACAAAGAAGAAAAAATGAAGAAGAAGAAACTCACAGTGGCAAGAGAATGATGTAGAAGCGAACGTGAAGGGGGAGGAACAATGAGGAACAACAAACGCCAAAGAAAAGGAAGAAAGTATGAAAAGTGTAAGTGGCGCGCTCCAGGTTAGGGTAAAATTTGATTTATGAGTGCAGCTATTTGTAACAACCGCATTCATAAATCAAGCGCTTTGATTTATGAATGCAGCTATTTGTAACAGTCGCACTCATAAATCAAGCATTTGATTTTTAAATGCAATTGTTACAAATAGCCACCTTCATAAATTAAAGCGCTTGATTTATGAATGCGGCTATTACAAATAGCCGCACTCATAAATGAAAATAATTTAAAAAATGTCACTGTGTTTTGTAGGACTACGGGTGAGGTAAAAACGTATTTAATAAACTATAATTGTTTTACCACTTTGCACTAGTATACCTATATAACTATTTTTGGTTGTAGACAAATTTGTTCCTATTTTATCCTTATATCAATATTTCATTTTATTATTTTATTTTGGTTATTTCGTCATTCTATAATTACTTAAATTTAAAACTGAAAAAAGAGTTAATATGAAATTTGAAAGAAACTGTTTGAAAGATGTGCACCACATTTATTTGAAAATAATGAGTCAAATAAAACTTTGAATTGAAACGTGGTTTGATGGGCAGTTATTTAACTCTCTCAAATGGGCAAAAAGGCACAATACAAAAGAAAACTTTTAAGAGAAGTGTGAGAAAAAGAGACTTAAATGGAAAAAAGAACAAAAAGGAAAAAAAAACATCAAAAAATGAATGTAAGCCACAAAAATTTAGCTTTTTTTTTTACATTCTTGCCAATCTAAAGGTATTTCTTATTGAATCAATGCCATTATCATTTATTTTGTTCTAATCAATCAATACAAGTTGTATAAATTCTGATTATTTAATTGTTAATGCTCCTCATTTTTATTTATTTTACTCTGCTTTTCATTTTCGTACAGTAAGTGCAGGGGGAAGAGGAAGAAGATAGAGAAGCAAAATATCTCAAACTGTTTCTTGAATACCGAGCATTCATATTTTTGCACAAGTACAGAGTTATCTTGATGTCATTGTTGATGTGGGTGTCGACGGAGAGGATAGATGCATTCTGAATACAACATTGTTGCGGAGAAGTGAAAAGAGATTAGAAAATAGATAATTTTTTAGGGTTTGTTACTAGAGTTTCTCATCTTATTCTTATTCTTTTCATTGTTATATTCCTTTTTTTTAGTTTTATATTAGTAACAAATCAAAATTAGTGATTTACAAGTTTTGAGAATGAAACAGATGACATAATTGCTTTAATATAATTATTCATTGTGTTATAAATTTGAATTTGTTTAATGTATTTTTTTGTGTAACTTAATTATTAAAATTGTATGTTGAAACTCATAGTTGATGAGAGAAAAAATTTCTATCTTATTTTTTCTTTGTGATATTTGATATTTAAAAGATACGAATACATATATAATAATATACATATAATAATAATAATAATAATAAAAGTAAAAAATGCGGATACATAGACGCAAAAGCGCATGTGTTTTTGCTAGTAAGAATAATATTAATAATAATAATAATATTAGTATCATGAATAATATTATTATAATAATTAATAATGTTATTAATTTGAATAATAATAATATTAATGAAATTAATAATATGAATGATATTAAATATATGAATAGTATTATTAATTTTTATATTATTAATTATATTTATATCGATAATCATACTAATAAGTATAATAATAATAATAACATAACAATAAAACTTGACTAGTGAAATGGTTAAAACTTCTTTGGTCATTCAAGAGACTTGATGGAAGAGGCCACATCATAAGCCCAAAACCAAGCCTAAGCCCAAGCTCAAACACAACACATAGAGGATCCGGGCCAATTATAAGAGTTATGGCAAGAGAATACAGGAAGATTGGGACACTGCTACGGATGGTAGAGAAACTTTCCTCTACATGTTTCAAATGCCATGAGCTTGGTGTAGAGTAGCATTTATTTTCTATCAAAATTAGAATAGGAAATTACTGTAAATTTTCTTAGAATTTAATTTTGGCACATAAAATCAACCTAGACTAATTTAGAGTTTCTAAAACCTCTAAATTCACCTAGGTCGGTTTAAGCAAGGTTAAAGAGTACACAATTAACACATGTTCCATGTGTTAAATGTGTTACACGGCTACCTCCACATGAACCATATGAAACATGTGCTAAAAAGCCTTCCTACACATGTTAAATATGATCAATGTGTATAATGTGCCAAGCTGAATCGGGTGGACATTACAAGGCCATTTCAGCTGCATTTAAATTTCATTTTCGGTCCTCCATTGCTATAAAAGGAGGAGCCTACCTCGTGTAATGGAAGATTATTCATTTTGAGTGAAATTGCTGCCAAGAATTTGTGCCAATTCTTCACTCATTGCCATTTCCTCTCTAGGATAGGCTAGTTTAGTCTTCAACCTTCACCTTCCAAGTGAGCTGGCCACACCACTCACCTCCATACCTGACCTGCACCTCCAAGGCAACCGTGATCTCCATGTGAGAGCCTTGTCCATGAGCAATCCATGCAAGCTTTCGCAAATTCCACCAAAGAAATCAATCGGAAGAAAGCATGTGCCTATCAAGTGGTATCTAGAGCCATGGTCTTCAAGAGATAAGTTCTTTCATCTTGTTTCTCCTTTTTTATTCTGTTCTTCATTCAATTTCCGTGTTGTTCATACTGTTCTTGATTGTCTTGATGTGTTTGAACCTTGTTTTTTAATTTTGATTGTTGTTTGGATCAAGCCAATCGGTGCAAACATGTTCAAATTGATCTTGAGCTTCAATATTGCAATTTTATGTAGGATTCTTTGAGTTTTGATGTGCTATTTGATTTTATTAGGTTGAGTCTTTTCTGCACGTTTTAATCTGCTTTTAATCGGTTGAATCTGTGTTTAATCGGTTGAATTTGTTTTTTTAATCGGTTGAATCAGGTTTTAATTTGAGTCATTTTGATTTTGAGATCTATACATCTTTTGTCAAGTCTTGTTTCTCTAAGAAATGTCAACAAATCTATGTAGTACCTTTTCTTGATAATTTTTGGTTTCTTGATAATTTTTGGTTTCTTGATTTGATTTTGAGTACAATTGAATTTTGTTTTGCTTGATCCTTTGGTGCATTTTTCTTTTAGATTTGAGTTCATATTTGTGTGATAGATCCACCGAAATTCTTATATAATCATTCTATTGTGTTTTTGCAAGTTCTCAAAACTATTTGATTCCAAATTAGGCTTCCTCTGTTTCTGGAAAATTTTTGCTGACTATTTTTTATCAAAGAATTTGATTCCGATGTTCAAAAAATTGTAAAATTCTGGATTTGGAAATATTGATGTGTTAGAAAAAAGAGAAAAAAAAGAAGTGGTTCAAAATTCGTAGTCGAAAAAAATGATAAATCAAATGCTATCAGTGTTCAAAAATGACGCTGGAAAAATGGTGTTTTGGCAATAGATTCGAAAATTTTATTGCAATTAATTGGCACATGTTTTTGATATGATTTCAGTGCCAAAATTTAGCTAAAACGTTGAAATGACTGTGGTTAAAATTTCAAAGTCAGATTTGCATTCTATAGTTCAGCATAATTGTTTTAAGTCATGTCTTTTGACACTTAAAAAATTCTGTAGTTCAGTTTTGGTTTTTCTAATCCAATTCTAGTACCTTTCCTTAGGTTCCTTTTGTGTGCTAGCTTTATTGATTACCTTATTTTTCTTGCTTGTCAATTTGTTCAATTACTCTTTCAAGTTGTCACATAATTACTCCC
This sequence comes from Phaseolus lunatus, assembly GCA_013389735.1. Classification (NCBI taxonomy): domain Eukaryota; kingdom Viridiplantae; phylum Streptophyta; class Magnoliopsida; order Fabales; family Fabaceae; genus Phaseolus; species Phaseolus lunatus. The sequence goes on along the minus strand of CM023864.1, from coordinate 36,045,459 downwards.
TTTACTGTAGTCCAATTCCAAATTGAAATTTTTTGTTGCTTTGAAATTTGTTGACCTCTATCTTTGGTGGAAGTTTTCAAAAAGTGGTGCTTCGTTAAGTTTGGAGCTAACCTTTGTGGTGAGTCCATTATTACTTAAGTTATGCAAGAGTGCAGCAGCAAGTGAGTTCACAAAATACACAAAGAGTGGGTGTTAATAGCAAAGGAGTGCAAAGCAAAAGAAGGAGTACCACAAATACAAAAGGAGTGCATAGAATAGGATTTCTAAAATTTTCTTTTGTAATCCAATTTTCATTGTATTCTCTTGAGTTGTAATTGTTTGAACCATGAAGCAATTAGTGGAATAATCACGCCTATTAGTCGATGAGTGTGTCTTGAAGGTTCACAAGTGCTAACAAGCCTCATCCTTAGAAATTTCGACTAGATTAAAGCTTTCTAGTTATAGTTAATTTCTTGTGATTAATTGCTTTAGCAAACTTGTTTTCTTTTATAAAATTGTGTTTTCATTCTTGTTTGTGCTCTAAGTGAATTACTTAGAGAAAGGTTTGTGAAAGTCTTAAAGGATAGAATCTGGCTAGAAAAGGCTTGGTACTTAAGTGATCCAAGTGATCCACCTCCCTTTCCTAGGAATCTACCTACATTACTCCACCTATCTTTCTAGTGGTAAATTGCTTTAAACACATCACTTTAATCATGTCAGCTCATTCTTCTAATTCTAGTGAAAGTGATAGAAATTCAATTAAATCTCTTTTAAAACAACTAGCAGACTTTCAATCACTCTCATATAGACAATTGGAATAAGAGGCCCAATTCAAAGAAAGGGATGCTCAATTTGCATTGATAGAAAAAAAGCTGAAAATGGTTTAGGAAAGGGATGAATACACTCATAAATCTAAAAAAAGTTCAGATGAATCTAGTTCTAGGGGTAATGATTCTTTCGGGGAAGAAAGCCTTAGGATAAATGAATATTATCAACCACCCCCTAGGAGAACTAGAAGAGATAGGAAAGAAAAAGAAAATGTTAAGGAGGTTAGGGTAGATTTGCCTTATTTCCATGGGAAAAAAAATCTTGAAGCTTATTTAGATTGGGAAATGAAGGTAGAACAATTTTTTGCTTGCCATAGGGTAAGTGAGGAAAGAAAAGTACCCTTATCCACCCTAAGTTTTAAAGGAAATGCTATGTATTGGTGGACTGCCTTAGAATGAGATAGGCGCCTTCATAAGGATCCCCCCGTAGAATATTGGAATGATTTTAGGGAAGCCTTAAGACACCGACATATACCTTCCTATTATAATAGGGAGTTGATGGACAAGCTCCAGAGACTCCAACAGAAAACTATGAGTGTGGAAGAGTATAGGCAGAAGATGGAATTATATATGATGCGAGCTTCCATTAGGGAAGATGAGACCACCACCATAGTCAGATTCTTGAGTGGGCTGAATCTTGAGATTAGAGATAGGGTTGAACTCTTACCCTACAGAGACTTGAATGATTTAATTCAATTGTGTATCAAAGTTGAGCAACAAATTTTGAGGAAAACTTCAAGTCCTAGGGAAAGTACATATCCTAACTCTTATCCAAAGAAAGAGTATAAAAAAGAAAGGGAGGATAATATGTCAAGAGAGAAATCTAAAGAAACCTCCAAAAGTTTAGGAAAAGTGTGCTTAGATCAGCCCCACCTGGTGCTCTCCTGGGAGCATGCACTCACTCAGAGGATGTGCGGTGAGACCATGCAGGCAGGATGTGCCTGGTGAGTGTGCTCAGACCAGCCCCACCTGGTGTTCTCCAGGGAGCATGCACCCACTCAGAGAAAAAGTCCTCTACCTCGACTTTGTACAGCGAGGCTGAGGCGAGAGAAACAGACCTCACCCTCGACTTTGTACAGCGAGGCTGAGGCGAGAGAAAAAGTCCTCTACCTCGACTTTGTACAGCGAGGCTGAGGCGAGAGATAAAGACCTCACCCTCGACTCCTTACAGTGAGGCTGAGGCGAGAGAAAAAGACCTCACCCTCGACTTTGTACAGCGAGGCTGAGGCAAGAGAAAAAGACCTCACCCTTGACTTCTTACAGCGAGGCTGAGGCGAGAGAAAAAGACCTCACCCTCGACTTTGTACAGTGAGGCTGAGGTGAGAGAAAAAGACCTCACCCTCGACTTCTTACAGCGAGGCTGAGGCGAGAGAAAAAGGCCTCACCTTTGACTTTGTACAGCGAGGCTGAGGCGAGAGAAAAAGACCTCACCCTCGACTTCTTACAGCGAGGCTGAGGCGAGATAAAAAGACCTCACCCTCAACTTTGTACAGCGAGGTTGAGGCGAGAGAAAAAGACCTCACCCTCGACTTCTTACAGCGAGGCTGAGGCGAGAGAAAAAGACCTCACCCTCGACTTTGTACAGCGAGGCTGAGGCGAGAGAAAAAGACCTCACCCTCGACTTCTTACAGCGAGGCTGAGGCGAGAGAAAAAGACCTCACCCTCGACTTTGTACAGCGAGGTTGAGGTGAGAGAAAAAGACCTCTACCTCGACTTCTTACAGTGAGGCTGAGGTGAGAGAAAAAGTCTTCTACCTCGACTTTGTACAGCGAGGCTGAGGCGAGAGAAAAAGACCTCACCCTCGACTTCTTACAGCGAGGCTGAGGCTAGAGAAGCAAGACCTCACCCTTGACTTCTTACAGCAAGGTTGAGGCAAGAGGGGTCATCGAGAAACACTCTTCCTCCTCAGAACAAGGTGTCATCGTCGGTGATCGGTGTTCAGACCTAAAGGTCGATGGCCTTAGGGTAAGCAAGAAGGGTCAACGAGAAGCACTCTTCTTCCCCAAAACACAAGCATCATCTTTAGCGTTCAGGCCCTCTATGCACTCAGCACTGGAGTGGTAGAGAAGTAAAGCAAAGCCGGAAGCGCGATGACTGATGAGTGGTGAACTAACATGCTAGTCAGTGGTCAGTGGTAAAAGCTTTGAATAAGAAAGCTTTCCCAAGCAAGTTCTGGTGCGATCGGTCGAAGCATTTAGGCCCCGTCAGGTCAGTCATCCAACATGAAGTTATGCATAAAAATTGTTAAAGACAATGCTAAGGTGACAGTTAGTCGTGATCAAGTCAGAAACCAAGTTTGAAGGGTTACAGTGAGATCACGCTAAAGCCTAAGCTAGTTAACAGTTAGTCACATACAGAGAGTTAAAGATGGAGAGAGACAAGCAGCTGAAGCAAATAGATTTCGTTCACATTGAAGTCAATACAGAGAACCTTTACAGCTAAAAGGTTTATACACAAGTTATGTAGCAGAAAAAGAAATTACACAAAAGAAGAAGTTGCAAGGGAAGAAGCTCAAGGAGGAGGAATGAGCTTGCCATCGACCACTGAATGGCGGAGACTGAGTTGGGTAAGGTCCAAGTCTGGTAGGACGCAGTGAATTTGCTCCAAGGCCATCCTGAGCCCATCTATCAAAGCCTCAACACCAGAAGAAGAGGCAACGAGGCGTGCCGTTTACTTTACACGAGCCATTGCCAAAAGCTGCAATGGAGGAAAGCAAGAAGGAAGGTTCAGGTGAAGAAGAGGAAGAAGGAGAAGCAGAAAGTGAGAGAGAAGTACAGTGAACCCTAGCCTGGGTTGAGAGGAAGAAAACAGAGACTGAGTATGCTAAAGAAGGTGATGGAGCAGTGCGAATGAGTGCGCCTCTTCTGTCATAACGTTAAAGAGCAGGCGCGTGAGTAGCACGTGGTATGGCCCCACCTGCCACATGGACCGAGGGCGCGACCACTTAGTCTCTTCGCTGAGAACAAGTTCACAGCTCGATACTGCGGGGCTTGTTGTAACATCCCGCCAAATCCTTTTCATATTTATATAATAAAAATAAAAGTAAACAAATATATTGAAGTGAACATAATTATATATATGTAATGAAGTTTCTCCTCACAGGGAGTTTAATACATACTCGGTCAAATTTTCCAAAAACGTAAACAAAATTACAGCAAAAGACAAACAGTCGATCTCGGATAAGAAAAGGGCGATCTCCCATCAGAAAAGGGCGATCTCCTATCAGACAACAGAAAAAGGGTGATCGCCTAACAGAGATAGAAACAGGCGATCTCCTTCCGGCGACCACTCACTGATGAGCTCTACTTCCTGCAACCTCGTCTGCTCCCGTGCAAAAATACACGATCATCACAGGTTTTAGAAAACAATCACAATACCAGATGAAAGGGTAAGCTAGATGTTTTAAAAACTTTAAATATGAAACTTTAAATCAATAGAAAACATGAATCTTCACGCCATTCATAATCCATATCAATTTCAACCATCAACATTCCCATATTCCACAAACTCGTCAAGTGTCTATTCGCTACTTTCAATATTCATGGTTCACACGTCAGACTTTCCACTGACTCATAAGATATAGACACATGACTCCACTTCCGGAAGACTCGTGCGTTGACTCAGGCTCAGAGATCTGCACCTGTCATACCACACCACTGTGAAATCTACACAGGGTCGCTGTGAAATCCACATAGCCATGCGCATACATAGTCTCAATATCATCACTCTCCCGGTATGACAGGGTTAATTCATATAACAGGCCGAGCTCGTTCTTTTTCACACGACTCACCCATTCATATGAACCTCCTTCGACTCTCCACAACTGAATAAGTTCGTCTATGTGATTCCATTATATCAGCAGAGTCAGGATATCTCCTTCTAGACAAGCCCCTAGTCAATACACATTACACACAATCTTACACGGTATTTTCTTTCCTGAAAATACTATTCGTTGATCCCACATTCACAACAATCAATACATCATACAACACTGAATGAACGATTCAGTCACAGCAACATTCATTCCACGGTTCAGATTTTCAAATATCACATGTATTTCATATTTAAATCTCAAACAGTTTTCAAACAGCACTAAAACAGGGGAGTTCGAAAAACAACGCCAAAACCGGCGATCACGTCGCCCAAACACATAAGAACAGAACATCATGAAAAAGAATATGAAACCGGCGACCACGTCGCCCTCACTTCAGAAACAGCAAATCTACGGCTTTTATTGAAAATAAAGCTAGCTTCCCTTACCTGGACTTGCGCAAAACACTAAGAGCTCCAAAACCCACCGAAGCTTAAAGGTGCCTTAGCTCTGTTTTTGCGTCTGGTTTGTAGAACTTGCAGAGAACCTCCCAGGTGCTCTAAGGGCAGTCGTCGCTCGTTGCACTGGTGCTTGAGGATGCCTGAATCGCAGCGCGAAGGAGAGAAAAGAGAAGGATGAAGGTGAGCTCACTCTTTCACTCTTGAACCACTGCAACGTTCTTTTTCCTCTCAGAAGTGGGTTTTTGTATCTTAAACCAACTTGTCCACAAAAGCCGCTGCCACCACCCACTCTGCAGGGAAGTTTGCGTGTACGCTTCCTTGAACAGTACAACTACGCGTGCCTCTGCGCAGGCTAACACTCTGAGGTCACTATTCTGAACCACCCTTTTTGTCTACGTGTCGCGCGTGCAGTACGTCTCCTGCTGAGAGCCTGGGTCCCACCTCATCTGTGTGAAACTCGACATCGCGCGATAACCTTCCACCGATGACCGCTCGCGCGATGACTATCCACTGATGTCTCATACTGGCGGACGACCGATGTCTCTCCCTGGAAGACGACCGATGTCTCGCCCTAGCGATGACCGCATGCTTCGCGCCCTGGCGATGCCCGCAAGCCTCGCGCCCTGGCGATGCCCGCATGCCTCGCGCCCTGGCGATGCCCGACGACACATCGCCACGCCTTGCTGAAGGTTCTTCATCCCCCTATGTTACGTCCAAGGTATCATTTCCACATGACTTGGTGACGTCGGTAGCTTCACCTTTCCAAGAGTAGATCAGCACCACTCCTCACGCGCCCATGCATGCAATACTAAGGACGATCTCTTTTGCTCAAGCATAGAGCTTCGCATGCACAGCGTATCTAAGGCTTAACCCACACCTTGATACGTGTGGTTTTGTGGAACCCACTCTGGTTGATCCCGTATCCTGACCACATACTGAGTGCACTTTCGGCGATCATGTGCACCATAGGCGACTGGGGATTATGTACAAATCAGGCGATCTCATCGTCTTCTAAACTACACTTTCCTTCCTTTTTATTTTAAATAAAAACATACTTAGAATTCATTTAAAATATATCCCTTTTTATTCCAATTTAATTTTACAGGTCCTTACACTTGTGATCCGGTCGGTCATCGGTAGTCGATGACGTCAGCAGCAGATGACCACGTGGACCATTCACAGGGTGACGAGTGGTAGAAGAGAGCAGGTGAATCAGGGAGGAGATCACTCAGAATGGTGATCGGTGGTCAGTTGCTAAGTGGCCACCACCCCCAGATCAGTGCCTAGATAAGCGCCTGGAAGCAGAGCGCGAAAAGTAATGAGGCACCGCACGGTCATCGGGGGAAAGTAATGAGGCACCGCATGGTCATCGGGGGAAAGTAATGAGGCACCGCACTATCATCGGGGGAAAGTAATGAGGCACCGCACGGTCATCGGGGGAAAGTAATGAAGCACCGCACGGTCATCGGGGCATGGTCATCAGGGTTTCTTGCTACACGTGTTAACCTGGGACCCAAGCTCCCAGCAAGAGCATTACGCATGCACCTCGCATGATGTCAAACCAGAAGAAGAAGAGTTGCTCACCGGTAGGGTCGTGCAGAAGGATGGCATAAGGGAGCTAGCAAACTGGTCAGTGATCAGTGACTCTCTTAACCCATTACGTGCATAGCACCGTGCGATGAGGCCATGCAGGCAGGATGCGCCTGGTGAGTGTGCTTAGACCAGCCCCACCTGGTGCTCTCCTGGGAGGATGCACTCACTCAGAGGATGTGCGGTGAGACCATGCAGGCAGGATGCGCCTGGTGAGTGTGCTTATACCAGCACACCTGATGCTCTCCCGGGAGCATGCGACTCACTCAGAGAGAAGAAACGCGCTAAGTTACTCCGCAAGAGGATAACTTACCCACACAGAAAAAAGCACAGAAGCCCTCTAGGTGTGACACGCGTACGGTTAGATGCCAGTTGCATGCCTCCACGTGTCACCATCTGAGAGAGAGGCGCGACCCAAATATAAAAGTACTCCACGATATGTCAGGTACACACAAGTTTTTCAGATAACAAGTTTACACAGATTTACTACACACAGTTTCGGAGTCATTGTGGGAACGTTTGTACACGTTGCACAGTGATAACAGAAGTGAGCCACAAAGAGAGAAAGTGGATCAGAGCACACACGAGTCTCACAGAGAGATTCAGTGAGAGTTTTTGGTGTTCCTGTTATTTGACTTGAGCGTCGGAGCTACAACGGCCGCTAGCGACACCGTCTGTGTGTTTTGCAGGCATTGTTTGGAGTTCCAGTGAAGGTTCTTGCAGAACGTGTAGTTGCAGTAGGCTAGACGAAGGAGTGACGAGGCATATCCTCCACGTTCGAGTCAGCGACAGGATCACCCCTCAATGTAAGGACCTAGAAACTTTAATTGGAATGAAAGTGTTATATTTAAATAATTTCAAAAGATGTTATTATTTAAAATACAAAGAGCAGGTAATAGAAGTTTCGTAGTAGTCGGAGTCTGGGGTCAGCTGGTAGAGGTTGGTCGGCTGACCATTGTATTAACCAAGTAGTCAGGTGCGATGACTTTATCGTGAGGTAATCACGTGGGTGTGCTCGAGGAAGACATGTGGATCAAGAAGAGTAAAGGAAGAAAAGTGTAGCTTAGAAGACAGAGGCGATCTCCGACTTCTCTGGCACATAATCGCCAATCGCCTATGGTCTACATGATCGTCGAAAGTGCACTTAGTATGTGGTCAAGATGCTGGATCAACCATAGTGGGTTCCAAAAACCACGCGTATCAAGGTGTGGGTTAAGCCTTAGATACGCTGTGCATGCGAAGCTCCATGCTTGAGCATAAGAAATCGTCCTTAGTGTTGCATGCATGGGCGCACGAGGAGTAGTGCTGATCTATTCTTGGAAATGTGAAGCTACCGACGTCACCAAGCCATCTGGAAGTGATACCTTGGACGTAACATAATGGGAGGATGAACCTTCAGCAAGGTGTGACGATGTGACATCGGTGACCAGAGTAAGGCGATGTGTTCTCGTCACACACAAGGGCGACAAGAGATCGCCAACAGGATGAGAGGAGCATCGGTCATCAACCAGGATGGGAGACACATCGGTGGTCTGCCAGGGTGAGACATCGGTTGTCTGCCAGAATGAGGAATCAGTCGTCCATCAGGAAGAGGAATCAGTCATCGCCGGGATGAGAGGCACATCAGCCATCGCCGGGATGAGAAGGACATCAGTCATCGGTGGAAAGTTATCGCGCGATGTCGTGTTTCACACAGATAAGGTGGGACCCAGGCTCCCAGCATGAACGTTCTGCATGCACGACACGTAGACAAAAGGGTGTTTCAGAATAGTTGGCATCAGAGAGTTGGTATGCGCAGAGACACACGTGGCCGTACTGTTCCAGGAAGTGTGCATGCAAGCTTTCCTGCAGAGTGGGTGGTGGCAGCGGCAATTGTGGACAAGTTGGTTTAGATTCAAAAACTCACTTCTGAGAGGAAAAGAACGTTGCAGTGGTTCAAGAGTGGCAGAGTGAGTTTACCTTCATCCTTCTCTTTTCTCTCCTTCGCGCTGCGATTCAGGCATCCTCAAGCACTAGTACGACGAGCGACGACTGCCCTTGGATACCTGGGAGGTTCTCTGCAAGTTCTCCAAACCGGACGCTAAAACAGAGTTAAGGCATCCTTGAATCTCGTTGGGTTGGAGCTCTTAGTGAAGTTTACGCTAGTCCAGGTAAGGGAAGCTAGCATTTTCGTTTATAAAAACTTTAGGCGAGTAGGTTCTGAAGTGAGGGCAACGTGGTCGCCGGTTTCATATTCTTTTTCACGATGCTTTGTTTTTATGTGTGGGGCGACGTGATCGCCGGTTTTAAATGTTAATTTCGAACTCCCCTATTTTAGTGTCGTTTGAAACTGTTTGAGATTGAAATGTGAAATGCATGCGATATTCGAAAATCTGAACCTTGGAATGATTGTTGCTGTGATTGGAATCGTTCATTTAAGTGTTATATGATGTGTTGAATGTTGTGAATGTGGGATCAAGACATAGTATTTTCAGGAAAGGAAATACCGTGTTGAGATTGGTTATGAGGTGTATTGATCAGTGAGTATCCTGTGAATGAGACGATCCTGACTCTGCTGATATGATGGAGTCACATAGATGAAGTCATTCAGTTGGTGAGAGTCGAAGGAGGTCCATATGTATGGGTAAGTCGTTTGAAAGATAACTGACTTGACCTGTTATATGGATTAACCCTGTCATACCGTGAGAGTGAGGATATTGAGATTGAGATCGAGATTATGTTGATGCGCATGGCTGTGGGAACATTACAGCAATGAAGTATGACAGGTGCAGGTCTCTGGATGCTAAGTTCAACGCACGAGTCTTCCGGAAGTAGTGTCAAGTGTCTGTGTGTGATGAGTCAGTGGAAGTCTGACGTGAGAAATGAGAAACATTGAAATTGATAGACACTTGATGGAGTATGTGAATTGAACGACTCTTGAGGAAATTATGAAATATGTGATTACTTAATGGTCATGTGAAGGGAATGAGAAAGTTGATGGTTTTTACGTGGGTGTCTTAAATTTGTTTTATCTTGATTTTAAAGTTTCATATCTAAATTCTCTTTAAAATATCTAGCTTACCCTGTGTTTTTGGTGTTGTGTTTGGCTTTTTCGTAAACCTGTGATGATCGTGTATAATCTACACGGGAGCAGATGATGTTGCAGGAAGTAGAGCTCCTCAGTGAGTGGTCGTCGGAAGGAGATCGCCTATTTTCTGTTTCTGTTAGGAGATCGCCTGTTTTCTGTTTCTGATAGGAGATCGCCTGTTTTCTATTTTGCTGTATTTTGTTTAAGTTTTGGAAACTGACTGGATATGTATTAAACTCCCTGTGAGGAGAAATTTCATTACATATATATATATTTATGTTCACTTCGATATTATTGTTTTACCTTTATTTTATTATATAAATATGAAAAGGTTTTGGCGGGATGTTACACTCAACCTCGTAGCAGAGATACTAAGTGTTTTAAATGCTTTGGAAGAGGTCATATAGTTGCCCAGTGCCCAGATAGGAGAACTATACTCTTAAGAGGGAGGGACGAATATAGTAGCCAAAGTGATGTAACTAGTGGGGAGGAAGAGGAAGAAAAAGAAAATAGTGAAGGGGTGTATCCATGTGAGGGTGAGTTAATGATGATTAAAAGAACCCTCAACAACCAACCTCATATGATCCAGGAAACACAAAGGGAGTACATCTTCCATACAAGATGTAAAGTTTTTGAAAATATATGTTCTCTCATGGTGGATAGTGGATCATGTTGCAATTGTTGTAGCCCTAGAATGGTTGAAAAACTCAGTCTACAAGTAGTACCTCATCCAAAACCTTACAAACTTCAATGGATAAATGAGGATGGGAAACTAACTATGGATAAGCAGGTGAAAGTCGAGTTTTCTGTGGAAAACTACAAAGATAACATTTTATGTGATGTAGTTCCCATGGAAGCTTGTCATATTTTGTTAGGAAGACCTTGGCAATTTGATAAGAAATCCTTGGACAATGGTATTACTAATGAGATTTCTTTCATCCACCAAGAAAAGAAGTTTGTGCTATATCCATTACCACCATCACAAGTGGTAAAGGACCAAGTGCAAATGAGAAAAAAAAAGAGAGGATGAGAAAAAAAAACTAGAAAATTAGGAAAAAGCCCTTAGAAAAAAAGAGGCATGGGAGAAGAGTGTTCTTTCCCACCAGGTCATTTAGAAAGAAGAGAAATTTGAAAACAACATAAAAACAATACTTCTTTCTGAACAACCTACAGGCCTCCTGCTGTGTAAAGGAACACTTACATGCACTGCCACATCTTCTAAAGCTAGTATTCTACCTCCTCAAGTAAAAGAACTTTTAAAAGAGTTTGATGATTTATTCCCCTAAGGAAGGACCATTAGGACTTCCCCCTTTTAGAGGAATAGAACATCAAATAGATTTAGTTCTAAGAGCCAGTCTTCCTAACAGACCAGCTTATAGAACTAATCCTAATGAAACCAAGGAGATAGAATCACAAGTTCAGGATTTGTTGGAGAAGGGTTGGGTTCAAAAGAGCCTTAGTCTTTGTGTTGTACCTGTCTTGTTGGTACCAAAGAAAGATGGCAAGTGGAGAATATGTTGTGGCTGTAGGGCCATCAATAATATTACCATCAAGTACAAGCATCCAATCCCAAGACTAAATGACATGCCTGATGAACTGCATGGGTCCACTATATTTTTCAAAATTGATCTTAAAAGCGGATATCACCAAATACGAATTAAAGAAGGTGATGAGTGGAAAATGTAAGGACCTGTAAAATTCAATTGGAATAAAAAGGGATATATTTTAAATGAATTCTAATTATGTTTTTATTTAAAATAAAAAGGAAGGAAAGTGTAGCTTAGAAGACTATGAGATCGCCTAGTTAGTACTTAATCGCCGGTCGTCTACTACACATGATCGCCAGGGCGCGAGGCATGTGGACGTCGCCAGGGCGCGCGAGGCATGTGGACGTCACCAGGGCGCGCGAGGCATGCGGGCAACGCCGGGGCGCGAGGCATGCGGGCAACGCTGGGGCGCAAGAGGCATGCGGGCGTCGCCGGGGCGCGAGGCATGCGGGCAACGCTGGGGCGCGAGAGGCATGCGGGCGTCGTCGGGGCGCGAGGCATGAGGCATCGCCGGGTCGCGAGAGGCATGCGGGCGTTGCCAGGGATAGACATCGGTCGTCTCCCAGGGAGAGACATCGGTCGTCTCCCAGGGAGAGACATCGGTCGTTTTCCAGGGAGAGACATCGGTCGTTTGCCAGTATGAGACCTCAGTGGATAGTCATCGCGCGAGCGGTCATCGGTGGAAGGTTATCGCACGATGTCGAGCTTCACGCAGATAAAGTGGGACCCAGACTCCCAGCATGAAACGTCCTGCACGCGCGCCACGTAGACAAAAGGGTGGTTCAGAATAGTGACATCAGAATGTTGGCATGCGCAAGAGACACTCGCGGTCGTACTGTTCAGGGCAGTGGTTGGCAGGCGCAAGAGACAACCGTGGCTGTAGTGTTCAGTGAAATAGTACACTCAGGCTTTCCTGCAGAAGGGGTGGCAGCAGCAGCATACGTGGACAGGTAGGCTTGGATTCAAAAGCCCACTGCGGGAAGGCAAAGAAGGTTACAGTGGCTCAAGAGTGAAAGAGTGTCTGCATCTTCATCCCTCTCTTTTCTCTCCTTCGCGCTGCAACTCAGGAAACCTCCAGCACCAGTGCGACGTGCGGCGACTGCCCTTAGAGCACCTGGGAGGTCCTCTGCAAGTTCTACAAACCAAACGCTGAAAACAGAGCTAAGGCATCCTTTAAGCTCGGTGGATTTTGGAGCTCTTGGTGTTTTGCGCAAGTCCAGGTAAGGGAAGCTAGCCTTATTTCCAACGAAAATCCTTATATTCATGATTGAGATGATGGGGGCGACGTGGTTGCTGGTTTTTCAACTGTTATTGTAAAATCCTCTGTTTTTGAACGAGATCGCCGGTTTTGGCGTTGTTTTTCGAACTCCCCTGTTTTTGGTATTGTTTGAAGCTGTTTGAGATTTAAATGTGAAATACATGTGATATTCGAAAATCTGAACCTTTGAAATGACTGTTGCTATGATTTGGATCGTTCATTTGAGTGGTATGATGTGTGGAATGTCGTGAATGTGGGATCAAGACATAGTATTTTCAGGAAAGGAAATACCGTGTTGAGATTTGGTTATGAAGTGTATTGATCTGTAAGTATCCTGTGAATGAGGCGATCCTGACTCTGCTGAGATAATGGAATCACATATGAATGGGTGAGTCGTGTGAAAAAGAACGAGCTCGGCCTGTCTTATGGATTAACCCTGTCATACTGTGAGAGTGATGAATTGAGATCGAGATTGTGTTGATGCGCATGGCTGTGGAAACATTACAGCAAATGAAGTATGACAGGTGCATGTCTCTGGATGCTAAGTTCAACGCACGAGTCTTCCGGAAGTAGGGTCAAGTGTCTTGTGTGATGAGTCAGTGGAAGTCTGACGTGAGAATGAGAAACATTGAATTGATAGACACTTGATAAACGTTGTGATTTTAATGACCTTTGAGGAATCGTGCAATATGTGTTTAGTTGATGGTTTACGTGGGTATCTTGAATTTGTTTTATCTTGATTTTAAAGTTCATATCTAAACTCTTTTTCAAATGTCTAGCTTACCCTGTGGTGTTTCTTTGGTGTTGTGTTTGGCTCTTTCTTAAACCTGTGATGATCATGTATAATTTATACGGGAGCAGATGATGTTGCAGGAAGCAGAGCTCCTCAGTGAGTGGTCGCCGGAAGGAGATCGCCTGTTTCTACTTCTGTTAGGCAATCACCCTTTTGCTGTCTTCTGATAGGAGATCGGCCTCTTCCGATAGGAGATCGCCTGCTTTGTTTTTTTTTTACTGTATTTTGTTTATGTTTCTGGAAAATTTGACCGAATTTGTATTAAACTCCCTGTGAGGAGAAACTACATTTCATATATATAATTTTGTTCACTTCAATCTATTTGTTACCTTTATTTTCATTATATAAACATGAATAGTATTTTGGCGGGATGTTACAGAAAACCTCTTTTAAAACCAAATTTGGACTATATGAGTGGTTAGTGATGCCTTTTGGTCTCACTAATGCACCTAGTACATTCATGAGGCTGATGAATCATGTCTTGAGAGATTGTATAGGTAAATACGTAGTAGTTTATTTTGATGATATCCTAGTGTATAGCCAAAGCCTAGAAGACCACCTAAGTCACCTTAGGGAAGTTCTCTTAGTGCTTAGAAAAAATAGTCTTTTTTCTAATATTGATAAGTGTACCTTTTGTGTTGATAGTGTAGTGTTTTTAGGTTTTATAGTTAGCAAAAATGGGGTACATGTTGATCCCGAAAACATCAAAGCCATCCGAGAGTGGCCAGTTCCTCAGAATGTGGGAGAGGTTAGGAGTTTTCATGGTCTAGCAAGCTTTTATAGAAGATTTGTGCCTAACTTCTCAAGTCTAGCTTCACCACTCAATGAGTTAGTGAAGAAAGACACTCCATTCTATTGGATAGAGAAGCAAGATCAAGCCTTCCAAAGGCTTAAAGCTTTGCTCACTAATGCACCTATTTTAGCTCTGCCAAACTTTGCAAAAGCTTTTGAGCTAGAATGTAAAGCATAAGGAGTAGGCATAGGTGCGGTATTGTTGCAAGGTGGACACCCAATTGCTTATTTTAGTGAAAAACTTCATGGTGCCACCCTCAACTATCCCACCTATGATAAGGAGCTCTATGCACTTGTGAGGGCTCTGAAGACTTGGGAGCACTATCTAGTATCCAAAGAATTCGTTATTCATAGTGATCATGAGTCTTTAAAATACCTGAAGGGTCAGCATAAGTTGAATAAACGCCATGCAAAATGGATGGAATTTCTTGAACAATTCCCTTATGTTATCAAATACAAGAAAGGCAGTAGTAATATTATGGCTGATGCTCTCTCCAGAAGACACACTCTCTTTTCAAAACTTGTTGCCCAGATTCTTGGATTTGAAAACATACCTGAACTGTACAAAGAAGATCGAGATTTTGCATCCACTTTTGTTAAATGTGAACATAGAGCACAAGGAGGATTTTATGTGTCTAAGGGGTATCTTTTTAAAGAAGGAAAAATCTGTATACCCCAAGGAACACATAGAAAGCTCCTTGTAAAAGAAACACATGAAGGAGGTCTCATGTGCCATTTCGGAGTTGATAAAACTCTTGAGCTTTTAAAAGAAAATTTCTTTTGGCCACACATGAGAAAAGAAGTGCAGAGACATTCCTTTAGATGTATCTCATGTTTAAAAGCCAAGTCTAAAGTCATGCCTCATGGACTCTATACTCCTTTGCCTGTAGCAAATGCTCCATGGGAAGACATTAGCATGGACTTTATTTTAGGACTTCCTAGGACTGCAAGGGGTTTTGATTCTATCTTTGTGGTTGTGGATACGTTTAGTAAAATGGCACATTTTATACCATGCTACAAAATAGATGATACAAACAATATCTCTAGGCTTTTCTTTAGAGAAGTGGTTAGACTTCATGGTCTACCCAAAAGTATAGTGTCTGATAGAGATCTAAAATTTTTAAGTCATTTATGGAGAACTCTCTGGGAAAGACTTGGAACTAAACTGAAGTTTTCAACTTATTATTATCCTCAAATGGATGGACAAACAGAGGTAGTAAATAGATCTCTTTCAACTATGCTTAGGGCAGTTGTGAAGGGTAACCATAGATCTTGGGATGAGTACCTTCCCCATATTGAATTTGCATACAATAGGGTAGTCCATAAAACTACCAATATTTCTCCATTTGAAGCTGTATACAGGTTTAATCCGCTCACACCTTTGGACTTGTTAGCTCTTCCTAATCCACAAGAATTTGTGCATAAGGAAGGAATAACAAAAGCAGAGTTTGTTAAGAAAATGCATGAGCGAATTAAAGCCCAAATACAAACGCAAACAGAGAAATATGTCAAACATAGCAATAAGGGGAAGAGAGAGATAGTTTTTTAGAAAGGTGACTGGGTTTGGCTACATCTTAGAAAGGATAGATTTCCAACTAAGAGAAAGTCCAAACTTAGTCCCCGGGGAGATGGACCCTTCCAAGTCCTTAAGAAAATTAATAACAATGCATACATACTTGATTTGCTTGAGGAATACGAAGATCATCATACTTTTAATGTTGTGGATCTGATTCCTTTTGCAGGTAACAATGATGAAGATGAAGTAGATGCATTGGATTTGAGGTCAAATCCTTTTCAAGAGGGAGGGGATGATGGAAGAGGCCCTAGGATAAGCCCAAAACCAAGCCTAAGCCCAAGCTCAAACACAATAGATAGAGGATCCAGGCCAATTACAAGAGTTATACCAAGAAGAATACAGGAAGATTGGGACACTACTACAGATGGCAGAGAAACTTCCCTCTACATGTTTAAAATGCCATGAGCTTAGTGTAGAGTAGCATTTATTTTCTGTCTAGAATAGGAAATTACTGTAAATTTTCTTAGAATTTAATTTTGGCACATAAAATCAACCTAGGCTAATTTAGAGTTTCTAAAACCTCTAAATTCACCTAGCCCGGTTTAAGCAAGGTTAAGAGAGTACACAATTAACACATGTTCCATGTGTTAAATGTGTTACACGACTACCTCCACATGAACCATATGAAACATGTGCTAAAAAGCTTTCCTACACATGTTAAATATGATCAATGTGTATAATGTGCCAAGCTGAAAGGGGCGGACATTACAAGGCCATTTTAGCTGCATTTGAGTTTCATTTTCGGTCCTCCATTGCTATAAAAGGAGGAGCCTACCTCATGTAATTGAAGATTATTCATTTTGAGTGAAATTGCTGCCAAGAATTTGTGCTAATTCTTCACTCATTGCCATTTCCTCTCTAGGATAGGCTAGTTTAGTCTTCAACCTTCACCTTCCAAGTGAGCTGGCCGCACCACTCACCTCCATACCTGACCTGCACCTCCAAGGCAACCTTGATCTCCATGTGAGAGCCTTGTCCGTGAGCAATCCATGCAAGCTTTTGCGAATTCCACCAAAGAAATCAATTGGATGAAAGCATGCGCCTATCAAGACTTGACTTTGAGTTTCACCTGTTGTAGTTTATTTCTAACATTAATACACCCGTTTTAGTTTATTTATCACATTAATAATATTTAATGATATCATATATAAATAATTGTCAATAATAATCCTAAAAAATAGCATAAGTAATATTTCTAAATATTCCTTGATAAATTGATTTTTTCTTGTAGTGATAGGTATTAAAAGTTTATTTTTCAATATGAAAATAAGTTATTTAATGTTCTTGCCGGTTGACTTGCTGTTGGTCAAACTCTACGATCGCTAGCACCTTCTTCCTCCTCCTTCACTGTAAAATAGCTTGCCTGCAAAAGAAAGAAAGATAGGCGCCCTCACGGCCGTTTGCACTCCAACGCTCAAGTCAAAACTAGGGAAAAAAACACCAAGTGTATAGTAGAATAGTGATAGTCTCAAAACTGCGTACCTTCCCCTGGAGCCTTAAGCCCCTTTTATAGGGAGTCATTAGGTTATCTCTTGTAACCAACTTTCCCTGCATGGAACTTTATCTTTAGCAAGAAAATATTTAGTGAGTGAGAGAATGTTGTTATACGTGCGTAATCTTTAACAGCGTATCTTTGTATATTTGGAGTGCTACTGCCGCCACCTGCATATCAATGAAATATTACTAGGAACAATATCTTTTATCTCTTAATCCTCTGGCATGTATGGCGGTAACCTTCTATCTTTAAGCAATTATCTTTATGAGCGAATATCACAGCATATTGTTAACCCTCACGTTGCGGGGTCTATCCTTATGATTTAAACTGATCTCCCACGGGCCCTTAAACCCCTCACGTGCCATTACATGCAACTCTAAGGATAAATCTCTTATGCCAAAGCTTAGCGTTTGCCGAGGACTGATCACCCTTCTCTGAGGAGGCACACCGATCACCTTTCTCCGAGGGAACACACCGATGACTGATCACCCCTCTCTGAGGGAACACACCGGTGACTGATCACCCCTCTCTGAGGGAACACACTGATGACTGATCACCCTTCTCCGAGGGAACACACCGATGACTGATCACCCCTCTCTGAAGGGACACACTGATGACTGATCACCCTATAATCCAAGCTGCCTGCGGGGTCCACTCCACGTGGCTTTGCCCATGCTGTGGGACCCTGTAAGGACCTATAAATTATTTGGAATAGAAGTGATAGATTTTAAATAATTTCTGAGTATGTTATTATTTAAAATAAAAAGGACATAAAAATAGAAAATATCATAGTCGTCAGACCTCGGACGTTGCCCAAGGTCTGGGGCCAGCTGGTAGAGGGCGGTCGGTTGACCATTGTACTAACCAAGTAGTCAGGTGCGATGACTTTATCGTGAGGTAATCACGTGGGCGTGCTTGAAGGAAGGGGGCACCTGAATCAAGAAGGGTAAGAGAAAGGAAGGTGTAGCTTAGAAGTCGATGAGATCGCCGTTTGTTGAAGAAGGCGGCGGTCTCCGACTTCCCCCGTATGAAATCAGTAATCGCCTATTTTGCGCATGAACGTCGTGTGCGAAGATTTCACATGATCGCCAATCGCCTATGGTGTACATGATCGCCGAAAAGAGCACATCGCCGAGTATTCGAGAAGACTTGGTAAGCACTTAGTATGTGGTCTAAATACAGAAGATGAGTGATATAGAAGACAGGTGGCATATCTGCCACCATGAGTAGTGTGAGCCGTGATACCCCAGACTTAGAGGAATGGGAGGACGAGCCCTCAGCTGGGTGTGACGATGTGACATCGGTGACCAGAGTGAGGCGATGTGTTCTCGTCACACACAATGGCGATAAGAGATCGCCAACAGGATGAGAGGAACATCGGTCATCAACCAGGATGGGAGACACATCGGTGGTCTGCCAGGGTGAGACATCGGTGGTCTGCCAGGGTGAGACATTGGTGGTCTGCCAGGGTGAGACATGGGTGGTCTGCCAGGGTGAGACATCGGTGGTCTGCCAGGGTGAGACATCGGTTGTCTGCCAGGGTGAGGAATCAGTCATCCGTCAGGAAGAGGAATCAGTCATCGCCAGTATGAGAGGCATCGGTCATCGTCGGTGTGAGAGGCATCGGTCATCGCTGGTATGAGAGACACATCAGACATCAGTAGATGGTGGATGGACATCGCGCGGTCAGTCATCGGTGGAAGGGCATCGCGCGGTTCCCTACTACGCGTGTTAAAGTGGGACCCAGGCTCCCCGCGAGAACGTCCTGCATGCGCGACACGTAGACAGAAAGGGTGTTTCAGAATAGTTAGCATCAGAGAGTCGGTATGCGCAGAAACCCACGTGGTCATAATGTTCAAGGAAGTGTGCACGCAAGCTTTCCTGCAGAGTGGGTGGTGGCAGCGGCATTTCTGGGCAAGTTGGTTTAGATTCAAAACTCACTCCTAAGAGGCAGTGGACGTTGCTGTGGTTCGAGAGTGATTGAGTGAGTTAGCTTTGGTTCCCTGTTTCTTTCCTCTTCTTCTCCCTGCGTTCAGACGTCCTAGCGAACCAGTTGAAGATCGGCGACTGCCCCTGGATTTCTTGACGTTGTGCCCTGGAAGTTTTCTGATCAAGGCCGTGAAACAGAGTAAGTTCTTCGTGCTCTATTTTTGGAGTTGTTTCTGAACTTGAGAGAGTTGCTTCTGCATGGGCTTTGCATTCAACTCTTTTACCTTCAGAATTAGCCTCTGTTAACGCAGAATATGGGTAATGTCGTTAGTTTTATGACTAAGGCTCCATGGTGCAGGTTAAGGTATCCTTAAGTTCGATGGGTTAGAGCTCGTAGTGAGATTTTACGCAAGTCCAGGTAAGGGAAGCTAGATTTATTTTCAATAGAACCTTAAGCTAGAAGATTCTGATGTTGGGGCGACGTGGTCGCCGGTTTTAAACGTTCTTACACGCTGCTCTGTTTTATGTGTGGATCGGAATTTATTTGAGCTTGAAAATGTGATACTTTAAATATGGTAGATGCTGTGAAATACATATGATTTTCGGAATCTTGAACTTTAGTATGATTTGGATTGTTTAGAAACGGTTTTAAAAATATGTATGATTGACTGGTTCAGTTTGGGTGTTGTATGATATATGGAATGATGTGAAAATGTGATCAAGGCATAGTATTTTCAGGAAAGAAAATACCGTGTAAGATCGTGTAGAATGTGCATTGACCGGTGATTCGTCTAGAAGGAGATATCCTGACTCTCCTGATATAATGGAATCATATAGATGAAGTTATTCAGGTGTTGAGAGTCGAAGGAGGTTCATATGTATGGGTAAGTTGTTTGAAAGATAACTAACTTGACCTGTTGTATGGATTAACCCTGTCATACTAGGAGAGTGATGATATTGAGATTGAGATTATTGTTTATGCGCATAGCTGTGTGGATTTCACAGCGACCCTGTGTGGATTTCACAGCGACCCTGTGTGGATTTCACAGTGGTGTAGTATGACAGGTGCAGATCTCTGAGTCTAGTCAATGCACGAGTCTTCCAGAAGTAGTGTCAAGTGTCTATGTGTGATGAGTCAGTGGAAGTCTGACGTGAGAAAGAGAAATATTGAAATTGTTGATAGACACTTGATGGATTATGTGAAATGAATGACACTTGAGGGAATTGTGAAATGTGTGAATATTGGATGGTTTACGTTAATATCAAGTTTCATGTTTTAAAGTTTTAAAAATATCTAGCTTACCCCTTGTTTTGTTTTGTGGTTGTTTTCTTTAAAACTGTGATGATCGTGCAATTACACGGGAGCAGATGATGTTGCTGGCAGTAGAGCTCCTCAGTGAGTGGTTGGACAAGGAGATCACCTGTTCTTATGCTGTAGTTTGTTTTATTTTGAAACACTGGATGGTTATGTATTAAAATTCCCTAGAGAAGGGATATTATTTGTTGAAATACAATGTATGGGATGAATGTATTTTATTATGTATACATATATTAATTTTGATATTATTGTTTTACCTTTATTTTATTATATAAATATGAATAAGATTGAGGGGCGTTACAAGTATGACAGGTGCAGATCTCTGAGTCTAGTCAATGCACGAGTCTTCCGGAAGTAGTGTCAAGTGTCTATGTGTGATGAGTCAGTGGAAGTCTGACGTGAGAAAGAGAAATATTGAAATTGTTGATAGACACTTGATGGATTATGTTAAATGAATGACACTTGAGGGAATTGTGAAATGTGTGAATATTGGATGGTTTACGTTAATATCAAGTTTCGTGTTTTAAAGTTTTAAAAATATCTAGCTTACCCCTTGTTTTGTTTTGTGGTTGTTTTCTTTAAAACTGTGATGATCGTGCAATTACACGGGAGCAGATGATGTTGCAGGCAGTAGAGCTCCTCAGTGAGTGGTTGGACAAGGAGATCACCTGTTCTTATGCTGTAGTTTGTTTTATTTTGAAACACTGGATGGTTATGTATTAAAATTCCCTAGAGAAGGGATATTATTTGTTGAAATACAATGTATGGGATGAATGTATTTTATTATATATACATATATTAATTTTGATATTATTGTTTTACCTTTATTTTATTATATAAATATGAATAAGATATTGAGGGGCGTTACATTAATGGTATCAGAGCAGTTCGTGTAACATCCCACCAAAATAATACATACATACATGTATAATTGAAATTAAGTGTAACCAAATAATATTGAAGAGTGCAAAATAAAATGTATATATATATATATCAGAAATGAAGTTACTCCCCTTAGGGAGTTTAATACATAACCAAATCAATTGTTTGCAAGATTTTACGAAAATAATAAAAGAAATGCAGTAAGATAGGCGGTCTCAAAAGAAAACGGCGATCTCCAACTTTAAAACGGCGATCTCTAACAGAAGGCCTCAAAACTGGCGATCTTCTATCAGGACACCAGAACCGGCGATCTCCACCGAGAGGTGGAAATGGGCGATCTCTGCCCTCGGCGACCACCCCTTTAGGGAGCTCTTCTTCCTGGAAGGTCATCTGCTCCCGTGTACAATTACACGATCATCACAGTTTTGAGAAAACAACCACAATAACAGATAAAAGGGTAAGCTAGATAATTTAAAAGAAGTTTAACTCATGAACATGAAAATCCAAGTAAACCAAGTTCCAAATTATCCATGTAAAACGTAGAACTACAATTAGCATTCAGCTGATCGCCCAAAATCACAAATTCACTACATTTCCCATAGTCATTCCATTTCACAACACAGCATCAAGTGTCTATCAATATTCCAGTTTCTCATTTCACATGTCAGACTTTCCACTGACCCACCATGCATAGACACATGACACTACTTCCAATTTGACTCGTGTGTTGACTCAGGCCCAGAGATTTGCACCTGTCATACCTACCACTGTGAATCCACACAGCATGCGCATATACCATCTCATTGTTACCATTCTCTCGGTATGACAAGGTTAATTCGTATAACAGGCCGAGCTCGTTCCCATTTGAACAACTCGCCCATTCATACGAACCTCCTTCGACTCTCACCAACTGAATAACTTCATCTACGTGATTTCATTATCTCAGCAGAGTCAGGATATCTCCTTCTAGACAAGCCCCTAGTCAATACACCTATACAGATCTTACACGGTATTTCCTTTCCTGAAAATACTATGCCTCGATCCCACATTCACAGCATTCAAACACATCCTACCATTCAAGTAAATGATTCAAATCACATCCACAAACATTTCAAAGCTTCAGATCTTCGAATATCTCATGTAAATCTCAAGTAGTTTCAAAACAACATCAAAAACAGAGATTTCGTAAAACAGCGCCAAAACCGGCGATCTAGTTCAAAAACATGGTATTTCAAAGGCTATGTTTAAAAACCGGCGACCACGTCGCCCAAGCACACAAACAGAGCATTTTACGCAGGTGAAAACAGAAGTGGCGACCACGTCGCCCTCACTTCAGAGATAGCTACACTGTGGCTTGTATGGAAAAAGAGGGCTAGCTTCCCTTACCTGGACTAGCGCAACCACCAGGAGCTTCGAAATCCAACGAAGCTTGCAGAATACCTTGGCTCTGTTTTTGCGTCTGGTTTTGAAGGAGTTGCAGAGAACTTTCCCAGGGGCTCCAATGGTGTTGCTTCTCGTCGTACTCTTGTGTGGAGATGCTGAAATCGCAACGCGGAGGAGGTAACTGGAGGAGAAGGGAAGAAACTCACTCTTTCTCTCGTCGAATACAACAATGTTTTCCTTTTCTCCCAGCAGTGGATTTTTGTAACTTAAACCAACTTATCCCTCCAAAAGCAGCTGCCACCACCTACTCTGCAGGGAAGTTTGCGTGCACGCTTCCCTGAACAGTACTACTAAGCGTGCCTCTGCGCAGGCTACGCTCTGAGGTCACTATTCTGAACCACTCTTTCGTCTACGTGGCACGCGTGCAGAACGTCTCTTGCTGGGAGTCTGGGGCCCACGTTCTCTGGGTGTAACTCAACGTCGCGCGATGACCTTTCGCCGATGACTACCAGCTCGAAGAGAAACCACTGATGACCTCTCGCGCGAAGACGATCCACCGATGACCTCGCGCGAAGACGATCCACCGATGACCTCGCGCGAAGACTACCACCGATGACCTCGCGCGAAGACTACCACCGATGACCTCGCGCGAAGACTACCACCGATGACCTCGCGAAGACTACCACCGATGACATCTTCCTGGCGAACGACCGATGTCTTCCTCTGGGAGACAACCGATGTCTTCCCTGGCGACGCCCTCATAACTCTCGCGCCTTGGCCACGTCCACATGCATCGCGCCCTGGCAATGCCTGCGTGCCTCGCGCCCGCGCGATGCCCGCATGCCCCTCGCGTCCGCGCGATGCCTGCATGCCTCTCACGCCCGCGCGATGCCTGCATGCCTCTCGCGCCCGCGCGATGCCTGCATGCCTCTCACGCCCGCGCGATGCCTGCATGCCTCTCGCGCCCGCGCGATGCCCACCTGGCGCTCATGAGTAGCAGGCGACCGGCGACCTCGTAGCCTTCTAAACTTAACTTTTTCCTCCCTTTCTATTCTAAATAAAAACATACTTAGAATTTATTTAAAACATACTCTTTCATTGCAATAAATTTCAGGTCCTTACATTCTCCCCAACAAGAAAAATTTTCGTCCTCGAAAATTGGATTACAAGGAAAAGAGGCATGGATAAGCCTCCCTCATGGGTTCTTCTAACTCCCAAGTAGAATCCCCCGATTTCTCATCCCACACCACTTTCACCATGTCGATGGTCTTGCCCCTGAGCTGTTTACATTGCCGATCGTCAATCCTGACTGGTTTTGCTTCAAAGGACAAGTCATCCCTAATCTGCACGTCGTCTACATCCAGCACATGACTAGGGTCTGCCATGTACTTCCTCAGCTGTGACACGTGAAACACATTGTGCAGATTCGCCAGATGGGGAGGTAGGGCGATCTCATACGCCACTGGGCCAATCCTTCTTAAGATCTGATATGGTCCCACGAACTTAGGGGACAACTTCTTTGACCTGATCGCCCGCCCTACACCCTTGGTTGGTGTCACTTTCATGAACACGTGATCTCCAGCAGCAAACTCCAAAGGCTTTCTCCTCTGATCTGCATAGGACTTCTGCCTACTCTGAGAGGCTTTCATTCTGCTTTGTATCTGCTTCACCTTCTCGGTCGTCTGCTGAATCAACTCTGGCCCAACCAAGACTGCCTCGCCCTCCTGGTACCAACATAAGGGAGTTCTGCATTTCCTCCCATACAGGGCTTCATATGGTGCCATCCCAATGCTGGCGTGGTAGCTATTGTTATAGGTAAACTCCACTAGTGGCAACACCTCCTCCCAACCTCCCAATTGATCCAAAACGCATGCCCTCAGCAGATCTTCCAAAGATTGGATCGTCCTCTCTGACTGACCATCTGTTTGGGGATGATATGCAGAGCTCATCCTCAACTTGGTTCCCAAACACTCTTGCAAGGTCTGCCAAAACCGTGAAGTGAACCTGGGATCCCTATCTGAAATGATGCTGGAAGGCACTCCATGCAACCTCACAATCTCCTTGATGTACAGCTGTGCCAACTTGGCCATGGGCATCTTCATATTTACTGGGAGGAAGTGGGCACTCTTCGTCAGCCTATCAATGATGACCCAGATTGCATCATGACCCTTTACCGATCTGGGTAAATGGGTGACAAAATCCATGGCAATGCTGTCCCACTTCCACTCGGGGATATCCAGTTGCTGCAACAGCCCGCCAGGTTTTTGATGCTCCACCTTCGCCTTTTGACACGTTAAGCAGGTTGCCACGTACTGGGCGACGTCCCTCTTCATGCCTGACCACCAAAATGACTCCTTCAAGTCATGGTACATCTTGTTCATGCCTGGGTGGAGGTTAAGGCGACTCTTATGACCTTCCTCTAGGATCATCTTCTTCAACTCATCATTTGCAGGTATGCAAATCCTGCCATCAAACCTCAAGATCCCATCATCGCCCATCTCAAAGCCTCTCGCCTGATCTGTTCCTAGCGACTCCATAGTGCGCTTCAGGCTAGGGTCCTCCAATTGCTTATCCTTCAACATTCCCAGGAAGTCATTAGTTATAGTCAGCTTACTACAACTAATGTGATTCACGTGAAACTCTACTCCCAGGTTTAAGTCCCTGAACTGCTCGATCAGTTTCTGCTCTTCCATCATCATGGTGGCGACTTGTATAGACTTCCTACTCAAGGCATCTGCCACTACATTGGCCTTCCCTGGGTGATACATGAGTTGAAAGTCGTAGTCCTTTAGGAATTCCATCCACCTTCTTTGTCTCATGTTTAGCTCCTTCTGATCGAACAGGTACTTCAAGCTCTTGTGGTCACTGAACACCTGGAACCGAGCTCCATACAGATAATGCCTCCAGATCTTCAAGGCAAACACTACCGCTGCCAACTCCAAATCATGAGTAGGGTAGTTTTTCTCATGCACCTTGAGTTGCCTTGAAGCATATGCAACCACCCTCTTCTCTTGCATCAAGACGCATCCCAAGCCTTGATGTGAGGCATCACAGAAGACATCAAAAGGTCTTCCTACTTCTGGAATCACCAGCACTGGAGCACTGGTCAACCTCTCCTTTAGTTCCCTGAAGCTCTGCTCACATCGGTCGGTCCAAGCAAAGGGTTGGTCCTTGCGGGTCAGTTGTGTTAAAGGAGCCACTACTTTGGAAAAATCCTCAATAAACCTCCGATAGTAGCCCGCCAACCCCACAAAGCTCCTTATCTCAGTCACTGTCTTAGGACGTTCCCATTGCAGCACTGCCTCTACCTTGGCTGGATCTACCGAGATCCCCTGGGCAGATATCACGTGTCCTAAGAAGTTGACTTCCCTTAGCCAGAACTCACACTTAGAGAACTTGGCATAGAGCTGCTTCTCCCTCAGTATTTCCAATACTGTCCTCAGGTGTTCCTCATGCTCTTCCTCGGTCCTTGAATAAATGAGGATGTCATCTATGAAGACCACTACAAACTTATCCAAGAAAGGGCGAAAGATCCTATTCATGTAGTCCATGAATAGAGCTGGAGCATTGGTGACTCCAAATGGCATCACTACATACTCGTAGTGCCCATATCTAGACCTAAAAGCTGTCTTCTGAACATCTTCAGCTTTTACCAAGATTTGGTGATACCCCGATCTCAGGTCAATCTTGGAGAACACCGAGGCCCCATGAATTTGGTCCATCAAATCATCAATCCGAGGTAGGGGGTACTTGTTCTTGATGGTCAATTTGTTCAATTGCCTGTAGTCTATACACAGCCGAGACCCCCCATCCTTCTTCTTGACTAGGAGCACTGGAGCTCCCCATGGAGATACGCTGGGTCTGATGAACTGCTTCTCCAGCAACTCTTCCACTTGCTTCTTTAACTCCACTAACTCGGCTGGTGCCATCCTGTAAGGTGCCATTGACACTGGTCCAGCTCCAGGTACCAAGTCAATAGAGAATTCCACTTCTCTCTTAGGGGGTAATCCAGGCACCTCCTCTGGGAACACATCGGTGAAATCTCTCACCACTTGTATCTTGTTTACGTCCCCTTTATTCTCTACTCCCAACCGGGCGAGCACCACGAAACACCTCGCCCCTTCTTCCAACGCTGATCGCCCTTGTTGAACTGTTAACACATCCGCTTCATGGGGGTCTGGAAACGCTACCTTCTGCCTACCACAGTCTATGAGAACGTGATTGGCAGCTAACCAATCCATTCCCAGGATGACATCCAGGTCCTGAAGAGGTAGGCAGATCAAGTTCACCTTGAATCTGCGTCCTTCTACAATCACTGGACATTCAGGGCACACTGTAGAGGTCGACACCTGTCCTGACGCAGGTGTAGAGACCAACAACTCAAAAGGTAACTCCTTCACTAGGAGACCCAACTCAGTTACACACAGGCTTGACACAAAGGAGTGTGTCGCTCCAGAATCAAACAAAGCCCTTACACCTCTACCAGCAATAAAACAAACACCTTGGATGAGGTTACCTGACTGAGCTGCCTCTGCCCCAGACATGGCGAACACCCTCCCTGCTGCTTGAGGTCTTCTGCCCTCGTTTCTCATCTGCTGAGAGCCACTGGGCTGGGTCGCCCCATTCTGGTTAGGGCATTCTCTAGCAAAATGCCCCACCTTTTGGCAGATGTAGCACCTTCTCTCCGAACTCTTCTTGGGGCATGCGTTGGAGGCGTGTGGTCCACCACAATTGAAGCACTTGGGTTTCCAAGATTGCTGCTGCTGGAACTGGGGAGGTGCTGCTCCTGCCCGATGTGATGGGGGTCTCGCATAGGGCTTGCTTTGTGGGTGCTGTGCCTTAGCTCTCCCACTGGAAGGACCTCCTGGGTGTGACCTGATCACCCGAGACTCACCCTTTTCCAGGGTCTCTACCATCTTCGCCTTCTCCACTAAGGCGTGGAACTCCCTGATGCACATCGGGGCTATGGTCTTCTTCAGCCCATGCTTCAGCCCTTCCTCGAACTTCCTACACCTCCAGGCCTCGGAGGTCGCCTGGGTATAGAACCGGGCGAGGTACTCAAAACGGGCAGCATAGGCGTTTACTGACATGTCCCCCTGCTCCAACTTTAAGAACTCAGCTTCCCTTGCAAACTTGGCGCTGTCTGGGAAGTATTTTTCCAAGAACTTCGCTCTGAAGCTCTCCCAATCCAGAACATCCTCTCGGGCCTCCATCATCTGCTGAGCTCCCATCCACCAGAACTCAGCTTCTCCTGATAGCAAATAAGTGGCGAACAGCAGCTTCTTTTCTTCAGGGCATGAGGTCGCCCTAAAGATTTTCTCCACCTCCCTGACCCACTGATCTGCTTGGTCAGGGGTAGCATTCCCACTGAACTTAGGTGGGTTGTGCTTCATGAACTCGGCCAGTCCCATCTGTTCTTGGGGCTGACCGACGTGGGAGTTTGTTTCAGCCGACCGAGCAGTCTCCCAGTGCTGCATTGTGGCTTGATGGTTCTGAGCCATCGCCGCATTCTGCTGCTGAATGGCAGTCGCCATCATCTCTATGGCCTTGGCGATCTGACTCATCTCTGAGGAAGGTTGAGGTGGGGTAGCAGGTCTACGTGCCATCTTCTGAATCTATTGACTTCTATATTCCCTACAACTATAAGAATGAAATCGATAAGAATCAATTCATTCAAGGGGTAACAGCTAGACCTTACAAAGGTCAGCATCTCAAAGTCATCTAGAATTTGAGTTCATCAACAGAATCACAAGACTTATAATCCCAAACAAAACACCAGAACAGTTACTGGTGTGCAAACATCAATCCAACTACCACCTCAGTCAAATTCAAGAACACTCAAAAATCACACCAGAATTCAATGTAGGCTAAACATCAAACCTTTGGAATTAAGATTAAGAATCATCTTGATCCAGTTATGAGTGTGCACCCTCATTCCTTTATCAGGATCTTCTCATTCTTGATACCAAGATTTTCAATTTGAGCATACATTCACTAAAGCACAGAAGCACACACAAACTTTTCAATACAAAACGTTTGAAAACCTTTCACTATAGTTGTTATTTAAAAACTCAAATAACTTTTATGAGCAGAAGAAACACAATGGATCCACAGCCCTCAGGTCATCCTAAGGACGAACTGCTCTGATACCATTAATGTAACATCCCACCAAAATAATACATACATACATGTATAATTGAAATTAAGTGTAACCAAATAATATTGAAGAGTGCAAAATAAAATGTATATATATATATATCAGAAATGAAGTTACTCCCCTTAGGGAGTTTAATACATAACCAAATCAATTGTTTGCAAGATTTTACGAAAATAATAAAAGAAATGCAGTAAGATAGGCGGTCTCAAAAGAAAACGGCGATCTCCAACTTTAAAACGGCGATCTCTAACAGAAGGCCTCAAAACTGGCGATCTTCTATCAGGACACCAGAACCGGCGATCTCCACCGAGAGGTGGAAATGGGCGATCTCTGCCCTCGGCGACCACCCCTTTAGGGAGCTCTTCTTCCTGGAAGGTCATCTGCTCCCGTGTACAATTACACGATCATCACAGTTTTGAGAAAACAACCACAATAACAGATAAAAGGGTAAGCTAGATAATTTAAAAGAAGTTTAACTCATGAACATGAAAATCCAAGTAAACCAAGTTCCAAATTATCCATGTAAAACGTAGAACTACAATTAGCATTCAGCTGATCGCCCAAAATCACAAATTCACTACATTTCCCATAGTCATTCCATTTCACAACACAGCATCAAGTGTCTATCAATATTCCAGTTTCTCATTTCACATGTCAGACTTTCCACTGACCCACCATGCATAGACACATGACACTACTTCCAATTTGACTCGTGTGTTGACTCAGGCCCAGAGATTTGCACCTGTCATACCTACCACTGTGAATCCACACAGCATGCGCATATACCATCTCATTGTTACCATTCTCTCGGTATGACAAGGTTAATTCGTATAACAGGCCGAGCTCGTTCCCATTTGAACAACTCGCCCATTCATACGAACCTCCTTCGACTCTCACCAACTGAATAACTTCATCTACGTGATTTCATTATCTCAGCAGAGTCAGGATATCTCCTTCTAGACAAGCCCCTAGTCAATACACCTATACAGATCTTACACGGTATTTCCTTTCCTGAAAATACTATGCCTCGATCCCACATTCACAGCATTCAAACACATCCTACCATTCAAGTAAATGATTCAAATCACATCCACAAACATTTCAAAGCTTCAGATCTTCGAATATCTCATGTAAATCTCAAGTAGTTTCAAAACAACATCAAAAACAGAGATTTCGTAAAACAGCGCCAAAACCGGCGATCTAGTTCAAAAACATGGTATTTCAAAGGCTATGTTTAAAAACCGGCGACCACGTCGCCCAAGCACACAAACAGAGCATTTTACGCAGGTGAAAACAGAAGTGGCGACCACGTCGCCCTCACTTCAGAGATAGCTACACTGTGGCTTGTATGGAAAAAGAGGGCTAGCTTCCCTTACCTGGACTAGCGCAACCACCAGGAGCTTCGAAATCCAACGAAGCTTGCAGAATACCTTGGCTCTGTTTTTGCGTCTGGTTTTGAAGGAGTTGCAGAGAACTTTCCCAGGGGCTCCAATGGTGTTGCTTCTCGTCGTACTCTTGTGTGGAGATGCTGAAATCGCAACGCGGAGGAGGTAACTGGAGGAGAAGGGAAGAAACTCACTCTTTCTCTCGTCGAATACAACAATGTTTTCCTTTTCTCCCAGCAGTGGATTTTTGTAACTTAAACCAACTTATCCCTCCAAAAGCAGCTGCCACCACCTACTCTGCAGGGAAGTTTGCGTGCACGCTTCCCTGAACAGTACTACTAAGCGTGCCTCTGCGCAGGCTACGCTCTGAGGTCACTATTCTGAACCACTCTTTCGTCTACGTGGCACGCGTGCAGAACGTCTCTTGCTGGGAGTCTGGGGCCCACGTTCTCTGGGTGTAACTCAACGTCGCGCGATGACCTTTCGCCGATGACTACCAGCTCGAAGAGAAACCACTGATGACCTCTCGCGCGAAGACGATCCACCGATGACCTCGCGCGAAGACTACCACCGATGACCTCGCGCGAAGACTACCACCGATGACCTCGCGCGAAGACTACCACCGATGACCTCGCGAAGACTACCACCGATGACATCTTCCTGGCGAACGACCGATGTCTTCCTCTGGGAGACAACCGATGTCTTCCCTGGCGACGCCCTCATAACTCTCGCGCCTTGGCCACGTCCACATGCATCGCGCCCTGGCAATGCCTGCGTGCCTCGCGCCCGCGCGATGCCCGCATGCCCCTCGCGTCCGCGCGATGCCTGCATGCCTCTCTCGCCCGCGCGATGCCTGCATGCCTCTCGCGCCCGCGCGATGCCTGCATGCCTCTCACGCCCGCGCGATGCCTGCATGCCTCTCGCGCCCGCGCGATGCCCACCTGGCGCTCATGAGTAGCAGGCGACCGGCGACCTCGTAGCCTTCTAAACTTAACTTTTTCCTCCCTTTCTATTCTAAATAAAAACATACTTAGAATTTATTTAAAACATACTCTTTCATTGCAATAAATTTCAGGTCCTTACAGTTCGTCTTTAGGATGATCTGAGGGTAGTGGATCCATTGTGTTTCTTCTACTCACAAAAATGTATTGGAGTTTTAAATTAAAGCTATAGTGAAAGGTTTTTAAATGTTTTCTTATTGAAATTTTGTGTGTGCTTTAGTAAATATATGCTCTAACTGAAAATTTTAGTATTAAGAATGAAAGGATCTTGATAAAGTAGTGAGGGTGCACACTCATAACTGGATTGAGATGATTCTCAATCTTAATTCTAAAGGTTTCATGTTTCGCATATATTGAATTCTAGTGTGAATTATTTCGTTTTATTGAGTGTTTTTGTAATTGATTGAAAGTGGTTGTTTGGATTGATGGTTTTATACCAGTAGCTGTTCTGGTGTTTTGCTTGATGTTATAAGTATCATGATCTTGCTGATAAACTCAAAATTCTAGATGATTTTGAGATGCTGACCTTGTAAGACCTAGATGTGGTCTTCTAAATGAATTGATTCTTTATCAAGTTCATTTTATAGGAATATGATTAGAGAATAATAGTTTCCTAATCTTATACACAGAAAATGGCTCCTAGACCGCCTACCCGTCCCCAACCTTCTGCAGAAATGAGCCAGATCGCCAGGGCCATTGAGATGATGGCAAGCGCCATCCAGCAGCAGAATGCGGCGATGGCTCAGAATCATCAAGCTGTAATGCAGCATTGGGAGACTGCTAGATCGGCTGCAACAGCTCCCCACGTCGGTCAGCCTCAGGAGCAGATAGGACTGGCCGAGTTCCTCATGCACAGCCCACTTAAGTTCAGTGGGAATGCTACTCCTGACCAAGCAGATCAGTGGATCAGGGGGTTAGAGAAAATCTTCAAGGCAACCTCCTGCCCTGAAGATAGGAAATTGGTGTTTGCTACCTATCTGCTATCTGGAGAAGCAGAGTTCTGGTGGATGGGAACTCAGCAGATGATGGAAGCCAGAGCTGAAGTGTTAGACTGGGAAAGTTTCCGAGTGAGGTTTCTGGAGAAATATTTTCCAGATAGTGCAAGGTTTGCGAAGGAAGCGGAATTTCTCAGGTTGGAGCAGGGAGAGATGTCTGTGAACGCTTATGCTGCTCAGTTTGAATACCTCGCCCGATTTTATACCCAAGCTACCTCTGAGGCTTGGAGGTGTAGAAAGTTTGAAGAAGGTTTAAAGCATGAGCTGAAGAAGACCATAGCACCTATGTGCATCAGGGAGTTTCATGCCTTAGTGGAGAAGGCGAAGATGGTGGAGACCTTGGAAAGGGGTAATTCTCGGGTGATCAGGTCACACCCAGGGGGTTCTTCCAGTGGGAAGGCCAAGGTGCAGCAGCAGCAGAATAGGCCTTATACGAGACCTCCACAGCATAGGGCAGGAGTAGCACCGCCCCAGTTTCAGCAGTAGCAACCATGGAAGCCTAGATGTTTCCATTGTGGTGGACCACACACGTCCAATGTGTGCCCCAAGAGGGCTTCAGAGAGAAGATGTTTTGCATGCCAAAAGACGGGACACGTTGCTAGAGATTGTCCTAACCAGAATAGGATGACTCAATCTGGTGGTTCTCAACAGTTAAGGAACGAAGGCAGCAGACCTCAGGCAGCAGGGAGAGTGTTTGCTATATCAGGAGCTGCGGCATCTCAATCAGGTAACTTGGTGCAAGGTGTTTGTTTTATAGCTGGTAGAAGTGTAAAAGCCTTGTTTGTTTCTGGAGCAACACACTCTTTTGTGTCAAGTCTGTGCGTAGACGAGTTGGGCCTTCTAGTGAAGGAGCTGCCGTTTGAACTGTTGGTCTCTAGACCTGCATCAGGACAGGTTATGACCTCCACAGTTTGCTCTGAATGTCCAGTGATAGTAGAGGGACGCAGGTTCAAAGTAAATTTGATCTGTCTACCTCTTCAGGATCTGGATGTTATCCTAGGAATGGATTGGCTATCTGCCAATCACATTCTCATAGATTGCGGTAGGCAGAAAGTGGTGTTTCCAGATCTCGAAGTGGCAGATGTGATGTCTGCTCAGCATGTGTGGTCGGAGTTGAAAGAAGGGGCGAGGTGCTTTGTAATCCTAGCTCAAGGGGGAGTGAAGAATGAAGAAGATATGGGCAGTATACATGTGGTGAAGGATTTCATGGATGTATTTCCAGAAGAAATACCTGGACTACCTCCTAAGAGGGAAGTGGAATTCTCTATTGATTTGGTACCTGGAGCTGGACCAGTGTCAATGGCACCCTACAGAATGGCTCCAGCTGAGTTGATGGAATTAAAGAAGCAAGTGGAAGAGTTGTTGGAGAAACAATTTATCAGATCCAGTGTATCTCCATGGGGGGCTCCAGTGCTTCTAGTTAAGAAAAAGGATGGAGGATCTCGGTTGTGTGTAGATTACCGCCAGTTGAACAAGTTGACCATCAAGAACAAGTATACTCTGCCTAGAATTGATTATTTGATGGATCAATTGCATGGAGCCTCGGTATTCTCAAAGATTGATCTGAGAATGGGATACCACCAAATTTTGGTAAAAGCTGAAGATGTTCAGAAGACGACATTTAGGTCTCGTTATGGACACTATGAGTATGTGGTAATGTCGTTTGGAGTGACAAATGCTCCAGCTCTGTTCATGGACTACATGAATAGAATTTTTCGTCCTTTCTTGGATAAGTTTGTTGTAGTCTTCATAGACGACATACTTATTTATTCAAGGACCGAGGAAGAACATGAGGAACATCTAAAGATGGTGTTGGAGATCCTGAGGGAGAAGCAATTATATGCTAAGTTCTCCAAGTGTGAGTTCTGGCTAAAGGAAGTTAACTTCTTACGACATGTGATATCTGCTCGGGGGATCTCAGTGGATCCAGCCAAGGTAGAGGCAGTGCTCCAATGGGAACGTCCTAAGACAGTCATGGAGATAAGGAGTTTTGTGGGTCTAGCTGGCTACTATCGGA
Source organism: Phaseolus lunatus (assembly GCA_013389735.1). NCBI lineage: Eukaryota > Viridiplantae > Streptophyta > Magnoliopsida > Fabales > Fabaceae > Phaseolus > Phaseolus lunatus. The sequence continues at coordinate 36,011,196 of CM023864.1, read as the reverse complement.
GGTTCATTGAGGATTTTTCCAAGGTAGTGGCTCCTTTGACTCAGTTAACTCGCAAAGACCAACCTTTTGCTTGGACCGACCGATGTGAGCAGAGTTTCATGGAACTAAAGGAAAGATTGACTAGTGCTCCGGTGCTGGTGATCCCGGATGTAGAAAGACCTTTGGACGTCTACTGTGATGCTTCACATCAGGGCTTGGGATGTGTCTTGATGCAAGAGAAAAGAGTAGTTGCATATGCTTCAAGGCAACTCAAAATTCATGAGAGAAACTATCCTACTCATGACTTGGAGTTAGCAGCTGTGGTGTTTGCCTTGAAAATTTGGAGGCATTATTTGTATGGAGCTCGGTTTCAGGTGTTTAGTGATCATAAAAGCCTGAAATATCTGTTTGATCAGAAGGAACTAAATATGAGGCAAAGAAGATGGATGGAGTTTCTAAAGGACTATGATTTCCAACTCATGTATCATCCAGGGAAGGCCAATGTAGTGGCAGATGCTTTGAGTAGAAAATCAATGCAAGTATCAATCATGATGATTGAAGAGCAAAAGCTGATCGAGCAGTTCAGAGACTTAAACTTTGGAGTGGAATTTCATGTCAACCATATCAGTTGTAGTAAGTTAACTATAACTAATAATTTCATTGGAATGATAAAGGATAAGCAATTAGAGGACCCTAGTCTGAAGCGTATTGTGGAATTACTAGGCACTAATCAGGCTAAGGACTTTGTAATGGGAGATGATGGGATCTTGAGATTGAATGGCAGAATTTGCATACCTGCAAATGAAGAGCTGAAGAAGATGATCCTAGAAGAAGGTCATAAGAGCTGTCTTAGCCTACATCCAGGAATGAATAAGATGTACCATGACTTGAAGGAGTCATTTTGGTGGTCGGGCATGAAGAAAGACATCGCCCAGTATGTTACTACCTGCTTGACATGTCAGAAGGCAAAGGTAGAGCATCAAAGACCTGGCGGGTTGTTGCAGCAATTGGATATTCCTGAATGGAAATGGGACAGCATTGCAATGGATTTTGTTACCCACTTACCTAGATCGGTAAGGGGTCATGATGCAGTCTGGGTCATAGTTGATCGGCTGACGAAGAGTGCCCACTTTCTTCCAGTGAATTTGAGGATATCCATGGCCAAGTTGGCTCAGTTGTACATCAGAGAAATTGTGAGGCTGCATGGAGTACCTTCCAGCATTGTTTCGGATAGAGATCCCAGGTTCACTTCTCAGTTTTGGCAGACTCTGCAAGATTCTTTGGGAACTAAGTTGAGGATGAGCTCTGCATATCATCCTCAGACCGATGGACAGTCGGAGAGAACGATCCAGTCCTTGGAAGATCTGCTGAGGATGTGTGTCTTGGATCAATTGGGAAGCTGGGATGAGATGTTGCCACTGGTAGAGTTCACTTATAATAACAGTTACCACGCCAGTATTGGGATGGCACCATATGAAGCCTTGTATGGGAGGAAATGCAGAACTCCTTTATGTTGGTACCAGGAGGGCGAAGCAGTCTTGGTTGGACCAGAGTTGATTCAGCAGACGACCGAGAAGGTGAAACAGATAAAAGACAGAATGAAAGCTTCTCAAAGTCGGCAGAAATCTTATGCAGATCAGAGGAGAAAACCTTTGGAGTTTGCAATTGGAGATCATGTATTTATGAGAGTGACACCGACCAAGGGTGTAGGACGAGCTATCAGATCAAAGAAGCTGTCCCCTAAATTTATTGGGCCATATCAGATCCTAAGGAGGATCGGTCCAGTGGCTTATGAGATCGCCCTACCTCCCCAATTAGCAAACCTGCATAATGTCTTTCATGTATCACAGTTGAGGAAGTACATGGCAGACCCAAGTCGCGTGCTGGAAGTGGATGATGTGCAGATAAAGGATGACTTGTCTTTTGAAGCAAAACCAGTTAGGATTGACGATCGGCAGAGTAAACAGCTCAGAGGCAAGACCATCAACACGGTGAAAGTGGTGTGGGATGACAGATCGGGTGATTCAACTTGGGAATTAGAAGAAACCATGAGAGAAGCCTATCCCTACCTCTTTTCCTAGTAGTTCAATTTTCGAGGACGAAAATTTTTCTTGTTGGGGAGAATGTAAGGACCTATAAATTATTTGGAATAGAAGTGATAGATTTTAAATAATTTCTGAGTATGTTATTATTTAAAATAAAAAGGACATAAAAATAGAAAATATCATAGTGGTCAGACCTCGGACGTCGCCCAAGGTCTGGGGCCAGCTGGTAGAGGGCGGTCGGTTGACCATTGTACTAACCAAGTAGTCAGGTGCGATGACTTTATCGTGAGGTAATCACGTGGGCGTGCTTGAAGGAAGGGGGCACCTGAATCAAGAAGGGTAAGAGAAAGAAAGGTGTAGCTTAGAAGTCGATGAGATCGCCGTTTGTTGAAGAAGGCGGCGGCCTCCGACTTCCCCCGTATGAAATCAGTAATCGCCCATGGTGTACATGACCGCCAATCGCCTATGGTGTACATGATCGCCGAAAAGAGCACATCGCTGAGTATTCGAGAAGACTTGGTAAGCACTTAGTATGTGGTCTAAATACAGAAGATGGGTGATATAGAAGATAGGTGGCATATCTGCCACCATGAGTAGTGTGAGCCATGATACCCCAGACTTAGAGGAATGGGAGGACAAGCCCTCAGCTGGGTGTGACGATGTGACATCGGTGACCAGAGTGAGGCGATGTGTTCTCGTCACACACAATGGCGATAAGAGATCGCCAACATGATGAGAGGAACATCGGTCATCAACCAGGATGGGAGACACATCGGTGGTATGCCAGGGTGAGACATCGGTGGTCTGCCAGGGTGAGACATCGGTTGTCTGCCAGGGTGAGGAATCAGTCGTCCGTCAGGAAGAGGAATCAGTCATCGCCAGTATGAGAGGCATCGGTCATCGCCGATATGAGAGGCATGGTTGTAACGCCCCTCAGAATTTTTTTTTCATTTTTATATAATAAAATAAAGGTGAAACAATAATATCAAAAATTTAACATAGATATATACATAATATAATTCATCCATTAGTACAAATGTGCCTCAAAATAATGTCCCTTTTTGAGGAAGTTTTAATACATCTCCATACAGCAGTTTTCATAATAAAACAAAACAACAGCATTCAAAACCGGCGATCTCCTCCTCCAGAAAATGCTCACTGAGGAGCTCTACTACCTGCAACCTCATCTGCTCCCGTGCAAATATACACGATCATCACAGGTTTAAGAAAAACAACCATGATACCAAACAAAAAGGTAAGCTAGATATTTTTAAAAACTTTAAATATGAAACTTTATATCAATAGAATCAATTTCAACCATCAACATCCCCATATTCCACAAACTCGTCAAGTGTCTATTCATTACATTCAATACTCATGGTTCACATGTCAGACTTTCCACTGACTCATCACACATAGATACTTGACACTACTTCCGGAAGACTCGTGCGTTGAACTTAGCATCCAGAGACCTGCACCTGTCATACCACACCACTATGAAATCCACATAGGGTCGCTGTGAAATCCACACAGCCATGCGCATAAACATAATCTCAATATCATCACTCTCCCGGTATGACAGGGTTAATTCATATAACAGGTCAAGTTAGTTATCTTTCAAACAACTTACCCATACATATGAACCTCCTTCGACTCTCAACAACTGAATAACTTCATCTATGTGATTCCATTATATCAGCAGAGTCAGGATCGTCTCATTCACAGGATACTCACTGATCAATACACTCTAATACCAATCTCAACACGGTATTTCCTTTCCTGAAAATACTATGTCTTGATCACAATTTCACATTCATCCAGTACATCATACCACACGTAAAAGCACAATTCCATCATATAATATTTTGAATCTTTTCTTAAACAATCCCAATCACAGAAACAATCATACCAAAGTTCAGATTTTCGAATATCATATGCATTTCACCTTTCAATCTCAAACAATTTCAAAACGACATTAAAACAGGGGGTTTCGAAATTTGCATTAAAACCGGCGATCACGTCGCCCCACACATAAAAACAGAGCATCTTGAAACAAAATATGAAACCGACGACCACGTCGCCCTCACTTCAGAACCTACTCGCCTAAAGTTTTTATAAACGAAAATGCTAGCTTCCCTTACCTGAACTTGAGCAAAAAACTCTAAGAGCTCCAAAACCCACCGAAGCTTAAAGATGTCCTAACTCTGTTCTAGCGTCCTGACGGGAGAACTTGCAGAGACTTCCCAGAAGGACAAAGGCAGTCGCCGATCGTAGCACTGGTACGTGAGGATAGCTGCGTCTTCGAGTGGAGAAGGAGAAAGGGGAACTAAATGAGCTGATTCCCTCAGCTCTTAAGGTCGAACGGCTCTCTAGCCTTTACTGCCATTACCCACTCTCTGAGCAACCTTGCGTGCACACTTCCTTGAACAGTATGACCACATGGGTTTTCTGCGCATACCAACTCTTTGATGCTAACTATTCTGAAACACCCCTTTTGTCTACGTGTCGCGCATGCAGAACGTTCATGCTGGGAGCCTGGGTCCTACCTTATCTGTGTGAAACACGACATCGCTCGATGACCATCCACCGACGACTGATGTGCCTCTCATTCCGGCGATGACTGATGTGCCTCTCATCCCGGCGATGATTGATGTGCCTCTCATCCCGACGATGACTGATGTCCTTCTCATCCCGGCGATGACTGGTTCCTCTTCCTGACGGACGACTGATTCCTCATCCTGGCAGACAATCGATGTCTCACCCTGGAGGACCATCGATGTCTCACCCTGGCAGACAACCGATGTCTCACCCTGGCAGACCACCGATGTCTCACCCTGGCAGACCACCGATGTCTCACCCTGGCAGACCACCAATGTGTCTCCCATCCTGGTTGATGACCGATGTTCCTCTCATCCTGTTGGCGATCTCTTATCGCCCTTGTGTGTGACGAGAACACATCGCCTTACTCTGGTCACCGATGTCACATCGTCACACCTTGCTGAAGGTTCATCCTCCCATTATGTTACGTCCAAGGTATCACCTCCACATGGCTTGGTGACGTCGGTAGCTTCACATTTCCAAGAATAGATCAACACTACTCCTCGTGCGCCCATGCATGCAACACTAAGGACGATTTCTTATGCTCAAGCATAGAGCTTCGCATGCCCAGCGTATCTAAGGCTCAACCCACACCTTGATACGCGTGGTTTTTGGAACCCACTATGGTTGATCCAGCATCTTAACCACATGCTGAGTGCACTTTCGGCGATCATGTACACCATAGGCGATTGGCGATCATGTGTACTCTAAGCGATTGGCAATTATGTGAAATCTTCGTACACGACGATCATGCGCAAAATAGGCGATCTCTGATTTCATACGGGGGAAGTCGGAGGACGCCGCCTTCTTCAACAAACGGCGATCTCATCGACTTCTAAGCTACACCTTCCTTTCTCTTACCCTTCTTGATTCACGTGCCTCCCTCCCTTGAAGCACACCCACTTGATTACCTCACGATAAAGTCATCGCACCTGACTACTTGGTTGGTACAATGGTCAACCGATCGCCCTCTACCAGCTGATCCCAGACCTTGGGCGACGTTTGAGGTCTGACCACTATGATATTTTCTATTTTTATGTCCTTTTTATTTTAAATAATAACATACTCAGAAATTATTTAAAATCTATCACTTTTATTCCAATTAATTTATAGGTCCTTACAATGGTCATCGCGCGAGCAGTCATCGGTGGATGGTTATCGCGCGATGTCGTGTTTCACACAGAAAAGGTGGGACCCAGGCTCCCAGCATGAACGTTCTGCATGCGCGACACGTAGACATTAGGAGTGCTTCAGAACAGTTGACGCCGGAGAGGTGGTAAGGCAGGTAACCCAAAGTTGGTACGCGCAGAGACATCACGTGACAGTTCTGTCAGAGGAAACGTGCACGCAAGCTTCCCACATAGTGGGTAATGGCAGCTGCATGGCGGGTCTACGTTTCTTAGTCTCAGAACACACCTCCTCTTTAGTTGGAGTTCGAACGCTGTTGGAGTAGCGAGAGATAGAGTGAGTTTAGTCTTCATCTTTTCTCCTTCCTCTCCTTCACTCTACGATTCAGACCTTCTCACGTCCCAGCTTGGCTACCGGCGACTGCCATAGAGCACCTGGGAAGGTCCGCTGCAAGTTTCCAATCTAGCCTTACAACAGAGTTCGGGTATCCTTAAGTTCAGTGGGTTAGAGCTCGTAGTGAGATTTTACGCAAGTCCAGGTAAGGGAAGCTAGCTTTATTTCCAATAAAAACCTTAAGCTAGAAGATTCTGATGTTGGGGCGACGTGGTCGCCGGTTTTAAACGTTCTTACACGATGCTCTGTTTTTGGTGTGTGGATTGGAAATTTATTTGAGCTTGAAAATGTGATACTTTAAATATGGTAGATGCTGTGAAATACATATGATTTTCGGAATCCTGAACTTTAGTATGATTTGGATTGTTTAGAAACGGTTTTAAAAATATGTATGATTGACTGGTTCAGTTTGGGTGTTGTATGATATATGGAATGATGTGAAAATGTGATCAAGGCATAGTATTTTCAGGAAAGAAAATACCGTGTAAGATCGTGTAGAATGTGCATTGACCGGTGATTCGTCTAGAAGGAGATATCCTGACTCTCCTGATATAATGGAATCATGTAAATGAAGTTATTCAGGTGTTGAGAGTCGAAGGAGGTTCATATGTATGGGTAAGTTGTTTGAAAGATAACTAACTTGACCTGTTGTATGGATTAACCCTGTCATACTAGGAGAGTGATGATATTGAGATTGAGATTATTGTTTATGCGCATAGCTGTGTGGATTTCACAGCGACCCTGTGTGGATTTCACAGTGGTGCAATATGACAGGTGCAGATCTCTGAGTCTAGTCAATGCACGAGTCTTCCAGAAGTAGTGTCAAGTGTCTATGTGTGATGAGTCAGTGGAAGTCTGATGTGAGAAAGAGAAATATTGAAATTGTTGATAGACACTTGATGGATTATGTGAAATGAATGACACTTGAGGGAATTGTGAAATGTGTGAATATTGGATGGTTTACGTTAATATCAAGTTTCATGTTTTAAAGTTTTAAAAATATCTAGCTTACCCCCTTGTTTTGTTTTGTGGTTGTTTTCTTTAAAACTGTGATGATCGTGTATAAATTACACGAAAGCAGATGATGTTACAAGCAGTAGAGCTCCTCAGTGAGTGGTTGTACAAGGAGATCACCTGTTTTTATGCTGTAGTTTGTTTTATTTTGAAACACTGGATGGTTATGTATTAAAATTCCCTAGAGAAGGGATATTATTTGTTGAAATACAATGTATGGGATGAATGTATTTTATTATATATACATATATTAATTTTGATATTATTGTTTTACCTTTATTTTATTATATAAATATGAATAAGATATTGAGGGGCGTTAGAAAATCATAGCAGATAACAATATCCCTAAAACCAAGAGAATTCAATATACTAAAAATTAGTTATAGCATATTAAAAAAATCCATAATAACTACTTGATGTTTTAAGTAAATTTAATAAATTGATTTGATAAAACAACCAATTAAAACATTCACTCCAGTCTTTAAAGACCTTTGTTAAGAATATTTTAGCAGACTAATAATATAATTTAAATCCATTGAAATGATCTTAATATCCGCAATAAGCTCTAAACAGTTTGAAAACATTTAGAGTATTCTTGGATTATTTAAGTGGATCATTAACCTTGGTAATAAAAAAAATATGGACACATAAACTCTCTCTTTCTCTCTCACACACACACTATGTAATCTAAGCCTTCTTTTCAAACTTGGATTCATTAAATAACTTAGCTCTAGTTGTATTAACAAACTCCCTTTTTTTTTATGAAGACAATCCAGTTGAATGTGTGTGAGAGAATGATTTTGTATGCCAAAGTACTTGTCCATCAGCCCTGCAAGCACTAATAGAGAAACAACAAGAGGTCACAAGACAAACAACGATACTCGTATAACAGTTCATATCACATAATATAATAATATCCAAAATTAAAAACAAAGACCATTAGCCAGTCCATAAAGGACACACTAGGCAGTTTATACAGAACCCACTAGACAGTTTGTTCAGGACTAGCTAGACGATCTATATAGAACCATTAGACAATCTCGCAACAACACACCATAACAATAGATGATGTAGCAAGCACTAGATGGTCTCATGGATAACGTTAGACGATTGTACAAGCATTAGATAGTCTTGCAAGCAGGCACTAGATAGCCTCACAAACATTCTTAAATGGGACGCAACAAAAGCAATAACAAATAAACAAATTAACCATACATACATAGTGTACATGCCTCCCCTGGAGGATGCATGATAGGTCATTGACTAGGCAGAATTTGTCAAACACCCTTTCTGACGATGACAATGTTTTTACAATCACCTTTTCTAGAAGCTAATCCGCATTCACAGGTTACTGCTTCCAAATCTATTGATGCCAACCATGTGCTGCAATGTTCTGATATTGTTGTTGTTTCATCTCCCCAAGGAAGAGTTCTCCTATGAAGGAGCAATCACTTGTTGTTGCCAAAGCTCTACCTCCTTGATTGGATTAATAATAATAATCTTACTAGTCTGCCTTCCTCTGGGCCTTATTATACTTGGATTAATGGGAGGAGAGAGGATTACAGAGAATTGATAGAAGCTTGATAAAGCTTTATGTAATGAAGAGTGTTTGGATGAATGGTTCTTTACATAAGGCTAGCATTTTTCAATTCTTTAATATGTGGCTCCAAGATAAATCGTGTATGGCGCTTATTCATTATTCTTGGAAAATACTGTTATTGGTTGTCTTATGTATATTTTGCAACATAAATTAAAAAAGGTTGAAAATTGAGCTCATAAGATGAAATAAAAATTCTTTTGGTAATGTTCAGAATAAAATTATTCTTAAGCAGACTTCCCTACTTGCCATTCAACAAAGTTTGAAGATTGCTAGTTCACAAGTTCTTGGCACATTTATTTTTCAAGAAAAGACTACTAAAGAGGAGCTCGATCATGCCCTTCATTGTCAATACTTGTTTTGGAAAGAGAAGGCTCGGATGCTCTGGTTTAAAGATGGGGATAAAAACACTATTTTTTTCCATGCTGTGTAAAAAAAAAAAAGAAATAATTAAAGTGAGATTCATAGATTAAGAATTGTTAATGGTGTTATTGAGGACCCTAAGCTCATTGAGGATCATATTTTGGATTTTTATAGAAACCTCTATGCTGATTTTAATTCTAATACTCACACTACTAGTAATATGGAAGATTTTATTGGTGCTTATATTCATGCCATGGTTTCCTCTGAGAAGAATATTATATTGATTAAATGCACTGATTATTTGCAAATCAAGAAGGTTGTTTTTAATCTTAATGGTAATAGTGCTCCTGGTCCTGATGGTTTTGGTGGTGTTTCCTATCATTCTTGCTGGGAGATTATTGGGACTGATGTTTGCAAAGCTATTCAACAATTTTTTAAACAAAACTGGATTCTTCCTAGGATGAATAGTAATGTGGTCTCCCTAATTCCTAAGATTCAGGTGCTGATTCCATTAAAGATTTCAGACCCATTATTGTTTCCAACTTCAAATTTAAGATCATTTCCAAAATTCTGGTAGATAGGCTTGCTATGGTGGCTTCTAGAATCATTTTTCCTAATCAATATGGGTTTGTGCAAGATAGATAGATTCATGATTGTATTGGTATTGCTTCTGAGGCAATTAACATGCTTTCTAAAAAGGTGAGAGGAGGTAATGTGGCTTATAAAGTTGATATTCATAAAGCATTTGACACTCTGAGCTGGAATTTTTTATTGTTTGTTTTGAAACATTTTGGATTCCATGCTTCGTTTGTTAGTTGGATTAGTACTATTCTTAGATCAACTATGCTCTCTATTAGGATAAATGGAACTTTTATGGGCTTTTTTCCTTGTAGTGGAGGTGTGAGACAAGGTGATCCTTTATCTCCCTTGTTTTTTTGTCTTGCGGAGGAGGTTCTAAGCAGAGGCATTTCTAAGCTTGTGAATGATAAGAGGATTCTGCTTATGGCTAGTCCTACAGGTTATATCACTCCTTCTCACATTCTATATGCTGATGATATATTTATTTTTTGTAGGGCAGATAATAAATCTTTTAAAAATTTGAGTATTTTTCTTCAAAAATATGGTGATTTTTCTGGTCAGTATGTTAACAATTCTAAAAGTAGCACTACAAGAAAATATGGTATTACATACAGCATAAATCTGTATGTAACATAAAAAATTCGTATGTAACTTTACATTCAAATTACATACGGGCAAAAATTTGTATGTAAAACTGTCGTAGGTAACTGTTACATACGGATTCGAGATCCGTATGTAATTACACACAAATGTTACATACAGATTTATCCATACAGATAAATTCGTATGTAAGAGTGGGCAAACTTACATACGGATAAATCTGTATGTAATAGTGGGCAGCCTTACATACAGATAAATCCGTATGGAACAGTGAGCAGATTTACATACGGATAAATCCGTATGTAACAGTGGACAATTTTTTTAATAATTGAAAGCACCAGAAATCAGTTCTATACCTGCATATACCGAAAGTCATTCCAATTTTCAAATACAATACTCAACATTCATCAACATTCAGACCTACCCATAAATACCATACTATTTTCAAATATTCAAAATATCCAATTGTATTTCATTCAAACACAAAAAACATCTAATAAAAGGAAATTAAAGTCATTACAAAGTTTTTAAGAAGCTAATAATTATTATAATCTTGATGAGGTGAATTTTGTTGTTGATCATGATTACTATCATGTGGCACTTCATCATTATCTTGCATCTGATTCTATTGAGTTGGTTGCGGGATATTTGGCTGCTGAAAAATATGTTGTGCAGCTGCTACTGCTTCAGGTGGTAGATATTGCATCATAAAATCTTGAAAGGATTGAAACTGAGCATTCATGTGTTGAACTTGCTACCTAAGTTCAACAATTTCTTCTAAATCAACTTTCTTATCACTAGAAGATGCTTGTATTTCTTATAGGCAGCGATCAACACAGTTGTCGTGACGATCGACATGTCCAACCCCATACACTCGTCCCTTGTACCTTCCACCAACAACTTGTAGCCAACAACTATTCCTTAATCTTTCCTCCTCAGTAGGATCTAATGGAGTACATATTGAAGTAGACATAGATTGTGACTTAGATAATGCTCGAGAGAATCTACTTTCAAAATCTTCTTATTAAAATGAAAAATATTTGTTATCATAGTAATTAATGTACATGGAAAAAAAAAGTTAAGAAAAAAGTTGAAAAAAAACTAACATGTGTTTGCCTCGATCTATCATCTACAAATTCCCTAGTGCTCTTCCGTATGTGTGTTTATTGAAACATTTCATCAACATGGACCAAGCAGCCAAGCTCCTCTATCTATAAATAAAACATTTTATAAATTAAGGGGCAATAATTAATCATAGATTAATACAAAATTTTATATGGAAGTCATACCAAACAAATAGCGTGTTCATGAACGCTAATGGATCCTTCGGTGTACAGACTATTAGAATATCTAGCCTTAAACAAGAGGGCGGGTGAATTGTTTATAAAAGATTTTCGCAAATATTGAAGGTATAATGAATCTTAGGGCGGAATAACAAATCAAGGAATCAAGTTAGCCAAGAACTCAAACTGTTTTAAGGCAAATACCAAAAAAAAAAAAAATCAGTTGTTTCTGCAAAACAATCGGTTGTTTATATCAGCAGATATTAAAACTGATCCTGTCGCGGACTTGAACGTGGAGTATGTGCCTTGTCACTCCTTCGTCTAGCCTTCTACAACTGCACGCTCTGCAAGAACGCTCCAAGAACCTTCACTGGAACTCCAAATGATGCTTGCAAAACACACAGACGGCGTCGCTAGCGGCCGTTGTATCTCCGACACTCAAGTCAGATAACAGGAACACCAAAAACTCTCACTGAATCTCTCTGTGAGACTCGTGTGTGCTCAGATCCACTTTCTCTCTCTGTAACTGAATTCTGTTATCACTGTGCCACGTGTACAAACGTTCCCACAATGACTCAGAAACTGTGTAGTAAATCTGTGTAAACTTGGAATCTGAAAAACTTGTGTGTACGTGACATATCGTGGAGTACTTTTATACTTGGGCCGTGCGTCTCTCTCAGATGGTGACACGTGGAGGCATGCAACTGGCATCTAACCGTACATGTGTCACACCTGGAGGGCTTCTGCGCATTTCTCTATGCGGCTAAGTTATCCTCTTGCGGAGTAACTTAGCGCGTTTCATCTCTCTGAGTGAGACGCATGCTCCCTGGAGAGCACCAGGTGTGGCTGGTCTAAGCACACCCACCAGGCGCATCCTGCCTGCATGGTCTCACCGCATGTCCTCTGAGTGAGTGCATGCTCCTAGGAGAGCACCTAGTGGGGCTGGTCTAAGCACACTCACTAGGCGCATCTTGCCTGCATGGCCTCATCGCACGGTGCTATGCACGTAATGGGTTAAGAGAGTCACTGATCACTGACCAGTTTGCCAGCTCCCTTATGCCATCCTCATGCACGACCCTACCGGCGAGCAGCTCTTCTTCTTCTGGTTTGACATCATGTGAGGTGCATGCGTAACACTCTCGCTGGGAGCCTGGGTCCCAGTTTAACACATGTAGCAAGAAACCCTGATGACCATGCCCCGATGACCGTGCGGTGCCTCATTACTTTCCCCCGATGACCGTGCGATGCCTCATTACTTTTCGCGCTCTACTTCCAGGCGCTTATCTAGGCACTGATCTGGGGGTGGTGGCCACTTGGTAACTGACCACCGATCACCGTTTTAAATTATCTCCTCCCTGATTCACCTGCTATCTCATTCCACGTGTCACCCTGTGACTGGTCCACGTGGTCACTTGCTGCTGACGTCATCGACTACCGATGACCGACCGGATCACAAGCCCCCCAGTCTCGAGCTGTGAACTTGTTCTCAGCGAAGAGACTAAGTGGTCGCGCCCTCGGTCTACGTGGCAGGTGGGGCCATACCACGTGCTGCTCATGTCTCTGCTCCCTCGACATGTGGACGCATCAATGGCCCACACTGAGTGTCGCTAACGCTTCCTTCATTCAAAAGAGGCGCGCGCCTTCTTCTTGATCATTCGACCTTCAACTCTTCTCTGATCATCTAGAGGTTCATCTTTTCTGTTTTCTTCTTCTCAACCGCGCTAGGGTTCACTGCATTTCTCTCTCACTCTCTGCTCCTCCTTCTTCCTCTTCTTCACCTGAACCTTCCTTCCTGCTTCATTCATCTGATCTTGCTCCTTCCTTTCCTCCATTGCATCTTTTGGCAATGGCTCGTGTAAAGCAAACGGCACGCCTTGTTGCCTCTTCTTCTGGTGTTGAGGCCTTGATAGATGGGTTCAGGATGGCCTTGGAGCAGGTTCACTGCGTCCTACCAGACTTGGACCTTACCCAACTCAGTCTCCACCATTCAGTGGTCGATGACAAGCTCATTCCTCCTCCATGAGCTTCTTTTGTGTAATTTCCTTTTCTGCTACATAACTTGTGTATAAACCTTTTAGCTGTAAAGGTTCTCTGTATTGACTTCAATGTGAATGAAATCTATTTGCTTCAGCTGCTTGTCTCTCTCCATCTCTAACTCTCTGCATGTGACTAACTGTTAACTAGCTTAGGCTTTAGCACGATCTCACTGTAACCCTTCAAACTTGGTTTCTGACTTGATCGCGACTAACTGTTACCTTAGCATTGTCTTTAACAGTTTTTATGCATAACTTCATGCTGGATGAATGACTTAACGGGGCCTAAATGCTTCGACTTATCGCTTTCTTGGGAAGGCTTTCTTACTCAAAGCTTTTACCCCCGACCACCGACTAGCATGTTAGTTCACCAATCATCAGTCATCGCGCTTCCGGATTTGCTTCACTTCTCTGCCACTCCAGCGCTAAGTGCATAGAGGGCCTGAACGCTAAAGATGATGCCTGTGTTTTGGGGAAGAAGAGTGCTTCTCGTTGACCCCTCTTGCCTCAGCCTCGATATAAGAAGTCGAGGGTGAGATCTTGCTTCTCTCGCCTTAGCCTCGCTGTAAGAAGTCGAGGGTGAGGTCTTGCTTCTCTCGCCTCAGCCTCGCTGTAAGAAGTCGAGGGTGAGGTCTTGCTTTTCTCGCCTCAGCCTCGCTGTAACAAGTCGAGGGTGAGGTCTTTTTCTCTCGCCTCAGCCTCGCTGTAAGAAGTCGAGGGTGAGGTCTTTTTCTCTCGCCTCAGCCTCGCTGTACAAAGTCGAGGTAGAGGTCTTTTTTTCTCGCCTCAGCCTCGCTGTAAGAAGTCGAGGGTGAGGTCTTTTTCTCTCGCCTCAGCCTCGCTGTAACAAGTCGAGGGTGAGGTCTTTTTCTCTCGCCTCAGCCTCGCTGTACAAAGTCGAGGTAGAGGTCTTTTTCTCTCACCTCAGCCTCGCTGTAAGAAGTCAAGGGTGAGGTCCTTTTCTCTCGCCTCAGCTTCGCTATACAAAGTCGAGGTAGAGGACTTTTTCTCTGAGTGGGTGCATGCTCCCAGGAGATCACCAGGTGGGGCTGGTCTGAGCACATTCACCAGGCGCATCCTGCCTGCATGGTCTCACCGCACATCCTCTGAGTGAGTGCCTGCTCCCAGGAGAGCACCAGGTGGGGCTGGTCTAAGCACACTCACCAGGCACATCCTGCCTGCATGGTCTCACCGTACATCCTCTGGCAAGGAGCTCTTCTTCTTCTGGTTTGGAATCATGCGAGGTGCATGCATAACTCTCTCGCTGGGAACCTGGGTCCCAGCTTAACACGTGTTAGCAAGAAACCCCGGTGACCATGCACCGATGAGTGCTCTGCTTCTGGAATCATGCGAGGTGCATGCGTAACGCTCTCGTTGGGAACCTGGGTCCCAGCTTAACACGTGTTAGCAAGAAACCCCGATGACCATGCACCGATGAGTGCTCTGCTTCTGGAATCATGGGAGGTGCATGCGTAACGCTCTCGCTGGGAACCTAGGTCCCAGCTTAATCCGTGTTAGCAAGAAACCCCGATGACCATGCACCGATGAGTGCTCTGCTTCTGGAATCATGCGAGGTGCATGCGTAACGCTCTCGCTGGGAACCTGGGTCCCAGCTTAACACTTGTTAGCAAGAAACCCCGATGACCATGCATGCTCGGTCATCGACCTTTAGGTCTGAACGCTGATCACCATCGATGACACCTGGGGATAGCTGCTCCATCCAGAGTCTCCAGTCGATAAGCTCCATTCTCCAACGCCTCATCTACTCTGTATGGACGATGACCGCCCTGGCGATGCTTGACTCACAAGGATTAATCATGGCCTCTACTTCAGCTTCCACCTGAGCTACTTGGGAGACCCGCAGCGTAGCATCTTCCATCACCTGATCTGCCTATATACCACGAACCACTGATCGCCCCTCGAGCACGCCTGATTTTGGTGTCGTATTGACATGGCAGATGCTTCTCTTCTCAGAGACCTCTGTCTCTGCTACTATGTGCGCCACCGCGCGTCGCCGAATCTCAGCGAAGGTGGCGGGGTGGCTCCAGATGAGCGATTCACTGAAAGGACCAGGCAGCACGCCTTTCTTGAATGCATGCACCAGCATGTTCTCGTCCTTGCTGGGAAATCTCACCACCTGCGCACCAAAACGGTTGAGGTAGTCCTTCAGCGACTCTCCCTGGTACTGGCGCACGTCGAACAGATCGTAGGACACCACCGGTGGCGCTCTGTTGACGACACACTGCTCCATGAACAGCTTCGAAAACTGATGGAAAGAGGTGATGTGGCCCTCTAGCAGGCTCACGAACCACTCCATAGCTATTCCACTCAGTGTACTCATAAACATTTTGCAGTACACAGCGTCTGAGCCTCCAGACAACATCATCTGAGTGTGAAAGGCTGTCAGATGTGCTTCTGGATCTTCCGCCCCCGTGAACGACGCCTTCACCCCCACCAGGTTGGGAGGCACCACTGTGTTCATGATTTCGGGGGAGAAAGGCATAGGGAATGCTCTAGGAGGCGATGGCGGCATCAACGTCCTATCTTCGACTGCGCGCTCCCTCTGCGCCTGCAACTCCCTACGCAATTCCTCATTGACACGGTTCAACTCTTCGTTTCTGCTCTGCGATGCAGTCAACTCTGCATGCATCTTCTCCTGATCAACTCTTAATGCCGCGACATTATCCTGCAGCGTGCGCATCATCTCCATGACCTGTGCCATGGTAACAACTCCTTCTTCAACAGATGGCGCAGGTGTGGTTTGTCTGGTTCTTCTACTCATCTTTTCAGCAAAACCTTCGACGAAAACTTCAAGAAGCTTCAAGAAACCTCAATAAACTTCAAGAAACCTCAAGAAACTTCAAAAAACTTCAAGAACTTCAAGAACTGCGATGTGGATGGGAACAAGATTCACACAGGCCCTACGGTGGGCGCCAAATGATCCTGCCGTGGACTTGAACGTGGAGTATGTGCCTCGTCACTCCTTCATCTAGCCTTCTGCAACTGCACGCTCTGCAAGAACGCTCTAAGAACCTTCACTAGAACTCCAAACGATGCCTGCAAAACACACAAACGGCGCCGCTAGCGGCCGTTGTAGCTCCGACGCTCAAGTCAGATAATAGGAACACCAAAAACTCTCACTGAATCTCTCTGTGAGACTCGTGTGTGCTCAGATCCACTTTCTCTCTCTCTGTAACTGAATTCTGTTATCACTGTGCCACGTTTACAAACGTTCCCACAATGACTCAGAAACTGTGTAGTAAATCTGTGTAAACTTGTAATCTGAAAAACTTGTGTGTACGTGACATATCGTGGAGTACTTTTATACTTGGGTCGCGCCTCTCTCTCAGATGGTGACACGTGGAGGCATGCAACTGGCATCTAACCGTACATGTGTCACACCTGGAGGGCTTCTGCGCATTTCTCTGTGCGGCTAAGTTATCCTCTTGCGGAGTAACTTAGCGCGTTTCTTCTCTCTGAGTGAGTCGCATGCTCCCAGGAGAGCACCAGGTGTGGCTAGTCTAAGCACACTCACCAGGCGCATCCTGCCTGCATGGTCTAACCGCACGTCCTCTGAGTGAGTGCATGCTCCCAGAGTAGAGATCGCCCGGGAGAGACGACCCGAACCAGCTAAGGACATCTTGGAGAGGGAGATTGGTGGAAAGATGATTGTAAGGACCTGAAAAATTAAATTGGAATATAAGAGTTATATTTTAAATGAATTTTATGCATGTTTTATTTAAAATAAAAAGGGAAGGAAAGTGTAGTTTAGAAGATTATAAGATTTCCTTGTTAGTACATAATCGCCGGTCGCCTAGACTACACGTCATCGCCAGGGCGCGAGGCATGCAGACGTCGCCAGGGCGCGATGCATGCGGGCATCATCAGGGCGCGAGGCATGTGGACGTCGCCAGGGCGCGCGAGGCATGTGGACGTCGCCAGGACGCGCGATGCATGTGGACGTCGCCAGGGCGCGAGGCATGCAGGCATCGAGCGGGCGAGAGGCATGCGGGCATCGCCCGGGCGCGAGGCATGCGGGAATTGCCAGGGCGCGAGGCATGCGGGCATTGCCAGGGCTAGACATCGGTCGTCTCCCAGATGGAGACATCGGTCGTTCGCCAGTATGAGACCTCAGTGGATACTCATCGCGCGAGCGGTCATCGGTGGAAGGTTATCGCGCGATGTCGAGCTTCACACAGAGAAAGTGGGACCCAGACTCCCAGCATGAAACGTCCTGCACACGTGCCACGTAGACAAAAGGGTGGTTCAGAATAGTGACATCAGAATGTTGGCATGCGCAGGAGACACTCGCGGTCGTACTGTTCAGAACGGTGGTTGGCATGCACAAGCGACAACAGTAGTCGTACTGTTCAGAACGGTGGTTGGCATGCACAAGCGACAACAGTGGTCGTACTGTTCAGGGCAGTGGTTCTCAGGCTTTCCTGCAGAAGGGGTGTCAGCAGCAGCATACGTGGACAGGTAGGCTGGGATTCAAAAGCCACTGCGAGAATGGCAAAGAGCGTTACAGACTCAAGAGTGTTAGAGTGAGTGCAAACTTCCTCCCTCCCTTCTCCTCTCCTTTGCGTTGTGGCTAAGGCAACCTCAAGCATCAGTGCGACAAGCGACGGTTGCCCTTAAAGCACCTAAGAGGTTCTCTGCAAGTTCTACAAACCAGGCACTGAAATCAGAGCTAAGGCATCCTTCAAGCTCGGTGGGTTTTGAGCTCTCGGTGTTTTGCGCAAGTCCAGGTAAGGGAAGCTAGCCTTCATTTTCAATACAAGCCATAGATTAGCTGTTTCTGAAGTAAGGGCGACGTGGTCGCCGGTTTCGTTTTCATCTTCGTGAATGCTCTGTTCTATGTGTTTGGGCGACGTGGTCGCCGGTTTTATATCCAGACTTCGAAATACCCTGTTTGTTTTTGAACCAGATCGCCGGTTTTGGCGTTGTTTTGCGAACTCCCTGTTTTTGGTGTTGTTTTGAAACTGTTTGAGGCTTAAATGCGATATTCGAAAATCTGAACCTTTGAAATGATTGTTGCTGTGATTGAATCATTTATTCGAGTGGGATGATGTCTTGAATGCTGTGAATGTGGGATCGAGGCATAGTATTTTCAGGAAAGGAAATACCGTGTAAGATCGTATGTAATGTGTATTGACCTGGGGCTTGTCTAGAAGGAGATATCCTGACTCTGCTGATATAATGGAATCACGTAGATGAAGTTATTCAGTTGTGGAAGGTCGAAAGAGGTTCATATGTATGGGTGAGTCGTGTGAAAAAGAACGAGCTCGGCCTGTTATATGAATTAACCTTGTCATACCGGGGGATTTCACAGCGACCCTGTGTGGATTTCACAGTGGTATGGTATGACAGGTGCAGATCTCTGGGCCTGAGTCAACGCACGAGTCAATCCGGAAGTAGTGTCAAGTGTCTTGTGTGATGAGTCAGTGGAAGTCTGACGTGAGAATGAGAAACTTTGATTTGATAGACACTTGATGAATGTTGAGATTTTAATGACCTTTGAGGGATCGTGCAAAATGTGTTTAGTTGATGATTCACGTGGGTATCTTGAATTTGTTTTACCTTGATTTTAAAGTTCATATCTAACTCTTTTTAAATGTCTAGCTTACCCTGTGTTTTCTTTTGTGTTGTGGCCTCTTCTTAAACCTGTAATGATCGTGTATAATTTACACGGGAGCAGATGATGTTGCAGGTTGTAGAGCTCCTTAGTGAATTGTCGCTGGAAGGAGATCGCCTGTTTTCTATTCCCGATAGGCGATCACCCTTTTGCTGCTTTCTGATAGGAGATCACCTTTCTGATAGGAGATCGCCCTCCTAGCAGGAGATCGCCCTTTCTGTCAGGAGATCGCCTGTCTTTCTATTGTATTGAATTTTATTTATATTTCATGGAAAAGTGACCGAATTTGTATTAAACTCCCTGTGAGGAGAAACTTAATTATTTATATAAAATTTTATTCACTTTAATCTATTTGTTACTTTTATTTTCATTATATAAATATGAATAGTATTTTGGCGGGATGTTACATTAATGGTATCAGAGCAGTTCGTCCTTAGGATGACCTGAGGGCTGTGGATCCATTGTGTTTCTTCTGCTCATGAAAGTTATTTGAGTTTAAAATAACAACTATAGTGAAAGGTTTTCAAACGTTTTTGTATTGAGATTTTGTGTGTGCTTTGGTGAATATATGTTCTAACTGAAAATCTTAGTATTAAGAATGAGAAGGTCTTGATAAAGTAGTGAGGGTGCACACTCATAACTGGATCAAGATGAGTCTCAATCTTAATTCCAAAGGTTTGATGTTTAGCATATATTGAAATTCTGGTGTGAACTATTTCATTCTCTTGAGTGTCTTTGTAATTGATTGAAAATGGTTGATTGGATTGATGATTGTATACCAGTAGCTGTTCTGGTGTTTTGTTTAAGTTTATCAGCACTATGACTCTGTTGATGAGCTCAAATTCTTAATGACTTTGAGATGCTGACCTTTGTAAGGTCAAGATGTTACCTCCTAAATGAATTGATTTCTTATCGATCTCATTCTTGTAGTTGTAGGGAATATAGAAACCTGTAGTTTCAACTCTGAAACGAAGAGAGATGGCACGTAGACCTTCTACCCCTCCCCAATCTTCTTCGGAGATGAGCCAGATTGCTAAAGCTATCGAGATGATGGCAACTGCCATCCAACAACAGAATGCAGCGATGGCTCAGAACCATCAAGCTACAATGCACCACTGGGAAACTGCTCGGTCGGCTGAGACAAACTCCCACGGCGGTCAGCCTCAAGAACAGATGGGACTGACTGAGTTCATGAGGCACAACCCACCCAAGTTTAGTGGGAATGCTACCCCTGATCAGGCAGATCAGTGGGTCAGAGAGCTGGAGAAAATCTTTAGGGCGACCTCCTGCCCTGAAGAGAAGAAATTGGTGTTCGCAACCTTTTTGCTATCTGGGGAAGCTGAGTTCTGGTGGATGGGAGCTCAGCAGATGATGGAGGCCCGAGGGGATGTGTTGGACTGGGAGAGCTTCAGGGTGAAGTTCCTGGAGAAATACTTCCCAGACAGTGCAAGGTTTGCGAGGGAAGCTGAATTCCTAAAGTTGGAGCAGGGGGATATGTCTGTGAACGCCTATGCTGCTCGGTTTGAGTATCTCGCCAGATTCTACACCCAGGCGACCTCTGAGGCTTGGAGGTGTAGGAAGTTTGAAGAGGGACTGAAGCATGGGCTGAAGAGGACCATAGCCCCGATGTGCATCAGGGAATTTCACGCATTGGTAGAAAAGGCGAAGATGGTTGAGACCCTGGAAAAGGGTGATTCTCGGGTGATCAGGTCACACCCAGGGAGTTCTTCCAGTGGGAAGGCTAAGGTGCAGCACCCACAAGGCAAGCCTTATACGAGACCTCCACCACGTCGGGCGGAAGCAGCGCCATCCCAGTTTCAGCAGCAACAACCTTGGAAACTCAAGTGTTTCCATTGTGGTGGACCTCACACGTCCCATGTGTGCCCCAAGAAGGCTTTTGAGAGAAGGTGTTTTGTCTGCCAAAGGACGGGGCACGTTGCTAGAGATTGCCCAAGCAGGAATGGGGCGACTCAACCCAGTGGCTCTCAGCAGTTGAGGAGCGAAGGCAGCAGACCTCAGGCAACAGGGAGAGTGTTCGCCATGTCAGGAGCAGAAGCGTCTCAGACAGGTAACCTCGTACAAGGTGTTTGTTTTATAGCTGGTAGAGGTGTAAAAGCTTTGTTTGATTCTGGAGCGACACACTCCTTTGTGTCAAGCCTGTGTGTAGCCGAGTTGGGCCTTCTAATGAAGGAATTACCTTTCGAACTGTTGGTCTCTACACCTGCGTTAGGACAGGTGTCGACCTCTGTAGTTTGCCCCGAATGTCCAGTGATAGTAGAGGGACGCAGATTCAAAGTGAACTTGATCTGCCTACCTCTTCAGGACCTGGATGTTATCCTGGGAATGGATTGGCTAGCTGCCAATCACGTTCTCATAGACTGCGGTAATCAGAAGATAGCGTTTCCAGACCTCCAAGAGCCAGAGGTGATATCAGCTCAGCACGGGTTGTCGAGTTGGAAAGAGGGGCGAGGTGCTTCGTGGTGCTAGCTCGGTTGGAAGTGAAGAATGAAGGGGACGTAAGCAGTATACATGTGGTGAAAGAATTCATGGACGTATTTCCAGAAGAAGTACCAGGGTTACCCCCTAAGAGAGAAGTGGAATTCTCCATTGATTTAGTGCCTGGAGCTGGACCAGTGTCAATGGCACCTTACAGGATGGCACCAGCCGAGTTGGTAGAATTAAAGAAGCAAGTGGAAGAATTGTTGGAGAAACAATTCATCAGACCCAGTGTATCTCCATGGGGGGCTCCAGTGCTCCTAGTTAAGAAGAAGGATGGAGGGTCTCGGCTGTGTATAGATTACAGGCAGTTGAACAAGTTGACCATCAAGAACAAGTACCCCCTACCTAGGATTGATGATTTGATGGATCAAATACATGGAGCCTCGGTGTTCTCCAAGATTGATCTGAGATCGGGGTACCACCAAATTTTGGTTAAAGCTGAAGATGTGCAAAAGACAGCTTTTAGGTCTCGGTATGGGCACTATGAGTACGTAGTGATGCCGTTTGGAGTCACAAATGCTCCAGCCCTATTCATGGACTACATGAATAGGATTTTTCGCCCCTTCTTGGATAAGTTTGTGGTGGTCTTCATAGACGACATACTCATTTACTCAAGGACCGAGGAAGAGCATGAGGAACACCTGAGGACAGTATTGGAGATACTGAGGGAGAAGCAACTCTACGCCAAGTTCTCTAAGTGTGAGTTCTGGCTGAAGGAAGTCAACTTCTTAGGACATGTGATATCTGCCCAGGGGATCTCGGTGGATCCAGCCAAGGTAGAGGCAGTGCTGCAGTGGGAACGTCCTAAGACAGTCACCGAGATAAGGAGCTTTGTGGGGTTGGCGGGCTACTATCGGAGGTTTATTGAGGACTTTTCCAAAGTCGTGGCTCCTTTAACACAGCTGACCCGCAAGGACCAACCTTTTACTTGGACCGACCGATGTGAACAGAGCTTCATGGAACTAAAGGAGAGGTTGACCAGTGCTCCAGTGCTGGTGATCCCAGAGGTAGGAAGACCTTTTGAGGTCTACTGTGATGCTTCACATCAGGGTTTGGGATGTGTTTTGATGCAAGAGAAAAGAGTGGTTGCATACGCTTCAAGGCAACTCAAGGTTCATGAGAGAAATTACCCTACGCATGATTTGGAGTTGGCGGCTGTAGTATTTGCCTTGAAGATCTGGAGGCACTATTTATATGGAGCTCGGTTCCAGGTGTTCAGTGACCATAAGAGCCTGAAATACCTGTTCGATCAGAAGGAACTAAACATGAGGCAAAGAAGGTGGATGGAGTTTCTAAAGGACTACGATTTTCAACTCATGTATCATCCAGGGAAGGCCAATGTGGTGGCAGATGCTTTGAGTAGAAAATCAATACAAGTAGCCACCATGATGATGGAAGAACAGAAACTGATCGAACAGTTCAGAGACTTAAACCTTGGGGTAGAATTTCACGTAAATCACATTAGTTGTAGTAAGCTGGCTATAACTAATGACTTCCTTGGGATGTTAAGGGATAGGCAATTGGAGGACCCTAGTCTGAAGCGTACTGTGGAGTCACTAGGGACCGACCAGGCTAAAGGCTTTGTGATGGGCAATGATGGGATCTTGAGATTTGAGGGCAGGATTTGCATACCTGCAAATGAAGAGTTGAAGAAGATGGTCCTAGAGGAAGGTCACAAGAGTCGCCTTAGCCTACATCTAGGCATGACCAAGATGTACCATGACTTGAAAGAATCATTTTGGTGGTCAGGCATGAAGAGAGACATCGCCCAGTACGTTACTACCTGTTTGACGTGTCAGAAAGCAAAGGTAGAACATCAAAGGCCTGGAGGGTTGTTACAGCCATTGGATATCCCTGAGTGGAAGTGGGACAGCATTGCCATGGATTTTGTCACCCATTTACCCAGATCAGTAAAGGGCCATGATGCAATCTGGGTCATCACTGATCGGCTGACGAAGAGTGCTCACTTTCTCCCAGTGAACATGAGGATGCCTATGACCAAGTTGGCACAGTTGTACATCAAGGAAATAGTGAGGTTGCATGGAGTGCCCTCCAGCATTGTTTCGGATAGGGATCCCAGGTTCACTTCACGGTTTTGGCAAACCTTACAAGATTGCTTGGGAACTAAGTTGAGGATGAGCTCTGCATATCATCCCCAAACAGATGGTCAGTCAGAGAGAACGATCCAGTCCTTGGAAGATCTGCTGAGGACGTGTGTCTTGGATCAATTGGGGAATTGGGACGAGGTGTTGCCACTGGTGGAGTTTACCTATAATAACAGTTATCACGCTAGTATTGGGATGGCACCATATGAAGCCCTGTATGGAAGGAAATGCAGAACTCCCTTATGTTGGTACCAGGAGGGCGAAGCAGTCTTGGTTGGGCCAGAGTTGATTCAGCAGACGACCGAGAAGGTGCAACAGATACAAAGTAGGATGAAGGCTTCTCAAAGTAGGCAGAAGTCATATGCAGACCAGAGGAGAAAGCCTTTGGAGTTTGCTGCTGGAGACCATGTGTTCATGAGAGTGACACCAACCAAGGGTGTAGGACGGGCGATCAGACCAAAGAAGTTGTCCCCTAAGTTCGTGGGACCATATCAGATCTTAAGGAAGATTGGCCCAGTAGCTTATGAGATCGCCCTACCTCCCCATCTAGCGAATCTGCACAATGTCTTTCACGTATCACAGCTGAGGAAGTACATGACAGACCCTAGTCATGTGCTGGATGTGGACGACGTGCAGATCAGGGATGACTTGTCCTATGAAGCGAAACCAGTCAGGATTGACGATCGTCAAAGTAAGCAGCTCAGAGGCAAGACCATCAACATGGTGAAAGTGGTGTGGGATGAGCGATCGGGTGATTCAACTTGGGAGTTAGAAGAACCCATGAGAGAAGCCTATCCATACCTCTTTTCCTTGTAATTCAATTTTCGAGGACGAAAATTTTTCTTGATGGGGAGAATGTAAGGACCTGAAAAATTAAATTGGAATATAAGAGTTATATTTTCAATGAATTCTATGCATGTTTTATTTAAAATAAAAAGGGAAGGAAAGTGTAGTTTAGAAGATTATAAGATTTCCTTGTTAGTACATAATCGCCGGTCGCCTAGACTACACGTCATCGCCAGGGCGCGAGGCATGCAGACGTCGCCAGGGCGCGATGCATGCGGGCATCATCAGGGCGCGAGGCATGTGGACGTCGCCAGGGCGCGCGAGGCATGTGGACGTCGCCAGGACGCGCGATGCATGTGGACGTCGCCAGGGCGCGAGGCATGCAGGCATCGAGCGGGCGAGAGGCATGCGGGCATCGCCCGGGCGCGAGGCATGCGGGCATTGCCAGGGCGCGAGGCATGCGGGCATTGCCAGGGCTAGACATCGGTCGTCTCCCAGATGGAGACATCGGTCGTTCGCCAGTATGAGACCTCAGTGGATAGTCATCGCGCGAGCGGTCATCGGTGGAAGGTTATCGCGCGATGTCGAGCTTCACACAGAGAAAGTGGGACCCAGACTCCCAGCATGAAACGTCCTGCACACGTGCCACGTAGACAAAAGGGTGGTTCAGAATAGTGACATCAGAATGTTGGCATGCACAGGAGACACTCGCAGTCGTACTGTTCAGAACGGTGGTTGGCATGCACAAGCGACAACAGTAGTCGTACTGTTCAGAATGGTGGTTGGCATGCACAAGCGACAACAGTGGTCGTACTGTTCAGGGCAGTGGTTCTCAGGCTTTCCTGCAGAAGGGGTGTCAGCAGCAGCATACGTGGATAGGTAGGCTGGGATTCAAAAGCCACTGTGAGAATGGCAAAGAGCGTTACAGACTCAAGAGTGTTAGAGTGAGTGCAAACTTCCTCCCTCCCTTCTCCTCTCCTTTGCGTTGTGGCTAAGGCAACCTCAAGCATCAGTGCGACAAGCGACGGTTGCCCTTAAAGCACCTAAGAGGTTCTCTGCAAGTTCTACAAACCAGGCACTGAAATCAGAGCTAAGGCATCCTTCAAGCTCGGTGGGTTTTGAGCTCTCGGTGTTTTGCGCAAGTCCAGGTAAGGGAAGCTAGCCTTCATTTTCAATACAAGCCATAGATTAGCTGTTTCTAAAGTAAGGGCGACGTGGTCGCCGGTTTCGTTTTCATCTTCGTGAATGCTCTGTTCTATGTGTTTGGGCGACGTGGTCGCCGGTTTTATATCCAGACTTCGAAATACCCTGTTTGTTTTTGAACCAGATCGCCGGTTTTGGCGTTGTTTTGCGAACTCCCTGTTTTTGGTGTTGTTTTGAAACTGTTTGAGGCTTAAATGCGATATTCGAAAATCTGAACCTTTGAAATGATTGTTGCTGTGATTGAATCATTTATTCGAGTGGGATGATGTCTTGAATGCTGTGAATGTGGGATCGAGGCATAGTATTTTCAGGAAAGGAAATACCGTGTAAGATCGTATGTAATGTGTATTGACCTGGGGCTTGTCTAGAAGGAGATATCCTGACTCTGCTGATATAATGGAATCACGTAGATGAAGTTATTCAGTTGTGGAAGGTCGAAAGAGGTTCATATGTATGGGTGAGTCGTGTGAAAAAGAACGAGCTCGGCCTGTTATATGAATTAACCTTGTCATACCGGGGGAGTTAATGACATTGAGACTATATGCGCATGGCTGTGTTGATTTCACAGCGACCCTGTGTGGATTTCACAGTGGTATGGTATGACAGGTGCAGATCTCTGGGCCTGAGTCAACGCACGAGTCAATCCGGAAGTAGTGTCAAGTGTCTTGTGTGATGAGTCAGTGGAAGTCTGACGTGAGAATGAGAAACTTTGATTTGATAGACACTTGATGAATGTTGAGATTTTAATGACCTTTGAGGGATCGTGCAATATGTGTTTAGTTGATGATTCACGTGGGTATCTTGAATTTGTTTTACCTTGATTTTAAAGTTCATATCTAACTCTTTTTAAATGTCTAGCTTACCCTGTGTTTTCTTTTGTGTTGTGGCCTCTTCTTAAACCTGTAATGATCGTGTATAATTTACACGGGAGCAGATGATGTTGCAGGTTGTAGAGCTCCTTAGTGAATTGTCGCTGGAAGGAGATCGCCTGTTTTCTATTCCCGATAGGCGATCACCCTTTTGCTGCTTTCTGATAGGAGATCACCTTTCTGATAGGAGATCGCCCTCCTAGCAGGAGATCGCCCTTTCTGTCAGGAGATCGCCTGTCTTTCTATTGTATTGAATTTTATTTATATTTCATGGAAAAGTGACCGAATTTGTATTAAACTCCCTGTGAGGAGAAACTTAATTATTTATATAAAATTTTATTCACTTTAATCTATTTGTTACTTTTATTTTCATTATATAAATATGAATAGTATTTTGGCGGGATGTTACAATGATCAAGCTTGGCAAGTCTTTATGCCAAGAGTTACAGGACCAGAGTCAAGGTCATCGCGCGGCACCTGGATGCCTTTGCATGGTCTGCCTCAAACATGCCTAGCATAGACCTTGACTTCCTGTGTCATCGCCTCACCATGGACCCCCAGGTCTGACCTGTTCGCCAGAGAAGGAGGAAGTTCAATTAAGAGAAGCGACAAGTCATCAAGGAGGAAACGCAAAAGTTGCTGAAAGCTAGCCACATCAGGGAGATACAGTACCCAGAGTGGTTGGCAAATGTGGTGCTTGTAAAGAAGGCCAACGAGAAGTGGAGAATGTGAGTAAACTTCACTGACCTCAACAAAGCTTGCCCGAAAGACTCCTACCCCCTGCCAAGCATTGATGCTTTGGTAGACAGTGCCTCGGGTTGCAAGTTGCTCAGCTTTTTGGATGCCTTTTCTGGGTACAACCAGATCAAGATGCATCCCATGGACGAGTGCAAGACGACGTTCATGACAGAGTTGTCTTGCTACTATCACACAGTGATGCCCTTTGGGCTGAAGAACGCAGGTCCCACCTACCAGAGGCTGATGGACAGGGTACTCGTGCCCATGATAGGGCTAAACGTGCAAGCCTACGTGGATGACATGGTGGTGACCTCACAGGTGAAAGATCAGCACATGGCTGATCTAGAAGAGCTATTTACAATAATAGCTAAATACAGGTTGAAGCTGAACTCAGAAAAGTGCATGTTTGGGGTTGAAGCAGGCAAGTTCTAAGGCTTCTTGTTCACTGAGCGTGGGATAGAAGCAAACCCTGAAAAATGCTCTACAATCCTCGCTATGAGAAGCCTGACTTCAGTAAAGGAGGTGCAACAGTTGACAGGGCAGATGGCTGCTCTGTCTAGATTCGTATCAGCTGGGGGAGATAAGGGTCACCCCTACTTCCAGTGCCTGAGGAGGAACAACAAGTTCTTGTGGATCGCAGAATGTGAAGAGGCGTTCCTCAAGCTGAAGGAGTACCTAGCCAGTCCACCGGTGTTATGCAAACCACAGCTGGGCACTCCTCTGCGCTGCTACTTTGCGGTCATTGATTGGGCGGTTAGCTCAGTTGTTGTGCAGGAACAGGATCAGGTCCAGAAGCCAATCTACTTTGTCAGCAAAGTATTATAGGGGCCTGAGGTGAGGTAGCAAGCCCTAGAGAAGGTAGCACGGGCAGTGGTGTTCTCAGCAAGAAGACTTCGCCACTACTTCCAGAGTTTCACAGTGGTGGTGATGACAGACCTTCCCATTCGTAAGGTCTTACAGAAGCCAGATGTCGCGGGAAGAATAGTGCGCTAGGCGGTAGAGCTATCAGAGTTTGACATCCAGTAAAGGCTAGGTCTACGCTGATTTTGTAGCCGAGCTCTCATTGGCAGAATCACACAATGAAGAAGTCGACTTCCGATGGGTGCTCTCAGTAGATGGGTCCTCTAATCAACAGGACAGCGGAGCTAGCGTCCTTTTGGAGGGACCGAAGGGGCTATATATTGAATAGGCCATTCAATTTGCTTTTAAGGCCAGTAACAACTAGGTAGAGTATGAGGCCCTAATTGCTGGGATACTGTTAGCCAAGGAGATGGGAATGCGAAGTTTGCTGGCAAAGAGTGACTCCCTACTAGTCACCGGCCAAGTAATAGGAGAGTACCAGGCCAAAGACCCTCAGATGTCCTCTTATCTAGAGTATGTACAGGCGTTGAGGCAGTCATTTGCAACATTCGAGTTGGTTTATGTTCCCAGAGAGCAAAATGCTCGAGCGGACTTGCTAGCAAAGCTCGCCAGCTCGGGCAAGGGGGGCAGGCAGAGGACAGTCATCCAGGAGACCCTAAAGACACCTTGCACCTACACTACGGACGATTTGGTAGGGGTCCATTAGATCAACACATCAGATGGGAGGAAGAGGAGTCATCGATCATTGACTCAGGAGACATTGAAGACGCCTAGAATACGCGCATGTCCAGCACTAGGGGAAGAGTCATTACAGGTCTGCCTGGTTGTGAGAGGAGAAATTTGGATGACACCCTACACGCGCTACCTAGCCGATGGGATGCTCCCACTGGAAGTCACAGAGAAGGGGGAGAGGTCCACCTCAGAATGCACGCAGGCAACCTGAGCATGGGCCTCATCAAACCCTACTATAAAGGCTTCAGCAGCGTTTTCAGTCAATTCAGCCTCGGTCTTCTTGAGCAGTTCAACTTATTGGGCAAGTTCTCCTTCCATCCTGCCCAGCTGGACCTCTTGATTGGTGGCCCTTTCCTCCAACCTGGCCACCTTAGCTTGTGCTTCCTCTAGCTGCTCCTCCAGATCAATCACTCTGTTACGGAGGGGGAGGATTTTGGCTTCAAGCTGGAGGGCCTCTTGACCCTTGTCGAAGAGGAGCTTCTTGGTCTCATTCTTTGATTAGCGGAGGCTGCTAAGCTCTTGGTTCATAGCAGCCTCACGCTTAGCAGATACTTGGACCTCGAGAGCAAGCTCCTCTTTCAACCTCGCCTCAGACTGGCTCACCCGGGCAAGTTCCTCCTTCATCCTCGTCTCTAATTGGCTCACCAAGGCGCTGGAGGCGGCAAGGAACTCACCAAGGCCTTATCCCATACGATCCCTCAGTGAGTCCCTGTCCAAGGCCTCCATTGCCTCATTGTTCTGAAGGCACTTGAGGGCCTGTTGGAGGATGGAGGGAAGTTTTGGGGCAGGAGGCACACAACCCCCGGAGGTGCTCTCCCCATCGTCTTCTAACACAGGATGTCTGCGAGGAGAAGAAACACTAGGGGGATTGTCCATGAAGGATGGAGACTAGTCCTCTGTAGCTGAAAGGGAGGTGGCCGCGACCCCTAATCTTGGCCTCTTGAATACAAGACCGTCTTTTGTGTCCTCGTCCTCAGAGTCAACTACGACCACCCCTTTTTCAGCAGGAGCTAAGTTGAGCAATTCCTGAACGAGAGTCAAGGGACTAGCGGGGGTTGAGCTACTTGCACCAGTAGTTGCCGCTCGATAGTGGGCAACTAGCTCAGCCAATCTCTTATTCTCTTCTGCATCGAGCACCATATATGTACAAGAGCAATAAACATAAGAAGACAGGCATCAAATACAGGCAAAAATAGTTAAAGGATAGAGGAACAAATACCAATATATCCCTTGAGGGACTCGGCATTGTACTTGTGCTTAATCAGCTGGGTGGTGTTAAACACCACACCCAAGCTTGATAGAAGCTGGCATAGTTCACGATCGAGTGGGGCCAGCTCCTCGAGACCCTTGGGTTTCTCTAATGTCATCTTTTCAACCCAATACAGGGGAAACCCATAAAGTAGAGTGGGGTTGTAGGAGCTGCAGCAAATCCTAAAGAACTTCCCTTTGAAGCCCTTGTAGGATTGCTAGCAGAGAGTTAGGAGGACTCTCCCGCCACCTCGTTGAGGCTTACCCAAAGTCTCTTCCCGGGGCTCTTCGCTTTGAAGAAGTGGAGGAAGATGTCCACGGAAGGAGGGTGCCCTAGGTGGTTGCACAAAATGGCGAAGGCCCTCACAAAGGCCACATTGAGCTTTGTGAGGAAGGCCCTATCGAACCCATTGAGGGCCAAACGAAGCTTAACCTGCTTGAAGATGGTTGCGTAGAGGAAGAAGAAGGGCTCCCCGTCGTTGGAGCGATTGTCAGCACAAACGGCTTCGCCCTCTATGTAAGGTCGAACCGAGACATATGCGTTGCACTCCCTCCCGAACACACGGGTCATGCAAGCGGCCTCGTCCTCCCTTTGCTGGGTCACGTCCCCACTGGATGTGAGTTGAGAGGTCTCAGCAAGAAGGTCATCAGAGGCCCAGGGGTAGAAGGCTTTGTAGTCAACCGAGGGAGGAGGGTTGGGAGTGGTTTTGGTTCTTGCAATCTTGAACGGAGCTAAAAAAGGAGAGGCAAAAGGAAGGAAAATGAGGGTTTAGAAGAACTGAAGGTGTGGCTCAATGAAGCAGAAGAACAGAACTCAAAGACGAAGAACACAATAGTGAAAAATGCTGGAAAACCCTAAGGTGCAGAAATTATAAACAGAGCCAGAGCAGTTATCACATGTTATGAATGGAGAAACCATGAAATAAAGGCAAGCTAAGGAATAAAAATCATACCTTTGGGCGAGTTGAGGGTGAAAAGTCGTGAAGGTTGAAGTTGAAGCAGAAGCGTTTGGGAAAAAGAAGATGATCGAAGGAAAGCTTAAGCAAAAGTGATGAAACAGTGAAGGAGAGGGGGATTTTGAAAGGGTTTAACGTGGGCCAAGGGAGCGCAAGCAGCAATAAGCCCTAGCCGTTGATCAGGCCACGTGTATGCAAATTAAAAAAATATGATGAGATGTCATTTCGGCGCACTATTCATGTCCTTTCACCCAGTGCCACATAGGTCGCCGAGGGTGACGATTTAGTCTCTTCGCTGAACAAGTTAACAGCTTGAGACTAGGGAGCTTGTGTACCGACCAATCCTCGGACATCGACGACCGCTAGCAGTAGTGGGTCACGTAAGCTGGGTCCGACAAGCAGCGAGAGACAGTATCTTTCAAGCGGCATGAGCCAGCATGCCCATTAGTGGTCAGAGATCGATCATCAGGTTATGTCGATGTGTACTCGGCAACAGAATGAAGCTGATGTGACATCGGGCATCAGTGGTTCCAACAGCTAAACAGGGCCACGAGAGGTGGACCCCAGGAAACAGACCAGTTATCAGTGAAACGCCCAGAGTTAGGGGAAAGCCTGAGTCACAAGGTGCTCATGCATGTGGTGTGAATAACGCATTTGGGAGTAGCACTAGCAAAGGGCCCTGGGAACTCTAAGGCCCGTTAGGGTTAGGGTTTCCCAAGGGCAGACTGCATGCATGGCACGTGAACAGTTAGGGCACCCCCAGAAGGGATGACCCTAGAGATTAGGTGCATAAGTTGGTACCCAGGTGGCCATACAGTAACAGGTTGCACTCCAGTAGGGGAAGTCCTACGTGCTAGATTACACTAAGACTGGGTAATAGCGGCGCAAGGGCATTCCTTCAGAAACCCTAAATGTAGGTAACAGAGACAGGGGAAACCCTAGACTATATAAACAACAGTAAGAAACCCGAAAAAGGTACGCAGCTCTTGAGACTAGAACTGTTACACACATACACACTGTTTCTTAGCCTCAGTATTGACTTGAGAGTCAGAGTGCAAATGGCCTCTAGGGCACCCCCTTGTCTTTGCAGGTACGGAGTGTTTCGATGTAGTGAAGCAGCAACCTGAGAAAGAAGAATAGGGTACGAGATTGTCGTAGAGTCAACCAACAGAAGAGCCAACCGGCAAGAACAGTATATTACATCGGTTAGATGGCTTAACCGGTGTAATATACCCCAATAAAAAAATGTTTAAAAATTTAAGTGAGAGCGTGATATATTACATTGGTTGGATGACTTAAATGGTGTAATATACCAAGCTCTCACTTAAGGAAAAAGAATTCAAATATTTAACTCTGGGCAGCATATATTACACTAGTTAAGTGGCATAATAGTTGTAATATGGGCCATTTTGAGTAAAAAAAATAATATATTACATCGCTTGTTACGAAGAACCACTGTAATATATTCTTTTTTACCCTATTTTTAAGC
The DNA here is from genome assembly GCA_013389735.1 of Phaseolus lunatus. NCBI lineage: Eukaryota > Viridiplantae > Streptophyta > Magnoliopsida > Fabales > Fabaceae > Phaseolus > Phaseolus lunatus. The sequence goes on along the minus strand of CM023864.1, from coordinate 35,978,463 downwards.
TCACCTCACTGCTCATTCGTGCTACTACTCTTCTGTTCCATTCTGCTCCTTCATCTTCCATCGTCGTTGCTCCTCGTGCTCTCATTTTGCTTCTTTGCCTTCTTTTTCATTCTCGCGCTCTCATTCTGCTTCTTTTTGCTCTCATTCTCGTGCTCTTATTCCTCCACCGTTGTGCCCTACTTTGTTCACCTATTCTTTGTTCACCACTCTTGCTTTTCAAAAAATTCTTTGCTCTTCGGTGTGCCACTGTTCTTCCTCTTTCGTGCCACCACTCTCCCTCTTTGTGTCCACCAATCCTTGTGCCACTCTATTGTCTAGCCACATTGCCCTTGTTCTACGACCATAACTCCTTCATTCACGCTCCAAGGTGAGTTTTTTATTTTCAAATTTTGTAACTTTATTTTTAATTTGTAATTTTAATTTTAATATTAGTTTTAATTTTAACTTTAATTTTAATTTTTAGTTTTATTTTTAGTTTTAGTTTTAGTTTTAGTTTTAGTTTTAATTTTAATTATTTATATAGTTTTAATTTTTTTGTATAGATAATTTTTTTGCTGCTTGGTTTCACTATACCGCCACCACAACTCATAAGTTCACGCTCCAGGATAGTTTTTTATTTTCAAACATGTTAATTTTAAATTTAATTATTAATTTAGTTCACAATTATTTATATAGATGATTAGTTTTATTTGTATTTGAAATATACTGTATTATGATGAATGTCTTGGTATTGGGTTCGAGGGTGATCGACCATCAACAACTTGTAATGTGTTTTATAATTATGTTTGGAATATAGTGTTGTTTTAATTTTTATATGTTGAACGCTTTGGTATTGGGTCTGGGGGTGATCGACCCTTGGCAATTTGTATTTTGTTTACATCAACTAAAAGTTAGTTGATGTTGATAGATTAGTTTTTCTATTACATAGTACTAGTCATGGATCGGAGTTGGATAAATGAGAGTCGTATCAGTGGTGTATGAAAATGGCATCGAAGAATTTTTACAGTTTTCTCAACGAAATGTACAAGATGTAAATGGAAGATACTTTTGGCCATGTGTGAATTGATAAGATAACATGTTCTCTATGATGGTTTCTTGAAGAATTATACAAAGTGGATATGGCATGGGGAGTTTGCAAATGTAACACCTTTATCTGACGGTCAATACTCTAATATATATTCTGATGATCGCATGGAGGACATGATTTGTGATATTGGAGAATATAGATTCCAACAAGCACATATGTGTGATTCATTGAAAGATGATTCTAAAACACCTCTTTATCCCGGTTGTTCAAGTTTCACACGTTTGTCAGTAGTGTTAAAATTAATTAATATTAAGGCCAGAAATGGGTGGACTGATAAAAGTTTCACTGAGTAGCTCGAGTTGTTGCATGAAATGCTTCCAAAATATAATACATTGCCCACCCGTCATTATGAGGTGACATGTGTCCGATGTGTATGGAGTACGAGAAAATACATTCATGTCCAAATGATTTCATATTGTATAGAAAAGAGTTTGAATAATTGCACAAGTGTCCAAGATGCGGGTATCACGATACAAAGTGAAGGATGATGAGAGTGAGGACAATTATGTGAAAAAGGGTCCTCCTACAAAAGCATTATGGTATCGTCCAATCATTTCGCGATTTAAATGTTTGTTTGCCAATGTTAATGATGCAAAAAACCTCAGGTGGCATGCAAATTGATATGATTCCAAATAGAACTAATAGTAGAATTGGGAATTTAGGGTTTACAGTAGAATTAGGAATTTAGGGTTAACAGTAGAATTAGGAATTTAGGGTTACAGAAAGGAATCAATTAAAAATAAAAACAATGAAAACCTGGATAAAGGAAGGCGCCACAAACAAAGTTTGATAAGCCTAAGGATGATCGCCACAAGAATAGGTGGATTCTTGATAAGATCGCAAGATGTAAGGAAAAAACCCTAGCAAAGAAATATTCTCTCTTAAAATTGTCAAAATATTCACATCTCATTCTGATTTCCAAAAGTGTATAAATACAAATTTAGTTATAGGTCTTGGATTCAAATCCTAACTCCAAGAAAAATAATAATATTATTTTATTTTAATACTCCAAGCATGTTGTGCATGTAATCAGCTTAGTCTTTTTAAATTGTGGGTCATTCAACAATTGGATCTCCAAAAGATTAGTCGCCCTTGGGCTTGGATGTCCACATCATTCCCTCCTTCTTGAGAAAGACCTTGGATGTCCACATCATTCCCTCCTTCTTGAGAATTACCTTGGATGTCCACATCATTCCCTCCTTCTTGAGAAAAACCTTGGATGTTCACATCATTCCTTCCCTCTTGAGAAAGACTTGGAGTTAAGTCCAAAGCTTCATCATCTGCAGTAAAAGGAGACAAATCAGACACATTAAAAGTGCTACTCACATTGTACTTACTTGGAAGATCAATCTTGTAGGCTTTGTCATTAATCTTTTCTAACACTTGAAAAGATTCATCCCCTCTAGGTTGGAGTTTGGGTTTTCTTTGTTTAGGGAACCTAGCTTTCCTCATGTGTACCCAGACCCCATCTCCAAGATAAAAAATTACTTGCTTTCTTCCTTTGTTAGCTTGTTTAGAATATCCTTCAACTTTTTTTTTCAATTTGTGCTTTAACCTTTTCATGTAGCTTTCTCACATAGTCAACCTTAACTTGTGCATCTTTATTCTTTAAAATATAAATGTTAGGCATAGGTAACAAGTCTAATGGAATTAAAGGATTTAATCCATACACAATTTTAAATGGATAACAATTTTTTATGCTATGAACAACCCTATTGTAATCAAGCTCAATATCAAGTAAACATAATTCTTGGATAACCTTCAGTTTTTCATAATCTATCTGAACTCCTTTGGCACTTACCACAAAACCCAAGAAAGCAAGTTTTTCAGTACAAAATGTACATTTATCAAGATTAGCATACAAATTTTCTTTTGTAAGAACATTAAAAACAACACACAAATGTTCCAAATGTAATTCCAGACTAGAGCTATAAATGAAGATGTCATCAAAATACACCACAACAAATGTGTCCAAAATTTTTCTAAAACATGGTTCATCAATCTCATAAAAGTGCTTGGGGCATTTGTTAGCCCAAATGGCATCACACTCATACAATCCATTTTTGTTTTAAAGACAGTTTTACTTTTTCCCAAAAATCATCTAACCTGGGAATAGGGTGTCTATACTTGATGGTAATGTTATTTAGTGTTGTACAGTCTATGCACATCCTCCAAAAATCATCCTTTTTAGGCCCCAAAATGACTGAAACAACACATGGGCTCGTACTATCTTGTACCCATTCTTGTTCCCATCCTTTGTTCATCAATTCTTCAACTTGAGTTTGGATCTCCTTTGTCTCTTGAGGGCTGCTTCTATAAGCTAGCCTATTAGGCAAAGATGCTCCTGAAAAAAGGTTAATGTGGTCTTCAATTCCCCTTACAGGTAGGATTCCTCTAGGAATTTCACTTGGAAACACATCCTTTAATTCATGCAAAAGAGAATCAACACTAGAAAGAAAATTAATTTGGTTAGAATGGTCATGAACCAAAGTGTTGTGTTTGCAATAATAAAGAATTTGCTAGAAAGTAGCAACTTCTTCACTTCCTTCACTTTCAGTAATCCACTCATTTTGCTCTCATGTGTTTCTCTCTCTTTAGGTGTTTCACTCTTGCTCTGTTTAGGTGTTTCACTCATCTTTGTTCTCTCTTGGACTCTCTTTTCTCTCAATTCCATTTGATCCTCACACACCTCTCTAGGAGATAAGGGTTTGAGAATGATCTTCTTGTTATTCTACATAAAACAGATTGTATTGGTGAAACCATCATGAATAGCTTTGGTGTCAAATTGCCATGGCCTCTCGAACAAAATGTGAGTTGCCTCCATTGGAATCACATCACACAAGACATTGTCATTATATTGTCCTATGGATAGGTTCACCTCCACTTGCTTGCTCACGGTCATCTCTCCATCTTCACTAAGCCATTGAAGCTTGTATGGCCCTGGGTGCGGTTTTGTCTCCAAATTCAATTTCACACCATAAGGCTTTTTTTTGTAATGATCACAATGCCTTTTACCACTCGTTCTTTGACTTAAAGTTCTTACAAGAATCAAGCAATCAATAATCAAGAAACACTTTCAAAGTACTAATTCAGAAGCTTAAAATAAAATTTTGATATTTTAACATCAATGGAGGGAAAAAATAAAATAAAAAAATAGTGCAGAACAAAAATATTGAAGAGCAATTTCACTACGACAAACAAGTAAGACAACTATAATATATAGAGAAAAAAAAATGTAAATAGGACACTTGAAACTTATAATTTTTAACAAACAGGAAGTAATGAAAAAAATAAATAAATAGTGAAAAACAAAAATAGTGAAGAACAATGTCACTACCAACAAACAAGCAAGACAATTATAATGTAGAAAAAAAATTGTAGAAAATGTAGACAGGACACTTGAAACTTAGAATTTATTTTTAACAAATAGGAAGTATGCACTCAATGATTGCTATTTTTTATTTTGTTTTTCTCCTTTTTGTTCTCTATTTTCCTCTTTTATTTTTTGTTTTCCTTTTCTTCATTTTTTTATTTTTTTTGTTAAATAATGAACAATATCGTAACAATACAGAACTATGCGAAATAGTGTTGTGAACAGTGAAAATAGGATGTACAATTGTATTATCACTTAAACCTTTGTTTTGAATACCAAATGATATGATTCCAAATAGAACTAACAGTAGAATTGGGAATTTAGGGTTACAGAAAGGAATCAATTAAAAATAAAAACAATGAAAACCTGGATAAAGGAAGGTGCCACAAACAAAGTTTGATAAGCCTAAGGATGATCACCACAAGAATAGGTGGATTCTTAATAAGATCGCAAGATGCAGGGAAAAACCCTAGCAGAGAAATATTCTCTCTTAAAATTGTCAAATTATTCACCTCTCATTCTGATTTCCAAAAGTGTATAAATACAAATTTAGTTATAGGTCTTGGATTCAAATCCTAACTTCAATCAAAATAATAATATTATTTTATTTTAATACTCCAAGCATGTTGTGCATGTAATCAACTTAGTCTTTTTAAATTGTGGGCCTTTCAACAATTGGACCTCCAAAAGATTAGTTGCCCTTGGGCTTGGATGTTCGCATCATTCCCTTCTTCTTGAGAAAAACCTTGGATGTCCGCATCATTCCCTCCTTCTTGAGAATGGCCTTGGATGTCTACATCACAAATGGAAAAAAATTTGATGAATTGTTACCACATCCTGCCGATTCATCGCAATGGAAGAAAATTGATTCATTATTTCATGATTTGGGAGTGATCTAAGAAATCTTAGACTTGGACTTGCAACAGATGGTATGAATCCTTATGGTAATTTATGTAGCAAACATAGTTTGTGGCCAATATTAGTCATTATTTATAATTTTTTGTATTTGTTGTGTATGGAGAGAAAATATATGATGTTTTCTATAATGATATTAGGACCAAGACAACCTGGAAATGACATTGATGTTTACTTAAGTCCATTGATCGAAGACTTGAAGCTTTTATGGGATCAAGGAGTTGAAGTATTTGATGTACATGAGAAGGTAAATTTCAATTTGTGGGCATTGTTATTTTTCACCATTAACGATTTTCCAGCATATGAGAATTTGAGCGGTTATAGTGTTAAAGGACGATATGTGAAGAGAACACAAGTTACCATCAACTAAAACATGGGAGGAAAACTTCTTACATTGGGCATCGAATGTTTTTGAAGCGTAATCACCCTTATCGTAGGTTAAAGAAAGCTTTTAATAGATCTCAAGAGGAAAAAATTGCACCTCCACCCTTAATTGGTGAGGAAGTGTACAACTGAGTCTCAATGTGAATGTGACTTTTGGAAAAAAAAAAAACATTGTGAAAAATCTAGAAGAAGAAATCCATATTCTTTGAACTTCCATATTGGTTAAAGTTAGATGTTAGACATTGCATAAATGTAATGCATGTGGAAAAAATTTTTGTGATAGTATAATTGGCACGTTGTTGAATATTAAAGGAAAGACGAAAGATGGTATAAATGCTCGTAAAGATCTAGTTGAGATGGGTGTTCGCTTGGAGTTGCAGCCACAACCACATGGTAAACGAACATATTTGCCTCTAGCATGTCATAGTTGCAGGTGTCTGCAGGGAGTTAAAGTACCACTAGGATACTCTTCAAATATTAAGAGTCTTGTGTTGATGCATGATTTGAAACTTATGGGCTTAAAATCTCATAATTGTCAAGTTCTCATTCAAGACCTTCTCCCAGTTGCTATTTGTGGAATTTTACCAAAAAATGTTATACAAGTGATCACTCGCCTATGCATATTCTTCAATGCTATTTGTAGAAAATTTATTGATCCTAATAGCTTGGATGAATTAGAAAATCAAGCTATCATTATCTTATGTACTCTATAGATGTGTTTTCCTCCTTCATTCTTTGACGTCATGGTTCATCTAATTGTTCATTTAGTGAGGGAAATTAGAATATGTGGTCCTATTTTTTTTACGTTGGATGTACCCAGTTGAGCGATGCATGAAGATATTCAAAAGGTATGTGAAGAATTCGATCTGTCTAGAAGCATCTATTATTGAGAGATACATTGTCGAGGAAGCAATTGAGTTTTGTACAACGTTGATAAAATCCAAGTAAACAAAGAGATAACCAAGGCCTCAAGAGACCATTCACACTTTGATCAGTCATCTCAACAATCAAGTCAAGTCCCCACCAAAGATCTAGCAAACCTCACTAGAAGAAGAATTGGGCATAGACCAGAACACCAAATGTTCTTTCTTCTGGTCTTCTTAAAAATAAAACATGTTGTAAATAATTTGGGCTCACTTTAGGGGTCCAAATAGCAAGATAGTTTGGAATAGGTGCCTTTAGCATAATAGGGGGTGTAGTTATCATTTTAGCTTGTTTCAACGAAATTTGACCTAGTTTCTAGAAGAACAAGCCTAGGGTGCGATTTTGACATAGTCTGTAAGGACCTGTAAAATTTAATTGGAATAAAAGGAATATATTTTAAATGAATTCTAAGTATGTTTTTATTTAAAAATAAAAAGGAAGGAAAGTGTAGCTTAGAAGACTATGAGATCGCCTGGTTAGTACATAATCGCCTGTCGCCTAGACTACACATGAACGCCAATCGCCTGTAGTGTACATGATCGCCAATTGCCTATGGTGCACATGATCGCCGAAAGTGCACTCAGTATGTGGTCAAGATACTGGATCAACCATAGTGGGTTCTAAAAACCACGCGTATCAAGGTGTGGGTTAAGCCTTAGATACGCTGTGCATGCGAAGCTCTATGCTTGAGCATAAGAAATCGTCCTTAGTGTTGCATGCATGGGCGCACAGGAGTAGTGCTGATCTACTCTTGGAAATGTGAAGCTACCGACGTCACCAAGTCATGTGGAGATGATACCTTGGACGTAACATAGTGGGATGAAGAACCTTCAGCAAGGCGTGGCGAGTGTCGTCGGGCATCGCCAGGGCGCGAGGCATGCGGACATCGCCAGGGCGCGAGGCATGCGGGCATCGCCAGGGCGAGAGACATGCGGGCATCGCCAGGGCGCGAGACATGCGGGCATCGCCAGGGCGCGAGACATGCGGGCATCGCCAGGGCGCGAGACATGTGGACATCGCCAGGGCGCGAGGCATGCGGGCATCGCCAGGGCGAGACATCGGTCGTCTTCCAGAGAGAGACATCGGTCATCTTCCAGAGAAAGACATCGGTCGTCTGCCAGGATGAGTCATCGGTGGAAGGTTATCGCGCGATATCATGTTTCACACAGATAAGGTGGGACCCAGGCTCCCAGCATGAGACGTCCTGCACGCGCGACACGTAGATAAAAAGGGTGTTTCAGCATAGTTAGCATCAGAGAGTTGGTATGCGCAGAAAACCCACGTGGTCATACTGTTCAAGGAAGTGTGCACGCAAGCTTTCCTGCAGAGTGGGCGGGGGGCAGCGGCATTTCTGGGCAAGTTGGCTTAGTTTTAAAAACTCACTCCGAGAGGCAGTGAACGTTGCTGTGGTTTGAGAGTGATTGAGTGAGTTAGCCTTGGTTCCCTGTTTCTTTCCTCTCCTTCTCCCTGCGTTCAGACATCCTAGCGAACCAGTTGGAGATCGGCGACTACCCTGGATTCCTGATGTTGTGCTCTGCAAGTTCTCCCGTCAGGACGCTAGAACAGAGTTAAGGCATCTTTAAGCTTCGGTGGGTTTTGGAGCTCTTAGTGATTTTGTGCAAGTTCAGGTAAGGGAAGCTAGCATTTTCGTTTATAAAAACGTTAGGCGAGTACGTTCTAAAGTGAGGGCGACGTGGTCGCCGGTTTTCATATTCCTTTTCACAATGCTCTGTTTTTATGTGTGGGGCGACGTGATCGCCGGTTTTAATGTTGATTTCGAACTCCCCTGTTTTAGTGTCGTTTGAAACTGTTGAGATTGAAATGTGATATTCAAAAATCTGAACCTTGGAATGATTGTTGCTGTGATTGGAATCGTTCATTTAAGTGTTATATGATGTGTTGAATGTTGTGAATGTGGGATCAAGGCATAGTATTTTCAGGAAAGAAAATACCGTGTAAGATCGTGTAGGATGTGCATTGATCGGTGATTTCTATAATGAGATATCCTGACTCTCCTGATATAATGGAATCATATAGATGAAGTTATTCAGGTGTTGAGAGTCGATGGAGGTTCATACGTATGGGTAAGTTGTTTGAAAGATAACTACTTGACCTGTTGTATGGATTCACCCTGTCATAATAGGAGAGTGATGAGATTGAGATTGAGATTATGTTGATGCGCATAGCTGTGGGAACTTTACAGCAATGTAGTATGACAGGTGCAGATCTCTGAGTCTAGTAAATGCACTTGTCTTCTGGAAGTAGTGTCAAGTGTCTATGTGTGATGAGTTAGTGGAAGTCTGACGTGAGAAATGAGAAACATTGAAATTGATAGACACTTGATGGATTATGTGAATTGAACGACTCTTGAGGAAATTGTGAAATATGTGATTACTTGATGGTCATGTGAAGGGAATGAGAAAGTTGATGGTTTTTACGTGGGTGTCTTAAATTTGTTTTATCTTGATTTTAAAGTTTCATATCTAAATTCTCTTTAAAATATCTAGCTTACCCTGCGTTTTTGTTTTGTGGATGTTTTCTTAAACCTGTGATGATCGTGTATAATTTACACGGGAGCAGATGATGTTGCAGGAAGTAGAGCTCCTCAGTGAGTGGTCGCCGGAAGGAGATCTCCTGTTTTCTGTTTCTGTTAGGAGATTGCCTGTTTTCTGTTTCTGTCAGGAGATTGCCTGTTTTCTGTTTCTGATAGGAGATCACCTGTTTTTTATTTTGCTGTATTTTGTTTAAGTTTTGGAAACTGACTGGATATGTATTAAACTCCCTGTGAGGAGAAATTTCATTACATATATATATTTATGCTCACTTCGATATTATTGTTTTACCTTTATTTTATTATATAAATATGAAAAGGTTTTGGCGGGATGTTACATAGTCAAACCCCAAAGGCCACCCCTCACACTTTTACAATCATGCCCTTGCTCTTCTTGTTTTCCAAGGCACCCATTCCTATAAATAGGGGGCTTACTCCATGTATTTTCATGTTGATTTTAAATAGTAAAGTTACTCTGCACAAATTGTGTGAGGTGTATGTGAGGCTTGTGTTCTCTTAACATTAGGTCTTATCTTGAGTGAGTTGAGAAATCTCAAGTGGCAGCCCTCTACACTCATCTTGGAGGAAACCATACTCCAAGTGGCATGTCCCTTCTCAATTCACACCATAAGCTTTCTTCTTCCATCCTTATCCTTCATTTTTCCATTACTTTTTATCTTTGTGTTTTTATGTTCTTATTTTCCTCCATTATCATTTCGGTTTCCATCAAGTTCTTATGTTTCCTTTCATGTTCATTTAATTTTTGCCCATCATCATCATCACCATATAATTGTGTTTTTCCTTTGCCCTCTAGAAGTGAACCTTCACACTTACTTAACCACTTGGTTAAGTTCGTATCCAATGGGGATCTTCTTTAGGTTTTCACCATATAATTGCTAAAATCTCAATGATAAGTAAAGTGTCACCTCTAAAATGGAACAATCTAAAATCAACTCACATAAGTTGGTATTCAGAGCAAGGTTATTTCATGCTTATTTGCTTTGAGTTGATTTTGGCACTTTACCTTCTTGCACCTTTACTTTCTTGTCTTTATATTTCGGCATTTTTATTCATTAACACTTCTTTTTCGCTTTTGGATGTTAATTTTGTGTCATTTTTTGTTCTTGTCTCTTTTTGTTTGAGTCATATGTTCTTAGTGTTTCTAGGAGTATTTTGCTTCTACTTATTTTGCTTTTAATTGTGAAGGTATACAAGTAAATAGAAATTTGTTTGAGTAAAAGTAAATTTAGTTCCAAACATAGATTTTAAGTGTTCATTTAATTTGAATCCTAATATTTTTTGTAACAATCGAAAGTGAATGAAAAATAGGCATGATAAGATTATGGACATCTTAACTCCATAAACCAAAAACAAGCATAAAAAAAAATTAAATAAAATTTTGCGCCATTCTTTTTCACTCTCCTTTTTGTTGTCAAGTTCAACATTCTAAAAAAGAGGATTCATTGTATTTGGAAAATTGATTTCATTATTGTGGAATTTGATCCTTTTGCTTTTAAAATTTCTAACAAAAGTAAAACTTCATAGTTTAAGGTAAGTAGGTATCTTAGAGTCTTTTTGTGTGCTTTTTTTTGCTTGTCTTTCTTTAAAAATTTTGTCATAATCTCTTTTTCCAACTTGGTTTAGCTTTCTTGTTTTGAGCTTTTCTTGTTTATCTTTTAAAATTCCTTAGTTTTGTTGTGGTTCTTTTGGGATCAAGTGTTAAGGGCTTTGTCCCTTTTCATTTGAGAGCTTCCAACCAAAGATAGACCTTTGTTGAGAGAAATTTCTTTTTGAGTGCTTTGTTCTTTTCTTCTTTTGCCACACAAACGAGTGACACAAGTGAGGAGAGGGTTATTAACTTTTCTTTAACTAATTATTTGTTCTCTTTGTGCAATTTTATGGCTCTTCTGGGGAATCATCCAAACCTAAATCTCCCAAAAAGGCTTTTCTTTTGGGTAAGCTTGCGGTAAAAAAGAGATCCTTAGCCTAAAAGGAGGAAGAAATGTGGCAATTGGAGGAGAGACTTCAAAGGCTTGAAACAACATGAGAAAGACAACCAAGAGGAAAGAGGTGGGAGCATAGGAGAGCTTCAAGGAGCTATAACCAATTCGGCAGCCAAGAGGAAGATGATGATTGGAGAATGCACCAATATGATGAAAGGCGCCACCAACACCATCCTTCAAGAAATTATTTTCCCTATGTAAAATTACCTAGTTTTAGTGGGGAAAGTGACCCCAATGTTTACTTAGGATGGGAGGCTAAGGTAGAGCAAATTTTCAATGTGTATGAGGTCCAAGAGGACCAAAAGGTAAAGCTAGCTTCCATAAAATTTTTAGATTATACCATGTAGTGGTGGCATCAAACTATAATGGACATTGGTTTGAGCAAGAGGCCAACCATGGTCTCTTGGTACGATTTAAAGGAATGCATGCACGCATGGTTTGTTCCTCCTCATTATAGGAAGGATCTCTTATTGAAGCTCCAACGACTTCAGCAAGGACCTAGGAGTGTGGATGAATACTTTAAAGATTTGGAAACCACTTTGATAAAAGTTGATATGCATGAAAATGAAGAGTCAAAGATGGCTCGTTTTGTGAGTGAATTAAGAAGAGAGATTCAAGATGTTGTAATACTGATAAGTGCCTAATTTCCGTAATATTTCATATTAAAATATAGGCACTTAAGAGTATTAATTGCTAATTTGCATATAAAATAATCCCTAATTTATAAATGTATACCTTCTTACATTTTTTTATGATCTTTAATTGAATAAGAGCATTTTATTCCCAAATTTGGTGTTAATTGCAGGTTTTTTAAGGAAGAATGGAGATTTGGACTAAAGAAGAATGATATATGCTAAATGGAGAAAGCTGGAAGGCCCAAAACGCACAAAAGAGAGAAAAAAGTCCAACTCAATAGTGAGAATGCATCAGATTAATTGGGCTAATTTTATAAACAAACCCAAAGTGCGACGCAAGAAGTCACCTAACCCTAGAAAATTAGGTTAAATAGGGGGCTAGGGGCATAACCATTGTGTGTGAGATTGAGAGGAAAACACCATTGAGTGATTTGTAACCAATTGGGAGAATGGAAGGTGCTAGAAATATGCGTGGCTAATTCTATCCTTTGGGATTGGTAGTAGTCTGCTCGAACTCTGATGTATTGAGGTCATATCTTATATATTAATATTCACTTCTTGATTGATTATTGGTATTTTTGTTTCATTTCTAAATTTTCGTGACAAATTAAGAATCTTAAATCTGACAGAAAAGTATTTTTAGAGTTTTGACCTAAACAACAATACTTAACATATTTGAGTGCTAGAAATAGACTTGAAATGTTAATTGCCATTACCGTCTGATTGTAATTCTAAGTTGTTTTTATAAATATGCGAGAAATTGATATTTAGGAAACATTCTTAAGAATTTTATATGCGAGAAATCGATATAAATGAATTTTCTATGGACATCAATTTCAATCAACAAACTTAATATTAACATGCTAATCAAATTACATGAGAGTAAGAGAGATTGATCCGGTCGGTCATCGGTAGCCGATGACGTCAGCAGCAGTTGACCACGTGGACCATTCACAGAGCAACACGTGGTAGAGGATAGCAGGCGAATCAGGGAGGCGATCACTCAGAATGGTAATCGCCTATCGCCTGTGATGTGGGGTAATCGCCTATCTGCTTGAGGATGAGTAATCGCCTATCGGCTTGAGGATGAGTAATCGCCTATCGCCTTGAGGTGAGTAATCGCCTATCGGCTTGAGGATGAGTAATCGCTCATCGCCGGTATGGATCAGTAATCTCCTAGATTGCACATGATCGCCGTGTGTTAAGGTTAGGAGATCAGGTGGTCAGCAAGTCGCCGAAAGAGCACATCGCCGGGTGTTTGAGAAGACTTGGCAAGCACTTGTTGTATGGTCTAAGTACAGAGGATAAGTGGCATATCTGCCACCATGTGTAGTGTGAGCTGCAATGCCCAGGGTTAACCAGCTCGCCATGTTAAGGTTGCGCCCAGAGTAGCCTGCGTACTAAGCTACTCCCTGTGTGGATAACTTAGCCGCAGGGGCACAGTGGAAGTAACGTTTCAGCTGCAGATACTCCAGATGATGACACGTGTACGACCAGATGTTATCCACGTGTCAAGAGGAATAACCGTCAGGAGAGAGAAAGACTCAGGTATATATACAAACTCTTAACGAAATTGAGAAGAGGTTTTGACAGATTCTTACAGCTTACACATTTGAGAGTTTCAGTTTCACACGGGTCTCACAGAGAGATTCAGATATAGTTTTGGTGTTCCTGTTGCCTGACTTGAGCGTCGGAGCTACAACGGCCGCTAGAGGCGCCGTCTGTGTGTTTTGCAGGCAGCGTTTGGAGTTCCGGCGGTGGTTCTTGGAGCGTTCCTGCAGAACAGAGGGCTAGACGAAGGAGTGACGAGGCAGTCCTCCACGTTCGAGTCAAGCGGCCGGATCAGAGATGAAACCTAATCTCGGTTTTACCAATTGAAGCAGCTAATTCTTTTTCTATTTTCATATTGATCCATACCAACACAATCACTTCAACACTCTTTTTAATTTTTTTTGTTTTATATTTAGTGATCATTGTACTCACTAATTCACTATTCCCTGTGGGATTGATATCCATCCTTAGGGACAATTATTACTTTTGACAACGCGGTGCACTTGCCGTAAAAAGTCATCATATACTTCTTTGGAAAAATTGGTTCACCTAGCCATCAAGGTTGAATCACAACTTTTAAAGAAAACTTCTTTCAAAAATACTCATAATGATGGCTTCTATAACTCAACTTGGAAAGGCAAAAATAAATTTTCAAAACAAGATAAGCCTTCCAACTCATCTAAAGAATCCACCCCACAAAAAGAACATCCTTCTCCTTCTAGGACAAATCACCATCCAAAACCTGTAAAATCAAATGTTTTAAATGTTTAGGTTTTAGGCACATAGCTTCCAATTGTCCAAGCAAAAGAACCATGATGGTTAGGGGGGGGGGGGGCAAGTAATAAGTGAACATAGTGATCAATCTTCTAGGTCTAACTCCTCTTGCCCTTCAAAAACTCCTAGTGAAAATGAATGTGAGATACCTTGTGAAGGTGACTTATTGGTGATAAGGCGAATGTTGGGAACAATTCCAAAACCTTTGGATGGCACCCAAAGAGAAAATATTTTCCACACCCACTTTCTTATCAACAACAAGTTATGTTCCATGATAATAGATGGGGGTAGTTGTGCTAATGTGGCAAGTACAAGAGTGGTGGAAAAGCTTGAATTACCCACCATCTCTCATACAAAGCCCTACAAGCTCCAATGGCTTAGTTAAAAGGGTGAAATCATGGTTAATAAACAAGTTCTCATAACTTTTGCTATAGAAAAGTATAAAGATGAGGTTTTATGTCATGTTCTGATGGATTGGTGCCTTCATGTCGAATTGGAACTTGAATTTGATGGTGGCGGAAGCTAATGGATGAGGCGTGAAAGGAGCTCACTTAGAACTTGTGGTTTCCTTGAAGGTGCATGCTAAGTATGGAGAGTGATAGGTGAGGCGTAATCACTTGAGCTAGGTGGAAAATTGAAGACTAAAGTGTCTATCCTAAAGAGGCAAAGACAAGAGTGAGAATTGGGCTAGCAACTTGGCAGCAATTTCACTCATTCATTAATCTTCTCAATTCATGAACCAAGCACCTCCTTATATAGGACAGAGGGATGGACATTTTGGAGCCAAAATTTGAAAATTCAAAATAAAACTCTCCAATGAGAAGGTGCCATGTGGAGTCATGCTTTCCATGTTTAGCTCACACCTTTCATGCTAAATCCTCTCCACTCCTAGGTTGCCATGTGGACGTCCATGTGCTCCATGCCAAGGTGATTTTCGTCCTCCAAAATACCCTAGACGTTTTAGGGTTACATTAGGCTTAAAGAAGCCCAATTGTTACCCTAACTAGTCATTTTAAACCCTAACTAGTCATATTTTACTATTGGCCCAAATACAAGCCCAAAAACCTATGCTACTTGACCCAAATATTTGGTCCAATTATTTTATGCTACTAGGCCCAATACATGGCCCATGAAATCCTAAACAACTTTATACAATTTCTTTAAGCTAAAGCTTGGCCCAAAAATAATGTTGACTAGTTTATGTTTTGATGACTTAGAGGTCTTCTTGGATATGATTGTACAATCCTTCACCCTAGAGTTCTCCTCTTTATTGAGGCCTACAAAGACAAAAAAAAAGCCCAATTAGACCCATATTTGCAAATAAATCCATAAACAACCTCTAGGTCTTCATCCTCCTTATTATGTGTGTAGTGGCCAGACCTCGGACGTCGGCAGTGTACAGTGGAAGACGACGTGGCAGAGGTGAACACAATAGGACCCACAGGGGGACCCCCAGAGATTACATGTTGTAGTAGCCGGACCTCGGACGTCGGTAGTGTAAAGTAGAGGTTGAAGTGGCAGAGGTCGACACAGTAAAGTATTATATTAGTGAAAGCCTGATTCACAGAGATACCTTGCATGTGGAACGTGTATAAGACATTTGGGTCTGGCACAAGTAGATTACCCCTAGGGGCGCCAAAGCCCAAGAGCACTAGGGTTCTCAGAGAAAGTTGCATGCAAAGCACGTGAGAAATTAGGGCACTTACAAGAATGGATTGGTCTCACGGTGCTAGTACACACGTTATAACCCTAGTGGCCATACCGTTAGATGCGCACTCCAGAAAAGGAATGTTGCCACGAGTGTTGCACTTTAAGAAAGGAATGTTGCCACGAGAGTTGCACTAAGACTGTGCGGTAGTATCCCAAAAAGGTAACCCTAAATTCGCTAGAGGCAAGGCTTTGGCAAGAGAATGTCGGCGACAGGTTAAACTAGAAGCAATTATATAAGGGGGGTAAACCCCAAGGTTAAGGCACGTTGTCTTTTATGCAAAACATAGTTCTTACATACTCATTATAAGCTTAAGCACTTTTTCTTGTTTGATTTTTGTTGCCCTGTATTGACTTGAGCGTCGGAGTGCAGTTACGGGTAGGGCCCCCCTCTGTCTCAATGGGGCCACATCTTGGAGAACCATTCGCGAAGATAGGAGGAGCCACCCCCTGCCTTAGAGTAAACGACAGCTGAGTCAACCGGCGAGAACAATGTGGTTGTGTGTGGCTGGACGGTTTCCATCATGTTATGGCATTGGAAGTAACACATATCCTTTTAGGAAGACCTTGGCAATATGATAGACAAGTTCTACATAATGGCCTAACCAACAAAATTTCTTTTAACTACCATGGGCACAAGGTTATCTTAAAACCCCTCTCTCCAAAAGAAGTTCATAAGGACCACATAAAAATGAAAACCAAAAGAGAAAATGAAAAAGGAAACGAAAGTAAACTGGGTTTCAACACCTCTTCTCAAGCAATCAAATCAATAATGTTGACCCATAAAAAACTAATTGCGCCTCCTAGGTATACTTCCTCCTTCTCTTTTTCATTACCTAATAAATCTAAATACTTGACATCTTGGACAAAGAAGTTTTGGGATGAAATTCAAACACCTCCTAAAGGTTCTCACCTTCTAAGAGGATTTTCATCAAAAAGTTATTTGATCCCTAAATATTCTTTCCCAACAAGGCTTGTATGTAGATCTTTTTCTTTTGAACTCCCCAAGCTTAAGGAACGTAAGTTTACTTCACATACCACTTCTTGCAATATCTTATATGTGAACAAACTAACTATATTATTTGCAGGAGTTCTAAATTCGAGGTTGAATTCTCTCAAACTTGGGGGACATGATATAATCCAAGTAAACAAAGATATGACTAAGGCCTCAAGAGACCATTCACACTTTGAGTAGTCATCTTAACAATCAAGTCAAGTCCTCACCAAAGATCTAGCAGACCTCACTAGAAGAAGAAGTGGGCATAGACCAGAACACCAAATATTTTTTCTTCTGGTCTTCTTAAAAATAAAACATGTTGTAAATAATTTGGGCTCTTTTTAGGGGTCCAAATAGCAAGATAGTCCGAAATAGGTGCCTTTAGCATAATAGGGGGTGTAGTTATCATTTTAGCTTATTTCTAGCCCTTTAGGAAGGAAATTTGACCTAGTTTCTAGAAGAACAAGCCTAGGGTGCAGTTTTGACTTAGTCAAACCCTAAAGGCCACCCCTCACACTTTTACAATCATGCCCTTGCTCTTCTTTTTTTCCAAGGCACCCATTCCTATAAATAGGGAGCCTTACTCCATGTATTTTCATGCTGATTTTGAATAGTAAAGTTACTTTGCACAAATTGTGTGAGGTGTGTGTGAGGCTTGTGTCCTCTTAGCATTAGGTATTATCTTGAGTGATTTCAGAACTCTCAAGTGGTGGCCCTTTACACTCATCTTGGAGGAAACCATAGTCCAAGTGGCATGTCCCTTCTCAATTCACACCATAAGCTTTCTTCTTCCATCCTTCTCCTTCATTTTTCCATTACTCCATTTATCTTTGTGTTTTTATGTTCTTATTTTCCTCCATTGTCATGTCAGTTTCCATCAAGTTCTTATGTTTCCTTCCATGTTCATTTAATTTTTTCCCGTCATCATCATTCACCATATAATTGTTTTTTTCCTTTGCCCTCTAGAAGTGAACCTTTACACTTAGTTAACCACTTGGTTAAGTTTATGTCCAGTGGGGATCTTCTTTGGGTTCTCACCATATAATTGCTAAAATCTCAACCATAAGTAAAGTGTAACCTCTAAAATGGAACAATCTAAAATCAACTCATATATGAAGAATTCGTACCCCCAAAGCATCTATTGTTGAGAGATACATTGTCAAGGAAACAATTGAGTTTTGTACAACGTATATGTCAGAAGTAAAAGCCACAGGAGTTGCAAAGTCAATGCATGAAGGAATATGTGAAGGTAAAGGCACACGAGGTGTGAGGGTGGTTCAAAAAGACTAACATGAAGTTCTCCAAGCACATTTGTATATTTTGAACAACACCGATGATGTTCTTCTTTATGTAGATGCACACAAGATGTTGTTAAAGTCAATGAACCCTCGTGCAAATGAGAAATGGTTGTTGACTTAGCATAACAAGATCTTCTTGAAATGGTTTCAAGATAAAATTTGTCAAGAAGATTCTGATATTGAGGAATTGAAATGGTTAGCACGAGGACCTAACTTTGATGTCATAACTTGGAGTTGGTACAATTGTTCTTGTCGGTTGACTCCGATGAGTGGTTCTGGCTCTGCCTATCTCCGCTGGAATTTGTGCCTTCCATAGTTGTTTGGATGTTGTTCCAATTGAGACAGAGGGCGCCCTTACGACCGGTCACACTCCAACGATCAAGTCAGTAAAAGCTTATGGAAGAATAAGAAACAAATAGCTTCAGTATTTAAAAAGTGTATTTAGAATTGTGTACCTTCACTGGGACCTTAAGCCCCTTTTATAGAGTGTCATTAGGTTACCACTAGTAACCAACTTCCCATACAAGAATCTTATCTCTAGTGAGAGAATATTCAATGGGAGAGAATTCTATTACGGTGTGTGTAATCTTAACAGCACAACTGTGTGGAATTCTATCTCCTTGGAGTGCAACAAACCCTAATAGAATAACCACCTGGATACCAACTTGGATATCGTTCCTCAGGATTAAATCTGTTTCAAGTATATTTACATGCTTTTATGTATAACATATGCAACTGCTCCAGAGAGAATAAAATCTCAACTGAAATATCACTAGGAACATTATCTTTTATCTTGAAGGAGTAAACCGCAAATAGTCCTTCTGGGTTCTGGTCCACTACACAAGCCCCCCAGTCTCGAGCTAAGCTTGTTTCAACAAGCTCAACAAAGAGACTAAGTTGCTCACCTACGGCAACCTCCTCGCCAACATTCACGTGTCCACATCAATGGCTGAAAAGCGTTGTCGCTTGTAGTTCCTTCTGTAACCTTCAAAACAATTTCCAATACTATGCATATATGTATGAACAGTTTATTTATGCCGTCATGCTATGCCTCGACCAGTATGGTGATAATGCATGCTTCTAATAGACACAACCATCATGCATTCGATTACCTCACACTTATACGATGCAAATACCATGACTTAATAATAAATCCAAACATAGCAAGGTAATGCATTTCAAGTAACTTATGCAACTACTAATCAAATAGTGCTCTTGACAGAGCTATTCACATAAGAACTTGTACCTCATGGTTGTAGTGGGTATTTTCACCTCACCTTTCCTTTGTATGCCCCTTCTCGGGGATAAGTGATGTAGTAGTGCCTTCATCCGTGAGCTTGATTTTGAGATTGGAAGTGGTTGGCGGAAGCATTCATGGATTGAAATGTGCAAGGCACTCCTAGGAGCTGCAGAAACCTTGAAGGTGAAGTGTTAGTTGTGGAGAGTGAGTGGTGAGGTCATCTCACTTGAGTTAGGGAAAGTGTGAAGACTAAAGGTCTATCCTAGAGGTAGGAGACAAGAGTGAACAATTGGCACAATTTTGGCAGCAATTTCACTCACATTAATCTTCTTTCTTTTACATGAGCCAAGCACCTCTTTATATAGGAGAGAGGGTTGGACATTTTGGAGCCAAAATTTGAAAATTCAAAATACAACTCTCCAATGAGAAGGTGCCATGTGGAGTCATGTTTTCCATGTTTAGCTCACACCTTCCATGCTAAATCCTCTCCACTCCTAGGCTGCCATGTGGACGTCCATGTGCTTCATGCCAAGGTGATTTTCGTCCTCCAAAATACCCTAGACGTTTTATGGTTACATTGGGCTCAAAGAAGCCCAATTGTTACCATAACTAGTCATATTTTACTATTGGCCCAAATACAAGCCCAAAAACCTATGCTACTTGGCCAAATATTTGGCCCAATTATTTTATGCTACTAGGCCGAATACATGGCCCATGAAATCCTAAAAAAATTTATACAATTTATTTAAGCTAAAGCTTGGCCAAAAATAATGTTGACTAGTCAGTAGGAACTCAGTCTTCTTGTGTTCTTCTGACCAAAGCTTTAGTTTATGTTTTGATGACTTGGAAGTCTTCTTGGATATGTTTGTACATTCCTTTACCCTAGATTTGTCCTCTTGATTGGGCCTACAAAAAGAAACAATATCCCAATTAGACCCATATTTTCAAATAAATCCCTAAACAACCTCTAGGTCTTTATTCTCCTTATTATGTGGTTGTGTGTGGCTAAATGGTTTACATCATCCATTCCCTCTTGAGAGGATCTATCCTCAGATCTACAGGGTTGATCTCAAACAGCATCCTTATTCCTGCTTTGAAAACTATGCTCCTCCAGGATCAAATGTCCATCTATTGGAGTCATCAAACAAATCAAATGAGTTAGTTTCAGCAGTTGTATAAAAATCACTCTTTTTAAGTTGCCATTCCTCTTGTTTTTCTATTGTTTTTGGCAACTTTTCACAAGATTTCTTTAGAGAGGAGTACATAATTTTATTTTCTAAGTCTTTCCTCCCTTATTTTGGATTTTTATTACTAAACTCTTTAGACTCTAGCTTTTGTTCTACAAGAGCTAGCGATTTTTCAATTTTTATTTTCCTTTTTTTCTCTTTTTTGTTTCATTTGTACTTGGTCCTTTACCAGTTGTGATGGTGTTAAAGGACAGAGTACAAACTTTTCCTCTTTATGATTAAAAGTAATCTTGTTGGTAAGACCATTATGCAAAGCTTTTTGATCAATTTTCCATGGTCTATCCAACAAAATATGACAAGCTTCCATGGGAACTACACCACATAAAACTTTATCTTTATAGTTTCCCACAAAAAAATTGACTTTCACTTGCTTGTCTACAATTAATTCCTCACCTTCATTAATCCATTGAAGTTTATAAGGTTTAGGATGAAGTATTAATTGTAGATTTAGCTTTTCTATCATCCTAGTGCTACAACAATTGTAGCAAGAGCCACCATCCACAATGAGAGAACAAACATTTTCTAAAACTTTGCATCTTGTATGGAAATTGTTCTCTCTTTGTGTCTCTTGGTTCACACTAGGGTGATTGTTGAGGGTTCTTTGGATCATTAATTCTCCCTCACAAGGATATGCCCCCACACTATTTTCTTTTTCCTCTCCCCTACTAGACTCATCTTCTTGGCTACTATACTTATCCCTCCCTCTTAGGATCATAGTTCTCCTATTTGGACATTGGGATGCTATGTGACCTCTACCAAGACATTTAAAACATTGAATTTCTTTAGTTTGAGTGTGGGAGATATGCTCATTTTTAGATATCTTTTGGGAAGGTTCTAGAGATGATTCTTTTGTCAAAATTTCTTTTTCAACTTTAATGAAAAGTTGAATCAAGTCATTTAAATCTTTATAAGGTATAAGTTCAAATTTGTTTCTTATCTCAAGTTTGAGACCACTTAAAAACCTTGAAATGGTGGTATGAATTTCTTCCTTAATCCCTGCCCTTATAATATATAACACCATGTTTTGCCAATATTCTTCTACACTTAGATTTTTTTGATGAAGTCTTTGGAGCTTATCCATCAACTTCCTATTTTAGTTTGAGGGAATATGGGGACATCTCAAGGCTCCCCTAAGATCATTCCAACACGTAATGGGAGGGTCCTTGTGGAGATGTCTCTCTCTTTTTAGGGCAATCCACCAATTCATAGCATTACCTTGAAAGCTTAGGATGGCTAAGGGTACTTTTCTTTCCTCACCTACTTGATGACAAGCAAACAATTGTTCTACCTTCATTTCCCAATCTAGGTAGGTTTCTATGTTTTTTTTCTCATATAAATAAGGTAGATCTATCCTAACCTCCTTAGTGCTTTCTTTTCTCTCTTTTCTAGCTCTTCTAGGTGGTGGTTGGTAGTACTCATTAATCCTAAGGCTTTGTTCACCAAGAGAATCACTACCCCAAGAACTAGATGCATGTGAGCTTCTTTTTGATTTATGGGTGTATTCATCTTTTTCTTTAACCATCCTTAACTCTTTTTCCAACAAAGCAAAATGATCATCCCTCTCTTTGAGTTGGACCTCACGTTGCAATTGTCTATATGAAAGTGATTGAAAGTCTTGTGCAAGTTGCTTCAAAAGGGATTTAATAGACTTTCTATCATTTTCACTAGAATGAGGAGAATGAGAAGACATGATTAAAGTTATGTGTTAAAAGTAATTTACCACAAGAAAGATAGGTGGAGTAATGTAGGTAGATTCCCAGGAAAGGGAGGTGGATCACTTAAGTACCAAACCTTTCCTAGCCAGATTCTATCCTTCAAGACTTTCACAAACCTTTCTCTAAGTAATTCACTTAGAGCACCATCAAGAATGAAAACACAAGTTTATACAAGAATACAAAAATGTTAAAAGCAATTAATCACAATTGAAAATAAATTCTAACTAGAAAGCATTAAACTAGTCGAATTCCTAATGGTGAGGCTTCTTGGCACTTAGAACCTCAAAGACACACTCACCGTCTAATGACGTGATTAATCCACTAATGATTTATGGTCTAAACAAATTAGAACTCAAGGAATTACAATGAAAAGAATTGAATTAAATTTAGAAATCCTATTCTATGCCTCCTTTTTCTTTTTGGTACTCCTTCTTTTTGCTTTGCACTCCTTTCTTTGGTGTATGTTTGTGTATCTTTTGTTGTTGCACTCTTGCTCTACCTCTTTTAGGATAGTCACTTGAAGTAATCAATTCAGCACCTACTAAGTGATAATGGCACTCACCACAAAGGTTAGCTCCAAACTTAACAAGCACTTTTTGAAAACTTCCACCACATAAGAGGTCAACAAAAATTAAAGCAACAAAAGCTCAAATTTGAATTTGAACAACAGCAAAGAGATTTAAAATGTGACAAAACTGGAAGGAATATTGAAGAAAAATTGACAACCAAGCAAAATAAGGCAATAAACTAAGCTAGCACACAAAATGAACCTAGGGAAAGGTACTAGAATTAGATTACAAAAACCAAAACTAAACTACAGAAAATTGAGGTATAAAATGCATGACTTATAAAATTTGTGCTAATCTCTATTTTTCAAATTTGAATTTGAATTTTTAAACACAGATACTTCAAGATGTTAGTTAACTTTTGGCACTTAAATCACACAAAACAGATGGACCAATTAATTACAATAAAATTTTCAAATCTGGTGCCAGATTACCTTTTTTTCGCGCCAGTTTTGAACACTGATTTTGTTTGATTTATCACTTTTTTTTTTCACTTCGAATTTTGATTCACTTTTTTTTTTCTAAGACATCAAACTTCTCAAATCTAGATTTCCATAATTTTTCTCCATCGGAATCAAATTTCACAATGAAAAACAGCCAGCACAATTTTAGAAATCCTAATCTGGAATTAAAAACAGTAATAAGAAACTTCAAGAACACAAAGGAAATTGATGTATATGAAATTGTGTGGATCTAACACACAATTATGAACTCAAAACTAAAAGTAAAATGCACCAAAGGATAAAAAAAAAAATAGAATTAAATCTGGACTCAAAAATCAAATCAAGAAACCAAAGAATCAACTATAGGTACTACAAAGATTTGATGACATTTCTTGGAGAAACATGATTTGACAAAACATGTATAGATTTCAAAATCAAAATGACTCAAATTAGAGCAAATTGAACCGATTAAAATGTGCAAGAAAGACTTAAAACCTAATAAAAAACAAACAACACACCAATACTCAAAGAATCCTACATAAAATTGCAATTAGAAGTTCAAGATCAATTTGAACATGTTTCAACTGATTGGAATTATCCAAAACAGCATTCAAAACAAAATTAAAACACAAAAGAGAAAGACATTAAAGAATATGATGAACAAAAAGGATTCAAGAAAAAAAACACAAAAATTAAAATGAATAGAAGAAGACACTTAGCTATTAAAGAACCACAGGTCTAGATACCACTTGATGTAATTGTGCCTTCATCCGGTTTGATTTTTCTTGGTGGAGAATGCGGAAGCTTCATGGATTGGAATGGAAAAGAGCTCACGTAGACCTTGTGGATTCCTTGAAGGTGAAGGTTAAGTATGGAGAGTGATAGGTGAGGCCTAATCACTTGAGCCAGTGGAAATTTGAAGACTAAGTGTCTATCCTAAAGAGGTAGGAGACAAGAGTAAGAATTGGCTCAATAATTTGGCAGCAATTTCACTCACATTAATCTTCTTTCTTTTACATGATCCAAGCATCACTTTTTATAAGAGAGAGGGTTGGACATTTTGGAGCCAAAATTTGAAAATTCAAAATACAACTCTTCAATGAGAAGGTGCCATGTGGAGTCATGCTTTCCATGTTTAGCTCACACCTTCCATGCTAAATCCTCTCCACTCCTAGGCTGCCATGTGGACGTCCATATGCTTCATGCCAAGGTGATTTTTTCCTCCAAAATACCCTAGACGTTTTATGGTTACATTGGGCTCAAAGAAGCCCAATTGTTACTATAACTAGTCATATTTTACTATTAGTCCAAAATACAAGCCCAAAACCCTATGCTACTTGGCCCAAATATTTGGTCCAATTATTTTATGCTACTAGGCCAAATACATGGCCCATGAAATCCTTAAAAATTTATACAATTTATTTAAGCTAAAGCTTGGCCAAAAATAATGTTGACTAGTCAGTAGGAACTCAGTCTTCTTGTGTTCTTCTGACCAAAGATTTAGTTTATGTTTTGATGACTTGGAGGTCTTCTTGGATATGTTTGTACATTCCTTTACCCTAGATTTGTCCTCTTGATTGGGCCTACAAAAAGAAACAAAATTCCAATTAGACCCATATTTGCAAATAAATCCCTAAACAACCTCTAGGTCTTTATTCTCCTTATTATGTGGTTGTGTGTGGCTGGATGGTTTCCATCAATAAGGGTGGCCGACTTGGGCCTTGATCCACTCCACAAGTCCCTGCGAGGCATATTCAGTGTTGATGTGGATTGCTCTGCATCCTTTACCTGCACCTTTGGGGCGTAGAGTCTGTTCAATGGCTCGAGCCACAACGATGGTGAGCTGCAACTTGAGAGTCGCTAAGGACTTGTTTGAGGGCTCGAGCCACAACGGTGGCGAGCTGCAACTTGAAAGTCGCCATGTACCTATTTGATTACTCGAGCCACAATGGTGGCGAGCTGCGACTTGATAGCCGCTATGGACGGGTGCTCGAACCACAAAGGTGGCGAGCTACGACTTGAAAGTCGCCATCTACCTGTTTGATTGCTTGAGCCATAACGGTGGCAAGCTAGGACTTTAAAGTCACTATGGATGGGTGCTCCAACCACAACGGTTGCGAGCTGTGACTTCAAATTCGCTATGGACGGGTGCTCGAGCCACAGCGGTGGCGAGTTGTGACTTGAAAGTCGCTATGAACCTGTTCAAGGGCTCAAACCACAGCGGTGGCGAGCAATGACCCTATTTGAGTGAGGGTTCTAGCCACAACGGTGGTGATCAGAGAAGAAGAGTTTAATGGCTCGAGCCACAGTGGTGGCGAGCTGCGATTAAGGGTGCCCATGTCCAGATTGTCTCCAAGCCAAGGGTCCGAACACCTGAGTCGTAATGTACCTATTCAAAGGCTCGAGCCACAATGGTGGCGAGCGACAACTTGAGAGTCTCAATGTCCCTATTTGAGGGTTATCGAGCCATAGTGATGGCAAGATCAGAGAAGAAGAGAATAATGGCTCAAGCCACAACGGTTGAGAGCTACGACTTGAGAGTCGCTATGTACCTATAGAAAGATTCCAAATTTGGAGTTTTCCCAAGAGGAAAATACCTTTGCTTATTCAAGCACATAGGGCACTTTTGCAGGCATCTTTCTGCCCAAGTCGCCATCCTGTTCGGACGTGCGAGCCACAGCAGTGGCGAGCTGCAACTTGAGAGTCGCTATGTACCTGTTCAAGGGCTTGAGCCACAGTGGTGGCAAGCTGTGATTAGGAGTGCCCATGTCCAAATTGTTTCTGAGCCAAGGGTTCGCGCGCCTGAGTCGCAATGGACTTGTTCGTTCCCAAACTTAGAATATTTCCAAAGGGGGAAATTACCTTTTCTGAAATGGAACTTGAGGCTTGTTGCGTTCCCTACTTGAGGAATGGTTCCACTGTCTTGACTTTCCAGCCGATAGGCTTCGTCGTCCAACACTTCTATGACCTTGCATGGTGTAAAAGTTTGGCGTTGTACTGCCCTTTACCATCGAGGTATGGTAAGACATAATCATTTTTCATTCTCGACACATGAGTTCTGGCATAATTTTCAAAGTGTTTGATCTTTATTGCATATGGTAGAGCGTGAACTAGTACACCAGGTAAGTTCCTAGAAAAGAGAGGTGGGTCACTAACGGAGGCGCTTAAATACCAAGTCTTTCCTCGCCATAACTTTCCTAGACATGTACTCTCACACTACT
This sequence comes from Phaseolus lunatus, assembly GCA_013389735.1. Taxonomy (NCBI): domain Eukaryota; kingdom Viridiplantae; phylum Streptophyta; class Magnoliopsida; order Fabales; family Fabaceae; genus Phaseolus; species Phaseolus lunatus. Next base: position 35,951,832 of record CM023864.1, on the reverse strand, counting down.
ACTCTCCATATCTAGAAACAATAATAATTTATCTCCTATCAGAGATCATGATAATGACCATGATAACAAATTTATACATATCTATATCTGTTATTTTCATAACAATATGATAAAAGATTTAAATTACAACAACGATATCTTTCTTCTTAAGAATAATATCACAACAGATAAAATATCTCTTTTATCTTTTATCTCCAAGACAACATCACAACAGATAAAATATCCTTTTATCTTTAGAATAATATCACAACAGATAAAAATATCTTTTTTATCTTTTATCTCCAGGACAATATCACAACAGATAAAATATCTTATTGCAACAGATAAAATATAATATCACAACAGATAAAATACCTTTTATCTCTAGGACAATATCACAACAGATAAAATATCCTTTTATCTTTAGAATAATATCGCAACAGATAAAAATATCTTTTTTATCTTTTATCTCCAGGACAATATCCCAATAGATAAAATATCTATAATATCACAATAGATAAAATACCCTTTTTATCTTTTATCTCCAGGACAATATCACAACAGATAAAATATCCTTTTATCTTTAGAATAATATCATAACAAATAAAAATATCTTTTTTATCTTTTATCTCTAGGACCATATCACAATAGATAAAATATCTTATTGCAACAGATAAAATATAATATCACAATAGAAAAAATATCTTTTTTATCTTTTATCTCCAGGACAATATCACAACAGATAAAATATCTTATTGCAACAGATAAAACATAATATCACAACAGATAAAATACCTTTTTTTATCTTTTATCTCCAGGACAATATCACAATAGATAAAATATCTTATTGCAACAGATAAAATATAATATCACAATAGATAAAATACCTTTTTTATCTTTTATCTCTAGGACAATATGATAATAACAATTATATATTTTATCTTAATTACCTTTTTTAGGTTGACCAACATCTAAGCCAAACTCATAACCCACACTCGAGTGGTCATACCGACACCGAGTTAGGTTGACTTACCATGTGCTAATTCAAGTAAATCATCACAGCTAAATGCATAATTTTCCAAGAACAAATTTATCACACATTCTTCAAAAAGAAAGCATCAAGCAAGAATATCTTAGCTGAAATACAGCTTGAGGTTTGCCACGCTCCATGCTCGAGGAATGGCTTCCCCCTCCAGGGTCTCTAGTCTATACGCTCTATTCCCAAGCACCTTGACCATGCGGTGGAGGCTACTGCTCCCAACCTGTTCCAAAAGGGTATACCCAAAAGCAAATTGTAAGCAAAAGGTATGTTAACAACAATATACTTGATCTCATGCGAAGCCCTCGATTGGTTAGCCTTGGCTTCCTCGTTTGCTGCTTGGAGGGTTTTCATGGTCTCTATGATTTTCTGCAAAGTGAGGGCCTTGCTCCCTTCAGATCCCAATGGACCTTACCTCGTGTTCCTCATACTGCTCAACAGCTTCAATCACAAATGTGGATGGGACCTAGTTTCAACGGGTCCCACGGTAGGCGCCAAATGTTCTTGCCGGTTGACTTGGCTGCCGGTTGACTCCGATGACTGGTTCTGGCTCCACCTATCACCGCTAGAATTTGTTCCTTCCTTGGTTGTTTGGATGTTGTTCCAATTGAGACGGAGGGTGCCCTTACGGCCAGTCACACTCTGACGATCAAGTCAGTAAAGGCTTATAGAAGAATAAGAAACAGATAGCTTCAGTATTCAAAAAGTGTATTTAGAATTGCGTACCTTCACCTGGGACCTTAAGCCCCTTTTATAAAGTGTCATTAGGTTACCACTGGTAACCAACTTCCCATACAAGAATCTTATCTCTAGTGAGAGAATATTCAATGGGAGATAATTCTGTTACGGTTTGTGTAATTTTAATAGCATAACTGTGTGGAATTCTATCTCCTTAGAGTGCAACAAACCCTAACAGAATAACCACTTGGATATCGTTCCCCAGGATTAAATCTGTTTCAAGTATATACGCACATTTTTACGTATAACATATGCAACTGCTCTAGAGAGAATAAAATCTCAACTGAAGTATCACTAGGAACATTATCTTTTATCTTTAAGGAGTAAACCATAAATAGTCCTTCTGGGTTCGTGTCTAGTGGGGATCTTCTTTGGGTTCTCACCATATAATTTCTAAAATCTCAATCATAAGTAAAGTGTCACCTCTAAAATGGAACAATCTAAAATCAACTCATATGTGAAGAATTCATACCGTCCCGAAGCATCTATTGTTGAGAGATACATTGCCGAGGAAGCAATTGAGTTTTGTACAACGTATATGTCAGAAGTAGAAGCCATAAGAGTTCCAAAGTCCAGGCATGAAGGAATATGTGAAGGTAAAGGCACACGAGGTGTGAGGGTGGTTCAAAAAGACCAACATGAAGTTCTCCAAGCACATTTGTATATTTTGAACAACACCGATGATGTTCTTTCTTATATAGATGCACACAAGATGTTGTTAAAGTCAATGAACCCTCGTGCAAATGAGAAATGGTTGTTGACTTAGCATAACAAGATCTTCTTGAAATGGTTTCAAGATAAAATTTGTCAAGAAGATTCTGATATTGAGGAATTGAAATGGTTAGCACGAGGACCTAACTTTGATGTCATAACTTGGAGTGGGTACGATATTAATAGGATGTCTTTTTATACAAAGACTAAAGATGATAAAAGTACTATGCAGAATAGTGGTGTTACCTTTGAGGTAGAGTCTATGCACTTTGCTAGTTCAAAAGACAATAATCCTATTGTGGCTACTCTTAGTTACTTTCAAGTAATTGAAGAAATCTGAGAGGTTGAGTATGTCAAATTTAGAGTGCCTGTATTTAAGTGTAAATGGGTTGATTGTAACATAGGAGTGCATGTAGATGACTTGTATTTTACTTTGGTTGATCTTACAAATATAGCATGGAAGGAAGATCCTTTCATTATGGCTTACCAAGCAAAACAAGTTTTCTATGTGAAAGATCCTTCTAATGAAAGGTTGTCAGTTGTCATACACAGGAAAACTGAACATCATGTTCATCCACAAGATGACTCAAGGGTCAATTCTGTAGAGAAATCTTCATTCTCAACATAATTACCTCCTTTCAATGACGATAATGATGTAGATGAAGTACATGCTACATGCCATGCTCACAATGAAGGAATATGGGAGAACATTTTAACACTTCCACAATAGAAATCAAGTATTTTTTATTAGCTTTTCTATTTAAAATTAATTTTTTTTATTTAATTTAAATATATATCTTAAACATATTTTTATTCTTTGTAGGTCGATCACATGGCTGAGTCATCAAGGAAGACCCGACACCCTATATGACTGAGAAATCTTGTGATTAGGCGTATGGGTAGTCATATGGTTCCATTTTAAATAGACCCTCAGATAGGCAGGGCATGAAGCCCTAATCAAGCTCAATTTGTAAGTTATTTAGGAGTCTTAGCTCGATCTAAGGTCTCTATCTTGACCCTTGACTATGACCACATATCAGAAGTAGACAAGAATCTCATTTGGGAGGATATTTGTGTAAGTTATTCATTTAAATGTTATTAAATAATTTGTCTATTGAATTTACATTTTAATGATTTATTTATTATAATTTTTCTATTGAATTTACATTTTAATGATTTATTTATTATAATTTGTAGACAAATTTTGAGTTTGAGACTTCGAATTTGGTTTGGAGCAAAATAATGTCTTCAGTAACTATAAAATGGAGGCAATTCAAGACAAATCTGACAACCCATTATGATGTGAGTTCATTTTAAGATTGTTCATTTTAAGAGGTGACATTTTACTTAGATTGAAATTTTAACACTTTTAGAAGGTGAAACCTAAGGAAGATTCCCACTGGACACGAACTTAACCAAGTGGTTAAGTAAGTATGAAGGTTCACTTCATAAAGGCAAAAGGAAAACACATGATATGGTGAGCATGATGATGGTGCAGAAATTGAAGAACATGAAAGGAAACAAACTAAAGACAAGATAACCGAATGAAAGAGCAGAGAAGAACAGGAACATAAACTCTAGGAAAGAGAAGCATAAATGGAAATGGAAACAAGATGAACGAGAGAAAGCTTATGGTGATGGCAATGGAAGAAACACACCACTTGGAGCATTGAGGTCCTCCAAGATAAGTGAAAGTTGGCCGCCACGTGAAGAGCTCACACTCTCACAAGATAAGACCTAAGCTAAAAGCTCACAATTCTCACACAAAATGTACAGAGTTTTCCTTCTATAAATTTCAACATATAAATACATGAGGTAGGCCTCCTTATTTATAGGTGAAGGAGCCTTGGAGAACAAGCTTAAGGGGTAGGATGGGAAGAGGGAAAGAATAGGCAGCCTTAGGGTTTGACATTCAAACCCGCATCTTAGGCTTGTCCTTCTAGAAATTAGGTCAAAATGCCTTCCAAAAGGGCTAGGAACAAGCTAAAATCATACCCACACCCCCTATTATGCTAAAGGAACCTTATTCTAGCCTATCTTTGCTATTTGCACCCCTAAAGTGAGTCCAAATTATTTACAACATGTTTTATTCTTAAGTAGACCAGAAGAAAGAACAATTGGTGTTCTGGTCTACTCTTCCTTCTTCTTCTGGTGAGGTCCACTAGATTTTTGGTGGGGTCTTGACTTGTTTGTTGAGATGACTGTGAATGGTCTCTTGGGCCCTTAGTCCTCTCCTTGTTGACTTGGCTTGTATCATGCCCCTCAAGTTTGAGAGAATTCAACCTCGAATTTAGAATTCCTGCAGATAACATAGTTAATTTGTCCACATATAAAAGAGTGCAAGGTGTGGGAACTGAAACAAACTTATGTTCTTTAAGTTTGGGGAGTTCAAAAGAAGAAGCTCTACATACAAGCCATGTTGGGAAAGAATATTTGGGAATGAAAGAACTTTTTGATAAAAATCCTTTTAGAAGGTGAGAACCTTTAAGAGGTGTTTGAATTTCATCCCAAAACTTCTTTGTCCAATATGTCAAGTATGTAGTTCTATTGGGTAATGAAAAAGACAAGGAAGAAGAACACCTCAAAGGTGCAGTTTGCAGTCCAGCATAGGTCAACATGATTATTTTTGCAGTGCAAGGTGATATATTGTGACCCGATTTATTTATTCTTTCTTTATCTTTTTCATTTTTCTCTTTTGTTTTTCATTTTTATTTGGTCCTCATGAACTTCTTTGGGGGACAGGGGTTTAAAGATAACCTTGTGCCCTTGAAAGTTAAAAGAAATTTTGTTGGTCTGGCCATCATGTAGAACTTGTCTATCGTATTCCCAAGGCCTTCCCAAAAGAACATGTGTTGCTTCCATTGGCACAACATCACATTAAACCTCATCTTGATACTTTCCAGTAGCAAAAGTTATGAGGACTTGTTTATTAACCATGATTTCTCCTTTGGTGTAACATCCCGCCAAATCTTTTTCATAATTATAAAATGAAATAAAGGTAAAACAATAATATTGAAGTGAACATATGTATATATATATATATGATGAAATTTCTCCTCACAAGGAGTTTAATACATGCCGGTCAGTTTTCCAAAACTTAAACAAAATACAGCAAAATAAAAAAAACAGGCGATCTCCTAACAGAAAAAGGCGATCTCCTATCAGAAAACAGAAAAAGGGGTGATCGCCTAACAGAAACAGAAACAGGCGATCTCCTTCCGGCGACCACTCACTGAGGAGCTCTACTTCCTGCAACATCATCTGCTCCCGTGTAAATTATACACGATCATCACAGGTTTAAGAAAAAGCCAAACACAACACCAAAAACACAGGGTAAGCTAGATATTTAGAAGAGAATTTAGATATGAACTTTAAAATCAAGATAAAACAAATTTAAGACACCCACGTAAAAACCATCAACTTTCTCATTCCATTCACATGACCATCTAGTAATCACATATTTCACAATTCCTCAAGAGTCTTTCAATTCACATACACCATCAAGTGTCTATCAATTCAATGTTTCTCATTTCTCACGTCAGACTTCCACTGACTCATCACACAAGACACTTGACACTACTTCCGGAAGACTCGTGCGTTGAACTTAGCATCCAGAGACCTGCACCTGTCATACTTCCTTGCTGTAATGTTTCCACAGCCATGTGCATCAACATAATCACGATCTTAATTCATCACTCTCACAGTATGATAGGGTTAATCCATATAACAGGTCGAGTCAGTTATCTTTCAAACGACTTACCCATACATATGGACCTCCTTCGACTCTCACCAACTGAATGACTTCATCTATGTGACTCCATCATATCAGCAGAGTCAGGATCGTCTCATTCACAGGATACTCACTGATCAATACACCTCATAACCAATCTCAACACGGTATCTCCTTTCCTGAAAATACTATGTCTTGATCCCACATTCACAACATTCAACACATCATATAACACTTAAATGAATGATTCCAATCACAGCAAAACTCATTCCAAGGTTCAGATTTTCGAATATCACATTTCAATCTCAAGCAGTTTCAAACGACACTAAAACAGGGGATTTCGAAATCAACATTTAAAACCGGCAATCACGTCGCCCCACACATAAAACAGAGTATCGTGAAAAGCATATGAAAACCGGCGATCACGTCGCCCTCACATCAGAACCTACTCGCCTAACGTTTTTATAAACGAAAATGCTAGCTTCCCTTACCTGGACTTGCACAAAACACCAAGAGCTCCAAAACCCACCGAAGCTTAAGATGCCTTAACTCTGTGCTAGTGTACTGACGGAAAACTCGCAGAGAACACTCCAGGTGTCCAAGTGCAGTCTTCGCTCGTCGTACTGGTGCTTGAGGATGTCTGAATCGCAGCGCAAAGGAGAGAAAAGAGAAGGATGAAGGTGAACTCACTCTGTCACTCTTGAACCACAGCAATGTTCTCCCTCTCAGAAGTGAGTTTTTGAATCTAAACCAACTTGTCCACAAAAGCCGCTGCCACCACCCACTCTGCAGGGAAGCTTGCGTGCACGCTTCCCTGAACAGTACGACCACGCGTGCCTCTGCGCATGCCAACACTCTGATGTCACTATTCTGAACCACCCTTTTTGTCTACGTGTCGTGCGTGCAGGACGTTTCATGCTGGGAGCCTGGGTCCCACCTTATCTGTGTGAAACTCGACATCGCGCGATAACCTTCCACCGATGACCGCTCACGCGATGACTATCCACCGATGTCTCATCCTGGCGGACGACCGATGTCTCTCTCTGGAAGACGACCGATGTGTCCCTCATCCTGGCGATGACCGTCTGTCTCTCGCCCTGGCGATGCCCGCGTCTCTGCCGCCTGGCGATGCCCGCGTGTCTCTCATACCGGCGATGACTGATGCCTCATCCCGGTGATGACTGATTCCTCTTCCTAACGGACGAATGATTCCTCATCCTGGCAGACAACCGATGTCTCACCCTGGAGGACCACCGATGTCTCACCCTGGCAGACAACCGATGTCTCACCCTGGAGGACCACCGATGTGTCTCCCATCCTGGTTGATGACCGATGTCCTCTCATCCTATTGGCGATCTCTTATCGCCCTTGTGTGTGACGAGAACACATCGCCTTACTCTGGTCACCGATGTCACATCGTCACACCTTGCTGAAGGTTCTTCATCCCACTATGTTACGTCCAAGGTATCATCTCCACATGACTTGGTGACGTCGGTAGCTTCACATTTCCAAGAGTAGATCAGCACCACTCCTCGTGCGCCCATGCATGCAATACTAAGGACGATTTCTTATGCTCAAGCATAGAGCTTCGCATGCACAGCGTATCTAAGGCTTAACCCACACCTTGATACGCGTGGTTTTTGGAACCCACTATGGTTGATCCAGTATCCTGACCACATACTGAGTGCACTTTCGGCGATCATGTGCACCATAGGCAATTGGCGATCATGTCTCCTCTAGGCGACAGGCGATTATGTGCCAGAGAAGTCGGAGATCGCCTCCGTCTTCAACAACAGCGATCTCGTAGACTTCTAAGCTACACTTTTCTTCCTTTACTCTTCTTGATCCACATGTCTTCCTCGAGCACACACACGTGATTACCTCACGATAAAGTCATCACACCTGACTACTTGGTTAATACAATGGTCAGCCGACCGACCTCTACCCACTGACCCCAGATCTTGGGCGACGTCCAAGGTCCGACTACTACGAAACTTCATTTACCAGCTCTTTGTATTTTTAAATAATAACATCTTCTGAAATTATTTAAATATAACACTTTCATTCCAATTAAAGTTTCTAGGTCCTTACATTTGGCACTAAGCCATTGAAGTTTATAAGGCTTTGTATGAGAGATAGTAGGTAATCCAAGCTTCTCCACTACTCTCGTACTTGCCACATTAGCACAACTACCCCATCTATTATCATGAAACATAAATTTTTATTGATAAGGCAGCGGGTGTGGAAAATATTTTCTCTTTGGGTGTCATCCAAATGTTTTGGAATTGTTCATAGCATTCGCCTTATCACCAATAAGTCACCTTCACAAAGTATTTCACATTCATTTTCACTAGGGGATTTTGAAGGGGCAGGGGAGTTAGACCTAGAAGATTGATCACCGTGGTCACTTACGACTATCCCTCCTTTAACCATCATGGTTCCTTTTGTTGGACAATTAGATGCAATGTGCCCCAAACCTAAGCATTTAAAATAATTTGTATTAGAGGTTTTGGTGGGTGACTTAGGTGTAGAAGTGGAGGGTCTAGAATTTCTAGAATTGGAAGTGGAATCTTTCACAAAATTTGAGGGAGAAGTTTTTGAAGAAAACTTGTTTTTGTTTTTCCAAGATGATTGGTAGTAGCCATCATTATGAGAAATTTTGAAAGGAGTTTTCTTTGAAAGTTGAGATTCAACCTTGATGGCAAGGTGAGCCAATTTTTCTAAAGAGGAATACTTCATAAAGTTCTACCACATCTTGGATTTCCCTTCTCAAATCACTTACAAATATATCCATTTTAGACTCTTCACTTTCATGCATATCAATTTTAGTTAAAGTCGTTTCAAGCTCTTTAAAATATTCATCTACAGTTTTTGGTCCTTGTTGAAGCCGTTGGAGCTTCAACAAAAGTTCCTTCCTATAATGAGGAGGAACAAATTGCGCGCGCATGCAATCCTTTAAATCATCCCAAGAGACCATGACTAACCTCTTGTTAAGTCCAATGTCCATTACAGTTTTATGCCACCACCGCATGGCATAGTCTAAAAATTCTAAGGAGGCTAACTTAACCTTTTGGTCCTCTTGGACCTCATGTACATTAAAAATTTGTTATACCTTAGCCTCCCATCCTAAATATACATTGGGATCACTTTCCCCACTAAAACTAGGCAATTTTACATAAGGGAAAGAAAATCTTGAAACTTCTTGGCACCTTTCCTAAAGTTGTTCAACCTCCATTCCTCTTCCTCTTCTTGGCTGTCGTAATGGTGGTAGCTCCTAGACGCTCTCCTTTGATCCCATCTCTTTCCTTAGGGTTGTCTTTCTTGAGCCATTTTTAGCCTTTGGATTCTTTCCTCCATTTGTCTCATTTCGTCCTCCTTTTGGGCCAAGGACCTCTTTGCCGCCGCCAATTCTCCCATAAGGAAAGCCTTTTGGGGAGATTGAGGCTTAGAAGATTCACCTGAAGAAAGAGGAGCCATAATTCACAAGTGACAAACAATTAGTGAAATAAAAGTTAGTAAAAAAAAAAACACTATCAAGTTTGCGTCATTTTGGTGAAAAACAAGAAGAAAAATCACTCAAGGCACTCAAAGAAATTTTGTTTCAGTCCACAAAGGTCTTTCTTGGGGTGGAAAGCTCTTCAAATGAAAAAGAACAAAGCCCTTAACACTTGATCACAAAGGAAACCACAACAAAACTTGAGGAAAACAAAAAGACAAGCAAGAAAAGCTTAAACAAGAAAAGCTAAACCAAAAATTGAGAGAGATATGACAAAACTTTGAAGAAAGACAAACAAGAAAAGGCACACAAAAAGGACTCAAAGATACTTACTAAACTTTTAGAAACTTTTTCTTTTATAAATTTCTAAACCAAAAGGATAAAAATTCCACAATTGTTGAAATCAATTTGCCAATATTGCTCTTTGAAAATATAAAATTTTTGAAAATATTGCTCTTTGAAAGAATGGAACACAAACTTGTTGCACAAACTCCTTTTCTCCTTTTTTTTTATATACTTCTGTTTCGATTATGGAAAAGAGATGTCCATATTTTTGATCATGCATATTTTCATATAACTCCAATTTTCACAAAAAGTTTGGGCTTCAAAATAATTGATCATTTGAAATCTTTTGTTTGGAACTTAAATCTACTCTTACTAAAAAAATTTTCCAAATACTTATAAATTTTCTAAATTAAAAGCAAGTAAGTAGAATCAAATCAAGGACTCCTAGAAACATTAATGCCAATATTGCTTTTTGAAAACCCAAAATTTTTGAAAATATTGCTCTTTGAAAGAATGGAACACAAACTTGTTGCACAAACTCCTTTTCTCTTTTTTTTTTATATACTTCTATTTCGATTATGGAAAAGAGATGTCCATAATTTTGATCATGCATATTTTCATATAACTCCAATTTTCACAAAAAGTTTGGACTTCAAAATAATTTATCACTTGAAATCTTTTGTTTGGAACTTAAATCTACTCTTACTAAAACAATTTTCCAAATACTTATAAATTTTCTAAATTAAAAGCAATTAAGTAGAATCAAAGCAAGGACTCCTGTAAACATTAATGAACATATGACCCAAAGCAAAAGGCAAGAACACAACAAGACACAAAGTAACAATCCAAAAATGAAACAAAGCTAAGGAATGGTAAAAATGGTCGAATTGAAATTGCAAGAAAAACTAAAGTGCTGAAATTAAATTGCAAGAATCTAAAGACAAGAATGTAAGGGCAGGATTTAAATTGCTTGAAAGGTAAGATCAAGAAATTAAAAGTGCAAGAATATAAAGTGTCGAAATCAACTCAAGCAATTAAGCTAAAAAGAACCTAAGCTCTAATAACCACATGATGTGAGTCGATTTTAAGAGTGTTCATTTTAAGAGGTGACACTTTACTTAGATTGAGATTTTAGCACTTTTAGAAGGTGAAACCTAAGGAAGATTCCCACTGCACATGAACTTAACCAAGTGGTTAAGTAAGTGTGAAGGTTCACTTCACAAAGGCAAAAGGAAAACACATGATATGGTGAGCATGATGATGGTGCAGAAATTGAAGAACATGAAAGGAAACAAACTAAAGACAAGATAACCGAATGGAAGAGTAGAGAAGAAAAAGAACATAAAACTAGGAAAGAGAAGCACAAATGGAAATGAAAACAAGATAAAGGAGAGAAAGCTTATGGTGATGGCAATGGAAGAAACAAGCCACTTAGAGCATGGAGGTCCTCCAAGATAAGTGAAAGTTGGCCGCCATTTTGATGTGAGTTGATTTTAAGTTCATTAAGATTGTGACACTTTTAAGAATTAGGATCAAGATTCTTAGCAATTTATAGGTGAGTCACCTAAGGAAAATCCCCACTTGACATTAACTTAACAAGTGCTAAGTAGATGTGAAGGTTCATTTCCAAAGGTCCAAGGATAAAACACAATTAAAGGTGGAACATGATGACAAAGAAAGTGTACAAATGAAACGCAAAACAGAATTGAATAAGCACAAAAAACAAAGTTGGAAAACAGAATTGAATCACACACAAACTCAAGGAAGCTTAAGGAATCATCAATGGAGACTATGCCTTCCAAAATGATGAACCAAACGCAATTATGAGTGCTCTTTCCTTGTACACAACAAACTAACCAAATAGAATGGAATAAAAACATAAATTACCGAATGAAAACACATAATATAGCAGCTACACCGAACAGAAAAGAAGAACAATGCAAAGGAACAAAACAACCGATTGAAACTTAAGAACAAACAAGAACAACCGATTAAATAAACAAAAGAAGATGAAGGAAGATGAAACTTATGTGGTTGTACACATGGATTGGGAATGGACACGCCACTTGGAGATGTTGATCCAAGATAAATGTTGAATTGCCGCCACTTGAAGCTCCCAAAGCTCATAACATGAGACATGGAAGAGGAGAACAAATCTCACACAATTCACTCACAATTTGAGTATAGTAACTTTTCTCCTATTTCAAACTTGAATTTAAATGACCAAGCACCTCTATTTATAGGTTTAGAGGGCTGAAATTCAAATGAAACAAATTCAAAAATCCCTCCCTAATTCAAATTCAAATTTGGCGCCACCTATACTCACAAGGGAGCTGTGACTTCTTTTCTATTTTGGCACCTCCTAAAAACTACACCTACTCTTATGTCATATGGAAGGTGTGACTTCTTTTCGTACATTAACACCCCTTATTTTAATGTCTACACCTTCCTTTAAAGTTCTATTAAAAACTATACACAAGTAATTACAAAAAGATACATCCATTGAAGCTCTTCTCCCAAAGCTTTAGCCTTGCTCCTAGTCATCCTTTGAGGCATAAAGGATGTTGAGCTATTTGGTTGGGCTTGGGCTTCATGGGCTTGGGCCTCAGGCACCTCCTCTACTTGGTCTTCATCATGCTCCCTGGGTTGGAGAGAATTCGTCCACGAATTTGGAAGACCTGTAGAAAAGGGAGTTAGATCACTGATATTAAAAGAATTACTTCCAAGAAATGTATCAGGCATATCTAACTCATAGGCATTATCATTAATCCTCTTGATGACCTGAAAAGGACCATCACCATGAGGCATAAGTTTTGGCTTCCTTTGAGTAGGGAATCTATCATTCCTCAAGTGTAGCCAAACCTAATCACCAGGTTCAAAGATTAATGCCTTATGCCTTTTGTTGGCATTCTCAGCATATTTGCTAACTTTCTTCTCAATTTGCAACTTGATATGATTATGCAACTCTTTAATAAAGGAATATTTTTTTCAAAACCATCCTTGCATAAAACCTCATCAAGTATAGGAATTGGAAGAAGATCTAGAGGTGTTCATGGGTTGAATCCATAAACAACCTCAAAAGAATAATGGGCAGTTGTAGAATTTACTACTCTATTATAAGCAAACTCAATATGAGGTAGTAAATTCTCTCAAACCCTTGGGTTCCCGGAAATAAAGCATCTTAACATTTGACCCAAAGTTCTATTGACCACCTTAGTTTGACCATCAGTTTGGGGGTGGCAAGTAGTAGAAAACAAAAGTTTTGTGCCAAGTTTACCCCACAAGGTCCTCCAAAAGTTGCTTAAAAACTTTGAATCCCTGTCGGATACAATACTTCTAGGAAGCCCATGCAAACGAATTGTTCTTGCCAGTTGACTCATTGTCGTTGACTATGAGCCAGATGGTGGCTCCTCTTATCTTCACGGTGGTTCTCCAAAGTATGGCTCCATTGAAACAGAGGGGGCCCTACCTGTGACTGCACTCCGACGCTCAAGTCAATACAGGGCAAGAAAACATCAAACAAGCAAAAGTGCTTAAGCTTATGTGTGTGTAAGAACTATGTCTTGTGTAGAAAACAACATGTGTTTACCTTGGGGTTTACCCCCCTTATATAATTGTTTCTAGGTTAACCTGTCGCTGACATTCTCTTGTCAAAGCCTTGCCTCTAGCGAATTTAGGGTTACCTTTTCGGGATACTATCACACAGTCTTAGTGCAACTCCCGTTGCAACATTCCTTTGTTAGAGTGTAACTCTCGTGGCAACATTCCTTTTCTGGAGTGCATATCTAATGGTATGGCCGCTAGGGTTACAATGTGTGTACCAGTGCTGCGAGACCAATCTGTTCTTATAAGTGCCCTAATTTCTCAATTGCCTTGCATGCAGCTTTCTTTGAGAACCCTAGCACTCTTGGGCATTGGTGCCCCTAGGGGTAATCTACTTGTGCTAGACCCAAATGTCTTATACACATTCTGCATGCAAGGTATCTCTGTGAATCAGGCTTTCACTAATGCAACACTTTACTATGCCGACCTCTGCCACGTCGACCTCTACTGTACACTGTCGACGTCCGAGGTCTGGGCACTACGCATGTATTCTCTGGGGGGTCCCTCTGTGGGTCCTACTGTGTTGACCTCTGCCACGTTGACCTTCACTGTACACTACCGACGTGCGAGGTCTGGCCACTACACAAGCCCCCCAGGCTTAAGCTGGAGCTTGCTTCAGTGAAAAGCCTAATTGTTCTTCCTGGCACTGATGTGGCTCTAAGTGATTGGACATGCACAGTACCTCGAGTTGACGTTTCACCATACTTTTTCTGGAGCGTACACGTGGCAATCTTAACAGTTGGGGAGCATTGTCGCTTCATGCTTCCCTTAAACGTTAAACCCTTTTCCCCATACACCCTTCACTGTTTCATTCCCTTTCTTACTCATCTTTCAAACGTTTTTGCTTCTCGAGCGCTCTACTTCTATTCTCGATACCTCATCCTCCACAACCAGAATAACTTAAATGTACGTTCTTTTTGCCATTTCTGTCTTCATTTCTACTATTGTGATGTCTTTTAATCTGCTATAACTACCTGGGACTGTTTACGATTCCTGTATTTTATGCTTCCTCGTTCTCTATTTTTCTGTATCACTGTGTTTTTCAAAACGTACGCGCTCTACCCATTCTGAACCTTACCTTTCTTTTTCTTTTCTCTGTTTTAGCCGTTTCTTCATTCAATGGATCAGTCTAACTCTCCCCAACCTATGGATGAATCCAACTCACCCCATCCTTCGACTCCACCAACAACCCTAGCTCTTCCTCCTGCTCATTACCAAATGTTGTACCACTGGGCTTCCAGCAGGCTTCTGAAGGAGGTCTCCGTGTTCACTACCTCCAAAAGCATAGTGGATAGGAAGAGCGAGACCTATCACCCATCCTGCATCTTTGCGAAAGAGCACGACAAGTTCGTGTGGGTGACTCCCTATAGGGTAGGCGAGCCCGTTTGCTGCGATGAGGCATCCGGCCAGGAGGGTCCATTCTACTTCATTTACTCAACGATCTTCAGGAAGGTCCTCCTGCGCCTTCCTCTTACTGGATTCGAGCGAGCGCTGTTAACTGAGATGAACGTCGCCCTTGCTCAACTCCATCCCAATGGTTGGGCCTTTGTCAAGGCCTTCGCCATCTTGTGCGAGCACTTTGGCCACCTTCCCTCCATGGACGCCTTTCTATACTTCTTCGAGACCAAGAGTCCAGGGAAGAACTTATGGGTGAGCATCAACGGGGTAGCTGGGAGAGCACTGCTGACTCTCTACCAGAAATCCTACAAGAACTTCAAAGGAAAATTCTTCAAGGTTCGTTGCAACAAACGCGACCCCACCCTCTTGGATGGGTTTCCCCTGTACTGGGTTGAGAAACCCACACTGGCAAAGCCTAAGGGTCTCCCAGACTTGCACCCCAAAGATAGTGAGGTGTGCGAGTTCCTTTTTGGCCTCCAACTGTATTCAACACTACTGAACTGATAAAGAAGGAATACAACCCTAAGGCCTTGAAGGCTTATATTGGTACCTTTCTTCTTGCTTTGATCATCCTTGCTTGTTCTGCATACTTCTGCTTTTGTTTATCCTTTACCTGTTGTTAACTGAGTCTTCCTGTTTTGTTGTAGGCATGGCGATCGGTGCTAATAGGAAAAGGCGCCTGGCAGCAAAGAAGGGTGGCGCTGGCCCCTCCACTGCTGCTCCAGCTGAGGCTGCCGCTGCTGGCTCCTCAGCCACTGCCCTCGCCCTCCTGCCTATTCCAAGCCATCCCCACGCCACCAGATCCCAGGGCACGGCCATGGTTGCTGAAGCCACTCCCTCTGAAGATGAGGACACTTGCTCTGGCCTAGTCTTCAAGAGGAAGCGTAATGCCGAAGCCGCCATCCCAGTGGCTTCAAGCTCAGGAAACGGGGGGACCCCTTCCTTTAGGGAATGCCCGCCAAGCGCCTCTTCTCCCCCTAATATTGAAGAGGGCCGAGGGGAGAATGCCCCAGCGGGCGGAGCCTGGGGTCCTCCCACTGTCTTCTTTCCATTCATCTAGTGGGTATTAAAGTCTACACAAGCTCGAGAGGATCTGGAAAGCATGGAGGTGGGCTCTCTAGCGGAACAGATGGCCAAGAGCTTCGGGGAGGCTCTTGCTGGGTCCAACCTCCTTCTCACCAAGGTGCGAGGGGCCCAGGAAGAGGCCGAACGGAAAGTGCTCGAGGCTGTTAGGGCGGAGCGTCGCCTAATGGGGCTTACCTTGTAGGTGGCTGAGCTCTGCAAGGTTGACAAAGAAACCAAGGACCTCTTGTTCGTGAAATCACAAGAGGTCCTTCGGTTATATGCAAGGAATAATGACCTCCGCCTCTCTGGAGAACCTGAAGAAGGAGCTGGGTGGCAAAGATGAGGCCGTCGCCCAAGCTGCCGAGGAGCTGGAGCGGAGAAAAGAAGACCTGACCCAAAAGGAGGTGGAGTTGGTCAGGCTGCGAGAGGAAATGGGCCAGTTGAAGAAGGAGATGGTCCGCAAGGAGGAGCTCTTCAGAAGACCACTGATGATCTCACCAACGAGGTAGCTGAAGCCTATGGTGAAGGGTTTGGGGATGCCATCGCCTAAGTTGCCTGCGTGCATCCTGGGGTGGATCTTTCCCAAACTTGCCTGACCATGGTCATCGTCGAAGGGCAACTAGTAGAGGCCTCTGCGAATTCTTGATTTCCCTCTCTTCTGTAAAACTTTTGTAATTATCTATACATTCCACTTCTAATGAATTCATTCTTCAATGTCTCAACTTTCCCTTTTTAACTCTTATGTTTCTGTGTATGAGTAAACATAATTATGCAATGCTTCTTCCTTTACCATTGTCTCTATGTCTGTGTGGCCTTCTTGACTTGTGATGGACTTGCACTGACTTGTACATGTTATTCCTCACTTTCTCGCATTTGTTTATAAGGCAACCTTGGCAACTCGAACGTACCCCACGACTGCTTTTGCTTAGACATCATAATGTATGCTTAACTCAATCTTGCGCACCGACCTCTGTCTTGGCGTGTTAGTCGTGGTAGGAAACTTCACTGATATCGACCTTGGCTGATGAGTCAAGGAAGACCTCTTTCTCGCCTCGACCTTGTTGTACAAAGACAAGGAAGAGGGCTTTCTCTGTGTCGACCTCGACTGACAAGTCAAGGAAGAACTCTTTCTCACCTCACCCTTGCTGTACAAAGACAAGGAAGAGGGATTTCTCTATGTCGACCTCGACTGACAAGTCAAGGAAGACCTCTCACCTGCCTCAACCTTGTTGTACAAAGACAAGGAAGAGATCTTTCACTTGCCTCAACCTCGCTATACAGAGTCGAGGAAGGGGACTTTCACTAGTGTCGACCTCGACTGATAGGCCGAGGAAGATCTTCACTTGCATCAACCTTACTGTACAAAGACAAGGAAGAGGTCTTTCACTCTGTCGATCTCGACTAACAAGCCAAGGAAGACTTTCACTTGCCTCAACCTTGCTGTACAAAGACAAGGAAAAGGTCTTTCATTGCGTCAACCTTGACTGACAAGCCAAGGAAGACTTTTCACTATGGAACCATACTATTTTCATCCTTGGCGTATAAGGCAAGGGAGAGGTTTGCTTTCTGTTTAGCATAAGCATATCTTTCTTAATTCTTTTTTCTTTTATATGGTGACTTCGTTAAAAAACCCCGTAGGAAAAAAGAGTGTCCCCTTAACTGAATACATAAAAAATAAAATTTAACTGAATGCAACTGAATGAAATCTGAATTACAATGTAATTAACTGTAATAGAATTTGAGGTTGGCACCATTCCATGTGCGGGGGATTGCCCCACCTTCCAAGGTCTCCAACCTCTATGCTTTGTTCCCAAGGGCCTCTGTTGTAACATCCCGCCAAATACTTTGGAATAATTATAAAATGAAATAAAGGTAAACAAATATATTGAAAAGAACAAAATTATATATATATAAAGAAGTTTCTCCTCACAGGGAGTTTAATACATATTCGGTCAATTTTCCAAAAACGTAAACAAAATACATTAAAAAATGAATACAGGCGATCTCCTAACAGCAAAAAGGCGATCTCCTATCAGAGAACGGTGATCTCCTATCAGAAAACAGAAAAAGGGTGATCGCCTAATAGAAAGAGGAACAGGCAATCTCCTTCCGGCGACCACTCACTGAGGAGCTCTACTTCCTGCAACATCATCTGCTCCCGTGTAAATTTTACATGATCATCACAGGTTTAAGAAAAGCCAAACACAACACCAGAAATCACAGGGTAAGCTAGATATTTAAAAGAGAGTTTAGATATGAACTTTAAAAATCAAGGTAAAACAAATTCAAGATACCCACGTAAAACTATCAACTTTCTCATTCTCTTCACATGACCATCAAGTAAACACGTATTTCACAATTCCTCAAGAGTCATTCAAATCACATAATGCATCAAGTGTCGATCAAATTCAATGTTCCTCATTTCTCACGTCAGACTTCTACTGACTCATCACACAAGACACTTGACACTACTTCCGGAAGACTCGTGCGTTGAACTTAGCATCCAGAGACCTGCACCTGTCATACTTCATTTGCTGTAATGTTTCCACAGCCATGCGCATCAACACAAACTCGATCTTAATTCATCACTCTCACAGTATGACAGGGTTAATCCATATAACAGGCCGAGCTCGTTCTTTTTCACACGACTCACCCATTCATATGAACCTCCTTCGACTCTCACCAACTGGATAACTTCCTCTATGTGATTCCATTATCTCAGCAGAGTCAGGATCGCCTCATTCACAGGATACTCACAGATCAATACACTTCATAACCAAATCTCAACACGGTATTTCCTTTCCTGAAAATACTATGTCTTGATCCCACATTCACGACATTCCACACATCATATAACACTTAAATGAATAATTCCAATCACAACAACAATCATTTCATGGTTCATATTTTCGAATATCACATTTAAATCTCAAACAGCTTCAAACAACACAAAACAGGGGAGTTCGAAAAACAACGCCAAAACCGGCGATCTCGTTCAAAAACAGAGGATTGTACAATAACAGTTGAAAAACCGGCGACCACGTCGCCCCCATCATCTTAATCATCGAATATAAGGATTTTCGTTGGAAATAAGGCTAGCTTCCCTTACCTGGACTTGCGCAAAACACCAAGAGCTCCAAAACCCACCGAGCTTAAAGGATGCCTTAGCTCTGTTTTAGCGTCTGGTTTGTAGAACTTGCAGAGAACCTCCCAGGTGCTCTAAGGGCAGTCGTCGGTGGTTGCACTGGTGCTTGAGGTTGCCTGAAACGCAGCGCGAAGGAGAGAAAAGAGAGGGATGAAGATGCACTCACTCTTTCACTCTCGAGTCTCTGTAACGTTCTTTGCCTCCTCGTAGTGGGTTTTTGAATCCAAGCCTACTAGTCCACGCATGCTGCTGCCACCACCCCCTCTGCAAGAAAGCCAGAGTGTACGTTTCACTGAACAGTACGGCCATGGTTGTCTTCTTGTGTATGCCAACCACTTCCCTGAACAGTACGACCGCGAGTGTCTCTTGCGCATGCCAACCTTCTGATGTCACTATTCTGAACCACCCTTTTTGTCCACGTGGCGCGCGTGCAGGACGTGCCATGCTGGGAGTCTGGGTCCCACCTTAACTGTGTGAAACTCGACATCGCGCGATAACCTTCCACCGATGACCGCTCGCGCGATGACTATCCACTGAGGTCTCATACTGGCAAACGACCGATGTCTCTCCCTGGAAGACGACCGATGTCTCTCTCTGGGAGACGACCGATGTCTATCCCTGGCGACGCCCGCATGCCTCTCGCGCCCTGGCGATGCCTGCATGCCTCGCGCCCCGACGACGCCCGCATGCCTCTCGCGCCCCAGCGTTGCCCGCATGCCTCGCGCCCCGGCGTTGCCCGCACCTCTCGCGCCCTGGCAACGTCCACATGCCTCGCGCCCTGGCGATGCCCGCATGCCTCTCGCGCCCTGGCAACGTCCACATGCCTCGCGCCCTGGCGATGCCTGCATGCCTCGCGCCCTGGCGATCATGCGTAGTAGGCGACCGGCGATTTATGTACTAACCAGGAAATGTTATAGTCTTCTAAACTACACTTTCCTTCCTTTTTATTTTAAATAAAAACATACTTAGAATTTATTTAAAATATATCCCTTTTTATTCCAATTTAATTTTACAGGTCCTTACATCTGTCACACGGAATGGACCAGTCCACTTGGAAGATAACTTGTTCTCTAGCTGGTAGGGATGAGCCTTCTGCATTACCAAGTTAGCTGCTTGGAATTGCTGAGGTCTCAGCTTGGATTTGTGCTTATACTTTGTCTTTCTGTTTAAAGCTTCGGACTTGATGCGGGCCTCTTCTCTGACCTCATCTAGCAGATCTAAGTTCACTCTTCTTTCTTCGTTAGATTCTTCAGCCACAAAGTTCTGAAAGCGAGGCAATCTCTCCTGGATTTCTACGGGAATCATAACATCTAACCCATACACCAAGCTAAAGGGTATTTCTTTGATAGTGGACTGTGGGGTGGTGTGATACGCCCACACAATCCTGGGAACCTCCTCTGCCCAAGTTCCTTTAGCTTTCTCTAGTCTCCTCTTTAAGTCCCTAAGTAGGACTCTGTTGGCCGATTCGACCTCCACGTTACTCTAGGGGTGCTCCACTAGCGCAAACACCTGCTTGATGTCGAGCTTTGTGCACAACTTACTCAAATGCTAGCTTGCGAACTGGGTGTCATTATCAGACACCAATCGTTTCGGGACTCCAAAACGGCAAACTATATTCTTCCACTCAAAGTGCTGGACTTTGTGAGCTGTGATTTGTGCCATTGCCTTGGCCTCGATCCACTTGGTAAAATATTCTATGGCCACCACTAGGTACTTCATTTGTCGAATAGCTAAGGGAAAAAGCCCCAGGATATCAATCCCCCAAGTGTGGAAAGGCCTTGGGCTGTGGATCGACCTCAATTCCTCTGGTGGTGCATTGTGCCAGTCGGCGTGCTGCTGGCACTTCTTGCACTGTTGTGCGTATCTCACGCAATCTTCTCTCATGGTTGGCCAATAGTATCCAGCTCGAATGACTTTGGACGACAGAGCTCGGTCGTCGATGTGGCTCCCGCATATGCCCTCATGGAGCTCAGACATGATATGAGTGCACTGCTCTCCATTTACACAGGTAAAGACAGGATGGGTGTAACCATGCCTAAACAAGTTACCATCGATCAAAGTGTAGCGAGCTGCATTTTTCTTCAAAATTCTGGCCTCCGTCGGGTCTATGGGAAGCACTCCATCAGTTAGGTAGCATCGGTAGGGTGTCATCCATGTTTCCCTTTCCTCGACCAAGTGCACCTGTGACGATCTCCCCTCTGGCGTCCGTATGGGCTTATGTGGGCTGTTTTCAACGTCTCCTGGGCCAGTGATTTGTGACTTCTTTTTCCTTCTTCTAAAACACCTACCATTTGAATGTCACCCATGTTGTCTGTTGTAAGGATCTAGATAATTATTTGGAATAGAAGAAGTATAATTTTAATGAATTCTGAATATGTTAGTACTTAAAACGAAAAGAGCTTGTAATGGAAATTTCATGGTGGTCAGACCTCGGATGTCGCCCAAGGTCTGAGGGCGGCGTGGTAGAGGTCGGTCGGTGGACCATAGTGGGTTCCAGAAATCACATGTAGGGAGGTGTGATTTGAACCTTAGGAGCGCCATGCATGCAGAATAACTACGGGACTTTACGCTTGGACATAAGGGATTTACCTTAGTGTTGCATGCTTAGGCACGTAAGGATTGAGTACTGAGCTGCCCTCGGGCAGGAGAAGCTACCGACGTCACCGAGCCATGTGGGGGTGATAACACAGGCATGGAGTAGTGGTAGGACGAGCCCTCAACAGGGTGTGACGATGTGGCATCAGTCGACAGAAGCAAGGCGATGTGTCCTCGCCACATCAAGGACGATGAGAGATCGCCAGGGCGAGAGACACGCGGGGATCGCCAGGGCGAGAGACACGCGGGCATCGCCAGGGCGAGAGACAGACGGTCATCGCCAGGATAAGGGACGCATCGGTCAACTTCCAGGGGGAGACATCGGTCGTCTTCCAGGGAGAGACATCGGTCGTCTTCCAGGGAGAGACATCGTTCGTCCGCAAGGATGAGACATCGGTGGATGGTCATCGCGCGAGGTCGTGTTCCACATAGATGAGGTGGGGCCTAGGCTCCCAGCATGAGCGTCTTGCATGCGCGACACGTAGTCAGTGAGAGTGCTTCAGAACAGTGGCTCCAGAGAGTTGGTATGGAAGGTGACCTAGAGTTGGTGTGCGCAGAGACCCACGTGGCCATACTGTTAGAGGAAACTCACACGCAAGATTGCTCAGAGAGTGGGTAATGGCAGTGAAGGCTAAAGAGCCGTTCGACCTTAAGAGCTGAGGGAATCAGCTTATTTAGTTCCCCTTTCTCCTTTCTCCTCCACTGGAAGACGCAGCTATCCTCACGTACCAGTGCTACGATCGGCGACTGCCTTTGTCCTTCTGGGAAGTCTCTGCAAGTTCTCCCGTCAGGACGCTAGAACAGAGTAAGTCGTTTTACTCTATTTTTCGAGTCGAATCTGAACTTGAGAGGGTTGCCTCTACATAGGCGTAGCCGGTGACTCCCTTAGCTCCAGAAATCGTCTCTGTTAGCGTAGAAAATGAGTAGTATAGTCAATTTTGTGATAAAGGCTCCATGGTGCAGGTTAGGACATCTTTAAGCTTCGGTGGGTTTCGGAGCTCTTAGTGATTTTGCGCAAGTTCAGGTAAAGGAAGCTAGCATTTTCGTTTATAAAAACTTTAGGCGAGTAGGTTCTGAAGTGAGGGCGACGTGGTCGCCGATTTCATATTCTATTTCACGATGCTTTGTTTTTATGTGTGGGGCGACGTGATCGCCGGTTTTAATGCAAATTTAGAAATCCCCTGTTTTAGTGTCGTTTTGAAATTGTTTGAGATTGAAAGGTGACATGCATATGATATTCGAAAATCTGAACTTTGGTATGATTGTTTCTGTGATTGGGATTGTTTAAGAAAAGATTCAAAAATATTATATGATGGAATTGTGCTTTTACGTGTGGTATGATGTACTGGATGAATGTGAAAGAGTGATCAAAGCATAGTATTTTCAGGAAAGAAAATACCGTGTGGAGATTTTATGAGGGTGTATTGATCTGTGAGTATCCTGTGAATGAGGCGATCCTGACTCTGCTGATATGATGGAATCACATAGATGAAGTCATTCAGTTGGTGAGAGTCGAAGGAGGTCCATATGTATGGGTAAGTCGTTTGAAAGATAACTGACTTGACCTATTATATGGATTAACCCTGTCATACTGAGAGAGTGATGATATTGAGATTGAGATCGAGATTATGTTTATGCGCATAGCTGTGGGAACTTTACAGCAATGTAGTATGACAGGTGCAGGTCTCTGGATGCTAAGTTCAACGCACGAGTCTTCCGGAAGTAGAGTCATGTGTCTATGTGTTACGAGTCAGTGGAAAGTCTGACATGTGAACCATGAGTATTGAATGTATTGAATAGACACTTGACGAGTTTGTGGAATATGGGGATAATTATGGTTGAAATTGATATAGATTATGAATGGTGTGAAGATTTATGCTTTCTATTGATATAAAGTTTCATATTTAAAGTTTTTAAAAATATCTAGCTTACCCTTTGTTTTGTATCGTGGTTGTTTTTCTTAAACCTGTGATGATCGTGTATATTTGCACGGGAGCAGATGAGGTTGCAGGTAGTAGAGCTCCTCAATGAGCATTTCTGGAGGAGGAGATCGCCGGTTTTTGAATGCTGTTGTTTTGTTTTATTTTGAAAACTCCTGTATGGAGATGTATTAAAACTTCCTCGAAAAGGGATATTATTCTGAGGCACATTTGTATTAATGGATGAATTATATTATGTATATACCTATGTTAAATTTTTGATATTATTGTTTCACCTTTATTTTATTATATAAAAATGAACAATATTCTGAGGGGCGTTACATCTGTGGCTGTTCGAGGTGCTTTAAGAGTCTTCTATATGAATGTCCTCTGCCTGACCCCTTTGCTTGAGCTGGCGAGCTTTGCCAGCAAGTCAGCTCTGGCATTCTGTTCTCGGGGGACATGTAACAACTCGAACGCAACGAAGGTTCTCTTTAGGAGTTCCACATACTCGAGGTAAGCGGCCAACTGGGGGTCCTTGGCCTGGTACTCACCTGTCACCTGTCCTGTTATCAGCAACAAATCACTCTTAGCCAACAGACATTTTGCACCCATTTCCTTAGCTAGCAGCATTCCTACGATCAAAGCCTCATATTCTGCCTGGTTGTTACTAGCTTTGAAGGCGAAACGCAGGGCCTGTTCGATCAGGACCCCACCTGGTCCTTCTAAGATCACCCCTACACCACTGCCCTGCTGATTCGACGACTTATCTACTGAGAGGACCCACCTGAAGCCAGCCTCTCCCAGCTGCGTGGCTTCCAAGGTCAGTTCTACTACAAAATCAACATAAACTTGGCCCTTGATTGGCCCTCTGGGCTCAAACTGTACCTCCAAATCAGATAACTCAATTTCCCAGCGGACTTGTAACATCCCGCCAAATTACTTTTCATAAATATAAAATGAAATAAAGGTAAAACAAAAATATTTAAGTGAACATACGTATTTATATAAAATGAAGTTGCTCCTCACAGGGAGTTTAATACATAACCGATCAATTTTTCCAAAACATAAACAAAATACAGCCAAATAAATTGAAAACCGGCGATCTCCCTACATAAACCGGCGATCTCCTATCAGAAGACCCAAAACAGCCGATCTGCTACCAGAACAGAAATCAGGCGATCTCCTTCCAGCGACCACTCACTAAGGAGCTCTACTTCCTGGAAAATCATCTGCTCCCGTGTAAAATACATGATCATCACAGTTTTAAGAGAAAACAGCCAGAGAACAATACAAAGGGTAAGCTAGATATTTTTAACTTTAAATTTTAAACTGGACAACCAACGTAGATCAGCCTTTTTAAACATTCACAAGAGTCCATCACTTTCTCATTCATATCACACAACCGACAAGTGTCTATCAACAATTTCTCAACATTACTCACGTCAGACTTCCACTGACTAATCACACCTAGACACTCGACACTATTTCCGGAAGACTCGTGCGTTGAACTTAGCATCCAGAGACATGCACCTGTCATACTTCATTGCTGTAATGTTTCCACAGCCATGCGCATCAACACAATCTCGATCTCAATTTCATTACTCTCACAGTATGACAGGGTTAATCCATATAACAGGTCAAGTCAGTTATCTTTCAAACGACTTACCCATACATATGGACCTCCCTCGACTCTCACCAACTGAATGACTTCATCTATGTGACTCCATCATATCAGCAGAGTCAGGATCGTCCCATTCACAGGATACTCACAGATCAATACACTTCATAACCAAATCTCAACACGGTATTTCCTTTCCTGAAAATACTATGTCTTGATCCCACATTCACAACATTCAACATGTCATACCACACTTAATGAACGATTTCAGTCACAGAAAAACTCATGCCAAGGTTCAGATTTTCGAATATCACATTTAAATCTCAAACAGTTTCAAACAACACCAAAACAGGGAGTTCGAAAAACAACGCCAAAACCGGTGATCTCGTCCAAAAACAGGGGATTTTGAAATCTGTATTTAAAACCGGTGATCACGTCGCCCAAACACATAAGAACAGAACATCATGGAAAAGGGGTTTAAAACCGGCGACCACGTCGCCCAAACACATAGAACAGAGCATCACGAAAAAGAATATGAAACCGGCGACCACGTCGCCCTCACTTCAGAAACAGCTAATCTACAGCTTTTATTGAAAATAAAGCTAGCTTCCCTTACCTGGACTTGCGCAAAACACCAAGAGCTCCAAAACCCACCGAGCTTAAAGGATGCCTTAGCTCTGTTTTCAGCGTTTGGTTTGTAGAACTTGCAGAGGAACTCCCAGGTGCTCCAAGGGCAGTCGTCGATAACTAAGCAGGAACGTGATAAGGCCTGAATGGCAGAGTGAAGGAGAGAAAAGAGAAGGATGAAGATGCAGACAATCTTTCACTCTTGAGTCACTGTAACCTTCTTTGCCTTCCCGCAGTGGGCTTTTGAATCTAAGCCTACCTGTCCACGCATGCTGCTGCTGCCACCCCTTCTGCAGGAAAGCCTGAGTGTACGTTCTCACTGAACAGTACGGCCACGGTTGTCTCTTGCGCCTGCCAACCACTGCCCTGAACAGTACGACCACTGTTGTCTCTTCTGCATGCCAACCACTGCCCTGAACAGTACGACCGCTGTTGTCTCTTCTGCATGCCAACCACTGCCCTGAACAGTACGACCGCGAGTGTCTCTTGCGCATGCCAACATTCTGATGTCACTATTCTGAACCACCCTTTTTGTCTACGTGGCGCGCGTGCAGGACGTTTCATGCTGGGAGTCTGGGTCCCACTTTCTCTGCGTGAAGCTCGACATCGCGCGATAACCTTCCACCGATGACCGCTCGCGCGATGACTATACACTGAGGTCTCATACTGGCAAACGACCGATGTCTCTCCCTGGAAGACGACCGATGTCTCTCCCTGGGAGACGACCGATGTCTGTCCCTGACAACGCCCGCATGCCTCTCGCGACCCGGCGATGCCTGCATGCCTCGCGCCCCGACGACGCCCGCATGCCTCTCGCGCCCCAGCGTTGCCCGCATGCCTCGCGCCCCGGCGTTGCCCGCATGCCTCGCGCGCCCTGGTGACGTCCACATGCCTCGCGCCCTGGCGATGCCCGCATGCCTCTCGCGCGCCCTGGTGACGTCCACATGCCTCGCGCCCTTGTGATGCCCGCATGCCTCTCGCGCGCCCTGGTGACGTCCACATGCCTCGCGCCCTGGCGATGCCCGCATGCCTCTCGTGCCCTGGCGATCATGTGTAGTAGGCGACCGGATTATGTACTAACCAGGCGATCTTATAGTCTTCTAAGCTACACTTTCCTTCCTTTTTATTTCAAATGAAAACATACTTAGAATTCATTTAAAATATACCCTTTTATTCCAATTTAATTTTACAGGTCCTTACAGGACTATCCTTCCTGCTACATCAGGTTTCTGCAGAACCTTGCGAATGGGGAGGTTCGTCATTACAATGATAGTGAAATTGAGAAAATAATGGCAGAGCCTCCGTGCCGAAAACTCAACAACATAAAAACATCACCATAGCTCATGATACCACATGATGTGAGTTGATTTTAGGTTTATTAAGATTGTGACACTTTTAAGAATTAGGATCAAGATTCTTAGCAATTTATAGGTGAGTCACCTAAGGAAAATCTCCACTAGACATTAACTTAGCAAGTGCTAAGTAGATGTGAAGGTTCCTTTCCAAAGGTCCAAGGATAAAACACAATTAAAGGTGGAATATGGTGACAAAGAAAGTGCAAAAATGAAAGGCAGAACAGAATTGAATAAGCACAAAACAGAGCTGGAAAATAGAATTGAATCACACACAAACTCAAGGAAGCTTAAGGAATCATCAATGGAGACTATGCCTTCCAAAATGATATACCAAACTCAATTATGAGTGCTCTTTCCTTGTACACAACAAACTAACCGAATAGAATGGAATAAGAACACAAATTATCGAATGAAAACACATAATACAACAGCTACACCGAACAAAAAGAAGAACAATGCAAAGGAACAAAACAACCGGTTAAATGAACAAAGGAAGATGAAGGAAGATGAAACTTATGTGGTTGTAGACATGGATTAGGAATGGACACGCCACTTGGAGATGTTGATCCAAGATAAGTGCTGAATCGCTGCCACTTGAAGCTTCCAAAGCTCACAAGACGAGACACAGAAAAGGAGAACAAATCTCACACAATTCACTCACAATTTGAGTATAGTAACTTTTCTTCTATTTCAAACTTGAATTTATAATGACCAAGCACCTCTATTTATACGTTTAGAGGGCTGAAATTCAAATGAAACAAATTAAAAAATCCCTCCCTAATTGAAATTCAAATTCGACACCACCTATAGTCACAAGGGAGGTGTGACTTCTTTTCTATTTTGGCACCTCCTAAAAACTACACCTACACCTACTCTTATGTCATATGGAAGGTGTGACTTGTTTTTGTACATTAACACCCCTTATTTTAATGTCTACACCTTCCTTTAAAGTTCTACTAAAAACTATACACAAGTAATTACAAAAAGAGACATCCATTGATGCTCTTCTCCCAAAGCTTTAGCCTTGCTCCTAGTCATCCTTTGAGGCAGGAAGGATGTTGAGCTATTTGGTTGGGCTTGTTCCTCAGGCACCTCCTCTACTTGGTCTTCATCACACTTGAAGAGCTCACACTCTCACAAGATAAGACCTAAGCTAAAAGCTCACAATTCTCACACAAAATGTGCATAGTTTTCCTTCTATAAATTTCAACATGTAAATACATGAAGTAGGCCTCCTTATTTATAGGTGAAGGAGCCTTAGAGAACAAGCTTAAGGGGTAGGATGGTGATACAAACCAAGACAACAAGAAGATGACCAAGGATGCATACTATGAAAGGTCATCTCAACATTCAAGTGAAGACCTCACCAGAGGAAGAAATGGACAAAGACCATAGCATCTAAAGTTCTTCCTACTGGTCTTCTTAAGAATAAAATAAGTTGTAAATAATTTGGACTCACTTTGGGGGTCCAAGTAGCAAATATAGGCTAGAATAAGGTGCCTTTAGGATAATAGGGGGTGTAGTTGCATTTTAGCTTGTTCCTAACCCTTTTGGAAGACATTTTGACCCAGTTTCTAGAAGGACAAGCCTAGGATGCGGGTTTGACTTAGTCAAACCCTAAGTGTGCCCATTTTTTCCCTTTTCCCATCCTACCCCTTTAGCTTGTTCTCCAAGGCTCCTTCGCCTATAAATAGGAGGCCTACCTAGTGTATTTTTCATGTTGAAATTGAATAGTAAAGAAACTCTACATAATTTGTGTGAAATTTGTGAGATTGTTAGCTTATGTCTTATCTTGTGAGAGTGTGAGCTCTTCAAGTGGTGCCCAACTTTCACTTATCTTGGAGGACCTCCATACTCCAAGTGGCGTGTTGCTTCCATTCACCATAAGCTTCCTCTCCTTCATCTTGTTTCCATTTCCATTTAAGCTTGCTTTCCTATAGTTTATGTCTTTTTTCCTTCTTATCTTCCATTCGACTATCTTGTCTTAATTTTGTTTCCTATCATGTTCTTCAATTTCCGCACCATTATCATGCTCACCATATCATGTGTTTTCCTTTTGCCTTTGTGAAGTGAACCTTCACACTTACTTAACCACTTGGTTAAGTTCATGTCCAAGTGGAATCTTTCATAGGTTTCACCTCTTAAAAGTGCTAAAACCTCAATCTAAGTAAAGTGTCACCTCTTAAAATGAGCAACCTTAAAATCAACTCATCATGTGGTATTAGAGCTTAGGTTCTTTGAGCTTTATGTTGCTTTGAGTTGATTTGACACTTTACTTTCTTGAACCTTTAATTTCTTGTCTTTACATTCTTGCAATTTAATTTCAGCCCTTTATTTTTTCTTGTAATTTCTTTCGGCCATTTTAATTTCCATAGCATTGTTTTGCTTTTGGGATTGTTATTTTGTGTCTTTTTGTGTTTTTGCCTTTTTTCTTTGAGTCATATGTTCTTAGTGTTCTAGGAGTCCTTATTTTTTCTTATACTTATTTTGCTTTTAATTGGGAAGATATATACGTAACTAGAAATTTGTTTAAGTGGAAGTAGATTTAGTTCCAAACATAGATTTCAAGTGTTCATTTAAATTTGAATCCCAAATTTTTTTTGGACAATTTGAAGTGAATGGAAATATGCATGACATGAATTATGGACATTTTAATTCCATAAACCAAAAACAAGAATAAAAAAAATACGCAAAAAATCACCTTTGTTGTCCAAATTATCTTTCGATAAAGTGGATTCATTTTATTTGGCAAATTTATTTCATCCTCGTGGAATTTTATCCTTTTGCATTTACAAAATTCTAGGAAGAATAGAACTTCATTGATAAAAGTTAAGTATCCTAGAGTCTTTTAGTGTGCCTTTTTCTTGCTTGTCTTTCTTCAAAGTTTTGTCTTAATCTCTTCTTCTAATTTGGTTTAGCTTTCTTGTTTTGAGCTTTTCTTGATTGTCTTTTCAAATTTCTTAAGTTTTGTTGTGGTTCTTTGAGATCAAGTGTGTTTGGCTTTGTCATCTTTCACTTGAAAAATTTTCAACACCAAGATAGACCTTTTTGAGAGGATAAAATTCTTTTTGAGTGCTACGAGTGTTCTCCTCTTGATTTCTTTTCACCAAAAGTGACGCAAAATTGAGAGTGTTTTCTAACTTCTATTTCACTAATTGTTTGTTCACTTGTGAATTATGTATCATCTATCTTCAGGGAAATCTTCTAAACCACAATCTCCTCAAAAGGCAAGTCTTTTGGGAGAGCTTGAGGATGCCAAGAGGAGTTTGGCCCACAAAGAAGACAAAATACGACAACTAATGGAAAGAATGCAAAGGCTAGAGGATGCTCAAGAGCGACAAGTTAGAGAAAGGAGATGGGAACCTAGAAGAGCTACTAGAAATTACGTGCACTATGGAAGTCAAAAAGAAGAACATGATTGGCGAGTGCAAAATTTTGACAAATGGCACCATCAACACCAACAACAACCACAACAATCTTTTGATTTTGTAATGTTACCTAGTTTTAGTGGGTCCAATGACCTTACTTTGTATTTAGAATGGGAAGCTAAAGTTGAACATCTCTTTAATGTGTATAAGGTCACCAAGGACCAAAAGGTTAGGTTAGCTTCCCTAGTTTTTGTAGACTATGTGATGTGAGTTGATTTTATATTCATTTGATTTGTAACACTTTGTTAAGAATTGGATCAAGATTCTTAGAGAAATTATGGTGAGTCACCTAGAGAAAATCCCCACTGGACATTAACTTAGCAAGTGCTAAGTAGATGTGAAGGTTCATTTCTAAAGGTCCAAGAGAAAAACACTTGTTTAAGTGACTTTTATGAATTATATGGATTAAAACGAATGGGTTTCCTCAAGAACAACAAGGTATATGTATGAAGAACACAAGAATAGTATAAGAACACAAGATTAAAAGTAGAAACACAACAAGAATTGAAACTAACAATAGAATACAACAAGAACACAACCTACTAATGGAAATTCAAGAACTCAAAATAGAAATGGGTCAAGGTGGAAACTGAACCAAAAATAGATTGCTATAACATGTTTGCACCGATTAAAATGAGAAACAAATACAGCAAATGAAAGAGGACATCATAAGGAAGAGATTGAACTGATTGAAATTGCAAACAAACAAGTAGAATAAAAATGGGTATTTTGGAAGATGAATAGAAATGACTTATCTGGTTGTAGTCTTTTGGAGATGTGCTTCATGCCACTTGGAGGGTGGTTCTTCCAAGATGAATGGGAGGTGTCGCCATTTGAGAGTCTCCAAAGCTCATAAGATAAGACATGGAAGGAGGAGGAAGAGAACTAGTCCTTTACTTCAATTTTCAACTTGTATTATTAAGAACCAAGGACCCCTATTTATAATAAGGAGGATCGGTTGTGTTTACAAAGAAGAGGGAGTGGGAAGAGACACTCTTCTAGCTTCTTCTAGCACCTATGTGAGAAGGAGTAGGAAGAGTCACTTCTTCCACTCTTTTCTTCACTAAAGTGCCTATTAATGCCTTTCAAAGAGAGGTTTCTTTTGG
Organism: Phaseolus lunatus; assembly: GCA_013389735.1. Classification (NCBI taxonomy): domain Eukaryota; kingdom Viridiplantae; phylum Streptophyta; class Magnoliopsida; order Fabales; family Fabaceae; genus Phaseolus; species Phaseolus lunatus. The sequence continues at coordinate 35,919,992 of CM023864.1, read as the reverse complement.
TTTTCCTCTTTTGAAATTTGTCCTAAGGCTCTATATTATTTACAATTATTTACAAATGTTTATACAAGGGTAATTACAAAGAGTGATAACATTTGATGCTTTTTACCCAAAACTTTAGCCTTGCTCCTTGTAATCTTTTGAGGCATGAAGGATGTTGAGCTATTTTGTCCTTTAGCTTTTTGGGCTTGGGCTTCATCTTCCTTTTCTATTTGATCTCCATCATGCTCCCTGGGTAGGAAAGAATTCATCCACGAATTTTGAAGACCTACAGAAAAGGGAGTTAGATCACTGATATTAAAAGTATGACTACCAAGAAAAGTATCAGGCATATCTAACTCATAGGCATTATCATTAATCCTCTTGATGACCTGAAAAGGACCATCTCCATGAGGCATAAGCTTTGACTTTCTTTGAGTTGGGAATCTATCCTTTCTCAAATGGAGCCAAACCCAATCACCTGGTTCAAAGATTAATGCCTTTCTCTTTTTGTTGGCATTTTCAGCATACTTGCCAATTTTCTTCTGAATTTGTAGTTTGATGTGATTATGCAAGTCTTTTATAAAAGAAGCTTTTTCAAATCCATCCTTGCATAAAACATCATCAAGTACAGGAATTGGAAGAAGATCGAGAGGTTTTAATGGATTGAAACCATAAACTACCTCAAAAGGAGAATGGGATGTGGTAGATTTTACTACTCTATTATAAGAAAACTCAATGTGAGGTAGTATATTCTCCCATACCCTAGAGTTCTGTAGCGGCCAGACCTCGGTCATCGGCCAAGAGGTGAGAGCCTGTAACATCCCGCCAAATGCTTTTCATATTTATATAATAAAAATAAAGGTAAACAACTATATTGAAGTGAACAAAATTATATATATGTAATGAAGTTTCTCCTCACAGGGAGTTTAATACATAATCGGTCAAATTTTCCAAAAACGTAAACAAAATACAGTAAAATAAAAAAAAGGCGATCTCCTAACAGCAAAAAGGCGATCTCCTATCAGAAAATGGCGATCTCCTATCAGAAAACAAAAACAAGGTGATCGCCCAACAGAAGTAGAAACAGGCGTTCTCCTTCCGGCGACCACTCACTGGGGAGCTCTACTTCCTGCAACATCATCTGCTCCCGTGTAAATTATACACGATCATCACAATTTTAAGAAAAACAGCCACAGAACCAAACACAGGGTAAGCTAGATATTTGAAAGAGAGTTTAGATATGAACTTAAAAATCAAGATAAAATAAATTTAAGATACCCACGTAAAACCATCAACTTTCTCATTCTCTTCACATGACCATCAAGTAATCACACATTTCACAATTTCCTCAAGAGTCGTTCTATTCAAATAATGCATCAAGTGTCTATCAATTTCAATGTTTCTCATTTCTCACGTCAGACTTCCACTAACTCATCACACAAGACACTTGACACCACTTCTGGAAGACTCATGCATTGACTAGACTCAGAGATCTGCACCTGTCATACTGCCCCACTGTGAAATCACACACATTCACAGGGTCGCCGTGAAATCACACACATTCACAAGCGTATAAATGAATCTCAATATCATCACTATCCTAGCATGACAGGGTTAATCCATACAACAGGTCGAGCTCGTTCTCTTTCAAACAACTCACCCATACATATGAACCTCCTTCGACTCTCAACGCCTGAATAACTTCATCTATATGATTCCATTATATCAGGAGAGTCAGGATATCTCATAAAACGAATCACCGGTCAATGCACATCCTACACGATCTTACACGGTATTTTCTTTCCTGAAAATACTATGCCTTGATCCCACATTCACAACATTCAACACATCATACAACACTTAATGAACGATTCCAATCACAGCAAAACTCATTCCAAGGTTCAAATTTTCGAATATCACATTTAAATCTCAAACCGTTTCAAACAACACCAAAAACAGGGGAGTTCGCAAAACAACGCCAAAACCGGCGATCTCGTCCAAAAACAGGGGATTATACAATAGCAATTGAAAACTCGGCGACCACGTCGCCCCATCATCTCAATCATCTAATACAAGGTTTTCGTTGGAAATAAGGCTAGCTTCCCTTACCTGGACTTGCGCAAAACACTAAAAGCTCCAAAACCCACCGAGCTTAGAGGATGCCTTAGCTCCGTTTTTGCGTCTGGTTTGTAGAACTTGCAGAGAACCTCCCAGGTGCTCTAATGGTAGTCTTCGCTCGTCGTACTGGTGCTTGAGGGTGCCTGAATCGCAGCGCGAGGGAGAGAAAAGAGAAGGATGAAGGTGAGCTCACTCTTTCACTCTTGAACCACTGCAACGTCCTTTGCCTCTCAGAAGTGGGTTTTTGAATCTAAACCAACTTGTCCACAAAAGCCGCTGCCACCACCCACTCTGCAGGAAGCTTGCGTGCACGCTGCCCTGAACAGTACGACCACGCGTGACTCTGCGCATGCCAACCCTCTGATGTCACTATTCTGAACCACCCTTTTTGTCTACGTGTCGCGCGTGCAGTACGTCTGATGTTGAGAGCCTGGGTCCCACCTTATCTGTGTGAAACTCGACATCGCGCGATAACCTTCCACCGATGATCGCTCGCGCGATGACTATCCACCAAGGCCTCATCCTGGAGGACGACCGATGTCTCTCCCTGGAAAACGACCGATGTGTCCCTCATCCTGGCGATGACCGTCTGTCTCTCATACCGGCAATGACTGACGTGCCTCATCCCGGTGATGACTGATTCCTCATCCTGGCAGACAATCGATGTGTCACCCTGGAGGACCACCGATGTCTCACCCTGGCAGACAACCGATGTCTCAACCTGGCAGACCACCGATGTCTCACCTTGGCAGACCACCGATGTGTCTCCCATCCTGGTTAATGACCTATGTTCCTCTCATCCTGTTGGCGATCTCTTATCGCCCTTGTGTGTGACGAGAACACATCGCCTTACTCTGCTCACCGATGTCATATCGTCACACCTTGCTGAAGGTTCTTCATCCCACTATGTTACGTCCAAGGTATCACCTCCACATGGCTTGGTGACGTCGGTAGCTTCACATTTCCAAGAGTAGATCAGCACCACTCCTCTTGCGCCCATGCAAGCAACACCAAGGGCGATCTCTTATGCTCAAGCATAGAGCTTCGCATGCACAGCGTATCTAAGGCTTAACCCACACCTTGATACGCGTGGTTTTTGGAACCCACTATGGTTAATCCAGCATCTTGACCACATACTACGTGCACTCCCGTCGATCACGTACACCATAGGCGATTGGCGGTCATGTCTCCTCTAGGCGACAGGCGATTATATCCCAGAGAAGTCGGAGATCGCCTCCGTCTTCAACAACGACGATCTCGTAGACTTCTAAGCTACACTTTTCTTCCTTTACTCTTCTTGATCCACATGTCAGCCGACCGACCTCTACCAGCTGACCCCAGACCTTGGGCGACGTCCGAGGTCCGACTACTACGAAACTTCAATGACCAACTCTTTGTATTTTAAATAATAACATCCTCTGAAATTATTTAAGTCTAACACTTTTATTCCAATTAAAGTTTCTAGGTCCTTACAGAGCCCGTCACCCCGGTAGGGCCAATAGCGATCAGGCGAGTTGTAAGGCTCTTCGTTGAGACAAGTCACAACTTGAGCCTGGGGGGCTTGTGTAGTGGCCAAACCTCGGTCATCGAGAACAGATAGTAAAGGGTGATCGGTGTGCCTCCTCAGAGAGGGGTGATCAGCCATCAGTTTGTTGCCTCAGAGAAGGGTTATCAGTCATCAGTGTGTTCCCTCGGAGAAGGGTGATCAGTCATCGGTGTGTTCCCTCGAAGAAGGTGATCGGTGTGTACTGACCAAGTAGTCAGGTGTGATGACGTAATTGTGAGGTAATCCTGTGGGCATGCTGGAGGAGGAAACCTGGATCAAGAAGAGTAAGAGAAAGGAAAGTGTAGCTTAGAAGTCGATGAGATTGTCGTTTGTTGAAGAAGGCGGCGGTCTCCGATTTCTCTCGTTTGTAATCAGTAATCGCCTAGATTGCACATGATCGCCGTGTGTGAAGATTAGGAGATCAGGTGGTCAACAAGTTGCCGAAAGGAGCACATCGCCGAGTATTTGAGAAGACTTGGTAAGCACTTATTATATGGTCTAAATACAGAAGATAAGTGGCATATCTGCCACCAAAGTAGAGAAGATAAGTGGCATATCTACCACCATGTGTAGTGTGAGCCGTGATACCCAGTGTTAACCAGCTCGCCATGTTAAGGTTGTGCCCAGAGTAGCTTGTGCACTAAGCTACTCCCTGTGTGGATAACTTAGTCGTAGGAGCAAAGTGAAGGTAACGTTTCAGCTGCAGGTACTCCAGATGGTGACACGTGTATGACCAGATGTTATCCACGTGTCAAGAGGAATAACCGTCAGGAGAGAGAAAGACTCAGGTATATATATAGAATTCTTACTGGAATTCGGGGGAGGATTGATTTTGGTGGTGATTCACTTGTACACGGTTCTGAGTTTTCTTTGAAATTCTTTGTTGATTCAATCACTGACTTGAGCGTCGGAGCGCAACCGGCCGCAGAGGCGTCATACTGTTCTTTCAGGTTTCTTGGAGGATTATCAGGTGAAGGTTATCGGTGTACTTGGCGTTAAGCTTCAAAGGACGAGGTTCGAGAAGGAGAAGTTCCAACGCTTTGGTCAAGATGCTGGATCATTTGGCGCCCACCGTGGGGCCGTGTAAACTGTGATTCCCATCCACATTTGAGTTTGTGAGGTTTTCGGTAGTTTCTGTTCGATTGCTTGCTGCCGCAATCGTTTTTCGGAGGTTTTGACCGTTTGAATTGAAGTTCAATCGGTGAAGAGTGGTTTTCTGGAAGTTTTGACCGCTTGAATCGAAGTTCAATCGGTGAAGAGTGGTTTTCTAGAGGTTTCTACCGATTGATTCCTGGATCAATCGTTGTGCGAAGGAAGTTGAAACGTTTCTTGAGCGTTGTTGCGAGATAACTTTTGCGTGTTGAAAGGTAACTTTGTGCAATTAGTAGAAGTTTCATGAGGAAAATGAGGACAACCAGATCTAGTTCAGTTGCGCCACAATCCAGAGAGAATAACGTGACGATGTCGCAAATGCTGGAGATGATGCGTGCTTTGCAAGAAAATGTGGCAGCGTCGCGCGTCGAGCAGACGAAGATGCACGACGACCTGGTCGCTTCTCAGGCCAGGAACGAAGAACTGAGTAAGGTAAATGAAGAGTTACGTCAGGCTCTTCGCGAGCAGAGGGAGAGTGCTGCGACCAGTGGAGAGGCGCCACCGTCTCCGCCACGAGTTTTTCCAATGCCATTTTCGCAGGCGATCATGGATGCTGCGATTCCTACAAACATCACGGCGGTGAAGGCCTCCTTCACTGGAGTGGAAGATCCAGAGGCTCGCCTTACCGCGTTTCATACGCAGATGATGCTGTCGAGAGGATCGGATGCGGCCTATTGCAAGATGTTCATGAGCACTCTCCACAGCACAACGTTGGATTGGTTTGTAAGCCTACCTATTGGACACATTTCCAGTTTCCATCAATTCTCCAAGCTTTTCGTCGATCAGTACATTGTGAATAAGGCGCCGCCTATGGTGTTGTACGACCTGTTCAACGTAAGGCAATTCCAGGGGGAATCTTTGAAGGACTATATGAATAGGTTTGGAGCTCAGATAGTCCGGTTACTAGGTAAAGATGAGGAGATATTCGTGCACGCCTTTAAGAAGGGCGTTCTATCTGGACCCTTCAGCGAATCGCTAATCAGGAGCCACCCCGCAATATTTGCAGAGATTCGGCGACGTGTTGTAGCTCACATCGCCACTGAGAATGAAGTGATAGAGAAGAGAGGGAATATGGCTCTTGCGAAACCGCGCACCTAAGCCAAGACTCAGCCTCAGAGGGTGTTGGAGACGGCGACGGTAAAGAAGGATCAAAGGACATACCATCCTTATGATCCGAAGAAAAACAAAGGTGATGACAGTAGTAGAGGAAGAGGGCCAGGTCGCCTGAGGGAATTCAAGCGCCCTCCGAGGCATGAGTTCGTGATGGGATTGGTGGACCTGATCGCCATTCCCAATATAGCTGCCGAGCTGAAGGTGCCTGAAAAGATGTCGGATTAGGTGTTGGGGCCAAAGCCAAACGCGTGGTGTGAATTCCACGAAAGTTTTGGCCACACCCTTGACTCCTGCCTGTCGCTGGGATACCAACTCGACGAGTTGGTTAGAAGTGGATTTCTGAAGGACTATTTGCTGGAGAAGAAGGCAGCAAATGCGTTGAGCTCCCAGCCGGCGAGCAGTGACGGCCAACAACATGAAGTGCCCATCCACGGGGAAATCCACACTATAGCTGGGGGTTTCTCAGGAGGTGGGTGCACCGCGTCACAGCGCAAGAAATATGCTCGATCTGTGATGGCAGTGGAAGCATTCGAGGACCACTCGCCCAATGTGGATATCACGAAACCCCTTTTAGTTTAGTGTATGGCTGTGACGCGATGATTACAGTTGAAATCCAGGAGAGCTCGCCGAGATTTCAACACTTTGTAGCAGAAGAATCAAATGAAGAGAGAAGAATGAACCTGGATTTACTAGATGAGGTCAGAGAGGAAGCAAGAGTGAAAGCTGAAGCGGTGAAAAGAAGAATAGAACGAAGATACAATTCTAGAGTAATACCGAGGCAGTTCAGAAGCAGCGATCTGGTGATGAGGAAGGCCCACCTGTACGAGATGGAGAATAAGTTGTCACCCAAGTGGACAGGATCGTTTAGAATAACCGAAGCACTCAGAAACGACGCCTACCGCTTGGAGACACTAGAATGAGGGGCGATTCCTCGTACTTGGAACGCCACACACCTCATCTTTTATTTCAGTTAAAGCTTCGTAAGTAGTATAAACTCAGGGGAATCATGAACAGTTTTGTAAAAACAGTTAGAAGGGGGCACTCTTTTTTCCCTCAGGAAGGTTTTTAACAAGGCCACCCAAGAAATAAGATGTTCAAAATTGAAATTTTGAAGTATACAAAATTTTGTGTGCATATTGTTTTAAAGAAGTTTTTGAAAAAACCTTATCACCTAAAGTGATTCGAGGTAGAAGTAAACTGATTGCGCACGTTTTAAGTAAAAGTTTTTAAGACCTCATCGCCCTTAGGTGATTAGAGGCACAAGTGAAAAGTTTTTAAAGTCCTCATCGTCCTTAGGCGATCGGAGGCATCCAGCGAAGTTCAAAGTCCTCGATGTTCTCGTGCATCTTGAGGCAACAGAGGAAGACCTCCTTGCCTTTGAGCAAGTGCAGGCGAGAAAGAGGAAGTCCTCCTTGCCTTTGAGCAAGTGTAGGCAACAGAGGAAGACCTCCTTGCCTTTGAGCAAGTGCAGGTGAGAAAGAGGAAGTCCTCCTTGCCTTTGAGCAAGTGTAGGCAACAGAGGAAGACCTCCTTGCCTTTGAGCAAGTGTAGGCGAGAAAGAAGAAGACCTCCTTGCCTTTGAGCAAGTGCAGGCAAGAAAGAGGAAGTCCTCCTTGCCTTTGAGCAAGTGTAGGCAACAGAGGAAGTCCTCCTTGCCTTTGAGCAAGTGTAGGCAACAGAGGAAGACCTCCTTGCCTTTGAGCAAGTGCAGGCGAGATAGAGGAAGACCTCCTTGCCTTTGAGCAAGTGCAGGCGAGAAAGAGGAAGTCCTCCTTGCCTTTGAGCAAGTGTAGGCAACAGAGGAAGACCTCCTTGCCTTTGAGCAAGTGCAGGCGAGAAAGAAGAAGACCTCCTTGCCTTTGAGCAAGTGCAGGCGAGAAAGAAGAAGACCTCCTTGCCTTTGAGCAAGTGTAGGCAACAGAGGAAGACCTCCTTGCCTTTGAGCAAGTGCAGGCGAGACAGAGGAAGACCTCCTTGCCTTTGAGCAAGTGCAGGCGAGAAAGAGGAAGTCCTCCTTGCCTTTGAGCAAGTGTAGGCAACAGAGGAAGTCCTCCTTGCCTTCGAGCAAGTGCAGGCGAGAAAGAAGAAGTCCTCCTTGCCTTTGAGCAAGTGCAGGCGAGAAAGAAGAAGACCTTCTTGCCTTTGAGCAAGTGTAGGTGTAACATCCCGCCAAAATACTATTCATATTTATATAATGAAAATAAAGGTAAACAAATATTTTGAAGTGAACAAAATTATATATATGTAATGAAGTTTCTCCTCACAGGGAGTTTAATACATATTTGGTCAATTTTCCAAAAACGTAAACAAAATTACATTAAAATAGAAAGACAGACGATCTCCTAACAGCAAAAGGCGATCTCCTATCAGAGAACGACGATCTCCTATCAGAAAACAGAAGAAGGGTGATCGCCTAACAGAAATAGGAACAGGCGATCTCCTTCGGGCGACCACTCACTGAGGAGCTCTACTTCCTGCAACATCATCTGCTCCCGTGTAAATTAGACACGATCATCACAGGTTTAAGAAAAAGCCAAACACAACACCAAAATCACAGGGTAAGCTAGATATTTGAAAGAGAGTTTAGATATGAACTTTAAAATCAAGATAAAACAAATTCAAGATACCCACGTAAACCATCAACTAAACACATATTTCACAATTCCTCAAAGGTCGTTAAAATCACATAATTCATCAAGTGTCTATCAATTCAATGTTTCTCATTTCTCACGTCAGACTTCCACTGACTCATCACACAAGACACTTGACACTACTTCCGCAAGACTCGTGCGTTGAACTTAGCATACAGAGACCTGCACCTGTCATACTACATCACCCACACAGGGTCGCTGTGAAACTCACACAGCCATGCGCATAAATGAATCTCAATATCTTCACTCTCCTAGTATGACAGGGTTAATTCATATAACAGGCCGAGCTCGTTCTTTTTCACACGACTCACCCATTCATATGAACCTCCTTCGACTCTCACCAACTGAATAACTTCCTCTATGTGATTCCATTATCTCAGCAGAGTCAGGATCGCCTCATTCACAGGATACTCACAGATCAATACACCCTCATAACCAAATCTCAACACGGTATTTCCTTTCCTGAAAATACTATGTCTTGATCCCACATTCACAACATTCAACACATCATATAACACTTAAATGAACGATTCAGTCACAGCAACATTCATTCCACGGTTCAGATTTTTGAATATCACATGTATTTCACATTTAAATCTCAAACAGTTTCAAATAGCACTAAAACAGGGGAGTTCGAAAAACAACGCCAAACCGGCGAACTCATTCAAAAGCAGGGGATTTCGAAAACCAAGTTAAAACCGGCGACCACGTCACCCCACACATAAGAACAGAGCATTGTGAAAAGAAATATGAAAACTGGCGACCACGTCGCCCTCCCTTCAGAACTTACTCGCCTAACGTTTTTATAAATGTAGAGTACTAGCTTCCCTTACCTGGACTAGCGCAAAACTCCAAGAGCTCCGAAACCCAACGAAGCTTAAAGATGCTTTCACTCTGTTTTAGTGTCTAGTTTGTAGAACTTGCAGAGAACCTCCCAGGTGCTCCAAGGGCAGTCGTCGCTCGTCGTACTGGTGCTTGAGGTTGCCTGAATCGCAGCGCGAAGGAGAGAAAAGAGAGGGATGAAGATGCACTCACTCTTTCACTCTTGAGTCACTGCAACGTTCTTTGCCTCCCCGCAGTGGGTTTTTGAATCCAAGCCTACTTGTCCATGCATGCTGCTGCCACCACCCCCTCTGCAGGAAAGCCAGAGTGTACGTTTCACTGAACAGTACGGCCACGGTTGTCTCTTACGCATGCCAACCACTTCCCTGAACAGTACGACCGCGAGTGTCTCTTACGCATGCCAACTTTCTGATGTCACTATTCTGAACCACCCTTTTTGTCTACGTGGCGCGCGTGCAGGACGTTTCATGCTGGGAGTCTGGGTCCCACTTTATCTGTGTGAAACTCGACATCGCGCGATAATCTTCCACCGATGACCGCTCGCGCGATGACTATCCACTGATGTCTTATCTTGGAGGACGACCGATGTCTCTCTCTGGGAGACGACCGATGTCTATCCCTGGCGACGCCCGCATGCCTCTCGCGCCCTGGTGATGCCTGCATGCCCCTCGCGCCCTGGCGATGTCCACATGCCTCGCGCCCTGGCGATGTCCGCATGCCTCGCGCCCTGGCGATCATGTGTAGTAGGCGACAGGCGATCTTATAGTCTTCTAAACTACACTTTCCTTCCTTTTTATTTTAAATAAAAACATACTTAGAATTCATTTAAAATATATTCCTTTTTTATTCCAATTTAATTTTACAGGTCCTTACAGTAGGCAACAGAGGAAGACCTCCTTGCCTTTGAGCAAGTGCAGGCGAAACAGAGGAAGACCTCCTTGCCTTTGAGCAAGTGCAGGCGAGAAAGAGGAAGTCCTCCTTGCCTTTGAGCAAGTGTAGGCAACAGAGGAAGTCCTCCTTGCCTTCGAGCAAGTGCAGGCGAGAAAGAAGAAGTCCTCCTTGCCTTTGAGCAAGTGCAGGCGAGAAAGAAGAAAACCTCCTTGCCTTTGAGCAAGTGCAGGCAAGAAAGGAGAAGTCCTCCTTGCCTGTGAGCAAGTGTAGGCGACAGAGGAAGTCCTCCTTGCCTTCGAGCAGGTGCAGGCAAGAAGGGTTCGTATAAAGGAACGATAGGTGAAAAAGCGAATAGAAGGTTGCAAAAGGTGATCCCACGAAGGACGCCTTATTTGGGTAAAGAAGGCAACATCGCCCAAAATTAATTCGGCGAGTACCAGATCAGAGGAATTTCTGGCGATGATGCAGGACACTTGGCATGTCAGTTAAACACACAAAGAAACAAGGCTAAGTGAAGAGAATGAAAGATAACCTATATGCTTGTCTAGCTGGTCTTCGAGAAACTCAAAGCTAATGATAGACACTGTGGGAAGGGAGATGTTGGAGGCAGCTACGCTTTTCCAGAAAAGGCAGAGGTCTCTGTCCAGTGCTCCCATGTTGTCAGGGCTCCTTGCCCTCCTGAAGCTATCCTTGGAGCCTTTATTTCCCTTGCCCACCCAGTACAAGGGAAAGACATCCACTGAAGAGGTCCTCCTCAGCTTATCAGCCAAGGTCGACTCAGGAGGAATCTCCCATCACCAGAGTATAAACAAGAGGTATTCTGGAGCTTATCAGTCGAGAAGGGGGACTTCAAAGATTAATGGTCAAGGAAACCAGCATGAGTCAAGAAGTAAAAGTTAACACCACATCAAGTTAGCTCAGGAAAGGTTTCTGCTGTGGATTGAAGGGTGAGATGCACACATCAGTTAGCATGGTCACCAAGCACAACCCACACAATGTGAAAGTTGAGCTGTAAAGGAGAAAGAGTGATTCGAGTTGTAAAGACAAGATTTATAATTCATTCATTACAAGCAGATAATGGTCGTCGAAGGAAAGGGGCAGAAGTAAGAACATTTATGTAGTGGCAAGACCTCGGCCGTCGGCCAAGAGGTGAGAGCCCGTCAGCCCGGTAGGGCCAATAGCGATCAGGCGAGTTGTAAGGCTCTTCGTTGAGACAAGTCACAACTCGAGCCTGGGGGGCTTGTGTAGCGGCCAGACCTCGATCGTCGGCCAAGAGGTGAGAGCCCGTCAGCCCGGTAGGGCCAATAGCGATCAGGCGAGTTGTAAGGCTCTTCGTTGAGACAAGTCACAACTCGAGCCCGGGGGGCTTGTGTAGTGGCCAGACCTCGGTCGTCGAGAACAGATAGTAAAGGGTGATCGGTGTGCCTCCTTAGAGAGGGGTGATCAGCCATCAGTGTGTTGCCTCAGAGAAGGGTTATCAATCATCAGTGTGTTCCCTCGGAGAAGGGTGATCAGTCATCGGTGTGTTCCCTCGGAGAAGGTGATCGGTGTGTACTGACCAAGTAGTCAGGTGTGATGACGTAATTGTGAGGTAATCCTGTGGGCATGCTGGAGGAGGACACGTGGATCAAGAAGAGTAAGAGAAAGGAAAGTGTAGCTTAGAAGTCGATGAGATTGTCGTTTGTTGAAGAAGGCGGCGGTCTCCGATTTCTCTCGTTTGTAATCAGTAATTGCCTAGATTGCACATGATCGCCGTGTGTGAAGATTAGGAGATCAGGTGGTCAACAAGTCGCCGAAAGGAGCACATCGCCGAGTATTTGAGAAGACTTGGTAAGCACTTATTATATGGTCTAAATACAGAAGATAAGTGGCATGTCTGCCGCCAAAGTAGAGAAGATAAGTGGCATATCTGCCACCATGTGTAGTGTGAGCCGTGATACCCAGTGTTAACCAGCTCGCCATGTTAAGGTTGTGCCCAGAGTAGCCTGTGCACTAAGCTACTCCCTGTGTGGATAACTTAGTCGCAGGAGCAAAGTGAAGGTAACGTTTCAGCTGCAGGTACTCCAGATGGTGACACGTGTATGACCAGATGTTATCCACATGTCAAGAGGAATAACCGTCAGGAGAGAGAAAGACTCAGGTATATATATAGAATTGTTAACGGAATTCGGGGGAGGATTGATTTTGGTGGTGATTCACTTGTACACGGTTCTGAGTTTTCTTTGAAATTCTTTGTTGATTCAATCACTGACTTGAGCGTCGGAGCGCAACCAGCCGCAGAGGCGCCATACTGTTCTTTCAGGTTTCTTGGAGGATTATTAGGTGAAGGTTATCGGTGTACTTGGCGTGAAGCTGGAGAGGACGAGGTTCAAGAAGGAGAAGTTCCAACGCTTTAGTCAAGATGCTGGATCAGGTTCCCAGAAATAAAGCATCTCAACATTTGACCCAAAGTTCTATTAAGTTTGACCATCAGTTTAGGGGTGGCAAGTAGTAGAAAACAAGAGTTTTGTGCCAAGTTTGCCCCATAAGGTCCTCCAAAAGTGGCTTAAGAACTTAGAGTCTCTATCAGAAACAATGCTTCTAGGAATGCCATGTAATCTAACAACTTCCTTAAAGAAGAGATTTGCAATATAACAAGCATCATCAACTTTGTGGCGTGGTATAAAATGAGCCATTTTAGAAAATCTATCCACAACCACAAAGATGGAATCCATTCCTTTTGATGTCTTTGGAAGACCTAAAATAAAATCCATGGAAATATCTACCCAAGGCATTGTAGGAATTGGAAGAGGGGTATACAAGCCATGGGGTTGCAATTTAGACTTAGCCTTTCTACATGCTATACATTTATCACAAAAGCTATGTACGGATTTTCTCATGTGTGGCCAAAAGAAATGCTCATGCAATGTATCTAATGTTTTGGCTACCCCAAAATGCCCCATTAAGCCACCTTCATGTGCTTCTCTAACAAGAGATTGTCTAATAGAACCATGTGGAACACAAAGTCGTTTCCCTTTAAAAAGGAATCCATCTTGGATAAAAAAAATCTTTGTGTCCACCTTTAGAACACTCTTGATAGATGATAGAAAAATCAAGGTCATCATGATAAAGTTCCTTTATGTGATCAAAACCAAGAAATTGAACATCTAAAAGATTTAACAAAGTATATCTCCTTGAAAGTGTATCGGGAACCACATTTATTTTACCTTGTTTGTGTTTGATCACATAAGGAAATTTTTCAATGAATTCCACCCATTTAGCATGCCTCTTATTAAGCTTGCTTTGGCCTTTCAAATATTTGAGAGATTCATGATCACTATGTATCACAAATTCTTTAGGAAAAAGATAGTGTTGCCAATTGTGCAAATCTCTAACAAGTGCATATAACTCTTTATCATAAGTAGAATAGTTGAGATGACTTCCTTTTAATTTCTCACAAAAATAAGCTATGGGGTGGCCCTCTTGAAGGAGAACAGCCCCAATGCCTATATTAGAAGCATCACATTCAATCTCAAATGTTTTAGCTAAGTTAGGAAGGGATAAGATGGGAGCTTTAGTCAATTTTTCCTTCAAAGTTTCAAAAGCTTTTTGCTGCTCTTCTCCCCACTTAAAAACCACATCCTTCTTTACTATAGCATTGAGTGATGCAGCAATTGTACTAAAGTCTATCACAAACCTTCTATAGAAAGAAGCAAGGCCATGAAAGCTTCGTACTTCATTTACATTGGTGGGAGTAGGCCAATGTTGAATTGCTACAACCTTTGATTGGTCTATATGCACCCCTTTATAACTTACCACAAACCCTAGGAATTCTATATGATCAAGCCCAAACATACATTTAGCAAGGTTAGCATACAAATGTTCCTTCCTAAGGGTTTCATGAACTTCCCTAACATGCAACTCGTGTTGTTCCAAAGACAAGCTATATATGAGGATATCATCAAAATAAACTACAACAAACTTGCCAATGAATGCTATTAAAACATGATGCATGAGTCGCATGAAGGTACTAGGAGCATTAGTCAAACCAAATTTAGTCTTAAAAGTGGTTTTCCATTCATCTTCTTGTTTTATCCGAATCTAATTATACCCACTTTTGAGATCAATTTTGGTAAATATTTTAGACTCATACAATTCATCCAACAAGTCATCTAGCATAGGAATGGGATGCCAATATTTGATGGTAATGTTGTTTATGGCCCTACAATTCGTACACATCCTCCATGACCCATCCTTTTTAGAGACAAGTATCATAGGCATAGCACATGGGCTCATACTATCTTGCACCCACCCTTAAGCAAGTAATTCCTCTAATTGTTGTTGGATTTCTTTTATTTCGGTTGGGTTGGTCCTATAAGCTGGACGATTTGGTAAGGAAGCCCCAGGTATAAAATCAATTTGATGATCAATGCCTCTTAGAGGTGGTAAGCCTTTAGGAGGGTCTTGAAACACATCTTGAAATTCCTTAACCAAATTATCCAAACATGTTGGACTAACCTTAGCCGTATCATTTACAAGAGACCTAGGCATAGCTAAAAAAATAGGCTTTTGAGAAACTATTACCTTGTTAACCTCTTGGCTAGAAATAAGAAGGCTTTGCTTTGAAACTTTTTTTTCATTTTCATGCTCTCTATTTTTCTTCATTGTAACTTGGTCCTCATGGACTTCTTTTAGAGAGAGAGACTTTAATATGACCTTGTGTCCATGGAAGTCAAAAGAAAGTTTGTTGGTAAAGCCATCATAAAAAACTTTTCTATCATATTGCCATGGCCTACCCAAAAGAACATGTGTTGCTTCCATTGGTACAACATCACACAAGACCTCATCTTTATATTTACCAATAGAAAATGCAATGAGAACTTGTTTGTTAACAATGATTTCTCCTACTTAACCTAACCATTGCAATTTATAGGGTTTTGCTTGAGAGATAGTAGACAATCCAAGCTTATCTACCACTCTTGTGCTAGCCACATTAGCACAACTACCTCCATCCACAATTAAAGAACATAACTTGTTATTAATGAGACACCTTGTATGGAAAATGTTTTCTCTTTGGGTTTCATCAAAAGGGTTTAAAACTTGTCCAAGCATGCGTCTCACTACTAACAAGTCACCTTCAAGTGGACTCTCACTCTCATACTCACTATGTGATTTAGGCGGTGTAGAATGTCTAGAAGAAGCCGAATCATGCTCACTAACTACAATGCCATCGTGTATCATGATATTATGTTTGGAAGGGCAATTAGAAGCTATGTGACCATATCCTAAACATTTAAAGCATTTATTACTAGACAATTTGGTTGGAGATTTATTATTAGAAGTGGAAGGCTTTGAATCCTTAGATTTGAAAGATGAATCTTTAGAAGGAAACTTTGAAAAAGATTTGTTTTTATTTTTGATCTAGCATCTTGACCAAAGCGCCAGAGCTTGTCCTTCTAGAACCTCGTCCTCACCAGCTTCACGCCAAGCACACCAATGACCTCCATCTGAAAATCCTCCAAGAAACCTGAAAGAACAGTATGGCGCCTCTGCGGCCAGTTGCGCTCCGACGCTCAAGTCAGTGATTGAATCAACAAAGAATCTTAAAGAAACTCAGAACCGTGTACTAGTGAATCACACCAAAAAATGAATCCTCCCCATAATTCCGTTAAGAATTTCGTATATATACCTGAGTCTTTCTCTCTCCTGACGGTTATTCCTCTTGACACGTGGATAACATCTGGTCATACACGTGTCACCATCTGGAGTACCTGCAGCTGAAACGTTACTTCCACTTTGCTCCTGCGACTAAGTTATCCACACAGGGAGTAGCTTAGTGCACAGGCTACCCTGGGCGCAACCTTAACATGATGAACTGATTAACACTGGGTATCACGACTCACACTACATGTAAGGACCTGTAAAATTGAATTGGAATGAAAGTGGTATATTTAAATAATTCCAGAAGATGTTATTATTTAAAATACAAAGAGCTGGTAAATGAAGTTTCGTAGTAGTCGGACCTCGGACGTCGCCCAAGATCTGGGGTCAGCTGGTAGAGGTCGGTCGGATGATGTGTGGATCAAGAAGAGTAAAGGAAGAAAAGTTAAGTTTAGAAGGCTATGGGATCGCCGGTCGCCTGCTAAACATGAGCGCCAGGTGGACGTCGCCAGGGCGCGAGCCATGCAGGCATCGTGCGGGCGCGAGAGCCATGCAGGCATCGCGCGGGCGCGAGGCATGCGGGCATTGCCAGGGCGCGAGGCATGCGGGCATTGCCAGGGCGCGAGGCATGTGGACGTGGCCAAGGCGCGAGAGGCATGCGGGCATTGCCAGGGCGCGAGGCATGTGGACGTGGCCAAGGCGCGAGAGGCATGCGGGCATCGCCATGGCGCGATGCATGTGGACGTAGCCAGGGCGCGAGAGTTATGAGGGCGTCGCCAGGGAAGACATCGGTCGTCTTCCAGGGCGAAGGAGACATCGGTCGTTCGCCAGGACGAGTCAGTAGTGGAAGGTTATCGCGCGATGTCGAGTTGCACACAGAGAAGGTAAGACCCAGACTCCCAGCATGAAGCGTAGTGCACGCACGCCACGTAGACAAAAAGGGTGGTTCAGAGTGGTGACATCAGAATGTTGGCATGCGCAGGAGACACTCGCGGTCGTACTGTTCAGAGCAGTGACTGGCATGCACAAGCGACAACAGAAGTCGTACTGTTCAGAGCAGTGGTTGGCATGCACAAGCGACAACAGTGGTCGTACTGTTCCGGGCAGTGGTTCTCAGACTTCTCTGCAGAGTGGGTGGTGGCAGCAGCAGCATGCGTGGACAGGTAAGTTGAGATTCAAAAGCCACTGCGTGAAGGCAAAGAGCATTACAGACTCAAGAGTGTGAGGGTGAGTGCAAACTCCCTCCCCCCTTCTCCTCTCCTTTGCGCTGTAACTCAGGCAACCTCCAGCACCTGTGCGACGAGCGACGACAGCCCTTATAGCACCTGGGAGTTTCTCTGCAAGTTCTACCAACCAGGCACTGAAAACAGAGCTAAGGCATCCTTCAGGCTCGGTGGGTTTTGAGCTCGCGGTATTTTTTACGCAAGTCCAGGTAAGGGAAGCTAGCCTTCATTTTCAATACAAGCCATAGATTAGCTGTTTCTGAAGTGTGGTCGCCAGTTTCATGTTTCTTTTCGCAATGCTCTGATCTATGTGGTTGGGCGACGTGGTCGCCGGTTTTAAACCCCTTTTCATGATGTTCTGTTTCTATGTGGTTGGGCGACGTAGTCGCCGGTTTTAAATGCAGACTTCGAAATACCCCGTTTTGAACTAGATCGCCGGTTTTGGCGCTGTTTTACGAACTCCCCTGTTTTTGGTGTTGTTTTGAAACTGTTTGAGATGTAAATGTGATATTCGAAAATAAGAACCTTGGAGTGAGTTTTGCTGTGATTGAAATCATTCTTTAAGTGTTGTATGACATGTTGGATGTGGTGAATGTGGGATCGAGGCATAGTATTTTCAGGAAAGAAAATACCGTGTAAGATCGTGTAGGATGTGCATTGATCGGTGATGTCTATAATGAGATTATCCTGACTCTCCTGAGATAATGGATTCATATAGATGAGGTTATTTAGGCGTTGAGAGTCGAAGGAGGTTCATATGTATGGGTGAGTCGTGTGAAACAGAACGAGCTCGGCCTGTCATATGGATTAACCCTGTCATACTGTGAGAATGGTGAACTTGAGATCGAGAATGTGTTGATGCGCATAGCTGTGGAAACATTGCAACAGCTTGTATGACAGGTGCAGAATCTCTGAGTCTAGTCAATGCACGAGTCTTCCGGAAGTAGGTCAAGTGTCTTGTGTGCTGGGTCAGTGGTGGTCTGACATGTGAAATGAGGAACTTGAAATTTATAGACACTTGATGCAGTTTTGTGAAAATGAATGACTCTTGTGAATATTGTGAAATGTTGTGATTTCTGGGCGATCAGGTGAAGGGTATTGAGAAAATCTATAGCTTTACGTGAATATCTTGAAAATTGCTTACCCTGATTTTAATGTTCTTATTTAAACTCTCTTTAAAATATCTAGCTTACCCTGCGTGTTTTGCTCGTTGGCTGTTTTTCTCTTTAAACTGTGATGATCGTGTATAACTTACACGGGAGCAGATGATTTTTCCAGGAAGTAGAGTTCCTTAGGGAGTGGTCGCCGGAAGGAGATCGCCTGATTTCTGTTCTGGCAGCAGATCGGCTGTTTTGGGTCTTCCGATAGGAGATCGGCCTCGTCCGATAGGAGATCGGTCTCTTCCGATAGGAGATCGCCTGCTTTGTTTTTTTTTACTGTATTTTGTTTATGTTTCTGGAAAATTTGACCCAATTTGTATTAAACTCCCTGTGAGGAGAAACTACATTTCATATATATAATATTTTGTTCACTTCAATCTATTTGTTACCTTTATTTTCATTATATGAACATGTATGGTATTTTGGCGGGATGTTACATTAATGGTATCAGAGCAGTTCGTCCTTAGGATGACCTGAGGGCTGTGGATCCATTGTGTTTCTTCTGCTCATGAAATTTATTTGAGTTTAAAATAACAACTATAGTGAAAGGTTTTCAAACGTTTTTGTATTGAAATTTTGGGCGTGCTTTGGTGAATATATGTTCTAACTGAAAATCTTAGTATTAAGAATGAGAAGGTCTTGATAAAGTAGTGAGGGTGCACACTCATAACTGGATCGAGATGAGTCTCAATCTTAATTCCAAAGGTTTGATGTTTAGCATATATTGAATTCTGGTGTGAGCTATTTCATTTTCTTGAGTGTCTTTGTAATGATTAAAAATGGTTGATTGGATTGATGACTGCATACCAGTAGTTGTTCTGGTATTATGCTTGATGTTATAAGCATTATGATTCTGTTGATGAGCTCAAATTCTTAATGACTTTGAGATGCTGACCTTTGTAAGGTCTAGATGTTACTTCCTGAATGAATTGATTTTTAATCGATCTCATTCTTGTAGTTGTAGGGAATATAGAAACCCATAGTTTCAAAATCTGAAAACGAGGAAAGATGGCGCGTAAACCTCCTACCCCTCCCCGACCTTCTTCAGAGATGGGTCAGATCGCCAGGGCCATGGAGATGATGGCAACTGCCATCCAACAGCAGAATACGGTAATGGCCCAGATTCATCAGGCTGTAATGAATCATTTGGAAACTGCTGGATCGGCTGCAACAACTTCCCATGTCAATCAGCCTCGGGAGCAGGTGAGGATGACCGAGTTCATGAGGCACAACCCAACCCAGTTCCGTGGGAACGTTTCTCAGAACCAACCAGATCAGTGGATCAGGGAGTTCCATGCCTTAGTGGAGAAGGCAAAGAGGGTGGAGACCCTGGAGAGGGATGGTTCCAGAGTAATCAGATCACAACCAGGGGGTCCCTCCAGTGGGAAGGCCAAGGTGCAGCACCCACAAAGCAAGCCTTATTCGAGACCCCCACAGCATAGGGCAGAAGCAGCACCGCCCCAGTTTCAGCAGCAACAACCCTGGAAACTTAAATGTTTCCACTGTGGTGGACCACACAGCCAATGTGTGCCCCAAGAGAGATTCAGAGAGAAGATGTTTTGCCTGTCAAAAGACGGGACACGTTGCTAGAGATTGTCCTACCCAGAATAGGATGACTCAACCCAGTGGATCCCAACAGTTGAGGAATGGAGGCAGTCGACCTCAGGCAGCAGGGAGAGTGTTTGCCATGCCTGGAGCGGAGGCATCTCAGTCAGGTAACTTAGTACAGAGTGTTGCTTTATAGCCGGTAGATACGTTAGAGTTTTGTTTGATTCCGGAGCGACACACTCTTTTGTGTCAAGCTTGTGTGTAGCCGAGTTGGGCCTTCTAGTGAAGGAGTTGCCTTTCGAACTGTTGGTCTCTACACCTGCGTCAGGACAGGTGTTGACCTCTACAGTTTGCCCTGAATGTCCAGTGATGGTAGAGGGACGCAGATTCAAAGTAAACTTGATCTGCCTACCTCTTCAGGATCTGGATGTTATCCTGGGAATGGATTGGCTAGCTGCCAATCACGTTCTCGTAGTCTGCGGTAATCAGAAGTTAGCATTTCCAGATCTCCAAAAGCCAGATGGCGAGGAGCTTCGTGATGCTAGCTCGGTTAGAAGTGAATAATGAAGAGGACGTAAGCAAGATACCTTGGTGAAAGATTTCATGGATGTATTTCCAGAAGAGATACCTGAATTACCCCCTAAGAGAGAGGTGGAACTCTCTATTGTTTTGGGTGCCTGGAGCTGGACCGGTGGCAATGGCTCCAGCTGAGTTGATGGAATTAAAGAAGGAAGTGTAATTTAGATTTAGTGTACCAAAGTTTAGTTTCAGCTACATATAAGTTATGGAGAGTATATAAGCAGAATGTTGAGGGTTTAAAGACTTAAGCATGTGTATCCATAGGAAGTACCGGGGTTAAGTTCCAACAAAATGAAAGAATGAATTTTCTTTATTTGAAGCTTGGGAGATGTTTATGTCGATGAAACAACATGAGATGACTCTAGCTTAACCACAAGCTTAAAAGGAAAGAGGAGATATTGTATTTATGTCTAAAGTTCAATTAGACAGAGAAATTTGCTGAAAAATACCAAGTAGAGAAGTTACTGGGAGAAGAGAGAAAGCTTCACGCAGAATGGATGCTGTTTTGTGGATCGTGAATTGGAAGATGAGTATGGAAATGGTGGAGGAGGAGTGATGAGAAAGGGAAATGGAAAGATATTCTTGTATCCAAATATGACTCGGAACTTGGGAGAAGCCGAGCTCATTCGAAATATAAATCGTGGTGGTGGAGAGACGTACGTAGGATGTGCGAGGAGGGTGAAGATGATGGTTAGTTCCAAAAAGTCATTGTTTGGAAAGTTGGAGGCGGAAGGGATGTGAGATTTCAGGAGGATGCGTGGGCCACTAACTTTAACTTTAAAGCAACGTGGCTGGTCTATGTGCTTCAAGTGGATAAGTGTTCTACTTGTTCGACATAAGGATTTGAGGTCCCACCTTGAGAACTTTTATCTTATACGTATGTCATCCAAGTAGGATCAGGTGTGGAAGGGAATGTGGGTGGCAATAGTATGTGGTATCTTGGAGAAGAGGAATAGAGTTGTCCTTAAGCAAGAAATTCTGGATGCAGAGGAAATTTTCCAATCGGCTCCACTACTTACATGGTTGTGGTTAAGATATATAGTGCGTTCGTTCTTGTATGCCTTTTCAGATAGGCACCTGAACCCAAATCAATGCATCCAATGTATACATTGAACAAGGAGGAAATGATGGGAACAGGGAGCCGAGTTGGCAAAAGAAGTCATAATGATGATTTAGAAAGTAACAGCAACAAGAACTTTGTTTTTTTATAAGGTGTTCCTTTAGGGAGCGTGAGAATTACATCAGCAGTTGGGAAGTCGACGGATGGTTTTGATCAAGATGCGGAAGTTTATTCCTAGAAGGAGATTTCGGATCCTAGTTTGAATTGGCTGGGGGACACGAGCAGTAGTCAGCTGTCCTCTTTCCTTCCGATGAAGGGATCTTGCTCACTTTTTCTCTACAGGGGGCTAGTCCTGGTTCTATTAAGGGCTTAGTTCTGGACTTGCTCGACCAAGTCTTCAGGGTCGGAAGTAGAGTGTGAGTACTGGAGTTGACGCTCAATGGAGCAGCATACTCCATATGCAGGGATGGAGAATGGAATTTAATGAAGTATTGGAGTAGTAAGAGTTGGTTCAACCGACAACCAAGAAGGGGAAACTGATGCAAGGCAGAATGAAAGCTTCTCAAGGTCGACAGATGTCCTATGCAGATCAGAGGAGAAGACCTTTGGAGTTGCTGTTGGAGATCATGCATTTATGAAAGTGACACCGACCAAGGGTGTAGGACGAGCTATCAGATCTTAAGGAGAATCGGTCTAGTGGCTTATGAGATCGCCCTACCTCCCCATTTAGCGAATCTGCACAATGTCTTTCACGTGTCACAACCTTAGTCACGTGTTAGAAGTAGACGATGTGCAGATCAGGGATGACTTGTTGTTGGGAGCGAAACCAGTCAGGATTGACGTTCAGCAGAGTAGGCAGCTCAGAGGCAAGACCATCAATATGGTGAAAGTGGTGTGGGATGAGAGATCGGGTGATACAACTTGGGAATTAGAAGGAACCATGAGAGAAGCCTATCCCTACCTCTTTTCCTTGTGATTCAATTTTCGAGGACGAAAATTTTTCTTGTTGGGGAGAATGTAAGGACCTGTAAAATTGAATTGGAATGAAAGTGGTATATTTAAATAATTCCAAAAGATGTTATTATTTAAAATACAAAGAGCTGGTAAATGAAGTTTCGTAGTAGTCGGACCTCGGACGTCGCCCAAGATCTGGGGTCAGCTGGTAGAGGTCGGTCGGATGATGTGTGGATCAAGAAGAGTAAAGGAAGAAAAGTTAAGTTTAGAAGGCTATGGGATCGCCGGTCGCCTGCTAAACATGAGCGCCAGGTGGACGTCGCCAGGGCGCGAGCCATGCAGGCATCGTGCGGGCGCGAGAGCCATGCAGGCATCGTGCGGGCGCGAGAGCCATGCAGGCATCGTGCGGGCGCGAGAGCCATGCAGGCATCGCGCGGGCGCGAGGCATGCGGGCATTGTAACATCCCGCCAAAATACTATACAAATGTATATAATGAAAATAAAGGTAACAAATAGATTCTATGAACAAAATATTATATATATGAAATGTAGTTTCTCCTCACAGGGAGTTTAATACAAATTCGGTCAAATTTTTCCAGAAACATAAACAAAATACAGTAAAAAAAATGAAGCAGGCGATCTCCTATCGGAAGAGACCGATCTCCTATCGAACGAGGCCGATCTCCCATCGGAGGACCCAAAAACAGCCGATCTGCTTCCGGCGACCACTCACTAAGGAGCTCTACTTCCTGGAAGATCATCTGCTCCCGTGTAAGTTATACACGATCATCACAGTTTTAAGAGAACAGCCACAGAACCAAAACACGCAGGGTAAGCTAGATATTTTAAAGAGAGTTTAAATAAGAACATTAAAATCAGAGTAAGCAATTTTCAAGATATTCACGTAAAGCTATAGATTTTCTCAATACCCTTCACCTGATCGCCCAGAAATCACACATTTCACAATATTCACAAGAGTCATTCATTTTCACAAAACTGCATCAAGTGTCTATAAATTCCAAGTTCCTCATTTCACATGTCAGACCACCACTGACCCAGCACACAAGACACTTGACCTACTTCCGGAAGACTCGTGCATTGACTAGACTCAGAGATTCTGCACCTGTCATACAAGCTGTTGTAATGTTTCCACAGCTATGCGCATCAACACATTCTCGATCTCAAGTTCACCATTCTCACAGTATGACAGGGTTAATCCATATGACAGGCCGAGCTCGTTCTGTTTCACACGACTCACCCATACATATGAACCTCCTTCGACTCTCAACGCCTGAATAACCTCATCTATATGAATCCATTATCTCAGGAGAGTCAGGATAATCCCATTATAGACATCACCGATCAATGCACATCCTACACGATCTTACACGATATTTTCTTTCCTGAAAATACTATGCCTCGATCCACATTCACCACATCCAACACATCACATAACACTTAAAGGAATGATTTCAATCACAGCAAAACTCAATCCAAGGTTCTTATTTTCGAATATCTCATTTAAATCTCAACAGTTTCAAAGCAACACCAAAAACAGAGAGTTTCGCAAACAACGCCAAAACCGGCGACCTGGTTCAAAAACAGGGTATTTCGAAGTCTGCATTTAAAACCGGCGACCACGTCGCCCAACACATAGCACAGAGCATTTTACAAGGATGAAAACGAAAACCGGCGACCACGTCGCCCTCACTTTAGAAAATAGCTAAACTATGGCTTGTATTGAAAATGAAGTCTAGCTTCCCTTACCTGGACTTGCGCAAACACCTAGAGTTCTGAAACCCAACAAAGCTTGAAGAACGCCTTGGCTCTGTTTTTGCGTCTGGTTGAAGGACTTGCAGAGGACTGCCCAGGTGCTCTAATGGTGGCTGTCGCTCGTCGTACTCTCGTGTGAAGGTGCTAGAATCGCAGCGCGAAGGAGGCAACTGGAGGAGAAGGGAGGTAACTCACTCTTTCTCTCTTTGAAGGCTGCAACGTTTCTTTCTCTCAGCAGTGGGTTTTCTGCATCTTAAACCAACTTATCCACCGAAAGCAGCTGCCACCACCCACTCTGCAGAGATGTCTGAGAACCACTGCTCTGAACAGTACTGCCACTGTTGTCGCTTGTGCATGCCAGCCACTGCTCCGAACAGTACGACCGCGAGTGTCTCCTGCGCATGCCAACATTCTGATGTCACCACTCTGAATCATCCTTTTTGTCTACGTGGCGCGCGTGCAGGACGTTTCATGCTGAGAGTCTGGGTCCCACTTTATCTGTGTGAGGCTCGCCATCGCGACAACTTTCCAATGCTGACTCATCCTGGCGAACGACCGATGTCTCCTTCGCCCTAGAAGACGACCGATGTCTTCCTCTGGGAGACGACCGATGTCTTCCCTGGCGACGCCCTCATAACTCTCGCGCCTTGGCCACGTCCACATGCCTCGCGCCCTGGCAATGCCCACATGCCTCGCGCCCGCGCGATGCCTGCATGCCTCTCGCACCCGCGCGATGCCTGCATGCCTCTCGCGCCCGCGCGATGCCTGCATGCCTCTCGCGCCCGCGCGATGCCTGCTTGCCTCTCGCGTCCTGGCGACGTCCACCTGGCGCTCATGTGTAGCAGGCGACCGGCGATCTCATAGCCTTCTAAACTTAACTTTTTCCTCCCTTTCTATTCTAAATAAAACATACATAGAATTCTTTTAAAATATAACCCTTTTTATTCCAATTCAATTTTACAGGTCCTTACATTCTCCCCAACAAGAAAAATTTTCGTCCTCGAAAATTGAATTACAAGGAAAAGAGGTATGGATAGGCTTCTCTCATGGGTTCTTCTAACTCCCAAGTTGAATCACCCGATCGTTCATCCCACACTACTTTTACCATGTTGATGGTCTTGCCTCTGAGCTGTTTACTTTGACGATCTTCAATCCTGACTGGTTTCGCTTCAAAGGACAAGTCATCCCTGATCTGCACGTTGTCCACTTCCAGCACATGACTAGGGTCTGCCATGTACTTCCTCAGCTGTGAAACGTGAAAGACATTGTGCAGATTCGCTAAATGGGGAGGCAGGGCGATCTCATAAGCTACTGGGCCAATCCTCCTTAAGATCTGATATGGTCCCACGAACTTAGGGGACAACTTCCTTGGCCTGATCGCTCTTCCTACACCCTTGGTTGGTGTCACTTTCATGAACACGTGGTCTCCAGCAGTAAACTCCAAAGGCTTTCTCCTCTGATCTGCATAGGACTTCTGCCTACTCTGAGAAGCTTTCATTCTGCTTTGTATCTGTTTCACCTTCTCGGTCGTCCGCTGAATCAACTCTGGCCCAACCAAGACTGCCTCGCCCTCCTGGTACCAACATAAGGGAGTCCTACATTTCCTCCCATACAGGGCTTCATATGGTGCTATCCCTATGCTGGCGTGATAACTGTTATTATATGTAAACTCCACCAGTGGCAACACCTCGTCCCAATTCCCCAATTGATCCAAGACACACGTCCTCAGCAGGTCTTCCAAGGACTGGATCGTTCTCTCTGACTGACCATCTGTTTGGGGATGATATGCAGAGCTCATCCTCAACTTAGTTCCCAAGCATTCTTGCAAGGTCTGCCAAAACCGTGAAGTGAACCTGGGATCCCTATCTGAAACAATGCTGGAAGGCACTCCATGCAGCCTCACTATTTCCTGGATGTACAACTGTGCCAACTTGGCCATGGGCATCCTCATATTCACTGGGAGAAAATGAGCACTCTTCGTCAGCCGATCAGTGATGACCCAGATTGCATCATGGCCCTTGACCGATCTGGGTAAATGGGTGACAAAATCCATGGCAATGCTGTCCCATTTCCACTCAGGGATATCCAATGGTTGTAATAACCCACCAGGCCTTTGATGTTCTACCTTTGCCTTCTGACACGTCAAACAGGTAGCAACATACTGGGCGATGTCTCTCTTCATGCCTGACCAGCAAAATGACTCCTTCAAGTCATGGTACATCTTGGTCATGCCTGGATGGAGGTTAAGGCGACTCTTATGACCTTCATCTAGGATCATCTTCTTCAATTCTCCATCTGCAGGGATGCAAATCCTACCATTAAATCTCAAGATCCCATCATCGCCCATCACAAAGTCTCTAGCCTGGTCGGTCCCTAGTGACTCCACAGTACGCTTCAGACTAGGGTCCTCTAACTGCTTATCCCTTAACATCCCAAGGAAATCATTAGTTATAGTCAGCTTACTACAACTAATGTGATTCACGTGGAACTCTACCCCAAGGTTTAAATCTCTGAATTGCTCGATCAGTTTCTGCTCTTCCATCATCATGGTGGCTACTTGTACTGATTTTCTACTCAAGGCATCTGCCACTACATTGGCCTTCCCTGGATGATACATGAGTTGAAAATTGTAGTCCTTAAAAAACTCCATCCACCTTCTTTGTCTCATGTTTAGTTCCTTCTGATCGAACAGATATTTCAGGCTCTTATGGTCACTGAACACCTGGAATCGAGCTCCATATAAATAGTGCCTCCAGATCTTCAAGGCAAATACCACAGCCGCCAACTCCAAATCATGCGTGGGGTAGTTCCTCTCATGAACCTTGAGTTGCCTTGAAGCATATGCAACCACTCTTTTCTCTTGCATCAAAACACATCCCAAGCCCTGATGTGAAGCGTCACAGAAGACATCAAAAGGTCTTCCTACTTCGGGGATCACCAGCACTGGAGCACTAGTCAACCTCTCCTTTAATTCCATGAAGCTCTGCTCACATCGGTCGGTCCAAGCAAAAGGTTGATCCTTGCGGGTCAGCTGTGTTAAGGGAGCCACTACCTTGGAAAAGTCCTCAATAAACCTCCGATAGTAGCCCGCCAACCCCACAAAGCTCCTTATCTCGGTGACTGTTCTTGGACGTTCCCACTGCAGCACTGCCTCTACCTTGGCTGGATCCACCGAGATCCCCTGGGCAGATATCACATGTCCTAAGAAGTTGACTTCCCTCAGCCAGAACTCACACTTCGAGAACTTGGCATAGAGCTGCTTCTCCCTCAGTATCTCCAATACTGTCCTCAGGTGTTCTTCATGCTCTTTCTCGGTCCTTGAGTAAATGAGTATGTCGTCTATGAAGACCACCACAAACTTATCCAAGAAAGGGCGAAAAATCCTATTCATGTAGTCCATGAACAGGGCTGGAGCATTTGTGACCCCAAACGGCATCACCACATACTCATAATGCCCATACCGAGACCTAAAAGTTGTCTTTTGCACATCATCAGCTTTAACCAAAATTTGGTGGTACCCCGATCTCAGATCAATCTTGGAGAACACCGAGGCTCCATGTATTTGATCCATCAAATCATCAATCCTAGGCAGGGGGTACTTGTTCTTGATGGTCAACTTGTTCAACTGCCTGTAATCTATACACAGCCGAGACCCTCCATCCTTCTTCTTGACTAGGAGCACTGGAGCTCCCCATGGAGATACACTGGGTCTGATGAATTGCTTCTCCGGCAACTCTTCCACTTGCTTCTTCAACTCCACTAACTCGGCTGGTGCCATCCTGTAAGGTGCCATTGACACTGGTCCAGCTCCAGGTACCAAGTCAATAGAGAATTCCACTTCTCTCTTAGGGGGTAACCCAGGTACTTCTTCTGGGAATAGATCCGTGAAATCTTTCACCACGGGTATTCTGCTTACGTCCCCTTTATTCTCCACCTCCGACCGAGCGATTATCACGAAGCACCTCGCCCCTTCTTCCAACTCTGACTGCCCTTGCTGAGCAGAAATTACATCTGATCCTTGGAGGTCTGGAAACGCAATCTTCTGACTACCGCAGTCAATGAGAACGTGATTGGCGGCTAACCAATCCATTCCCAGGATAACATCTAGGTCCTGAAGAGGTAGGCAGATCAAGTTCACCTTGAATCTGCGTCCCTCTACAATCACTGGACATTCGGGGCACACTGTAGAGGTCGACACCTGTCCTGATGCAGGTGTAGAGACCAACAGTTCGAAGGGTAACTCCTTCACTAGAAGGCCCAACTCGGCTACACACAGGCTTGACACAAAGGAGTGTGTCGCTCCAGAATCAAACAAAGCTTTTACACCCCTACCAGCTATAAAACATATACCCTGCACGAGGTTACCTGACTGAGATGCTTCTGCTCCAGACATGGCAAACACTCTCCCTGTCGCCTGAGGTCTGCTGCCTTCGTTTCTCCTCTGCTGGGAGCCACTGGGTTGGGTCGCCCCATTCCTGCTAGGGCATTCTCTAGCAACGTGCCCTGTCTTTTGGCAGGTAAAACACCTTCTCTCTGAAGGCTGCTTGGGGCACACGTTGGGCGTGTGTGGTCCACCACAATGGAAACACTTGGGTTTCCAAGGTTGCCGCTGCTGAAACTGGGATGACGTTGTTCCCACCCGATGTGGTGGAGGCCTCGTATAGGGCTTGCTTTGTGAGTGCTGCACCTTAGCCTTCCCACTGGAAGAACTCCCTGGGTGTGACCTCATCACCCGAGAATCACCCTTTTCCAGGGTCTCAACCATCTTCGCCTTCTCTACCAAGGCGTGAAATTCCCTGATGCACATCGGGGCTATGGTCCTCTTCAGCCCATGCTTCAGTCCCTCTTCAAACTTCCTACACCTCCAGGCCTCAGAGGTCGCCTGGGTATAGAACCGGGTGAGGTACTCAAAACGAGCAGCATAGGCGTTCACTGACATATCCCCCTGCTCCAGCTTCAGGAACTCAGCTTCCCTCGCAAACTTGGCGCTGTCAGGGAAGTATTTCTCCAAGAACTTCACCCTGAAGCTCTCCCAATCCGAAACATCCCCTCGGGCATCCATCATCTGCTGAGCTCCCATCCACCAGAACTCAGCTTCTCCTGATAGCAGATAAGTGGCGAACAGCAATTTCTTCTCTTCAGGGCAGGAGGTCGCCCTAAAGATTTTCTCCAGCTCTCTGATCCACTGATCTGCCTGATCAGGGGTAGCATTCCCACTAAACTTGGGTGGGTTGTGCCTCATGAACTCGGTCAGTCCCATCTGTTCTTGAGGCTGACCGCCGTGGGAGTTTGTCTCAGCCGACCGAGCAGTTTCCCAGTGGTGCATTGTAGCTTGATGGTTCTGAGCCATCGCTGCATTCTGCTGCTGGATGGCAGTTGCCATCATCTCGATAGCCTTAGCAATCTGGCTCATCTCCGAAGAAGATTGGGGAGGGGTAGAAGGTCTACGTGCCATCTCTCTTCGTTTCAGAGTTGAAACTACAGGTTTCTATATTCCCTACAACTACAAGAATGAGATCGATAAGAAATCAATTCATTCAGGAGGTAACATATAGACCTTACAAAGGTCAGCATCTCAAAATCATTAAGAATTTGAGCTCAACAACAGAATCATAATGCTTATAACATCAAGCATAACACCAGAACAACTACTGGTATGCAGTCATCAATCCAATCAACCATTTTCAATCCATTACAAGGACACTCAAGAAAATGAAATAGCTCACACCAGAATTCAATATATGCTAAACATCAAACCTTTGGAATTAAGGTTGAGACTCATCCCGATCCAGTTATGAGTGTGCACCCTCACTACTTTATCAGGACCTTCTCATTCTTAATACTAAGATTTTCAGTTATAACATATATTCACCAAAGCACACACAAAATCTCAATACAAAAACGTTTGAAAACTTTTCACTATAGTTGTTATTTTAAACTCAAATAAATTTCATGAGCAGAAGAAACACAATGGATCCACAACCCTCAGGTCATCCTAAGGACGAACTGCTCTGATACCATTAATGTAACATCCCGCCAAAATACTATACAAATGTATATAATGAAAATAAAGGTAACAAATAGATTCTATGAACAAAATATTATATATATGAAATGTAGTTTCTCCTCACAGGGAGTTTAATACAAATTCGGTCAAATTTTTCCAGAAACATAAACAAAATACAGTAAAAAAAATGAAGCAGGCGATCTCCTATCGGAAGAGACCGATCTCCTATCGAACGAGGCCGATCTCCCATCGGAGGACCCAAAAACAGCCGATCTGCTTCCGGCGACCACTCACTAAGGAGCTCTACTTCCTGGAAGATCATCTGCTCCCGTGTAAGTTATACACGATCATCACAGTTTTAAGAGAACAGCCACAGAACCAAAACACGCAGGGTAAGCTAGATATTTTAAAGAGAGTTTAAATAAGAACATTAAAATCAGAGTAAGCAATTTTCAAGATATTCACGTAAAGCTATAGATTTTCTCAATACCCTTCACCTGATCGCCCAGAAATCACACATTTCACAATATTCACAAGAGTCATTCATTTTCACAAAACTGCATCAAGTGTCTATAAATTCCAAGTTCCTCATTTCACATGTCAGACCACTACTGACCCAGCACACAAGACACTTGACCTACTTCCGGAAGACTCGTGCATTGACTAGACTCAGAGATTCTGCACCTGTCATACAAGCTGTTGTAATGTTTCCACAGCTATGCGCATCAACACATTCTCGATCTCAAGTTCACCATTCTCACAGTATGACAGGGTTAATCCATATGACAGGCCGAGCTCGTTCTGTTTCACACGACTCACCCATACATATGAACCTCCTTCGACTCTCAACGCCTGAATAACCTCATCTATATGAATCCATTATCTCAGGAGAGTCAGGATAATCCCATTATAGACATCACCGATCAATGCACATCCTACACGATCTTACACGGTATTTTCTTTCCTGAAAATACTATGCCTCGATCCACATTCACCACATCCAACACATCACATAACACTTAAAGGAATGATTTCAATCACAGCAAAACTCAATCCAAGGTTCTTATTTTCGAATATCTCATTTAAATCTCAACAGTTTCAAAGCAACACCAAAAACAGAGAGTTTCGCAAACAACGCCAAAACCGGCGACCTGGTTCAAAAACAGGGTATTTCGAAGTCTGCATTTAAAACCGGCGACCACGTCGCCCAACACATAGCACAGAGCATTTTACAAGGATGAAAACGAAAACCGGCGACCACGTCGCCCTCACTTCAGAAAATAGCTAAACTATGGCTTGTATTGAAAATGAAGTCTAGCTTCCCTTACCTGGACTTGCGCAAACACCTAGAGTTCTGAAACCCAACAAAGCTTGAAGAACGCCTTGGCTCTGTTTTTGCGTCTGGTTGAAGGACTTGCAGAGGACTGCCCAGGTGCTCTAATGGTGGCTGTCGCTCGTCGTACTCTCGTGTGAAGGTGCTAGAATCGCAGCGCGAAGGAGGCAACTGGAGGAGAAGGGAGGTAACTCACTCTTTCTCTCTTTGAAGGCTGCAACGTTTCTTTCTCTCAGCAGTGGGTTTTCTGCATCTTAAACCAACTTATCCACCAAAAGCAGCTGCCACCACCCACTCTGCAGAGATGTCTGAGAACCACTGCTCTGAACAGTACTGCCACTGTTGTCGCTTGTGCATGCCAGCCACTGCTCCGAACAGTACGACCGCGAGTGTCTCCTGCGCATGCCAACATTCTGATGTCACCACTCTGAATCATCCTTTTTGTCTACGTGGCGCGCGTGCAGGACGTTTCATGCTGAGAGTCTGGGTCCCACTTTATCTGTGTGAGGCTCGCCATCGCGATAACTTTCCAATGCTAACTCATCCTGGCGAACGACCGATGTCTCCTTCGCCCTAGAAGACGACCGATGTCTTCCTCTGGGAGACGACCGATGTCTTCCCTGGCGACGCCCTCATAACTCTCGCGCCTTGGCCACGTCCACATGCCTCGCGCCCTGGCAATGCCCGCATGCCTCGCGCCCGCGTGATGCCTGCATGCCTCTCGCGCCCGCGCGATGCCTGCATGCCTCTCGCGCCCGCGCGATGCCTGCTTGCCTCTCGCGTCCTGACGACGTCCACCTGGCGCTCATGTGTAGCAGGCGACCGGCGATCTCATAGCCTTCTAAACTTAACTTTTTCCTCCCTTTCTATTCTAAATAAAACATACATAGAATTCTTTTAAAATATAACCCTTTTTATTCCAATTCAATTTTACAGGTCCTTACAGGCATTGCCAGGGCGCGAGGCATGCGGGCATTGCCAGGGCGCGAGGCATGTGGACGTGGCCAAGGCGCGAGAGGCATGCGGGCATCGCCATGGCGCGATGCATGTGGACGTAGCCAGGGCGCGAGAGTTATGAGGGCGTCGCCATGGAAGACATCGGTCGTCTTCCAGGGCGAAGGAGACATCGGTCGTTCGCCAGGATGAGTCAGCAGTGGAAGGTTATCGCGCGATGTCGAGTTGCACACAGAGAAGGTAAGACCCAGACTCCCAGCATGAAGCGTAGTGCACGCACGCCACGTAGACAAAAAGGGTGGTTCAGAGTGGTGACATCAGAATGTTGGCATGCGCAGGAGACACTCGCGGTCGTACTGTTCAGAGCAGTGACTGGCATGCACAAGCGACAACAGAAGTCGTACTGTTCAGAGCAGTGGTTGGCATGCACAAGCGACAACAGTGGTCGTACTGTTCCGGGCAGTGGTTCTCAGACTTCTCTGCAGAGTGGGTGGTGGCAGCAGCAGCATGCGTGGACAGGTAAGTTGAGATTCAAAAGCCACTGCGTGAAGGCAAAGAGCATTACAGACTCAAGAGTGTGAGGGTGAGTGCAAACTCCCTCCCCCCTTCTCCTCTCCTTTGCGCTGTAACTCAGGCAACCTCCAGCACCTGTGCGACGAGCGACGACAGCCCTTGGAGCACCTGGGAGTTTCTCTGCAAGTTCTACCAACCAGGCACTGAAAACAGAGCTAAGGCATCCTTCAGGCTCGGTGGGTTTTGAGCTCGCGGTATTTTTTACGCAAGTCCAGGTAAGGGAAGCTAGCCTTCATTTTCAATACAAGCCATAGATTAGCTGTTTCTGAAGTGTGGTCGCCGGTTTCATGTTTCTTTTCGCAATGCTCTGATCTATGTGGTTGGGCGACGTGGTCGCCGGTTTTAAACCCCTTTTCATGATGTTCTGTTTCTATGTGGTTGGGCGACGTAGTCGCCGGTTTTAAATGCAGACTTCGAAATACCCCGTTTTGAACTAGATCGCCGGTTTTGGCGCTGTTTTCCGAACTCCCCTGTTTTTGGTGTTGTTTTGAAACTGTTTGAGATGTAAATGTGATATTCGAAAATAAGAACCTTGGAGTGAGTTTTGCTGTGATTGAAATCATTCTTTAAGTGTTGTATGACATGTTGGATGTGGTGAATGTGGGATCGAGGCATAGTATTTTCAGGAAAGAAAATACCGTGTAAGATCGTGTAGGATGTGCATTGATCGGTGATGTCTATAATGAGATTATCCTGACTCTCCTGAGATAATGGATTCATATAGATGAGGTTATTCAGGCGTTGAGAGTCGAAGGAGGTTCATATGTATGGGTGAGTCGTGTGAAACAGAACGAGCTCGGCCTGTCATATGGATTAACCCTGTCATACTGTGAGAATGGTGAACTTGAGATTGAGAATGTGTTGATGCGCATAGCTGTGGAAACATTACAACAGCTTGTATGACAGGTGCAGAATCTCTGAGTCTAGTCAATGCACGAGTCTTCCGGAAGTAGGTCAAGTGTCTTGTGTGCTGGGTCAGTGGTGGTCTGACATGTGAAATGAGGAACTTGAAATTTATAGACACTTGATGCAGTTTTGTGAAAATGAATGACTCTTGTGAATATTGTGAAATGTTGTGATTTCTGGGCGATCAGGTGAAGGGTATTGAGAAAATCTATAGCTTTACGTGAATATCTTGAAAATTGCTTACCCTGATTTTAATGTTCTTATTTAAACTCTCTTTAAAATATCTAGCTTACCCTGCGTGTTTTGCTCGTTGGCTGTTTTTCTCTTTAAACTGTGATGATCGTGTATAACTTACACGGGAGCAGATGATTTTTCCAGGAAGTAGAGTTCCTTAGGGAGTGGTCGCCGGAAGGAGATCGCCTGATTTCTATTCTGGCAGCAGATCGGCTGTTTTGGGTCTTCCGATAGGAGATCGGCCTCGTCCGATAGGAGATCGGTCTCTTCCGATAGGAGATCGCCTGCTTTGTTTTTTTTTACTGTATTTTGTTTATGTTTCTGGAAAATTTGACCTAATTTGTATTAAACTCCCTGTGAGGAGAAACTACATTTCATATATATAATATTTTGTTCACTTCAATCTATTTGTTACCTTTATTTTCATTATATGAACATGTATGGTATTTTGGCGGGATGTTACACTACACATGGTGGCAGATATGCCACTTATCCTCTGTATTTAGACCATACAACAAGTGCTTGCCAAGTCTTCTCAAATACCCGACGATGTGCTCCTTTCGGCGACTTGTT
Source organism: Phaseolus lunatus (assembly GCA_013389735.1). NCBI lineage: Eukaryota > Viridiplantae > Streptophyta > Magnoliopsida > Fabales > Fabaceae > Phaseolus > Phaseolus lunatus. The sequence continues at coordinate 35,885,182 of CM023864.1, read as the reverse complement.
GACCACCTGATCTCCTAACCTTAACACACGGCGATCATGTGCAATCTAGGCGATTACTGATCTTCACACACGGCGATAGGCGATTACTCATCCACACAGGCGATAGGCGATTACTCATCCACACAGGCGATAGGCGATTACTCATCCTCACAGGCGATAGGCGATTACTCATCCTCACAGGCGATAGGCGATTACTGATCTGTGTTTCTTGCGTAACGCTCTCGCTGGGAGCGTGGGTCCCAGCTTAACTGTGTGTTAACAGGAAACCCCCGATGACTGATCAGTGCTTCTTTACCTCTCGCGCTCTGCTTCCAGGCGCTCATCGCGCTCTGCCTCCAAGCGCTCATCTGACACTGATCTGCGGGTGATGGTCCCTTAGCAACTGACCGCCATTCTGAGTGATCTCCTCCCTGATTCACCTACTATCTTCTACCACGTGTCACCCTGTGAATGGTCCACGTGGTCAACCGCTGCTGATGTCATCGACTACCGATGACCGACCGAATCACAAGCACCCCAGTCTCGAGCTGTGACTGGTCCAGCGAAAAGACTAAGAAATCGTCTTCTGGCGGTCTACAGGAGCGCACACTCTGGCACTAACGCTGTTTCATTCCTTCTTCTTCGCCTTCAGCCATTCAAAGCATTTCTCTATGAGACCCTTCGACTTCTTCAATCTCCAACCTTTGCGACGCTTTTCTAATCATCCAAAGGTAACCTTTTATCTCTTCTACTGATGACTGATCACCCCTCCTTGAGGAGGAACACCGATGACCAATCACTCGCTAATCCAAGCTGCCTGCGAGGTCCACTCCACGTGGCTTTGGTCCATGCTGTGGGACCCAGTTGACGTGGTTCACCCTTTACTATCTGTTCTCGACAATCGAGGTCTGGCCACTACAATTTTTCCAAGAGTTGTTGTAATAGCCATCATTATGAGTATTTTTGAAAGCAAGTTTCTTTGCAAGTTGGGTTTCAACCTTGATGGCAAGGTGAACAAAGTTTTGTAAAGAAGAGTACTCATAAAGTTCAACAACATCTTGAATATCCCTTCTAAGACCACTTACAAATCTAGCCATCTTAGCTTTCTCACTTTCATGCATATCTACTTTAAGCATAAGCGTTTCTAACTCCTTGAAATAAGCATCCACACTTAGCATGCCTTGGTGAAGCCTTTGGAGTGTCAACAATAGGTCTTTCCTAAAGTGTGGTGGAACAAATCTAGCGCGCATACACTCTTTTAAATTGTTCCAAGAAACCACAGGAGGTCTCTTGTTTAGCCCATTGTCCATAAGAGTTTTATGCCACCATTGCATGGCATAGTCTAGAAATTCTAAAGAAGCTAGTTTAACCCTTTGGTCTTCTTGGTGTTAGGAAAGATGGCTTTAAACTAGAGGGGGGTGAATTGTTTAAAGAGGTTTTCGCAAACTTTTACAAGCTAGATGGAATATCTTTCAGAAATCAAATGATTAAGCAATTCAGTTTGCCAAAACAGCAAGCAAAACAGCACTGCCAGAAAAATAATCGGTTGTTTCTTCGAAACAATCGGTTGTTTATACCAGCAAACAACAAACAAACTGAATTTAAAGAGTTAGGGATAGAGAGATTGTACACAGATGTTTATACTGGTTCACTCCAACCCAGAGCTACATCCAGTCTTCTCAGAACCCTGAGGAAATCCACTAAGCAATCACACCTTGATCACTTACACAACAACCAAGAGAATGACCTTGAAAACCTGAAGACACACACTCTCCTTGGCCAACACTAAGATTGTTGATCTTGAACACCTCAAGAACACACAGCCAATCTCAGCAACAATACAGAAAAGAAATGTTCTAGCAGTTACACAGATTACACTTTTTACAGATGAAGATCTGAAATCAATACAAGTAGAATCTTATTCCAGCACTTTGATCAATCTCTCTAGCACTTAAGCAATCTCAACAATTTTCCAAAACTCTCTTAGTTCTTAGTTCTCAACTTTTTCAAAAGCATTCTAACCTTTAAAAGAGATTTTATGAATTATATAAAAGGAAGTTTGTTTATCAAATCTTAACAAACCCATAAAAGCTTTCAGAAAGATTGGTCAAAGCATTTAATGACTGGAGCGTATTCAGTTTCAAATAATTTAAAGCTCAGTCAAAGAAAACAGTTTTTCTGTTATGGTTCCAAAACAAACAATCGATTGTTTCTTCGAATCAATCGGTTGTTTTGTCACTTAATAGTTTTCTCCAATAAAAAACAGTTTTCAAACTTTCTCAAAACATCTAAGTATAAACAATCGGTTGTTTCGATAGAACAATCGGTTGTTTCAACTTAGTTTGAAAAACACTTTTGTTTTATCAAAAACTGAGATGCTAATTGCTTTGAGATTTAATCTAAGTTTGGATTACACTTTAAACTACCCCAGAACACAACAAAGCAGCACAGCAGCAGCAAGCAAGCAAAAGCTTCATCATCCTTCAAAGGATTTGGATTCTTCAAAACCTTGAACACCACTTGGTTCAACAATCTTCCCCTATTTGATGAAGACAAATCCCTGATGCTTGATCCCTAAAACTTGTGTTGTTCTGATTAAATCTGAAGCAGTTCCTGCAATTGAACTTTTAGCAGACATTGAACTTCTGATATTTTGTTAGAATATATATACACAGTTAAGGCTTAAATAATTAATATCAGTAAAAACATTTAACAAGTAAAAACAGCTAAAAGTAGTCTTTAAACAAGCATATAAGCAAACAAGCATAAATCTCCCCCTATTTTTCTTCACAAATAGACAAATATAAGAGATAAAGCCATAAAAGGTTCATATTACATCAGAATTATAAAAGCAACAGCAGAAGGAAAGAAAAGAAAACCAAACTTCAACAGCAGCAAAAACAATCGATTGTTTCGACAATACAATCGGTTGTTTTTCTTCATTCTTCCTTATCTCCAAACTGAAGATCAAAGATTTGGTTCTGGACAGCTTCAATTTGTTCATCCAGGCTCATGAACCTTGCATCCATGATGTCAAACCTTGTATCAAACCTCTGGAAATTGCTAACACACAGATCATGGAGGTTTCTTTGGTTTTCAGCAAAGCTATCCATCCTATTCATCATGAACCTTTCAAAAGGTGACATAGATTGAATCCTTTCTTCTGGATGTTCAGCAGCAGCACTGGGTCCAGCATCTTGAAACCCTCCTGTTGGATCTTCATGTTCAACATCCATATCTGTAGGTTCTTCTTGAGCAGCACCACTAGAGGAGGCACCTTGATCACCATCCTTGCTTACCCATTTTCCACCTATTTTTGTAAATCCTGTAACATCCCGCCAAAATACTATTCATATTTATACAATGAAAATAAAGGTAACATATAGATTGAAGTGAATAAAATTATATATATGAAATGAAGTTTCTCCTCACAGGGAGTTTAATACAAATTCGGTCACTTTTCCAGAAAACGTAAACAAATACAGTAAATGTGAATACAGGCGATCTCCTAACAGCAAAAAGGCGATCTCCTATCAGAGAATGACGATCTCCTATCAGAAAACAGAAAAAGGGGTGATCGCCTAACAGAAAATAGGAACAGGCGATCTCCTTCCGGCGACCACTCACTGAGGAGCTCTACTTCCTGCAACATCATCTGCTCCCATGTAAATTATACACGATCATCACAGGTTTAAGAAAAAGCCAAACACAACACCAAAAAAAATCACAGGGTAAGCCAGACATTTGAAAAAGAGTTAGATATGAAACTTTAAAATCAAGATGAAACAAATTAAAAACACCCACGTAAAAACTATCAATTTTCTCGTTCCCTTCACATGACCACCAAGTAATCACACATTTTACAATATTCTCAAGAGTCATTCTATTTCACATAATGCATCAAGTGTCTATCAATTTCAATGTTCCTCATTTCTCACGTCAGACTTCCACTGACTCATCACACAAGACACTTGACCCTACTTCCGGAAGACTCGTGCATTGACTAGACTCAGAGATCTACACCTGTCATACTAAACTGCTGTAATGTTTCCACAGCTATGCGCATCAACACAATCTCGATCTCAATTTCATCACTCTCACAGTATGATAGGGTTAATCTATATAACAGGCCGAGCTCGTTCTTTTTCACACGACTCACCCATTCATATGAACCTCCTTCGACTCTCACCAACTGAATAACTTCCTCTACGTGATTCCATTATCTCAGCAGAGTCAGGATATCTCATTATAGAAATCACCGATCAATGCACATCCTACACGATCTTACACGGTATTTTCTTTCCTGAAAATACTATGCCTTGATCTCACATTCACAACATTCAACATGTCATACAACACTTAATGAACGATTCCAGTCACAGAAAAACTCATGCCAAGGTTCAGATTTTCGAATATCACATTTAAATCTCAAACAGTTTCAAACAACACCAAAAACAGGGGAGTTCGAAAAACAACGCCAAAACCGGCGATCTCGTTCAAAAACAGAGGATTATGCAATAAAAGTTGAAAACCGGCGACCACGTCGCCCCATCATCTCAAACATCTACTATAAGGTTTTTCGTTGGAATTAAGGCTAGCTTCCCTTACCTGGACTAGCGCAAAACTCTAAGAGCTCCAAAACCCACCGAAGGTTAAAGATGCCTTAGCTCTGTTTTCAGCGTCTGGTTTGTAGAACTTGCAGAGAACCTCCCAAGTGCTCTAAGGGCAGTCGTCGCTGTAACATCCCACCAAAATAATACATACATACATGTATAATTGAAATTAAGTGTAACCAAATAATATTGAAGAGTGCAAAATAAAATGTATATATATATATATATATATCAGAAATGAAGTTACTCCCCTTAGGGTGTTTAATACATAACCAAATCAATTGTTTGCAAGATTTTACGAAAATAATAAAAGAAATGCAGTAAGACAGGCGGTCTCAAAAGAAAACGGCGATCTCCAACTTTAAAACGGCGATCTCTAACAGAAGGCCTCAAAACTGGCGATCTTCTATCAGGACACCAGAACCGGCGATCTCCACCGAGAGGTGGAAATGGGCGATCTCTGCCCTCGGCGACCACCCCTTTAGGGAGCTCTTCTTCCTGGAAGGTCATCTGCTCCCGTGTACAATTACACGATCATCACAGTTTTGAGAAAACCACCACAATAACAGATAAAAGGGTAAGCTAGATAATTTAAAAGAAGTTTAACTCATGAACATGAAAATCCAAGTAAACCAAGTTCCAAATTATCCATGTAAAACGTAGAACTACAATTAGCATTCAGCTGATCGCCCAAAATCACAAATTCACTACATTTCCCATAGTCATTCCATTTCACAACACAGCATCAAGTGTCTATCAATATTCCAGTTTCTCATTTCACATGTCAGACTTTCCACTGACCCACCATGCATAGACACATGACACTACTTCCAATTTGACTCGTGTGTTGACTCAGGCCCAGAGATTTGCACCTGTCATACCTACCACTGTGAATCCACACGGCATGCGCATATACCATCTCATTGTTACCATTCTCTCGGTATGACAAGGTTAATTCGTATAACAGGCCGAGCTCGTTCCCATTTGAACAACTCGCCCATTCATACGAACCTCCTTCGACTCTCACCAACTGAATAACTTCATCTACGTGATTTCATTATCTCAGCAGAGTCAGGATATCTCCTTCTAGACAAGCCCCTAGTCAATACACCTATACAGATCTTACACGGTATTTCCTTTCCTGAAAATACTATGCCTCGATCCCACATTCACAGCATTCAAACACATCCTACCATTCAAGTAAATGATTCAAATCACATCCACAAACATTTCAAAGCTTCAGATCTTCGAATATCTCATGTAAATCTCAATTAGTTTCAAAACAACATCAAAAACAGAGATTTCGTAAAACAGCGCCAAAACCGGCGATCTAGTTCAAAAACATGGTATTTCAAAGGCTATGTTTAAAAACCGGCGACCACGTCGCCCAAGCACACAAACCAAGCATTTCACGAAGACAAAAGCGAAAACGGCGACCACGTCGCCCACACTTCAGAAAAAGCTACACTATGGCTTGTATGGAAAAGAGGTCTAGCTTCCCTTACCTGGACTTGCGCAAACACCAGGAGTTCCGAAATCCAACGAAGCTTGAAGAACGCCTTGACTCTGTTCTTGTGTCTGGTTTTGAAGAGCTTGCAGAGAACTTTCCCAGGGGCTCCAATGGTGTTGCTTCTCGTCGTACTCTTGTGTGGAGATGCTGAAATCGCAACGCGGAGGAGGTAACTGGAGGAGAAGGGAAGAAACTCACTCTTTCTCTCGTCGAATACAACAATGTTTTCCTTTTCTCCCAGCAGTGGATTTTTGTAACTTAAACCAACTTATCCCTCCAAAAGCAGCTGCCACCACCTACTCTGCAGGGAAGTTTGCGTGCACGCTTCCCTGAACAGTACTACTAAGCGTGCCTCTGCGCAGGCTACGCTCTGAGGTCACTATTCTGAACCACTCTTTCGTCTACGTGGCACGCGTGCAGAACGTCTCTTGCTGGGAGTCTGGGGCCCACGTTCTCTGGGTGTAACTCAACGTCGCGCGATGACCTTTCGCCGATGACTACCAGCTCGAAGAGAAACCACTGATGACCTTTCGCGCGAAGACTACCACCGATGACATCTTCCTGGCGAACGACCGATGTCTTCCTCTGGGAGACAACCGATGTCTTCCCTGGCGACGCCCTCATAACTCTCGCGCCTTGGCCACGTCCACATGCATCGCGCCCTGGCAATGCCTGCGTGCCTCGCGCCCGCGCGATGCCCGCATGCCCCTCGCGCCCGCGCGATGCCTGCATGCCTCTCACGCCCGCGCGATGCCTGCATGCCTCTCGCGCCCGCGCGATGCCTGCATGCCTCTCACGCCCGCGCGATGTCCACCTGGCGCTCATGTAGCAGGCGACCGGCGACCTCGTAGCCTTCTAAACTTAACTTTTTCCTCCCTTTCTATTCTAAATAAAAACATACTTAGAATTTATTTAAAACATACTCTTTCATTGCAATAAATTTCAGGTCCTTACATTCTCCCCAACAAGAAAAATTTTCATCCTCGAAAATTGGATTACAAGGAAAAGAGGTATGGATAAGCCTCCCTCATGGGTTCTTCTAACTCCCAAGTAGAATCCCCCGATTTCTCATCCCACACCACTTTCACCATGTCGATGGTCTTGCCCCTGAGCTGTTTACATTGCCGATCGTCAATCCTGACTGGTTTTGCTTCAAAGGACAAGTCATCCCTAATCTGCACGTCGTCTACATCCAGCACATGACTAGGGTCTGCCATGTACTTCCTCAGCTGTGACACGTGAAACACATTGTGCAGATTCGCCAGATGGGGAGGTAGGGCGATCTCATACGCCACTGGGCCAATCCTTCTTAAGATCTGATATGGTCCCACGAACTTAGGGGACAACTTCTTTGACCTGATCGCCCGCCCTACACCCTTGGTTGGTGTCACTTTCATGAACACGTGATCTCCAGCAGCAAACTCCAAAGGCTTTCTCCTCTGATCTGCATAGGACTTCTGCCTACTCTGAGAGGCTTTCATTCTGCTTTGTATCTGCTTCACCTTCTCGGTCGTCTGCTGAATCAACTCTGGCCCAACCAAGACTGCCTCGCCCTCCTGGTACCAACATAAGGGAGTTCTGCATTTCCTCCCATACAGGGCTTCATATGGTGCCATCCCAATGCTGGCGTGGTAGCTATTGTTATAGGTAAACTCCACTAGTGGCAACACCTCCTCCCAACCTCCCAATTGATCCAAAACGCATGCCCTCAGCAGATCTTCCAAAGATTGGATCGTCCTCTCTGACTGACCATCTGTTTGGGGATGATATGCAGAGCTCATCCTCAACTTGGTTCCCAAACACTCTTGCAAGGTCTGCCAAAACCGTGAAGTGAACCTGGGATCCCTATCTGAAATGATGCTGGAAGGCACTCCATGCAACCTCACAATCTCCTTGATGTACAGCTGTGCCAACTTGGCCATGGGCATCTTCATATTTACTGGGAGGAAGTGGGCACTCTTCGTCAGCCTATCAATGATGACCCAGATTGCATCATGACCCTTTACCGATCTGGGTAAATGGGTGACAAAATCCATGGCAATGCTGTCCCACTTCCACTCGGGGATATCCAGTTGCTGCAACAGCCCGCCAGGTTTTTGATGCTCCACCTTCGCCTTTTGACACGTTAAGCAGGTTGCCACGTACTGGGCGACGTCCCTCTTCATGCCTGACCACCAAAATGACTCCTTCAAGTCATGGTACATCTTGTTCATGCCTGGGTGGAGGTTAAGGCGACTCTTATGACCTTCCTCTAGGATCATCTTCTTCAACTCATCATTTGCAGGTATGCAAATCCTGCCATCAAACCTCAAGATCCCATCATCGCCCATCTCAAAGCCTCTCGCCTGATCTGTTCCTAGCGACTCCATAGTGCGCTTCAGGCTAGGGTCCTCCAATTGCTTATCCTTCAACATTCCCAGGAAGTCATTAGTTATAGTCAGCTTACTACAACTAATGTGATTCACGTGAAACTCTACTCCCAGGTTTAAGTCCCTGAACTGCTCGATCAGTTTCTGCTCTTCCATCATCATGGTGGCGACTTGTATAGACTTCCTACTCAAGGCATCTGCCACTACATTGGCCTTCCCTGGGTGATACATGAGTTGAAAGTCGTAGTCCTTTAGGAATTCCATCCACCTTCTTTGTCTCATGTTTAGCTCCTTCTGATCGAACAGGTACTTCAAGCCCTTGTGGTCACTGAACACCTGGAACCGAGCTCCATACAGATAATGCCTCCAGATCTTCAAGGCAAACACTACCGCTGCCAACTCCAAATCATGAGTAGGGTAGTTTTTCTCATGCACCTTGAGTTGCCTTGAAGCATATGCAACCACCCTCTTCTCTTGCATCAAGACGCATCCCAAGCCTTGATGTGAGGCATCACAGAAGACATCAAAAGGTCTTCCTACTTCTGGAATCACCAGCACTGGAGCACTGGTCAACCTCTCCTTTAGTTCCCTGAAGCTCTGCTCACATCGGTCGGTCCAAGCAAAGGGTTGGTCCTTGCGGGTCAGTTGTGTTAAAGGAGCCACTACTTTGGAAAAATCCTCAATAAACCTCCGATAGTAGCCCGCCAACCCCACAAAGCTCCTTATCTCAGTCACTGTCTTAGGACGTTCCCATTGCAGCACTGCCTCTACCTTGGCTGGATCTACCGAGATCCCCTGGGCAGATATCACGTGTCCTAAGAAGTTGACTTCCCTTAGCCAGAACTCACACTTAGAGAACTTGGCATAGAGCTGCTTCTCCCTCAGTATTTCCAATACTGTCCTCAGGTGTTCCTCATGCTCTTCCTCGGTCCTTGAATAAATGAGGATGTCATCTATGAAGACCACTACAAACTTATCCAAGAAAGGGCGAAAGATCCTATTCATGTAGTCCATGAATAGAGCTGGAGCATTGGTGACTCCAAATGGCATCACTACATACTCGTAGTGCCCATATCTAGACCTAAAAGCTGTCTTCTGAACATCTTCAGCTTTTACCAAGATTTGGTGATACCCCGATCTCAGGTCAATCTTGGAGAACACCGAGGCCCCATGAATTTGGTCCATCAAATCATCAATCCGAGGTAGGGGGTACTTGTTCTTGATGGTCAATTTGTTCAATTGCCTGTAGTCTATACACAGCCGAGACCCTCCATCCTTCTTCTTGACTAGGAGCACTGGAGCTCCCCATGGAGATACGCTGGGTCTGATGAACTGCTTCTCCAGCAACTCTTCCACTTGCTTCTTTAACTCCACTAACTCGGCTGGTGCCATCCTGTAAGGTGCCATTGACACTGGTCCAGCTCCAGGTACCAAGTCAATAGAGAATTCCACTTCTCTCTTAGGGGGTAATCCAGGCACCTCCCCTGGGAACACATCGGTGAAATCTCTCACCACTTGTATCTTGTTTACGTCCCCTTTATTCTCTACTCCCAACCGGGCGAGCACCACGAAACACCTCGCCCCTTCTTCCAACGCTGATCGCCCTTGTTGAACTGTTAACACATCCGCTTCATGGGGGTCTGGAAACGCTACCTTCTGCCTACCACAGTCTATGAGAACGTGATTGGCAGCTAACCAATCCATTCCCAGGATGACATCCAGGTCCTGAAGAGGTAGACAGATCAAGTTCACCTTGAATCTGCGTCCTTCTACAATCACTGGACATTCAGGGCACACTGTAGAGGTCGACACCTGTCCTGACGCAGGTGTAGAGACCAACAGCTCAAAAGGTAACTCCTTCACTAGGAGACCCAACTCAGTTACACACAGGCTTGACACAAAGGAGTGTGTCGCTCCAGAATCAAACAAAGCCCTTACACCTCTACCAGCAATAAAACAAACACCTTGGATGAGGTTACCTGACTGAGCTGCCTCTGCCCCAGACATGGCGAACACCCTCCCTGCTGCTTGAGGTCTTCTGCCCTCGTTTCTCATCTACTGAGAGCCACTGGGCTGGGTCGCCCCATTCTGGTTAGGGCATTCTCTAGCAAAATGCCCCGCCTTTTGGCAGATGTAGCACCTTCTCTCCGAACTCTTCTTGGGGCATGCGTTGGAGGCGTGTGGTCCACCACAATTGAAGCACTTGGGTTTCCAAGATTGCTGCTGCTGGAACTGGGGAGGTGCTGCTCCTGCCCGATGTGATGGGGGTCTCGCATAGGGCTTGCTTTATGGGTGCTGTGCCTTAGCTCTCCCACTGGAAGGACCTCCTGGGTGTGACCTGATCACCCGAGACTCACCCTTTTCCAGGGTCTCCACCATCTTCGCCTTCTCCACTAAGGCGTGGAACTCCCTGATGCACATCGGGGCTATGGTCTTCTTCAGCCCATGCTTCAGCCCTTCCTCGAACTTCCTACACCTCCAGGCCTCGGAGGTCGCCTGGGTATAGAACCGGGCGAGGTACTCAAAACGGGCAGCATAGGCGTTTACTGACATGTCCCCCTGCTCCAACTTTAAGAACTCAGCTTCCCTTGCAAACTTGGCGCTGTCTGGGAAGTATTTTTCCAAGAACTTCGCTCTGAAGCTCTCCCAATCCAGAACATCCTCTCGGGCCTCCATCATCTGCTGAGCTCCCATCCACCAGAACTCAGCTTCTCCTGATAGCAGATAAGTGGCGAACAGCAACTTCTTTTCTTCAGGGCATGAGGTCGCCCTAAAGATTTTCTCCACCTCCCTGACCCACTGATCTGCCTGGTCAGGGGTAGCATTCCCACTGAACTTAGGTGGGTTGTGCCTCATGAACTCGGCCAGTCCCATCTGTTCTTGGGGCTGACCGACGTGGGAGTTTGTTTCAGCCGACCGAGCAGTCTCCCAGTGCTGCATTGTGGCTTGATGGTTCTGAGCCATCGCCGCATTCTGCTGCTGAATGGCAGTCGCCATCATTTCTATGGCCTTGGCGATCTGACTCATCTCTGAGGAAGGTTGAGGTGGGGTAGCAGGTCTACGTGCCATCTTCTGAATCTATTGACTTCTATATTCCCTACAACTATAAGAATGAAATCGATAAGAATCAATTCATTCAAGGGGTAACAGCTAGACCTTACAAAGGTCAGCATCTCAAAATCATTAAGAATTTGAGTCCATCAACAGAATCATAACACCTATAATTCCAAACAAAACACCAGAACAGTTACTGGTGTGCAAGCATCAATCCAAACCACCATCTCAGTCAAATTCAAGAACACTCAAAAATCACACCAGAATTCAATGTAGGCTAAATATCAAACCTTTGGAATTAAGATTAAGAATCATCTTGATCCAGTTATGAGTGTGCACCCTCACCACTTTATCAAGACCTTCTTATTCTTAATACTAAGATTTTCAGTTAGGCATACATTCACCAAAGCACACGCAAGAGTTCAAAACTAAAACGTTTGAAAACCTTCCACTATAGTGGTTATTTAAAACTCAATTAAATTTTTATGAGCAGAAGAAACACAATGGATCCACAGCCCTCAGGTCATCCTAAGGCGAACTGCTCTGATACCATTAATGTAACATCCCACCAAAATAATACATACATACATCTATAATTGAAATTAAGTGTAACCAAATAATATTGAAGAGTGCAAAATAAAATGTATATATATATATATATCAGAAATGAAGTTACTCCCCTTAGGGAGTTTAATACATAACCAAATCAATTGTTTGCAAGATTTTACGAAAATAATAAAAGAAATGCAGTAAGACAGGCGGTCTCAAAAGAAAACGGCGATCTCCAACTTTAAAACGGCGATCTCTAACAGAAGGCCTCAAAACTGGCGATCTTCTATCAGGACACCAGAACCGGCGATCTCCACCGAGAGGTGGAAATGGGCGATCTCTGCCCTCGGCGACCACCCCTTTAGGGAGCTCTTCTTCCTGGAAGGTCATCTGCTCCCGTGTACAATTACACGATCATCACAGTTTTGAGAAAACCACCACAATAACAGATAAAAGGGTAAGCTAGATAATTTAAAAGAAGTTTAACTCATGAACATGAAAATCCAAGTAAACCAAGTTCCAAATTATCCATGTAAAACGTAGAACTACAATTAGCATTCAGCTGATCGCCCAAAATCACAAATTCACTACATTTCCCATAGTCATTCCATTTCACAACACAGCATCAAGTGTCTATCAATATTCCAGTTTCTCATTTCACATGTCAGACTTTCCACTGACCCACCATGCATAGACACATGACACTACTTCCAATTTGACTCGTGTGTTGACTCAGGCCCAGAGATTTGCACCTGTCATACCTACCACTATGAATCCACACGGCATGCGCATATACCATCTCATTGTTACCATTCTCTCGGTATGACAAGGTTAATTCGTATAACAGGCCGAGCTCGTTCCCATTTGAACAACTCGCCCATTCATACGAACCTCCTTCGACTCTCACCAACTGAATAACTTCATCTACGTGATTTCATTATCTCAGCAGAGTCAGGATATCTCCTTCTAGACAAGCCCCTAGTCAATACACCTATACAGATCTTACACGGTATTTCCTTTCCTGAAAATACTATGCCTCGATCCCACATTCACAGCATTCAAACACATCCTACCATTCAAGTAAATGATTCAAATCACATCCACAAACATTTCAAAGCTTCAGATCTTCGAATATCTCATGTAAATCTCAATTAGTTTCAAAACAACATCAAAAACAGAGATTTCGTAAAACAGCGCCAAAACCGGCGATCTAGTTCAAAAACATGGTATTTCAAAGGCTATGTTTAAAAACCGGCGACCACGTCGCCCAAGCACACAAACCAAGCATTTCACGAAGACAAAAGCGAAAACGGCGACCACGTCGCCCACACTTCAGAAAAAGCTACACTATGGCTTGTATGGAAAAGAGGTCTAGCTTCCCTTACCTGGACTTGCGCAAACACCAGGAGTTCCGAAATCCAACGAAGCTTGAAAAACGCCTTGACTCTGTTCTTGTGTCTGGTTTTGAAGAGCTTGCAGAGAACTTTCCCAGGGGCTCCAATGGTGTTGCTTCTCGTCGTACTCTTGTGTGGAGATGCTGAAATCGCAACGCGGAGGAGGTAACTGGAGGAGAAGGGAAGAAACTCACTCTTTCTCTCGTCGAATACAACAATGTTTTCCTTTTCTCCCAGCAGTGGATTTTTGTAACTTAAACCAACTTATCCCTCCAAAAGCAGCTACCACCACCTACTCTGCAGGGAAGTTTGCGTGCACGCTTCCCTGAACAGTACTACTAAGCGTGCCTCTGCGCAGGCTACGCTCTGAGGTCACTATTCTGAACCACTCTTTCGTCTACGTGGCACGCGTGCAGAACGTCTCTTGCTGGGAGTCTGGGGCCCACGTTCTCTGGGTGTAACTCAACGTCGCGCGATGACCTTTCGCCGATGACTACCAGCTCGAAGAGAAACCACTGATGACCTTTCGCGCGAAGACTACCACCGATGACATCTTCCTGGCGAACGACCGATGTCTTCCTCTGGGAGACAACCGATGTCTTCCCTGGCGACGCCCTCATAACTCTCGCGCCTTGGCCACGTCCACATGCATCGCGCCCTGGCAATGCCTGCTTGCCTCGCGCCCGCGCGATGCCCGCATGCCCCTCGCGCCCGCGCGATGCCTGCATGCCTCTCACGCCCGCGCGATGCCTGCATGCCTCTCGCGCCCGCGCGATGCCTGCATGCCTCTCACGCCCGCGCGATGTCCACCTGGCGCTCATGTAGCAGGCGACCGGCGACCTCGTAGCCTTCTAAACTTAACTTTTTCCTCCCTTTCTATTCTAAATAAAAACATACTTAGAATTTATTTAAAACATACTCTTTCATTGCAATAAATTTCAGGTCCTTACAGTCGCTGGTCGCACTGGTGCTTGAGGTTGCCTGAATCGCAGCGCGAAGGAGAGAAAAGAGAGGGATGAAGATGCACTCACTCTTTCACTCTTGAGCCACTGTAACGTTCTTTACCTCCTCGCAGTGGGTTTTTGAATCCAAGCCTACTTGTCCACGCATGCTGCTGCCACCACCCCCTCTGCAAGAAAGCCAGAGTGTACGTTTCACTGAACAGTACGGCCACGGTTGTCTTCTTGTGCATGCCAACCACTTCCCTGAACAGTACGACCGCGAGTGTCTCTTGCGCATGCCAACCTTCTGATGTCACTATTCTGAACCACCCTTTTTGTCCACGTGGCGCGCGTGCAGGACGTGTCATGCTGGGAGTCTGGGTCCCACCTCATCTGTGTGAAACTCGACATCGCGAGATAACCTTCCACCGATGACCGCTCGCGCGATGACTATCCACTGAGGTCTCATACTGGAGGACGACCGATGTCTCTCTCTGGGAGACGACCGATGTCTATCCCTGGCGACGCCCGCATGCCCCTCGCGCCCTGGCGACGTCCACATGCCTCGCGCCCTGGCGATGCCCACATGCCTCGCGCCCTGGCGATGCCTCCATGTCTCTCGCGCCCTGGCGATCATGTGTAGTAGGCGACAGGCGATCATGTACTAACCAGGCGATCTCATAGTCTTCTAAACTACACTTTCCTCCCTTTTTATTTTAAATAAAAACATACTTAGAATTCATTTAAAATATATTCCTTTTTATTCCAATTTAATTTTTATAGGTCCTTACATTCTCCCCAACAAGAAAAATTTTCGTCCTCGAAAATTGAATTACAAGGAAAAGAGGTATGGATAGGCTTCTCTCATGGGTTCTTCTAAGTCCCAAGTTGAATCACCCGATCTCTCATCCCACACCACTTTCACCATGTTGATGGTCTTGCCTCTGAGCTGTTTACTTTGCCGATCGTCAATCCTGACTGGTTTCGCTTCAAAGGACAAGTCATCCCTGATCTGCACATCGTCCACTTCCAGCACATGACTAGGGTCTGCCATGTGCTTCCTCAGCTGTGATACGTGAAAGACATTGTGCAGATTCGCTAAATGGGGAGGTAGGGCGATCTCATAAGCCACTGGACCAATCCTCCTTAAGATCTGATATGGTCCCACGAACTTAGGGGACAACTTCTTTGATCTGATCGCCCGTCCTACACCCTTGGTTGGTGTCACTCTCATGAACACATGGTCTCCAGCAGCAAACTCCAAAGGCTTTCTCCTCTGATATGCATAGGATTTCTGCCTACTTTGAGATGCTCTCATTCTGCCTTGTATCTGTTTCACCTTTTCGGTCGTCTGCTGAATCAACTCTGGTCCAACCAATACTGATTCGCCTTCCTGGTACCAGCACAATGGAGTTCTGCATTTCCTTCCATACAAGGCTTCGTATGGCGCTATCCCTATGTTGGCGTGATAACTGTTATTATAGGTAAACTCCACCAGCGGCAACACCTCATCCCAACTTCCCAATTGATCCAAGACACACGTCCTCAGCAGATCTTCCAAGGATTGGATCGTTCTCTCTGACTGTCCATCTGTTTGGGGATGATATGCAGAGCTCATCCTCAACTTAGTTCCCAGGCAATCTTGTAAAGTCTGCCAAAACCGTGAAATGAACCTGGGATCTCTATCTGAAACAATGCTGGAAGGCACTCCATGCAGCCTCACTATTTCTTGGATGTACAACTGTGCCAACTTGGCCATGGGCATCCTCATATTCACTGGGAGAAAGTGGGCACTCTTCGTCAGCCGATCAGTGATGACCCAGATTGCATCATGACCCTTTACCAATCTGGGTAAATGGGTGACAAAATCCATGGCGATGCTGTCCCATTTCCACTCAGGGATATCCAATGGCTGTAACAACCCGCCAGGTCTTTGATGTTCTATCTTCGCCTTCTGACATGTTAAGCAGGTTGTAACATACTGGGCGATGTCTCTCTTCATGCCCGACCACCAAAATGACTCCTTCAAGTCATGGTACATCTTGTTCATACCTGGATGTAGGCTAAGGCGACCCTTGTGACCTTCCTCTAGGATCATCTTCTTCAACTCTTCATTTGCAGGTATGCAAATTCTGCCATTAAATCTCAAGATCCCATCATCGCCCATCACAAATTCTCTAGCCTGGTCGGTCCCTAGTGACTCCACTGTACGCTTCAGACTAGGGTCTTCCAACTGCTTATCCTTTATTGCTCCAAGGAAGTCATTAGTTATAGCCAGCTTACTACAACTAATGTGATTCACATGAAACTCTACTCCAAGGTTTAAGTCTCTGAACTGCTCGATCAGTTTATGCTCTTCCATCATCATGGTGGCTACTTGTATTGATTTTCTACTCAAAGCATCTGCCACTACATTGGCCTTCCCTGGATGATACATGAGTTGAAAATCGTAGTCCTTTAGAAACTCCATCCACCTTCTTTGTCTCATGTTTAGTTCCTTCTGATCAAACAGGTATTTCAGGCTCTTATGGTCACTGAACACCTGGAACCGAGCTCCATATAAATAGTGCCTCCAAATCTTCAAGGCAGACACCACCGCCGCCAACTCCAAGTCATGAGTAGGATAGTTCCTCTCATGAACCTTGAGTTGCCTTGAAGCATATGCAACCACTCTTTTCTCTTGCATCAAAACACATCCCAAACCCTGATGTGAGGCATCACAGTAGACATCAAAAGGTCTTCCTACCTCTGGGATCACCAGCACTGGAGCACTAGTCAACCTTTCCTTTAGTTCCATGAAGCTCTGCTCACATCGGTCGGTCCAAGCAAAAGGTTGATCCTTGCGGGTCAGCTGTGTTAAAGGAGCCACTACCTTGGAAAAGTCCTCAATAAACCTCCGACAGTAGCCCGCCAAACCCACAAAGCTCCTTATCTCAGTGACTGTCTTAGGACGTTCCCATTGAAGCACTGCCTCCACTTTGGCTGGATCCACCGAGATCCCCTGGGCAGATATCACGTGTCCTAAGAAGTTGACTTCCTTCAGCCAGAACTCACACTTAGAGAACTTGGCATAGAGTTGCTTCTCCAACACTGTTCTCAGATGTTCTTCATGTTCTTCCTCGGTCCTTGAATAAATGAGTATGTCGTCTATGAAGACTACCACAAACTTATCCAAGAAAGGGCGAAAAATCCTATTCATGTAGTCCATGAACAGAGCTGGAGCATTTGTGACTCCAAACGGCATCACCACATACTCATAGTGCCCATATCGAGACCTAAAAGCTGTCTTTTGAACATCTTCAGCTTTTACCAAAATTTGGTGGTACCCCGATCTCAGATCAATCTTTGAGAACACCGAGGCCCCATGTATTTGATCCATCAAATCATCAATCCTAGGTAGGGGGTACTTGTTCTTGATGGTCAACTTGTTTAACTGCCTGTAATCTATACACAGCCGAGACCCTCCATCCTTCTTCTTAACTAGGAGAACTGGAGCGCCCCATGGAGATACACTGGGTCTGATGAATTGTTTCTCCAACAACTCTTCCACTTGCTTCTTTAATTCTGCCAAGTCGGCTGGAGCCATCCTGTAAGGTGCCATTGACACTGGTCCCGCTCCAGGTACCAAATCAATGGAGAATTCCACTTCTCTCTTAGGAGGTAATCCAGGTACTTCTTCTGGAAATACATCCGTGAAATCTTTCACAACATATATCCTGCTTACGTCCTCTTCATTCTTCACTTCCAACCGAGCTAGGATCACGAAGCACCTCGCCCCTTCTTCCAACTCCGACCGCCCTTGCTGAGCAGATATCACATCTGACTCTTGGAGGTCTGGAAATGTTATCTTCTGACTACCGCAGTCTATGAGAACGTGATTGGCAGCTAGCCAATCCATTCCTAGGATAACATCCAGGTCCTGAAGAGGTAGGCAGATCAAGTTCACTTTGAATCTACGTCCCTCTACTATCACTGGACATTCGGGGCAAACTGTAGAGGTCAACACCTGTCCTGACGCAGGTGTAGAGACCAACAGTTCGAAAGGTAACTCCTTCACTAGAAGGCCCAACTCGGCTACACACAGGCTTGACACAAAGGAGTGTGTCGCTCCAGAATCAAACAAGGCTTTTACACCTCTACCAGCTATAAAACAAACACCTTGCACGAGGTTACCTGACTGAGAAGCTTCTGCTCCTGACATGGCAAACACTCTCCCTGTTGCCTGAGGTCTGCTGCCTTCGTTTCTCAACTACTGAGAACCACTGGGTTGAGTCGCCCCATTCCTGTTAGGGCACTCTCTAGCAACGTGTCCCGTCCTTTGGCAGGCAAAACACCTTCTCTCTGAAGCCTTCTTGGGGCACGCATTGGGCGTGTGTGGTCCACCACAATGGAAACACTTGGGTTTCCAAGGCTGTTGCTGCTGAAACTGGGATGGCGTTGTTCCCGCCCGATGTGGTAGAGGTCTCGCATAGGGCTTGCTTTGTGGGTGCTGCACCTTAGCCTTCCCACTGGAAGAACTCCCTGGGTGTGACCTGATCACCCGAGAATCACCCTTTTCCAGGGTCTCCACCATCTTCGCCTTCTCTACCAAGGCGTGAAATTCTCTGATGCACATCGGGGCTATGGTCCTCTTCAGCCCATGCTTCAGCCCCTCTTCGAACTTCCTACACCTCCAAGCCTCGGAGGTCGCCTGGGTATAGAATCGGGCGAGGTACTCAAACCGAGCAGCATAGGCGTTCACTGACATCTCCCCTTGCTCCAATCTGAGGAATTCTGCTTCCTTCGCAAACTTTGCACTATCTGGGAAGTATTTCTCCAGGAACTTCACCCTGAAGCTCTCCCAGTCTAACACTTCAGCTCTGGCTTCCATCATCTGCTGAGCTCCCATCCACCAGAACTCGGCTTCTCCAGATAGCAAAAAGGTGGCGAACACCAACTTCTTCTCTTCAGGGCAGGAGGTCGCCCTAAAGATTTTCTCCAACTCCCTGACCCACTGGTCTGCCTGATCAGGGTTAGCATTCCCACTGAACTTGGGTGGGTTGTGCCTCATGAACTCGGTCAGTCCCATCTGTTCTTGAGGCTGACCGACGTGGGAATTTGTTTCAGCAGACCGAGCAGTTTCCCAGTGGTGCATTGTAGCTTGATGGTTCTGAGCCATCGCCGCATTCTGTTGTTGGATGGCAGTTGCCATCATCTCGATAGCCTTGGCAATCTGGCTCATTTCCGAAGAAGGTTGGGGAGGGGTAGAAGGTCTACGTGCCATCTCCTTCGTTTCAGATTTTGAAACTATGGGTTTCTATATTCCCTACAACTACAAGAATGAGATTGATAAGAAATCAATTCATTCAGGAGGTAACATCTAGACCTTACAAAGGTCAGCATCTCAAAGTCATTAAGAATTTGAGTTCATCAACAGAATCATAATGCTTATAACCTTAAGCAAAACACCAGAACAGCTACTGGTATACAACCAACAATCCAAACAACCACTTTCAATCAATTACAAAAACACTCAATAAAATGAAATAAATCACACCAGCATTCAATGTATGCTAAACATCAAACCTTTGGAATTAAGATTGAGAATCATCTCGATCCAGTTATGAGTGTGCACCCTCACCACTTTATCAAGACCCTCTCATTCTTAATACTAAGATTTTCAGTTAGGGCATATATTCACTAAAGCACACACAAAATTTCAATACAAAAACGTTTGAAAACCTTTCACTATAGTTGTTATTTAAAACTCAAATAAATTTTATGAGCAGAAGAAACACAATGGATCCACAGCCCTCAGGTCATCCTAAGGACGAACTGCTCTGATACCATTAATGTAACATCCCGCCAAAATACTATAAATATTTATACAATGAAAATAAAGGTAACATATAGATTGAAGTGAATAAAATTATATATATGAAATGAAGTTTCTCCTCACAGGGAGTTTAATACAAATTCGGTCACTTTTCTAGGAAACGTAAACAAATACAGTAAATGTGAATACAGGCGATCTCCTAACAGCAAAAAGGCGATCTCCTATTAGAGAACGGCGATCTCCTATCAGAAAACAGAAAAAGGGGTGATCGCCTAACAGAAAATAGGAACAGGCGATCTCCTTCCGGCGACCACTCACTGAGGAGCTCTACTTCCTGCAACATCATCTGCTCCCGTGTAAATTATACACGATCATCACAGGTTTAAGAAAAAGCCAAACACAACACCAAAAAAAATCACAGGGTAAGCCAGACATTTGAAAAAGAGTTAGATATGAAACTTTAAAATCAAGATGAAACAAATTAAAGACACCCACGTAAAAACTATCAATTTTCTCGTTCCCTTCACATGACCACCAAGTAATCACACATTTCACAATATTCTCAAGAGTCATTCTATTTCACATAATGCATCAAGTGTCTATCAATTTCAATGTTCCTCATTTCTCACGTCAGACTTCCACTGACTCATCACACAAGACACTTGACCCTACTTCCGGAAGACTCGTGCATTGACTAGACTCAGAGATCTGCACCTGTCATACTAAACTGCTGTAATATTTCCACAGCTATGCGCATCAACACAATCTCGATCTCAATTTCATCACTCTCACAGTATGACAGGGTTAATCCATATAACAGGCTGAGGTCGTTCTTTTTCGCACGACTCACCCATTCATATGAACCTCCTTCGACTCTCACCAACTGAATAACTTCCTCTATGTGATTCCATTATCTCAGCAGAGTCAGGATATCTCATTATAGAAATCACCGATCAATGCACATCCTACACGATCTTACACGGTATTTTCTTTCCTGAAAATACTATGCCTTGATCTCACATTCACAACATTCAACATGTCATACAACACTTAATGAACGATTCCAGTCACAAAAAAACTCATGCCAAGGTTCAGATTTTCGAATATCACATTTAAATCTCAAACAGTTTCAAACAACACCAAAAACAGGGGAGTTCGAAAAACAACGCCAAAACCGGCGATCTCGTTCAAAAACAGAGGATTATGCAATAAAAGTTAAAAATCGGCGACCACGTCGCCCCATCATCTCAAACATCTACTATAAGGTTTTTCGTTGGAATTAAGGCTAGCTTCCCTTACCTGGACTAGCGCAAAACTCTAAGAGCTCCAAAACCCACCAAAGGTTAAAGATGCCTTAGCTCTGTTTTCAGCGTCTGGTTTGTAGAACTTGCAGAGAACCTCCCAAGTGCTCTAAGGGCAGTCGTCGCTGGTCGCACTGGTGCTTGAGGTTACCTGAATCGCAGCGCAAAGGAGAGAAAAGAGAGGGATGAAGATGCACTCACTCTTTCACTCTTGAGCCACTGTAACGTTCTTTGCCTCCTCGCAGTGGTTTTTGAATCCAAGCCTACTTGTCCACGCATGCTGCTGCCACCACCCCCTCTGCAAGAAAGCCAGAGTGTACGTTTCACTGAACAGTACGGCCACGGTTGTCTTCTTGTGCATGCCAACCACTTCCCTGAACAGTACGACCGCGAGTGTCTCTTGCGCATGCCAACCTTCTGATGTCACTATTCTGAACCACCCTTTTTGTCCACGTGGCGCGCGTGCAGGACGTGTCATGCTGGGAGTCTGGGTCCCACCTCATCTGTGTGAAACTCGACATCGCGCGATAACCTTCCATCGATGACCGCTCGCGCGATGACTATCCACTGAGGTCTCATACTGGAGGATGACCGATGTCTCTCTCTGGGAGACGACCGATGTCTATCCCTGGCGACGCCCGCATGCCCCTCGCGCCCTGGCGACGTCCACATGCCTCGCGCCCTGGCGATGCCCACATGCCTCGCGCCCTGGCGATGCCTCCATGTCTCTCGCGCCCTAGCGACGTCCACATGCCTCGCGCCCTGGCGATCATGTGTAGTAGGCGACAGTCGATCATGTAATAACCAGGCGATCTCATAGTCTTCTAAACTACACTTTCCTCCCTTTTTATTTTAAATAAAAACATACTTAGAATTCATTTAAAATATATTCCTTTTTATTCCAATTTAATTTTTACAGGTCCTTACAAATCCCATCTTGCTGAGTGATCCATTGTTCAACTCTTGAGTTGACTTGACCAGCACAGAAGTCTCATCTTCCAGATTAACTTCAAAATAGTTTAGGAATTTAGATATCAAAATAGCATAGGGATAGTGATAGTCACCCAACCTCATTGCTTTTTGCATGTGCTCTTTGATGATGTGGATCCAATTTAGTTTGATCTTCTTGGTGATGCAGAAGATATAAACCAGATCTTCTTCAGTCAAAACAGAATGGTTGCTCCCCCTTGGAGTTAGAATCCATGTCACAATGAGAGCAAGCAGCCTCTCATCCAGTTTCAACCCTCCAACTGAGCATGCACTCACTTGAGCTTGAGTGTTTTTCAAACAGCTTCTGTAAAACTGAATTTTGTTGAAATCCTCCACCATACCAAGATTGCCTTTGCTGATTCGCAGTCCAGAAAACTTGAGTCCAGCAACAGCAGCCCAAACCTCATGGGTTATCTCCATGTCCACACCTTTTACATGACAAACTAGGTTGTTTCCCTCAAATTTCAAATTGGTGTAGAAGACCTTCACCAAGTCTGGATATATTTTGCCCTTCATCTCCAGAAACCTTCTGAGATACTGATCTTTGAGAAGTTTCCTCACATTGTCCAGCTTTTGACTTTTCAGCCAATCAAAACTCACAACCTTGGGGTTGTTGATTTTCTTGAGACTTGTCTCATATCTATATTTTTCTATGAGATCTTTATCTCCAGAAAACCATCCTTCCAGCCTTCCTCCAGACCTTACAGCTCTGGTTTTGATTCTTCCAGAAGTGGGAGGAGTTGATTCCATGGCAGCAGAGATGAGAAAATAGAGGACAGCTCTTCTTTACAGATTTTCTCAAGAGATGGTGCAAGAGATGTTGCAAGAGATGTTGCAATTGGTTGTTCATCTGCACCTGATTTTATAACCATCCGAAAATCAATTTGTGATTAATTCCATTCAATGGGTACCTGATTTTCAGAGTGAGAAAGTTGTTCTGCACAGTAAACGTCAGAATAAAAACAGAAAAACACATGGTCTTCACATGTGAACTTTGACTAGTCATAAAGGCTCTTGAATTTCCAAGATTTTGGAATATTCTCCTTTATGAATGTTGTAACCACTTTCTGAGCACGTTCAGCTTTCAATACAGATAGTTTGACCAAGATTCTCCCTTTTGAATTTGATCTGCAACGGATAGAAGAAGAATTCAAAATTAAATCAATTTCTTCACAGTGCTGTCAGACTCAAAACAATCGGTTGTTTCGAAGAACCAATCGGTTGTTTTTCTGCAGCAGTATAAAAACTTGATTTTGGAGATTTCAGCTATTGACAAAAACAGATTAAAGCATAATACATTTGATTAAAAGAGAATTAATCATAGGAAAGAACTTTGAAACAATTATTGAGAATAATAAAAGGAAAGTCTTATCCTTGTGTTGTTTCTTCAATGATCCAAATGCTTGTGGATCAAGAAACTTTCTCTTCACTGTTTTGTTCTTTTGCACAGTATTGATTCAGCTTCAATGACTTCCTTTCTCTTTAACAGATTGATCAAAAAGCCTCTTTTCCCTTTATCTTCCTGCATAAAACAAATTCAAGTAGCAAGATTTGGTCCCCTTACAAAATTAGGTCCATTTGGCTTCACTTTGCTGTTAGTAACATCACATTCCTTAGGAATCCATTTCATAAGACCTTTAGGAACACGATATTTTCTAATTTTACAGAATCTAACAGAATGGCCTTTCTTCATGCAGTAAAAGCATGTAACAATCGGTTGTTTCGATGATCCAATCGATTGTTTTCTTGTTTTTCTTAAAAAAGCTTTTGAAAACTTATCTTGCTTGTTCTGTGGATTGAAGCCTAAACCAGCCTTTCCAAAAACACAGTTTTGAGATGCCAAGACATTCTCAAAGTTTGATTTCCCTTTTGAAAGCTTGTCCACAGTTTCAACAAGATAATGAACCTTTTTCTCAAGATTTTCACAATTTGTGCAAATGAGAGTGTCACACTTGCAAGAGGCATTTTTGAAATGATTTTCCAGATTTTCAAAATCAATTTTTGCCTTTCTCAGATCCTCTTCAAGTGATTTAACTTTCTTCTCAAGCACATGGTTAAGATCTTTCAATCGATTGTTTGAAAGAACCAATCTATTAGCTTCTTCATGAGTTTCTTGAAAAGCTTCAAGCAATTCACAATAATTTTGTTCATTTAAGGAAGCACAAGAACTTACCTCACTTGAACTGCAAGCATCATCATCATCCTTAGCCACTAAACATATGTTGGCTTTTTCATCTTCACTTGATGAAGAACTTGATGAAGACACTTCATTTTCATCCCAAGCTATGTAGGCTCTTTTTGTCTTGCCTTTCTGCTCCTTGTAGCTTGTCTTTTTCTCCTTGCTCTTGTTGGGACAATCTGCCTTTATGTGACCTTGCTCACCACAACCAAAACAAGTATAGTTATTTGAATTTAAATCATTGGATTTCTTGTTTCCATACCTATCCTTGTTGTTGTCTTTGTTGCGGTTTCCCTTTAGGAATTTGCTGAATTTTCTTGACAGCAAACTCAGATTTTCCTCATCACTATCATCACTTGAATCTTGCTTTCCCTTGTGTTTGGATGCTTTCAAGGCTATGATCCTTGTGTGCTTATCTTGATTCTCTTGAACATTGAGTCTATTCATCTCTAGCTCATGTTCCCTAAGCTTTCCAAACAAAGAAGCAACACTTAAGGATGTTAGATCTTTAGATTCAGAAATTGCAGTTACCTTTGGTTGCCATGCTCTATCAAGACATTTCAAGATCTTGATGTTTAGCTCTTCTTTGTCAAAAGACTTGTCTAGGCTCATAAGGTGATTGATGATATGAGTAAATCTTTTCTGTACTTCAAAAATTGTTTCACCTTTAAGCATTCTGAACATTTCATACTCTTGGATTAAAGCATGCTTTCTAGCTCTTTTAACTTCATTTGTTCCTTCATGAGTGACCTCCAAAGTATCTCACATTTCCTTTGATGATTTACATTGTGATACCCTGAAAAACTCATCAGAATTTAAAGCAGAGGTTATAATATTTTTGGCAATGCAATCAAATTTGGCCTTTTTGCTTTCTGCATCAGTCCATTGAGACCATGGCTTCTCAATGACAGAACCATCTTTTTCAAACTTTGGTATAAAAGGACCATTTTCAATTGCATCCCAAATTCCTTTGTCAAGAGATTCCACGAATATTTTCATTCTAACTTTCCAAAACTGGTAATTCAAACCACAGAACAAGGGTGGTCTGTTTATTGAAGCACCTTCCCCAAAAGGTAGTCTATCAGCCATTTTAAAAAGATTTTAGGATCAACTTGAATGACTTTCAAGAACCAAGCTCTTGATGCCAATTGTTAGGAAAGATGGCTTTAAACTAGAGGTGGGGTGAATTGTTTAAAGAGGTTTTCGCAAACTTTTACAAGCTAGAATGAATATCTTTCAGAAATCAAATGATTAAGCAATTCAGTTTGCCAAAACAGCAAGCAAAACAACATTGCCAGAAAAATAATCGGTTGTTTATACCAGCAAACAACAAACAAACTGAATTTAAGGAGTTAGGGATAGAGAGATTGTACACAGATGTTTATACTGGTTCACTCCAACCCAGAGCTACATCCAGTCTTCTCAGAACCCTAAGGAAATCCACTAAGCAATCACACCTTGATCACTTACACAACAACCAAGAGAATGACCTTGAAAACCTCAAGACACACACTCTCCTTGGCCAACACTAAGATTGCTGATCTTGAACACCTCAAGAACACACAGCCAATCTCAGCAACAATACAGAAAAGAAATGTTCCAGCAGTTACACAGATTACACTTGTTACAGATGAAGATCTGAAATCAATACAAGTAGAATCCTATTCCAGCACTTTGATCAATCTCTCTAGCAGTTAAGCAATCTCAGCAATTTTCCAAAACTCTCTTAGTTCTTAGTTCTCAACTTTTTCAAAAGCATTCTAACCTTTAAAAGAGATTTTCTGAATTATATAAAAGGAAGTTTGTTTATCAAATCTTAACAAACCCATAAAAGCTTTCAGAAAGATTGGTCAAAGCATTTAATGACTGGAGCGTATTTAGTTTCAAATCATTTAAAGCTCAGTCAAAGAAAACAGTTTTTCTGTTATGGTTCCAAAACAAACAATCGATTGTTTCTTCGAATCAATCGGTTGTTTTGTCACTTAACAGTTTTCTCCAATAAAAAACAGTTTTCAAACTTTCTCAAAACATCTAAGTATAAACAATCGGTTGTTTCGATAGAACAATCGGTTGTTTCAACTTAGTTTGAAAAACACTTTTGTTTTATCAAAAACTGAGATGCTAATTGCTTTGAGATTTAATCTAAGTTTGGATTACACTTTAAACTACCCCAGAACACAACAAAGCAGCACAGCAGCAGCAAGCAAGCAAAAGCTTCATCATCCTTCAAAGGATTTGGATTCTTCAAAACCTTGAACACCACTTGGTTCAACACTTGGACCTCATGTACATGAAAGATTTGTTCAACCTTTGCTTCCCACCCCAAATATACATTTGGATGACCCTCACCACTAAAACTAGGTAATTTACAAAAGGCATATAAGGCTTTGCTTCATGGTGCCTCCTTTCTCTATGATAATGATGTTGTTGGTGTCTTCTCCAATCGGTTTCTTCATCAAGGCCGAATGAATTGGAAGAGCTTCTTGAAGAACTCCTATGTGAATGGCGCCCTCCATGTGTAGAATGGTTGGATTTATCATGATTTACTTCAAGCCTTTGCAATCTTTCTTCCAATTGTCTTATAGGTTCATCTTTTTGTGCAAGTGACCTTTTAGCTTCCTTTAGTTCACCAAGAATGAAAGCTTTTTGTGGAGAATTTAGTTCGGGAGATTCACCACTTGAAAAATTAGCCATTTTAAAAACAAGACAGCAAACACAATGAACAAACAATTAAAGAAAACAACGTTAGAAATCAAATGAAATAGTGTTGCGGTTTGGGTAAAAATCACCCCAAGAAATTATACTTTCCTCAACCAAGCTTCTCTTGTAGAATGGAGTAACCTCAAGTGAAAGATGCTAAAGCACTCAACCACTCACCCAAAAATAACCACCACAAAACTTGAAGAACAATAAAAGACAAGCAAGAAAACGTACAAAACAAGAAAAAAGGTATTGCAAAAGGAATACAAGATATATGACAAAACTTAAGGAATGAAAGACAAGCAAGAAAAGGCACAAAATAAGACTCAAAGAATACTCACTAAACTTTATAATCAAGAAAGAAAGTAAACTCAAAAACTTGTCAAAGTAAATGGACCAAAAGTTCCACAATGTAGACAACAATTTGCCAATCACTATGAATCCAACTTTGGTATGGAAATTAATGTGCAAAAGAATGAATAGATGCAAGTACCAAACTGTTTTTGATGTTTTAAAACAGAGGATGTTCTATTTTGTCTCTGTTTTGGTACTGTTTTTATTATTATTTTTATACAAAATGGAACTTATGTAATGAAAGAACCATAATATGCATCATATTGAAGTTGAAACATCAATCAATTTGCACAAAAAATTTTATGATGGATTCCAGACAATTGAACACTTGAAATCAAATGTTTGGAACCTGTAATTAACAAATACTAAAACAAATTCAAGAGAAGAACAAACTTTCAAAATCAAAAGCAAGCAAGTATAGGCAAGATTAGGACACCTAGAACACTATGAACATAAAACTCAAAGCAAAAGGGAAGATCAATGAAAAGGCACAACTAAAACATATTCAAACCAAACAAAAGTATGGATATAAAGTGCTGGAACAATAGAAAACACGAAATTATAGATGCTGGGAAAAAAAATTGCTCAAAATTAAAGTGCTACTTCAACTTAAAACACAAAAACACATCATAGCTCATGATACCACATGATGTAAGTTGATTTTATATTCATTTGATTTGTAACACTTTGTTAAGAATTGGATCAAGATTCTTAGAGCAATTATGGGGAGTCACCTAGAGAAAATCCCCACTGAACATTAACTTAGCAAGTGCTAAGTAGATGTGAAGGTTCATTTCTAAAGGTCCAAGAGAAAAACACATGTTTAAGTGACTTTTATGAATTATATGGATTAAAAAGAATGGGTTTCCTCAAGAACAACAAGGTATATGTATGAAGAACACAAGAACAGTATAAGAACACAAGATTAAAAGTAGAAACACAACAAGAATTGAAACTAACAATAGAATGCAACAAGAACACAACTTACTAATGGAAATTCAAGAACTCAACATAGAAATGGGTCAAGGTGGAAACCGAACCAAAAATAGATTGCTATAACATGTTTGCACTGATTAAAATGAGAAACAAATACAGAAAATGAAAGAGGACATCATCAGGCAGAGATTGAACCGATTGAAATTGCAAACAAACAAGTAGAATAACAATGGGTATTTTGGAAGATGAATAGAAATGACTTATGTGGTTGTAGTCTTTTGGAGATGTGTTTCACGCCACTTGGATGGTGGTTCTTCCAAGACGAGTGGGAGGTGCCACCACTTGAGAGTCTCTAAAGCTCACAAGATAAGACATGGAAGGAGGAAGAAGAGAACTAGTCTCACAACTCTCTCTCACAACAACTCAAGATAGTTTCTTTACTTCAATTTTCAACTTGTATTATTAAGAACCAAGGACCCCTATTTATAATAAGGAGGACCAGTTGTGTTTACAAAGGAGAGGGAGTGGGAAAAGACACTCTTCTAGCTCCATCTAGCGCCTATGTGAGAAGGAGTAGGAAGAGTCACTTCTTCCACTCTTTTCTTTTAAAAAGTGCCCATTAATGCCTTACAAAGAGAGGTTTCTTTTGGTTTTCCTCTTTTGGAATTTGTCCTAAGGCTCTATATTATTTACAAATGTTTATACAAGGGTAATTACAAAGAGTGATAACATTTGATGCTCTTTACCCAAAACTTTAGCCTTGCTCCTTGTAATCTTTTGAGGCATGAAGGATGTTGAGCTATTTTGTCCTTAAGCTTCTTGGGCTTGGACCTCATCTTCCTTTTCTATTTGATCTCCATCACTACGCCATGTAATGGTGGCATAAAACTGTAATGGACATTCACTACAAAAAACAGTGTATATTGTGGCGGTTATTTATATATAAACTGGCGTTTATAACCGCCACAATATACGTTTGTAGCGGTTTCCCGATGTAACATCCCGCCAAGATACTATTCATATTTATATAATGAAAATAAAGGTAAACAAATATTTTGAAGTGAACAAAATATTATATATGTAATGAAGTTTCTCCTCACAGGGAGTTTAATACAAATTCGGTCAATTCTCCAAAAACGAAAACAAAATTACATTAAAATAGAAAGACAGGCGATCTCCTAACAGCAAAAAGGCGATCTCCTATCAGAGAACGGCGATCTCCTATCAGAAAACAGAAGAAGGGTGATCGCCTAACAGAAAAAGGAACAGGCGATCTCCTTCCGGCGACCACTCACAGAGGAGCTCTACTTCCTGCAACATCATCTGCTCCCGTGTAAATTATACACGATCATCACAGGTTTAAGAAAAGCCAAACACAACACCAAAATCACAGGGTAAGCTAGATATTTGAAAGAGAGTTTAGATATGAACTTTAAAATCAAGATAAAACAAATTCAAGATACCCACGTAAACCATCAACTAAACATATATTTCACAATATTCTCAAGAGTCGTTCTATTTCACATAGTGCAGCAAGTGTCTATCAGTTCAATGTTTCTCATTTCTCACGTCAGACTTCCACTGACTCATCACACAAGACACTTGACACTACTTCCGGAAGACTCGTGCATTGACTAGACTCAGAGATCTGCACCTGTCATACTAAACTGCTGTAATGTTTCCACAGCTATGCGCATCAACACAATCTCGATCTCAAATTTCATCACTCTCACAGTATGACAGGGTTAATCCATATAACAGGCCGAGCTCGTTCTTTTTCACACGACTCACCCATTCATATGAACCTCCTTCGACACTCACCAACTGAATAACTTCCTCTATGTGATTCCATTATCTCAGCAGAGTCAGGATATCTCATTATAGAAATCACCGATCAATGCACATCCTACACGATCTTACACGGTATTTTCTTTCCTGAAAATACTATGCCTTGATCCCACATTCACAACATTCAACGCGTCATACAACACTTAATGAACGATTTCAGTCACAGAAAAACTCATGCCAAGGTTCAGATTTTCGAATATCACATCTAAATCTCAAACAGTTTCAAACAACACCAAAAACAGGGGAGTTCGAAAAACAACGCCAAAACCGGCGATCTCGTCCAAAAACAGGGGATTTCGAAATCTGTATTGAAAACCGGCGATCACGTCTCCCAAACACATAAGAACATAACATCATGAAAAAGAATATGAAACCGGCGACCACCTCGCCCTCACGTCAGAAACAACAAATCTACGGCTTTTATTGAAAACGAAGCTAGCTTCCCTTACCTGGACTAGCGCAAAACTCTAAGAGCTCCGAAACCCAACAAAGCTTCAAGATGCTTTCACTCTGTTTTCAGCGTCTGGTTTGTAGAACTTGCAGAGAACCTCCCAGGTGCTCTAAGGGTAGTCGTCGCTCGTCGCACTGGTGCTTGAGGATGCCTGAATCGCAGCGCGAAGGAGAGAAAAGAGAAGGATGAAGGTGAGCTCACTCTTTTTCTCTTGAACCACTGAAAAACGTTCTTTTTCCTCTCAGAAGTGGGTTTTTGTATCTTAAACCAACTTGCCCCCAAAAGCCGCTGCCACCACCCACTCTGCAGGGAAGTTTGCGTGTACGTTTCCCTGAACACTACGACCACGCGTGCTCCTGCGCAGGCTAACACCCTGAGGTCACTATTCTGAACCACCCTTCTTGTCTACGTGTCGCGCGTGTAGTACGTCTCCTGTTGAGAGCCTGGGTCCCACCTCATCTGTGTGAAACTCGACATCGCGCGATAACCTTCCACCGATGACCGCTCGCGCGATGACTATCCACTGATGTCTCATACTGGCGAACGACCGATGTATCTCCCTGGAAGACGACCGATGTCTCTCTCTGGGAGACGACCGATGTTTATCCCTGGCGACGCCCGCATGCCTCTCGCGCCCTGGTGATGCCTGCATGCCTCTCGCGCCCTGGCGACGTCCACATGCCTCGCGCCCTGGCGATGCCTGCATGCCTCTCGCGCCCTGGCGATGCCTGCATGCCTCTCGCGCCCTGGCGACGCCTGCATGCCTCTCGCGCCCTGGCGACGTCCACATGCCTCGCGCCCTGGCGATGCCTGCATGCCTCTCGCGCCCTGGTGATCATGTGTGGTAGGCGACCGGCGATTATGTACTAACCAGGAAATCTTATAGTCTTCTAAGCTACACTTTCCTTCCTTTTTATTTTAAATAAAAACATACTTAGAATTCATTTAAAATATACCCTTTTATTCCAAATATAATTTTACAGGTCCTTACACCCGAGCCGCCACAAAGTTTAATGTGGCGGTTTTACACTACCCGCTGCAACACCCACCATTTTAACACTATGTTTAATGGAGCGATTTTTATATGTAAGTAGTGTCAGTTATAACTGTCATAATTTAATTCATTGAAGAAGATTCTGACCCCATTATATAGAGTATAATGTTGCGTTTTTAACTGTCAGCATTATAATAAAATTTTAAGAATAATACATCAGTTTCAACTAACGTAATTTTAATTCTATATAAATGGAATTAAACCACAATTTTTTTATAATTAGGTTTGCACAATTAAACTAAACATAATATATTTTCATAATAAAAAAATAAGATACTAATAAAATGAAATAATGCATAAAGTTATAAGCATCCATTCATTGCATTGAAAATTGAAAAACATAATATTGTTCAAAAGTTGATACATAATTAAAAATTAAAACACAAATAATTGTTCAAAAGTTGATACATCATTTAAAATTAAAAGACACATAATTAAACAGACATTGTTCATCCCTAATCAGTTTTGCTTCTAGCACTTGATCCTATTACTTGATTAGGTGATGGAGCACCACTTCCAGTATCTGATGCCTGAAATAAATAATTTTAAGTTAATAATTTTGAATGTTTATGATTATAAAATAAAAGACACCAATAAATATTTAAATATATTAATACCTCATTGATGGGTGCATGAATCTCATTGGATTTGTCAACATTAGCTCATCAATTTTTTCCTAGATAAAATTGAAAATAATCAAAAGAAAAACATATAATAAAATTGTCTATTAAAATAAAAACTAATTAAACATAGGAAAGGTATGTTTAAAGTGGTAGTAAGAGAAATAGTCTTGAAGTATAACTAATGTGTCTTGCTTAGATATTGTTAAGTTAGCGTATATTCAAATCATGAGGGTACTTTCATCGACACTTTGTCCATAGAAGATACAAGTATGGGCTTCTTTACAACATTATCACCATACAATTGTGCCCAGATGGTGTCAAATATGCTGGCACAGTCTTCAAAGTAGCTTTCAGATGTAAATTTGTTTCTCTTTGGTTCAAAAATCTAATACATAGATATCATATAAAACTACAACACACTTTGTCACTTTGGAATAAAAGTTGCTAGAAAGCCATGCTTTCTCGTGATTGCCCTAACAACTTCACAGGTGAATATTAAGTTGTCTGCAACTTTAGTGCAAATGGTATTCTTCAAAACCACCGCAAATTGACCTTTTGCAGCTTCATCCCGTATCTAGGATATTAAAGAAAAAAGGTTAGTTCAAAAAGTGGGCCACGGGTGATAGCTGAAAAAGAAGTATCAGACAATGTCTTAAAACATGTTATTAAAAATCTCCTAATGTTTAGTAGCTTTCTTAAATAAAACAAAATAATAGTGAAAATATAAAATTAATAAAAGGTTTTAAATTAATAAAATTTCCTGTCTAATTTACCTGTCCTTTTGATGACCTTCTAAGTTCATTTACAGAGCAAGAATCAAATTACTGATGTGAACAAATTTTATTACTGATATACTAAAGTAAGTTTTCCGTGATCAAACTAAGTGTTATTTATGAAGCAATTTATTCAATATTTTTACTTTCAAGAACCCTGAATAATAGAAGGTGAAAATAAACATCCTATAATCATTTAGAACATCTCC
Organism: Phaseolus lunatus; assembly: GCA_013389735.1. Lineage (NCBI taxonomy): Eukaryota > Viridiplantae > Streptophyta > Magnoliopsida > Fabales > Fabaceae > Phaseolus > Phaseolus lunatus. The sequence goes on along the minus strand of CM023864.1, from coordinate 35,851,540 downwards.
ATTAAAACCTTAACTGATCTAGAAATATATATTCAATGAATAAAAAAACTACCTCATCTGCAATCCTCTTTTTCTTTTTGCAATGTTGATGCTGAAAATTTTTGCATTCCAACCCCAGCATCAAACTTTTGCAAGAATTTTTGGTACTGTATATAATAAAAAAGTTCATCAACTTTCAATTATTGTCATAAAAACTTGGGGAATAAGAACTTGAAAACAATAAAGGGATGTAATCTAAAGATAGGGTAAGTTCACCACTTTCACAGTCAAAGCAAAATTCCCCTGAGAAAAAGAAACATGGGCCAGATTTATCGAAATTAACCTTTGTTCTTCGAGAATTATGGGAAGACTGAGGTCTCTACGAAGTACATCTTTCATTCTCTTCTCTAATGATGCTTCTTCTTTTATTAAAAAATAGTAAAATTTGAATACTGAAAATAAGTTTGAACAGCTTAAAAAAATAGGAAACAAGTGTTCACCCAGTAATAGCAAACTCACTTTCCATGTGCAGTTTCTCCTGAAAGCATGATAGCAACAGCACCTAGTCTTACTGCAATTGCAATGTCCGAGACTTCTGCCCTTGTTGGTGTGGAATGATTAATCATGCTTTCAAGCATATTTGCCACAATAACCGGCTTTTGCATGCTTTGACATCTCCTTATGATGTCCCCTACTTGATTAAAAAAAGGGAATGAATGAACTACATGGAACACAGAATTAAGTATAGTAAAAGAAAACAACTAAAGTAGAGAACAAAAACATCAGTTTGAAACTATGCCATAATCTAGTTTGTGTAAGTTGTAACAGGCACTGAGATAAGTAAAAATGAGAATGAAACTACTATGACTTTGAAGTAAAAATGAGATAAGATATAATACCACAGGTTTAAATATTTGGAATCCATGTTACTCTGAGCATCACATTACCTACAATATGGGAACTTCCTCTATTGGAAGTTCGGCTCCAAGATCCCCACGAGCAACCATGGCCTGCAAAAATAAATAAAACTCTGAAAATGAAACTGGATGCTATATGTAGATAAAGATCTTGATTATATTCATGATATTGAATAACATTAAAAAGCTTTCTCCAAAATATAGATTGTGAAAGTGTTAAAAAACCTGCAGCAGGTTCAGACCAGCTCAGAGTAATGGTAAAATCAGTTCTATATGTTAATTTAAGGTTTCAGCATAACTTAGTCAAAAGATATGCAGTAGATTTTATTACTCAGGCATTTGTCAAATACATTCATTTCTATCTGCTATTAAGTCTAAAGGAATCTACTATAAATGTATGCCCTGAAAATGATATTGTCTAAGGTATTTGTAAAGTTAATTGTGAACATTAAAAGAGAGATCATCAGTATGCTTACCAAAACTTAATAGAACAATCTCCACTAAACCAAGTTATTTGATATTTTGATATGTAAATCAAGAAAAATGATTTTCAACCAATAGTGCACAAAGAACCATGCACCACAAAACCACCTTTTCTCCTGGAATTACGCAAGCATTGTATATCTTATAATCAAAGAATCATCACCATGACATGATTGTACCGTCATAGGTTGCAAAACAGATATCGTGTAACTTCTAATCAATCCATAATCAGCTCAAGATGCAATTAGGTTCCTCTTTTATCCAACATAGAAAATGAGACACACATCTTGTTGAGATTATGAAGAATACAATTGATAGCCTAATCAACTTACACCAGAAAACAGCAAAGTCATTACTTAAATTTGTGCATTATACAAGGATTACTAGAATTTTCAAGTCCTCTCATAGAATTAGTGAGACAATTAACTTGAAATATTCCATTTTTTAGTTTCTTTTTTCAGGTATTATTTTCACATGAAGCATAAGTGATAGAAGTATGGAACTACTATACATAGTATTTATCCATTCCTCCATGTAACCAATTCCAGTTCTCATGTTGAATACTAAATAGACCAAAATAAATAAATGAAAACATGATCAAAAAAATATTGATCACCAACATAATCTAAATTTCAATCCCTTTTAACTGAAAGTATTGAAGGTATGAAACATCTACAATACATGATCTTAACATTATGAAACTAACCCCATCTGAAGCAGAAAATATGGAATGAAGATTTGGTATGGAATCTGCACTTCCAATTTTTACAATCACGTGTATATCGACATTATAACCTATAGAAAAAGCTTTACAATAATTTAGTTGATAATAAGAAAAATGAGACCCATAATCACTGTCATGAGAAGTCATGTATTATTAAATATTGAATGTAAGTCTAATAATAATGGTCATGTTACAGTTATGGGTAGAAGCTAGGAGCAGTAATGTAGTATTTAATAGAATATATCAGTGTCACAGAATAACTTGTCCTGCATTAGTTGTTTCGTATCAGTTCTATATTAGAATTAGAAACTTTCTCACTAACAAATTCATAAGATCTATCCTCACTCTTCAAGGAGTGTATTATACATGAATTGCAACTCACAGTTCATATGGTTCAGACAATAGCAGCAACACTCAAGCAGATCAAAATTGAGTATTAGCTCACAAACTGATTATTCTTTTGGAAACTGAAGGATAAAGGCAGATTAAATTTAACACAACCACAAATTAAATTTATCACAACAACAAAGCCATACAAATTATTTGTTCACAATATATTTCACAAATTAAGAACCACAATAGATTGCACACGACAAAGGCAATCCAACAATAGATTTCGAAGACAAGGTTATAAAGCACAAGTATGAACAAACTTGGCGCACAAAAGTTTCAAATCCTTGCGAGGAGGCAGCGATGGCAAACAGTGAAGGCTGCGAGAGTGAGGGTTAGGTTTAAGGCTCGCAAGAGTGAGTGAAGGTGAGAGTATTTCGTGAAGGTCCGAGGGTTTGATGAAGGCAAGAGAGTTTGGTGAAGGCTAGAGGGGTTTGTGAAGGCCAAAGGGTTTCATGAAAGCGAGAGGGTTTCGTGAAGGTTTCATAACAAAAGGCAATGTACAGAGAGAGGGAAGAGTCACAATTGTTTAAAAGCGAGAGAGAGAGAGGGAAGAGAGGTTTATGAAAAGTGTGAAGAGTTAAGAGTGTATTCGGTTTCCAAGAGTCAAAACAAGTTTTCAAAATAAATTGGGAATAATGAGAAATGGTGTATGGAGGGAAGGAAAACGTGGGGTTTTATTCTGAAGGATAATTGTGACGGTTCAAAATGACACATTCTGAAGGATAATTGTGGCGGTTACTAAAATGTCGTATTATACAAAGACTTGTGGTGGTTATTAATAACCGTCACTTTATACACAATTTTTTGTAGTGATTGGGCTAAACAAGAGGCGAGTTGTGGTCTCTTGGAGTAATTTAAAGTTATGCATGTGCGTGCGATTTGTTCCTCCTCATAGGAAGGAACACTTGTTGAAGCTCCAACTGCTTGATCAAGGACCTAGGATAGTAAAGGAATATTTTGAGGATTTATAAACAATTTTGACTAAAATTAATATGCCTAATAGTGATGAGTCAAAGATAACTATGTTTTTTAGTGGTTTGAGGCGAGAAATTCGAGATGTTGTAGAAGTATATGAGTACTCTTCTTTACAGAAGTTGGTTCACCTAGCCAAGGTGGAATCACAAATTTCAAAGAAAACAACTTTAAAAAATACTCATAGTGATGACTTCTACAAATCTTCAGGGAAGGATGCAAACAACATTTATACAAAAACTTCTCCTTCCCATGTTTCAAAAGAAACCACTACTCACCAAAAAGTTTCTTAAGACAAGCTTTCTACCTCTACCCGTAAGTCACCCACCAAAACCTCCAAAATAAAATGTTTTAAATGTTTAGGTTTTGGGCTCATCGCTACCAACTGTCTAACTAAAAGCACCATGTTGACAAATAAAGACCAAATAAAAATGAAAAACAAAAGAGAAAATGAAAAAAAGAAAGAAAGAAAAGATAAACCGAGTCACAAAATACCATCTTACACAACTAAATCAATCATGTTGACTCGTGTCATGCTACCACCTATGTAACATCCCGCCAAATCCTTTTCATAATTATAAAATGAAATAAAGGTAAAACAATAATATTGAAGTGAACATATGTATATATATATATATATATACATATATGAAATTGCTCCTCACAGGGAGTTTAATACATATCCGGTCAGTTTTCCAAAACTTAAACAAAATACAGCAAAATAGAAAAAAACAGGCGATGTCCTAACAGAAAAAGGCGATCTCCTATCAGACAACAGAAAAAGGGTGATCGCCTAACAGAAACAGAAACAGGCGATCTCCTTCCGGCGACCACTCACTGAGGAGCTCTACTTCCTGCAACATCATCTGCTCCCGTGTAAATTATACACGATCATCATAGGTTTAAGAAAAGGCCAAACACAACACCAAAAACACAGGGTAAGCTAGATATTTGAAAGAGAGTTTAGATATGAACTTTAAAATCAAGATAAAACAAATTTAAGACACCCACGTAAAAACCATCAAGTTTCTCATTTCCTTCACATGACCATCAAGTAATCACATATTTCACAGTTCCTCAAGAGTCGTTCAATTCACATAATTCATCAAGTGTCTAACAATTTCAATGTTTCTCATTTCTCACGTCAGACTTCCACTGACTCATCACACAAGACACTTGACACTACTTCCGGAAGACTCGTGCGTTGACTCAGACTCAGAGATCTGCACCTGTCATACCACACCACTGTGAAATCCACACAGGGTCGCTGTGAATCCACACAGCCATGCGCATACATAATCTCAATATCATCACTCTCCCGGTATGACAGGGTTAATTCATATAACAGGTCAAGTCAGTTATCTTTCAAACAACTTACCCATACATATGAACCTCCTTCGACTCTCCACAACTGAATAACTTCATCTATGTGATTCCATTATATCAGCAGAGTCAGGATATCTCCTTCTAGACAATTCCCTAGTCAATGCACATTACACACGATCTTACACGGTATTTTCTTTCCTGAAAATACTATGCCTTGATCCCACATTCACAACATTCAATGCATTATACAACGTTTAATGAACGATTCCAGTCACAACAACATTCATTCCGCGGTTCAGATTTTTGAATATCACATGCATTTCACATTTAAATCTCAAACAGTTTCAAATAACACAAAAACAGGGGAGTTCGAAAAACAACGCCAAAACCGGCGATCTCGTCCAAAAACAGGGGATTATGCAATAACAGTTGAAAACCGGCGACCACGTCGCCCCATCATCTCAATCATCTAATATAAGGTTTTCGTTGGAAATAAGGCTAGCTTCCCTTACCTGGACTAGCGCAAAACACCGAGAGCTCCGAAACCCACCGAAGCTTAAAGATGCTTTCACTCTGTTTTAGCGTCCCGGTCTAGAGAACTTGCAGAGAACTCTCCAGGTGTCCAAGTGTAGTCTTCGCTCGTCGTACTAGTGCTTGAGGATGTTTGAATCGCAGCGCGAAGGAGAGAAAAGAGAAGGATGGAGGTGAACTCACTCTGTCACTCTTGAACCACAGCAACGTTCTCCCTCTCAGAAGTGAGTTTTTGAATCTAAACCAACTTGTCCGCAAAAGCCGCTGCCACCACCCACTCTGCAGGGGAGCTTGCGTGTACGCTTCCCTGAACAGTACGACTACGCATGCCTGAGCGCATGCCAACACTCTGATGTCACTATTCTGAACCACCCTTTTTGTCTACGTGTCGCGCGTGCAGTACGTCTCATGCTGGGAGCCTGGGTCCCACCTTATCTGTGTGAAACTCGACATCGCGCGATAACCTTCCACCGATGACCGCTCGCACGATGACTAGCCACCGATGTCTCATCCTGGCGGACGACCGATGTCTCTCCCTAGGAGACGACCGATGTCTCGCCCTGGCGATGCCCGCATGCCTCACGCCCCGGCGATGCCCGACGACACGTCGCCACGCCTTGCTGAAGGTTCTTCACCCCACTATGTTACGTCCAAGGTATCATCCCCACATGACTTGGTGACGTCGGTAGCTTCACATTTCCAAGAGTAGATCAGCACCACTCCTCGTGCGCCCATGCATGCAACACTAAGGACGATTTCTTATGCTCAAGCCTAGAGCTTCGCATGCACAGCGTATCTAAAGCTTAACCCACACCTTGATACGCGGGGTTTTTGGAACCCACTATGGTTGATCCAGTATCCCGACCACATACTGAGTGCACTTTCGGCGATCATGTGCACCATAGGCGATTGGCGATCATGTCTCCTCTAGGCGACAGGCGATTATGTGCCAGAGAAGTCGGAGATCGCCTCCGTCTTCAACAACGGTGATCTCGTAGACTTCTAAGCTACACTTTCCTTCCTTTTTTATTTTAAATAAAAACATACTTAGAATTCATTTAAAATATATTCCTTTTATTCCAATTTAATTTTACAGGTCCTTACAACCTACACCTCCAAGGTTTCCTTCTTCTTTGTCTTTTTCATTACCAAATAAATCTAATTACTAGACATCTTGGTCAAAGAAATTTTGGGATGAACATCAAACACCTCGAAAGGGTTCTTCCCTTTTGAGAGGATTTTTATCACCAAACCCTTTCATCCCCAAATTTTCTTTTCCAACATGGCTTGTAACAAGAGCTTGCCCTTTTGAACTCCCCAAGCTCAAAGAACATAAGTTTGTTCCGCATCCCATACCTTGTCCTATCTTATCTGTGAACAAACTAACTATGTTATCTGCAGGAGTTCTAAATTCGAGGTCAAATTCTCTCAAACCTGAGGGGCATGATACAAAACAAGACAATAAGAAGATGACCAAGGATGCACACTATGAAAGGTCATCTCAATATTCAAGTGAAGACCTCATCAGAGGAAGAAATGGACAAAGACCAGACCATCTCAAGTTCTTCTTGCTGGTCTTCTTAAGAATAAAACAAGTTGTAAATAATTTGGGCTCACTTTGGGGGTCCAAATAGCAAATATAGGCTTGAATAAGGTGCCTTTAGCATAATAGGGGGTGTAGTTATCATTTTAGCTTGTTCATAGCCCTATTGGAAGGTATTTTGACCTAGTTTCTAGAAGGACAAGTCTAGGATGCGGGTTTGACTTAGTCAAACCCTAAGGGTGCCCATTTTTTCCCCTTTTCCCATCCTACCCCTTTAGCTTGTTCTCCAAGGCTCCTTCACCTATAAAGAGGAGGCCTACGTAGTGTATTTTTCATGTTGAATTTGAATAGAAAAGTTACTCAGCACAAATTGTGTGAGGTGTGTGTGAGGCTTGAGTCCTCTAGCATTTAAGGTCTTATCTTGAGTGAGTTGAGAGCTCTCAAGTGGTGGCCCTCTACACTTATCTTGGAGAATTCACCATCCAAGTGGCGTGTTCATCCTCTAATTCCATCATCCATAAGCTTCCTTTTCCTTCAACTTTGTTTTTCCATCTTCCATTTCCATCTCTTCTCTTTGGTCATTATTTTTTTTTTGTTTTCTTTATGTTCTTTTAATTTCCCGCCTTTACATCATTGTCACCCATATTCTTGTGTTTTTTCTCTTTGCCCTTGTGAAGTAAACCTTCACACTTACTTAACCACTTGGTTAAGTTCATGTCCAGTGGGGATCTTCTTAGGGTTGTCACCATTATTGTGCTAAAATCTCAATTTTAAGTAAAGTGTCATAAAATATGAAAACATCTAAAATCAACTCACATCAGATGGGAAGAGGGAAAAAATGGGCACCCTTAGGGCTTGACTAAGTCAAACCCACATCCTAGGCTTGCCATTCTAGAACCTAGGTCAAAATGCCTTCCAAAAGGGCTAGGAGCAAGCTAAAATGATACCCCACACCCCCTATTATGCTAAAGACACCTTATTCTAGCCTATATTTGCTATTTGGACCCCTAAAGTGAGTCCAAATTATTTACAACATGTTTTATTCTTAAGTAGACTAAAAGAAAGAACAATTGGTGTTTTGGTCTACACCTCCTTTTTCTTCCGGTAAGGTCCGCTAGATTTTTGGTGGAGTCTTGACTTGTTTGTTGAGATGACTATGAATAGTCTCTTGGGTCCTTGGTTATCTCCTTGTTGACTTGGCTTGTATCACATTACATCTATGGTAAATACAAGGACAAGTCTCCTTATGGAAAATATTCTATAGATGAAGAGACATGGTCTCAATTTGTTCAGAGTCGAATGGATCCAAAATGGGAGGTTGGTGAACATTTCATTATACATGTTATTTTATCTTATCATGGAATTCATAATTTATATGTGTATGATGTACTTACAAGAAAAGAGGAAGAAAGCTCAGTTGCACAAAAACATACTACCCCCACAGACTGTCTCGGGGAGGTTATGATTTGCTAGAGAAAAGAATAGTAGAAGAAAATTTAAAGAGACAACAGGTAGAATCTAGTTTTGCTGAACTTATCTCTCCTCCATTCCCTCCTAGTCGACACGAGAAATGGAAGTTGGCTAGAACTAAACCAGGGGGTAAGATGACATATGAGAAATCATTAGAGATTTCTTAGCGTATTTTAAGGTCATAATTACATGTCATATTTTTAGTCTTACAAACTTATCATTACATATTATTATATTAACACATGTGTATTATTTTTACAGGATAAGCTAGTGGAGTAAAGCTCCCAGGGAAGTTTTGTTCCCAAAGGTCGAGATGACATCTTGACCGTGGCCATTGGCACTAAAGAACACCTTGGGTGTGTTCGTACGACTGGTTTTTGTGTTGGTGTTAGACAATATTTTGGATCGGTTTCTCAACCTAGCTTTTCTACAATGCCAGTCAGCAGATGATGGATCAATTAGCTGCACAATTGACAGATAGGCTGGCTGGACAACTAACTAAGAGCATAAAAGAACAAGTTACTCAAGAGTTAAGAGCTAAATTTGAGCAATGATATAATCTAGCTGAACTAGTGGATGTAATTTATGCTCGTGGTCGAGATAGCACCAAAGGTAGCTGTGATGTGGAGGACTTTGAAGATGATGACACTGAATCCTCCTATCAGTGCAGGATATGTTTTTATGGAAATCCTCCTTGTGTAGTGGTCATTGGCAAAGTGTATCCAGGAGGTTCAACCATCCACACCATGCCCATGTAGAGTAATTTTTCTAGAGTGGTGGTTGAAAAAGATAGAGATGCATTTGCTGCAGTTCCAATGCCCACATTAGAGGTTCAAACAGTGGGAGAGGCACTTGGAACATTTATTGCATGGCCTACACATTTGATAAAGACCATTTCAAAAATTTATTAGGTATATTTCATTAAGGTCTATTAATGTTAGAGTGGTTTTTTTTATTTATTTATACTTTATATTTGTTATTAAGTTTTAAAGGACTTTGCTACGAGACAAAATGTACCAATTGGTGTTCCTTTAAGCCCTCAAGTCCAACCACAAGTTCAAACATATGTGAACCTAATCCAAGAGTTGGTCAGGGTTTCATATCAAATGTTTCAAGATTCTTGTGTGATTCCTTGGGATGCCACATTATTTGGGGTTGATAATGGTGGTATACTATCATACATAACCATGCAAGATGTCTTTGAAATCATCCAGGGTAATCAATTGTTGAACATCACACTTATTCAACTATGGATGATGTAAGTACCATTAACAATTACATGCTATTTATTTGAATGATGTTTCATGAATCATGTCACTAATATATATATTAACAATGTAGGTATATAAATCAAATAATTATCAACATGAATTTTTTTTTTATACTTATGGTTTCCTTGAGCCCCAATCCATACAGAATTTTAGGAATAAAAAACTTGATTGTTAGACTTACATTCAAAGATGGACTCAGACATAAAAAAAGGATTTATTTTTCTCCTTTTATAAATGGGTAATTAAAACTTGTTACATTTAAAGTTTACATAATTATAAAAATGACTAATAAAATGTTTTATACTAGGTCCCACTAGCAATTGAGCTTATTTGCAACACTGTTGTCTGGTTTTATTCACTGCATAGGAAGCCAAGTCAAGATATGAAGACTGTAGTACAAAGGTATGTTAATGTAAATTATATAATTTATTGTGAATTACTAATGATTTTTCTCTTTTTAGTGCAATCAATGTATGAAGTGTCTCAGGGGGTAGGTCTACTTCATCATCACAAAATCTATGTTGGATTTGTCCTAAGGTTATTCACTTCTTCATTAAAAATATTAAGTTTTACTTTTTTTAGTTCAATTAAATTAACTGTTACTTATATTTCATAATAGTGGAATAAGCAACAAGGGAACTTTGAATGTGGTTACTATGTGATGCATTGGATGTGGACCATAGCATGTGTGAGGATTATAGACTCTTGGGAGCAGGTATTATGTGATTTAAATACTCTAACTTCTCATTCTAGATATTTAAAGTTATTATAAACACTAATATATACTCTTACATTTCTCAGCTTTTTGAAGATTTCGAGCCACTAAGCACAAAAAATCTTGAAGAAATCCGTATGGAATGGGCCAAGTACTTTCTACAAGTTAGGAACCAAAACATGTAATGATTTATTACTTTCTAACATATGTACATTTTCATTAGATGTAAATTATACAATTTTGATTAGTTTTAATTGTTGAACCAAGTGATGTTCAATCCTTTGAAGAATCCAAATCCTTTGAAGGATGTTGAAGTCTCTGCTTTGCTTGATGCTGCTGTGCTGGTTTATAGCTTTGTTCTGGGGTAGTTTAATGTTGTAATCCACCCTTAGATTAAATCTCAAAGCAATTAGCATCTCAATCTTTAACAAAGCAAAATGTTTTTCAAGCTAAGTTGAAACAACCGATTGTTCTGTTGAAACAACCGATTGTTTACACTTAGGTGTTTTGAGAAAGTTTGAAAATTGTTTTTGAATGGTGAAATCTTTTAAGTAACAAAACAACTGATTGATTTGAGGAAACAATCGACTGTTTGTTTTGGAACCATAACAGAAAAATTGTTTTCTTTGACTGAGCTTTAAATGCTTTAAAACTGAATACGCTCCAGTCATTAAATGCTTTGACCAATCTTTTTAAAGCAGTTAAGAGTTTGTTAAGATTTGATATTGTTTGCATAGAGATATTGTTTGCATCATCTATTTTGTGGCACGGTATAAAATGTGCCATTTTACTAAACCTATCCACAACCACAAAAATAGAATCAAAACCTTTTGCAGTCCTAAGAAGTCCTAAAATAAAGTCCATGCTAATGTCTTCCCATGGAGCATTTGCAATAGATAAAGGAGTATAGAGTCCATGAGGCATTATTTTAGATTTAGCTTTTAAACATGAAATGCATATAAAATAATGTCTCTGAACATCTTTTCTCATGTGTGGCCAAAAGAATTTTCCTCTTAAAAGCTCTAGAGTTTTATCAACTCTAAAAATGGCCCATGAGACCTCCTTCATGTGTTTCTTTTACAAGAAGCTTTCTATGTGTTCCTTGGGGTATACAAAGTTTTCCTTCTTTAAAAAGATACCCTTCAGACACATAAAATCCTCCTTGTGCTCTATGTTCACATTTAACAAAAGTGGATGCAAAATCTCGATCTTCTTTATACAGTTCAGGTATGTTTTCAAATCCAAGAATCTGGGCACCAAGTTTTGAAAAGAGGGCGTATCTCCTGGAGAGAGCATCAGCCACAAAATTAGTACTGCCCTTCTTGTATTTGATAACATAAGGGAATTGTTCAAGAAATTCCATCCATTTTGCATGGCGTTTATTCAACTTAAGCTGACCCTTCAAGTTTTTTAAAGACTCATGATCACTATGAATTACGAATTCTTTGGATACTATATAGTGCTCCCAAGTCTTCAGGGCCCTCACAAGTGCATAGAGCTCCTTATCATAGGTAGGATAGCTGAGGGTGGCACCATGAAGTTTTTCACTGAAATAAGCAATTGGGTGTCCACCTTGCAACAATACCGCACCCATGCCTACTCCTGATGCATCACATTCTAGCTCAAAAGTTGTTACAAAATTTGGTAGAGCTAAAACGAGTGAATTAGTGAGTAAAGATTTAAGCCTTTGGAAGGCTTGATCTTACTTTTCTGTCCAACAGAATGGAGTGTCTTTCTTCACTAACTCATTGAATGGTGAAGCTAGACTTGAGAAGTTAGGCACAAATCTCCAGTAAAAGCTAGCAAGGCCATGGAAACTCCTAACCTCTCCCACATTCTGTGGAACTGGCCACTCTCGGATGGCTTTGATTTTTTCGGGGTCAACATGTACCCCATTTTCGCTAACTATAAAACCTAAAAACACTACTACACTATCAACACAAAAGGTAAACTTATCAATATTAGCAAAAAGACTATTTTTCCACAGCACTAAGAGAACTTCCCTAAGGTGACTTAGGTGGTTTTTTAGGCTTTGGCTATACACTAGGATATCATCAAAATAAACTACTATGTATTTACCTAAACAATCTCTCAAGACATGATTCATTATCCTCATGAATGTTCTAAGTGCATTAGTGAGACCAAAAGGCATCACTAACCACTCATATAGTCCAAATTTGGTTTTAAAAGCGGTTTTCCACTCATCACCTTCTTTAATTCGTATTTGGTGATATCCGCTCTTAAGATCAATTTTGGAAAATATAGTGGACCCATGCAATTCATCAAGCATGTCATCTAATCTTGGGATTGGATGCCTGTACTTGATGGTAATATTATTGATGGCCATACAGTCACAACATATTCTCCACTTGCCATCCTTTTTTGGTACCAACAAGACAGGTACAACACAAGGACTGAGGCTCTTTTGAATCCAACCCTTCTCCAATAAATCCTGAACTTGTGATTCTATCTCCTTGGTTTCCTCGGGATTAGTTCTATAAGCTGGTCTATTAGGAAGACTGGCTCCTAGAACTAAATCTATTTGATGTTCTATTCCTCTAAAAGGGGGAAGTCCCAATGGTCCTTCCTTAGGGAATAAATCATCAAACTCTTTTAAAAGTTCTTTTACATGAGGAGGTAGAATACTAGCTTCAGAAGATGTGGCAGTGCATGTAAGTGTTCCTTTGCACAGCAGGAGGCCTGTAGGTTATTCAGAAAAAGGTATTTTTTTTAACTTTGTTTTCAACTTTTTCTTCCTTCTGAATGACCTTGTGGGAAGGAACACTCTTCTCCTACGCCTCTTTTTCCCTAAGGGTCTTTTCTTGGTTTTATATTTTTTTTCTCTTCCTCTCTTTTGATTTTCATTTGTACTTGACCTTTATCACCAGTGAGTGTGATAAGGGATAGAGTATAAACTTTTTATCCCTATGAGTGAAAGTAATCTCATTGGTAAGACCATTGTGCATAGTTTTCTTATCAAATTGTCACGGTCTACCTAATAAAATATCACAAGCTTCCATGGGAACTACATCACATAAAACTTTGTCTTTATAGTTTCCCACAGAGAACTCGACTTTCACTTGCTTATCTACAGTTAATTCCCCATCTTCATTTATCCACTGAAGTTTATTACCTGTAGATTCAACTTCTCAACCATCCTACAACTACAGCAGTTGCAACAGGAACCACTATCCACAATGAGAGAACATACATTTTCAAAAACTTTACATCTTGTCTAGAAGATGTTCTCTTTTTGTGACTCTTGGTCCACACTAGGTTGGTTGTTGAGGGGTTCTACGGATCATCATTAACTCCCCCTCACATGGATACACTCCCTCACTATTTACTTTCTCTTCTCCCCCGCTAACTTCTTCACTTTGGCTACTATATTCATCCCTCCCTCTTAAGACTATGGTTCTCTTGTTTGGGCACTGGGCAGCTATATGACCTCTACCAAAGCACTTAAAACATTTAGTGTCTTTGCTACGGGGTTGTGAGCTAGAGGTATCTATTTCTATTTTCTTGGGAGTTTCTTTTGGTTTTTCTTTTATGGGTTCCTCCCTTTTATACTCTCCCTTGGAATAGGAATTAGAATATGAACCTTCCCTACGACTTGATATTTTTCTCAAATTTTGTTGTTCAACTTTGATGCAAAGTTGAATTAAATCATTCAAGTCTTTATAGGGTAAAAGTTTAACTCTATCTCTAATCTCAAGATTGCGTCCACTCAAAAATCTTGCTATGGTGGTGGTCTCATCTTCCCTAATGGAAGCTCACATCATATAAAGCTCCATTTTCTGCCTATATTCTTCCACACTCATAGATTTCTATTTGAGTCTCTAGATGTAACGCCCCTCAAAATATTGTTCATTTTTATATAATAAAATAAAGGTGAAACAATAATATCAAAAATTTAACATAGGTATATACATAATATAATTCATCCATTAATACAAATGTGCCTTAGAATAATATCCCTTTTCAAGGAAGTTTTAATACATCTCTATACAGGAGTTTTCAAAATAAAACAAAACAACAACATTCAAAAACCGGCAATCTCCTCCTCCAGAAATGCTCACTGAGGAGCTCTACCACCTGCAACCTCATCTGCTCCCGTGCAAATATACACGATCATCACAGGTTTAAGAAAAACAACCACGATACAAAACAAAGGGTAAGCTAGATATTTTTAAAAACTTTAAATATGAAACTTTATATCAATAGAAAGCATAAAATCTTCACACCATTCATAATCTATATCAATTTCAACCATCAATATCCCCATATTCCACAAACTCGTCAAGTGTCTATTCAATACATTCAATACTCATGGTTCACATGCCAGACTTTCCACTGACTCGTAACACATAGACACATGACTCTACTTTCGGAAGACTCGTGCGTTGAACTTAGCATCCAGAGACCTGCACCTGTCATACTACATTGCTGTAAAGTTCCCACAGCTATGCGCATAAACATAATCTCGATCTCAATCTCAATATCCTCACTCTCTCAGTATGACAGGGTTAATCCATATAACAGGTCAAGTCAGTTATCTTTCAAACGACTTACCCATACATATGGACCTCCTTCGACTCTCACCAACTGAATGACTTCATCTATGTGATTCCATCATATCAGCAGAGTCAGGATCGCCTCATTCACAGGATACTCACAGATCAATACACCCTCATAAAATCTCCACACGGTATTTTCTTTCCTGAAAATACTATGCTTTGATCACTCTTTCACATTCATCCAGTACATCATACCACACGTAAAAGCACAATTCCATCATATAATATTTTGAATCTTTTCTTAAACAATCCCAATCACAGAAACAATCATACCAAAGTTCAGATTTTCGAATATCATATGCATTTCACCTTTCAATCTCAAACAATTTAAAAAATGACACTAAAACAGGGGATTTCTAAATTTGCATTAAAATCGGCGATTACGTTGCCCCACACATAAAAACAGAGCATCGTGAAATAGAATATGAAATCGGCGACCACGTCGCCCTTACTTCAGAACCTACTCGCCTAACGTTTTTATAAACGAAAATGCTAGCTTCCCTTACCTGAACTTGCGCAAAATCACTAAGAGCTCCAAAACCCACCGAAGCTTAAAGATGTTCTAACCTGCACCATTGAGCCTTTATCACAAAACTGACTATACTACTCATTTTCTACGCTAACAGAGACGATTTCTGGAGCTAAGGGAGTCGTCGGCAACGCCTATGCAGAGGCAACCCTCTCAAGCTCAGATTCGACTCGAAAAACAGAGTAAAACGACTTACTCTGTTCTAGCGTCCTGACGGGAGAACTTGCAGAGACTTCCCAGAAGGACAATGGCAGTCGCCGATCGTAGCACTGGTACGTGAGGATAGCTGCGTCTTCGAGTGGAGGAGAAAGGAGAAAGGGGAACTAAATGAGCTGATTCCCTCAGCTCTTAAGGTCGAACGACTCTTTAGCCTTCACTGCCATTACCCACTCTCTGAGCAACCTTGCGTGTGGGTTTCCTCTAACAGTATGGCCACGTGGGTCTCTGCGCACACCAACTCTGGGTCACTTTCCATACCAACTCTCTGGAGCCACTGTTCTGAAGCACTCTCACTGACTACGTGTCGCGCATGCAAGACGCTCATGCTGGGAGCCTGGGCCCCACCTCATCTGCGTGGAACACGACCTCGCGCGATGACCATCCACCGATGTCTCATCCTGGCGGACGAACGATGTCTCTCCCTGGAAGACGACCGATGTCTCTCCTTGGAAGACGACCGATGTCTCTCCCTGGAAGATGACCGATGTCTCCCCCTGGAAGTTGACCGATGCGTCCCTCATCCTGGCGAACGAACGATGTCTCTCCCTGGAAGACGACCGATGTCTCTCCCTGGAAGACGACCGATGTCTCGCCCTGGAAGTCGACCGATGCGTCCCTCATCCTGGCGATGACCGTCTGTCTCTCGCCCTGGCGATGCCCGCGTGTCTCTCGCCCTGGCGATCTCTCATCGTCCTTGATGTGGCGAGGACACATCGCCTTGCTTCTGTCGACTGATGCCACATCGTCACACCCTGTTGAGGGCTCGTCCTACCACTACTCCACGCCTGTGTTATCACCCCCACATGGCTCGGTGACGTCGGTAGCTTCTCCTGCCCGAGGGCAGCTCAGTACTCAATCCTTACGTGCCTAAGCATGCAACACTAAGGTAAATCCCTTATGTCCAAGCGTAAAGTCCCGTAGTTATTCTGCATGCATGGCGCTCCTAAGGTTCAAATCACACCTCCCTACATGTGATTTCTAGAACCCACTATGGTCCACCGACCGACCTCTACCACGCCACCCTCAGACCTTGGGCGACATCCGAGGTCTGACCACCATGAAATTTCCATTACAAGCTCTTTTCGTTTTAAGTAATAACATATTCAGAATTCATTAAAATTATACTTCTTCTATTCTAAATAATTATCTAGATCCTTACACTAGAGCTTGTCCATTAACTCCCTATTATAGTAGGAAGGGATATGACGGTGTCTTAAGGCTCCCCTAAGATCATTCTAGTATTCTATGGGAGGGTCCTTATGAAGGCGCCTGTCTCTCTCTAAGGCAGTCCACCAATACATAGCATTTCCCTGAAAGCTAAGGGTAGCTAGGGGTACCTTTCGTTCCTCACTTACTCTATGGCAAGCAAATAATTATTCTACCTTCATTTCCCAATCTAGGTAAGCTTCTAAATTTTCTTTCCCATGGAAATAAGGTAAGTCTACCCTAACCTCTTTACTGCTTTCTTTTCTTTCTTTTCTAACTCTTCTAGGGGGTGGTTGATAGTATTCATTAATCCTAAGGATTTGTTCACCAAGAGAATCACTACCCCTAGAGCTAGATGCATGTGAACTTCTTTTTGTTTTATGGTTGTATTCATCTTTTTCTTTAACCATCCTCAACTCGTTCTCCAACAAAGCAAAATGAGCATCCCTCTCTTTGAGTTGGGCCTCATGTTGTAGTTGTCTAAATGAAAGTGATTGAAAGTCTTGTGCAAGTTGTTTTAAAAGAGATTTGGTTGACTTTTGATCATCTTCACTAGAGTTAGGAGAATGAGTAGACATGATTAAAGCTTTGTGATAAAAGCAATTTACCACAAGAAAGATAGGTGGAGTAATGTAGGTAGATTCCCAGGAAAGGGAGGTGGATCACTTAAGTACCAAGCCTTTCCTAGCCAGATTCTATCCTTCAAGACTTTCACAAACCTTTCTGTAAGTAATTCACTTAGAGCACAGTCAAGAATGAAATTTTATACAAGAAACAAATATGCTAAAGTGATTAAACACAAATGAATTAATTCTAACTAGAAAGCTTTAAACTAGTCGAATTCCTAATGATGAGGCTTGTTGGCACTTGTGAACCTTCAAGACACACTCATCGACTAATTACGTGATTAATCCACTAATTGTTCAAGGTTTAACAAATTACAACTCAAGAAAATACAATGGAAATTGGATTAACAAAAATTGTAAATCCTAATCTATGCACTTCTTCCTTTTGGCACTCTTTCTTTTGTTTTGCACCTTTTCTATTTGCACTCCCCCTCTTTGTGTATATTTTGACTATAACCTTGTTGTTGCACTCTTGATATGCTTCTTTTAGGATAGTCACTTGAAGTAATGAATTCAGCACCTACTAAGTGATAATGGCACTCACCACAAACGTTAGCTCCAAACTTAACAAGCACCTTTTGAAAACTTCCACCACTTAAGAGGTCAACAAAATTAAAGCAACAAAAGCTCAATTTCAATTTGGACAACAGCAAAGAGAATTAATATGTGACAAAACTGGAAGGAATATTGAAGAAAAATTGACAATCAAGCAAAATAAGGCAATCAACAAAGCTAGCACACAAAGTGAACCTAGGGAAAGGTACTAAAATTGGATTACAAAAACCAAAATTGAACTACAAAAAATTGAGGTATAAAATGTGTGACTTATAAAATTTGTGCTAATCTGTATTTTTCAAATTTGAATTTGAATTTTTAAACACCGATACTTCAAGATGTCAGCTAACTTTTGGCGCTTAAATCACACAAAAAACATGCACCAATTAATTACAATAAAATTTTCAAATCTGGTGCCAGATTACCATTTTTTTTCTCACCAGTTTTGAACACTGATTTTGTTTGATTTATCATTTTTTTTTTCACTTCGAATTTTGATTCACTTTTTTTTTTGTTTTTTTTCTAAGACATCAAACTTCTCAAATCCAGATTTCCAGAATTTTTCTTCATTGGAATCAAATTTCACAATGAAAAACATCCAGCACAGTTTAGGAAATCCTAATCTGGAATTAAAAAACAGTAATAAGAAACTTCAAGAACACAAAGAAAATTGATGTATACGAAATTGTGTGGATCTATCACACAATTATGAACTCAAAACTAAAAAGAAAAATGCACCAAACGATCAATTCCACACAGATCAGATCTGGACTCAAAAAATTAAATCAAGAAACCAAAGCATCAAAAATAGGTACTACTTGGAAGTAATGACGATTTCGGATTCACATGACTATGACAAAACTAGTATAGATTCATAAAATCAAAATGACTCAAATTTAAGAAAATTGAACCGATTCAATTGGCAATAAAGACTAAAATCTTAGTAAAATGAAAACAGCACACCAAAACACACAAGAATCCTACATAAAATTGCACAAGAAATGCTCAAGAACAATTAAGCACAATTCTACCGGTTGGATTCATCCAAATAGCATTCGAATCAAAATTAAAATGCAAAAACAACAAGACAATGTGAAAACAATAGGAACAACACGGATTTAAGATGAAAACAGAAACAAAAATGCAAAGAAGAAGGCACACTTAGCTCTTGAAAAACCTAGGCTCATGATACCACTTGATGTAACATGCCTTCATCCATGAGCTTGATTTTGAGATTGGAAATGGTTGGCGGAAGCATTCATGGATTGAAACGTGCAAGGCACTCCTAGGAGCTGTGAAAACCTTGAAGGTGAAGTGTTAGGTGTGGAGAGTGAGTGGTGAGGCCATCTCACTTGAGCTAGGGAGAATGTGAAGACTAAAGGTCTATCCTAGATGTAGGAGACAAAAGTGAACAATTAGCACAATTTTGGCTGCAATTTCACTCACATTAATCTTCAGAATTACATGAGCCAAGTACCTCCTTTGATAGCAATGGAGGGCTGAAATTACAAGCTAAATTTAAATGAAATGTAAAGAAAATTGGCACCTAATTAGAGCACACATGGAAGGTGATGGAGTATCAAATAGAAGAGGAAGATGAGGCCCAAGCCCAAGAAGCTCAAGGACAAATTTGCTCAACATCCTTCATACCTCAAAGGATTACAAGGAGCAAGGCTAAAGTTTTGGATAAAGAGCATCAAATGTTATCACTCTTTGTAATTACCCTTGTATAAACATTTGTAAATATTTGTAAATAATATAGAGCCTTAGGAAAAATGCCAAAAGAGAAAAACCAAAAGAAACCTCTCTTTGTAAGGCATTAATAGGCGCTTTTTAGAAGAAAAGAGTGGAAGAAGTGACTCTTCCTACTCCTTCTCACATAGGCGCTAGAAGGAGATACACTCCCTCTCCTTTGTAAACACAACTGGTCCTCTTTGTTATAATTAGGGGTCCTTGGTTCTTAATAATACAAGTTGAAAATTGAAGTAAAGAAACTATCTTGAGTTGTTGTGAGAGAGAGTTATGAGACTAGTTCTCTTCCTCCTCCTTCCATGTCTTATCTTGGGAGCTTTGGAGACTCTCAAGTGGTGGCACCTCCCACTCATCTTGGAAGAACCACCCTCCAAGTGGCGTGAAGCATATCTCCAAAAGACTACAACCACATAAGTCATTTCTATTCATCTTCCAAAATACCCATTTTTGTTCTACTTGTTTGTTTGCAATTTCAATCAGTTCAATCTCTTCCTTGTAATGTCCTATTTCATTTGATGTATTGTTTCCTCATTTTAATCAGTGCAAACATGTTATACCAATATGTTTTTGGTTCGGTTTCCACCTTTACCCATTTCTATGTTGAGTTCTTGAATTTCCATTAGTAGGTTATGTTCTTGTTGTGTTTCTATTGTTAGTTTCAATTCTTGTTGTGTTTCTATTGTTAGTTTCAATTCTTGTTGTGTTTCTACTTTTAATCTTGTGTTATTGTACTATTCTTGTTTTCTTCATACATATACCTTGCTTTTCTTGAGGAAACCCATTCGGTTTAATCCATATAATTCATAAAAGTCACTTATGTAAGGACCTGTAAAATTAAATTGGAATAAAAAAGGAATATATTTTAAATGAATTCTAAGTATGTTTTTATTTAAAATAAAAAGGAAGGAAAGTGTAGTTTAGAAGACTACAAGATCGCCTGTCGCCTACTACACATGATCGCCAGGGCGCGAGGCATGCGGACATCGCCAGGGCGCGAGGCATGTGGACGTCGCCAGGGCGCGAGGGGCATGCAGGCATCGCCAGGGCGCGAGAGGCATGCGGGCGTCGCCAGGGATAGACATCGGTCGTCCTCCAAGATGAGACATCGGTGGATAGTCATCGCGCAAGCGGTCATCGGTGGAAGATTATCGCGCGATGTCGAGTTTCACACAGATAAAGTGGGACCCAGACTCCCAGCATGAAACGTCCTGCACGCGCGCCACGTAGACAAAAAGGGTGGTTCAGAATAGTGACATCAGAAAGTTGGCATGCGCAAGAGACACTCGCGGTCGTACTGTTCAGGGAAGTGGTTGGCATGCGCAAGAGACAACCGTGGCCGTACTGTTCAGTGAAACGTACACTCTGGCTTTCCTGCAGAGGGGGTGGTGGCAGCAGCATGCGTGGACAAGTAGGCTTGGATTCAAAAACCCACTGCGGGGAGGCAAAGAACGTTGCAGTGACTCAAGAGTGAAAGAGTGAGTGCATCTTCATCCCTCTCTTTTCTCTCCTTCGCGCTGCGATTCAGGCAACCTCAAGCACCAGTACGATGAGCGACGACTGCCCTTGGAGCACCTGGGAGGTTCTCTGCAAGTTCTACAAACCAGACACTAAAATAGAGTGAAAGCATCTTTAAGCTTCGTTGGGTTTCGGAGCTCTTGGAGTTTTGCGCTAGTCCAGGTAAGGGAAGCTAGCCTTATTTCCAACGAAAAACCTTATAGTAGATGTTTGAGATGATGGGGCGACGTGGTCGCCTGTTTTCAACTGTTATTGTATAATCCCCTGTTTTTGAACGAGATCGCCGGTTTTGGTGTTGTTTTTTGAACTCCCCTGTTTTAGTGCTATTTGAAACTGTTTGAGATTTAAATGTGAAATACATGTGATATTCGAAAATCTGAACCGTGGAATGAATGTTGCTATTACTGAATCGTTCATTTAAGTGTTATATGATGTGTTGAATGTTGTGAATGTGGGATCAAGACATAGTATTTTCAGGAAAGGAAATACCGTGTTGATATTTGGTTATGAGGGTGTATTGATCTGTGAGTATCCTGTGAATGAGGCGATCCTGACTCTGCTGAGATAATGGAATCACATAGAGGAAGTTATTCAGTTGGTGAGAGTCGAAGGAGGTTCATATGAATGGGTGAGTCGTGTGAAAAAGAACGAGCTCGGCCTGTTATATGAATTAACCCTGTCATACTAGGAGAGTGAAGATATTGAGATTCATTTATGCGCATGGCTGTGTGAGTTTCACAGCGACCCTGTGTGGGTGATGTAGTATGACAGGTGCAGGTCTCTGGATGCTAAGTTCAACGCACGAGTCTTCTGGAAGTAGTGTCAAGTGTCTTGTGTGATGAGTCAGTGGAAGTCTGACGTGAGAAATGAGAAACATTGAATTGATAGACACTTGATGAATTATGTGATTTTAACGACCTTTGGGGAATTGTGAAATATGTGTTTAGTTGATGGTTTACGTGGGTATCTTGAATTTGTTTTATCTTGATTTTAAAGTTCATATCTAAACTCTCTTTCAAATATCTAGCTTACCCTGTGATTTTGGTGTTGTGTTTGGCTTTTTCTTAAACCTGTGATGATCGTGTATAATTTACACGGGAGCAGATGATGTTGCAGGAAGTAGAGCTCCTCAGTGAGTGGTCACCGGAAGGAGATCGTCTGTTCCTATTTCTGTTAGGCGATCACCCTTCTTCTGTTTTCTGATAGGAGATCGCCGTTCTCTGATAGGAGATCGCCTTTTGCTGTTAGGAGATCGCCTGTCTTTCTATTTTAATGTAATTTTGTTTACGTTTTTGGAAAATTGACCAAATATGTATTAAACTCCCTGTGAGGAGAAACTTCATTACATATATATAATTTTGTTCACTTCAAAATATTTGTTTACCTTTATTTTCATTATATAAATATGAATAGTATTTTGGCGGGATGTTACAACGTAAACATGAGTTTTTCTCTTGGACCTTTAGAAATGAACCTTCACATCTACTTAGCACTTGCTAAGTTAATGTCCAGTGGGGATTTTCTCTAGGTGACTCAACATAATTGCTCTAAGAAGCTTGATGTCTCCAAATCTAAGTGGATTGCTTGAAGACTCTGCTGCTGCTTGTGTGTGTGGGTTTTAGATAGTTTGAATTTGTAAATTCACTCATAGTTATGATCTAAAGTGGTTTGAATTACGTTCTTTTGAAAAAGATTTTTTTCTAAAGAGAGTGGGAAATCAACCAATTGTTTTGTCAATTCAACCGGTTGTTTTATAATTAGTGTTTTTGAAAAAAATTTGAAAAAGCTTGAAATTGGTTGACCTTGTTGTCAAGCCAATTCAACCAATTGTTTCGTGTTTTCAATCGGTTGATTTTTGAAAATCCTTAACAGAATTTTATTAAGCTAGTTGATTCTATTTTACCTGACTTAAAACTGATTTAGCTCTTGCATTAAATGTTTTTAACATCTAATTGGAGTTTAAATAATCTATTTTACACTCTTGGTTGTTAATGAAATCAGATTATCTCTTTCAAATAAGTTTTTCTCCAAGATTGCTTCACGCTTTGGATTCTTTTCTAAGAGTGAAATAGGATTGCTTTGTAATCTTTCTATTAAATTTGTGATTGTATCAAGAGTGATTATTCCTTTTCTCTCTTGACAATTGTATTCCTGTAAGAATTGGTGTTGTGCAGATCCAAAGAGTGTTTTGTGATCTGTGGTGTGTTGTTTGCCAAAGTAGGCGTGTTTTCTTGAAGGGTTCAAGATCACCTCTTTGGTGTGTGGTGTGTAATCAAGGTTTTGATTGTCCTTTAGTGGAATACTCAGAGGTTTCTGGGGACTGGATGTAGCTCTAGGATAAGAGTTAACCAGTATAAATTTTCTGTGTAAATCTTTCTATCCCTTATCTCTTTAAATCTATTTTTGGTTGATTTCTATCTTTGCTGATATAAACAACCGATTGCTTTGCAAAAACAACCGGTTGAATTTCTACTGTTAAGTGAAAACTGTTTTTAATTCAGTTGAACAAATTTCCAAATTTATTGATTCTCTCTTATCTTTCACTCTACCTTCAATATTTGCGAAAATCTTTCATAGACAATTCACCCCCTCTTGTTTAAGGCTCTAATTTTAACACTTCTTCCTTGCGGGCCAAGCTTTTCTTGGTATCCTCGAGCTCCCCCAAAGACATGCCTTTTGAGGAGATTGTGGTTTGGAAGATTCCCTTGAAGATAAATGATGAATATTTGCAGACAACAAAAATTAAGCAATTAGTTTTAAACAACAAATAATGTACTCACTCACGTGTATCACTTGGCTATTTAGTAAATGATGGAAAAATGGTAGATTCACTCAAGAAAGGTTTTCAAAAAATGCCAAAGGATTTACACTTGGTAGCAACACTTCAAGTGAAAGAGGTTAAAGCTCTTAACACATGCTCATACAAAGAACCCCCAACAAAACTTAATAAAATTTGAAGACAAGTAAGAAAAGTTGAAAGAAAGAAAGAAAGCTCAACCACATTAGAATTTAGATGATGAAAAAACTTAAAACAAAACAAACAAGAAAAGAACTTTTGAAAACTCAAAGAAACTTACTTAAACTTTAACTATGAAGATTTAATATCCTTAGAAATTGTTAAAGCAAGAAGGATAAATTCCACAAGTACGAAAACAATTTGCCATATGTAACATCCCGCCAAAACTTTTTCGTAATTATAAAATGAAATAAAGGTAAAACAATAATATTGAAGCGAACATGTGTATATATATGTAATGAAGTTTCTCCTCACAGGGAGTTTAATACATAATCGGTCAGTTTTCCAAAAACTTAAACAAAATACAGTAAAATAGAAAGACAGGCGATCTCCTAATAGAACAAGGTGATCTCCTATCAGAAAACGGCGATCTCCTATCAGAAAACAGAAAAAGGGTGATCGCCCAACAGAAATAGAAACAGGCGATCTCCTTCCGGCGACCACTCACTGAGGAGCTCTACTTCCTGCAACGTCATCTGCTCCAGTGTAAATTATACACGATCATCACAGTTTTAAGAAAAAGCCAAACACAACACCAAAAACACAGGGTAAGCTAGATATTTGAAAGAGAGTTGAGATATGAAACTTTAAAATCAAGATAAAACAAATTGAAGACACCCACGTAAAAACTATCAATTTTCTCATTCCCTTCACATGACCATCAAGAAATCACACATTTCACAATTTCTTCAAGAGTCTTTCAATTTACAAAATTCATCAAGTGTCTATCAATTTCAAAGTTTCTCATTTCTTACGTCAGACTTCCACTGATTCAACACACATAGACACATACCACACCACTGTAAAGTCCACACAGGACAGCTAGTAAAGTCCACACAGGACAGCTAATGAAGTCCACACAGGACAGCAAGTAAAGTCCACACAGGACAGCAAGTAAAGTCCACACAGGACAGCAAGTAAAGTCCACACAGGACAGCAAGTAAAGTCCACACAGGACAGCAAGTAAAGTCCACACAGGACAGCAAGTAAAGTCCACACAGGTCAGCTAGTAAAGTCCACACAGGACAACAAGTAAAGTCCACACAGGACAGCAAGTAAAGTCCACACAGGTCAGCTAGTAAAGTCCACACAGGACAGCAAGTAAAGTCCACACAGGACAGCAAGTAAAGTCCACACAGGACAGCTAGTAAAGTCCACACAGGACAGCTAAAGATCATCAATTCACCCAATGCACCATACAACACTTAAATGAACGATTCCGACCACAGCAACAATCGTATCAAGGTTCAGATTTTCGAATATCACATTTAAATCTCAAATAGTTTCAAACAACACAAAAACAGGGGAGTTCGAAAAACAACGCCAAAATCGCGCGATCTCGTCCAAAACAGGGGATTATACAATAACAGTTGAAAACCGGCGACCACGTTGCCCCATCATCTCAATCATCTAATATAAGGTTTTCGTTGGAAAATAAGGCTAGCTTCCCTTACCTGGACTTGCGCAAAACACCAAGAGTTCCAAAACCCACCGAGCTTAAAGGTGCCTTAGCTCTGTTTTAGCGTCCGGTCTGGAGAACTTGCAGAGAACCTCCCAGACCTCGTCGTACTGGTGCTTGAGGATGCCTGAATCGCAGCGCGAAGGAGAGAAAAGAGAAGGATGAAGGTAAACTCACTCTTTCACTCTTGAACCACTGCAACGTTCTTTGCCTCTCAGAAGTGGGTTTTTGAATCTTAAACCAACTTGTCCACAAAAGCCGCTGCCACCACCCACTCTGCAGGGAAGTTTGCGTGTACGCTTCCCTGAACAGTACGACTACGCGTGCCTCTGCGCAGGCCAACACTCTGATGTCACTATTCTGAACCACCCTTTTTGGCCTACGTGTCGCGCGTGCAGTGCGTCTCATGCTGAGAGCCTGGGTCCCACCTTATCTGTGTGAAACTCGACATCGCGCGATAACCTTCCACCGATGACCTCTCGCGCGATGACTATCCACCTGTAAGGACCTGAAAAATTTATTGGAATAAAAGAGTTATATTTTAAATAAATTCTAAGTATGTTTTTATTTAGAATAGAAAGGGAGGAAAAAGTTAAGTTTAGAAGGCTACGAGGTCGCCGGTCGCCTGCTACACATGAGCGCCAGGTGGACATCGCGCGGGCGCGAGGCATGCAGGCATCGCGCGGGCGTGAGAGGCATGCAGGCATCGCGCGGGCGCGAGGGGCATGCGGGCATCGCGCGGACGCGAGGCACGCGGGCATTGCCAGGGCGCGATGCATGTGGACGTGGCCAAGGCGCGAGAGTTATGAGGGCGTCGCCAGGGAAGACATCGGTTGTCTCCCAGAGGAAGACATCGGTCGTTCGCCAGGATGTGGTCATCGGTTGTTAACCTTCGCGCGAGAGGTCATCGGTTGTTAGCCTTCGCGCGAGAGGTCATCGGTTGTTAGCCTTCGCGCGAGAGGTCATCGGTTGTTAACCTTCGCGCGAGAGGTCATCGGTTGTTAACCTTCGCGCGAGAGGTCATCGGTTGTTAGCCTTCGCGCGAGAGGTCATCGGTGGATAGTCTTCGCGCCTGTGGTCATCGGTGAAAAGGTCATCGGGCTACGTTAAGTTACACACAGAGAACGTGGGACCCAGACATCCAGCATGAGACGTTCTGCACGCGCGCCACGTAGACGAAAAGGGTGGTTCAGAATAGTGACATCAGAATGTTGGCATGCGCGGGAGACACTCGCGGTCGTACTGTTCAGAGCAGTGGCTGGCATGCACAAGCGACAAACAGTGGCAGTACTGTTCAGAGCAGTGGTTGGCATGCACCAGAGGCAAACAGTGGCAGTACTGTTCAGAGCAGTGGTTGGCATGCACCAGAGGCAACAGTGGTCGTACTGTTCAGGGAAGCGTGCACGCAAACTTCCCTGCAGAGTAGGTGGTGGCAGCTGCTTTTGGAGGGATAAGTTGGTTTAAGTCACTGAAATCCACTACTGAAGAGGAAGAAACGTTGCAGCCTTCGAAGAGAGAGAGAGTGAGTTACCTCCCTTCTCCTCCAGATATATCCTTCGCGCTGCGATTCTAACACCTTCACACGAGAGTACGACGAGCGACAGCCACCATTAGAGCACCTGGGCAGTTCTCTGCAAGTCCTTCAACCAGACGCGAAAAACAGAGCCAAGGTATTCTGCAAGCTTCGTTGGATTTCGAAGCTCCTGGTGGTTGCGCAAGTCCAGGTAAGGGAAGCTAGACTCCATTTTCAATAAAAGCCATAGTTTAGCTATTTCTGAAATGAGTGCGACGTGGTCGCCGGTTTTGTCTTCATCTGTGTAAAATGCTCTGTTCTATGTGTTTTGGGCGACGTGGTCGCCGGTTTTATATAAAGCCTTCGAAATACCTTGTTTTTGAACCAGGTCGCCGGTTTTGGCGCTGTTTTACGAAATCTCTGTTTTTGATGTTGTTTTGAAACTACTTGAGATTTACATGAGATATTCGAAGATCTGAAGCTTTGAAATGTTTGTTGATGTGATTTGAATCATTTACTTGAGTGGTATGATGTGTTGAATGCTGTGAATGTGGGATCGAGGCATAGTATTTTCAGGAAAGGAAATACCGTGTTGAGATTGGTTAGGAAAGTGCATTGATCAGTGAGTAACCTGTTAATGAGACGATCCTGGCTCTGCTGAGATAATGGAATCACGTAGATGAAGTTATTCAGTTGGTGAGAGTCGAAGGAGGTTCGTATGAATGGGCGAGTAGTTTGAAAAAGAATGGGCTCGACTGTTATACGAATTAACCTTGTCATGCTGTATGGTGATGTGTTGAGATTCATCGTATGCTTGTGAATGTGTGAGATTTCGCGGCGACCCTGTGGATGTGTGAGATTCCACAGTGGGCAGTATGACAGGTGCATGTCTCTGGATACTAAGTTCAACGCACGAGTCAATTTGGAAGTAGTGTCAAGTGTCTTGTGTGGTGAGTCAGTGGAAAGTCTGACATGTGAAATGAGAAACTTGAATATTGATAGACACTTGATGCTGTGTTGTGAAATGGAATGACTATGGGAAATGTTGTGAAGTTTGTGATTTTGGGCGATCAGCTGAATGCTATGAGCAGCTTTACGTTTTACATGGATATTTTGGAACTTGGTTTACTTGGATTTTCATGTTCATGATTTAAACTTCTTTTAAATTATCTAGCTTACCCTTTTATCTGTTATTGTGGTTGTTTTCTCAAAACTGTGATGATCGTGTAATTGTTACACGGGAGCAGATGATCTTCCAGGAAGAAGAGCCCTCTAGCGAGTGGTCGCCGGAAGGAGATCGCCTGTCTCCGTCTCTACCAGGTGATCGCCGGTTTATGCCTCCATCGGGTGATCGCCGGTTTTCGTGTCCTGATAGAAGATCGCCCGTTTTTGAGGTCTTCTGTTGGAGATCGCCGTTTTCTTTTGAGACCGCCTGTCTTACTGCATTTCTTTTATTTTCGTAAAATCTTGCAAACATTGGATTTGGTTATGTATTAAACTCCCTAAGAGGAGTAACTTCATTTCTGATATATATAAATACATATTATTTTGCACTCTCCAATATTATTTGGTTACACTTAATTTCAATTATACATGGATGTGTGTATTATTTTGGCGGGATGTTACATTAATGGTATCAGAGCAGTTCGTCCTTAGGATGACCTGAGGGCTGTGGATCCATTGTGTTTCTTCTGCTCATGAAAGTTATTTGAATTTAAAATAATAACTATAGTGAAAGGTTTTCAAACGTTTTTGTATTGAAATTTTGTGTGTGCTTTGGTGAATATATGTTCTAATTGAAAATCTTAGTATTAAGAATGAGAAGGCCTTGATAAAGTAGTGAGGGTGCACACTCATAACTGGATCGAGATGAGTCTCAATCTTAATTCCAAAGGTTTGATGTTTAGCATATATTGAATTCTGGTGTGAGCTATCTCATTCTCTTGAGTGTCTTTGTAATTGATTGAAAATGGTTGATTAGATTGGTGACTGCATACCAGTAGTTGTGCTGGTGTTATGCTTGATGTTATAAGCATTATGATTCTGTGGATGAACTCAAATTCTTAATGACTTTGAGATGCTGACCTTTGTAAGGTCTAGCTGTTACCCCTTGAATGAATTGATTCTTATCGATTTCATTCTTATAGTTGTAGGGAATATAGAAGCCTATAGATTCAGAATCTGAAACGAAGAAAGATGGCACGTAGACCCTCTACCCCACCCCAACCTTCTTCGGAGATGGGTCAGATCGCCAGGGCCATGGAAATGATGGCGACTGCCATCCAGCAACAGAATGCAGCGATGGCTCAGAACCATCAAGCCACGATGCAGCACTGGGAAACTGCCCGATCTGCTGAGACAAACTCCCACGTCGGTCAACCCCAAGAACAGATGGGACTGGCCGAGTTCATGAGGCACAACCCACCTAAGTTCAGTGGGAATGCTACCCCTGATCAGGCAGATCAGTGGGTCAGAGAGCTGGAAAAAATCTTTAGGGCGACCTCCTGCCCTGAAGAGAAGAAGCTGTTGTTTGCCACGTATCTGTTATCAGGAGAAGCTGAGTTCTGGTGGATGGGAGCTCAGCAGATGATGGAGGCACGAGAGGATGTACTGGATTGGGAGAGCTTCAGGGTGAAGTTCTTGGAGAAATACTTCCCTGACAGTGCCAAGTTTGCAAGGGAAGCTGAGTTCCTGAAGTTGGAGCAGGGGGAGATGTCAGTGAACGCCTATGCTGCTCGTTTTGAGTACCTCGCCCGGTTTTATACCCAGGCGACCTCCGAGGCCTGGAGGTGTAGAAAATTCGAAGAGGGGCTGAAGCATGGACTGAAGAGGACCATAGCCCCGATGTGCATCAGGGAATTTCACGCCTTAGTAGAGAAGGCAAAGATGGTAGAGACCCTGGAAAGGGGTGATCCTCGAGTGATCAGGTCACACCAAGGAGGCTCTTCCAGTGGGAAGGCGAAGGTGCAGCACCCACACAGCAAGCCATATGTGAGATCTCCACCACATCGGGTGGGAACAGCTTCGTCCCAATTTCAGCAACAACAAACATGGAGACCCAGGTGTTTCACATGCCAAGAGATAGGGCACCTTTCTAGAGATTGTCCCAACAGAAAAAGGATGACTCAACCCGTTAATTCACAGCAGTTGAGGAACGAAGGCAGCAGACCTCAGACAGGAGGGAGAGTGTTTGCCATGTCTGGAACGGAAGCCCCTCAATCAGGTAATCTAGTACAAGATACTTGTTTATAGCTGATAGATACGTTATAGTTTTGTTTGATTCTGGAGAGACACACTCTTTTGTGTCAAATCGGTGTGCAACCGAGCTTGGGCCATATAGTGGAGGAGCTGTCGTTTGAACGATTGGCCTCTGCACCTGCTTCAAAAACAGGTTTTGACCTCCCTAGGTTGCTCTGAATGCCCAGTGGTAGTAGATGGAATGAAAGGAACAAGTGTGAGTTAGATTTGGTAGTACCAAGGTTTAGTCCCAGTTACGTATAAGTCATGGAGAGTAAATAAGCAAGAGGCTGGGGGTTTAAAGCTTAAGCATGTGTAACCATGGGAAGTACCAGAGTTAAATTCCAAGGAAGGAATTTTCTTTTGAAGCGTAGAAGATGCTCATGTCAATGAAACAGCATGAGATGGTTCTAGCTTAGGCTTCACGCAGAATGGATGCTGTTTGGCTGACCGGGATTTGAAAGAGGATTATGGAAATGGTGGGTTGAGATAAAAGGCTTCCGAAAATGTAAGCCTCCGAAGTTCTTGGCAAATAAGATGTAGATCGACCTGTGAATGTAGAAGGGAAGGAGGATATGACTGTGGATAAAAATGAGGGTAGGCCGTGTTATGATGATGTTGAGTCTTTCTAGAGATGTAGTAAATTTCAGAATGATGGGTGTGGAAGGGATTGTGAGTGGAAATAGCCTGTGGTATCTGGGACAGAAGGAGAATAGAGTTATCCTTAGGCAAGAGATTCTGGAGGCAGAGGTGCGTTCGTTCTCGTATGCCTTCTGGATAGGCACCTGAAACCGACGTCAATGCATCTAACGTATACATTGAAGAAGAAGGTCGTAATGGGAACAGGAAGTCGAGTTGGCAAAAGGGGTCATAATAATAATTTGGAAGGTAACAGCAACAGAAACCTTGTCTTTGTAAGGTACAGAATTATGCAGCGGAGTAATGAATAAAAAGTGTCCCTTTTGGGAGCGCGGGAATTTGATCAGCAGTTGAGAAGTCGGTGAATGATTTGATCAAGATACAGGAGTTGATTCCTAGAAGGACACTTCGGACCCTAGTTTGAGTTCGCTAGGGGGGTGGCATGAGTTGTGGACAGCTGTCCCCTTTTCTCCCAATGAAGGGATCTTGCCCGCTTTCTCTAAAGGGGCTAGTCCTGGTTACGTTAAGGACCTAGTTCTAGACTTGTTCAACAAAGTCTTCAAGGTTGGAAGTAGAGTGTGAATGCTGGAGTTGGCACTCTATGGGGCAGCATATCCCATGTACAGGGATGTAAAATGGATTTTGATGAAGTATTGAGGTAGGAAGAGTTGATTCAATAGATCACCGAGAGGGTGAATCTGATACAGGACAGAATAAAAGTTTCTTAAGGTCAGCAAATGTCCTAGGCAGAGCAGAGGAGAAGACCTTTGGAGGTTGCTGCTGGGGTCATGTCTTTATGAAGGGGGACACCAGCCAAGGGTGTAGGGTAGGCGATCAGATCAAAGAAGCTGTCCCCTAAGTTTGTTGGGCCATATCGGATCTTAAGGAGGATAAGTCTAGTGGCTTATGAGATCGCCCCACCTCCCCAATTAGCAAGTCTACATAATGTATTTCACGTGTCACAGCTGAGGAAGTACATGGCAGACCCTAGTCATGTGCTGGATGTAGACGACGTGCAGATTAGGGATGACTTGTCCTTTGAAGCAAAACCAGTCAGGATTGACGATCGGCAATGTAAACAGCTCAGAGGCAAGACCATCGACATGGTGAAAGTGGTGTGGGATGAGAAATCGGGGGATTCTACTTGGGAGTTAGAAGAACCCATGAGGGAGGCTTATCCATACCTCTTTTCCTTGTAATCCAATTTTCGAGGACGAAAATTTTTCTTGTTGGGGAGAATGTAAGGACCTGAAAAATTTATTGGAATAAAAGAGTTATATTTTAAATAAATTCTAAGTATGTTTTTATTTAGAATAGAAAGGGAGGAAAAAGTTAAGTTTAGAAGGCTACGAGGTCGCCGGTCGCCTGCTACACATGAGCGCCAGGTGGACATCGCGCGGGCGCGAGGCATGCAGGCATCGCGCGGGCGTGAGAGGCATGCAGGCATCGCGCGGGCGCGAGGGGCATGCGGGCATCGCGCGGACGCGAGGCACGCGGGCATTGCCAGGGCGCGATGCATGTGGACGTGGCCAAGGCGCGAGAGTTATGAGGGCGTCGCCAGGGAAGACATCGGTTGTCTCCCAGAGGAAGACATCGGTCGTTCGCCAGGATGTGGTCATCGGTTGTTAACCTTCGCGCGAGAGGTCATCGGTTGTTAGCCTTCGCGCGAGAGGTCATCGGTTGTTAGCCTTCGCGCGAGAGGTCATCGGTTGTTAACCTTCGCGCGAGAGGTCATCGGTTGTTAACCTTCGCGCGAGAGGTCATCGGTTGTTAGCCTTCGCGCGAGAGGTCATCGGTGGATAGTCTTCGCGCCTGTGGTCATCGGTGAAAAGGTCATCGGGCTACGTTAAGTTACACACAGAGAACGTG
This sequence comes from Phaseolus lunatus, assembly GCA_013389735.1. Lineage (NCBI taxonomy): Eukaryota > Viridiplantae > Streptophyta > Magnoliopsida > Fabales > Fabaceae > Phaseolus > Phaseolus lunatus. Next base: position 35,818,504 of record CM023864.1, on the reverse strand, counting down.
GGACCCAGACATCCAGCATGAGACGTTCTGCACGCGCGCCACGTAGACGAAAAGGGTGGTTCAGAATAGTGACATCAGAATGTTGGCATGCGCGGGAGACACTCGCGGTCGTACTGTTCAGAGCAGTGGCTGGCATGCACAAGCGACAAACAGTGGCAGTACTGTTCAGAGCAGTGGTTGGCATGCACCAGAGGCAAACAGTGGCAGTACTGTTCAGAGCAGTGGTTGGCATGCACCAGAGGCAACAGTGGTCGTACTGTTCAGGGAAGCGTGCACGCAAACTTCCCTGCAGAGTAGGTGGTGGCAGCTGCTTTTGGAGGGATAAGTTGGTTTAAGTCACTGAAATCCACTACTGAAGAGGAAGAAACGTTGCAGCCTTCGAAGAGAGAGAGAGTGAGTTACCTCCCTTCTCCTCCAGATATATCCTTCGCGCTGCGATTCTAACACCTTCACACGAGAGTACGACGAGCGACAGCCACCATTAGAGCACCTGGGCAGTTCTCTGCAAGTCCTTCAACCAGACGCGAAAAACAGAGCCAAGGTATTCTGCAAGCTTCGTTGGATTTCGAAGCTCCTGGTGGTTGCGCAAGTCCAGGTAAGGGAAGCTAGACTCCATTTTCAATAAAAGCCATAGTTTAGCTATTTCTGAAATGAGTGCGACGTGGTCGCCGGTTTTGTCTTCATCTGTGTAAAATGCTCTGTTCTATGTGTTTTGGGCGACGTGGTCGCCGGTTTTATATAAAGCCTTCGAAATACCTTGTTTTTGAACCAGGTCGCCGGTTTTGGCGCTGTTTTACGAAATCTCTGTTTTTGATGTTGTTTTGAAACTACTTGAGATTTACATGAGATATTCGAAGATCTGAAGCTTTGAAATGTTTGTTGATGTGATTTGAATCATTTACTTGAGTGGTATGATGTGTTGAATGCTGTGAATGTGGGATCGAGGCATAGTATTTTCAGGAAAGGAAATACCGTGTTGAGATTGGTTAGGAAAGTGCATTGATCAGTGAGTAACCTGTTAATGAGACGATCCTGGCTCTGCTGAGATAATGGAATCACGTAGATGAAGTTATTCAGTTGGTGAGAGTCGAAGGAGGTTCGTATGAATGGGCGAGTAGTTTGAAAAAGAATGGGCTCGACTGTTATACGAATTAACCTTGTCATGCTGTATGGTGATGTGTTGAGATTCATCGTATGCTTGTGAATGTGTGAGATTTCGCGGCGACCCTGTGGATGTGTGAGATTCCACAGTGGGCAGTATGACAGGTGCATGTCTCTGGATACTAAGTTCAACGCACGAGTCAATTTGGAAGTAGTGTCAAGTGTCTTGTGTGGTGAGTCAGTGGAAAGTCTGACATGTGAAATGAGAAACTTGAATATTGATAGACACTTGATGCTGTGTTGTGAAATGGAATGACTATGGGAAATGTTGTGAAGTTTGTGATTTTGGGCGATCAGCTGAATGCTATGAGCAGCTTTACGTTTTACATGGATATTTTGGAACTTGGTTTACTTGGATTTTCATGTTCATGATTTAAACTTCTTTTAAATTATCTAGCTTACCCTTTTATCTGTTATTGTGGTTGTTTTCTCAAAACTGTGATGATCGTGTAATTGTTACACGGGAGCAGATGATCTTCCAGGAAGAAGAGCCCTCTAGCGAGTGGTCGCCGGAAGGAGATCGCCTGTCTCCGTCTCTACCAGGTGATCGCCGGTTTATGCCTCCATCGGGTGATCGCCGGTTTTCGTGTCCTGATAGAAGATCGCCCGTTTTTGAGGTCTTCTGTTGGAGATCGCCGTTTTCTTTTGAGACCGCCTGTCTTACTGCATTTCTTTTATTTTCGTAAAATCTTGCAAACATTGGATTTGGTTATGTATTAAACTCCCTAAGAGGAGTAACTTCATTTCTGATATATATAAATACATATTATTTTGCACTCTCCAATATTATTTGGTTACACTTAATTTCAATTATACATGGATGTGTGTATTATTTTGGCGGGATGTTACACCACCGATGTCTCATCCTGGAGGACGACCGATGTCTCTCCCTGGAAGACGACCGATGTGTCTCTCATACCGGCGATGACTGATATGCCTCATCCCGGTGATGACTGATTCCTCATCCTGGCAGACAACCGATGTCTCACCCTGGAGGACCACCGATGTCTCACCCTGGCAGACAACCGATGTCTCACCCTGGCAGACCATCGATGTCTCACCCTGGCAGACCACCGATGTGTCTCCCATCCTGGTTGATGACCGATGTTCCTCTCATCCTGTTGGTGATCTCTTATCGCCCTTGTGGGTGACGAGAACACATCGCCTTACTCTGGTCACCGATGTCACATCGTCACACCTTGCTGGAGGTTCTTCATCCCACTATGTTACGTCCAAGGTATCACCTCCACATGGCTTGGTGACGTCGGTAGCTTCACATTTCCAAGAATAGATCAGCACTACTCCTCATGCGCCCATGCATGCAACACTAAGGACGATCTCTTATGCTCAAGCATAGAGCTTTGCATGCACAGCATATCTAAGGCTTAACCCACACCTTGATACGCGTGGTTGTTGGAACCCACTCTGGTTGATCCAGTATCCTGACCACATACTGAGTGCACTTTCGGCGATCATGTGCACCATAGGCGATTGGCGATCATGCCTCCTCTAGGCGACAGGCGATTATGTGCCAGAGAAGTCGGAGATCGCCTCCGTCTTCAATAACGGCGATCTCGTAGAAGACTTCTTAACTACACTTTTCTTCCTTTACTCTTCTTGATCCACACGTCAGCCGCCGACCTCTACCAGCTGACCCCAGACCTTAGGCGACGTCCGATGTCCGACTACTACAAACTTCTATTACCAACTCTTTGTATTTTAAATAATAACATCCTCTGAAATTATTTAAATCTAACACTTTTATTCCAATTAAAGTTTCTAGGTCCTTACACCATACACTTAGAACCCCCTTTAGTAATTTGAAATTTGAAATGTGAATGCCTCAAATTGTTGTTGTTGTTGTTTTTTTTGTCCTGATTTTTATGGATTCAAAGTTTTCATATTCTTTTTATTCATGCATATTTGACTTCACTTTCAATTTTCGGAAAGATATTAAATTGGGATTCAATTCATATGAACACTTGCATTCTATGTTTGGAATTAAATCAACCACTACTCAAACAACTTCTAATTTGTTTTTTTAGTTCTTCACAATTAAAATCAAAATAAGCAGAATGGATTAAGACTCCTAAAACACTACGAATATAAGACTCAATCAAAAAAGGTAAGGAAAAAAAATTAACACAAAATAATTCAAAAGCAAATTTAAGTTGCTTAATGAGTAAAAAGACAAAATTGTAAATGACAAGAATTTAAAGGCGAAATTGAAAGGTGCTAAATCGTAAAGCGGAATTTAAATTGCTTGATGATAAAAGCAAAATTAAAATGTGTTTGAGTTTTAAAGGCAAAAAATCAACTCAAAAGCAATTAAGCACAAGATAACCATGCTCTGAATACCATATGATGTGAGTTGATTTTAGGATTGCACATTTTATAGGTTACTCTTTTGTTTATGATTTTTGGGATTAGCAATTATGGTGAGAAACCTAAAGAAGATTCCCACTGGACACGAACTTAACCAAGTGGTTAAGTAAGTGTGAATGTGTATGTTCTTGCCGGTTGACTTGGCCGCCAATTGAGTCTAATGACTGGTTCGGGCTCGGCCTATCTCCTCTAGAATCTGTTCCTCCCTTGGTTGTTAAAATGCAATTCCTGTAAAGATAGAGGGAGCCCTTACAGTCGGTCACTCTCCGATGCTCAAGTCAGTAAGGCCTTGCAAAAGCAACAATAAATATCAGTTTAGTGTGCGAAAACAGCGTACCTCATCAAGGAGCCTCACGTCCCTTTTATAGGCACATTATCAACATACAATGACTTCCCCCTGAGAGAAGCAAATAACAACAGAAAATAAACACATTTATCTTTTATCTTTAACAAAAGAAACAACCTACCATGGGCACCAGCCCTCTTTAGGTGCTAACTACAAGCATACATTATGTTTCTCATATTCATTCCTATCTTCTTTAGGGTCAATAACAGTTTATCAACAAGCCTTTGTGTAACCGAAATATTTCAACAAATATATCAACAACTATAATAAATATATCAACAAATATATCAACAATTATAATAAATATATCAATATATCAACAATTATACAATAGAGATATATCAATAATTATTCCATAAAGATATGTTAACAATGATATCATAAAACCTACCGTATATATCTTAAACATGGAAATAAAGGAATATCCCATATCGTAACCTTGCTGCGCGCTTTGGGCCTCTTAACTATGTTGGGCTAACCATGTAGACGCCAACTCGGCCCAACGTCGAGATGACCTCTACCCTTCCAAGAACCTAGCTAATACTCATACCTGCCAGACTGTCCAGTTTCGTCCAGTACACAAGCCCCAAGGCTCGAGCTGGACTGGGCTAGTTGAAGAGTCTACGGAGTTCTTTTTGACAACTTGATGTGACTGTTTCCCTGGGGTAGGTGAGGCACGTCATACAAAGCGTTCTTGAAAATGCATTTTGGTGACACACGATCCGATGCTCACACGTGGCGCAATCTCATAGGAGAGGGAAACCCTCGCGTTTCAAATTCCCCTCACTCTTAAACCCTCATTTCGAAACACTATTCAATAACACCAAAAACTACGAACCCCTTCCTTTGCTCATTTTCGCTCGCATTCATCATTTTCCACCAAAACTGTTCCTTCCTCAATGATCTAAAGGTATCTCCTATTTCTGTCCTCATTTACATGTTGACTTAATTTTCATTTTTCCTGATTCTATCGTTCTAGGCTGAAAATATGTCTGTCCATTGATTATCATTTGACCTTCGTATATCTATATATACTATTTTTCTGTTATGCTTCAGATTGCCTATTTTGCTTGTTGTGATAGGTCTGAGTAGTTCCATTTTGTGTGACTGTGTATAGATGCAATCTGCTCCAGATTATAAATCCTTGTACCCATGGGCACCTTTAAACCTTCTCTCTAAAACCACCTCCTATACCTCCCACGAAAAGCATGTAACCCTTAGGAAGAGTGGTTGCCATTTCGGTAGGGAAGATGACTAGATTCATCTAGACCCTTGTAGCGTAAGTGAGCCAATTTGTTGTGATGAGTCAATATCCCCTGGTAAGCCTTTCTGCTATTTCTACGCCACCGTGTTTAAAAAAGTTCTTCTCTGTCTCCCTCTTTCCATTTTTTAAAAGGAACTTCTGACCGAGCTCAATGTAGCTTGTAACATCCCGCCAAAATAATACATACATCCATGTATAATTGAAATTAAGTGTAACCAAATAATATTGAAGAGTGCAAAATAATATGTATTTATATATATCAGAAATGAAGTTACTCCTCTTAGGGAGTTTAATACATAACCAAATCAAATGTTTGCAAGATTTTACGAAAATAAAAGAAATGCAGTAAGACAGGCGGTCTCAAAAGAAAACGGCGATCTCCAACTTCAAAACGGCGATCCCTAACAGAAGACCTCCAAACGGGCGATCTTCTATCAGGACACGAAAACCGGCGATCACCACCGAGAGGTAGAAACCGGCGATCTCTCCCTCGGCGACCACTCACTAAGGAGCTCTCCTTCCTGGAAGATCATCTGCTCCCGTGTAACAATTACACGATCATCACAGTTTTTAAAGAGAACCAAGCACAACACCAAAGAAACACCACAGGGTAAGCTAGACATTTTAAAGAGAGTTTAAGTAGGAACATTAAAATTAAGGTAAAACAAGTTTCAAGATTATCCATGTAAAACGTAGAGCTGCTCATCCCTTCACCTGATCGCCCAAAAATCATAAACTTCACAACATTCCTCAGAATCATTCTATTTCACAATACAGCATCAAGTGTCTATCAATATTCAAGTTTCTCATTTCACATGTCAGACTTTCCACTGACTCACAACACAAGACACTTGACACTACTTCCGGATTTGACTCGTGCGTTGAACTTAGTATCCAGAGACATGCACTTGTCATACCATACCACTGTGAATCCACACAGCATGCGCATATACAATCTCAATGTTACCATTCTCCTGGTATGACAAGGTTAATCCATACAACAGCTCGAGCTCGTTCCCATTTGAACAACTCGCCCATACGTATGAACCTCCTTCGACTCTCACCAACTGAATAACTTCATCTACGTGATTCCATTATCTCAGCAGAGTCAGGATCGTCTCATTAACAGGTTACTCACTGATCAATGCACTTCCTAACCAATCTCAACACGGTATTTCCTTTCCTGAAAATACTATGCCTCGATCCCACATCCAAACACATCATACCATTCAAGTAAATGATTCAAATCACATCAACAAACATTTCAAAGCTTCAGATCTTCGAATATCTCATGTAAATCTCAAGTAGTTTCAAAACAACATCAAAAACAGAGATTTCGTAAAACAGCGCCAAAACCGGCGATCTAGTTCAAAAACATGGTATTTCAAAGGCTATGTTTAAAACCGGCGACCACGTCGCCCAAGCACACAAACCAAGCATTTCACGAAGACAAAAGCGAAAACGGCGACCACGTCGCCCACACTTCAGAAAAAGCTACACTATGGCTTGTATGGAAAAGAGGTCTAGCTTCCCTTACCTGGACTTGCGCAAACACCAGGAGTTCCGAAATCCAACGAAGCTTGAAGAACGCCTTGACTCTGTTCTTGTGTCTGGTTTTGAAGAGCTTGCAGAGAACCACCCAAGTGCTCCAATGGTGGCTGTCGCTCGTCGTATTCCCGCGTGAAGGTGTACTAGAATCGCAGTGTGAAGGAGAGAAATGGAGAGGAAGGAGGTAACTCACTCTTTCTCTCTTTGAATGTTGCAACGTTTTCTCCCTCTGAGCAGTGGCTTTCTGCATCTTAAACCACTTATCCCCCAAAAGCAGCTGCCACCACCCACTCTGCAGGGGAGTTCGCGTGTACGCTTCCCTGAACAGTACCACTACGCGTGCTTTTGCGCAGGCTAACACTCTGAGGTCACTATTCTGAACCACCCTTTTCGTCTACGTGGCGCGCGTGCAGAACGTCTCATGCTGGATGTCTGGGTCCCACGTTCTCTGTGTATAACTTAACGTAGCGCGATGACCTTTTCACCGATGACCACAGGCGCGAAGACTATCCACCGATGACCTCTCGCGCGAAGGCTAACAACCGATGACCTCTCGCGCGAAGGCTAACAACCGATGACCTCTCGCGCGAAGGCTAACAACCGATGACCTCTCGCGCGAAGGCTAACAACCGATGACCTCTCGCGCGAAGGTTAACAACCGATGACCTCTCGCGCGAAGGCTAACAACCGATGACCTCTCGCGCGAAGGCTAACAACCGATGACCTCTCGCGCGAAGGTTAACAACCGATGACCTCTCGCGCGAGGGCTAGCAACCGATGACCTCTCCCCCTGATGATGCCCGCATGCCCCTCGCGCCCAGGCGATCCTGCATGCCTTGCGCCCTGGCGATGCTCGATGACACATCGCCATGCCTTCCTTGAGGTCCTTCATTCCACTATGTTACGTCTAAGGTATCTTCTCCACATGACTCGGTGACGTCGGTGGCTTCATATTTCCAAGAGTAGGTCAGCACTTCTCCTCGTTCTTCCATGCATGCTACACTAAGGGTGATCTCTTTCGCTCAAGCATAGAGTTCGCATGCACAGCGCATCTAAGGTTTAACCCACACCTTGATACGCGTGGCTGTTGAAACCCACTCTGGTTGATCCAGGATGGTGACCACCTACTACGTGCATTTTCGGTGATCATGTACAACCTACTCGACAGGCGATCATGTCCCAGGTCAAGGGCGACGTCCGATGTCTGCCACTACGAAACTTCATTTACCAACTTTGTATTTTAGATAATGACACCTTCCGAAATTATCTAAATATACCACTTTTATTCCAATTTAATTTTCCAGGTCCTTACATAGCTCCCGCCCAGCTACACCTTGATAGTTGGGCGTTTGTCCGTGCCTTCGCCATTCTCTGCAACCAACTCAGCATCTCACCTTTTGTGGATGTCTTCCTTTACTTTTTTGACGCCAAGAAGTTGATTCGCCAACTCTGGGTATCCCTGAATGGTGTTCTTGGAAGAGGAATCCTCACCCTTTTCCAGTCTTCCTATAAAAACTTCAAGGGTCATTTCATAAAAATTCGCGCAAGCAATAGACACCCCGACCTTCTTGATGGGTATCCGCTTTACTGGACCCAAAAGCCCACTTCCAACGTCACTCGCCGTTTGGAAAACCTATCCTTTGTCGACCAACAAGTCTGCAAGTTCTTGTTTGGCCTTCACGTTGTCTTTGACACAGCCTTCCTTATCGCCAACGAGTTCCTGCCAAATTCCCTGAAGAAATATATTGGTATAATTTTTACTTTCTAGCTTTTATAAAACATGCTTTCTTCGTCATATCTTTTTGAATGTGATTCTTCATTTGTAGAGAAAATGTTGGCGCATTTCAGCAAAGAAGACCTGCTAAATATGGCCAAGAAAGCGAAAGTCGCCAGCCAGATGCCTCTAAAGGCGGTGGCTCCTCCCTCTCCTTCATCCGAAGATGAAGACACCACCTCAGGTTTTGTTTTTACCTGAAAACAAGGCAGAGGAGGACCAGGCAACTCGGTGCCCCTCCCATCATAGGGCCACGCTGCCTCCAACTCGGTTTCACCCCTGGACACCCACCTTCAACGCCTCATCCTGAAGAAGGCGCTGAGAGCTCTAGAAGGAAAGGGTTGTGGGATGATGACTTGGACGTCATCTCCGTCCTAGAGGACTCGATGAGGTGTCCCGAGTATGAGGACAAGATGGGAACCCGAGGGGTTAACCATCTTCTTCAAGACATTTTTAGGCAGCTGGGGCAGGCGGTGGTTACCGGCTGCTTCGCGGTGAAAAAGTCGTGCGCTGAGGAATTCGCCGCTGAGCTACATGTTCAAGAGAATCGGGATCTTCAACGAAAGGTTGCCCACCTTGAGCAAGAGATCCAGAACCTTCATGCTTTGAACCGGTGCACCGAACAACTCCTGGCCGACAAGACCAAAGAAGCTACTGAACAAGCCCTGCGTCAACAAGAAGAGCTTTCCCAAAAAGAGAAGTTTTTTGCTGAAGAGGTGGAGGTCTTTAAGGGTGAAGCTGCTCAAGCACTCCTGGTGGGATTTGATGTTTCCATTGAGCAGGCCTCCAGCCTCTACCCGGAGATGGACTTTACCCAACTTGGTCCAGGCAAACAAGTCGTAGATGGACAAGTTGTAGACAAATAGTCATTTTAACTTCTTGTAATTATCAACTATTTGTCTTTTCTAAACACTGCCTTTAACATTATGTTTCATTCTCTATCGTATATGCCTTTGCACCTTTGCATACTCATTTCAACGTTAATTACTTCTTACCACCATAGTAATTTAGGCTAACACCGGCATGCACTAGCGTAACTACCATCATGCATATATATGTAAAGAGCTTGAATCTAAACAGGGAACTAACCTCGACTAGGCATTTGAATACTTTACCTGAGCCCTCGCGTACTCATCAGGTATCTTAGGCCTCGACTTGTCAGGTATCACCTTCCGCTAATTTTCGTGCTAGCAAAACGCCATGGGCAAGGTCACTTCACTTTCATACCGAGTTTATCCATCCTTTCCTCAGATGAGTCAACTACGTACTCTCTCTCCTTCCTAGAGAGCTTAAGCTCGGGTGAGCGCCCTCACGCTGACTTAACTTGACTATGTTGGGGCACCTCTGTGCCATTACCTACCCCACAGAGCGTTTAAGCTCGGGTGAACACTCTTACACCGACTTAACCTGACTGTGTTAGGGCACCTCTGTACCATTACTTATCCTGCAGAGTGCTTAAACTCAAGTGAACACTCTCACACCGACTTAACCCGACTGTGTTAGGGCACCTCTGTACCATTACTTATCCCACAGAGCACTTAAGCTCGGGTGAACACTCTCACGCCGACTGTGTTAGGGCACCTCTATGCCATTACTTATCCCACAGAGCACTTAAGCTCAGGTGAACACTCTCATGCCGACTTAATCGACTGTGTTGATCTGGATGAGTAATTTTTAGGATGGGTCCATCCCACAGAGCGCTTAAGCTCTGGTGAATGTTCTCACTCCGACTTAAACCAATTGTGTTGTTCAGGATAGATTTCCCATTCCCGTTTTATCCGCAGGGCGACTTCGGTCGACTTACCTGCCAGTGGTATTTATTCACAACGGTGACCCCTTCTTGAGAAACTTTCCCAGAAGGGTCATCGAATAACATATAAAACGATGATGCAATATAAACCTCTATTTATTTCAGGGCCTCATTAAAAAAGCCCTTTCAGGGAAAAAGAGCGCCACTCCTTATAATCACATTGTTCAATGGTTACATCAACTAAAATAAAACTTGAGGTTTGCAGCATTCCAGGTTCTCGGGATGGGTCCCCTTTCAAGGGTCTCCAATCTATACGTGCCATTCCTAAGTACCTCAACTACGCGGAAGGGTCCTGTCCACTTAGGAGACAACTTGTTCTCTAATTGGTAAGGATGGGTCTTCCGCATAACCAAGTCGGCTATCTGGAACTGTCTAGGCCTAACCTTAGTCTTCTGTCTCAACTTGACCCTTCTTTTTAGCACTTATGATTTGACTCAAGCCTATTCTCGGACTTCGTCCAACAAGTCCAGGTTCACTCTTCTTCCTTCATTGGATTCTTCTGCAATGAAATTCTGGAAGCAGGGAGAATTTTCCTGAATCTCCACAGGGATCATGGCATCTGATCCATACACCAAACTAAAAGAGGTCTCTCTAGTAGTTGACTGAGGTATGGTATGGTAAGACCATAGAATCTTGGGAACTTCCTCTGCCCATATTCCCTTTTCCTTTTCCAACCTCCTTTTCAACCCTCTAAGCAGTACCCTGTTGGCTGATTCAACCTGGCCATTCATTTGGGGATGTTCCACCGAAACAAATACTTGTTTTATTCCAAGCTCGGTACACGGCTTGCCAAGTTGCTAGCTAGCGAACTGTGTTTCGTTGTCGGACACCAAATGCCTGGGGATTCCAAAGCGGCACACTATGTTCTTCCACACAAAGTGTTGTACCTTGTGGGCGGTGATCTATGCAACAGGTTCAGCTTCAATCCACTTTGTGAAATATTCGATGGCCACCACAAGATATTTCATCTGGCGTATGGCTAGAGGAAAAGGGCCAAGAATGTCTATTCCCCAGGTGTGGAATGGCCAAGGGCTATAGATTGACCACAACTCTTCAGCTGAAGCATGGTGCCAGTCTGCATGTTTCTGACACTGTTCACATTTCTAGGCATACCTTTTACAGTCTTCTTTAACAGTAGGCCAGTAGTACCCAACTCGGATGACTTTCAACGCGAGTGCTCGGCCGCCAATGTGACTTCCACAGATGCCCTCATGCAACTCCTCCATCATGCAGACACATTGTGCTCCGCTGATACACGGGAGGGCGGAGCGAGCATAGCCATGACGGAACAACATTCTGTCGATCAAGGTGTATTTCCCTGCATTCTTCCTGACTGCTTTTGCTTCAGCGGGTTCTTTTGGCAATAGGCCATCCGCCAAATACCTCCGGTACGTGGTAACCCAACTTCTAACCCCATCACATTTCGAGGTCACCATTACCTCAACCTCTTGTGTCTGGTACATGACTACCCGGGGAACCTTCAAGGTCTCCTGTGTTAACGAGCGATGACTTCTCCCGCCATTGGGTCTTACCTCCAGGATCTCCTCCTGATGTGAGTTGATTTTATATTCATTTTATTTGTAACACTTTGTTAAGAATTGGATCAAGATTCTTAGAGCAATTAGGGTGAGTCACCTAGAGAAAATCCCCACTGCACATTAACTTAGCAAGTGCTAAGTAGATGTGAAGGTTCATTTCTAAAGGTCCAAGAGAAAAACACATGAATAGGTGAATTTCATGATGCACATGGGTTGGAATTCGAATGGGTAATCATAAGAACAACAGCATAAACTCAAAAGGAACACAAGAACAACACAAGAACATAAGATTTGAAACAAGAACACAACAAGAATTGAAACTATCAATAGAAACACAACAAGAACACAACCTATTAATGGAAATTCAAGAACTCAACATAGAAATGGGTAACAATGGAAACCGAACCAAATGCAGCAAGATATAACATGTTTGAATCGATTAAAATGAGAAACAAATACAGCATGAAAGAGCACATCACAACGAAGAGATTGAACCGATTGAAATTGCAAACAAACAAGTAGAACAAAAATGGGTATTTTGGAAGATGAATAGAAATGACTTATGTGGTTGTAGTCTTTTGGAGATGTGCTTCACGCCACTTGGATGGTGGTTTTTCCAAGATGAGTGGGAGTTGCCGCCACTTGAAAGTCTCCAAAGCTCACAAGATAAAACATGGAGAAGAAGAAGAGACAAGTCTCACACAACTCTCTCACAATTTCAAGATAGTTTGTTTTCTTCAATTTTCAACTAGTATTATTAAGAACCAAGGACCCCTATTTATAATAAGGAGGACCGGTTATGTTTACAAGGGAGAGGGAGTGGGAAGAGACACTCTTCTAGCTCCTTCTAGCGCCTATTGAGAAGGAGTAGGAAGAGTCACTTCTTCCACTCTTTTCTTCTAAAAAGTGCTTACTAATGCCTTACAAAGAGAGGTTTCTTTTGGTTTTCCTGTTTTGGCATTTGTCCTAAGACTCTATATTATTTACAAATATTTACAAATGTTTATACAAGGGTAATTACAAAGAGTGATAACATTTGATGCTCTTTACCCAAAACTTTAGCCTTGCTCCTTGTAATACTTTGAGGCATGAAGGATGTTGAGCTAATTTGTCCTTGAGCTTCTTGGGCTTGGGCCTCATCTTCCTCTTCTATTTGATCTCCATCACCTCCTGTCCTGTTATTGCAAGATTATCTCCTGTCGTCCTTGGACACCTAAGAGTTTCCTGAATGACAGAATGCTGCCGATTTCCCTTTCCCAAGCTCGCCAGTTTGGCCAGCAAATCAGCTCAGGAATTTTGCTCTCTCGATACGTGGATGAGCTCGAAGTGGGCAAAAGATTTCATTAAAAATTGGAGGTACGCAGCCAATTGTGGATCCTTAGCTTGGTACCTGTTAGTCACCTGCTCAGTCACAAGTAGCGAGTCACTCTTCACTATCAGCCTTCTAGCTCCTAACTCCTGAGCCAGGAGCATCCCTGATATCAAGGCCTCATACTCGGCCTGGTTATTGCTAGCTTTAAATGCGAATTTTAAGGACTGTTCAATCAATAACCCACTGAGTCCTTCGAGGATAACTCCTGTTCCACTACCCAGTTGGTTGGAAGAACCATCCACCGATAAGATCCACTGAAAATCCTTTAGGTTAGCTTGAGTGTCCACCGATGCCAACTCCACAACGAAGTCCGCATAAAACTACCCTTTTATGGGCCCCTTTGGCTCATAACTTATGTCGAACTCGAAAAGCTCCACAGCCCATCGTACCATCCGGCCTGCGATCTAAGGCTTCTGTAGGACTTTGTGGATAGGGAGGTCGGTCATTACTATCATGATAAAGCTTTGGAAATAATGACGCAACCTCCAAGCTGTAAATACCACCGCTAGCGCGGCCTTCTCGATTGCGTGATGGCGTTCTTCTAGTCCTTGTAGCACTTTGCTCACAAAATACACTAGCCTCTAAACCTGCGCTTGCTCCTGTACCACCATTGACCTGATCGCCCGATCGGTAATAGCGAAGTATAGTCGCAAGGGAATACCAACTATCGGCTTCGCTAGTACTGGTGGGCTAGCTAAATATTCCTTCATTTTCATAAAGGCTTCTTCACACTCCGGAGTCCATAGAAATCGTTTGTTCTTCTTCAGGCATTGGAAATAGGGGTAGCCCTTATCTCTACTAGCCGATAGAAAATGGGAGAGGGCTGCCACTCGTCTAGTCAACTGTTGGACTTCTTTCAGCGTGGCAGGACTCCTCATCCTTATTATAGCTGCGCATTTGTCTAGGTTGGCCTCTATACCTCTCTCAGTCAGCAAAAATCCGAGGAAGTTCCCGGCCTCCACCCCGAATACACACTTCTTTGGCTTCAACTTAAAATAAGATTTGGCAATAGTTGCAGACAATTCTTCCAGATCAGCCACATGCTGCTCCTTTTCGACAGACGTGACAACCATGTCACCTATGTAGGCCTGCACTGTCCGTCCGAGTAAGGAAGCGAGTATCCTATCCATCAAACGTTGATAGGTGGCACCAGCATTCTTAAGGCCAAAAGGCATGACCTTATATGATGGAAGAGGCCCAAGCCCAAGTCCAAGCCCAAACCCATGTTCAAGTCGAAGACCTATCTCAAGCCCACCAAATAGAAGATATGGGCCAACTACAAGGGCTATGGCAAGAAGAATACAAGAGGATTGGGACACTGCTACTGATGGCAGAGAGACTTTCCTCTACATGATAAAGATGCCATAAGTTTAGTGTAAAAGTAGAATTTAATTTTCTTGTCAAAATTAGAATAGGAAAATAATTGTAATTTTCTTAGAATTAATTTTGGCACCTAAAACACCAACCTAGGTTAATTTAGGGTTTTTAAAACCACTAAATTAACCAAGGCTGGTTTGGAAAGCCTAGAGAGGGTGAGCGTGAAATACTAATCACACCCCTCCCATGTGCTCTCATTTTTAGGCTCCACCTTGAGGAGAATTTCATTTTGAATTTCCCTCCATTTTCATTTGAATTTTCAGCCCTCTAAACACTATAAATAAGAGGGCTTGGCTCATGTAATTCTCAAGATTAATTTGAGTGAAATTGCTGCCAACTTTGTGCCAATTATCACTCTTGTATCCTACCTCTAGGATAGACACCTTAGTCTTCATTCTTCATCTTTTCCAAGTGAGATGGCCTCACCACTCACTCTCCACACCTAACACTTCACCTTCAAGGAAACCACAACTCCTAGGAGCTCCTTGCACATCTTCTGTAACATCCCGCCAAAATACTATACAAATGTATATAATGAAAATAAAGGTAACAATTAGATTCTATGAACAAAATATTATATATATGAAATGTAGTTTCTCCTCACAGGGAGTTTAATACAAATTCGGTCAAATTTTTCCAGAAACCTAAACAAAATACAGTAAAAAAAAATGAAGCAGGCGATCTCCTATCGGAAGAGACCGATCTCCTATCGAACGAGGCCGATCTCCCATCGGAGGACCCAAAACAGCCGATCTGCTTCCGGCGACCACTCACTAAGGAGCTCTACTTCCTGGAAGATCATCTGCTCCCGTGTAAGTTATACACGATCATCACAGTTTTAAGAGAACAGCCACAGAACCAAAACACGCAGGGTAAGCTATACAATTTAAAGGAAGTTTAAATCATGAACATGACAATCAAAGTAAAACAAGTTTCAAAATATCCATGTAAAACGTAGAGTTGCTCATATCATTCACCTGATCGCCCAAAATCACACATTTCACAACATTCACCCATAGTCATTCCATTTCACAATACTGCATCAAGTGTCTATAAAAATTCAAATTTCTCATTTCACCTGTCAGACTTTCCACTGACTCACCACACAAGACACTTGACACTACTTCCGGATTGACTCGTGCGTTGATTAGACTCAGAGATCTGCACCTGTCATACCACACCACTGTGAAATCCACACAGGGTCGCTGTGAATCCACACAGCATGCGCATATATCATCTCAATGTCAATAGTTCTCCTGGTATGACAGGGTTAATCCATAGGACAGGCGGAGCTCGTTCTTTTTCACACGAGACGCCCATCATATAGACCTCCTTCGACTCTCAACAACTGAGTAACTTCCTCTACGTGATTCCATTACCTCAGCAGAGTCAGGATATCCCCTTAGGAATCACCGATCAATGCACCTACTACAAGATCTTACACGGTATTTTCTTTCCTGAAAATACTATGCCTCGATCCCACATTCACAGCATTCAAAAACATCATACCACTCGAGTAATTGATTCAAGTCACAGCAACGAATCATTTCAAGGTTCAGATCTTCGAATATTTCATTTAAATCTCAAGTAGTTTCAAAACAACACCCAAAAACAGAGAGTTCACAAACAACGCCAAAACCGGCGATCTAGTTCAAAAACAGGGTGTTTCGAAGACTGTATATAAAACCGGCGACCACGTCGCCCAAGCACACAAACAGAGCATTTTACGCAGATGAAAACAAAAATGGCGACCACGTCGCCCTCACTTCAGAGATAGCTACACTATGGCTTGTATGGAAAAAGAGGTCTAGCTTCCCTTACCTGGACTTGCGCAACCACCAGGAGCTTCGAAATCCAACAGAGCTTGAAGAATGCCTTGGCTCTATTCTTGAGTCTGGTTTTGAAGGAGTTGCAGAGAAATTTCCCAGGTGCTCCAATGGTGTTGCTTCTCGTCGTACTCTTGTGTGGAGATGCTGAAATCGCAACGCGGAGGAGGTAACTGGAGGAGAAGGGAGGGAACTCACTCTTTCTCTCGTCGAATACAACAATGTTTTCTTTTCTCTCAGCAGTGGATTTTTTGTAACTTAAACCAACTTATCCCTCCAAAAGCAGCTGCCACCACCTACTCTGCAGGGAAGTTTGCGTGCACGCTTCCCTGAACAGTACTACTAAGCGTGCCTCTGCGCAGGATACGCTCTGAGGTCACTATTCTGAACCACTCTTTTGTCTACGTGGCGCGCGTGCAGAACATCTCTTGCTGGGAGTCTGGGGCCCACGTTCTCTGGGTGTAACTCAACGTCGCGCGATAACTTTCCACTACTGACTCATCCTGGCGAGCGACTGATGTCTCCTTCGCCCTAGAAGATGACCGATGTCTCCTTCGCCCTGGAAGACAACCGATGTCTCCTTCGCCCTGGAAGACGACCGATGTCTCCTTCGCCCTGGAGGACGACCGATGTCTTCCCTGGCGACGCCCTCATAACCCTCGCGCCCTGGCTTCGTCCACATGCATCGCGCCCTGGCGATGCCCGCATGCCTCTCGCGCCTTGGCCCCGTCTACGTGCCTCGCGCCCTGGCAATGCCCGCATGCCTCGCGCCCGCGCGATGCCTGCATGCCTCTCGCGCCCGCGCGATGCCTGCATGCCTCTCGCGCCCGTACGATGTCTTCATGCCTCGCGCCCTGGCGACGTCCACCTGGCGCTCACGTGTAGCAGGCGACCGGCGATCTCATAGCCTTCTAAACTTAACTTTTCTTCCTTTACTCTTCTTGATCCACACATCATCCGACCGACTTCTACCAGCTGACCCCAGATCTTGGGCGACTTCCGAGGTCCAGCTACTACGAAACTTCATTTACCAGCTCTTTGTATTTTAAATAATAACTTCTTCTGAAATTATTTAAATATACCACTTTTATTCCAATAAAATTTTCTGGGTCCTTACATCTTCAACCATAGCTTCCGCCACCTTCAAATTCATTTTCAGCTCATGGAAGAAAGCACTCAAGCTAGGCTACATCAAGTGGTATCAGAGCCATGGTTCTTCAAGGGCTAAGTGTCTTCTTCTAATTTTTTTTGATTTTGTGTTGTTCTTCATATTTCCATGTTGTTCTTCATTAGATCCTTGAATGTCTTGCTGTTTTTTGCAATTTAATTTTGATTTGAATGCTGTTTGGATGAATCCAATTGGTAGAATGTGTTCAACTTGTTCTTGAGCTTCTAATTTCAATTTTGTGTAGGATTCTTGTGTGTTTTGGTGTGCTGTTTGATTTTATTAGGATTTTGAGTCTTTCTTGCACATTTTAATTGGTTCAATCTGTTTTAATTTGAGTCATTTTGATTTTGAGATCTATACATGTTTTGTCAAGTCATGTTTCTCCAACAAATGTCATCAAATCCTAGTAGTACTTTTCTTGATTGATTTTGTTTCTTGATTTGATCTTGAGTCCAGTTTTTAATCTGAATTGTTTGATCCTTTGGTGCATTTTTCTTTTAGATTTGAGTTCATATTTGTGTGATAGAACCACACAAATTCTTATACAATCATTCTATTGTGTCTTTGCAAGTTTTCAACTCTGTTTTTAATTCCAGATTAGGATTTCTAAACTGTGCTGGCTGTTTTTCATAGTGAAAATTAATTCCGCTGGAGAAAAATTCTGGAAATCTGGATCTGAGAAGTTTGATTCTTAGGAAAAAAGGAAAAAAAAAAGTGAATCAAAATTCGAAGTGAAAAAAAAATGATAAATCAAACAAAATCAGTGTTCAAAACTGGCGCGAAAAAAAAAACGGTAATCTGGCACCAGATTTGAAAATTTTATTGTAATTGATTGGTGCATGTGTTTTGAGTGATTTCAGCGCCAAAATTTGGTTAACAACTTGAAGTATCTCTGTTTAAAATTTCAAATTCAAATTTGAAAAATACAGCTCAGCATAAATCGTGTAAGTCACGTTTTTTTGACACTTAAATTCCAGTAGTTCAGTTTTGGTTTTTGTAATCCAATTCTAGTACCTTTCCCTAGGTTCATTTTGTGTGCCAGCTTTGTTGATTACCTTAGTTTGCTTGATTGTCAATTTTTCTTCAATATTCCTTCTAGTTTTGTCACATTTAAATCCCTTTGCTGTTGTCCAAATTTAAATTGAGCTTTTGTTGCTTTAATTTTTGTTGACCTCTTAAGTGGTGAAAGTTTTCAAAAGGTGCTTGTAAAGTTTGGAGCTAACCTTTGTGGTGAGTGCCATTTTTACTTAGTAGGTGCTGAATTGATTACTTTAGTGACTATCCTAAAAGAGGTAAAGCAAGAGTGCAGCAACAAAAATATACAAACATACATCAAAGAGAGGAGTGCAAAGCAAAAAGGAGGAGTACCAAAAAGAAAAGGAAGCATAGAATAGGATTCTAAACTTTTGTAATTCAAAATTTCCATTGTATTTCTTTTGAGTTGTAAGTTGTTAAACATTCAATAATTAGTGGAATTAATCACGCCAATTAGACGGTGAGTGTGTCTTCAAAGGTTCTAAGTGCCAAAGAAGCCTCACCTTAGGAATTCGCCTAGTTTAAATGCTTTTGAATTAGAGTTAATTGTTCATTGTGATTAATTGTTTTTTTTTAAGTAATTTCGTTTTCTTGTATTAAAGCTTGTGTTTTCATTCTTGCTTGTGCTCTAAGTGAATTACTTAGAGAAAGGTTTGTGAAAGTCTTGAAGGATAGAATCTGGCTAGGAAAGGGTTGGTACTTAAGTGATCCAAGTGATCCACCTCCCTTTCCTGGGAATCTACCTACATTACTCCACCTATCTTTCTTGTGGTAAATTGCTTTTAACACATAGCTTTAATCATGTCTACTCATTCTCCTAACTCTAGTGAAGATGATAGAAAGTCAATCAAATCTCTTTTAAAACAATTAGCACAAGACTTTCAATCACTTTCATATAGACAACTCCAACATGAGACCCAACTCAAAGAGAGGGATGCTCATGTTGCTTTGTTGGAGAACGAGTTGAGGATGGTTAAAGAAAAAGATGAATGCACCCATAAAACAAAAAGAAGTTCACATGCATCTAGCTCTAGGGGTAGTGATTCTCTTGGTGAACAAAGCCTTAGGATTAATGAGTATTATCAACCACCCCCTAGGAGAGCTAGAAAAGAAAGAAAAGAAAGTAGTAAGGAGGTTAGGGTAGACTTACCTTATTTCCATGGCAAAGACAATGTAGAAGCTTACCTAGATTGGGAAATGAAGGTAGAACAATTATTTGCTTGCCATAGAGTAAGTGAGGAACGAAAGGTACCCCTAGCTACCCTTAGCTTTCAGGGAAATGCTATGTATTGGTGGACTGCTTTAGAGAGAGATAGGCGCCTTCATAAGGACCCTCCCATAGAATACTGGAATGACCTTAGGGGAGCCTTAAGACGCCGTCATATCCCTTCCTACTATAATAGGGAGTTAATGGACAAGCTCCAGAGACTCCAACAGAAATCTATGAGTGTGGAAGAATATAGGCAGAAAATGGAGCTTTATATGATGAGAGCCTCCATTAGGGAGGAAGAATCCACCACAATAGCAAGATTTTTGAGTGGACTCAATCTTGAGATTAGAGATAGAGTTGAACTTTTACCCTACAAAGACTTGAATGATTTAATTCAACTTTGCATCAAAGTTGAACAACAAAATTTGAGAAAAATATCAAGTCGTAGGGAAGGTTCATATTTTAACTCCTATCCCAAGAGAGAGTATAAAAGGGAGGAACCCATAAAAGAAAAACCAAAAAGAAACTCCCAAGAAAACAGAAATAGATACCTCTAGCTCACAACCCCGTAGCAGAGACACTAAATGTTTTAAGTGCTTTGGTAGAGGTCATATAGCTGCCCAGTGCCCAAACAAGAGAACCATACTCTTAATAGGGAGGGATGAATATAGTAGCCAAAGTGAAGAAGTTAGCGGGGGAGAAGAGAAAGTAAATAGTGAGGGAGTGTATCCATGTGAGGGGGAGTTAATGATGATCCGTAGAACCCTCAACAACCAACCTAGTGTGGACCAAGAGTCACAAAGAGAGAACATCTTCCACACAAGATGTAAAGTTTTTGAAAATGTATGTTCTCTCATTGTGGACAGCGGTTCCTGCTGCAACTGCTGTAGCTCTAGGATGGTTGAGAAGCTGAATCTACAGGTAATACCTCATCCTAAACCTTATAAACTTCAGTGGATAAATGAAGATGGGGAATTAACTGTAGATAAGCAAGTGAAAGTCGAGTTCTCTGTGGGAAACTATAAAGACAAAGTTTTATGTGATGTAGTTCCCATGGAAGCTTGTCATATTTTATTGGGTAGACCATGGCAATTTGATAAGAAAACTATGCACAATGGTCTTACCAATGAGATTACTTTCACTCACAGGGATAAAAAGTTTGTACTCTATCCATTATCACACTCACAGGTGATAAAGGATCAAGTACAAATGAAACTCAAAAGAGAGGAAGAAAAAAAAAATAAAAATAGAAAACCAAGAAAAAGCCAAAAAAGAGGTGTGGGAGAAGTGTGTTCCTTCCCACAAGGTCATTCAGAAGGAAGAAAAAGTTGAAAACAAAGTTAAAAAAATACTTCTTTCTGAACAACCTACAGGCCTCCTGCTGTGTAAAGGAACACTTACATGCACTGCCACATCTTCTGAAACTAGTATTCTACCTCCTCAGGTAAAAGAACTTTTAAAAGAGTTTGATGATTTATTTCCTAAGGAAGGACCATTGGGACTTCCCCCTTTTAGAGGAATAGAACATCAAATAGATTTAGTTCCAGGAGCTAGTCTTCCTAATAGACCAGCTTATAGAACTAATCCTGAGGAAACCAAGGAGATAGAATCACAAGTTCAGGATTTGTTGGAGAAGGGTTGGGTTCAAAAGAGCCTTAGTCCTTGTGCTGTACCTGTCTTGTTGGTGCCTAAAAAAGATGGCAAGTGGAGAATGTGTTGTGATTGTAGGGCCATCAATAACATCACCATCAAGTACAGGCATCCAATTCCAAGACTAGATGACATGCTTGATGAATTGCATGGGTCCACTATATTTTCCAAAATTGATCTTAAGAGCGGATATCACCAAATACGAATTAAAGAGGGTGATGAGTGGAAAACCGCTTTTAAAACCAAATTTGGGCTATATGAGTGGTTAGTGATGCCTTTTGGTCTCACTAATGCACCTAGCACATTCATGAGGCTAATGAATCATGTCTTGAGAGATTGTATAGGTAAATATGTAGTAGTTTATTTTGATGATATCCTAGTATATAGCCAAAACCTAAAAGCCCACCTAACTCACCTTAGGGAAGTTCTCTTAGTGCTTAGGGAGAATAGTCTTTTTGCTAATATTGATAAGTGTACCTTTTGTGTTGATAGTGTAGTGTTTTTAGGTTTTATAGTTAGCAAAAATGGGGTACATGTTGACCCCGAGAAAATCAAAGCCATCCAAGAATGGCCAACCCCACAAAATGTAGGAGATGTTAGGAGTTTTCATGGATTAGCAAGCTTTTATAGAAGATTTGTGCCTAACTTCTCGAGTCTAGCTTCACCACTCAATGAGTTAGTGAAGAAGGACACTCCATTTTGTTGGACAGAGAAGCAAGATCAAGCCTTCAAGAGGCTTAAAGCTCTGCTCACTAATGCACCCGTTTTAGCTCTACCAAATTTTGCAAACACTTTTGAGCTAGAATGTGATGCATCAGGAGTAGGCATAGGTGCGGTATTGTTGCAAGGTGGACACCCTATTGCTTATTTCAGTGAAAAACTCCATGGTGCCACCCTCAACTACCCAACCTATGATAAAGAGCTCTATGCACTTGTGATGGCCCTGAAGACTTGGGAGCACTATCTAGTATCCAAAGAATTTGTAATTCATAGTGATCATGAGTCTTTAAAATACTTGAAGGGTCAGCATAAGTTGAATAAACGTCATGCAAAATGGATGGAATTTCTTGAACAATTCCCTTATGTTATCAAATATAAGAAGGGTAGTACTAATATTGTGGCTGATGCTCTCTCCAGGAGACACGCCCTCTTTTCAAAACTTGGTGCCCAGATTCTTGGATTTGAAAACATACCTGAACTGTATAAAGAAGATCGAGACTTTGCATCCACTTTTGTTAAATGTGAACATAGAGCACAAGGAGGATTTTATGTGTCCGAGGGTTATCTTTTTAAAGAAGGAAAACTATGTATACCCCAAGGAACACATAGAAAGCTTCTTGTAAAAGAAACACATGAAGGAGGTCTCATGGGCCATTTTGGAGTTGATAAAACTCTAGAGCTTTTAAAAGGAAAATTCTTTTGGCCACACATGAGAAAAGATGTTCAAAGACATTGTTTTAGATGCATTTCATGTTTAAAAGCCAAATCTAAAATAATGCCTCATGGACTCTATACTCCTTTGCCTGTTGCAAATGCTCCATGGGAAGACATTAGCATGGATTTTATTTTAGGACTCCCTAGGACTGCAAGAGGTTTTGATTCTATTTTTGTGGTTGTGGATAGGTTCAGTAAGATGGCACATTTTATACCATGCCACAAAATAGATGATGCAAACAATATCTCTAGACTCTTCTTTAGAGAAGTGGTGAGACTTCATGGTCTACCCAAAAGCATAGTGTCTGATAGAGATCCAAAATTTATAAGTCATTTCTGGAGGACTCTCTGGGAAAGGCTTGGAACTAAACTGAAATTTTCAACTTCTTGTCATCCTCAAACGGATGGACAAACTGAAGTAGTAAATAGATCTCTTTCAACTATGCTTAGGGCAGTTATGAAAGGCAACCACAAATCTTGGGATGAGTACCTTCCCCATATTGAGTTTGCATATAACCGGGTAGTCCATAAAACTACCAATATTTCTCCATTTGAAGTTGTATATGGGTTTAATCCTCTTACACCTTTAGATTTGTTGCCTCTTCCTAATCCACAAGAATTTGTGCATAAAGAAGGAGTAGCAAAAGCTGAATTTGTTAAGAAAATGCATGAGAGGATTAAAAAACAAATACAACGGCAAACAGAGAAATATGTAAAACATGGCAATAAGGGGAAGCGAGAGATAATTTTTGAGGAAGGAGATTGGGTTTGGCTACATCTTAGAAAGGATAGATTTCCCACTAGAAGAAAATCTAAGCTTAGCCCCCGAGGAGATGGAACCTTCCAAGTTCTTAAGAGAATCAATGACAATGCATACATTCTGGATTTACCTGAAGAATATGGAGTTCATAATACTTTCAATGTTATGGACCTAATCCCTTTTGCAGGAAGTAATGAAGAAGATGAAGCATTGGATTTGAGGACAAATCCTTCTCAAGAGGGAGGGGATGATGGAAGAGGCCCAAGCCCAAGTCCAAGCCCAAACCCATGTTCAAGTCGAAGACCTATCTCAAGCCCACCAAATAGAAGATATGGGCCAACTACAAGGGCTATGGCAAGAAGAATACAAGAGGATTGGGACACTGCTACTGATGGCAGAGAGACTTTCCTCTACATGATAAAGATGCCATAAGTTTAGTGTAGAAGTAGAATTTAATTTTCTTGTCAAAATTAGAATAGGAAAATAATTGTAATTTTCTTAGAATTAATTTTGGCACCTAAAACACCAACCTAGGTTAATTTAGGGTTTTTAAAACCACTAAATTAACCAAGGCTGGTTTGGAAAGCCTAGAGAGGGTGAGCGTGAAATACTAATCACACCCCTCCCATGTGCTCTCATTTTTAGGCTCCACCTTGAGGAGAATTTCATTTTGAATTTCCCTCCATTTTCATTTGAATTTTCAGCCCTCTAAACACTTTAAAGAAGAGGGCTTGGCTCATGTAATTCTCAAGATTAATTTGAGTGAAATTGCTGCCAACTTTGTGCCAATTATCACTCTTGTATCCTACCTCTAGGATAGACACCTTAGTCTTCATTCTTCATCTTTTCCAAGTGAGATGGCCTCACCACTCACTCTCCACACCTAACACTTCACCTTCAAGGAAACCACAACTCCTAGGAGCTCCTTGCACATCTTCAACCATAGCTTCCGCCACCTTCAAATTCATTTTCAGCTCATGGAAGAAAGCACTCAAGCTAGGCTACATCATTATAGCAGTAACTGGCAAATTCTGCCATGAACGCGGTCTTACTCTCTTCGTTGGGATGCATCCTGATCTGATTGTATCCCGAGAAAGCATCAAGGAAACTCAGTAGGTGACACCCCGAGGCACTGTCCACCAAGGAGTCGATACTCGGCAGTGGATACGAGTCCTTTAGGAAGGCTTTGTTCAGGTCGGTGAAGTCAACGCACATCCTCCACTTTCCATTAGATTTCTGGACTAGTACCACGTTGGCCAACCACTCAGGATATGGATTTCACTGATGTGATCAGCATTCAGCAATTTCTATGGTTCCGCCCTTATTATTAGGCATCTTTCTTCATTAAACTTTCACCTTCTATGGACGACAGGCTTGGCCCTGGGGTCCACGATTAACCTGTGACAAAGAAAATCGAGATCTATACCCGGCATATCTACTGAGGACCATGCGAACGCGTTCATATTCCAAGCTATCATCTCAGCTATCCGGTCCTGTAACTTCCTGTCTATCGATGCTTCGAGTTTGAATATCCTTCCTTCAATCTCCCGCTCTAGCACCTCACTCGCAGGCGTGGGTCGTGGTCGACTACTGACTTCAGTCTCTAGTACCTCAACAATTTTCCCTACATGCATAAAGGAGGTCGAGTTCAAACTCCTCCTGTTCTTCAAGCTGCTCTCGTAGCACTTTCGAGCAGCCTTTTTGGTTTGACCTAATTGTAATTACCTTTCCTTCCTCTGAGGGAAACCTCATCTTCATATGCTTGGTTGAAGCCACCGCACCCAACCTGTTTATTGAGGATCTTCCTAAGAGCAAGTTATATGCCGAGGGAGTGTTGACCATGATGTACCTGATAACTATGGTTCTGGCGGACTCCTCATCTGAGAACATCGTCCTTAGGTCTATGTATCCCCATACTTCTACGGATCGCTCGTGAAACCTACCAGATATCCATCATGGGGTCTCAGTTGGTCGGGAGACAACCATAGGTTGACAAATATGGACTAGAACATAACATTCGCCGAGCTTCCCTGGTCAATGAGAACTCGGTGTACCCTTCTTCCCACCATGATGACCGAGATCACCACCGAGTCGTTGTCGTGTGGAACCACGTTTGCCAAGTCTGCCTTCCTGAAACAAAGATCGGGTTCAAGAGTATTATCCTAATCCTGCCCTTCCACCGACATCATGACCCTTGCATATCTTTTACGCTTAGTAGTTGTGCTTCCTCCTCTAGAGAAGCCCTCCAATATGGTGTTCAACTCGGCGTGGATGGGGACTTCGTCTGCTTGTTCACTCACCCTGCCTTCCCCTTGAGGCTCCCCTTGTTCGGACTCGAGGTATTCCTTCAAGAAGCCTTTCCTTAAGAGTTCGTCTAATTGATACCCCAAAGCCATGCAACGTTCTGTATTGTGCCCCCATCCTTTGTGGAACTCGCACCACATATCCTTCCTTCCCCCCAGGCTCCTGTCCGTTCTCTGGGGGAACTTCAATTTCTCTAAGACTACTAGTACGCCGTGAAGCTCCTTGTATGACACTCAGAACTTGGGGCGAAACTCGTCTTCTTTACTCTTGGTGTCGGCCTTGCCCTTCCTGTACGGGGCATGCTTGGTATCTGACATCTTCCTGGTCGAGGTTTCATGAATCCTCAAGGGCCGAGAAGGTTTACCGGGTTCCTTGGGCTTAATTGTCCGGGATTGCAGGCCATTATTTCTAGCCGCCACTGCTTCCTCGGCGCTGATATGGGCGACTGCTCTCCGCCTGATCTCGGAGAAAGTCTTCATTGGGTTCCTGATCAAAGAATCACAGAACGGCCCCGAGGCGACACCTTGCTCAAAAGCGGATACTATCACGTTTTCATCATGAGTTCGGAGTTTTACAGTGAAAGCACAAAATCGATTTAGGTAGTCCTTCAGCGACTCCCCTTCTCGTTGCCATATGCTAAAGAGATTGTACAATACTAGGGACTTCACCCTGTTGGTGTAGAATTGCTCCCTGAATATCTTAGCAAACTGTGCAAATGAAGTAATATGGTCGTCTGGGAGTCCGTTGAACCATTGTATTGCCGTACCTGTAAAAGTAACCATAAACATCTTACACCTTACTACGTCTGACCCTCCCTAGATGATCATTTGTGCATTAAACGTTGTAAGGTGGGTCTCTAGATCTTCCACCCCTGTGAACGTGAATTTAGGAGCCACGTAATGCACAGGTATGGGTTCATCCATTATCGCCCGAGAGAAGTGATGTAAGTCTCTTATGAACCTTTCTTGGTTTGGGTTGAGTTGATATAGGTTTCATTGTATTCATGACACTTTCAAGAATTAGGATCAAAATTCTAAAGAGCAATTAATAGAGTTTCTACTCATGAAAACAAAGGTTCATACTAAAAACACATGAATAGGTAACTTGTAGTGTAAGATAACAATGGAATATGAATGGGTAATTCAAGAACAGTACCAAACTTCAAAGGAAACACAAGAACAACATAAGAACACCAAGAAAAAGTGAAAATACTGATTGAAATTCAATAGGAATTAGAAAATCACAAAGAAAATCATCAAAGAACAAAAACCCATGGATGGAAAACAAAAACAACACATGTATATGGAAACCCATGGTTTGGACGAAATTAAAACAGCAAGAAAACAAGGAAATAAACCAAACAAAGTGCAGAACAATGGCAGCAAATGAAAGGAAACAACTTATGGAAAAGATTGAACCGATTAAAAATGGAAAAACTACAAGAAAACACAAATGGGTATTTTTAGAAGATGAATAGAAATGACTTATGTGGTTGTAGCCTTTTGGAGATGTGATTCACGCCACTTGGAGGGCGGTTCTTCCAAGATGAGTGGGTGGTGCCGCCACTTGAGAGTCTCCAAAGCTCACAAGATAAGACATGAAGGAGAAGAAGAGACAAGTCTCACAAACTCACTCTCTCTCAATTTCAAGATAGTTTCTTTTCTTCTAACTTTCAACTTTTCTTTTTTTATTATTAAGAACCAAGCACTCCTATTTATAATAAGGAGGGCTGGACATGTTACAAAGGGGAAGGAGTGGGAAGAGTCACTCTTCTAGCTCCTTCTAGTGCCTAAGAGAGAAAGGAGTAGAATAGTCACTTTTTCCACTTTTTCCTAAAGAAAGTGCCTAAAAATGCCTTACATTTAGAGGTTTCTTTTGGTTTTCCTCTTTGGCATACTCCCAAGGCTATTTCTATATTATTTACAAATTTATACAAGACTATTTACAAAGATTTATTTATACTACTATCTTTTGAATTTTCAAGAGAACCCAAAATGTTCTACTTTTTAAGAAGACTAGTAAGAAGAATTTTAAATGCTTGGGTGGATGGCCTCTTCCTCCATTAGTTAAATCCTCTTCTACATGATCTCCATCATGAAGGGTTCAACATTGTCCCTTTCCCGTAAGTTCATCTCCCACACTCTTGGGGGTCTTCGGTCTCGCTGCTAAAAGTCCCTGCGTAATTTCTCATGGGTCTTTCGCAGTTCCTCTTGCAGCCGCTCCTGTTCCTTTGCAGACCGCTGATTGGCCTCCCGCAATCTCTCTTGCTCCTACCTGGACTATTCGTTGGCATCCTGGAGAGTTCTTAGAGTCTCCATGAGTTGCTGTAGTTTGGGAGCCTCATCTCCATCTTGTCCCGTTGGTGCCTGTCTTGTATTTCTCATCTTCGTCTGGGAAACCTAGCTTTTTTCGTGGATGTGGCTGGGATCAAGTTTTAGCGAGCTCCACGGTGCGCGCCAAATGTTCTTGCCGGTTGACTTGGCCGCCAGTTGAGTCTAATGACTAGTTCGGGCTCCGCCTATCTTCGCTGGAATCTGTTCCTCCCTTGGTTGTTAAAATGCATTTCCTGTAAAGACAGAGGGTGCCCTTACGGCCGGTCACTCTCTGACGCTCAAGTCAGTAAGGGCTTGCAAAAGCAACAATAAATATCAGTTTAGTGTGCAAAAACAGTGTACCTCATCTGGGAGCCTCACACCTCTTTTATAGGCACATTATTAACATACAATGACTTCCTCCTGAGAGAAGCAAATAACAACAGAAAATAAACACATTTATCTTCTATCTTTAACAAAAGAAACAACCTACCACGGGCACCAGTCCTCTTTAGGTGCTAATTTGTAGGCATACATTTTGTTTCTCATATTCATCCCTATCTTCTTTAGGGTCAATAACAGCTTATCAACAAGCCTTTGTGTAACTGAAATATTTCAACAAATATATCAACAACTATAATAAATATATCAACAATTATAATAAATATATCAATATATCAACAATTATACTATAGAGATATATCAATAATTATTCCGTAAAGATATGTTAACAATGATATCATAAAACCTACCGTATATATCTTAAACAGGGAAATAAAGGAATATCCCATACCGTAACCTTGCTACGTGCTTTGGGCCCCTTAACTATGTTGGGCTAACCATGTAGACACCAACTTGGCCCAACGCCGAGATGACCTCTACCCTTCTGAAAACCGAGCTGATACTCATACCTGCCAGACTGCCGAGTTCCGTGCCGTACAGTGTACTTCTAGAGGGTAAAGAGAAAAAACAACTATGGTGATTATGATGATGAAGGTGCGGAAATAAAAGACATGAAAAGAAGCATAAGATGAAGAAATCCAAACATAAATAAAATAGAAGTATGGAAGAATGGATTTCGAATCTATTGAGTTAAGAGAAAGATACAAGGAATTACAATTTGAGTTTTTTTCTATATCCCCTAAAACAACCTTACAACAACCTTTTTATAGCTAAGCCTTTTTATAGTTAACTACACAGATCAACTACCAACAGGAAAAGCAGAAAAATAGAGTAACTAAATATTTTGTCTTGTAACATTAGGTTTTTCAATTCCAATTTTATTCCCTCACTTCCTTCCACCTCATCAGCAAAGGGTACCGATTTGTCTTCGTAATTCTTAATTTCTCTCCCAATTTTTCATTTCCTTACGGTGCTTGCGACGCTCATATAATGTATTGTTATTTCTTCTAATCTTGGAATTTGAATTGTACCTCAATATTTAATCGGCAATGACTTTTCAGATGCGAAGTTTCCAGCGACCGCTAAGCTTAAGCGATCATAATTAATTTTCATTCGAATCCATATTGGAAGCCAAGTGCTTGATGAATTGCTAGGAGGTAGCCATACTGAATGAATGTCGTATTGTTGTGACTGGAAAATTTGATTCTCTACTGCTCGTATATGTTTTCTCTTTTAACTTTTATTTCTAAAAAGGTGGGATCCAAAAATTAGCCATTACAAAAGCAATTGGAGAATTTCGGTGAGAACATAACTCATTAAGTTTCTGATAGACTTCATACATTTCAGTTTCAGATGTTCATTCTAAGAACATAGTTTGTTTCAGATCGGAGAAAACATAGCTTGCTCTCTGTGTTTCCACTCAAGTTTTTATTCTATGCTATCATGACATGTTAGGTGTTTTTTTTCCATAGAGATTCTTTCATGGAAAAACAGTAAAAAATTTCATTTGAAAACTTCTTATAATAATACTTTTTTCATGTGATGCTAAATAATTGTTGTTACTTGAGATGTCAGCCTAACTGAGATGTCAAGTTACACAATGATGCCCAACAAGAAAGTTTTAAATAAAAAAAAAAACCTCTTATAATAATATAATAAAATTTTGGATTTAGACTCAAAACTAGGTGCTTGGATTTTGGGTGGTGGATGGAACAATGATTTATGGGAAGGATTATTATTAGGATGATTATTAGGAGTAATAAGAGATATATAAGTTCCTCCTCAAAGTTGTATGCGACATGTTCTATTGATAAACTTCAAGTAATACTTTGTTTGACTATACTACATCACCAAATCTTAGTAAATAAGAAACTATTAAATTAATTGAATGCATGATATATGATTGGCCATCTTTTAATAATTTCAAATTATAACCTTGGATTACTAAACACATTAAAAAAGTACAAAAACTAAACAAAGGATACATATTTTAATATAATAACTTGTTTTTGTAATAAATAACTGATCCAGCATCTTGACCAAAGCGCTAGAGCTTCTCCTTCTCAAACCTCGTCCTCACTAGCTTCACGCCAAGCACACCAATGACCTCCACCTGAA
The DNA here is from genome assembly GCA_013389735.1 of Phaseolus lunatus. Lineage (NCBI taxonomy): Eukaryota > Viridiplantae > Streptophyta > Magnoliopsida > Fabales > Fabaceae > Phaseolus > Phaseolus lunatus. The sequence continues at coordinate 35,787,710 of CM023864.1, read as the reverse complement.
AATCCTTCAAGAAACCTGAAAGAACAGTATGGCGCCTCTGCGGCCGGTTGCGCTCCGACGCTCAAGTCAGTGATTGAATCAACAAAAAACTTCAAAGAAAACTTGGAACCGTGTACAAGTGAATCACTACCAAAAATGAATCTCCCCCTTTAATTTCGTTAAGAATCTCGTATATATACCTGAGTCTTTCTCTCTCCTGACAGTTATTCCTCTTGACACGTGGATAACATCTAGTCATACACGTGTCACCATCTGGAGTACCTGCAGCTGAAACGTTACTTCCACTTTGCTCCCGCGACTAAGTTATTCACACAGGGAGTAGCTTAGTGCACAGGCTACCCTGGGCGCAACCTTAACATGGCGAGCTGGTTAACACTGGGTATCATGGCCCGCACTACACATGGTGGCAGACATGCCACTTATCTTCTGTATTTAGACCATATAACAAGTGCTTGCCAAGTCTTCTCAAATACCCGGCGATGTGTTCCTTTCGGCGACTTGCTAACCACCTGATCTCCTAACCTTCACACACGGCGACCATGTGCAATCTAGGCGATTACTGATCTTCACACACGGCGATAGGCGATTACTGATTTTCACACACGGCGATAGGCGATTACTCATCTGTGCTTCTTGCGTAACGCTCTCGCTGGGAGCCTGGGTCCCAGCTTAACTGTGTGTTAACAGGAAACCCCCGATGACTGACTAGTGCTTCTTTACCTCCCGCACTCTGCTTACAGGCGCTCATCGCGCTCTGCCTCCAGGCGCTCGCGTGACACTGATCTGCGGGTGATGGTCCCTTAGCAACCGACCACCGATCACCATTCTGAGTGATCTCCTCCCTGATTCACCTGCTATCCTCTACCACGTGTCACCCTGCGAACGGTCCATGTGGTTAACTGCTGTTGACGTCATCGACTACCGATGATCGACCAGATCAATAACCAATATTCTAGTTTGTACATCTAAGTATAAATATTTATTTTTATATAATTAAAAGTTATAATAAATTAGCATCACTAGTGCAGAAACGTAGAACAAATGCGGCTATTTTCATTTTATAAATGCGGCTATTTTCATTTTATAAATGCGGCTATACAACCGCATTTGATCAACACGCATTTGTAAATCAGAGATTTACAAATGCGGTTAAACAACCGCATTTATAAATACTATTTACAAATGCGGTTGTTTACTACAACCGCATTTGTAAAATCATTGCCTTGATTTACAGATGCGGTTGTTTACTACAACCGCATTTGTAAATCATTGCCTTGATTTACAGATGCGGTTAAGGTAAACAACCGCATCTGTAAATCAGGTTTTTTTTTAGAGCATTCATTTGGTTAGTTGTTTACAAATTATCTTGTGCAGTTTCATTATACCCAGCCAGACAGATAAACAGATTTAGATAAACTAAAAGTCAATTTATAGTAATTGATCAAAATGTATACATAAAATAGTAATAATATATCTCTATCTATCTTCTTACACTATTGATCAAATCGTAGAGTTATAAAAGTTTAGGAAATATGTGGACCAAGATTGTCTCACATATGTCATGGCTTCCGAACTCATGGGTTCCTCATCCGTGAAGAACTGCATTTCAAAATTGGTTGATAAATCTCTAATTTATGGTAGAAAACGTTATGCAAAATTTTAGAAATTTCTAATAAGTGTAAATATAAGAACTAAAACCTCAAAATATCCTAAAAAAGACCTAAATAATACTTAAAAATAAAAAAGTGATAGTAAATGGTGGATTTTTGAAATTTTGGTGAGGCCAATCCCCCTTGGGGTATTAGCCATGGCGTTCGTTACCTCATTTCGAGCAACTTTCATTTTTTATGCGTCTCCATCCGACTTCTCCATCAAAAGTTATGGTCGTTTGAAGTTTTCCTACAAATTTTTCACATTAAATCCTAAACATACACACACTAAACACATAAACACACTACAATCAAGTTTTAAACATACATCCAAATCCAAATATCAATATTTATTATAAAATTAATTAAAAAATTTAAAACGTAAACCCTAAAAAAACTAACCTTCTATAGTTGTGGGTGCAACCAAGTACCCAAGGTGTTGCCGCACGGTGTTGCCGGCCAGAAGACTTGGCGGAGGTTTACGGTGGTGGAGATGGAGCGAGAGGCGCGGAAGAGATGGCTCAACTAAGACGCTGTGGTGAAGGGAAAGGGTAAGTGTGGAGAGAGCACTGATGGGCAAAGGGTGGAGAAGGAGAGGACAAGAAGAAGAAATGGAGCACGGTGGCATCTTAGGGGTCTTAGCGTTTTTCATTTACAGATGCGGCTGTGTGTATAACCGCATCTGTAAATGAAAAGCTTTTCATTTACAAATGCGGTCATACACATAACCGCATCTGTAAATGAAAAGCTTTCATTTACAAATGCGGTTTTAACCAATAACCGCATTTGTAAAACAAACTAATTTCAAAAATGCCACCGCGTTTTTAACAAATGCGTTTTAACGCGAAGCCGCACTTGGAAAGGAGTCTTCCTTTCATCATTTTGCACTAGTGCATATTTAAATTGTAACACCCTAAAAATACATTTAACTATTACAAATACAAGTTCTACATGTTTATATACAAAATTAGAGTTTTTCAAAACATTCTTAATACATGATTAGGACTTATACAAATATGAATATTTACAATTCATAGCTTAAAACAAAATTTAAAGCCTTCCAGGCTCTCCTGCACCTGTATGATCATCTGCTCATATACAAGTACAGTCATCGCAGTTCACAATACAACAAGAAAAGCAAGGGTAAGCTAGTGAAAATAAAATTTTGTAATATACATAATTCAATCAAAACAGCAAACCAAATTACATGGATTAATTTCTCAATTGTTCAATCTTCTTCAAATCCAACGTAAAAAATCACATAGATCCCACATGGATATACACATCCAGGATATTCAACAAACATAAATAACAAGTGACCCCATCCGGAAAACCCGTATTAAGTAAGTCCTACTAGAGACTAACACCTGATCCAATACCCAAGACTTAGATTACTAGTAAATCCAAGAGAGAGGATTAAGGTAAGTTCAATACAACCCAAGCCATGCATCTCATATGTCACGATGTGCATGAACTCCCTCAGTAGCTTCTCACCACCTGATATCTTAGTCTATGTGACTTAGATCATCAGTGAAGCTCAGAGATCTCTGTTACCACATAGGTCTCAATACTTAATACACAAACAAACATTAGTCCATACATTATCCCAAATGTATGAATTCATTCCATACAATTTTCATCATACAATATCATTCAAAACGCAATCTACAACATTAAAAGTCCTATTTAACATAAAAAAAGAACATTTAAATACTAAACTATTAAAATCTAATATTTCTACAAATTTAAGCAATATATAAACAAACAACATCCCTGCAAGATAAATTGAATATTGGGACCACATCCCCTCCACATCCAGATCTTCTAGCCTAGGGTACTATTAAAAATTAAAGTTAGCTTTTGTTACCTTAATTGCTTGCTTTCCAAACAACCTCTAGAATTTTATCTACTCAGTCTAGATAAGCTTCAAGATATAAGGGCCTAATACAACTTATTCAAACAGAAAAAAAAAAAAATTCAATATATAGTAGAATAAGTTGAGAGGATTACTCTTCTCAACTGACCCCAACAAGATTGATGACTAAATCATAGAAAAAAATAAAGAATAAGGGATCTTTAGAGTAATAATGAACTTACTCTGTTTGAAAATCTGATCAAGTAGAAATGTACTGACTCCTCAGCTATAGCATGGTGTGATCAGATTTTGGAATAGATGAGGTATGAGAGAGAAATTGAAGAGAGAAGGGAGAGGGAGAGAGAAAGAATAATGAAGGGTTCTATTACTCTTTTTTTTACATGCGTTACATAAATTATATAATAATAAAAAGTCAATAAAATACAAAAATTTTCAAATACATAAATTATATTTAAAATTTTCAATAATTTAAAATCATTTTAGACTATTAATATTTTTTATATAAAAATATTAGAATTCAGTTAAAAATTTGGATAAAATATGGTGGATTGAAATGAATAAGGGAAAAAAATATAAATAATTTTATTTTACCCACTTATTCTATAATATATATGTATATATATATATATATATAATATAATATATAAAGTACATAATATATTAGTAAATCTCCTTGGAATGAACAGTAATGTGATATCTCTTATTCCTAAGATTCGGGGTGCTAAATTGATACAACCCAAATAGCCAAGAAGATGACCAAGGACACAAGTGACACTTCACACTTTGATAAGTCATCTCCGCATCCAAGACAAGGCCCCACCAAATGTCGAAAGGACCTTAGCAGAAGAAGAACTAGGCATAAACTAGAGCATCAAATGTTCTTTCTTCTAGTCTTTTTACAAAACAAAATGTTTATAAATAAATTGGGCTCACTTTAGGGGTCCAAATAAAAGAATAAACTAGAGTAGGTTTACATAGCATAAATAGGAGTGTACTTAGCAAAATGGGCTTGTTCCAAGCCCACTTTTCATGACACATTGATTGTCTGGTTTTATATTATAGGTTTCTGATCAAGGAAGCATGCCAACTAACAGAACAAATTTTGGACATGAAGAGGAGAATATGTGATCATTTCAAATGTGGAAATGACCTGTCTTATTTAATTTGTGAACAAATGTTAGTGATTTTAATGTAATGTCTTAGTCAAACTTGTTTATTGTTCCACACATGTGCAGGTGGTGCGAGGTAAGTAACGATAAAATGATTTCTAATACTTCCAGATGTAGCTTTCTTTTCTCCTTAGACTGATTTCTTTACATGGTCTAAATCACTCAATTTTGATTTTTTTTTTTGTCTATTCCTGATTGTTGGTAAGATTCACTTTGTGAGGGTAATACTTTGTGTTTTATTTGATGAAAAAAATAGATATAAGGGAAGTGTCATCTCGTGCTATGTGAAATCACTAATCGCCCAATAGTTAGTTGTCCATAATAAAAGTTTTCCCTAAAAGTGGTACGTTAATTATTTAGAAAAAGGATGTTTTCTAAAATACGGATAGAAAATAAAGTGCTAGGAGAATTCAAAGTTCAATCTTCCAAAATGGATGTAAACAATTGTGGTTTGAAAAACACATGAATGCCTAAATGATAAATAAGTAAAAAAAAGTTATTTTGAAATTTTAGTACTTTACGAAAGTTTGGAAACCTATGATATTTTATAGAGGTTTTGAAAATTTATGATATTTTATGAAGGTTTTGAAAGCCATGGTATTTTATGGAGGTCCTAAAACCCATGGTATTTTACGTAGGTTTTGAAACCCATAATATTTTATGGAGCTTCTGAAACCTATGGTAATTTACAAAGGTTTTGAAACCTATGGTACTTTACGGAGGTCTTAAAACCCATGGTATTTTACGGAGGTTCTTAAACCAATGGTATTTAACAGGGATTTTGAAAAACTTTTCCTTGGGTATAAAGAAACCCCGGGGAACACGTTCCCCAAGGATGATTTAGCGAGGGAAACTGCAACCCTAGGTAAAAGACTTAATGGAGGTTTTAACCCTTGATAATGTAAAAGAAAAACCCGTTAAAACTATTTTTTTCTTGTAGTGATTGTTTTTAGCTTTCCAATGATCAATACTATAATTACTCTAACATCTTATCAAAACTCCAATTACAAATGTGATGTTAAGTCTGGGATATTTTCAACAGCTGAAGCATATGGGATATTTTTCATGCATTCCTACTCAAGATCATTTTTTTGGGCATTAACTCAATTCAAGTCTATCACCTTCACAATAAGAGCAACACTTAGTGAACAATCATTCAGGTTAAATCTCTCTAAAACTTTATTGATAAACCCAAAATACCTTGAGATCTTTCTCTATGGATCTTAATGCCTATGATGTAAGATGTCTCTCCTACATCCTTTATATCAAAGTTATTTTAGAGGAATTGTTTCACCTTACATATCATACCGTTATCATTCATCATAAGTAAAATATTATCCACATATAAAACAATAAAACAAATTTTACTCTCATTAACCTTCTAGTATATACATTGATCCGTGAGATTCTCTTCAAAACCAAATAAAGATATAACCTCATAAAATAGTGAATACATTGTCGTGAGGCTTGCTTTAATCCATTTATGGACTTATTAGCTTTCAAATTAAATGCTCACCATTACTAAAAAACAAGTCTTAAGTTATTTCATGCAAACCTCTTCTTCTATATAACCATTTAGGAACATTGTTTTCACTTCCATTAAATGTAACTTAAAACCAAAATGAGTTATTAATGCCCTAACTATGGCAAGAGAATCCTTTTTAAACTTGGGAGAAAATGTTTTTTTGTAGTCAATTCCTTCCTGAGTGAACCCTTTGACAAGAAATCTTGCTTTATGCCCTTCAATGTTACCTTGTAAGTTTTTTATTTTTATTTTTGAAAACAAATATACATTTGATGGATTTTTTACTATTAGGCAACTCAACAAAATCTTGGACTTGATTAGAAGCCATAAATTCCATCTCCTTCTTCTTCTTGATATATAAATACGAATATGGTAAATAGCTGCATTTATAAATCTTTTCCATTTTTCAAAAATTATAAATACTTATCATATTTGATAAAGAAGTTTAGGGATGATCTTCCAAAACCTCTCAAAGGTTCTAACCTTTTCAGAGGATTTTTACAAACACATCATCTTGTCCCTAAACATTCTATACAAACATGGCCTGTACCGAGAATTCATTGATATGAACTCACCAAGCTTAAAGAGCAAAAGTTTGTTCCCAATTCAACCCATTGCATTATTTTGTCTATGAACAAACTAACTTTGTTATATACAGAGGTTCTGAATTTGTGGTCGAATTCTCTCCAACTTGGGGGGTATGATGCAAGCCACGACCACATGAAGATGACCAAGGATGCTAAACTTGAAGGGTTATCTAACCTTGTGGTCTTCGGTGACCTTATACACATTAAAGAGACGTTCAACCTTAGCTTCCCAATCTAAGTACAAAGAAGGGTCATTGGACCCATGAAAACTAGGTAACTTTACAAAATTAAAAGAATCTTGTGCTTGTGGTTGGTGTTGAGGACGCTTTTTGGCAAAATGGTGCATACTCCATTCGTCCACCTCTTGATGTTTTTGCCATGCTCTAGCTTCTTCTAATCTTTGCAATCTTTTGGCAAGTTGTCTAATTTTTTCATCTTTGTGGACAATTTGTTGCTTAACCTCCACAAGTTCTCCTAAAAGGTGAGCATTGTGATAGGCATGCGGTTTGGAAGATGCACTACATGAAATAGGAGCCATTACAACATTCAAACACAAAACACAAAGAACAAACAAGTTAAGAAAACACAAAGATGCTTGCGGCAATAGAGATAAAGGCACTCAAACCACTCCAAGAAAATTTTTCTGTCCTTAACCAAGCCTCTCTTGTGGATTGGATGAGCCTCAAGTGAAAGATGCCAAAGCAAACCACACTTCCTCAAGAAGAATCACCACAAAACTTTGAGGAAACAAGAAAAGACAAGCAATAAAAGGTATAAACATGAAAGCTAAACCAAAGTGGAAGTAAAGATATGACAAAACTTTAGAAAAGAATATTGAATGAAAATGACAAGCAAAGAAAATAAGGCACTCAATAAAAGGTAGTACACAAAAAGAACCTAGAGAATGGTACTAGAATTGGATTAACAAAACCAAAACAGTACTACAGAATATTGAGGTGTCAAAATGTGACTTAAACAATTTATGCTGAGCTGGATAATTCAAATTTGAATTTGAAATTTAAACGACAGAAATTTCAAGATCTTAGCTCAAATTTGGCGCTAGAATCACACCAAAATGATGCACCAATTAATTGTGATAAAATTTTCAAATCTGATGCCACTTCACCATTTTTTTCGTGCCAGAATTGCACACTGATTGTATTTGATTTATCATTTTTTTTCTATTTTGAATTTTGCTTCACTTTTTTTTTCACTTTTATCTAACACATCAATACGTTCATATCCATAATTTCACAATTTTTAATAAACGGAATGAATTTCTGTAAACAAAAACAGCCATCACAGATTCAAGAAAACAGAGGAAACCTAAGCTGGAATGAAAAACAGTTTTAAGAAACTTCAAAAACACAATAGAATTGATGTATAGGAACTTGTATGGATCTATTACAAAAGCATGAACTCAAATCTAAAATTAAAATGCATCAAAGGCTCAACAAAACAGATTAGAAACTGCACTCAAAATTAAAAGCAATTAACTAAAAATTATCAAGAAAAGTACTACATAGAAGTGATGACAATTTAGGAGAAACATGACTTGACAAAACTTATATGGATTCAAAAAGCAAAATGACTCAAACACAATTAATTTGCATAAATTAAAACAGAAAGGAAAGACTCAAATTAAAGCAAAAACAGAATAGCTAACACAACAAGGAACCTAAAAAATATTCTGCACAAAAATAAAGTGCTGGAAAATGGAAATTGCTTAAATAGAAAGTGTCAATTCAACTCAACAAGAACAAAAACATCACCATAGCTCATGATACCACATGATGTGAGTTGATTTTCGATTCATTAGCTTTGTGACACTTTCTTAGAATTAGGATCAAGATTCTTAGCAATATAGAGTTAGTCACCTAAGGAAAATCCCCACTAGACATTAACTTAACAAGTGTTAAGTAGATGTGAACGTTCATTTCCAAAGGTCCAAGGTTAAAACACAATTAATGGTGATGAATGAATGAAGAACAAGGTGCTGAACTCAAAACAGAATAGGTGCAGAATTTAAACACAAAAACAAAATGGAAACACAAATTGAAACAAAAGAACCGATTGAAATTCAATAACAAGACATAGAATCAAAACTACCAACTGAAATGACTATGGAAGATGAAAGAAAATGAAACTTATGTGGTTGTAGCCATGGATTGGGAATGGACATGCCACTTGGAGGTGATGATCCAAGATAAGTGCATATTTGTCGCCACTTGAGAGCTCCCAAAGCTTCACAAGATGAGACAAGGAAGAGGAGAACAAGTCTCACAAAATTCACTCACGATTTGAGTATAGTAACTTTTCTTCTAATTTCAATGTTGAATTTGCAATGACCAAGCACCTCTATTTATAGTTTTAGAGGGTTGAGATGAAAGTGAAACAAATTCAAAATTCCCTCCTAATTCTAATTTAAATTTGGAGCCAATCTTGAGTCACATGGGAGGTGTGACCTTTTTTCTACTTTGGCACCTCCTAAAAGCTACACCTACACCTACTCGTTATGTCACATGGAAGGTGTGACTTGTTTTTGTACATTAGCACCCCTTATTTTAATATCTACACCTTCCTATAATGTTCTACTAAAAACTACACAAAAGAAATTACAAAAGAGATACATCCATTAATGCTTATTTCCCAAAACTTTAGCCTTGCTCCTATTGATGCTGATGGATTGGGCTTGGGCCCCCATTTGACTTGGGCTTCTTAGGCTTGGGCTTATTGGCTTGGGCTTCTTGGGCTTGGGCCCTCTTTATACTAGTATTTGGATTCCTCAAGAGAACCCAATTATTTACAAAATTTACTAATCTTTAAGAAGGCTAGTAAGAAGAACTTCAAGTGTTCTGGAATATGGCCCTTTCTTCTTTTTGTGAAGTCTTCTTTTGTTTTTTGATATGACCCTTTATATATATCATCCTTGGTCATCCTTAAGTGGTCTTGACTTGCATCAAGCGCCGTTCCTGAAAAAGTTCCCATAAATAACTTAAAGTGCATGACACCAGTCCCTCATGAAATCATCATCTGAGTGTGGAAAGTCGTGATGTGGGCCTCGGGGTCTTCAACACCCGTGAAGGTGATCTTTGGGACCATGAATGTTGAGGGGATGACTACTTCCATGATAGCTTGAGAGAAGGGCATGGGGCGTGCCCTGACTGGTGGGGGTGCGCTTGTCTCCCCAGCCACGCGCTCTCCCATTTCCCTTCTTAATTCTTCATTAGCCCTGCGCAACTCCTCATTGGTTGCCAGTGATGCATCCAATTCAGCCTTGAACTGATCTTGTCTGAGTGTTTGTTCAGCACGAACATCAGCCAAAACCCTCTGCTGGTCAGCCCTGGACGCTGCGAATGCTTGCTGAAGGTTGCGGATAATCTCCATGAGTTCTTGCATGGTTACGTGACTGTTCTCATCCCTTCAAACAGTGCCTTGCCTAGTATTCCTCATGTCGTCTGGTATCTCTGATCACAGCTGTGGATGGGACCTAGTTTTATCGGGCCCCACAGTGGACGCCAAATGTTCTTGCCGATTGACTCAGCTGTCGTTGACTCTGAGGCGGATGGTGGCTCCTCCTATCTTCGCGTCGGTTCTCCAAAGTATGGCTCCATTGAAACAGAGGGACCCTACCTGCAATTGCACTCCGACGCTCAAGTCAATACAGGGCAAGAAACATCAAACAAGCAAAGTGCTTAAGCTTATGATATGTGAGTGTAAGAACTATGTCTTGCATAGAAGACAGCGTGCCTTTACCTTGGGGTTTACCCCCCTTATATAATTGTTTCTAGGTTAACCTGCCGCTGACATTCTCTTGCCTCTAGCAAATTTAGGATTACCTTTTCGGGATACTATCGCACAGTCTTAGTGCAACTCCTGTGGTAACATTCCTTTCTTAGAGTGCAACTCTCATGGCAACATTCCTTTTCTAGAGTGCGTATCTAACGGTATGGCTACTAGGGTTACAACGTGTGTACCAGCGCTGCGAGATCAATCTATTCTTGTAAGTGCTCTAATTTCTCACGTGCCTTGCATGCAGCTTTCTTTGAGAACCCTAGCGCTCTTGGGCACTGGCGCCCCTAGGGGTAATTTGCGTGTGCCAGACCCAAATGTCTTATACACATTCCGCATGCAAGGTATCTCTGTGGATCAGGCTTTCACTAATGTAACACTTCACTGTGCCGACCTCTGCCATGTCGACCTCTGCTGTACACTGCCGACGTCTGAGATCTGGCTACTACAATGTGTAATCTCTGGGGGTCCCTCTGAGGGTCGTACTGTGTTGACCTCTACCATGTCGACCTCTACTGTACACTGCCAACGTCCGAGGTCTGGCCATTACGCATGTATTCTCTGGGGGGGGTCCTACTGTGTTGACCTCTGCTGCGTCGATCTTCACTGTATACGACTGACATCTGAGGTCTAGCCACTACAATTATAAAATCATAACTAATATTTATAAATAATAATAAATAATAATTATAAATAATAATCATATCTAATAAGCATGAGTATTATTAACAGTATAATATTAATATAATAATATTAATAAGAATAATATTATTAATGATTTTGATAATCTATATATTGGTGCAGAAAAGTCAAACGAATGCGACTATTTTCCATTTATAAGTGCGGGGATACAACCGCACTTGATGAACACGTAGTCTTAAATCGAAGATATACAAATGCGGCTAAATAGCCATATTTATAAATCCCATTTATAAGTGTGGCTATCATAAATAGTCGTATTCATATATGCTTCTGAGAAGGTGAAAAATAACAAAAAAATGGGATTTATAAGTGCGACTATTACCATAGTCGCATTCATAAATGAGATTTACAAGTGCGCTGCATTTATAACTGCGGGTATGGTAAATAGCCGCATTTGTAAATAGTTTTTTTTGTTTTAGTGCAATCTATTTAGTTCTAATTCTCATATAAACTAACCTGTTCAATTATAACCCAGCCAGACAAGTACAGAAATTCAGATAATCAATTTTTATATATTGATAAAAATGTATTACAATCTCTAATAATATATCTTTATCTATCTATCTAATTCCTACACTATTCATTAGCTAACCTAGAGTTATAAAAATTTAGGAAATATGTGGACCAAGAATGTCTCACATATGATATGGCTTCCGAAGACATTGGGCTCTCAACCATGAAGAACTGCATTTCAAAATATGTTTGACATGAATTAGTTTTAAGATACAATGTTCAACAATTATAAAAATAATTTAACATCATTTTACCTCATGCCAATCACTTTTAAGGCCTAGTCTTACAATGGTAATCATCCATTGCATATCGTAATAACCACACTCATGGCTTCCTGGTTGTTTATTACACTATAATTCAATAAAAAGTAAAAGTTAAAATTGATAAACAATGAAAAAGAAAGGAAAAAAATTACAAACCTTTAGTCTTATCCAGGTCAAATTTTGAAATTTTGAATTGGATCAACCTTTTAGGATGTTATATCCACGCCATGAACTGGTTAATACAAAACACCTCATTAGTAAATGGTTAATTAGTAACATACGGAGTTAAGTTTATGTGTACTTACCTATCAATGATATTCTTAAGACTTGTGGATGGCTTCTTGTGTAGGGAACAAAACCACACAGCAGTCTTACCAACAATTGATAAGACAAGTAACTGCCAATGACCCCTAAAGGTCCACTAGTGTGAATCCTAATTCATCAATTTTAATCCCACTTTTATTGTCAACCCATTTACACTTGAAAACTGGAACAGAAAACTTAGTGTAGTCAACCTCCCATATATCTGCTATAAACCCATAGTATGCCATTTATCCAAGTACAGGATTTGTATCTTTCAAAGTGGAAAACTGCATTGACTCGGCTTCAAGAGTAACACCAAAATTTTGAACTGTACTTTTTTCGTCCATAGACTTCATGTAAAATATACAATTATTCACTTCGTACGCTTTACAAGAAATGACATCAAACTTCAACCAAGCAGCTAACCAGGTCAACGTCTCCGATGACGTTGAATCCTTTAACACCTCGTCTTTAAACCAAGGCATGAAAGTTATATTATGTTCCATCAAGACCCATTTCTCTACTTCTCTTGTTAGAATTTATGGCTAAAACAAAATGGGGGGTAAATGTTTTTTGAAAGCTTTTCGCAAATGTTTAGTTAAGAATGAATTCCTTTATCAATTCACAAAGACAAAGATTAGAGAAGCTAAAAGAAATCAAGCTTTCAAGATAAGCAGCAGAAAATCAACTGTTGATATTACGATATAACCGATTGATATTATTACAGAGTTAACAACAATGCTATATAACAGAATTTAAACTGATTGCAAGAACAATATAATCAGTTGTTTATATTAGATACAGAAACATTAAACAGATAAACCAAGGCAGAGAAAGAGAGAATCACACAAAGCAATTGTACTGGTTCACTCAACCCCTAAGCTACATCCAGTTCTTTAGAAAAACCTTCTAAGCTTCACTATGTAAAACACCATAGTTTACATATACACAACAACAACAAGAGAGGATCTTTTAACCTAAGATCACACACATTCTCTTCAACACACCATACACCTTTAAACCAGAACACCCCTAATTTTAAAGGATTTCACACACTTAGAAGAATTGAAAGAATACAATATCAGGAACAAAGAAAGGAATAGAAAACACCCCGCTTAGCTGTTCCTAAATTCGTGTATTGATCAGAACATCATCTATTTGAGCAATCTTTAAACTTCAGCAAAAACTCTTCCTAAAACTTTTTCAGATCTCTATAAAACTCTCTTTTGCAAACTCTTTCTATATCTCAAAATGTATTTCTCTTTTTCTGTATATTTCAAAAGATAAGAGAGTCTCTATTTATAAACCTTATAAAATGCCCGTTTGAATATGTTAGAAAATCCAGTTGTTGTTGGCAAAACAGATTTTCAAAATTCAACTGATTGAAGTTTCGAAATAACCGGTTGATTCGGTCAAAGCTATAATAAAACAGTTAAAAAACCCACCAAACAGGCCAGTGAGGAACAATCGATTAAAACAAGAAAATAACCGGTTGTTTATCACTTAGCTTTTCAAAAAACATTTTCTCTTTTAAAATCAAGTTTGCTCAAGCTAAGGTTCTGAATCAAGGACGAATAAAACGAATTCTAAAATAGAAACAAAACATCTAAACCTAACTTCATCAGCAACCAAGCTCTGCACAGATTCTTCACAGATTTGATTCATCAAAGCTGTAAGGACCTAGAAACTTTAATTGGAATGAAAGTGTTATATTTAAATAATTTCAGAAGATGTTATTATTTAAAAATACAAAGAGCTGGTAAATGAAGTTTCGTAGTAGTCGGACCTCGGACGTCGCCCAAGGTCTGGGGTCAGCTGGTAGAGGTCGGTCGGCTGACCATTGTATTAACCAAGTAGTCAGGTGCGATGACTTTATCGTGAGGTAATCACGTGGGTGTGCTCGAGGAAGACATGTGGATCAAGAAGAGTAAAGGAAGAAAAGTGTAGCTTAGAAGTCTACGAGATCGCCGTTGTTGAAGACGGAGGCGATCTCCGACTTCTCTGGCACATAATCGCCTGTCGCCTAGAGGAGACATGATCGCCAATCGCCTATGGTGCACATGATCGCCGAAAGTGCACTCAGTATGTGGTCAGGATACTGGATCAACCATAGTGGGTTCCAAAAACCACGCGTATCAAGGTGTGGGTTAAGCCTTAGATACGCTGTGCATGCGAAGCTCTATGCTTGAGCATAAGAAATCGTCTTTAGTGTTGCATGCATGGGCGCACGAGGAGTAGTGCTGATCTACTCTTGGAAATGTGAAGCTACCGACGTCACCAAGTCATGTGGAGATGATACCTTGGACGTAACATAGTGGGATGAAGAACCTTCAGCAAGGCGTGGCGATGTGTCGTTGGGCATCGCCAGGGCGCGAGGCATGCGGGCATCGCCAGAGCGCGAGGCATGCGGGCATCGCCGGGCGCGAGGCATGCGGGCATCGCCGGGCGCGAGGCATGCGGGCATCGCCGGGCGCGAGGCATGCGGGTATCGCCGGGCGCGAGGCATGCGGGCATCGCCAGGGCGCGAGGCATGCGGGCATCGCCAGGGCGCGAGGCATTGCGGGCATCGCTAGGGCGCGAGGCATGCGGTCATCGCCAGGGCGAGACGTCGGTCGTCTCCCAGGGAGAGACATCGGTCGTCCGCCAGGATGAGACTTCGGTGGATAGTCATCGCGCGAGCGGTCATCGGTGGAAGGTTATCGCGCGATGTCGAGTTTCACACAGATAAGGTGGGACCCAGGCTCCCAGCATGAGACGTCCTGCACACGCGTTACGTAGACAAAAAGGGTGGTTCAGAATAGTGACATCAGAGAGTTGGCATGCGCAGAGACACGCGTGGTCGTACTGTTCAGGGAAGCGTGCACGCAAGCTTCCCTGCAGAGTGGGTGGTGGCAGCGGCATTTGTGGACAAGTTGGTTTAGATTCAAAAACTCATTTCTGAGAGGAGAGAACGTTGCTGTGGTTCAAGAGTGACAGAGTGAGTTTACCTTCATCCTCCTCTTTTCTCTCCTTCGCGCTGCGATTCAGGTATCCTCAAGCACCAGTACGACGAGCGACGACTTCCCTTGGACACCTAGGGGGTTCTTTGCGAGTTTTCCGTCAGTACGCTAGAACGGAGTTAAGGCATCTTTAAGCTTCGGTGGGTTTTGGAGCTCTTGGTGTTTTGCGCAGGTCCAGGTAAGGGAAGCTAGCATTTTCGTTTATAAAACTTTAGGTGAGTAGGTTCTGAAGTGAGGGCGACGTGGTCGCCGGTTTCATATTCCTTTTCACAATGCTCTGTTTTTATGTGTGGGGCGACGTGATCGCCGGTTTTAAATGTTGATTTCGAACTCCCCTGTTTTAGTGTCGTTTGAAACTGTTTGAGATTGAAATGTGATATTCGAAAATCTGAACCGTGGAATGATTGTTGCTGTGATTGGAATCGTTCATTTAAGTGTTATATGATGTGTTGAATGTTGTGAATGTGGGATCAAGACATAGTATTTTCAGGAAAGGAAATACCGTGTTGAGATTGGTTATAAGGTGTATTGATCAGTGAGTATCCTGTGAATGAGACGATCCTGACTCTGCTGATATGATGGAGTCACATAGATGAAGTCATTCAATTGGTGAGAGTCGAAGGAGGTCCATATGTATGGGTAAGTCGTTTGAAAGATAACTGACTTGACCTGTTATACGGATTAACCCTGTCATACTGTGAGAGTGATGAGATTGAGATCGAGATTGTGTTGATGCGCATGGCTGTGGGAACATTACAGCAATGAAGTATGACAGGTGCAGGTCTCTGGATGCTAAGTTCAACGCACGAGTCTTCCGGAAGTAGTGTCTTGTGTGATGAGTTAGTGGAAGTCTGACGTGAGAAATGAGAAACATTGAATTGATAGACACTTGATGGAATTATGTGCATTGAACGACTCTTGAGGAAATTGTGAAATATGTGATTACTTGATGGTCATGTGATGGGAATGAGAAAGTTGATGGTTTTTACGTGGGTGTCTTAAATTTGTTTTATCTTGATTTTAAAGTTTCATATCTAAATTCTCTTTAAAATATCTAGCTTACCCTGCGTTCTTGTTTTGTGGATGTTTTCTTAAACCTGTGATGATCGTGTATGATTTTTACACGAGAGCAGATGATGTTGCAGGAAGTAGAGCTCCTCAGTGAGTGGTCGCCGGAAGGAGATCGCCTGTTTCTGTTTCTGTTAGGCGATCACCTGTTTTCTGGTTCTGATAGGAGATCGCCCGTTTTCTGTTAGGAGATCGCCGATTTTGAATGCTGTGGTTTTATTTATTTTGAAAACTCCTGTATGCAGATGTATTAAAACTTCCTCAAAAAGAGACATTATTTTGAGGCACATTTGTACTAATGGATGAATTATATTATGTATATATCTATGTTCAATTTTCATATTATTGTTTCACCTTTATTTTATTATATAAATATGAAAAGCTTTTGGCGGGATGTTACAAAAGCCTTTGGTTCAAACAGTCTAGGGTTATTTTCCTTCACAATGGCTTTATGAGCTTTTATGTAAGGTATAACTTCATCTATGTTATTCAATATATACAAATGTGCTTGCAAGACTTCTGATCGAGATTTGCTTACAATATTCACACCACGTAAACATTTACTTGTAGAACGCCTGTGGTGCCATGAATTAGCTGGAAGACCTATTGGATTTTCTTTTGACATGTACTCAGAACAAAATTCAATACTTTCTTCAGCTCTGTACCTTTCAATCATTGAAGCTTCTGAACGATAATGATTTTCCACATAACCTTTCAAAATTTTTATATATCGCTCAACAAGATACATCCATCTTAAGTACACTGGTCCACACAATCTAACTTCTCTAACCAAATGCACAACTAGATGAACCATGATGTCAAAAAAAGATGAAGAAAAAAACATCTCCAATTCATACAAGATAACAACAATTTCATCTTCAAGTTCATCTAATTTTAATGGATCAATGACTTTACAACAGGCCAGGGGCAAATATGTATGCTTACCCATTTGTATCAGTGCCAACTCGCCTCGTATGTTCATCTCAATCAAATCTAAACGAGCATTTAGACCATCCTTCGTCTTACCATTAATGTTGTACCAATTAAGCTATCACACACATTCTTCTCAACATGCATTACATGTATACAATGTTTGACTTCTAACCTCAACCAGTACGGAAGATCAAAGAAGATTGATTGTTTTCTTCCAAATGTTTGTCACAGGTGACTTTTTTTTTTTTTTGCTTACTGAAGGTGTGGTCTATGTTATTTACCTTTTCGTAAACCTCAATACCAGTTAATGGAGTTGGTGGACCACTACTCTCTTGGTGTCCATTAAAGGGCTTTTTTTAACCTCTAGTAAGGATGATGACTTCTAAGAAACCACCGATGCCGAAGATATACGGTCTTCCTTCCATGTTTCAATTGTTGAGAAGTGGTGTATTCTTCGCATATTGGACATGCTTTATGACCCTTAACACTATAACCTGATAAGTTACCATATGCCGGAAAGTCATTGATTGTGCAAAATAACATGGATGCAGCTTGAAAGTTTCATTAGCAAATCCGTCAAATACTTGAACACCCTGATCCCACATTAACTTCAAATCTTCAATTAGGGGACTTAGATAAACATCTATGTCATTCCCTGGCTATTTAGGACCGGATATCATCATAAACAACATCATGTATTTTCACTTCATGCACAATCCAGGAGGTAAGTTGTAAATAACTAGTAAAACAAGCCACGAACTATGATTTGTACTCATATTACCAAATGGATTCATTCTGTCTGTAGCTAAACCAAGTCAAATAGTTCTTGATTCTTTACCAAACTCTAGAAACTTATCATCAAATTTATACATCAAGTATCCTCTTTCGTACTCATCACTTATGCGAACAGAATTAATCCAATTTCGATCCATTCTGTAATAGTTGTAACATCCCGCCAAAATAATACATACATACATGTATAATGAAATTAAGTGTAACCAAATAATATTGAAGAGTACAAGATAATATGTATATATATATCAGAAATGAAGTTACTCCTCTTAGGGAGTTTAATACATAACCAAATCAAATGTTTTCAAGGTTTAACGAAAATAAATGAAATACAGTAAGACCGGCGGTCTCAAAAAAACGGCGATCTCCAACATAAAACGGCGATCCCAAACAGAAGACCTCAAAACGGGCGATCTTCTATCAGGACACGAAAACCGGCGATCACCACCGAGAGGTGGAGATAGGCGATCTCTTTCCCTGGCGACCACTCACTAGAGAGCTCTTCTTCCTGGAAGATCATCTGCTCCCGTGTAACAATTACACGATCATCACAGTTTTGAGAAAACAACCACAATAACAGATAAAAGGGTAAGCTAGATAATTTAAAAGAAGTTTAAATCAAGAACATGAAAATCCAAGTAAACCAAGTTCCAAAATATCCATGTAAAACATAGAGCTGCTCATAGCATTCAGCTGATCGCCCAAAACCACAAACTTCACAACATTCACCCATAGTCATTCCATTTCACAATACAGCATCAAGTGTCTATCAATATTCAAGTTTCTCATTTCACATGTCAGACTTTCCACTGACTCACCACACAAGACACTTGACACTACTTCCGGATTGACTCGTGCGTTGATTAGACTCAGAGATCTGCACCTGTCATACCACACCACTGTGAAATCCACACAGGGTCGCTGTGAATCCACACAGCATGCGCATATATCATCTCAATGTTACCATAGTTCTCCTGGTATGACAGGGTTAATCCATAGGACAGACGGAGCTCGTTCTTTTTCACACGAGACGCCCATCATATAGACCTCCTTCGACTCTCAATAACTGAGTAACTTCCTCTACGTGATTCCATTACCTCAGCAGAGTCAGGATATCCCCTTAGGAATCACCGATCAATGCACCTACCACAAGATCTTACACGGTATTTTCTTTCCTGAAAATACTATGCCTCGATCCCACATTCACAGCATTCAAAGACATCATGCCACACTTAAAAGAATGATTTCAATCACAGCAATAGCCATTTCAAAGGATTCATATTTTCGAATATCTCATGTAAATCTCAAGCAGTTCTCAAAACAACATCAAACATAAGGAGTTCGCAAAACAGCGCCAAAACCGGCGATCTAGTTCAAAATATGGTATTTCGAAGGCTGTATATTAAAACAGGCGACCACGTCGCCCAAGCACACAACACAGAGCATTTCACGAAGACGAAAGCGAAAACGGCGACCACGTCGCCCACACTTCAGAAATGGTTCAACTATGGCTCGTAGTAAAGATGAAGGCTAGCTTCCCTTACCTGGACTTGCGCAACCACCAGGAGCTTCGAAATCCAACGAAGCTTGCAGAATACCTTGGCTCTGTTTTTCGCGTCTGGTCTGAAGAACTTGCAGAGGACTACCCAAGTGCTCCAATGGTGTTGCTTCTCGTCGTACTCTTGTGTGGAGAGGCTGAAATCGCAACGCGGAGGAGGGAACTCACTCTTTCTCTCTTCGACTACAACAACGTTTTCTTCCTCTTCAGTAGTGGATTTCAGTAACTTAAACCAACTTATCCCTCCAAAAGCAGCTGCCACCACCCACTCTGCAGGGAAGTTTGCGTGTACGCTTCCCTGCACAGTACTACTAAGCATGCCTCTGCGCAGGCTACGCTATGAGGTCACTATTCTGAACCACCTTTTCGTCTACGTGGCGCGCGTGCAGAACGTCTCTTGCTGGGAGTCTAGGTCCTACGTTCTCGGTGTGTAACTAAGCGCCGCGCGATGACCTTTCGCCGATGGCTACCAGCGCGAAGACGAACCACCGATGACCTCGCACGAAGACAAACCACCGATGACATCTTCCTGGCGAACGACCGATGTCTTCCTCTGGGAGACAACCGATGTCTTCCCTGGCGACGCCCTCATAACTCTCACGCCTTGGCCACGTTCACATGCATCGCGCCCTGGCAATGCCCGCGTGCCTCGCGCCCGCGCGATGCCCGCATGCCCCTCGCGCCCGCGCGATGCCTGCATGCCTCTCGCGCCCGCGCGATGCCTGCATGCCTCTCACGCCCGCGCGATGCCTGCATGCCTCTCGCGCCCGCGCGATGCCTACCTGGCGCTCATGTGTAGCAGGCGACCGGCGACCTCGTAGCCTTCTAAACTTAACTTTTTCCTCCCTTTCTATTCTAAATAAAAACATACCTAGAATTCATTTAAAATATAACTCTTTTATTCCAATTTAATTTTTCAGGTCCTTACAATAGTCATTTAGGATTTCTAATAAATTTTTTATCTCACGCGATTGCTGAAGGTCGAACACCCTCGGACTCAATACCAACACGATAATTCTACTCTAAACTAACAACTAACATAATATAAATTAATAATAAATACAAATTATAATAAATACTAAATAATATAAATTTCCAAAAATATCAATTATAATAAATAAAAAATAAAAAAATTTAACATTAACAAAAATTCAAAAAAATGTAAAACAAAACCAACCTTGTGCATGAAGGCAACGTTGGTGACAAGTGGAAGGAGAGCGATAGCGGTGATGGAGCAGAGAAAAGCACAATGAACAGGAGCGCAAGGCAATGAAATAGTGTTTAACCAATGCAAAAAAAAAAAAAAAAAACAAAGTGAGAAGAAGAGACGAAGAAAAAAAAACGAAGAAGAGACAAAGAAGAATGACGAAGAAGAAGAGACAAAGAAGAAGAAGAAGAAGAAACTCAAAATGGCAAGAGAATGATGCAGAAGCGAACGCAGAGAGAGAGGAACAATGAGGAACAACAAACGCCAAAGAAGAGGAAGAAAGTATGAAAAACGTAAATGGCGCGCTCTAGGTTAGAGTAAAATTTGATTTATGAGTGCAACTATTTGTAACAGCCGCATTCATAAATCAAGCGCTTGATATTTAAATGCGGCTAACATCAAGCGCTTGATTTATGAATGCGGCTGTTACAAATAGCCGCACTCATAAATGAAAATTATTTCAAAAATGCCACCGCGTTTTGTAAGACTATGGGTGAAGTAAAAATGCATTTAATAAACAGTAGTTGTTTTACCATTTTGCACTAGTATACCTATATAACTGTTTTTGGTTGTAGACAAATTTGTTCCTATTTTATCCTTATATCAATATTTCATTTTATTATTTTATTTTGGTTATTTTGTCATTTTATAATTACTTAAATTTAAAACTAAATAAAGAGTTAATATTAAATTTGAAAGAAACTCTTTGAAAGACGTGCACTACATTTATTTGAAAATAATGAGTCAAATAAAACTTTTAAGTGAAATGTGGTTTGATGGGCAGTTACTTTAACTCTCTCAAATGGACAAAAAGGCACAATACAAAAGAAAAATTTTAAGAGAAATGTGAGAAAAAAAAGACAGAAATGGAAAAAAGAATGAAAAGGAAAAAAAACATCAAAAATTGAATGTAAACCACAAAAATTTAGTTTTTTTTTTTCCATTCTCGCCAATCTAAAGGTACTTCTTATTGAATCAATGCCATTATCATTTATTTTGTTCTAATCAATCAATACAGGTTGTATAAATTCTTATTATTTAATTGTTGATGCTAATCATTTTTATTTCTTTTACTCTGTTTTTCATTTTCGTACAGCAAGTGCAAGGGAACAAGGAAGAAGATAGAGAAGCAAAATATCTCAAACTGTTACTTGAATATAGAACATTCAGATTTTTGCACAGGTACAGAGTTATCTTGATGTCATTATTGATGTGGACGTCGATGGAGAGGATAGATACGTTCTGAATACAACATTGTTGTGGAGAAGAGGAAAAAGATTAGAAAATAGATATTTTTTTAGGGTTTGTTACTAGAGTTTCTCATCTTATTCTTATTCTTTTCATTGTTATATTCCTCTTTTTTAGTTTTATATTAGTAATAAATCAAAATTAGTGATTTACAAGTCTTGAGAATGAAACAAATGACATAATTGCTTTAATATAATTATTCATTGTGTTATAAATTTGAATTTGTTTAATATATTTTTTACTGTAACTTAATTATTAAAATTGTATGTTGAAACTCGTAGCTGATGAGAGAAAAATTTTCTATCTTATTTTTTCTTTGTGATATTTGATTTTTAAAATATACGAATACATATAATAATAATAATAATAAATGTGAAAAATGTGGATACACAGACGCAAGAGTGCATGTGTTTCTGCTAGTATGAATATTAATAATAATAATAATAATAATATTAGTATTATGAATAATTTTTTTTTATCAGCAAAGAATAAATAGAATAAAATGAGGCACTTAAGGGGTGCTCCAACCCTTATACAAAATTCCAAAACAAATTGCTAACACCTAACCAGCTAGGAAGCCGACAGACATTACAACACAATAGCCATAATAACAAACCATGTCAAGATACAAGAGCCCACTAAAAAACAAAACAACAACCCTCCAAAGAAAACACACCCTTTAAATAGGACATAAAATCCAACTAAACAAGAACTTTGCCAGTAACCAAAAGTACACCAAACATCCAAGAGTCTAATCCAACAAACTGACCCTGCAAGAGGGAAACAAAAAACCAAGAAGAACCTGCACACAGTACACCATGACTTCCAAATCTGGCCAAATCATTAACCATAAACACCAAACATCCAACTTTCAAATTCATACATCATAAAGATTCCAGCACCAATCCGAGTGGGATAAAATAGATAACCTTTTCTATACCGTAACCTGAGAACAGAATCATCAACCCGACCCTACCTAGTAGAATCAGAAGCCAAAAAAACCCTGCACGAAACACACCACATAGTTCTAAACCTGGATAAAAAAATGTTAAAATTGAATCATCAAACATCAATCTCTCAGATAAATCATACAACAAAGAGGTTCCAAACACCAATCCAAGTAAGAAAAATAAGTCAATCTTTCCTTTACAGTAATCCAAGACCAAGTCTTCCTTTGTACCATAGTCAAAACCTCAACTAAATCTACTCGCCCATTCTTAAAGCCTACATTATTCCTATGATTCCATATTTCACTTACAATACCTACCCAAATCCCCTCCCAGCACTTAATAAAAGCATATTTCAAACATATAGGTTTAAACATCTTAAAATGCATATGTGTATCACAGTGTAAAACCAAAGAAAACCCCAACCACTTGAGACACAGTCCCCAAATTCTCTAAGAGACCCTACACTCGAAAAAGAGATGCCTTACCATCTCTTCTTCCACACCACATAGGGGACACCGATCACACACCATAGGAATACCACGTCTCAAGAGATTGTCCTTAGTGGCAATCGCATTGGACAACACCCTCTAAGCTGTAAAATGTGACGAAGGTAAGGTCTTTAATGTCTAGAACTCCGCAAAAAAATCCCCATACACTGTAGACTCCTCCCCCAAGAGAATATTATAAGTTTTCTTCACAGAGAAGTTCATAGATTCTACATCCCTCCATAGCCATTTATCGGTCGTACCTTCACCCTCTCTTGAAAGTCTCTTATTATCCAACAGTTGCGATAAAATTTCAGCGAGGCTAGATTCCCACACAAATAGATCCCTTCTCCATCTCAATTTCCACAACCAACTATTATTGCTCCAAACCCCAACTTGTGATAGAGTGCGACCAACATCTAAGGAAATAGAGAATAATCTAGGGAATTTTTGCATCAAAGGAACATTGTCCACCCACTTATCCTCCCAAAACCTAATTTTTTTTCCATCTCGTACTTCCCACCTCCCTCTGTCTTCAAAGTCATTACCCCACTCCTCTAAATTCCAAACTTTCTTAATGTCCCTCCACCATAACAATTCCTTACAATTTTAAACTTGGGACCTTAATCCCCTCCATCCACCATACTTAGAGTCAAGAATATCCTTCCATAAACTTCTCTTTTCAAACTTAAGTCTCCAAATCCATTTCCCCAGGAGAGCTAAGTTAAATTTTCTTATATCAATGACTCCTAAGCCAACTTTATCTTTTGACTCACAAACCTTGTCCCACGCCACCCAGGCAATTTTCCTGTTCTCTGAACCCCAATCCCACAAAAAATTCTTTTGTATCCTTTTCACTTCCTTCACCACAGTAGCCGGCATACAAAAGAAGGAAACATAGAATAATGGTAAGGACGTAAGCACAGATTTGATGAGGCTTATTCTGCCAGCCATAGAGAAGGATTTTCCTTTCCAAGAGCACAACCTACTCCGTAATTTATTAAGCACCCCTTCCCAAAAAATACACCTCTTGTGATTCCCTCCTACCATCACCCCCAAATAGCTAAAAGATGCCTTCATGATATCACAATTAAGAATAGAGGCAAAAACCATTGTCTGATTGATGCTCACACCCACTCCACCAACCTTGCTCTTGGAATAATTAACCTTAAGATCAGATGCAAGTTCTAAACACTTCAGAATTGCTTTTAAGGTTAGAACACTTTGAGTTGAGGCTTTACAGAAGAAAAGAGTGTCATCTGCATATTGCAACATACTCACATTTACTCGCCCATCCCCAACCTCAATACTCTCAACTAACATCTTCTCTTCCACCTGTCTAACTACCCCTACAAGCCCTTCAGCCACAATAAGAAAAAGAATGGCGCTAAAGGGTCTCCTTGTCTTAAGCCCTTCATTGGTTTAAACTCAGTTGTTGGACTTCCATTTACTAGCACAAATATCGAGGAAGATTCTAAGCAATTTTTTATCCATTCAATCCACTTTCCACATAATCCCAATCTTCTTAACATATAGTAAATAAACTCCCAACTTATAGAGTCATAAGCCTTTTTCATAATCCACCTTAAACACCACACATTCTTTCTTTTTTCTCTTTACTTCCTCAAGGGTTTCATTGGCCACTAACACACTATCCAACAACCCCCTTCCTTCAAGAAAAGCAGATTGCCTAGGGTCAATGACTTTATCCAACACCCTTTTCAACCTTGAAGAAAGAATTTTAGATACAATTTTATACACACATCCCACCAAGGAAATTGGTCTGAAGTCATTCAAAAGTTGTGGATTCACAGTCTTTGGGACAAGAGTAATAAAGGAAGCATCAGTACCTTTCAGCCACCTACCACCCTCTGCAAAACTTTGTATCGCACTCAGAACATCTCCTTTTATAACATCCCAACAAAATTTTATAAAGCTAAAGTTAAAACCATCCGGTCCAGGGCTTTTAGAACTATCACAATTCCACACCGCTTCCTTAACTTCTGCCTCAGATATAGTTCCAACCTACATTTCGTTATCCTCTCTTGTGATACCCTTAAACGGAACATTATCCATCTAACAAATTTTCCTTCCCCTCCCGCTGAACCTGCCCTCAAAAAATTCCTTCACTCTATCTTTTACTTCAATCGGGTCATCACACCACTGATCACCAACCTTGAGACCACTAATCCCGTTTTGTATCCTCCTCCACTTAATACTTGAGTGATAGAACTTTGTATTTAAATCCCCCTGACTTACCCATCTCATTCTTGCTTTTTGTTGTAAAATCGCTTCTTGTTTAACTTTGGCTTGCCCCAAGTTAGCTAAAAGTCGTCTCCTTTCTTCTTTATCTTCCACACTCGACACTCCCTCATCATCTTTTTCATCCAAAAGTTGGATTCTCTTTTACAACTCCATTCTTTGTTTATTAACATATCCAAAGACAAATTTGTTCCAACTCCTTATGTCAAATTTTAACCTTTTCAATTTCTCCTTCAAAACGTACAAATCATTTCCCCTAATAACATAGCTTTCCCACTTAGTCCTTATGAGCTCCCTAAAATGAGCATCTTTTTGCCATACATCTAGACATCTAAACGGTTTTGGGCCCCAGTCAATGTTTATATCCTTTAAGATCAAGGCACAATGATCCGAAACTGATCTCCCTTCCGCATATTGTTTAGTACCTGGCCACTTCTCTAACCATTCAAGGGAAACTAAAATTCTATCTATTTTGCTTTTAACTGTCCCATTAGGTTTATACCAAATAAACTCTCTACCCACCAATGAAATATCAACCAGACTAGAATCTTCAATAAAATTATTAAAACTCCGTATTTCGCTGCCATAATTGACATTAGGGCTTTGGCCTCTTCTCTCCCCAACACATCTAATAAAATTAAAATCTCTAGCTACACACCACAATTTTATTGGGTGACTCTTTCTTATCTCACTTAGCTCATCCCAAATAATTTTCTTCTCTCTTAAGGTGCCACCACAGTAAATATTAACTATCGTTATTTCTATTGGCGTTCCTATCTTCCATACACCTTCAATGATTGAAAAATTGTTCCCATTTCTGTACCTTTTTAGTTCAAAGCAATTTTCCTTCCACATAGTAACTATCCCTCCACCATTATTGACTGTCCCAATCTCAATCCAATCAATTTCATTTGACCCCCAAATTTGATAGCACCTTTCTTTGCTAAGTTGTTCACATTTTGTTTCCTGAAGACAAATAAATTCAACTTGTTCTTTTCTAATTAGATCACTGATCCTGCCGCGGACTTGAACGTGGAGGATGTGCCTCGTCACTCCTTTGTCTAGCCTTCTGCAACTGCGCGTTCTGCAAGAATGCTCCAAGAACCTCCTCTGGAACTCCAAACGATGCCTGCAAAATAACACAGACGGCGCCTCTAGCGGCCGTGTGCACTCCGACGCTCAAGTTAGGCAATAGGAACACCAAAAACTCTCAATGAATCTCTCTGTGAGACTCGTGTGTGCTCTGATCCACTTTCTCTCTCTGTGGCTCAATTTTGTTATCACTGTGCAACGTGTACAAACGTTCCCACAATGACTCAAAAACTGTGTGTAGTAAACCTGTGTAAACTTGTAATCTGAAAACTTGTGTAAGAATCTCCCTACCTTACATGAGGTGGAGTACCTTTATACTGGGCCGCGCCTCTCTCTCAGATGGTGACACGTGGAGGCATGCAGCTGACATCTAACCGTACACGTGTCACATCTGAAGGGCTTCTGCGCTTTTCTCTATGCGGCTAAGTTATCCTCTTGCGGAGTAACTTAGCGCGTTTCTTCTCTCTGAGTGAGTCGCATGCTCCCAGGAGAGCGCCAGGTGTGGCTGGCCTGAGCACACTCACCAGGAGCATCCTGCCTGCATGGTCTCACCGTACATCCTCTGAGTGGGTGCACGCTCCCAGGAGAGCACCGGGTGTGGCTGTTCTAAGCACACTCACCAGGCGCATCCTGCCTGCATGGTCTCACCGCACGTCTTCTAGTTTGACATCATGCGAGGTGCATGCGTAACGCTCTCGCTGGGAGCTTGGGTCCTAGTTTAACACGTGTAGCAAGAAACCCTGACGACCATCCACCGATGACCGTGCGGTGTCTCATTACTTTCCACCGATGACCGTGCGGTGCCTCATTACTTTTCATCGATGACCGTGCGGTGCCACATTACCTTCCACCGATGACCGTGCGGTGCCTCATTGCCTTCCACTGATGACCGTGCGGTGCCTCATTACCTTCCACCCTCATTACTTTCCGCGCTCTGCTTCCAGGCGCTTATCTAGCCACTGATCTGGGGTGGTGGCCACTTGGTAACTGACCACCGATCACTGTTCTAAGTGGTCTCCTCCCTGATTCACCTGCTATCTCATGCTACGTGTCACCCTGTGACTGGTTCACGTGGTCATCTGCTGCTGACGTCATCGACTACCGATAACCGACCGGATCAATCACTAATATACTTCATTTTTACCCTTCCTCTCAAACCACTAATATTCATACTAATCAATTTCATCATCTAAAGCATTTAGCCCAACCCTACTTAGACCCTCCTTCCTATTGTCCCTTTCTTCCAGACTTCTTAAGCTGTCTAAAACGTCTTCCTCATTTCCCCAACAAGAGAAACCTAATTCCTTTCCTACATTCCAGATTCTAACTACTTCCAAATTCTCGTTATTTAACCAAACCGAGCAATTGCAATTTTTAACACCATTATTACTAATGCACTTAGAATTAGAATCTAACTGTTCCTGCCGCTTAACTCGAACGTGGAGGACTGCCTCGTCACTCCTTCGTCTAGCCCTCTGTTCTGCAGGAACGCTCCAAGAACCACCGCCGGAACTCCAAACGCTGCCTGCAAAGCACACAGACGGCGCCTCTAGCGGCTGTTGTAGCTCCGACGCTCAAGTCAGGCAACAGGAACACCAAAACTATATCTGAATCTCTCTGTGAGACCCGTGTGAAACTGAAACTCTCAAGTGTGTAAGGTGTAAGAATCTGTAAAAACCTCCCTCTAATTTCGTTAAGAGCTTGTATATATACCTGAGTCTTTCTCTCTCCTGACGGTTATTCCTCCTGACACGTGGATAACATCTGGTCGTACACGTGTCATCATCTGGAGTGTCTGCAGCTGAAACGTTACTTCCACTGTGCCCCTACGACTAAGTTATCCACACAGGGAGTAGCTTAGTACACAGGCTACTCTGGGCGCAACCTTAACATGGCGAGCTGGTTAACCCTGGGCATTGCAGCTCACACTACACATGGTGGCAGATATGCCACTTATCCTCTGTACTTAGACCATACAACAAGTGCTTGCCAAGTCTTCTCAAACACCTGGCGATGTGCTCTTTCGGCGACTTGCTGACCACTTGATCTCCCAACCTTAACACACGGCGATCATGTGCAATCTGGGCGATTACTGATCCATACCGGCGATGACCGACTACTCATCCTCAAGGCGATAGGCGATTACTCACCTCAAGGCGAAAGGCGATTACTCATCATCACAGGCGAGAGGCGATTACCATTCTGAGTGATCGCCTCCCTGACTCGCCTGCTATCCTCTACCACGTGTTACCCTGTGAATGGTCCACGTGGTCAACTGCTGCTGATGTCATCGACTACCGATGACCGACCGGAACACTAACCTTACATCCGTCTTGCGGGACAATTCGTTGATTCCGTCAAAGAAAGCATACGTCACCTCTTGTGATTTGCTACTGCTACACTCCCTGACCTCTAACAGCCTTTGTCCAACACTGGAGAACGGTATCGCACGGCAGTGAATGCGTACAGAGCTCGCGGAAAGGCCCTCAGAGTGTACGACAGCGACGCCCAAAGGTCTACGAACCACCAAAGAATAAGTTGGGTCGCTTCCACATCCCGAAGAGGTTTCCGCCACCACCACACCTCCATCTCCGACAAGCGAACTAGTCACGGTAGGGCTACAGGCCAAGGAGGAGGCAGCGTCGCAAGCGGCGATGTCAGGCGCCTCCAATCGTATAAACTGCTCCCACACCACGAAGAAGACACTGGCGCAAAAGTCTCACCGTCTCCGACATGCATAACCGGCGAGGCATGGGGTTGCATCGCGTGTAGTATTGTCGCAAATGGTGGTGACGGCGAGGTACGAAGCTGCGTCGTAAGCGGCAGTGACGACGAGGCACGGAGCTATGTCAGAATAGGCGATGGTGGCGATGCACGGAGCTGTGTCACAAGCAGCGGTAATGGCAAGGCACGGAGCAACGTCGCAGGCGATGGTGACAGCGAGGCAAGGAGGCGGCTCAAGTGCGTTGCCTTGTTAGTGCAACCTAGGGCCACGTCAGCCCTACTCCCAACTCCCAAAAATTCACTTTCACGAATAATTGGGCCTGTTCCAACTAAGCACACTCCCCTCTCTAGCACTTGGAATTGGGCCCAGTCACACTCAAAAGGCCCAATATGAACATTTAAGCTTTTTATTTCTGTTAGGGTTTGCATCTGTCCACCTTCCTCATTAATTGCAACGTTAAAGTGTCCAGGCTCCTCCTCTAACTCATCACTTACCTCATTAAAACACCCAAATTGCCCACCTAACTCATCAATTGCCTCATTAAGACGTCTAGTATTTTGTAACCCACTAAGTTATTGACCTTCCACGTCAGCACCCATCCCTTCTGGATCAATGTATGGCCTCCGTGACTCATGACAGAGAAGTTCTTCCGCTACCTCCACCATCGTCTCCTCCCCAATGCCGCCATTAAATTTTAGATTCTTCCCAATCTTCGATCCTTCCGAAACAAGACACTCCCCCCTAAATTACTTTCGAGCTCATCATCATCAGAATAATTTTCCCAGTCACGATTACAACACCTTTCAACTTTAGAAACATGTTCTTCTTCAATAGCAATTTGACACATACTATCATTAATCATCATACAGTTTTCCCAACGAACCTCCCTTGCTATAGGCAATTTAATTAAAACTCTTGCATACTCTAGTTCTTCCATCTCCAAAGTAGACTTGTCAATTTCTATAAGCGTTCCGACCATGGACACTAAGCTTTCCAAGCTTTGCCTACTCCACAAATTCAGAGGCAGCCCTCTAATACGAGCCCAAAAAAATTTTTCTGACACCACAAAATCCTTCTCCCAAGGTATAATGGATTAAAAAATTGATTCAAACCACTATTTCTTCTATTTATTCTCATCTATAGACTTTTTAATCAGGTTTGAATCTTCTCCAGATAGTAGGACGTTGTTGCCTCCCAGGTAACGCACACAAATAAAATTAAGACCTCCCAAGATAAAACTTTCCTTGAGATAGCCTTACTTAGTTCCACAGTTCTACCAATGAAACAATTGTCTAACCACTCCAAATGTTTCACCTCTGCCTTGAACGCTATTGGGTATGTATACTTCGTTTTCCTCTTACCTCCTTTCTCTACTACGGAGGCATACGACATCTTTTCCTTCCAAACTATATGGCTCCGGTTCATGGTGGGTTCCCCGTCCACTCCTTCCTTGGCTCTTTTTCACTACTAAGTTTTGGTTTGGGTTCTACACTCCTCTCGTCCCTTGGCGCTCTGTCTCTGTTGTATTTTGGTCTGTTTACCCTTACCTTCCGGTATCCTATCCAAATGAAGTTCAAACTCCTTTCCAGCTCCACAACATCTACCACATCTTGAAACTTAACAAAACCAAATCTCTGATTTTTGTTATTCAATCTTCTAGAGATAAACACATCAACAACCCTTCTCTATCTCTGAAACACTCTCCACATATCCTTCTCTTCATATTCCAAAGGAAAATTTGTGAAGAAAAAGTTAATATTTGTTTTCTTTGACCCATACCCTCTTTTCTTCACAAAGTGCCACTCCCTCTCCCTCACCCTCTCCCTCTCCCTCTCCATTTTCAAATACAAATCTCTAAAGCTCCAAAACTTGGACACAAGCTCAGTAACACTCCAGTTCCTAGTACAGTTTACAGTATTATGAATAATATTATTATAATAATTAATAATGTTATTAATTTTCATAATAATAATATTTATGAAATTAATAATATGAATGATATTAAATATATGAATAATATTAATATTTTTTATATTATTAATTATATTTATATCGATAATCATACTAATAAGTATAATAATAATAATAACATGACAATAAAACTTGACTAGTGAAATGGTTAAAACTTCTTTAGTCATTCAAGAGACTTGGTTTTGAGTTTCACCTGTTGCAATTTATTTCTAACATTAATACACCCGTTTTAGTTTATTTCTTACATTAATAATATTTAATAATAGCATATATAATAATTGTCAATAATAATTCTAAAAAATAGACATAAATAATATTTGTAAATATTCATAGATAAATTGATTTTTTCTTGTAGTGATAGGTATTAAAAGTTTATTTTTCAATATGAAAATAAGTTATTTAGTATTTGAAAAAACTGTGAAATATATTTGACTTAATTTTGTATGGAGAAATAGTTAAAAAAAACTCGATCTAGCATACTCTAATAAGATTTTGTTTTGTTTGGATTAGGATTGTGGAAGAAGAAAGAAAGGAAGATTTTTTTTTTTTTAAGAGAATGAGGTTGTTTGGATTGAGAAAAATATAATAGAAAGTTTGTGATAGATATAATTGGTGTAATAAAATAATTTTTTGATAAATGTTCAAGAAATATTTTGTAAAATTAATTTTTAAAATATGAATTAGAGTTAAAATAAATTTAATTGATTTTTTTATCAAATCTTATCAAACAAAAAATTATATTTCAAAATAATAATATCTTAAAATAAAATATTTTATAAAATTTAAAATTTAAATTATTTTATTATATTTTTATAATAAAAAAAGTTCATACTTTTATATTTAATATAGAATATCGTAATATATTAATAATATAATTATCATAAAAAATTTCATATAGAAATATAAATAATAATAAAATATTTCTAATAAAAATAATAATTGATTATTTATTTAATGTAATCGATTATTTTAAATATATAATTGATAATATATCTATTTTACATCTTTACTATATGTAACGTAGAAAAAAAAAGATTATAAATAGTTTTCTCGCTTTTTTGTGTTTTTCATTTTAGGTCCGCACTTTCATTTCATTTCTATCTAAACAATAAATAACCTAATCCAATCACATTCCAAATACAATTAGGTATTTCGAAAGGGTAATGAACTTTAATGTATTTGCTTTATAAATTTTGTATCGTACCACAATGTTTGTTGACTTCTTCAACAAAGGAAAAAATACAGTATTGTTGACTTGGAGTCTTGCATTATTGACTTTATGCTATAAGTATGTGCAACATCCCATTAATTGCATGTAAGTATTTCTCCTGCATTTGCTTGTATCGGAAAACCGGTGATTGAAATTTCCCCATGCTGTTCATATTTCCACCACTTCTGTCCATGAAGCTCCAACCTTTATGGCTGCTTCTTCTAATGTACTTTTGTGCATTTGCAGTGGCCTCTTCTCCTAATCATGATGCTGTTGCTTCTTCTGAAGCAAATGCTTTGTTGAAGTGGAAAGCCAGCCTTGACAACCACAGTCAAGCTTCTCTCTCTTCATGGAATGGCACTAATCCTTGCAACTGGCTGGGAATTGCATGTCATGATGATTCCAATTCTGTTTCTGACATAAATCTTATACGTGTTGGATTAAAAGGTACACTTCAATCTTTTAACTTCTCATTACTTCCAAACATTCTCACTCTCAACATCAGTTACAACTCCTTGTCTGGAAGTATTCCTCCACATATTCAACACTTGTCCAATCTCAGTACACTTGATTTGTCTACTAATAAACTCTCTGGTTCCATTCCCGATACCATCTGTAATCTCTCCAAACTCAAATTTCTGAATCTTAGTGTCAATTCTCTATCTGGTCCTATTCCAAATGAAGTCGGCCATCTCCACTCTCTTCTCACATTCGATATATTTACCAACAACCTCTCTGGACCAATCCCTCCTTCCTTAGGTACCTTGCCCCTTTTGGAATCCATTCACCTTTTTCAAAATAAGCTCAATGGATCCATTCCTTCCACTATTGGAAATTTGACCAAGCTCACTTTGTTATCTTTATCATCAAATCAACTCACCGGATCTATTCCTCCCCATATTGGAAATTTAACAAACGCCAAGGTAATATGTTTTGTTGAAAATGAACTTACTGGCGAAATTCCAATAGAAATGGAGAAGCTTACTGGTCTGGAATGTTTGCAACTAGCTGATAACAATTTTATAGGCCAAATACCTCAGAACATTTGCCTAGGTGGAAACATGAAATACTTCACTGCTGGTATTAACAATTTCACAGGCCCAATTCCAGAGACTTTGAGGAAATGCTACAGCCTTATAAGACTCAGGCTTCAGCAAAACCATCTAACTGGGGATATAACAAACTTTTTTGATGTACTTCCAAACTTGAACTACATCCAACTGAGTGAAAATAATTTTCATGGTAATCTTTCACCAAGTTGGGGAAAATTCCGTAGTCTCACAAGCCTCGTGATCTCCAACAATAATTTGTCAGGTGTTATTCCACCAGAACTAGGTGGGGCAACCAAATTACAGGTGCTTGATCTATCCTCTAACCATTTTACAGGAAACATTCCAGAAGATTTATGCAACTTGACCCTCTTGTTTCATCTTTCATTTAGCAACAATAATCTTTCCGGAAATGTTCCCATGAAAATAGAATCACTGCAGGAACTTCAAATTTTGGAGCTTGGATCAAATTATTTCACTGGCTTAATCCAAAAACAACTTGGAAATTTGCACAATTTACGCAACATGATTCTGAGGCAGAATAAATTTGAGGGAAATATTCCTTCAGAGCTTGGCAATTTGAAATATCTCTCAAGTCTCGATCTCAGTGGAAATTTGTTGAGTGGAACATTACCACCGACGCTTGGTGGAATAAAGGGCTTAGAAGCATTGAATCTATCGCACAATAGTCTTTCAGGTGATCTCTCCAGCTTAGATGATGTGATAAGCTTGACATCTTTTGATATATCATACAACCAGTTTGAGGGTCCACTTCCTAACATTCCAGTCTTCGAGAATGCTACAATTGCATCCTTGAGAGATAATAAAGGCCTGTGCGGCAATGTCACAGGCTTGGTGCCTTGCCCAACAGGAAGTGTGAAATCTCATAATAATACGACATGGAAAGTGCTAATAGTAGTTTTACCCCTCACTGTGGCCATTCTAATGCTTGGACTATTTGTTTTTGGGGTCTCCTATCATTTTTGCCGAACTTCAAACAAAGAACAAGACGAGGCTACAAGTTTACGATCTCCCAGCATATTCCCAATATGGAGTTTTGGTGGCAAAATTATGTTTGAGAATATTATTGAAGGCACAGAAAATTTTGATGACAAATATCTGATTGGAGTTGGAGGGCAAGGATGTGTTTACAAAGCAATACTACCTACAGGTGAAGTTGTTGCTGTGAAGAAACTCCATTCATTTCCAAATGAAGAAATGCTGAACATGAAAGCTTTCACAAGGGAGATCCAAACTTTGACAGAAATTCGACATCGAAACATTGTAAAGCTACATGGGTTTTGTCCACATTCAAAATATTCATTTTTGGTGTGTGAATTTCTAGAGAAGGGCGATGTGAAAAAGATTTTGAAGGATGACGAACAAGCAATTGCATTTGATTGGAAGAAAAGGGTGGATGTTATTAAAGGTGTAGCAGATGCTTTATGCTATATGCACCATGATTGCTCACTTCCAATTGTTCATCGTGATATATCAAGCAAGAATGTTCTTTTGGATTCGGAATATGTAGCTCATGTCTCAGACTTCGGTACAGCTAAGTTTCTGAATCATAATTCCTCAAATTGGACCTCATTCGCAGGAACCTTTGGATATGCTGCCCCAGGTTAATTTCCTTTCTTTATACTGACTAATTGAGTAGAAGATTATATTTTGGTTTATCTCTTATAGTTATATATGCACAAATATATCTGAGTCACAATATGTACGTGATAGGACTTTGAATTTGTTACAGAACTTGCATACACAATGGAGGCAAATGAGAAATGTGATGTGTATAGTTTTGGGGTGTTAGCATTGGAAATATTGTTTGGAAGGCATCCTGGTGATATTACATCTTCATACATTGGAGTGAGCTCAACACTTGATGATATGGTATTGATGGATATGTTGGACGAACGTCTTCCTCATCCAACAAGCCATATAATTAAGGATGTGGTATCAATTTTGAAGACAGCAATTTCCTGCTTGATTGAAAGCCCACGATCTCGCCCTACCATGGACCAAGTTGTCAAGGAGCTTCTAACGTCAAACTCATCTGTTTTACAACATACGAACCTAGAGCAAAAAGACTGAACATACTCAACATGCTCTACTGTTAAAAATTTTCTTTTTCTGCTGTGCTATAGATATATAACAGCTACGCTTTACTTTTTATCCTCTTCTAATAAAGGGAAGGAACAGAGGCCGTGTTTACAAAGTGTAAATATATAATTGATTTGTCTTTCTGCGCAAGTAGTTTCTCAGTTGTAAACAAAACTTATTATATATAATAATTTTCGTTTTTTAATTTTAAATATTTTATTTTTGGTAAGTTTTGATGATTATTATTTTTTGGCTCTTTTCTTCATCCGCGAACAAAAGAGTCTTAGAATGGGACAATGCCCCTAGTTAGAGATATGAGAATTGGGTCCAGCGATAAGGAGGTTCCAGAAGAGTATGAAAGACTGTCATTTTGTCTCCATGCTTGTGGGGCAATGGATAATGGTCTCTGAACTCTCAGCTTCTTCTTGAAAGCCTCCCATTTGGACCTTTAAGCAACCCACGAATGAATATGTGACACAATTTAGGATAACATTTCTATAAATAAATAAATTACTGATCCTGCCGCTTGACTCGAAAGTGGAGGATTGTCTCGTCACTCCTTCGTCTAGCCTTCTGTTCTGCAGGAACACTCCAAGAACCACCACTGGAACTCCAAACGCTGCCTGCAAAACACACAGACGGCGCCTCTGGCGGCCGTTGTAGCTCCGACGCTCAAGTCAGGCAACAGGAACACCAAAACTATCACTGAATCTCTCTGTGAGACTCGTGTGTGCTCTCAGATCCACTTTCTCTCTCCATAACCGTTTTCTGTTATCACTGTGCAACGTGTAAGAACGCTCTCACAGTCACTCAGAAACTAAGTGTAGTGAGCAAGTGTAAACTTGTAATCTGAAAAGAATCCCCCTACCTTACATGACGTGGAGTGCTTTATACCTGAGTCGCGCCTCTCTCCCAGATGGTGACACGTGGAGGCACACAGCTGGCATCTACCGTACACGCGTCACACCTGGAAGGCCTCTGCGCTTCTCTCTATGCGAGCTGCATGCTCCCAGGAGAGCGCCAGGCGCATCCTGCCTGCATGGCCTTGCTGCACGTCCTCTGAGTGGGCTTCATGCGAGGTGCATGCGTAACGTTCTTGCTGGGAACCCCGATGACCGATCGCCCTCTGCATGCACTTACGACCGATCGCCCTCTTCATGCAGTCACGCCTGACCGGTGCCTTATAACTTCCCCCCGATGACCGGGCGGTCCCTCACGCCTATCCACCGACGTCCGTGCGGTGCTTCCAGGCGCTTATCTAGGCACCGCTCTGGGGGTGGTGGCCACTTGGTATCTGACTACCGATTACCGTTCTAGGTAATCTCCTCCCTGATTCACTTGCTCTTTCTACCACGTGCCACCCTGTGCATGGTCCACGTGGTCACCTGCTGCTGATGTCATCAACTACTGATGACCGACCGGATCAATTACTAATGAAGAGTCTTGAAAAAAATTATTATATAAGACTAAAAAAAAAATTAAAGAATATTTTTATTTATAATTAAGAATCAAAATTATTTTTAAAATTTTGAAAATTAAAACATGAATAAAAGATTATCAAGGCGTAAGTCTAGTAGTGACATTCTACTTCTTGAAGAAAATAGTGTGGTAAGTTGTAATTCGAGTTTGGAAAGATCCTTTCTCATGTTGATTTAATTTGTACTTGGATGAAGTGTTGACTAATGTGTCTCAATTTGTGCTACATTTCTTGATGAGGACAATAACTTCACATTTCTTGATGAGGACAATAATTTCTTAGCTACACAAGTTTAGATTTCACTAAACACAACCTTTCAATACAAAAGACACCAAGAGTTTAACTCTTAAATCTTACAAGAGTGTTTTAACACACAGTTACTTTACAGAAACTAGAAACCTTATTTAATTTCGATTGTCGTGCATAAAAGAAGTGAATAAAAGTAACAATAACACCTAAGTTCACAACAGAATCACATAGATTTTGAAACTTAGTTTCTTTCTTCAACTAAGACTAAAATGATCCAAGATTTTCAAAAGATTACTTTAAGAATACAAAACGTTTGCAAACAATTTTTGTCTCAAAAGATTGCAATGTCCTCTCTAAAAGTTTTTCAAAGTTGTTTTAAAACATTATAGAAATAACAGAAACAATAAAAATTGAACAAATTAACCATACATACATACTATACATGCCTCCCCTAGAGGATGCATCAAATCATGATAGGTCATCGTCTAGGCAGAATTTGTCAAACACCCTTTCTGACCATGACAAGGTTTTTAGAATCACCTTTTCCAGAAGCTAATCTGCATTAATAGGTTACTTCTTTCAAATCTATTGATGCCAACCATGTGTTGTAGTGTTCTGATACTATTGTTGTTCCATCTCCCCCAAGAAAAAGTTCTCCTATGAAGGAGTAATAACTTGTTGCTGCTAAAGCTCTACCTCCTGATAACAGTTTGTTGGGTTTGCGAAATCCTTTTTCATCCCTTACTGGTTTAGAAAATCAAGTTGTCATAGGTGACCCTAATATTGTGGTTTATGGAGCTAACACATACTCGGTTAGAAGACTATTGTGGAGGGATCTTAGCTTCTTCACTGGCCCTTGGTGCATTTTGGGAGATTTTAATGTTGTTCTCTCGGCTGATGATTGCTAGGTGGGGTTGCTCCTAATTAGGTTTCTTGTAATGAATTCCTTGATTGGATTAATACTAATAATCTTACTAGTATGCCTTCCTCTAGTTCTTGTTATACTTTGAGTAATGGGAGGAGAGGGTTACAGAGAATTGATAGAAAGCTTGATAGAGCTTTATGTAATGAAGAGTGTCTGGATGAATGGTCCTTTACATAAGGCTAGCGCTTTTCAATTCTTTAATAGCTGGCTTCAGGATAAATCAAGTATGGCGCTTATTCATGATTCTTGGAAAAATACTGTTGTTGGTTGTCTTATGTATATTTTGCAACATAAATTGAAAAGGTTGAAAATTGAGCTCAGAAGGTGAAATAAAAATTCTTTTCTTTTGGTAATGGTAAAAATGAAGTTATTCTTAAGCAGAATTCCCTACTTGCTATTCAATAAAATTTTGAGATTGCTAGTTCACCAGTTCTTGACAAACTTATTTGTTAAGAAAAGATTGCTAAAGAGGAGCTTGATCATGTCCTTCATTGTCAATACTTGTTTTGGAAACAGAAGGCTAGGATGCTTTGGTATAGAAACACTGCTTTTTTCCATGCTGTGATAAAAAAGAATGAAATAACTCAAGTGAGATTCATAGATTAAGAACTGCTAATGGTGTTATTGAGGATCCTAAGCTCATTGAGGATCATATTTTGGATTTTTATCGAAACCTCTATGCTGATTCTAATCCTAATACTCACACTACTGGTAATATGGAAGATTTTATTAGTGCTTATATTCCTGCCATGGTTTCCTCTAAGGAGAATATTATATTGATTAAATGCACTCATTATTTGGAAATCAAGAAAGTTGTTTTAATCTTAATGGTAATAGTGCTCCTGGTCCTGATGGTTTTAGTGGTGTTTTCTATCATTCTTGTTGGGAGATTATTGGGACTGATGTTTGCAAAGCTGTTCAATAATTTAAAAAAAAAAGACCGGATTCTTCCTGGGATGAATAGTAATGTGGTCTCCCTCATTCCTTTTTCAACTTCAAATTTAAGATCATTTTTGAAATTCTGACAAATAGGCTTGCTATGGGGGCTTCTAGAATCATTTTTCCTAATCAATATGGGTTTGTGCAGGGCAGATAGATTCATGATTGTATTAGTATTTCTTCTGAGACTATTAACATGCTTTTTAAAAATGTGAGAGGAGGTAATGTGGCTTATAAAGTTGATATTCATAAAGCATTTGACACTCTGAGTTGGAATTTCTTATTGTTGGTTTTGAAACATTTTGGATTCCATGCTTCGTTTGTTAATTTGATCAGTACTATTCTTCGATTAACTATGCTCTCTATTAGGATAAATAGAAATTTTGTGGGCTTTTTTCCTTGTAGTAGAGGTGTGAGACAAGGTGATCCTTTATCTTCCTTGCTTTTCTGTCTTGCAAAGGAGGTTCTAAGCAGATATATTTCTAAGCTTGTGAATGATAAGAGGATTCTGCATATGGCTAGCCCTACAAGTTATATCACTCCTTCTCACATTCTATATGCTGATGATATATTTGTTTTCTGTAGGGCAGATAATAAGTCTCTTAAAAATATGGTGATTTTTTTGGTCAGTATGTTAACAACTCTAAAAGTAGCTTTTTCACCATGGATAATTCTGCCGGATTCGTTACAAAAGTTCAACATCATCTTTCTTCCAGTCATGGTCTTTTACCTTTTAACTATTTAGGGGTGACTATATATCTTCGTTGGTGCTCCCAAGCGCAAGTTTCTTCAACCTTTGGCTGATAAGTTCAAATTGAAGCTTGTGTCTTGGAAAGGGAAATGTCATAGCATGATGGGTCAAATCCAGTTGGTTAATACTGTGGTTACTGGTTTCCTTGCTTATAGTTTTAATGAGTATAAATGGCTTGTTTCTATTCTTAAGCAAGTTGAGCAGTGGACCAAAAATTTTATTTGGACTGGTGATATTATGAAGAAAGGCATAACTATGGTTAATTGGGCTAAGATTTGTTCTCCCCTTGAGAAAGGAGGATTGAAGATTAAAACCTCCAGTTTGAAAATAATGCTTACCTTCTCAAGCTATCTTGGAATTTTGCTTATAGTAATAAGCCTAGGTCACTTCTCTTGAAAGCTAGAGTTCTTAAATCTAAGTACCAACTTAGATTGGCTTATAGATCCTCTTCTATTTGGTCTGAGATTAAACAGTTTTATGACACTATTCTTGAACATACCTCTTGAACTGTTGGTAAAGGTACTATTATTAATTTTTGTAAGGATAAATGGTGTTCTTCTACTTGTTTATCAAACATTACAGGGGTACGTGATGGTTTTAGAACCCTGGGGACTACAGTTTCCCAATTCTGGAATGGTAGTGATTGGATTATTCCATCGAATTTACAATAGGTGATCTATTTGGATGAGATGGCGTATGAGGAATTATGCTAGATTTCAGGTTAAGATTGATCTTTCCAGGGCCATTTCCACCATTAAGAATTTCACTTGCCTAGTGGATAATTCGTCTAAAAGCTCTATGAGGAATGATATGTTTGACTTCAATATGCTTAAGTTCTTTTATATTAATACTCGTACTGCCAAAGTTCTTCATCCTCTTCCTATTAGATGGGATTTTCCTTCACCAAGTTGGGTTAAAATTAATACCGATGGGGCTATTAAGGGTTCTTTTGGTCTTGCTGCTTGTGGTGGTATTTTCCGGGGGAGTATGGAGGAATTTATTGGTGGTTTCTCTGCTTTCCTTGATATTCAGACTACTTTGGTTGTTGAGTTTTATGGAGTTGGGTCTTACTAGTTTATAGTTTGAATGTGGTTCTACCTTGGTTTGTGCTGCATTTACTGCTAGGACTTACATTCCTTAGATTCTTCGTAATAGGTGGAACACTTGCCTTGATTACTATGGAAAAATCAGGTTTAGGATTTCTCACATTTTTCATGAAGGTAATGCTTGTGCTGACTAGCTTGTTGATTTAGGGTTTATTCATAAAGAGCAATTTCATTGGTATAATAAGCTTCCATCTAGTCTTTTTTTAGAACTATTTATTAATAGGTATATATTACCTAAGTATCGATTTTCTTAGGTTATTTATATATGTGTTTTGGTGTAGTCCCCCTATATTTGCTTGTATTTCCTTTCTTTATTTCTTTATTTCTTTTTTAATAATACATTTTTCATGTGGTGGCAAGTGATTGTTGATATTTGAAATGTCAGCCTAGATGAGATGTCAAGTTTCATAATGATGCCTAACATGAAAGCTTTTATGTATAAAAAAAACCATACACATTGAACTATTTCTCCCCTATTAACTACATCAATGAAGGTGAAACGATAGCAAAATAGTAAAAACAACCATTATTTAAGATGGTATTACAATCATCCAATATATAAGACAAATAAAATGAAAAATATGAAATG
The DNA here is from genome assembly GCA_013389735.1 of Phaseolus lunatus. Lineage (NCBI taxonomy): Eukaryota > Viridiplantae > Streptophyta > Magnoliopsida > Fabales > Fabaceae > Phaseolus > Phaseolus lunatus. The sequence continues at coordinate 35,745,643 of CM023864.1, read as the reverse complement.
CATCCTAATTATTCCTTCCATACTGAAGCTGAACAAGCTGCTCCTGAACCTCTTCAATTTGATCATCCACTCTTCAATTTGATCATCCAGATGTTGAAACCTTGCAACACAAAATTAATAATGATCCCTCTGATCGTTGGCCATGGTGTCCACCCGATCCAACATCAATATTTCAAACATAAAAGAAACGGTAGACAACTTCAAATAACCCCCCTCAAGATCAACTTTAAAATACTGTAATTCTTTTTTACACAAGAACAACATAAATGAAACGATAGTCAACCAACCTTTTAGACTTGAGCATATATCATCACAAGGATCTAGTTTATTTTGATTTTGTTCACGATACAATGCATCAACAACAAGTCTTATTCATTTAACATAGCATGAGTGGTGTGAGCTACTATTCAATAACGAAAGTAAGGAATCTCTCAGTCAGTTTAAGTCCACCAACATGAAATCCTCTAATAGAGGTGTGGTCTTCTTAAGCAGTTCTTCAAAAACCAAACTTTGTTGAACTCTGCAACAAGGTTGGTATTCCATTTTTCAACATGAACCCCACCAAATTTGAGTCCAATGATAGTACATTGATAGTATTCCATACATTTGGTGTGACATCCATATGAACACATTTCACATGGGACTTGAGAGTTTCTCCTTCAAAGACTAAATTTGTGAAGAATACTTTCACACGTTCTGGAAAAATATCACCATTCATTTTCAGAAAGCGTTGTAGCTCTTGATTCTTTAGCAGTGACTTGGGTTCATCTAGTTTTCTCTCCTTCATCGAGGAAAAATTCCACAGTTTTGAAACATTTATCAACTTTCTGCTTATTTCATGCAAAAAGATAGTCATCCTTTCCTCATTTCATAAGAACCAAGTCTCAAGATGGCTAGCTTTTGGGTTTAAACAGTTCGTGCAGAAATTGGTGTTGATGGTCCATTTGTGTACGACCTTCTTCCAGTTGATTTTCCAGACCTTGAACCTTTTTCCTTTGTGGAGAGGTAGAGGTAGGCATCATGCTAATTTCAAATAGTAGAAGGAACCTGCAAACATGTCTAAATGTAGAATGTATGTAGTGCAACATGAATATAGAGAGAAAATCAATATTTTAAAAGTGAGAGTGAATCACTATAGATAAAACAATAATTATAATAATAATATTGTATCATTGTTCTCTACGTTTATATAAAATTATCATTTAATTTATTATTAAGTTTAACAAAAATAATAATTAAAAAACTGCAAATTACCATTGGAAGTCTCATAAAATATTTTATACAATGTTAATTTGCCACCGCTGTTTACATTCTTGTTCCTAGATGGTCTTCGTTATTAAGAGGAAAAACACTTGATAGATATTTACGTTAATTTCTAGTGACTTTCATAGTTAATTTATTTTTGAGTGCCCACTTTCTTTAAATTGTATTAATTTCTTGATTTTCTTCATAATATTCCTTGAGTATGTCTTCACTTTAAATCCTCTTTAGTTCTCCTTCCAAATTGAGCTTTTCTTGTTTTAAACTTTTTTACCTCTTTTTGAGTGGATTAAAATTTCTTAATAAAATTTCTTTTGATTGGAAGCTTATTGACTTGGTAGCATGGTAAAATAAGGAGAGGCTTTGTTAAGGACTAACAGCCTAAGGAAAAGCATCAAGTGCAAAGGAAAAGGAGAGGAAAACACCAAAAGAGAGAGATTTGGAAGAATTTGTTTTCAATTGTTGTATTTTCTTTTGTTGTAAACGACCACATGTTCTCTTTAAAATTTTGGAAGAGTCTTTTGTGTTCTTCAATCTACTAAAGCATTTCTTTCTTTAATTACTTGTTAGATAAAATGTTTTAGAAGGTGAGCCGTCTTGAAGGTTCCAAGTGCCAATAAGCCTCATCTTGGAAATTCCTTAGATTTAATTATTTTGCTTTTAATTTGTATTGTTTGCAATTTCTTCTTTTAAATTTCCTAGAATAAATCTTCTTTGTGTTTTGGAGTGTTTCTCATTAGAAGAAGTTTGTGAAGTATACTTGGGTAGGGTTTGGCTTAGGAAAGACTTGGTACTAAAGTGATCCACAATGGTCCACCTCTCTTTCCTGAGAACCTACCTTGTGTAATAAACCTATTTTCTTCTTTGAAAAAACCTTTCAAATACAAACTTTTAAAAATGTCTAGACATTCTTCTCACCACAACATTCAAATTCCTATAAGAAACTTTTGAAACAAATATCTCAGGATCTTAAATCACTAGAGTTGTGGAAACAACAAGATGAGCGACAAAGAGAAAAAGATAGTACTGAAAGAGAAGCACATATTGCTGGTTTAGAGGAGGAGTTAAGACTTTTAAGATAAAAAGATGAAATAAAAAGAAGGATAGTTCACATAGAAGTTCTTGGTCGATTGACTCACTATTTAAGGAAGGGAGTCTTAGAGTTAATGAATATTGTAAGGACCTGTAAAATTAAATTGGAATAAAAGGAATATATTTTAAATGAATTCTAAGTATGTTTTTATTTAAAATAAAAAGGAAGGAAAGTGTAGCTTAGAAGACTATGAGATCGTCTGGTTAGTACATAATCGGCTGTCGCCTAGACTACGCACGAACGCCAATCGCCTGTAGTGTACATGATCGCCGAAAGTGCACTCAGTATGTGGTCAGGATACTGGATCAACCATAGTGGGTTCCAAAAACCACGCGTATCAAGGTGTGGGTTAAGCCTTAGATACGCTGTGCATGCGAAGCTCTATGCTTGAGCATAAGAAATTGTCCTTAGTGTTGCATGCATGGGCGCACGAGGAGTAGTGCTGATCTACTCTTGGAAATGTGAAGCTACCGACGTCACCAAGTCATGTGGAGATGATACCTTGGACGTAACATAGTGGGATGAAGAACCTTCAGCAAGGCGTGGCGATGTGTCGTCAGACATCGCCAAGGCGCGAGGCATGCGGGCATCGCCAGGGCGCAAGGCATGCGGACATCGCCAGGACGCGAGACATGCGGGCATCGCCAGGGCGCGAGACATGCGGACATCGCTAGGGCGCGAGGCATGCGGGCATCGCCAGGGCGAGACATCGGTGGATAGTCATCGCGTGAGCGGTCATCGGTGGAAGGTTATCGCGCGATGTCGAGTTTCACACAGATAAGGTGGGACCCAGGCTCCCAGCATGAGACGTCCTGCACGCGCGACACGTAGACAAAAAGGGTGGTTCAGAATAGTGACATCAGAGAGTTGGCATGCGCAGAGACACACGTGGCCGTACTGTTCAGGGAAGTGTGCACGCAAGCTTTCCTGCAGAGTGGGTGGTGGCAGCGGCAATTGTGGACAAGTTGGTTTAGATTCAAAAACTCACTTCTGAGAGGAAAAGAACGTTGCAGTGGTTCAAGAGTGACAGAGTGAGTTTACCTTCATCCTTCTCTTTTCTCTCCTTCGCGCTGCGATTCAGGCATCCTCAAGCACCAGTACGACGAGCGACGACTGCCCTTGGACACCTGGGGAGTTCTCTGTGAGTTTTCCGTCAGGACGCTAGAACAGAGTTAAGGCATCTTTAAGCTTCGGTGGGTTTTAGAGCTCTTGGTGTTTTGTGCAAGTTCAGGTAAGGGAAGCTAGCATTTTCGTTTATAAAAACGTTAGGCGAGTAGGTTCTGAAGTGAGGGCGACGTGGTCGCCAGTTTTCATATTCCTTTTCACAATGCTCTGTTTTTATGTGTGGGGCGACGTGATCGTCGGTTTTAATGTTGATTTCGAACTCCCCTGTTTTAGTGTCGTTTGAAACTGTAACATCCCGCCAAATTACTTTTCATAAATATAAAATGAAATAAAGGTAAAACAAAAATATTTAAGTGAACATACGTATTTATATAAAATGAAGTTGCTCCTCACAGGGAGTTTAATACATAACCGGTCAATTTTTCCAAAACATAAACAAAATACAGCCAAATAAATTGAAAACCGGCGATCTCCCTACATAAACCGGCGATCTCCTATCAGAGGACCCAAACCAGCCGATCTGCTACCAGAACAGAAATCAGGCGATCTCCTTTCGGCGACCACTCACTAAGGAGCTCTACTTCCTGGAAAATCATCTACTCCCGTGTAAAATACACGATCATCACAGTTTTAAGAGAAAACAGCCAGAGAACAATACAAAGGGTAAGCTAGATATTTTTAACTTTAAATTTTAAATTGGACAACCAACGTAGATCAGCCTTTTTAAACATTCACAAGAGTCCATCACTTTCTCATTCATATCACACAACCATCAAGTGTCTATCAACAATTTCTCAACATTACTCACGTCAGACTTCCACTGACTAATCACACCTAGACACTCGACACTACTTCCGGAAGACTCGTGCGTTGAACTTAGCATCCAGAGACATGCACCTGTCATACTTCATTGCTGTAATGTTTCCACAGCCATGCGCATCAACACAATCTCGATCTCAATTTCATCACTCTCACAGTATGACAGGGTTAATCCATATAACAGGTCAAGTCAGTTATCTTTCAAACGACTTACCCATACATATGGACCTCCCTCGACTCTCACCAACTGAATGACTTCATCTATGTGACTCCATCATATCAGCAGAGTCAGGATCGTCCCATTCACAGGATACTCACAGATCAATACACTTCATAACCAAATCTCAACACGGTATTTCCTTTCCTGAAAATACTATGTCTTGATCCCACATTCACAACATTCAACATGTCATACCACACTTAATGAACGATTTCAGTCACAGAAAAACTCATGCCAAGGTTCAGATTTTCGAATATTACATTTTAAATCTCAAACAGTTTCAAACAACACCAAAACAGGGAGTTCGAAAAACAACGCCAAAACCGGCGATCTCGTCCAAAAACAGGAGATTTCGAAATCTGTATTTAAAACCGGCGATCACGTCGCCCAAACACATAAGAACAGAACATCATGGAAAAGGGGTTTAAAACCGGCGACCACGTCGCCCAAACACATAGAACAGAGCATCATGAAAAAGAATATGAAACCGGCGACCACGTCGCCCTCACTTCAGAAACAGCTAATCTACGGCTTTTATTGAAAATAAAGCTAGCTTCCCTTACCAGGACTTGCGCAAAACACCAAGAGCTCCAAAACCCACCGAGCTTAAAGGATGCCTTAGCTCTTTTTTAGCGTCTGGTTTGTAGGACTTGCAGAGAAACTCCCAGGTGCTCCAAGGGCAGTCGTCGATAGCTAAGCAGGAACGTGATAAGGCCTGAATGGCAGAGTGAAGGAGAGAAAAGAGAAGGATGAAGATGCAGACACTCTTTCACTCTTGAGTCACTGTAACCTTCTTTGCCTTCCCGCAGTGGGCTTTTGAATCTAAGCCTACCTGTCCACGCATGCTGCTGCTGCCACCCCTTCTGCAGGAAAGCCTGAGTGTACGTTCTCACTGAACAGTACGGCCACGGTTGTCTCTTGCGCCTGCCAACCACTGCCCTGAACAGTATGACCACTGTTGTCTCTTCTGCATGCCAACCACTGCCCTGAACAGTACGACCGCTGTTGTCTCTTCTGCATGCCAACCACTGCCCTGAACAGTACGACCGCGAGTGTCTCTTGCGCATGCCAACATTCTGATGTCACTATTCTGAACCACCCTTTTTGTCTACGTGGCGCGCGTGCAGGACGTTTCATGCTGGGAGTCTGGGTCCCACTTTCTCTGCGTGAAGCTCGACATCGCGCGATAACCTTCCACCGATGACCGCTCGCGCGATGACTATCCACTGAGGTCTCATACTGGCAAACGACCGATGTCTCTCCCTGGAAGACGACCGATGTCTCTCCCTGGGAGACGACCGATGTCTATCCCTGGCGACGCCCGCATGCCTCTCGCGACCCGGCGATGCCTGCATGCCTCGCGCCCCGACGACGCCCGCATGCCTCTCGCGCCCCAGCGTTGCCCGCATGCCTCGCGCCCCGGCGTTGCCCGCATGCCTCGCGCGCCCTAGTGACGTCCACATGCCTCGCGCCCTGGCGATGCCCGCATGCCTCTCGCGCGCCCTGGTGACGTGCACATGCCTCGTGCCCTGGCGATGCCCGCATGCCTCTCGCGCGCCCTGGTGACGTCCACATGCCTCGCGCCTTGGCGATGCCCGCATGCCTCTCGCGCCCTGGCGATCATGTGTAGTAGGCGACCGGCGATTATGTACTAACCAGGCGATCTTATAGTCTTCTAAGCTACACTTTCCTTCCTTTTTATTTCAAATGAAAACATACTTAGAATTCATTTAAAATATACCCTTTTATTCCAATTTAATTTTACAGGTCCTTACAGAAACTGTTTGAGATTGAAATGTGAAATGCATGTGATATTCGAAAATCTGAACCTTGGAATGATTGTTTCTGTGATTGGGATTGTTTAAGAAAAGATTCAAAATATTATATGATGGAATTGTGCTTTTACGTGTTGTATGATGCATTGAATGTTGTGAATGTGGGATTAAGGCATAGTATTTTCAGGAAAGAAAATACCATGTAAGATCGTGTGTAATGTGCATTGACTAGGGACTTGTCTAGAAGGAGATATCCTGACTCTGCTGATATAATGGAATCACATAGATGAAGTTATTCAGTTGTGGAGAGTCGAAGGAGGTTCATATGTATGGGTAAGTTGTTTGAAAGATAACTGACTTGACCTGTTATATGAATTAACCCTGTCATACCGGGAGAGTGATGATATTGAGATTATGTATGCGCATGGCTGTGTGGATTTAACAGCGACCCTGTGTGGATTTCACAGTGGTGTGGTATGACGGGTGCAAATCTCTGAGTCTGAGTCAATGCACGAGTCTTCCGGAAGTAGAGTCATGTGTCTATATGTTACGAGTCAGTGGAAAGTCTGACGTGTGATGTAACATCCCGCCAAAAACTATTCATATTTATATAATGAAAATAAAGGTAAACAAATAATGTTGAAGAGAACATAATTATATATATAAGTAATGAAGTTGCTCCTCACAGGGAGTTTAATACATAACCAGTCAAATGTTTTTCAAAACTTAACGAAATCAATCAAATACAACGAAAACGGCGGTCTCCATACATAAACCGGCGATCTCCTAACAGAAGACCCCAAAACAGGCGATCTGCTATCAGGACATAAATCCGGCGATCACCACCAAGAGATAGAAACAGGCGATCTCTTCCCCGGCGACCACTCACTAAGGAGCTCTACTTCCTGGAAGATCATCTGCTCCCGTGTAAAAATTACACGATCATCACAGTTTTAAGAGAAAAACAGCCATAGAGCAGAACACGCAGGGTAAGCTATATATTTTAAAGAGAGTTTAAATATGAACATAAAAATCAGAATAAAACAAATTCAAGATACCCACATAAAACTATAAAGTTTCTCATTCCCTTCACCTGATCGCCAAGAAATCACACACTTTACAATATTTGCACAGAGTCATTCTATTTCACAAACTGCATCAAGTGTCTATCAATTTCAAGGTCCCTCATTTCTCACGTCAGACTACCACTGACTCAGCACACAAGACACTTGACACTACTTCCGGAAGACTCGTGCATTGACTAGACTCAAAGATCTGCACCTGTCATACTAAACTGCTGTAATGTTTCCACAGCTATGCGCATCAACACATTCTCGATCTCAAGTTCACCATTCTCACAGTATGACAGGGTTAATCCATGGAACAGGCCGAGCTCGTTCTTTTTCACACGACTCACCCATTCATATGAACCTCCTTCGACTCTCACCAACTGAGTAACTTCCTCTATGTGATTCCATTATCTCAGCAGAGTCAGGATATCTCATTAGGAATCACCGATCAATGCACATCCTACACGATCTTACACGGTATTTTCTTTCCTGAAAATACTATGCCTTGATCCCACATTCACCACATTCAACACATCACATAACACTTAAAGGAATGATTTCAATCACAGCAAAACCCACTCCAAGGTTCTTATTTTCGAATATCTCATTTAAATCTCAAACAGTTTCAAAGCAACACCAAAAACAGGGAGTTCGCAAACAACGCCAAAACCGGCGATCTGGTTCAAAAACAAGGTATTTCGAAGTCTGTATATAAAACCGGCGACCACGTCGCCCTCACTTCAGAAACCGCTAATCTATGACTTGTATTGAAAATGAAGGATAGCTTCCCTTACCTGGACTTGCGCAAAACACCAGGAGCTCCGAAACCCAACGAAGCTTAAAGAATGCCTTGGCTCTGTTTTTGCGTCTGGTTTGAAGGACTTGCAGAGAACCTCCCAGGTGCTCTAATGGTGGCCGTCGCTCGTCGTACTCTTGTGTGAAGGTGCCAGAATCGCAGTGCGAAGGAGAGAATGGAGGAGAAGGGAGGTAAACTCACTCTTTCGCTTTTGAACAACTGCAACGTTCCCCTCTCTCAGAAGTGGGTTTTTGCATCTTAAACCAGCTTGTCCACAAAAGCAGCTGCCACTACCCACTCTGCAGAGAAGTCTGAGTGTACGTTTCTCTGAACAGTACGACCACGTTTGTCTCTTGCGCATGCCAACCACTTCCTGAACAGTACGACCGCGAGTGTCTCCTGCGCATGCCAACATTCTGATGTCACTATTCTGAATCATCCTTTTTGTCTACGTGGCGTACGTGCAGGACGTTCCATGCTGGGAGTCTGGGTCCCACCTTCTCTGTGTGCAACTCGACATCGCGCGATAACCTTTCGCCGATGACCTCTCGCGCGAAGACTATCCACCGATGACCTCTCGCGCGAAGACTATCCATCGATGACCTCTCGCGCGAAGACAATCCACCGATGACCTCTCGCGCGAAGGCTATCCACCGATGACCTCTCGCGCGAAGACAATCCACCGATGACCTCTCGCGCGAAGGCAATCCACCGATGCCTCATCCTGGCGGACGACCGATGTCTCCCCCTGGAAGATGCCCGCATGCCTCGCGCCCTGATGATGCCCGCATGCATCGCGCCCTGGCGACGTCTGCATGCCTCGCGCCCTGGCGATGACGTGTAGTCTAGGCGACCGGCGATTATGTACTAACAAGGAAATCTTATAATCTTCTAAACTACACTTTCCTTCCTTTTTTATTTTAAATAAAAACATACTTAGAATTCATTTAAAATATATCCTTTTATTCCAATTTAATTTTTCAGGTCCTTACATGTGAACCATGAATATTGAATGTAGTGAATAGACACTTGACGAGTTTGTGGAATATGGGGATGTTGATGGTTGAAATTGATATAGATTATGAATGGTGTGAAGATTTATGTTTTCTATTGATATAAAGTTTCATATTTAAAGTTTTTAAAAATATCTAGCTTACCCTTTTATCTTGTATCGTGGTTGTTTTCTTAAACCTGTGATGATCGTGTATATTTGCACGGGAGCAGACGAGGTTGCAGGTAGTAGAGCTCCTCTGTGAGTGGTCGCCGGAAGGAGATCACCTGTTTCTGTTTCTGTTAGGAGATCGCCCGCTTTCTGTTTTCTGTTAGGAGATCGCCAGTTTTGAATGCTGTGGTTTTATTTTATTTTGAAAACTCCTGTATGGAGATGTATTAAAACTTCCTCAAAAAGGGATATTATTTTGAGGCACATTTGTACTAATGGATGAATTATATTATGTATATATCTATGTTCAATTTTGATATTATTGTTTCACCTTTATTTTATTATATAAATATGACCAATAATTTGAGGGGCGTTACAAATATTATCAACACCCACACTATAAGAAAATCATTAAATAGAAATCAATTTTATAGACAAAACATAATTAGTTGTTATATTGAATAAATTAGATACTATTTTAGAGACTAAAAAATATTATTGGTATCTAAATTATTTTCTATTATTGAAAAATAGTTTCTAAGTTGGTATCTGGTTAGTTACCAAGGTTTTAGCTACCAACTTTAGAATATAAATAATTGGTAGTTAAAACCTTGATAGCAAATTAGATACCAATTTAGAAACTATTTATCAATAATAGAAACTAATTTAGATACCAATAATTTTTTAGTCTTTAAAATAGTGTATAATTTAGTCAATATAACAACTAATTACTTTTTGTCTCCAAAATTGGTTTTTATTTAATGATTTTCTAGTAGTCCCACCTAGGAGGCATAAAAGTGAAGTAAAACAAAAGGAAGCTAGAGTCGACTTACCTTACTTTCATGGTAAGGAAAACATTAAAGTCTGCCTTGATTGGGAAATGAAGGTAGAACAACTATTTTCCTATCACCAAGTAAGTGAGGGAAGGAAGGTACCCATGGCCACATTAAGCTTCCATGGATATGCCATGCATTGGTGGACTTCCCTAGAAAGAAAGACACACCTCCATAATGACCCTCCAATTTGTACTTGAATGATCTTAGGAGTGCATTGAGGCGTCAACACATTCCCTCATATTATAATAGGGAGCTTATGGATGAGCTCCACCGAATCCATTAGAAAAACATGAGTGTCAAAGAGTATAGGAAAAATAGGGAGTTGTACATGATGAGAGCAAGGATTAGGGAAGAAGACACTACCACCATTACTAAGTTTATGAGGGGTCTCAGTCTTGAAATAAGAGACAAGATGGAACTATTTCCCTATGGAGATTTTAAATGACATGGTCCAACTTTGTATTATAGTTGAACAAAAAAAGTTTGAGGAAGGGATCAAGTCGAAGGGAAAGTTCACACTTTGTGTCTTATTCCTAGAAAGAGACCAAGAGGGAGGAAGGATATCAAAAGGAAGCATCAAGACAAACACCTCCTAAAAACCTAGCCAAATATAAAGATAATTGTTTTGAATGTCTTGGTCGAGGTTACATTGCATCCTAATGCCTTAACGAAAGAGTCATGAGGGGTAATGACAAGTATAACAACCATGATAAAAAGTCTGCTAAGATGTTAGACGGTCCAAAACCGCTAGAGGATCTAATACCCATTAGACGGTTTCATGTTATGATAGCCTATAAGTTTTTATGATAACAAATACTATAAGATATGTTAAGACTTTTAAGAAAGCTTCTAAGTGTGCAGACTTAGATAAAAAAAAAAACTATTAGACGTTCAAGGTTGAACATATCAAACAATGTCTCAAAAAAATATTCTAGACTTCATAAAGAACATATCAGATGATACACGTTGTGAAGATTGAATATGACATACATTGCTTTAGGCATGGTAGGCATTTCTTGAAGAAAATAAACTGTCAAAAGGTTAAACAAGTCAAATGATGAGAAGAAACCAAGTGTTAGATGTTGTCTTGAAAAGTGAAAGATGATGTTACACAGAAAGTATTAGGCATTGTCAAACAATGAATGTGTCAAACAAGCAAAGCTCTCTAGTGAACAATTGCTATAATCTAAGCCTAAAGCATCTACATAAGATGAGTAAGACTCACTAGACGATACAATAAAGAGAAGACGCGTGTTGTCAAAAACAAACATGTTGGATGAAGTCTTCACTAAAGGTCTTAGATAATGAGTTAGGTGATGATTATAAAAGAACTCATGCACCAAGTTTAATACACAGATATAGAGAAAGTTAAACAATGCTAGACAATGAAAGCATGTAAAGCATCAAATGATGATATAGTTAAAACATCAAAGATGATCATACACTAGACGTTCATCTAAAAGGGAAAATTACTCCCTAATTGTTCTTAAATGATTTTGAAACTCAATTTGATATATCTAAATTCATATAAATCAAAGATTTAATCAAAACATATTTATTTACTTTGAATGGAAAGTCTTTGTATTTGAAAACATTAAATAGAGCACACTAAAAATCTAAGATATTAAGTGATTTTATGTTTTATGAGCGAAGAATACTTTCCTTATTGTTTGTAAAGTATTTCGACTACAATTATACCTAAATGATTAAGTTTTAAACTGTAATGGAAAGTTTTTAAATGAACATTGTTTAAATGTAAATTTTTCAAAAAATAGAGCATACAAATTCACTACATTTAAAGTTTTTTGAAAATTGTTCTAAGGTATTAAATCCAAGTTAGAACCTGATTATGTTTAAATATTTTTTAAACTTGGAATATATTTATTTGAACACAAATTTACGGCAAAATCTAAGAATTTAGAGTCTAGATAATTGAAAAATATTAAAACTATTGTTTTAGTGATTTTCATATGTTTAAATGATAATTGACTTTTAATATTCAATGGATTTTGAAAATATGCTTTGGTATATTTAATGCTATTTATGTTAAAATTATAGGTCTTAAACAAAAGGGGGGTGAATTGTTTAAGAAAGATTTTCACAAATATTGAAGGTAGATTGAAAGACAGTGAAGAATCAATCAATTAGAAATTTGTTCAGCCAATTAGAAAACTATTTTTAATTTGATTCCAGAAAATCAACTGGCCGTTTTTGCGAAACAATCGGTTGTTTATACCAGCAGTGTTGAAAATCAAAGCAAAAGTAGTTTAAAGAGTGTAAGAATAGATATATTAACACAGAATGTTTATATTGGTTCACTCTTTACCAAGAGCTACATCCAGTCCTCAGCAACCACTAAGAATTCTGTAGTGGACCAGAACTCGCAGAAAAGACCTCGGTGATCGTACATCGGCGCCTGCGTCAAGCAGCCCAACTCGGCTATTGGGCCAAGATGATGGGCTACGTGTTTGAACTCAGGTATTTACATATCATTCATACACTTAATGTAATCCTTCGTGTATAAGGCTTGATTGGCCAGCAAAGAAGGACCTAAGGGTGCATTTAGCGCACTCAGGGCCCGCATAAGTAAAGCATTCTCTGTAAGCCCAAGCCCAGGTGCATGAGGATTTAGGAAGCGTTACGCATGCATGGTGCACGGGGTCGCAATTAGCTTTTTTTTTGCATGGTATAAGCTCAAAGATATAAGCACGCATTTAAAACAGAATGACTATTTGCGATTTACTCCTTAAAGATAAAAGATAATGTTCCCAGTTATATTCCAATTGAGATTTTATTCTCTTTGGAGCAGTTGCATATGTTATACGTAAAAGCATATGAATATACTTGAAAACAGATTGAACCCCAGGGGTGGTACTCAAGATCGTATCCAGGTGGTTATTCTGTTAAGATTTGTTACACTCCAAGGAGATAGAATTTTGCATAACTGTGCTGTTAAGATTATGCACACTGTAACAAAATTATCTATATTGAATATACTCTCACTAGAGATAGGATTCTGGTGGGGGAAGTTGGTGACCAGTGGTGACCTAATGATACTCTATAAAAGGAGCTTAAGGTCCCAGGTGAAGGTATGCAATTCTGAATACGCATTTTGAATACTGAAGCTATCTGTTTCTTATTCTTTCATAAGTCCTTACTGACTTGATCATTGGAGTGTGACCGGCCGTAAGGGCGCCCTCTGTCTCAACAGGAACAACATCCAAACAACCAAGGAAGACACAAATTCCAGCGGAGATAGACGGAGCCAGAACCAATCATCAGAGTCAATAGGTGGCTAAGTCAGCCAACAAGAACAAATTCACTAAGTAATCAAACCTTGATTACAAACAACACACCAAAGTGGTGACACACCGCCTTTGGCAACACCATAGTTTTCATAACAACCTCTGAAACTGTACAACATTAATTCACACAGAATAACAATGATCAAGAAAAAAAGGAATAGAGTACCCTTAGGTACAGTCAAAGATTAAAGTACAGAGAATATAGGACAATCCTATTCCACACTTGAGAATGATCCAAAGCTCTTTGAAATCTTGAAAAAAATCTTTATGATTAAGCTCTCTTTCTTAGTTAATGACTAGGAGCATAAAACAAACTTTTTATACTCCAATTAGTTGGTCAAAGCATTTAATTCAAGAACCAAGAATCATTTAAAACAGATTGGCACAACTTAACAGAATTCTGATAAGGTTTTCAAAAAGTCAATCGATTGAAATCACGAATCAACAGGTAGAATTGACTTGACAGTAAAGTCAAACAAAGCCAAGCTTTTCAAAACCTTTTCAAAATCCACCAAGTGTAAAACAACCAATTGAATCGACATTTCAACAAGTTGAATTTTCTCACTCTTTAGAAAATAAATATTTTTCAAAAGGATAAGATTCAATTAACCTTGGATCATCATAAAGAGTGGATTAACAAATTCAAATACATCTAGACACACACACAACCAATAGCAAGGTCTTCAAGCATTCCTCTTGGATTTGGAGACATCAAAGCACCTTGTTCAACAATTTAAGTTTGATTGCTATCAATGATTAAAACTTATACAAGTAGAAATTCTAAAATAAGAAGGTCTAAATAATGTTTCAGTGATACCATGCATTTTTATGTTGATTATTATTATTATTAATACTATAAATATTATTAATATATTATTATTAATACTATAAATATTATTAATATATTATTATTAACATTTTGTTCCAAGAGGGAATAAAATATAGGTCTTATAAGTACACATAAAACTTTTAACCACTACCCAACTGATGAAGGACCATCCTTGTTAAATCCACCATTATTATCAACTAAGTGCAGATGATCAATTAGAAAGAATTCAAAAGATAATATCTACCTTGGATTTTTAAAAAATGTAAATAGTAGAATAGGATTTTATGGCTTTGTATTTCTGAGCCAACTTTAAAATAGGAATATATTTCTCTCCAAAAATGACTTCCTTAGGCGCCTTCTCCTTGAAAATAATGACTCTTCAAGCTTCTCCTAAAGTCTAAGCTAGGATTCTCATGAAGGACTCTCCAATTACTTGATGCCATGTGTCAACTCATTAGTAGAGAATTTCTTGCACTTAGGATTGCAACATGGTATGCTAGGGATGGAGAGTATTTTGAGAACTCAATGGTCATCTTAAGGAGTCTCTTTAACTTATAAATAAGACACTCCCCCTCTTGTAATTTCTAGACTTGATTGATATATGAAATTGTATTTCTGAAATTCTCAACACACTTATCCAAGTCTATCTTCTATGATGCTCATTTCATTCTTAGAAACTCAAGTAAGTTGGCCTAACCTCTTCCTTGACCTTTGAACCTTGTAATCTAACGCCCAAACCAAGAACCTCCATGACCATTTGGTTCTTCCTCTACAAATGTACAAGTCTTACGCTGCCTTCCATCAATTCCATCCAACAATCAAGAAGAATTGCATCAAGTTGATCAAAGCAAGGCTACAATCTAGATAAGCCTTAATCTCAATTTCTTTGTGGTTTTTCTTGAGTTTTCTTAAGTATGTCGCACAATATCCTTGTGTTTCTTCATATGTTCTCCATTGTTTTGTAAGTTTCGACCATTTATTTTTTAGTTTCCATCATTTAATTTGAGTTTCCAGTGATTATTTTAATTTTCCACTTATTATATTCATTATTCTTTATGTTTCTTGAATTTCCATGGGTATTTCTTCATGTTCTTATTCTTTGGGTGTTTTGACCTAAAATATTTACCAGACCTTCCTATGGTTTTTTTTTGTTTGTGATAATATTTGAGCCTGAAATTTGTTGTAAAAGTTTCGCGATAAATTTTTCAGTCCTCTCTACTAGCATTGAAAAAGAATTTCAATTTCTGAACCCTAGTGTTGCGGTGTTTGATTTGTTTCTTATAGAACATATATTTGTTTGACCCAAAATGGGTTGTGTTTGATCACATATTGGGTTGAGGCTCTTAGATAAAAATTTCATACAAAAAGAGTTTTTGGAAAAATTTTCATAAATTCTGAATTGTTTAGTGTCGGTTCACTCCATATTTTTTTACTTTTGTAATCCATTCTAGAGTCATTCTTATATTCATTTTTGTTTTGTTCAACCTTTATTTTTACCTTTTAATTGTTGTTTGTCTTTTCTTTGGTTTTCCATTGAAGTTTGTCACATTAATCTCTTTTTGGTTTAGCTTTCCAAATCGCGCTTTTCTTACTTTACTTTTTTGGATTCCTTCGTTGGTGAAGGCTTCGGAGTTATCAACGGTTGGTGTTGAGGAAAGAGGTCTCTTGGGTTTCTTTCTTGAGGTGCTATTTTTACAAAGAGATTTTATAAAAGGGAGGGTAGGAGACAAGATAAATCAGTGCACAAAGTTTGATATTCAACATCACAAAAGCTTCAAGGAGTTCTTCCAAATTGGTTCCATCTTTCGTCTTGCAATTTTTGTATCACAGAATCTTTGTGTGTATTTTTTACTTTTGGGTTAATTTGGAACTTCCTCCAACAACAATCTCAATACACTTTTTTTTATTAGCTTTCATCCGCATTAATGGTGTAAGTGTGGTAGAGGGCTCTTAGTGTCACTTGCACTTGCACCTTATAATTCAACTAGTTTACTTTTTGCAAGCATTTCCTTTATTGTTTTAGTTTATGCTTTTAACTCCTTCCTTTATTATGATAGAGAATTGATGCACCAACTCCATAGGTTAACCCATAGAGACATGATTGTAGAACAATATAGGCAGAGAATGGAGTTACTTATGTTAAGGGTAGGGATTAGAGAAGAATCTAGACTAACCATAGCTCGATTCTAAAGTGGTCTTAATTATGCAATTAGGGATAAAGTTGATCTTTTTCCTTATAATGATTTAGTTCATCTTTGTGTCAGAAAAGAGGAACAATTAAAGAGAAAAACTGCTTTTTGAAAATCCTCTTCTTCTTCTAAATATACCAAGGATTTTAAAAGAGAAAATCTTTTTTCAGAAAAATCAAGACGATTAAAAAATAAAGGGAAAAGACACCATCAAAATGAAAAGATAAAAGTAATTTTGCTTCTTGTTCCAAAGAAATTAAAACTCAACAAGTACAATGTTTTAAATGTCTTGAAAAAGGTCACTATTCTTCTAAGTGTCCTCGAAAGAGTAATATGGTTTTAAAAGAACAAGACATGGAAAATGTTGAGACTCCAACTTATTCTGAAAATGAAGAAGTTTTAAATTTTAAGGAAGAAATTCAAGTTGCTTCAAGTGAGTTATTTGTTGTTTAACGACTTTTGCAAAGTCATCTTGCACAAAGAGATAACCTATTCCACACAAAGTGTAAAGTTTTTGAAAATATTTGTTCTGTAATTATGGATAGTGGATCATATTATAATTGTTGTAGTTTCAAGCTAGTCAATAAGTTATCCTTGGAAAGCATCCCACATCCCCAACCCTATAAGCTAGGTTGGATAAGTGAAGAGAGTGGAGTAGTAGTGAAACACCAAGCACATGTACGTATAGCCATAGGGAAGTATACAGAGAGCATTTTATGTGATATTGTTCCAATGGAGATAGGTCACATTATTCTTGGGCGACCCTAGCAATATGATCATAATTCTTTTCATGAGGGTCATGCAAATAAAATCACATTTTCTTTTCGAGGTACTAAATTTATTTTGTATCCTTTTACACCAAGCAGGTAAGAGAGGATGAAATAAAAATAAAAGGAAAAATATATATTGAAAAATAAAATGAAAACAATAAACAAATTGAATATTCATCATATCTTTATCTCATGAAGTCTACATTTGAGAGAGGTAATTCTTCTTCCACTATTTCTTCTTTTTGCAAAAACAAATTTCTTAAGTGTTTTCACAATAAAAAACAAAATCCAATAACCATTTCTTTTCCACCATGGTTTTGTCTCACTTTTATATTTATTTATTTGTATTCTTCCTATGTTTCCAATTTTCTTCAGATGGATCTTTGAACCTGGTGGAATATGCTGACTTTTTGAACATGGTGGCTAAAAGATCTCAATGAGCCAGATATGAGGGCAGATCCTTTTATAACGAAGGGGGCCTGATGGAAGACCATCCTTGTTAAAGGCACCATTATTATAAACTAATAGTGGATGGTCAACTTGGAAGGATTCAGAAGATAATATCTACCTTAGTTTTGTATAAAATGGAAATAGTAGAATAATATTTTTTGACTTTGTATTTATGAGTCAACTGTAGAATAGGAATATCTTTCTCTCAAAACAAGACTTCCTTAGACGCCTTCACCTTGCAAAGAATGACTCTTCAAGCTTCTCCTAAAGTATAATCTTTCAATCACTTAATGCCATGTGTCAACTTATGAGTGAAGAGTTTCTTGCACTTAGAACTTCCATATGGCATGCTAGGAATGGAGAGTATTTTGAGAACTCAATAGTCATCTTAAGAAGTCTCCTTAGCTTATAAGTAAGAGACTACCCTTTTGTAATTTCTAGACTTCATTGATATATGAAATTGTGTTTCTGAAATTCTCAACATATTTATCCAAATCTCTCTTCTATGATGCTCATTGCATTTTTAGAAACTCAAGGAACTTGGCTTAATCTCTTCCTTAGCCTTTGCACCTTGTAATCTGATGTGTGTTGATTTTAGATTGTACATTTTAAAGGTTTCACTTTTGTTATGATTTTTGGAATTAGAAATTTAAGGTGAGAACCCTAAGAAGAACCCCACTGGACACAAACTTAACCAAGTGGTTAAGTAAGTGTGAAGGTTCACTTCAGAAGGGCTGTAACATCCCACCAAATACATTTCATATTTATATAATATAAATGAAGATAAACAAGTATTTTGAAATAAACATAATCATATATATATATAATAGAGTTTCTCCTCATCGGGAGTTTAATACACAAACTGTGAATCTTTCCAAAAAAAACTTAACCAAAAATACAACAAAAGACAAATCGGGCGATATGCTAAAAAAAAGGGCGATCTCCTAGTCAATCAGGTGATCTCCTATCAGCCAGGCGATCTCCTATCAGATCGGCGATCTCCTATCAGACCGGCGATCTCACTTTCCTGCAACGTCATCTGCTCCCGTGTAAATCATACACGATCATCACAAGTTTTAAGAAGAACATCCACAAACGAAAACGCAGGGTAAGCTAGACAGTTTTAAAAGAGAATTTAGATATGAACTTTAAAATCAAGATAAATTAATTTAAGGCACCCACGTAAAAACATCAGCTTTCTCATTCTTCCCACATACCATCAAGTACAAACCCACATTTCACAATTCCTCAAGAGTAGTTCATATCACACAGTGCAGCAAGTGTCTATCCACATACAGTGTTCCTCATTTCTCACGTCAGGTTTTCCACTGACTCACAATACATAGACACAAGACACTAATTCCGGAATACTCGTGCATTGATTAGACTCAGAGATCTGCACCTGCCATATTGCCCACTGTGGAATCTCACACATCCACAGGGTCGCCGTGAAATCTCTCACATTCATCAGCGTATAATGAATCTCACACATCACCATACAGCATGACAGGGTTAATCCACGCAAAACAGGTCGGTTTGTTCTCTTTCAAACAACCCACCCATACAGGTGAACCTCCTTCGACTCTCAACAACTGAGTAACTTCCTCTACGTGAGTCCATTACCTCAGCAGAGTCAGGATATCTCGTTCTTAATCACCGATCAATGCACCCACCACAAGATCTTACACGGTATTTTCTTTCCTGAAAATACTATGCCTCGACCTCACACTCACCACATCCAACACATCATACCATTTAAATAAATCATTCAAATCACATCAACAACCATTTCAAAGCTTCAGATCTTCGAATACCTCATGTAAATCTCAAGTAATTTCAAAACAGTATCAAAAACAGAGGAGTTCGTAAAACAGCGCCAAAACCGGCGATCTAGTTCAAAAACAGAGTGTGTCGAAGATTGTATATAAAACCGGCGACCTCGTCGCCCAAGCACACATACAGAGCATTTTACGCAGATGAAAACGAAAATGGCGACCACGTCGCCCTCACTTCAGAAGATAGCTAAACTATGGCTCGTAGTAAAGATGAAGGCTAGCTTCCCTTACCTGGACTTGCGCAAACACCAGGAGTTCCGAAATCCAACGAAGCTTGAAGAACGCCTTGACTCTGTTCTTGTGTCTGGTTTTGAAGAGCTTGCAGAGAACCACCCAAGTGCTCCAATGGTGGCTGTCGCTCGTCGTATTCCCGCGTGAAGGTGTACTAGAATCGCAGTGTGAAGGAGAGAAATGGAGAGGAGGGAACTCACTCTTTCTCTCTTCGACTACAACAATGTCTTCCTTTTCTCTCAGCAGTGGATTTCTGTAATTTAAACCAACTTATCCCTCCAAAAGCAGCTGCCACCACCCACTCTGCAGAGAAGTCTGAGAACCACTGCCCTGAACAGTACTACCACTGTTGTCTCTGGTGCATGCCAACCACTGCTCTGAACAGTACTGCCACTGTTTGTCGCTTGTGCATGCCAGCCACTGCTCTGAACAGTACGACCGTGAGTGTCTCCCGCGCATGCCAACATTCTGATGTCACTATTCTGAACCACTTTTTCGTCTACGTGGCGCGCGTGCAGAACGTCTCTTGCTGGGAGTCTGGGGCCCACGTTCTCTGGGTGTAACTCAACGTCGCGCGATGACCTTTCGCCGATGACTACCAGCTCGAAGAGAAACCACTGATGACCTCTCGCGCGAAGACGATCCACCGATGACCTCGCGCGAAGACTACCATCGATGACCTCGCGCGAAGACTACCACCGATGACCTCGCGCGAAGACTACCACCGATGACCTCTTCCTGGCGAACGACCGATGTCTTCCTCTGGGAGACAGCCGATGTCTTCCCTGGCGACGCCCTCATAACTCTCGCGCCTTGGCCACGTCCACATGCATCGCGCCCTGGCAATGCCCGCGTGCCTCGCGTCCGCGCGATGCCCGCATGCCCCTCGCGCCCGCGCGATGCCTGCATGCCTCTCACGCCCGCGAGATGCCTGCATGCCTCTCACGCCCGCGCGATGCCTGCATGCCTCTCGCGCCCGCGCGATGCCTGCATGCCTCTCGCGTCCGCGCGATGCCTGCATGCCTCTCGCGCCCGCGCGATGCCTGCATGCCTCTCGCGTCCGCGCGATGCCTGCATGCCCCTCGCGCCCGCGCGATGTCCACCTGGCGCTCATGTGCAGCAGGCGACCGGCGACCTCGTAGCCTTCTAAACTTAACTTTTTCCTCCCTTTCTATTCTAAATAAAACATACTTAGAATTTATTTAAAATATAACTCTTTTATTCCAATAAATTTTTCAGGTCCTTACAAGGGCAAAGAGAAAAACACAAATATAAGGTGACAAATGATGCAAAGGTGCGAAATTTAAGACAAGGAAAAGCAAAGAAGATGTATAAGCAAGGAACAAAATAAAAAGAGAAAAAGATTATATATATGGAAATGGAAGATGAATGATCCTACTTAAAGAAAATTAAAGGAGGAAAAAAGGGATGTAGAGAGCTTATGGAGTATACGGGAATTCATGCCACTTGGAGCAAATGGACTCCAAGATGAGTGGTGCAAGAGTCACCACTTGAGATATCACTCACTTAAGATAAAACCTAGATAAAAAATGAGAGTACTCAGACTCATAAATTCACTTAAGCAGAGTTTTTTTACTATTCAAATTCAAGGTCTAAAATACATGAGGCAAGGCACCCTATTTATAGGAATGGGTGCCTTGGTGGACAAGAAGGGGGAGGGTAGGATGGTAATAAGGAGAGGGGCAACCATAGGAATTTGACTAAGTAAAAACCGCCCCTTAAAGCTCATCTTCTAAAAGCTAGGTTAAAAAAATCATAATTCTAGGTGCCTTGTCTTGAAAAAGTGGGCTTGGTGCAAGCTCATTTCGCTAAGTACACTCCCTTTTATGCTATATGAACCTACTCTAACCTATTTTGTTATTTGGACCCCTAAAGTGAGCCCAAATTATTTACAAACATGTTTTTATCTTTTAAGAAGACCAGAAGAAAGAACAGTTGATGTTTTGGTCTAT
This sequence comes from Phaseolus lunatus, assembly GCA_013389735.1. Classification (NCBI taxonomy): domain Eukaryota; kingdom Viridiplantae; phylum Streptophyta; class Magnoliopsida; order Fabales; family Fabaceae; genus Phaseolus; species Phaseolus lunatus. The sequence continues at coordinate 35,723,905 of CM023864.1, read as the reverse complement.
GCCCAGTTCTTCTTCTAGTGAAATCCGTCTGATATTTGGTGGGGCCTTGACTTGATTGTTGAGATGACTGCTCATAGTGTGAATTGTCTCTTGAGTCCTTGGTCATCTTGGCTACTTGGATTATATCACCAGGCAACATATATGATGGAAACTGTCCAGCCACACACAATCACATAATGAGGAGGATGACGACTTAGAGGTTGTTTATGGATGTATTTGTAAATATGGGTCTAATTAGGCTTTTGTTTCTTTTTGTAGGCCTAATCAAGAGAATAAATCTAGGGTGAAGTAATGTCCAATCATATCCAAGAAGACCTCCAACTCATCAAAACATAAACTAAAGCTTTGGTCAGAAGAACACAAGAAGACTGAGTTCCTACTGACTAGTCAACATTATTTTTGGGCCAAGCCTTAACTTAAATAAATTGTATAAAGTTGTTTAGGATTTCATGGGCCATGTATTGGGCCTAGTAACATAAAATAATTGGACCAAATGTAAGGACCTAGAAAATTTATTGGAATGAAAGTGTTATATTTTAAATGAATTCTAAGTATGTCTTTATTTTAAAATAAAAAGGAAGGAAAGTTAAGTTTAGAAGGGTATGAGATCGCCAGGGCGCGAGGACGTCGCCAGGGCGCGAGAGACATGTGGACATCGCGCGGGCGCGAGAGGCATGCGGGCATCGCGCGGGCGCGAGAGGCATGCGAGCATCGCGCGGGCGCGAGAGGCATGCGGGCATCGCGCGGGCGCGAGAGGCATGCGGGCATCGCGCGGGCGCGAGAGGCTTGCGGGCGTCGCCAGGGCGCGCGAGGTATGTGGGCGTGGCCAAGGCGCGAGAGTTATGAGGGCGTCGCCAGGGAAGACATCGGTCGTCTCCCAGAGGAAGACATCGGTCGTCTTCCAGGGCGAGGGAGACATCGGTCGTTCGCCAGGATGAGTCAGCAGTGGAAAGTTATCGCGCGACGTCGAGTTTCACACAGAGTAAAGTGGGACCCAGGCTCCCAGTATGGAACGTCCTGCATGAGCGACACGTAGACAAAAAGAGTGGTTCAGGCTAGTGACCTCAGAGTGTTAGCCTGCGCGGAGGCACGCTTAGGTGTACTGTTCAGTGAAGCGTACACGCAAACTTCCCTGCAGAGTGGGTGGTGGCAGCGGTTTTGTGGAGAAGTCAGCTTAAGATACAAAAACTCACTCCTGAGAAGGAAAGAAGAAAACGTTGCTGTGGTTCCAGAGCTAAAGAGTGCGTTTATCTCCCTTCTCCTCCATTCTCTCCTTCGCACTGCGATTCTAGCACCTTCACACAAGTGTACGACGAGCGACGACCACCATTAGAGCACCTGGGAGGTTCTCTGCAAGTCCTTCAACCAGACGCAAAAACAGAGCCAAGGCGTCGTTCAAGCTTCGTTGGGTTTCGGAGCTCCTAGTGTTTTGCGCAAGTCCAGGTAAGGGAAGCTAGACTTCATTTTCATTACAAGCTATAGTTTAGTTATTTCTGAAATGAGGGCGACGTGGTCGCCGGTTTCGTTTGCATCTGCGTGAATGCTCTGTTCCATGTGTTTGGGCGACGTGGTCGCCGGTTTTTAAATACAGACTTCGAAATACCCTGTTTTTGAACCAGGTCGCCGGTTTTGGCGTTGTTTGCGAAACTCTCTGTTTTTGGTGTTGCTTTGAAACTGTTTGAGGCTTAAATGTGATATTCGAAAATTTGAACCTTTGAAATGATTGTTGCTGTGATTTGAATCATTTATTTGAGTGTGGGTTGATGTCTTGAATGCTGTGAATGTGGGATCGAGGCATAGTATTTTCAGGAAAGAAAATACCGTGTAAGATCGTGTAGGATGTGCATTGATCGGTGATGTCTATAATGGGATTATCCTGACTCTCCTGAGATAATGGATTCATATAGATGAGGTTATTCAGGCGTTGAGAGTCGAAGGAGGTTCATATGCATGGGTGAGTCGTGTGAAACAGAACAAGCTCGACCTGTCATATGGATTAACCCTGTCATACTGTGAGAATGGTGAACTTGAGATTGAGACTGTGTTGATGCGCATAGCTGGTAAACATTACAGCTTTGTATGACAGGTGCAGAATCTCTGAGTCTAGTCAATGCACGAGTCTTCCGGAAGTATGTCAAGTGTCTTGTGTGCGGGGTCAGTGGTGGTCTGACATGTGAAATGAGGAACTTGAAATTGATAGACACTTGATACAGTTGTGAAATAGAATGACTCTGGAAAATATTGTGAAATGTGTGATTTCTGGGTGATCAGGTGAAGAGTATGAGAAACTTGATAACCTTACGTGAATATCTTGAAATTGGTTACCTTGATTTCTTTTATTTTAAGCATCCTTATTTAAACTCTCTTTAAAATATCTAGCTTACCCTGCGTGTTTTGCTCGTTGGCTGTTTTTCTCTTAAAACTGTGATGATCGTGTATAACTTACACGGGAGCAGATGATCTTCCAGGAAGTAGAGCTCCTTAGTGAGTGATCGCCGAGGGGGAGATCGCCGTTTCTGCCTCTATCGGGTGATCGCCTGTTTCTGCCTCTATCGGGTGATCGCCTGTTTTTCTGTCCTGATAGGTGATCGGCTGTTTTGGGTCCTCTGATAGGCGATCGGTCTCGTCCGATAGGAGATCGGTTTCTTTCGATAGGAGACCGCCTGCTTTGTTTTTTCTTTTTACTGTATTTTTTTTATGTTTCTGGAAAATTTGACCGAATTTGTATTAAACTCCCTAAGAGGAGTAACTTCATTTCATATATATAATATTTTGTTCATAGAATCTATTTGTCACCTTTACTTTCATTTTATATTTATTTCAAAGTAATTTGGAGGGATGTTACACCAAATATTTGGGCTAAGAAGCATAGGTTTTTGGGCTTGTATTTGGGCTAAGAAGCATAGTTTTATTTTCAATTTTCAAAATTTTGTCTCCAAAATGTTTAGCCAATCTCCTATAAATTGAAGTGCTTGGTTCATGAATTTAGAAGATTAATGAATGAGCGAATTGCTGCCAAATTGGTAGCCAATCTCACTCTTGTCTCCTACCTCTTTAGGATAGACACTTAGTCTTCAAATTTTCACCTAGATCAAGTGATTAGGCCTCACCTATCACTCTCCATACTTAACCTTCACCTTCAAGGAATCCACAAGCTCTACGTGAGCTCCTTTTCCATCTCAATTCGTGATGCTTTTGCCAATCTCCACCAAGAAAATCAAATTGGATGAAGGCACAACTCCATCAATATAGAAAACTCCTTGTAAAAAGATTCATGGAGGAGGTCTCATGGGTCATTTTGGAGTTGACAAAACTCATATTTTAATCAAGGTAATATTCTTTTTTGCCTCATATGAGAAAGGATGTTTAGAGACATTGTCATAGATGTATTGACTATTTACAAGCTAAGTTTAGGACAATGCCTCATAGACTCTACACTCTTTTACCTCTTGCTTATGCCCCATGAGAGGATGTCAACATGAATTCCATTTTTGTGGTGGTGGGTAGGTTTAGTAAAATGACACATTTTATACCCTGCACAAAGCGGATGATGCAAGTTACATCTCTAAACATTTCCTTACAAAAGTGGTTAAACTTCATGGAATACCCAAAACCATAGTTTCAGATAGAGATCCAAAGTGCATTAGCCCTTTCTGGAGAGAACTCTCTAAGGAAGGTTAGAAACTAAACTATAGTTTTCAACCTCTTGTCATCCTTAGACGGATGGAAAAATTGAGGTAGTTAATAGGTCTATGTCTACTATGCTTAAGGTTGTTATGAAGAGTAACCATAGATCTTGGGATGAGTACCTTCCCCCCATTGAGTTTGCATATAATAGTGTGGTCCATAAAACTACTAAAATCTCTTTATTTGAGACCGTATATAGTTTTAATCCATTCACTTCCTTTAAACTTGTTACCCCTACCTAATCCACATGAGTTTGAACATAAGGAAGGGGTATCTAAGGCTAATTTTGTCATGAAATTACATGAGTAGGTTAAAAGTGAAATACAATAACAAATAGAGAGATACATGAAACAAAATAACAAGGGGAAGAGAGAGATATTTTTTAGGAAGGGGATTTGGTTTGATTTTCGCTAGAAAATATCGACTTCTTACCAAGAGAAAATCCAAACTCAACCCCCGGGAAGATGGTCCTTTTCAAGTCCTCAAAAGAGTGAATAATAATGCATACCAGTTAGATTTGCCTGAGGAGTATGGAGTTCACGCTACCTTTAATGTTAGTAATGTAATTCCTTTTACGGGTGGTATAGATGATGAGGTAGATGATATGGATTTGAGGACAAATTCAAGAAAGAGGGGATGATGGTAGATGATGTGAGTTGATTTTAGGTTCATTGATATTGTGACACCTTTTAAGAATTAGGATCAAGATTCTTAGCAATTTAAGGTGAGTCACCTAAGGAAAATCCCCACTAGACATTAACTTAACAAGTGTTAAGTAGATGTGAAGGTTCATTTCCAAAGGTCCAAGGTAAAAAACACAATTATAGGTGAGGAATGAAAATAACAAGATGCAGCACACACAAAGGAAGATTAAGGAAACATCAATGGAGTTCAAAGCCTTCCAAATGATGAACCAAACTCATGAACAAGAAATGGAAAAGAAACAAGAACAAACTAGAACAAGAATATGGTGCGGAATTTGAAGGATAACATCCTCAACATAATGAATCGATTAAAACACCATAACAAGAAGAATGAATCGATTAAAATGATGAACAAAGCAAGGTAACCGAATAGAATGAAGAACAAACACAAACTACCGATTGAAATTGAATAGAAAAGTGTGGAAATGGAAATGGAGAGTGAAAGCTAGAAGAAATTATGTGGTTGAAGCCATGGAAGGGAAGAACACGCCACTTGGATGATGATTGATCCAAGATAAGTGCAAGATGCCGCCACTTGAGAGCTTCCCAAACACTCACAAGATTAGATTAAGCTAGGAGAAAGCAATTCTCACAATTCTCTCACAATTTGTGTAGATTTTCTTTACTTCAAATTCAATGTAATTTTACAAGAGCCAAGCACCTCTATTTATGGAGTGAGAGGGCTGAATTTGAAGAGGGAAAATTCAAATTGAGAGTGTTTGAATTCAGCGCCTATTCCTAGTCACAAGGGAAGTGTGACTTTGTTTCTTTCTTTGGCACCTCCTAAATCTACTCCTACACCTTCTTTTTATGTCACATGGAAGGTTTGACTTATCTTTGTACATTGGCACCCTTTATTTCTATATCTACACCTTCCTTTTATGTCTTACTAATAAACTACTCAAAAGAAATTACAAAAAGAGACATCCATTGATGCTCATCTCCCAAAACTTTAGCCTCGCTCCTAGTAATCCTTTGAGGCATGAAGGATGTTGAGCTCATGGGTTGGGTTTCTTGGGCTTGGGCCTCAGGCGCCTCCTCTACTTGGTCTTCATCAGTAGAGCCCCAAATAGAGAACCAACTACTAGGGAAATGACTAGGAGAATTCTAGAAGAGTGAAACTCAATAGAGGTTGGAAGAGACAAGCTCTTATATATTTGGATCATGACCTAGTTGTAGGTATTAGAGTAAGATTTATTTCTCTTATAATTGTGTAAATAAATTGGGCCTAGAATTTTGGCCTAGTAGTATAGGATTTGAGCTTGTATTTTGGCCCATTGTAGAATAAGATGGATTAGGATTTTCACAGGGCCTTCTTAGCCCAAAGCAAACCCTATGTCGGTGATGACTATTTTACAGCAAGTGTACCGCATCAGAAGTAATAAATTGTCCTTAAGGACGGATATCAAACACACAAGGACTAGTTGAATTCTCAAGTATAATATTCACCAAGACAATACGTAAAATTTTGTTGGAAAAGGTTGTTTGTATGGTGAATTTGCAAGAATGTAAATAAAGCAAAGTAAAGGATTTGTGTGATTCAATTGGGAAAATTCGGATTGAGGTTCATCCTTCTCACTCGTCTATATTTTTACAAAAGATTATAATATTTAGTCTTGATTGATATTGATGCACATATAAAAATCATTCATATTGATTCCTCACATACAAAATTATTAAGAGAATCTCCTAAATATCGACTCCTCGCATATTTATAAAATCTCTTTATCATTACGAACAAAAATGTCATAAAGCAATTAATATTTCAAATCTATTCCTAGGATTCAAATATGTTAAGCATTATCATTTAGGTCAGATTCTTAGAAGTACTTTCCAATCAAATCTAAGGATCAAAATCATGAATAATTCAAGCTTTGAGAATAAAATGATAATACCAATCATCAATTAATAACTGAAATATTATAGATAAATATTACCTCAATACAATACATAAGAGTTTGAACAGATTATTCCCAATCCCAAAGGCCTCAAAGGGAAGAATTAGCCACTCATGTTGGCCATTACAAGCATGGAAAGCAAGAAAAGAAGATCCAGGATTTTCTCCTTGATGGCAGCCTCCTATAGGGTTTTCAATCTCTTTCTATTCTTCCAAAGATGTCCAGAGTTATGCCTCGCACCTTCTATTTAACCTAGTTGGGCTTGGGCTAAGTGACATCTCGCTTAAGCGAGTTTCCCTAGAAAAAACTTAACTTCACTAGAGTGAACTCGCTTGGGCGAGCTTTGAGCGAGTTTCCAGTGTTCCAACTTTCCCTTTTCATCTTGTCCATTCTCCTTTAGCCCTTTCATCTCCATTGTACCCTAGAATCCTGAAATTAACACAAATTTGGAAATAAATCGTTCTCATTTATCTTATAATAAAAAATATGTAAAAAGATTTAAATTCCTAAATTAGGGGTTTGATTATAGTTATTGTACCGATCAGTCCTCGCCCATGACTTAGTCCCTTCGCTAAAACAAGTTAACAGCTTGAGACTGGGGGGCTTGTGTACTGACCAGTCCTCGGACGTCAGCTGGGTCCCACAGCATGGGCCAAAGCCACGTTGAATGGACCCCACAGGTGGTATTGATGAGAGAAGGGTGATTAGTCATCAGCCTACAGAGAGGGGTGATTAGTCATCAGCCTACAGAGAAGGGTGATGAGTCATCAGCCTACAGAGAGGGGTGATTAGTCATCAGCCTACAGAGAGGGGTGATTAGTCATCAGCCTACAAGGAAGGGTGATTAGTCATCAACCTACAGAGAGGGGTGATTAGTCATCAGCATGTTCCCACAAAGAAGGGTGAGGAGTCATCAGCGTGACGATCACTAGAAAGGGCTGATGTGTCTTCGTCACTCTGCAGGTCGAGGAGTCCTCGGCAATAGAGTGTGACGAGGTGACATCGGTCTTGGGTGATTTGAACAGCGTAGACAGAACAGCTAAGATTGGTTCCCAGTGTGGGCCAATGACCAGTTAAATACCTAGAGGTAGGGAGAGGCCTGGATCACGAAGAGCCTATGCGGGTAGCAGGGAGAGCACAGTTAGGTGTAGAGTCCTGAGGGGACGAGTACTCACCAGAACTAGGGTTTTCCCAGTGAAGCTACATGCATTGCACGTGAACAGTGAAGGCACTCCCAGAACAGGTGGCCCCAGAGACTAGGTGCACAAGGAGGCACCCAGGTGGTCACCCTGTTAAAGTTTGCACTCCAGAGAAGGAAACCTTATGTGCTAGATTACCCTAAGATTGGGTGATAGCGGCGCAAGGGTATTCCAGTAAACCCTGAATATGGCTAGCAGCGCAGCGAACCCTAATTAGGGCTAGCGGCGCAGTAAACCCTAGACTATATAAGGGACAGTAAAATACTTGACAAAGGTACGCAGTTTCTATACCTAAACAGAGAGAAACTCAATACACTTGGTGTTCCTTGCCCTACACTGACTTGAGCGTCGAAGTGTAAACGGCCTCTAGGGCGCCCCTTTCTCTTTTGCAGGTGCAGATTGTTTCGCAAGATTCAAGCACGTATCAACGTGGGGAAGGAGGCGTGTGAGTGTCGTGGAGTCAACTGACAGGCGAGTCAACTGGCAAGAACAGTTATTTTATCAATAAAAATCCATAAGTGCCTATCTTTTAATACGAAATATTACTGAAATATGACACTAATTAGTCGGTCACATGGAGGAGTGCACAAACCTAGTTCATGCTTAACACATTAAACACATGTTTAATGTGAGCTTGAATCTGACACCTTGGAGGGAGAGAGTCGAAGTTTGAGTTTCCCTATCTTTTTGGTATACTTCAACCCTAATTTTAGTCTATAAATAGGAGTGCACATACATGTAAAATTCAGCTTATGTGATATAGTGTTATGTTGCCAATTTCAGCCTATAACATTTGTGTAAGCTCTCTTTCTAGGGTAGTCTTCCTTCAATCCTCCCCTAAAATCTTTCCTAGTGAATAGGCCTAGCCTTTCACTAGGCATTTTCCACCTCTCCACTCCAAATTCTTGGTTCCTCTCTTCAATTCCTCCACAATTTTGCAACCTACTTCCATCCTCAATTGTATAAAATCAAGAAATCACATGTCATTAAAACTTCTACCCAATTAGGAGAGCCTTTTTCAGATCCCGAGAAGTACAGAAGATTAGTTGGAAAATTGAACTATCTAATTGATACTCATCCTGATATTTTCTTTGCAATCAGTGTGGTAAGGCAATTTCTTAATTCCCTATGTGAAGATCATTGGAATGCATTCATTCTTATAATAAAGTACATTAAAGACTTTCCTTGAAAAGGTTTGCTATATGGCCACAATAACCTTACTAAAGTCGTATGTTACTCAGATATTGATTTGGCAGATATTACTGTCTCCATTGATGATAACTTGATCTTTTGGAAGAGTAAGAAACAAAGTGTTGTTGCGAGATCTGGTGCAGAAACAAAATATAGAACAATGATATGAGCTACTTGTGAGCTTATTTGGCTTAAACAATTACGTCAAGAATTGCACTTTGGAGAGTTCAATCAAATGACAGTTATATGTGATAATCAAACTACTCTTCATATTAGCTCAAATCCCTTTTTTCTTGAAAGGACAAAATATATTGAGATTGATTGTCATTTTATTTGAGAAAAGATTGCGTCGGAAGATATTGAGACGAGATTAATTCAAATGATCAATTAATAGATATTTTTATTAAGTTTTTACAAGGACTTAGGATTGATTATATTTGTAACAAGTTGGGTATATATTATTTATATGCATCAACTTGAGGGAGAATATTAAATATTTATATTGAATATTTATCCTATTTTTCTTTTTTATTTTATTTTATTTTAATAGAGTTTAACGTAATTAAAGATTCTCCAAGTTCAAACTAACCAACAACTGACTTGGTTATAGTTGATCTTTTCAGAATGTGGGCCAAACAAAAGAGAAAAAAGATTGAGGACTTCTCCGAACATGATTGGAGAATCCCACTTTTGTAACTAAAATACATTGCACTATGATGCTCCTTTTGAATCTGTTGAAAGACTATAAAGTGTCTACTTTTGCCCATCACATGGACTTCCTCAACTTTTTATTTGAAAATTCAAATTTGAACCGGTTTGAAATTATTGAAAACGGCCACATATAACATATAACAATGCTTTTAAGGATCACATTATAATAACTATAGCAAAATTTGGATCGTTTGACCTTTGAATGTAGCAGAGAAACATGGGACACTCATCAGCTTGTCTCACGCAACAACCATTCTGTTATGCCTCTGGCTTTCCCAAAGAAGCCAACGAGGTCAGTTCATTGGGCAGTCACTTCTGTTCCCAAGATTTTGTACTATTGTATCCTTGAATTCTGCGAACTGCCATCGGATATTTTCTCTTGTTTTCCTACATTTTCCCCTGATTTTTGAAAAATGGAAATAAAAGAACAAAATCAGATTTTTCAGCTGTTCGATTTTGTTTTCGCCAGTTGGGTTGCTACCAATCCTGATACTAATGGTTCCCTAACATTTTGCCATTAATATACACGAGTTTGGAAAGTCACTTATTAATGCTTAATCATTTAGTTTTGTTAATCATAATTAGACTTTCTAATAAGGTTTTAAACAGTAGACACAGTCCTCCTTTTGTTCTGATTTTTTATGCTTCGAAAAAATTACGAAAAATATAGTTGATTCAACAATTTTTTAGTTGTACAGGAAGCCAAAGATTTCAAAAATACTTGACATTGTAGTCAAAATCGTGGTTGTTGAGGGTTTTTTTTGAATATTTTTTCTAATACTCTGTGATGCTATGGAGGCTCACCTTGAAAAACATGTGCATTTCAGAGAAACTCAAATGAAGCACTTGGGCAATCAATCTCATTTGGGAGGTTCATGTCAGAGTCTTTGGCATGGGAGAAGTGGTCTACTTTCTCACAAAACCGCTATGTTGAAGAGGCAGAGAGGTTTACACAGCCTGGTTCAGTTGCACAGAAGAAAGCTTTCTTTGAAGCTCACTATAAGAAACTTGCTGCTCAAAAGGCAGCTGCTTTGCTTGAACAAGCAACCAGTTCCTCACAGACCCAGCAAGAACAGCAGGCAGCAGTTGATAACACCCATAAATCACACATGGCAAGTCCAATCTCTAGAGTAGTTCTCCGTGAAGAAAATGCTCATTTTTTCAACACTTATTCAGATGTTACTGCCACCTTTAAGTCAAATTCAAATACACAAACTAATTTACCTCAGAGTAACAAGGTAGAAAAAGTTCTACCAGATCACCAATCTGACAACTGTAAGGAGCTAAGTGAAGAAGAGGTTAGTGGAACACGAACACTTCCAATTTAGATGTGAAATTATTACATGGTCAAGAACCATATGGTTCACACTATGTAATAATTTCTCCCCATGGACACATTGATTCATTTTCAGGAGTTTATTTTCCCTTCCTTGATGTTTTGAGTACATAGAAATTGAACAGAGTTAATTGTTGCTGCAGGGTACCAACTTTGGTAAGGAAGTTTTGCAACCAATGGGCAAGAAGAAACAGCCCGTTTCTTCATTCAAGTTGTTAAAAATTGTTGGATCATCTAAGTTCAACAACTCTACACCAGTAAAATGCTCAACTCCTAGTCTTTCAAATAAAGATGATATTGCTACTCCAATGAGCAATAAGTCCGCAAATAAAGAAAAATCAACTGCTAAGTCACCTCACATGTCGCTTAATTTCACACTCATTAGAGAAATCAATAGATTGACAGTATCGTTGATGACGAAATTTGAAAGTACTAGAGTTGGAGCTGATTCTTCCAAGACTTCAAAGGATGGTTCGACTCTCCTAAGAACCACAACTAAGGTATTCAATATCAATGCCTTTTTAATTATATAAACCCCTACAAAACCTTTGTCTTCCATTTTGTTATGATCTTCCGAGTTGTTTTTGAAGTCAATGATGCTAACGGTGAGACATTTTCTAATTGCAGGTTTCTAAGAATGAGTTGCAAAAGCATTCTCCATTTACCCCTTTAACAGAAGCTGAAAGGTAGTTGATGACACAAGTTTTACTCGCATTTATTTTTCAAGTTGATCAAGTCCATTTAAGTTTTGTAGACTCATCGGTCCAAAACACCTAGTTTTCCCTCAAGAATAACAGACCGATTATCTCGAGGCATTTGATTTTTTTACCATGAGAATGAGTTGAAACATGCTTGCTGGCTTTATGGAGAGCACGAATCATTGTATATAAATATATATATTGGTATATGAATCAATTTCAGAAACATTTCTCCTTTTTGGGAAACCTGTACTTTTGACCTAATGATAGATGTTTCTAGTAACTTACAATCATTCACATCTACCTTGAAGAGGATGCTTAATTAGGGTTCTTATTTCTAGACTAACATTTCCATTGCTTTAAATGGATGTAGAAGTAAAAAGACATCCCCATTTAGATGGAGAACAGAAGAAAGAGCTTCAAGTAGAAAGAAGGTAAAACTTAACTTTTATGTTATGATTCATTGATTATGCCTTAGTACATTTATTAAATATTTGTCTTTCTTTGTTTGATGATCTTCATCAATTCAGAAACTTGAAAAAGAGTTCAGTGGTAGTGAAGTGCAGAAAATGCGGCTGCATACAAAATTCAAGGTGGGTTGATATGTAAATTGGCATCGTGAAGGCATGGTTCCTTCAGCTTAATCAATAACACACACTGAAACGACTTACATGCAGGAAAAAACAGAGATAAATATTAGGAAACTACGTCAGAGCTTTTGCTTCAAAGCAAGGTCACCACCTGATTTGTACAAGGATAGAGAAGCATCGAGGGGAGGAACGAAAATGGTATCTTCAAATAGATAAATTTATTATCATAATTTCAATTATAATTTTTATTTAAAATTTAGGTGAACAAGTTAGCTTTTTGTTAAATGTTGTCGTATTTATGCTTTGCGTCATCTGGAATTGGTTACTAATCTCCCAGCAGTGAAAAGTGGATATAAATTTGCTTGCTGAATTCTTGCAGGATGGATTGACACCTCCTGAATCAACCAATAAGGGAAAAAGACCCTTAAGTATAGCAGAGAGCCCAAGCTCTTTACATTGTAATAGACCTTTGCAGGGAAAGACTTGTGGCACCTTGACAAATTCAAATTCCTATGTGATTACTACTCATGAAAATACATCTCCAAATATTCAGAATGGAAACCAGAATAATAGAAATTACAAATATAGTATTACTGTATAATGTACTTCTGTTTTGTACGTTAATGTGTAAATATATGTTCATGGGAATGAGGATTTTGGTGTGCTTGTTTTGCGTATGTAGGTGAATGGCATGACTTGTATCACTATTAATTTTCTTTCACCTTCATTGTGTGTTTCTTTTTTTCCATTGTCAATGTTCTAAATGTTCTAAATGTATCTATTAGGATTACTAAATTATTTTTAAACCCCAAATAGATAGGTATGAAAGTTGATGGAAGACATGGACCAATCACTAAACTTATGGCTAAAAGAATACAAGAGTAGTACTCATATGATATTAGTAGAGTCAAACTTTTATCATCTTGGATTACACTTTAGTTTGTACAAATGAATAGAGTAGAATACATTCTCTTTGAGTATGTATTTGATCCGGTCGGTCATTGGTAGTCGATGACGTCAGCAGCTGATGACAACGTGGGTCAGTCGCAGAGTGACGCGTGGCACGAGAAAGCAGATGAACCAGGGTGGAGATCGTTCAAGAACGGCGATCAGTGGTCAGCTACCGAGTGACCACCACAGAAGATCGGTTCCTACTTGAGCGCCTGAAAGCAGAGCGCGAGAAGTGACGAAGCACCGATCAGTCATCGGTGCATGCAGAGTGATCAGTCATCGGTGCATGCAGAGTGATCAGTCGTCGGGGGTTCCTTGTCAACACGTGTTAAACTGGGACCCAGGCTCCCAGCGAGAACGTTACTCAAGGACCTCGCCTGATTCCATAAGCAGAGCACGAGGACGTGAAGAAACACATCGGTCATCGGTGCGTATTGAGGTGACATCGGCCGCGCGATGTGAACAACGCAACCAAAGATCAGTAAAGCGCCCAGAGGCAGGGAGCGGCCTTAGTCGCGAGACGACCACGCAGGAAGATGAGAGGACGCAGTTAGGTGCAGAATCCTGCTGGGACGAGAATCCATCAAGGTTAGAATCTCCCAGTGGGTTGCATGTCTGCCACGTGGATGGTAAAGATGTTCCCAGAGAATAGGTAGGGCAAATAGGCACAGAAGTCGAGGGGTGCAGAGGCACCCACGCGGCTCCCGCTGTCAGACTTGGCACTCAAGTGAAGAAAGCTGGCACGCAAGGTAGCCCTGGGGGAGTGGAAACGGCAATGCAGAGTAATTAAGTGGCCTAGAGGTAGCCTGTAGGGGCTACACGGGCTTATATGAGGAAGAAGAACACCAAAACCAGGTATGCAATTTTTACCTCAGAATACACAACACAAAACAGAGAGCACTCAGTTTTCGAATCGAAGAGGACTCAGGGCACACACACACGGTCTCACACAGAGAGATCTGAGAGAGACTTTTTGGTGTTCCCGTTGCCTGACTTGAGCGTCGGAGCTACAACGGCCGCTAGAGGCGTCGTTCGCGTGTTTTGCAGGCATTGCTTGGAGTCCCGTCGAAGGTTCCTGGAGCCTCCTTGCAGGACGCGCAACAGTTAGAAAGCCTAACGAAGGAGTGACGAGGCATTCTCCCCACGCTCGAGTCAGCGGCGAGATCAGTATTTGTTAAATAACTAGCTTTTGAGCTAGTGCGACACATGACCTTTTGCCAACAAGCTTAATACTTTTTAAAAAATAAATTTTATATTATATGAAAAAAGAATAATTTAATTTAACATATTTTAAAATAAAATAATAATAATATCATAAAGTAATTAAAAAGAACATCATAAAATTAAAAAAAAAAAGTTGAGTCAACTAAAGTTGTATCATAGAACAATGGTATGGTAAGTGCGTTAGAGGCTACTTGGATGGTAGATGATATGTGAATACTAGACGCTACGAAGTATTAGAAACTGTAAGTAGACCATAACTTGAATTGCTTGACTTGTTCATTTTTTAGGTGTTCACCCTCAATCTCTTTATATAGTTATATGAATGTCTTCTCATTATTGAATATGTTAAGTTTAGATTTTGTAGTGTCTTTATCTCTTTATCTTTTTTATGGTAGACACGAAAGACTAAAGACCTAAATTTACAATCTTCTAATTTGATTTTTCTTTGAACATGTTTAAGAAACTAATTTGAAAATATTTACAATATGGATTAAAGGAAACAAAGGAAAACATAGTAAGAAAATCATTTTGTTTCAGATAACGCAAGATATTGAAATTGAGTACTTGATATTTTCAATTTATTCAAATTGATTCTATTTAAAGAAGATTGAAAAATGTCCACAATAAATTTAGAAAGATATTCACAATATTTATTTTAAGAACAAATGGGTTTAAATTGTAAAAAAAAAAATGGACGGACATAGTGTTCTTGCCGGTTGACTCTCTTGTCGGTTGACTCTATGACGATCACACACCTCCTTCCCTCACCTTGAATTATACTTTGCTGTCTCGAAACAACCTGCACCTGCAAGATAGAAAGGGGGCGCTCTAGAGGCCGTTTGCACTCCGACGCTCAAGTCAAAAACTAGGGCAAGCACACCAAGTGTATTTAGTATTTGTGTTAGGTCTAAAAACTGCGTACCTTTGTGAAGTGTTTTACTACCCTTTATATAGTCTAGGGTTTCCTCTGTGCCGCTACCCATATTTAGGGTTTACATGAATACCCTTGCACCGCTATCACCCAGGCTTAGGGCAATCTAGCGCGTAAGGTTTCCTTAACTGGAGTGCAAATTCTAACAGGATGGCCACCTGGGTACCCCCTTGTGCACCTAGTCTCTGGGGCCACCTGTCCTGGAAGTGCCTTCACTGTTCACGTGCCATGCATGCAACCTCACTTGGAGACCCTAATCCTGATGGGCACTTAACCCTCCAAGACTCTTTATGTGAGTCTCTTATGAACCTTTCTTGGTTTGGGTTGAGTTGATATAGGTTTCATTGTATTCATGACACTTTCAACAATTAGGATCAAAATTCTAAAGAACAATTAATAGAGTTTCTACTCAAGAAAACAAAGGTTCATACTAAAAACACATGAATAGGTAGCTTGTAGTGTAAGATAACAATGGAATATGAATGGGTAATTCAAGAACAGTACCAAACTTCAAAGGAAACACAAGAACAACATAAGAACACCAAGAACAAGTGAAAATACTGATTGAAATTCAATAGGAGTTAGAAAATCACCAAGAAATTCATCAAAGAACAAAAATCCATGGATGGAAAACAAGAACAACACATGTATATGGAAACCCATGGTTTGGACGAAATTAAAACAGCAAGAAAACAAGGAAATAAACCAACAAAGTGCAGAAAAATGGCAGCAAATGAAAGGAAACAACTCATGGAAAAGATTGAACCGATTAAAAATGGAAAAACTACAAGAAAACACAAATGGGTATTTTTAGAAGATGAATAGAAATGACTTATGTGGTTGTAGCCTTTTGGAGATGTGATTCATGCCACTTGGAGGGTGGTTCTTCCAAGATGAGTGGGTGGTGCCGCCACTTGAGAGTCTCCAAAGCTCACAAGATAAGACATGAAGGAGAAGAAGAGACAAGTCTCACAAACTCACTCTCTCTCAATTTCAAGATAGTTTCTTTTCTTCTAACTTTCAACTTTTTTTTATTATTAAGAACCAAGCACTCCTATTTATAATAAGGAGGGCTGGACATGTTACAAAGGGGAAGGAGTGGGAAGAGTCACTCTTCTAGCTCCTTCTAGTGCCTAAGAGAGAAAGGAGTAGAATAGTCACTTTTTCCACTTTTTCCTAAAGAAAGTGCCTAAAATGCCTTACATTTAGAGGTTTCTTTTGGTTTTCCTCTTTGGCATACTCCCAAGGCTATTTCTATATTATTTACAAATTTAAACAAGACTATTTACAAAGATTTATTTATACTACTATCTTTTGAATTTTCAAGAGAACCCAAAATGTTCTACTTTTTAAGAAGACTAGTAAGAAGAATTTTAAATGCTTGGGTGGATGGCCTCTTCCTCCATTAGTTAAATCCAGCTGTCGTGGCTCACCTTTACTAGCTGTTCTCGGTGTCCGAGGACTGGTCGGTACACGTAGTATTCCATAAATTCACACATATTTAATTCTTTTCATGGGTGTTGTGAGTAAATTGCCATTGATTGAATCTATTTTTTAGTATGAGAGTTAATATGCTTTCCTTGTTGCATAAGTTCAATTGTTTTTTAAGAAGGTACCAGTTTAGTTTTTTTTTTACTTTTGGGTCCTTTTGCGTCAACATTTTGTTGGTTGTTTCTTCCTGCATCTCCATAGCTTTTAGTAGCACCCCTATAGGTTAGGCGAAAAAATCATTTTCTCCTTAAAAAAATACATTCCAGATTTTACAATCTGGAAATGTATTTTTTTTCTATTTCCATCTCCTGAATTGTAGAATTCGGAAGATATTTCTGAATCCAAAAATACCTTTCAGATTCTACAATTTGGAATAGTTTTTTAAAAAGAAGGGACATTTTGGATTACAAAATTCTAAAGGTATTCTCGGATCTGGACGTACCTTCCAAATTCTATAATCCGAAAATACCTTATAGATTACATAATCCATAAATACCTTCCAGATTACATAATCCATAATTAATTGAAATGTATGTGTACCTTCTGGATTGGACAATCCAGAACTTGCTCCTGGATTTGGATAAACATTATGGATTATGTAATCCAAAATTAAACATTGCATTACGAATTGGCTAACAAGTTACAGATTGCACAGTCTGGACAATACAAACATTTCAATTAATTTTGAATTTTCAATTATCACAATCTAAAATATAAACTAAACCACACCAAAAACTGTTCAGAGACCAAAAACTCACCGTAGACGCGCACCTCCAACTACCACGACCACCACGAACTACAGCCAACCACCTTGAAACTCAACAACAGAGCAACCAATGCCCTCACCTTCACCTATGTCTTCACACACCAGCACCACTTAGAGAAGAGCATTTCTGAAATACAAAAACTTATGGTGGTGTCACAAGAAAGTCTGGAGGTGCAAGAAGAAGCAGCCCATTTTGTTCTCTTAAAGAAAAGAGTCTGAGCCCATTTGTTTGGCCCAACCTTTTATTATTTGCAAAACATTTTGCTACATATACACCACCATGTGATTATAATTTTTTTAGCATAAAAATTCCACTTTATGATAAGAACTTAAAAATAAAATTGAAGTTGTTTATTAATTTTTTAGTTTAAAGGTCTTCTTAGATAAAAGAAAATGCATAGTTTGTATAACAAACTATTTGAGAGTAAAAAATAAATTTATTTGAAACCATTTTTAATGATTTTATTTAAGAAAAAGCTAGTTAAAAGTTTCAGTTTATATATGTTGGAAATATATTTAACTCGATTTTTTCTTTATTAATATTATGTATAACTTATTGTTTAATGTATATATTTAATATATTTGTCTTATATTTTAATAAATTTTAATATTAAACATTGAACTTTTATTTTATTTTCTATAAATAATTCATATGCTTTTTATTTATTTTAAAAGATGATTTTTTTTGTATCATACTATCACGCATTCAATTTCAAATACGAATAAGTATATATCTCAAAATGCAATAACAATGTTAATGAGCCAATCATTCAGCTCGGCTCAATTCATAAAGTGTTAATGGGCATGATGTTTTCTATTAGCCATGTTTCTTTCTACACTTCTACATTTTTCTTTCCGCACTCCATCGGAAACATATTTTAAATAGTTCTACACATCCTACACGTCTTTCCTTCTTCTCTCTGATGTTTGCGTTTACATTGTAGCTAAGGACCATGCAATTTTGGTGTTGTCATTGTCGTGCATTCCGGTTGCATTGCACTGCTTAGTGAAAGGTTTTGGAGTGGCATTGCACTGTTCATTGGAGAAGGTTGAATGGGAAGTTTTGGATTCGTGTTGCACTGTTCATCGGAGAAGGAAGGTAAAATATATTTTTAACTTATATAATTCATAATCCGGAACTAATTCTGGAAAAAGGAGTCAGTAACATGATTTTGGAATACGCTTTCCATAAATGCTTTGTGGAATGGGCTTTCCAAATCATAGTTTTGCATTTTGGATTTACAATTTCGTAACTTAAAAATAGTGTTCCGGAAGGTGTATTCTGGAATGGTTTTTTTCTCTTTTGGATTTCCTATTATGGGAACACCTATTGCTTAAAGAACACCCCCATTCCAGAATGAGTTTTCTGGCTTACACAACACCCTCATTCCAGAATGAGTTTTCTGACTTACAAATTTGTGAATCTGAAATTCATTTTTTCTCTTTCGGATTACTTATTGCGAAATTCATTCCTGTAACCCAATTTTCAGAAACCCACACGCCCCCATAACCACTCAAAAATATTCAACACAACTCATTTCTTACCTCCAAGCATAAATGAAACCTTTGAAAACACACCAGCACCTCCTTTGTAGCTCCATTGAGGTCAATGTTCGTTGCACCAACTGCAACGATCACACTTACAAACCAACCAATGTCATGGAAACCATGGAAATTGCGCTTTCAAATAAAACTACCAAGGTTAATTTGGATATTTTGAAAATTGATGGGGAATAGGAAGATAAATGTAGGGGTGCAGGAAGAAACACCCTTCTAGTAGAGGTGGCTCGTTAACAGTTAGGCGTCAAAATTTTTCGAAGGTTGTGTCAGTGCCACAAAAAATCGAGTGGCAAAGATTTGTATGATTATTAGTGCAACGTGTCTTGATGTGTTTGAATTGGGTTGGGCCTAACGTATGGTAGAAAAAATCGTACAAAGGGCAGATGCAACTATAAGAGGAATTTGGAAAATGCTTTCTACATCCAATATTTTTTAACTGCACCCAGTGGTTTATGTGAGATGACTAAATTGTCCTTAATGTATTTTAAATAAAACCTAGGGTTAGCAGTTCCCCCCCTCTATGCGAGTCTTCCATTTGTTTAATGGCAATTATTATCAATTCAGTGTGATTTGTCTTTGTTTGCAGTGGTTGGTAGGAATCGTGAGTGGTTTGTAGAGATTTATGGTCATTTTTGTGTTGTTTGGGTTTCGTGAGAGTGTTTTCTAGTGTGGGTTATGCTTTTGTAGAGTGGTTTGTTTGGAGTGTTTTGTGATGAGGTTAGTGGTGGTTGTTCGGTGTTTTTCAATCACATTTTGTTGGAGAAGAAAAGGGAGGATTTTGTATATTTTTGGCTTACGAATTTCGAATTCTGGAATAATTTTGGAAAGTGTATTCTGGAATACAAAAAGTGGGCTGCATTTTGTTGTATTACAGATTTTGGATTTCGGAAGAGTGTTTGTTTTGTGTTATGCAAGAATTGTTGTTGAATTAACTGGTTTATGGTTTTCTATATTAATTGTAATGATATTTATGCACAGAAAGATGATTAGAACTTGATGAGTAATGTCTTCTAAGGGTGACTGTGTGAGACCAACTACATCAGTTAGAAGACAGCGCGGTGGTCCTACTAATATTGTGGGAGGTGATGAAGTTGAAGATAATGTTGATTAGGAGGAACTAAATGTGAAGGATGAATAGATAATTCATTGTTGGTAGTTATGAAGACCATGTTGCGAGGCAGTTATGGAATGATGTTGTAAGTAATGATGGTTGTTATACAATAGGGGAATTTATTATGTTATTTATAAGACTGAAAATATGAAATGATATTCATTTGTTATTACAAGAACGTGGTGAGCTTAAATTGGTTTCTCATGGGAAGTAGGGGAATAAGATGGGGGCACCACATGAGCGCATACATGTTGCAGTACAATTTTCAGGCTTAGGTGGTTTTATTGGTGCTAGCTATGACAAAGGATTGTTGTGTGCATTTGTAGAGAAGTGGCCTGTAGATACAATACATTTCATCTATGTATTGGGGAGATGACAATCACATTGAATGATGTGTCAAATTTGTGGCATCTTTCCATTGTTAGCCAATTTTACACCTACAAGACCTTAGATGGAGCTGGGGTGACAGAGTTGTTGGTTGGTAAAGTCCCTCCATGTTGACTGTGTGATGGCAAAGCCCCTAGTAAATGACCAACTACTAGGACAATGGTTAGAAGAATACAAGAAGAGTGGGACTCAATACCCCAAGCAAAGACATACTGTTATACATATTTTAAGAACCATGACCTAGTTGTAAAAACTAGAATAGGATTTTCATTTCTTGTAAAATAACTTTGTTCAAGTAGTATAGATTTTTGGTTTGCATTTGGCCTTGATTAGACTAGGGTTAGGGTTTCTAAACTTACCTAGGGTTTAATTAGGCTCAATTTTGGCCCATCTTAAACCCTAGGTCAATCATGGAGACCTAATTGGTGCACATGAATCACCTTGCATTCACATGGCAAGTGTGACTTGTAAATGGTGCCTAACTTGAATTAAAAACTCGGTCCACTTTTTCCTTTACCTTGGCTCATTAAAATTCAAATCAAATATACGAGTAATGCTACTAATTTTGCAAGCCAAACTCTCATTGTCTCCTCTCTCTAGGGTAGACACCTTGTTTCTCTCTCTCATTTTCTTCAAGTGATCAGGCCAAACCCATCACTCTCCATACACCGCACGACACTCCAAGGATCCAAGAATTCTTTGAAGCTCTTCCTTGACCTCTACTATTCTTCATTGCTTCCACCAATCAATTCCACCATTGAGGAAGCAAGCAAAATCCATGGAGGTTTCAAGTTATCATTTGGTGGTTCAAAGCTAAGTGTTCTTAATTTTTCATTGTTTTTTGTGTTGTTTGTTGTTCAATTCCGGGTTGTTCCTTAATTTTATTCTTGTCTTTAATTTATTTTACCGATTAGATTATGTTTTTAGTTGTTTTGTTCGGTTCAATTTTACCAATTCTTCTTGAACCATCAATTTCTTGAGTTTAGGAATTCTTTTGGGTAAACTATGATGCTTTTGTGTGTTTTTCTTTGAGTCTTTTTTAATTTGTTCGGTTAACTTAATGTTTGATTGAGTCATTTTCATTTTTTATTCTGATTTTAGTCATGTTAAGTCATGTTAATCCATATATGTCAATAATTCCTAGTAATACGTTTGCTCAATTTTTAATTTCTTGCTTTGTTTAGATTATTGCAAGTGTTTAAAGAAATATAAATATGTGCTAGAAATTTTGTGCCTTTATAAGTGCTTTTAATTTCTAAATTTGAGTTCATTTCTTGTTAATTAGTTTAGTAACAAGTTCTTATAGTTAGAATTTCCATTGTGTCTTGAGTTTATGTGGCAAATCCATTGAATTTCTTTAGGAATCCTATTTTGCAAAATTTCCAAATTTGAGTGCTGACTGAAAATTATTTGCTGCAATTTGATCGTGAATATAAAATTTTGAAATTTTGGATTTAAGTACCTTGAAGTGTTAGAAAAAGTAGAAAAATAATGCATCAAAATTCAAAATAGCAAAAAAATGATAAATCAATTACGTATGTATGTTAGATGAATTATGCCCAACGCGATGAGTATGCGCCCAGCGCGATGAACTGAGTTCAAAACTTTCCAGGTTTATTCAAATTAATTGTAGTGGTGTTTTTAACAAGATTTTGGTGTCATTCTTCAGTTCTTTGACTATATTTTCAGTGATCAAAATTTTAGAGACCGAAACCAATTACAAAATTCAAGATAAATCAAGCAAGTGCATTAGTGTTTTTGCCTTCAATTCTTTAGTAATTTTGGTTTTGTTAATCCATTCTAGATCCAATCTTAGGTTCTAATTTTGTGTGCCAACCTTTGTTTCAGTATCTTAATTTTAGTTTCTCATTTTGATTCTTATTCAGTTGTGTATGTCAATATTAAAATTCCTTTTTAAGTAGTCTTTATTTCAAATTATAACTTTTGTTTTTTAATTTTCTTGGCCTCTACTTGGAGTGTTGGAAAATCTTGGTGTTTTGGAGCTATGATTTGGTGAAGAATAATCATTAAAGAAAGAAGAGTAGCTGAACATTGAAGTTTGAATACCCTATAAGAAGAGCAAGCCAAAGGAAGAGGCATAAAAAATCACAAAGAAACAAACACTTGGAAAGCATGGTTTAGGAGATTTTGTATAAAAAAAAATTGTGATTGTATTAATTTTGAGTTGCTATTGTTTAAAATTTCAAATTAGTGGGTTAATCTTTTCGCTTTAGTAAGTGAGTGTGTCTTCAAGATCCAAGGTATTAAGAGCTTCACCTAGGAAAACGTCTAGTTTCAATTTCTAGTCTTAGAATTTTTATTTGCTTTCATTTCTTGATCTTTTTTTTTTTTTTTGTGTTTGACATCTTGTTGTGTTTCTAATAATTTTCTTAGAGAAAAATGTGTGAAGTGTGTTAGAATAGGATTTGGCTAGCAAAGGCTGGTACTTAAGTGATCCTCAGTGGTCCAACTCTCTTTCCTGGGAACCTACCTAGTGCACTAAGCTTAGCTTTTCTCTTTGGGAATTTTTTTTAATATAATCTTTTAGCATGTCTAAACCACTTGCTCACCATAGCGAATGTGACTTTAGTTCCACTAAAAATCTTTTAAAACAAATGGAAAATGATCTACAGTCACTTTAGTTAAGGTAACTACAAAATGAGAATTGAAAGAGATTCTCATCTTGCAGTTCTTAAGGAGGTGATACAAACCATCTTGACAAGTAGATGACCAAGGATACAATAGACACTTCACATCTCAGCATACAAGACCAAACCCCACCAAACCTCAAGAAAGCCTCAACAGAAGAAGAACTAGACATAAACCAGAATATCAGATGTTCTTTCTTCTAGTATTTTCACAAGACAAGTTTATGTAAATAAATTGGGCTCACTTTAGGGGTGCAATTAGAAGAATAAAGCTAGAATAAAGTGCACTTAGTATAATATTGGGCTTGTGCCAAACCCACCAAAAACCTAGCTTCTAGAAACCCTTTTCCAAAACCACCCCTTAACCTAGTTTCTAGAAGATGTAGGCTAGCTTGGGAGGCACTCCACTTTGACCTACCTTCTAGAAGGTATTTCACAAATGACACCCCTACCTCTCTATCTTGCTCTCCAACACACTCTCTCCTATAAATAGAGTGTCTTGCCTCATGTATTTCACACTTGAAATTGAATAGAAAAGAAACTCTGCTTGAGTGTTTAGTGAGCTTTGTTCTCCTAAAGTTCTTGGGTCTTATCTTTAGTGTAGTGCACCTCAAGTGGTGGCTCTTCACCACTCATCTTGGAGCCTTCCACCACTCCAAGTGGTTTGTTCTTCCTTTCATCATCCATAAGCATCTTTTATCTCTTCATCTTTTCCTTTCATCTTTTACGTCATTGTCTTCCATTTATGCTCTTTGATTCCTATTTTTTTCTCATTTAGTCATCATCTTATCATTTCTATCTTTTGTTGTGCTAAATTCCGCAATTCATCATCTTCACCATATAATTGCGTTTTCTCTTTTACTCTCTAGAAGAGAACCTTCAGACATACTTAACCACTTGGTTAAGTTCGTGTCCAGTGGCAATCTTCTTTGAGCCTATCACCATAATTGCTAAATCAAAAACCATAAACAAAGTGCAACCCATAAAAATGTGCAATCCTAAAATCAACTCACATCAGAAGGAGTTAAAACTGATAAAAGAAAAGGATGAAATTATAAATAAAAAATTTAAAAAAGTCATACCATTAGGAGTTACAGGTTTGGTGACTCCCCTACTGATGAAAGGAGTCTTAAAATTCATGATTATTATCAACCCCCACCTAGAAGGACTAGAAGAGAAAGCCATAAACCTAAAGTCATAGTTGACTTACCTCACTTTCATTGGAAGGAAAATATTGAAATCTACCTAGATTGGGAAATGAAGGTAGAACAACTATTTGCCTATCACCAAGTAAGCAAGGAAAGAAAAGTACCCTTGGCCACCTTAAGCTTTCAAAACAATTCTATGTATTGGTGGACTTCCCTAGAAAGAGAGAGACACCTTATAATGAACCTCCAATTTTATATTGGAATGATCTTATGAGTTCATTG
Source organism: Phaseolus lunatus (assembly GCA_013389735.1). Classification (NCBI taxonomy): domain Eukaryota; kingdom Viridiplantae; phylum Streptophyta; class Magnoliopsida; order Fabales; family Fabaceae; genus Phaseolus; species Phaseolus lunatus. The sequence goes on along the minus strand of CM023864.1, from coordinate 35,699,392 downwards.
AGGCGTCATCATATTCCTTCTTACTATAATAGGGAGCTAATGGACAAGCTCCAAAGGCTCCAACAGAGATGTATGAGTGTAGAAGAATATAAGCAAAAGATAGAACTATACATGATGAGAGCCTCCATTAGGGAAGAAGAAAATACAACCATATCTAGGTTCTTAAGTGGTCTCAGTCTTGAGATAAGAGATAAAGTAGAACTTCTGCCCTACAGGGATCTTAATGACTTGGTTTAACTTTGTATCAAAATAGAACAACAAAATTTGAGAAAAGGATCAAGTCGTAAATAAAGTTCTTACTCTAACTCCTATCTCGAGAAAGAGTATAAAAGAGAGTACAAGAAGGAGGGAAGTTATTCACAAGATAAAACTAAAGAATAAACGTCCAAGAATCTAGAGAAAGGAAAAGTGTGCAAGTTTTCAGCATCCCCCACCCTAAGCCTTATAAATTGTAGTGGTTCAATGATGAGAATTTGACTGTAATTCAATAGGTGAAAGTCAATCTTTCTAAGGGTAATTACAATGATAACATTTTATATGATGTAGTACCCATGGAACCTTGCCATATTTTATTGGGAGGCCTTGGCAATTTGACAAGAAAATCATACACAATGGGTTTACCAACGAGATAACTTTCACCCATAAAGAAAAAAAGTTTGTATTCTTTCCTCGTACACCATCACATGTAATACAGAATCAAGTGCAGATGAAAATGAAAAAAAAAATCTAGAAAACCAAAAAGTAGTCCTTAGGGATAATTTTGAGGCATGGGAGAAGAATGCTCTTTCCCACGAGGTCATTGAGATGGAGACCAATTTACTTAGAAAAGAAATAAAAAGAGTTTTTCTATCTATACAACCTCCAAGCCTCCTTCTTTGTAAAGGAACACTTAGATGCATTTCCATATTTTCTGAATCTAGTGTTTTACCTTCTTGTATAATTTTTTTTTTTAAAAGAGTTTGATGATGTGTTCCATAAGGAAGGACGGACAAGTTGGATTTCCACCTTTCAGGGTGATACAACCCAACTCGACAAGCAGATGACTAAGGACCCCGTAGACGCTTCATACCTAGGTCAATCATCTTAGCATCCAAGACAAGACCTCACCAAACCTCAGAAAGACCTCAATAGAAGAAGAACTAGACATAAACCAGAGTATCAAATGTTCTTCCTTCTGGTCTTTTTACAAGACATGATTAAGTAAATAAATTAGGCTCACAATGGGCTACAATAGTTTCTAGAAGATGTAGGCTAGCTTGGGAGGCACTCCAATTTGACCTCCTTTCTAGAAGGTTTCTCACAAATGATGCCCCTACCCCTCTCACTCTTGCTCCCCAAGTCACTCTCTCCTATATAAAGGGCGCCTTGCCTCATGTATTACACATTGAATTTTGAATAGAAAAGAAACTCTGTGAGAGTGCTTTGTGAGTTGAGTGTCCTAGAATTTCGAAACAACCGATTCAATTGGTTTGACAACAAAGTCAACAAAGTCAACAAAGTCAAACAACTTCAAACCCTTTTCAAAAACCACCAAGTGTCAAACAACCGATTGAAACGATAAAACAACAGGTTGTTTTTCCATTTCTTTATAAAACAATCTTTTTCAAAAAGATTTTGATTCAAATCAGTTTTAGATTCAAACAAAGAGTGGATTGCATATAAATCTACCCAGAACCCACCCACACAAGCAACAACTCCAACATTCCACCAAACACCATGGATTTGGAGACATCAAAGCTCAAGATCATCCTTGATCAACAATCTCCCCTTATTTGATGATGAAGACAAATCCCTAGTTGCTTGTGTTGTTCTATTTGAATCTAAACCAGCACCTGCAAAACAAAATCTATGCAAACACAAAGCATATATAACAGTAGGTTATGTAGGCACACAAACCAGTTTTCTGCATAACCAATTTGAGCAGAAAAACCAGTACAAAATCGTGTGCGTGCAGCAGCTTTAAACAAGTTAAACAACAGAATTTGAATCTATCAAATCAGAGTTTTGCAGCAGGTTACACGACACATAAACCACACCTTCTCCCCTTATTTGTCTTCACAAATATAATGAAGAAAGGGTAAAACAGAATCAAGAAAGATTGTCCAGAAATTAAAGCAAGAAAAATATAAACATCATCTAATCTTGACTTTAATCTTCCTTTCCATACTGCAGCTCAAGAAGTTGGTTTTGAATAGCTTCAATCTATTCGTCTAGGTTTTGAAAATGTGCATCCATGGAGTTGAACCTTGTTGAACACAGATCATGCAGACTTCGCTGGTCATCAACAAAGTTGTCCATCCTATTCACCATCAATCTTTCAAATGGTGACATTGATGTTATGCGTTCTCCTATGTTTCCAACACTTGGTCCAAAACCAAATGTAGCAACAGGTTCATCCTCATGAGCATCAACACCAACACCTTCAGCAGCAACAACTTGCTTTTCCTCTTCATTTTCAGCTTGCACACCACTTGAGGAACCAACTTGGTCTCCATCCTTGCTTATCCATCTTCCACCAATTTTGATGAAACCCATCTTACTAAGTGAACCATTGTTCACTTCGTGTGATAACTTCACCACTTCAGTTTTTTCTTCCTCAAGATCCACTTCAAAATAATTCAAGAATTTAGAAATCAAGATAGCATAGGGATAGTGGTAATCATTTAACCTCATGGATTTTTGCATGTGCTCCTTGATGATTTGAATCTAATTGATTTTAACCTTGCTCATGATACAATAAATGTAGACAAGGTCCTCCTCAGTGAGCACAGAGTGATTACTCCCCCTAGGTGTGAGCATCCAAGTCACAATGAAGCCAATGAGCCTTTCATTCAACTTTAATCCACCCACTGAAAAATTTCTCACTTTTGCTTGAGGATTCTTCAAGCAATTTCTATAAAACTGAATTTTGTTAAACTCTTCCACCACACCAATATTCCCTTTGTTAATCCTTAGGCCTGGATACTTTAATCCAGTAATGGCAGTCCTAACTTCATGAGTAATTTTCATCTCAACTCCTTTAACATGAAAGACAAGATTATTACCAACAAATTAAAGGTTGGTGTAGAACACTCTCACAAGATCAGGATATATGTTTCCTGACATTTCCAAGAACCTCTTTAGCAATTGTTTTTTGAGAAGGCTCCTCACCTCAGCCAGCGTTTGCTCCCTCAACTAGTTGAAAGAGATGAGCTTTGGATTATTTATAGCTTTCCTACTTGTCTCATGAAGATATTTCTCAATTCTTTCATCTTCTCCTGAGAACCATGCTTCAAGACGTCCTCCCCTCCTAATTGCCCTATTTTTAATCCTTTTTTATGAAGGAGGTGTGGAATCAATAGAGGTAAAAGGAAAAACCAGAAAATAGAATGAGAAATATGGCAGATTTGAGATACGGCAAGAGATATGACAATGGGTTGTTTTTGTGAAGAGAAACAACCACATAGGTGTTTATATATGCACATAAAGTAGTTCTAATCCTTGGCTTTTAGTGGGTTTCAGTCTTCAAGAAAGAGAATCTGATCCAAGACTTCATAGTGGCACGTCACTCAGTGGCAGTTTTCACATGGGAAACACATGTAGACTTTGACTAGTCATAAAGGCTTTTGATTTTCCAAGAAGATATAGAATATATTCCATTTATGACCAATATAACTCCCTCTCTGAACGAAATTAGACCCATGATAAATGAAAGTTGTAAGGACCTATAAATTTATTTGGAATAAAAGTGATATATTCTAAATGATTTCTGAGTATGTTATTATTTAAAATAAAAAGGACATAAAAATAGAAAATCTCATAGTGGTCAGACCTCGGACGTCGCCCAAGGTCTGGGATCAGCTAGTAGAGGGCGATCGGTTGACCATTGTACCAACCAAGTAGTCAGGTGCGATGACTTTATCGTGAGGTAATCAAGTGGGCGTGCTTCAAGGGAGGGAGGCACGTGAATCAAGAAGGGTAAGAGAAAGGAAGGTGTAGCTTAGAAGTCAAGGAGATCGCCGTTTTTGAAGAAGGCGGCGGCCTCCGACTTCCCCCGTATGAAACCGCCAATCGCCTATAGTGTACATGACCGCCAATCGCCTATAGTGTACATGACCGCCAATCGCCTATGGTGTACATGATCGCCGAAAGTGCACTTAGCATGTGGTCAAGATGCTGGATCAACCATAGTGGGTTCCAAAAACCACGCGTATCAAGGTGTGGGTTGAGCCTTAGATACGCTGTGCATGCGAAGCTCTATGCTTGAGCATAAGAAATCGTCCTTAGTGTTGCATGCATGGGCGCATGAGGAGTAGTGCTGATCTATTCTTGGAAATGTGAAGCTACCGACGTCACCAAGCCATGTGGAGGTGATACCTTGGACGTAACATAATGGGAGGATGAACCTTCAGCAAGGTGTGACGATGTGACATCGGTGACCAGAGTAAGGCGATGTGTTCTCGTCACACACAAGGGCGATAAGAGATCGCCAACAGGATGAGAGGAACATCGGTCATCAACCAGGATGAGAGACACATCGGTGGTCTGCCAGGGTGAGACATCGGTGGTCTGCCAGGGTGAGACATCGGTTGTCTACCAGGGTGAGACATCGGTGGTCTGCCAGGGTGAGACATCGGTTGTCTGCCAGGGTGGGACATCGGTGGTCCTCCAGGGTGAGACATCGGTTGTCTGCCAGGGTGAGGAATCAGTCGTCCGTCAGGAAGAGGAATCAGTCATCGCCAGTATGAGAGGCATCGGTCATCGCCGGTATGAGAGGCCTGGTCATCGCGCGAGTAGTCATCGGTGGATGGTTATCGCGCGATGTCGTGTTTCACACAGATAAGGTGGGACCCAGGCTCCCAGCATGAACGTTCTACATGCGCGACACGTAGACAAAAAGGGTGTTTCAAAATAGTTAGCATTAGAGAGTTGGTATGCGCAGAAACCCACGTGGTCATAGTGTTCAAGGAAGTGTGCACGCAAGGTTGCTCAGAGAGTGGGTAATGGCAGTGAAGGCTAAAGAGCTGTTCGACCTTAAGAGCTGAGGAAATCAGCTCATTTAGTTCCCCTTTCTCCTTTCTCCTCCACTCGAAGACGCGGCTATCCTCACGTACCAGTGCTACGATCAGCGATTGCCATTGTCCTCCTGGGAAGTTACTCTGCAAGTTTTCTGCTCAAAGCCCTAAAACAGAGTAAGTCGTTTTGCTCTGTTCTTTGAGTCGAGTCTGAATTTAAGAGGGTCGTCTTTGCATAGGTGCGCATACAACTCTTTTAACTTCAGAAATCGTCTCTGTTAACGCAGAAAATGAGTAATCTCGTTAGTTTTGTGATCGAGACTCTATGGTGCAGGTTAAGGCATCCTTGAGTTCTCGGTGGGTTTTGAGCTCTTAGTGAGATTTTATGCAAGTCCAGGTAAGGGAAGCTAGCATTCGTTCAATAAAAACCTTAGGCTAGAAGATTCTGAACTTGGGGCGACGTGGTCGCCGGTTTCAAACTTTCTTGCACGATGCTCTGTTTTTATGTGTGGGGCGACGTGATCGCCGGTTTTGATGCAAATTTCGAAATACCCTGTTTTAGTGTCGTTTTGAAATTGTTTGAGATTGAAGGGTGAAATGCATATGATATTCGAAAATCTGAACTTTGGTATGATTGTTTCTGTGATTGGGATTGTTTAAGAAGAGATTCAAAATATTATATGATGGAATTGTGCCTTACGTGTGGTATGATGTACTGGATGAATGTGAAATTGTGATCAAGACATAGTATTTTTAGGAAAGGAAATACCGTGTTGAGATTGGTATTAGAGTGTATTGATCAGTGAGTATCCTGTGAATGAGACGATCCTGACTCTGCTGATATAATGGAATCACATAGATGAAGTTATTCAGGTGGTGAGAGTCGAAGGAGGTTCATATGTATGGGTAAGTTGTTTGAAAGATAACTAACTTGACCTGTTATATGAATTAACCCTGTCATACCGGGAGAGTGATGATATTGAGATTATGTTTATGCGCATGGCTGTGTGGATTTCACAGCGACCCTATGTGGATTTCACAGTGGTGTTGTATGACAGGTGCAGGTCTCTGGATGCTAAGTTCAACGCACGAGTCTTCCGAAAGTAGTGTCAAGTGTCTATGTGTGATGGGTCAGTGGAAGTCTGACGTGAGAAAGAGAAATATTGAAATGTGATAGACACTTGATGGATTTTTGTGGAATGATTGATACTTGATGAAATTGTGAAGTGTGTGAATATTTGATGGTTCACGTTAATATCAAGTTTCATGTTTTAAAGTTTTAAAAATATCTAGCTTACCCTGTGTTTCGTGTTGTGTTTGCTTTCTTAAACCTGTGATGATCGTGTTAATTACACAGGAGCAGCTGATGTTGCAGGTGGTAGAGCTCCTCAGTGAGCAGATGGAGAAAAGGATCGTTTTATATTTGAATGTTTTATTTTGGAAAACTTTTGATGTATAAAGTTAACTCCCTGCGAGGAGGGATGTTCCTTTTGAAGAACACATTGAATGGAAGGGATGTATTTTATTATATATATATAGATGAACGTTAATTTTGATATTATTGTTTTATGTTTATTTTATGATATAAATATGAATAAGATTTTTAGGGGCGTTACATTAATGGTATCAGAGCAGTTCGTCCTTAGGATGATCTGAGGGTAGTGGATTCATTGCGTTTCTTTTGCTCACAAAAATGTATTGGAGTTTTAAATTAAAGCTATAGTGAAAGGTTTTTAAATGTTTTCTTATTGAAATTTTGTGTGTGCTTTAGTAAATATATGCTCTAACTGAAAATTTTAGTATTAAGAATGAAAGGATCTTGATAAAGTAGTGAGGGTGCACACTCATAACTGGATCGAGATGATTCTCAATCTTAATTCTAAAGGTTTGATGTCTAGCATATATTGAATTCTAGTGTGAATTATTTCGTTTTATTGAGTGTTTTTGTAATTGATTGAAAGTGGTTGTTTGGATTGATGGTTTTATACCAGTAGCTGTTCTGGTGTTTTGCTTGATGTTATGAGTATCATGATCTTGCTGATAAACTCAAAATTCTAGATGATTTTGAGATGCTGACCTTGTAAGACCTAGATGTGGTCTTCTAAATGAATTGATTCTTTATCAAGTTCATTTTATAGGAATATGATTAGAGAATAATAGTTTCCTAATCTTATACACAGAAAATGGCTCCTAGACCGCCTACCCCTTCCCAACCTTCTGCAGAAATGAGCCAGATAGCCAAAGCCATTGAGATGATGGCAAGTGCTATCCAGCACCAGAATGTGGCGATGGCTCAGAATCATCAAGCTGCAATGCAGCATTGGGAGACTGCTAGATCGGCTGCAACAGCTCCCCACGTCGGTCAGCCTCAGGAGCAGATGGGACTGACCGAGTTCCTCAGGCACAGCCCACCTAAGTTCAGTGGGAATGCTACTCCTGACCAAGCAGATCAGTGGATCAGGGGGTTAGAGAAAATCTTCAAGGCGACCTCCAGCCCTGAGGATAAGAAGTTGGTGTTTACTACATACCTACTATCTGGAGAAGCCGAGTTCTGGTGGATGGGAACTCAACAGATGATGGAAGCCCGAGAGGAAGTATTAGACTGGGAGAGCTTCAGGGTGAGATTTCTGGAAAAATACTTCCCAGATAGTGCAAGGTTTGCGAAGGAAGCAGAAGTCCTCAGATTGGAGGGGGAGATGTCAGTGAATGCTTATGCTGCTCGGTTTGAGTACCTCGCCCGATTCTATACCCAGGCGACCTCTGAGGCTTGGAGGTGTAGGAAGTTTGAAGAAGGACTGAAGCATGGGCTGAAGAGGACCATAGCCCCTATGTGCATCAGGGAATTTCACGCCTTAGTAGAGAAGGCGAAGATGGTGGAGACTCTGGAAAAGGGTGATTCTCGGGTGATCAGGTCACACCCAGGGGGTTCTTCCAGTGGGAAGGCCAAGGTGCAGCAGCAGCAGAATAAGCCTTATGCGAGACCTCCACAGCATAGGGCAAGAGCAGCACCGCCCCAGTTTCAGCAGCAACAACCATGGAAACTCAGATGTTTCCATTGTGGTGGACCACACACGTCCAATGTATGCCCCAAGGGGAATTCAGAGCGAAGATGCTTCACCTGCCAAAAGACAGGACATGTTTCTAGAGAGTGTCCTAACAGGAATGGGGCGACTCAACCCAGTGGTTCTCAGCAGTTGAGGAATGAAGGCAGCAGACCTCAGGCAATAGGGAGAGTGTTTGCCATGTCAGGAACTGAGGCGTCTCAGTCAGGTAACTTGGTGCAAGGTGTTTGTTTTATAGCTGGTAGAAGTGTAAAAGCCTTGTTTGATTCTGGAGCGACACACTCTTTTGTGTCAAGTCTGTGCGTAGACGAGTTGGGCCTTCTAGTGAAGGAGCTGCCGTTTGAACTGTTGGTCTCTACACCTGCATCAGGACAGGTTATGACCTCCACAGTTTGCTCTGAATGTCCAGTGATAGTAGAGGGACGCAGGTTCAAAGTAAATTTGATCTGTCTACCTCTTCAGGATCTGGATGTTATCCTAGGAATGGATTGGCTATCTGCCAATCACATTCTCATAGATTGCGGTAGGCAGAAAGTGGTGTTTCCAGATCTCCAAGAGTCAAATGTGATACCTGCTCAGCATGTGTGGTCGGAGTTGAAAGAAGGGGCGAGGTGTTTTGTAATCCTAGCTCAAGGGGGAGTGAAGAATGAAGAAGATATGGGCAGTATACATGTGGTGAAGGATTTCATGGATGTATTTCCAGAAGAAATACCTGGACTACCTCCTAAGAGAGAAGTGGAATTCTCTATTGATTTGGTACCTGGAGTTGGACCAGTGTCAATGGCACCCTACCGAATGGCTCCAGCTGAGTTGATGGAATTAAAGAAGCAAGTGGAAGAGTTGTTGGAGAAACAATTTATCAAACCTAGTGTATCTCCATGGGGGGCTCCAGTGCTTCTAGTTAAGAAAAAGGATGGAGGATCTCGGTTGTGTGTAGATTACCGCTAGTTGAATAAGTTGACCATCAAGAACAAGTATCCTCTGCCTAGAATTGATGATTTGATGGATCAATTGCATGGAGCCTCGGTGTTCTCAAATATTGATCTGAGAATGGGATACCACCAAATTTTGGTAAAAGCTGAAGATGTTCAGAAGACGGCGTTTAGGTCTCGTTATGGACACTATGAGTATGTGGTAATGCCGTTTGGAGTGACAAATGCTCCAGCTCTGTTCATGGACTACATGAATAGAATTTTTCGTCCTTTCTTGGATAAGTTTGTTGTAGTCTTCATAGACGACATACTTATTTATTCAAGGACTGAGGAAGAACATGAGGAACATCTAAAGACGGTGTTGGAGATCCTGAGGGAGAAGCAATTATATGCTAAGTTCTCCAAGTGTGAGTTCTGGCTGAAGGAAGTTAACTTCTTGGGACATGTGATATCTGCTCGGGGGATCTCAGTGGATCCAGCCAAGGTAGAGGTAGTGCTCCAGTGGAAACGTCCTAAGACAGTCACAGAGATAAGGAGTTTTGTGGGTCTAGCTGGCTACTATCGGAGGTTCATTGAGGATTTTTCCAAGGTAGTGGCTCCTTTGACTCAGTTAACTCGCAAAGACCAACCTTTTGCTTGGACCGACCGATGTGAGCAGAGTTTCATGGAACTAAAGGAAAGATTGACTAGTGCTCCGGTGCTGGTGATCCCGGATGTAGGAAGGCCCTTGGACGTCTACTGTGATGCTTCACATCAGGGCTTGGGATGTGTCTTGATGCAAGAGAAAAGAGTAGTTGCATATGCTTCAAGGCAACTCAAAATTCATGAGAGAACTATCCTACTCATGACTTGGAGTTAGCAGCTGTGGTGTTTGTGTAAGGACCTATAAATTTATTTGGAATGAAAGTGATATATTTTAAGTGAATTCTAAGTATGTTTTTATTTAAAATATACAGGAAGGAAAGTGTAGCTTAGAAGTCTACGAGATCGCCGTTGTTGTTCGGAGGCGATCTCCGACTTCTCTGGTACATAATCGCCTGTCGCTTAGAGTACAATGATCGCCAATCGCCTATGGTGTACATGATCGCCGAAAGTGCACTTAGCATGTGGTCAAGATGCTGAATCAACCATAGTGGGTTCCAAAAACCACGCGTATCAAGGTGTGGGTTGAGCCTTAGATACGCTGTGCATGCGAAGCTCTATGCTTGAGCATAAGAAATCGTCCTTAGTGTTGCATGCATGGGCGCACGAGGAGTAGTGCTGATCTATTCTTGGAAATGTGAAGCTATCGACGTCACCAAGCCATGTGGAGGTGATACCTTGGACGTAACATAATGGGAGGATGAACCTTCAGCAAGGTGTGACGATGTGACATCGGTGACCAGAGTAAGGCGATGTGTTCTCGTCACACACAAGGGCGATAAGAGATCGCCAACAGGATGAGAGGAACATCGGTCATCAACCAGGATGGGAGACACATCGGTGGTCTGCCAGGGTGAGACATCGGTTGTCTGCTAGGGTGAGACATCGGTGGTCTGCCAGGGTGAGACATCGGTTGTCTGCCAGGGTGAGACATCGGTTGTCTGCCAGGGTGAGACATCGGTTGTCTGCCAGGGTGGGACATCGGTGGTCCTCCAGGGTGAGACATTGGTTGTCTGCCAGGGTGAGGAATCAGTCGTCCGTCAGGAAGAGGAATCAGTCATCGCTAGTATGGAAGGCATCGGTCATCACCGGTATGAGAGGCCTGGTCATCGCGCGAGCAGTCATCGATGGATGGTTATCGCACGATGTCGTGTTTCACACAGATAAGGTGGGACCCAGGCTCCCAGCATGAACGTTCTGCATGCGCGACACGTAGACAAAAAGGGTGTTTCAGAATAGTTAGCATTAGAGAGTTGGTATGCGCAGAAACCCACGTGGTCATACTGTTCAAGGAAGTGTTGATGTGAGTCTCTTATGAACCTTTCTTGGTTTGGGTTGAGTTGATATAGGTTTCATTGTATTCATGACACTTTCAAGAATTAGGATCAAAATTCTAAAGAGCAATTAATAGAGTTTCTACTCAAGAAAACAAAGGTTCATACTAAAAACACATGAATAGGTAACTTGTAGTGTAAGATAACAATGGAATATGAATGGGTAATTCAAGAACAGTACCAAACTTCAAAGGAAACACAAGGACAACATAAGAACACCAAGAACAAGTGAAAATACTGATTGAAATTCAATAGGAATTAGAAAATCACAAAGAAATTCATCAAAGAACAAAAACCCATGGATGGAAAACAAGAACAACACATGTATATGGAAACCCATGGTTTGGACGAAATTAAAACACCAAGAAAACAAGGAAATAAACCAACAAAGTGCAGAACAATGGCAGCAAATGAAAGGAAACAACTCATGGAAAAGATTGAACCGATTAAAAATGGAAAAACTACAAGAAAACACAAATGGGTATTTTTAGAAGATGAATAGAAATGACTTATGTGGTTGTAGCCTTTTGGAGATGTGATTCACGCCACTTGGAGGGTGGTTCTTCCAAGATGAGTGGGTGGTGCCGCCACTTGAGAGTCTCCAAAGCTCACAAGATAAGACATGAAGGAGAAGAAGAGACAAGTCTCACAAACTCACTCTCTCTCAATTTCAAGATAGTTTCTTTTCTTCTAATTTTCAACTTTTTTTATTCAAAGTACCAAGCACCCCTATTTATAATGGAGAGGGCTGGTCATGTTACAAAGGGGAAGGAGTGGGAAGAGTCACTCTTCTAGCTCCTTCTAGTGCCTAAGAGAGAAAGGAGTAGAAAAGTCACTTTTCCACTTTTCCCTAAAGAAAGTGCCTAAAATGCCTTACATTTAGAGGTTTCTTTTGGTTTTCCTCTTTGGCATACTCCGAAGGATATTTCTATATTATTTACAAATTTATACAAGATTATTTACAAATATTTATTTATACTACTATCTTTTGAATTTTCAAGAGAACCCAAAATGTTATACTTTTTAAGAAGACTAGTAAGAAGAATTTTAAATGCTTGGGTGGATGACCTCTTCCTCCATTAGTGAAATCCTCTTCTACTTGATCTCCATCATGCTCCCCAGGTTGGAGAGAATTCATCCACAAATTCAGAATCCCTGCATATAACAAAGTTAGTTTGCTATCAAATAAAGCAGTGGATGATAATAAAGGCAAACTTGACTTAGCATTATGAATCATTGGGATGTCGGAAAAAGAAGTCCTATAGACAGACCATGTTGGAAAAAAATGTGGGGGAATGATTATTTTCTTAGGAAAAATTCCCTTTAAAGGGTAAAAACCATTAGTAGGTATGGAAAAATCATCCCTAACATTTTTCAACCAATATGGAGTGCAAGTAGGAACTTTTGGTAATGAAAAAGACAAAGAAGAAGAATACCTTGGATGCTCAAATTGAGGCATAGCATGAGTCAAAAAGATTGATTTATTTGATAAGGTATTATGACTCGTTTTATCATTTTCTTCTTTTTCATTTTCTCTTTTATTTTTCATTTTTAATTGGTCCTCATGAACTTCTTGTGGAGAGAGGGGTTTTAAGGTAACCTTGCGCCCTTGGAAGGAAAAAGACATTATATTGGTGAGGCCATCATGTAAAACATGTCTATCAAATTGCCAAGGCCTCCCTAAAAGAATATGGGTTGCTTCCATAGGCACAACGTCACATAAAACCTCATCTTTATACTTTCCTATTTCAAAATTTATGAGGACTTGTTTATTAACCATGATTTCTCCCTTTTTAGTAAGCCATTGGAGCTTATAGGGCTTGGGATGAGAGATAGTGGGTAAAACAAGCTTATCCACGACTCTTGTACTAGCCACATTTGTACAACTACCCCCATCAATTATCATGGAACATAACTTTTTGTTGATAAGGCACCGGGTATGGAAAATATTTTCTCTTTGGGTATCATCCAAAGGTTTTTGAATTGTGCCCATCATGCGCCTTATCACCAATAAGTCACCTTCACACGGTATTTCACATTCATTATCACTAGGGCTAGGGGAAGGGGAGTTAGATTTAGAAGAATTATCACTATGTTCACTTACAACTAAACCCCCTTTTACCATCATGGTTCTTTTTGTTGGACAATTTGCGGCTATATGACCATAACCTAAACACTTAAAACATTTCTTACTTGAGGTTTTGGTTGGTGATTTATTAGTTGAAGTGGAAGGCTTTGAATCCTTGGATTTGAAAGATGAATCTTTAGAAGGAAATTTGGACAAAGACTTATTTTTATTTTTCCAAGAGTTGTTGTAATAGCCATCATTATGAGTATTTTTGAAAGCAAGTTTCTTCGCAATTTGGGTTTCAACCTTGATGGCAAGGTGAACTAAGTTTTCTAAAGAAGAGTACTCATAAAGTTCAACAACATCTTGAATGTCCCTTCTAAGACCACTTACAAATCTAGCCATCTTAGCTTCATCACTTTCATGTATATCAACTTTAAGCATAAGCATTTCTAGCTCTTTAAAATAAGCATCCACACTTAGCGTGCCTTGGTGAAGCCTTTGGAGCTTCAACAATAGGTCTTTCCTAAAGTGTGGTGGAACAAATCTAGCGCGCATACACTCTTTCAAATTGTTCCAAGAAACCACGGGAGGTCTCTTGTTTAGCCCAATGTCCATAAGAGTTTTATGCCACCATTGCATGGCATAGTCTAGAAATTCTAAAGTAGCTAGTTTTACCCTTTGGTCTTCTTGGACCTCATGTACATGAAAGATTTGTTCAACCTTTGCTTCCCACCCCAAATATACATTTGGATCACCTTCACCACTAAAGCTAGGTAATTTTACAAAAGGCATATAAGGCTTTGCCACATGTTGGCGCCTTTCTTCATAATGATGATGCCTCTTCCATTCGGTTTCATCTTCATGTCCATGATAGTTGGAAGAAGTTCTTGATGAATGCCTTGAAGAATGGCGTCTTCTATGGTGTGTATGGCTGGACCTTTCATTAGTCACTTCAAGCCTTTGCAATCTTTCTTCCAATTGTCTTATAGCTTCATCTTTTTGTGCAAGTGACCTTTTGGCTTCTTTTAATTCACCAAGAATGAAAGCTTTTTGTGGAGAGTGTGGTTTGGAAGATTCTCCACTTGAATATTGAGCCATTTTCAAAACAGTACAGCAAACACAAATAGCAAACAATTAAAGAAAACAAGGTTAGAAAACAAAGAAATAAGTGGTGCGGTTTTGGTAAAAAAATTAAGGCACTCAAAATCACTCCAAGAAATTATACTTCCCTCAATCAAGCTTCTCTTGTGGAATGGAGTAACCTCAAATGAAAGATGCCAAAGCACTCAACCACTCATCCAAAAATAACCACCACAAAACTTAAAGAACAATAAAAGACAAGCAAGAAAAGGTACAAAACAAGAAAGGGTAGTGCAAAAAGAATACAAGATATATGACAAAACTTAAGGAATGAAAGACAAGCAATAAAAGGTACACAATAAGACTCAAAGAATACTCACTAAACTTTATAATCAAGAAAGAAAGTACAACTCATAAACTTGTCAAAATACAAGGATCAAAAGTTCCACAAAGTAGACAACAATTTGCCAATCACTATGAATCCAACTTTGGTATGAAAATTAATGTGCAAAAGAATGAATAGATGCAAATACCAAACTGTTTTGAAGGATTTAAAAACAGAATTGGTTCTGTTTTGTTCTGTTTCAGTTCTGTTTTTTTTTTTCTTTTTTTTTTATACCAAATGGAACTTATGTAGTGAAAGAACCATAATATGCATCATATGGAAGTTGAAACATCAATCAAATTGCACAAAAATTTTATGAAGGATTCAAGACAATTGAACACTTGAAATCAAATGTTTGGAACCTCCAATCACAAGTACTAAAACAAATTCAAGAGAAACACAAACTTTCAAAATCAAAAGCAAGCAAGTAGAGACAAGATTTGGACACCTAGAACACTATGAACATAAAACTCAAAGCAAAAAGTATGATCAATGAAAAGGCACAACTAAAACATATTCAAACCAAACAAAAGTATGAATATAAGGTGCTGGAAAAACAAGAAACACGAAATTATAGGTGCTGGAAAAAAAATTGCCCAAAAAGAAAGTGTCTATTCAACTCACAATCAACAAATCAACACCATGACTCTAGATACCACATGATTGAGTCTCTTATGAACCTTTCTTGGTTTGGGTTGAGTTGATATAGGTTTCATTGTATTCATGACACTTTCAAGAATTAGGATCAAAATTCTAAAGAGCAATTAATAGGGTTTCTACTCAAGAAAACAAAGGTTCATACTAAAAACACATGAATAGGTAACTTGTAGTGTAAGATAACAATGGAATATGAATGGGTAATTCAAGAACAGTACCAAACTTCAAAGGAAACACAAGAACAACATAAGAACACCAAGAACAAGTGAAAATACTGATTGAAATTCAATAGGAATTAGAAAATCACAAAGAAATTCATCAAAGAACAAAAACCCATGGATGGAAAACAAGAACAACACATGTATATGGAAACCCATGGTTTGGACGAAATTAAAACACCAAGAAAACAAGGAAATAAACCAACAAAGTGCAGAAAAATGGCAGCAAATGAAAGGAAACAACTCATGGAAAAGATTGAACCGATTAAAAATGGAAAAACTACAAGAAAACACAAATGGGTATTTTTAGAAGATGAATAGAAATGACTTATGTGGTTGTAGCCTTTTGGAGATGTGATTCACGCCACTTGGAGGGTGGTTCTTCCAAGATGAGTGGGTGGTGCCGCCACTTGAGAGTCTCCAAAGCTCACAAGATAAGACATGAAGGAGAAGAAGAGACAAGTCTCACAAACTCACTCTCTCTCAATTTCAAGATAGTTTCTTTTCTCCTAATTTTCAACTTTTTTTATTCAAAGTACCAAGCACCCCTATTTATAATGGAGAGGGCTGGTCATGTTACAAAGGGGAAGGAGTGGGAAGAGTCACTCTTCTAGCTCCTTCTAGTGCCTAAGAGAGAAAGGAGTAGAAAAGTCACTTTTTCCACTTTTCCCTAAAGAAAGTGCCTAAAATGCCTTACATTTAGAGGTTTCTTTTGGTTTTCCTCTTTGGCATACTCCGAAGGATATTTCTATATTATTTACAAATTTATACAAGATTATTTACAAATATTTACTTATACTACTATCTTTTGAATTTTCAAGAGAACCCAAAATGTTATACTTTTTAAGAAGACTAGTAAGAAGAATTTTAAATGCTTGGGTGGATGACCTCTTCCTCCATTAGTGAAATCCTCTTCTACTTGATCTCCATCAAGTGTGCACGCAAGGTTGCTCAGAGAGTGGGTAATGGCAGTGAAGGCTAAAGAGCCGTTCGACCTTAAGAGCTGAGGGAATCAGCTCATTTAGTTCCCCTTTCTCCTTTCTCCTCCACTCGAAGACGCGGCTATCCTCACGTACCAGTGCTACGATCGGCGACTGCCATTGTCCTCCTGGGAAGTTACTCTGCAAGTTTTCTGCTCAAAGCCTGATGGAGATCAAGCTGAAGAGGACATGGAGGCCAAACATCACGAAGAAGAAGAGGTTGAGGACGTTCATGGAGATCAAAGTCAACCTCAAAGGATCACAAGAAACATGTTCAAAATATTAGGAGCTAGGGGACGTTTATTTTCCCTTTTTGTAATTTCATTATGTGAAGGTGCTTAGAGGAAAACATGAGAAACCTCTTGTGTTAAAGCATCTTTAGGTTTTTTTAGTTAGGAGCATTAGGAGGGGGGTGCGTGAGTAAATAGGTGTAGAAGTTAAAATAGGAGGTGCCAAAGTGAGAAAAGAAATCACACCTTCCTCATGTCTTGTTAGGGGCCATTTTTCATTTGAATTTGGGGGGAATTTTTGGTTTCTTTTAGCTTGCATTTCAGCACCTAAAAACTATAAATAGAGGTGCTGCCCCTTGTATATGTAGATTGGAAATTATTAGTAAGAAAACTCTACTCATTTTTTGAGAGCATTTGTGAGCACTTGTGTGTCTCTTCTTCCTTGCTTCATCTTGAGAGCTCTTGGAACTCAAGTGGCAGCATCACACTCTTATCTTGAAGCAATCCAACCTTCAAGTGGCGAGATCATCTCCAAGTCTCCTCTTCATAAGTCTTCTAATCCATTCTCCATTCCATTTCCTATTTTGTTCTTATCTTGCAATTCTATTCGGTGTTTTTTGTTCCTATTTTCAAATCTGTCCAGCATTTTTTCATTTTCCAGCACCTATGTTTTGTTTCTTTTCCTTTTTCTTGTATTTCAATCGGTTCAATTTGACAATAGATGGAACGTCTAATTGAGATTGTGTTTTGGCATTAGTTTTGGTGAGTTCTTGTCTTAGAACATTGATCCAATTCTAAGAGAAAGTGCCTCTCATATGACCAACTCAAGATGTCTCCTAAGAATGTCAAGAACTTTTCATATTATGTTCTTGAATTCACATCAAAGCCCTAAAACAGAGTAAGTCATTTTGCTCTGTTCTTTGAGTCGAGTCTGAATTTAAGAGGGTCGTCTTTGCATAGGTTGTGCATACAACTCTTTTAGCTTCAGAAATCGTCTCTGTTAACGCAGAAAATGAGTAATCTCGTTAAATTTGTGATCGGGACTCTATGGTGCAGGTTAAGGCATCCTTGAGTTCGGTGGGTTAGAGCTCGTAGTGAGATTTTACGCAAGTCCAGGTAAGGGAAGCTAGTTTTATTTTCAATAAAACCTTAAGCTAGAAGATTCTGATGTTTGGGTGACGTGATCGCCGGTTTTAATGCAAATTTTCGAAGTGACGTGATCGCCGGTTTTAATGCAAATTTCGAAGTGACGTGATCGCCGGTTTTAATGCAAATTTCGAAATCCCCTGTTTTAGTGTCGTTTTGAAATTGTTTGAGATTGAAAGGTGAAATGCATATGATATTCAAAAATCTGAACTTTGGTATGATTGTTTCTGTGATTGGGATTGTTTAAGAAAAGATTCAAAATATTATATGATGGAATTGTGCTTTTACGTGTGGTATGATGTACTGGATGAATGTGAAATTGTGATCAAGACATAGTATTTTCAGGAAAGGAAATACCGTGTTGAGATTGATTATGAGGTGTATTGATCTGTGAGTATCCTGTGAATGAGACGATCCTGACTCTACTGATATAATGGAATCACATAGATGAAGTTATTCAGGTGGTGAGAGTCGAAGGAGGGTCATATGTATGGGTAAGTTGTTTGAAAGATAACAAACTTGACCTGTTATATGAATTAACCCTGTCATACCGGGAGAGTGATGATATTGAGATTATGTTTATGCGCATGGTTGTGTGGATTTCACAGCGACCCTGTGTGGATTTCACAGTGGTGTGGTATGACAGGTGCAGGTCTCTGGATGCTAAGTTCAACGCACGAGTCTTCCGGAAGTAATGTCAAGTGTCTATGTGTGATGGGTCAGTGGAAGTCTGACGTGAGAAAGAGAAATATTGAAATGTGATAGACACTTGATGGATTTTTGTGGAATGATTGACACTTGAGGGAATTGTGAAATGTGTGAATATTTGATGGTTTACGTTAATATCAAGTTTCATGTTTTAAAGTTTTAAAAATATCTAGCTTACCCTGTGTTTTGTGTTGTGTTTGCTTTCTTAAAACTGTGATGATCGTGTAATTACACGGGAGCAGATGATGTTGCAGGCAGTAGAGCTCCTCAGTGAGTGGTTGGACAAGGAGATCGCCTGTTCTTATGCTGTATTTTGTTTTATTTTGAAACACTTGACGGTTATGTATTAAAATTCCCTAGAGAAGGGATATTATTTTGAAATAAAATGTATTGATGGATGTATTCTACTATATATACATATGCTAATTTTTGATATTATTGTTTTATGTTTATTTTATGATATAAATATGAATAAGAATTTGAGGGGCGTTACATTAATGGTATCAGAGCAGTTCGTCCTTAGGATGACCTGCGGGCAGTGGATCCATTGTGTTTCTCCTGCTCACAAATTTTATTGGGGTTTTAAATAAAAGCTATAGTGAAAGGTTTTGAAGGTTTTCTTATTGAAATTTTGTTTGTGCTGTAGTGAATATATGCTCTAACTGAAAATTTTAGTATTTAGAATGAAAGGATCTTGATAAAGTAGTGAGGGTGCACACTCATAACTGGATCAAGATGATTCTCAATCATAATTCTGAAAGTTTGATGTTTAGCATATATTGAATTCTGGTGTGATTTGTTGCGTTTTATTTAGTGTTTTTGTAATTGATTGAAATTGGTTGTTTGGGATTGATGGTTCATACCATTAGCTGTTTTGGTGATATGCTTGGGTAGGTATCATGATCGGCTGATAAACTCAAATTCTAGATGGATTTGAGATGCTGACCTTTGTAAGACCTAGTGTGGTCTTCTAAATGAATTGATTCGTTATCAAGTTCATTTTATAGGAGTATGATTAGAGAATAATAGTTTCCTAATCTTACGCAGAAAATGGCTCCTAGACCGCCTACCCCTCCCCAACCTTCTGCAGAAATGGGCCAGATCGCTAGGGCCATTGAGATGATGGCGAGTGCTATCCAGCAGCAGAATGCGGCGATGGCTCAAAATCATCAAGCTGCAATGCAGCATTGGGAGACCGCCAGATCGGCTGCAACAGCTTCCCACATCGATCAGCCTCAGGAGCAGATGGGACTGACCGAGTTCCTCAGGCACAACCCACCTAAGTTCAGTGGGAATGCTACTCCTGACCAAGCAGATCAATGGGTCAGGGGTTTAGAGAAAATCTTCAAGGCGACCTCCTGCCCTGAAGATAAGAAGTTGGTGTTTGCCACATACTTGCTATCTGGAGAAGCCGAGTTCTGGTGGATGGGAACTCAACAACTGATGGAAGCCTGAGAGGAAGTATTAGACTGGGAGAGCTTCAGGGTGAGATTTCTGGAAAAATACTTCCCAGATAGTGCAAGGTTTGCGAAGGCAGCAGACCTCAGGCAACAGGGAGAGTGTTTGCCATGACAGGAGCTGAGGCGTCCCAGTCAGGTAACTTGGTGCAAGATGCTTGTTTTATAGCTGGTAGAAGTGTAAAAGTCTTGTATGATTTTGGAGCGACACACTCCTTTGTGTCAAGTCGGAGTGTGGCCGAGCTGGGCCTTCTAGTGAAGGAGCTACCTTTTGAACTGTTGGTCTCTACACCTGCATCAGGACAGGTTATGACCTCCACAGTTTGCCCATAATGTCCAGTGATAATAAAGGGACGCAAGTTCAAAGTAAATTTGATCTGTCTACCTCTGCAGGATCTGGATGTTATCCTAGGAATGGATTGGCTATCTGCCAATCACTGTAAGGATCTAGATAATTATTTGGAATAGAAGAAGTATAATTTTAATGAATTCTGAATATGTTATTACTTAAAACGAAAAGAGCTTGTAATGGAAATTTCATGGTGGTCAGACCTCGGATGTCGCCCAAGGTCTGAGGGCAGCGTGGTAGAGGTCGGTCGGTGGACCATAGTGGTTTCCAGAAATCACATGTAGGGAGGTGTGATTTGAACCTTAGGAGCGCCATGCATGCAGAATAACTGCGGGACTTTACGCTTGGACATAAGGGATTTACCTTAGCGTTGCATGCTTAGGCACGTAAGGATTGAGTACTGAGCTGCCCTCGGGCAGGAGAAGCTACTGACGTCACCGAGCCATGTGGGGGTGATAACACAGGTGTGGAGTAGTGGTAGGACGAGCTCTCAACAGGGTGTGACGATGTGGCACCAGTCGACAGAAGCAAGGCGATGTGTCCTCGCCACATCAAGGACGATGAGAGATCGCCAGGGCGAGAGACACGCGGGGATCGCCAGGGCGAGAGACACGCGGGCATCGCCAAGGCGAGAGACAGACGGTCATCGCCAGGATGAGGGACGCATCGGTCGACTTCCAGGGGGAGACATCGGTCGTCTTCCAGGGAGAGACATCGGTCGTCTTCCAGGGAGAGACATCGGTCGTCTTCCAGGGAGAGACATCGGTCGTCTTCCAGGGAGAGACATCGGTCGTCTTCCAGGGAGAGACATCGTTCGTCCGCCAGGATGAGACATCGGTGGATGGTCATCGCGCGAGGTCGTGTTCCACACAGATGAGGTGGGGCCCAGGCTCCCAGCATGAGCGTCTTGCATGCGCGGCACGTAGTCAGTGAGAGTGCTTCAGAACAGTGGCTCCAAAGAGTTGGTATGGAAAGTGACCCAGAGTTGGTGTGCACAGAGACCCACGTGGCCATACTCTTAGAGGAAACCCACACGCAAAGGTTGCTCAGAGAGTGGATAATGGCAGTGAAGGCTAAAGAGCCGTTCGACCTTAAGAGCTGAGGGAATCAGCTCATTTAGTTCCCCTTTCTCCCTTCTCCTCCACTCGAAGGCGCAGCTATCCTCACGTACCAGTTCTACAATCGGCGACTGCCATTGTCCTTCTGGGAAAACTCTGTAAGTTCTCCCGTCAGGACGCTAGAACAGAGTTAGGACATCTTTAAGCTTCGGTGGGTTTTGGAGCTCTTAGTGATTTTGCGTAAGTCTAGGTAAGGGAAGCTAGCATTTTCGTTTATAAAAACTTTAGGCGAGTAGGTTCTGAAGTGAGGGCGACGTGGTTGCCGGTTTCATATTTTATTTCACGATGCTCTGTTTTTATGTGTGGGGCGACGTGATCGCCGGTTTTAATGCAAATTTAGAAATCCCCTGTTTTAGTGTCGTTTTGAAATTGTTGGAGATTGAAAGGTGAAATGCATATGATATTCGAAAATCTGAACTTTGGTATGATTGTTTCTGTGATTTGGATTGTTTAAGAAAAGATTCAAAATATTATATGATGGAATTGTGCTTTTACGTGTGGTATGATGTACTGGATGAATGTGAAAGAGTGATCAAAGCATAGTATTTTCAGGAAAGAAAATACCGTGTGGAGATTTTATGAGGGTGTATTGATCTGTGAGTATCCTGTGAATGAGGTGATCCTGACTGTGCTGATATGATGGAATCACATAGATGAAGTCATTCAGTTGGTGAGAGTCGAAGGAGGTCCATATTTATGGGTAAGTCGTTTGAAAGATAACTGACTTGACCGGTTATATGGATTAACCCTGTCATACTGAGAGAGTGAGGATATTGAGATTGAGATCGAGATTATGTTTATGCGCATAGCTGTGGGAACTTTACAGCAATTTTGTAAGGACCTAGAAACTTTAATTGGAATAAAAGTGTTATATTTAAATAATTTCAGAAGATGTTATTATTTAAAATACAAAGAGTTGGTAATAGAAGTTTCGTAGTAGTCGGACATCGGACGTCGCCCAAGGTCTGGGGTCAGCTGGTAGAGGTCGGTCGGCTGACCATTGTATTAACCAAGTAGTCAGGTGCGATGACTTTATCGCGAGGTGATCACGTGGGTGTGCTCGAGGAAGACATGTGGATCAAGAAGAGTAAAGGAAGAAAAGTGTAGCTAAGAAGTCTTTTACGAGATCGCCGTTATTGAAGACGGAGGCGATCGCTGACTTCTCTGGCACATAATCGCCTGTCGCCTAGAGGAGACATGACCGCCAATCGCCTATGGTGTACGTGATCGACGGGAGTGCACGTAGTATGTGGTCAAGATGCTAGATCAACCATAGTGGGTTCCAAAAACCACGCGTATCAAGGTGTGGGCTAAGCCTTAGATACGCTGTGCATGTGAGGCTCTATGCTGGAGCATAAGAAATCGTCCTTAGTGTTGCATGCATGGGCGCACGAGGAATAGTGCTGACCTACTCTTGGAAACGTGAAGCTACCGACGTCACCAAGTCATGTGGAGATGATACCTTGGACGTAACATAATGGAAGGATGAACCTTCAGCAAGGTGTGACGATGTGACATCGGTGACCAGAGTAAGGCGATGTGTTCTCGTCACCCACAAGGGCGATAAGAGATCGCCAACAGGATGAGAGGAACATCGGTCATCAACCAGGATGGGAGACACATCGGTGGTCTGCCAGGGTGAGACATCGGTTGTCTGCCAGGGTGAGACATCGGTTGTCTGTCAGGATGAGACATCGGTGGTCCTCCAGGGTGAGACATCGGTTGTCTGCCAGGAAGAGGAATCAGTCATCACCAGAATGAGGCACATCAGTCATCGCCGGTATGAGAGACACATCGGTCGTCTTCCAGGGAGAGACATCGGTCGTCCGCCAGGAGCAGTCATCGGTGGAAGGTTATCGCGCGATGTCGAGTTTCACGCAGATAAGGTGGGACCCAGGCTCCCAGCATGAGGCGTCCTGCATGCGCGACACGTAGACAAAAAGGGTGGTTCAGAATAGTGACATCAGAGTGTTGGCCTGCGCAGAGGCACGCGTAGTCGTACTGTTCAGGGAAGCGTACATGTAAACTTCCCTGCAGAGTGGGTGGTGGCAGCGGCTTTTGGGGACAAGTTGGTTTAGATTCAAAAACCCACTTCTGAGAGGCAAAGAACGTTGCAGTGGTTCAAGAGTGAGTTTACCTTCATCCTTCTCTTTTCTCTCCTTCGCGCTGCGATTCAGGCATCCTCAAGCACCAGTGCGACGAGCGACGACTGCCCTTGGAGCACCTGGGAGGTTCTCTGCAAGTTCTCCAAACCAGACGCTAAAACAGAGCTAAGGCACCTTTAAGCTCGGTGGGTTTTGGAGCTCTTGGTGTTTTGCGCAAGTCCAGGTAAGGGAAGCTAGCCTTATTTCCAACGAAAACCTTATATTAGATGATTTGAGATGATGGGGCGACGTGGTCGCCGGTTTTCAACTGTTATTGCATAATCCCCTGTTTTTGGACGAGATCGCCGGTTTTGACGTTGTTTTTCGAACTCCCCTGTTTTTGTGTTGTTTGAAACTGTTTGAGATTTAAATGTGAAATGCATGTGATATTCGAAAATCTGAACCATGGAACGAATGTTGCTGTGACTGAATCGTTCATTAAGTGTTGTATGATGTGTTGAATGTTGTGAATGTGGGATCAAGGTATAGTATTTTCAGGAAAGAAAATACCGTGTAAGATCGTGTAGGATGTGCATTGATCGGTGATTTCTATAATGAGATATCCTGACTCTCCTGAGATAATGAATTCATATAGATGAAGTTATTCAGGCGTTGAGAGTCGATGGAGGTTCATACGTATGGGTAAGTGTTTGAAAGATAACTACTTGACCTGTTGTGTGGATTCACCCTGTCATACTGTGAGAGTGATGAGATTGAGATCGAGATTATGTTGATGCGCATAGCTGTGGAAACATTACAGCAGTGTAGTATGACAGGTGCAGATCTCTGAGTCTAGTCAATGCACGAGTCTTCCGGAAGTAGTGTCAAGTGTCTTGTGTGATGAGTCAGTGGAAGTCTGACGTGAGAAATGAGAAACATTGAAATTGATAGACACTTGATGCGTTATGTGAATAGAACGACTCTTGAAGAAATTGTGAAATGTGTGATTTCTTGATGGTCATGTGAAGGGAATGAGAAAATTGATGGTTTTTACGTGGGTGTCTTAAATTTGTTTTATCTTGATTTTAAAGTTTCATATCTAAATTCTCTTTCAAATATCTAGCTTACCCTGTGATTTTGGTGTTGTGTTTGGCCTTCTCTTAAACCTGTGATGATCGTGTATAATTTACATGGGAGCAGATGATGTTGCAGGAAGTAGAGCTCCTCAGTGAGTGGTCGCCGGAAGGAGATCGCCTGTTTCTGTTTCTGTTAGGCGATCACCCTTTTTCTGTTGTCTGATAGGAGATCGCCCTTTTCTGATAGGAGATCGCCTTTTTCTGTTAGGAGATCGCCTGTTTTTTTTATTTTGCTGTATTTTGTTTAAGTTTTGGAAAATTGACCGATTATGTATTAAACTCCCTGTGAGGAGAAACTTCATTACATATATATAATTATGTTCACTTCAATATTATTGTTTTACCTTTATTTCATTTTATAATTATGAAAAGAGGATTTGGCGGGATGTTACAAATTTCGTATGACAGGTGCAGGCCTCTGGATGCTAAGTTCAACGCACGAGTCTTCCAGAAGTAGAGTCATGTGTCTATATGTTATGAGTCAGTGGAAAGTCTGACGTGTGAACCATGAGTATTGAATGTATTGAATAGACACTTGACGAGTTTGTGGAATATGGGGATATTGATGGCTGAAATTGTTATAGATTATGAATGGTGTGAAGATTTATGCTTTCTTTTGGTATAAAGTTTAATATTTAAAGTTTTAAAAATATCTAGCTTACCCTTTTGTTTTGTATCGTGGTCGTTTTTCTTAAACCTGTGATGATCGTGTATATTTGCACGGGAGCAGATGAGGTTGCAGGTAGTAGAGCTCCTCAGTGAGCATTTCTGGAGGAGGAGATCGCCGGTTTTTGAATGCTGATTGTTTTGTTTTATTTTGAAAACTCCTGTATGGAGATGTATTAAAACTTCCTCGAAAAGGGATATTATTATTTTGAGGCACATTTGTATTAATGGATGAATTATATTATGTATATATATCTATGTTAAATTTTGATATTATTGTTTCACCTTTATTTTATTATATATAAATGAACAACATTTTGAGGGGCGTTACATTAATGGTATCAGAGCAGTTCGTCCTTAGGATGACCTGAGGAGAGTGGGTTCATTGTGTTTCTTCTGCTATTGGAGTCTTAATCAAAGCTATAGTGAAAGGTTTTCAAATGTTTTCTGATTGAAATCTTGTTTGTGCTTTAGTAGATATAGGCTCTAAATGAAAAATTTTAGTATTAAGAGTGAAAGGATCTTGATAAAGTAGTGAGGGTGCACACCCATAACTGAATCGAGATGTTCTTAATCTTAATTCTAAAAGTTTGATGTTGAGCATATATCCACTTCTGGTGTGTTTTATCCCAATTATTAAGTGTGGTGATATTTGATTGATAGTTTTGTACCCATGACTGTTCGGTGTTATGCTTTCTATTTTGAGCATCATGATTCTGTTGATGAACTCAAATTCTAAATGACTTTGAGATGCTGACCTTTGTAAGGTCTAGATGTTACCTCCTGAATGAATTGATTTCTTATCGATCTCATTCTTATAGTTGTAGGGAATATAGAAACCAATAGTTTCAAAATCTGAAACGAAGAAAGATGGCTCATAGACCTCCTACCCCTCCCCAACCTTCTTCGGAAATGAGCCAGATTGCCAAGGCTATTGAGATGATGGCAACTGCCATCCAACAACAGAATGCAGCAATGGCTCAGAATCATCAAGCTGCAATGCACCATTGGGAAACTGCTCGGTCGGCTGAAACAGCTTCCCCCGTCGGTCAGCCTCAGGAACAGATGGGACTAACCGAGTTCATGAGGCACAACCCACCCAAGTTGATGGAGATCAAGTAGAAGAGGATTTCACTAATGGAGGAAGAGGTCATCCACCCAAGCATTTAAAATTCTTCTTACTAGTCTTCTTAAAAAGTAGAACATTTTGGGTTCTCTTGAAAATTTAAAAGATAGTAGTATAAATAAATCTTTGTAAATATTCTTGTATAAATTTGTAAATAATATAGAAATATCCTTAGGAGTATGCCAAAGAGGAAAACCAAAAGAAACCTCTAAATGTAAGGCATTTTAGGCACTTTCTGTAGGGAAAAGTGGAAAAAGTGACTTTTCTACTCCTTTCTCTCTTAGGCACTAGATGTAAGGACCTGAAATTTATTGGAATGAAAGAGTATGTTTTAAGTAAATTCTAAGTATGTTTTATCTAAGTTAAAAAGGAAGGAAAGTGTAGTCTAGAAAAAAACTATAAGAGTTCCTTGTTTATACATCATCGCCGGTCTTACTGTATTTCATTTATTTTCGTTAAACCTTGAAAACATTTGATTTGGTTATGTATTAAACTCCCTAAGAGGAGTAACTTCATTTCTGATATATATATACATATTATCTTGTACTCTTCAATATTATTTGGTTACACTTAATTTCATTATACATGTATGTATGTATTATTTTGGCGGGATGTTACATTAATGGTATCAGAGCAGTTCGCCTTAGGATGACCTGAGGGCTGTGGATCCATTGTGTTTTTTCGCTCATAAAATTTATTTGAGTTTTAAATAACCACTATAGTGGAAGGTTTTCAAACGTTTTAGTTTTGAACTCTTGCGTGTGCTTGGGTGAACGTGTGCCTAACTGAAAATCTTAGTATTAAGAATAAGAAGGTCTTGATAAAGTGGTGAGGGTGCACACTCATAACTGGATCAAGATAATTCTTAATCTTAATTCCAAAGGTTTGATGTTTAGCCTACATTGAATTCTGGTGTGATTTTTGAGTGTTCTTGAATTTGACTGAGGTGGTAGTTTGGACTGATGTTTGCACACCAGTAACTGTTCTGGTGTTTTGTGTGAAGTTATAAGTGTTATGATTCTGTTGATGAACTCAAATTCTAGATGACTTTGAGATGCTGACCTTTGTAAGGTCTAGCTGTTACCCCTTGAATGAATTGATTCTTATCGATTTCATTCTTATAGTTGTAGGGAATATAGAAGTCAATAGATTCAGAAGATGGCACGTAGACCTGCTACCCCACCCCAACCTTCCTCAGAGATGAGTCAGATCGCCAAGGCCATCGAGATGATGGCGACTGCCATTCAGCAGCAGAATGCGGCGATGGCTCAGAACCATCAAGCCACAATGCAGCACTGGGAAACTGCCCGATCTGCTGAGACAAACTCCCACGTCGGTCAGCCCCAAGAACAGATGGGACTGGCCGAGTTCATGAGGCACAACCCACCTAAGTTCAGTGGGAATGCTACCCCTGACCAGGCAGATCAGTGGGTCAGGGAGGTGGAGAAAATCTTTAGGGCGACCTCCTGCCCTGAAGAGAAGAAGCTGTTGTTTGCCACGTATCTGCTATCAGGAGAAGCCGAGTTCTGGTGGATGGGAGCTCAGCAGATGATGGAGGCCCGAGAGGATGTTCTGGATTGGGAGAGCTTCAGGGTGAAGTTCTTGGAGAAATACTTCCCAGACAGCGCCAAGTTTGCAAGGGAAGCTGAGTTCTTAAAGTTGGAGCAGGGGGACATGTCAGTAAACGCCTATGCTGCCCGTTTTGAGTACCTCGCCCGGTTCTATACCCAGGCGACCTCCGAGGCCTGGAGGTGTAGGAAGTTCGAGGAAGGGCTGAAGCATGGGCTGAAGAAGACCATAGCCCCGATGTGCATCAGGGAGTTCCACACCTTAGTGGAGAAGGCGAAGATGGTGGAGACCCTGGAAAAGGGTGAGTCTCGGGTGATCAGGTCACACCCAGGAGGTCCTTCCAGTGGGAGAGCTAAGGCACAGCACCCACAAAGCAAACCCTATGCGAGACCTCCATCACATCGGGCAGGAGCAGCACCTCCCCAGTTCCAACAGCAACAACCTTGGAAACCTAAGTGTCTTCACTGTGGTGGACCACACGCCTCCAATGCTTGTTTCAAGAAGACTTCAGAGAGGAAATGTTTCGTCTGCCAAAGGACAGGGCACGTTGCTAGAGAGTGCCCTAGCAGGAATGGGGCGACCCAACCCAGTGGCTCCCAACAGTTGAGAAACGAGGGCAGCAGACCTCAGGCAACAGGGAGGGTGTTCGCCATGTCTGGAGCAGAGGCAGCTCAGTCAGGTAACCTCATCCAAGGTGTTTGTTTTATTACTGGTAGAGGTGTAAGGGCCTTGTTTGATTCTGGAGCGACACACTCCTTTGTGTCAAGCCTGTGTGTAGCCGAGTTGGGCCTCCTAGTGAAGGAGTTACCTTTCGAGCTGTTGGTCTCTACACCTGCGTCAGGACAGGTGTCGACCTCTACAGTGTGCCCTGAATGTCCAGTGATTGTAGAAGGACGCAGATTCAAGGTGAACTTGATCTGCCTACCTCTTCAGGACCTGGATGTCATCCTGGGAATGGATTGGTTAGCTGCCAATCACGTTCTCATAGACTGTGGTAGGCAGAAGGTAGCGTTTCCAGACCCCCAAGAACCGGATGTGTTGTCAGTTCAACAAGGGCGATCAGAGCTGGAAGGAGAGGCGAGGTGCTTCGTAGTGCTCGCCCGGTTGGAAGTGGAGAATAAAGGGGACGTAAACAGGATACAAGTGGTGAAAGATTTCACAGATGTATTCCCAGAAGAGGTGCCTGGGTTACCCCCTAAGAGAGAAGTGGAATTCTCTATTGACTTGGTACCTGGAGCTGGACCAGTGTCAATGGCACCTTACAGGATGGCACCAGCCGAGTTAGTGGAGTTAAAGAAGCAAGTGGAAGAGTTGCTGGAGAAGCAGTTCATCAGACCCAGCGTATCTCCATGGGGAGCTCCAGTGCTCCTAGTCAAGAAGAAGGATGGAGGGTCTCGGCTGTGTATAGACTACAGGCAATTGAACAAATTGACCATCAAGAACAAGTACCCCCTACCTCGAATTGATGATTTGATGGACCAAATTCATGGGGCCTCGGTGTTCTCCAAGATTGACCTGAGATCGGGGTATCACTAAATCTTGGTAAAAGCTGAAGATGTTCAGAAGACAGCTTTTAGGTCTCGATATGGGCACTACGAGTATGTAGTGATGCCATTTGGAGTCACCAATGCTCCAGCTCTATTCATGGACTACATGAATAGGATCTTTCGCCCTTTCTTGGATAAGTTTGTGGTGGTCTTCATAGATGACATCCTCATTTATTCAAGGACCGAGGAAGAGCATGAGGAACACCTGAGGACAGTATTGGAAATACTGAGGGAGAAGCAGCTCTATGCCAAGTTCTCTAAGTGTGAGTTCTGGATAAGGGAAGTCAACTTCTTAGGACACGTGATATCTGCCCAGGGGATCTCGGTAGATCCAGCCAAGGTAGAGGCAGTGCTGCAATGGGAACGTCCTAAGACAGTGACTGAGATAAGGAGCTTTATGGGGTTGGCGGGCTACTATCGGAGGTTTATTGAGGATTTTTCCAAAGTAGTGGCTCCTTTAACACAACTGACCCGCAAGGACCAACCCTTTGCTTGGACCGACCGATGTGAGCAGAGCTTCAGGGAACTAAAGGAGAGGTTGACCAGTGCTCCAGTGCTGGTGATTCCAGAAGTAGGAAGACCTTTTGATGTCTTCTGTGATGCCTCACATCAAGGCTTGGGATGCGTCTTGATGCAAGAGAAGAGAGTGGTTGCATATGCTTCAAGGCAACTCAAGGTGCATGAGAGAAACTACCCTACTCATGATTTGGAGTTGGCAGCGGTAGTGTTTGCCTTGAAGATCTGGAGGCATTATCTTTATGGAGCTCGGTTCCAGGTATTCAGTGACCACAAGAGCTTGAAGTACCTGTTCGATCAGAAGGAACTAAACATGAGACAAAGAAGGTGGATGGAATTCCTAAAGGACTACGACTTTCAACTCATGTATCACCCAGGGAAGGCCAATGTAGTGGCAGATGCCTTGAGTAGGAAGTCTATACAAGTCGCCACCATGATGATGGAAGAGCAGAAACTGATCGAGCAGTTCAGAGACTTAAACCTTGGAGTGGAATTTCACGTGAATCACATTAGTTGTAGTAAGCTGACTATAACTAATGACTTCCTTGGGATGTTGAAGGATAAACAATTGGAGGACCCTAGCCTGAAGCGCACTGTGGAGTCACTAGGGACAGATCAGGCGAGAGGCTTTGAGATGGGCGATGATGGGATCTTGAGGTTTGATGGCAGAATTTACATACCTGCAAATGATGAGTTGAAGAAGATGATCCTAGAGGAAGGTCATAAGAGCCGCCTCAACCTTCACCCAGGCATGAACAAGATGTACCATGACTTGAAGGAGTCATTTTGGTGGTCAGGCATGAAGAGGGACGTCGCCCAGTACGTGGCAACCTGCTTAACGTGTCAAACGGCGAAGGTAGAGCATCAAAGACCTGGCGGGCTGTTGCAGCAACTGGATATCCCCGAGTGGAAGTGGGACAGCATTGCCATGGATTTTGTCACCCATTTACCCAGATCGGTAAAGGGTCATGATGCAATCTGGGTCATCATTGATAGGCTGACGAAGAGTGCCCACTTCCTCCCAGTAAATATGAAGATGCCCATGGCCAAGTTGGCACAGCTGTACATCAAGGAGATTGTGAGGTTGCATGGAGTGCCTTCCAGCATCATTTCAGATAGAGATCCCAGGTTCACTTCACGGTTTTGGCAGACCTTGCAAGAGTGTTTGGGAACCAAGTTGAGGATGAGCTCTGCATATCATCCCCAAACAGATGGTCAGTCAGAGAGGACGATCCAATCTTTGGAAGATCTGCTGAGGGCATGCGTTTTGGATCAATTGGGAGGTTGGGAGGAGGTGTTGCCACTAGTGGAGTTTACCTATAACAATAGCTACCACGCCAGCATTGGGATGGCACCATATGAAGCCCTGTATGGGAGGAAATGCAGAACTCCCTTATGTTGGTACCAGGAGGGCGAGGCAGTCTTGGTTGGGCCAGAGTTGATTCAGCAGACGACCGAGAAGGTGAAGCAGATACAAAGCAGAATGAAAGCCTCTCAGAGTAGGCAGAAGTCCTATGCAGATCAGAGGAGAAAGCCTTTGGAGTTTGCTGCTGGAGATCACGTGTTCATGAAAGTGACACCAACCAAGGGTGTAGGGCGGGCGATCAGGTCAAAGAAGTTGTCCCCTAAGTTCGTGGGACCATATCAGATCTTAAGAAGGATTGGCCCAGTGGCGTATGAGATCGCCCTACCTCCCCATTTGGCGAATCTGCACAATGTGTTTCACGTGTCACAGCTGAGGAAGTACATGGCAGACCCTAGTCATGTGCTGGATGTAGACGACGTGCAGATTAGGGATGACTTGTCCTTTGAAGCCAAACCAGTCAGGATTGACGATCGGCAATGTAAACAGCTCAGGGGCAAGACCATCGACATGGTGAAAGTGGTGTGGGATGAGAAATCGGGGGATTCTACTTGGGAGTTAGAAGAACCCATGAGGGAGGCTTATCCATACCTCTTTTCCTTGTAATCCAATTTTCGAGGACGAAAATTTTTGTTGTTGGGGAGAATGTAAGGACCTGAAATTTATTGGAATGAAAGAGTATGTTTTAAGTAAATTCTAAGTATGTTTTATCTAAGTTAAAAAGGAAGGAAAGTGTAGTCTAGAAAAAAACTATAAGAGTTCCTTGTTTATACATCATCGCCGGTCGCCTAGACTACACGTCATCGCCTGGGCGCGAGGCATGCAGGCGTCGCCAGGGCGCGATGCATGCGGGCATCATCAGGGGGGGTGAGACATCGGTCGTTCGCCAGGAAGAGGTCATCAGTGGTTTGTCCTCGCGCGAGAGGTCATCAGCGGTTTGTCTTCGCGCGAGAGGTCATCAGTGGTTTGTCCTCGCGCGAGAGGTCATCAGCGGTTTGTCATCGCGCGAGAGGTCATCGGTGGTTTGTCTTCGTGTGAGGTCATCGGTGGTTCGTCTTCGCGCTGGTAGCCATCGGCGAAAGGTCATCGCGCGGCGCTTAGTTACACACCGAGAACGTAGGACCTAGACTCCCAGCAAGAGACGTTCTGCACGCGCGCCACGTAGACGAAAAGGTGGTTCAGAATAGTGACCTCATAGCGTAGCCTGCGCAGAGGCATGCTTAGTAGTACTGTGCAGGGAAGCGTACACGCAAACTTCCCTGCAGAGTGGGTGGTGGCAGCTGCTTTTGGAGGGATAAGTTGGTTTAAGTTACTGAAATCCACTACTGAAGAGGAAGAAAACGTTGTTGTAGTCGAAGAGAGAAAGAGTGAGTTCCCTCCTCCGCGTTACGATTTCAGCCTCTCCACACAAGAGTACGACGAGAAGCAACACCATTGGAGCACTTGGGTAGTCCTCTGCAAGTTCTTCAGACCAGACGCGAAAAACAGAGCCAAGGTATTCTGCAAGCTTCGTTGGATTTCGAAGCTCCTGGTGGTTGCGCAAGTCCAGGTAAGGGAAGCTAGCCTTCATCTTTACTACGAGCCATAGTTGAACCATTTCTGAAGTGTGGGCGACGTGGTCGCCGTTTTCGCTTTTGTCTTCGTGAAATGCTCTGTGTTGTGTGCTTGGGCGACGTGGTCGCCTGTTTTAATATACAGCCTTCGAAATACCATATTTTGAACTAGATCGCCGGTTTTGGCGCTGTTTTGCGAACTCCTTGTGTTTGATGTTGTTTTGAGAACTGCTTGAGATTTACATGAGATATTCGAAAATATGAATCCTTTGAAATGGCTATTGCTGTGATTGAAATCATTCTTTTAAGTGTGGCATGATGTCTTTGAATGCTGTGAATGTGGGATCGAGGCATAGTATTTTCAGGAAAGAAAATACCGTGTAAGATCTTGTGGTAGGTGCATTGATCGGTGATTCCTAAGGGGATATCCTGACTCTGCTGAGGTAATGGAATCACGTAGAGGAAGTTACTCAGTTGTTGAGAGTCGAAGGAGGTCTATATGATGGGCGTCTCGTGTGAAAAAGAACGAGCTCCGTCTGTCCTATGGATTAACCCTGTCATACCAGGAGAACTATGGTAACATTGAGATGATATATGCGCATGCTGTGTGGATTCACAGTGACCCTGTGTGGATTTCACAGTGGTGTGGTATGACAGGTGCAGATCTCTGAGTCTAATCAACGCACGAGTCAATCCGGAAGTAGTGTCAAGTGTCTTGTGTGGTGAGTCAGTGGAAAGTCTGACATGTGAAATGAGAAACTTGAATATTGATAGACACTTGATGCTGTATTGTGAAATGGAATGACTATGGGTGAATGTTGTGAAGTTTGTGATTTTGGGCGATCAGCTGAATGCTATGAGCAGCTCTACGTTTTACATGGATATTTTGGAACTTGGTTTACTTGGATTTTCATGTTCTTGATTTAAACTTCTTTTAAATTATCTAGCTTACCCTTTTATCTGTTATTGTGGTTGTTTTCTCAAAACTGTGATGATCGTGTAATTGTTACACGGGAGCAGATGATCTTCCAGGAAGAAGAGCTCTCTAGTGAGTGGTCGCCGGGGAAAGAGATCGCCTATTTCCACCTCTCGGTGGTGATCGCCGGTTTTCGTGTCCTGATAGAAGATCGGCCGTTTTGAGGTCTTCTGTTTGGGATCGCCGTTTTATGTTGGAGATCGCCGTTTTTTTGAGACCGCCGGTCTTACTGTATTTCATTTATTTTCGTTAAACCTTGAAAACATTTGATTTGGTTATGTATTAAACTCCCTAAGAGGAGTAGCTTCATTTCTGATATACATATACATATTATCTTGTACTCTTCAATATTATTTGGTTACACTTAATTTCATTATACATGTATGTATGTATTATTTTGGCGGGATGTTACACTAGAAGGAGCTAGAAGAGTGACTCTTCCCACTCCTTCCCCTTTGTAACATGACTAGCCCTCTCCATTATAAATAGGGGTGCTTGGTACTTTGAATAAAAAAAAAATTTGAAAGTTAGAAGAAAAGAAACTATCTTGAAATTGAGAGAGAGTGAGTTTGTGAGACTTGTCTCTTCTTCTCCTCCATGTCTTATCTTGTGAGCTTTGGAGACTCTCAAGTGGCGGCACCACCCACTCATCTTGGAAGAACCACCCTCCAAGTGGCATGAATCACATCTCCAAAAGGCTACAACCACATAAGTCATTTCTATTCATCTTCTAAAAATACCCATTTGTGTTTTCTTGTAGTTTTTCCATTTTTAATCGGTTCAATCTTTTCCATGAGTTGTTTCCTTTCATTTGCTGCCATTGTTCTGCACTTTGTTGGTTTATTTCCTTGTTTTCTTGGTGTTTTAATTTTGTCCAAACCATGGGTTTCCATATACATGTGTTGTTCTTGTTTTCCATCCATGGGTTTTTGTTCTTTGATGAATTTCTTTGTGATTTTCTAATTCCTATTGAATTTCAATCAGTATTTTCACTTGTTCTTGGTGTTCTTATGTTGTTCTTGTGTTTCCTTTGAAGTTTGGTACTGTTCTTGAATTACCCATTCATATTCCATTGTTATCTTACACTACAAGTTACCTATTCATGTGTTTTTAGTATGAACCTTTGTTTTCTTGAGTAGAAACTCTATTAATTGCTCTTTAGAATTTTGATCCTAATTCTTGAAAGTGTCATGAATACAATGAAACCTATATCAACTCAACCCAAACCAAGAAAGGTTCATAAGAGACTCACAACATGTGGTATCTAGAGCCATGGTGTTGATTTGTTGATTGTGAGTTGAATAGACACTTTCTTTTTGGGCAATTTTTTTTCCAGCACCTATAATTTCGTGTTTCTTGTTTTTCCAGCACCTTATATTCATACTTTTGTTTGGTTTGAATATGTTTTAGTTGTGCCTTTTCATTGATCATACTTTTTGCTTTGAGTTTTATGTTCATAGTGTTCTAGGTGTCCAAATCTTGTCTCTACTTGCTTGCTTTTGATTTTGAAAGTTTGTGTTTCTCTTGAATTTGTTTTAGTACTTGTGATTGGAGGTTCCAAACATTTGATTTCAAGTGTTCAGTTGTCTTGAATCCTTCATAAAATTTTTGTGCAATTTGATTGATGTTTCAACTTCCATATGATGCATATTATGGTTCTTTCACTACATAAGTTCCATTTGGTATAAAAAAAAAAAGAAAAAAAAAACAGAACTGAAACAGAACAAAACAGAACCAATTCTGTTTTTAAATCCTTCAAAACAGTTTGGTATTTGCATCTATTCATTCTTTTGCACATTAATTTTCATACCAAAGTTGGATTCATAGTGATTGGCAAATTGTTGTCTACTTTGTGGAACTTTTGATCCTTGTATTTTGACAAGTTTATGAGTTGTACTTTCTTTCTTGATTATAAAGTTTAGTGAGTATTCTTTGAGTCTTATTGTGTGCCTTTTATTGCTTGTCTTTCATTCCTTAAGTTTTGTCATATATCTTGTATTCCTTTTGCACTACCCTTTCTTGTTTTGTACCTTTTCTTGCTTGTCTTTTATTGTTCTTCAAGTTTTGTGGTGGTTATTTTTGGATGAGTGGTTGAGTGCTTTGGCATCTTTCATTTGAGGTTACTCCATTCCACAAGAGAAGCTTGATTGAGGGAAGTATAATTTCTTGGAGTGATTTTGAGTGCCTTAATTTTTTTACCAAAACCGCACCACTTATTTCTTTGTTTTCTAACCTTGTTTTCTTTAATTGTTTGCTATTTGTGTTTGCTGTACTGTTTTGAAAATGGCTCAATATTCAAGTGGAGAATCTTCCAAACCACACTCTCCACAAAAAGCTTTCATTCTTGGTGAATTAAAAGAAGCCAAAAGGTCACTTGCACAAAAAGATGAAGCTATAAGACAATTGGAAGAAAGATTGCAAAGGCTTGAAGTGACTAATGAAAGGTCCAGCCATACACACCATAGAAGACGCCATTCTTCAAGGCATTCATCAAGAACTTCTTCCAACTATCATGGACATGAAGATGAAACCGAATGGAGGAGGCATCATCATTATGAAGAAAGGCGCCAACATGTGGCAAAGCCTTATATGCCTTTTGTAAAATTACCTAGCTTTAGTGGTGAAGGTGATCCAAATGTATATTTGGGGTGGGAAGCAAAGGTTGAACAAATCTTTCATGTACATGAGGTCCAAGAAGACCAAAGGGTAAAACTAGCTACTTTAGAATTTCTAGACTATGCCATGCAATGGTGGCATAAAACTCTTATGGACATTGGGCTAAACAAGAGACCTCCCGTGGTTTCTTGGAACAATTTGAAAGAGTGTATGCGCGCTAGATTTGTTCCACCACACTTTAGGAAAGACCTATTGTTGAAGCTCCAAAGGCTTCACCAAGGCACGCTAAGTGTGGATGCTTATTTTAAAGAGCTAGAAACGCTTATGCTTAAAGTTGATATACATGAAAGTGATGAAGCTAAGATGGCTAGATTTGTAAGTGGTCTTAGAAGGGACATTCAAGATGTTGTTGAACTTTATGAGTACTCTTCTTTAGAAAACTTGGTTCACCTTGCCATCAAGGTTGAAACACAAATTGCAAAGAAACATGCTTTCAAAAATACTCATAATGATGGCTATTACAACAACTCTTGGAAAAATAAAAACAAGTCTTTGTCCAAATTTCCTTTTAAAGATTCATCTTTCAAATCCAAGGATTCAAAGCCTTCCACTTCAACTAATAAATCTCCAACCAAATCGTCTAGTAAGAAATGCTTTAAATGTTTAGGATATGGTCACATAGCTTCTAATTGCCCTTCTAAAAGAAATATGATGATGCATGATGGCATAGTAGTTAGTGAGCATGATTCATCTTCTTCTAGACATTCTACACCGCTTAGTTCATCTAATGAATGTGATAGTGAAAGTCCACTTGAAGGTGACTTGTTAGTAGTGAGACGCATGCTTGGCCAAGTTTTAAAATCTTTTGATGAAAGCCAAAGAGAAAACATTTTCCATACAAGGTGTCTCATTAATAACAAGTTATGTTCATTGATTGTGGATGGTGGTAGTTGTGCTAATGTGGCTAGCACAAGAGTGGTAGATAAACTTGGATTATCCACTATCTCTCATCCCAAGCCCTATAAGCTCCAATGGCTTACTAAAATGGGAGAAATCATGGTTAATAAACAAGTCCTCATAAATTTTGAAATAGGAAAGTATAAAGATGAGGTTTTATGTGATGTTGTGCCTATGGAAGCAACCCATATTCTTTTAGGGAGGCCTTGGCAATTTGATAGACATGTTTTACATGATGGCCTCACCAATATAATGTCTTTTTCCTTCCAAGGGCGCAAGGTTACCTTAAAACCCCTCTCTCCACAAGAAGTTCATGAGGACCAATTAAAAATGAAAAATAAAAGAGAAAATGAAAAAGAAGAAAATGATAAAACGAGTCATAATACCTTATCAACTAAATCAATCTTTTTGACTCATGCTATGCCTCAATTTGAGCATCCAAGGTATTCTTCTTCTTTGTCTTTTTCATTACCAAAAGTTCCTACTTGCACTCCATATTGGTTGAAAAATGTTAGGGATGATTTTTCCATACCTACTAATGGTTTTTACCCTTTAAAGGGAATTTTTCCTAAGAAAATAATCATTCCCACACATTTTTTTCCAACATGGTCTGTCTATAGGACTTCTTTTTCCGGCATCCCAATGATTCATAATGCTAAGTCAAGTTTGCCTTTATTATCATCCACTGCTTTATTTGATAGGAAACTGACTTTGTTATATGTAGGGATTCTGAATTCGTGGACGAATTCTCTCCAACCTGGGGAGCATGATGGAGATCAAGTAGAAGAGGATTTCACTAATGGAGGAAGAGGTCATCCACCCAAGCATTTAAAATTCTTCTTACTAGTCTTCTTAAAAAGTAGAACATTTTGGGTTCTCTTGAAAATTTAAAAGATAGTAGTATAAATAAATCTTTGTAAATATTCTTGTATAAATTTGTAAATAATATAGAAATATCCTTAGGAGTATGCCAAAGAGGAAAACCAAAAGAAACCTCTAAATGTAAGGCATTTTAGGCACTTTCTGTAGGGAAAAGTGGAAAAAGTGACTTTTCTACTCCTTTCTCTCTTAGGCACTAGAAGGAGCTAGAAAAGTGACTCTTCCCACTCCTTCCCCTTTGTAACATGACTAGCCCTCTCCATTATAAATAGGGGTGCTTGGTACTTTGAATAAAAAAAAAAGTTGAAAGTTAGAAGAAAAGAAACTATCTTGAAATTGAGAGAGAGAGTGAGTTTGTGAGACTTGTCTCTTCTTCTCCTCCATGTCTTATCTTGTGAGCTTTGGAGACTCTCAAGTGGCGGAACCACCCACTCATCTTGGAAGAACCACCCTCCAAGTGGCGTGAATCACATCTCCAAAAGGATACAACCACATAAGTCATTTCTATTCATCTTCTAAAAATACCCATTTGTGTTTTCTTGTAGTTTTTCCATTTTTAATCGGTTCAATCTTTTCCATGAGTTGTTTCCTTTCATTTGCTGCCATTGTTCTGCACTTTGTTGGTTTATTTCCTTGTTTTCTTGCTGTTTTAATTTCGTCCAAACCATGGGTTTCCATATACATGTGTTGTTCTTGTTTTCCATCCATGGGTTTTTGTTCTTTGATGAATTTCTTTGTGATTTTCTAATTCCTATTGAATTTCAATCAGTATTTTCACTTGTTCTTGGTGTTCTTATGTTGTTCTTGTGTTTCCTTTGAAGTTTGGTACTGTTCTTGAATTACCCATTCATATTCCATTGTTATCTTACACTACAAGTTACCTATTCATGTGTTTTTAGTATGAACCTTTGTTTTCTTGAGTAGAAACTCTATTAATTGCTCTTTAGAATTTTGATCCTAATTCTTGAAAGTGTCATGAATACAATGAAACCTATATCAACTCAACCCAAACCAAGAAAGGTTCATAAGAGACTCACATCACAAGTTCAGTGGGAATGCTACCCCTGATCAAGCAGATCAGTGGGTCAGGGAGTTGGAGAAAATCTTTAGGGCGACCTCCTGCCCTGAAGAGAAGAAATTAGTGTTCGCCACCTATCTGCTATCTGGAGAAGCCAAGTTCTGGTGGATGGGAGCTCAGCAGATGATGGAAGCCAGAGCTGACGTTTTAGACTGGGAAAGCTTCCGAGAAAGGTTCCTAGAGAAATATTTTCCAGATAGTGCAAGGTTTGCGAAGGAAGCGGAATTTCTCAGGTTGGAGCAAGGGGAGATGTCCGTGAACGCTTATGCTGCTAGGTTTGAATACCTAGCCAGATTTTATACCCAAGCTACCTTTGAGGCTTGGAGGTGTAGGAAGTTTGAAGAAG
Source organism: Phaseolus lunatus (assembly GCA_013389735.1). Classification (NCBI taxonomy): domain Eukaryota; kingdom Viridiplantae; phylum Streptophyta; class Magnoliopsida; order Fabales; family Fabaceae; genus Phaseolus; species Phaseolus lunatus. The sequence goes on along the minus strand of CM023864.1, from coordinate 35,659,617 downwards.
GTTTAAAGCATGAGCTGAAGAAGACCATAGCACCCATGTGCATCAGGGAGTTTCATGCCTTAGTAGAGAAGGCAAAGATGGTGGAAACCTTGGAAAGGGGAAATTCTCGGGTGATCAGATCACACCCAGGGGGTTCTTCCAGTGGGAAGGCCAAGGTGCAGCACCCACGAAGCAAGCCTTATGCGAGACCTCCACCACATCGGGCAGGAGCAGTTCCGCCCCAGTTTTAGCAGCAACAAACATGGAAACCCAGATGTTTCACATGCCAAAAGATGGGGCACATTTCTAGAGATTGTCCTAGCAGAAATAGGATGACTCAACCCGTTGGTTCTCAGTAGTTGAGGAATAGAGGCAGTAGACCTCAAGCAGCAGGGAGAGTGTTTGCCATGACAGGAGCAGAGGCGTCTCAGTCAGGTAACCTAGTGCAAGGTGTTTGTTTTATAGCTGGTAGAGGTGTAAAAGCCTTGTTTGATTCTGGACACACTCCTTTGTGTCAAGCCTGTGTGTAGCCGAGTTGGGCCTTCTAGTGAAGGAGTTACCGTTTGAACTGTTGGTCTCTACACTTGCGTCAGGACAGGTGTTGACCTCTACAGTTTGCTCTGAATGTCCAGTGATAGTAGAGGGACGTAGGTTCAAAGTAAACTTGATCTGCCTACCTCTTCAGGACCTGGATGTTATCCTGGGAATGGATTGGCTATCTGTCAATCACGTTCTCATAGACTGCGATAGTCAGAAAATAGCATTTCCAGACCTCCAAGAGTCAGATGTGATATCTGCTGAGCATGGGTGGTCGGAGTTGGAAAAAGGGGCGAGGTGCTTCGTGATCCTAGCTCGGCTGGAAGTGAAGAATGAAGAGGACGTAAGCAGGATACATGTGGTGAAAGATTTCATGGATGTATTTCCAGAAGAAATACCTGGATTACCTTTTAAGAGAGAAGTGGAATTCTCTATTGATTTGGTACCTGGAGCTGGACCAGTGTCAATGGCACCTTACAGGATGGCTCAGCCGAGTTGGTAGAATTAAAGAAGCAAGTGGAAGAGTTGTTGGAGAAACAATTCATCAGACCCAGTGTATCTCCATGGGGGGCTCCAGTGCTTCTAGTTAAGAAGGATGGAGGGTCTCGGCTGTGTATAGATTACAGGCAGTTGAACAAGTTGACCATCAAGAACAAGTATCCTCTACCTAGAATTGATGATTTGATGGATCAATTACATGGGGCCTCGGTGTTCTCAAAGATTGATTTGAGATCGGGGTACCACCAAATTTTGGTAAAAGCTGAAGATGTTCAAAAGACAGCATTTAGGTCTCGTTATGGGCACTATGAGTATGTGGTGATGCCGTTTGGAGTAACAAATGCTCCAGCTCTATTCATGGATTTCATGAATAGAATTTTTCGTCCGTTCTTGGATAAGTTTGTGGTAGTCTTCATAGACGACATACTCATTTATTCAAGGACCGAGGAAGAACATGAAGAACATCTGAAGACAGTATTGGAGATTCTGAGGGAGAAGCAATTATATGCCAAGTTCTCTAAGTGTGAGTTCTGGTTGAAGGAAGTCAACTTCTTAGGACATGTAATATCTGCCCAGGGGATCTCGGTGGATCCAGCCAAAGTGGAGGCAGTGCTTCAGTGGGAACGTCCTAAGACAGTTACTGAGATAAGGAGTTTTGTGGGTTTAGCAGGCTACTATCGGAGGTTCATTGAAGATTTTTCCAAGGTAGTAGCTCCTTTGACTCAGTTAACTCGCAAAGATCAACCTTTTGCTTGGACTGAAAAGTGTGAGCAGAGTTTCATGAGGCTGAAGAAGAGGTTGACTAGCGCCCCAGTGTTAGTGATCCCGGATGTGGGAAATCCTTTTGATGTTTACTGTGATGCTTCACATCAAGGTTTGGGATGTGTGTTGATGCAAGAGAAAAGAGTGGTTGCATATGCTTCAAGGCAACTCAAAGTTCACGAGAGGAACTATCCTACCCATGACTTAGAGTTGGCGGCTATGGTGTTTGCCTTGAAGATTTGGAGGCATTATTTGTATGGAGCTCGGTTTCAGGTGTTTAGTGACCATAAAAGCCTGAAATATCTGTTTGATCAAAAGGAGTTAAATATGAGACAAAGAAGATGGATGGAGTTCCTAAAAGATTATGACTTCCAACTGATATATCATCCAGGGAAGGCCAATGTAGTGGCAGATGCCTTGAGTAGGAAATGAATACAAGTATCAACCATGATGATTGAAGAGCAGAAATTGATTGAGCAGTTTAGAGATTTAAACTTTGGAGTGGAATTTCATGTTAATCATATTAGTTGTAGTAAGTTAACGATAACTAATGATTTCATTGGAATGATAAAGGATAAGCAATTAGAGGATCCTAGCCTGAAGCGTATTGTAGAATTACTAGGCACCGATCAGGCTGAAGGCTTTGCGATGGGCGATGATGGAATCTTGAGATTTAATGGCAGAATTTGCATACCTGCAAATGAAGAGTTGAAGAAGATGATCCTAGAAGAAGGCCACAAGAGTTACCTTAGTCTGCACCCAGGTATGAATAAGATGTACCAGGATTTAAAAGAGTCATTTTGGTGGTCGGGCATGAAAAAGGAGACAGCTCAGTATGTTGCTACCTGCTTGACATGTCAGAAGGCGAAGGTAGAACATTAAAGGCCTGGCGGTTTGTTGCAGCAATTGGATATCCCTGAATGGAAATGGGACAGCATCGCCATGGATTTTGTTACCCATTTACCCAGATCGGTAAGGGGTCATGATGCAATCTGGGTCATCATTGATCGGCTGACGAAGAGTGCTCACTTTCTTCCAGTGAATATGAGGATGCCTATGGCCAAGTTGGCACAGCTGTACATCAGAGAAATTGTGAGGTTGCATGGAGGCCTTCCAGCATTGTTTCGGATAGAGATCCCAGGTTCACTTCACGGTTTTGGCAGACCTTACAAGATTGCTTGGGAACTAAGTTGAGAATGAGCTCGGCATATCATCCTCAAACAGATGGACAGTCAGAGAGAATGATCCAGTCCTTGGAAGATCTGCTGAGGACGTGGGTCTCGGATCAATTGGGAAGTTGGGATGAGGTGTTGCCGCTGGTGGAGTTTACTTATAATAACAGTTACCACGCTAGTATTGGGATGGCACCATATGAAGCCCTGTATGGGAGGAAATGCAGAACTCCCTTATGTTGGTACCAGGAGGGCGAAGCAGTCTTGGTTGGGCCAGAGTTGATTCAGCAGACAACCGAGAAGGTGAAACAGATACAAGGCAGAATGAAAGTTTCTCAAAGCCGGCAGAAATCCTATGCAGATCAGAGGAGAAGACCTTTGGAGTTTGCTGCTGGGGATCATGTGTTTATGAGAGTGACACCAACCAAGGGTGTAGGACGAGCTATCAGATGAAGGAAGCTGTCTCCTAAGTTTGTTGGACCATATCAGATCTTAAGGAAGATAGGTCCTGTAGCTTATGAGATTGCTCTACCTCCCCAATTAGCAAATCTGCATAATGTCTTTCACGTGTCACAGCTAAGGAAGTATCTTGCAGACCCTAGTCACGTGTTGGAAGTGCATGATGTGCAGATCAGGGATGACTTGTCGTTTGAAGCGAAACCAGTCAGGATTGACGATTAGCAGAGTAAGCAGCTCAGAGGCAAGACCATCAACATGGTAAAGGTGGTGTGGGATGACAGATCGGGTGATTCAACTTGGGAATTAGAAGAAACCATGAGAGAAGCCTATCCCTACCTCTTTTCCTTGTAATTCAATTTTCGGGGACGAAAATTTTTCTTGTTGGGGAGATTGTAATGATCTAGATAATTATTTGGAATAGAAGAAGTATAATTTTAATGAATTCTGAATATGTTATTACTTAAAACGAAAAGAGCTTGTAATGGAAATTTCATGGTGGTCAGACCTCGGATGTCGCCCAAGGTCTGAGGGCGGCGTGGTAGAGGTCGGTCGGTGGACCATAGTGGGTTCCAGAAATCACATGTAGGGAGGTGTGATTTGAACCTTAGGAGCGCCATGCATGCAGAATAACTGCGGGACTTTACGCTTGGACATAAGGGATTTACCTTAGTGTTGCATGCTTAGGCACATAAGGATTGAGTACTGAGCTGCCCTCGGGTAGGAGAAGCTACCGACGTCACCGAGACATGTGGGGGTGATAACACAGGCGTGGAGTAGTGGTAGGACGAGCCCTCAACAGGGTGTGACGATGTGGCATCAGTCGATAGAAGCAAGGCGATGTGTCCTTGCCACATCAAGGACGATGAGAGATCGCCAGAGCGAGAGACACGCGGGGATCGCCAGGGCGAGAGACACGCGGGCATTGCCAGGGCGAGAGAGACGGTCATCGCCAGGATGAGGGACGCATCGGTTGACTTCCAGGGGGAGACATCGGTCGTCTTCCAGGGAGAGACATCGGTCGTCTTCTAGGGAGAGACATCGGTCGTCTTCCAGGGAGAGACATCGGTCGTCTTCCAGGGAGAGACATCGGTCGTCTTCCAGGGAGAGACATCGTTCGTCCGCCAGGATGGGACATCGATGGATGCTCATCGCGCGAGGTCATGTTCCACACAGATGAGGTGGGGCCCAGGCTCCCAGCATGAGCGTCTTGCATGCGCGACACGTAGCCAGTGAGAGTGCTTCAGAACAGTGGCTCCAGAGAGTTGGTATGGAAAGTGACCCAGAGTTGGTGTGCACAGAGACCCACGTGGCCATACTCTTAGAGGAAACCCACACGCAAAGGTTGCTCAGAGAGTGGGTAATGGCAGTGAAGGCTAAAGAGCCGTTCGACCTTAAGAGCTGAGGGAATCAGCTCATTTAGTTCCCCTTTCTCCCTTCTCCTCCACTCGAAGACGCAACTATCCTCACGTACCAGTGCTACGATCGGCGACTGCCATTGTCCTTCTGGGAAAACTCTGCAAGTTCTCCCGTCAGGATGCTAGAACAGAGTTAGGACATCTTTAAGCTTCGGTGGGTTTTGGAGCTCTTAGTGATTTTGCGCAAGTCTAGGTAAGGGAAGCTAGCATTTTCGTTTATAAAAACTTTAGGCGAGTAGGTTCTGAAGTGAGGGCGACGTGGTCGCCGGTTTCATATTCTATTTCACGATGCTCTGTTTTTATGTGTGGGGCGACGTGATCGCCGGTTTTAATGCAAATTTAGAAATCCCCTGTTTTAGTGTCGTTTTGAAATTGTTGGAGATTGAAAGGTGAAATGCATATGATATTCGAAAATCTGAACTTTGGTATGATTGTTTCTGTGATTGGGGTTGTTTAAGAAAAGATTCAAAATATTATATGATGGAATTGTGCTTTTACGTGTGGTATGATGTACTGGATGAATGTGAAAGAGTGATCAAAGCATAGTATTTTCAGGAAAGAAAATACCGTGTGGAGATTTTATGAGGGTGTATTGATCTGTGAGTATCCTGTGAATGAGGCGATCCTGACTCTGCTGATATGATGGAATCACATAGATGAAGTCATTCAGTTGGTGAGAGTCGAAGGAGGTCCATATTTATGGGTAAGTCGTTTGAAAGATAACTGACTTGACCGGTTATATGGATTAACCCTGTCATACTGAGAGAGTGAGGATATTGAGATTGAGATCGAGATTATGTTTATGCACATAGCTGTGGGAACTTTACAGCAATTTCGTATGACAGGTGCAGGCCTCTGGATGCTAAGTTCAACGCACGAGTCTTCCAGAAGTAGAGTCATGTGTTTATATGTTATGAGTCAGTGGAAAGTCTGACGTGTGAACCATGAGTATTGAATGTATTGAATAGACACTTGACGAGTTTGTGGAATATGGGGATATTGATGGCTGAAATTGTTATAGATTATGAATGGTGTGAAGATTTATGCTTTCTTTTGATATAAAGTTTAATATTTAAAGTTTTAAAAATATCTAGCTTACCCTTTTGTTTTGTATCGTGGTCGTTTTTCTTAAACCTGTGATGATCGTGTATATTTTCACGGGAGCAGATGAGGTTGCAGGTAGTAGAGCTCCTCAGTGAGCATTTCTGGAGGAGGAGATCGCCGGTTTTGGAATGCTGATTGTTTTGTTTTATTTTGAAAACTCCTGTATGGAGATGTATTAAAACTTCCTCGAAAAGGGATATTATTATTTTGAGGCACATTTGTATTAATGGATGAATTATATTATGTATATATATCTATGTTAAATTTTGATATTATTGTTTCACCTTTATTTTATTATATATAAATGAACAACATTTTGAGGGGCGTTACAATCACATTCTCATAGACTGCGGTAGGCAGAAAGTGGTGTTTCCCGATCTCCAAGAGCCAGATGTGATATCTGCTCAGCAGGTACGGTCGGAGTTGAAAGAAGGGGCGACGTGCTTTGTGTAAGGACCTAGAAACTTTAATTGGAATGAAAGTGTTATATTTAAATAATTTCAGAAGATGTTATTATTTAAAATACAAAGAGTTGGTAATAGAAGTTCCGTAGTAGTCGGACCTCGGACGTCGCCCAAGGTCTGGGGTCAGCTGGTAGAGGTCGGTCGGCTGACCATTGTATTAACCAAGTAGTCAGGTGCGATGACTTTATCGTGAGGTAATCACGTGGGTGTGCTCGAGGAAGACATGTGGATCAAGAAGAGTAAAGGAAGAAAAGTGTAGCTTAGAAGTCTACGAGATCGCCGTTGTTGAAGACGGAGGCAATCTCCGACTTCTCTGGCACATAATCGCCTGTCGCCTAGAGGATACATGATCGCTAAAAAGGGGCACATCTCCGAGTATTCGAGAAGACTTAGTAAGTAATTAGTATGTGGTCTAATTACAGAAGATGAGTTATATAGAAGATAGGTAGCATATCTGCCAACATGAGTAGGGTGGACTGTGATACCCAAAGTTAACCAGCACACCATGTTGAAGGTGGAAGTCTTTGGTGTGCTTGGTGTGGAGCTGGAGAGGGGGAAGCTTTGACATTTTGGTCGAGGTACTGGATCAACCATAGTGGGTTCCAAAAACCACGCGTATCAAGGTGTGGGTTAAGCCTTAGATACGCTGTGCATGCGAAACTCTATGCTTGAGCATAAGAGATCGTCCTTAAGTGTGACACGCGTGGGTGCACGAGGAGTAGTGCTGATCTATTCTTGGAAATGTGAAGCTACCAACGTCACTAAGCCATGTGGAGATGATAACTTGGATGTAACATAGTGGGTTGAAGAACCTTTAGCAAGGCGTGGCGATGTGGTACAAGTCATCGCCGGGATGAGAGGCGCACAAGTCATCGCCGGGATGAGAGGCGTATAGGTCATCGCCGGGATGAGAGGCATCCACATCAGGCATCGGTGGGTGGAGGATAGTCATCGCGCGGTTCCCTGCTAAGAGTGTTAAAGTGGGACCCAGGCTCACAGTGAAAACGCTCTGCATGCGCAACACGTAGACAAAAAGGGGTGTTTCAAAATAGTTGGCATCAGAGAGTTGGTATGCGCAGAGACACACGTGGCCATACTGTTCAAGGAAGTGTGCACGCAAGCTTTCCTGCAAAGTGGGTAGTGGCAGCGGCAATTGTGGACAAGTTGGTTTAGATTCAAAAACTCACTTCTGAGAGGCAAAGAACGTTGCTGTGGTTCAAGAGTGACAGAGTGAGTTTACCTTCATCCTTCTCTTTTCTCTCCTTCGCGCTGCGATTCAGGCATCCTCAAGCACCAGTACGACGAGCGACGACTGCCCTTGGACTCCTGGGAAGTTCTCTGCGAGTTTTCCGATCAGGACGCTAAAATAGAGTTCGAGTATCCTTAAGTTCGGTGGGTTAGAGCTCGTAGTGAGATTTTACGCAAGTCCAGGTAAGGGAAGCTAGCCTTATTTCCAACGAAAACCTTAAGTTAGATGATTTTGATGATGGGGCGACGTGGTCGCCGGTTTTCAACTGTTATTGTATAATCCCCTGTTTTTGGATGTGATCGCCGATTTTAATGTTGTTTTCGAACTCCCTTGTTTTAGTGTCGCTTTGAACTTGTTGAGATTGAAATGAAAAATGTATATGCTATTCGAAAACCTGAACGGTGGTATGCTTGTTTTTGGTGAGTGGGGTTGTTTAAGAAAAGATTCAAAGTATTATATGATGGAATTGTTCTTTATGTGTGGTATGATGTATGGAATGTGGTGAATGTGGGATCAAGGCATAGTATTTTCAGGAAAGAAGATACCGTGTAAGATCGTGTAGAGTGTGCATTGACCGGTGATTCGTTTATTATGAGATATCCTGACTCTCCTGATATAATGGAATCATATAGATGAAGTTATTCAGGCGTTGAGAGTCGAAGGAGGTTCATATGTATGGGTGAGTTGTTTGAAAGAGAACGAGCTTGACCCGTTGTATGGATTAACCCTGTCATGCTAGGATAGTGATGATATTGAGATTCATTTATACGCTTGTGAATGTGTGTGATTTCACAGCGACCCTGTGAATGTATGTGATTTCACAGTGGTGCAGTATGACAGGTGCAGATCTCTGAGTCTAGTCAATGCACGTGTCTTCCGGAAGTAGTGTCAAGTGTCTATGTGTGATGAGTCAGTGGAAGTCTGACGTGAGAAATGAGAAACATTGAAATTGATAGACACTTGATGGATTATGTGAATTGAACGACTCTTGAGGAAATTGTGAAATATGTGATTACTTGATGGTCATGTGAAGGGAATGAGAAAGTTGATGGTTTTTACGTGGGTGTCTTAAATTTTTTTTATCTTGATTTTAAAGTTTCATATCTAAATTCTCTTTAAAATATCTAGCTTACCCTGCGTTTTTGTTTTGTGGATGTTTTCTTAAACCTGTGATGATCGTGTATAATTCACACGGGAGCAGATGATGTTGTAGGAAGTAGAGCTCCTCAGGGAGTGGTCGCCGGAAGGAGATCGCCTGTTTTCTGTTTCTGTTAGGAGATCGCCTGTTTTCTATTTTGTTGTATTTTGTTTAAGTTTTGGAAACTGACTGGATATGTATTAAACTCTCTGTGAGGAGAAATTTCATTACATATATATGTTCACTTCGATATTATTGTTTTACCTTTATTTCATTATATAAATATGAAAAGGATTTGGCGGGATGTTACACTTTGTGATCCTAGCTCGAGGGGGAGTGAAGAATGAAGAGGATATGGGCAGTATACGTGTGGTGAAGGATTTCACGGATGTGTTTCCAGAAGAAATACCTGGACTACCGCCTAAGAGAGAAGTGAAATTCTCTATTGATTTGGTACCTGGAGCTGGACCAGTGTCAATGGCGCCATACAGAATGGCTCCAGCCGAGTTGGTAGAGCTAAAGAAGCAAGTGGAAGAGTTGTTGGAGAAACAATTCATCAGGCCTAGTGTATCTCCATGGGGGGCTCCAGTGCTTCTAGGTAAGAAAAAGGATGGAGGGTCTCGGTTGTGTGTGGATTACAGGCAGTTGAATAAGCTGACCATCAAGAACAAGTACCCTCTGCCTAGAATTGACGATTTAATGGATCAACTGCATGGAGCCTCAGTGTTCTCAAAGATTGATCTGAGAACAGGATACCACCAAATTTTGGTAAAGGCTGAGGATGTTCAGAAGACGGCATTTAGGTCTCGCTATGGACACTATGAGTACGTGGTGATGCCGTTTGGAGTGACAAATGCTCTAGCTCTGTTCATGGACTACATGAATAGAATTTTTCGTCCTTTCTTGGATAAGTTTGTTGTAGTCTTTATAGACGACATACTTATTTATTCAAGGACCGAGGAAGAACATGAGGAACATCTGAGGACAGTGTTGGAGATTCTGAGGGAGAAGTAACTCTATGCCAAGTTCTCTAAGTGTGAGTTCTGACTGAAGGAAGTCAACTTCTTAGGACACGTGATATCCGCTCGGGGGATCTCAGTGGATCCAGCCAAGGTAGAGGCAGTGCTGCAGTGGGAACGTCCTAAGACAGTCACTGAGATAAGGAGCTTTGTGGGTTTAGCTGGCTACTATCGGAGGTTTATTGAGGATTTTTCCAAGGTAGTGGCTCCTTTGACTCAATTGACACGCAAAGATCAACCTTTTGCTTGGACCAACCGATGTGAGCAGAGTTTCATGGAACTAAAGGAAAGGTTGACTAGTGCTCCGGTGCTGGTGATCCCAGATGTGGGGAAACCTTTTGATGTCTACTATGATGCTTCACATCAGGGCTTGGGATGCGTTTTGATGCAAGAGAAAAGAGTAGTTGCATATGCTTCAAGGCAACTCAAAGTTCATGAGAGAAACTATCCTACTCATTCATGACTTGGAGTTGGCGGCTGTGGTGTTTGCCTTGAAGGTTTGGAGGCATTATCTGTATGGAGCTCGGTTTCATGTGTTTAGTGATCATAAGAGCCTGAAATATCTGTTCGATCAGAAGGAATTAAATATGAGACAAAGGAGATGGATGGAGTTTCTAAAAGACTATGATTTCCAACTCATGTATCATCCAGGGAAGGCCAATGTAGTGGCAGATGCTTTGAGTAGGAAATCAATGCAAGTATCATACATGATGATTGAAGAACAGAAACTGATCGAGCAATTCAGGGACTTAAACTTGGGAGTAGAATTCCATGTTAATCATATTAGTTGTAGTAAGTTAACTATAACTAATGATTTCATTGGAATGATAAAGGATAAGCAATTAGAGGATCCTAGTCTGAAACGTATTGTGGAATTGCTAGGCACCGATCAGGGTAAGGACTTTGTGATGGGAGATGATGGGATCTTGAGATTTAATGGCAGAATGTGCATACTTGCGAATGAGGAGTTGAAGAAGATGATCCTAGAGGAAGGCCACAAGAGTCATCTTAGTTTACACCCAGGTATGAATAAGATGTACCATGACTTAAAGGGGTCATTTTGGTGGTCGGGCATGAAGAAAGACATCGCCCAGTATGTTACTACCTGCTTGACATGTCAGAAGGCAAAGGTAGAGCATCAAAGACCTGGCGGGTTGTTGCAGCAATTGGATATTCCTGAATGGAAATGGGACAGCATTGCAATGGATTTCGTTACCCACTTACCTAGATCGGTAAGGGGTCATGATGCAGTCTGGGTCATAGTTGATCGGCTGACGAAGAGTGCCCACTTTCTTCCAGTGAATTTGAGGATATCCATGGCCAAGTTGGCTCAGTTGTACATCAGAGAAATTGTGAGGCTGCATGGAGTACCTTCCAGCATTGTTTCGGATAGAGATCCCAGGTTCACTTCTCGGTTTTGGCAGACTCTGCAAGATTCTTTGGGAACTAAGTTGAGGATGAGCTCTGCATATCATCCTCAAACCGATGGATAGTCTGAGAGAACGATCCAGTCCTTGGAAGATCTGCTGAGGACGTGTGTCTTGGATCAATTGGGAAGCTAGGATGAGATGTTGCCGCTGGTGGAGTTCACTTATAATAACAGTTACCACGCCAGTATTGGGATGGCACCATATGAAGCCTTGTATGGGAGGAAATGCAGAACTCCTTTATGTTGGTACCAGGAGGGCGAAGCAGTCTTGGTTGGACCAGAGTTGATTCAGCAGACGACCGAGAAGGTGAAACAGATAAAGTACAGAATGAAAGCTTCTCAAAGTCGGCAGAAATCTTATGTAGATCAGAGGAGAAAACCTTTGGAGTTTGCAGTTGGAGATCATGTATTTATGAGAGTGACACCGACCAAGGGTGTAGGACAAGCTATCAGATCAAAGAAGCTGTCCCCTAAGTTTATTGGGCCATATCAGATCCTAAGGAGGATCGGTCCAGTGGCTTATGAGATCGCCCTGCCTCCCCAATTAGCAAACCTGCATAATGTCTTTCATGTATCACAGCTGAGGAAGTACATGGCAGACCCAAGTCACGTGCTGGAAGTGGATAATGTGCAGATCAGGGATGACTTGTCTTTTGAAGCAAAACCAGTTAGGATTGACGATCGGCAGAGTAAACAACTCAGAGGCAAGACCATCAACATGGTGAAAGTAGTGTGGGATGACAGATCGGGTGATTCAACTTGGGAATTAGAGTAAACCATGAGAGAAGCCTATCCCTACCTCTTTCCTTAGTAATTCAATTTTCGAGGACGAAAATTTTCTTGTTGGGGAGAATGTAAGGACCTATAAATTTATTTAGAATGAAAGTGATATATTTTAAGTGAATTCTAAGTATGTTTTTATTTAAAATATAAAGGAAGGAAAGTGTAGCTTAGAAGTCTACGAGATCGCCGTTGTTGAAGACGGAGGCGATCTCCGACTTCTCTGGTACATAATCGCCTGTCGCTTAATGTACACATGATCGCCAATCGCCTATGGTGTACATGATCGCCGAAAGTGCACTTAGCATGTGGTCAAGATGCTGGATCAACCATAGTGGGTTCCAAAAACCACGCGTATCAAGGTGTGGGTTGAGCCTTAGATACGCTGTGCATGCGAAGCTCTATGCTTGAGCATAAGAAATCGTCCTTAGTGTTGCATGCATGGGCGCACGAGGAGTAGTGCTGATCTATTCTTGGAAATGTGAAGCTACCGACGTCACCAAGCCATGTGGAGGTGATACCTTGGACGTAACATAATGGGAGGATGAACCTTCAGCAAGGTGTGACGATGTGACATCGGTGACCAGAGTAAGGCGATGTGTTCTCGTCACACACAAGGGCGATAAGAGATCTCCAACAGGATGAGAGGAACATCGATCATCAACCAGGATGGGAGACACATCGGTGGTCTGCCAGGGTGAGACATCGATGGTCTGCCAGGGTGAGACATCGGTTGTCTGCCAGGGTGAGACATCGGTGGTCTGCCAGGGTGAGACATCGGTTGTCTGCCAGGGTGGGACATCGGTGGTCCTCCAGGGTGAGACATCGGTTGTCTGCCAGGGTGAGGAATCAGTCGTCCGTCAGGAAGAGGAATCAGTCATCGCCAGTATGAGAGGCATCGGTCATCGCCGGTATGAGAGGCATGGTCATCGCGCGAGCAGTCATCGGTGGATGGTTATCACGCGATGTCGTGTTTCACACAGATAAGGTGGGACCCAGGCTCCCAGCATGAACGTTCTGCATGCACGACACGTAGACAAAAAGGGTGTTTCAGAGTAGTTAGCATCAGAGAGTTGGTATGCGCAGAAACCCACGTGGTCATACTGTCCAAGGAAGTGTGCACGCAAGGTTGCTCAGAGAGTGGGTAATGGCAGTGAAGGCTAAAGAGCCGTTCGACCTTAAGAGCTGAGGGAATCAGCTCATTTAGTTCCCCTTTCTCCTTTCTCCTCCACTCGAAGACGCGGCTATCCTCACGTACCAGTGCTACAATCGGCGACTGCCATTGTCCTCCTGGGAAGTTACTCTGCAAGTTTTCTACTCAAAGCCCTAAAACAGAGTAAGTCGTTTTGCTCTGTTCTTTGAGTCGAGTCTGAATTTAAGAGGGTCGTCTTTGCATAGGTGTGCATACAACTCTTTGAACTTCAGAAATCGTCTCTGTTAACGTAGAAAATGAGTAATCTCGTTAGTTTTGTGATCGAGACTCTATGGTGCAGGTTAAGGCATCCTTGAGTTCTCGGTGGGTTTGGAGCTCTTAGTGAGATTTTACGCAAGTCCAGGTAAGGGAAGCTAGCATTCGTTCAATAAAAACCTTAGGCTAGAAGATTCTGAACTTGGGGCGATGTGGTCACCGGTTTCAAACTTTCTTGCACGATGCTCTGTTTTTATGTGTGGGGCGACGTGATTGCCGGTTTTGATGCAAATTTTGAAATACCTTGTTTTAGTGTCGTTTTGAAATTGTTTGAGATTGAAGGGTGAAATGCATATGATATTCGAAAATCTGAACTTTGGTATGATTGTTTCTGTGATTGGGATTGTTTAAGAAAAGATTCAAAATATTATATGATGGAATTGTGCCTTACGTGTGGTATGATGTACTGGATGAATGTGAAATTGTGATCAAGACATAGTATTTTCAGGAAAGGAAATACCGTGTTGAGATTGGTATTAGAGTGTATTGATCAGTGAGTATCCTGTGAATGAGACGATCCTGACTCTACTGATATAATGGAATCACATAGATGAAGTTATTCAGTTGTTGAGAGTCGAAGGAGGTTCATATGTATGGGTAAGTTGTTTGAAAGATAACTAACTTGACCTGTTATATGAATTAATCCTGTCATACCGGGAGAGTGATGATATTGAGATTATGTTTATGCGCATGGCTGTGTGGATTTCACAGCGACCCTGTGTGGATTTCACAGTGGTGTGGTATGACAGGTGCAGGTCTCTGGATGCTAAGTTCAACGCACGAGTCTTCCGGAAGTAGTGTCAAGTGTCTATGTGTGATGGGTCAGTGGAAGTCTGACGTGAGAAAGAGAAATATTGAAATGTGATAGACACTTGATGGATTTTTGTGGAATGATTGATACTTGATGAAATTGTGAAGTGTGTGAATATTTGATGGTTCACGTTAATATCAAGTTTCATGTTTTAAAGTTTTAAAAATATCTAGCTTACCCTGTGTTTCGTGTTGTGTTTGCTTTCTTAAACCTATGATGATCATGTTAATTACACGGGAGCAGCTGATGTTGTAGGTGGTAGAGCTCCTCAGTGAGCAGATGGAGAAAAGGATCGTTTTATATTTGAATGTTTTATTTTGGAAAACTTTTGATGTATAAAGTTAACTCCCTGCGAGGAGGGATGTTCCTTTTGAAGAACACATTGAATGGAAGGGATGTATTTTATTATATATATATAGATGAACGTTAATTTTGATATTATTGTTTTATGTTTATTTTATGATATAAATATGAATAAGATTTTCAAGGGCGTTACAAAAGTTGACCCATAACTGCTTGAGGAAAGAATTTGCAACAGACACAATGTATAGAGAAATTAAATCAATTTAATGCAGTGCTGTTAGAGGAGAAACAATCGGTTGTTTCGTGAAAACAATCGGTTGTTTTTTTGTGATAGCAATCAATGCATTTCACAGATTAAAAATAACAGGCAGAGATGAATTAGAAAGGAAAGCTTCACATACACCTTTACATAGAAGAAAGATAAAGATATGAATTAAGATCTTTCATAAACCAGATGTAAAGGAAATTAAAGCAAGAAAATTAAAACAAATAAAGTTTTATCCTTTTGACAATGTTGTTCTCTTAATGAGTCATAGTGCATGATTAAGAAAAATCACTTGACTTCCAAGAAGACTGAGTGCAGTACAAATCTGTAATAGAAAGTCCAGATAGAATCTTTTCCCTTCATAAGCTTGATCTTTTCACTCAAGAATCCTTGATCTCTTACAATTCCTGCAAAAATATGAAATCAAGCTACAAGATTTGGTCCCCTTACAAATTTGGGTCCTTTGGCATTAACTTTATCATTAGGAACCTCATAATTCTTAGGAACCCATTTCATAACACCTTTAGAAACAAAAAATTTCCTAATTTTGCAGAATCTAATAGAGTGGCCTCTCTTCATGTAATAAAAACATGTAACAATCGGTTGTTTCGATTTTTCAATGGGTTGTTTTCCTGGCACAGTTGAAAAAGACTTTGAAATCCCATATTTCTTACTCTAGATTAAATCCTAAACCAGATTTTCTAAAAACACAATTTTGAGATGCCAAGACAGTCTCAAAGTTGGATTTTCCCTTTGAAAGCTTATCCATAGTTTTCACAAGATACTGAACCTTCTTTTCAAAAGATTCACAATTTTCACAATCAAGTGAGTCACACTTGCAAGAAGAGTTCTTGTAAAGCAATTCCAGATTTTTTAAATCAATTTTTGAATTTCCCAACTCTTCTTCCAGTGTCTTGACTCTATTTTTAAGCCAGTTATTCAACACTTTCAACCGGTTGTTCAAGAGAGCCAATCTATTAGCTTCTTCATGTATTTCTTTAAAAGCTTCAAGAAGTTTACTATAATTTTCAGTATTTAAAGAAGTACAAGAACTTACACTACTTGCATCATTCTCTTCCTTGGCTATAAGACACAAATTGGCTTCTTTATCTTCACTTGACGAGAAGCTTGATGAAGAGACATCATTTTCATCCCAAGCAATGTAGGCTCTTTTTGATTTGTCTTTCTTTTCAACCTTCTTGCTTGACTTCTTTTCTTTGCTCTCTTTATTTGGGCATTCAGCCTTTATGTGCCCGTGTTCACCACAACCATAGCAAGTATATTTGTTAGCATTAAAATCACTAGATTTCTTGTTGCCATACCTCTCTTGGTTGGAGTCTTTGTTGCGGTTCTACTTCAAGAATTTGCTGAACTTTTTGGACAACAAACTAAGAGTCTCTTCCTCACTTTCATCACTTGAAGCTTGGTTGATCTTGTGCTGGGAAACTTTCAAAGCAATGTTTCTTACATGCTTATCTTCACTTTCTTGAACATTGAGCTTGTTCATCTCCAACTCATGTTCTCTAAGCTTTCCAAACAAAGAAGTTGTAGTCAAAGATGTCAAATCTTTAGACTCTAAGATAGCTGTGACTTTCGGTTGCCAAGACCTATCAAGACATTTGAGGATCTTGATGTTCAACTCTTCTTTGTCAAAGACCTTCCCAAGACTCATAAGGTGATTGAAAATATGAGTGAGTTGCTTTTGGACATCCACATTTGATTTTCCTTTAAGCATCCTAAATATCTCATACTCTTGGATTTGAGTATGTTTCCTTGCCCTCTTTACATCGTTAGTTCCTTTATGAGTTACTTCTAGAGTATCCTACATCTTTTTAGCAGACCCATATTATGAGACCCTGAAAAACTCATCAGAATTTAAGGCTGGGGTGATAATATTTTTAGCAATAAAATCAAACTTTGCTCTTTCATTTTCTACATCAGTCCATTGGGACCAAGGCTTTTCAATAAAAACACCATCTTTTTCAAGCTTAGGAATAAAAGGGTCATTTTCAATTGCATCCCAAATTCCTCTATCAAGAGATTCAACAAAGATTTTCATTCGTACCTTCCAAAACTGGTAATTCAAACCACAAAACAAAGGTGGTCTATTTATTGAGGCACCCTCTCCAAAAGGTAATTTTTCAGCCATAAGAAAAAGGTTTTTAGGATCAAACTTGAATATTCTTCAAGAACCAAGCTCTTGATGCCAACTGTTAGAATATATGGCCTTAAACAAGAGGGGAGTGAATTGTTTATAAAAATTTTTGCAAACTTTGAAGGTTTAATGAACTTCACTGCAGAACAGAGAAAGAAATCAAGGAAACAATGAAACAAAACTGTTTAAGTTGATTTCTAGAAAATCAACCGGTTTTTTTTATTAGCAGTGATTAAAACAACTTAAAAGCATAATGTAATTGAGATCAGGGAAAGATAAAAGCACACAAACAATTTATACTGGTTCACTCTTATCCTAAGATCTAGATCCAGTCCCCAGAAACCACTAGGTATCTACTATGCAATCAAAATCCAGATTACAAACAACCACACCAAAGAAGTGACCTTGAACTCCTCAAGCCACACACTTCCTTTGGCACACAACACCACAAAATTCAGAACACCCTCTGATTCTGCTAACACCACCAATATTCAGAAATACAAGAGAAAAAAAAAGGATTACACCTGATCAATATCAAAACGAAAGATTACAACAATCCTATTGTTAGAAAAGATGGCTTTAAACTAGAGGGGGGTGAATTGTTTAAAGAGGTTTTCGCAAACTTTTCCAAGCTAGAATGAATATCTTTCAGAAATCAAATGATTAAGCAATTCAGTTTGCCAAAACAGCAAGCAAAACAGCACTGCCAGGAAAACAATCGGTTGTTTCTTCGAAACAATCGGTTGTTTATACCAGCAAACAACAAACAAACTGAAATTAAAGAGTTAGGGATAGAGAGATTGTACACAGATGTTTATACTGGTTCACTCCAACCCAGAGCTACATCCAGTCTTCTCAGAAACCCTGAGGAAATCCACTAAGCAATCAACACTAGATTACTTACACACAACCAAGAAAGTGACCTTGAACACCCTCAAGAAACACACTTTCCTTGGTCAGCACACCACACTAAGAAAGCTGATCTTGATCCCCTCAAGAACACACAGCTCTTCTTAGCAACAGCACAAACGAATGTTCACAGAATTACAAGGATTACACTTGTTACAGAAGCAATCTGAAATCAGTACAAGAGAATCCTATCTCAGCACTTTGATCAACCAAAACTCCAAGCAATCTCCAACTCTTAGAAAAACTTTTTTCAATTCACTTAGGTTCTTTCTTCTTCAAATCTGTTTTTCAGTATATATATAAAGAAGATGTTTGTAATCAAATCTTAACAAACTTTTAATTGCTTTAGAAAGATTGGTCAAAGCATTTAATGACTGGAGCGTATGAATTAAAACCATTTAGAGCTCAGTCAAAGTCAAAACTGTTTTCTGTTATAAAAACATAACAAACAATCGATTGTTTCCTCGAATCAATCGGTTGTTTTGTTACTTAACCAATTTTCACATTTCAAAACAGTTTTCAAAACACCTAAGCTTAAACAATCGGTTGTTTCGATAAAACAATCGGTTGTTTTAACTCAGTTTGAAAAAAAACACTTTACTTTGTTTGAAAGTTGAGATGCTTGAGCTTTAGATTCAATCAAAGGTTAAGTTACACAACTCAAACTACCCAGATCCTAACTAGACCAGCACAGCAACAGCAAGCACAGCAAAAGCTTCATCATCCTCCAAAGGATTTGGATTCTTCAAAACCTTGAACACCACTTGGTTCAACAATCTCCCCCTATTTGATGAAGACAAATCCCTGATGCTTGATCCCAAATGCTTATGTTGTTCTGATTGAATTGAAGCAGTTCCTGCAATTGAACTTTTAGCAGACATAGAACTTCTGATATTTTGTTAGAATATATACACACAGTTTAAGGCTTAAACAATTAATATCAGTAAAAATAGCTAAAAGCAGTCTTAAACAAGCATATAAGCAAACAAGCATAAAATCTCCCCCTATTTGTCTTCACAAATAGACAAATATAAGAGATAAAGCCATAAAAAGTTCATATTACATCAGAATTATAAAAGCAACAGCAGAAGGAAAGAAAAGAAAATCAAACTTCAACAGCAGCAAAAACAATCGATTGTTTCGACAATCCAATCGGTTGTTTTTCTTCATTCTTCCTTATCTCCAAACTGAAGATCAAAGATTTGGTTCTGAACAGCTTCATTTTGTTCATCCAGGCTCATGAACCTTGCATCCATGTTGTCAAACCTGGTATCAAACCTCTGGAAATTGCTAACACACAGATCGTGGAGGTTTCTTTGATTTTCAGCAAAGCTATCCATCCTATTCATCATGAACCTTTCAAAAGGTGACATTGATTGAATCCTTTCTTCTGGATGTTCAGCAGCCGCACTGGGTCCAGCATCTTGAAACCCTCCTGTTGGATCTTCATGTTCAACATCCATATCTGTAGGTTCTTCTTGAGCAGCACCACTAGAGGAGGCACCATGATCACCATCCTTGCTTACCCATTTTCCACCTATTTTTGTAAATCCCATCTTGCTGAGTGATCCATTGTTCAACTCTTGAGTTGACTTGACCAGCTCAGAAGTCTCATCTTCCAGATTAACTTCAAAATAGTTTAGGAATTTAGATATCAAAATAGCATAGGGATAGTGATAGTCACCCAACCTCATTGCTTTTTGCATGTGCTCTTTGATAATGTGGATCCAATTTAGTTTGATCTTCTTGGTGATGCAGAAGATGTAAACCAGATCTTCTTCAGTCAAAACAGAATGGTTGCTCCCCCTTGGAGTTAGAATCCATGTCACAATGAGAGCAAGCAGCCTCTCATCTAGTTTCAACCCTCCAACTGAGCATGCACTCACTTGAGCTTGAGTGTTTTTCAAACAGCTTCTGTAAAACTGAATTTTGTTGAAATCCTCCACCACACCAAGATTGCCTTTGCTGATTCGCAGTCCAGAAAACTTGAGTCCAGCAACAGCAGCCCAAACCTCATGGGTTATCTCCATGTCCACACCTTTTACATGAGAAACTAGGTTGTTTCCCTCAAATTTCAAATTGGTGTAGAAGACCTTCACCAAGTCTGGATATATGTTGCCCTTCATCTCCAGAAACCTTCTGAGATACTGATCTTTGAGAAGTTTCCTCACATTGTCCAGCTTTTGACTTTTCAGCCAATCAAAACTCACAACCTTGGGGTTGTTGATTGTAAGGACCTGTAAAATTGAATTGGAATAAAAAGAGATATATTTTAAAAGAATTCTATGTATGTTTTATTTAGAATAGAAAGGGAGGAAAAAGTTAAGTATAGAAGGCTATGAGATCGCCGGTCGCCTGCTACACATGAGCGCCAGGTGGACGTCGCGCGGGCGCGAGAGGCATGCAGGCATCGCGCGGGCGCGAGAGGCATGCAGGCATCGCGCGGGCGCGAGAAGCATGCAGGCATCGCGCGGGCGCGAGAGGCATGCAGGCATCGCGCGGGCGCGAGAGGCATGCAGGCAACGCGCGGGCCCGAGAGGCATGCAGGCATCGCGCGGGCGCGAGGCATGCGGGCATTGCCAGGGCGCGAGGCATGTGGACGTGGCCAAGGCGCGAGAGTTATGAGGGCGTCGCCAGGGAAGACATCGGTCGTCTCCCAGAGGAAGACATCGGTCGTCTTCTAGGGCGAAGGAGACATCGGTCGTTCGCCAGGATGAGTCAGCGTTGGAAAGTTGTCGCGATGGCGAGCCTCACACAGATAAAGTGGGACCCAGACTCTCAGCATGAAACGTCCTGCACGCGCGCCACGTAGACAAAAAGGATGATTCAGAGTGGTGACATCAGAATGTTGGCATGCGCAAGAGACACTCGCGGTCGTACTGTTCAGAGCAGTGGTTGGCATGCATAAACGACAGCAGTGGTCGTACTGTTCAGGGCAGTGGTTCTCAGACTTTCCTGCAGAAGGGGTGGCAGCAGCAGCAAACGTGGACAGGTAAGCTGGGATTCAAAAGCCACTGCGGGAAGGCAAAGAGTGTTACAGACTCAAGAGTGTTAGAGTGAGTGCAAACTTCCTCCCTCCCTTCTTCCCTTCCTTGCGTTGAGACTCAGGCAACCTCCAGCATCAGTGCGACACGCGACGTTGCCCTTAGAGCACCTAAGAGGTTCTCTGCAAGTTCTACAGACCAGGCGCTGAAAACAGAGACAAGGCGGGGTTCAAGCTTCGTTGGGTTTCGGAGCTCCTGGTGTTTGCGCAAGTCCAGGTAAGGGAAGCTAGACTTCATTTTCAATACAAGCCATAGTTTAGCTATTTTCTGAAGTGAGGGCGACGTGGTCGCCGGTTTTCGTTTTCATCCTTGTAAAATGCTCTGTGCTATGGGTTGGGCGACGTGGTCGCCGGTTTTAAATGCAGTCTTCGAAATACTCTGTTTTTGAACTAGATCGCCGGTTTTGGCGTTGTTTGCGAAAACTCCCTGTTTTTGGTGTTGCTTTGAAACTGTTGAGATTTAAATGAGATATTCGACAATAAGAACCTTGGATTGAGTTTTGCTGTGATTGAAATCATTCCTTTAAGTGTTATGTGATGTGTTGGATGTGGTGAATGTGGATCGAGGCATAGTATTTTCAGGAAAGAAAATACCGTGTAAGATCGTGTAGGATGTGCATTGATCGGTGATGTCTATAATGGGATTATCCTGACTCTCCTGAGATAATGGATTCATATAGATGAGGTTATTCAGGCGTTGAGAGTCGAAGGAGGTTCATATGTATGGGTGAGTCGTGTGAAACAGAACGAGCTCGGCCTGTCATATGGATTAACCCTGTCATACTGTGAGAATGGTGAACTTGAGATTGAGATTGTGTTGATGCGCATAGCTGGTAAACATTACAGCTTGTATGACAGGTGCAGAATCTCTGAGTCTAGTCAATGCACGAGTCTTCCGGAAGTAGGTCAAGTGTCTTGTGTGCTGGGTCAGTGGTGGTCTGACATGTGAAATGAGGAACTTGAAATTCATAGACACTTGATGCAGTTTTGTGAAATAGAATGACTCTTGTGAATACTGTGAAATATGTGATTTCTGGGTGATCAGGTGAAGGGCATTGAGAAAATCTATAGCTTTACGTGAATATCTTGAAAATTGCTTACTCTGATTTTAATGTTCTTATTTAAACTCTCTTTAAAATATCTAGCTTACCCTGCGTGTTTTGGTTCTGTGGCTGTTCTCTTAAAACTGTGATGATCGTGTATAACTTACACGGGAGCAGATGATCTTCCAGGAAGTAGAGCTCCTTAGTGAAGTGGTCGCCGGAAGGAGATCGGCTGTTTTTGGGTCCCCCGATGGGCGATCGGCCTCGTCCGATAGGAGATCGGTCTCTTCCGATAGGAGATCGCCTGCTTCGTTTTTTTACTGTATTTTGTTTATGTTTCTGGAAAAATTTGACCGAATTTGTATTAAACTCCCTGTGAGGAGAAACTACATTTCATATATATATAATATTTTGTTCATAGAATCTATTTGTTACCTTTATTTTCATTATATACATTTGTATAGTATTTTGGCGGGATGTTACATTAATGGTATCAGAGCAGTTCGTCCTTAGGATGACCTGAGGGCTGTGGATCCATTGTGTTTCTTCTGCTCATGAAAGTTATTTGAGTTTAAAATAATAACTATAGTGAAAGGTTTTCAAACGTTTTTGTATTAAAATTTTGTGTGTGCTTTGGTGAATATATGTTCTAATTGAAAATCTTAGTATTAAGAATGAGAAGGTCTTGATAAAGTAGTGAGGGTGCACACTCATAACTGGATCGGGATGAGTCTCAACCTTAATTCCAAAGGTTTAATGTTTAGCATAT
Organism: Phaseolus lunatus; assembly: GCA_013389735.1. NCBI lineage: Eukaryota > Viridiplantae > Streptophyta > Magnoliopsida > Fabales > Fabaceae > Phaseolus > Phaseolus lunatus. The sequence goes on along the minus strand of CM023864.1, from coordinate 35,636,846 downwards.
ATTGAATTCTGGTGTGAGCTATTTCATTTTCTTGAGTGTCCTTGTAATGGATTGAAAATGGTTGATTGGATTGATGACTGCATACCAGTAGTTGTTCTGGTGTTATGCTTGATGTTATAAGCATTATGATTCTGTTGTTGAGCTCAAATTCTTAATGATTATGAGATGCTGACCTTTGTAAGGTCTATATGTTACCTCCTGAATGAATTGATTTCTTATCGATCTCATTCTTGTAGTTGTAGGGAATATAGAAACCTGTAGTTTCAACTCTGAAACAAAGAGAGATGGCACGTAGACCTTCTACCCCTCCCCAATCTTCTTCGGAGATGAGCCAGATTGCTAAGGCTATCGAGATGATGGCAACTGCCATCCAGCAGCAGAATGCAGCGATGGCTCAGAACCATCAAGCTACAATGCACCACTGGGAAACTGCTCGGTCGGCTGAGACAAACTCCCACGGCGGTCAGCCTCAAGAACAGATGGGACTGACCGAGTTCATGAGACACAACCCACCCAAGTTTAGTGGGAATGCTACCCCTGATCAGGCAGATCAGTGGGTCAGAGAGCTGGAGAAAATCTTTAGGGCGACCTCCTGCCCTGAAGAGAAGAAATTGCTGTTCGCCACTTATCTGCTATCAGGAGAAGCTGAGTTCTGGTGGATGGGAGCTCAGCAGATGATGGATGCCCGAGGGGATGTTTTGGATTGGGAGAGCTTCAGGGTGAAGTTCTTGGAGAAATACTTCCCTGACAGCGCCAAGTTTGCGAGGGAAGCTGAGTTCCTGAAGCTGGAGCAGGGGGATATGTCAGTGAACGCCTATGCTGCTCGTTTTGAGTACCTCGCCCGGTTCTATACCCAGGCGACCTCTGAGGCCTGGAGGTGTAGGAAGTTTGAAGAGGGACTGAAGCATGGGCTGAAGAAGACCATAGCCCCGATGTGCATCAGGGAATTTCACGCCTTAGTAGAAAAGGCGAAGATGGTGGAGACCCTGGAGAAGGGTGATTCTCGGGTGATCAGGTCACACCCAGGAGGTTCTTCCAGTGGGAAAGCTAAGGCACAGCACTTACAAAGCAAGCCCTATACGAGGCCTCCACCACATCGGGTGGGAACAACGTCATCCCAGTTTCAGCAGCGGCAACCTTGGAAACCCAAGTGTTTCCATTGTGGTGGACCACACACGCCCAACGTGTGCCCCAAGCAGCCCTCAGAGAGAAGGTGTTTTACCTGCCAAAAGACAGGGCACATTGCTAGAGAATGCCCTAGCAGGAATGGGGCGACCCAACCCAGTGGCTCCCAGCAGATGAGAAACGAAGGCAGCAGACCTCAGGCGACAGGGAGAGTGTTTGCCATGTCTGGAGCAGAAGCATCTCAGTCAGGTAACCTCGTGCAGGGTATATGTTTTATAGCTGGTAGGGGTGTAAAAGCTTTGTTTGATTCTGGAGCGACACACTCCTTTGTGTCAAGCCTGTGTGTAGCCGAGTTGGGCCTTCTAGTGAAGGAGTTACCCTTCGAACTGTTGGTCTCTACACCTGCATCAGGACAGGTGTCGACCTCTACAGTGTGCCCCGAATGTCCAGTGATTGTAGAGGGACGCAGATTCAAGGTGAACTTGATCTGCCTACCTCTTCAGGACCTAGATGTTATCCTGGGAATGGATTGGTTAGCCGCCAATCACGTTCTCATTGACTGCGGTAATCAGAGGATTGCGTTTCCAGACCTCCAAGGATCAGATGTAATTTCTGCTCAGCAAGGGCAGTCAGAGTTGGAAGAAGGGGCGAGGTGCTTCGTGATACTCGCTCGGTCGGAGGTGGAGAATAAAGGGGACGTAAGCAGAATACCCGTGGTGAAAGATTTCACGGATGTATTCCCAGAAGAAGTACCTGGGTTACCCCCTAAGAGAGAAGTGGAATTCTCTATTGACTTGGTACCTGGAGCTGGACCAGTGTCAATGGCACCTTACAGGATGGCACCAGCCGAGTTAGTAGAGTTGAAGAAGCAAGTGGAAGAGTTGCTGGAGAAGCAATTCATCAGACCCAGTGTATCTCCATGGGGAGCTCCAGTGCTCCTAGTCAAGAAGAAGGATGGAGGGTCTCGGCTGTGTATAGATTACAGGCAGTTGAACAAGTTGACCATCAAGAACAAGTACCCCCTGCCTAGGATTGATGATTTGATGGATCAAATACATGGAGCCTCGGTGTTCTCCAAGATTGACCTGAGATCGGGGTACCACCAAATTTTGGTTAAAGCTGATGATGTGCAAAAGACAGCTTTTAGGTCTCGGTATGGGCATTATGAGTATGTGGTGATGCCGTTTGGGGTCACAAATGCTCCAGCCCTGTTCATGGACTACATGAATAGGATTTTTCGCCCTTTCTTGGATAAGTTTGTGGTGGTCTTCATAGACGACATACTCATTTACTCAAGGACCGAGGAAGAGCATGAAGAACACCTGAGGACAGTATTGGAGATACTGAGGGAGAAGCAGCTCTATGCCAAGTTCTCGAAGTGTGAGTTCTGGCTGAGGGAAGTCAACTTCTTAGGACATGTGATATCTGCCCAGGGGATCTCGGTGGATCCAGCCAAAGTAGAGGCAGTGCTGCAGTGGGAACGTCCAAGAACAGTCACCGAGATAAGGAGCTTTGTGGGGTTGGCGGGCTACTATCGGAGGTTTATTGAGGACTTTTCCAAGGTAGTGGCTCCCTTAACACAGCTGACCCGCAAGGATCAACCTTTTGCTTGGACCGACCGATGTGAGCAGAGCTTCATGGAATTAAAGGAGAGGTTGACTAGTGCTCCAGTGCTGGTGATCCCCGAAGTAGGAAGACCTTTTGATGTCTTCTGTGACGCTTCACATCAGGGCTTGGGATGTGTTTTGATGCAAGAGAAAAGAGTGGTTGCATATGCTTCAAGGCAACTCAAGGTTCATGAGAGGAACTACCCCACGCATGATTTGGAGTTGGCGGCTGTGGTATTTGCCTTGAAGATCTGGAGGCACTATTTATATGGAGCTCGGTTCCAGGTGTTCAGTGACCATAAGAGCCTGAAATATCTGTTCGATCAGAAGGAACTAAACATGAGACAAAGAAGGTGGATGGAGTTTCTTAAGGACTACGATTTTCAACTCATGTATCATCCAGGGAAGGCCAATGTAGTGGCAGATGCCTTGAGTAGAAAATCAGTACAAGTAGCCACCATGATGATGGAAGAGCAGAAACTGATCGAGCAATTCAGAGATTTAAACCTTGGGGTAGAGTTCCACGTGAATCACATTAGTTGTAGTAAGCTGGCTATAACTAATGACTTCCTTGGGGTGTTAAGGGATAAGCAGTTGGAGGACCCTAGTCTAAAGCGTACTGTGGAGTCACTAGGGACCGACCAGGCTAGAGACTTTGTGATGGGCGATGATGGGATCTTGAGATTTAATGGTAGGATTTGCATCCCTGCAGATGGAGAATTGAAGAAGATGATCCTAGATGAAGGTCATAAGAGTCGTCTTAACCTCCATCCAGGCATGACCAAGATGTACCATGACTTGAAGGAGTCATTTTGGTGGTCAGGCATGAAGAGAGACATCGCCCAGTATGTCGCTACCTGTTTGACGTGTCAGAAGGCAAAGGTAGAACATCAAAGGCCTGGCGGGTTGTTACAACCATTGGATATCCCTGAGTGGAAATGGGACAGCATTGCCATGGATTTCGTCACCCATTTACCCAGATCGGTAAAGGGCCATGATGCAGTATGGGTCATCACTGATCGGCTGACGAAGAGTGCTCATTTTCTCCCAGTGAATATGAGGATGCCCATGGCCAAGTTGGCACAGTTGTACATCCAGGAAATAGTGAGGCTGCATGGAGTGCCTTCCAGCATCGTTTCAGATAGAGATCCCAGGTTCACTTCACGGTTTTGGCAGACCTTGCAAGAGTGCTTGGGAACTAAGTTGAGGATGAGCTCTGCATATCATCCCCAAACAGATGGTCAGTCAGAGAGAACGATCCAGTCCTTGGAAGACCTGCTGAGGACGTGTGTCTTGGATCAATTGGGGAATTGGGACGAGGTGTTGCCACTGGTGGAGTTTACATATAATAACAGTTATCACGCCAGCATAGGGATAGCACCATATGAAGCCCTGTATGGGAGGAAATGTAGGACTCCCTTATGTTGGTACCAGGAGGGCGAAGCAGTCTTGGTTGGGCCAGAGTTGATTCAGCAGACGACCGAGAAGGTGCAGCAAATACAAAGCAGAATGAAGGCTTCTCAAAGTAGGCAGAAGTCATATGCAGACCAGAGGAGGAAGCCTTTGGAGTTTGCTGCTGGAGACCACGTGTTCATGAAAGTGACACCAACCAAGGGTGTAGGAAGAGCGATCAGGTCAAAGAAGTTGTCCCCTAAGTTCGTGGGACCATATCAGATCTTAAGGAGGATTGGCCCAGTAGCTTATGAGATCGCCCTGCCTCCCCATTTAGCGAATCTGCACAATGTCTTTCACGTTTCACAGCTGAGGAAGTACATGGCAGACCCTAGTCATGTGCTGGAAGTGGACAACGTGCAGATCAGGGATGACTTGTCCTTTGAAGCGAAACCAGTCAGGATTGAAGATCGTCAAAGTAAACAGCTCAGAGGCAAGACCATTAACATGGTGAAAGTGGTGTGGGATGAGCGATCGGGTGACTCAACTTGGGAGTTAGAAGCAACCATGAGAGAAGCCTATCCATACCTCTTTTCCTTGTAATTCAATTTTCGAGGACGAAAATTTTTCTTGTTGGGGAGAATGTAAGAACCTGTAAAATTGAATTGGAATAAAAAGAGATATATTTTAAAAGAATTCTATGTATGTTTTATTTAGAATAGAAAGGGAGGAAAAAGTTAAGTATAGAAGGCTATGAGATCGCCGGTCGCCTGCTACACATGAGCGCCAGGTGGACGTCGCGCGGGCGCGAGAGGCATGCAGGCATCGCGCGGGCGCGAGAGGCATGCAGGCATCGCGCGGGTGCGAGAAGCATGCAGGCATCGCGCGGGCGCGAGAGGCATGCAGGCATCGCGCGGGCGCGAGAGGCATGCAGGCAACGCGCGGGCCCGAGAGGCATGCAGGCATCGCGCGGGCGCGAGGCATGCGGGCATTGCCAGGGCGCGAGGCATGTGGACATGGCCAAGGCGCGAGAGTTATGAGGGCGTCGCCAGGGAAGACATCGGTCGTCTCCCAGAGGAAGACATCGGTCGTCTTCTAGGGCGAAGGAGACATCGGTCGTTCGCCAGGATGAGTCAGCGTTGGAAAGTTGTCGCGATGGCGAGCCTCACACAGATAAAGTGGGACCCAGACTCTCAGCATGAAACGTCCTGCACGCGCGCCACGTAGACAAAAAGGATGATTCAGAGTGGTGACATCAGAATGTTGGCATGCGCAAGAGACACTCGCGGTCGTACTGTTCAGAGCAGTGGTTGGCATGCATAAACGACAGCAGTGGTCGTACTGTTCAGGGCAGTGGTTCTCAGACTTTCCTGCAGAAGGGGTGGCAGCAGCAGCAAACGTGGACAGGTAAGCTGGGATTCAAAAGCCACTGCGGGAAGGCAAAGAGTGTTACAGACTCAAGAGTGTTAGAGTGAGTGCAAACTTCCTCCCTCCCTTCTTCCCTTCCTTGCGTTGAGACTCAGGCAACCTCCAGCATCAGTGCGACACGCGACGTTGCCCTTAGAGCACCTAAGAGGTTCTCTGCAAGTTCTACAGACCAGGCGCTGAAAACAGAGACAAGGCGGGGTTCAAGCTTCGTTGGGTTTCGGAGCTCCTGGTGTTTGCGCAAGTCCAGGTAAGGGAAGCTAGACTTCATTTTCAATACAAGCCATAGTTTAGCTATTTTCTGAAGTGAGGGCGACGTGGTCGCCGGTTTTCGTTTTCATCCTTGTAAAATGCTCTGTGCTATGGGTTGGGCGACGTGGTCGCCGGTTTTAAATGCAGTCTTCGAAATACTCTGTTTTTGAACTAGATCGCCGGTTTTGGCGTTGTTTGCGAAAACTCCCTGTTTTTGGTGTTGCTTTGAAACTGTTGAGATTTAAATGAGATATTCGACAATAAGAACCTTGGATTGAGTTTTGCTGTGATTGAAATCATTCCTTTAAGTGTTATGTGATGTGTTGGATGTGGTGAATGTGGATCGAGGCATAGTATTTTCAGGAAAGAAAATACCGTGTAAGATCGTGTAGGATGTGCATTGATCGGTGATGTCTATAATGGGATTATCCTGACTCTCCTGAGATAATGGATTCATATAGATGAGGTTATTCAGGCGTTGAGAGTCGAAGGAGGTTCATATGTATGGGTGAGTCGTGTGAAACAGAACGAGCTCGGCCTGTCATATGGATTAACCCTGTCATACTGTGAGAATGGTGAACTTGAGATTGAGATTGTGTTGATGCGCATAGCTGGTAAACATTACAGCTTGTATGACAGGTGCAGAATCTCTGAGTCTAGTCAATGCACGAGTCTTCCGGAAGTAGGTCAAGTGTCTTGTGTGCTGGGTCAGTGGTGGTCTGACATGTGAAATGAGGAACTTGAAATTCATAGACACTTGATGCAGTTTTGTGAAATAGAATGACTCTTGTGAATACTGTGAAATATGTGATTTCTGGGTGATCAGGTGAAGGGCATTGAGAAAATCTATAGCTTTACGTGAATATCTTGAAAATTGCTTACTCTGATTTTAATGTTCTTATTTAAACTCTCTTTAAAATATCTAGCTTACCCTGCGTGTTTTGGTTCTGTGGCTGTTCTCTTAAAACTGTGATGATCGTGTATAACTTACACGGGAGCAGATGATCTTCCAGGAAGTAGAGCTCCTTAGTGAAGTGGTCGCCGGAAGGAGATCGGCTGTTTTTGGGTCCCCCGATGGGCGATCGGCCTCGTCCGATAGGAGATCGGTCTCTTCCGATAGGAGATCGCCTGCTTCGTGTTTTTACTGTATTTTGTTTATGTTTCTGGAAAAATTTGACCGAATTTGTATTAAACTCCCTGTGAGGAGAAACTACATTTCATATATATATAATATTTTGTTCATAGAATCTATTTGTTACCTTTATTTTCATTATATACATTTGTATAGTATTTTGGCGGGATGTTACATTGATTTTCTTGAGACTTGTCTCATATCTATATTTTTCTATGAGATCTTTATCTCCAGAAAACCATCCTTCCAGCCTTCCTCCAGACCTTACAGCTCTGGTTTTGATTCTTCCAGAAGTGGGAGGAGTTGATTCCATGGCAGCAGAGATGAGAAAACAGAGGGCAGCTCTTCTTTACAGATTTTCTCAAGAGATGGTGCAAGAGATGTTGCAATTGGTTGTTCATCTGCACCTGATTTTATAACCATCTGAAAACCAATTTATGATTAATTCCATTCAATGGGTACCTGATTTTCAGAGAGAGAAGGTTGTTCTGCACAGAACATGTCAGAAAAAGAAACTGAAAAACACATGGTCTTTTGACTAGTCATAAAGGCTCTTGAATTTCCAAGATTTGGGAATATATTCCTTTATGAATGTTGTAACCACTTTCTGAGCACGTTCAGCTTTCAATACAGATATTTTGACCAAGATTCTCCCTTTTGAATTTGATCTGCAACGGATAGAAGAAGAATTCAAAATTAAATCAATTTCTTCACAGTGCTGTCAGACTCAAAACAATCGGTTGTTTCGAAGAAACAATCGGTTGTTTTTCTGCAGCAGTTAAAACTTGATTTTAAGAAATTTTAACCAAAAACAGAAGCAGATAACAACAGATAACATTGACCAAAGAGGGATTAATCACAGGAAAGAACTTTAATACTAAAATTGAGGACAGTAAAAGAAAAATCTCATCTTTGTGTTGTTTCTTCAATGAGCCAATTGCTTGTTGATCAAGAAGGCTTCTTTTCATTGAATTGACCTTCTGCAAAGCATTGATTCAGCTTCAATGATTGCTCTTTGTCTTTAACAGTCTAACCAGTTGGCTCAGCTCCTCTTTTTCTATTTATTTTCCTGCACAAACATTAGTTCAAGCAACAAGATTTGGTCCTTTCACAAATGTGGGTCCAATTGGTTTCTTTTTCACACTTGGAACCTCACATCCTTTAGGGATCCATTTCATGTAGCCTCTTGGAACAGAAAACTTTCTTATTTTGCAGAATCTAGCCGAATGGCCCTTTTTCATGCAATAAAAGCATGTAACAATCGATTGTTTCGTCTTAACAATCGGTTGTTTTTCTGGTTTTCTTAAAAAACTTTTTGAAAACCTATCTTGCTTGTTCTGTGGATTGAAGCCTAAACCAGCCTTTCCAAAAACACAACTTTGAGATGCCAAGACATTCTCAAAGTTTGATTTCCCTTTTGAAAACTTGTCCACAGTTTCAACAAGATATTGAACCTTTTTCTCAAGATTTTCAAAATTTTCACAAATGAGAGTATCACACTTACAAGAGGTGTTTTTGAAATGATTTTCCATCTTTTCAAAATCAATTTTTGCTTTTCTCAGATCCTCTTCAAGTGATTTAACTCTCTTTTCAAGCCCATTGTTAAGATCTCTCAATCGGTTGTTTGAAAGCACCAATCGATTAGCTTCATCATGAGTTTCTTGAAAAGCTTCAAGCAATTCACAATAATTTTGTTCATTTAAGAAAGCACAAGAACTTACCTCACTTGAACTGCAAGCATCATCATCATCCTCAGCCACCAAACATATGTTGGCTTTTTCATCTTCACTTGATGAGGAACTTGATGAAGACACTTCATTTTCATCCCAAGCTATGTAGGCTCTTTTTGTCTTGCCTTTCTTCTCCTTATAGCTTGTCTTTTTCTCCTTGCTCTTGTTGGGACAATCTGCCTTTATGTGACCTTGCTCACCACAACCAAAACAAGTATAGTTATTTGAATTTAAATCATTGGATTTCTTATTTCCATACCTATCCTTGTTGTTGTCTTTGTTGCGGTTTCTCTTTAGGAATTTGCTGAATTTTCTTGACAGCAAACTCAGATTTTCCTCATCACTATCATCACTTGAATCTTGCTTTCCCTTGTGTTTGGATGCTTTCAAGGCTATGCTCCTTATGTGCTTATCTTGATTCTCTTGAACATTGAGTCTATTCATCTCTAGCTCATGTTCCCTAAGCTTTCCAAACAAAGAAGCAACACTTAAGGATGTTAGATCTTTAGATTCAGAAATTGCAGTTACCTTTGGTTGCCATGCTCTATCAAGACATTTCAAGATCTTGATGTTTAGCTCTTCTTTGTCAAAAGTCTTGTCTAGGCTCATAAGGTGATTGATGATATGAGTAAACCTTTTCTGTACTTCAGCAATTGTTTCACCTTTAAGCATTCTGAACATTTCATACTCTTGGATTAGAGCATGCTTTCTAGCTCTTTTAACTTCATTTGTTCCTTCATGAGTGACCTCCAAAGTATCCCACATTTCCTTTGATGATTTACATTGTGATACCCTGAAAAACTCATCAGAATTTAAAGCAGAGGTTATAATATTTTTGGCAATGCAATCAAATTTGGCGTTTTTGCTTTCTGCATCAGTCCATTGAGACCATGGCTTCTCAATGACAGAACCATCTTTTTCAAACTTTGGTATAAAAGGACCATTTTCAATTGCATCCCAAATTCCTTTGTCAAGAGATTCCATGAATATTTTCATTCTAACTTTCCAAAACTGGTAATTCAAACCACAAAACAAGGGTGGTCTGTTTATTGAAGCACCTTCCCCAAAAGGTAGTCTATCAGCCATTTTAAAAGATTTTAGGATCAACTTGAATGACTTTCAAGAACCAAGCTCTTGATGCCAATTGTTAGAAAAGATGGCTTTAAACTAGAGGGGGGGGGTGAATTGTTTAAAGCGGTTTTCGCAAACTTTTCCAAGCTAGAATGAATATCTTTCAGAAATCAAATGATTAAGCAATTCAGTTTGCCAAAACAGCAAGCAAAACAGCACTGCCAGGAAAACAATCGGTTGTTTCTTCGAAACAATCGGTTGTTTATACCAGCAAACAACAAACAAACTGAAATTAAAGAGTTAGGGATAGAGAGATTGTACACAGATGTTTATACTGGTTCACTCCAACCCAGAGCTACATCCAGTCTTCTCAGAAACCCTGAGGAAATCCACTAAGCAATCAACACTAGATTACTTACACACAACCAAGAAAGTGACCTTGAACACCCTCAAGAAACACACTTTCCTTGGTCAGCACACCACACTAAGAAAGCTGATCTTGATCCCCTCAAGAACACACAGCTCTTCTTAGCAACAGCACAAATGAATGTTCACAGAATTACAAGGATTACACTTGTTATAGAAGCAATCTGAAATCAGTACAAGAGAATCCTATCTCAGCACTTTGATCAACCAAAACTCCAAGCAATCTCCAACTCTTAGAAAAAAAATTTTCAATTCACTTAGGTTCTTTCTTCTTCAAATCTGTTTTTCAGTATATATAAAGAAGATGTTTGTAATCAAATCTTAACAAACTTTTAATTGCTTTAGAAAGATTGGTCAAAGCATTTAATGACTGGAGTGTATGAATTAAAACCATTTAGAGCTCAGTCAAAGTCAAAACTGTTTTCTGTTATAAAAACATAACAAACAATCGATTGTTTCCTCGAATCAATCGGTTGTTTTGTTACTTAACCAATTTTCACATTTCAAAACAGTTTTCAAAACACCTAAGCTTAAACAATCGGTTGTTTCGATAAAACAATCGGTTGTTTTAACTCAGTTTGAAAAAAACACTTTACTTTGTTTGAAAGTTGAGATGCTTGAGCTTTAGATTCAATCAAAGGTTGAGTTACACAACTCAAACTACCCAGATCCTAACTAGACCAGCACAGCAACAGCAAGCACAGCAAAAGCTTCATCATCCTCCAAAGGATTTGGATTCTTCAAAACCTTGAACACCACTTGGTTCAACACCTATTCCACTCCTTTGTGAAAATCCAAAAGCTTGATGCAAATCTTGAAAACTCATATCTGTTTTCTCAATCTCAAAATGTAAAAACTGTTTCCAATGTCTTTAGAAGCGTAAAACAACCTTTATATACTCTAAAGGTTTGTTAAAAACATTTAAAGCAGGAGCCAAAACAATTAGAAAACATTTAAAGCTAATTTACCAAACTTAATAGAAATTCTGTTATGAATTTTCAAAAAACAATCGGTTGAATTTTCGAAACAACCAATTGCATTGGTTTGACAACAAAGTCAACCAAGTCAAACAGCTTCAAACCCTTTTCAAAAACCACTAAGCGTCAAACAACCGATTGAAACAACAAAACAACACGTTGTTTTTCCACTTCTTCAGAAAACAATCTTTTTCAAAAAGTTTTTGATTCAAATCAGTTTTAGATTCAAACAAAGAGTGGATTACATATAAATCTACCCAGAACCCACCCGCACAAGTAGCAACTCTAGCCTTCCACCAAACACCATGGATTTGGAGACATCAAAGCTCAAGATCATCCTTGATCAACAGAGTGCACTACACTTCAAGTGGCGGCTCTGCACCACTCATCTTGGAGTATCCCATCCTCCAAGTGGTGTGATAACATCTCATCTCCATAAGCTTTCTTCATCTCTTCACCTTTTTTCTTCCTTCTCTTTGCGCCACCTTTCTCCATTCTTTATGTTATTGTGTTCTCTTTTCCTTACATATTTTTCATTTCTGCCATCAACATCTAAATCACCATAGAATTGTGTTTTCTCTTTGCCCTTTAGAAGTGAACCTTCACACTTACTTAACCACTTGGTTAAGTTTGTATCCGGTGGCAATCTTCTTTGGCTTTCTCACCATATTTTGCTCAAAATACAAACTCATAAACAAAGTGCAACCCATAAAATGTGCAATCTTAAAATCAACTCACATCACAGGGGCATAGAACATAAAAAAGATTTAGTTCCTAGAGCTAGTAATCCAGATGAAAACATGGAGATAGAATCCCAAGTTCAAGACTTGTTGGAGATGGGCTAGGTATGGAAAAGCCTAAACCCTTGTGTTATACCTGTCTTATTGGTGCCTAAGAAAGATGGCAAATGGGGAATGTGTTGTAATTGTAGAGCAATAAATAATATCACCATCAAGTATAGGCATTCAGTTCCTAGACTTGATGAATTGCATGGGTCCACTGTGTTTTCTAAAATTAATCTAAAGAGTGATTATCACCAAATTAAAATTAAAAAGGGTGATGAGTGGAAAACTATTTTTAAGACCAAATTTGGACTATACGAGTGGCTGATGATGCCGTTTGGGCTTACTAATTCACCAAGCACATTTATGAGGCTTATGAATCATGTTCTTAGGGATTGTATAGGAAAATTTGTTGTTGCTTATATTGATGATATTTTATTTTATAGTCATAATTTATGCATTTAAATCATCTCAGGGAAGTTTTATTAGTTCTTAGAAATAATCATTTGTTTGCTAATGTAGAAAAATGCACCTTTTGTGTTGATATTGTATTTTTTCTAGGTTTTGTAGTAAATAAAAATACGGTACATGTGGACCCCGAGAAAGTCAAAGTCATCCAAGAGTGGCCTATACCACAGAATGTGGGAGATGTTAGGAGTTTTTATCGATTAGCAAGCTTTTATAAACGTTTTATTCCAAACTTTTCTAGTCTAACTTCACCTCTCAATAAGTTGGTGAAGAAAGACACTCCATTTTGTTGGAGAGAGAAGCATGAGCAAGCCTTCCAAAGGCTAAAAGCTCAACTCACCAATGCACCCATTCTAACAATTATTAACTTGTAAAAAACTTTTGAGCTAGAGTGTGATGCATCGAGAGTAGGCATAGGTGTTGTGGTATTGCAAGGTGGGCACCAAATTGCTTATTTTAGTGAAAAATTACATGGTGCAACCCTCAATTACCCCACTTATGATAAAGAGCTTTATGCACTTATGAGGGCCTTATAGACTCGAGAACACTATTTGGTTTCTAAAGAATTTCAGCATAAGTTGAACAAAAGACATGCAAAGTGGATGAAATTTCTAGAACAATTTCCTTATGTTATTAAATATAAGAAGGACAAGACAAACATTGTGGCAGCTGCTCTATCCATGGGGCATGCCTTATTTTGTAAACTTGGAGTCCAAATTCTTGGATTTGATAACATACTTGAAGTATATGAGCATGATCATGATTTTGCATCCACCTTTGCTAGTTATAAACATAGGTGCAAGGGGGTTCTATATTTATAAGGGGTACTTGTTTAGTGAAGGAAAACTTTGTATACCTCAAGGAACATATAGAAAATTCCTTGTCAAAGAGTCACATGAAGGAGGTTCTCTCTTTTTCTTCAGGATAACTATTAGACTGTTTAGCAGATGATTATCAACTAGATTGTCTAAAAGTTGTACTTAGCGTTTTCTTTACATATTTTCATTTGCATTTCACTTTTGTTTTACAGTTAGACTTTAGTTTTGATTCGGTTTACATTCTTACATTCATTAAATCGTTTTACACAATTTTCTTTGAAGCTTCTAACGCATACTCTGTTTTTTCAGTTCTTTACTACAAATTTGATTTTTGTCCATTTGAATTCATGCTTTTAGTTTAGGTTTAAGTTTACTTTCAAACCTTTTACATATTTTTCATTTACTTTTCAGTTATTTACATTTTAAGTGTTGATAGATGGTATATTCGATGATTGTCTCTAGACGATCTATTTTACACTCTATTTAACGTTCTAGTTTGTTTTTTCAATTCAAATTCCCCATTTTAATTTGCGAAAGAGAGAATATCATACAATGTACTCATAAACATATTTTTCTTGGATTGACCTAGATTGACCCTATATTACATTAGAGGGAACTTACTTTTACCTATAAACCTGATGTGACTAAAGGTTTAAACAAACACCAAACGTAATCTTAACCACCACTCATCCATTTTCGACAAAGAAGGTCACATGGTTTCCAAATTGCACAATTGGAAGGTCATTTTCAGCTTTCAGATTGCACAATTTTGAATTGTGCAATCCCGAAGTCTTTTTTATGAAAAAAATACGACTTCTAGGTTGTGTAATTTGAAAGCTAAAAATGACTTCTGAATTGTACAATTCAGAAGTTTTTTGATTACACACTCTTTAAGCTTTTATTAATTACACAATCCATAAACTTTTCGACATTGTACAATATGAAAAATATTTTTAATTTTTAGATTATACAATGTGTAAAGGGCAAAATGAGATTTTTTTTTTTGTTAATGGTTCTTATTAATGGGGTATGGAGAAGAAATGCAACATCACATAATTTGTGGGAGTGCAACCCTTTTAAAACAAAACTTCAATCCCACCCTTCTCTTCAGGTAACTCCTCTGCTTTTATTAACATGCAGATTTGCCATGACTTCTTTGTCCCTCACCAATAAATATATGACATGTGAATTACAAATATTTTTTTATTTTACTTCTAGTTTCTTTATTTTGATGAAAAACAATATGAGAACAATAATTGATTGATTTTTGTCCTTCTACTGTACAATTTTACAAATATATTCTTTTATTAACATTAATGTAATTAATAAAGGATACGGATACAAGACTTCTGATCCTGCCGCTTGACTCGAACGTGGAGGATTGCCTCGTCACTCCTTCGTCTAGCCTTCTGTTCTGCAGGAACGCTCCAAGAACCACCGCCGGAACTCCAAACGTTGCCTGCAAAACACACAGACGGCGCCTCTAGCGGCTGTTGTAGCTCCGACGCTCAAGTCAGGCAACAGGAACACCAAAACTATATCTGAATCTCTCTGTGAGACTCGTGTGTAACTGAAACTCTCAAATGTGTAAGCTGTAAGAATCTGTCAAAAACTCCCTAATTCTGTTAAGAATTTCGTATATATACCTGAGTCTTTCTCTCTCCTGACGGTTATTCCTCTTGGCACGTGGATAACATCTGGTCATACACGTGTCACCATCTGGAGTATCTGCAGCTGAAACGTTACTTCCACTGTGCCCCTGCGACTAAGTTATCCACACAGGGAGTAGCTTAGTACACAGGCTACTCTAGGCGCAACCTTAACATGGCGAGCTGGTTAACACTGGGCATCGCAGCTCACACTACACATGGTGGCAGATATGCCACTTATCCTCTGTACTTAGACCATACAACAAGTGCTTGCCAAGTCTTCTCAAACACCCGGCGATGTGCTCTTTCGGCGACTTGCTGACCACCTGATCTCCTAACCTTAACACACAACGATCATGTGCAATCTAGGCGATTACTGATCCATACCGGCGATGAGCGATTACTCATCCTCAAGGCGATAGGCGATTACTCATCCTCAAAGCGATAGGCGATTACTCATCCTCAAGGCGATAGGCAATTAGTCATCATCACAGGCGACAGGCGATTACCATTCTGAGTGATCGCCTCCCTGATTCGCCTGCTATCCTCTACCA
The DNA here is from genome assembly GCA_013389735.1 of Phaseolus lunatus. Classification (NCBI taxonomy): domain Eukaryota; kingdom Viridiplantae; phylum Streptophyta; class Magnoliopsida; order Fabales; family Fabaceae; genus Phaseolus; species Phaseolus lunatus. The sequence goes on along the minus strand of CM023864.1, from coordinate 35,621,438 downwards.
CGTGTTACCTTGTGAATGGTCCACGTGGTCAACTGCTGCTGATGTCATCGACTACCGATGACCGACCGGATTACAAGCCCCCTAGTCTCGAGCTGTGAACTTGTTCTCAGCGAAGAGACTAAGAAATCGTCTTCTGGCGGTCTACAGGAGCGCACACTCTGGTACTAATACTGTTTCATTCCTTCTTCTTCGCCTTCAAACATTCAAAGCATTTCTCTGTGAGACCCTTCGACTTCTTCAATCTCCAACCTTTGTGACGCTTCTCTGATCATCCAAAGGTAACCTTTTTACCTCTTCTACTGATGACTGATCACCCCTCCCCAAGGAGGCACACCGATGACCGATCACTCGCTAATCCAAGCTGCCTGGGAGGTCCACTCCACGTGGCTCTGGTCCATGCTATGGGACCCAGCTGACGTGGTTCACCTTTTACTATCTGTTCCTCGGCGTCACGGCTTCCATACTTTATCTCTCGACACATGGACGCATTAATAGCCCCCACTGAGTGTCGCTACCGTTTCCTTCATTCAACAGAAACATGCGCATCCCTCTGGATCATCTAGAGATTAACCTTTTCTGTTTTCTTCTTCTCAACTGCGCTAGGGTTCGCTGTGTTTCTTCTCTTTAACTCTCTGCATGTGACTAACTGTTAACTAGCTTAGGCTTTAGCGCGATCTCACTGCAACCCCTCAAACTTGGCTTCTGACTTGATCGCGGCTAACTGTTACCTTAGCATTGCCTTCAACATAACTTCGTGCTGGATGACTGACTTAACGGGGCCTAAACGCTTCGGCTTCACGCAGCAGAACTTGCTTCTACCACCGACCACCGACTAGCATGTTAGTGCACAACCGATCAGTCATCGCGCTTCTGGCTTCGCTACACTTCTCTGCCACACCAGTGCTGAGTGCATAGAGGGCCTGAACACCGACTATGACGCCTGTGTTTTGGGGAAGAGAAGTGCTTCTCGGTGACCCCTCTTGTCTCAACCTCGCTGTAAGAACTCGTGGGTGAGGTCTTGTGACGGAAGAGGCCTAAGCTCAGGCCCAACAACTAGGTCCATGGCAAAGAGGATTCAAGAAGAGTGAAACTCTGCTACTGATGGCAGAGAAACTTTTCTCTACATATTCAAAGACCCTTCAGAGGACTACAAGGAGTAAAGCCCAAGCCATGGGAGCTGAGCATAAATTAATTTTAGTTTATTTATAATTTCAGTAGAGTAGGGTTCATTTAGCACAATCGGGGGTGTATTTAACAATTTAGCTTGTACCTAGGCCTTTTAGGGTAGGAATGTAGCCCTACCTTCTAGAAGCATGCTAAGGGGCTGCATTGACCTTTAGTCAACACCCTAGCAGCCCCCTCTTTTATGTATTCCCCATCCTACCCTTGTTCCTTACTCTCCAAGGCACCATCTCCTATAAATAGGGTGCTTTGGCTCATGTTTTTTTAAGATCAATTTATATGAGTAAATGCTGCCAAAATTATGCTAGCTTCTACTCTTTGTCTAGTCTCTCTAGGTTAGACACTTTGATCTTCATCTTCACCTTCCTCCAAGTGATTTGGCCTAACCTATCACTCTCCATACCTTTCATGCACCTACAAGGAACCCATAGCTCTATATGAGTCATCCTTGACCCATATCATCCATAGCTTCCACCACCTTTTTACCTCATATTTTAAGAAGAACAAATGGTCATGAAGAACAACCTATCATTTGGTATCAGAGCTTTGGTTCTTCAAGAGATAAGTGTTCTCTTCATTTTATTTTTTTGAGTCTTTTTCTTTATTCCATGTTGTTCATCATATCCTTAAATGACTTGCTGTTTTTAATTTCTTTTTAAGTTGGTGTTGCTGTTTTTAAATTTCTATTTGGTATTTTTGGTTCAACTTGATCTTGAACTTCCATTTTTCAAACTGTTTTAGGTTCCTTTTGTGTTGGCTGTTCTATTTTATTTTATTTGAGTCTTATTGATGTTTTTAATCGGAGCAAAGTGTTTGTGGTTGAGTCATTTTGATTTTTGAATCCATACAAGTTTTGTCAAAGTCATGTTCATCCTACAATGTCATAAATTCCAAGTTGTGCCTTTTATTGTTGATTTGGTTGCTTGATTTTGTTTTGAGTGCAGTTTATATTTCTGGTTTTGAAGCTTTGGTGCCTTTTATATTTTCATATTTGAGTTCATACTTGTGTGTTAGTTCCATACAAGTTCGTTTCCAATCATTTCCATTGTGTTTTTGAAGTTTCTTTACCGTTTTCTAATTCCAAGTTAAGATTTCTCTGTTTTCACTGCTACTGTGCTGGCTGGAATCATTCCCAGAAATTACATTTGTTGGTAAAAAATTCTGAAATTTTGGATTTGAGTAGTTTGATGTGTTAAGAAAAAGTGAAAAAAAGAAGCACATCAAAATTCAAAATACAAAAAAATGATAAATGAAATACGAACAGAGTGCAAAAATCCTAACTCTGAAAAAACGCTGACGCGGCAGTGATTTCGGAAAAATTATTACAATTATTTGGCTCACTGTTTTGGTGAAATTCCAACGCCTATATTGAGCTAAAACATTGAAGTTTCTGTGGTTAAAATTTCAAGCTCAAATTTGAAGTATTCTGTCCAGCATAAAATTGGAAAGTTGTGAAAAATTTTACACAAAAAATTCTGTAGTGCTGTTTTGGTTTTATTCATCTATTCTAGTTCCATTCACTAGGATTCCACTTTGTGTGCTACCTTTTTCTTGTGTGCCTTAATTTTTTGCTTGTCAAATTTTATTGAATACTCTTTCAAGTCTTGTCAAATATCAACTCCATTTGCAGTAGTCCTTGATTTTAAATTTGAGTTTTGTTGCTTTAAAACTTGCTTGACCTCTCTTTGGTGGATTTGACCTAAAAAGTGCTTTGGTGAGTGTGGAGCTAAAATTTTGTTTTGGTGAAAGCCATATCACTAAAGAGCAGCTGGATTAAAGATTTAAGGTTGAATAACCTAAGGAGACAAAGCAAGGGACAGCAGCAACCTCATTGAAAAATACACAAATATACACAAAGGAGCTACAAGTGAAGGAGTGCATAGAATAGGACTTTAAATTTTTGTGCATCAAAATTTGTTAACCTAATTTCTTTGTATTTCTTTAAGTTGTAATTTGCAAGGACATTGATTAATTAGTGGATTAATACGTCTTAGACGGTGAGTGTGTCTTCAAGGTTCCAAAGTGCCAAGAAGTCTCACCTTAGGATTCGACTAGTTTTAAAAGCTTTCTAGATAGCAATTTTCATTTGTGTTTTATTGCTTTACATATAGTTTTTCTTGCATAAAAATTTTGTTTTTATCTTTGATTGTGCTCTAAGTAAATTGCTTAGAGAAAGGTTTCTGAAAGTGTTGTGGGATAGTATCTGGCTAAGGAAAGGCTTGGTACTTAATAGATCCTAGTGATCCACCTCCCTTTCCTGGGAAATTACCTACTTCACTCCACTTATCTTTCTTTTTGAAAATTACTTTTATCACAAACCCTAAACATGTCTACTAATTCTTCAAGTCATAGTGAAAGTGATAGAAAATCCACAAAATCTCTTTTGAAACAATTGGCTAGAGATTTTCAATCACTATCACTAAGACAATTGCAACATGAGGCTCAACTTTTGGAAGATAAAAAAGAAAGAGATGTCCATCTTGCACTTTTGGAAGAGGAGTTGAGAATTGTTAGAGAAAAAGATGAATACATTCGAAAATTAAAAAAATCACATGCATCACATGCATCTAGTTCTAGGTCAAGTGACTCACATGTTGAGGGGAGTCTGAGAGTAAATGATTATTATCAACCTCCACCTAGAAGAACTAGGAGAGAAAGCCACCCAAAAGAGACTAGGGTAGACTTACCTCATTTTTGTGGAAAGGAAAATGTTGAAACATACCTAGATTGGGAAATGAAAGTAGAACAACTTTTTGCTTGCCATCATGTTAGCGAGGAAAGGAAAGTACCCTTAGCCACTTTAAGCTTTCAAGGAAATGTTATGTATTGGTGGACAGCCCTAGAGAGAGATAGGCGCCTCCACAGGGACCCTCCCATAGAATATTGGAATGACCTTAGGGGAGCCTTGAGACGCCGCCATATTCCTTCATACTATGATAGGGAGTTAATGGACAAGCTCCAAAGACTCCAACAGAAAAACATGAGTGTAGAGGAGTATAGGCAAAAGATGGAGCTCTACATGATGAGAGCCTCTATTAGGGAAGAAGCCACCACCACCATAGCTAGGTTCCTAAGTGGTCTCAATCTTGAGATAAGGGATAAAGTAGAACTTTTGCCCTACAGGGACTTGAATGATTTGATCCAACTTTGTATAAAAGTTGAACAACAAAATTTGAGAAAGGGATCAAGTCGCAAGGAGAGTTCTTACTCTAACTTTTATCCCAAGAGAGAGTATAGAAGAGAAAAGGAGGATAGTCTTTCAAAGGATAAATCCAAAGAAACTCCCAAGAGTGTAGGAAAAGATGTGTCTACCTCACAACCCCGCAGTAGAGACATCCAGTGCTTCAAGTGTCTTGGTAGAGGCCATATAGCATCCCAATGCCCAAATAGGAGAACCATGATCTTAAGAGGGAGGGATGAGTATAGCAGCCAAGATGAAGAGTCTAGTGGGGAAGAAGAGAAGGAAAGTAGTGAGGGGGCATATCCTTGTGAGGGAGAATTAATGATGATCAGAAGAACCCTCAACAATCAACCTAGTGTGAACCATGAAACACAGAGAGAGAACATCTTTCATACAAGATGCAAAGTTTCAGAAAACATTTGTTCTCTCATTGTGGCTAGTGGCTCTTGCTGCAATTGTTGTAGCACTAGGATGGTTGAAAAGCTTAATCTACAATTAATACCTCATCCAAAACCTTACAAACTTCAGTGGATAAATGAAGATGGGGAATTAACTGTAGATAAGCGGGTAAAAATCAGTCTTTCTGTGAGGAACTATAAAGATGAGATTTTATGTGATGTAGTACCCATGGAAGCCTGCCACATCTTATTGGGAAGACCATGGTGTTGAACCAAGTGGTGTTCAAGGTTTTGAAGAATCCAAATCCTTTGAAGGATGATGAAGCCTCTGCTTGTGTGATGCTGCTGTGCTGCTTTATTGTTTTGTTCTGGGGTAGTTCAAAGTGTAAACCAATATTAGATTTAATCTCAAAGCAAAAAGCATCTCAATCTTTAATGAAACAAAGTGTTTTTCAAACTAAGTTGAAACAACCGATTGTTTTATCGAAACAACCGATTGTTTATACTTAGATGTTTTGAGAAAGTTTTGAAAACTGTTTTTGATTGGAGAAAACTGTTAAGTGACAAAACAACCGATTGATTCGAGGAAACAATCGATTGTTTGTTTTGGAACCATAACAGAAAAACTGTTTTCTTTGACTGAGCTTTAAATGATTTGAAACTGTATACGCTCCAGTCATTAAATGCTTTGACCAATCTTTTTTAGAGCAATTATGGATAAACAATCTTTCCTTTTATAATCAGAAGATCTGTATTATATAAGCTTTTTTTGGTTTTGAAAAAGAAGGGTATATCAAAAGAACTAAGAACTGAAAAAGAGATTGCTGAAGTGCTTGAGAGATTGATTGAAGTATTGGGATAGGTTTTTCACTTGTATTGATTTCAGATCTCATCTGTAACAAGTGTAATTCTGTAAACTGTTGAATCTTTTCTGTATACGTTGCTGAGATTGTCTGTGTGACCTTGAGGTATTCAAGATCAGAGATCTCAGTGTTGACCAAGGAGAGTGTGTGTCTTGAAGGGTTCAAGGTCATTCTCTTGGTTGTTGTGTAAGTAATCTGGGTTTGATTGCTTAGTGGATTTCCTCAGGGTTTCTGAGAAGACTGGATGTAGCTCTGGGTTGGAGTGAACCAGTATAAACATCTGTGTACAATCTCTCTATCCCTAACTCTTTAATTTCAGTTTATTTGTTGTTTGCTGGTATAAACAACCGATTGTTTCGAAGAAACAACCGATTGTTTTCCTGGCAGTGCTGTATTGCTTGCTGTTTTGGCAAACTGAATTGCTTAATCATTTGATTTCTGAAAGATATTCATTCTAGCTTGGAAAAGTTTGCGAAAACCTCTTTAAACAATTCACCCCCCCCCTCTAGTTTAAAGCCATCTTTCCTAACAATTGGCATCAAGAGCTTGGTTCTTGAAAGTCATTCAAGTTGATCCTAAAATCTTTTAAAATGGCTGATAGACTACCTTTTGGGGAAGGTGCTTCAATAAACAGACCACCCTTGTTTTGTGGTTTGAATTACCAGTTTTGGAAAGTTAGAATGAAAATATTCATGGAATCTCTTGACAAAGGAATTTGGGATGCAATTGAAAATGGTCCTTTTATACCAAAGTTTGAAAAAGATGGTTCTGTCATTGAGAAGCCATGGTCTCAATGGACTGATGCAGAAAGCAAAAAGGCCAAATTTGATTGCATTGCCAAAAATATTATAACCTCTGCTTTAAATTCTGATGAGTTTTTCAGGGTATCACAATGTAAATCATCAAAGGAAATGTGGGATACTTTGGAGGTCACTCATGAAGGAACAAATGAAGTTAAAAGAGCTAGAAAGCATGCTCTAATCCAAGAGTATGAAATGTTCAGAATGCTTAAAGGTGAAACAATTGCTGAAGTACAGAAAAGGTTTACTCATATCATCAATCACCTTATGAGCCTTGACAAGACTTTTGACAAAGAAGAGCTAAACATCATGTAACATCCCGCCAAAATACTATACAAATGTATATAATGAAAATAAAGGTAACAAATAGATTCTATGAACAAAATAATATATATATGAAATGAAGTTGCTCCTCTTAGGGAGTTTAATACAAATTCGGTCAAATTTTCCAGAAACATAAACAAAATACAGTAAAAAAAAACAAAGCAGGCGATCACCTATCAAGACAGAAAAAAACAGGCGATCACCCGATGGAGGCAGACACAGGCGATCACCCGATAGAGACAGAAAACCGGCGATCTCCTCCTCGGCGATCACTCACTAGAGGGCTCTTCTTCCTGGAAGATCATCTGCTCCCGTGTATCAATTACACGATCATCACAGTTTTGAGAAAAACAACCACAATAACAGATAAAAGGGTAAGCTAGATAATTTAAAAGAAGTTTAAATCAAGAACATGAAAATCCAAGTAAACCAAGTTCCAAAATATCCATGTAAAACGTAGAGCTGCTCATAGCATTCAGCTGATCGCCCAAAATCACAAACTTCACAACATTCACCCATAGTCATTCCATTTCACAATACAGCATCAAGTGTCTATCAATATTCAAGTTTCTCATTTCACATGTCAGACTTTCCACTGACTCACCACACAAGACACTTGACACTACTTCCGGATTGACTCGTGCGTTGATTAGACTCAGAGATCTGCACCTGTCATACCACACCACTGTGAAATCCACACAGGGTCGCTGTGAATCCACACAGCATGCGCATATATCATCTCAATGTTACCATAGTTCTCCTGGTATGACAGGGTTAATCCATATGACAGACGGAGCTCGTTCTTTTTCACACGAGACGCCCATCATATAGACCTCCTTCGACTCTCAACAACTGAGTAACTTCCTCTACGTGATTCCATTACCTCAGCAGAGTCAGGATATCCCCTTAGGAATCACCGATCAATGCACCTACCACAAGATCTTACACGGTATTTTCTTTCCTGAAAATACTATGCCTCGATCCCACATTCACAGCATTCAAAACATCATGCCATACAAAGGAATATTTCAAATCATAGCAACAACCATTTTCAACGTTTCAAACTTTCGAATATCACATATATATTGTATTGAAATCCCAAACAGTTTCAAACAATGTCAAACACAGGTTAGTTCGAAACTCGTATTTAAAACCGGCGACCACGTCGCCCAAACACGTAAAACAGAGCATTTCGAAAAGAAACAGAGAACCGGCGACCACGTCGCCCTCACTTCAGAAACAGCAAACTATGGCTTGTATGGAAAAAGAGGTCTAGCTTCCCTTACCTGGACTTGCGCAACCACCAGGAGCTTCGAAATCCAACGAAGCTTGCAGAATACCTTGGCTCTGTTTTTCGCGTCTGGTTGAAGGACTTGCAGAGAACCTCCCAGGTGCTCTAATGGTGGCCGTCGCTCGTCGTACTCTCGTGTGAAGGTGCTAGAACCGCAGCGCGAAGGAGAGAATGGAGGAGAAGGGAGATAAACGCACCCTTTAGCTCTGGAACCACCGCAACGTTTCTTTCCTTCTCCCTCAGAAATGGGTTTTTGCATCTTAAGCTGACTTCTCCACAAAAACCGCTGCCACCACCCACTCTGCAGGGAGTTTGCGTGTACGCTTCGCTGAACAGTACACCTAAGCGTGCCTCTGCGCAGGCTACGCTATGAGGTCACTATTCTGAACCACTTTTTCGTCTACGTGGCGCGCGTGCAGAACGTCTCTTGCTGGGAGTCTGGGGCCCACGTTCTCTGGGTGTAACCCAACGTCGCGCGATGACCTTTCGCCGATGACTACCAGCTCGAAGAGAAACCACTGATGACCTCTCGCGCGAAGACGATCCACCGATGACCTCGCGCGAAGACTACCACCGATGACCTCGCGCGAAGACTACCACCGATGACCTCGCGCGAAGACTACCACCGATGACCTCGCGCGAAGACTACCACCGATGACCTCGCGCGAAGACTACCACCGATGACCTCTTCCTGGCGAACGACCGATGTCTTCCTCTGGGAGACAACCGATGTCTTCCCTGGCGACGCCCTCATAACTCTCGCGCCTTGGCCACGTCCACATGCATCGCGCCCTGGCAATGCCCGCGTGCCTCGCGTCCGCGCGATGCCCGCATGCCCCTCGCGCCCGCGCGATGCCTGCATGCCTCTCACGCCCGCGCGATGCCTGCATGCCTCTCACGCCCGCGCGATGCCTGCATGCCTCTCGCGCCCGCGCGATGCCTGCATGCCTCTCGCGTCCGCGCGATGCCTGCATGCCTCTCGCGCCCGCGCGATGTCCACCTGGCGCTCATGTGTAGCAGGCGACCGGCGACCTCGTAGCCTTCTAAACTTAACTTTTTCCTCCCTTTCTATTCTAAATAAAAACATACTTAGAATTTATTTAAAATATAACTCTTTTATTCCAATAAATTTTTCAGGTCCTTACACATCAAGATCTTGAAATGTCTTGATACAGCATGGCAACCAAAGGTAACTGCAATTTCTGAATCTAAAGATCTAACATCCTTGAGTGTTGCTTCTTTGTTTGGAAAGCTTAGGGAACATGAGCTAGAGATGAATAGACTCAATGTTCAAGAGAATCAAGATAAGCACACAAGGAGCATAGCCTTGAAAGCATCCAAACACAAGGGAAAGCAAGATTCAAGTGATGATAGTGATGAGGAAAATCTAAGTTTGCTGTCAAGAAAATTCAGCAAATTCCTAAAGAGAAACCGCAACAAAGACAACAACAAGGATAGGTATGGAAACAAGAAATCCAATGATTTAAATTCAAATAACTATACTTGTTTTGGTTGTGGTGAGCAAGGTCACATAAAGGCAGATTGTCCCAACACAAGCAAGGAGAAAAAGGCAAGCTACAAGGAGAAGAAAGGCAAGACAAAGAGAGCCTACATAGCTTGGGATGAAAATGAGGTATCATCATCAAGTTCTTCATCAAGTGAAGATGAGAAAGCAAACCTATGTTTGATTGCTGAAGATGATGATGATTCAAGCAGTTCAAGTGAGGTAAGTTCTTGTGCTTCCTTAAATGAACAAAATTATTGTGAATTGCTTGAAGCTTTTCAAGAAACTCATGATGAAGCTAATCGATTGGTGCTTTCAAACAATCGATTGAGAGATCTTAACAATGGGCTTGAAAAGAGAGTCAAATCACTTGAACAGGATCTGAGAAAAGCAAAAAGTGATTTTGAAAAGATGGAAAATCATTTCAAAAACACCTCTTGTAAGTGTGATACTCTCATTTGTGAAAATTGTGAAAATCTTGAGAAAAAGGTTCAATATCTTGTTAAAACTGTGGACAAGCTTTCAAAAGGGAAATCAAACTTTGAGAATGTCTTGGCATCTCAAAGTTGTGTTTTTGGAAAGGCTGGTTTAGGCTTCAATCCACAGAACAAGCAAGATAGGTTTTCAAAAAGTTTTTTAAGAAAACCAGAAAAACAACCGATTGTTAAGACGAAACAATCGATTGTTACATGCTTTTATTGCATGAAAAAGGGCCATTCGGTTAGATTCTGCAAAATAAGAAAGTTTTCTGTTCCAAGAGGCTACATGAAATGGATCCCTAAAGGATGTGAGGTGCCAAGTGTGAAAAAGAAACCAATTGGACCCACATTTGTGAAAGGACCAAATCTTGTTGCTTGAACTAATGTTTGTGCAGGAAAATTAATAGAAAAAGAGGAGCTGAGCCAACTGGTTAGACTGTTAAAGACAAAGGGCAATCATTAAAGCTGAATCAATGCTTTGCAGAAGGTCAATTCAATGAAAAGAAGCCTTCTTGATCAACAAGCTTTTGGCTCATTGAGGAAACAACACAAGGATGAGTTTTTTTTTTCTTTTACTGTCCTCTATTTTTAGTATTAAAGTTCTTTCCTGTGTTTAATCCCTCTTTGGTCAATGTTATCTGTTGTTATCTGCTTCTATTTTTGGTTAAAATTTCTTAAAATCAAGTTTTTACTGCTGCAGAAAAACAACCGATTGTTTTGGGTCTGACAGCACTGTGAGAAAATTGATTTAATTCTATTTTTAGATTTCTATTCGTTGCAGATCATTTCAAATAGAGAATCTTGGTGTGGTGGAGGATTTTAACAAAATTCAGTTTTACAGAAGCTGTTTGAAAAACACTCAAGCTCAAGTGAGTGCATGCTCAGTTGGAGGGTTGAAACTGGATGAGAGGTTGCTTGCTCTCATTGTGACATGGATTCTAACTCCAAGGGGGAGCAACCATTCTGTTTTGACTGAAGAAGATCTGGTTTACATCTTCTGCATCACCAAGAAGGTCAAGCTAAATTGGATCCACATCATCAAAGAGCACATGCAAAAAGCAATGAGGTTGGGTGACTATCACTATCCCTATGCTATTTTGATATCTAAATTCCTAAACTATTTTGAAGTTAATCTGGAAGATGAGACTTCTGAGCTGGTCAAGTCAACTCAAGAGTTGAACAATGGATCACTCAGCAAGATGGGATTTACAAAAATAGGTGGAAAATGGGTAAGCAAGGATGGTGATCATGGTGCCTCCTCTAGTGGTGCTGCTCAAGAAGAACCTACAGATATGGATGTTGAACATGAAGATCCAATAGGAGGATTTCAAGATGCTGGACCCAGTGCAGCTGCTGAACATCCAGAAGAAAGGATTCAATCAATGTCACCTTTTGAAAGGTTCATGATGAATAGGATGGATAGCTTTGCTGAAAACCAAAGAAACCTCCATGATCTGTGTGTTAGCAATTTCCAGAGGTTTGATACCAGGTTTGACAACATGGATGCAAGGTTCATGAGCCTGGATGAACAAATTGAAGCTGTTCAGAACCAAATCTTTGATCTTCAGTTTGGAGATAAGGAAGAATGAAGAAAAACAACCGATTGGATTGTCGAAACAATCGATTGTTTTTGCTGCTGTTGAAGTTTGGTTTTCTTTTCTTTCCTTCTGCTGTTGCTTTTATAATTCTGATGTAATATGAACTTTTTATGGCTTTATCTCTTATATTTGTCTATTTGTGAAGACAAATAGGGGGAGATTTTATGCTTGTTTTGCTTGTTTGCTTAGATGCTTGTTTAAGACTGCTTTTAGCTGTTTTTTTCTGATATTAATTGTTTAAGCTTTAACTGTGTATTTTTTTTTCTAACCAAATATCAGAAGTTCTATGTCTGCTAAAAGTTCGTTTGCAGGAACTGCTTCAGATTTAATCAGATCAACATAAGCATCAGGGATCAAGCATCAGGGATTTGTCTTCATCAAATAGGGGGAGATTGTTGAACCAAGTGGTGTTCAAGGTTTTGAAGAATCCAAATCCTTTGAAGGATGATGAAGCCTCTGCTTGTGTGATGCTGCTGTGCTGCTTTATTGTTTTGTTCTAGGGTAGTTCAAAGTGTAAACCAATATTAGATTTAATCTCAAAGCAAAAAGCATCTCAATCTTTAATGAAACAAAGTGTTTTTCAAACTAAGTTGAAACAACCGATTGTTTTATCGAAACAACCGATTGTTTATACTTAGATGTTTTGAGAAAGTTTTGAAAACTGTTTTTGATTGGAGAAAACTGTTAAGTGACAAAACAACCGATTGATTCGAGGAAACAATCGATTGTTTGTTTTGGAACCATAACAGAAAAACTGTTTTCTTTGACTGAGCTTTAAATGATTTGAAACTGTATACGCTCCAGTCATTAAATGCTTTGACCAATCTTTTTTAGAGCAATTATGGATAAACAATCTTTCCTTTTATAATCAGAAGATCTGTATTATATAAGCTTTTTTTGGTTTTGAAAAAGAAGGGTATATCAAAAGAACTAAGAACTGAAAAAGAGATTGCTGAAGTGCTTGAGAGATTGATTGAAGTATTGGGATAGGTTTTTCACTTGTATTGATTTCAGATCTCATCTGTAACAAGTGTAATTCTGTAAACTGTTGAATCTTTTCTGTATATGTTGCTGAGATTGTCTGTGTGACCTTGAGGTATTCAAGATCAGAGATCTCAGTGTTGACCAAGGAGAGTGTGTGTCTTGAAGGGTTCAAGGTCATTCTCTTGGTTGTTGTGTAAGTAATCTGGGTTTGATTGCTTAGTGGATTTCCTCAGGGTTTCTGAGAAGACTGGATGTAGCTCTGGGTTGGAGTGAACCAGTATAAACATCTGTGTACAATCTCTCTATCCCTAACTCTTTAATTTCAGTTTATTTGTTGTTTGCTGGTATAAACAACCAATTGTTTCGAAGAAACAACCGATTGTTTTCCTGGCAGTGCTGTATTGCTTGCTGTTTTGGCAAACTGAATTGCTTAATCATTTGATTTCTGAAAGATATTCATTCTAGCTTGGAAAAGTTTGCGAAAACCTCTTTAAACAATTCACCCCCCCCCCCTCTAGTTTAAAGCCATCTTTCCTAACACATGGCAATTTGACAAGAAAACCATCCATAATGGTCTTACCAACTAGATAACTTTTACCCATAGGGAAAAAAAGTTTGTACTCTATCCTTTAACACCTTCACAAGTGGTAAAGGACCAAGTACAAATGAAAATAAAAAGAGAAAATGAGAAAAAGAAAAAAAAATAGGAAAACAAGAGAAAATCCTTAGGAACCATGTTGAGGCGTGGGAGAAGAGTGTTCCTTCCCACAAGGTTATTCAGAAAGAAGAAAAATTTGAAAGTAAAATTGAAAAGATACTTCTATCTGAACAACCTTCAGGCCTCCTTCTGTGTAAAGGAACACTTGCATGCACTGCCACACTTTCTGAAGTTTGTGAACTACCTCTTCAAGTCCAAAAACTTTTAAAAGAATTTGGTGATGTATTCCCTGAGGAAGGACCTATTGGACTTCCACCTGTTAGGGGTATAGAACACCAAATAGATTTAGTTCCGGGAGCTAGTTTACCAAATAGACCAGCTTACAGAACTAATCCGGAAGAGACTAAGGAGATAGAGTCACAGGTTCAAGATTTGTTAGAGAAAGGCTGGGTTCAAAAAAGCCTAAGTCCTTGTGTTGTACCTGTTTTGTTGGTTCCAAAGAAAGATGGCAAGTGGAGAATGTGTTGTGATTGTAGGGCCATCAACAATATCACCATCAAATACAGGCATCCAATTCCTAGACTTGATGATATGCTTGATGAATTGCATGGGTCTACCATATTTTCCAAGATTGACCTTAAAAGTGGATATCACCAAATTAGAATTAAAGAAGGTGATGAGTGGAAAACTGCTTTTAAGACCAAATTTGGACTATATGAGTGGTTAGTGATGCCTTTTGGACTCACTAATGCACCTAGCACTTTCATGAGGCTTATGAATCATGTCTTTAGGGATTGCATAGGTAAGTATGTAGTAGTCTATTTTGATGATATCTTAGTATATAGTCAAAGCCTAGAGTCCCACCTAAGTCACCTTAGGGAGGTTCTTTTAGTGCTTAGGAAAAATAGTTTGTTTGCCAATATAGATAAATGCACTTTTTGTGTAGATAGTGTAGTGTTTTTAGGTTTTATAGTAAACAAAAATGGGGTACATGTTGACCCCGAGAAAATCAAAGCCATCCAAGAGTGGCCAACCCCGCAAAATGTAGGAGATGTTAGGAGCTTTCATGGTCTAGCAAGTTTTTATAGAAGATTTGTTCCTAACTTCTCAAGTCTAGCTTCACCACTCAATGAGTTAGTAAAGAAAGACACTCCATTTTGTTGGACAGAGAAGCATGAGCAAGCCTTTCAAAGTTTGAAAGCTCAACTCACTAATGCACCCATTCTAGCTTTGCCAAATGTAAGGACCTGAAAAATTAAATTGGAATAAAAGAGTCATATTTTAAATAAATTCTAAGTACGTTTTTATTTAGAATAGAAAGGGAGGAAAAAGTTAAGTTTAGAAGGCTACGAGGTCGCCGGTCGCCTGCTACACATGAGAGCCAGGCGGACATCGCGCGGGCGTGGCATGCAGGCATCGCACAGGCGTGAGAGGCATGCAGGCATCGCGCGGGCGTGAGAGGCATGCAGGCATCGCGCGGGCGCGAGGGGCATGCGGGCATCGCGCGGGCGCGAGGCACGCGGGCATTGCCAGGGCGCGATGCATGTGGACGTGGCCAAGGCGCGAGAGTTATGAGGGCGTCGCCAGGGAAGACATCGGTTGTCTCCCAGAGGAAGACATCGGTCGTTCGCCAGGAAGATGTCATCGGTGGTAGTCTTCGCGCGAGGTCATCGGTGGTAGTCTTCGCGCGAGGTCATCGGTGGATCGTCTTCGCGCGAGAGGTCATCAGTGGTTTCTCATCGAGCTGGTAGTCATCGGCGAAAGGTCATCGCGCGACGTTGAGTTACACCCAGAGAACGTGGGCCCCAGACTCCCAGCAAGAGATGTTCTGCGCGCGCGCCACGTAGACAAAAGAGTGGTTCAGAATAGTGACCTCAGAGCGTAGCCTGCGCAGAGGCACGCTTAGTAGTACTGTTCAGGGAAGCGTGCACGCAAACTTCCCTGCAGAGTAGGTGGTGGCAGCTGCTTTTGGAGGGATAAGTTGGTTTAAGTTACAAAAATCCACTGCTGAGAGAAAAGAAAACATTGTTGTATTCGACGAGAGAAAGAGTGAGTTCCTTCCCTTCTCCTCCAGTTACCTCCTCCGCGTTGCGATTTCAGCATCTCCGCACGAGAGTACGACGAGAAGCAACACCATTGGAGCACCTGGGAAAGTTCTCTGCAACTCCTTCAAAACCAGACTCAAGAATAGAGCCAAGGCATTCTTCAAGCTCTGTTGGATTTCGAAGCTCCTGGTGGTTGCGCAAGTCCAGGTAAGGGAAGCTAGACCTCTTTTTCCATACAAGCCATAGTGTAGCTATCTCTGAAGTGAGGGCGACGTGGTCGCCATTTTTGTTTCATCTGCGTAAAATGCTCTGTTTGTGTGCTTGGGCGACGTGGTCGCCGGTTTTATATACAGTCTTCGAAACACCCTGTTTTTGAACTAGATCGCCGGTTTTGGCGCTGTTTTACGAACTCCCCTGTGTTTGACGTTGTTTGAAGCTGTTTGGGATTTAAATACAATATATATGTGATATTTCGAAAGTTTGAAACGTTGAAATGGTTGTTGCTGTGATTTGAAATATTCCTTTGTATGGCATGACGTCTTGAATGCTGTGAATGTGGGATCGAGGCATAGTATTTTCAGGAAAGAAAATACCGTGTAAGATCTTGTAGTAGGTGCATTGATCGGTGATTCCTAAGGGGATATCCTGACTCTGCTGAGGTAATGGAATCACGTAGAGGAAGTTACTCAGTTGTTGAGAGTCGAAGGAGGTCTATATGATGGGCGTCTCGTGTGAAAAAGAACGAGCTCCGCCTGTCCTATGGATTAACCCTGTCATACCAGGAGAACTAATGACATTGAGATGATATATGCGCATGCTGTGTGGATTCACAGCGACCCTGTGTGGACTTCACAGTGGTGTGGTATGACAGGTGCAGATCTCTGAGTCTAATCAACGCACGAGTCAATCCGGAAGTAGTGTCAAGTGTCTTGTGTGGTGAGTCAGTGGAAAGTCTGACGTGAGAAATGAGAAACATTGATAGTTTATAGACACTTGATGCAGTATTGTGAAATGGAATGACTATGGGTGAATGTTGTGAAATGTGTGATTTTGGGCGATCAGGTGAATGATATGAGCAACTCTACGTTTTACATGGATATTTTGAAACTTGTTTTACTTTGATTGTCATGTTCATGATTTAAACTTCCTTTAAATTATATAGCTTACCCTGCGTGTTTTGGTTCTGTGGCTGTTCTCTTAAAACTGTGATGATCGTGTATAACTTACACGGGAGCAGATGATCTTCCAGGAAGTAGAGCTCCTTAGGGAGTGGTCGCCGGAAGCAGATCGGCTGTTTTGGGTCCTCCGATGGGAGATCGGCCTCGTTCGATAGGAGATCGGTCTCTTCCGATAGGAGATCGCCTGCTTCGTTTTTTTACTGCATTTTGTTTATGTTTCTGAAAAAAATTTGACCGAATTTGTATTAAACTCCCTGTGAGGAGAAACTACATCTCATATATATAATATTTTGTTCATAGAATCTATTTGTCACCTTTACTTTCATTTTATATTTATTTCAAAGTAATTTGGAGGGATGTTACACCAAACTTTTCAAAAAATTTTGAGCTAGAGTGTGATGCATCAGGAGTAGGAATAGGTGCTGTGTTGTTGCAAGGTGGGCACCCAATTGCATATTTTAGTGAAAAACTTCACGGTGCCACCCTCAACTACCCCACCTATGACAAAGAGCTTTATGCACTTGTGAGGGCCCTACAGACTTGGGAACACTATCTAGTTTCAAAAGAATTTATCATACATAGTGATCATGAGTCTTTGAAATATCTAAGGGGTCAACACAAGTTGAACAAAAGACATGCAAAGTGGATGGAATTTCTTGAGCAATTTCCATATGTTATCAAATACAAGAAGGGCAGTACAAACATTGTGGCTGATGCTCTCTCAAGGAGACATATCCTCTTTTCTAAACTTGGAGCCCAAATTCTTGGATTTGAAAACATACCTGAACTTTATAAAGAAGATCAGGATTTTGCACCCACTTTTGCTGAGTGCCAACATAGAGCACAAGGAGGTTTTTATGTTTCTGAGGGGTACTTATTTAAAGAAGGAAAACTTTGCATACCCCAAGGAACACATAGAAAACTCCTTGTAAAAGAATCACATGAAGGAGGACTCATGGGCCATTTTGGAGTTGATAAAACTCTTGAGCTTTTGAAAGGAAAATTCTTTTGGCCACACATGAGGAAAGATGTCCAAAGACATTGTCATAGATGCATTTCATGTTTAAAAGCTAAGTCTAAGACAATGCCTCATGGACTCTACACTCCTTTACCTGTTGCAAGTGCTCCTTGGGAAGATATAAGCATGGATTTCATATTAGGACTTCCTAGGACACAAAGAGGTTTTGATTCCATTTTTGTGGTAGTGGATAGGTTTAGCAAGATGGCTCATTTTATACCTTGCCATAAAGTGGATGATGCTAGCAACATCTCTAAGCTCTTCTTTAGAGAAGTGGTAAGACTACATGGTTTACCTAAGACCATAGTGTCGGATAGAGATCCTAAATTTATTGGCCATTTCTGGAGAACTCTCTGGGAAAAGCTAGGAACTAAGTTGAACTTCTCAACTTCTTGTCATCCTCAAACGGATGGACAAACTGAAGTTGTAAATAGATCTCTTTCCACTATGCTTAGGTCAATCATGAAAGGAAACCACAAATCTTGGGATGAGTACCTTCCTCATATTGAGTTTGCATATAATAGGGTAGTTCATAAAACTACTAATATTTCTCCTTTTGAGGCTGTGTATGGGTTCAATCCTCTTACTCCTTTGGATTTGTTACCTTTACCTAATCCACAAAATTTTGTGCATAAGGAAGGAGTAACGAAGGCTGAATTTGTAAAGAAAATGCATGAGAGAGATGATTTTTGAGGAGGGAGACTGGGTTTGGCTTCACCTTAGAAAAGATAGATTCCCTAATCAGAGGAAGTGTAAACTTAGTCCCCGGGGTGATGGTCCTTTCCAAGTTCTCAAAAGAATCAATAATAATGCATATCAAATTGACCTGCCTGAGGAATATGGAGTACATACTACCTTCAATGTTATGGATCTAACACCCTTTGCAGGTAGAGAAAATGAAGAGGCAGAAGCATGTGATTTGAGGACAAATCCTCTTCAAGAGGGAGGGGATGATGGAAGAGGCCTAAGCTCAGGCCCAACAACTAGGTCCATGGCAAAGAGGATTCAAGAAGAGTGGGACTCTGCTACTGATGGCAGAGAAACTTTTCTCTACATATTCAAAGACCCTTCAGAGGACTACAAGGAGTAAAGCCCAAGCCATAGGAGCTGAGCATAAATTAATTTTAGTTTATTTATAATTTCAGTAGAGTAGGGTTCATTTAGCACAATCGGGGGTGTATTTAACAATTTAGCTTGTACCTAGGCCTTTTAGGGTAGGAATGTAGCCCTACCTTCTAGAAGCATGCTAAGGGGCTGCATTGACCTTTAGTCAACACCCTAGCAGCCCCCTCTTTTATGTATTCCCCATCCTACCCTTGTTCCTTACTCTCCAAGGCACCATCTCCTATAAATAGGGTGCTTTGGCTCATATTTTTTTAAGATCAATTTATATGAGTAAATGTTGCCAAAATTATGCTAGCTTCTAATCTTTGTCTAGTCTCTCTAGGTTAGACACTTTGATCTTCATCTTCACCTTCCTCCAAGTGATTTGGCCTAACCTATCACTCTCCATACCTTTCATGCACCTACAAGGAACCCATAGCTCTATATGAGTCATCCTTGACCCATATCATCCATAGCTTCCACCACCTTTTTACCTCATATTTTAAGAAGAACAAATGGTCATGAAGAACAACCTATCATCTTGCTTCTCTCACCTCAGCCTCGCTGCAAAAAGCAGAGGGAAGGGACTTGGTTCTCTTGCCTCAACCTTGCTGTAAGAAGCAGAGGAAGAGGACTTGGTTCTCTTGCCTCAACCTCGCTGTACAAAGTCGAGGTGAGGACTTTCACTCGCCTGCACCTCGCTGTACAAAGGCAAGGAGGTCTTCCTCTGTTGCCTACACTTGCTCAAAGGCAAGGAGGACTTCCTCTTTCTCGCCTGCACTTGCTCAAAGGCAAGGAGGACTTCCTCTGTTGCCTACACTTGCTCAAAGGCAAGGAGGACTTCCTCTGGTGCCTGCACTTGCTCAAAGGCAAGGAGGACTTCCTCTGGTGCCTGCACTTGCTCAAAGGCAAGGAGGACTTCCTCTGTTGCCTACACTTGCTCAAAGGCAAGGAGGTCTTCCTCTTTCTCGCTTGCACTTGCTCAAAGGCAAGGAGGACTTCCTCTGTTGCCTGCACTTGCTCAAAGGCAAGGAGGTCTTCCTCTATTGCCTCAACCTTGTTGTAGAAAGCGAAGGAAGAGGACTTTCGCTCTTGCCCCAACCTTGCTGTATAAAGCAGAGGAAGAGGACTTTCTCTCGCCTGCACCTCGCTGTACAAAGTCGAGGGAGGACTTTCTTCTCTTGCCCCAACCTTGCTGTATAAAGCAGAGGAAGAGGACTTTCTCTGTTGCCTCAACCTTGCTGTAAAAAGCAAAGGAAGAGGACTTTCTCTTGCCTCGACCTTGCTGTATAAAGCAGAGGTGAGGACTTTCTCTGTTGCCTCAACCTTGCTGTAAAAAGCAAAGGAAGAGGACTTTCTCTTGCCTCAACCTTGCTGTATAAAGCAGAGGTGAGGACTTTCTCTGTTGCCTCAACCTTGCTGTAAAAAGCAAAGGAAGAGGACTTTCTCTTGCCTCAACCTTGCTGTACAAAGCAGAGGTGAGGACTTTCTCTGTTGCCTCAACCTTGCTGTAAAAAGCAAAGGAAGAGGACTTTCTCTTGCCTCAACCTTGCTGTACAAAGCAGAGGTGAGGACTTTCTCTATTGCCTCAACCTTGCTGTAAAAAGCAAAGGAAGAGGACTTTCTCTTGCCTCAACCTTGCTGTATAAAGCAGAGGAAGAGGACTTTCTCTGGCCTGCACCTCGCTGTACAAAGTCGAGGGAGGACTTTCTCGTGGGTGCACGCTCCCAGGGGGGCGCCAGGCGTGGCTGTCTAAGCGCACACACCGGGCGCGCCCTGCCTGCATTGCCTCATCGCGCGTTCTCTGCACGTCCCGACCGGCGAGGAGCTCTTCTTCTGGAATCATGCGAGGTGCATGCTTAACGCTCTCACTGGGAACTTGGGTCCCAGCTTAACACGTGTTAGCAAGACCCCGATGACCATGCACCGACCGAGTGCTCACTCCCTACATGCACCGACGGCTGATCGCGGTCTGCATGCACTGATGGCTGATCGCGCTCTACATCCAAGCGCTTATCTAGGGGCTGATCTGCGGGTGGTGGCCACTCGGTAACTGACCACCGATCAGCTGGACTTGCACCTAGGGCAAGGAGAACTTTAAACTGGGAACACTTGCACACTTTGTGTACTGAAAATCTTTTATTGGGTGGCATCGTTAAAAAGAGTGCCCCCTGATCTGCTCAACTGTTTAATACACTAAGTGTGTGTACAACGCGATAGCGCATCTACTTTACAGCTTAACCAAAGTAAGAAACAAGCATGTAGTGTTCTACATCCTAGGAATAGCTGCTCCATCCAGAGTCTCCAGCCGACAAGCTCCATTCTCCAACGTCTCAACCACTCTGGATGGGTCTCCTTTACCCGGCGATGACCGCCCTGGCGATGCACACACGTGGGGCGATCAGGCCTTCCGCTCCAGCTCTGGGAGCCCCCCCAGTGTAGCCTCTTCCATCACCTCACCTCCCCAAACACAGGGAGTTCATGCTGCTGGACGCCTGCCTGGGACCCTGAAGCGCGATCACCTTGTGCCTTCTGCAGGTAATCGGTCAGGAACCCTGTCTTCACCAACTCAGCAAGCTGACGCTCCAACGCCAGGCAGGTACGGAGTGTATGTCCATAAGCTTGATGGAATTCACACCACTCATCCTTCCTCCCTCCAAGTACCCTGTCGGTTTTCTCTGGCACATGGAGTCTTGCTGTCACAGCAGGGATGGCGATCAGCTCCGCCAAACTTATCATGAAATCATACCTGGGGGGTGCGTTGCTTGCACGCCCCCTGGTCTGGTCCTTCCTGGGTGCATAAGGGTGAGACCTTCCCTGCTCCTTCCTCCCTTCCTTGATCTCATGCACCCGCGCCTATTGCTGCTGATTCCCCTGACCTCCACGTGGCTTAGACGGTGCAGCACTTCCTCTCTTCTCAGAGACCTCTGTCTCTGCTACTATATGTGCCATCGCGCGTCGCCGTATCTCGGTGAAGGTGGCAGGGTGGCTCCTGATGAGTGATTCACGAAAGGACCAGGGAGGACACCTCTCTTGAACGCATGCACCAGCATGTCCTCATCCTTGACGGGCAATCTCACCACCTGCGCCCCCAAGCGATTGAGGTAGTCCTTCAACGGCTCCCCCTGATACTGGCGCACATCAAACAGGTCGTAGGACACCATTGGCGCAGGTCGGTTAATGATGTACTGCTCCATGAACAGCTTCGCAAACTGATGGAAGGAAGTGACGTGGCCCTCTGGCAGGCTCACGAACCACTCCATAGCCACTCCGCTCAATGTACTCATGAACATCTTGCAGTACATAGCATCTGAACCTCCAGTCAGCATCATCTGAGTGTGGAAGGCTGTCAGGTGTGCTTCTGGATCTTCCACCCCCGTGAACGACGCTTTCAGTCCCACCAGATTGGGAGGCACCACCGTGTTCATGATCTCGGGGGAGAAAGGCATAGGGAATACTCTAGGAGGCGATTGCGGCGTCGACGTCCTCTCTTCAACTACGCGCTCCTTCTGCGCCTGCAATTCCCTACGCAACTCTTCATTCATACGGCTCAACTCTTTGTTTCTTCTCTGCGATGCAGTCAGCTCTGCACGCATTTTCTCTTGCTCAGCTCTCGATTCCGCGATGCTATCTTGCAGCGCGCGCATCATCTCCACTGCCTGCGCCATGGTAACAGCTCCTTCTTCAGCAGATGGCGCAGGTGAGGTTTGCCTGGTTCTTCTTCTCATCTTCTCAACACTTCGACGTAACTTCACTTCGACGAAATGATCAAGAAGCTCCAAGAAACTTCAAGAAACCTCAAGAAACTTCAAGAACTGCAACGTGGATGGGAACAAAATTCACACGGGCCCCACGGTGGGCGCCAATGATCCTCCCGCTTGACTCGAACGTGGAGGATTGCCTCGTCACTCCTTCGTCTAGCCTTCTGTTCTGCAGGAACGCTCCAAGAACCACCGCCGAAACTCCAAACGCTGCCTGCAAAACACACAGACGGCGCCTCTAGCGGCCGTTGTAGCTCCGACGCTCAAGTCAGGCAACAGGAACACCAAAACTATATCTGAATCTCTCTGTGAGACTCGTGTGTAACTGAAACTCTCAAATGTGTAAGCTGTAAGAATCTGTCAAAAACTCCCTAATTCTGTTAAGAATTTCGTATATATACCTGAGTCTTTCTCTCTCCTGACGGTTATTCCTCTTGACACGTGGATAACATCTGGTCATACACGTGTCACCATCTGGAGTATCTGCAGCTGAAACGTTACTTCCACTGTGCCCCTGCGACTAAGTTATCCACACAGGGAGTAGCTTAGTACACAGGCTACTCTGGGCGCAACCTTAACATGGCGAGCTAGTTAACACTGGGCATCGCAGCTCACACTACACATGGTGGCAGATATGCCACTTATCCTCTGTACTTAGACCATACAACAAGTGCTTGCCAAGTCTTCTCAAACACCCGGCGATGTGCTCTTTCGGCGACTTGCTGACCACCTGATCTCCTAACCTTAACACACGGCGATCATGTGCAATCTAGGCGATTACTAATCCATACCGGCGATGAGCGATTACTCATCCTCAAGGCGATAGGCGATTACTCATCCTCAAGGCGATAGGCGATTACTCATCCTCAAGGCGATAGGCGATTAGTCATCATCACAGGCGACAGGCGATTACCATTCTGAGTGATCGCCTCCCTAATTCGCCTGCTATCCTCTACCACGTGTTACCCTGTGAATGATCCACGTGGTCAACTGCTGCTGATGCCATCGACTAGCGATGACCGACCGGATCAACTTCTATAAAAAAAAAGCTAATATTTATTTTGTATTTTCTTATTCTAGTTTTTATTGACTCTTTATTTTAGATTATGTATCTTTAGCTATATCTAAAATGAGTGTAGTAGTAATTGTATATATTCACACTCTTTGCTTTGATTTAAGAAAAAAAAAATCCTTTTTATATTCTTTGTCTTCCGTTTCTCTTTTGTTTATGTCAATTTTTTTTATAATAGTAATCATACTTAGAATAATAGGTGGCCAGTCATTTTACAAATCCCTTAGTGTGAGGGATAAAAAGTTACAACAATGATTAAAAAGACTGTCACAATTCATAGCTCATCAAATGCCTTTGCTGTGAGTGAATCAATCCCCTAATCAGCAGGACAATCCCAGTTCAACGCCAACATGCTTGAACATCTAAGGTGCAGAATTTGATTCTCTCATCCCATTGCATGTTGCTAATCTTTTCATGAATTCTGGGTACAAATATAGTTCAAGCACTCTCAAACCTGTCCAAATGAGAGGTCCTCGAACGTTCATATGATCATGCTCTATGGGAATGAAGCCAAAATCTCTCAAGTAATATAAGTTGTCCCTTCAATTTATGATCACTTTACTGCAGAGTAGTCTTAAATTCTTTACCTGCATGCTTTACGATGTAGAATAAGAGAAGCAAAATGATTGAAGAGGCAAGACGGTTCAAGTCATGTCCCCCCATCTATCCTGGTTACAAGTTTCTTCTCCTGGTTCTATGGTATTTCATTTTCATTCCTTTTCTTTTATGACCAGAATGCACCAAAAAAACTATGACCAAGAAGCCAAATACAGAAAATGCACATAAGAATAACACCCACAACCTGAAGGAACTGGGTATCCCTGTCCCGTCTTTTTGAACGCTAACCATTTGCTCAGAATAATCTGCTGACTTATGATTTTCCTTTGATTCTAAATTTTCACTGAAATTGCCTAATTTCGAAGAGATTACCCTTTCCTCTCTGGCGTTTAATTTGGATATGGAACCATCTTTGCGGCAGTCCATTTTTTCATGATGCAAGCGCAATGCTTCATTTAGTGTCTTCACACATTCTATACTGAGAAGATCTCTCTGTAAATTCTCCTCATCATTGTTATCAAGTGTTAATGGGTCCGGTGGCTCTGGAAACTTGGCCCAGCATCTGTTAACCATGTCGACTTCTCGCCAGTCTGCCTTGTCAAAACTCCAATTCCCAACTTTGAATTCTAATCCATAGTGAAAAGCTCTATATTTGATTCCTGGTTCAGGAACATATCCTGGGTATAGCATAATCTCTCTGTTTATAGTATGCCTCAATTTCAACTGCATCAACAGCATTACAGGTTATACAGTGAAACCTGTTCATAATTTAAAGGGTACGATTGGGGATGAAATTTGATGATCATTTCAACCCACAGAAAGGTATGCAGCATATAATCATGTGAATACTCATAAAGCATGAAAAGTTCAGAAAGGAAACCATGTCCAAATTATATCATATAAAATTTCAGTAAAGCATTTTGAATTTCTGTGTTGCCTCCCATGCTTGTGCTTAGATGAACAGCTATGCTGAGTATGAATTGTGAAAATTTAAAAACAAAATACCTCTGCTGCACCAAATGAGTAACCGTACATCTCGCTGATCCAACCCGATTCATATATGTCTCCCGTAATGTTTCTTGCATAATGAGCTCTATCAGCCCGAACTTCCTCAGTTTTATGCAGCCAAAGTAAAGCAAATTTTCGCAAATCATCTATATGCATGATGATTACACCACCAACCTTGTCACAAGCCTCGGGATGGCTTGTATGCAATTTTGCAAGCTCATTGTCACAGCCAATAAGGTAGCTAGCATGTAAAAAATAAAAAAAATAAACAACGAATGAATCACCATACCAAGACAAAACCCAAAAAGATCACCACATCCACAATACATTGATGCCAACAGCACTAATAGGTTTTACAATGATAAATTGAATTCACACGCTTACTCATAGGGAGTTGAAACAGGTGTGCCTCGTGCAGCTTTGAATTCCCATGGGGTAATTGGGCCTCTCATTATCATATCAGCGTCTAGAATCACTATGAATTCAGCTTCAATATTTGCATGATTGAGCCAGTGAAGAACAGCAGCTGGTTTGTTAATGGCTGGATACCTGATATAAAACAGAGAAATTAATTTCTTTACCTAATATCTAAATAATTCATCTAAATATACCATTTCAGCTGTAAAAAATCAACAAAAGACAGATGAGTAGAAGATTGTGACACAAATGTGATACAAATAAGCAATTAGTTATTCTCAGCACCTTATGAATATCAATGTTATACAATTCAAAGATCAAGACATGCACTACATAGAAGTACTGAGTAGAACTCCCCTAGATATAAAACACAAATATTCTTTTAACACTAAACCACTTTTAGCTTTCCCGAGTATAAAATGCCATTCCTGACCTTGTAATAAAAGTTGTTTGAAAATTATTACAAGGAAACTCTCACTAGAGAGAATATAATCTATTAAGGCTCCTTGTATGAGAAAATACTTTCACACAAAGTTCATTTTCTCTAAGTCGTCTAGTAGACGATCTTTTGATTTAGCACGTATAAGATTTATGCAAACTATTGTATGGACAACAATAAATTCATGTAGAAACTCTTGGAATGCTTTGTCATTTTTGCATAGAAAAACTTCTATTATAGTTGCCTTGAATACAATTGTTGGAGCTTGTGTGTTGATTTATGTCCTTGTGTCAGTTTTATCTGAGTATGATTGTGTTAGGCACAAAAGTAATGAGAGGAAATGGAAAGTGTATTATAGAAAGAAATTCAAAAATATTAGTTAAGAAGTTAGTCTGGGTGAGATTTCCTGAGAAAGTCTATATATAGTCTTCTCTTGTGGGTGTAGGGAAAGAGAGTTTTCAGTTGTTGTGATAGGGAATACCCTGTGTGAAAGGAAAAGATTTCCTTTGTAAGCTGATGTTTGTGTTCAAAGTTGATAAGTGCTGAAACAATACATAAAGAAGAGTCTTAGTCTACATTTTTCTCTATCTTGCTTCTATTCTTTGAGGAAGTTTGATTCAACCTATTGGATACATCATCTAGGGGGAAAAATGGAGAGTCTACTACGTACTTGGAAAGATGGGCTAGTGAACAAGGAAAGATTATTGAAAGCATATATGGCTATTATGAAAGACTCAAGGAAGATGGGAGGATCTTCGTACCGAAATAATAATTCCAGTTTTTGGTATCAAGGAGGAGATGGTGTAGTCTCACATGCAAATACCTTCAAAAGCACTGGTAATATTGAAACTACAACTAGCATAGATAGCAACGTGAGAAAAGGATCATCAAGCACAACCTACGACTAGGAGGAAATGGAACTATATGACTAAGAAACTGTGGAACCAGAAATCTTCCTTACCCTGAATATGTCAGGAGGAGAGAAGAGGGAGGATGTTTTCATTGTGGAGGAGCTTATAGTCTAGGCCATCATTGCCCTAAAAATATTTACGGGTTATCATATTGGCTAAAGATGAGGGATCAGGAAAAATAGGAGATGTAAGGCAGACTGAGAAAGGGCAATTTTTGGAAGAAAGAATGGAAGATTACTTTGATCAAGAATGTCAGCACATGGATTTGTCCATTTTCTGGACAAGAGGTTTGACACAACTTTATACTAAGAATAGGTATAGAAAATAGACAATGGTTCTTGTAGGGATGTAGAAGTGTAGCTGGATGACTATATTGTTAAGGAGACATTTTTATTGTTTGAGCTAGGAGGAGAGAATTTGATCTTAAGAGTAGCATGGTTGGCTACACTAGGAGATGTTAAGGTGAAATGAGGAACATTAACAATGAATTTCAGCACACAAGGCCAAACAGTCAAAATTAAAACGAATCCTACTTTGACAAAAACTTTGGTGACTCAACTAGCTTTGATGAAAGAAACCAAAATAGAAGTTGTCTCAGTAAAATGGGGAATGAAAGACACATACCAAACATCAGGGGTTGAAAAGATGAACATCCTATTCGAGAGACAACAAAGAGAATAAGGATTGGCCTTGAAGGATTGTGAAGGAGTCTTTAATGAACTCTATTAAAAAGTGGATTTTAAATCTAACTTAATCTTATAAACCAGCTTTTAAGGTGAGGATTGTGAAGGATTCTTTAATGAACTCAAATAACTGCAACCTCAAAGGGAAGTGGATCACAAAATTCCAATAAAAACAGGTAGGCGAAATGTTGAAATCAGGTATCATCAGACCTGATGTACCCAATTCGTTACAAATGTAATCAATCATATGCCCTGGTAAGGGTTTAGTAAAAATATCTATTAATTGATCATTTAAATTAACAAACTCATTCTTGAAATCTTCCGATACAATCTTTTTTTGAATGAAATGACAATCAATCTCAATATGTTTGATCCTTTCATGAAAAACTGAATTTGAGCTAATATGGAGAGTAGCCTAATTATCACATATAAGTGTCAATTAAGTGACCTCTCCAAATTTCAACTTTGTAAGTAACTTTTTAAGCCAAATAAGCTCACAAGTAGTCGAGGCCATAACTCTATATTTTGCTTCTGCGCTACATCTCACCACAACACTTTATTTCTTGCTCTTCCAAGAGATCAAGTTATCACCAATGGAGACACAATAACTGGAAGTTGATCTTCTATCAGATGGAAATCCTACCCAATCAGCATCTGAATAACAAATGACTTTAGTATGGTTATTGTAACCATATAACAAACCTTTTCCAGAAGAGCCTTTAATGTACTTTAGTATATGAATGACTGCAATACAATGGTCTTCACATGGAGAATTAAGAAATTGACTCACCAAACTAACTGCAAAGAAAATATCAGGACGAGTAATAGTGAGATAGTTTAATATTTTTCAACTAATCTTTTGTACTTCTCAAGATCTGAAAAAGGCTCCCTCTGATTGGGTAGAAGTTTGACACTGGGATCCATAGGAGTATTAACAGATTTCAAATTCATCAACCCAATTTCCTTCAAAACCAATAGATATTTTCTTTGACAGATAAAAATACCAGTATTAGATTGTGCTACCTCAATTCCCAAGAAATATTTGAGTTTGCCAAAATCTTTGGTCTGAAAGTGTTGACAAAGATCTTATTTTACTTGTAAGATGCCATGGTGATCACTACTTGTAAGAACAATGTCATCAACATATACTACGAGATAGATACACCCAACACTCGAGTGGCAGTAAAAAACTGAATGATTTGCTTCATTGCAAGTCATACCAAACTATTGAACAACATTGCTAAATTTTTCAAACCAAGCCCTAGGAGACTGCTTGAGGCCATATAAATATTTGTGGAGATGACATACCAATCCAAAAGACTCCCCCTGAGCAACAAAACAAGAGATTGTTCGATATAAATTTCTTCCTACAAATCCCCATTAAGAAAGACATTTTTGACATCTAGATGATAAAGAGGCATCATTGAAGAATAGTCATGGCTATAAATAAGCGAACATAAGCCATCTTTGCCACTAGAGAAAAAATATCACTATAGTCTAAACCAAAAATTTAGATATAACCCTTAGTCATAACACGAGCTATAAGACGACCAATAGTACCATCAAAACCAACTTTGATAGCAAAAATCCACCTACAACCAACAACAGATTTCCTAGAAGGTAAAGGAACAAGTTCCCAAGTTCCATTATTCTGAAGCGCATTCATTTCATTAAGCATGGTTTAACGCCAACTAGGATGGGCTAAGGTATCACATACAGATTTTAGAATGGATACAGAAGAAATACATGAAAGGTAGGTATAAAAAGGTTGTGATAGTCTATGGTAACTCAAAGCAATATAATGTGGAGAGGGATAGCGAGTGGCACAATAGGCCCAACACAAACACTCTCTAAAATAGGCTCTAAATGACTTTGATACTATATTAAGAAATGAACTTTAAGCCTAACTCAATCTTATAAAGTTAAATATCGGTGTGATGTTATCTCTAGTAAAGGGTTTGAGATGGATCCCCAAAAGTTCTCAGCAATCCTCTAATATCCTATTCCTAAAACCATAAAGGCCCTAAGGGGATTTTTTGGACTCATGGATTATTGCAAAAGGTTAATTTACAATTAAGGGAAGATTCTAAGACCTTTGCCTCAATCGCGGAAAAAAGAAATTTTATATGGACAGAAACAGTGCAATGGCAATGCAACAACTCAAAAGGGCTATTAGTACAGCTCCAACGCTAACAATGCCTAATTTCAACCAGCCTTTTTTGCATGGAGTGTGATGCTTCAGGCATGAGAATAGGAGCAACTTTATCACAAAATAAAAAACCCATAGCATTCTTTAGTAAAACCTTAACAGACTCCTCCTTGACAAAGTCGATTTATGAAAAAGAGTTGATGGCTTTGGTGTTGACTATTCATCATTGGACACCATATTTACTAGGAAAGAAATTCATAGTTTACAAAGACCAAAAAAGTCAGAGGCATTTGTTGGAACAAAGAATAACTACTAAGAATCAACAAAATTGGTTTGTTAAATTGTTAGGATATGAATATCACATGCACCTTTAGGAGGACATTCAAGAATTTTTCACACCTATCGGCGAATAGCTTAATCTTTATATTGGATTGGCATGAAGAAAACAATAACAGATTTTGTGGCTGCTTGTCCAGTTTGTCAGCAGAATAAATATCAAGTATCTTCACCTAGGAACTCTTCCATCCTATACTTTTTCCTATAACCATATGGGAAGATATAAGCATGGATTCAACTATGGCCATTTTTCCCCATCAATCATCCCTACTCTACCAGAACCATTGCAAAAAAAAATTGTTAAACAGGTGTTTAAGTTGCATGGTATACTGTCTTCTATCATTAGTGATAGGGATCCCACATTTTTTAGCCTTTTTGGATGGAATTGTTCAAATTGCAGGGTACAATACTCAACATGAGTATTGCCTATCATTCCGAGTCCAATGGACAAACTGAGGTTTTATATAAGACTTTGGAAATATATTTATGATACTTTAGCTCAAAGAAGCCTGAGACACGGGTCAATTTCATTCCATGAGTAGAAAATTGGTACAACACCAATTTTCTACGAGCAACTAAATGTACAATGTTTGAAATTGTGTGTGGAAGATCTCTGTTGTCGTTGGCTAGACTTGTATTGGGGGAAATAGTTGTTGAAGTTGTAGTACAAGACTTAATGACCAGAGATTAAGCCTTCAAGCAGCTCAAATTTCATTTCGATAGAGCTCAAAGACAGATGGTTAAATTTGTCAATCGCTATAGGAAACCATCAAAGTTTAGTAGGTAATTAGGTGTACCTCATCGACACACTTCTATGCCTACACGCAAGGTTATCAAACTCGAGAGTCTACATAAACTTGTGGGAGCTCCGTAAACTCGTAGGAGCTTACTTCCTATAAAAAAAAAATATATATATAATTAATCATAGTAGTTAAAACAAATAAGTCCAAAGTACTAAAATAACTACACTTAACTATATTTAACTATATTTATAGTGAATGAGACATGAACTTCCCTAATCTCCCCAATTAAAAAATTTCCCCATCAGATATGCACTGTCCTAATCTCTCTAATTACAAAACAATTCCCCAATATGCTACCCTAATCTGCCCAATTAAAACAAAATTTCCCCAATCTACTGCCTTAATATCCCCAATTGAAAAAAGATCTTTAGCAACAACCAAAAACGCACTAGTACCTCGAAGAGTCTCACGTAATACCAGATGACCACCGTAAGATTGGAACTCAGCGACCACCACATGACCACCATACAAACACGAATAGGAATGTTGCAGGATTGGAATTGAGATGAAGGCGAGCACAAACTCGATGAACGCAACCACAAATAGAAGTGAGGCGAGTGACAATGAACAGAGGTAAGGCAACAACGAACACGATGAACAACCACAACGCAGCGACCTCAATCAACACGTGAACCCTAATGTGATTTGTTTTTCGGTTTAGAGACAACATTGTTTTGGGTTTAAAAAAATTTGTCTAGACTCGCCAACTCTGTTACAGACTTACAAGTTTAATCGAGTTCACCGAGTTTACAGCTTGTCTACCAAGTTTTCTCTAAAAACGAGTTTGCTTTTGAGTTAACTCACCCAGGGTGAGTGGGAGCATTAACTCGAATGAGTTAACAAGTTAGCTCTTGAGTTTGATAACCATGCCTATGTGGTTACACACAAAATTGTCAACACATTACTATGGTCTTTTTGTTGACCTCAAATATGTAGGATTCGTGGCTTACGTGTTACAACTTCCTAAGGCTTCCGCCCACATCCAGTTTTCCAAGCATCTCAATTGAAACTTGTAGAAGGAACTCATCTAATCGAAAGAGAATTGCCAAATGAATTACTCGAACAATTTTGGTTTGTTTCCCAAGTTATATTTTGGATAAAAGGACTATCCAACACTCAGGTGAGCCAATACAACAAGTGTTGGAGCAATGACAGGAGGTCCCAAAGTGGCCACATGGGAAGATATTTCCACCATAAAAAACCAATTTCCAAAATTCAACCTTGGGGACAAGGTTGTTCTAGTAATGAAGGGTAATGTTAGGGAAGGAAGTAAATGAGAGAAAATGGAAAGTATATTATAGAAAGAAATTTAAAAATATAATTAGTTAAGAAGTTAGTTGGGGTGAGACTTTATAAGAAAGTCTATATATAGTCTTATCTTGTGGGGTGGTGGGGAAGTAGAGTTTTCAGTTGTTGTGATAGGGAATGAAGAGATTTCATTTGTAAGCTGATGTTTGTGTTCAGATTTCTTTAGAAAGTTGGTCCACACATTAGAATTATCTTTGGGATGTGAGTCAACATTGATTGTGAGTAGACGATCAAAAAATTCAAAGTTAAGTCTTGTGATATCCAAGTGTACATTGCATCTACTTCTCGTGTCTTCTTCTAGACTTCTTATCTTCATGCAACGTCTAGTATTCATTTAGTCTTACACTGCATCTAGTCTTCGTTTGAACTTTAAATGTGTTTTGTAATCTTTGTGTGGGGTCTTGGGTAGACTATGCTTAAAATTGTCTAGACTTTGTGTAGCGTCTACCGCATTGTGCTTTTCTATAGACTTTAATCCTTAGTGTGTTCATCTTGGTTTTTCAGATACACACTAAGTAACTTTCATTAGATCAACCAAAACTTATTATTTGTTACCACCAAAACCATGAGTTGTCTAAGTGAAGATTGTATTGACTAATAAAGGATTAGACTATACACCATAAGTCACCTATCCATGCCTTACCAGTCTCCCCTCTATCTCCCAAACAATCAATAACCAATAACTTCAAATTAGTCTCCTTAAGTGCCTTACAAACTACTCTCTGCACTCAAGGACCTCCTAAAAAGTAACTGCAGTTATTGTTATTTCCTTGCTACAGCTTAAATCTATAATTCCCTTCACTCTTATTGTTCCTCACAGATCCAGACACGAGGCCTGCCACAATGAGTAGTGTTGCAGATTTAAAAAATAAATGAAGTTTGGTGGTAGTCCCACCAGTCACAGATGGACTAAACCTAGAACCGTATGTTTAGAACATCAAAAGCTACCACAATACATAATGCATAATAATCACATCCAGCTTGGGTTTAGAAGGTTTCATTTGTTTTAATAGGGAAATAAAGTTGAGAAGATATATCTGTTACTCATCGTCTAGTTTCCCTGTCAGCAAGCACACAGTTTTCACTTGAAATAAAAATCAGAGAAAAATAGAAATTGAAAAAGAAAAAAATCAACCAAGGCAGATAACAAGTTTGACCATAGCGAATATAGTTTCAGATAAAATCTTAATTTCATCATCAGGAGAAGTTCATCAAGATGAAATGCTTTTAGCTAAATTAGTTTTGAAATCTTCTGAAAAAACAGAAGGTTAGCTTTTGCACATTTCATGCTTGACTTTATAACCACTTTTGTTGATTGCTATTTCCCTACCGTAAGTGCAGAAATAGAAATTAACTAAGAAGACAAACATAATACAATTGAAATACAGACAGAATTACCAATCGCCTGTTAATGGATGTTGACTCATAGAAGGGACATAATGGGTGGGAGCCAAGTTATGGCCTTTATATAGCTTTAAGTCCGCATCAGAGCAGCTAAGAAGTCTAGAGATATTTCCTGGCTGTCCACTTAAACGGAAACTATGCATAAGCCCTACAGTCTGCCAGTCAAAATATGGTGTGCATTCAGTGGAAAAAACAGTATGGATTTTAGGATATGGCGGGGTAGCATCATGATCAATATGTTCTTGTACTGCATCCTCCATCATTTGTAGAGTAGCAGGAGTTACAGTTTTTGGTTTAGTTAGTTCAGCAAAGGCTCTACTTTTAAGAAAGTTCACATATTTAGACCATGCTGGTTTAGGGCAGCCGCTAGCTGCATGATGTAACAGAAGAGCTTCATTTAGAATATTTATGCACTCTATACTTAGAAATAGTCCTCGCCGTAGATTAGGATCTATTTCCAACTGCATTACCTGCAATAAGAAATTTTCAAAATTCATTAAAAATTGAAAAAAAAAAAAAAAAAACCACCGATGTACGGATGCATTCAGTATAATAACTAAAACATTAGGCTTAAAATGCTGAGTCTTATTTATACACATCAAAGGGAATATCTATGCTTCTCTACAGGACTATGAGACAAGTATGTCACTGGAATAAAAAGTAGTTTTCTAAAAGACACTAGTTTCCTCCTATTAATATGTTGGTAGGTATACATACCTCCCTCGGATAAGGAGGTTGAGGAAAGAGCTGGTCACAGCTATAAACAATCTCATCCTCATCATGGTCAGCCTTACTAAATGACCAATTCCCAACCCTAAATGGCAGCCCATAATGAAGAAGAATTGGCTCAACTCCCTCCCGGGGTGCGTAACCTGGGTAAATCATCAAGTTATCATTGATCTTGTGTTTGAGTCCAACCTGTGAACAGCAGAAGAAAAGCCAAATGAAAAGGGCGAAAGAAAGATAAAAGCAAAACAAATAGTGAAATTTAAATAGTTCAATAAAGTGCTTAATAGTTAGGGTCATAGCAATCTACAAAATACAGAAAACATTTTAAAAGGGTCAACTCACTTCTGCTGCACCAAAAGAGTATCCATACATCTCACTAATCCATCCTTTCTCATATATGTCACCAGTTATGTTTACTCCCCAGTGAGCCCTATCTTGCCGTACTTCTTCTGTTTTTGAAAGCCACATAGATGCCAAAGATCGCAGGTCATCTATATGCATTGCCAAAAGTCCACCTACTTTGTCACAAAGTTCTGGGTGTTTTGTGTGCAGTTGAGCCAATATATTGTCACAACCTCTTAAGTACCTAGAGAAGGAATTTTTGTTTTGTTTATGGCATGTTTTCATGGTGATCCAGTGATATAAACACTGAATAAAAATATACAAGATATCTGTACTGTTTCAAGAAATTCAGACAAGTTTCATAACTTGATTCGGAGTCACGATACAAAATCTTTCTAGCTTGGACTTTAGTGAAGTTTATATTTTCAAATTTACCATTACATGCTTTAAACCCTCCTTCTCTCATCGAAACAAATATGTCAAATGAAAACATCTAGGTCTTCAAAGCTTTTATGTTCTCATAATCTGCTCTTTGCCATAAATGAAGCTACACTAGCCCAATGACATCCTTCCATTGTGTGAATATCTAGCTATTAACACTATATCACTAAAAAAAGGACTATCTAAATATTTAAGATATTAGTGAATACCCATAATATGCAGCAACAGGTCTTCCTTTCTCTGCACCTAGTTTCCAAGGTACAATTCGGCCACGGATTATCATGTCTGCATCAAGGATAATAACCCAGTCAACATTCTCTGCATCTTTACTATATTTGAGCCAGTGTAAAACCCCGGCAGGTTTGTTTATTGCAGGGTACCTGCATAGTAGACAAAAATTTATATCTTATGCACCCTATTATAGGAAAGGGATGTCACTAATTTACTTCTGCAATATGGTATTCATGTGTCTTATTTGGCAAAAGACTAAAACTCACAACCCTGTAAACACGGGAATGGTAGGATCAACCACTTACAATACAAAAGTACTCGCACTATTGAATGTGAAAAAAAAAAACAAAAGAGGCAGAAGCAGCACAACATTCAACCAACACCCAGCATTAATTTCAGAGGAGCAGAAGTCAAATAAGTAAAAAAGTCTTCACTCACAATTAAAATAGTATATCCTCGAACAACATGCTTTAATAAAAGTTATCTTGTCTACTTCAAAAAAGATCAGTTAAGTAAAAGACACTCATACAAACCAATGCACATAAGTTTAGATAACCAACCGATGTAAACACAAATCAAGATATACAATCACTGGAATAAACTAGCTAGCACAGAAACGCACGAAATTTTGCAAAGATTAACGTCAACACAGTCACACAGCAACACATCATGCATTGTGCAAAACTGTACCACCAGAGTGGCACTAGCTAACATAGGAAAATCAGAACCAGTGCCAATGATAGCAGATCACTTCTCAATAAAACCACAACACATAAAACCAATATACTCTTTTTCATCCCAAATTAAACTCCTGAAGCTGATTCAATTTCTAGCAAACACTGATTCTACTTTACCAGTCACCAGTTGTTGGGTGTTTGCTCATCGAGGGCACCTCAAAAGTGGGAGCTAAATGCATCCCTCTGTAAGTTTTCTTCTGCTCCTCAGTGCAACTGAGAAGACGCGTAATGTGTCCCGGTTGCTTCGCCTTTCTAAAACTATGCATGAGTCCAACCGTTTGCCAGTCAAAGTAGTTCTGACACTCCACAGAGAAGAGAGTCTGAATCCTCCAAGGAGCTTTTTGAGCTCCTTCCACTCTCTCCACATTACAAATGGCCAGACCCAGCATCACCAACGACAACAAAATTGAAAATTTCTCCATTGTGGATCAGCTGACAAGTGAGATGTGAAGTGGGTGTTGTCTAATTTTGGGAACAAGATCTGAATTCCATTACTTTAATTGTTGCCATATCCAAGAGAGCCTGTGCGAATGTAAAGTCAAAGTTAAATGCTGTAGTTGACGAGGATGTTACATTAAATGAGGAAACAATCAATTGCCCTGCCCTGAAATGGGATCACCCAAAACTACAATTTTGAAAATTAATATTTCACGCCTCCACTCGTTGATAATATTTTATAAATGAATAAAATACCGTAAAGCGGTGAATATGAAATAGCTATAATAGAACGGTGAAACATAATTATCCTAAATATCTTAAAGTGTAAGTGGACAATATTTATAAATAAAAAATTAAAACCACTATTTAAATTGACTTATTGAATATTTAAGGATAATTTGATATTGACTTAGCTTTAAGTGTTAATCTTGCAATATATTCTATTTTCAAGCATCAATGGACTTACACTTTCTTGACGTCTACATTTTTTTCTATGTAAGATCCATTTTTTCCTATTTTGAATTATTTTTTAATATTGTGTCTGACGCATTATTGTATATATTTATTATATGAAATGAAGGTGATTTTTGTAACATTTTT
Organism: Phaseolus lunatus; assembly: GCA_013389735.1. Taxonomy (NCBI): domain Eukaryota; kingdom Viridiplantae; phylum Streptophyta; class Magnoliopsida; order Fabales; family Fabaceae; genus Phaseolus; species Phaseolus lunatus. The sequence continues at coordinate 35,584,464 of CM023864.1, read as the reverse complement.
ATTGTTTAGTATAATAAGTAATCCTGCAATGAAAAAAATATATTACCTCTGTGTTTTGCAGGAGAGAAAAAATTAAAAAGAATAAAAATAGATAAACGAAAAAAAAAATATTGATGGTTTGATTTTCAAATATATATACACTATGGTTGAAAAAAAAAATTATGTTCAATCATGAATAAAAAAATAAAATGGGAAAAGTGTTAAAATTTAAAGAAATTGGTGATTAGATAGTAGAGTAATTACTATATTTAGATTTAGATTGTAGGAACGTTTTTCTTCTTTTAGATATGTATTTTGTTATCTGAAAAATTAATATTTTTTGGAAGTTCAAACTCATTAAAATCCTGCAGAAGACCTTAAGATTCATGTTTCTAATATGATTGTGATATGAAGAAGAAAAGAAAAACAACTGTGATTTTTTCGGATTTCAGTGGAATTTGATATAAACACTTACCTGTGAGAATATGAGAAGAAATTTCTTGATAAATTGTCATTTCATTGTTTCAGTTGTTATCCTATAAATTAATTGTATATATATCTTGTTGTATTTGAAGTTTGAAGCACCGTAATTTTCTAATTTAGTATGTTATTTAGTGAATAAAGTTGTTTTGATATTTGAACCTGTAACGCCCCTAAAATCTTATTCATATTTATATCATAAAATAAACATAAAACAATAATATCAAAATTAGCATATGTATATATAATAAAATACATCCATCCCATACATTGTATTTCAAAATAATATCCCTTCTCTAAGGAATTTTAATACATAACCATCCAGTGTTTCAAAATAAAACAAAATACAGCATAAGAACAGACGATCTCCTTGTCCAACCACTCACTGAGGAGCTCTACTACCTGCAACATCATCTGCTCCCGTGTAAATTACACATGATCATCACAGTTTTAAGAACACGAAACACAACACAAAACACAGGGTAAGCTAGCTATTCAAAAAAAAACTTGAAATACGAAACTTTAAAATCAACATAAATCAGCTTTTAAACACCCACATAAAATCCATCACTTTCTCATTCATATCACACAACCATCAAGTGTCTATCAACAATTTTCAATATTCATCTTTCTCACGTCAGAATTCCCACTGACTCACAACACATAGACACTTGACTCTACTTCCGGAAGACTCGTGCGTTGACTCAGACTCAGAGATCTGCACTTGTCATACTACACCACTGTGAATCCACACAGGGTCGCCGTGAATCCACACAGCCATGCGCATAAATAAATCTCAATATCATCACTCTCCCAGTATGACAGGGTTAATTCATAGAACAGGTCAAGTTAGTTATCTTTCAAACAACTTACCCATTCATATGAACCTCCTTCGACTCTCAACACCTGAATAACTTCATCTATGTGATTCCATTATCTCAGGAGAGTCAAGATATCTCCTTCTAGACAAGTCCCTAGTCAATGCACATTACACATGATCTTACACGATATTTTCTTTCCTGAAAATACTATGCCTTGATCCCACATTCACAACATACAATTCATCATACAACACGTAATGGACGGTTCCAAATCACAGCAACAATCAAAACCAAGTTCCTCATGTTCTTCCTCGGTCCTTGAATAAATAAGTATGTCGTCTATAAAGACTACAACAAACTTATCCAAGAAAGGACGAAAAATTCTATTCATGTAGTCCATGAACAGAGCTGGAGCATTTGTCACTCCAAACGGCATTACCACATACTCATAGTGTCCATAACGAGACCTAAATGCCGTCTTTTGAACATCTTCAGCCTTTACTAAAATTTGGTGGTATCCCGTTCTCAGATCAATCTTTGAGAACATTGAGGCTCCATGCAATTGATCCATCAAATCATCAATTCTAGGCAGAGGATACTTGTTCTTGATGGTCAACTTGTTCAACTGGTGCTAATCTACACACAACCGAGACCCTCCATCCTTTTTCTTAACTAGAAGCACTGGAGCCCCCCATGGAGATACACTAGGTCTGATAAACTGTTTCTCCAACAATTCTTCCACTTGCTTCTTTAATTCCGTCAACTCAGCTGGAGCCATTCTGTAGGGTGCCATTGACACTAGTCCAGCTCCAGGTACCAAATCAATAGAGAATTCCACTTCTCTCTTAGGAGGTAGTCCAGGTATTTCTTCTGGAAATACATCCATGAAATCCTTCACCACATGTATACTGCCCATATCTTCTTCATTCTTCACTCCCCCTTGAGCTAGGATCACAAAGCATCTCGACCCTTCTTTCAACTCCGACCACACATGCTGAGCAGATATCACATCTGACTCTTGGAGATCTGGAAACACCACTTTCTGCCTACCGCAATCTATGAGAATGTGATTGGCAGATAGCCAATCCATTCTTAGGATAACATCCAGATCCTGAAGAGGCAGACAGATCAAATTCACTTTGAACCTGCGTTCCTCTACTATCAGTGGACATTCAGAGCAAACTGTGGAGGTCATAACCTGTCCTGATGCAGGTGTAGAGACCAACAGTTCAAACGGCAGCTCCTTCACTAGAAGGCCCAACTCGGCTACACACCGACTTGACACAAAAGAGTGTGTCGCTCCAGAATCAAACAAGGTTTTTACACTTCTACCAGCTATAAAACAACCACTTTCAATCAATTACAAAAACACTCAATAAATCACACCAGAATTCAATACATACTAAACATCAAACTTTCATAATTAAGATTGAGTATCATCTTGATCTAGTTATGAGTGTGCACCCTCACTACTTTATCAAGGTTCTTTCATTCTTAATACTAAAATTTTTAGTTAGGGCATATATTTACTAGAGCACAAACAAGATTTCCATAAGAAAACATTTAAAAACCTTTCACTATAGCTTTTATTTAAAACTCCAATAAATTTTGTAAGCAGAAGAAACACAATGAACCCACTACCCTCAGGTCATCCTAAGGACGAACTGCTCTTATACCATTAAGTGTAACGCCCCTAAAATCTTATTCATATTTATATCATAAAATAAACATAAAACAATAATATCAAAATTAGCATATGTATATATAATAAAATACATTCATCCCATACATTGTATTTCAACAAATAATATCCCTTCTCTAGGGAATTTTAATACATAACCATCCAGTATTCAAAATAAAACAAACTACAGCATAAGAACAGGTGATCTCCTTGTCCAACCACTCACTGAGGAGCTCTACTGCCTGCAACATCATCTGCTCCCGTGTAATTGCACGATCATCACAGTTTTAAAGAAAACAACCACAAAACAAAACAAGGGGGTAAGCTAGATATTTTTAAAAAATTTAAAACATGAAACTTGATATTAACGTAAACCATCCAATATTCACACATTTCACAATTCCCTCAAGTGTCATTCATTTCACATAATCCATCAAGTGTCTATCAACAATTTCAATATTTCTCTTTCTCACGTCAGACTTCCACTGACTCATCACACACAGACACTTGACATTACTTCTGGAAGACTCGTGCATTGACTAGACTCAAAGATCTGCACCTGTCATACTACACCACTGTGAAATCCACACAGGGTCGCTGTGAAATCCACACAGCTATGCGCATAAACAATAATCTCAATCTCAATATCATCACTCTCCTAGTATGACAGGGTTAATCCATACAACAGGTCAAGTTAGTTATCTTTCAAACAACTTACCCATACACATGAACCTCCTTCGACTCTCAACACCTAAATAACTTCATCTATATGATTCCATTATATCAAGAGAGTCAGGATATCTCCTTCTAGACGAATCACTGGTCAATGCACATTCTACATGATCTTACACGGTATTTTCTTTCCTGAAAATACTATGCCTTGATCACATTTTCACATCATTCCATATATCATACAACACCCAAACTGAACCAGTCAATCATACATATTTTTAAAACCGTTTCTAAACAATCCAAATCATACTAAAGTTCAGGATTCCGAAAATCATATGTATGTCACAGCATCTACCATATTTAAAGTATCACATTTTCAAGCTCAAATAAATTTCCAATCCACACACCAAAAACAGAGCATCGTGTAAGAACGTTTAAAACCGGCGACCATGTCGCCCCAACATCAGAATCTTCTAGCTTAAGGTTTTTATTGGAAATAAAGCTAGCTTCCCTTACCTGGACTTGCGTAAAATCTCACTACGAGCTCTGACCCACCGAACTTAAGGATACCTTAACCTGCACCATGGAGCCTTAGTCATAAAACTAACGACATTACCAATATTCTGCGTTAACAGAGGCTAATTCTGAAGCTAAAAGAGTTGAATGCAAAGCCCATGCAGAAGCAACTCTCTCAAGTTCAGAAACAACTCCAAAAACAGAGCACGAAGAACTTACTCTGTTTCACGGCCTTGATCAGAAAACTTGCAGGGCACAACGTTAGGAATCCAGGGGCAGTCGCCGATCTTCAACTGGTTCGCTAGGACGTCTGAACGCAGGGAGAAGGAGAGGAAAAAAACAGGGAACCAAAGCTAACTTACTCAATCACTCTCGAACCACAGCAACGTCCACTACCTCTCAGGAGTGAGTTTTGAATCTAAACCAACTTGCCCAGAAATGCCGCTGCCACCACCCACTCTGCAGGAAAGCTTGCGTGCACACTTCCTTGAACAGTATGACCACGTGGGTTTCTGCGCATACCAACTCTCTGATGCTAACTATTCTGAAACACCCTTTCTGTCTACGTGTCGCGCATGCAGAATGTTCATGCTGGGAGCCTGGGTCCCACCTTATCTGTGTGAAACACGACATCGCGCAATAACCATCCACCGATGACTGCTCCCGCGATGACCATGCCTCTCATACCGGCGATGACCGATGCCTCTCATACTGGCGATGACTAATTCCTCCTCCTGACGGACAACTGATTCCTCACCCTGGCAGACAACCGATGTCTCACCCTGGCAGACCACCGATGTCTCACCCTGGCAGACAACCGATGTCTCACCCTGGCAGACCACCGATGTCTCACCCTGGCAGACCACCGATGTCTCACCCTGGCAGACAACCGATGTCTCACCCTGGCAGACCACCGATGTCTCACCCTGACAGACCACCGATGTCTCACCCTGGCAGACCACCGATGTGTCTCCCATCCTGGTTGATGACCGATGTTCCTCTCATCTTGTTGGCGATCTCTTATCGCCCTTTTGTGTGACGAGAACACATCGCCTCACTCTGGTCACCGATGTCACATCGTCACACCCAGCTGAGGGCTCATCCTCCCATTCCTCTAAGTCTGGGGTATCACGGCTCACACTACTCATGGTGGCAGATATGCCACCTATCTTCTATATCACCCATCTTCTGTATTTATACCACATACTAAGTGCTTACCAAGTCTTCTCGAATACTCGGCGATGTGCTCTTTTCAGCGATCATGTACACCATAGGCGATTGGCAGTCATGTACACCATAGGCGATTGGCGGTCATGTACACCATGGGCGATTGGCGGTTTCATATGGGGGAAGTCGGAGGCCGCCGCCTTCTTCAACAAACGGCGATCTCATCGACTTCTAAGCTACACCTTCCTTTCTCTTACCCTTCTTGATTCACGTGCCCCCTCCCTTCAAGCACGCCCACTTGATTACCTCACGATAAAGTCATCGCACCTGACTACTTGGTTGGTACAATGGTCAACCAACCGCCCTCTACCAGCTGACCCCAGACCTTAGGCGACGTCCGAGGTCTGACCACTATGATAATTTTCTATTTTTATGTCCTTTTTATTTTAAATAATAACATACTCAGAAATTATTTAAAATCTATCACTTCTATTCCAAATAATTTATAGGTCCTTACATTCTCCCCAACAAGAAAAATTTTCGTCCTCGAAAATTGAACTACTAGGAAAAGAGGTAGGGATAGGCTTCTCTCATGGTTTCTTCTAATTCCCAAGTTGAATCACCCGATCTGTCATCCCACACCACTTTCACCGTGTTGATGGTCTTGCCTCTGAGCTGTTTACTCTGCCGATCGTCAATCCTAACTGGTTTTGCTTCAAAAGACAAGTCATCCTTTATCTGCACATCATCCACTTCCAGCACGTGACTTGGGTCTGCCATGTACTTCCTCAGCTGTGATACATGAAAGACATTATGCAGGTTTGCTAATTGGGGAGGTAGGGTGATCTCATAAGCCACTGGACCGATCCTCCTTAGGATCTGATATGGCCCAATAAATTTAGGGGACAACTTCTTTGATCTGATAGCTCGTCCTACACCCTTGGTCGGTGTCACTCTCATAAATACATGATCTCCAACTGCAAACTCCAAAGGTTTTCTCCTCTGATCTGCATAAGATTTCTGTCGACTTTGAGAAGCTTTCATTCTGTCTTTTATCTGTTTCACCTTCTCGGTCGTCTGCTGAATCAACTCTGGTCCAACCAAGACTACTGCACCCTCCTGGTACCAACATAAAGGAGTTCTGCATTTCCTCCCATACAAGGCTTCATATGGTGTCATCCCAATACTGGCGTGGTAACTGTTATTATAAGTGAACTCTACCAGTGGCAACATCTCATCCCAGCTTCCCAATTGATCCAAGACACACGTCCTCAGCAGATCTTCCAAGGACTGGATCATTCTCTCCGACTGTCCATCGGTCTGAGGATGATATGCAGAGCTCATCCTCAACTTAGTTCCCAAAGAATCTTGCAGAGTCTGCCAAAACCGAGAAGTGAACCTGGGATCTCTATCCGAAACAATGCTGGAAGGTACTCCATGCAGCCTCACAATTTCTCTGATGTACAACTGAGCCAACTTGGCCATGGATATCCTCAAATTCACTGGAAGAAAGTGGGCACTCTTCGTCAGCCGATCAACTATGACCCAGACTGCATCTTGACCCCTTACCGATCTAGGTAAGTGGGTAACGAAATCCATTGCAATGTTGTCCCATTTCCATTCAGGAATATCCAATTGCTGCAACAACCCGCCAGGTCTTTGATGCTCTACCTTTGCCTTCTGACATGTCAAGCAGGTAGTAACAGACTGGGCGATGTCTTTCTTCATGCCCGACCACCAAAATGACTCCTTCAAGTCATGGTACATCTTATTCATTCCTGGATGTAGGCTAAGACAGCTCTTATGACCTTCTTCTAGGATCATCTTCTTCAGCTCTTCATTTGCAGGTATGCAAATTCTGCCATTCTCAAGATCCCATCATCTCCCATTACAAAGTCCTTAGCCTGATCGGTGCCTAGTAATTCCACAATACGCTTCAAACTAGGGTCCTCTAATTGCTTATCCTTTATCATTCCAATGAAATTATTAGTTATAGTTAACTTACTACAATTGATATGGTTAACATGAAATTCCACTCCAAAGTTTAAGTCTCTGAACTGCTCGATCAGCTTCTGCTCTTCAATCATCATGATTGATACTTGCATTGATTTTCTACTCAAAGCATCTGCCACTACATTGGCCTTCCCTGGATGATACATGAGTTGGAAATCATAGTCCTTTAGAAACTCCATCCATCTTCTTTGCCTCATATTTAGTTCCTTCTGATCAAATAGATATTTCAAGCTTTTATGATCACTAAACACCTGAAACTAAGCTCCATACAAATAATGCCTCCAAATTTTCAAGGCAAACACCACAGTTGCTAACTCCAAGTCATGAGTAGGATAGTTTCTCTCATGAATTTTGAGTTGCCTTGAAGCATATGCAACTACTCTTTTCTTTTGCATCAAGACACATCCCAAGCCCTGATGTGAAGCATCACAGTAGACGTCCAAGGGCCTTCCTACATCCGGGATCACCAGCACCAGAGCACTAGTCAATCTTTCCTTTAGTTCCATGAAACTCTGCTCACATCGGTCAGTCCAAGCAAAAGGTTGGTCTTTGCGAGTTAACTGAGTCAAAGGAGCCACTACCTTGGAAAAATCCTCAATGAACCTCCGATAGTAGCCAGCTAGACCCACAAAACTCCTTATCTCCATGACTGTCTTAGGACGTTCCCACTGGAGCACTGCCTCTACCTTGGCTGGATCCACTGAGATCCCCCGAGCAGATATCACATGTCCTAAGAAGTTAACTTCCTTCAGCCAGAACTCACACTTGGAGAACTTAGCATATAATTGCTTCTCCCTCAGGATCTCCAACACCGTCTTTAGATGTTCCTCATGTTCTTCCTTGGTCCTTGAATAAATAAGTATGTCGTCTATGAAGACTACAACAAACTTATCCAAGAAAGGACGAAAAATTCTATTCATGTAGTCCATGAACAGAGCTGGAGCATTTGTCACTCCAAACGGCATTACCACATACTCATAGTGTCCATAACGAGATCTAAATGCCGTCTTCTGAACATCTTCAGCTTTTACCAAAATTTGGTGGTATCCCATTCTCAGATCAATCTTTGAGAATACCGAGGCTCCATGCAATTGATCCATCAAATCATCAATTCTAGGCAGAGGATACTTGTTCTTGATGGTCAACTTGTTCAACTGGCGGTAATCTACACACAACCGAGATCCTCCATCCTTTTTCTTAACTAGAAGCACTGGAGGCCCCCATGGAGATACACTGGGTCTGATAAATTGTTTCTCCAACAACTCTTCCACTTGCTTCTTTAATTCCATCAACTCAGCTGGAGCCATTCTGTAGGGTGCCATTGACACTGGTCCAGCTCCAGGTACCAAATCAATAGAGAATTCCACTTCCCTCTTAGGAGGTAGTCCAGGTATTTCATCTGGAAATACATCCATGAAATCCTTCACCACATGTATACTGCCCATATCTTCTTCATTCTTCACTCCCCCTTGAGCTAGGATTACAAAGCACCTCGCCCCTTCTTTCAACTCCGACCACACATGCTGAGCAGACATCACATCTGCCACTTCGAGATCTGGAAACACCACTTTCTGCCTACCGCAATCTATGAGAATGTGATTGGCAGATAGCCAATCCATTCCTAGGATAACATCCAGATCCTGAAGAGGTAGACAGATCAAATTTACTTTGAACCTGCGTCCCTCTACTATCACTGGACATTCAGAGCAAACTATGGAGGTCATAACCTGTCCTGATGCAGGTGTAGAGACCAACAGTTCAAACGGCAGCTCCTTCACTAGAAGGCCCAACTCTTCTACGCACAGACTTGACACAAAAGAGTGTCGCTCCAGAATCAAACAAGGCTTTTACACTTCTACCAGCTATAAAACAAACACCTTGCACCAAGTTACCTGACTGAGATGCCTCAGCTCCTGATATAGCAAACACTCTCCCTGCTGCCTGAGGTCTGCTGCCTTCATTCCTTAACTGTTGAGAACCACCAGATTGATTCATCCTATTCTGGTTAGGACAATCTCTAGCAACGTGTCCCGTCTTTTGGCATGCAAAACATCTTCTCTCTGAAGCCCTCTTGGGGCACACATTAGACGTTTGTGGTCCACCACAATGGAAACATCTAGGCTTCCATGGTTGCTGCTGCTAAAACTGGGGCGGTGCTACTCCTGCCCTATGCTGTGGAGGTCTCGCATAAGGCCTATTCTGCTGCTGCTGCACCTTGGCCTTCCCACTGGAAGAACCCCCTGGGTGTGACCTGATCACCCGAGAATTACCCCTTTCCAAGGTCTCCACCATCTTCGCCTTCTCCACTAAGGCATGAAACTCCCTGATGCACATAGGTGCTATGGTCTTCTTCAGCTCATGCTTTAAACCTTCTTCAAACTTTCTACACCTCCAAGCCTCAGAGGTAGCTTGGGTATAAAATCGGGCGAGGTATTCAAACCGAGCAGCATAAGCGTTCACGGACATCTCTCCCTGCTCCAACCTGAGAAATTCCGCTTCCTTCGCAAACCTTGCACTATCTGGAAAATATTTCTCCAGAAACCTCACTCGGAAACTTTCCCAGTCTAACACTTCAGCTCTGGCTTCCATCATCTGCTGAGCTCCCATCCACCAGAACTCTGCTTCTCTAGATAGCAGATAGGTAGCAAACACCAATTTCCTATCTTCAGGGCAGGAGGTTGCCTTGAAGATTTTCTCTAACCCCCTGATCCACTGATCTGCTTGGTCAGGAGTAGCATTCCCACTGAACTTAGGTGGGTTGTGCCTAAGGAACTCGGTCAGTCCCATCTGCTCCTGAGGCTGACCAACGTGGGGAGCTGTTGCAGCCAATCTAGCAGTCTCCCAATGCTGCATTGCAGCTTGATGATTCTGAGCCATCGCCGCATTCTGCTGCTGGATGGCGCTTGCCATCATCTCAATGGCCCTGGCGATCTGGCTCATTTCTGCAGAAGGTTGGGGAGGGGTAGGCGGTCTAGGAGCCATTTTTTGTGTATAAGATTAGGAAACTATTATTCTCTAATCATATTCCTATAAAATGAACTTGATAAAGAATCAATTCATTTAGAAGACCACATCTAGGTCTTACAAGGTCAGCATCTCAAAATAATCTAGAATTTTGAGTTTATTAGCAAGATCATGATACTTATAACATCAAGCAAAACACCAGAACAGCTACTGGTATAAAACCATCAATCCAAACAACCACTTTCAATCAATTACAAAAACACTCAATAAAACGAAATAATTCACACTAGAATTCAATATATGCTAAACATCAAACCTTTAGAATTAAGATTGAGAATCATCTCGATCCAGTTATGAGTGTGCACCCTCACTACTTTATCAAGATCCTTTCATTCTTAATACTAAAATTTTTAGTTAGAGCATATATTTACTAAAGCACACACAAAATTTCAATAAGAAAACATTTAAAAACCTTTCACTATAGCTTTAATTTAAAACTCCAATACATTTTTGTGAGCAGAAGAAACACAATGGATTCACTACCCTCAGATCATCCTAAAGACGAACTGCTCTGATACCATTAATGTAACGCCCGTCAATATCTTATTCATATTTATATAATAAAATAAAGGTAAAACTGATCCCACCGCGGACTCGAGCGTGGGGAAAATGCCTCGTCACTCCTTCGTCTAGCTTTCTATCTGCTGCGCGTTCTGCAAGGAGGCTTCAGGAACCTTCACCGGAACTCCGAACGATGCCTGCAAAACACACAGACGGCGCCTCTAGCGGCCGTTGTAGCTCCGACGCTCAAGTCAGGCAACGGGAACACCAAAACTCTCTCTCAGATCTCTCTATGTGAGACTGTGTGTGTGTGCCCTCAGTCCTCTTTGATTCGAAAACTGAGTGCTCTTGGTTTAGTGTTGTGTATTCTGAGGGAAAAGACCGCATACCTGGTTTGGTGCTCTTCTTCCTCATATAAACCCGTGTAGCCCTTACAGGCTACCTCTAAGGCCACTTAGTTACTCTGCACTGTCGTTTCCACTCCCCAGGGCTACCTTGCGTGCCAGCGTTCTTCACTTGAGTGCCAAGTCTGACAGGGGAGGCTGCGTGGTTACCTCTGCACCCCTCGACTTCTGTGCCTATCTGCCCTACCTATTCTCTGGGAACATCTTCACCATCCACGTGGCAGACATGCAACCCACTGGGAGACTCTAACCTTGATGGGTTCTCGTCCCAGCAGGATTCTGCACCTAACTGCGTCTTCTCATCTTCCTGCGTGGTCGTCTCGCGACTAAGGCCGCTCCCTGCCTCTGGGCGCTTTACTGATCTTTGGTTGCGTTGTTCACATCGCGCAGCCGATGTCACCTCAACACACACCGATGACCGATGTGCTTCTTCACGTCCTCGTGCTCTGCTTATGGAATCAGGCGAGGTCCTTGAGTAACGTTCTCGCTAGGAGCCTAGGTCCCAGTTTAACACGTGTTGACAAGGAACCCCCGACGACTGATCACTCTGCATGCACCGATGACTGATCACAATGCATGCACCAATGACTGATCACTCTGCACGCACCGATGACTGATCGGTGCTTCGTCACTTCTCGCGCTCTGCTTCCAGGCGCTCAAGTAGGAACCGATCTTCTGGTGGTGGTCACTCGGTAGCTGACCACTGATCACCGTTCTTGAACGATCTCCACCCTGGTTCATCTGCTTTCTCGTGCCACGCGTCACTCTGCGACTGACCCACGTCGTCATCAGCTGCTGATGTCATCGACTACCGATGACCGACCGGATCAAAAACAATAATATCAAAATTAATATATGTATATATAATAAAATACATTCATCCCATACATTGTATTTCAACAAATAATATCCCTTCTCTAGGGAATTTTAATACATAACCATCCAGTATTCAAAATAAAACAAACTACAACATAAGAATAGGTGATCTCCTTGTCCAACCACTCACTGAGGAGCTCTACTGCCTGCAACATCATCTGCTCCCGTGTAATTGCACGATCATCACAGTTTTAAAGAAAACAACCACAAAACAAAACAAGGGGGTAAGCTAGATATTTTTAAAAACTTTAAAACATGAAACTTGATATTAACGTAAACCATCCAATATTCACACATTTCACAATTCCCTCAAGTGTCATTCATTTCACATAATCCATCAAATGTCTATCAACAATTTCAATATTTCTCTTTCTCACGTCAGACTTCCACTGACTCATCACACATAGACACTTGACACTACTTCTGGAAGACTCGTGCATTGACTAGACTCAGAGATCTGCACCTGTCATACTACACCACTGTGAAATCCACACAGGGTCGCTGTGAAATCCACACAGCTATGCGCATAAACAATAATCTCAATCTCAATATCATCACTCTCCTAGTATGATAGGGTTAATCCATACAACAGGTCAAGTTAGTTATCTTTCAAACAACTTACCCATACACATGAACCTCCTTCGACTCTCAACACCTGAATAACTTCATCTATATGATTCCATTATATCAGGAGAGTCAGGATATCTCCTTCTAGACGAATCACTGGTCAATGCACATTCTGCACGATCTTACACGGTATTTTCTTTCCTGAAAAAACTATGCCTTGATCACATTTTCACATCATTCCATATATCATACAACACCCAAACTGAACCAGTCAATCATACATATTTTTAAAACCGTTTCTAAACAATCCAAATCATACTAAAGTTCAGGATTCCGAAAATCATATGTATTTCACAGCATCTACCATATTTAAAGTATCACATTTTCAAGCTCAAATAAATTTCCAATCCACACACCAAAAACAGAGCATCGTGTAAGAACGTTTAAAATCGGCGACCACGTCGCCCCAACATCAGAATCTTCTAGCTTAAGGTTTTTATTGGAAATAAAGCTAGCTTCCCTTACCTGGACTTGCGTAAAATCTCACTACGAGCTCTAACCCACCGAACTTAAGGATACCTTAACCTGCACCATGGAGCCTTAGTCATAAAACTAACGACATTACCAATATTCTGCGTTAACAGAGGCTAATTCTGAAGCTAAAAGAGTTGAATGCAAAGCCCATGCAGAAGCAACTCTCTCAAGTTCAGAAACAACTCCAAAAACAGAGCACAAAGAACTTACTCTATTTCACGGCCTTGATCAGAAAACTTGCAGGGCACAATGTCAGGAATCCAGGGGCAGTCGCCGATCTTCAACTGGTTCGCTAGGACCTCTGAACGCAGAGAGAAGGACAGGAAAGAAACAGGGAACCAAAGCTAACTCACTCAATCACTCTCGAACCACAGCAACGTCCACTGCCTCTCAAGAGTGAGTTTTGAATCTAAACCAACTTGCCCAGAAATGCCGCTGCCACCACCCACTCTGCAGGAAAGCTTGCGTGCACACTTCCTTGAACAGTATGACCACGTGGGTTTCTGCGCATACCAACTCTCTGATGCTAACTATTCTGAAACACCCTTTTTGTCTACGTGTCGCGCATGCAGAACGTTCATGCTGGGAGCCTGGGTCCCACCTTATCTGTGTGAAACACGACATCACGCGATAACCATCCACCGATGACTGCTCGCGCGATGACCATGCCTCTCATACCGGCGATGACCGATGCCTCTCATACTGGCGATGACTGATTCCTCTTCCTGACGGATGACTGATTCCTCACCCTGGTAGACAACCGATGTCTCACCCTGGCAGACCACCAATGTCTCACCCTGGCAGACAACCGATGTCTCACCCTGGCAGACCACCGATGTCTCACCCTAGCAGACCACCGATGTGTCTCCCATCCTGGTTCATATGGGGGAAGTCGGAGGCCGCCGCCTTCTTCAACAAACGGCGGTCTCATCGACTTCTAAGCTACACCTTCCTTTCTCTTACCCTTCTTGATTCACGTGCCCCCTCCCTTCAAGCATGCCCACTTGATTACCTCACGATAAAGTCATCGCACCTGACTACTTGGTTGGTACAATGGTCAACCGACCGCCCTCTACCAGCTGACCCCAGACCTTAGGCGACGTCCGAGGTCTGACCACTATGATAATTTTCTATTTTTATGTCCTTTTTATTTTAAATAATAACATACTTAGAAATTATTTAAAATTTATCACTTCTATTCCAAATAATTTATAGGTCCTTACAACAAGAAGAATTCTAGGTTGGGGGAGTTAATAAATGCCATAATTTAGTGATATTTTATGCAACAAGATAGGCACTTATGTATTTTAATTATTGTTGATAAAGTTATAATCCAACCATAAATTTAGAAATTTGAATCTTTTTAACATATTTTGGATTATGAGATGAATAATAAATTATTTATTCCCAAGTTTGTGCTAATTTAAGGAATCTAAGGGAAGATGGGGATAAAGAGCTAAAGGAGTAAGAGACGAGGAGAAAAGACAAAAGTTGGGGCATTCAGAACTTGCCCATTCTCGCTCGAGAAAGATCACTCCAAAAGCAAAATTGTTGTCTAGAGCAAAATTGCCCAAGCAAGATCACTCTAAAACTCGCTCAGGCTCACTTAATTGAGCTTGACAGCAAAGTTGGTTTTTTATTCTCATGAAACTCACTTAAGCAAGCAATATCTTGCTTGAGTGAGATGTCACTTAACCTACATCAAATGAGGTTAAATAAGGCGTGAGGCAGAGCCGTCAGAGAGGAAGGGAGGATAATCAGAAATAGGAAACCCTAAAGGAGGCAGCAATCAAAGAGAAACTCTTAGGACCTTCTTTTCTTGCTTTCAATGTTTGTAATGGCCAATATGAATGGTTAAGTCTCTCTTTTGGGATTGGGAGTTATATGTTCAAATTCTTATGTATTGAAGTGACATTTATTTATAATATTCTATTATTGATTGATATTGATATTATCCATTTATTCTTAAAGCTTGAATCTTTATTCATTTTGATCCTTAGATTAGACTGGAAAGTACTTCTAAGTATCTTACCTAAATGATAATGCTTAACATATTTGAATACTAAGAATAAATTTGAAATGTTAACTGTTTTATAACATTTGTTCGTAATGATAAGAACATTTTTATAAATATATGAAGAATCGATATGAATAATTTTTATATGTGCATCAATTTCAATCAAGTTGGAATTTTATATGTTTTCATTCATTGAAATTACAGACAAGTGAGAAGGATTAATCTCAATCCCATTTTTTCTCAATTGAATTATCTAAATTGTTTACTTTGTTTTTATTTAATTTCTTACATTAATTTACAATACCAACAACCTTTCATTAAAAAATTTCCACATCTTTTGATATTTAGCGAATATTATACTTGAGATTTTAGAACTGTTCCTTATGGGTTCAATATTTCTCCTTAGGGACAATATATAACTTCTGACTCGATATACTTATCGAATTAGGTCATCATATGTATACTTTTTTCTTGTACTCGTTGTTTTAATCAATTATCAAGAATGATAAACAATTATTTACGTCTATATATATATGGTTAAATTTTTTTGTATATTTTAATTGATCACCAAATATTTTAAACAACTAAAGTTGTTGTTTTAAAGTTGTTAACCAAATAAAAACGACTATATTCTCTACATTTAGTCTCTCTTATTGATTTAACTCCAATTTCAATGCATAAAATGTTGAATACAAGGCTTTGATGAACCCAAATCTGTGAAGAATCTTGGATGATCTTAGATGCTGTGTTGTTGATGTTAGGGTTCAGTTTTTTAAGTGTTTAGAATTTGTATGTTTCACTCTTAATTCATAGCTTAGCTAAGAGCAATCTGGTTTTGAAAAAGAAAAAGAGTTTTTCAAAAGCTAAGTGATAAACAACCGGTTGTTTTCACGGTTTAATCGGTTGTTTTCCACATAGCCTATTTGAAGGATTTTCCAACTACTTGCATAACTGTTTTAACCCATTCAACCGGTTATTTCGAGCTTTCAACCGGTTGATTTTTGAATCTATAACAGCTTTTCAAAATACAGTTAAAACTGATTTCAGTTGGCTTTTAAAACTGTTTTTGGCTCATCATTAACGGGCTTTTCTGAGAGCTATAAAAAGGGATCTCCCTCCTCTTTCAAAATACAGAAACTTAATATAGAGAAAGAGATTTAGAAATCTGATTTGGGAGAGAAGTCTTACAAAACTTTTCAAGAATGCTCAAAGGCTTTGGTTATGATCAAGAAGTGATTGCAGGAGCTTGTGATTAAGGTGCAATCTGTTCCAAATCTTTTCTTGCATCTATTTTGTTTGATATAGTCTATAAAAACAATAAATCTTGCAAAGTCAGAGGGTGTTCTGACTTGAGTTGTGTTGTGTAGCAAAGAGTGTGTGTGTGATCTTGGGTGAAAAGATCCTCTCTTTGTCGTTGTGTGTGTATGTAATCTGTTGTGCATTACATAGTGGAATACCCAGTGGTTGTTCTGGGGACTGGATGTAGCTCAAGGGTTGAGTGAACCAGTATAAATTGATTGTGTGAATCTCTCTATCTCTCTCTTTCATAAACTGTTTGATATTTCTGGTGCTATGATATAAACAACCAGTTATCTCGTATTTTTAATGGGTTAAAATTATGCTTTACACACTGTCTGTAACTTGCTTTTGCTGCTGTGATATGAACAACTAGTTATATCGAAATATCAATCGGTTAAAATCTTGTTAACAATTTTTTGAAAGCTTGATTCTCTTGGCCTTATCTGATCTTTCTTTCTGTAATTCTTTAAAGAACTTCATTCTTAGCAAGTGTTTGCGAAAATCTTTCATCAAACAATTCACCCCCCCCCCTCTTGTTTAGGCCATTAATTCTAACATAAAACAATAATATTTCAACCCAAAATTACAATTGAAAAAGGTTAAAGATTATATTCATTGTTTGCTTAATTCTAAATCCTTGTGTGAGAATTTTTCATCTCTTGGTACTCTCCACTCCCTTTCTCATTTATACCCTAAAAAATGATAACTCCTGCACATCCCAAGAGAGTGGAAAGATCAACCATAAAGAAAGGAAAGGCTCATGCTTCTTTTAGACTTCTTGACTCTATTGAAGAATAATTAAGTGAAGAAGAATCCAAGGAAGAATATAGGCAATTCTAGAGTAATAGAAAATTAGCCCACATGTTCTTGCTTTCAGACTTCTTTAGAAGTGAAGGGTTTACTTTTCAAGAGTTGTTGAAAAGTGAATGTCTTTAAACCTTTGTAAAGATGCATGAAAAACACTACCCTAATTTGGTGAGAGTTTTCTACTCTAAGCTCTATTGTGTATGGGGAGTGTTACTCTAAAAAGTTAAAGGTATAAAGATAATACTTGATTAATACATTTGGTAAAATGTTGTTGAACTAAAACTAGAAGGTGAAGTTGCTTCTTCTGGTCTTGAAAATTTTAATAAAATCATTGTGTATCTAGATTGTTTAACTTGCCCTATTAGAGGACACATTTCAAGCATTTGAAAACTGGATGGAGGAAAGAAGATGGATGAGAGACTTTTAGCCTTTGTCATAGGTTGGGTTTTTTCTCCAAGAAGGAGCAACCATGCTAACTATTAGAGGATTATATGTTGCTTATCTATGCTTTAAAAATTGGTATCCATTTATATTGGCCAACCATAATTTTAGAAATTATGCTAAAGGCAAAAAGGTTGCCTATATACCATCTTCCTTTTGCAGTGTTCCTTTCAAAAGTCTTTGAACACTACAGAGTTGATGTTGAAAGGGAAGTTGTAATTGCAATGCACCCCTCTAATAAGATTGGGGAAACTACTTTTCACAAGATGGGGTTAGTAAAAAAGAAATGAACAATGGGTGTTCAAATATGAAGATCATATGCCTGCACCAGAGAGGTAAAATGATCCTATGCAAGTTGAGGAAGCACCTCTAATGATGCAATGTTACAATGTTGTTATGTATTTCACACAAAGTATTTGTAGAAAATAGGGAAATCACAAGAAGGGATGATGGAATTGTGATTTAATTAATTTTAAAAACTTTTTCACTAGACAACATTCATACGATCACTTAGTTTATGAAGCAATTAGACTGTAACTCTTTCATTTGATTTATCTTGTCATGAGCAACTAGCTAATTCCACTTAATCATTTGTCTTGCGTCTGAAAGATCATAATTGATGCACATTTAATCTAAGCTAATTGGTTCAAACATGATAGACCTATAAAAGGTATGTTTTCATAAATAATTCTCAACAAGTTTAATATGATGAAATACTATGATCGGACAAACATATCCAAAAGCTCATTATATTATCAACTCCTCTAGTCTAACTGGTCACATCACATGCAAATGTTGCAACTCAACTGAATAACTTAATTAACATATTTTCTTATTTACTTTATCAAGTGATTAGATCGTATTTCTTGCGTCTAACCAATCTCCCCATTTGTAGATTAAAAAATAGGTTGTGACGAATACAAGATTTAAGCTTTCTGTCCTAGTTCAAGTGTTCTTTCATAGGAAGGGGTTAGATATTTCAACGAATATTCTCTCCTAGGTGTTTGAATGACCACTCTTGGTGTCTTTCTTTTTCATCCTTTTGATTCATAATGATAGTTGTGTTCCAAATTTTGGCTCTAGGATCATTCTACACTCCATAATAATAAATGTTTTTTTATCCTAGTAGCAATTTGGTGTAATATCTCCTCTCTAAGATCATACTACTTCTTCTTCTAGATGGAAGGCTTTTACATAGACTTTGGAAAAAGGTAGTCATTAAGGGGACATTTACTATCATTGAGCAACTTCAACTTCTATGCATGTTTATTTAGCATCTGACGAGCTTTAATGTGATTGTTGCATGTAATGCAACTTTGATTTGTTCTCCTTTTTCTTCACAACATCCTTGACAATTTGCAATACTTATCTCCCTAGAAAGTATAGCCTTTGTACCAATGCATATCGTATGGAGCAGATAGTTAGGTCAAAGTTGAAAGTCTTTTTGTGTCAAGAGGTTGATGAAGAAAAAAACTTTAACAAGTGTTCTGAGAGATCTTCGATATTTGTTTTATTTTTAATCTTTAACAAATATCTTTGGCAAATGGACATTCCCTCCAAACATAGAATAAGCATATGGATATTTATTAAATTACAAGGTTAGCTTAGTTTATGCGTATCATATCATGTTTGGTGTGTGTTTTATTTGTTCTTATGTTAACCTTATTAGACATAAGAGAAGACTGCACAATGTTGGATCATTTGTTAGATGAAACACTTGTGTCTTACATGATCTGTTGTTTCCTTAGAACTATCGTCTTGTAGACAAAGTATGACCATGTTTTATACTTACCTATTTTGCATTAACATTATTCACACAGTTTTTAATTAGCAAACAAACAATAGTAAAATGTATTAAAAGAAAACGTGTTTGGAAAAGTGAAAATATGTTTTAAAAGGGTTTTATGGCCTTGTTAATTTATTCAAGTTTTGTAATTGATTAAAGGTTCATAAAAAATTAATTGATTATATTTTTAATAATTGATTAAAATAGATAACGGGACCAATTATTCTTAGGTTGAATAATTGAGACTGAATGTAATATCATTTTATCTAAACCAATATAAATCTTCTTGAACAATCTTTCTATTTCTTTATCTTCTTTTATTGTGTTGTTATCCAATCGTGTATTAAACTTGATTCCTAATCTAATTGCATTATGCTTTCAAATTGAAAGAGTTTTTAACAAAACTTAAAGAAAGGGAATTTTTTTGTGAAAATGTATCAAAACCAATTCACCTGCTATTGGTTTAACCAAATCGCTCATTCTTTTTTAACAATTAAGTTAGAGAAAAAAGCTGCCAAAGCAGAATGTGATGTACACTGATAAGATAAAACTTGAAATTGCGTTGAAATTAAGTTTAGTAGACGCTAATCTCAATAACGAAGAGCTATTGCACCTTCTTTGCTTCTTAAATGATCTAACTTGATCATGGTGCCTATTAGTCTAATGTAAGAATCTTCAAGCAATAAATGAATGACGAAAGAAAATTCTTAAACTTTCCAAGTTCCTTGAGGAACACATATTTTCCTATCCAAAGGAAGATTCTTTGGAGAGAATATGGAGAAGATAACTCCTATGTTGACCTTAGAAAACAAGAGAAAATTTAATAGTAATTTAAATCTCATTCAATCAAAGGTGAGTGCTACAAGGGGGTGAGGAGTTTTATGATAGATGCATAAGCCCCTCGCACTTCATGAGCTAAAGAATGTGGTACTTAAAACACCTAAAAGTGACATCCAAGGAGTGAATCAGCCTTCCAATTCAACACCTTATTTTGCCTTGTTTTTGGCTTCTTCCATATGGTGTGAGACTTTATGCTTCAAGCCTCTCTTCCCTTGTGTTGTCTGAAATTCTCCAGTATGTTTCTTAAGTTTTTGGCTGATTTTTCTAGCCAAAATAAAGGTTCAAAAGAAGCCCACTTATACCTCTACAAAATCATACAAAGAATATGAGAGAAAAAGCACCTATACAATTTGTATAAGACTTAGAAGTAAAAAAACAATCCAAATATTCTATTGTTCAAATGTAGAGTCTTCTTCCATGAGGCTTCATGTTCTTTTATTCTCTTAACGGTGGTTTTGTGGCTGAATTATTTCCATCATACCCTCCCTCTTAAGAAGGACCTCTCCTCAGATCTAAATGATGCTCAATGACAACAACCTTTGTTATTTGTTTTATTGTTTTCCTTTAGGGTCATATTTCCATCCACAGCAAACAAAAAACAAAAGTTGAATAAATTTCTTTCAAAGAAAGCTAGGAAAAGTGTGTCTAAAGAAAAGAGAGAAGAAACAACGCGCTTTATTATTTTTGGAAGATTTTGTAAGAATTAATGACTTAAACAAGAGGGGGGTGAATTGTTTAAGGAAGGATTTTCGCAAAAGATGATTAAGAATGAAGTTCTTTAAAGAATCACAGAAAGAACAATCAAAGAAGCCAAGAAAACAAAGCTTTTAACACTGTAAACAGAATATCAATCGGTTAAAAAATTATTTTAACCAGTTGTTTATAGCACAGAGTAAAGACAACTATCAAACAGTTTGCAAAAGCAAAATATCAATTGGTTGAAATACAGGAATAACTGATTGTTTATGACAACAGAGATAATATCAAATAGATTGTAAAAGAGAGAGAGAAAGAGAGATCCACACAATTAATTTTATATTGGTTCACTCAACCCTGAGCTACATCCAGTCCCCAAAACAACACCTGGGTATTCCACTAGCAACAACAATAGATTACAATACAAACACCACCATAAAGAGGTAATTCTTCACATAAGATCACTCACCCTCTTTGCTTTACAACATACAAACATAGATAGCCCTCTGCTAAGCAGATTCACTGTTTTACAAAATATTCAAAGTAAACCATTACAAGAAAAGATAGGAACAGATTACACCTGACTTTCAGGAAATCACAGAGCTCTTAGAATTACTTCTTGAACACTTGCCAAGCCTTTAAGCAATCTTGGCAACTTTTGAAAAAACTCTCTCAAATCAGATTCTAAATCTCTTTTTCTATATTTCGTTGTTTTTCGAAATGAGAAGGGTGATCCCTTTTTATAGCTCTTAGAACTAACCATTTTAGGCAGTTGATCATGAGCCAAAAACAATTTGAAAAGCCAACTAAAATCAGGTTTAACTGGTTTTTTGAAAAGTTGTTAGAGATTCAAAAATCAACCGGTTGAAAACATAAAATAACTGGTTGAATTTTATGACTGTTAGTCAGCCAAGTCAAAATCAGTTGGAAAACCCTCCAAACAGGCTATGTGTAAAACAATCGATTAAACCGTGAAATCAATCGGTTGTTTATCACTTAGCTTTGAAAAACTCTTTTCCTTTTTCAAAATAAGATTGCTCTAGCTATGCTATGATTTCAAGAGTGAAACTTACAAATTCTAAACACTTTAAAACATAATCCTAATACCAGCAACACATGCTCCAAGCTTCTTCACAGATTTGGGGTCATCAAAGCCTTATGTTTAACATTCTCTCCCTATTTGATGAAGACAAATCCCTGGGTTGCTTTGGGATTCTTTGTTTAGAATTTGGTACCACCTGCAATCACAAATGGAAGCTAACATACAGGATAATCTATTCCCAATATGCTAAGCACCACAAAACCAATTTCCACTAGGTGATTTCCAACCAGGAAGATCAACCAAATCAGTGTGAAAACCAGAAACATATGTATAGGTGTAGCACCAGAAAAACAACCGATTAAAACACAGGAATAATCGGCTAAAATATCAGAGTTAGCATATTTAAGCAATTAATCATCTTCCTAAACATTTTACAAAACAGAAATAATGCAGGAATAAGATGAGTACAACTCCCAAAGCCACTTCTCCCTTATTTGTCTTCATAAATAGAGTTGAAGAAGGGATTAAAAACAACAATATGGATACTAGGATAAGGTTTGTAAGTCAAGAATACCCAGTTTATTCCTTAAGGTAAAAAACCTATCCTTGGATAGAGGTTTAGTGAAGATATCAGCTAGCTGCCTTTCAGTTGCAATGAATTTAACTTCACAGTCACCATTGCTGACATGATCCCGGATGCATTGATGTTGGATTTCAATGTGCTTGGTTCTCGAGTGTTGAACTTGATTCTTTGTAAGGTTGATGGCACTTGTATTGTCACAAAATAAAGGAACCTTGCTGACCTTCAATCCAAAATCTTTCAGTTGTTGTTTGAGCCAAAGGATTTGAGCACAATAGCTCCTGACAGTGATGTACTCAGCCTCAGCATCCATGTAACAATTTTTTGCCATTGGTGTTGGGGACTCCTTGCAATTCTCCATCTCAAACCTTTTAAGAACCTCTTTGAAGTATTTTGATTGGCTTAAGAAGATGCCTTCTTTGGTTTGTTTAACCTGTAGGCCAAGGAAGAAGGAGAGTTCCCCCATCATGGACATCTCAAACTCCCCCTGCATGGCTGCCACAAACTTCACACAATATCATTAGTTGCCCCAAAGATAATATCATCAACATATATTTGTACAAGAATGACAATAGAATTTGAATTTTTAATGAACAGAGTTTTATCAATCTTCCCTCTTTCATAGTTGTGAGACAAAAGGAAGTTGCTTAATGATGTGAGTCTCTTATGAACCTTTCTTGGTTTGGGTTGAGTTGATATAGGTTTCATTGTATTCATGACACTTTCAAGAATTAGGATCAAAATTCCAAAGAACAATTAATAGAGTTTCTACTCAAGAAAACAAAGGTTCATACTAAAAACACATGAATAGGTAACTTGTAGTGTAAGATAACAATGGAATATGAATGGGTAATACAAGAACAACAACCAAAGTGCAGTAACAACACAAAAACAGTACAAAGAAACAAGAATTAAAACAAGAATACAACAAGAATTGAAACTAGTAATAGAAACACAACAAGAACACAACCTACTATTGGAAATTCAAGAAAACAACATGAACCATAATACCTATGGAAACCGAACCAAAAACAGGTTGCTATAACAATTTTGAACCGATTAAAATGGAAGAAAAACACATCAAATGATAGAGGACATCACAAGGAAGAGAATGAACCGATTAGAATTGAAAACAAACAAATAGAAAAAAAATGGGTATTTTTAGAAGATGAATAGAAATGACTTATGTGGTTGTAGCCTTTTAGAGATGTGATTCACGCAACTTGGAGGGTGGTTCTTCCAAGATGAGTGGGAGGTGCTGCCACTTGAGAGTCTCCAAAGCTCACAAGATAAGACATGGAGGAGAAGAAGAGATAAGTCTCACAAACTCACTCTCTCTCAATTTCAAGATAGTTTCTTTACTTCTAACTTTCAACTTCTTTATTATTAAGAACCAAGCACTCCTATTTATAATAAGGAGGGCTGGACATATTACAAAGGGGAAGGAGTGGGAAGAGTCACAGTTCTAGCTCCTTCTAGTTCCTAAGAGAGAAATGAGTAGAAGAGTCACGTTTTCCACTTTTTCCTAAAGAAAGTGCCTAAAATGCCTTACATTTAGAGGTTTCTTTTGGTTTTCCTCTTTGGCATACTCCTAAGGCTATTTCTATATTATTTACAAATTTATACAAGAGTATTTACAAAGATTTATTTATACTACTATCTTTTGAATTTTCAAGAGAACCGAAAATGTTCTACTTTTTAAGAAGACTAGTAAGTATAATTTTAAATGCTTGGGTGGATGGCCTCTTCCTCCATTAGTGAAATCCTCTTCTACTTGATCTCCATCACTTAACCTTTCATACCATTGCCTTGGTGTTTGTCATACAAAGCTTTCTTCAGCTTGTACACATGATTTGGATATTGTTCTAGCCGGTTGACCCGGTCGTCGTTGACTTTGAGGTAGACGGTGGCACCTTCTATCTCGCAGTGGATCTGTGGCTCCGTTGAAATAGAGGGGGCCCTACCTGTAATTGCACTCCAACGCTCAAGTCAGTACAGGGCAAGAAACATCAAACAACTAAGTTATCTCAAGCCAAGAGTGTGTAAGAAACTCTAAGCTTGCAAAGAACTGTGTCTGTGTGTGAACCTGTGTTTACCTTGGGCGTTACCCCATTATATAGCTAGTTTTAGGTTACCTGCCGCATACATGACCCTGTCCAAGCGTTGCCTCTAGCGAATTTAGAGTTACCCTTTTGGGATTCTAACGAACAATCTTAGTGCAATCTCGTGGCAAGCTTCCTTTCATAGAGTGCAACTCCTGTGGCGACATTCCTTTCCTGGAGTGCATAACTTAAGGTGTGGCCGCTAGGGTTTCAGCGCCTACCCTAGCGCCGCCAACCCAAACTTGTTTAATAACTTAATATCTCACGTGCCTTAAAACCTTCACGGGCCTCCCATGTGTTTCTAAGGATAATTCTATTGTGTCAGAGCCTTACGTCTTGAACACATCCTGCATGCATGGCATATCTGTGAATCTGATTTTGTACCTTGACACGTGTAATTCTGTGGGCCCCTCTGTGGGCCCTAACATGCCGACCTCTCACTCATGTGCCGACGTCCGAGGTTTGGCCACTACAGATATGTAGGATCTTCAAAGCTAAGTGGTTGTGAGATGAAGATTTCCTCATTCACAATACCATTTAGAAATGCACTTTTGACGTCCATCTGAAACAACTTAAAGCCACTCATACAGGCAAAGGCAAGCAACAGTCTTACTGCTTCAAGTCTGGCAACAGGAGGAAAAGTCTCATCATAATTGATTCCTTTTTCTTGGTTGTATCCTTTTGCAACCAGTCGTGCTTTGTTCCTTGTGATCACACCAGCCTCATCAAGCTTCTTCCTAAAGACCCACTTCGTTCCAATGACATTCATTTGTTCTGTTCTTGGCACCAGAACCCACACATCATTTCTGACAAACTGGTTTAACTCTTCATGCATAGCTGAGATCCAATTTTCATCTTCAAGAGCTTCATTGATTGTCTTGGGTTCAACATTGGAAACAAATGCCATGTGCTCACAGAAGTTTGATACTGTCCTTCGTGTTGAGACTCCTTTGTAAATTTGTCCAATAATGTTGTCAACTGAGAGATCTCTTGGAATCCTCCACTTTTTAGGAAGCTCATCTTGTTGTAGATTTTTAGTCGGTTGTTTCATAGAATCAATCGGTTGATTTTCTGGACAATTTTCCAGATTCTTTAGAAAGATTTTTTGTTCATCTTCTTCTGTACTGATCTTTGTTGGACCTTGTTTTGCATTGTTAGTTTCATAAAAAACAACATGTACAGATTCTTCAACAGTTATGAGTCTTTTATTATAGACTCTATAAGCATGACTAGATAAGAAGTAACCAAGAAAAATACCATCATTCGCTTTGTCATCAAACTTACCAAGGTTGTCTTTCCCATTATTTAGAATATAGCATTTGCAACCAAATACCTTTAGATGAGCAACATTAGGCTTTCTTCCATTAAGCAGTTCATAAGGTGTCTTTTTCAGAATAGGTCTGATGAGAACCCTATTCATCACATAGCATGTTGTACTTACTGCATTTGCCTAGAAATACTTTGGCAAAGAAGATTCACTTAGAATAGTTATGGCCATTTCTTCAAGCGATCTATTCTTTCTCTCCACTACTCCATTTTGATGTGGTGTCCTTGGTGCAGAGAAGTTGTGAAAGATCTAAACTTATCACAAAAGGAGCTGAACCTCTGGTTTTGGAATTCTTCACCATGATCACTGCGGATGGCACAAATGTTGTTACAGCAGGAGTTCTGTAGTTTCTTGGCTAGCTTCTTGAAGGCAGAAAAGGCATCACTTTTTGATGTGAGTTGATTTTATATTGATTCATTTAGGTGGCACTTTTGAATTAAGATTGAGATTATTTAGCAATTAAGGTGAGAAACCTAAGGAAAATCCCCACTGGACATTAACTTAACAAGTGTTAAGTAGATGTGAAGGTTCATTTTCATAAGGTCAAAAGGGAATAACACAGTTGTGGTGAAGATGAAGACAAGTAATTATGGTGCAGAAGCAAAACAAAGGAAAGCTAAACAACATAGATTACCGAATTAAATTTAAGAAACAAAAATAAGAACAAGACATATTTTGGAATTGAAATTTGGAATGGAAATATATGAGTGAAAGGAAACTTAGGAGAATGAAGCTAGAGAAGTGATCACGCCACTTGGATGGTGGTTTGCTCCAAGATGAGTGAGGAATGCTGCCACTTGAGAGCTCTCTAAATCTCACCAGATAAGACAATGGTGTAAGGAGACAATGCTCACCATACTTTAACATAATTTGTGTATAGTAACTTTACTCTTAATTCAACTTGTAAAATACACTAGTTAGGCCTCTTACTTATAGGTGAAGGAGCCTTGGAGAACAAGCTAAAGGGGTAGGATGGGAAAAGGAAAAAAATGGGCAGCCTTAGGGTTTGACTAAGTCAATCCCGCATCCTAGGCTCGTCCTTCTAGAAACTAGCTCAAAATGCCTTCAAATGGGCTAGGAACAAGCTAAAATGCTACCCACATCTCCTATTATACTAAAGGTACCTTATTCTAGCCTATATTTACTATTTGGACCCCCAAAGTGAGCCCAATTATTTACAACATTTTCTACTCATTAATAAGACTAACAGAAAGAACTTTAGATGCTCGGGTCTTCGTCCAATTCTCCCTTTGGTGAGGTCTCTACTTTGTGATGACTTCTCTTTGTGTACTTTAGCATCCTTGGTCATCATCTTGTGGGCTTGGTTTGCATCACTTTTTGATTCCAAGAAGAGTGTCCATGTAAACCTGGAAAAATCATCCACTACAACAATAGCATAATAGTTTCCACCGAGGCTCATAGTTCTTGAGGGGTCAAACAGATCCATGTGAAGCAATTCAAGAGGTTTTGAAGTGGAAACCATGTTTTTCAGTTTAAAGGAGTGTTTGGTTTGTTTTCCCTTTTGACAAGCTTCGCATATATGATCCTTCACAAACTTGAGCTTGGGTAATCCTTCTACAAGATCATTAGAAATCAGTTTATTAAAATGATACATATGTATGTGAGCATTCCTTCTATGCCAAAGCCATGATTCCTCATGTTTTGACAAAAGGCAATCTATAGAAGAGGAATTTGAAATATCAAGAAGATAGACATTATTAACCCTTTTACCAAACAACAACACTTCCTTTGAGTTTGGTAGGCGAATCTCACAAGAGTTTGTCTTGAAGATGACTTGGTATCCTCTGTCACACAGCTGGCTTATACTGAGAAGATTGTGTTTGAGTCCTTCCACATAGAACACATCATGAATCAGAAAACTGTTTTCATTTCCTATAGTGCATTTTCCAAGTATTCTTCCTCTATTGTTATCTCCATATGTGACATGGCCTTATTGCCTTAGAATGATGTTCACAAATTTAGACTAGTCCCCTGTCATATGCTTGGAACAGCCACTGTCCAAGTACCACAAATGTTGGTTTTTCACCAAGAATTCCTGCACACGACACAATCAAGTGGCAAGGTTTGGTCCCCTAACAAATTTGGGTCCATAGAGGTTATTTTTATTGTTGGGAACCTTAGGATTCTTAGGAACCCACTTTAACACTGGGAACAAGAGATTTACGAATTTTACAGAAGTTCACAGAATGACCTTTTCTCATACAGTAGAACCAAGAAACAACCGGTTGTTTCGACTTTTTAGTCGGTTGATTTTCTGTGATGGTTGAAAAAGGTTTCAAAAGGCCAATGTTCTTGCTCTGTGGATTAAAGCCAAGACTAGATTTTCCAAAAACCTAATTCTGAGATGCTAAGACATTCTCAAAGTTGGATTTTCCTTTTGAAATTCTATCCACAGTTTTCAAAAGATAAAATACCTTCTTTTGAAGGGATTCATAGTTTTCACAAGAACTTAAGTCACACTTCCAAGAAGAATTTTGATAAATCATTTCTAAGTTTTTGAAATCAGTTTTCGAATTATCCAATTCTTCTTCCAAGACCTTGACTCTATTTTCCAACCAGTTGTTTTTACTTTTCAATTGATTATTCAAAAGGGTCAATCTAGAGGCTTCTTCATGAGTCTCCCTAAAAGCCTAGAGAAGTTGAAAATAATTTTCATTATTGATGGATGAGTTTGAACTTATAGTGTTCGATGCAGACTCCTCTTTTGCCATCAGACACATGTTGACTTCTGAATCTTCAGAGGATGATCTAGAGGAAAGCATGTCATTGTCCAGCCAAGCACTTCTTGAATCTTTATAAGTTCTTTCAAGAGTGTCCCACATATCTTTAGCTGAAACACACTTTGAAACTCTAAGAAGTTCATTAGAATCAAGAGCAGATACTATTATGTTTATAGCAACACAATCAAGATGATCTCTTTCATTTTCATAAAAGACTTTATTAGTTTTAGACATAGGCATGAGAAAGTTGTTTGTAATGACATTCCAGATTTTCTAATCTATAGATTCAACAAAGAATTTCATTCTTATACACCACAGTTCATAGTTCATACCATAGAACAAAGGTGGTTTATTTAAATAGGCACCTTCCCCAAAAGAAAACTTTTTAGCCATTTAAAAACAGATTTAAAGATCAAAACTTGAGAAACTTTCTAAAACCTAGCTCTTAATGCCAATTGTAAGAATTAATGGCTTAAACAAGAGGGGGGTGAATTGTTTAAGGAAAGATTTTTGCAAAAGATGATTAAGAATGAAGTTCTTTAAAGAATCACAGAAAGAACAATCAAAGAAGCCAAGAAAACAAAGCTTTTAAAACTGTAAACAAAATATCAATCGGTTAAAAAATCGTTTTAACCGGTTGTTTATAGCATAGAGTAAAGACAACTATCAAACAGTTTGTAAAAGCAGAATATCAATCAGTTGAAATACAAGAATAACCGGTTGTTTATGACAACAGAGACAATATCAAATAGATTGTAAAAGAGAGAGAGAAAGAGAGATCCACACAATCAATTTTAGACTGGTTCACTCAACCCTGAGCTACATCCAATCCTCAGAACAACACCTGGGTATCCCATTAGCAATCAACAACAAATTACAATACAAACACCACCACAAAGAGGTGATCCTTCACACAAGATCACTCAGCCTTTTTGCTTTACAACATACAAACACATACAACCCTCTGCCAAGCAGATTCACTGTTTTACAAAATATTCAAAGTAAACAATTACAAGAAAAGATAGGAACAGAATACACCTGACTTTCAGGAAATCACAAAGCTCCTAGAATCACTTCTTGAACACTTGTAAAGCCTCTAAGCAATCTTGACAACTTTTGAAAAAACTCTCTCAAATCAAATTCTAAATCTCTTTTTCTGTATTTCTTTGTTTTTCAAAATGAGAAGGGTGATCCCTTTTTATAGCTCTTAGATCTGACCATTTTAGGCAGTTGATCATGAACCAAAAACAGTTTGAAAAGCCAACTAAAATTAGGTTTAACTGGTTTTTTGAAAAGTTGTTAGAGATTCAAAAATCAACCGGTTGAAAACACGAAATAACCAGTTGAATTGGTTATGAGTGTTAGTCAGCCAAGTCAAAATCAGTTGGAAAACCCTCCAAACAGACTATGTGTAAAACAGCCGCTTAAACCGTGAAATCAACCGGTTGTTTATCACTTAGCTTTGAAAAACTCTTTTCCTTTTTCAAAACAAGATTGCTCTAGCTATGCTATGATTTCAAGAGTGAAACTTACAAATTCTAAACACTCTAAAACATAATCCTAACACCAGCAACACAGGCTCCAAGCTTATTCACATATTTGCGGTCATCAAAGCCTTATGTTCAATAGATTTTTTATGTGAAAAACTAAGGGACATTCCTTTAAAAAGATAATTTTCTTCACTATGTTTTAGTCATTGCTTTGTGTTATGCAACAAAAAGAAAAAGAGTTCAAGATCATACAAGTCCTCTAGTGAGTTTCTTTCTTATTTGCTTTCTTAGAGGTTTTTTTATTAACTCTCATTCATTTCTAACTTTTCTACCTTTTCTTTTTCTCTCTTTTCTTCTTCATATTTTTTTTTTCATTCTCTATCTATCCCCCCTCACTTGTTGAGGTGTGAAAGGACTTAAAATTATTTTTCTTCCTTGATGAGTTAAACTTATTTTATTGGTGAAGTCATCTTGAATAGTTTTATGATCATATTTCCATGGCCTACTGGTACTATACAAGTAACCAAGAAAATGACCAAGGACTCAAGAGATAATTCACATTGTGAGTGGTCATCTCAACAATCAAGTGAAGGCCCCACCATATATCAGATGGACCTCAATAGAAGTAGAACTTGGCATAGACCAGAACATCAACTGTTCTTTCTTCTAGTCTTTTTAAAAGAGAAAAACATGTTTGTAAATAATTTGGCTCACTTTTGGGGTCCAAATAGCAAAATAGGCTAGAGTGGGTTCACATAGCATAAAAGGGAGTGTACTTAGCAAAATAGGCTTGTACCAAGCCCACTTTTTCAAGACAAGGCACCTAGAATTAGGATTTTTAACCTACCTTCTAGAAGTTATGCCTAAAGGTGCGGTTTTGACCATGGTTAATACCTTAGGTAGCCCCTCTCCCTTGCCATTTCTACCCTTCACTCATCTTGCCCAGCAAGGCACCCCTTCCTATAAATAGTGTGTCTTGCATCATGTATTTTCAACTTGAATTTGATGTAAAGAAACTTTGCAGGAGTGATTTTATGAGACTTATGAGCTCTCATGTTAGGTCTTATCTTGGGTGGGTAATATCTCAAGTGGCGGCTCAAGTTATCTGGGTCTTATCTTGAGTGGGCAATATCTCAAGTGGCGGCTCTTGTATCACTCATCTTGGAGTCCCTCTGCTCCAAGTGGCATGACTTCATTTCTTCCCATAAGCTCTCTTCATCCCTTCCTCTTTTACTCTTTATTTTGCGCCACCTCCCTTCCATATATGTCTTCTTTTCCTCTTTAATAATGTTGTCCACAGAAAGATCTCTAGGAATTCTCCATTTTTTGGGTAACTCATTTTGTTCCAGAATTTCAATCGATTGTTTCACAGTATCAATTTGTTCTTTTTCTGAGCAAGTTTCCAGCTTCTTCAGATTGATGTTCTGCTCATCTTCTTCTGCATAATTCTTCATAGATTCCTGTTCTGCATGGTTAGTCTCATCAAATACAACATGAATATACTCTTCTACAGTCACGAGTCTTTTATTATACACCCTATAAGTATGGCTAGTTGAAGAATAACCAAGAAAAATACCAATATCCACTTTCTCATCAAACTTGCCAAGGTTTTATTTTCCATTATTTAAAATGTAGCACTTGTATCCAAACACTTTTAGATGACCAATGTTTGGTTTTCTTCCATTAAACAGTTCATACAGAGTCTTCTTCAAGATTGGTCTAATGAGGACCCTGTTCATCACATAGCAAGTTGGGCTAACAACATCAGCCTAAAAGTATTTTGGCAAAGAGGATTCTCTCAAAATGGTTCTAGCAAGTTCCTCAAGAGACATGTTCTCCCTTTCCACAACTCCATTCTATTGTGGAGTTTTAGGAGTAGAGAAATTATGAAAGATTCCAAAATTTTCACAAAAGACACTGAATTTTTTATTTTGAAATTTCCCTCCATGATCACTACGAATGGCACAAATGTTGTTGTAGCTCATGTTTTGCAATCTCTTGGCAACCATTTTGAATGCAGAAAATGCATCACTCTTGGATTCCAATAATAGTGTCCATGTGAACCTAGAGAAATCATAACCAATAACAAGAGCATAGTATTTTCCACCAAGACTCATGGTTCTTAAAGGATCAAATAAATCGATGTGCAGCAGTTCAATGGGTTTTGAGGTAGAAACAACATTTTTCAGTTTGAAGGAATGTTTGATTTGCTTCCCCTTTTGATATGCTTAACATATATGGTCTTTCTCAAACTTGAGTTTGGGTAAGCCTACCATAAGATCTTTAGAGATCAGCTTATTTGAATGATGCATGGGTATATGTGCTATCCTTCTATGCCATAACCATGATTCCTCATGTTTGGTTAGAAGACAACCAAAAGATGCAGAATGTGAGATATCAAGAAGATAAACATTGTTGACCCTTTTACCAATCAACAATACTTCCTGTGAATTGGGTAGCCTTATCTCACAAGTGTTGGGCTTGAAGGTTACTTGATAACCTTTATCACACAGTTGGCTTATGCTAAGGAGATTGTGTTTGAGTCCTTCCACAAACAACACATCATGAATTAGGAAGGTATTCTTGTCACCAATGGTTCCTCTTCCAAGAATTTTCCCTTTGTTGTTGTCACAATAAGTCACATGACCTTCTTGCTTGAGGAGAAGATTGACAAATTTTGATTTATCCCTTGTCATATGCTTCGAGCAGCCACTATCCAGGTACCACATGTGCTGATTTTCCATCAAGGAGCCCTACAAGAGACAAGATCAAGTAGCAAGGTTTGGTCTCCTAACAAAGGGTCCATTGGCATTAATTTGATCATTAGAAGCCTTAGGATTCTAAGGAACCCATTTCAAAACACCTATGGGAACAAAAAATTTCCTAACTTTGCAGAATCTGACAGAGTGGCCCTTTTTCATACTATAAAAGCATGAAACAACTGATTGTTTCGACTTTTCAATCGGTTGTTTTTCAAAGAAACTTGAAAAAGGCTTTGAAACACCACTTTTCTTGCTCCGTGGGTTAAAACCAAAATCAACTTTACCAAAGACACATTTTTTAGAATAAAGAACAGTTTCAAATTTTTATTTGCCTTTAGAAAGCTTATCCACAAATTTTACAAGATAGTGAACCTTCTCTTGAAGAGATTCACAATTTTCACAAACACTTGAGTCACATTTGCAAGAAGAGTTTTTGTAAATCAATTCCATATTTTCAAAATCATTTTTTGAATTATTAATCTCTTCTTCCAATGCTTTGACTCTATTTTCCAACCAGTTATCCAAGCCTTTCTATCGGTTGTTCAAAAGGGTCAACCTATTAGCTTCTTCATGAGTTTCTTTAAATACATCAAGAAGCTGGCTGTAATTTTCAAAATTGATTGAGATGCTGGAACTTACACTTCTTATATCAGATTCTCCCTTAGCCATTAAGCACATATTTGCTTCCTCATCTCTATTTGATGATGAGCTAGTTAAAGAGACATAATTGTCTTGCCAAGCAATGTAGGCTCTCTTGGCTTTCCCTTCTTTTCACTTCTTTTGTTTGCTCATCTTTCTTTGTTCTCATTATTGGGGCAATCAACTTTAATACGACCCTGTTCACCACATCCAAAGCAGGTATATTTGTTAGTATTAAAATCACTGAGTTTCTTATTATTATACCTGTTGGATGATTGATTCTTATTGTTGTTTTTCTTCAAGAATTTGCTTAAGTTCTTGGTCAGCAAACTAAGAGTTTCTCCATCACTTTCCCCACTTGATTCTTGGCAGTTTTTATGTCCAACAGCCTTCAAAGCAATGTTTCTCACATGCTTCTCTTCATGTTCTTGATCATTCAGCCTATTCATCTCTAATTCATGTTCTCTAAGTTTTCCAAACAATGAAGTTGTTGTCAAGGATGTTAAGTCTTTAGATTCATAGATAGCTGTGACCTTGGGCTGCCAAGATTTGTTTAGGAACTTGAGGATCCTAATGTTGAGTTCCTCTTTTTCAAACATTTTTCCAAGACTTATGAGATGGTTGACAATATGAGTGAACCTCTTTTGTACATCTGCAATTGTCTCCCCTTTCTGCATACTAAACATCTCATATTCTTGTATTAGAGCATGCTTTCTTGCTCTCTTCACCTCATTGGTTCCTTCATGAGTAACTTCAAAAATATCCCACATTTCTTTTGCAGATCCGCATTGAGAAACCCTAAAAAATTCATCAGAATTCAAAGCAAAAGTTATAATGTTCTTGGCAATGCAATCAAATTGTGCCTTTTTGCTTTCAAGCTCAGTCCATTGGGACCAAAGATTTTTAGTGAAAACATTATCTTTTTCAGCTTTAGGAATAAAAGGACCATTTTCAATTGCATCCCAAATTCCTCTACCAATTGACTCCACAAAGGTTTTCTAACCTTCTAAAGATAATTCAAACCACAAAATAGAGGTGGCCTGTTTATTGAAGCACCATCCCCAAAGGGTAGTTTTTCGGCCATGAAAATGGTTTTAGGATCGAAAACTTGAATGACTTTCAAGAACTTAGCTCTTGATGCCAATTGTTAGAATTATAGGCCTTAAACAAGAGGGGGTGAATTGTTTTCTAAAGATTTTCACAAATATTGAAGGTAGATTGAAGGATAAAGGAGAATCAATCAATTAGAAATCTATTAAGCCAATTTAAAAATTGTTTTACACTTACATCATAAAATCAACCGGTTGTTTTTGCAAAACAATCTGTTGTTTATATCAGCAGTTATAAAAAAAAGCAAAAATAGATTTAAAAGAGATGAGGGATAGAAATATCAACACAAAATTTTTTATACTAGTTCACTCTTTACCAAAAGTTACATCCAGTCCTTAGAAAGCTTTGAGTATCCACTAAGCAATCAAACACCTTGATTACACAACACACACCAAAGTGGTGATCTTGAACCCTTCAAGAACACACACCACCTTTGGCAAACAACACCACAGATCATAGAACAACCTTTGTACCTACACAACACTAGTTCTTACAGAAATACAATATTCAAGAGAGAAAAGGAATGATAACACCTGGTAAAACACAAATTGAATAGAAAGAATACAAAGAAAATTTCACTCTTAGAAAGAATCCAAAGCTTCAAGAAATCTAGGAAAAACTTGATTTGAAAGTGTTCTCTTAAATCAATAAGAACCAAGAGCGTAAAACAGATTATATATCTCCAAATAGTTGTTAAAAGCATTTAATGCAAAGGCCAAATCAGTTTTAAAACAAACAAAACAGATTAAATCAGTTTAACTTAATTCTGTTAAGGATTTTCAAAAATCAACCAATTGAAAACACGATACAATCGGTTGAATTGACTTGACAGCAAAGTCAACCAAATTCAAACCTTTTCAAATTCTTTTCAAAAGCTCTAAGTGTAAAACAACCAGTTGAATCAAGGAAACAATTGGTTGATTTTCCACTTTCTATAGAAAACATTTCTTTTTCAAAAGAACTTGAATCAAGCAACCTTGGATCATAACTTTGAGTAGATTAAGAAATTCAAACTACACAAGACACACACACACAACCAGTGTAAGGACCTAGAAAATTTTATTGGAATGAAAGTGATATATTTTAAGTGAATTCTAAGTATGTTTTTATTTAAAATATAAAGGAAGGAAAGTGTAGCTTAGAAGTCTACGAGATTGCCGTTGTTGAAGGCGGAGGCGATCTCCGACTTCTCTGGTACATAATCGCCTGTCGCCTAGAGTACACATGATCGCCAATCACACTTGGTGCACATGATCGCCAATCGCCTATGTGGTCAAGATACTGGATCAACCATAGTGGGTTCCAAAAACCACGCGTATCAAGGTGTGGGTTAAGCCTTAGATACGCTGTGCATGCGAAACTCTATGCTTGAGCATAAGAAATCGTCCTTAGTGTTGCATGCATGGGCGCACGAGGAGTAGTGCTGATCTATTCTTGGAAATGTGAAGCTACCGACGTCACCAAGCCATGTGGAGGTGATACCTTGGACGTAACATAGTGGGATGAAGAACCTTCAGCAAGGCGTGGCGATGTGTCATAAGTCATCGCCAGGCGAGAGACATGCGGGCATCGCCAGGGCGAGAGAGACGCGGGCATCGCCAGGGCGAGAGAGACGCGGACATCGCCAGGGCGAGAGAGACGCGGGCATCGCCAGGACGAGAGAGACGCGGGCATCGCCAGGGCGAGACACACGCGGGGACCGCCAGGGCGAGTGACAGACGGTCATCGCCAGGATGAGGGACACATCGGTCGTCCTCCAGGGAGAGACATCGGTCGTCCGCCAGGATGAGACATCGGAGGATAGTCATCGCGCGAGAAGTCATCGGTGGAAGGTTATCGCGCGATGTCGTGTTTCACACAGATAAGGTGGGACCCAGGCTCACAGTGAAAACGCTCTGCATGCGCAACACGTAGACAGTAAGGGTGTTTCAGAATAGTTAGCGTCAGAGAGTTGGTGTGCGCAGAAACCCACGTGGTCATACTGTTCAAGGAAGTGTGCACGCAAGCTTTCCTGTAGAGTGGGTAGTGGCAGCGGCAATTGTGGACAAGTTGGTTTAGATTCAAAAACTCACTTCTGAGAGGAAAAGAACGTTGCTGTGGTTCAAGAGTGACAGAGTGAGTTTACCTTCATCCTTCTCTTTTCTCTCCTTTGCGCTGCGATTCAGGCATCCTCAAGCGCCAGTACGACGAGCGACGACTGCCCTTGGACTCCTGGGAAGTTCTCTGCGAGTTTTCCGATCAGGACGCTAAAACAGAGTTCGGGTATCCTTAAGTTCGGTGGGTTAGAGCTCGTAGTGAGATTTTACGCAAGTCCAGGTAAGGGAAGCTAGCCTTATTTCCAACGAAAACCTTAAGTTAGATGATTTTGATGATGGGGCGACGTGGTCGCCGGTTTTCAACTGTTATTGCATAATCCCCTGTTTTTGGATGTGATCGCCGGTTTTAATGTTGTTTTCGAACTCCCCTGTTTTAGTGTCACTTTGAACTTGTTGAGATTGAAATGAAAAATGTATATGCTATTCGAAAACCTGAATGGTGGTATGCTTGTTTTTGGTGAGTGGGGTTTTTTAAGAAAAGATTCAAAGTATTCTATGATGGAATTGTTCTTTATGTGTGGTATGATGTATGGAATGTGGTGAATGTGGGATCAAGGCATAGTATTTTCAGGAAAGAAAATACCGTGTAAGATCGTGTAGAGTGTGCATTGACCGGTGATTCATTTATTATGAGATATCCTGACTCTCCTGATATAATGGAATCATATAGATGAAGTTATTCAGGCGTTGAGAGTCGAAGGAGGTTCATATGTATGGGTGAGTTGTTTGAAAGAGAACGAGCTTGACCGGTTGTATGGATTAACCCTGTCATGCTAGGATAGTGATGATATTGAGATTCATTTATACACTTGTGAATGTGTGTGATTTCACAATGGTGCAGTATGACAGGTGCAGATCTCTAAGTCTAGTCAATGCACGTGTCTTCCGGAAGTAGTGTCAAGTGTCTATGTGTGATGAGTCAGTGGAAGTCTGACGTGAGAAATGAGAAACATTGAAATTGATAGACACTTGATGGATTATGTGAATTGAACGACTCTTGAGGAAATTGTGAAATATGTGATTACTTGATGGTCATGTGAAGGGAATGAGAAAGTTGATGGTTTTTACGTGGGTGTCTTAAATTTGTTTTATCTTGATTTTAAAGTTTCATATCTAAATTCTCTTTAAAATATCTAGCTTACCCTGCGTTTTTGTGTTGTGGATGTTTTCTTAAACCTGTGATGATCGTGTATAATTTACACGGGAGCAGATGATGTTGCAGGAAGTAGAGCTCCTCAGTGAGTGGTCGCCGGAAGGAGATCGCCTGTTTTCTATTTCTGTTAGGAGATCGCCTGTTTTCTATTTTGCTGTATTTTGTTTAAGTTTTGGAAACTGATTGGATATGTATTAAACTCCCTGTGAGGAGAAATTTCATTATATATATATATATATATATATATATATATATATATATGTTCACTTCGATATTATTGTTTTACCTTTATTTCATTATATAAATATGAAAAGGATTTGGCGGGATGTTACAACCAGCAGCACCCATCTTCATCCATTCCACTTGGATTTGGAAGCATCAAAGCCTTTGTTCAACGATAATTAATAATGATGGTGCTACTAGGGGTTCTCCTAGCCTTGCTCCCTGTGGTGGTATTTTTCGTGGGAGTATGTGGGAGTTCTTTGGTGGTTTCTCTACTTTCCTGGATATTCAGAATGCTTTTGTCATTGAGTTCTATGGGGTGATTCATGTTATTGAAGAAGCCAAAAAGATGAGTTTTCCATGTTTGAGGCTTGAATGTGACTCTGTCCTAGTTTGTGTTGCATTTACTACTAGAACTAATGTTCCTTGGACCCTTCGTAATAGGTGGAACAAATGTTTTGAATATTGTGGAAAATTCATATTTAGAATTTCTCCCATTTTTCGTGAAGGCAATGTTTATGCTAACAAGCTTGCTAATTTATGTTTCATTCATAAGGAGAAGTTTCATTGGTATAATAGGCTTCTATCCAACTTATTCTTAAAATTCTTTATTAATAGGTATAGATTACCTGATGTAGTCCAAAACTCTTCATTGTTGAAACAAGGATGGAGAGGCAGTGAAAGACTTGGCTGAAGGAGGATGACCGAATGGTGGCAACGTGATTAGGGTTCGGTGATGATGATGGTGATGCCTTGAAGAGGAAGTTGGTGAGGCCAACCTTCCAAGGAGCTCACTTAGGCCGTGTAGGCTTGCAAGCAAAGGGAGACTTGAGAAAGAATGGATTCTATTTAAGAATTCCTCATTCACATCAATATCAAATCTAAGTACAAAGAGTTTAGGTAGTGTATTTATAGATGATAAGGGAGAAGGTAGCTTGCTCCTTAAGCTACCCTAACCCTAAGTAAGCTTGCTTAACCATAGGATTGGTCGCTTAAGGAGTTGATGTGAGTTGATTTTTAGATGTTTTCTGTAAGGACCTGTAAAATTGAATTGGAATAAAAAGGGTTATATTTTAAAAGAATTCTATGTATGTTTTATTTAAAATAAAAAGGGAGGAAAAAGTTAAGTTTAGAAGGCTATGAGATCGCCGGTCGCCTGCTACACATGAGCGCCAGGTGGACGTCGCCAGGGCGCGAGGCATGCAGGCATCGCGCGGGCGCGAGAGGCATGCGGGCATCGCGCGGGCGCGAGGCATGCGGGCATCGCGCGGGCGCGAGGCATGCGGGCATTGCCAGGGCGCGAGGCATGTGGACGTGGCCAAGGCGCGAGAGGCATGCGGGCATTGCCAGGGCGCGAGGCATGTGGACGTGGCCAAGGCGCGAGAGGCATGCGGGCATTGCCAGGGCGCGAGGGGCGTGGCCAAGGCGCGAGAGTTATGAGGGCGTCGCCAGGGAAGACATCGGTCGTCTCCCAGAGGAAGACATCGGTCGTCTTCCAGGGCGAAGGAGACATCGGTCGTTCGCCAGGATGAGTCAGCGGTGGAAAGTTATCGCACGACGTCGAGTTTCACACAGAGTAAAGTGGGACCCAGACTCCCAGCATGAAACGTCCTGCACACGCGCCACGTAGACAAAAAGGGTGGTTTAGAGTGGTGACATCAGAATGTTGGCATGCGCAGGAGACACTCGCGGTCGTACTGTTCAGAGCAGTGGTTGGCATGCACAAGCGACAACAGCGGTAGTACTGTTCAGAGCAGTGGTTGGCATGCACCAGAGACAACAGTGGTCGTACTGTTCAGGGCAGTGGTTCTCAGGCTTTCCTGCAGAAGGGGTGGCAGCAGCAGCATGCGTGGACAGGTAAGTTGGGATTCAAAAGCCACTGCGGGATGGCAAAGAGCGTTACAGACTCAAGAGTGTTAGAGTGAGTGCAAACTTCCTCCCTCCCTTCTTCCCTTCCTTGCGTTGAGACTCAGGCAACCTCCAGCATCAGTGCGACAAGCAACGTTGCCCTTAGAGCACCTAAGAGGTTCTCTGCAAGTTCTACAAACCAGGCGCTGAAAACAGAGCTAAGGCATCCTTCAGGC
Source organism: Phaseolus lunatus (assembly GCA_013389735.1). NCBI lineage: Eukaryota > Viridiplantae > Streptophyta > Magnoliopsida > Fabales > Fabaceae > Phaseolus > Phaseolus lunatus. The sequence goes on along the minus strand of CM023864.1, from coordinate 35,543,995 downwards.
TCGGTGGGTTTTGAGCTCGCGGTATTTTTACGCAAGTCCAGGTAAGGGAAGCTAGCCTTCATTTTCAATACAAGCCATAGATTAGCTGTTTCTGAAGTGAGGGCGACGTGGTCGCCGATTTCGTTTTCATCTTCGTGAATGCTCTGTTCTATGTGTCTGGGCGACGTGGTCGCCGGTTTTAAATACAGACTTCGAAATACCTTGTTTTTGAACCAGATCGCCGGTTTTGGCGCTGTTTTACGAACTCCCCTGTTTTTGGTGTTGTTTTGAAACTGTTTGAGATGTAAATGTGATATTTGAAAACATGAACCTTGGAGTGAGTTTTGCTGTGATTGAAATCATTCATTTAAGTGTGGCATGATGTGTTGAATGTTGTGAATGTGAGATCAAGGCATAGTATTTTCAGGAAAGAAAATACCGTGTAAGATCGTGTAGGATGTGCATTGACCGGTGATTCGTTATGATATCCTGACTCTCCTGATATAATGGAATCATATAGATGAAGTTATTCGGGCGTTGAGAGTCGAAGGAGGTTCATACGTATGGGTGAGTTGTTTGAAAGAGAACGAGCTCGACCTGTTGTGTGGATTAACCCTGTCATGCTAGGATAGTGATGATATTGAGATTCATTTATACGCTTGTGAATGTGTGTGATTTCACGGCGACCCTGTGAATGTGTGTGATTTCACAGTGGGCAGTATGACAGGTGCGAATCTATGAGTCTAGTCAATGCATGAGTCTTCCGGAAGTAGTGTCAAGTGTCTTGTGTGCTGAGTCAGTGGTGGTCTGACATGTGAAATGAGGAACTTGAAATTGATAGACACTTGATACAGTTGTGAAATAGAATGACTCTGGAAAATATTGCGAAATGTGTGATTTCTGGGCGATCAGGTGAAGAGTATGAGAAACTTGATAACTTTACGTGAATATCTTGAAATTGTTACCTTGATTTTATTTTAATTATCCTTATTTAAACTCTCTTTAAAATATCTAGCTTACCCTGCGTGTTTTGGTTCTGTGGCTGTTTTCTTAAAACTGTGATGATCGTGTATAACTTACACGGGAGCAGATGATCTTCCAGGAAGTAGAGCTCCTTAGTGAGTGGTCGCCGGAAGGAGATCGCCGGATTTCTGTTCTGGTAGCAGATCGGCTGTTTTGGGTCCTCCGATAGGAGATCGGCCTCTTCCGATAGGAGATCGGTCTCTTCCGATAGGAGATCGCCTGCTTTGTTTTTTTTTACTGTATTTTGTTTATGTTTCTGGAAAATTTGACCAAATTTGTATTAAACTCCCTGTGAGGAGAAACTACATTTCATATATATAATATTTTGTTCACTTCAATCTATTTGTTACCTTTATTTTCATTATATACATTTGTATAGTATTTTGGCGGGATGTTACATTTTCATTTAAGGTGACACTTTACTTTAAGATTGAGATTTTAGGAATTAATGGTGATGACCTTAGGAAGATTCTCACTAGACACGAACTTAACCAAGTGGTTAAGTAAGTGTGAAGGTTCACTTCATAGAGGCAAAGACAAAAATCAGTATATGGTGATGGATAGAATGCAAAGCGGAAAAGAGAAGCTATGAGGTAACACCAATGGTGGACATGGCCGAACCAAATGATGATCCACAAGCATACAATTAAGAGCAAATAACCGAGACAAGAAAATAAGCTAAAGACAATAATGAAAATGGAAATGGAAAATGGAAAGAGGATGGAAGAAGGAACTTATGGAGTGAAATGTAAGAGGATGGTTCACACCACTTGGATGGTGGTATCCTCCAAGATAAGTGAAGGGCCGCCACTTGAGAGCCTCACTCTACTCAAGATAAGACCTAGCTAAGAGGATTCAAACCTCACAAACTATCTCACACAATTTGTGCAGAGTAACCTTTCTTCTATTAATTTCAACTTCAAAAATACAATGGGTAGGCCTCCTATTTATAGGTGAAGGAGCCTTGTAAAACAAGCAAGACGGATAGGATGGGGAAAGGAAAAAAATGGGCAGCCTTAGGGTTTGACTAAGTCAATCCCGCATCCTAGGCTTGTCCTTCTAGAAACTAGGTCAAAATGCCTTCCTAAAGGGCTAGGAACAAGCTAAAATGATAACTACACCCCTTATTATGCTAAAGATACCTTATTCTAGCCTATATTTGCTATTTAGACCCCCAAAGTGAGCCCAAATTATTTACAATATATTTGTATCTTATAAGAAGACCAAAAGGAAGAATAGTTGGTGTGCTGGTTTATGCCTAGCTCCTCTGGTGAGATCCATGTGATCCTTGGTGGGGTCTTGAATTGTTTGATGAGATGATTGTTCACCTTGTGCTTTGTCTTTTGCTTCCTTGGTCATCTTCGTAGCTACTTGGGTTGTATCAGGAGTGGCCTATATGTCCCTTTAAGATGCTCTAGAGATCCTTGCTTGCGTGACAAGTGAGGATCTCCTAGAGTGTCTTTGATATCTCTACAACATGCCTTTAAAAGTATGTTTTAAATACAAATTGTATACAAGCGTATTCTACTTTATTTATACAAATAGTGTTTCTGTCTTTATTGGTGTGTATGGTGGCTTTGGATGGCTTGCCATTATTACCTAAGTATCATTTTTCTTAGACTTTTTTTTTTATGGGTTTTGGCCTGATCTTCCATATTTGCTTGTATTTTCTTTTTTTTTAATAATAGTCTTTTAATGTGATGGCAGATGATTATTGAAACATGAGGTGTCAGTTTAGCTAAGATGTCAAGTTTTATAATGATGCCTAACATGATAACCTTTTATAGAAATAAATGGAATATATAATTCTTACTATGTTTTTATATTTTCTAAAAATATTAAGAGTTTTTTTTTTTCTTAATGCTGATTTTCTAACTCGTGATTTCTAGTCATCATCCTCTTATAAATCTTTTGAATTGCTTAAACTCTTGTCTCCCCTTTACATAGCTTTAACCATGATTCTAATTGTTCTACTTCTTTTACCATGATTCTAGTTGTTCTATTTCTTGTTCTACATCTTCACCATGATATGATCGCAATTACAACCCACTTAAGATTTATAAATGAATGAACATGAACGGGATGATCTCATCTTTTTCTATTTTGAAAAGTTTATAGTGAACATTGTTAAAATATTTTTATACTAGTAAAAATAAAAGCACTTTTAAAAAATGTGTTAGAGTATATTTTTGGCATTTCACCCCATCAATATAATTTAAGTGTTTAGTTTTGAAAAAAAATTCAAAACTTCTTCATCTCTTTCTTTCGGTGAGGCTTTCGCACACTTAGAACTTTACGGACACAACTTAAAGTTTTACGGTGCTGATACTTTAACACTGTGAAATAGTAAATACACATATTTAACAAAATTCACTAAATTAATATTTTTAATTATATTTATTTTATATTTTAATTTAAAAGATTATTATATTATTATATGAATGTTTTTACGGTTGAGAATGTCAAACAATCTGTTTCGAAAGTTTTATGTTGAGGAACCTTGGTGTGTCCTAAAATCTGAAACCATGACTTCGTTCAGTCAAATTTAATTGTGCTTAACCGTTGACTGTGGATCTGCTATGCATATGAATAAGAATAATGTGTGAAATATTATTCTTTTGTGTAGCTTATGTAGTACAGACATTGACACGGACATTGATATGATACGGATATGGACACGGAGATACGTATAATCTCTAAAATGTAAAACACAGGGACACAGATCTATATATTATATAATTATGAAAATCTATATATTATATAATTATAAATTTTATAAATTGATAATAAAAATTTATATGTACAAGTATGTTTCAGTTTTTTTTAGCAGACAGATATTTTTCATGGTTGGTTCAAAAGGATTTGTTTCTTATTTTTATAATCTTATTAAAAATTTATATTATAAGTTTAAGTTTTTAGAAAATTAATGTATTTCTCATTTTTTAAATTGTGTTAGAATCGTGCTAGAATTGTCAAAAATCCAACAAATATTGTTTGAATTGAACACTTCAATGATAAGTGTCCTACGAGTGTCATATGAGTGTCACATCCGATACATGTGTTCGACACCAACACGTCATTTAAGAGGAGTTTTTGAGTGTAGCTCATATTCCTTATATTTATCCCCTAACTTTTTTTTTTTTCATAAAAGCTTTTATTTAGGCATATATTTATCTCCTAACTTGTCCTCAATAATTCTCGGTGTTTGGCTCTGCTCATTCACAATCATCTTAAATTCAAAGAAAACCATACTTTGACATTTGTATATAATTCTTTATTTGATGATATATATATATATATATATATATATATATATATAATAAAAAGGTAAATTTATAACTAAATATTATAAAAAATTATTAAAATGGTAGGGGAATGTAGAAAAAAAGTTAAATGTAAAAGTATCAATATCTAAATCCAAATATCAAATAAATAAATGATTTCGATAGTAATCTTGTACGTCTTAAAAGTTGCACCCACAAATCGATTTGTCCCGACATGATTAATTATTTATGGAGCTTCATGTATGTGTGTGTGTCTATATATATATATATATATATATATATATATATATATATATATATATATATATATATATATATATATATATATATATATATATATATATATATATATATATATATATATATATATTTTGAATTAATTTAATTGTATGACGAGCTGTATATATTAATAACGTCACATAACGGTAGTTTCCTCAACATAAACCATCATTACGACATGTGCGTGGAGAAATAATGTCAATAATGTGAGAACTATAAATTTAAGTTATATTATCATATATAAATAATTTATATTATAAGCTAATTAATAGTAATATGATTTCTTAAAATATTGTTGTGCACATTTATTTAAAAATTTAGATCACTGAAATATGATTTTGCAATCTATATATTATACATTTATTTTATTTATAATGATATTTTTCAAAACTACTAATTTTCTGTACTTATCATGTTTAAATACTGTTTTTATATCGTTTTCCAATGAATATATAATAAAAAGTTAAAAGTAAAAAAAATATAATATTCTAACAATGTATTTTCTTTACATCGTCGTCCAATTATCATATAATAAAAATTTATATTAATCTACAAGATAATGATTTTAAAAGTTATATTTAAAATGTTTTTGATGAACTGAAAATCAATAATAAATTTTACATTACAAAAAGTGAACACAATTTATAAAAATATAAAAATAAAATTAGTTAATATACTATTTCAAAATTTTAAAATATTTAATGAGATATATTAATTCATAGTTTCTTTATATAACATATACTTCATATTTGGTAATATTTCTCTTGAATTAACATATTACAAAATAAAGTGCTATAATTAATTTTGACTCTGATTTAAAGTGAGAAATTAAATTATGATTAAAAAGATTGTAATGGCCAGACTTCGGACATCGGCAATATACAGTAGAGGTTGACGTGGCAGAGGTCGGCACAGTAGAACTCACAGAGGGACTCCCAGAGATTACATGTCGTAGTAGCAGACCTCGGACGTCGGCAGTGTATAGTAAAGGTCGACGTGGCAGAGTTTGGCGCAATAGAGTATTACATTAGTGAAAGCCTGATTCACAGAGATACCTTGCATGCGGAACCTGTATAAGACATTTGGGTCTGGCACAAGCAGATTACCCCTAGGGGCGCCAATGCCTAAGAGCACTAGGGTTCTCAGAGAAAGCTGCATGCAAGGCACGTGAGAAATTAGGACACTTACAAGAACGGATTGGTCTCGCGACGCTGGTACACACACGTTGTAACCCTAGCGGCCATACCGTTAGATACGCACTTAAGAAAAGGAATGTTGCCACGAGAGTTGCACTCTAAGAAAGGAATCTTGCCACGGGAGTTGCACTAAGACTATGCGATAGTATCGTGAAAAGGTAATCATAAATTCGCTAGAGGCAAGACTTTGGCAAGAGAATGTTAGCGGCAGGTGAACCTAGAAACAATTATATAAGGGGGGTAAACCCCAAGGTAAAGGCACGCTGTCTTTTACGCAAGACATAGTTCTTACACACACATTATAAGCTTAAGCACTTTTTTGCTTGTTTGATGTTTCTTGTCCTGTATTGACTTGAACGTCGGAGTGTAGTTACAGGTAGGGCCCGCCTCTGTTTCAACGAAGCCATACTTTGGAGAACCACCACGAAGATAGGAGGAGCCACCCCCTACCTCAAAGTCAATGGCGGTTGAGTCAACCGGCAATAACATTTGGCGCCCACTGTGGGGCCCGATAAAAGTAGGTCCCATCCACAGTTGTGATCAAAAATACCAGACGACATGAGGAATACTAGGCAAGGCACTGCTGAAAAGGAGGAGGACGATCACGTAACCATGCAGGAACTCATGGAGACTATCCGCAACCTTCAGTAGGCATTCGTGCGTCCAGGACTAACCAGGAGAGGGTTTTGGCTGAGGTTCGTGCTGAACAAACCCTCAGACAGGATCAGTTTAGGGCTGAACTGGATGCGTCGTTGGCAACCAATGAAGAGTTGCGCAGGGCCAATGAAGAATTGAGAAGGTGAATGGGAGAGCGCACGGCTGGAGAGACAGGCACACCCACACCAGTTAGGGCACGCCCCATGCCTTTCTCCCAAGCGATCATGGAAGCAGTGATCCCCTCAACATTCATGGTCCCAAAGATCACCGTCACAGGTGTTAAAGATCCAGAGGCCCACATCATGACTTTCCATACTCAGATGATGATTTCGGGAGGGACTGATGCCATGCACTGTAAGTTATTTATGGGAACTTTTTCAGGAACGGCACTGGACTGGTTCATTAGCCTCCCTGATGGACACATCACGTCGTTTGACTAGTTCTCGTCACTTTTCAAGGAGCAACTCATTGTCAACGAGGCTCCCCCTCTCGTTTCCTTTGACCTTTTTTATGTGAAGCAGTACCAAGGAGAATCGCTGAAGGACTTCCGAAATTGCTTTGGAGCACTCGTGGTAAAGCTACATACCAAAGACGAGGCCATGATGGTACACGCCTTCGCGAAGGGGATCCTACTAGGACCTTTCAGTGATTCCCTGATCAGGTGTCAACCCAAGACTTTCAACGAGATCCGCCGTCGAGCTGTGGCCCACATCAACGTAGAAGAGCAGGTAACAGAAAAGCGTGCAAAGGTCGATCTGTCCAAACCTCGTGCAGTCGTGATGTTCTGACCGACCTTCAAAAAATTGCAGCTATCCCTTGACCAGCTGAGGCCTTACGATGGCTGCCTATATGGTTTTGTGGGAGACCAAGTGGAGGTCAGGGGTTATGTCGAGTTGAGGACGACATTCACAGACGGCAATGTCTCTCGCACTATTAACATAAGGTATCTTGTGGTAAATGCTCCCTCTGCTTATAACCTTCTTTTGAGCAGGTCAGCTTTGAACAGGTTAGGAGCAATACCCTTAACGAGGCACATGAAGATGAAGCTGCCCTCACTTGATGGAACGGTGATCACCATCAAGTCTGACCAGAAGACGGCTAGGAAGTGTTACGAGAGCAACCTCAAGACAAAGAGAGAGGTGTGCTCTGTCACCAGTCGTGCACCCATGAATGAAGGAATTGTCCATGTAAAGGTCACCCCTAAGAGACGAATCGAGCCAACATAAGAGGTCGTGGAATGAGAGATCGGGGGCCAACAATTCAAACTTGGTAAGTCCCTGAGTCAAGAAGCGCAGGACCAGGTTGCCAGGGTTTTAGCCCGACATCTGGACGCCTTCGCGTGGACTGCCTTAGACATGCCAGGTATTGACCTAAACTTTTTGTGCCATCATCTTACCATGGACCCACAGGTCCGACTTGTATGCCAGAGACGGAGAAAGTTCAATGAGGAGAGGCGGCAGGTCATCAGGCAGGAAACCCAGAAGCTGTTGGAGGCCGATCACATCAGGGAGATCCAATACCCTGAGTGGTTGGCCAATGTGGTGTTAGTAAAGAAAGCCAATGACAAGTGGAGTATGTGCGTCAACTTCACTGACCTGAGTAAAGCTTGTCCCAAGGACTCTTACCCATTACCCAGCGTTGATGCCTTGGTGGACAACGCGTCAGGATGCAAACTCCTCAGCTTCTTGGATGTATTCTCTGGATATAACCAGATCCAGATGCACCCCAGAGATGAATGCAAGATAGCATTCATGACAGAGCTCTCAAGTTATTGTTACAAAGTGATGCCTTTTGGATTAAAGAACACTGGAGCGACCTACCAGAGACTGATGGACAGGATACTCGCCCCTATGATAGGCCGAAATGTGTAGGCATATGTGGATGAGATGGTCGTCACCTCTCAAGAGAAGGACTAGCACGTCGCTGACCTGGAAGAGTTGTTCAACACTATAGCCAGGTACAAGTTAAAACTGAACCCAGAAAAAAGCGTGTTTGGGATAGAAGCGAGAAAATTCTTGGGGTTCTTGCTGACAGAGCGTGGAATAGAAGAAAATCCCAAGAAGTGCACGGCAATCATGGCCATAAGGAGTCCGGTCTCGTAAAGGAAGTATAGTAGTTGACAGGTCGGATGCCCGCCCTGTCTCGATTTTTTTCAGCAGGAGGGGACAAGGGCTATCCTTACTTCTAGTTTTTTAAGAGAAACAACCGGTTCGTATGGACTTATGAGTGTGAGGAATCATTCCTCAAGCTAAAAGAGTATCTAGCCAGCCCCTTAGTGTTGTGCAAGCTGCTGCCAGGTACTCCACTCCGCCTGTACTTGGCCATCACGGAGCGGACGATTAGTTCAGTCCTCGTTCAGGAGCAAGACCAGGTGCAGAAACCTATTTACTTTGTCAGTAAAGTCTTGCAAGGACCTGAGGTGCGCTAACAGGTCATAGAGAAGGCAGCGCTAGCTGTAGTATTTTCAGCACCGAGGCTCCAACATTATTTTCACAGTTTCACTATCATTGTGATGACGGACCTCCCAATTCGCAAGGTCCTGCAGAAACCTGATGTAGCAGGGAGGATGGTCCATTGGACAGTTGAGTTATCTAAATTCGATGTGCAGTTTGAGCCCAGAGGGCCAATCAAGGGCCAAGTTTATGCCGATTTTGTAGTGGAGTTGTCCTTAGAAGCCACACAGCAGGGAGAGGCAGACTTCAGATGGGTCCTCTCAGTAGATGAGTCGTCGAACCAGCAGGGCAGAGGTGCTGGAGTGATCTTGAGGGACCAGGTGGGGTCCTGATCGAACAGGCCCTGTGTTTTGCCTTCAAAGCCACTAACAACCAAGCAGAATATGAGGCTTTGATCACAGGAATGCTACTAGCTAAAGAGATGGGTGCGAAATGTCTGTTGGCTAAGAGTGATTCACTGTTGATAACAAGGCAGGTGACGGGTGAGTACTAGGCCAATGACCCTCAAATGGCCGCTTACCTCGAGTATGTGGAGCTCCTAAAGAGAACTTTTGTAGAGTTCGAGTTGCTACATATTCCCCGAGAACAGAACGCCAGAGCTAACTTGCTGGCAAAGCTCGCTAGCTCAGGCAAGGGGAGCAGATAGAGGACAATCATACAGAGACTCTTAGAGCACCTCAAATAACCATAGATATCATGGGTGATGTTCAGATGATAGGTGATTCAGAAGGAGGAAAAAGAAGTCACAGGTCGCTAACCCAGGAGACGCTGAGAACACCCTGCATAAGCGCATATGGTCTGCTAGAGGAGAGATCGTCACAGGTTCATCTGGTCAAGGAAGGGGAAACTTGGATGACCCCCCATAATCGCTACCTAGCAGACGAAGTGCTCCCCATGGACCCAGCAGATGCCAGAATTGTGAAAAAGAATGCAGCTGGCTACACTTTGATCGATGGCAACTTGCTTAGACATGGCTACACCCATCCTATCTTGACCTGTGTAAGCGGATCGCAGTGTACCCGTATCATGTTTGAGCTCCATGAAGGCATATGCGGAAGTCACATCAGCGACCGAGCTTTGTCGTCCAAAGTCGTTTGAGCTGGGTACTACTGGCCAACTATGAGAGAGGATTGCACGAGATATGCACAGTAGTGCAAGAAGTGCCAACAGCATGCCGACTGGGATAATGCGCCACCAGAGGAATTGAGGTTGATCCATAGCCCATGGCCTTTCCATACATGGGGGATCGATATCCTGGGACCTTTTCCCTTAGCGATTTGACAAATGAAGTACCTTGTGGTAGCCATATATTTTACCAAGTGGATCAAGGCTGAGCCAGTGGCGCAGATCACAGCCCACAAAGTCCAACACTTTGTGTGGAAAAATATAGTTTGTCATTTCGGGATCCCAAAGCATTTGGTGTCTGACAATGGCACCCAGTTCGCAAGCTAACAGTTGAGCAAGTTGTGCACAGAGCTTGACATCAAGCAGGTATTTGCATCAGTTGAGCACCCCTAGACTAACGGACAGGTTGAATCGGCCAACTGAGTTCTGCTCAGGGGTTTAAAGAGAAGATTAGAGAAAGCTAAAGGAACGTGGGCAGAAGAGGTTCCCAGGATTGTGTGGGCATATCACACCACCCCACAGTCCACTACCAAAGAAACACCCTTTAGCTTGGTGTATGGGTCAGATGCCATGACTCCCGTAGAGATCCAGGAGAGCTCACCTCGCTTTTAGAACTTCGTGGCTGGAGAATCTAACGAGGAAAGAAGAGTGAACTTAGATCTGCTAGATGAGGTCAGGGAGGAGGCCCGCATCAAATTTGAAGCTTTAAAGAGAAAGATAGATATAACTATAAATCCAAGCTGAGACCTCGACAGTTCCAGGTAGCCGACTTGGTGATGCGAAAGGCTCACCCCTACCAGAAGTGGACTGGTCCATTCCGTGTGATAGAGGTCCTTGGGAATAGAGCATACAGGTTGGAGACCTTGGAAGGTGGGGCAATGCCCCGCTCATGGAATAATGTCAACCTCAAATTCTATTTCAGTTAATTACATTGTTTTCAGATTTCATTTAGTTGCATTCAGTTAAATTGTATTTTAGATGTATTCAGTTAAGGGGACACTCTTTTTTCCTACGGGATTTTTAACGAGGTCACCCAATAAAAGAAAAAAGAATTGATAAATACATGTTTGTGTTGAGTAGTAAGTGAACCTCTCCCTTGCCATATACGCCAAGGACGAGAATAGTATGGTTCCACAGTGAAAGTCCTCTTCCTTGTCTTTATGCAATAAGGTTGAGGGGAGTAAGAGGTCTTCCTTGACTTGTCAGCCAAGGTCGACACAGTGAAAGTCCTCTTCCTTGTCTTTGTACAACTAGGTTGAGGTGAGTAAGAGGTCTTCCTTGACTTGTCAGCTAAGACCGACACCAATACGAGTCCTCACCCTTGTCTTTGTATAGCAAGGTCGAGGTCAGCAAGAGGTCCTCCTGGACTCATAAAAAAAGCTCGATACCAGCAAAGGTTTTTACCACGACTAACACGCCAAGGCAGAAGCTAGTGCACGGGATTGAGTTAAGCAGGCATTATGATGTTTGGGCAAAGGCGGTCATTGGGTGCTTTTGAATTGACGAGATTGTCTCAGAAACAGACTCAAAGGCGAAAAAGAAAAGTATAGATAGGGCATTGCAGGTTCATGAGTTCATTAGATTGGGGCCATACAGGTTTGTTAGAAGGGAAAAGACACAAAGATACAGTTCAAAAGAAGACAGAGACAATATTGAAAGAGGAAGCATTGCAATATCATATTCATCTATGCGCAGAAAGATCAAGTTAACAAAGAGAAGACCAAAATGTTGAAAAATAAATTTATTAAGATAAATTGTACGGGTTACAATGTACATATTTGATTACAAAATTTACAAAAAGGAAGAAGATCAGGAGTTAGCAGGAGCCTCCATCAGCTACCCATCGACAATAACCTTTGTCATCCCGGTTTGGGAAAGATCCACCCTAGGATGCACGCAGGCAACCTGGGCGATGGCATCCCCAAAACCAACACCATAGGCTTCAGCTGCCTCGTTGGTGAGATCATCGTTGGTCTTCTGGTAGAGCTCCTCCTTTCGGGTTATTTCCTCCTTCAATTGGCCCATCTCCTCCCTTAGCTTGGCCAACTCCACATCCCGCTGGGCCAAGTCTTCGTTCCTCTGTCCCAACTCCTCAGTAACCTAGGCCATGGCCTCATCCTTGCCACCCAGCTCTTTCTTCAGGTCCTCCACGAAGAGGCGGAGGTTGTTGTTTCTTTCATATAATCGAAAGGCCTCTTGCGATTTTGCAAACTAGAGGTCCTTGGTCTCTTTGCCAGCCTTGCGAAGCTCAGCCACCTCCAAGGTGAGCTCTGTTAGGCGACACTCCGCCCCAACAGTTGCAAGAACTCTTCATTCAACCTCTTCTTGGGCCCTCCACACCTTGGTAAGAAGGAGGTTGGACCCAGCAAGAGCCTCCCCGAAGCTCTTGGCCACTTGTTCCATGAGAGAGCCCACCTCCATGCTCTCCAGATCCTCCTTAGCTTGAGTGGACTTTAGCACCTGTTGGAGGAATGGAGAGAGGATAGTAGGAGGACCCCATGCTCCGCCCTCACTCTCCCCCCCAGCCCTCTTTAGCATTAGGGGGAGAGGAAGCGCTTGGTGGGCACTCCATGAAGGAAGGGGTCCCTCCGTCTTCTGAACTTGAAGCCACTAGGATGGCAGCTTCGGCCTTGCATTTCCTCTTGAAGACCAAGCCAGAACAGGTGTCTTCATCATCAGAAGGAGTGACCTCAGCGGCCACGACCACACCTTGGGACCTAGTGACGTGGGAATGGCTTTGAGCAGGTAGGAGGGAGAGGATGGTGGCAGAGGAACCAGTAGCAGCAACCTCGGATGGAGCAGCAGTGGAGAGGCCAACACCACCCTTCTTTGCAGCTAGGGCAGCCAGACGCCTTCTTCTATCAGCATCAATCATCATGCCTACAACAAAATAGGAAGACTCAGTTAGCCACAGGAGAAGGATAAGCAGGTCACAGGCATATGCAGAACAAGTAATGATAATAGCAAGAAGACAAGTACCGATATAGCCCTTCAAGGCTTTAGGGCTGTACTCGTTCTTTATTAAGTTAGCAGTGCTGAATATAGTTTGGAGGCTAGAAAGGAACTCGCACACCTCTCGATCTTTGGGGTGCAAGTTTGGGAGACTCCTAGGCTTCGCCAGTGTGGGTTTCTCGACCCAATACAAGGGAAATCCATCTAGGAGGGTGGGGTTGTAACATCCCGCCAAAATACTATACAAATGTATATAATGAAAATAAAGGTAACAAATAGATTCTATGAACAAAATATTATATATATGAAATGTAGTTTCTCCTCACAGGGAGTTTAATACAAATTCGGTCAAATTTTTCCAGAAACATAAACAAAATACAGTAAAAAAAACGAAGCAGGCGATCTCCTATCGGAAGAGACCGATCTCCTATCGAACGAGGCCGATCTCCCATCGGAGGACCCAAAAACAGCCGATCTGCTTCCGGCGACCACTCACTAAGGAGCTCTACTTCCTGGAAGATCATCTGCTCCCGTGTAAGTTATACACGATCATCACAGTTTTAAGAGAACAGCCACAGAACCAAAACACGCAGGGTAAGCTAGATATTTTAAAGAGAGTTTAAATAAGAATAATTAAAATAAAATCAAGGTAAACAATTTCAAGATATTCTCGTAAAGCTATAGATTTTCTCAATACTCTTCACCTGATCGCCCAGAAATCACACATTCCACAATATTCACAAGAGTTATTCATTTTCACAATACTGCATCAAGTGTCTATAAATTTCAAGTTCCTCATTTCACATGTCAGACCACCACTGACCCAGCACACAAGACACTTGACCTACTTCCGGAAGACTCGTGCATTGACTAGACTCAGAGATTCTGCACCTGTCATACAAGCTGTTGTAATGTTTCCACAGCTATGCGCATCAACACATTCTCGATCTCAAGTTCACCATTCTCACAGTATGACAGGGTTAATCCATATGACAGGCCGAGCTCGTTCTGTTTCACACGACTCACCCATACATATGAACCTCCTTCGACTCTCAACGCCTGAATAACCTCATCTATATGAATCCATTATCTCAGGAGAGTCAGGATAATCCCATTATAGACATCACCGATCAATGCACATCCTACACGATCTTACACGGTATTTTCTTTCCTGAAAATACTATGCCTCGATCCACATTCACCACATCCAACACATCACATAACACTTAAAGGAATGATTTCAATCACAGCAAAACTCAATCCAAGGTTCTTATTTTCGAATATCTCATTTAAATCTCAACAGTTTCAAAGCAACACCAAGAACAGAGAGTTTCGCAAACAACGCCAAAACCGGCGACCTGGTTCAAAAACAGGGTATTTCGAAGTCTGCATTTAAAACCGGCGACCACGTCGCCCAAACACATAGCACAGAGCATTTTACAAAGATGAAAACGAAAACCGGCGACCACGTCGCCCTCACTTCAGAAATAGCTAAACTATGGCTTGTATTGAAAATGAAGTCTAGCTTCCCTTACCTGGACTTGCGCAAACACCTAGAGTTCCGAAACCCAACAAAGCTTGAAGAACGCCTTGGCTCTGTTTTTGCGTCTGGTTGAAGGACTTGCAGAGGACTGCCCAGGTGCTCTAATGGTGGCTGTCGCTCGTCGTACTCTCGTGTGAAGGTGCTAGAATCGCAGCGCGAAGGAGGCAACTGGAGGAGAAGGGAGGTAACTCACTCTTTCTCTCTTTGAAGGCTGCAACGTTTTTTTCTCTCAGCAGTGGGTTTTCTGCATCTTAAACCAACTTATCCACCAAAAGCAGCTGCCACCACCCACTCTGCAGAGAAGTCTGAGAACCACTGCTCTGAACAGTACTGCCACTGTTGTCGCTTGTGCATGCCAGCCACTGCTCTGAACAGTACGACCGCGAGTGTCTCCTGCGCATGCCAACATTCTGATGTCACCACTCTGAATCATCCTTTTTGTCTACGTGGCGCGCGTGCAGGACGTTTCATGCTGAGAGTCTGGGTCCCACTTTATCTGCGTGAGGCTCGCCATCGCGACAACTTTCCAATGCTGACTCATCCTGGCGAACGACCGATGTCTCCTTCGCCCTAGAAGACGACCGATGTCTTCCTCTGGGAGACGACCGATGTCTTCCCTGGCGACGCCCTCATAACTCTCGCGCCTTGGCCACGTCCACATGCCTCGCGCCCTGGCAATGTCCGCATGCCTCGCGCCCGCGCGATGCCTGCATGCCTCTCGCGCCCGCGCGATGCCTGCATGCCTCTCGCGCCCGCGCGATGCCTGCATGCCTCTCGCGCCCGCGCGATGCCTGCATGCCTCTCGCGTCCTGGCGACGTCCACCTGGCGCTCATGTGTAGCAGGCGACCGGCGATCTCATAGCCTTCTTAACTTTTTCCTCCCTTTCTATTCTAAATAAAACATACATAGAATTCTTTTAAAATATAACCCTTTTTATTCCAATTCAATTTTACAGGTCCTTACAGGGGTTGCGGTCGTTGCAGTGAACTTTGAAGAATTTCCCCTTGAAGCCTTTGTTAAATTGTTGGAAGAGAGTCAACAATGCTCTTCCAGCAACCCCGTTGATACTCATCCACAAGTTCTTCCCTGGGCTCTTGGCCTCGAAGAAGTACAGGAAGGCGTCCACAAAGGGAAGGTGGCCAAAGTGTTCGCACCGGATGGCGAAGGCCCTGACGAAGGCCCAACCATTGGGATGGAGCTGGGCGGGGGCGACGTTCATCTCTGTCAACAGCGCCAAATCTAACCCGATGAGAGGAAGGCGAAGGAGGACGTTCCTAAAGACCATTGTGTAGATAAAGCAGAACGGACCCTCCTGGCCAGACGCCTCGTCGCAGCAAACCGGCTCCCCTACCTTACAGGGGGCCACCCCTACGAAATTGTCGTATTCTTTCACGAAGATACGAGAGGGGTGGTAGGTCTCGCTCTTCCTATAGTCCACTATACTCTTGGAGGTACTGAACTCAAAGACCTCCTTCAGGAGCTCGCTGGAAGCCCAGGGGTATAGTGTTTGGTAATGAGCAGGGGGAAGAGCTAGGGTTGTTGGTGGAGTCGAGGGTTGGGGTGAGTTGGATTCATCCATGGGCTGGGGTGAGTTAGATTGATTCATCATATGAAGAAACGGCTAAAAACAAAGAAAAGAAAAAGAAAGGTGAGGTTCAAAATGGGAAGAACGCGTGCGTTTCAAAGAACGCAGCGAAATAGAAAAACAGAGAACGAGGAAACGTAAAATGCGAGAATCATAAACAGTCCTAGGCAGTTATAGCAGATTAAAAGGCATCACAATAGTAGAAACGAAGACAAAAATAGCAAAAAGAACGTACCTTTAAGTGATTCTGATTGTAGATGATGAGGTATCAAGAAGGGAAGCAGACCGCTCGAGAAGCATAAACGTTTGAAAGATGAGCCAAAGAGGGAATGAAACAGTGAAGTGTGTATGGGGCCAAAGGGTTTAACGTATAGGGGAAGCACGAAGTGGCAACGCTCCCCAACTATTAAGATTGCCACGTGTACACTCCAGGAAAAGTGCGGTGGGACATCACCTCGAGGCACTATGTGCGTCCAATCACTAAGAGCCACCTAAGTGCCACGTAGGTCGCCAGGAAGAGCAGTTAGGCTTTTCGCTGAAGCAAGCTCTAACTTAAGCCTGGGGGGCTTTTGTAGTGGCCAGACTTTGGACGTCGGCAATATACAGTAGAGGTCAACGTAGCAGAGGTTGGCACAATAGGACCCACAGAGGGACCCCCAGAGATTACATGTCGTAGTAGCAGACCTCGGATGTCGGTAGTGTACAATAAAGGTCGATGTGGTAGAGGTCGGCGTAGTAAAGTATTACATTAGTGAAAGCCTGATTCACAGAGATACCTTGCATGCGGAACCTGTATAAGAAATTTGGGTCTGGCACAAGCAAATTACCCCTAGGGGCGCCAATGCCCAAGAGCACTGGGTTCTCATAGAAAGCTGCATGCAAGGCATGTGAGAAATTAGGGCACTTACAAGAACGGATTGGTCTCGCGGCGCTGGTACACACGTTGTAACCCTAGCGGCCATACCGTTAGATACGCACTCCAGAAAAGGAATGTTGCCACGAGAGTTGCACTCTAGGAAAGGAATGTTGCCACGGGAGTTGCACTAAGATTGTGTGATATATCCTGAAAAGGTAACCCTAAATTCGCTAGAGGCAAGACTTTGGCAAGAGAATGTCAGCGGCAGGTGAACTTAGAAACAATTATATAAGGGGGGTAAACCCTAAGGTAAAAGCACACTGTCTTTTACGCAAGACATAGTTCTTACCACTAGTGCAAAAAGAAGAAAAGGATACTCTTTATTTAGTGCGGTTTTTGCATTACTCGCTTTCATAAAAAATGCGGTGGCATTTTTGAAATTATTTTGATTTACGAATGCGGCTATTTGTATAGCCGCACTTGTAAATCAAGCGCTTCGATTTACAAGTGTGGCTATACAAATAGCCGCATTCGTAAATCCTTTTTTACCCTAAATTTTGAAGTGCGCCACACACAATTTCATACTTTCTTTCTCGTCTTTGCCTTCGTTTCGCGTTTGCGTTTTGAGTTCATCTCCTTCTGCTGCATCTGCATTCCATTTGTGCCAATGTAAGTTTCTTGAGCTCTCTTTCTTCCTCTTCATCTTCACAAATATATGCATAGATGTTTTTCGTTTTTCTTATATATGTTTTTTTCCTTGCATTGGTGGTCTTGAAGCACTGTTTAATTGGCTGGCATTCGTTGCTCCTTCGATGCTTCCCTATTCGCCACCGCCGTTGCTAGTGCTCCCGTGCCACTCTTCATGTATAAATCTCTTTCGTTTTTCTTACATTGTTTAGTTTCTTGCATTGCTCAGTACTCTATCATTGCCTTCGCGGGTTTTTGTGGGTTTTTTGGTTTGCTCCATCGCTGCTTCCACTGTCGCCGCCGTTGTTGGCGCTCCCGTGCCACTCTTCATCAACGTTGCCTTCACACAACTTTGGCGGTGTTTTAAATTTTTGAATTTTTTTTTAATGTTTTGGCATATACAAGTGCGGTTATTTCAAATAGCCGCACTTGTAAATGGTATTTACAAGTGCGGTTATATAGCTGCACTCTTCTGTCTTCGATTTACAAATGCGTGCTGATCAAATGCGGCTATACAGCCGCCTTTAAAAATTTAAAATAGCCGCACTTGTTTTGCCTTTCTGCACCAGTGTACACACATTATAAGCTTAAGCACTTTTTTGCTTGTTTGATGTTTCTTGCCCTGTATTGACTTGAGCGTCAGAGTGGAGTTACAGGTAGGGCCCCCCTCTGTTTCAACGGAGCCATACTTTGGAGAACCACCGCAAAGATAGGAGGAGTCACCCCCTGCCTCAGAGTCAACGACGGCTGAGTCAACCGGCAAGAACAAAGATAATATTAAAAAATAATTCTAAGGTTAACTCAATCTCATCAAATTGATTAGTTTTACACTCGGTTTTATATTGATGAATGTTTTTTTATCTTTTATTAATTCTTATCGAGTAAAATCTTCCAACAGAAACAAGACTATATGATTAACCCTATTATGCGGCGGTGGATGAAGATGTTGAGAAGCTCTATCCTAGCCATATAGATACTTAAGTAACAAGATTTTACAAATAGCAAATTTGCATTCAACATGGAATCATCATCATTGCATTATGAGTCACCATTGTAGCACAAAACAAGAAATGCAAAGGATAAAGTTTCACTATACTCTATATTAAACTTGTGTAACATTTTATTGATCTATATTGTAAAAGTGGGGACACTTTATATATGTTGGTTGAGCTTATTTATTCCCCATTTTCCGAGAAGAAAATGGCTTGATCAAAAGGACTGAAACCATCCCACGAGAGAATGGAATTCATACTATCTACCCATTGCTCTAAGGAGTTTTCCAGTATGTAAGAGGATTCATCATCCAGAGAGACAGATGAACTACACAAAGAATTAGTACTAGTATTGGTTTCTTGACTCACCCACGATCCCAACTCCAACGGTGAGCATAGCATTTCAAAATTGTTTAAAAGTTCAGTAGTGTCATCCCATGTCACATTCTTTTCTTCTCCTTCCCCTTCTGTTTCTGTCATTTCTTTGGTGCCATCACTCTCCAAGGATTTAATCTCCACATTTTGCAGAGACCCTCCAGAAATAGAAGTATGAGGATAATCGGTATTATTTGTGCCCTCATCGGTACTTTCCTTTGACTCAATTGGCTTGTGGGTCACGGGGTCCAGACCAAGGAGTTTGAGCCTTTTCTTGATTCTTGTGTTCCAATGGTTCTTGATTTCGTTGTCTGTCCTCCCAGGAAAATGTGAAGCAATCTTTGACCATCTGAATATATGCTTCATTGTGTTAGAACCTAGTTAGAGTTAATATGCATGCATCCAATGCTATTGATTAATGGCAATTTAGAAACGCACCTATTACCAAGACGTGAATGTAGTTCTATAATTTGAACCTCTTCCATTTCTGTGAAGCCACCTCTCTTAAGGTCTGGCCTCAGATAATTAATCCATCTGAGTCTGCAACTCTTTCCACATCTTAGAAGACCTTCACCAGCCACCAAAATGCACCAAATCAGATACATACCATACCATAAAATGCATAGTAATCAACCTGCTAGTTAAAATAACTAATTACCTGCTAGTTTAGGAACCCTTCTCCAGCAATGGATGCCATTGTTGAGAATAAAATTCATGAGCTTATGATCTTCTTCAATAGTCCATGGACCTCTCTTCAAACCAACCTTATCACAACAAGGTTGTCTTCCCATTTTGTTAGTTTTCCCCTCACTTTGAAAAGTCAAGATAAATATGGATCCCTTGATAGTTATTAACAAGTGTGAAACCTTGGAAGCATGAGACTTAAAAGGAGCTTGAGATTGAAGCAATGATGCTGCCAGTTCATTGCAACATTTAAATAAAAGCAGGATGTCCATAGAGGGGGGAGATAAATGATTGGTCGGAAAGCAGTTTCAGTTGAAAGGTAGAAAAGCATGGAAGGGGTTGTGATAATAAAATGGTGGTCACCACTCATCACCTTTGTTGAGACATAGAAGGAGTCCACTTAAACCATAAAAGCTTCTAAACGTGAGAAAGGAATACCAGTTGACAAATTTTATTAATTGTTTTTGGTACCAAAATCTTCTCCTATTTCTATTAGTCCATGTATGTTGTAGCCTTCAATAAAAATATTGAGTTTGATTGAGATTCCATGGACCCCAGAAAACTGGCCAGCTTTGTCGTTGTTGGCAAACCTCATTTTTCCTTTTCACTTCGGAGATGCTTTCCCCATTATGCCCAAGGGACCCAAAAATTCCACCCGTGGATTCATTTGAGAACTACTTTATGAATTCAGTTAGTGGTTAATACGACACAAGAAAACTATGTAGTAAAATTTTTATCAAAAATTATATGGAACTTAGAAAAGGACTTTAGATTTACACTGTTCAAGTGTAGAACCTCGTAAAGTGGGTACAAAGTGGTTCAAATGGAATTGTCATTGTATGTTAACTATGACGACGATTTTTTCAAGTATTGACGATAATTTTAGAGAAATTTTAGTCGTATAGTGAATGTAAATTATAAAAAAAACATTCAAAGGACATCGGATGTGTAAGTTATAGAAAAACATAGACTAAGTTTTTTAAGCGACATCATTATAAAGTAATTTCGAGTTAAAGGTGAGAGAGAAAATAATGTACCAATTGTACTACTTGTTTGGGACAAGATTACTAGAATAATTAACTTAAAAATAGCTAGCAACAATTCGTTACCTTCATTTTCCATTTTTTGGTCAAAACTTTCATTTGTGGGTTGTTAAGTCGACGACTTACGGAGAGCTCAAAATTTTGTGGGATATAGTGCAAAATGGTATAATTAAAATTCCATTACCTAAAAGCTTAACAATAAAACAACTTAAATTACAATGACGAAATTTTCAAAGGAAGAAAAATCGCTTATAACGATCTTGATGGTTGATGGAAATATAAGTAGTTTTACATGATGATATTTCATTAAAATTGTTACTTTGAAAATTGGATCAGTTAAAGGAAGAGTTTCAAGGAAGTGATAAAATGAAGAGAATGCAAGATGTAAATTTAATAAGAGAATTTGAAGTTTATAATGAAAGACAATAAATCTTTCAGAAAGTTCACTAACAACTATAAAAGGTGGTCACACATATAAGATATTTTGGTGAAGAATCAACTGATCAACATGTGAGGCCCAAAAATGTAACCTCCCCACGATCATTGGGGGAGTAATGACCGACGTGTCCCATAATTCATGCCCTATGATGCCTCGTCATACTTGAAGTGACCGATCTTGTAGTGGTAAACAAGGATCACCCGTCGTCCGAGATGGTTCCGAAATACTTTATTCCTTTAATGGAATATTCTTCTCTCAAAAGATGTATGCTAAAAGATCTTGATGAAGTTTCACTTTGAGAATTGTAAATGTGTCGCCACCTCTTACATTGAAAATATTTCTTATTGTCCAATAGATATTATTCGTTGCCTTCACCACACAAATGAGAAACATGGTTATGCATGCCTACAAAAATAACTATGATGGTTCATTTTAAGTAGATGGATTTTTTTTTTATATAATTATAAAACATTCTCTTCTACTAATAAACCTTTTATTTCCCATTTTTATCTTGCTTGTGTTTTATCAAAATTTATTCTATTTATACTTATACTGATTTAATATTTTCCATTGCAAACACTTTAACTAATACCACGCCGTAGAACTTCCCAACTAGAGTTGCTTTAGTCAAGTCCCAAATTGTTGATGAGCTTTTGATGAATGGTTTAGACAACAAATTACATAATCATATATATAACCTTAAAATGTGCATAAAAGGGAAGCTTGACTCCTTAAAATACGCAGAAAGAATACACTAGAAATAATCAATTCAGAACCACTCTCCATACGTACTTAGGGCCACAAAACATGATAACACGAAAAAACGAATAAATTTGTCAGATGTGTTAAACGAATAAATTTGAGAAGGAGAGTATGCAAATTTATATACTATATCATTCAATTGCAAATTAACATATATAATAAATTAATAACTTTTATATTTGAAATAATTTCTAATTAATTGAAAGAATAAAAACTTCATTGAGAGTGCATAAAAATTAATTATATAAAGCACCCCCAATTTCTGTGGTAGGAAAATGATGTTTTGACAACCTTGCAGTAAGGATGTTGAGTTGAATTGATAATGGAGAAAGATGTGCTACCACTGCGTTCAAATACAAAATTTATGTTAATTGAATTGTCAACGAAGTATACGAAGCATGATTGAAAAGGTGCAAATCGTGATGCGAAAGAGTATGCAAATAGTAGCCACCTAGCATCCATGATCTATCGGTCCGAAATAGCGGCAAGTGCAGAATTTTACCGACAATGAGTTTAATGTGTATTCAATCTTGATTGAAACAACTCTCACTCATTTCTCACATTGTACAATCAGTTCAAAATTTTTCTCTTTTTTTTTTCATTACAATGATAGAAAGACATATAATTAATGATATAATTTTATAAAAATAACTATTGCAAATAATTTTTTTAAAGATGTTATGTAATTATTATTATGGTAAAAAACAATAAGATGATTTTTTTAAATAAATATATCTCACCTAAAGTGACACTTTAGATTTCAACAATCATTTGTCATCATATTATATAATTAATAAAATAATAAGAAAAGAAAACAAGCAAATACGGGAGACTAAACAAAATTCATATAAAGAAATATATAAAAAAGAACTTCCTAGGACCTATGCAAAACTATACATAGGGAGTTTATACCTATTGTGAAAAAAGTCTAAGTAAAGATTAGAGGACAAACTAGAAAACCAAACAAACTTGATGGAGAGCCATCTAGCCACCACAAATTTCTCTAGCATTAAAAATTTGTGCAGAGTAGTGTAGATTTTATTTAGACTTGTTTTTTGGCTAATTTTCATGGGCCATGTATTGGCCCTAGTAAGGTAGGGTGTAAATAGGGAAAAAAAAAGGTGTAAATAGTAAGCATGGCATAGGAAGTATGAGGAGGCCACCTAAGCATATGCAAGGAAGGAATGAAGGTCTACATGTCATCTTCTCAATGGAGAGGATTTTCCACCAATGAAGAAGGACCACTTGTCAACCTCTAATTTGAGATAATTTGCTCCAATGAGAGAAAGTCATCTATCACTATGGGAGTGGAGAGTTTTTAGGTTAAAATATGCACCTTGGTTGCCCTTAGCACTATAAATAAGTGTATTAAGCCTCTTGTAAAGGCAACTTGAATTGAGTAAGAAAGTTATGCTAGAATGTTGTCTCACTTGACTCAAGTTCACTCTATGTTAGTACCGATTTGTGTGTCTAGCCTAGGACTCCTTAGAAAGTGGCATCACCTCTTCTAAACCTCTACTTCTGCACATCAAATTCACATTCCTAATCTAAATTCTACCTTCATCCAACTTTTGCATTTCCTCCATAGATACCATTCAAAATTATAAACCCCAAAACAAGCAAGGATTCAAGATCGAGTTTGCATCATTCGGTATCTAGAGCAAGGTTTTGGCCCAAGCTAGGTGTTTTTCACCTTTGCTTTCTTCTTAATTTTTCCGTGTTGTCTTCATTTTGTTTTACATGTCTTGAATCTGCTTTGGGTCATTTGACCAAATACATTGTGTTCATTGTGATTCTAATTGGTTCAAATCCTCCATTCTATCTTGAATCATCCAACCATGTGTTTTAGGTTCATACTTATGCTAGTATGTGATATCTTATTTTTGTTAAGTCTTGTTTCATTTTTATTTGGTACAATATCTGTTTTGGTATTTTTAATTTGAGTTTTAAATCCATGTTGTGCATTCATTCCATATATATCATAATCTTCTAGTAATACTTTTGTTTTATTTTAGTTTCTTGATTGTGAGTCTACCACAAAGTATTGTGTAATCTGATTTATTTTGGTTCTTTGCATGCTTTTCCATTTATGAATTTGAGTCTCTTAGCTTGTTATTAGATCATTAACAAGTTCGTTAGAGTTAGGTTTCCATTATGTCTTGAGTTATTGATGACCATTTTATGGCAAGTGTATCGTGCCAGAAGTAATAATTTGTCCTTAAGAACGGATATCAAACCCACAAGAAATAGTTGAATTATCAAGTATAATATTCACTAAATAGAAGACAATAAGTAAAAGTCTGTAGAATGTTTGTTGTGTATGATTGCAAGAATGTAAATAATGCAAAGTAAAGAGTTGTTGATTCAATTGACAAAATTGGGATTAGGGTTCATCCTTCTTACTCTTTTGTATTTTGAGAAACATAATAATATTCTATACATTAATTGATATTGATGTCCATGTAAAATTCATTTATATCAATTTTTCGCATATAAAAATTATTAAGATAGTCTCTTAAATATAGATTCCTCGCATATTTATTAAATCTCCTTATTCTTACGATTAGATGTTGATAGCAATTAATATTTCAAATCTATTCCTGACATTCAAATATGTTAAGCATTATCATTTAGGTCAAAAATTTAGAGATACTTTTCAGTCAAATCTAAGGATCAAAAATATGGTAAACAAGCCTTACGAATAAAATGACAATACCAATCATCAATCATCCTTCTTACTCTTTTGTATTTTGAGAAACATAATAATATTCTATCCATTGATTGATATTGATGTCCATATAAAATTCATTTATATCAATTTCTCGCATATAAAAATTGTAACGCCCCTCAAAATCTTATTCATTTTTATATAATAAAATAAAAGTAAAACAATAATATCCAAATTTACATAGATATATATATATAATAAAATTCATCTATTCCATACATTGTATCTCAAAATAACATCCCTTTTCTAGGGAATTTTAATACATCTCCATCAGGAGTTTTCAAAATAAAACAAAATACAGCATTGAAGATAGACGATCCCTTCCTCCAAAATGCTCACTGAGGAGCTCTACTACCTGCAACATCATCTGCTCCCGTGTAAATTATACACGATCATCACAGTTTTAAAGGAAACAACCACAAAACAAAACACAGGGTAAGCTAACTATTTTAAAAACTTTAAATATGAAACTTGATATCATCATAAACCATCATTTTTCACACATTTCACAATTTCATCAAGTGTCTACCAATAATTTCAATATTCATCTTTCTCACGTCAAAATTTCCACTGACTCACAACACGTAGACACTTGACTCTACTTCCGGAAGACTCGTGCATTGACTAGACTCAGAGATCTGCACCTGTCATACTACACCACTGTGAAATCCACACAGGGTCGCTGTGAAATCCACACAGCTATGCGCATAAAAATAATCTCAATCTCAATATCATCACTCTCCTAGTATGACAGGGTTAATCCATACAACAGGTCAAGTTATTATCTTTCAAACAACTTACCCATACATATGAACCTCCTTCGACTCTCAATGCCTGAATAACTTCATCTATATGATTCCATTATATCAAGAGAGTCAGGATATCTCCTTCTAGACAAATCACCGGTCAATGCACACTCTACACGATCTTACACGGTATTTTCTTTCCTGAAAATACTATGCCTTGATCCCACTTTTCACATTACTCCATATATCATACAACACACAATTTGAACCAGTCAATCATACATATTTTTACACCGTTTCTAACAATCCAAATCATACTGAAGTTCAAGATTTAGAAGATCATATGCATTTCACAGCATCTACCACATTTAAAGTATCACATTTTCAAGCTCAAACAAATTCCGATCCACACATAAAACAGAGCATCGTGCAAGAAAGTTTGAAACCGGCGACCACATCACCCCAACATCAGAATCTTCTAGCTTAAGGTTTATTGAAAATAAATCTAGCTTCCCTTACCTGGACTTGCGTAAAAACTCACTAAGAGCTCCAAACCCACCGAAACTTAAAGATGTCCTAACCTGCACCATGGAGCCTTAATCACAAAACTGACTATACTACTCATTTTCTACGTTAACAGAGACGATTTCTGAAGCTAAGAGAGTCGCATGCAACGCCTATGCAGAGGCAACCCTCTCAAGTTCAGAATCGACTCGAAAAACAGAGCAAAACAACTTACCCTATTTTAGCGTCCTAATCGGAAAACTTGTAGAGAAAAACACCACAGTCCAGTGGTAGTCGCCGTCGTCAAACTGGTGAGGGAGGCGTCCGTGACGTTGAGAGAAGGAGGAGAAAGGAGAAGGGGAATGAAATGAGCTTATTCCCTCAACTATTATGGTCGAACGGCTCTGTAGCCTTCACGGCCATCACCCACTCTCTGAGCAACCTTGCGTGTGGGTTTCCTCTAACAGGATGGCCACGTGGGTCTCTGCGCACACTAACTCTGGGTCACATTCCATACCAACTCTCTGGTGCCAACTGTTCTGAAGCACTCTTACTGACTACGTGTCGCGCATGTAGAACGCTCATGCTGGGAGCCTGGGCCCCACCTTATCTGTGTGAAACACGACCTCGCGCGATGACCATCAACCGATGAGCGATGTGTCTCTTACCCTGGCAGACGGCCGATGCCTCATCCTGGCAGACGACCGATGCCTCACCCTGGCAGACGACCGATGCCTCATCCTGGCAGACGACCGATGCCTCATCCTGGAAGACGACCGATGCCTCATCCTGGAAGATGACTGATGTGTCTCTCCTCCTGGCGATCTCTCATCATGGTCGATGACCGATGTGTCTCTCCTCCTGGCGATCTCTCATCGCCCTTGTGTGTGACGAGGACACATCGCCTCACTCTGGTCACCGATGTCACATCGTCACACCCAGCTGAGGGCTCGTCCTCCCATTACTCTAAGTCAGTGGTATCACTCCCACATGACTCGGTGACGTCGGTAGCTTCTCCTGCTCGAGGACAGGTCGGTACCAACTCCTCGCGCGCCAATGCATGCAACACTAAGGACAATCTCTTATGCCCCAGCATAGAGTTTCGCATGCATAGTGTATCTAAGGTTCAAATCACACCTTGGTGCATGTGATTTCCTGGAACCCACAATGACCCAACCGACCGATCTCTACCATGCCGCCCTCAGACCTTGGACGACTTCCGAGGTCTGACCACTATGAATTTTCTATTACACCACTTCTATTCCAAATAAATTTTTAGATCCTTACAAAAATTATTAAGATAGTCTCTTAATATAGATTCCTCGCATATTTATAAAAGCTCCTTATTCTTACGATTAGATGTTGATAGCAATTAATATTTCAAATCTATTCCTAACATTCAAATATGTTAAGCATTATCATTTAGGTAAAAAATTTAGAGGTACTTTTCAGTCAAATCTAAGGATCAAAATCATGGTAAACAAGCCTTACGAATAAAATGGCAATACCAATCATCAATTAAAAATAGAATATTATATTTAAATATCACCTCAATACTTAATAATTTGAACAAATTACTCTCAATTTGAAAGGGTAGAATTAGCCACTCATGTTGACTATTACAAGCATGGAAAGTTGATGACTTTTTACGGCAAATGCACTATGTTGTCAGAAGTAACAATTTGTCCCTAAGGACGGATATCGATCCCACTAGGAACAGTTGAATAATCAAGTTAATTATTTGCTAAATATAGAATAGAATAAATAAAGTTTTTTGAGAATTTGTTAAGATGACAATGATTAATAAGAAAACAAGTCAAAGAGTTTGTTGCTTCAATTGAAAAAATAGGAATTTGGTTTCATCTTTCTCACTCTTTTGTATTTTGATTAGCCTCACAATATTATGACCTTTAATTGATATTGATGCCCATATAAAATTTATTTATATCGATTCCTCGCATACAAAATTCCTAAGATGCTTCCTAAATATCGATTCCTCACATATTTATAAAAACAACCTAGTATTCAGATCAGGCGTTGATAGCAATTAACATTTCAAGTATATTCCTAGAACTCAAATATGTTAAGTATTATTGTTTAGGTCAGAACTTTAAAATTACTTTCCAATCAGATTTAAGATTCTAAATCAAGAGTTAGAAGCAAAACAATAATACCAATAATCAATCAAGAACATAATATTTTAGATATCACCTCAATACATAAGAGTTTGAACAAATTACTCCAAATCCTAAAGGGTGGAATTAGCCACACATCTTCTAAAACCTTCTATTATCTCAATTGGATTACAAAATACTCAATGGTGTTTTTCTCTCAATCTTGGACACTAGGGTTGTGCCTCAAGCCCCTTATTTAACTTAATTTGCTAGGGTTAAGTGACTTCTTGCGTAGCGCATTTGGGCTTTTTATGCACTTGCGCGTTCTGAGCCTTCCAACTTTCTCCTTTTAGCTTATATTATTCTTCTTTAGCCCAGTCATCTCCATTCTTTCCTAAAAATCTGAAATTAACACCAAATCTGGGAATAAAATGTTCTTATTCAAATAAAGATCATAAAATATGTAAAAAAAGTATAAATTCATAAATTAGGAATTATTTTATATTTATTTTAGCAATTAATACTCATAAGTGCCTATATTTTAATATGAAATTATTGAAATTAGGCACTTATCACTATCTCCCCAACTTAGAATCTTGCTTGTCCTCAAGCAAAGTAAATGAATATATTTGAATTTAAATATCAAAACAGCTTATTTTACTAAATAATAGATTAAATTAGAAACTTATGATACTTCCAAATTCAAATATAGAAAAATATAGATACAATCAACTTTCAGGATCAAATCAAAACAAATAAATGACAACTCATTAAGGAATTTATTCTCATATGCTCACAAGTAAGTGTTTCTCTCTATTTTCACTTAATCATAACAAATCACAATTGCTTTTCATTTCATCTTCAAATCACAAACATATTAGAAACATGAATCTTGAGGTCTTTTCCACGGTTTTAGTGAGGCTGGGCTTCCAAAAAAACATATTGGTTTTTTTAGATAACAAAATCTACATCTTAAAGAAGAAGAACATACCTACAATCCAATTATAGAGAACATATATGTTATCTAATCACCATTTTCTTTTGAGTTCACACTTTTCCTCATTTTTCTTTCTACCTTTTCATGATTTTCCACATTTTTTTCTTTTTCTTTGTTCTCATTAATAGGAATAGATTCTTCCTATTTTCAACTTTTTGAGCTTTCAACAATTAGAACCAACCATTCCCTTTTTGATACAAACCACAAAAATCAATAGATGACTAAGGACATATCAAGCAATTCACAAAAAGTTCAGTCATGTCAGTATACAAAGCCGGACCCCACCAAACCTCAAGAAAGCATCAACAGAAGAAGAACCAGTTATATACCAGAATATCAGAAGTTCTTTCTTCTGGTCTTTTCATAAGAGAAAATTTATCTAAATAAATTAGGCTCACTTTGGGGGTACAAAATAGAAAGATAGGCTAGAATAGGTGCCTATAGCATAATAGGGGTGTACTTATCATTTTAGATTGTTTCTAGCCCTTTAGGAAGGAAATTTGACCTATTTTCTATAAGAACAAGCCTAGGGTGCGGTTTTGACTTAGTCAAACCCTAAAGGCAGCCCCTCACACATTTACTACCCTACCCTTGCCCTTCTTGCCCATCAAGGCACCCATTCCTATAAATAGGGTGCCTTACTCCATGTATTTTCAAGTTGAAATTTGAAGTAAAGAAACTTTGCTTGAGTGAAATTGGGAGTATGAGTACTCTGGGTTTTATGAGTCTTATCTTAGGTGGGTAGTATCCTAAGTGGTGACTCCGGGTCTTATCTTGAGTGAGTGACATCTCAAGTGGCGATTCTAGCACCACTCATCTTGGAGTTCATCTACTCCAAGCGGCATGACCATCTCCATCCCTCCTAAGTCTTCTAATCCTTTCACCTTTTTCCTTTCATTCTCTTTATTATTGTTACATCACCTATCTTCTTCTTTGCCATCATCTTCTTATCTTCTTCTCTTTATTTTTTCCTTGTTTATGCATTTTGCTCTTGTTCCTTTATCTTGAATTCCGCAATTTGCATCATTGTCACCTTATATTGTGTTTTTCTCTTTGTCCTTGTGAATTGAACCTTCACACTTACTTAACTACTTGGTTAAGCATCAAACACTTTTGCTTGTTTGATGTTTCTTGCCCTGTATTGACTTGAGTGTCGGAGTGCAGTTATAGGCAGGACCCCCTCTGTCTCAACGGAGCCACACCTTGGAGAACCACCGTAAAGATAGAAGGAGTCGCTCCCTGCCACAGAATCAACGGCAGCTGAGTCAACCGACAAGAACATAAATAATTTAGAAATTTTATTTATTTCAGATTTTCATTTAGGTAGTACATTAAATAATTTAGAATTTGCATTTATTAAGATTAAAATAATTTAAATATTTTATTTATTTAAGATACTTTATTTAAGTAGGATATTAAATAATTTAGGATTTCTAATTTTTAAGAATTTTGAATAATTTAAGAATTATATTTATTACATATTTTTATTTAAGTATGACATTAAATAATTTAGGATTTATATTTGTTTAAAAAGTTAAATAATTTAAAAATTTTATTTATTTTAGATTTTTATTTAAGTATAACATTAAATAATTTTTTTTATTTTAAATTTTTATTAAAATAGTTTGCTAAATTGTTCCGGTCAGTCATCGGTAGTCGATGACATCAGCAGCAGCTGACCACGTGGACCATTCACAGAGTAACACGTGGTAGAGGATAGCAGGCGAATCAGGGAGGTGATCACTCAGAATGGTAATCGCCTCTCGCCTGTGATGATGAGTAATCGCCTATCGCCTTGAGGTGAGTAATCGCCTATCGCCTTGAGGTGAGGAATCGCCTATCGCCTTGAGGATGAGTAGTCGGTCATCGCCGGTATGGATTAGTAATCGCCCAGATTGCACGTGATCGCCGTGTGTTAAGGTTGGGAGATCAGGTGGTCAGCAAGTCGCCGAAAGAGCACATCGCCGGGTGTTTGAGAAGACTTGGCAAGCACTTGTTGTATGGTCAAAGTACAGAGGATAAGTGGCATATCTGCCACCATGTGTAGTGCGAGCTGCAATGCCCAGAGTAGCTTGCGTACTAAGCTACTCCCTGTGTGGATAACTTAGTCGCAGGGGCACAGTGGAAGTAACGTTTCAGCTGCAGATACTCTAGATGGTGACACGTGTACGACCAGATGTTATCCACGTGTCAAGAGGAATAACCGTCAGGAGAGAGAAATACTCAAGTATATATACAAACTCTTAACGAAGTTAGGAGAGAGTTTTGACAGATTCTCATAGCTCACACATCTGAGAGTTTCAGTCACACACGGGTCTCACAGAGAGATTCATATATAGTTTTGGTGTTCCTGTTGCCTGACTTGAGCGTCGGAGCTACAACGGCCGCTAGAGGCGCCGTCTGTGTGTTTTGCAGGCAGTGTTTGGAGCTTCGGCGGTGGTTCTTGGAGCGTTCCTGCAGAACAGAGGGCTAGACGAAGGAGTGACGAGGCAGTCCTCCACGTTCGAGTCAAGCGGCAGGATCATTAGGCGCCCACCGTGGGGCCCGTGTAAATCTGGTTCCCATCCACGTCGTAGTTCTTGAAGTTTCTTGAGGTTTCTTGGAGTTTCTTGGAGCTTCTTGATCATTTCGTTGAGGTTTCTTGAAGTTACATCGAAGTGCAGAGGAGATGAGTAGAAGAACCAGGCAAACCTCACCTGCGTCATCTGCTGAAGAAGGAGCTGTTACCATGGCGCAGGTAGTGGAGATGATGCGCGCGCTGCAAGATAGCGTCGCGGAATCGAGAGTTGAGCAAGAGAGGATGCGTGCAGAGCTGGCTGCATCGCAGAGAAGAAACGAAGAGTTGAACCGTATGAATGAAGAGCTGCGTAGGGAATTGCAGGCGCAGAAGGAGCACGTAGCTGAAGAGAGGACGTCGACGCCACCGTCGCCTCCGCGAGCATTCCCTATGCCTTTCTCCCCCGAAATCATGAACACGGTAGTGCCTCCCAATTTGGTGGGACTAAAAGCGTCGTTCACAGGGGCGGAAGGTCCAGAAGCACACCTGACAGCCTTCCACACTCAGATGATGCTGACTGGAGGTTCAGATGCTGTGTACTGCAAGATGTTCATGAGCACGCTGAGCGGAGTGGCTATGGAGTGGTTCGTGAGCCTGCCAGAGGGCCATGTCACTTCCTTCCATCAGTTTGCGAAGCTGTTCACGGAGCAGTACATCATTAACCGACCTGCGCCAGTAGTGTCCTACGACCTGTTTGACGTGCGCCAGTATCAGGGGGAGCCGTTGAGGGACTACCTCAATCGCTTTGGGGCGCAGGTGGTGAGATTGCCCAGCAAGGACGAGGACATGCTGGTGCATGCGTTCAAGAGAGGTGTCCTCCCTGGTCCTTTCAGTGAATCGCTCATCAGGAGCCACCCTGTCACCTTCACCGAGATACGGCGACGTGCGGTGGCACACATAGTAGCAGAGACCGAGGTCTCTGAGAAGAGAGGAAGTGCTGCACCATCCAAGCCACGTGGAGGTCAGGGGAATCAACAGCAACAGGCGCGGGTGCATGAGGTCAAGGAAGGGAGGAAGGAGCAAAGAAGGTCTCGCCTTTATGCACCAAGGAAGGACCAGAACAGGGGGCGTGCAAGCAACGCACCCCCCAGGTATGATTTCATGATAAGTTTGGCGGAGCTGATCGCCATCCCTGCTGTGGCAGCAAGACTCCATGTGCCAGAGAAAACCGACAGGGTACTTGGAGGGAGGAAGGATGAGTGGTGTGAATTCCATCAAGCTTATGGACATACACTCCGTAACTGCCTGGCGTTGGGGCGTCAGCTTGCTGAGTTGGTAGAGACAGGGTTCCTGACCGATTACCTGCAGAAGGCACAAGGTGATCGCGCTTCGGGGTTCCAGGAAGGCGACCAGCAGCATGAACTCCTTGTGTTTGGGGAGGTGAGGTGATGGAAGAGGCTACACTGGGGGGGCTCCCAGAGCTGAAGCGGAAGGCATGATTGCCCCACGTGTGTGCATCGCCAGGGTGGTCATCGCCGGTTAAAGGAGACCCCATCCAGAGTGGTTGAGACGTTGGAGAATGGAGCTTGTCGGCTGGCGACTCTGGACGTAACGACTATTCCCAGAACCCAGGATGCTACACGCTTCTTTCCTGCTTTCGTTAAGTTGTAAAGTAGATGCGCTATCGCGCTGTACACACACTTAGTGTATTAAACAGTTGAGCAGATCAGGGGCACTCTTTTTAACGATGCCACCCAATAAAAGATTTTCAGTACATAAAGTGTGCGAGTGTTCCCAGTTTAAAGTTCCCCTTGCCCCAGGTGCAAGAACAGGTGATCGGTGGTGAGTTACCAAGTGGCCACCACCTGCAGATCAGCCCCCAGATAAGCACTGGGATGTAGAGCGCGATCAGCCATCAGTGCATGCAGACCACGATCAGCCGTCGGTGCATGTAAAGAGTGAGTACTCGGTCGGTGCACGGTCATCGGTGTCTTGCTAACACGTGTTAAGCTGGGACCCAAGTTCCCAGCTAGAGCGTTAAGCATGCACCTCGTATGATTCCAGAAGAAGAGCTCCTCGCCGGTCGGGACGTCGGTGAACGCGCGATGAGGCAATGCAGGTAGGGCGCGCCCAGTGTGTGCGCTTAGACAGCCACGCCTGGCGCCCCCTGGGAGCGTGCACCCACGAGAAAGTCCTCACCTCTGCTTTATACAGCAAGGTTGAGGCGAGAGAAAGTCCTCTTCCTTTGCTTTTTACAGCAAGGTTGAGGCAACAGAGAAAGTCCTCACCTCTGCTTTATACAGCAAGGTTGAGGCGAGAGAAAGTCCTCTTCCTTTGCTTTTTACAGCAAGGTTGAGGCAACAGAGAAAGTCCTCACCTCTGCTTTATACAGCAAGGTTGAGGCGAGAGAAAGTCCTCTTCCTTTGCTTTTTACAGCAAGGTTGAGGCAACAGAGAAAGTCCTCTTCCTCTGCTTTATACAGCAAGGTTGAGGCAAGAGAAAGTCCTCTTCCTCTGCTTTATACAGCAAGGTTGAGGCAAGAGAAAGTCCTCTTCCTCTGCTTTATACAGCAAGGTTGAGGCAAGAGGAAGTCCTCCTTGCCTTTGAGCAAGTGCAGGCACCAGAGGAAGACCTCCTTGCCTTTGAGCAAGTGCAGGCACCAGAGGAAGTCCTCCTTGCCCTTGAGCAAGTGCAGGCACCAGAGGAAGTCCTCCTTGCCTTTGAGCAACTGCAGGCACCAGAGGAAGTCCTCCTTGCCTTTGAGCAAGTGCAGGCACCAGAGGAAGTCCTCCTTGCCCTTGAGCAAGTGCAGGCGAGAACAGAGGAAGTCCTCCTTGCCCTTGAGCAAGTGCAGGCGAGAACAGAGGAAGTCCTCCTTGTCCTTGAGCAAGTGCAGGCGAGAACAGAGGAAGTCCTCCTTGCCTTTGAGCAAGTGTAGGCAACAGAGGAAGACCTCCTTGCCTTTGAGCGAGTGCAGGCGAGAAAGAAGAAAGTCCTCCCTCGACTTTGTACAGTGAGGTGCAGGCGAGTGAAAGTCCTCACCTCGACTTTGTATAGCGAGGCTGAGGCATGAGGAAAAGTCCTCTTTCCTTTGCTTTTTACAGCAAGGTTGAGGCAAGAGAGCCAAGTCCCTTCCCTCTGCTTTTTACAGCGACGCTGAGGTGAGAGAAGCAAGACCTCACCCACAACTTCTTACAGCAAGGTTGGGACAAGAGGGGGCATCGAGAAGCACTTTTCTTCCCCAGAACACAGGCGTCATAGTTGGTGTTCAGACCCTCTACGCACTCAGCGCTGGTGTGGCAGAGAAGTGCAGCGAAGCCAGAAGCGCGATGACTGATCGGTGGTGCGCTAACATGCTAGTCGGTGGTCGGTGGTAGAAGCAAGTTCTGCTACGTGAAACCGAAGCGTTTAGGCCTGTTAAGTCAGTCATCCAGCACAAAGTTATGTTGAAGGCAATGCTAAGGCAACAGTTAGCAGCGATCAAGTCAGAGGCCAAGTTTGAGGGGTTGCAGGTAGATCGCGCTAAAGCCTAAGCTAGTTCACAGTTAGTCATATGCAGAGAGTTAAAGAGAAGAAACGCAGCGAACTCTAGCGCGTTTGAGAAGAAGAAAACAGAGAAGGTGAATCTCTAGATGATCCAGAGAGATGCTTTGAATGTTTGAAGGCGAAGACGAAGGAATGAACAGTGTTAGTACCAGAGTGTGCGCTGCTGTAGACCGCCAGAAGACGATTTCTTAGTCTCTTCGCTGAGAACAAGTTCACAGCTCGAGACTGGGGGGCTTGTGTTCCGGTCGGTCATCGGTAGTCGATGACATCAGCAACAGCTGACCACGTGGACCATTCACAGAGTAACACGTGGTAGAGGATAGCAGGCGAATCAGGGAGGTGATCACTCAGAATGGTAATCGCCTCTCGCCTGTGATGATGAGTAATCGCCTATCGCCTTGAGGTGAGTAATCGCCTATCGCCTTGAGGTGAGAAATCGCCTATCGCCTTGAGGATGAGTAGTCGGTCATCGCCGGTATGGATTAGTAATCGCCCAGATTGCACATGATCGCCGTGTGTTAAGGTTGGGAGATCAGGTGGTCAGCAAGTCGCCGAAAGAGCACATCGCCGGGTGTTTGAGAAGACTTGGCAAGCACTTGTTGTATGGTCAAAGTACAGAGGATAAGTGGCATATCTGCCACCATGTGTAGTGCGAGCTGCAATGCCCAGAGTAGCCTGCGTACTAAGCTACTCCCTGTGTGGATAACTTAGTCGCAGGGGCACAGTGGAAGTAACGTTTCAGCTGCAGATACTCTAGATGGTGACACGTGTACGACCAGATGTTATCCACGTGTCAAGAGGAATAACCGTCAGGAGAGAGAAATACTCAAGTATATATACAAACTCTTAACGAAGTTAGGAGAGAGTTTTGACAGATTCTCATAGCTCACACATCTGAGAGTTTCAGTCACACACTGGTCTCACAGAGAGATTCATATATAGTTTTGGTGTTCCTGTTGCCTGACTTGAGCGACGGAGCTACAACGGCCGCTAGAGGCGCCGTCTGTGTGTTTTGCAGGCAGCGTTTGGAGCTCCGGCGGTGGTTCTTGGAGCGTTCCTGCAGAACAGAGGGCTAGACGAAGGAGTGACGAGGCAGTCCTCCACGTTCGAGTCAAGCGGCAGGATCATAAATAATTTAAGATTTTTATTTAATTTTAATGAACATTTTTTCCAATATTTTTTAGAAAAATGCAATTTCGTCATCACATTTTAAAATGATTTAGTATGGTCTCAGTTTTTTAAAAAGTTAAGTGCATTATCCCTTTTGTTAAACTGCTATTATTATAACAAATTTTCCTTAATGTTTGATGTCACTCCATATTGAATTATATATGTTTGTGATCAAATTGATTTTTTTTTTAAACGACAAAAAAGTTACATTTTTCAAAAACAAATTTAGATTAAAATAATTATTAAACCTTATATTTATTTAGAATTTTGAATCATTTAGAAATTTTATGGATTTTAGATTTTTATTTAAAAACGAAATTAAATAATTTAGAATATGTATTTATTTAAAATTTTAAATAATCTAGGAATTTTATTTATTTCTTATTTTTATTTACGTAGTGATCCTGCCGCGGACTCGAACGTGGAGGATGTGCCTCGTCACTCCTTCGTCTAGCCTTCTGCAACTGCGTGTTCTGCAAGAACGCTCCAAGAACCTTCGCCGGAACTCCCAACGATGCCTGAAAAACACACAGACGGCGCCTCTAGCGGCCGTTGTAGCTCCGACGCTCAAGTCAGGCAACAGGAACACCAAAAACTCTCACTGAATCTCTCTATGAGACTTTTGTGTGCTCATATCCACTTTCTCTCTGTGTGTCTTAATTCTGTTATCACTGTGCAACGTGTATAAACGTCCCCACAATGACTCAGAAACTGTGTGCAGTGTAAAACTGTAAGAAGTGTAATTCTGTGTGTACCTGACATAAGGTAGAGTACCTTTATACTTGGGCCACGCGACGTGTAACACCTGGTAGGCTTCTGCACTTTTCTCTGTGCGGCTAAGTTATCCTCTTGCGGAGTAACTTAGCGCGTTTCTTCTCTCTGAGCGAGTGCATGCTCCCAGAAGAGCACCAGGTGTGGCTGGTCTGAGCACGCTCACCAGGCGCATCCTGCCTGCATGGTCTCACCGCACGTCCTCTGAGTGGGCATCATGCGAGGTGCATGCGTAACGCTCTCACTGGGAACCTGGGTCCCAGCTTAACACGTGTTGGCAAGAACGCCGATGACCGATCTAGCTCTGCATGCACTAACGACCGAGCGGTGCCCCATTACTATCCACCGACGACCGTGCGGTGCCTCATGACTTTCCACCGACGTCCGTGCGGTGCCTCATGACCTTCCCCCGACGTCCGTGCGGTGCCTCATTCCTTTCCACCGACGTCCATGCGGTGCCTCATTCCTTTCCACCGACGACCGTGCGGCGCCTCCTTACTTTCCGCGCTCTGCTTCCAGGCGCTTATCTAGGCGCCGATCTGGGGGTGGTGACCACTTGGTAACTGACCACCGATCACCGTTCTAAGCGGTCTCCTCCCTGATTCGCCTGCCATCTCATGCCACGTGTCACCCTGTGACTGGTCCACGTGGTCATCTGCTGCTGACGTCATCGCCTACTGATGACCGACCGGATCACGTAGGACATTAAATAATTTAAGATTTGTATTTATTTAAAATTTTGAATAATTTAAAATTTTCATTTAGTTCAGTTTTTTTTTTTATTTCAATAGGATATTAAATAATTTAGGGTTTGTATTTATTTAGGATTTTGAATAATTTATAAATTTTATTTATTTCAAATTTATATTTAAGTACAACATTAAATAATTTAGAATTTGTATTTATTTAGGATAGTGGAAAACTTAGAAGTTTTATTTATTTTAGACTTTTATTTAAGTAGGAAATAAAATATTTTAAGATTTATATTTATTTAGAATTTTGAAAAATTTTGAAATTTTATTTATTTTATATTTTTATTTAAGTAGGACATAAAATAAGTTAGAATTTGTGTTTATTTATGATTTTGAATAATTTAGAAATTTTATTTATATTATATTTCATTTAGGTAGGACGTTAAATAATTTATAATCTTTTTTAAATAAAAACTCTCATATTATAAATCATTATTGTATTTATTAAGATTTAAATAATTTAGGAGATTTTATTTATTTCAGGTACTTATTTAAGTAGGACATTAAATAATTTAGGATTTGTAAATTTTAAGAATTTTAGATAATCTAGAAATTTTATTTATTATAAATTTTTATTTAAATAAGATATTAAATAATTTAGAAATTATATTTATTTAAAAATTTGAATAATTTAGAATTTTTATTTTGTTTATATTTTTATTGAAATATTAAATTAAATAATTTAGGATTTGTATTCATCTTTAATCATTATTTTGATCCCAATATTTTTTTTAAAAAAATGTAATTTTATCGTCATTTTTTAAAAGTTCAGTATGATATCAAAGTTTTTTAAAAAGTTAAGTGTTATTTCCCTTCTCTTAGATTGTCATAATTATAACAGATTCACCTCAATATCACTACATTTTGAAGTAAATGTGTTGTAACCAAATTGAATTATTTTAAAAAATTTTGGGACTAAATTGAATCTTTTAAAATGTGGGGATGCAATTATATTTTTCAAACAAAATTTGGGACCAAAATAGTCACTAAACCTTGTATTTATTTAGTATTTTGAATAATTTAGAAATTTTATTTATTTAAAATTTTTATTTAAGTATGTCATTGAATAATTTAGGATCTTTAATTATTCACAATTTTGGATAATCAATTAATTTTATTTATGTAACATTTTTATTTAAGTATGACATTCAATAATTTAGGATTTGTATTTATTTAAAATTTTAAATAATTTAAGAATTTTATTTATTTCAGATTTTTATTTAAGTAGGACATTACCTAATTTAGGATTTATATTTATATAGGATTTTGAATAATTTAGGAATTTTATTTATTTGAGATTTTGATTTAAGTAACACACTAAATAATTTCGGATTTGTATTTATTTAAGACTTTGAAAAAAGTTATACAAATTCTGGAATGGTCTGTGCTAGTCCACTCTAGAACTTTTGTTTTGTAATATTTTCTAGAGCTTTTTATAGATTTTTTTTTCCTGTGCTTAATTTCATTAATAGCTTTAATTTTAGCTTTTATGGCTTTCTTTCTTGGCTTTCTCTGGTACATGTTTTGGTGATTTGGTGGTGCTAGAAGTAGTACATAAAGGAGTTCTTTGGCTCAACCATTTTGGGATCACACTTTAGTCTTCAAGACTCTTTATCAAAAGAAGAAAGAAGGATAAAAAAGAAGAAAATTCATATTACTTAAATTCAAGGACCAGGCCATACACACCCAGATCTTTCACCAAACACCTTATGTTAAAATTTTGTACTTTCTTTTTAGTATCACAAAATTTTGTGTATTTTTCTTTTGTTGTATAATTGTCTTTACTTTTTGGGGTCACACTTTGGTCTTCAAGACTCTTTATCAAAAGAAGAAAGGAGGATTAAACAGAAGAAAATTCATATTACTTCAATTCAAGGACTAAGCTCATACACACTCATATCTTTCACCAAACACCTTATATTAAAGTTTTGAAATTTTTTTAGTATCATGGAATTTTGTATACTTTTCTTTTGTTGTATAATTGTCTTTACTTTTCGGTGCTTGGGAAATTCTCCAAAGGAAATCCCAATAAACTTTGTAATACTTTTCCGTGCATTAGTATAATAGTTTGTTAGTGAACTCTAAGTGTTCATTGTACTGTCACTATAGGACTTGTCTAGCTTTACACTTGCATTTATTTCTTTGCTTTCTTTTTTCCGTATTATTCCTTTCTTTTATTTTTTTTGCCTTTTACGTCTTTATGATACTTTAGGGTTTTTTTTGTTTTCTTGTGCGTAGTCAACCTTGCTTTGGTTTTAAGTTCATTTGCACATCCACACACATTTTACTACTTTCAAATTATTTTGATGTTTCTTCTGCAAACTTTTGTGAGACATATTTGAAGTAAGCTCTGGCTAGGAAAATCTTGGTACTTAAGTAGTCCATTGTGACTCACTGCACTTTCCTAGGAGTGAACTTGAAAAATTCTCACTCTAGATTCCTTTACTTAACTTCACAAAAAATATACAACTCTTTTGCTTTACTTTGATTTTTTTTTTTTTTTGTGATTCACTTTAGTTGAATTTTCAAACACTTTTGAAAATATTTTACTTTCAACCATGAGTGGTTCATCTCATCAGTCTAGTGTTCATGGAAATCTTAGTGATCAAAATCAACTAGATATCCATTTAAGACTAGACAAACATGACAGAAATATTTATGAAATAAAAGACCTTTTAAACAAATTTATTATAGATAGAGATAGAAAATCTCATTGGTCTAGAAGTAGACATGAGGAGAGTTCTCATAGAAATCCTAGTGGTCACCATCATAGTCCTCCTCATATGTCATGATGAATGTAGTTGTAAGGACCTAGAAACTTTAATTGGAATGAAAGTGGTATATTTTAAGTAAATTCTAAGTATGTTTTTATTTAAAATATAAAGGAAGGAAAGTGTAGCTTAGAAGTCTACGAGATCGCCGTTGTTGAAGACGGAGGCGACCTCCGACTTCTCTGGTACATAATAGCCAATCGCCTATGGTGCACATGATCGCCGAAAGTGCACTTAGTATGTGGTCAAGATGCTGGATCAACCATAGTGGGTTCCAAAAACCACGCGTATCAAGGTGTGGGTTAAGCCTTAGATACGCTGTGCATGCGAAGCTCTATGCTTGAGCATAAGAAATCGTCCTTAGTGTTGCATGCATGGGCGCACGAGGAGTAGTGCTGCTCTACTCTTGGAAATGTGAAGCTACCGACGTCACCAAGTCATGTGGAGATGATACCTTGGACGTAACATAGTGGGATGAAGAACCTCCAGCAAGGCGTGGCGATGTGTCGTCGGGCATCGCCAGGGCGCGAGACATGCGGGCATCGCCAGGGCGCGAGACATGCGGGCATCGCCAGGGCGCGAGACATGCGGACATCGCCAGGGCGCGAGACATGCGGACATCGCCAGGACGCGAGGCATGCGGGCATCGCCAGGGCGAGACATCGGTCGTCTTCCAGAGAGAGACATCGGTCGTCTTCCAGAGAAAGACATCGGTCGTCCGCCAGGATGAGTCATCGGTGGAAGGTTATCGCGCGATGTCGAGTTTCACACAGATAAGGTGGGACCCAGGCTCCCAGCATGAGACGTCCTGCACGCGCGACACGTAGACAAAAAGGGTGGTTCAGAATAGTGGCATCAGAGAGTTGGCATGCGCAGAGACACACGTGGCCGTACTGTTCAGGGAAGCGTGCACACAAGCTTTCCTACAGAGTGGGTGGTGGCAGCGGCAATTGTGGACAAGTTGGTTTAGATTCAAAAACTCACTTCTGAGAGGAAAAGAACGTTGCAGTGGTTCAAGAGTGACAGAGTGGGTTTACCTTCATCCTTCTCTTTTCTCTCCTCCGCGCTGTGATTCAGGCATCCTCAAGCACCAGTACGACGAGCGACGACTGCCCTTGGACACCTGGAAGGTTCTCTGCAAGTTCTCCAAACCGGACGCTAAAACAGAGTTAAGGCATCTTTAAGCTTCAGTGGGTTTTGGAGCTCTTGGTGTTTTGCGCAAGTTCAGGTAAGGGAAGCTAGCATTTTCGTTTATAAAAACATTAGGCGAGTAGGTTCTGAAGTGAGGGCGACGTGGTCGCCGGTTTTCATATTCCTTTTCACAATTCTCTGTTTTTATGTGTGGGGCGACGTGATCGCCGGTTTTAATGTTGATTTCGAACTCCCCTGTTTTAGTGTCGTTTGAAACTGTTTGAGATTGAAATGTGATATTCGAAAATCTGAACCTTGGAATGATGTGTTGAATGTTGTGAATGTGGGATCAAGGCATAGTATTTTCAGGAAAGAAAATACCGTGTAAGATCGTGTAGGATATGCATTGATCGGTGATTTCTATAATGAGATATCTTGACTCTCCTGATATAATGGAATCATATAGATGAAGTTATTCAGGCGTTGAGAGTCGATGGAGGTTCATACGTATGGGTAAGTTGTTTGAAAGATAACTACTTGACCTGTTGTGTGGATTCACCCTGTCATACTAGGAGAGTGATGAGATTGAGATTGAGATTATGTTGATGCGCATAGCTGTGGGAACTTTACAGCAATGTAGTATGACAGGTGGAGATCTCTGAGTCTAGTCAATGCACGTGTCTTCCGGAAGTAGTGTCAAGTGTCTATGTGTGATGAGTCAGTGGAAGTCTGACGTGAGAAATGAGAAACATTGAAATTGATAGACACTTGATGGAATTATGTGAATTGAACGACTCTTGAGGAAATTGTGAAATATGTGATTACTTGATGGTCATGTGAAGGGAATGAGAAAGTTGATGGTTTTTACGTGGGTGTCTTAAATTTGTTTTATCTTGATTTTAAAGTTTCATATCTAAATTCTCTTTAAAATATCTAGCTTACCCTGCGTTTTTGTTTTGTGGATGTTTTCTTAAACCTGTGATGATCGTGTATAATTTACACGGGAGCAGATGATGTTGCAGGAAGTAGAGCTCCTCAGTTAGTGGTCGCCGGAAGAAGATCGCCTGTTTCTGTTTCTGTTAGGCGATCGCCTGTTTTCTGTTTCTGATAGGAGATCGCCTGTTTTTCTATTTTGCTGTATTTTGTTTAAGATTGGAAAACTGGCTGGATATGTATTAAACTCCCTGTGAGGAGAAATTTCATTATATATATATATATATATATATATATATATATATATATATATATATATATATATATATATATATATATATATATATATGTTCACTTCGATATTATTGTTTTACCTTTATTTCATTATATAAATATGAAAAGGATTTGGCGGGATGTTACAGTAGTAGTCATCATAATACAAAATATTACCAACAACCTCTTGGATATAATAAACACAAATCCCAATATATACTTAGGGAACCTAAGATCACCCTTCCTCCTTTCTATGGGACAATCAATATCAATGATAAGTTGGGAGATGAAGGTCGAACAAATGTTTGAATGCCATTAGGTAGATCATGAAAGAAGGGTCACCCTAGACACCCTTAGTTTCTAAGAGGTTGCAATGACTTGGTGGACTGCTTATTCCAAAGACCTTAGTATACCTCATAACCCTATAATAAAATACTGAAACAAACTCCAATTTGTTCTAAGAAAAGATATATACCTTCATATTATGATAGGGATCTCATGAAACAACTCCACAAGCTAACCCAAAAAGATATGATTGCAGACCAATATCACCAAAAAATGGAGTTACTTATACTCAGGGAAGGAATTCATGAGGAGCCCAAA
The DNA here is from genome assembly GCA_013389735.1 of Phaseolus lunatus. Taxonomy (NCBI): domain Eukaryota; kingdom Viridiplantae; phylum Streptophyta; class Magnoliopsida; order Fabales; family Fabaceae; genus Phaseolus; species Phaseolus lunatus. The sequence goes on along the minus strand of CM023864.1, from coordinate 35,500,544 downwards.
CTTACTATTGCTCGTTTCCAAAGTGGTCTTAATTTTGATATTAGGGATTGAATTGAGAATTTCCCTTATAATGATTTTAAAGATTTAGTCCAACTATGTATTAAGGTAGAAGAACAACTCAAGAGAAAAATTTCTTTTACAAAATCTTCTTTTTCCTCTAACTATCCCAATAAATATTATAGAAAAGATAATTATTTGTATGAAAAAGATAGGCCAGATGATATAGAGAGGGATAAAACACAACTTAAATACAAAGATAAAATTATTATGTTTCATCTTCTAAAGAAGTTAACACTTAACAAGTCCAATGCTTTAAATGTTTGGAACAAGGACATTATTCATCTGAATGTCCACAAAAGAAAACTTTACTTTTAAAAGACCAAGACATTCAAGGGATTGAGACTTCATTTTCTGCCTCTAAGGTTAAAAAAGTCATATCTTCTAAGGAAGAAATTCAACCATGTAAGGGAGATTTATTGATAGTTCAACAACTTCTTCAAATTCGTCCCCTAGAATTAGGTACGTCACAACAAGAAAACCTCTTTCACATTAGATGTAAAGTTCTAAATAACATTTGTTCCTTAATTGTTGATAGTTGTAACTGTTGTAGTGTTGTAGTTCTAGGGTTAGTCAATAAACTATCTTTTAAAATACAACTACATCCTTCATCATACAAATTAGATTGGATTAATCAACATGATGATATAGTTATGAAACACCAAGCAAGTGTGCCAATTCACATAGGAAAATACCAAGAAAACATTGAATGTGATATTATTCCTATGGACATTGGACACATTATACTTGGACGACCTTGGCAATTTGACTGTAATACTTTACATGAAGATTGTTCTAATAAAATACACTTTATGTCCTCTTACACATGAGGAGGTTCGAAAGGATGATATAAACTAAATACAAAAATAGAAAAGAAACAAATCATAGAATCACCTCCACCAACAATAGAAGAATACCCTTCTAAACCTTCCAAAATTTTGTGTCTACTCACTCCATTTGGGATGAAAGGTATATCTCACTTCCATTCTTCTTCTATTGTTACAAATTTTCTACACAAAAATAAAAACAACTAATACAACATAAATTTTGGAAAATATTCATATATAACTTATTCTGTATACTTATTTTGTTTCTTTTCTTTTCTAGGTGGATCCACGAACCAGGTGGATATTAACTTCAGTCTTTACAAATAAGGTGACACTTTAACCAAGTATGAGGACAAATCCTTTTGATGGGGGGAGCCTGATGGAGAACCATCCAAGCCACCGTATACAAGAAAAAAGACAGAAGAATTGTCTATATAAATAGTATAATATTGAACTAGTTTTAAAAGTACTTTGTAAATAAATCAAAGACACTCTAGAAGCCCTCACTTGTCACACAAGCAAGGGTTTCTAAGAGAACTTACACGACACCTTCTTAAGCCACTAAACCTCACCATAGTTAAACTTGCTTAACTAGAGTTATTATAGCTTAAGGATCAAGCTACCATCATCCTCTTCATTTATAAATAGCTCAAATGCACACCATGTATTCATATTTCATTAATTGAATGAAGTATTTAGAATTGAAGTTTGATCCGGTCGGTCATCGGTAGTCGATGACGTTAGCAGCAGATGACCACGTAGGCTAGTCACAGAGTGACGCGTGGCATGAGATAGCAGATGAACCAGGGTGGAGATCGTTCAAGAACGGCGATCAGTGGTCAGTTACCGAGTGACCACCATCAGCAGATCAGTTCCTACATGAGCGCCTGGAAGCAGAGCGCGAGAAGTGATGAAGCACCGATCAGTCATCGGTGCATGCAGAGCGATCAGTCATCGGTGCATGCAGAGCGATCAGTCATCGGGGGTTCCTTGTCAACGCGTGTTAAACTGGGACCCAGACTCCCAGCGAGAACGTTACCCAAGGACCTCGCCTGATTCCATAAGCAGAGCACGACAAACGTAAAGAAGCGCCATCGGTCATTGGTCAAGGTGAGACATCGATCACCGGCCAGGATGAGACATCGGCCATCGGTCAGGATGAGAGACACCTCGGTCATCGGTATGTGTCGAGGTGACATCGGCCGCGGTGATGTGAACAATGCGACCAGTGATCAGTAAAGCGCCCAGAGGCAGGGAGTGGCCTTAGTCGCGAGACAACCATGCATGAAGATGGGAAGACGCAGTTAGGTGCAGAATCCTGCTGGGACAAGAACCCATCAAGGTTAGAGTCTCCCAATGAGGTTGCATGCATGCCACATGGACCGTGAAGATGTTCCCAGAGATTAGGTAGGGCAGATGGGCACAAAAATCGAGGGGTACAGAGGTACCCATGCGGCCTCCCCTGTCAGACTTTACACTCAAGTGAGGAAGGCCTGCACGCAAGGTAGCCCTGGGGGGTAGATAACAGCGTGTAGAGTAATCAAGTGGCTAGAGGTAGCCAGTAGAGGGCGACGCGGGTTTATATGAGGAAGAAGAACACTGAACGAGGGACGCAATAGGTAACCCAGAAATTACACAAAGAGAGTTTTCGGTGTTTCCTTGCCCAAACTGCCTTGAGCGTCGGAGCTACACCAGCCGCTAGGGCGCCCCTCTGTGTTTGCAGGAACCGTTTGCTCCGTTCGAAGGGAAGCCAACCGGAGGAACAGACGCGGACGCGGGAGGAACGCGGAGCCCATCCACGCTCGAGTCAACCGGCGGGAACATTTGGCGCCCACCGTGGGGCCCGAAGTAAAACGAAGCCCCCATACACAAGAATGAGAGTAGAAATCGCACAGATGAGTAGAAGAACCAGACAAACGGCACCTGCGCCATCTGCTGAAGAAGGAGCTGTTACCATGGCGCAGGTCATGGAGATGATGCGCGCGCTGCAAGAGGATGTCGCGGCGTCGAGAGTTGAGCAAGAAAAGATGCATGCAGAGCTGACTGCATCGCATAGCAGAAATGAAGAGCTGAACCGCGTGAATGAGGAGTTGCGTAGGGAATTGCAGGCGCAGAACGAGCGTGTATTCGAAGATAGGACGTCGATGCCGCCATCGCCCCCTAGAGCATTTCCTATGCCTTTCTCCCCCGAGATCATGAACACGGGGGTGCCTCCCAACCTGGTGGGAGTGAGGGCATCGTTCACGGGGGTGGAAGATCCAGAAGCACATTTGACAGCCTTCCACACTCAGATGATGCTGTCTGGAGGTTCAGATGCTGTGTACTGCAAAATGTTTATGAGCACGCTGAGCGGAGTAGCTATGGAGTGGTTCGTTAGCCTGCCGGAGGGCCACATCACCTCTTTCCACTAGTTTTCAAAGCTGTTCACGGAGCAGTACATCGTCAACAGAGCACCACCAACGGTGTCGTATGATTTGTTCGACGTGCGCCAGTACCAGGGGGAGTCGCTGAAGGACTTCCTCAACCGTTTCGCTGCGCAGGTAGTGAGATTGCCCAGCAAGGACGAGAACATGTTAGTGCATGCGTTCAAGAAAGGCATGTTGCCTGGTCCTTTCAGTGAATCCCTCATCAGGAGCCACCCCGCCACCTTCGCTGAGATATGGCGAAGCGCGGTGGCGCACATTGTAGCAGAGGCAGAGGTCTCTGAGAAGAGAGGCAGCACTGCGCCGACGAAGCCGCGTGGAGGTCAAGGGAAGCAGCAGCAGCAGGTGCGAGTGTATGAGGCCAAGGAAGGGAGGAAGGCGCAGGGAAGGCCTCGTCCCTATGCACCCAGGAAGGACCAGCCCAGGGGGCGTGCAAGGGAGAACAACACACCCCCTAGGTATGATTTCGTGATAGAGTTGGCAGAGCTGATCGCCATCCCTGCCGTGGCTGCAAGACTCCTAGTATCAGAGAAAACTGACAAGGTACTTGGAGGGAGGAAGGACGAGTGGTGTGAGTTCCATCAGGCTTATGGACACACACTCCGCACCTGCCTGGCGTTGGGGCATCAACTTGCTGAGTTGGTGAAGACAGGATTCCTAACCGATTACCTGCGGGAGTCGCAAGGTGATCGTGCTTCGGGGTCTCAGACGGGCGATCAGCAACACGAGATCCCTGTGCATGGGGACATGAGGTGATGGAGGATGCAACGCTGGGGGGGCTCCCAGGTAGCTCAGGAGGAAGCTCCTCGTGAATCAGGCGTCGCCAGGGCGGTCATCGCCTATGAAAGGAAGGGGTCCATACAGAGTGGTTGAGGTGTAAGGACCTGTAAAATTAAATTGGAATAAAAGGGTATATTTTGAATGAATTCTAAGTATGTTTTTCTTTAAAATAAAAAGGAAAGAAAGTGTAGCTTAGAAGACTATAAGATTTCCTTGTTAGTACAAAATCACCGGTCGCCTAGACTACACGTGATCGCCAGGGCGCGAGGCATGCGGCCATCGCCAGGGCGCGAGGCATGCGGCCATCGCCAGGGCGTGAGGCATGCGACCATCGCCAGGGCGCGAGGCATGCGGGCATCGCCAGGGCGCGAGGCATGCGGCCATCGCCAGGACGTGAGGCATGCGGGGATAGTCTTCGCGCGAGAGGTCATCGGTGGATAGCCTTCGCGCGAGAGGTCATCGGTGGATAGTCTTCGCGCGAGAGGTCATCGGTGGATAGCCTTCGCGCGAGAGGTCATCGGTGGATAGTCTTCGCGCCAGTGGTCATCAGTGAAAGGTTATCGCGCGATGTCGAGTTGCACACAGAGAAGGTGGGACCCAGACTCCCAGCATGAAACGTCCTGCACGCGCGCCATGTAGACAAAAAGGGTGGTTCAGAATAGTGACCTCAGAGTGTTAGCCTGCGCAGAGGCACGCTTAGTCGTACTGTTTAGTGCAGCGTACACGCAAACTTCCCTGCAGAGTGGGTGGTGGCAGCGGCTTTTGTGGACAAGTTAGTTTAAGATGCAAAAACCCACTTCTGAGAGAAAGGAACGTTACAGTGGTTCAAGAGCGAAAGAGTGTGTTTGCCTCCCTTCCTCTCCTTTTCTCTCCTTCGCACTGCGATTCAGGCACCTTCACCCAAAAGTACGACGAGCGACGGCTACCATTAGAGCACCTGGGAAGTTCTCTGCAAGTCCTACAAACCAGACGCAAAAACAGAGTGAAAGCATCTTTTAAGCTTCGTTGGGTTTTGGAGTTCTTGGTGTTTTGCGCAAGTCCAGGTAAGGGAAGCTAGCCTTCATTTTCAATACAAGCCATAGATTTGCTGTTTTTGAAGTGAGGGCGACGTGGTCGCCGGTTTTAAACCCCTTTTTACATGATGTTCTGTTCTTATGTGTTTGGGCGACGTGGTCGCCGGTTTTAAATACAGATTTCGAAATCCCCTGTTTTTGGACGAGATCGCCGGTTTTGGCGTTGTTTTTCGAACTCCCCTGTTTTTGGTGTTGGTTGAAACTGTTTGAGATTTAAATGTGATATTCGAAAATCTGAACCTTGGCATGAGTTTTGCTGTGACTGGAATCGTTCTTTAAGTGTTGTATGACGTGTGAATGTGGGATCAAGGCATAGTATTTTCAGGAAAGGAAATACCGTGTAAGATCGTGTGTAGGTGTATTGACTAGGGGCTTGTCTAGAAGGAGATATCCTGACTCTGTTGATATAATGGAATCACGTAGATGAAGTTATTCAGTTGTGGAGAGTCGGAGGAGGTTCATATGAATGGGCGAGTAGTGTGAAAAAGAACGAGCTCGGCCTGTTATATGAATTAACCCTATCATACCGGGAGAGTTAATGACATTGAGATTATATATGCGCATGGCTGTGTGGATTTCACAGCGACCCTGTGTGGATTTCACAGTGGTATGGTATGACAGGTGCAGATCTCTGAGCCTAGGTCAACGCACGAGTCAATCCGGAAGTAGTGTCATGTGTCTATGCATTGTGAGTCAGTGGAAAGTCTGACGTGTGAATCTTGAATACTGAAAGTAACAAATGGACACTTGACGAGTATGTGAAATATGGCAATGTTGATGGTTGTAATTGATATGGATCATGAATGGTGTGAAGTTTTATGTTTACTATTGATTTAAAAGCTTTTAAAACATCCAGCTTACCCCTTTCTTTTGTATTGCTCTGTGGCTGTTTTCTCTTAAACTGTGATGATCGTGTATTTTGCACGGGAGCAGACGAGGTTGCAGGTGGTAGAGCTCCTCAGTGAGTGGTCGCCGGGAGGAGATCACCCATATATATTTCTGTTAGGCGATCACCCTTTTTATGTTGTCTGATGGGAGATCGCCCTTTTCTGATAGGAGATCGCCCTTTCCTGATGGGAGATCGCCTATCCTGTTGGGGAATCGCCTGTTTTTATGTATTTTGTTGTATTTAGTTTACGTTTTTTTGGAAACTGGCAGATTATGTATTAAACTCCCTACGAGGAGAAAACTTCATTACATATATATATAATTATGTTCACTTCAACATTATTATTTTATCTCTACTTCATTTTATAATTATGCAATGAAATTGGCGGGATGTTACAGTTGAGGCGTTGGAGAATGGAGCTTGTCGGCTGGAGACTCTGGATGGAGCAGCTATCCCCATGATGTGGAACGCTACACGCTTAAGTTTCTAATTCAGTTAAGTTGTAAAGTAGATGAGTTCTTGCACTGTATACACCCTCAGTATATTTACTGCGAACAGTTGAGTAGATCAGGGGGAACTTTTTTAACAAGGCCACCCAATAAAAGGAGATTTCAGTACATAAAGTGTGCGTGTAATCCCAGTTTAAAGTTCTCCATGCCCCAGGTGCAAGTACAGGTGATCGGTGGTCAGTTACCGAGTGGCCACCACCCACAGATCAGCCCCGAGATAAGCGCTTGGAAGCAGAGCGCGAGAAGTGATGAAGCACCGATCAGTCATCGGTGCACTCAGAGCGCGATCAAACATCGGTGCACTCAGAGCGCGATCAGTCATCGGTGCATTGAGAGCAGAGCACTCATCGGTGCATGGTCATCGGGGTCTTGCTAACACGTGTTAAGCTGTGACTTAGGTCCCCAGCGAGAGCGTTACGCAAGCACCCCGCACGATTCCAAACCAGAAGAAGAGCTGCTTACCAGAGAACGTGCGGTGAGACCATGCAGGCAGGGATGCGCCTGGTGAGTGCGCTTAGACAGCCACCCCTGGTGCTCCCCTGGGAGCATGCACCCACTCGGAGAAAAAAGTCCTCTCCTCGACTTTGTACAGCGAGGCAGGGGCGAGAGAAAGTCCTCACCCTCGACTTTGTACAGCGGGGTGCAAGCGAGAGAAAGTCCTCTCCCTCGACTTTGTACAGCGAGGCGTGGGCCAGAGAAGAAAGTCCTCACCCTCGACTTTGTACAGCGGGGTGCAGGTGAGAGAAAGTCCTCTCCCTTGACTTTGTACAGCGAGGCATGGGCCAGAGAAGAAAGTCCTCACCCTCGACTTTGTATAGCGAGATGCAGGCCAAGAAAGTCCTCTTCCTCTGCTTTTTACAGCAAGGTTGAGGCGAGAGAAAAGTCCTCTTCCTCTGCTTCTTACAGTAAGGTTGAGGCAAGAGAACCAAGTCCTTCTCCTCTGCTTCATACAACAAGGTTAAGGCAACAGAGAAAGTCCTCTTCCTCTGCTTTTTACAACAAGGTTGGGCTGAGTGAAAAAAGTCCTCACCTCGACTTTGTACAGCGAGGCTGAGGCGAGATCAAAAGTCCTTACCTCGACTTTGTACAGCAAGGCTGAGGCGAGATCAAAAGTCCTCACCTCGACTTCTTACAGCGAGGCTGAGGCGAGAGGAAAAAGACCTCACCTCGACTTTGTACAGCGAGGCTTAGGCGAGATAAAGAAGTCCTCACCCTCGACTTCTTACAGCGAGGCCGAGGCAAGAGGAGTCATCAAGAAGCAGTCCTCTTCCCCAAAACACAAGCATCATCTTCAGAGGTCGGGTCCTCTATGCACTTAGCGCTAGAGTGACACAGAAGTAATGCGAAGCCTGAAGCGCGATGACTGATCGGTGGTGCGCTAACATGCTAGTCGGTGGTCGGTAGTAAAGCTCTGAGTATGAAAGCTTCCCCAAACAAGCTCTTGGGCGATTAGTCGAAGCATTTAGACACCATCAGGTCAGTCATCCAACATGAATTTATGCATAGAAACTGTTAAAGAGAATGCTAAGGTACAGTTGGTCGCGATCAAGTTAGAGGCCAAGTTTGAAGGGTCACAGTGAGATCGCGCTGAAGCCTAAGCCAGTTAACAGTTAGCCACATGCAGAGTGAGTTAAAGATGGAGAGAGAGAAAGGCAGCTGAGAAAAAGAGATTACACAAAAGGAGAAGTCGCAAGGGAAGAAGCTCAAGGAGGAGGAATGAGCTTGCCATCAACCGCTGAATGGTGGAGGCTAGGTTGGGTAGAGTCCAAGTCTGGCAGGACGCAGTGAACCTGCTGCAAAGCCCATGGAACCCATCTATCAGAGCCTCGGCACCAGCAGCCATGGTCTCAGGTACATCGGCTTCGAGCTCCTTCTTCTCTTTGGCAAGGAAGACCACTTAGTCTCTTCGCTGAGAACAAGTTCACAGCTCGAGACTGGGGGGCTTGTGATCCGGTCGGTCATCGGTAGTCGATGACGTCAGCAGCAGATGACCACATAGGCTAGTCACAGAGTGATGCGTGGCATGAGATAACAGATGAACCAGGGTGGAGATCGTTCTAGAACGACGATCAGTGGTTAGTTACCGAGTGACCACCATCAGCAGATCAGTTCCTACATGAGCGCCTGGAAGCATAGCGCGAGAAGTGATGAAGCACCGATCAGTCATCAGTGCATGCAAAGCGATTAGTCATCGGTGCATGCAGAGCGATCAGTCATCGGGGGTTCCTTGTCAACGCGTGTTAAACTAGGACCCAGGCTCCCAGCGAGAACGTTACCCAAGGACCTCGCCTGATTCCATAAGCAGAGCACGACAAACATAAAGAAGCGCCATCGGTCATTGGTCAGGGTGACACATCGATCACCGGCCAGGATGAGACATCGGCCATCGGTCAGGATGAGAGACACCTCGGTCATCGGTATGTGTCGAGGTGACATCGGCTGCGGCGATGTGAACAATGCGACCAGTGATCAGTAAAGCGCCCAGAGGCAGGGAGTGGCCTTAGTCGCGAGACAACCATGCATGAAGATGGGAAGACGCAGTTAGGTGCAGAATCCTGCTGGGACAAGAACCCATCAAGGTTAGAGTCTCCCAGTGAGGTTGCATGCATGCCACGTGGACCGTGAAGATGTTCCTAGAGATTAGGTAGGGCAGATGGGCACAGAAATCGAGGGGTACAAAGGTACCCACGCGGCCTCCCCTGTCAGACTTTACACTCAAGTGAGGAAGGCCTGCACGCAAGGTAGCCCTGGGGGTTAGATAACAGTGTGCAGAGTAATCAAGTGGCTAGAGGTAGCCAGTAGGGGGCGACGCGGGTTTATATGAGGAAGAAGAACACTAAACGAGGGACGCAATAGGTAACCCAGAAATTACACAAAGAGAGTTTTCGGTATTTCCTTGCCCAAACTGACTTGAGCGTCGGAGCTACACCGGCCGCTAGGGCGCCCCCCTGTGTTTGCAGGAACCGTTTGCTCCGTTCGAAGGGAAGCCAACCGGAGGAACAGACGCGGACGCGGGAGGAACGCGGAGCCCATCCACGCTCGAGTCAACCGGCGGGAACAAAGTTCATTCTCTCCCAAATCTTCCTTACTTGAGAGTCTTCTAATTCTAGCGAAAATCCTAAAAAGCTGGTCTCACCTCTTTCTACGTCCTAGCACCTAAATCACTCTCAAACCTCACCAATTCATTCTCAAACTCGATGCAAACCTTCAACTCTTTCGTTGTCACTCCATGAATTCTCCAATCCATCTTCTTGGATTGCATCAAGAAAGCTCTATGATAGAAAAGAATGATAAAAGAACTAACACTACAACAATTATTGCTTTAGGCAACGCTAAAATAGACCACATGTACAAAAGTGTGGCCTAAACATAGCAGAGACCACGGTTTTACAAATGTGGCTTAAAAGTTATAAAAAACCACGGGCAAAAAACCATTGATGTTTTAGGCCATGGTTATAAACCCGTTAGCACCTTTAAACCACGTTTATTCACATGTGGCCAATTGGTTTAAAACAAAATTAAAATAAAATTTAAACAAAATTAGAGTTTGCGCGAAACTCTTATTTCCCTCTCTCGTGAAAACGCTTTGCTCACGTTCATTTTCCCTCTTGAAAACGCACGCCTCCCACGCTCTGGTCTCACTCCAACCCTGAGCGTCTTCTTCTTCCCAAATTCCAGCGCCTTTTTCTGCTAAAATTTCATCCCCTTCTTCTTCTTTGTGCGCGCGTTCTTCTTCACTAATTCTGGACTTGGCTGGTGTGCATTGGAAACCTTAGGGCAAACGAAGTTCTTCACGGTGAGGGGTTAGAGGGTTTCGGTGAAATCGGTGACCACTGGAGCCAAACGAAGGCAGAGTGTTCGTCATTTGCGGTGAAACCCTAAAGGTTGGTGATTTCTTTCGCTTTTTGGGTTTTTACCGAATATTTTCTTGCTAAAGTCGATGCACTAAATGAGAGTTCGAGGTGGGATGAGTCAATTAGGTCGAATTGATTAGTGCATCTGCTTCTATTTTCGTAGTGAATCATAGCGAATCATAGAACCATTCTACCACCTTAAAAAAATTAAGCAAAAGTTTGGTTAATTGTAACTAGAGAAGAGATTGTTTTGTTAGGATCTGGATGATTACTGGTAGTGTGGTATATAAATGTGATAAAATGATGAAAAGGGTTGCAGAAAATATAGAGAAAGAATTGAAGGGAAGTGTGATGGAGTAGAATCTAACCGTGAGAGACACTTGCATACAAAGAGGAAGAGAGAGAGAAAGAGAAACATAAGAACACAGAAACAAGACTGCAATTGGAGGCAGAGGCAGTACTGATGAGTGCACAAAACCAAGGGGGGAAGAGGGTCCAATAAAATCTGACACCAGGATTCCCACACTTGTTGCTTCCAACACTCTACACGATAAAGCTAGCTAGCTACCTTCCCATCTCTTACCATTTTTAATCCCTGTTTTTCTCTTTCCCTTCTCAATCCTTTGCCAATTTCTACATACCAAATCCAGGCCTACCTTAGCTTTTTTCTAGAACCACTCCATTAATTCTCACACACTCCAAACACCACCCAACTGCTCTTCCTTTTTTGACTCTTATCTCCTTCTTCACACACCACTCACCACTCACACTATTATTAATTCTTACCCTTTAATTGCTGCATTTCAAACGCTGTTAATCATCCAAGTGTTTAGCATTTAATATCTGTACTTTTCACTGAAACATGCACATCAGTACATTCATTACTTAATTAATTATTAGTATCTCAGACATGCATATAACATTTTATGAGTCTATGTTTGTCTTGTTCCTCTCCTCCTTATTGTCCCCAGTGCCATGTTCTCCCCTCTGCCCTCTGCTACTGTACCGACCAGTCCTCAGAAACCGAGAACAGGTATAAAGGGCGAACCACGTCAGCTGGATCCCACAGCATGCGCCAAAGCCACGTGGAGTGGACCCCGCAGGCAGCTTGGATAAGAGGGTGATCAGTCATCGGTGTGTCCCCTCAGAGAAGGGTGATCAGTCCTCGGCAACAGAGTGTGACGAGGTGACATCAGTCTCGGGTGATTTGAACAGCGTAGACAGAACAGCTAAGATTGGTTCCCAGAGTGGGCCAATGACCAGTTAAATACCCAGAGGTAGGGAGAGGCCTGGATCACGAAGAGCCTATGCGGGTAGCAGGGAGAGCACAGTTAGGTGTAGAGTCCTGAGGGGACGAATACTTAGCAGAACTAGGGTTTTCCCAGTGAAACTACAGGCATGGCACGTGAACAGTGAAGACACTCCCAGAACAGGCGGCCCCAGAGACTAGGTGCACAAGGAGGCACCTAGGTGGTCACCCTGTTAAAGTTTGCACTCCAGAGAAGGAAACCTTATGTGCTAGATTACCCTAAGATTGGGTGATAGCGGCGCAAGGGTATTCCAGTAAACCCTAAATATGGCTGGCAGCGCAGTAAACCCTAATTAGGGCTAGCGGCGCAGTAAACCCTAGACTATATAAGGGACAGTAAAATACTTCACAAAGGTACGCAGTTTCTAGACCTAAACACAGAGAAACTCAATACACTTGGTGTTACTTGCCCACTATTGACTTGAGCGTCGGAGTGCAAACGGCATCTAGGGCGCCCCTTTCTCTTTTGCAGGTGCAGATTGCTTCGAAAGAACCAAGCACGTATCAACGTGAGGAAGGAGGCGTGTGAGTGTCGTGGAGTCAACTGACAGGCGAGTCAACCGGCGAGAACAACTACCAATAGTATATTGTCCATGGAATTTAACTTTTCTGTTCCTTCTTCAGTGATGCACAATTATTTGGCTCCGAGCTTTGGTTTCACGTTAACTTTTCGCACTGTTTTCTCTTGTAATTAACAAACATCTAAGAGTGTTTATATGTTCACAAAACTGGTGTTTTTCACTGTGTTAAAGTAACTTTTTTCAACTCAACATTTAACTGTTTCTGCATGAATCTGTGCACATGTTGAAGTAGACAGATACGTAGCAAGTTTGATTTCTCACTAATTCAGAAAATCAAAATCTCCTTTCTCTGTTAAGTATACTTTACCAATTGGGTATTGGCCACGGTTGAGAATGTCACATTGTTACTAGATTTTGTCCAAGCTCGATATATGATGATACTAACTTTAACTCGTAAAATAAATCACGAAAGTGTTCAAACCTATTCCATTGATTTTTTAATCAATGGTTATAAATTTACACTTTATACTCTAAACCTATCATGAGTCATACTAGAGGAACTAAATCCAAGTTTAATTATAGCCTAGGGAGAACATTCTCACAGCTAGGTAAGATAGCATATTGCATAATATATAATTGTGAAAGCATGTAACATTCTCAGAAACTGCATGGGGTGACTGTTCATGATGGCACTGGTAGGATAAAATGAATAGTAAGATTATACTTATCATATTAAAATAGACAAGGCTAAACAAAACAATATTATTAATTTAGTGTGAAGAATAAGATTAATGGGTTGTTAACTAAGTGAAGAATGAAGAAAGGTAGTCAAAAAACTGATTTATTGATATGGTTCATGCATATCACAGGATAGTATGGTTTAGGAGTTTTTGAAATTTTTAAAGAAACAGATAAAGGTAATTTGAAAAATATATAGAACAAAAGTTGCCTCCCCTTTTCTTCTAAGTTATTCTCTTCACCAAGAAAAGTCCTTAGTGGCCTCAAACCTGTGGCTGCCACCTGCATGAAAGGCTCATATAAATATATTGAATATACATTTACTAAACTACAACCATTACAAGTTTTTACTTGTGGAGTACTTAAAACCCAAACAAGCAGTAACTTGCTTTTTTTAAAAATTTCTTCTATCACTGCTTGCAAGTTCTCAAGTTTGGGAATCTAAATAATATCTAGTTTTAAATATTTGTTAAGGACCAGAGTTTGGTATACCCAATTTGCACTCTTAGACACGGATCTCTAAATATTATACTTAGATTCTTTTTTTGAATTAGAACTGTTATTTTAAGTCATTATGATTATGCTCCTTTGCTGTAATCACATTTAAGCTTCAAAAGCTACCTACAACAGAAGAATAACGTTTGTTTTGTGCTTCATACTTAAATCACAAGCTTTGCATATTTGTAGAACAATAATCGCAAATACTCTCCGTTAATGGTCTCAATGAAGAATAGTTGCACTACAACATTTTGTACTTTAGGCAACGCTAAAATAGCCCTGGGTCCATTAGATATTTTTTTGCTGCATAATTCTGGTGTTGCATAATGTTGGTGTTGCAGAACTATGGTGTAGTTTATAGTGATGCCTTGTATCAATAAGAGCAGCACTTTGAAGGTACTTAAGGAACAAAATGATGATAAACTTGGCTTGGCAACGCTATTAGTTAGAAGTTTATAAAAGAGATTAAGGTGTGAAGGAGTGCAAAGGTAGAAGCTCAAGGGATAAACATTCTTAGTCAATGTAGAAGAGGACCCCTTTACTGCTAGAGGTTCATTTTAAGATTAGAATTATAGGAAGTGGCATGAAGTGTGGACAGCATGGGGTGCAAAGTAATTGGAAAAGGCATAGTAATGTGTGAATGTAGATTTGCTTCAGCAGAGATAGGTTATAGCTTCCAAGACTGATTAATTCTGGCACGATTGATTTTGGCATGTGAAATCTTCAAACCTTGCTAGGTGTCACTACTATTGTTGCACAATAAAAGATGCATATTTGTGGTAGGGTACTGCATATTAGATAGAATATGTTTTTGGGTAATTTGTTGGTGAGGGGTTTTATTTGCATCTTAGGTGAGAAATCTGCACTTTGGCCTTTGATATTGGGTAATGTAGATTGACTTGATTTTCTTTATAAAAGGGTTAAGTGTCTTGTTTAATTTTATTCATTACTGATTGAAAAAAAAATTGGGTGCCTCAGAATCAGTTTACATCTCTTTAACTGATTTGTAAGGTCTAATTTTGCTGGTATTGAGCAGCAGCAGTGCTATACTTTCTGTTGTGCCTGATTTTTTATTCTTTGCCTTCATGCACAGTTGAATGTTAAAGAAAAGTACACCAACCAACACATCATTTATGCTCTGCATGTACACTTTATTGGGAAAAAAATTCTTTGAAAATTTTCCAATTACAAAAGAAAAAATAACACTTAAGAAACTACAAAGTTTAGCAAATAAATTGGTACAATCTGTCCAAGTACAACTTGCATTTTGGTTAAATTTTGTCTTTAACTACCACTTATTTGTATGTTTTTCTTAATTCACAGTTTTAAACCAGTGGAAAGGGCCAATTCAAATAATTCATATACAGCTATAGTTGGTAACAAGGTGAGAAATAGGTATATTCTCAATAGCCAAGGTCTTTCTATCTTTCTTCTCTCAATTTGTGGAACCCTTTTGAACTCTTTATTTTTTGTAGGTGCAACTTCTACACAAGAAAATGCAAGTTGGGAGGTGAAACTTCAATTCCAAATCCATTCAGGTTCAAACTATTACTTTTTCTGATTTTTTCCATTTTTCAAATGCAGATATTTGTTTGAGGTTTGAAATTAGAGTGCAGGTACAGTTCCTGTTTCCATTGGCTTAATTGAAATGAGGGCATGCGTGGAAAGATAGAATGGAATTTGAAGGCTCTTAAGTTTTTATTTGTTTTTGCTATATAGTTAAAATTAATTTTACATATGTAAGCAAGTGGGTGTGTGTTAATGTTCAATTATTATATATGTAAATAAAAAGTTGTTAATTGCTGAAATTATTGAGCTGGACATATGTCAAGTGGATTGAAAGAATATATATTTTATTATTTGTGATTTTTTCCATTTTTCAAATATAGATATTTCTTTGAGGTTTGAAATTAGAGTGTAAAGGTTCAGTTTCTGTTTCTATTGGCTTAATTGAAATGAGGACATGCGTTGAAAGATAGAATGGAATTTGAAGGCTTTTAATTTTTTTAATTTTTTTATATAGTTAAAATTAATTTTAAATATGTAAGCAAAGGGTGTGTTTATGTTCAACTATTATATCTATAAATAAAAACTACTTAATTGTTAAACTTATTGAGCTGGGGCATATGTGAAGTGGATTGAACAAAATTAAATTTTGATGGGAGATTAAAAATTTTTGTTGTGAATTTATGGCTTAATACTTGTAGAGATCTATAGTATTACATATATAAAGAATGCGTTTCTACATATATCTTTTTCTTTCTCTTTACATGAAGTGCACTGTATAACATAATCAATGTTGTGTAACATAATCAATGTGAAGCAAAGTGATTATAATTCAGCATATTACCATTTTAATAGATTCTGAGATAATTCAGATTATAATCCTGTGGTTGTGGCTTAGTTATATTTATTTTGTTAGCTTTGAATTTATTTGTAGAATTGCATGTGGAGTATGCTGGTTAAAATATTGGTGACAAATTGACTTTCATTTTCTGATTTTTTAAAGTACTATTTGTGGGTTCTTCAATGTAGGAAATTGAACAACAATTATAATTATATATCTGAAGTTGATTTTATTAAAAAAAAATGCATTCATGTGTATGCATATTGAGTTTTTAATGGTTTGGGATGTTTACAGGACGCACCCCCTGCCAAGTCCAAAAAGATCCACCGTGGAGATTGGGCCAAACGTTTCTTGCTTATCCAAAAAAGAAAAGGTTACATTGTTCATTAATTATAATATTCATATTATTATCTTGTATTTTTAATTATGCAAACTTTAGATTTAATTTTTAAGGAAAATAAAGTTTAACCATAAGTAGCAATTCATTTGGGTCAGACTTTAGGTTTAACGTGTTTCCTTATCTTTCTTTTATAAAAGTTAATTATGCTTTGAGATTCATTTATTTGTTACCCATCTTCTCTCACCAACACACATACTAGCTATTCCTCCAAGAACTTGCAACCTCCAAGTCAAGTTTTGTAACTTGTAATTAATTCATATTAAACCGGAAGAGAACAAGTATTTATTTTCTTTTATTTTTATTATTTTTCAAACTTATTAATTATTTTTTAGACTCTTATAATATATAATGATCTTTTATGTATTAGATTAAAGATGGTGGACAAAGAGTGGACTAAATTTCCAAGATTTAGTAAAGAGTATATCAATGGTGTTGAGTTATTTTTAGATTTTGCATACACTAGTGGAAGACCTCAAGGAAATGAGATTTTATGCCCTTGTTCTAAGTGTAGAAATCATTGTTGGGCAACAAAAGATGTGGTCTATGATTGTAACGCCCTCAAAATGTTGTTCATTTATATGTAATAAAATAAAGGTGAAACAATAATATCAAAATTTAACATAGATATATATACATAATATAATTCATCCATTAATACAAATGTGCCTCAAAATAATATCCCTTTTCGAGGAAGTTTTAATACATCTCCATACAGGAGTTTTCAAAATAAAACAAAACAACAGCATTCAAAAACCGGCGATCTCCTCCTCCAGAAATGCTCACTAAGGAGCTCTACTACCTGCAACCTCATCTGCTCCCGTGCAAATATACACGATCATCACAGGTTTAAGAAAAACAACCACGATACAAAACAAAAGGGTAAGCTAGATACTTTTAAAACTTTAAATATGAAACTTTATATCAAAAGAAAGCATAAATCTTCACACCATTCATAATCTATATCAATTTCAACCATCAATATCCCCATATTCCACAAACTCGTCAAGTGTCTATTCAATACATTCAATACTCATGGTTCACATGTCAAACTTTCCACTGACTCATAACACATAGACACATGACTCTACTTCCGGAAGATTCGTGCGTTGAACTTAGCATCCAGAGGCCTGCACCTGTCATACGAAATTGCTGTAAAGTTCCCACAGCTATGCGCATAAACATAATCTCGATCTCAATCTCAATCTCAATATCCTCACTCTCTCAGTATGACAGGGTTAATCCATATAACAGGTCAAGTTAGTTATCTTTCAAACGACTTACCCATACATATGGACCTCCTTCGACTCTCACCAACTGAATGACTTCATCTATGTGATTCCATCATATCAGAAGAGTCAGGATCGTCTCATTCACAGGATACTCACAGATCAATACACCCTCATAAAATCTCCACACGGTATTTTCTTTCCTGAAAATACTATGCTTTGATCACTCTTTCACATTCATCTAGTACATCATACTACACGTAAAAGCACAATTCCATCATATAATATTTTGAATCTTTTCTTAAACAATCCCAATCACAGAAACAATCATACCAAAGTTCAGATTTTCGAATATCATATGCATTTCAATCTCAAACAAGTTCAAATCGACACTAAAACAGGGGAGCTCGAAATCAACATTAAAACCGGCGATCACGTCGCCCCACACATAAAAACAGAGCATCGTGAAATAGAATATGAAACCGGCGACCACGTCGCCCTCACTTCAGAACCTACTCGCCTAAAGTTTTTATAAACGAAAATGCTAGCTTCCCTTACCTGAACTTGCGCAAAATCACTAAGAGCTCCAAAACCCACCGAAGCTTAAAGATGTCCTAACTCTGTTCTAGCGTCCTGACGCGAGAACTTGCAGAGACTTCCCAGAAGGACAAAGGCAGTCGCCGATCGTAGCACTGGTACGTGAGGATAGCTGCGTCTTCGAGTGGAGGAGAAAGGAGAAAGGGGAACTAAATGAGCTGATTCCCTCAGCTCTTAAGGTCGAACGACTCTTTAGCCTTCACTGCCATTACCCACTCTCTGAGCAACCTTGCGTGCACACTTCCTTGAACAGTATGACCACGTGGGTTTCTGCGCATACCAACTCTCTTATGCTAACTATTCTGAAACACCCTTTCTGTCTACGTGTCGCGCATGCAGAACGCTCATGCTGCGAGCCTGGGTCCCACCTTATCTGTGTGAAACACGACATCGCGCGATAACCTTCCACCGATGACTGCTCGTGCGATGACTATGCCTCTCATACCGGCGATGACCGATTCCTCTTCTTGATGGACGACCGATTCCTCACCCTGGCAGACAACCGATGTCTCCCCCTGGCAGACAACCGATGTCTCACCCTGGCAGACAACCGATGTCTCACCCTGGCAGACCACCGATGTCTCACCTTGGCAGACAACCGATGTCTCACTCTGGCAGACCACCGATGTCTCACCCTGGCAGACCACCGATGTCTCACTCTGGCAGACCACCGATGTCTCACTCTGGCAGACCACCGATGTCTCACCCTGGCAGACAATCGATGTGTCTCCCATCCTGGTTGATGACTGATGTTCCTCTCATCCTGTTGGCGATCTTTTATCGCCCTTGTGTGTGACGAGGACACATCGCCCCACTCGGGTCACCGATGTCACATCGTCACACCTTGCTGAAGGTTCATCCTCCCATTCCTCTAAGTCTGTGTTATTACGGTTCACACTACTCATGGTGGCAGACATGCCACCTATCTTCTATATCACTCATCTTCTGTATTTAGACCACATACTAAGTGCTTACCAAGTCTTCTCGAATACACGGCGATGTGCTCTTTTCGGCGATCATGTACACCATAGGCGATTGGCGATTTCATACGGGGGAAGTCAGAGGCCAACGCCTTCTTCAAGAACAGCGATCTCCTTGACTTCTAAGCTACACCTTCCTTTCTCTTACCCTTCTTGATTCACGTGCCTCCCCCTTTTCAAGCACGCCCACGTGATTACCTCACGATGAAGTCATCGCACCTGACTACTTGGTTAGTACACTGGTCAACCGACCGACCTCTCCCAGCTGACCCCAGACCTTAGGCGACGTCCGAGGTCTGACCACTATGAGATTTTCTATTTTTATGTCCCTTTTTATTTTAAATAATAACATACTCAGAAATTATTTAAAATCTATCACTTCTATTCCAATTAATTTATAGGTCCTTACATTCTCCCCAACAAGAAAAATTTTCGTCCTCGAAAATGAACTTACCAGAAAGGAGATAGGGACAGGCTTCCCTCATTTCTCATACAATCATAGCTATTCATTAGTTAACCTTACAGGCGACTTAAAGCAGAACCACCTCCAAAAGGGGCCAACACTATACCACAAAATTGGTTGACCCTTGCCTAACCTGAGTGTTGCTTGCCTCCTTTGTAACATCCCGCCAAATCCTTTTCATATTTATATAATAAAATAAAGGTAAAACAATAATATCGAAGTGAACATAAATATATATATATGTAATGAAATTTCTCCTCACAGGGAGTTTAATACATATCCAGTCAGTTTCCAAAACTTAAACAAAATACAGCAAAATAGAAAAACAGGCGATCTCCTATCAGAAACAGAAAACAGGCGATCTCCTAACAGAAACAGAAAACAGGCGATCTCCTAACAGAAACAGAAAACAGGCGATCGCCTAATAGAAACAGAAACAGGCGATCTCCTTCCGACGACCACTCACTGAGGAGCTCTACTTCCTGCAACATCATCTGCTCCCGTGTAAATTATACACGATCATCACAGGTTTAAGAAAACATCCACAAAACAAAAACGCAGGGTAAGCTAGATATTTTAAAGAGAATTTAGATATGAAACTTTAAAATCAAGATAAAACAAATTTAAGACACCCACGTAAAAACCATCAACTTTCTCATTCCCTTCACATGACCATCAAGAAATCACATATTTCACAATTTCCTCAAGAGTCGTTCAATTCACATAATTCCATCAAGTGTCTATCAATTTCAATGTTTCTCATTTCTCACGTCAGACTTCCACTGACTCATCACGCACAGACACTTGACACTACTTCCGGAAGACTCGTGCGTTGAACTTAGCATCCAACGACCTGCACCTGTCATACCACACCACTGTGAAATCCACACAGGGTCGCTGTGAAATCCACACAGCCATGCGCATAAACATAATCTCAATATCATCACTCTCCCGGTATGACAGGGTTAATTCATATAACAGGTCAAGTTAGTTATCTTTCAAACAACTTACCCATACATATGAACCTCCTTCGACTCTCAACAACTGAATAACTTCATCTATGTGATTCCATTATATTAGCAGAGTCAGGATCGTCTCATTCACAGGATACTCACTGATCAATACACTCTAATACCAATCTCAACACGGTATTTCCTTTCCTGAAAATACTATGTCTTGATCACAATTTCACATTCATCCAGTACATCATACCACACGTAAAAGCACAATTCCATCATATAATATTTTGAATCTTTTCTTAAACAATCCCAATCACAGAAACAATCATACCAAAGTTCAGATTTTCGAATATCATATGCATTTCAATCTCAAACAAGTTTAAAGCGACACTAAAACAGCGGAGTTCGAAATTTGCATTAAAACCGGCGATCACGTCGCCCCACACACAAAAACAGAGCATCGTGAAAATAGAATATGAAACCGGCGACCATGTCGCCCTCACTTCAGAACCTACTCGCCTAAAGTTTTTATAAACGAAAATGCTAGCTTCCCTTACCTGAACTTGCGCAAAACACCAAGAGCTCCAAAACCTACCGAAGCTTAAAGATGCCTTAACTCTGTTTTAGCGTCCGGTTTGGAGAACTTGCAGAGAACCTCCCAGGTGTCCAAGGGCAGTCGTCGCTCGTCGTACTGGTGCTTGAGGATGCCTGAATCGCAGCGCGAAGGAGAGAAAAGAGAAGGATGAAGGTAAACTCACTCTGTCACTCTTGAACCACTGCAACGTTCTTTTCCTCTCAGAAGTGAGTTTTTGAATCTAAACCAACTTGTCCACAATTGCCGCTGCCACCACCCACTCTGCAGGAAAGCTTGCGTGCACGCTTCCCTGAACAGTACGGCCACGTGTGTCTCTGCGCATACCAACTCTCTGATGCCACTATTCTGAACCACCCTTTTTGTCTACGTGTCGCGCATGCAGGACGTCTCATGCTGGGAGCCTGGGTCCCACCTTATCTGTGTGAAACTCGACATCGCGCGATAACCTTCCACCGATGACTCATCCTGGCGGACGACCGATGTCTTTCTCTGGAAGACGACCGATCTCTCTTTCTGGAAGACGACCGATGTCTCGCCCTGGCGATGCCCGCATGCCTCGCGCCCTGGCGATGTCCGCATGTCTCACGCCCTGGCGATGCCCGCATGTATTTCGCCTTGGCGATGCCCGCATGCCTCGCGCCCTGGCGATGTCCGCATGTCTCTCGCCCTGGCGATGACTGATGACACATCGCCACGCCTTGCTGAAGGTTCTTCATCCCACTATGTTACGTCCAAGGTATCACCTCCACATGACTTGGTGACGTCGGTAGCTTCACATTTCCAAGAATAGATCAGCACTACTCCTCGTGTGCCCCTGCATTGCAACACTAAGGACGATCTCTTATGCTCAAGCATAGAGTTTCGCATGCACAGCGTATCTAAGGCTTAACCGACACCTTGATACGCGTGGTTTTTGGAACCCACTATGGTTGATCCAGTATCTTGACCACATACTAAGTGCACTTTCGGCGATCATGTGCACCATAGGCGATTGGCGATCATGTACCAGAGAAGTCGGAGATCGCCTCCGTCTTCAACAACGGCGATCTCGTAGACTTCTAAACTACACTTTTTTTCCTTTACTCTTCTTGATCCACATGTCTTCCTCGAGCACACCCACGTGATTACCTCACGATAAAGTCATCGCACCTGACTACTTGGTTAATACAATGGTCAGCCGACCGACCTCTACCAGCTGACCCCAGACCTTGGGCGACGTCCGAGGTCCGACTACTACGAAACTTCTCTTATCAGCTCTTTGTATTTTAAATAATAACATCTTCTGAAATTATTTAAATATAACACTTTTATTCCAATTAAAGTTTCTAGGTCCTTACATCCTTCATCATTAAAACACCTAATATATACCTGCAAACAGACTGATGACTCACGGGGAAACTCAGCTTCCCACTCCAGCTATATGCTCCTTCATGTACTTAGCCACAACCAGCTCATAACTTGACATACCCAAGCAAAATTCAACAGAATCCAACACTTGCTGCTCCCTCTTACTACTCCAATACTTCATCAAATTCCATTCTACATCCCTGCATATGGAATATGCTGCATTAATACCTTTCTAGAAATCAACCTCTGCGTCTCAATCAAAACCATCCATTGATTTCCCAACTGCAGATCTAATTCTCACGCTCCTTAAAGGAAAATACCCTTGGTTCACCACTAAACTGCATAATTCTGCACCTTATAAAGACAAGGTACCCGCAAAACTTCCTATCCATATTAGTTAAAAAGTTGTTCCTGTTGCTGTTTACTTTCTAAATCATTATTATGACTTCTTTTACCAACCCGGCTTTCTGCTCCCATTATTACCTCCTTTTTCAACGTATACATTGAATGCATTGATTTTGGGTTCAGGTGTCGATCCGAAAAAAAAATATACGAGGACGAATGCACCCTATATCTCAACCACAACCATACAAGTAGTGGAGCCGATTGGAAAATTTTCTCTGCATCCGGAATTTCTTGCTTAAAGACAACTCTATTCCTCTTCTCCCAGATACAACATACCATTACCACCCAGAATCCTCCCAAAAACCTACCTCTCCCACCGTCTTGCCTTGGTCCACAGAAATGGAGTAAAGTCTAGGAAACAAAGATTTAAGGTTAGAGTTAGTGGCCCACGCATCCTCCTGAAATCTAACATTCTCTCCATCTCCAACTTTCCAAACGATAATTTTTTTGGAACCAACCATCATCTTCACCCTCCTCGCACACTTTACATACATCTCTCCACCACCACGATTGATATTTCAAATGAGCTTGGCTTCTTCCAAGTTCCGAGCCATATTTGGATACAAGAATATCTTTCCATTTCCCTTTTTCATCACTCATCATCCACCATTTCCATTTTGCCAGAAGAGCAAAGTTAAAATTTTTGATATTTCTTAAATTCTTCGTTTGCTGGTATGCAAATCCATCCCATCATCTCCCATTACAAAGTCCTTAGCCTGATCGGTGCCTAGCAATTCCACAATACGTTTCAGACTAGGGTCCTCTAATTGTTTATCCTTTATCATTCCAATGAAATCATTAGTTATAGTTAACTTACTACAACTAATATGGTTAACATGAAATTCCACTCCCAAGTTTAAATCTCTGAACTGCTCGATCAGCTTCTGCTCTTCAATCATCATGATTGATACTTGCATTGATTTTCTATTCAAAGCATCTGCCACTACATTGGCCTTCCCTGGATGATACATAAGTTGGAAATCATAATCTTTCATAAACTCCACCCCTTTTCTCTACCTCATGTTCAACTCTTTCTGATCAAACAAGTATTCATTGAACATCTGAAATTGAGTTTCATACAATTACTGTTAGAGGATAGTTGTCCTTGATGGTCAACTTATTCAACTTCCTGTAGTCCATACACAATTGAGACCCTTCATCTTCCTTTTTAACAAACAACGCTGGAAACCCCATGGAGATATATTGGGCTTGACTAACTGCGTCTCTAACAACTCTTCCACTTGTTTTCTTTAGTTCTACCAACTCGGCTGGAGCCATTCTGTATGGCGCCATTGACACTGGTCCAGCTCCAGGTACCAAATCAATAGAGAATTCCACTTCTCTCTTAGGAGGTAATCCAGGTATTTCTTCTGGAAATATATCCATGAAATCTTTCACCACATGTATCCTGCTTACGTCCTCTTCATTCTTCACTTCCAACCGAGCTAGGATCACGAAGCACCTCGCCCCTTTTTCCAACTCCGACCACCCATGTTGAGCAGATATCATATCTGACTCTTGGAGGTCTGGAAACGCTATTTTCTGACTACCGCAGTCTATGAGAATGTGATTGGCAGATAGCCAATCCATTCCTAGGATAACATCCAGATCCTGCAGAGGTAGACAGATCAAATTTACTTTGAACCTGCGTCCCTCTACTATCACTGGACATTCTGGGCAAACTGTGGAGGTCATAACCTGTCCTGATGCAAGTGTAGAGACCAACAGTTCAAAAGGTAGCTCCTTTACTAGAAGGCCCAACTCGGCTACACACAGGCTTGACACAAAGGAGTGTGTCGCTCCAGAATCAAACAAGGCTTTTACACCTCTACCAGCTATAAAACAAACACCTTGCACTAGGTTACCTGACTGAGATGCCTCAGCTCCCGACATAGCAAACACTCTCCCTACTGTCTGAGGTCTACGGTCTTCATTCCTAAACTGCCGAGAACCACCGGGTTGAGTCATCCTATTCTTGTTAGGACACTCTCTAGCAACATGTCCCATCTTTTGGCATTTGTAGCATCTTTTCTCTGAATTCCCCTTGGAGCACACGTTGACGTTATGTGGCCCACCACAACGGAAACATCTTGGTTTCCATGGTTGTTGCTGCTGAAACTGGGGCGGTGCTGCACCTGCCCTATGCTGTGGAGGTCTCAAATAAGGCTTATTCTGCTGCTGCTGCACCTTGGCCTTCCCACTGGAGGAACCCCCTGGGTGTGATCTGATTACCCTGGAATCACTCCTCTCCAGGGTCTCCACCCTCTTTGCCTTCTCCACTAAGGCATGAAACTCCCTGATCCACTGATCTGTTTGGTCCGGAGAAGCATTCCCACGGAACTGGGGTGGGTTGTGCCTCATGAACTCGATCAGTCCCATCTGCTCCTGAGGCTGACCGAGGTGGGAAGCTGTTGCAGCCGATCTGGCGGTCTCCCAATGCTGCATTGCAGCCTGATGAATCTGAGCCATTACCGTATTCTGTTGATGGATAACACTTGCCATCATCTCTATAGCCCTGGCAATCTGGCTCATTTCCGAAGAAGGTTAGGGAGGGGTAGGCGGTCTAGGAGCCATTTTTCTTCGTTTCAGATTTTGAAACTATTAGTTTCTATATTCCCTACAACTATAAGAATGAGATCGATAAGAAATCAATTCATTCAAGAGGTAACATCTAGACCTTACAAAGGTCAGCATCTCAAAGTCATTTAGAATTTGAGTTCATCAACAGAATCATAATGCTCAAAATAGAAAGCATAACACCGAACAGTCATGGGTACAAAACTATCAATCAAATATCACCACACTTAATAATTGGGATAAAACACACCAGAAGTGGATATATGCTCAACATCAAACTTTTAGAATTAAGATTGAGAACATCTCGATTCAGTTATGAGTGTGCACCCTCACTACTTTATCAAGATCCTTTCACTCTTAATACTAAAATTTTTCATTTATAGCCTATATCTACTAAACCACAAACAAGATTTCAATCAGAAAACATTTGGAAACCTTTCACTATAGCTTTGATTAAGACTTCAATAGCAGTAGAAACACAATGAACCCACTCTCCTCAGGTCATCCTAAGGACGAACTGCACTGATACCATTAATGTAACGCCCCTCAAAATGTTGTTCATTTATATGTAATAAAATAAAGGTGAAACAATAATATCAAAATTTAACATAGATATATATACATAATATAATTCATCCATTAATACAAATGTGCCTCAAAATAATATCCCTTTTCGAGGAAGTTTTAATACATCTCCATACAGGAGTTTTCAAAATAAAACAAAACAACAGCATTCAAAAACCGGCGATCTCCTCCTCCAGAAATGCTCACTGAGGAGCTCTACTACCTGCAACCTCATCTGCTCCCGTGCAAATATACATGATCATCACAGGTTTAAGAAAAACAACCATGATACAAAACAAAAGGGTAAGCTAGATATTTTTAAAACTTTAAATATGAAACTTTATATCAAAAGAAAGCATAAATCTTCACACCATTCATAATCTATATTAATTTCAACCATCAATATCCCCATATTCCACAAACTCGTCAAGTGTCTATTCAATACATTCAATACTCATGGTTCACATGTCAGACTTTCCACTGACTCATAACACATAGACACATGACTCTACTTCCGGAAGACTCGTGCGTTGAACTTAGCATCCAGAGGCCTGCACCTGTCATACGGAATTGCTGTAAAGTTCCCACAGTTATGCGCATAAACATAATCTCGATCTCAATCTCAATCTCAATATCCTCACTCTCTCAGTATGACAGGGTTAATCCATATAACAGGTCAAGTCAGTTATCTTTCAAACGACTTACCCATACATATGGACCTCCTTCGACTCTCACCAACTGAATGACTTCATCTATGTGATTCCATCATATCAGCAGAGTCAGGATCGCCTCATTCACAGGATACTCACAGATCAATACACCCTCATAAAATCTCCACACGGTATTTTCTTTCCCGAAAATACTATGCTTTGATCACTCTTTCACATTCATCCAGTACATCATACCACACGTAAAAGCACAACTCCATCATATAATATTTTGAATCTTTTCTTAAACAATCCCAATCACAGAAACAATCATACCAAAGTTCAGATTTTCGAATATCATATGCATTTCAATCTCAAACAAGTTCAAAGCGACACTAAAACAGGGGAGCTCGAAATCAACATTAAAACCGGCGATCACGTCGCCCCACACATAAAAACAGAGCATCGTGAAATAGAATATGAAACCGGCGACCACGTCGCCCTCACTTCAGAACCTACTCGCCTAAAGTTTTTATAAACGAAAATGCTAGCTTCCCTTACCTGAACTTGCGCAAAATCACTAAGAGCTCCAAAACCCACCGAAGCTTAAAGATGTCCTAACTCTGTTCTAGCGTCCTGACGCGAGAACTTGCAGAGACTTCCCAGAAGGACAAAGGCAGTCGCCGATCGTAGCACTGGTACGTGAGGATAGCTGCGTCTTCGAGTGGAGGAGAAAGGAGAAAGGGGAACTAAATGAGCTGATTCCCTCAGCTCTTAAGGTCGAACGACTCTTTAGCCTTCACTGCCATTACCCACTCTCTGAGCAACCTTGCGTGCACACTTCCTTGAACAGTATGACCACGTGGATTTCTGCGCATACCAACTCTCTTATGCTAACTATTCTGAAACACCCTTTCTGTCTACGTGTCGCGCATGCAGAACGCTCATGCTGCGAGCCTGGGTCCCACCTTATCTGTGTGAAACACGACATCGCGCGATAACCTTCCACCGATGACTGCTCGCACGATGACTATGCCTCTCATACCGACGATGACCGATTCCTCTTCCTGACGGATGACCGATTCCTCACCCTGGCAGACAACCGATGTCTCCCCCTGGCAGACAACCGATGTCTCACCCTGGCAGACAATCGATGTCTCACCCTGGCAGACCACCGATGTCTCACCTTGGCAGACAACCGATGTCTCACTCTGGTAGACCACTGATGTCTCACCCTGGCAGACCACCGATGTCTCACTCTGGCAGACCACCGATGTCTCACTCTGGCAGACCACCGATGTCTCACCCTGGCAGACAACCGATGTGTCTCCCATCCTGGTTGATGACCGATGTTCCTCTCATCCTGTTGGCGATCTCTTATCGCCCTTGTGTGTGACGAGGACACATCGCCCCACTCGGGTCACTGATGTCACATCGTCACACCTTGCTGAAGGTTCATCCTCCCATTCCTCTAAGTCTGTGTTATTACGGTTCACACTACTCATGGTGGCAGACATGCCACCTATCTTCTATATCACTCATCTTCTGTATTTAGACCACATACTAAGTGCTTACCAAGTCTTCTCGAATACACGGCGATGTGCTCTTTTCGGCGATCACGTACACCATAGGCGATTGGCGATTTCATATGGGGGAAGTCGGAGGCCGCCGCCTTCTTCAAAAACGGCGATCTCCTTGACTTCTAAGCTACACCTTCCTTTCTCTTACCCTTCTTGATTCACGTGCCTCCCCCTTTTCAAGCACGCCCACGTGATTACCTCACGATGAAGTCATCGCACCTGACTACTTGGTTAGTACACTGGTCAACCGACCGACCTCTCCCAGCTGACCCCAGACCTTAGGCGACGTCCGAGGTCTGACCACTATGAGATTTTCTATTTTTATGTCCTTTTTATTTTAAATAATAACATACTCAGAAATTATTTAAAATCTATCACTTCTATTCCAATTAATTTATAGGTCCTTACAATGATCATTTAATAGCTATAGGCTTTTTAAAAGGATATAACATTTGGGTAAACCATGGGGAGGAAATATCATCGTTGCCTATTGTAAATGATGATAAAAATGATGATGACATGGAAGATGATATTGATGGCTTATTGCATGATACATTTAGAAATGTGATAGAAGAAAATGGTGGAAACGATGGTCCTAACGAGGAAGCAAAAAAATTCTACAATTTGATTAATGAGGCAAAACAAGAGTTATACCCTGGATGCCAAAGTTTCTCTACTCTTTCTTTCATAATTCGACTGTATCTTTTGAAATGTCTTCATGGGTGGAGCAATGCCTCATTTTCTGACCTATTACAATTATTGAAAGAAGCCATGCCGAATTTAAACATTCCTGAATCTTTTAATAAAACAAAGGCCATGATTAAAGATTTAGGCCTTGATTATAAGAAGATTCATGCATGTCCAAATGATTGCATGTTATATTGGAAGGAGCATGAGACTGACAATTTTTGTGAAAAGTGTAAAGTTTCAAGGTGGAAGGAATTTGGTGATGAAAATTTTGAGTTACAACAACAAAATCAACAGAAAGTGCCTGCAAAAATTTTGAGGCACTTTCCTTTAATTCCTAGACTTCAAAGGTTATTTATGTGCTCAAACACTGCAGATTCAATGAGGTAGCATGAAGAAGAGCGGTCAAAAGATGGTAAATTGAGACACCATACTGATGGTGAAGCTTGGAAAGACTTTGATAGACTCCATCCTATTTTTTCTTCTGAGACACGAAATGTAAGACTTGGTCTAACAAGTGATGGATTCAATCCATTTAGGACTATGAGTATATCACATAGTACTTGGCCAATCATGACAATGGTCTACAATTTTCCACCATGGTTATGCATGAAACCCGAATACACAATGTTGTCACTATTAATTCCTGGACCACAATCACCATAAATGATATTGATGTGTACTTGCAACCATTAATTGAGGAATTAAAGGAATTATGAGAAATGGGTGTAGAAACATATGATGTGTCAAGAGATCAAAAATTTCAAATGCATGCAGCTCTTTTATAGACTATCAGTGACTACCCTGCATATGCTATGTTGTCAGGTTGGAGCACTAAAGGAAGGTTGGCATGCTCATGTTGCAATTATGACACTCATTCATCTTACTTGAGACATAGTCATAAGATGTGATATATGAATCATCGTGTCTTTTTACCAACAAATCATGCATGGAGACTTAATAAAAAGTCCTTTAATGGAAAGAAAGAGCTTGGGTCTGCACCAACTATGTTAGAAGGGAGTGAAATCCTACAAATCTTAAAGGATTTCAACAATGATTTTGGAAAGAAAAAAAAAATAAAAAAGATGGCCCATGGAAAAAGAGATCAATCTTTTTTGAGTTGCCCTATTGGTCACAAAATAAATTACGCCACAATCTTGATGTAATGCACATTGAGAAAAACATATGTGATAATATTATTGGAACTCTTTTGGACATTCAAGGAAAGACGAAGGATCATGTTAATGCACGCTATGATTTACAGGATATGGGAATTAGAAAGAATCTTCATCCTAAGGAGATTGATGGAGGTCGTGTACAATTTGCAAGGTCTTGTTTTTCAATGAATGCACATGAAAAGTCAATTTTTTGTGGTATTTTAAAGGCTGCCAAATTACCGGATGGAATTGCATCAAATATTTCAAAGTGTGTGAATGTTAGTGAAAAGAAAATTAGTGGTTACAAGAGTCATGATGCACATTTCATGCTACATTACTTATTACAAGTTCCTATAAGAAGCATAATGCCTGATGTAGTGGCTAACCCTTTAATTCGTTTAGGGTTCTTTTTTCGCTCTTTGTGTCAAAAAGTGATCCAGGTGCATGATTTGGATTTCTTAGAAGCTAATATTGCAGAAGTACTTTGTCAGATGGAGACGATATTTCCTCCTAGTTTTTTTGGCATAATGGTTCACTTGCCTATCCATCTAGCAAATGAAGTAAGGTTAGGTGGGCCGGTGCAATTTAGATGGATGTATCCAATTGAGAGATATTTGTGCAGACTTAAAAGTTATGTTCGAAATAAAGCTTATCCAGAAGGTTCTATTGCTGAAGGGTATTTAGCAGAAGAAGCTTTAACACTTTGTTCAAGATATTTGCATAAAGGCGTAGATACAAGGCTGAATAGAAAAGGGAGAAATTATGAGGATAATGATTTATGTGATGTAGATTTGTGTGATTACTTTTTAAGTAGTGGTCGTCCTTTGGGGGGGAAAAAAGGTAAACCATTTTCTTTGGATTTTAAATCTAAAGATCAAGCACATCGATACCTCTTATTCAATTGTGACGAACTAGACATATACATCAGGTATGATAATAGTTTTTTTTTTTTTTCATTTTCTCATTTATAAATTATAATTCAAATCACTAACAAAGTGTGTTTTTATTTATAGAGAGTATGATGATATTTGTAATAGGAAGGCTAAAAGAAGAAAGTGGATTAAGGCCAAGAACCAAAGTCAAGATTTTAGTGAATGGTTCAAAGATAGAGCCATGAAAGACGACATACCACTTCAACTTAGACATTTCTCTTGTGGTCCTAATAATGTTGCAAAGAGATTTTCAGGTTACCTCATCAATGGTTATAGATTCCATACTACAAAGAGAGATGCAACACACAAAACTCAAAATTCTGGTGTAACTTTGGTTTCATTGACTCCAAGTTATGCAAGTTCTAAGGATGAAAATCCTAGGATAGAACCTGTCACTTATTATGGGGCAATCAAAGACATAATTGAGTTAGATTATTATGGTCATTTCAAATTTGTGATGTTTAGGTGTGATTGGTTTGAGGGTGGTGAAGACAAATATGGACTTACATGTGTCTACTTTAACAAAAAATGTTACCAAAATGACCCCTTTGTGCTGGCTTCTCAAGTCCACCAATATTTTTATGTTCAAGATCCTTTTGACATAAATAGACACTATGTTTTAAAGACAGTTCCAAGAGACTTATTTAATATGGGTGACCAATCACAACTAAATGCTTCTGATAATGATGATGAACTCAATTGGGTTAGGGAAGATATGCCTGTCACTATAGCTGAGAAACCTTCTAGGCATTTGGAGAAAAATTATTCTGATGATCTTGATTTTGATGACACTTTGTTTGACTACATGGACTAAGAGGAGGACTATTAATGCTGATAGGAGGACTGTTCAACACTTTAAAATTTGCATTCAAAAACTAAACTTTACTTTGTAAATACCACCTTTTCTTACATATTTAAATTTCCTGTTATATTCTATATGTACCTTCTCTTACATATTCAATTGTAAATATGCATGGGTAGATAAACCAGCGGTTGGATAAAAGTTTGAAACCAGAGGAGATTGACCATACTGAAGACAAGGTGTTTGCCTTTTAGTTAGCACAGGTTTGAAATGCAAAATTTCTGTTTTCTTGTTTCATACATACTATTATCTACTAATGTACATATGATATGAATTTCTACCTCTGTAGTTGTCTACCTAGCCAACCAAAGAGGAATGAAACTTAGTCAATAATATCAATGTTATACCCTTGATGTTTGATTGTCCTTCATATAACATGTTAATAAGATGACTAATTATGTTTTTTGCTTAACTTCCATGGTGGTATATCAAATTATTTTTTTTAGATAATGAATATGGAAACAAACTTAAAATGACAGATGAAAGCTCAAGACAAGATTCAAATGGATGCTGCAAATTTGGAACTTCCTCAAGTAAAATCAAGCAAAGAATTGCTAAAGAAAATGCAAATCAAACGTGAAAAAATGACAAGCAAAGAATGTACCATTGCACCTACTATTGCTGCCCAAAGACAAGTGAACTTGCCTAATCTCAAGGTAAGTGACATGACAAATTTGGATAGGAGGCTTAATTCAAGAAAACAAAATGTTGCAGCTGCAGGTACTGTTCAACATAAAATTCATAGTCAAAACAAACTCCGATTGGAAGAATTAACATCTAAGAGCATCGGACATAGACAACTCCAAGAATCAAGTAGGAAATTCATTGAAAAGGCACCAATTGCAAATGATAAGTCAAAGAAAAGGCTACAAGCACTTGAAAAAGCATTGACTCAACTTAGTAATTCTAGTGCCAATGAACAACTCAAGAAGCAAAAGGCAGTCTCACAAGAAGAGAATTCTAAGAAAAGACTATTTCCTATGAAATCAGTACAAGCTGAAGTTGATAGTTCAAAGGTAAAAGGTCAACTTAGAAAAAAGATTAGAATGATGGATGACAACTCAAAATTTAAGGAACGGGTAGTGATTGAAGATGTTGAATCAATGACAAAACAACAAGATGGTCCTAGTCAGAGACAAACAAAATTCTGTCCATCAATGTCAATAGATCAATTTCTTAAAGAAAATGGAAACAATGAAGATGAAGAAGAAAATGTTCGAAATGGAAGTGAGGATGAAGAACAATATGTTGGAGAAGAAAATGTTTACCAAGATGAAGATGTTGAAGTGACTATGATAGAAGGTAAATGTTTTATCATTACAAATTGACATTTTGTTTTCATATTTATGTCTTCTTTTTAATATTTTATTTAATAAGTTGAATGTTAAAATAGGAACAAGTAAGAAAAAAACACGAGGACCAACTCAATGTTTAGCAATACATGGAAGATCTACTCAAGAGCGTGCAGAAGTTATCTTAGATATTGATGGAGAACCAATTGGTCCCACTGACAAGATTGTAACTGACTTAAGTTATTTCCTTGGCACGATAGCTAGAAATTCTACCTTTTGTCCATTGATTTACACAAATTTCAAAGCTTTGCTGAATGATAAAGATAACAAGGCTCGTATATGGACATATGTTATGGTATGAAAATTAAATTTATATTCATTTAATGATCAAATATTTGTGAAAATACAATCATTCTAATGCTCTTTTTTATAGGAAAAGTTCATCATTAGTGATAAAGGAGAGAAAGCGATATTTTCTCGCATAAATTATGCATGGAGACGCTACAAGAGTTTTATCAAGAAAAGACACTTTTTAAAGTACTCCACATTAAAGGATCGCCTTAAGCATCGTCCATTATTCATTTCTGAAGATCATTTCAAACAATTGTTGAAATATTGGAACACTGGCACTATGAAGGTTACATAATTTAATGTCTTATTACTTTAAAATTGCATTATTATCTAAATTCATTCTTATTTTTATCTTATCACAATGTAGAGAATTAGTGAGCAAAATGTTGCAAATAGGGCACAACAAAAGTACATTCATCGCATGGGACCAACCAATTTTGCTAGAATTCATGCTGAATTAGTAAGATATTTCTAATTATGTTTGAATATTTTAAATCCAATACAAAAACATCCTATCACTTTTTGTTATTGTTTTTTAATATGTAATTCTTGTAGCGTGCCAAGAAAAAGGTAGGAGAAAAAGTTACCCAAGCTGAAATGTTTATTACAACTCGTCAACGTCGAGAAGGTCGAAGAGGAAAAGAAATTGATGAAGAAACAAATAATATCATTGTAAGTTTACTTTCTATTTATGAAGTACATATAAATATATTATTTTTAATAATTAAAATTCATTTTCTTTTGTTAGACTAAGCTTCAAGGTTCTATTGAAAACTCAAGTGAATCTGCGGAAAAAGCATTTAAATCAATATTTGGGAAAGAGAAACCTGGGAGAGTACGGTGTTATGGAAAGACTATGACACCATCAATATTGAAAAAAAAGGAAGAAATTGCTGCTATAAGAAATGAACATGCAAATGAAGTGAGTGGCATGGCGAAGAAAATTGAAGTTCTAGAGGAAATGGTAAAATTTGTGATAAAGCAGCAAAATCCAGATTTAGAAGAGGATGACATAAATAATATGATGACACGTGTTTTAACTAAAGAAAGTAGTGGAGTGGGGCTACATTCATCTGCATCCACCCATGATCCTCATTATGAGCAGGTATATATAATTGAAAATTGTTTACTGGACTTTGAGAAATGTTTTCTAGCTACACATGAAATTGCTTTCATTTGTAATGTTGGAGGAGTACATTTAGAAGTTAGTGTTTTATCCTTAAGTTTTGTTTGTTTTTTTGCTTGGATCATGGAGATATAAACACATACATAATCATATTGGAATTTCAATCATGTTAATAAGTTTAGTGATATGGATTGGAATATGTGGTACTCTTGATTTTGTGTTGTAAACACATACATACAATTGTCTAGTGTTACATCAAAGTTTAATGGATTTGATTAAGACATGTTATTGATTATTTTATACAATTATATTTTGGTAGTTGCTATATTTATTTTGTTTGAATTATATTTAATTAGTATATATTTATGTATTTTTTGCAGCTTGAAGGCAACGAAGAGTACGAAGACAATCTTGAAGAAGAATGAACTTATTGATATGTTGTAAACAAACAATAGACTATGTTTTTTTAACTAAATTTGTAGTTTTAACTTTGAACACGTGATCGTTATGATATATACTTTAAGACAAATTTTTTGATTATGTAGTTAATTGGAACACATCTATTTAAATATGTAAAATTTCTTGTTGAGTCATTTCTATTTTAATATATTATCCTTTAATATTTATTTTTGCTATCTTGAATTTTTGTATGAGTAATTCTTCTAAAATTGAAGAAATGTATTGTTGTTTTTGTCAATACTTTAAGCAACGCTTTTAAAATTGTGCTTGTTATCAAGATTTTAGGCAACGATTTTAAAATTGTTGTCTTTATAAAAACCGTGACCTATTACCAACAGCCACACTCACCTAGACCACGGGTAAAAAACCGTTGCCTAAACTTTAGGCCACGGTTTTACTACTTTAGACCACGGTTTTATGCTATAGCCTAAAGCAATAATTGTTGTAGTGTGAATATTATGTAACCTAGTGTCATGATTATATAGACTTTCGCAACACCAATCTTATTGAGAGTGAAATAGTATAAAATATTTTAATTTAATAATTTATTTTATATTAATTTTAGTATACTTACAATATATAATATCATTATAAATTGTGAAGGGAATTTGTTATTTTAAGTATTTATTAAAATTAATGTTTTTTTCAATAGTTAGCTAATATTTTCATGAATATCTTAAAGAAACAAAAATATTCATATAAGATAATTTATTTTTTAAGTATGTTTTCTTCTCATAAGAAAAAGATAATACTCTATACTTTATAACAATATATCTGTCATAAATGCTAATACAATATAAATTGTGTATTAGATATTAATATAATGATATAATATTTTAAAATTTCATTAATTTTTACATTGAAGTTATTAAAAATATCATTTATGAAGTTTGAACATTTTATAAAATTGATTTCTATTAGAAAATTTAAGTAAATCCATTTTAGAGCTT
This sequence comes from Phaseolus lunatus, assembly GCA_013389735.1. Lineage (NCBI taxonomy): Eukaryota > Viridiplantae > Streptophyta > Magnoliopsida > Fabales > Fabaceae > Phaseolus > Phaseolus lunatus. Next base: position 35,464,563 of record CM023864.1, on the reverse strand, counting down.
TGACGTAAATTTGGGATAATTAGAATTATTTAAAGAAAAAGGAAATATTTGTGGCGTGTTGAATAGAGACGTAGTGAGAAAGCATTTGAAAGTGGGTAATTAGTAGAAGATGATGTGCATGTAACGCAGGATTTGAAGACACCGACATACACGGCACAACGCAGAGCAAATATGCTCTCTCTTTTTCTTCCTCTCAATGCCCGCTATTTACTCTCCTTCTTCGTCTTCTCTTCTTCCTAGAGACAAAGAAAAACACAAATCCTTCTTCGTTGGTCAAAAATGAATGACATGAAGCAACAACACAAAGAGCATTCGGGACTCTCCCGCCATGAAAGAACGTAGGAAGCGCAAGGGCATCGTTTCATGGAGCGCGCTCTTCTGGTCTACCCTACTCCTGCTCGTCTCTTCCATCTTCTTCACCACCCTCTTCTTCTACCCCTTCAATGACGCACAACCACCGCTCCTTTTCAGATGGGAAACTCCACCCACCACCTCTCACGCAACAATCACCATCCGCGAAACCGTCGTGCTTCCCGACCAGGTTCTCATTTTCCTAAACTACCCTCCCTCTTTCCGCTTCCACACCAAACACGACCTTCTCTGCCTCTACTTCTCCGCCGACTCAACTTCCAGGCTCACTCAGCCGCCCATTCAGCTCCACATTGCACGCCTCCACGAGCAGATCGTGCGGTGCGCGCTCCCTCCGCGTGGCAACACGGTCTCGATTTTCATAAAATCAGACGGCGTCCTTCCCACCAAAGATTCATCCACTCACCACTGGACCCCACTCGTGTACGAAGCCCTCTTCGACCGTGACAACACCACCATCGTCTTCGTCAAGGGCCTCAATCTTCGACCCGAGAGACTCATAGAACCCTCCAGATTCCAGTGTATCTACGGCTGGGATTTCACCAAACCCAAATTCTTTCTTAAATCTGAGGTCATATCAGGTGCACAGGAGATCATAAGATGCAGAACACCAAAAAGCATCTTAATGGGCCAGGCCCAAGCCCAAGCTCATGCCCACTCCATCAAAGTGACAATTCAGACGAGAGACACAGAAATATTTCCTTCCATAGCTCGTCCTGGGCTTTGTGCACGACACAATACGCCGAAGAAAAAGGCTTATGAGATTTGTATTTGCACCATGCTCCGCAACCAAGCTCGGTTCTTGAAAGAGTGGGTAATGTACCATGCGAAAATCGGAGTCCAACGTTGGTTTGTCTACGACAACAACAGCGATGATGATATAGAAAACGTGATTTCTTTCCTACAAAGAGTTGGTTACAACATATCGCAACACCTGTGGCCTTGGGTGAAGACACAAGAAGCTGGGTTTGCGCACTGTGCCCTGCGGGCCCGGTCCTCGTGCAAGTGGGTTGCGTTTATTGACGTGGATGAGTTCTTCCATATAAAGATGAAAGGGGGCTTGTCCGATGTTATTTGGCAGCATGCGAAGCCCGGACAGAACGTTGGTGAGATTAGGACACTGTGTTATAGTTTTGGGCCTTCGGGGCGGCGAGAAGTACCAAGAGAAGGCGTAGCGATGGGGTACACTTGTCGATTAAGTGGAAGTGAGAGGCACAAGAGCATAGTGAGACCTGAGGCACTGAACCAGAGTTTGATCAATGTGGTGCACCACTTCCATCTAAGTGCGCCATTTGTGGCTGTGGATTCAGACAAAAGTAAGATTGTGATTAACCATTACAAGTATCAAGTGTGGAAAGTTTTTAAGCAGAAGTTCTATAGGAGGGTGGCAACTTATGTGGCAGATTGGAAGGAAAAGCAAAATGTTGGGTCTAGGGATAGGGCACCTGGTTTAGGGACCAAACCGGTTGAACCTGCTGACTGGGCCAACCGGTTTTGTGAGGTTAAGGATTTCGGTTTGAGGAATTGGGTGTTCAGGCATTTCTTAGATCACCGCACCCATCTTCTGCCTTGGCAACCTGAGTTTGACCATCATATCAGAAAGAGGCGAAGACGAAAGGACAAAATCATGATACAGCCATTTCTCTAGGGCTATAAATTTCTTTTTCCATTTTCCTTTTCCTTTTCTTTGCTTTTCATAACTTTATATTAACTTCCTCTTCCAGCGATTAATATATTATTTCGTAGATAACACATAATTGCTTTACTGATTTGTTCCTTTATTTGTACATAGATATAGCAAAATTATTGGCATTCACATAGTCATGAATTTTGTGTAGTATTAAGAACTAATCTTTTGACTAGACATGATATAGGATGATGATGCATCTTCCTTAACTATTTAAAATATTATTTTTCCTGTTTTACTTAAAATAACAATTACTATTTTTAAATAAATAGTGAAAAAAAAAAACAAATTATCATCTTCCAAAGTTGTTGTTGCAAGGGACGAATGATAATGAGTTTGCCTGTACTTGTACTTGTTTCCATTTCTAAAGTAAAAATTTATATTGTTTCCATTTCTAAAGTATAAATTTATATTGTTTCCATTTTTAAAGTATAAATTTATATTTATCCTAATTGAATATATGAAATTTGCACCTCATTCCTACTGAGTCGTATATATTTATACCAGCATCCATTTAAACTTTTCTATCGTCCTAAATATTTATTAAAATAATTTTTACACTCACATAAAAGAAAATATAATATTATATAACAATTACACTTAATTAAAATTTCATGACAACCGTAACATCTATTATTATTATAAAAATGTTAGAGAGAAAAAATATATCAATAATTTGAGTAAACTTAGTAAGTATCGAATGAGTTGAATGTTTAAAGAGAAAAAGAAAATTTGCGTAATGAAAGAACTTAGTTTTAAATAAGACGAAATTAAGAACTAAAAAGAAAAAAAAGATAAATTTTTTGGATTACTTAATAAATTAAGTAAATGAAAAAAAAATACAAATTTAAAAAAGAACAAGATATAATAAAATGTTTGTCCAATAATTAATTTAATTCGATAAAATTTAGGATATTTACGTCTCTGAAATGCAATTAATACATTGCTTGAATAAAACCACACAAAGAAAAAAAAAATGTGATTGAGTTAGTGAATTTAAATGAGTCAAATAATTGAAATAAAGAATGAAAAATTGTGTAACAAAAGAAAGATTTTTCAAATAAACGAAATAAAGAATCAAAGAAAATAATAAATATAAATTTTTTAGATATATAATAAACTAAAGTTTTTTTAGTAATTTAAAACAGAGATCAAAGACAATGATGAAGCATTTTAAAAATCAAACTAGTTACGAAAACTAGGGTACTTTTATTGTGGTACATTTCCTAAGTTTACGTGCTACATTAGTAAATGTTTCCCATTATTGTTTAAAACGAATATGGTAAAACTAGGATGAAAATTATTGTTTAATGATAATTGAATGAGGAGCATTTAATGTTATTTATGTCATTTTGTATTTATAATTATTAAGGTAAAATTTTAAGAATTAAGAAATATTTTTTAGTTTTTAAAATGTATTTTTAATGTACTATAAAAAGTAAATAAAACAAAAAAACAAATAAAAATAAATTTAATTTAATTTAAAAATATTTTTCTGACAAGGAATTTATCACAGACTTTTGTACAACAACCATGAATGTCATAGAAGAGTGTTACAAAACTTGTCGTAAAAAGGAGATGTCGCTTAAGAAAATGAATGACCTTTTAACCATACACTAAACAAAATTTTTTCTAAATATTTCACTTTTAGCATCCACAATTAAGTGAATATTAATATATACTTAAGCACGTAAATTTGGAGTAGCCTACTACCTATCTTTTATCTTTTGAATATGTTTCCCATTGTTCCTCACTTCTTTTGGGTTGTTATTCTTGAATACTTTCATTTATCTCAATGTACTCTAACCACATTACAAGGAATATAAAATCCGTCTTAATCTTGAGTTGCATGTGTTTTGAGTAGTGGAAATATCATACTAAACACTTGAGAGAATGAGTGATACACATTTCTTGATGAGGCTACCCATTTTTACCCATACTACAAAAAAAAGTAGGGTATTATCGACGAATAATTTTAGACAGATAAAAATCCTTTGGTAAAATTTGGTAACAGACGGATATTGGCCGACAAACATTAATATTGAAAGATTTCAAAAATGATGTGGGATCTATCAGTAAGAATCCTCAGGTAAGGAACAAAACACCAAATAAAAAAAGTAATACATCATTACCAAAGGCATTTGTGAATGAGTTAAAGAAGCTATTGAGAGCGAAATCCCCAAATCCTAAACTATCCAAAATGGGTGTAGCGAAATCGGTGAAAAGGATCATTGTAATCATCATGAGCTTGGCAATGTGATTCTTGTGGCTTGGTGAGCTCGTTGTGGTCAGTGAGTTATAATCTAGTTCTTGGTTTAGGGTTTATGCATAGTACTTATTTTGTATTCAGTTTTTTCTACGGTAATCAAATTCAAGTATTGTTTTACATGTTTATACTTATTTTCTACCATATAAAATTGGAAAGCGAAATCGGTGAAAGAAACTATTGGAACCCTCGCGAGCTCGGTGGCGCCACTATTGTAATCTAATTCGTTGTTTAAGGATGTAGAGTACTCTGTATTTTCTTTTTATACTGGTAGCGTGTTTGGGTAGAAACAAGTGCTTGGAGTATTTTTACTCTTGTCCACTGAATTTGAAGCATTTTTTGAATTTGCTTCACATCAGGTACTTCTAAAACTTGATAGTATTGTGCTCTATAGAATTGTGAGTGCATAAGATTAAAGTACTGAACAATGTATGGAGTTTTGTCTTGTCCGCTACGGTGTCTCGCTTTGACATAGGATTTAGTTCACGTAAACCATGATCTACATGAGGCAATTGTGAGAAAAATAACTGGAGATATAGGGGGAAGGAATAAACACATGCATATGATTTCATGAATGATAAAGGAGCAAGGCATGGAGCAACTACTAGGTGCATCCTTGCTTAACGGCATTATTATTTGGTGGATGTCAAAGTATGACTTGTGAATAGAAAATATATTTTATTTCAATGCTCTTTTCATATGGAGAATACAATCTCTCTAAATAGTCTTCTCACAATACACTTCTCAAATTCACATGTTATCCGATAGCATATATATTATAAATTACATTTAAAATCATACTATAAATGACATTCAAAATCAAAATTAAAGGTAATAATTATTGACCATTCAAATTTTCAACCAAAACTGATGGCGGCTTTGAGTTTAATGTTTAACAAATTTCTCCCTTAAACTCAAACCTTTCCTATTTCATTCAAATTGGTTTTCTGAATGTCATCACCCACACTTCCAATTTTATGTTTTGTCTGACCCTAGTTGTCTCTAACATTTTCCCAACAGCCATCGAACAGTTATGGATTAGAAAATACTTCAATCTTCTTCACTGTAGCAACCCATGCAGAGTTATGATTTTGAATTACTTTTAGTTTCCCAAACAAAATCTTCTGCACTTTTACCCTTGGAATTGAAAGGATTTAAAGGAAGACTCTGGTTCAATCAGCTTGGAACATAATTATTAGACCATATATCTCTTTCAGATGATGCCTCGGCACCATTCCATTTACTGTCTTTTCCTAAATCAAAACCATGGTTTTCAAGTAGAACACATGAACCAAGTTTCTTATTGCCACAAAAAACTATATTGAATCCCGTAGTCAGACGTCTAAAGCATTTCCTACACTGTCATAAAAAATAACAAAGATGGCAGATACTTGTCATTGGCCTTCAGTTCTTCCCTCAGTTTCTTAATAGCATCAAGGGAATTTGCAAACTTATAAGGTGATGTGAGTTGATTTTAGGATTGCACATCTTATGGGTTACTCTTTTGTTTATGAGTTTTGAGATTAACAATTATGGTGAAAAATCAAAAGAAGATTCTCACTGGACACAAACTTAAACAAGTGGTTAAGTAAGTGTGAAGGTTCACTTCTAGAGGGCAAAGAGAAAAACACAATATAAGGTGATGGGGATGATAAGGTGTGAAAATTAAAATAACATGAGAGGGAAGGAATTGCAAGATGATGACCAAATAAGAATAAATGAAGAAAAAATAAGCAAATGGAAATGGAATTATGGAAGGCGTAATGGAAGAAAGAAAAAGAGAAAGATGAGAGAAAGCTTATGGAATGGAAGATGGATCACGCCACTCGGAAGGATGAGAGCTTCCAAGATAAGTGGTGAAGAGCTGCCACTTGAAGTGCACACACACTCACAAGATAAAACCCAAGAACCTTTAGGAGACACAGCTCACTAAACACTTTGACAGAGTTTCTTTTCTATTCAAAATTCAATGTGTGAAATACATGAGGCAAGACACTCTATTTATAGGAGAGAGTGTCTTGGAGAGCAAGATAGAGGGGTAGGGTTGTCATTTGTGAGAAACCTTTTAGAAGATAGGTCAAAGAAACCCTAAACTTAGGTCCACATGTCATGAAAGGTGGACTTCAAATTACTAAGCACACCCTACTCTAGCTTATTCTTCTATTTGCCACCTTTAAGGTGGGCCCAATTTATTTTACATAAACTTGTCTTGTGAAAAGACTAGAAGGAAGAACAACTGATATTTTGGTCGATGTTTGGTTCTTCTTCTACTGAGGCTTTTTTGAGGCCTGGTGGAGTCTGGTCTTATATGCTGACATGATTGACCTAGTTGTGAAGTATTTGTTGTGCCCTTGGTCATCTGCTTGTCGATTTGGGCTTCTAATTTGGACTATAATTCATTCATCTTTTCTTTTTGTGCCAAAAGCAGCAAATGAAGTTCTTCTACTTGATTGACTCTACATTCTTTGTCTTTCTCCATAGTTTCTTGGTAGCTTCAAGGGCATTTGTAAACTTATAAGGGGCTTCTAATTTGGATTATAATTCATTCACCTTTTCTTTTTGTGCCAAAAACAGCAAATGAAGTTCTTCTACTTGACTAACTCTACATTCTTTGTCTTTTTCCATATCAACATATTTTTCTTCCAATTTTGTAAACATTATTTCCAGGTTACGTGGTTTTGCTTCAACACTCTCCAATTGAGATACCAGAACACTCCTTTCATTTAGAAAATTGTGTTTTTCATTATTCAGTAAATTGAAAAATTCTTCCAAGCTACTTGATTTTGCCATTAAAGTGTCAAGCTCAATTTTTTCATCACAAAAGGACTTCTCCGCCAAGGTACTATTTAGTTGATTTTGAACATCCAATTCTTTGTCATCTCCATGTGTGTGAGCACTCGTCCTTCAAGTGTAAAATTTGGTCTTTCATGAAAATTGAACAACCTTTCTCCAATAATTGTCCCATACTAAGAATATTACTTTTCAAGTCAGGTCAGGTACATAATAAACGTCTTCCATAATGCCTTCTTTTTCGTCCTTTTGGGAAAAAAATATTTTTCCCGGCCTTTGATTGAAACCTTTGTTGAGTCTCCAAAAGACACATGTCCATCTTTTTTGTCTCTTGTATATCAACAAAGAGGTGTTTATGCCTGCACATATGATTACTAGCACTAGTGTCTAGATATCATACCATGTCATTATCCAAAGTGACACCTTTATTGGTCATCATGAGAATCCTTTCATGTTTTGTCTCATCTTCCTTGACTAAATTTTCATTTTCTTCCACTTTCTTCTCAACATAGCAACCCTTTGCGTATTGTCCATATTTTTCATAATTGTAACATTCAACATTTGGACGATGTGAAAACCTCTTCCATGACCACAATCTCATCCACGCCAGTTTTGCTGGTTCATTTGCACCCTCTCTTCATTGTTGTTTTCATGACCACGACCTTCGTTGCGACCAAAATCGCGACCTCTGATTCCATGTCCTCTTCCTCGGTTATGTTTCACGTACATCACCATATCTTCCTTAATGGTCATTTTTGTTTGTAAGACTTCCTCCAAGAATTCTTGTTTCGTTTTCTCCTTTCGTTGTTCATGTGCTTCAAGAGAACTCACAAGATCATCAGCAGTCATTTCTTCCAAATTTCTTGACTCCTCAATTGCACACACAACATTTTTAAAGTCATCGGTCTGAAGAATTTTGTCCACAACCTTTGTATTCGTGAGAGTTTCTCCATTGTGTTTGAGTTGATTGACTAGTGTTTGTACACGAGTAACGTAACTAAATACATCTTCCGAGTCCTTCATCTTCATGGCCTCAAACGCACCTTGTAGATTTTGAAGACACATTTGTTTAACTCGAACGACACCCTTAAACACCTTTTCCAAAATGTCTCATGCTTCCTTTGCAGTTGATGCACCGACAATCTTCTAAAAAATTGCCTCATCAGCAGCTCGATACAACATGTACAAAGCTACCTTATCTTTTGATCATGTCTCTTTCAATGTTTTGTTTTGGGTCGCTAAGTATGTTGTGATATTTTCTGGTTCTTCAAAACCTTTTTGAACCACCTCCCAAGAATCTTGAGATCCAAAAAGGACTTTTATTTGGATGCTCCAATTTTCGTAGTTTATTGTCTTTGTTAATTGAGGCAATGATAAATTATTGATTATACCAGTCATAGCTCTGATACCAATTTGTGAACAAAAAATATATTTTATTTCACGACTCTTTTGTGGTTCAACACTGACCTAAGACTAAAACTAACATTGTTTCATAAATGATGACATCTTCTCCTGCCATCCACCTTAAAACCTAATCAGCTACTACGACGCCTACTATTGAACCAAACAGAGCAAAAAAATTGTAAGTGAGATGGAGAAGTGCCTCCCCCTAACCTATAATCTTGCTTGTCCTCAAGCAAAGTAAATGAATATTAATAAATCATATTTGAGTTCAAATATCAAAACATCTTTATTTACTAAACAACAGATTAAATTAGAAACTTATGGTGCTTCCAACTTCAACTACAACAAGATATAGATACAATCAACTTCCAGGATAATAACTAAAACAATGAAATGACAATTTATCAAGGAATTTATTCTCATATTCTCACAGGTAAGTATTTCTCTCTATTTCCACTGAATCCTAACAAATCACAAATGACTTAAGGTCTTCTGCAGAGTTATAATGAGGTTGGGCTTTCAAAAAATATTGGTTTTTCAGATAACAAAATGCACACTTAAAATAAGAAGAACATTCCTACAGTCCAAATACAGTACATATGTGCTATCTAATCACCAATTTCTTTGACTTTAATACTTTTCCTCATTTTCTTTACTTATTAATGATTTCAAAATGAAATCTTCTTCTTCTTTTTTCTCTCTTTTTTTTTCTCTTTTTTTTTTCAAGAGAATAGAAATAGATTATTCCTATTTCCAACCAAATGAATTATTTAAATTTAAAATATTTAAAACAACTAAAACCAACCATCTCCTTTTCTATGTATAAATTGCATCTATGTTTTCCTTCCTTAAACATGCCAACAGGTAGGAAAATATATCAGTTAAGGTTCAGGGTGCAATAATAATAAAATAATTCTTGGCTCAAAAAGGCTATCACAAAGATGTAATCAATTTAAACAAAGATTGACTATTTGGCCCTGGGTTTCTAATTAATACAAATGCCTTAATCATTTTCGTGCTCTTTTATGAAGTAACATAGTAAAAAATCAAGTAACCACAACTTTCAATTCATTAGTGAAACTCTCAAACTGTTTAAGATTCACACACACTTATTGCTTTTCATTTTGTGTTCCAATTAATTATCTCGTTTAATGTTCATGTACCACAATCTCAACCAAATTTGAATATGGATTCAACACATTTTCTTTTCCAACCTATGTTCATATCATTTCACTTTTCTAATCATAAACACAAAGTCTAATTAATAATTTCCCCACAAATCAAATTAGTATTCCAGTTCTTGTAAGGACCTGTAAAAATTAAATGGGAATAAAAGGGTATATTTTAAATGAATTCTAAGTATGTGTTTATTTAAAATAAAAAGGAAGGAAAGTGTAGTTTGGAAGACTATGAGATCGCCTAGTAGTACATGATTGCCGGTCGCCTGCTACACATGATCGCCAGGGCGCGAGGCATGTGGACATCGCCAGGGTGCGAGGCATGCAGGCATCGCGCAGGCGCGAGGCATGCGGGCATTGCCAGGGCGCGAGAGGCATGCGGGCATCGCCAGGGCGCGAGGCATGCGGGCATTGCCAGGGCGCGAGAGGCATGCGGGCATCGCCAGGGCGCGAGGCATGCGGGCATTGCCAGGGCGCGAGAGGCATGCGGGCATCGCCAGGGCGCGAGGCATGAGGGCGTCGCCAGGGATAGACATCGGTCGTCTCCCAGAGGGAGACATCGGTCATCTTCCAGGGCGAGGGAGGCATCGGTCGTTCGCCAGGATGAGTCAGCGGTGGAAAGTTATCGCGCGACGTCGAGTTTCACACAGAGTAAAGTGGAACCCAGGCTCCCAGCATGAAACGTCCTACACGCGCGACACGTAGGCAAAAAGAGTGGTTCAAAATAGTGACATCAGAGATTTGGTATGCGTAGAGACCCACGTGGTCATACTGCTCAGGGCAGCGTGCACGCAAGCTTCCTGCAGAGTGGGTGGTGGCAGCGGCTTTTGTGGACAAGTTGGTTTAAGATTTAAAAACTCACTTCTGAGAGGCAAAGAAGGTGCTGTGGTTCAAGAGTTACAGAGTGAGTGAGTGAGTTACCTTCATCCTTCTCTTTTCTCTCCTTCACTCTGCCATTCAGGCCTTATCACGTTCCTGCTTAGCTATCGACGACTGCCCTTGGAGCACCTGGGAGGCTCTCTGCAAGTTCTCCAGACCGGGACACTAAAACAGAGTGAAAGCATCTTAAAGCTTCGTTGGATTTCGGAGCTCTTAGAGTTTTGCGCTAGTCCAGGTAAGGGAAGCTAGCCTTATTTCCTACGAAAAACCTTATATTAGATGTTTGAGATGATGGGGCGACGTGGTCGCCGGTTTTCTACTGTTATTGAATAATCCCCTGTTTTTGGTGTTGTTTGAAACTGTTTGAGATTTAAATGTGATATTCGAAAATCTGAACCTTGGCATGAGTTTTTCTGTGACTGGAATCGTTCATTAAGTGTTGTATGACGTGTTGAATGTTGTGAATGTGGGATCAAGGCATAGTATTTTCAGGAAAGAAAATACCGTGTAAGATCGTGTAGGATGTGCATTGATCGGTGATTTCTATAATGAGATATCCTGACTCTCCTGAGATAATGAATTCATATAGATGAAGTTATTCAGGCGTTGAGAGTCGAAGGAGGTTCATATGAATGGGTGAGTCGTGTGAAAAAGAACGAGCTCAGCCTGTTATATGGATTAACCCTGTCATACTGTGAGAGTGATGAAATTGAGATCGAGATTGTGTTGATGCGCAGAGCTGTGGAAACATTGCAGCAGTTTAGTATGACAGGTGCAGATCTCTAAGTCTAGTCAATGCACGAGTCTTCTGGAAGTAGTGTCAAGTGTCTTGTGTGCTGAGTCAGTAGAAGTCTGACGTGAGAAATGAGGAACATGGAGTTTTGATAGACACTTGATGCATTATGTGATTTGAACAACTCTTGAGAAATTGTGAAATGTGTGATTACTTGGTGGTTATGTGAAGGGAACGAGAAAATTGATAGTTTTTACGTGGGTGTCTTTAGTTTGTTTCATCTTGATTTTAAAGTATAATATCTAAACTCTTTTTCAAATGTCTAGCTTACCCTGTGGTGTTTCTTTGGTGTTGTGTTTGGCTCTTTCTTAAACCTGTGATGATCGTGTATAATTTACACGGGAGCAGATGATGTTGCAGGAAGCAGAGCTCCTCAGTGAGTGGTTGCCGGAAGGAGATCGCCTGTTTCTACTTCTGTTAGGCGATCACCCTTTTGCTGTCTTCTGATAGGAGATCACCCTCTTCTGATAGGAGATCGCCTGCCTTGTTCTTTTTTCTGTGTTTTGTTTACGTTTTCTGGAAAAGTGACCGAATTTGTATTAAACTCCCTGTGAGGAGAAACTACATTTCATATATATAATTTTGTTCACTTCAATCTATTTGTTACCTTTATTTTCATTATATAAATATGTTTAGTATTTTGGCGGGATGTTACAATAATGGTATCAGAGCAGTTCGTCCTTAGGATGACCTGAGGGTTGTGGATCCATTGTGTTTCTTCTGCTCATATGGTTTATTTGAGTTTTAAATAACAACTATAGTGAAGGGTTTTCAAACGGTTTCGTATTGAAATTTTGTGTGTGCTTTAGTGAGTATATGCTACAACTAAAAATCTTAGTATTAAGAATGAGGGGGTCTTGATAAAGTGGTGAGGGTGCACACTCATAACTGAATCGAGATGATTCTCAATCTTAATTCCAAAGGTTTGATGTTTAGCATACATTGAATTCTGGTGTGATTTATTTCATTTTATTGAGTGTTTTTGTAATTGATTGAAAGTGGTTGTTTGGGTTGATGGTTGTATACCAGTAGCTGTTCTGGTGTTTTGCTTGAAGTTATAAATATTATGATTCTATTGATGAACTCAAGTTTCTTAATGACTTTGAGATGCTGACCTTTGTAAGGTCTAGATGTTACCTCCTGAATGAATTGATTTCTTATCGATCTCATTCTTGTAGTTGTAGGGAATATAGAAAACTCATAGTTTCAAGATCTGAAAACGAAGAGAGATGGCACGTAGACCTCCTACCCCTCCCCAACCTTCATCGGAAATGAGCCAGATTGCCAAGGCTATCGAGATGATGGCAACTGCCATCCAACAACAGAATGCAGCGATGGCTCAGAACCATCAAGCTACAATGCACCACTGGGAAATTGCTCGGTCAGCTGAAACAAATTCCCACGTCGGTCAGCCTCAAGAACAGATGGGACTGACTGAGTTCATGAGGCACAACCCACCCAAGTTTAGTGGGAATGCTACCCCTGATCAAGCAGATCAGTGGGTCCGGGAGTTGGAGAAAATCTTTAGGGCGACCTCCTGCCCTGAAGAGAAGAAATTGGTGTTCGCCACCTATTTGCTGTCTGGAGAAGCTGAGTTCTGGTGGATGGGAGCTCAGCAGATGATGGAGGCCCGAGAGGATGTGTTGGACTGGGAGAGCTTCAGGGTGAGGTTCCTGGAGAAATACTTCCCAGACAGCGCAAGGTTTGCGAGGGAAGCTGAATTCCTCAGATTGGAGCAGGGGGAGATGTCTGTGAATGCTTATGCTGCTCGGTTTGAGTATCTCGCCCGATTCTACACCCAAGCGACCTCTGAGGCTTGGAGGTGTAGGAAGTTTGAAGAGGGACTGAAGCATGGGCTGAAGAGGACCATAGCCCCGATGTGCATCAGGGAATTTCACGCCTTGGTAGAGAAGGCGAAGATGGTGGAGACCCTGGAAAAGGGTGATTCTCGGGTGATCAGGTCACACCCAGGGAGTTCTTCCAGTGGGAAGGCTAAGGTGCAGCACCCACAAAGCAAGCCTTATGCGAGACCTCCACCACCTCGGGCGGGAACAACGTCATCCCAGTTTCAGCAGCAACAACCTTGGAAACCCAAGTGTTTCCATTGTGGTGGACCACACACGCCCAATGTGTGCCCCAAGAAGGCTTCGGAGAGAAGGTGTTTTGCCTGCCAAAGGACGGGACACGTTGCAAGAGATTGTCCTACCCAGAATAGGATAACTCAACCCAGTGGTTCTCAGCAGTTGAGGAACGAAGGCAGCAGACCTCAGGCAACAGGGAGAGTGTTTGCCATGACAGGAGCGGAGGCGTCTCAGTCAGGTAACCTCGTGCAAGGAGTTTGTTTTATAGCTGGTAGAGGTGTAAAAGCCTTGTTTGATTTTGGAGCGACACACTCCTTTGTGTCAAGCCTGTGTGTAGCCGAGTTGGGCCTTCTAGAGAAGGAGTTACCTTTCGAACTGTTGGTCTCTACACCTGCGTCAGGACAGGTGTTGACCTCTACAGTTTGCCCCGAATGTCTAGTGATAGTAGAGGGGCGCAGATTCAAAGTGAACTTGATCTGCCTACCTCTTCAGGACCTGGATGTTATCCTAGGAATGGATTGGCTAGCTGCCAATCACGTTCTCATAAACTGCGGTAGTCAGAAGATAGCGTTTCCAGACCTCCAAGAGTCAGATGTGATATCAGCTCAGCATGGGTGGTCGGAGTTGGAAAGAGGGGCGAGGTGCTTCGTGATGCTGGCTCGGTTGGAAGTGAAGAATGAAGGGGACGTAAGCAGGATACATGTGGTGAAAGAATTCATGGATGTATTTCTAGAAGAAGTACCTGGGTTACCCCCTAAGAGAGAAGTGGAATTCTCCATTGATTTGGTACCTGGAGCTGGACCAGTGTCAATGGCACCTTACAGGATGGCACCAGCCGAGTTGGTGGAATTAAAGAAGCAAGTGGAAGAATTGTTGGAGAAACAATTCATCAGACCCAGTGTATCTCCATGGGGGGCTCTAGTGCTCCTAGTTAAGAAGAAGGATGGAGGGTCTCGGCTGTGTATAGATTACAGGCAGTTGAACAAGTTGACCATTAAGAACAAGTACCCCCTATCTAGAATTGACGATTTGATGGATCAAATACATGGGGCCTCGGTGTTTTCCAAGATTGATCTAAGATCGGGGTACCACCAAATTTTGGTAAAAGCTGAAGATGTTCAAAAGACAGCTTTTAGGTCTCGTTATGGGCACTATGAGTATGTGGTGATGCCGTTTGGAGTAACCAATGCTCCAGCTCTGTTCATGGATTACATGAATAGGATTTTTCGCCCTTTCTTGGATAAGTTTGTGGTAGTCTTCATAGACGACATACTCATTTATTCAAGGACCGAGGAAGAACATGAAGGACATCTGAAGACTGTATTGGGGATCCTGAGGGAGAAGCAATTATATGCCAAGTTCTCTAAGTGTGAGTTCTGGCTGAAGGAAGTTAACTTCTTAGGACACGTGATATCTGCCCAGGGGATCTCGGTGGATCCAGCCAAAGTGGAGGCAGTGCTTCAATGGGAACGTCCTAAGACAGTTACTGAGATAAGGAGTTTTGTGGGCCTAACTGGCTACTATCGGCGGTTTATTGAAGACTTTTCCAAGGTAGTGGCTCCTTTAACACAGCTGACCCGCAAGGATCAACCTTTTGCTTGGACCGACCGATGTGAGCAGAGCTTCAAGGAACTAAAGGAAAGGTTGACTAGTGCTCCAGTGCTGGTGATCCCAGAGGTAGGAAGACCTTTTGAGGTCTACTGTGATGCTTCACATCAGGGTTTGGGATGTGTTTTGATGCAAGAGAAAAGAGTGGTTGCATATGCTTCAAGGCAACTCAAGGTCCATGAGAGGAACTACCCTACGCATGATTTGGAGTTGGCGGCTGTGGTGTTTGCCTTGAAGATCTGGAGGCACTATTTATATGGAGCTCGGTTCCAGGTGTTCAGTGATCATAAGAGCCTGAAATACCTGTTCGATCAGAAGGAACTAAACATGAGACAAAGAAGGTGGATGGAGTTTTTAAAGGACTACGATTTTCAACTCATGTATCATCCAGGGAAGGCCAATGTAGTAGCAGATGCTTTGAGTAGAAAATCAGTACAAGTAGCCACCATGATGATGGAAGAGCAGAAACTGATCGAGCAGTTCAGAGACTAAAACCTTGGGGTAGAATTCCACGTAAATCACATTAGTTGTAGTAAGCTGGCTATAACTAATGACTTCCTTGGAATGATAAAGGATAAGCAGCTGGAGGACCCTAGTCTGAAGCGTACTGTGGAGTCACTAGGGACCGACCAAGCTAGAGACTTTGTGATGGGCGATGATGGGATCTTGAGATTTAATGGCAGAAATTGCATACCTGCAAATGAAGAGTTGAAGAAGATGATCCTAGAGGAAGGTCACAAGAGTCGCCTTAGCCTACATCCAGGCATGAACAAGATGTACCATGACTTGAAGGAGTCATTTTGGTGGTCGGGCATGAAGAGAGACATCGCCCAGTATGTTACAACCTGCTTAACATGTCAGAAGGCGAAGATAGAGCATCAAAGACCTGGCGGGTTGTTACAGCCACTGGATATCCCTGAGTGGAAATGGGACAGCATTCCCATGGATTTTGTTACCCATTTACCCAGATCGGTAAAGGGTCATGATGCAATATGGGTCATCACTGATCGGCTGACGAAGAGTGCCCACTTTCTCCCAGTGAATATGAAGATGCCTATGGCCAAGTTGGCACAGTTGTACATCCAAGAAATAGTGAGGTTGCATGGAGTGCCTTCCAGCATTGTTTCAGATAGAGATCCCAGGTTCACTTCACGGTTTTGGCAGACTTTACAAGATTGCTTGGGAACTAAGTTGAGAATGAGCTCTGCATATCATCCTCAAACAGATGGGCAGTCAGAGAGAACGATCCAGTCCTTGGAAGATCTACTGAGGGCGTGCGTCTTGGATCAACTAGGAAGTTGGGATGAGGTGTTGCCGCTGGTGGAGTTTACCTATAATAACAGTTATCACGCCAGCATAGGGATAGCGCCATATGAAGCCCTGTATGGGAGGAAATGCAGAACTCCCTTATGTTGGTACCAGGAGGGCGAAGCAGTATTGGTTGGACCAGAGCTGATTCAGCAGACGACCAAGAAGGTGCAACAGATACAAGACAGAATGAAAGCTTCTCAAAGTAGGCAGAAGTCCTATGCCGATCAGAGAAGAAAACCTTTGGAGTTTGCTGCTGGAGACCATGTGTTCATGAGAGTGACACCAACCAAAGGTGTAGGACGGGCGATCAGATCAAAGAAGTTGTCCCCTAAGTTCGTGGGACCATATCAGATCTTAAGGAGGATTGGTCCAGTGGCTTATGAGATCGCCCTACCTCCCCATTTAGCGAATCTGCACAACGTCTTTCACGTATCGCAGCTGAGAAAGTACATGGCCGATCCTAGTCATGTGCTGGAAGTGGACGATGTGCAGATCAGGGATGACTTGTCCTTTGAAGAGAAACCAGTCAGGATTGACGATTGGCAAAGTAGACAGCTCAGAGGCAAGACCATCAGCATGGTGAAAGTGGTGTGGGATGAGAGATCGGGGGATTCAACTTGGGAGTTAGAAGAACCCATGAGAGAAGCTTATCCATACCTCTTTTCCTTGTAATTCAATTTTCGGGGACGAAAATTTTTTCTTGATGGGGAGAATGTAAGGACCTGTAAAAATTAAATGGGAATAAAAGGGTATATTTTAAATGAATTCTAAGTATGTGTTTATTTAAAATAAAAAGGAAGGAAAGTGTAGTTTGGAAGACTATGAGATCGCCTAGTAGTACATGATCGCCGGTCGCCTGCTACACATGATCGCCAGGGCGCGAGGCATGTGGACATCGCCAGGGCGCGAGGCATGCAGGCATCGCGCGGGCGCGAGGCATGCGGGCATTGCCAAGGCGCGAGAGGCATGCGGGCATCGCCAGGGCGCGAGGCATGAGGGCGTCGCCAGGGATTGACATCGGTCGTTTCCCAGAGGGAGACATCGGTCGTCTTCCAGGGCGAGGGAGGCATCGGTCGTTCGCTAGGATGAGTCAGCGGTGGAAAGTTATCGCGCGACGTCGAGTTTCACACAGAGTAAAGTGGGACCCAGGCTCCCAGCATGAAACGTCCTGCACGCGCGACACGTAGGCAAAAAGAGTGGTTCAGAATAGTGACATCAGAGATTTGGTATGCGCAGAGACCCACGTGGTCATACTGCTCAGGGCAGCGTGCACGCAAGCTTCCTGCAGAGTGGGTGGTGGCAGCGGCTTTTGTGGACAAGTTGGTTTAAGATTTAAAAACTCACTTCTGAGAGGCAAAGAAGGTGTTGTGGTTCAAGAGTTACAGAGTGAGTGAGTGAGTTACCTTTATCCTTCTCTTTTCTCTCCTTCACTCTGCCATTCAGGCCTTATCACGTTCCTGCTTAGCTATCGACGACTGCCCTTGGAGCACCTAGGAGGCTCTCTGCAAGTTCTTCAGACCGGGACACTAAAACAGAGTGAAAGCATCTTAAAGCTTCGTTGGATTTCGGAGCTCTTAGAGTTTTGCGCTAGTCCAGGTAAGGGAAGCTAGCCTTATTTCCTACGAAAAACCTTATATTAGATGTTTGAGATGATGGGGCGACGTGGTCGCCGGTTTTCTACTGTTATTGAATAATCCCCTGTTTTTGGTGTTGTTTGAAACTGTTTGAGATTTAAATGTGATATTCGAAAATCTGAACCTTAGCATGAGTTTTTCTGTGACTGGAATCGTTCATTAAGTGTTGTATGACGTGTTGAATGTTGTGAATGTGGGATCAAGGCATAGTATTTTCAGGAAAGAAAATACCGTGTAAGATCGTGTAGGATGTGCATTGATCGGTGATTTCTATAATGAGATATCCTGACTCTCCTGAGATAATGAATTCATATAGATGAAGTTATTCAGGCGTTGAGAGTCGAAGGAGGTTCATATGAATGGGTGAGTCGTGTGAAAAAGAACGAGCTCGGCCTGTTATATGGATTAACCCTGTCATACTGTGAGAGTGATGAAATTGAGATCGAGATTGTGTTGATGCGCAGAGCTGTGGAAACATTGCAGCAGTTTAGTATGACAGGTGCAGATCTCTAAGTCTAGTCAATGCACGAGTCTTCCGGAAGTAGTGTCAAGTGTCTTGTGTGCTGAGTCAGTGGAAGTCTGACGTGAGAAATGAGGAACATGGAGTTTTGATAGACACTTGATGCATTATGTGATTTGAACAACTCTTGAGAAATTGTGAAATGTGTGATTACTTGGTGGTTATGTGAAGGGAACGAGAAAATTGATAGTTTTTACGTGGGTGTCTTTAGTTTGTTTCATCTTGATTTTAAAGTATAATATCTAAACTCTTTTTCAAATGTCTAGCTTACCCTGTGGTGTTTCTTTGGTGTTGTGTTTGGCTCTTTCTTAAACCTGTGATGATCGTGTATAATTTACATGGGAGCAGATGATGTTGCAGGAAGCAGAGCTCCTCAGTGAGTGGTCGCCGGAAGGAGATCGCCTGTTTCTACTTCTGTTAGGCGATCACCCTTTTGCTGTCTTCTGATAGGAGATCACCCTCTTCTGATAGGAGATCGCCTGCCTTGTTCTTTTTTCTGTGTTTTGTTTACGTTTTCTGGAAAAGTGACCGAATTTGTATTAAACTCCCTGTGAGGAGAAACTACATTTCATATATATAATTTTGTTCACTTCAATCTATTTGTTACCTTTATTTTCATTATATAAATATGTTTAGTATTTTGGCGGGATGTTACAGTTCTCACAATAACATTTAAGAACAAAATAAAATTAGAAAAACAACTAAAAAAAAACACTAAAAATGTAAGCAATTTAAACAACTAAAAGAAAATTAAACAAACTGAAAGGAAATAAATAGAAAGATAAAACCATGTTTTGTGTTTAATCGTCTCTTCTTAGCAACTCATCCAACTCTGTGTTAAAATCCTCATCTACGGTTGTAGAGGTCTTGCTTCATCTAATGAACCTGTCTCTCTGAAAAATCAATTTGAACAACATAAGATTCGAATTGTTTTGAGGTCATCAAACCTAGTTTCACCACTTAACACATAACTTAAACAAAAACTAAACAAAACACACAAAAACAAAACATCGTAATTAAAATACCGGGTTGCCTCATAGCAAGCACTTGTTTAACATCATAGCTTTAGGCCTGTTTCTTTATAGCTTCTTCAACAAAATCACAGTGATGATCCTTTCAATTTCACCACCTAAATAAGGCTTCAGCCTTTGACCATTGATTGCCCAACTTTTGTGTGACACTAGGTCATCCAACTCCACTGCTCCATAGGATTTAACAAGTGTTCTTCTAGGTGGTGGTTGTCTTTCCTTAGTCATGTTACTTTTTTCTTGAATTATCTCAATGTGAGAGGTAGGCGTAGTTGAAATTCTTTTTTAACTTCTCCTTGTTTTTCTTTTCTTTTCTAACTTCTATTCTTCCTAGTTGTCTTCTCATTTTTCAAATCTAACTGCAATTAATTTCTAGAAACTTGTTCTCTTAATATCATATATCATAAGACAACTAAAATAAGGATTACCACAAAAAGAAAATAATAAAAAAATAGTTTTTTCTTAAAATAAAGAAAAAAAATAACTATTTTTTTAATAAAATAAAATAAATGAAAAAATAAAGAAAAAATAACTAAATTCTAAAAATAAAAAAATAAACAAAAAACAAACAATTTAAAATAAAGAAGAAAAAAAATAATAAACGTATAAGAAATATATAAAGCAACATAAACTTACTTAAAAATTGTACTGCGTAAGAGAGCTCATCACCTCAGCCTAAGTTTGAGGGAGGTCAGTTTAATGTTTGGGCCCAAGAGATAGGTCGTGAGCTCAACCCAAATGTTGGTTGGTCTAGAAAAGGTAATTAAGATAAAAGATAAAGAGATATTTTATTTTCTGTTATAATATGTGTGTTAGTTACATATTAATTAATACGCATGTTAGTTGCATATTAATTAATAGTTGTTGAGAATAAAATAGGAGCACCCGAGAATAATGGTGCACATGTGAAACAAAATGTTTTCATGTTGTTAGCACCTGAAGGTAAGTGGTGCCCGTTAATAGGTGGTTTTCTTGTTATGATTAAATATTTTTTGTTAAGAGGTTAGTGAAAGTGATTGAAGAAAAAGTCTATAAAAAGGGCTTAAGAACCCTGGTAAAGGGACGCTTTTCTAGGCACTAAGACTAAAACTGATTACTTATCTTGAATGCTCTCACTGACTTGATCGTTGGAGTGTGATCAATAGGTAGAGCCCCTCTGTCCCAAAAGAGTCGTATTCCATAATAGCTAGAGAGACAAATCAGAAGCGGAGCTTTCCAGCTAGGTCAATCGAGGTCAACCGGTGAGAACAAAAACTAAAATAAAGTAAAAGAAAATAATAAAAATAATTTTTTTTAACAAAATAATAAAAATAAAATAAGAAAAATATTATTAAAAGATAAAAAAAAATGAAAATAAAAACTTACTTAAAATAAAAACTAAATACTAAGAATAAAATAAAATAAAAAACTAAAACAAAAATAAAACAACAAATTATAATTATAAAGAACTAACTAAAATAAATTAAAAATAACTACATAAATTAAAATTAAAATTTTAAACTAAAATAAAATAAAATAAAATATAATATAATAAAACAAAAACAAAAACAAAAACAAAAACAAAACACAAAATAAGAATAAAAACTAAATAAAATAAATACACAAAACAAAATCTAAATAAAATAAATATACTAAACAAAAACTAAATAAAATAAATACATTGAACAAAAACTAAACAAAATAAAATAAAATAAATACAGTAAACAAAAACTAAATAAAATAAATACAAAAAATAAAATAAAATAAATATACTAAATAAAATAAATACACTAAAAAAAACTAAATAAAATAATAAATACACTAAAAAATTAAATAAAATAGATACACAAACCAAAATAAAATAATAAAAAAATTAAAATATTCACAGTAAATGGCAAATTATACTTTCAAATTTTAAACAAAATTGCTCTCCGGCAACAGTGCCAAAAATTTGATGTCTCTTTTTTTACAGCAATTGTACCTAGTCAGAAGTAATAAATTATCCCTTAGGACGAATATCAAACCTATAAGAAATCGTTATTTAAAATCCTAATAGTAGTATTCAGTAAGTATAAAAATATGTACAATAATTTGATTTGAAAGATATTGACATAAGTTTGCATGAAAATTAAATAAAAGCAAAGTAAATTATTTGGATGAGTCTATTGGGAATGCACTAGTGCAGATAACGTTTTTTACAACGATATGTTAGGTTGGTTAAATTAGAACCAGGGTAAACAAAAATGTAGTGGCATTTTTGTAAATATTTGACACATATTACACTATTTGGATATTGACATATGTCATTCCTAGAGTTTAAAAAAATTGAAAAATTTAACTCTAGGCACTACATATAATATCGGTAACCAGTGTTACTGTAATTTTCGGATTAAAAAAAAGGATTTTAAAGTTTTAAAAATTACATATAACATCGGTTGGGCTACGCAACCATTGTTATATGTGATTTTAGAGTAAAAAAAAATTTTAAGTTAATAAAAATATATATTACACTGGTTATTACTCATAAGCAGTGTAATATATGTTCTTACCTTATTTTCTCGCCTCGCGCCCTCACTCTCCATTCACGCTATTCTAAGCTTTCTTGCTCAAGAGTTCATTTTGCTTCTGCCAACGTTGCTGCCATTGTCGCTACTAGCCGCTACCTCCACCGTTCCTCCCGTCGCTTCTCTTTTATTTAGTTATCTTCATCGTGAGACCATCCACACCGAACGAGATTCTTCCGTTCACACTTCTCTGCTATTTCATTGCGACTCTTGTCACCGCTCTTATCGCCGTTGTCGCTACCACATTGGCGCCACAGCTCCATTCACGTTCATGCTCCAGGATAGTTTTTTATTTTTAAATATTTTAATTTTAATTTTAATAATTATTTTTATAGATAATTATTTTTATTATATTGTATTTGGAATATAATGTATTATGTTTTAAATTGGGTAATTGTTAATGTTGAACGTCTTGGTATAGGGTCCGAGAGTGATCAACCCTCGACAATGTTGAAAGCTTTGGTATTGGGTTTAGGGGTTAGTGTGTGACTCTGGAGCACATATTTTTTAATATTTTATTCAGATTTTGGTACATATTACACCGGTTTTTACAACCGGTGTTATATGTAATTGACATTTTACATCGTTGAGATCTACATTGGTGATGAAGCCGATGTTATATGTGTAAGGACCTTGAAAAATTAAGTTGGAATAAAAAGGATTATTTTAAATAAATTCTAAGTATGTTTTTATTTAAGTTAAAAAGGAAGGAAAGTGCAGTCTAGAAAACGATAAGAGTTCTTTGTTATACATAATCGCTGGTCGCCTAGACTGCATGTCGTCGCCAGGGCAAGATGCATGCGGGCATCATCAGGGGGAGACATCGGTCGTTCGCCAGGGAGAGGTCATCGGTGGATTGCCTTCGCGCGAGAGGTCCTCAGTGGATAGTCTTCGCGCGAGAGGTCATCGGTGGATTGTCTTCGCGCGAGAGGTCATCGGTGGATTGTCTTCGCGTGAGAGGTCATCGGTGGTTAGCCTTCGCGCGAGAGGTCATCGGTGGATGGCCTTCGCACGAGAGGTCATCGGTGGATGGCCTTCGCACGAGAGGTCATCGGTGGATAGCCTTCGCGGGAGAGGTCATCGGTGGATAGACTTCGCGCCTGTGGTCATCGGTGAAAGGTCATCGCGCGACGTCGAGTTACACACAGAGAAGGTGGGACCCAGACTTCCAGCATGGAACGTCCTGCACGCGCGCCACGTAGACAAAAAGAGTGGTTCAGAATAGTGACCTCAGAGTGTTAGCCTGCACAGAGGCACGCTCAGTAGTATTGTTCAGGGAGTGGTTGGCCTGCGCAAGAGACAACTGTAGTCGTACTGTTCAGGGAAACGTACACTCAGACTTCTCTGCAGAGTGGGTGTGGCAGCTGCTTTTGGTGGATAAGTTGGTTTAAGATGCAGAGACCCACTGCTGAGAGAAAAAAAGACGTTGCAGCATTCAAAGAGAGAGAGAGTGAGTTACCTCCCTTCTCCTCCAGATATCTCCTTCGCGCTGCGATTCTAGCACCTTCACATGAGAGTACGACGAGCGACAGCCACCATTAGAGCACCTGGGCAGTTCTCTGCAAGTCCTTCAACCAGACGCAAAAACAGAGCCAAGGCGTTGTTCAAGCTTCGTTGGGTTTCGGAGCTCCTGGTGTTTTGCGCAAGTCCAGGTAAGGGAAGCTAGACTTCATTTTCAATACAAGCCATAGTTTAGCTATTTCTGAAGTGAGGGCGACGTGGTCGCCGGTTTTCGTTTTCATCTTTGTAAAATGCTCTGTGCTATGTGTTTGGGCGACGTGGTCGCCGGTTTTAAATGCAGACTTCGAAATACCCTGTTTTTGAACTAGATCGCCGATTTTGGCGTTGTTTACGAACTCCCTGTTTTTGATGTTGCTTTGAAACGGTATGAGATTTAAATGAGATATTCGAAAATAAGAACCTTGGAGTGAGCTTTTGCTGTGATTGAAATCTTTCCTTTAAGTGTGGTATGATGTGTTGAATGTTGTGAATGTGGATCAAGGCATAGTATTTTCAGGAAAGAAAATACCGTGTAAGATCGTGTAGGATGTGCATTGACCGGTGATTCGTCATGATATCCCGACTCTCCTGATATAATGGAATCATATAGATGAAGTTGTTCGGGCGTTGAGAGTCGAAGGAGGTTCATACGTATGGGTGAGTTGTTTGAAAGAGAACGAGCTCGGCCTGTTGTGTGGATTAACCCTGTCATGCTAGGATGGTGATGATATTGAGATTCATTATACGCTTGTGAATGTGTGTGATTTCACGGCGACCCTGTGAATGTGTGTGATTTCACAGTGGGCAGTATGACAGGTGCAGATCTATGAGTCTAGTCAATGCACGAGTCTTCCGGAAGTAGTGTCAAGTGTCTTGTGTGCTGGGTCAGTGGTGGTCTGACATGTGAAATGAGGAACTTGAAATTTATAGACACTTGATGCTGTTTGTGAAATAGAACGACTCTGGGGAATATTGTGAAATGTGTGGTTTCTGGGCGATCAGGTGAAGGGTATGAGCAACTCTAAGTTTTACATGGATATCTTGAAAAATGTTTTTACCTTGATTTTAATGTTCTTATTTAAACTCTCTTTAAAATATCTAGCTTACCCTGCGTGTTTTGCTCGTTGGCTGTTTTTCTCTTTAAACTGTGATGATCGTGTATAACTTACACGGGAGCAGATGATCTTCCAGGATGTAGAGCTCCTTAGTGAGTGGTCGCCGAGGAAGAGATCGCCGGTTTTCTATCTCTTGGTGGTGATCGCTGGATTTATGTCCTGCTGCAGATCGCCTGTTTTGGGCCTCCTGTTACCAGATCGCCGGTTCATGTATGGAGACCGCCGGTCTTGTTGTATTTGGTTGAATTTCGTTTAAATTTTGAAAACATTTGACCTGGTTATGTATTTAACTCCCTAAGAGGAGCAACTTCATTACTTATATATATATTATCATGTACTCTTCAATATTATTTGTTTACCTTTATTTTCATTATACATGTATGTATGGTTTTATTTTGCGGGATGTTACAATATGTCTCCTAGAATTGTTGTTATATTCATTTTCTGCACTAGTGATGGGGTTAATCCTTCTTACTCGTATGTAGTTTCAATGCATAAAAACATATAACATTCTATCTTGATTGACATTAATGTACATATAAAAATCATTCATATCGATTTCTCGCATACAAAATTATTAAGATAGTCTCTTAAATATCGATTCCTCATATATTTATAAAACTCCTTATCATTACGAAAAAATGTTATAAAGCAACTAACATTTCAAATCTATTCCTAGCATTCAAATATGTTAAACATTATGTTTTAGGTCAGATACTCATAAGTACTTTACATTCAAATCTAAGGATCAAAATCGTGAATAGTTTCAAGCTTTGAGAATAAAATGATAATACCAATTATTAGTCAAGAACTAAATATTATAAATAAATATCACCTTAATACCTAAGAGTTTGAACAGATTTCTCGTAGTTCCAAAGGAAAGAATCAGCCACTCAAATTGGCCATTACAAGCATGGAAAGCAAGAAAAGAAGATCCAAGGTGTTTCTTTTTAACGGTTGACTCCTCTAGGGTTTTCTATCTCTCTATATCCTCTTAATGATGTTTAGGGTTATGCCTCATGCCTTCTATTTAACCTAATTGGTCTTGGGCTAAGTGACATCTCGATTAAGCGAAATATTATTTGCTTAAGCAAGTTTCACGAGAAAAAGCCCAACTTCACTGGAGTGAACTCACTTAAGCGAACCTTGGGCGAGTCTTGGACAAGTTCCTTGGGCGAGTTTGAGCGAGTTTTCAATGTTCCAACTTTGCCTTTTCATCTTCTCTTTAACTTGTCCATTACAAATTTGGAAATAAATCGTTCACATTCATCTTATAATCCAAAAATATGTAAAAAGGTTCAAATTCCAAAATTAGAGGTTGAATTATACATAAGTGTCTATTTTTTTTGTATGAAATATTATTAAATTATGGCACTAATCAAAGTGGTAGGCCAAAGTGAAACAAATAAGGCCATGGATGAAGTAATGAGCAGCGCATTGCAGTTAATCATTGATTGAAGCAGGTTTTGCGGTCAAGAATTACGTGCAAGCCTTGGTAGAAGTTGCGGACACTAACATGACTTCGTGCTTTTACAACGATGAATTTTTTTCTGTCTTTTGTTATGGTGAAATAAGAACTAGTAGTATTGAGTTAAACTCTCTACAACCATATTCTTTTTCTTCTTAACTTGAAGGTAGTGAGGGTTACGATAAAGTAGTCATAGTCACTTTGTTGGGTCTTTACTTAAGCCCATGAGTCAATAAATACCTTAATTCTCTCAGGAGATAAATCTATCTCTTTATTCATTTACTCACTTACAAAATCATCTTCATTCTTATTGACTTGAGCGTTGAAGAATCTTCTACAAGTGCATCACCAATCAATGGAGCAACTTGGAGAATTTACAGTACTCACATACACCTTGGAAGAAGGACAACTCATCATCGGTAAGAACATTTGGCACCTACCATGGGGTCCTGGTAAAACTTTTTCCCAATACCACATTGTCATATGGTCTTACAAGAAACCAAACAACAACTTCAACATCACAAACAAGCATGGATCCATCTCTTTTGGATGCACGTAAAGCTCATAATGATTCGGCTATGCTCATATTCTAACCTAATTTATATTAATGCCAATATAAAAGTCATTTATATTGATTTCTCACATATGAAATTAAGATTATCTCCTAAACATTGATGTCTCGCATCTTTAGAAAACATTATTATCATTAAGAACATATTTTATATAGCAATTGATACATTCCAATCTATGTGTAGCATCAGAACATATCAAGTATTCTCATTTAGGTTAGATTCTTATAAGTACTTTTCAGTCAAATCCAAGAATCATGTTCATGAATAAAAATTCAAGCTTTAAGCACAAAATACAAGATCCAATAATCAAATTCATGAATAAAAAATTCAAGCTATAAGTATAAAATGACAATACGAATATCAAAGAGGAACACAAATTCATATATAATTACCACCAAAATACATCAGAATTTGAACCGATTGCTCTCAATCCCAAAGGAAAGGATTGGTCACTCATAGTGGCCATTACATGCACCAAAGCCAAATTAAAAGATCTGGAATGTTTCTCCTTGACAACTCCTCTTTTAGGGTTTCCTTCCTTTCATTCCCCTTCCAGGTCACACCTTTCTCTCTACCTTACGCCCTTATTTAACCTAATTGGGCTTGGGTTGAGTGACATCTCGCTTAAGCAAGATTAGAGAAAATAAAATCCAACTTTATTGGAACAAACTCCTTCAAATGAGCATTGGCGAGATCTGAGCGAGTTCTGGGCGAGTTTTGTCCATAAAGCAAGTTTTCCTCTAGAGTGATCTTGTTTGGGTGAGATTGGTTTGCCTGAGTGAGTTGTTCAACACGTTTGAATGGTTTACGTGAGCTTTAGGGTTTAGGAACCTTGTCTTTTCTTCTCGTCTATAATCCATCTTCCCTTAGATTCTTGAAAATAGCACAAAATTGGGATTAAATAATTTCATTAATCTCATAACTTCAAAATATATTATTAGATTCAAATTTCTTAAATTAAGGTTGAATTATAACTTTATCAACAACTTAAGTCCATAAGTGGCTAGCTTTTTTTTGCATAAAATCTCACTAAATTATGACACTTATCAAGTACTCAACTTCTGAGCTTGGGAGGCTTATGTACTATCCAATACCTAAAAAATAGGAATTTATAATACATCATGCATTAATGGAAGAAAAATGCTAAAATAATTATGACACTTCACCTTATAGTTCGGTAGTAACTACACATATTACTCACAACTCGGCCTTAATTGTCAAGTCACCTTAATTTATAGGAGTTTGTGGCTAATATTAAGGAGAAGATTTTCCATATCCCGTGGTTTAGTTGAGAACAAAGTTACAACTTCCTTACTTACTTAAAATGCTATTATCAATCATTTTACAAAATCATCTTCATTCTTACTGACTTGAGCGTTGAAGAATCTTCTACAAGTGCATCACCAATTAATGGAGCAACTTGGGGAATTTACAGTACTCACATACACCTTGAAAGAAGGACAACTCGCTATTGGTAAGAACATTTGGCGCCCACCATGGGACTCTGGTAAAACTTTTTCCCAAGATCACATTGTCATATGGTCTTACAAGAAACCAAACAACAACTTCAACATCACAAACAAGCATGGATCCATCTCTTTTGGATGCACGTAAAGCTCATAATGATTCAACTATGCTCATATTCTAACCTAATTTATATTGATGCCAATATAAAAGTCATTCATATTGATTTCTCACATATGAAATTAAGATTATCTCCTAAACATTGATGTCTCGCATCCTTAGAAAATATTATTATCATTAAGAACATATGTTATATAGCAATTGATACATTCCAATCTATGTCTAGCATCAGAACATATCAAGTATTCTCATTTAGGTTAGATTCTTATAAGTACTTTCCAGTAAAATCCAAGAATAGTGTTCATGAATAAAAATTCAATCTTTAAGCACAAAATACAAGATCCAATAATCAAATTCATGAATAAAAAATTCAAGCTTTAAGTATAAAATGACAATACAATATCAAATAGGAACATAAATTCATATATAATTACCACCAAAATACATCAGAATTTGAACCGATTACTCTCAATCCCAAAGGAAAGAATTAGTTACTTATAGTGGCCATTACATGCACCAAAGCCAAATTAAAAGATCTGGAATGTTTCTCCTTGACAACTACCTCTTTTAGGGTTTCCTTCCTTTTGTTCCCCTTCCGGGTCACACATTTCTCTTTGCCTTATGCCCTTATTTAACCTAATTGGGCTTGGCTTAAGTGACATCTCGCTCAAGCGAGATATGACTTGCTCACGCAAGATTAGAGAAAATAAAAAACCAACTTTATTGGATCAAACTCGCTCAAATGAGCATGGGCGAGATCTGAGTGAGTTCTAGGCGAGTTTGGTCCAAAAAGCAAGTTTGGCTCTGGAGTGATCTCGCTTGGGCGAGATTGGTTCGCCTGAGCGAGTCATTCAACACATTTGAATGGTTTGGGTGAGCTCTAGGCGAGTCTTAGGTGCCCTAACCTTGTCTTTTCTCCTCATCTCTAATTTTTCTATTCCTCCTTTAGCCCTTTGTCTCCATCTTCCATTAGATTCTTGAAAATAACACAAATTTGGGATTAAATAATTCCATTAATCTCATAACTTCAAAATATATTATTAGATTCAAAATTCTGAAATTAAGGTGGAATTTTAACTTTATCAACAACTAAAATCCATAAGTGGCTAACTTTTTTGCATAAAATCTCACTAAATTATAAGACTTATCAAGTACTCGACTCCGAGCTTGGGAGGCTTATGCACTACCTAGTACCTAAAAAATAGGGATTTATAATACATCATGCATTAATGGATGAAAACTGCTAAAACAATTATGACAATTCACCTTATAGTTCGATAGTAGCTACCCACGTTACTCACAGTTCGGCCTTAATTATCAAGTCAGCTTAATTTGTAGGAGTTTGTGGCCAATATGAAGGAGAAGATTTTCCATATCCCGTGGTTTAGTTGAGAACAAAGTTACAACTTCCTTACTTAAAATGCTATTATCTATCATTTTAATAGTCCAGATCTCTGTTTACAAAGTGTAACATTGGTTGGAGGATTCTGAAAAAAAAAAAGCAAAAGGAAAAGGGTTGACTTTCAAATCAGACTTTTGATCTTCACTTTGTAGCAATTTGGTGATTCATTGGTATTTTGCGCCAGGTAGGTTACCATTTTGAGTTTGTTGTGATATTAAGGGCATTTTACACTACAAAAAAATCCTCAAATAGAAACCAATTTTTAGAGACCAAAATAATTAGTTGTTATAGTGACTAAAGTAGAGACCATTTTAGAAACGAAAAAAAATTTTGATTTTTAAATTAGTTTTTATTATTGTTAAATAGTTTCTAAATTGGTATCTAATTAGCTACCAATGTTTTAACTACTAATTATTTAGATTCTAAATTTTGTAGCAAAAACCTTGGTAGCTAATTAGATACCAATTTAGAAACTATTTAACAATAATAGAAACTAATTTAGAAACAATTTTTTTTTTAGTTTCTAAAATGGTATCTAATTTAGTCACCATAGTAACTATTTATTTTTTGTCTCTAAAATTTGTTTCTATTTGATGATTTTCTTATAGTGTGAAGAAACAAATATGTAATCGCAAGTTATGTATAATTATTATACAAAATAAATTTATTGATTTTTCTTAATGATAACATATTATATGCATCAAAATTTGAGCTAAAGTCAAGATTTTTATTAAAATTTGTGGTAAAGTCAAGATTTTTATCAAGAAACGTGTGCAAGTGCTTTTGGTGGGGTGTCAAGGCATTGCATACAAAAAAGTTGCCTCCTTTTTCATGTAGCCAGATCTAATTTGTGGTAAAGTCAAGATTTTTATAAAGAAACGTGTGTGGGTGCTACTAGCGATGGTGTCAAGGCATTGTAGACAACAAAAGTAGCCATCTTTTGTGCTTGCTCTAGTGCGACTGGTGCTCGGTGGTGGTGTGGCCAGTGGGACAGTGGTGGCTGGGGGGGGCTGGTCGGCAGCTTGTTAACCTTTGTGAATGGCGGAGGGCTCTACGGGTTTCCTCATCCCATGGGCTTGTTTGATGGATCGAGAAGTGTTTCCTAATAAGAAAGTGTCTGCTATGCCAGGCCACAGGAACACTTTTGCTCAGGCTTTGGGAAATACAAGTGACATACCTTTGTCCCAACTACCTACTCCTTGTATTAAGGGAGACATGGTTGATGTCCAGGTTGATGAGGAAGACTACTTGGCTGGTCTTGAAGATTGCAAGAACTGTCTCCATGGTCGGATTATTCTATCTAAGGGGGATAAACCTCTCACACACCTTGGTTTAACTAAAAATTTGCAGCTTGTGTGGAAGGCTATTATACTGTGGAAAGAAATCCCTCTTGGAAAGGGTTTCTATGAGTTTGAGTTCTCTTCTTTAGAAGACATGCGATGAGCTCTCGAGATGGGTTCATTGCAGTTATCTCCTAGTTTCTTATGATTGTTTGTCTGGACACAAGACTTGGTTCCATCTATTATGAAGAGTACTAAAACCCATGCCTAGGTTAGAATCTACCATTTGCCTTTGGAATATTCACTGGTGCAGAAACATAAAACAAATGCGGCTAATTTCATTTTATAAATGCGGCTATACAGCCACATTTGATCAACACGCAGGCGTAAATCAGAGATTTACAAATGTGGCTATATAGCCACATTTATAAAATCCATTTACAAATGCGACTTTTTGTTGGAGCCGCATTTGTAAATGCTCCAGAGTGGTGCCCTTCTTCTTCAATTGGAATGATTTACAAATGTGGCTATTACCAAAGCCGCATTTGTAAATGTTATTTACAAATGCAGCTATGGTAAATAGCCGCATTTGTAAATCACATTTACAAATGCGGCTTTGGTAATAACCGCATTTGTAAATCATTCGCTTGATTTACAAATGCGGCTAAGGAAAATAGCCGCATTTGTAAATAAGGTTTTTTTTTTTAGAGCAGTTTGTTTAGTTTTTTATCCCATACAAATGAACTTGTGCAGTTTAATTATACCCAGGCAGCCAAACAGATAAACACATTCAGATAAGCTAAAAGTGAATTTATAGTTATTGATCAAAATGTATACAAAAATAGTAATAATATATCTCTCTCTATCTTCCTACACTATTGATCAAATCGTAGAGTTATAAAAATTTAGGAAATATGTGGACCAAGATTGTCTCACATATGTCATGGCTTCCGAAGTCATGGGTTCTTCATCCGTGAAGAACTGCATTTCAAAATGATTGACACATAAATTAGTTTTAAGATACATATATGTTGAAGTTATAAAAATAATTTAAGAAATCTTACCTCTTGCCAATTACTTGTAAGTCCTAGTCTTACAATGGTACTCATCCATTGCATAATGTAATAGCCACACTCATAGCTTCCTGGTTGTTTATTACACTATAATTCAATAAATTATAAAAGTTAGTATAATTAAACAATGAAAAGAGAAAGAAAAATCTTACAAACCTTTAATCTTATCCAGTTCAAATTTTGAAAATTAGAATCCGATCATCCTTTTAGGATGTTATATCCACGCCATGAACTGGTTGATACAAAAAACCTTGTTAGTAGATTAATTATAGTTTCAATCATAGTTAAGTTTATAGTGTACTTACCTATCAATGATATTCTTAAAACTTGTGGATATCTTCTTGTGTAGGGAACAGAACCACAAAGCCGTCCTATCATTCACTGATAAGACAAGTAATTGCCAATGACCCCTATATCATCCATGAAAAGAGTTGAGTAAATTTATAAAACATGAATATAATAAACTTTTAACATATATATTTAAACTTACTCATTAATATAAGGGCACAAATAAACCTCTTTTCCCTCTTTTTCCAAGGTGTTAGTGATGTATGATTGGGTCTCATTTGTCTTTGCTCCAGTGGGATTAGTATATGCGGGATCTAAGAATCCATACACATTTTCCTTCCCCTCAGTGACAGAGACACCATTCAAAAACCTACAAGTAATTAGTTAAATCATAATGAATGCTAATTCAACATAAATGAAAATGAAATGTAGGTAACGATACTTAATCATAAAAAATTGAATGATATTTATATTCAGCTCCTGATCCCCAGCTACAAATTCTAACAGATCTGACATGTATATGTACAATGGCAGCTCAGGGTTTGTTTCAAAAAACGTATCATCCCATGGAACTTTCAGAGGGTCTCGTCCAATTTCTCTAGCAATTATAGCTAAGGAAGCTATAGGATCGTCAACCGGAACCTCATGCTTCTTTTATGGACTTGGTTTCGGACGAGGTTTCTACAAAAAGAAAAAAGATTTGTTATAAATTAGATGTAATATATAAATATAAATTAGCATATGAAATGAAATTATTACCAGTGGTTGTGGCATATTTCGAATGAGGTGTCTGGGCCAGGCTACAAATGACTGAAATGCTTCAGCCACAGTTGTTACCTCTTCTGAAGGTAGTGGAACACGAGCATCAGGTACTCATACTCTTTCAACCGTTACCTTTGCTGCATCAAGGGAGAGAGGAACGTTATGTAAGGTGGTGGCCTCTTCATAGACTTTTCCAATGGCCACCACCTGAGGAATGATGCCACCCTATACCAGTAGCTCACATTGCCTCGTCTGGCCAATGATATCATCCCCTGATGCTGTAGGAGTTGTACAACTCCCTTTTCTGATCTTGGGAGCGGGACTAAGAAGGGTCTGAATCGGCTGGTCAACACAAAGTTGTTGCGATATCTCTTGTCGCAACTCTAGCCTTATCTTTTCCGTCTCCCTTCTCATCTCATCCATTAATTCTTTATGTAGCCTATTCTCCATTTCTTGTTTGCTCTCTTTGGGGGAGGAGGATAAGTGTCGTGGTGCAACTCCAAAATAAAGTTTAATCCCAACTCATTTTCTAGCTGCACGAACACGATCACAGTGCTTAGGTCGTCCAATTGTTTCAACAAGGCTATCATGATGACCTTCAGCAACAAAATTACCTTGGGAGTCCAAGGCATCCTGCAAGAGACAAAAATCATATCAGGTTTTAATATAAGTAATGCAGCATAATAGATGAATAAAGGCTTAAATAACTTACAATTTTTTCAATGATAACCCCTGATTGCTCAGAACTTGGTGCACCCGACTTCTTAATTCAGTCCCTCTTCCATTTCACATGGCGCGTAGGTGGTGATGGAGGAGAAGTGACCCCTGTTTCCACATCCTCAGATGCACTCCCGTGTCTAGATTGCTCCTTTTCAACCATTAGTGCTTGCTCAAGCTTTTGATACCCCGAACGAGACATTACGTGCGGGGTAAGATTCTTTAAAGCTATCTCTTGAGCTTTCTTCCGCCGATGCTGTCATAATTGAAATAAACAAAGTGAATTAAATAATGATCCTGCCGCTGACTCAAACATGGAGGATATGCCTCGTCACTCCTTCGTCTAGCCTTCTGCAACTGCACGTTTTGCAAGAACGCTTCAAGAACCTTCACTGGAACTCCAAACAATGCCTGCAAAACACACAGACGGCGCCGCTAGCGGCCGTTGTAGCTCCGACGCTCAAGTCAGATAACAGGAACACCAAAAACTCTCACTGAATCTCTCTGCGAGACTCGTGTGTGCTCTGATCCACTTTCTCTCTCTGTGGCTCAATTCTGTTATCACTGTGCAACGTGTACAAACGTTTCCACAATGACTCAGAAACTGTGTGTAGTAAATCTGTGTAAACTTGTAATCTGAAAAACTTGTGTGTACCTGACATATCGTGGAGTACTTTTATACTTGGGCCACGCCTCTCTCTCAGATGGTGACACGTGGAGGCATACAACTGGCATCTAATCGTACATGTGTCACACCTGGAGTGCTTCTGCGCTTTTCTCTGTGCGGCTAAGTTATCCTCTTGCAGAGTAACTTAGCGCGTTTCTTCTCTCTGAGTGAGTCGCATGCTTCTAGGAGAGCACCAGGTGTGGCTGGTCTAAGCACACTCACCAGGCGCATCCTGCCTGCATGGTCTCACCACACGTCCTTTGAGTGAGTGCATGCTCCCAGGAGAGCTCCAGGTGTGGCTGGTATAAGCGCACTCACCAGGCGCATCCTGCCTGCATGGTCTCACCGCACGTCCTCTGAGTGAGTGCATGCTCCCAGGAGAGCACCAAGTGGGGTTGGTCTAAGCACACTCACCAGGCGCATCCTGCCTGCATGGCCTCACCGCACGTCCTTTGAGTGAGTGCATGCTCCCAGGAGAGCACCAGGTGGGGCTGGTCTAAGCACACTCACCAGGCGCATCCTGCCTGCATGGCCTCATCGCACGGTGCTATGCACGTAATGGGTTAAGAGAGTCACTGGTCACTGACCAGTTTGCCAGCTCCCTTATGCCATCCTCATGCACGACCCTACCGGCGAGCAGCTCTTCTTCTTCTGGTTTGACATCATGCGAGGTGCATGTGTAACGCTCTCGCTGGGAGCCTGGGTCCCAGCTTAACACGTGTAGCAAGAAACCCTGATGACCATGCCCCGATGACCGTGCGGTGTGATCCGGCCGCTTGACTCGAACGTCAACACTCCTCCTCTCCAGCTCCAAACCTTCCAAGAAATCTGAAAGAACAGAAAGGCGCCTCTGCGGCCAGTGTAGCTCCGACGCTCAAGTCAGTGGACAAATCAACAAATTCTCTTAGAGAAAACTAGGAACCGTGCAAGTGAGTTGTTACTAAAAATGAATCTCCCCTCAATACTGTTAGAAATTCTGTATATATACCTGTGTTTTTCTCTCTCCTGACGGTTATTCCTCTTGACACGTGGACCGCATCTGGTCGTACACGTGTCACCATCTGGACTACCTGCAACTGAAATGTTACTTTCCCTTTACTCCTGTGACTAAGTTATCCACACAGGGAGTAACTCAGCATTCAGGCTACTCTGGGCACAGCCTTAAAGCTGGTTAACACTGGTTATCACGGTTCTCAGAGCACACGGGCCAATATACCACCTATCTCCTGTATTCAGACCATTTAATAGACGTTCACCAAGTTTTCTCCAATACCCGGCGATGTCATCCTTCGGCGATGTCCTCATATACGGCGATCACGTGCAATCCAGGCGTTTACTGATCTCATACGAGAGAAGCAGGAGACCACCGTCTTCTTCAACAAACGGTGATTCCCTCAACTTCCAAGTTACATTCTCTTTTTTCTTGCCCTTCTTGATCCATGCATTCTCCCGCCATGTCGTTCCACGTGGCACCCTGTGATTGGTCCACATGGCAATCTACTGTTGACCGACCGGATCAGCTCTCGCTGGGAACCTTGGTCTCAACTTAACACGCGTTGGCAAGAACCCCGATTACTGATCGCCCTCTGCATGTGCTTACAACCGACCGGTGCCTCATAACTTCCCCCGATGACCGTGCAGTGTCTTATGCCTATCCACCGATGACCGTGCGGTGCCTCATAACTTCCCCCCGATGACCGAGCGGTGTCTTATGCCTATCCACCGATGATCGTGCGGTGTCTCCAGGCGCTTATCTAGGCACCGTTCTAGGGGTGGCGGCCACTAGGTACCCGACTACCGATCACCGTTGTAAGTAATATCCTCCCTGATTCACTTGCCCTTCCTACCACGTGCCACTCTGTGTATGGTCCACGTGGTCACCTGCTGCTGACGTCATCAACTACTGATGACCGACCGGAACACAAGCCCCCCAGTCTCGAGCTGTGAACCTGTTCACAGCAAAGAGACTAAGAAGTCGTCTTCTGGCGGTCTACAGGAGCGCACACTTTGGCAATAACACTGTTTCATCTCTTCTTCTTCGCCTTCAGACATTCAAAGCATCTCTCTGTGACACCTTTCGACTTCTTCAACCTCCAACCTTCGTCCGACGTCTTTCTGATCCCCAAAGGTAGCCTCTTATCTCTTCCACTGACGACTGATCACCCGCTAATCCAAGCTGCCTGCTAGGTCCGCTCCGCGTTGATGATCCATGTTGCGGGACCCAGCTGACATGGATCACCCTTTGTTATCTGTTCTCGGCGACCGAGGTCTGGCCACTACACAAGCCCCCCAGGCCCGAGTTGTAACTTGTCTCAACGAAGAGCCTTACCACTCGCCTGATTGCTATCGGACCTACCGGGCTGACGGGCTCTCACCCTTTTGCCGATGACCGAGGTCATGTAACAAATGAATTATAAATCCTATTTTTACAATTCGAAGTACTCTTTCTCCTTTTCAACTCAACTTTCACCTTGTGTGGGTTGTTTGTAAAGGTCATCTTCCGATCTCTTCGCTTAGCCTTGTTTCTTTGTGCGTTTGACTGTCATGCCAAGTGTTCTGCATCATCGCCAGAAATTCCTCTGATCTGGTACTCGCCGAATAAAATTCGGGCGATGTTGCCTTCTTTATCCAAATAAGACGTCCTCTGTGGGATCACCTTTTGCAACCTTCTATTCACTTTTTCACCTGTCATTCCTTTATACGAACTCCTCTTGCCCGCACCTGCTCGAAGGCAAGGAGGACTTCTCCTTTCTCGCCTACACTTGCTCAAAGGCAAGGAGGTCTTCCTCTATTGCCTACACTTGCTCAAAGGCAAGGAGGTCTTCTTCTGGTCTCGCCTGCACTTGCTCAAAGGCAAGGAGGTCTTCCTCTATTGCCTACACTTGCTCAAAGGCAAGGAGGACTTCCTCTAGTGCCTACACTTGCTCAAAGGCAAGGAGGACTTCCTCTGTTGCCTCAAGATGCGCGAGAACATCGAGGTCTTTGAACTTCGCTGGATGCCTCCGATCGCCCCCAGGCGATGAGGACTTTAAAAACCTTTCACTTGTGCCCCTGATCGCCTAAGGGCGATGAGGACTTTAAAACTTTTTCACTTGTGCCTCTGATCGCCTAAGGACGATGAGGACTTTAAAACTTTTTCACTTGTGCCTCTAATCGCCTAAGGACGATGAGGACTTTAAAACTTTTTCACTTGAAATGTGCACACTCATTTTACTTCTACCTTGAATTACTTTAGGTGATAAGGTTTTTTCTTTTTCAAAAACTTCTTTAAATCGATAAGCACTCACACTTTAGTATACTTCAAAATTTCAATTTTGACTTTCTTATTTCTTGGGTGGCCTCGTTAAAAACCCTCCTTAGGGAAAAAAGAGTGCCCCCTTTGCATCTGTTTTTACAAAACTGTTAATGATTCTCTGAGTTTGTACTACTTACAAAGCTTTAACTAAAATAAAACTTGAGGTGAGTGGCGTTCCAAGTACGAGGAATCGCCCCTCCCTCTAGTGTCTCCAAGCGGTAGGCGCCGTTTCCGAGTGCTTCGATTATTCTAAACGGTCCTGTCCACTTGGGCGACAACTTATTCTCCATCTCGTACTGGTGGGCTTTCCTCATCACCAAATCGCCGGTTTTAAACTGCCTCTGTATTACCCTAGAATTGTATCTTCGTTCAATTCTTCTTTTCACCGCTTCAGCTTTCACTCTTGCTTCCTCTCTGACCTCATCTAGTAAATCCAGGTTCATTCTTCTCTCTTCATTTGATTCTTCTGCTACAAAGTGTTGAAATCTCGGCGAGCTCTCCTGGATCTCAACTGGAATCATTGCGTCACAGCCATACACTAAACTAAAAGGAGTTTCGTGGGTACCTGACTGCTCAGTTGTGTGGTATGCCCAAACTATGCGAGGTACCTCATCAGCCCACGATCCTTTAGCTTTCTCTAACCTCTTCTTCAAACCTCTCAACAGAACCCGATTAGCAGATTCTACCTGGCCATTCGTCTGTGGGTGCTCCACGGATGCAAACACTTGTTGAATTCCCACATCCTCACACAGCTTCTTCAACAGGTGGCTTGCAAACTGAGTCCCATTATCCGATACTAGACGCTTAGGCACCCCAAACCGACACACAATGTTCTTCCACACAAAGTTTTTGATCTTGGGTGCCGTGATTTGGGCAACTGGCTCCGCTTCAATCCACTTAGTGAAGTACTCAATCGCCACTACCAAGTACTTCCTCTGCCTGATCGCCATCAGGAAAGGCCCCAGAATGTCAATTCCCCATGTATGAAATGGCCAAGGGCTATAAATCGACTTAAGCTCTTCTGGGGGCGACTTGTGCCAATCGGTGTGTTGCTGGCACTGCTTGCAGCACTGGGCGTACTTCTTGAATTCCTCTCTCATCGACGGCCAATAATATCCTGCACGAAGAGTTCTAGCGGCTAGAGCTCGACCCCCGATGTGACTTCCGCATATACCTTCATGGAGCTCAGCCATAATCCTTGTGCATTTCTCCCCGTGTATACATACCAGGAGTGGGTGTGTTAACCCGAACCTGTACAACTCACCATCTACCAGGGTGAACTTGGTGGAGTTCTTCTTGATCTTCTTGGACTCTACTAGATCCATTGGAAGCACGCCATTGGCTAAGTAACGCTGGTATTGCGTAATCCACGTATCTGGCTTATGCGTGGTACAGACCTGTGCGACGTTCACTCCCATCACAAGGAATGCCCTTATCCTTGGCATTCTCAAGGTCTCCTGAGTCAAAGACCTGTGACTCCTCGCCGTTCCCCCCGTCGACTTGGTCACCTGAAACACCTGGTGATCTGCCACGAACGCCCTTGGTGTCTTCAATGTTTCTTGAATAACAGTCCTCTGCCTACCCCCCTTGCCTGAACTGGCGAGCTTGGCAAGCAAGTCAGCTCGGGCATTTTGCTCCCTTGGTACGTGCACTACCTCAAATGAGGTAAAAGAACTCTTCAACTCCTGCACATATGCCAAGTAAGCCGCCATCTGCGGGTCCTTGGCCTGGAACTCGCCAACTACTTGCCCTGTGACCAGCATCGAGTCACTTTTGGCCACCAACACTTTAGCTCCCATCTCCTTTGCCAACAGGATACCTGCAATCAATGCCTCATACTCTGCTTGATTGTTGCTGGCTTTGAAAGCGAACCTCAGGGACTGTTCTATCAGCACGCCGTTGGGCCCCTCTAGAATGACTCCAGCACCGCTACCCTGCTGGTTCGACGATCCATCTACCGAAAGGACCCAACGAAAGCCATTTTCTTCAACGTGAGTTGCCTCTGACGAGAGCTCGACAAGAAAATCAGCGAAAACCTGCCCCTTAATTGGCCCTCGGGGTTCAAAGTTAATGTCGAACTCTGACAGCTCTACCGCCCACTTCACCATTCTTCCAGCGACATCAGGTTTCTTCAGAACCTTCTGAATTGGCAAATCGGTCATTATCAGGACGGTGAAGCTCTGAAAGTAATGACGCAACCTCCTCGCCGAAAATACCACCGCTAGAGCAGCTTTCTCCAAGGCCTGATACCTCACTTCGGGACCTTGTAGCACTTTACTCACAAAATAAATAGGCTTCTGGACCTGGTTTTGGTCTTGAATAAGCACCGCACTCACCGCTCTCTCAGTTACAGCATAATACAACCTGAGAGGCACCCCTACCAACGGTTTGCACAGAACCGGCGGGCTTGCTAAATATGTCTTAAGCTTCACGAAAGCTTCTTCACACTCTTGGGTCCAGACAAACCTATTGTTTCTCTTTAAACATTGAAAATATGGGTGGCCCTTCTCGCCGCTAGCTGACACAAAACGTGAAAGAGCAGCCATCCGACCTGTCAACTGCTGCACCTCCTTCACCGTAGCTGGGCTTCTCATCGCTATAATAGCAGCACACTTGTCAGGATTTGCCTTTATTCCTCTCTCCATCAAGAGAAAACCTAAAAATTTTCCTGCTTCCACGCCAAAAATGCACTTCTCTGGGTTCAGTTTCAGCTTATACTTGGCTATCGTTACAAACAACTCTTCCAAGTCCAAAACGTGCCTGCTCCTCTCCAGAGAGATCACCACCATATCATCCACATAGGCCTGCACATTCCTTCCCAGCATCGGTGCAAGTACCTTATCCATTAACCTTTGGTACGTGGCCCCAGCATTCTTCAGCCCAAACGACATTACTTTATAGCAAAAACACGATCTCTCTGTCATGAAGGCAGTCTTTTCTTCATCCATAGGATGCATCTTGATGTGATTATACCCCGAGAAGGCATCCAGAAAGCTCAACAACTTGCACCCTGCTGCACTGTCAACCAGGGCGTCTATACTTGGCAAAGGATATGAGTCCTTCGGACAAGCCTTGTTCAAATCCGTGAAATCGACACACATGCGCCATTTCCCGCTGCTCTTCTTAACCAGCACAACATTAGCGAGCCACTCGGGGTACTGGATTTCCCGAATGTGACCTGCGGCGAGGAGCTTCTGCGTTTCATCTCTAATCGCCTGCCTCTTTTCCTCGTTGAACTTTCTTCTCCTTTGTCGCACTGGTCTAATCTGGGGGTCCATCGCCAGGTGGTGGCACAAGAAGTCAGGGTCAATTCTAGGCATATCCAAACAGACCATGCAAACGCATCCAAATGCCTTTCTATCACCCCGGCGATCTGGTCTTGTGCTTCACGATCCAGAGATTTTCCCAGCTTGAAAACCTTGCCTTGTATTTTCCTCTCAACCCACTCCTCCACCGGTTGAGGCCTCCTTTCACTGGCGATCACCGCTTTGGCGATCCCTGTAGCCTTAGCCTCTTCTGGGCGATCGGCATTACTAACTCCTTTCCCAACATCTGCCACGTGTGCATTCCCCTCGGCGATCACCTCCATCGCAACATCAACTGCTTCCCCCCCTTGTCGCCTAGACTCCACGCCAGGAGGTGGTGTGGTTGAAATGTAGCTTATTGATCGCTTATTCTTGAGGCTGTTTTCGTAACACTTCTTTGCCTCCTTTTGATCAGACCGCAGGGTTATTACAACACCTTCCATTGAAGGGAGCTTAACCTTCATGTGCCTTGTTGAAGGCACCGCCCCTATCCGGTTGAGAGTTGGCCTCCCTAACAGGATGTTGTACGCTGAGGGGGCATTCATGACAAGGTATTTGATTTTCTCTGTTCTTGAAGCCGCCTCATCCGTGAAGGTGGTTCTCAACTCAATATACCCCCTGACCTCCACTTGATCGCCGGTGAAACCATACAAGCATCCTCCGTAAGGTCTCAACTGATCAAGGGGTAACTGTAACTTGTTGAAAGTTGGCCAGAACATTACATCGGCCGAACTTCCCTGATCAACCAGCACCCAATGGATCTTCCTTCCTGCCATGACAAGAGAAACCACTATAGGATCGTTGTCATGCGGTACAACATCCTTTCTGTCTTCTTTGGTAAAAGTAATGTCCACATCGGGCGAGTGATCCTCAAACGCTTCCACTGCCATCACGGACCGAGCATATTTCTTGCGCTGTGATGCGGTGCACCCACCTCCTGAGAAACCCCCAGCTATAGTGTGGATTTCCCCGTGAATGGGCACTTCGTGTTGTTGGCTCTCACTGCTCGCCGGATGGGAGATCAACGCACTGGCTGCCTTCTTCTCCAGCAAATAGTCTTTCAGAAATCCACTTTTCACCAACTCGTCCAGTTGGTATCCCAACAACAGGCAGGAGTCAAGGGCATGACCAAAACTTTTGTGGAATTCACACCACGCATCTGGCTTTGGCCCCAACACCTTATCCGACACCTTCTCAGGCACCTTCAGCTTGGCAGCTATATTGGGAATGGCGATCAGGTCCGCCAATCCCATCACGAACTCATGCCTTGGAGGGCACTTGAAATCCCTCTGGCGACCTGGCGCTCTTCCTCTACTATTGCCATCGCCTTTGTTTTTTTTTAGGTCATAAGGACGATATGTCCTTTCATCCTTCTTCACTGCCGCCGTCTCCAATACCCTCTAAGGCTGAGGTTTGGTTTGGGCGCATGGTTTCGCAGGAGCCATATTCCCTCTCTTCTCTATTACTTCATTCTCGGCGGCGATGTGAGCCACAACACGTCGCCGGATCTCTGCAAACACGTTGCAGGGTGGCTCCTGATCAATGACTCGCTGAAGGGTCCAGGCAGCATGCCCTTCTTAAAGGCGTGCACAAACATCTCCTCATCTTTACCTGGCAGTCGGACTATCTGAGCTCCAAATCTATTTAAGTAGTTCTTCAAAGATTCCCCCTGAAACTGCCTCACATCGAACAGGTCATACGACACCATAGGCGGCGCCTTATTCACAATGTACTGATCGACGAACAGCTTGGAAAACTGCTGGAAACTGGAAATGTATCCAGCAGGTAGGCTCACAAACCAATCCAACGCGGTGCCGTGGAGGGTGCTCATGAACATCTTACAATAGGCTGCATCCGATCCTCCCGACAGCATCATCTGCGTATGGAACGCAGTAAGGTGAGCCTCTGGATCTTCCACTCCAGTAAAAGAGGCCTTCACCGCCGCGACATTTGCAGGAATCGCAGCGTCCATGATCGCCTGCGAAAACGACATTGGAAAAACTCGCGGTGGAGACGGTGGCGCGCCTCCACTAGTCGCAGCACTCTCCCTTTGCTCACGAAGAGCCTTGCATAACTCTTCATTAACCTTGCTCAGCTCTTCGTTCCTGGCCTGAGAAGCAACCAAGGCATCGTGCATCTTCGTCTGTTCGACACGCGACGCTGCCACATTTTCTTGCAAAGTACGCATCATCTCCAGCATTTGCGCCATCGTCACGGTGTTCTCTCCGGACTGCGCCGCGACTGAACTTTATCTGGTTGTCCTCATCTTCCTCATGAAACTTCTACTACCTTCACACAGCTACCTTTCAACACGCAAAAGTTATTTCGCAACAGCGCTCAAGAAACGCTTCAACTTCCTCCGCACAACGATCGATTCAGTAATCAATCGGTAGAAACCTCCAGAAACAATTCTTCACCGATTAAACGCAACTCAAACGGTTAAAAACTCCAAAAACCGATTGCGACAGCAAGCAATCGAACAGAAACCACTGAAAACCTCACAAACTCAACAGTGGATGGGAATCACAGTTTACACGGCCCCACGGTGGGCGCCTGATGATCCGGCCGCTTGACTCGAACGTCAACACTCCTCCTCTCCAGCTCCAAACCTTCCAAGAAACCTGAAAGAACAGAAAGGCGCCTCTGCGGCCAGTGTAGCTCCGACGCTCAAGTCAGTGGACAAATCAACAAATTCTCTTAGAGAAAACTAGGAACTGTGCAAGTGAGTTGTTACTAAAAATGAATCTCCCCTCAATACTGTTAGGAATTCTGTATATATACCTGTGTTTTTCTCTCTCCTGACGGTTATTCCTCTTGACACGTGGACCGCATCTGGTCGTACACGTGTCACCAGCTGGAGTACCTGCAACTGAAACGTTACTTTCCGTTTACTCCTACGACTAAGTTATCCACACAGGGAGTAACTCAGCATGCA
Source organism: Phaseolus lunatus (assembly GCA_013389735.1). Classification (NCBI taxonomy): domain Eukaryota; kingdom Viridiplantae; phylum Streptophyta; class Magnoliopsida; order Fabales; family Fabaceae; genus Phaseolus; species Phaseolus lunatus. The sequence goes on along the minus strand of CM023864.1, from coordinate 35,420,509 downwards.
GGCTACTCTGGGCACAGCCTTAAAGCTGGTTAACACTGGTTATCACGGTTCTCAGAGCACACGGGCCAATATACCACCTATCTCCTGTATTCAGACCATGTAATAGACGTTCACCAAGTTTTCTCCAATACTCGACGATGTCATCCTTCGGCAATGTCCTCATATACGGCGATCACGTGCAATCCAGGCATTTACTGGTCTCATACGAGAGAAGCAGGAGACCACCGTCTTCTTCAACAAACGGCGATTCCCTCAACTTCCAAGTTACATTCTCTTTTTTCTTGCCCTTCTTGATCCATGCATTCTCCCGCCATGTCGTTCCACGTGGCACCCTGTGATTGGTCCACGTGGCAATCTACTATTGACCGACCGGATCAGCTCTCGCTGGGAACCTTGGTCTCAACTTAACACGCGTTGGCAAGAACCCCAATGACCGATCGCCCTCTGCATGTGCTTACGACCGACCGGTGCCTCATAACTTCCCCCGATGACCGTGCGATGTCTTATGCCTATCCACCGATGACCGTGCGGTGCCTCATAACTTCCCCCCGATGACCGAGCGGTGTCTTATGCCTATCCACCGATGACCGTGCGGTGTCTCCAGGCGCTTATCTAGGCACCGTTCTGGGGGTGGCGGCCACTAGGTACCCGACTACCGATCACCGTTGTAAGCAATATCCTCCCTGATTCACTTGCCCTTCCTACCACGTGCCACTCTGTGTATGGTCCACGTGGTCACCTGCTGCTGACGTCATCAACTACTGATGACCGACCGGAACACGGTGCCTCATTACTTTCCCCCGATGACTGTGCGGTGCCTCATTACTTTCCACCGATGACCGTGCGGTGCCTCATTACTTTCCCCCGATGACTGTGCGGTGCCTCATTACTTTTCCCCGATGACCATGCGGTGCCTCATTACTTTTCGCGCTCTGCTCCCAGGCGGTTATCTAGGCACTGATCTGGGGGTGGTGGCCACTTGGTAACTGACCACCGATCACCGTTCTAAGTGATCTCCTCCCTGATTCACCTGCTATCTCATTCCACGTGTCACCCTGTGACTGGTCCACGTGGTCACTTGCTGCTGATGTCATCGACTACCGATGATCGACCGGATCAAATAATATTAACTCATTAATGTTATATAACTAAAAATACTTAAGTAACTTCACTTACAATCCAATCTTCAATTAGACGACTTTCTTTAAAAGCATGTCATGTCTCTTCATCAATAAAATTGTATCTTTCACAAGGACTTTCATCCTTAAGGTCACCAAAAATATATCTCGTCGTCAGTCTTGACTTAAAGGTACTAAACTTAAGTCCGATATTGGATATAATCCTTGATCGAAGCGGTTCCACATTAGGAATTTCAAAATTTGCCTGCAAAATAACATCACCAAATTAAAATTAGTTAATGAATATTAAAAAGCTTTATATGATAACAATAATTATGTAAAGCTTACCAGAACATCCTCCCACAGCATGTTTCAGTCGACCTTTGACACCTCGTCCCATGAATTAATTAAAATGGAGAGTCTCTCATAAGAAAGAACTCCAAGATAGCTATTAAAGTCATCTACATTAGGACCAGAAGCCATTCCAGTGTTGACGTCAATGTCAACAGCTGTCTTCTCACCAGCAGCACGTTTCTTCGCGAGAGTAGTAGGTCCTCTATTGCCTCGTTTGGATTGGGGTTTCTTTGGACTCTGATTATCACCCATATCTTTGTTAAAAAAATTATTTAACAAACATTAGCTAATCTGCATCGAAAGAAAATCATATAAAACAAAAACATAATATTGTAAATGCATATTATCAAAAATATTTCTAAATTTATTACCATAATGGGTTGAATGTTCATATGTAAATTCCTTCACTGTGGTCTTTAGGGTTGCATGTACATGATCAAGTACATCGTCATCTTTATTAATTATCATTGGTGTGAATGAACGAGGGTCACCATTTTCAATATCATCTATGGCCTCCCCTTGTTTTTTCCCGTATAAAACAACATACCAATGTTCTGATGTAGGATCTTTCACATAGAAAACTTGAGATGCTTGTTGAATCATTATAAATGGCTCATCTCGATACCCTATCTTTCGAAAGTCCACTAGTGTGAATCCTGATTCATCAATTTTAACCCCACTTTTATTGTCAACCCATTTACACTTGAAAATTGGAACTGAAAACTTAGTATAGTCAAGCTCCCATATCTCTTCTATAAATCCATAGTATGCCATTGATCCAAGTATAGGAATTGTATCTTTCGAAGTGGAAAAATGCATTGACTCGGCTTTAAGAGTAACACCAAAATTTTGAACTGTACTCTTTTCATCCATAGACTTCGTGTAAAATATACAAATATTCACTTCGTACGCTTTACAAGAAATGACATCAAACTTCAATCCAGCACCCAACCAAGTCAAGGTCTCTGATGCTGTTGAATCCTTTAACACCTCCTCTTTAAACCAAGGCATGAATGTTCTATTATGTTCCATCAAGACCCATTTCTTTGCTTGTCTTGGATTATTTGCCTTCACAATGGCTTTATGAGCTTCTATGTAAGGTATAATTTCATCTGTGTTATTCAATATATACAAATGTGCTTGCAAGACTTTAACCGAGATTTGCTTACAATATTCACACCGCGTAAACATTTACTTGTAGAATGCCTATGGTGCCATGAATTAGTTGGAAGACCTATTGGATTTGCTTTTAACATGTACTCTGAACAAAATTCAATACTTTCTTCAGCTATGTACCTTTCAATCATTGAAGCTTCTGGACGATAATGATTTTTCACATAACCTTTCAAAATTTTCATATACCGCTCAACAGGATACATCCATCTTAAGTACACTGGTCCACACAATCTAACCTCTCTAACTAGATGCACAAGTAGATGAACCATGATGTCAAAAAAAGATGGAGGAAAAAACATCTCCAATTCACATAAGATAACAATAATTTCATCTTGAAGTTCATCTAGTTTTAATGGATCAATGACTTTACAATAGATGGAAGAGAAGAATGAGCACAAACAGGTTATGGTATGATGGAGATCAAGTAGATGAGGATTTCACTAATGGAGGAAGAGGCCATCCACCCAAGCATTTAAAATTCTTCTTACTAGTCTTCTTAAAAAGTAGAACATTTTGGGTTCTCTTGAAAATTCAAAAGATAGTAGTATAAATAAATCTTTGTAAATACTCTTGTATAAATTTGTAAATAATATAGAAATAGCCTTAGGAGTATGCCAAAGAGGAAAACCAAAAGAAACCTCTAAATGTATGGCATTTTAGGCACTTTCTTTAGGAAAAAGTGACTCTTCTACTCCTTTCTCTCTTAGGCACTAGAAGGAGCTAGAAGAGTGACTCTTCCCACTCCTTCCCCTTTGTAACATGTCCAGCCCTCCTTATTATAAATAGGAGTGCTTGGTTCTTAATAATAAAAAGTTGAAAGTTAGAAGAAAAGAAACTATCTTGAAATTGAGAGAGAGTGAGTTTGTGAGACTTGTCTCTTCTTCTCCTCCATGTCTTATCTTGTGAGCTTTGGAGACTCTCAAGTGGCGGCACCACCCACTCATCTTGGAAGAACCACCCTCCAAGTGGCGTGAATCACATCTCCAAAAGGCTATAATCACATAAGTCATTTCTATTCATCTTCTAAAAATACCCATTTTTGTTCTACTTGTTTGTTTTCAATTCTAATCGGTTCATTCTCTTCCTTGTGATGTCCTCCATCATTTGATGTGTTGTTCTTCCATTTTAATCGGTTCAAAATTGTTATAGCAACCAGTTTTTGGTTCAGTTTCCATGGGTATTATGGTTCATGTTGTTTTCTTGAATTTCCAATAGTAGGTTGTGTTCTTGTTGTGTTTCTATTACTAGTTTCAATTCTTGTTGTGTTCTTGTTTAAATTCTTGTTTCCTTGTACTGTTTTTGTGTTGTTACTGCACTTTGGTTGTTGTTCTTGAATTACCCATTCATATTCCATTGTTATCTTACACTACAAGTTACCTATTCATGTGTTTTTAGTATGAACCTTTGTTTTCTTGAGTAGAAACTCTATTAATTGCTCTTTAGAATTTTGATCCTAATTCTTGAAAGTGTCATGAATACAATGAAACCTATATCAACTCAACCCAAACCAAGAAAGGTTCATAAGAGACTCACATCATGGTATGTCTAACATTTTTTGGTAAGATCCCACGAATAGCTATAGGTAGAAGTTGTTGCATCAAGATGTGACAATCATGAGACTTCAACCCAATTAACTTCAAATCTTGCATTGACACTAGGCTCTTCACATTTGAGGAATGTCCTTTTGGCACTTTTACACCCTTTAGACATTGACAGAAACTTACTTTTTCATCTTTTGACATGGTATAACAGGCTGGGGCAAATATGTATGCTTACCCATTTGTATCGGTGGCAACTCGCCTCGTATGTTCATCTCAATCAAATCTAAATGAGCATTTAGACCATCCTTCGTCTTCCTATTAATGTTAAGAAGTGTACCAATTAAGCTATCACACACATTCTTCTCAACATGCATTACATCTATACAGTGTCTGACTTCTAACCTCGACCAGTATGGAAGATCAAAGAAGATTGATTTTTTCTTCCAAATGTTTGTCACAGATGACTTTTTTTTTGACTTACCGAAGGTGTGGTCTATGTTATTTACCTTTTTGTAAACCTAAGCAGCAGTTAGTGGAGTTGGTGGACCACTAGTCTCTTGGTGTCCATTAAAGGCTTTTTTCAACCTTCGGTAAGGATGATGACTTCTAAGAAACCTCTGATGCCGAAGATATACTATCTTCCTTCCATGTTTCAATTGTTGAGAAGCAGTGTCTTCTTCGCATATTGGACATGCTTTATGACCTTTGACACTATAACTTGATAAGTTACCATATGCTGGAAAGTTATTGATGGTGCAAAATAACATGGCATGCAGCTTGAAAGTTTCATTAGCAAATCCGTCAAATACTTCAACACCCTCATCCCACATTAACTTCAAATCTTCGATTAGGGTACTTAGATAAACATCTATGTCATTCCCTGGCTGTTTCGGACCAGATATCATCATAGACAACATCATGTATTTTCGCTTCATGCACAATCTAGGAGGTAAGTTGTAAATAACTAGTAAAACAGGCCATGAACTGTGATTTGTACTCATATTACCAAACAGATTCATTCCATCTCTAGCTAGACCAAGTCAGATTTTTCTTGATTCTTTACCAAACTCTGGAAACTCATCATCGAATTTCTTCCACTGAAAAGAATCAGCTGGATGTCGGTACATGCCATCACATTTCCTCTCATCTGCATGCCATCTAAGATTCTTAGCATCGTCTGGGTTTGCAAACAAACGCTTCATCCTTGGAATGATGGGAAGATACCACATAACCTTCATTGGGAGTCCATGCTTTTCCATCTCTTCAATAGTATCATCATCTGTTTGTTTCAATTTATAACGTGATAACCCACACCTCGGACAACTTTTCAACAATTCAAAATCTTTCCGGTATAATATACAATCATTAGGACATGCATGTATCTTTTTATACTCTACATGCATTGGACAAAGAATCTTTTAGGCCTCGTAATTACGATTAGGTAGAGTATTTCCCTCTGGAAGCATATCATTCAACAGCTGGAGCAATTCTGTGAAGCTTTTATCAGTCCATCCATTTATTGCCTTCAAATTTATCAATCTTAACACCACCGACAACCATGTGAAGTTAGTTGATCTAGGATACAATGGAGTCTCTGCATCGCTTGACATACTTCCATATCCATGTGCTTTTGCAAAAGACTCAGCTCCCACATCACAAATCATGTCCTCCAATCTATCATCATCTACATCATCGTGTACTGCTTCATCCATGGTGGATCCCACATATTCTTCAGTTATGGAAACACGTGGTAAATTTAATAATTCACCATGCCATGTTCAAGTTGTATAAGATCGAAGAAACCCATCACATAGCAGGTGTTCCCTCATGATATTCACATCTAGTATCCTTCCATTCAAACAGTTAACGCACGGACACCTGATCTTTCCTCCATCATGACCACTATTAATCGCGTTATGCTGTGCAAATTGTATAAATTCTTCTACTCCTCTTTCATACTCATCACTTATATGAACAGAATTAATCCAACTTCGATCCATTATATATTCTGGAATATAGTTACCTAGGATTTTCTAATCAGTGTTCTATCTCATGCATTTGCTGAGGGTCGAACAACCCCGGACTCAATACCAGCATGTATTATTGTTGAAGGTCCAAGACCCTCAGACTCAATGCAAACACGATAATTCTATTCTAAAGTAACAACTAACATAACATAAATTCTATTATAAACTAACAACTAACATGACAAAACTAACATAACAACTAACTAGTAAATAATATATATTTTAGAAAATAGAAATTATATAATACAAATTTATATTAAATAATATACAAATTATAATACATAAAAAAAATATTCAAAATAAACCAAGAAAAATTCAAAAAATCTAAAAAAGAACCAACCTTGTGTGCGAAATCAACGTTGATGGTGATTGAAGTGGTAGAGGACCAGCAGTAATGGCGGCGACAGCGGAAGTGTGGCGGGACAACGATGGAGATCAGTACAGCAATGCAACAGTACCTTCCACAACCAATGCAAGGAGAAAAAGCAAATATAAGAAGAGCGAAATGAACTGAAGATGCAGAGAATGAAATGGATTCAAGAAACTCACAATGGAAGCAAGGAATGAAGATGCACAGCGAAGATGAACTCAGAGTACCCGAGCGCAGGAACAGTGAAAACGAGCAAAGCGGAGAAGAAAGTGTGAAAGTGTAGTGGCGCTTCAAATTTTAGGGTAAAAACAATTTACAAATGCAGCTATTTGTAAAAACAACATTTGTAAATGAAAAGCTTTGATTTACAAATGCGGCTATTTGTAAAGCCACATTTGTAAATGAAAAGTTTTGATTTACAAATGCAGCTTTACAAATAGCCGCATTTGTAAATCAAACTAATTTCAAAAATGCCACCGCGTTTTTTACAAAATGCGTTTGAGCGCGAAGCCGCACTTAGAAAGGGTTATTCCTTTCATCATTTTGCACTAGTGATTAGAGACCAAGGGCGATATTTTCCATCACCAGAGGCATTGATACTCCTTTGTCTTTGGATGATCTTACCATGAGAAAGAATAGGGGTTTGCTTGCTAGAGTGTTGGTGGATATTGATTTGTTATCCCCTCTTCCCGATCAGCTCTTGGTTGAACGTTCAGAATTTGCTTTTGTAGCTGATGGGGAATATGAATGGCTCCCTCCATTTTGCTCTCACTGTAAGATGATTGGGCATGAGCTTGCTTAGTGTTGCGTGATTCATGCTTAGGGACGTGTTCCTGGGCCTCAACATAAGCCTTCTCAGAAGACAACTCCTGATGAATGGGAACAGGGGAAGGTCGCAGTTCTTAAACAACATAAAGAGTATCGGAAAAAAGATCTGCAGTTGAAGCTCATGGAAGACCCTATTGATAATTTGACAATTGATGCTCCTTGCGGGGCTAATGCAGGGTCACTCTTGGGCACCTTGCTTTTGATAAAAAAAATGTGAGGGAGGATAATTCTACAGATATGCCTCCTCTAGAGGATGCCTTGGATCATGATAGGTCCTCACCCAATCAGGGGTTGTTCACTCCCACTTCTGATACATTTCAGGTTTCAGAACCAAGGATGGTAAGGAATTCACTGGCTATTATGCAAGCCAAGGGCTCAGAGTCACAACTTGTAGTAGATTCAATTACGAATCCTATTGATGGTCATCATGTGGAGGTCTCTACTACTATGGTTGTACCATCTCCGTCACGTCGTACCTCTCCTCGGAAGGATAAATCACTTGTGGATGCTAAAGCACCAGTAACGAATCCTATTGATGGTCATCATGTGGAAGTCTCTGCTACTGTTGTTGTACCATCTTTGTCGTATCATACCTCTCCTAGGAAGGCTAAATCACTTGGGGATGCTATAGCACTACTCCCAAATAATGATTCGTTGATCTTGCAAAATCACTTTCCCTCTCTTGATGGTTTGGAAACTACAGATGTGGGAGGTGATCCTCGTACTGGTTCGCCAATTATTTTGACTGCCATTGTGTTGAATTTAATTCTAAACATATCACTGTTGAAAATTAGGTTGTCTCCAAATTTTTGGCGGATCCTAATGAGATGGAGGAGCATGCTAGTGATACTGGGGATAAAATTGTTCACACTAAAAGAAAACCAAGGAGACCACCTAAAGGGATTGGTAAATCCAAAAAAACTTCTAAGGCGGTTCTCTCTACACCATCACAATGAAGGTCTCTTCATTTTTCTGGAATGTCAGAGGACTGGGAAACCACAAAACTGTGGAGATGTTGATTAGTTTACTTAAACTACATAAACCCTCCTTGTTTTTCTTGCTATACCCATGATGTTGTACATTGATGCTTTCAATGTTCTTTTCAAATCTGTTAATATGCATTTGGTGGCTACATCTTCTATTGTTAATAAAGCTGCTAAGCTTTGGTGTTTGTCGATTCCAAATCTTCTCCAAAATTTCTTGGTCAATCATCAGTTTATTTATATAACTTGCCATTTGCATGATAAATGCTTTAGCTTTGCAGGTGTTTATGGTGCTTACACATACTTGGTTAGACGATTTTTGTGGAGGAATCTTAGTTTCTTCACATGGCCTTGGTGTATTCTAGGAGATTTTAATGTTGTGCTCTCGGCAGATGACTGCAAAGGGGGGTGGCTCCTAATGAGGTTTCTTGTAATGAATTCCTTGATTAGATTAATACTAATGATCTTTCTTGTATGCCTTTTACTGGACCTTGTTATACTTGGTGTAATGGAAGGAGAGGGTTGCATAGAATTCATAGAAGACTGGATAGGGCTTTATGTAATGGAGTATGTCTGGATGAATGGGATTCTTGTACTTATCAGGTTCTTGTTAAAAATTGTTCTGACCATGTCCCTATTCTTGCCAGTCTTGCTAGTAGTTCTTTAAGGAAGGTTAGCAATTTTCGTTTCTTTTCTATGTGGCTTCAGGACACTTCATGTATGAAGCTTATTCATGATTCTTGGACTAACAAGGTTGTTGGTTGTCCTATGTTTATTTTGCAATATAAGTTTAAAAGGTTAAAAATTGAGCTTCGAGATTGAAATAAAAACTCTTTTGGTAATGTTCACAATGCAGTTCTTCTTAAGTAGGGTCTCGTCCTTGGTATTCAACAAAACTTAGAGACTACTAGTATGTCTGGTATTGATGGACTTCTCCGTCAAGAAAAGATTGCTAAGGAGGAGCTTGATCATGTTCTTCACTATCAATATTTAGTTTGGAAAGAAAGGGCTAAGAAGCATTGGTTTAAAGATGGGGATAGAAATATTGCTTTTTTCCATGTTGTGGTCAAGAGGAAAAATAATTCTAGAGGGATTCAATGTCTACGAATTGATAATGCGGTTATTGATGATCCTAAACTCATTAAGGATCATATTTTGGACTTTTATAAAAATCTTTATGCTGAGTCTATTTCTAATGTTCAGGATACAAGCAATATGGAACATTTTATTGGTATTTATATTCCTGAGCTGGTTTTTTTTAGGAGAATATGATGTTGATTAAATGTCCTGATTTTTTGGAAATTAAGAGTGATGTTTTTAATCTTAATGGTAATAATGCTCCTGGTCCTGATGGTTTTGGTGGTGTTTTCTATCATTCTTGCTGGGAAATTATTGGGACAAATGTTTGCGATGTTGTTCAACAGTTTTTTAAACAAAATTGTGTTCTCCCTGGAATGAATAGTAATGTGGTATCTCTTTTTCCTAAGATTCAGGGTGTTGAATCCATTACAGATTACAAGCCCATTATTGTTGCTAATTTCAAATTTAAGATTATTTCCAAGATAGTGAGAGATATAGGCTTGCACTTGTGGCTGCTACATAATTTCTCCTAATCAATATGGGTTTGTGCAGGGTAGACAGATTCAAGATTGCATTAGTATTGCTTCTGAAGCTATTAGCATGCTTTCTAAAAAGGTTAGAGGATGTAATGTGGCTTACAAAGTTGATATTCATAAATCCTTTGACACTCTAAGTTGGAAGTTCTTATTATTAGTTTTGACATGCTTTGGTTTTCACCCCTCGTTTATCGGTTGGATTAGTACAATTCTCCATTCAGCTATGCTTTCTATCAAAATAAATGGTAGTTTGGTGGGTTTTTTTCCTTGTAGTAGAGGTGTCAGACAAGGTGATCCTTTGTCTCCTTTACTTTTCTATCTTGTAAAGGAAGTTCTTAGTAGAGATATCTTTAAGCTTGTGAATGATAAGAAGATTCTACATATGGCTAGTCCGCTAGGTTATCTCACTCCCTCTCATATTTTATATGCTAATGACATTTTTTTTTGTAGGATGGATAATAAGTCTCTTAGAAATTTAAGTATTTTTCTTAAAACATATGGTGATTTTTCGGGTCAATATGTTAATAATTTTAAGAGTAGTTTTTTCACCATGGATAATTCTGCAAGATTTATCACAAAAATTCAACGTATTTTTTCTTATAGTCATGGTTGTTTTCCTTTCACTTATTTAGGAGTGCCTATTTTTGTTGGTGTTCCAAAGTGTCAATTTCTTCAACCTTTGGCTGATAAAGTCAAATTGAAGCTAGCATCTTGGAAAGGTAAATCTCTTAGCATGATGGATCAGATTTAGTTGGTCAATACGGTGATTACTGGATTTTTAGCTTATAGCTTTAATATGTATAAATGGTCTATTTCACTTCTTAAGCAAGTTGAGCAGTGGTGTCATAATTTTATTTGGACGGGTGATATTCTGAAAAACGGCATAACTACCATTAATTGGGCTACGATTTGTTCTCCCCTTAAGAATGGAGGTTTGAAGATTATTAACCTTCATTATGAAAATAATGTGTATCTTCTTAAGCTTGCTTGGAACTTTGCTTATAGTAACAGGCCTTGGTCTTTTCCCCTGAAAGCCAGGGTTTTTAAATCAAAATACAAGTTTAGAATGGTTTATAGATCCTCATCTCTTTGGCCTAGAATTAAGTAGTCTTATTCTACTATACTTGATAATACTTCTTGGATTGTTGTTACAAGTACTTTTATTAATTTCTGGAATGATAAATGGTGTTCTACTACTTCTTTAGCAAATATTGCAGGGTTATCTGATGGTGCTAGCATTCTAGATACAGTCTCTCAGTTTTGGACTAGTTGTGATTGGAATATTCCCTTGTCTTTACAGCAAATGTTTCATTTTTTTAACCATTTCATGGTTAGGGAGGAATAGAATATTCCTAATTGTATTCTAGTTGAGTTTGGTCGTTTCACTCTTAAATCAGTTAGAACTTTTTTCTTGGAACCAGGAGTTCCTTATGGTTGGGGTAAATTCATTTGGTCTTCATATATTTCGCTTCCAAAACTCTTGTACTTTGGAAAGTTTTTCATGGGCGGCTTCCTACAGATCATCATATTCAAAATAAAGGTTTGTATATATGTTCTATGTGTACGCTTTGTGAAAAGCACAAGGAATTTATTCAACATTTATTTTTTGAATATTCTAATGCTTTGCATATTTGGAGTTGGGTTTGGCAGATTTTTCTTAATTCCCATTTCTTTAATAAGGATAATCTTTTTTCTTTTATTAAGAGTGATGGTAGTCCTTTGGTTAAATTGATTAAGCTTGTTGTGATAACTTTTTCTATTTGGATGATATAGCATATGAGGAATTATGCTAAATTTCAAGATAAGATTAATGTTTTTAGGGCTATTTTGGTAATTAAAGATTTAACTTGTCTAGTGGGAAATTCGTCTAAAGCTTCAATGAATAATGATATGTTGGATTTCAACGTGATTAAGTTTTATGGTATTAATACTCGTCCTAGTAAAGTTCTTTGTCTTCTTCCTATTAGATGGGAGTTCCCTTCACTAGGCTGGGTTAAAATTAACACTAATGGGGCTAATAGGGGATATCCTGGTCTTGCTACTTGTGGAGGTATTTTCCATGGGAGTATGGGAGAGTTTATTGGTGCTTTCTTTGCGTTTCTTGAAGTTCAGACTGTTATGGTTACTGAGTTTTATGGTGTTATACATGCTATGGAGGAAGCTCAAAATATGGGACTTACTAATGTATGGCTTGAATGTGATTCTGCCTTGGTTTGTGCAGCATTTATTGCTAGGACTAAGGTTTCGTGGATGCTTCATAATCAATGGAATACTTGTCTTAATTACTGTGGGAAAACAGGTTTAGGGCTACTCATATTTTTCGTGAAGGGAATCTGTGTGCTGATAAGTTGGCTAATTTAGGATTTATTCATATAGAATCATTCCATTGGTATAATAGGCTTTCATCTAGTCTGTTCTTAGAATTCTTTATGAATAGGTATAGTCTACCTATGTATCGGTTTTATTAACATATGGGTTTTGGTCTAGTCCCTCCATATTTTTTTTGTATTTTCTTTTTTTTTCTTTTTTTAATAATACTTTTTTCATATGATGGCAGATGATTGTTGTTACTTGAGGTATCAGCCTAACTGAGATGTCAAGTTGCATAATGATACCTAGTATGAAAGCTTTATATAAAAAATTATAAAAATTAAAATATTGTAAAATTAAAAGAATTTGATAATTGTTTTTGTTTAAATATAAGATATTTTTTTTTATAATTATTAGGTTTAGAGGTGTTAAATTAATGCTTAAGTGTATATAGGACTTGGAAGCCTTTCCAATTATTCTAACATAATTATTCAGCATTCAAATGATATTTAAACATATTTTTATTTAAAAATTATCCAATGATATACTAGTAATCTATAATATAATTTTTTTTTTCAATCACATCAATTTAATATATTATAAACTTTCATACCACTTACCATTACGGGTGGCAAAGCGGGGCGGGCTATGAGGGCCGACCCACAGCCCGCGGTAAAAAACGCGGGGCGGGCTGACCTTTTTAGCCCGCTGACCCACATTAGCTCACCCCGCATAACCCACGACCCATGCGGGCCAGTAGTGGAGCGGGGCGAGCTGACTCGCTTGCCCGCAAAAAAAAAAAGAAAAATTAATTGACTTGGCAGCAATGGTCCAGTGGAGGAGTGACAACTTTGAGTGAAAGAAAATTAGGTTTTCACTTAAAACACAATCTAGTGGAGGAGTGACAACTTTGAATGAAAAAAAATTACGTTTTCATTCAAAGCACAACGTAGCTGCGATGTTCTAAAAAATGCACACAACACACGACGCACTCTCCTTTGCAGTGTCGCCGCTCACTATGGCTGCAACTCCGCGCGGTTTCACCTACAAGTGTTGCGCACTACTGCCACTCGTGTCACTCCGTTGCTACCTCCACTCCTCCTCCACGTAAAAAAAAAAAAAAAAAAGCGGGTCAGTCCGCAAGCCCGCAGGCCATGAAAACCAACCGGCATTTTGTATGCGGGGCGGATCGGCCCGATTTGCCAGCCCTACTTACCATTTCAAATTCATTAATTTTCCTTTAATCCAAATAACCTTATTTTCTATTTTTTCTTTTTTTTTCCTTTTCCGCTCTCACCCTCATTCAAACAAAACATTAGAACATTAGAGTACAATTACTTTTGACAATTATTGATATGAAATTAATGAAGGTTATTTAGGTAACTTAGATAACCATTACTTAATATTCTCTGAAGAATTTAGAACTCTTTTATCACAGCCAATAGGTATAGAGATTCCAATCTCCTCCATCAAAGCATTTTCCTTACATATTTTTTAAATATGGAGGTCCAATGTTGTTGCAAGAAATGACAACTTATTGAAGAAAATGACTTCAATTCCAAAGTTGTAAGAGATATTTGAGATTGATATTAGCATTGATGAATGAATTAACATAAACCTAACAACCCTATTCATAACCACATCATATACTAAATGCTGCAATATCACCTAATTATTATTTAAAACTAACATATCTCAGTGAGACTTTTTAGCTCACTTACTAAGTCAGGAAAGGATCTTTACCTCAAATAAATAGATTGAGACCCATTATAAGTTGGTGAAAATTGCCCACAAAGACATGGCTACATAAACATGTTTCTTCTAACATAATAAGTATAGTTACAAGTGAAATTGCAGCAAGGTAACTTTTTTCAATAGCATTGGACCGGCTAATAAAAACAATAATGTAGAACTATTTCGTCTTAACCCTTTACTTTTATTAAATTAAATTTTTTATTTATAATTAAAACTTTGATAGCTAATTAGATACCAATTTAGAAATTATAATTTAATTTTTTTTTTAATTTTTAAAATTATCTTTAATTTATTCAATATAACAATTAATTATTTTTTATTTCTAAAATTGGTTTCTATTTAATAATTTTTTTTATTTAACGCATAAATAACATTAAATACATCTTTTAGCAACTTGTTGATGTGCTTTGGCATATGAACCTTTTATTTATGTTTTTAGAAAAAGCAACCTGTTATATTAATAAGATAAAAAGTATTTTGTAACATCCCGCCAAAATACTTTAGAATAATTATAAAATGAAATAAAGGTAAACAAATATATTGAGAAGAACAAAATTATATATATATAAAGAAGTTTCTCCTCACAGGGAGTTTAATACATATTCGGTCAATTTTCCAAAAACGTAAACAAAATACATTAAAATATGAATACAGGCGATCTCCAAACAGCAAAAAGGCGATCTCCTATCAGAGAACGGCGATCTCCTATCAGAAAACAGAAAAAGGGTAATCGCCTAACAGAAAGAGGAACAGGCGATCTCCTTCCGGCGACCACTCACTGAGGAGCTCTACTTCCTGCAACATCATTTGCTCCCGTGTAAATTTTACACGATCATCACAGGTTTAAGAAAAGCCAAACACAACACCAGAAATCACAGGGTAAGCTAGATATTTAAAAGAGAGTTTAGATATGAACTTTAAAAATCAAGGTAAAACAAATTCAAGATACCCACGTAAAACTATCAATTTTCTCCTTCTCTTCACATGACCATCAAGTAAACACGTATTTCACAATTCCTCAAGAGTTATTCAAATCACATAATGCATCAAGTGTCTATCAAATTCAATGTTCCTCAATTCTCACGTCAGACTTCTACTGACTCATCACACAAGACACTTGACACTACTTCCGGAAGACTCGTGCGTTGAACTTAGCATCCAGAGACATGCACCTGTCATACTTCATTGCTGTAATGTTTCCACAGCCATGCACATCAACACAATCTCGATCTCAATTTCATCACTCTCACAGTATGACAGGGTTAATCCATATAACAGGTCAAGTCAGTTATCTTTCAAACGACTTACCCATACATATAGACCTCCCTCGACTCTCACCAACTGAATGACTTCATCTATGTGACTCCATCATATCAGCAGAGTCAGGATCGTCTCATTCACAGGATACTCACAGATCAATACACTTCATAACCAAATCTCAACACGGTATTTCCTTTCCTGAAAATACTATGTCTTGATCCCACATTCACGACATTCCACACATCATATAAACACTTAAATGAATAATTCCAATCACCACAACAATCATTTCATGGTTCATATTTTCGAATATCACATTTAAATCTCAAACAGCTTCAAACAACACAAAACAGGGGAGTTCGAAAAACAACGCCAAAACCGGCGATCTCGTTCGAAAACAGAGGATTGTACAATAACAGTTGAAAAACCGGCGACCACGTCGCCCCCATCATCTTAATCATCGAATATAAGGATTTTCGTTGGAAATAAGGCTAGCTTCCCTTACCTGGACTTGTGCAAAACACCAAGAGCTCCAAAACCCACCGAGCTTAAAGGATGCCTTAGCTCTGTTTTAGCGTCTGGATTGTAGAACTTGCAGAGAACCTCCCAGGTGCTCTAAGGGCAGTCGTCGCTGGTTGCACTGGTGCTTGAGGTTGCCTGAAACGCAGCGCGAAGGAGAGAAAAGAGAGGGATGAAGATGCACTCACTCTTTCACTCTCGAGTCTCTGTAACGTTCTTTGCCTCCTCGCAGTGGGTTTTTGAATCCAAGCCTACTAGTCCACGCATGCTGCTGCCACCACCCCCTCTGCAAGAAAGCTAGAGTGTACGTTTCACTGAACAGTACGACCATGGTTGTCTTCTTGTGCATGCCAACCACTTCCCTGAACAGTACGACCGCGAGTGTCTCTTGCGCATGCCAACCTTCTGATGTCACTATTCTGAACCACCCTTTTTGTCCACGTGGCGCGCGTGCAGGACGTGCCATGCTGGGAGTCTGGGTCCCACCTTAACTGTGTGAAACTCGACATCGCGCGATAACCTTCCACCGATGACCGCTCACGCGATGACTATCCACTGAGGTTTCATACGGGCAAACGACCGATGTCTCTCTCTGGAAGACGACCGATGTCTCTCTCTGGGAGACGACCGATGTCTATCCCTGGCGACGCCCGCATGCCTCTCGTGCCCTGGCGATGCCTGCATGCCTCGCGCCCCGACGACGTCCGCATGCCTCTCGCACCCCAGCGTTGCCCGCATGCCTCGCGCCCCGGCGTTGCCCGCATGCCTCTCGCGCCCTGGCAACGTCCACATGCCTCGCGCCCTGGCGATCATGCGTAGTAGGCGACCGGCGATTATGTACTAACCAGGAAATCTTATAGTCTTCTAAACTACACTTTCCTTCCTTTTTATTTTAAATAAAAACATACTTAGAATTTATTTAAAATATATCCCTTTTTATTTCCAATTTAATTTTTACAGGTCCTTACATTCTCCCCAACAAGAAAAATTTTCGTCCTCGAAAATTGAATTACAAGGAAAAGAGGTATGGATAGGCTTCTCTCATGGGTTCTTCTAATTCCCAAGTTGAATCACCCGATCTCTCATCCCACACCACTTTCACCATGTTGATGGTCTTGCCTCTGAGCTGTTTACTTTGCCGATCGTCAATCCTGACTGGTTTCGCTTCAAAGGACAAGTCATCCCTGATCTGCACATCGTCCACTTCCAGCACATACTAGGGTCTGCCATGTACTTTCTCAGCTGTGATACGTGAAAGACGTTGTGCAAATTCGCTAAATGGGGAGGTAGGGCGATCTCATAAGCCACTGGACCAATCCTCCTTAAGATCTGATATGGTCCCACGAACTTAGGGGACAATTTCTTTGATCTGATCGCCCGTCCTACACCCTTGGTTGGTGTCACTCTCATGAACACATGGTCTCCAGCAGCAAACTCCAAAGGCTTTCTCCTCTGATCTGCATAGGATTTCTGCCTACTTTGAGAAGCTCTCATTCTGCCTTGTATTTGTTTCACCTTCTCGGTCGTCTGCTGAATCAACTCTGGTCCAACCAATACTGTTTCGCCCTCCTGGTACCAGCACAATGGAGTTCTGCATTTCCCTCCATACAAGGCTTCGTATGGCGCTATTCCAATGCTAGCGTGATAACTGTTATTATAGGTAAACTCCACCAGCGGCAACACCTCATCCCAACTTCCCAATTGATCCAAGACACACGTCCTCAGCAGATCTTCCAAGGACTGGATCGTTCTCTCTGACTGTCCATCTGTTTGGGGATGATATGCAGAGCTCATCCTCAACTTAGTTCCCAGGCAATCTTGTAAAGTCTGCCAAAACCGTGAAGTGAACCTGGGATCCCTATTTGAAACAATGCTGGAAGGCACTCCATGCAACCTCACTATTTCTTTGATGTACAGCTGTGCCAACTTGGCCATGGGCATCCTCATATTCACTGGGAGAAAGTGGGCACTCTTCGTCAGCCGATCAGTGATGACCCAGATTGCATCATGACCCTTTACCGATCTGGGTAAATGGGTGACAAAATCCATGGCGATGCTGTCCCATTTCCACTCAGGGATATCCAATTGCTGTAGCAACCCGCCAGGTCTTTGATGCTCTACCTTTGCCTTCTGACACGTCAAGCAGGTAGTAACATACTGGGCGATGTCTTTCTTCATGCCCAACCACCAAAATGACTCCTTCAAGTCATGGTACATCTTGTTCATGCCTGGATGTAGGCTAAGGCGACTCTTGTGACCTTCCTCTAGGATCATCTTCTTCAACTCTTCATTTGCGGGTATGCAAATTCTGCCATTAAATCTCAAGATCCCATCATCGCCCATCACAAAGTCTCTAGCCTGGTCGGTCCCTAGTGACTCCACAGTACGCTTCAGACTAGGGTCTTCCAACTGCTTATCCTTTATCATTCCAAGGAAGTCATTAGTTATAGCCAGCTTACTACAACTAATGTGATTTACATGAAATTCTACCCCAAGGTTTAAGTCTCTGAATTGCTCGATCAGTTTCTGCTCTTCCATCATCATGGTGGCTACTTGTACTGATTTTCTACTCAAAGCATCTGCCACTACATTGGCCTTCCCTGGATGATACATGAGTTGAAAATCGTAGTCCTTTAAAAACTCCATCCACCTTCTTTGCCTCATGTTTAGCTCCTTCTGATCGAACAGGTATTTCAGGCTCTTATGGTCACTGAACACCTGGAACCGAGCTCCATATAAATAGTGCCTCCAAATCTTCTAGGCAAACACCACCACCGCCAACTCCAAATCATGAGTAGGATAGTTTCTCTCATGAACCTTGAGTTGCCTTGAAGCATATGCAACCACTCTTTTCTCTTGCATCAAGACACATCCCAAACCCTGATGTGAAGCATCACAGTAGACATCAAAAGTTCTTCCTACCTCTGGGATCACCAGCACTGGAGCACTAGTCAACCTCTCCTTTAGTTCTATGAAGCTCTGCTCACATCGGTCGGTCCAAGCAAAAGGTTGGTCCTTGCGGGTCAGCTGTGTTAAAGGAGCCACTACCTTGGAAAAGTCCTCAATAAACCTCTGATAGTAGCCAGCTAAACCCACAAAGCTCCTTATCTCAGTGACTGTCTTAGGACGTTCCCATTGAAGCACTGCCTCCACTTTGGCTGGATCCACCGAGATCCCCTGGGCAGATATCACGTGTCCTAAGAAGTTGACTTCCTTCAGCCAGAACTCACACTTAGAGAACTTGGCATAGAGTTGCTTCTCCCTCAGAATCTCCAACACTGTTCTCAGATGTTCTTCATGCTCTTCTTCGGTCCTTGAATAGATGAGTATGTCATCTATGAAGACTACCACAAACTTATCCAAGAAAGGGCGAAAAATCCTATTCATGTAGTCCATGAACAGAGCTGGAGCATTTGTGACTCCAAACGGCATCACCACATACTCATAATGCCCATACCGAGACCTAAAAGCTGTCTTTTGAACATCTTCAGCTTTTACCAAAATTTGGTGGTACCCCGATCTCAGGTCAATCTTGGAGAACACCGAGGCCCCATGTATTTGATCCATCAAATCATCAATCCTAGGTAGGGGGTACTTGTTCTTGATGGTTAACTTGTTCAACTGCCTGTAATCTATACACAGCCGAGACCCTCCATCCTTCTTCTTAACTAGGAGCACTGGAGCCCCCCATGGAGATACACTGGGTCTGATGAATTGTTTCTCCAACAACTCTTCCACTTGCTTCTTTAATTCTGCCAACTCGGTTCGTGCCATCCTGTAAGGTGCCATTGACACTGGTCCAACTCCAGGTACCAAATCAATGGAGAATTCCACTTCTCTCTTAGGGGGTAACCCAGGTACTTCTTCTGGAAATACATCCGTGAAATCTTTCACCACATGTATCCTGCTTACGTTCCCTTCATTCTTCACCTCCAACCGAGCTAAGATCATGAAGCACCTCGCCCCTTCTTCCAACACCGACCGCCCTCGCTGAGCAGATATCACGTGTGACTCTTGGAGGTCTGGAAACGCTATCTTCTGACTACCACAGTCTATGAGAACGTGATTGGCAGCTAGCCAATCCATTCCTAGGATAACATCCAGGTCCTGAAGAGGTAGGCAGATCAAGTTCACTTTGAATCTGCGTCCCTCTACTATCACTGGACATTCGGGGCAAACTGTAGAGGTCAACACCTGTCCTGACGCAGGTGTAGAAACCAACAGTTCGAAAGGTAACTCCTTCACTAGAAGGCCCAACTCGACTACAGACAGGCTTGGCACAAAGGAGTGTGTCGCTCCAGAATCAAACAAGGCTTTTACACCTCTACCAGCTATAAAACAAACACCTTGCACGAGGTTACCTGACTGAGACGCTTCTGCCCCTGACATGGCAAAGACTCTCCCTGTTGCCTGAGGTTTGCTGCCTTCGTCTGGGTTGAGTCGCACCATTCCTGCTTGGGCAATCTCTAGAAATGTGCCCCATCTTTTGGCACGTGAAACATCTAGGTTTCCAAGGTTGTTGCTGCTGAAACTGGGATGACGCTGCTCCCGCCCGACGTGGTGGAGGTCTCGCATAAGGCTTGCTTTGTGGGTGCTGCACCTTAGCCTTCCCACTGGAAGAACTCCCTGGGTGTGACCTGATCACCCGAGAATCACCCTTTTCCAGGGTCTCCACCATCTTCGCCTTCTCTACCAAGGCGTGAAATTCCCTGATGCACATTGGGGCTATGGTCCTCTTCAGCCCATGCTTCAGCCCCTCTTCGAACTTCCTACACCTCCAGGCCTCAGAGGTCGCCTGGGTGTAGAATCGGGCGAGATACTCAAACCGAGCAGCATAAGCATTCACTGACATCTCCCCCTGCTCCAATCTGAGGAATTCAGCTTCCCTCGCAAACCTTGCGCTATCTGGGAAATATTTTTCCAAAAACCTCACCCTGAAGCTCTCCCAGTCTAACACTTCAGCTCTGGCCTCCATCATCTGCTGAGCTCCCATCCACCAGAACTCAGCTTCTCCAGACAGCAGATAGGTGGCGAACACCAACTTCTTCTCTTCAGGGCAGGAGGTCGCCCTAAAGATTTTCTCCAACTCTCTGACCCACTGATCTGCCTGATCAGGGGTAGCATTCCCACTAAACTTGGGTGGGTTGTGCCTCATGAACTCAGTCAGTCCCATCTGTTCTTGAGGCTGACCGACGTGGGAATTTGTTTCAGCAGACCGAGCAGTTTCCCAGTGGTGCATTGTAGCTTGATGGTTCTGAGCCATCGCCGCATTCTGTTGTTGGATGGTAGTTGCCATCATCTCGATAGCCTTGGCAATCTGGCTCATCTCCGAAGAAGGTTGGGGAGGGGTAGAAGGTCTACGTGCCATCTTCTCAGATTTTGAAACTATGGGTTTCTATATTCCCTACAACTACAAGAATGAGATCGATAAGAAATCAATTCATTCAGGAGGTAACATCTAGACCTTACAAAGTTCAGCATCTCAAAGTCATTAAGAATTTGAGTTTATCAACAGAATCATAATACTTATAACCTCAAGCAAAACACCAGAACAGCTACTGGTATACAACCATCAATCCAAACAACCACTTTCAATCAATTACAAAAACACTCAATAAAATGACATAAATCACACAAGAACTCAATGTATGCTAAACATCAAACCTTTGGAATTAAGATTGAGAATCATCTCGATCCAGTTATGAGTGTGCACCCTCACCACTTTATCAAGACCCTCACATTCTTAATACTAAGATTTTCAGTTAGAGCATATATTCACTAAAGCACACACAAAATTTCAATACAAAAACGTTTGAAAACCTTTCACTATAGTTGTTATTTAAAACTCAAATAAATTTTATGAGCAGAAGAAACACAATGGATCCACAGCCCTCAGGTCATCCTAAGGACGAACTGCTCTGATACCATTAATGTAACATCCCGCCAAAATACTTTGGAATAATTATAAAATGAAATAAAGGTAAACAAATATATTGAGAAGAACAAAATTATATATATATAAAGAAGTTTCTCCTCACAGGGAGTTTAATACATATTCGGTCAATTTTCCAAAAACGTAAACAAAATACATTAAAATATGAATACAGGCGATCTCCAAACAGCAAAAAGGCGATCTCCTATCAGAGAACGGCGATCTCCTATCAGAAAACAGAAAAAGGGTGATCGCCTAACAGAAAGAGGAACAGGCGATCTCCTTCCGGCGACCACTCACTGAGGAGCTCTACTTCCTGCAACATCATCTGCTCCCGTGTAAATTTTACACGATCATCACAGGTTTAAGAAAAGCCAAACACAACACCAGAAATCACAGGGTAAGTTAGATATTTAAAAGAGAGTTTAGATATGAACTTTAAAAATCAAGGTAAAACAAATTCAAGATACCCACGTAAAACTATCAATTTTCTCCTTCTCTTCACATGACCATCAAGTAAACACGTATTTCACAATTCCTCAAGAGTTATTTAAATCACATAATGCATCAAGTGTCTATCAAATTCAATGTTCCTCAATTCTCACGTCAGACTTCTACTGACTCATCACACAAGACACTTGACACTACTTCCGGAAGACTCGTGCGTTGAACTTAGCATCCAGAGACATGCACCTGTCATACTTCATTGCTGTAATGTTTCCACAGCCATGCGCATCAACACAATCTCGATCTCAATTTCATCACTCTCACAGTATGACAGGGTTAATCCATATAACAGGTCAAGTCAGTTATCTTTCAAACGACTTACCCATACATATGGACCTCCCTCGACTCTCACCAACTGAATGACTTCATCTATGTGACTCCATCATATCAGCAGAGTCAGGATCATCTCATTCATAGGATACTCACAGATCAATACACTTCATAACCAAATCTTAACACGGTATTTCCTTTCCTGAAAATACTATGTCTTGATCCCACATTCACGACATTCCACACATCATATAAACACTTAAATGAATAATTCCAATCACCACAACAATCATTTCATGGTTCATATTTTCGAATATCACATTTAAATCTCAAACAGCTTCAAACAACACAAAACAGGGGAGTTCGAAAAACAACGCCAAAACCGGCGATCTCGTTCAAAAACAGAGGATTGTACAATAACAGTTGAAAAACCGGCGACCACGTCGCCCCCATCATCTTAATCATCGAATATAAGGATTTTCGTTGGAAATAAGGCTAGCTTCCCTTACCTGGACTTGCGCAAAACACCAAGAGCTCCAAAACCCACCGAGCTTAAAGGATGCCTTAGCTCTGTTTTAGCGTCTGGTTTGTAGAACTTGCAGAGAACCTCCCAGGTGCTCTAAGGGCAATCGTCGCTGGTTGCACTGGTGCTTGAGGTTGCCTGAAACGCAGCGCGAAGGAGAGAAAAGAGAGGGATGAAGATGCACTCACTCTTTCACTCTCGAGTCTCTGTAACGTTCTTTGCCTCCTCGCAGTGGGTTTTTGAATCCAAGCCTACTAGTCCACGCATGCTGCTGCCACCACCCCCTCTGCAAGAAAGCTAGAGTGTACGTTTCACTGAACAGTACGACCATGGTTGTCTTCTTGTGCATGCCAACCACTTCCCTGAACAGTACGACCGCGAGTGTCTCTTGCGCATGCCAACCTTCTGATGTCACTATTCTGAACCACCCTTTTTGTCCACGTGACGCGAGTGCAGGACGTGCCATGCTGGGAGTCTGGGTCCCACCTTAACTGTGTGAAACTCGACATCGCGCGATAACCTTCCACCGATGACCGCTCGCGCGATGACTATCCACTGAGGTTTCATACTGGCAAACGACCGATGTCTCTCTCTGAAAGACGACCGATGTCTCTCTCTGGGAGACGACCGATGTCTATCCCTGGCGACGCCCGCATGCCTCTCGCGCCCTGGCGATGCCTGCATGCCTCGCGCCCCGACGACGTCCGCATGCCTCTCGCACCCCAGCGTTGCCCGCATGCCTCGCGCACCCGGCGTTGCCCGCATGCCTCTCGCGCCCTGGCAACGTCCACATGCCTCGCGCCCTGGCGATGCCCGCATGCCTCTCGCGCCCTGGCAACGTCCACATGCCTCGCGCCCTGGTGATGCCTGCATGCCTCGCGTCCTGACGATCATGCGTAGTAGGCGACCGACGATTATGTACTAACCAGGAAATCTTATAGTCTTCTAAACTACACTTTCCTTCCTTTTTATTTTAAATAAAAACATACTTAGAATTTATTTAAAATATATCCCTTTTTATTTCCAATTTAATTTTTACAGGTCCTTACATATTTGATTTATCTTTATAATATTTTATTTTATTCTATTAGAAGACGTTTCTATTGTTGGAGTTGCATATTCCGTTATACATATACACTTATCTTCAAGAGAACTATTAGGATCACACTCTTTAACATTATTTTTTAAACCATCTTTCTCTTGTTGATTGATATTTACTAAAAATCACTAAGTTTGGCAGATGTCACAGCTTACTTACTGACCTTTTCTAGATTTTTGTAGTTTTTGTAGTGTTCAACCAATCCAGTGTTAGTACATGAACTTACACTCCCCTGGACTGATAAACCTATCCACTCTATACTTTGTTTAGTTTACCTTAACATTATTTTATCCCTGTTATATTAATAAGTTAAATAAAAAATGAAAAGTATTTTAAAATAGATAACAAAACATTATTTGAAAATTGAGAAATCCTCTTCGACCATATATACCTCTATGATTAACTAGCTATAAAATATAGAGAGAGAGAGTGGAGAAAATAGACGAGAGGCAAACCCACTATTGTAAACAAGGTTCCGCTGAATCACTCGCACACTGCTGAGTTGCTTCCGTGCTTCAGATGATTTAGGTTTTGCTTTCTAGTTCTTCATCTTTTTACAATATGAACTTCACCCACCAATCCAAGACAATAATTAATTAACAAGAGAAACTCGCCAAAAAGGCCTGGTTTGGTAGCTTAAACAAGTTTCTAAGTAGTAAACAAGTTTTCTTTTGTTCTATCATAAAGACAAAAGATAACTACTAATATATTACATAATATCTAGCATAATATTAATGAGATAGCTTATTCATAGTGTTGGAAGATATGGTTATGCAAATATGCGCGCATGCTTAACAAAAAGGGGGGGAAAATGCGTTATTAAAGCAATACAACATTTCAAGCCTACAAAAATGTACTATTAACATAATAACCTCTCACAGTTGCAGCCATCCCGACAATAATAACCTCTCCTACCAATATCTTAAAATCATGTTGATATAAAAATTTATTGTGAACAGAAAAAAAATCTTTGATACAATATTAGTTAGAGAGTAACCCACATTATTCTAACAACACCACTTCATCTGGAACCTTTTGGAAAGAATTGTTGAACCAAGACAATTCTATATTGAATTTCTCTTAATCACTGTTGTGGGTGATACCAAACTTAACAGTTTTCCATATACTAACACCCATGACTGGTTCTCTATCAATTGGTAGACCTATATTGACATATCTTTTAGTACAATTGTTGTCTTTTCCTAGTGAGAGATGAAAGGTAAGAGTTTCTATTCTCCACCTCTCCACAAAAGTTGTCATTAAGTGATGGTAGATCTTGAAATGTGTCAATGTTAGTAACGAGTTAAATCCGGTAAGATGAATTAAGTTTTAGATCCATTTGTTAAGTCAGTCATGATGTTTCAGAATGTCGTCTAGGCTGAAAAGTAACGTTTCATTATCTTCCCAGACTGCCTTAATTACATGTTTTTGTTGAAGATGCAAGAGGGACATTGTAAGGACCTATAAATTAATTGGAATAGAAGTGATAGATTTTAAATAATTTCTAAGTATGTTATTATTTAAAATAAAAAGGACATAAAAATAGAAAATATCATAGTGGTCAGACCTCGGACGTCGCCCAAGGTCTGGGATCAGCTGGTAGAGGGCGATCGGTTGACCATTGTCCCAACCAAGTAGTCAGGTGCGATGACTTTATCGTGAGGTAATCAAGTGAGCGTGCTTCAAGGGAGGGAGGCACGTGAATCAAGAAGGGTAAGAGAAAGGAAGGTGTAGCTTAGAAGTCGATGAGATCGCTGTTTGTTGAAGAAGGCGGCGTCCTCCAACTTCCCCCGTATGAAATCAGAGATCGCCTATTTTGCGCATGATCGCCGTGCGCGAAGATTTCACATAATCGCCAATCGCCTATGGTGCACATGATCGCCGAAAAGAGCACATCGCCGAGTATTCGAGAAGACTTGGTAAGCACTTAGTATGTGGTCTAAATACAGAAGATGGGTGATATAGAAGATAGGTGGCATATCTGCCACCATGAGTAGTGTGAGCCGTGATACCCCAGACTTAGAGGAATGGGAGGATGAACCTTCAGCAAGGTGTGACGATGTGACATCGGTGACCAGAGTAAGGCGATGTGTTCTCGTCACACACAAGGGCGATAAGAGATCGCCAACAGGATGAGAGGAGCATCGGTCATCAACCAGGATGGGAGACACATCGGTGGTCTGCCAGGGTGAGACATTGGTGGTCTGCCAGGGTGAGACATCGGTTGTCTGCCAGGGTGGCACATCGGTGGTCTGCCAGGGTGAGACATCGATGGTCTGCCAGGGTGAGACATCGGTGGTCTGCCAGGGGTGAGACATCGATTGTCTGCCAGGGTGGGACATCGGTGGTCCTCCAGGGTGAGACATCGGTTGTCTGCCAGGATGAGGAATCAGTCGTCCGTCAGGAAGAGGAATCGGTCATCGCCGGTATGAGAGGCATGGTCATCGCACAAGCAGTCATCGGTGGATGGTTATCGCGCGATGTCGTGTTTCACACAGATAAGGTGGGACCCAGGCTCCCAGCATGAACGTTCTGCATGCGCTACACGTAGACAAAAAGGGTGTTTCAGAATAGTTAGCATCAGAGAGTTGGTATGCGCAGAAACCCACGTGGTCATACTGTTCAAGGAAGTGTGCACGCAAGGTTGCTCAAAGAGTGGGTAATGGCAGAGAAGGCTAAAGAGTCGTTCGACCTTAAGAGCTGAGGGAATCAGCTCATTTAGTTCCCCTTTCTCCTTTCTCCTCCACTCGAAGACGCAGCTATCCTCACGTACCAGTGCTACGATCGGCGACTGCCTTTGTCCTTCTGGGAAGTCTCTGCAAGTTCTCCCGTCAGGACGCTAGAACAGAGTAAGTCGTTTTACTCTGTTTTTCGAGTCGAATCTGAGCTTGAGAGGGTTGCCTCTGCATAGGCGTTGCCGGCGACTCCCCTAGCTCCAGAAATCGTCTCTGTTAGCGTAGAAAATGAGTAATATAGTCAGTTTTGTGATAAAGGCTCCATGGTGCAGGTTAGGACATCTTTAAGCTTCGGTGGGTTTTGGAGCTCTTAGTGATTTTGCGCAAGTTCAGGTAAGGGAAGCTAGCATTTTCGTTTATAAAAACTTTAGGCGAGTAGGTTCTGAAGTGAGGGCGACGTGGTCGCCGGTTTCATATTCTATTTCACGATGCTCTGTTTTTATGTGTGGGGCGACGTGATCGCCGGTTTTAATGCAAATTTAGAAATCCCCTGTTTTAGTGTCGTTTTGAAATTGTTTGAGATTGAAAGGTGAAATGCATATGATATTCGAAAATCTGAACTTTGGTATGATTGTTTCTGTGATTGGGATTGTTTAAGAAAAGATTCAAAATATTATATGATGGAATTGTGCTTTTACGTGTGGTATGATGAACTGGATGAATGTGAAAGAGTGATCAAAGCATAGTATTTTCAGGAAAGAAAATACCGTGTGGAGATTTTATGAGGGTGTATTGATCTGTGAGTATCCTGTGAATGAGGCGATCCTGACTCTGCTGATATGATGGAATCACATAGATGAAGTCATTCAGTTGGTGAGAGTCGAAGGAGGTCCATATGTATGGGTAAGTCGTTTGAAAGATAACTGACTTGACCTGTTATATGGATTAACCCTGTCATACTGAGAGAGTGATGATATTGAGATTGAGATCGAGATTATGTTTATGCGCATAGCTTTGGGAACTTTACAGCAATGTAGTATGACAGGTGCAGGTCTCTGGATGCTAAGTTCAACGCACGAGTCTTCCGGAAGTAGAGTCATGTGTCTATGTGTTACGAGTCAGTGGGAAGTCTGACATGTGAACCATGAGTATTGAATGTATTGAATAGACACTTGACGAGTTTGTGGAATATGGGGATATCGATGGTTGAAATTGATATAGATTATGAATGGTGTAAAGATTTATGCTTTCTATTGATATAAAGTTTCATATTTAAAGTTTTTAAAAATATCTAGCTTACCCTTTGTTTTGTATCGTGGTTGTTTTTCTTAAACCTGTGATGATCGTGTATATTTGCACGGGAGCAGATGAGATTGCAGGTGGTAGAGCTCCTCAGTGAGCATTTCTGGAGGAGGAGATCGCCGGTTTTTGAATGCTGCTGTTTTGTTTTATTTTGAAAACTCTTGTATGGAGATGTATTAAAACTTCCTCAAAAAGGGATATTATTTTGAGGCACGTTTGTATTAATGGATAAATTATATTATGTATATATCTATGTTAAATTTTTGATATTATTGTTTCGCCTTTATTTTATTATATAAAAATGAACAAAAATTCTGAGGGGCGTTACAGACATATTAAGCAAAAGGCCTGCATTGATTGATGTTTACACCTACACTTTGAATGTAGTAAATAGGGGTTGCTTATAGCAAGCACAAGAGTTTCATATAGTAACTACAAAGGTTGCATATAGTAACCATATGGGTTTCATATAGTAAATAGGTTCAATACAAAAAACAAAGACATTATATAGTAAAAATGCCATATTGTAAAAGCTAGGTGCATACACTACAAAAAATTATTAATTTACTTAAGGAAAATTACCGACAGATTTGTCTTTGTTGTTAATTTTTATACTATTGACAAATTTTACCGAAAGATTGAATTATCGACGGATTTGTCTCCATCGGTAATTATCGATGAATCTTAAAATTCAAAAAAATATTTGAGCATGAATCAATATTCGTCGGTAAAATTTATTGATAATTGAGTGTGAAACATTATCCGTCAATAATATTGATCAGTAATTAGGCACCAATATTATTCGTCGATAAATTCTAATATATTAATAATGATTATAATAATATTATAATAATAATACTAATATTAATAATAATATTATTAATATTAATAATTACAATAATATTAACGATAATAATAATATTAATAATAATAATATTAATAATAATTACAATATTATTAATAATTATTATTATTGTAATATTAATGATAATTATTATTATTATAATGTTAATGATAATAATAATAACATAATAAATATAATAAAAATGATAATATGATCACTAAATAACTTTGTTCTAGTGGTTATATGTTCTCTTACTTAGAGACGTTATGTATGAATGTTGACCTCTAGTGTGCAAGCATCACAACTTTCGACTTTAGTGTTTTGAAATCATGTGAAGTTCTTGTATTTTGATTACCTTAAAATATGTTTTCAAAGTTACAAAATTTTAAAACTTGTTGTACTTTGAAATTGGAATACAATTTTATTCTATTGCACCTTAATATCTAACCCTTACCCTTAACCCTAATCTCAATACCTAAAATCTTTGAACCCTAAACTCTAACACCTCAAATCCTAATCGATCACTTCATCCTAACCATTTACCCCTACTCTTTAAAATTCTCAAAAAAAATTTCTTTTACAATTAGCAAGATATAGTCGTGCATGTGTGACTTGACTTTAGTGTAAAATACTATAAGTGAAGTGTGCTTAGATAACACGAATTCAATTGTATTATTTTAAACTGAAATCGACTTTAATTAATCTAATATAAATCTTAAACAAAGTGGTCCCAAAATCCTCACGATTTTTGTTTAAAAATATTTCAACCAAAGTCACGGAGCACTGACACAAACTGTGGACCATGATCTCAATTGAAGTTGTGTGCCTTTGACAACTTCTTCAAAGTAAAATCGTACCACCATAAGAGAATATATATATATATATATATATATATATATATATATATATATATATATATATATATATATATATATATATATATATATAATAATTAATAATATAATTGGTTTTGTAAATTTATTTATTTATTTACGCAACTTCTTTTTATCTCCTTTACTCTTTGTATATTTCCATTAAGCAATCTTTTAGTTTTCATAATTTATAAGAAACTAGTTATCATGATAAAAGATTTAAAACATTTTTATTATTTATAACAATTAATAACGATGATTCTTTTAACGTTTTTTAATGTACACTTTTTTCTACCTAATTACCTCTGCACAATTATTTTAATCAACCAATTTATTGATAATATTTTTATTATATAATTATTATTATTATTAATAAAAAATAAGTTATTTTATATATACATATTTTATTACAATTATATTATTTTCTTGGATAATATTATTTATTATGACAATAATTATATATAAAAAATAATTATATTCATTATTTTTATCATAAAAAGAAAGTGAATATTGTCAAAATATTCTATTTCCACTAGTATATATTAAAATATAAATAATTTAATACATGATCATGCATTGCTTTTGAGATTGATTAACTAAAATTATAGAGTATAAAATTATTAAATACAGAAACATTACTGTTCTGGTCGGTTGACTGGTCGCCGATTGATTCTGATGACTGGTTTAGGCTTTACCTGTCTCCTCTGGAAACTGCACCTTCCTTGGTTGCTGGATGCTTTACCTGGAGAGACAAAGGGCGCCCTCATGGTCGGTCACGTTCCGACGCTTAAATCAGTAAGGGCTTTGTGAACAAATAGAAAACAAGTATTTTCAGTATTTAAAAGTATATTCAGAATTGCATACCTTCACCTGGGACCTTAAGCCCCTTTTTATAGCATACCCTGTTCCTGTTGCATTAGAGATAAACAAATATTAACTGAAAATAAACATATTATCTTATATCTCTAACAGAAAACCCCTTGCCACAGGCACCATTAATCTTTAGGTCCCAGATTGCAGGTGTTCTTTCTATTATATGTACGCGCCCATCCCTATCTTTTTAGGGTTAGCACTATCCAAGGGTATTTCATGTGCAATAGACATATACACATAATAGGAAAATCTTACGTGATATTAACAAACATATCTATATGTAGTTGTAACAAACACATGAATAACCATATATATATATATACATATATATATATATATATATATATATATATATTTATCTCTAAGCATCTTTATCTTTAAGCACATGCCACATTATCAGTACATAACAACTTTGTTACGTGCTTTGAGCCCATTAAACAGATTGGATCAGCCTCGCAACCTTGGTGCAGGATCTTGCCCATAATCATTCGCTCATGTGTTCACGCTAATACACACCCATTCATATGCTATTTCGTGCCATGCATATAGCTTTACCTGGGTTGCCTTAGCGTTACTGGGCTTGAGCCTTACAGTTAATACTTTACTTATCATAGACCTAGATATGTTGTGTGTGACCCTAAGTCCATTACGTTTCGTTACTTTAGTTAGTAATCTTATTCGTGGAGGATTATACCATATGCATGCATGAGAGTTTAATATATACGCATACCTGAAGCCTAGTCACATGGTAAGTGAGACCCATGTGCCGAGTTGACCTGCCTGAGAGAAAATGCCGAGGTCCGACCAGCGAGTTCTGAGCGCTATGAGTTATGGTTCAGTACACAAGCCCCCCAGGCTCGAGCTGAACTTGCTTCAGCGAAGAGGCTTTTTGCTCACCCAAGTCAACCTACGTGGCAAATGAGTAGCGCTACGGGCACAGTACCCTGAGTTGACGTTTCACCACACTCCATCATGTGCTTCCATGTGGCTTTTATCAACGGTCACAAGACATTGCCGCTTACGCTCCCCTACTACAATAGGGTTTCAGAAACTCAAACGTCACCACTGTTTCATTACACTCTTTGGAAATTTTCGCGCTTCTTCTCAAACTTGTTGCGCCCTCATCGTCGTCTATACAAACTCGTCCCTATAACCTTTCCGATCATCACAAAGGTACTAACTTTACCTTACCCTGATTGCGTAGTGTGCTTCTATTGCTTTCGTTTTGCTCTTGCTTTACTGCACTGAGATTGCTCATACCCTGTGTTTTCGATATTATCATTTATGTAAGGACCTAGAAACTTTAATTGGAATGAAAGTGTTATATTTAAATAATTTCAGAAGATGTTATTATTTAAAATACAAAGAACTGGTAATAGAAGTTTCGTAGTAGTCGGACCTCGGACGTCGCCCAAGGTCTGGGGTCAGCTGGTAGAGGTCGGTCGGCTGACCATTGTATTAACCAAGTAGTCAGGTGCGATGACTTTATCGTGAGGTAATCACGTGGGTGTGCTCGAGGAAGACATGTGGATCAAGAAGAGTAAAGGAAGAAAAGTGTAGCTTAGAAGTCTACGAGATCGCCGTTGTTGAAGACGGAGGCGATCTCCGACTTCTCTGGCACATAATCGCCTGTCGCCTAGAGGACACATGATCGCCAATCGCCTATGGTGTACCTGATCGCCGAAAGTGCACTTAGTATGTGGTCAAGATACTGGATCAACCATAGTGGGTTCCAAAAACCACGCTTATCAAGGTGTGGGTTAAGCCTTAGATACGCTGTGCATGCGAAGCTCTATGCTTGAGCATAAGAAATCGTCCTTAGTGTTGCATGCATGGGCGCACGAGGAGTAGTGCTGATCTATTCTTGGAAATGAGAAGCTACCGACGTCACCAAGTCATGTGGGGGTGATACCTTGGACGTAACATAGTGGGATGAAGAACCTTCAGCAAGGCGTGGCAATGTGTCGTCGGGCATCGCTAGGGCGCGAGACATGCGGACATCGCCAGGGTGCGAGGCATGCGGGCATCGCCAAGGCGAGAGACATGCGGGCATCGCCAGGGCGCGAGACATGCGGGCATCGCCAGGGCGCGAGACATGCGGACATCGCCAGGGCGCGAGGCATGCGGGCATCGCCAGGGCGAGACATCGGTCGTCTTCCAGAGAGAGACATCGGTCGTCTTCCAGAGAAAGACATCGGTCGTCCGCCAGGATGAGTCATCGATGGAAGGTTATCGCCTATTTTTCTATTTTGCTGTATTTTGTTTAAGTTTTGGAAACTGACTGGATATGTATTAAACTCCCCGTGAGGAGAAATTTCATTATATATATATATATATATATATATATATATATATATATGTTCACTTCGATATTATGGTTTTACCTTTATTTCATTATATAAAAATGAAAAGGATTTGGCGGGATGTTACAGTTTACACCAGTTATTCTTCTTTTATGAATGCATGTAATGTTGGATTCTGAATGTGTCTCTGTGTTCTTGTTTGTTTGCTTGTTCTGGTTTTAGATGGATTATCAATCACACTATCCTTGGGCCCCTGAGAACCTTTTAACCGAAACCTCAGAGTTTATCTCTAGGAAGAAGATAGTAGATTATAGGAATCCTGAGTATAAGAAACACCGTAACCTTGAGCGAAACATATTTGGTAGAGAACATGATAAACTTGTCAGCGTAGTTCTTTGTGGGGAGGGTGAGCCTGTATGTAGTGACGAATTCACAAACCCCGAAGGTCCTTTCTGTTTCTTTTATTCCACCCTTTTTCAGAAGGTCCTTCTTCGCCCTCCCTTATTCCCCTTCGAGAGAGCCCTGTTCATCGAGATTAACGTCCCCCTGCCCAGCTACAGCCAAATAGCTGGACATTCATGCGGGCCTTTACCATCCTTTGTTCCCACTTTGGCCTTGTACCATCAATGGATGTCTTTCTCTACTTCTTCGAGACCAAACATTTAGGATGCCAACTTTGGGTGCCCTTCAACGGGGTTGCTGGGAGGTGCTTGTTATCCCTCTTCCAGCAATCTTATAAGGGCTTTAAAAAGAAGTTCTTCAAAGTTCGAAGCAACAAGGGAGATCCGACCCTCTTGGATGGGTTTCCCTTATATTGGACTCGAAACCCTATCTTCCAGAGCCCAGGACGCCAAGAGGACCTACCCCCACCTGAACGTGAGGTGTGCATCCATCTCTCCAACCTCAAGGTGGTTTTCAATATTGCCACCCTGATCCGAGAGGAGTTTTTCCCAGTGATGCTTAAAGCTTACATTGGTATCTTCCTTTTTCCTGTTCCTTGCTATATTTGATGTTTCTGTATTGCTGGTGTAATTGCTGAACTTATCTGGGTTTATTATGCAAAGAACATGTTGGATGCGGAGAAGAGGAAGAACCTAGTTGTCCTGGCCAGGCAGAAAAGAGCTGCTGCGGAGGCTTCTTCTATGGCTGTTGCAGAAGCACCCCTTGTCGAATACCGTAGCAGGAAGGCCATAATCGAGTTGGTGGCCACGGAGGAGAACGAGACATATTTTGGGCTTGTTTTCAAGAGAAGACGGAATGATGTTTCGTCCTCCTCCCACTCAATCGCAGGTGGGCGAGCCCCTTCTCCTTCACATTCTCCCCCCTCACACCCCTCAACCTCTAGGGGGGTCATAGTCTAAAAGAGCAGAGAAGAACCTACTGAGGAGGAGGGATTGTTGAATCCTTCTGCAGATCCCCTTCTCACCATTCAAAACACCCTGCTCCCTTCTAAAATCAAAGAGAAGTTAGACCCCTTAAATGAGGACCAGGTGCTGGAAACCACAAGACAACTGGGACAAGCGTAGGCTAAAAGCTGCTTATTTCTTACCGAGCTGAAAAGCGCTGCCCAGAGTGAAGCTTCCAAGGCCAAAGGGCTTGCCCAACAGGTGAAGGGCCTTACTCTAGAGGTCGAGGAGCTAAGAAGGAGCTATCAAGAGATCAAGAATCTCCTCTTCAACAAATCACAAGAGACCTTGGGTCTGTATGCAAGGAACAACGACCTCTATACTGAAATGGAGTCGCTGAAAGAAGAGCGAGAGTCGCTAAAGGAAGAGATGGCCAAGCTGGTGGCCAAAAGGTAGAGTTGGCACAGAAGGATGAGTTGATGTCTAAACTCAAGAAGGAGCTCACAGATGACGCTGCCAACTCATACGCTGCTGGCTTTGAGGACGCTGTCGCCCAAGCCACAAGTGTTTACCCTGATACTGAGTTCTCCCAACTTGGTCCAGGGAAAGTCATGATTGACAGACACTTGGTGTATGAGGATGAGCAACAACCATGAATTCCTTGTAGCTTCTGTAGCTGCCTGAACAATGTATTATTTTGTGCATATATGTATAGCTGTTTGTTGTGCCTTTTCTAGTTTAGAGTTAATGCATATAACTTAATGAAAAAATGAGTGTTCTTACCTTAGAAACATCACTAATTTTGCAACCAACTCCCAACAAACAAGGCAATTTATGATGCATGTCGAGTAATCGACATGTCTAACTATGCCAATCAAACGTAACATGGATGACGTTCTTACCAGAGCCAATCATAGGATAATTTAATGTCTAACCTGGTGACTCATGTTGTTGTCTCAACTTGTTCTCGTCGAGATCCTGACTCACCCTGTGTTGTCCATACTTAGAGTCCTTCTTCACGTAGGGCTCTCAAGCTTGAGTTGTCATGAACCTGTAGTTTCCTTCCTTTGGAAGTTTTCTTGAGTGAGGTTTCCTTTTGGGGCTCGAACCAAATTCTGGCGAGCTACGGTTTGGTTGGTGCCTTTGATCAGAATGAGGCCCCAAATGCTGAACAAATGGACATCTTTGAGTTGGTTTCGTTTAGGCTACACCAAATCTTTGGTGAGCTGGTTTCGTTTGGGCTACACCCAATCTTTGGTGAGCAGGTTTCATTTGGGCTACACCCAATCTTTGGCGAGCTGGTTTCATTTGGGTTGTACCCAATCTTTGGCGATCTGGTTTCGTTTGGGCTATATCCAATCCTTGGCGAGCTGGTTTCGTGTCATCACATCGGGTGGACTGATTTCGTGCCACCACATCGGGTGAGCTGGTTTTGTGTCACCACATCGGATGGACTAGTTTCGTGTCACCACATTGGATGGACTAGTTTCGTGTCCACCACATTTGGTGAACTAGTTTTGTGTCACCACATCGAATGGACTGGTTTCATGTCCACCACATTTGATGAACTGGTTTCGTTTATAATATAATAGCACATCTTTACTCGAATGCTTTTTCATTGGGCAACCTCATTAAAAAACCCTCGTAAGGGAAAAAGAGTGTCCCCTTAACTGTTCGTGATTGACATTATATATTGACTGAAATAAAATTCGCGGCTAGCTCCACTCCAGGTCGCCTACCAGTGGTGATTTTCCCAGGTGATGTATCTTCCACTTCTGATGGCTAGGTGGTAACCATGCATACTTCCCACTTTGTTTTCAAATTGTTCTCGTAGCATTTTCTTGCCGCCTTTTGGTTGGACTTAACAATAATCACTCCCCCTTCTTGTGAGGGCAGCTTCATCCTCATATGTCTTGAAGAAGCCATCGCCCCTAGCCTATTTATGGCAAGTCTGCCCAAAAGAATATTATAAGCTGAAGGGGCGTTCACGACCAAGTACCTGATACCAATGGTCTGAGACGAGGTGCCATCTAAGAAGTTCGTCTCAACTCCACGTACCCCCTCACCTCTACTTTGTCATTGGCAAAACCATACAGGCAACCATCATAGGGTCTGAGCTGATCTGGGGACAATTGTAATTTATTGAACGTCGACCAAAATAACACGTCAGCTGAGCTTCCCTGATCAACAAGAACCCAATGTACCCTTCTTCCTGTAGTGACTACTAATATGACCATGGGGTCATTGTCGTGTGGGACAACATCC
Organism: Phaseolus lunatus; assembly: GCA_013389735.1. Lineage (NCBI taxonomy): Eukaryota > Viridiplantae > Streptophyta > Magnoliopsida > Fabales > Fabaceae > Phaseolus > Phaseolus lunatus. The sequence continues at coordinate 35,383,841 of CM023864.1, read as the reverse complement.
TTCAAGTCTGCTTGGGTGAAGCAGAGGTCAGGTTCGGCTGGTTGCTCCAATACCTGTGTGTTTATGGCCATTACCTCTCTGTCGTACCTTTTTCGTTGAGAGGCGGTACAACCTCCCCTAGAGAATCCTCCCGAAATGGTATTGATTTCGCTGTGTATGGACACCTCATGCCTCTTTCTTCTGCCGACTTTTCTCTTGTTAACCCCTCCTGGTCCTCCTACACATAGTCATGCATGATACCTTCCTTCAATAGTCTCGAGAACTGATAGCGCAGGGCTAAACAGTTTTTGATGTCGTACCTATAAGCTTGTTGGAATTCACACCAAGTGTTCCTCTTCGATCCCAAAACCTTGTTGGACTTTGGTGGGGACTCCAGTTTCTCTATAACAATCGGGCTGGTAAGTAATTCCCTGTAGGGCATTTTAAACTTAGGTTGAGGAGGCAGGCTGTTGCTCGACCTCGACCTAGGTTTGTCCCCTCTGAGCTCGTAAGGTGTTTGTCGAGCTGACCTCTTCTCTGCTATGGTCTCGAGTACCCTCAGGGGTTGGGTATGACTGTTCTCCTGGGCCTTGATCGGCCCTACACCCATGCTCCCGAGCTTCGTGCTCATCCACTCCTTAGCGGCAATGTGGGTGAATGCTCGCCGCTTGATTTCTACCAACGTCTTGAGTCGGTTCCTTATCAAGGAATCTCTAAAAGGCCCCGACCTTATTCCCTTCACACTAGCATGTACTATTAATGCCTCGTCTTGAGTGTGAAGTTGCACCACCAATGCTCCAAATCGGTTTAGAAAATCTTTTACGGATTTCCCCTGGTTCTGAATCACCCTAAAGAGGTCAAAAGGAACAGGGGGTGGTGCTTCATTAACCATGAACTGTTCCCTGAACAATGCGGAAAACTGGTCAAAAGTGGTTATGATGCCATTGGGTAAGCCAATAAACCACTCCAGGGCTGTACCTGAGAGTGTACCCACGAACAACTTGCAATGGGCGACATCTGTACCCCCTAGAATCCTTGTTTGAGCCTGGAAGGTTGCAAGGTGGACGTCTAGATCTTCGACGCCAATAAAGGTGATCTTAGGTGTCATTATGTTTTTTGGCATGGTTGTGTCTAAGTTCTCTTGTGAGAAAGGCATCGTGCGAACCCTATTCTGGATAGGCATGTACTGGTCAACTGCGACATACTCTCCTGCGCGCTGCCAATTTCTGCACAGTTCGTCATTAGCTCTATGTAGCTTTTCATTAGCTACTCGTGAGGCGTCCAGCTCGGCTCTAAACTGATCTTGCCTCTGAACCTGCTTAGCCCTAGTTGTCGCCACTGTCTCCTGAAGAGCTGTGCCCCCTTCAGATCCTGCGGGACCGCCTTGTCTTGTATTTCTCATATCTTCTAATTGCTCGTCTACCAATGCGGATGGGACCCAGTTTTACCTGGCCTCACGGTGGGCGCCAAATGTTCTGGCCGGTTGACTGGTCGTCGGTTGACTCTGATGATTGGTTTAGGCTTCACCTGTCTCCCCTGGAAACTGCACCTTCCTTGGTTGTTGGATGCTTTACCTGCAGAGACAAAGGGTGCCCTCACAGCCGATCACGCTTTGACGCTCAAGTCAGTAAGGGCTTTGTGAACAAATAGGAAACAAGTAGTTTCAGTATCTAAAAGTGTATTCAGAATTGCATACCTTCACGTAGGACCCTAAGCCCCTTTTTATAGCATACCCTGTTCCTGTTGCACTTGAGATAAACAAATATTAACTGAAAATAAACACATTATCTTATATCTCTAACAGAAACCCCCTGCCACAGGCACCAATAATCTTTAGGTCCCAGACTGCAGGTGTTCCTTCTGTGATATGTACACACCCATCCCTATCTTTTTAGGGTTAGCACTATCCAAGGGTACTTCATGTGCAACAGACATATATGCATAATAGGAAAATCTTACGTGATATTAACAAACATATCTATATGTAGTTGTAACAAACACATGAATAACCATATATATATATATATATATATATATATATATATATATATATCTTTAAGCGCATGTCACATTATCAGTACATAGCAGCTTTGTTATGTGCTTTTAGCCCATTAAATAGATTGGGTCAGCCTCGCAACCTTGGTGTAGGATCCCGCCCATAATCATTCGCTCATGTGTTCACGCCAATACACACCCATTCATACACTATTTCATGCCATGCATATAACTTTACCTGGGTTGCCTTAGAGTTACTGGGCTTGGGCCTTACAGTTAATACTTTACTTATCATAGACCTGGATACGTTGTATGCGACCCTAAGTCCATTACATTTCGTTACTTTAGTAAGTAATTTTATTCGTGGAGGATTATACCATATGCATGCATGAGAGTTTAATATATACGCATACCCGAAGCCCAGTCACATGGTAAGTGAGGCCCATGTGCCGAGCTGACTTGCCTGAGAGAAAATGCCGAGGTTCGACCAGCGAGTTCTGAGCGCTACGAGTTCTGGTTCAATACAATTACAAAAATAAATTATTAATTTTAGTAGGTTTGTTAGGAGAGGTTTTTTTTTTTTATCAGCAAAGGTTATCATCTAATAAAACTCACAAGTACTGAGGGTACCCATTATAAGTGTCAATAGTTTGACCGTTTCTTCCTGTACTTCTATATATTCTTGTCTCACCTTCATAAATTTTCATATTTCCAAAATTGTCTCTCTATAATATTCTGGATTACATAATTTAGAAGTCTTTTTCCAAATTCGTAATTAGCTTCCGGATTACATAATCCAGAAGCCTTTTTTCAAATGCATGATTAGTTTTCATATTACATAATCCAGAAATCATTTTTAACTTTTGGATTATGTAATCCGAAAGTCTTTCTTCAAATCCGGATTACATAATTTGGAAGCTACTCTATGGGGGTGGCACAAGAAGGATAAAAAGATATTTTTACATTTTGTATAGGGTGGCAGAAGAACATATAGAGGTGTAGGAAGAAACAGTCCAATGGTTTTTCAGTGAACCCCAGTAAAGTTTCTTACCATTTTTTTTTCACACTTACTATCCCTAACCCCCTATTTGCTTTTGTGGATGTAGTGTTCACAAGCAAAGAATTGAGGGGATATCAACTATTTGGATCTAGGGTTTTGTGGGGAAGAGAAGGAGAAGATATACCTGTCTGAACAGTAAATATCCTCCCCCCTCAAAATTAAGAGATATAGAGGAAAAATCATGTTAGCATCCCTTATTTCCAAATTTACTCTCATTTATTCTAATATTTCACATGATCACATTACTTCATTTGAATGTATTAGTATTTAAAATTTTTTATTGTACAATGTTTAATATATATATATATATATATATATATATATATATATATAATATTTAAAGTTTTATGAAATTTTTTTCTATTGTTAATTACGTTATATTTTTGTTGTTGTAGTATTTTTTTATTTTTCATTACTACATAGTTTTTAATATCAAAAAATGATATTTTTTTTTATATAAGATCTGATTTATTTTCTAGTTTTATAGTACATGTTTAATATTTTAAAGAAATTACTTGAACTTCTGTTTTTATTTAATTTGTTGAATATATTTTTTTTCTAATTATAATTTTTAAATTATACATATCTACATTTAACATATTTTTTTTTCTAATTATAATTTTTAAATCTATGAAATATGTAAAAGTTGTTCATTTTTAAACAAAAATAACTCATTTTATTATTAATTTTTTTAATAGGCAAGAGTAAATCTGTAAAGTAACATTTTACACCTTTAAAAAAAAATTAAAATTCCTTCACAACTATCACATCATTCAAAAACTCTTATAAACTTTCCTCACACATTTACTCTAACATACCCTCAATCCAAATACCTTCACCTTCACACTTTTCTCTCACATCCTCATATATCCAGTCCTTCGAATCTCCACACATTCCCTTCCCAATCCAAATCCAAAGATACTCTAAAAGTTCTAACGCAGGATTAAAAGTGTGTGGGATTCAATTTTTTAATATTCCCATTTCTTCACTCCTACAGAATTGAAAAGCGAGCAATTCATGAGGAAAATTCATATTATTTATTGCATAGTTAACTGAAAATTACTAGTTTCAGGTTTAATTACTAGTTTTAAATATTTGAGTAATGCGTCAAATATACTCCTCAATCTTTCGGACAAGAAATTAACGGCTCAGTTTCTTTTCTTATTGTTCTTTTATTTGTTTCAAAACTCTAGTGCGAGATTACAAATTCTTTTAGAGGTAAATCATTTCCAACTCCTCTTCATCTTTCATTTGATATTATCTCCACTTGTGTCCAATTTAATATTCGTTTTTCTTATGCCCTATTTGTTTTTTTAAAATTGGTTTTCACTTTTCCCAATTCTCAAACCCTAAATCACTTTTGTGGCTATTTCTTTGTGATTTTTTTTTTTAACAAAGTAATTTCTTTGTATTTTCTCTGTGCAAAAGATTATTGGCCTAGTCTTGTTCAATTTGAATTGTATTTGACCATTCCAAATGGATAGGTGGAGCTCTGCAATGTCATAATTGTTAATTCCTTCAAAATTGTTCTTGTACATTTTCCTAGTCTAGAAAGACAGTTTAATGTAGTGGAAGTAAATATTGGTACCTACAAAACTTCAACCTTCAATATTGATGAAGTTTTAAAACTAAGGTTTTTAACGAATACTGGTAGTATTTTTCTTCTTGATTTATTAAACTTTATACCGACGTCTTTGAAGTTGGAATCCACACCTCAATTTTTGTTTGCTATCCATTAGTGAAAATGAGCAAAAATGTTGCTTATTGTCATTCCTTGAAATTTTTATGCAGCTTATATTAGTGGTGGACTTGGAGTTCGCTATCCTATCTTTCCCTTCCCTGTATTACACTGTGAGATTGTAAGTTTTTCTTTTGTTTTCATTCTCAATAAGTTTTGCTTTATTAATTTTGTCTTGTAGTTCCCAAGCTTCTCAATGTGCCTTTAATTCTCAAAAAGAGAATATCATAATTTATCCCTAATATTATACATTATCAGCCCAACCCATAATAAATATTAAAATCATAACTGTTTTTGAATTTTTAAAGAAAATATCTAAGCTTTCTTATTGTTGATCTAAGACAACAGTGTTTTAGATATTCATTTGTTCCAAATTGAAGTAGGTAGAACAGTGTTTTAGATATAACATTAATCTCAAGCAACTTGTAACTTAAATGGTTACAACTTATAGAAAATGGGTTTAATTTCAGCGTGAGAGTTTTAACTTCAGAAGAAAGAATAAGATAAAAGCATGTGGCCTCACAACAGTGATCATCTCATCACATTATTATGACTTGTTATATAATTTCTCTTGTCACTAGTAAACTAGGAAATTTTAACTACTATAATTGATGAGTGGATCAAATTTTGCGCGAAAAGAATAGTTTGTGTTGTAATTTTTCAATAACTAATTTGAAGTGGAAAGGTTGAAGATTGAGTTTTTACATAAAATTAAATTGAAGTATGGTTGCTTAAATTAAATTTATGGTGAGAACATAGAAGCTGAAACAATTTAATATTATTAATGGTGTTGTAAATGATTGTGGTTGGCACCAAATAGGAAATATCTACTCTACTACAAAAAGTTCTATTCTCCCCGGTTGACCTCGGTTGATCTAGGTGGAAAGTTCCACTTTTGATCTGTCTCTCTTGCTGCTTTGGAATGCGGCTCCGTTGACACAGAGGGAGTTCTACCTGTTGATCACACTCCAACGATCAAGTCAGTGAGAGCATTCAATATAGTAATCAATTTCAGTCTTAGTATTAAAAAACAACGTACTTTTACCAGGGTTCTCAAGCCCCTTTTATAGACTTTTCCTCAACCACTTTCACTAACGAGAGTGTAATCTCAACAGAAAATATTTAATCATAACAAAAAAACCACCTGTTAATAGGCACTACTTATCTTCAGGTGCTAATAACAGGAAAACATTCTGTTCACATGTGCACCATTATGCTCGGGTGCTCCTCTTTTATTCTCAACAACTATTAATTAATATGTAACTAACATGTATTAATTAATATATAACTAACATGCATATTATCATAAGAGATAAAATATCTCTTTATCTTCAGAATAATATCACAACAGACTTAAAGATCATGATAATTAATCATTTATGTTATCTTCAGAATCAAGGTTGTCAAACTTGCGAGTCAACTTGTTGACTCGTTCGAGTTTACATATCCACATGCCCTCACCGAGTTAACGCGATAGTAGATTCGTTTTTTGAGCAAACTTGGCAAACTCGGAGTAAAATCGGCGAACTCGGAGTGAAATCGTGATTCTGGTCCGAGTAGACGAGTTTAATTGGGTTTTCTTTTTTCCTAAAACATTGTCATTCTGAAGGGGGAAACAAAGTGAGCTTAGGTTTCACATTTCATTTTCGTTTTGGTTGCTCTTCTTTGGAGTGCGCGGAGGTGGTGCGTCTCCTACTGTGAGTGCGACGGTTGTGATGACTGAGCAGAGCGGCCGCGCGGTGGTGGGGGTTAGTCGTCGGGTCGTGGCGGTTCGTGCGGTGGTCGCAGGTTGTAGATGGTTCACGTGGTGGTTGCGGTGGTCACGGATTGCAAGTGGTTAGTGCCGTTGGTTAAAGATGGATGGTGTGAAATTAGGGTTGCACTGTGATGTAGTGTGATTTAGGGGATTAGGGTTCTATTTTCTTTTATTGGGTTGCAGAATAGAAGATTGGGTTGTAGAATAGAAGATGGGCTCAAAATTTGATTTTTTTTATTTAATTAAGCTGCAAAATAATATAATTTATAACTTCTAATTATTTAATTTTTATGAATTGAACAATTTAACTTTTGTAGTATTTGTATGAATTTTTTTATTTGAAACTTTGAAATTATATAATTTTTATTCATGACTAAATGTAGTTATTTACTATTAATTTATTTTTAATATGAAAGTAAACTCTTACAAGTTTACGATTCGAGTCTACTGACCTCCTACGAGTCTACGTAGACTCTCAAGTTTGACAACCTTGTTCAGAATAACATGATAACAGATTTACATATATGCTATTTTAATAATAATATGATAACATATTTAAACAATAACAATTATATCTTTCATCTTTAGAATAATATCACAACAGATAAAATATCTCTTTATCTTTTATCTTAATACTTTTTTTGGGTTGACCAATTTGGGCCGAGCTCACGACCCACTCTTAGACCCAAACACCGAGCTGACCTCTTTCAAATACTTGGGCCGAGATGACGAGCTCTCCTGTACGGTACAAGTTTTGAAAGTTCAAGTATTACTTCTTTCTTAAGTAACCTCTAAAGCAATAAACCTATGTAAGTAATGCTTCAAGTATTGAGTATCCATGAGTTTAGTCCTAAAGTTGATGTATTTTAGTAAACTTCATATTTGAATGGTTTTATCAAAATTCATTATGTTTCACTTAATGGAATTTCAGTGTTTTCTTTCAATTATACATGTTTAATTCTCTTTCTATTTTGTCAATGCTAATTTGGCTAATAAAACAAAATAGCTTATTACTAGCACACACTATTTATTCAGTGTACACATTTATAACTTTGAATAGGGTAATTGGAAATGTTGAATATAAAACAAAAGAGAGAAGAAAATGAGGGGGAGGCATACTTCATGTTTGTGAATTTGTACCTGTTATAGAATGATGAGTGGTGTTTGTTTGCTGCAGATGGATAAGGCTTCGATTATTAAGGATGCTATTGAATACATCCAGCTTTTGCACGAGCAAGAGAAGATAATCCAAGCTGATAATGGATCTTGAATTTGGGATGCCAAAAAAGAGTAGTTTAAGCTATGACTTTGATAAGGAACAACTTCCTGTGGTGCTGAGGTCCAAGAAGAAGAGAATCGAGCAGATATACGATTTAGTAAGTTCAAGAAACTCCCCAATTGAAGTCATTGATGTGAACCCCTTTCTCTCTTTTGTATTATTGACACTAAAAAAATGATGTGGGCTAATTTGTTATATGAAGATGATGTGGGGTATTGTGCATTTTTTGTTCTTATTCATTTTGAATTTTGAATTGATTTTGATTTTGAAAACTGTTGTGATGAGTTTGACATGTAGCAAAAGAACAGACACAATGATGAAACTGTTCGAGGTGCTCGGATCTTGGAAGTTGAAGATCATCATTGCTAGCATCACTTCGTTTTCAGGGAAGCTTCAGAAGACGGTCTTCATCGAGGTGAGTCTTCTTAGCTCCTTTCCTATGAATTATGATGTTCCAATGTATTTACTAAGCTCAATTGGATGCTTCAAACACTTAGCTGTATAAATTTGGAAATGATAGGTGGGATTATAGTAGAGTTAGATGTGGAGAATTTAATTGAAAATTTGATGAGAACATTGATTGCGTTGGATGAAATTTATAAAGCTACCACAGGTGGGATTAATTAACTTATTTCTACCATTTTTTATAGTATTAATTAACTTATTTCAAAAACTTCTTTTCTCTTGTTATTTCTCTATCTTTATTTTAGAAAGAAATTGTATTATATATAAATACAATTTCTGATTTGTTTTCCATACTTGCAATGTGAAGCATTAGATGGTATTTTATTCTTACATTAATTTTTTTCGTTTGCATTAATTCGTGATTCTACTAGATCCAGATGATCTTGTTAATATAGGTCACACATCTTCAGAGGAAATATTTCAAGATAAAAACACTAGCTCTTCTGAGGGTAAGGGAAAAGCTGTATTAAAGTTTGCGCAAGAGGAGTCAAGAGGACCTCAAACCAGGAACACTGTTTGCAGAAGAGCAATTCTTGATAAAGATGCTGAAGAAAAGCCTGTAAATGGTGACTCTACTTCTGAGATATACTGATGGAAATTGCTTTAGAAATCAGTTTTGCATTAGAACTCAAATAATTGTTGGTAGTTATGTATTGGAGACTTCTTTCTAGTTGAAGACAATTTGCCTTTGGTTTATTTCTTCCATTTCAAATTTAAATATATGGCTTTTGTTTGTGTTTAATTCCTTAAAGCACACCATATCATTTTAGCTAGACTTGGAAGTAAAAGTCAATCATAAATAACAACATAGGATTAGAAAGAAAGTTTGTGGATATCAATAATATTTTAATCTCACTTAATATGAATATAAAAATTTAGAAGTAAGTGTTCTCGTCAGCTGACTTAGGTCAGATCTTGGTAGCGGGCTCCGGTTGAATCGTTTTTACTCGGCTGTTGCTGCTCTGAGATGCTAACACTTCTTCAATGAGGGGAGCTCCACTTGTTAACAAGATTCCAAAGATCAAGTAAGTGAGAGCATTCAACTATGAATATCTTAATAAAATATGTGTATCAGTGTAGAGTCACCAGAAAAACTTATCTCTGCTCAGGGTTTCAAGCCCTTTTTATAGTTTTCGTAGACCTTTCTTCATCAGTTTCAACAAATACAAGAATATTCTGTTAATATATACTTTTATTTTTCAGGTATAGGCAACATTATCTTTAGCAGTTTTTATTTTTGCGTTTGAAGATTACAGCAATACATGTGCTTAACCAATTCCGTTATTCTTTCTATTATTTTCACTTTAATCATCTTTTTAATATGGTTCCCTGTTGTTTGGGCCGACCTCTTGAGGCATCATTGGGCTTGTCATCTATTGATACTATTCAAATAAACAAGGAGATGACCAAGGTCTCAAGAGACCATTCACACTATGAGCAATCATCTCAACAATCAAGTTAAGACCCCACCAAAGATCTAACGGACCTCACCTGAAGAAGAAGTAGGCATAGACCAGAACACCAAATGTTCTTCTAGTCTTCTTAAAAATAAACATGTTGTAAATAATTTGGGCTCACTTTAGGGGTCCAAATAGCAAGATAGGCTAGAATAGGTGCCTTTAGCATAATAGAGAGGTGTACTTATCATTTTAGCTTGTGCTTAGCCATTTAGGAAGGAAATTTGACCTAGTTTTTAGAAGGAAAAGCCTAGGGTGCGGTTTGCACTTAGTCAAGACCTAAAAATTACCCCTCCCTGATGTGAGTTGATTTTAGGATTGTTCATTTTAAGAGGTGACACTTTACTTAGATTGATATTTTATCACTTTTAATGGTGAAACCTAAGGAAGATTCCCATTGGACACGAACTTAACCAAGTGGTTAAGTAAGTGTGAAGGTTCACTTCACAAAGGCAAAAGGAAAACACATGATATGGTGAACATGATGTTGGTGCGGAAATTGAAGAACATGAAAGGAAACAAATTAAAGAAGAGATGTTCGAATGCAAGACAAAAGGAAAGCAAGAACTTGAACTTTAAGAAAGTAAGACATAAATGGAAATGGAAACAAGATGAAGGAGAGGAAGCTTATGGTGATGAAAATGGAAGAAACATGCCACTTGGAGTATGGAGGTCCTCCAAGATAAGTGAAAGATGGCCGCCACTTGAAGAGCTCACACTCTCATAAGATAAGACCTAGGTTAACAAGCTCACAATTCTCACACAAATTGTGTAGAGTTTCTTTACTATTCAATTTCAACATGTAAAATACACTAGGTAGGCCTCCAATTTATAGGAGAAGGAGCCTTGGAAAACAAGCAAGAGAGGTAGGATGGAAAAAGGGAAAAAATGTGCAGTCTTAGGGTTTGACTAAGTCAATCCCGCATCTTAGGCTTGTCCTTCTAGAAACTAGGTAAAAAAAACCTTCTAAAAGGGCTAGAAACAAGCTAAAATAATAACTACAACCCCTATTATACTATAGGCACCTATTCTAGCCTATCTTTGCTATTTTGGACCCCCAAAGTGAGCCCAATTTATTTACATAATTTTCTCTTGTGGAAAAACAAGAAGGAAGAACTTCTGATATTCTGGTTTATAACTGGTTCTTCTTTTGCTGATGCTCTCTCTCGAGGTTTGGTGGGGTCTGGCTTTCTATACTGAGATGACTGACCTTTTTGTAAAATGTTTGATGTGTCATTTGCTGGTTGCTTTGGTTTGTATCATGCCCCCCAGGTTAGAAAGAATTCGTCCTCGAATTTAGAACTCCTGCAAATAACATAGTTAGTTTCTTCACTCGATTTATATATGTGAGTGGTGAAGCAAACTTATGTTCATTGATTTTCCAGAGTTTGGGTGGAATGGTTCTAGTTACATGTAATGTTTGTAGAGAAAAGGGAACTTGGTGTGAAAAACTTCTTATAAGGTGTAAACCTTTAGAAGGGTTTTGAAAAAATTTCTCACATTTCTCTAACAAATATTGCATGTACTTAGAGCTATGAATAGATAAACAAGAGAAGGAAGGAAAGTACTGAAGTGAGCCGGCAATTTTTATTACAGATTTCACCACTTTTGGTGAGGTGATGAGTCCTGTCTTGTTATTTTTGTCTTTTTTTTCATTTTTCATTTTTACTTGATCTTTATTTACCATCATGGTTCTTTTATTTGGACAGTTGGATGCTATGTGTCCAAAACCTAAACATTTTGTTAGATATTATTAGATATTATTAGATATTATGAGATATTATAGTTATTGTTTGATATTTCATATTTATGTAATGGGCTTAGCCCATATGTTTAATTTTTCCTATATAAACATAACCCTATGTGTTCAATAGACACAAGGGATTTACCCCATTCTTTCTTTTCCTTTAATATGGTATCTAGAGCATAAGGTTAGGGTTCAATTTTTATTGGTGAACCCACTTTTCACTGGAATTTTCCAGCCACCGCCCCACCGCCTTGCCAGAACTACCACCGCTGCCAGTGCCGGACCCCAGTTGGAGCCGCCGTCAGACTCTCGCCAGAGCTGCCGCGAATCTCGCCGGAGTCGCCATCGAAATCTAGCCGGATTCGCTACCGAAATCTAGCTGGAACCGCCGTCGAAATAGCTATTGCCACCAATTGACCGGTGATTGGATTTATTTTTTGTCCTATATGGCTTCTTCCGCTTCCGCTGCCACTATGGCTTCTTCCGCTGCTACTGCCACTGTGACTCCTTCCGCTGTCATAATGCCGGATCCGTCTATTTATACTAATTATGTCAATGTTCATCTCTCCATTGACAAATTGGATGGAACCAATTATGATACGTGGGCCTTAGATATTAAATTATGGCTTAAGAGTCAAGGTTATGTTAATCATCTTACCCGTCCTAATGTGCTGAAAATGAGGTTTTTCGTTGGTTGAAAATTAATGCTCAATTATGCATTGTTATCAAATCTACCATTCATTCATCTTTAAAACAAATTTTCGTACCTATGAGACATGTTCAAAAGTTTGGGAACAAGCAAAATTATTATACACCAATGATACTCAACGTCTTTATGGTGTGTGTCAAAATCTCCTCACAGTTGTTGCTCCAAAACGTCTTGATGGTACAATGACAGAATATCTAGGTAAACTTCATGTTTTTCTTCATGATTTTAATGAGTTATTACCTCTTGCCCCCACTCCTTCTCAAGAACTAGAACAAAGATCCAAGTTCTTTATGTTATTGGGTTAACATGGTCTTCCTGATGATTATTCTCAAGTTCGTGATCAAATTTTGGGATCCCCTATCGTGCCCAATTTTACTTCCACTTGTTCTACACTTCTGTGTGTGCCAAGTAGACACACCACTGAATTAACATCTCATGTAGATGACTCTTTTGCTTTAGTCTCTCAGCATAATGATCGTACTCGTCCTCACAAGCTGGGCAAAGGGCATCACAAGTGTGACCATTGTGGCAAACTTGGCCACAAAATTGACAGATGTTATGCCTTACATGGTCGTCCTCCTAAATCTGTTGCGGTTGCTCAAAGTGCTCCTATGCAACCTTCTACTGTGGACCATACTTCAATTGATACCTCAGGCCAGCCTGCTATTTTCAATGAATTTCTTAAATGGTATGAGGATCGTTAGAACCCTAGTTCCACAGCTTCTGTTGCACATTCAGGTACATCTTTTGTTGGCCTCACTCACTCTACTTTCGTTGGCCCTTGGGTTTTAGATTCAGGTGCCACAGATCACATTACTAGTAATAAATCTTTTTTCTCTTCCCTATCTACTACGGGTTATTTACCTTCAGTTACCATGACCAACGGATATAGGGTACCGTCATATGGTGTTGGTAATATTAACCTTTTTCCTTCTTTATCTATTGATAATGTTCTTTATGTCACTGGGTCTCCATTTAACTTATTATCCATTAGTCGTCTCACTCGTTCCCTTGATTGTGTTATTTCTTTTACCAAAGATTTTGTTTCTGTACAGGATCGGAGTCTCATGGACTTTATCACCTACAGATCTCTGCACATGTTGGCGCGATTATGGATTCTCCATCTCTCATTCATGCTCGATTAGGTCATCCTAGTCTTGCCAAGATGCAGCAGTTTGTTCCAAGTTTGTCTAATGTGTCTAGTTTATCATGTGAGTCGTGTCAGTTAGGGAAGCACATTTGTAGTTCTTTTCCTAGTAGTGTCTCACAACGTGCTTCATCTCCTTTTGCCTTAGTTCACTCTGACATTTGGAGACCAAGTCGTATTAAGTCTAATTTAGGATTTCAGTATTTTGTTACTTTTATTGATGATTATTCAAGATGTACTTGGGTGTTTTTAATGAAAAACCGTTCTGAGTTGTTTTCTATATTTCAAATATTTTACAATGAAATTAAAAATCAATTTGGTATTTCCATTTGCGTTTTGCGCAGTGATAATGAACATAAGTATCTTTCTCATTCTTTTAAAAAATTTATGGCTTCTCATGGTATTCTTCATCAAACTTCATGTGCTTATACACCTCAACAAAATGGGGTAGCTGAGCGCAAGAATAGACATCTTGTTGAAACAACTCGTACTATTTTATTCCATGGTGATGTTCCTCAGCGTTTTTGGGGTGATGTTGTTCTTAGTGCATGTTATCTCATTAATCGCATGCCATCTTCAGTTTTAGATAACAAAATTCCTCATTCTATTTTATTTCCACATGACCCTCTCGACTCTTTACCTCCCAAAGTTTTTGGGCCCACATGCTTTATTCATAATTTTAGTCCTAGTCTTGATAAATTATCTCCTAAATCACACAAATGTGTCTTTTTAGGGTTCACTAGATCACAAAAAGGGTATAAATGTTTCTCACATTCTCTATACCGTTATTTTATTTCAACAGATGTCATCTTTAGTGAATCTTCCTGATCCGGTCGGTCATCGGTAGTCGATGACATCAGCAGCAGTTGACCACGTAGACCATTCACAGAGTAACACGTGGTAGAGGATAGCAGGCGAAGCAGGGAGGCAATCACTCAGAATGGTAATCGCCTATCGCCTGTGATGTTGAGTAATCGCCTATCGCCTTGAAGATGAGTAATCGCCTATCGCCTTGAGGTGAGTACTCGCCTATCGCCTTGAGGTGAGTAATCGCCTATCGGCTTGAGGATGAGTAATCGCTCATCGCCGGTATGGATCAGTAATCGCCCAGATTGCACATGATCGCCGTGTGCTAAGGTTAGGAGATCAGGTGGCCAGTAAGTCGCCGAAAGAGCACATCGCCGGGTGTTTGAGAAGACTTGGCAAGCACTTGTTGTATGGTCTAAGTGCAGAGGATAAGTTGCATATCTGCCACCATGTGTAGTGTGAGCTGCAATGCCCAGGGTTAGCCAGCTCGCCATGTTAAGGTTGCGCCCAGAGTAGCCTGCGTACTAAGCTACTCCCTTTGTGGATAACTTAGTCGCAGGGGCACAGTGGAAGTAACGTTTCAGCTGCAGATACTCCAGATGGTGACACGTGTACGACCAGATGTTATCCACGTGTCAAGAGGAATAACCGTCAGGAGAGAGAAAGACTCAGGTATATATACAAACTCTTAACGAAATTGAGGGGGGGGGGTTTTGAGATTCTTACAGCTTACACATTTGAGAGTCTTCAGTGACACACGAGTCTCACAGAGAGATTGAGATATAGTTTTGGTGTTCCTGTTGCCTGACTTGAGCGTCGGAGCTACAACGGCCGCCAGAGACGCTGTCTGTGTGTTTTGCAGGCAGCGTTTGGAGTTCCGGCGGTGGTTCTTGGAGCGTTCCTGCAGAACAGAAGGCTGGACGAAGGAGTGACGAGGCAATCCTCCACGTTCGAGTCAAGCGGCAGGATCATTTGGCGCCCACCGTGGGGTACGTGTAAATCTGGTTCCCATCCACATCGCAGTTTCTTGACGTTTCTTGAGGTTTCTTGGAGCTCCTTGATCATTTCGTCGAAGTGAAGTTACGTCGAAGTGCAGAGGAGATGAGAAGAAGAACTAGGCAAACCTCACCTGCGCCATCTGCTGAAGAAGGAGTTGTTACCATGGCGCAGGCAGTGGAGATGATGCGCGCGTTGCAAGATAGCGTCGCGGAATTGAGAGCTGATAAGGAGGAAATGCGTGTAGAGCTGACTGCATCGCAGAGAAGAAACGAAGAGTTGAACCGTATGAATGAAGAGCTGCGTAGGGAATTGCAGGCACAGAGGGAGCGCGCAGCTGAAGAGAGGACGTCGACGCCACCGTCCCCTCCGAGAGCATTCCCTATGCCTTTCTCCCCCGAAATCATGAACACGGTGGTGCCTCCCAATTTGGTGGGACTGAAAGCGTCGTTCACGGGGGCGGAAGATCCAGAAGCACACCTGACAGCCTTCCACACTCAGATGATGCTGACTGGAGGTTCAGATGCTGTGTACTGCAAGATGTTCATGAGCACGATGAGCGGAGTGGCTATGGAGTGGTTCGTGAGCCTGCCAGAGGGCCACGTCACTTCCTTCCATCAGTTCGCGAAGCTGTTCACGGAGCAGTACATCATCAACCGACCTGCACCAGTGGTGTCCTACGACCTGTTTGACGTGCGCCAGTATCAGGGGGAGCCGTTGAGGGACTACCTCAATTGCTTTGGGGCGCAGGTGGTGAGATTGCCCGTCAAGGATGAAGACATGCTGGTGCATGCGTTCAAGAGAGGTGTCCTCCCTGGTCCTTTCAGTGAATCGCTCATCAGGAGCCACCCTGCCACCTTCACCGAGATACGGCGACGTGCGGTGGCACACATAGTAGCAGAGATAGAGGTCTCTGAGAAGAGAGGAAGTGCTGCACCGTCGAAGCCACATGGAGGTCAGGGGAATCAGCAGCAACAGGCGCGGGTGCATGAGATCAAGGAAGGGAGGAAGGAGCAGGGAAGGTCTCGCCCTTATGCACCAAGGAAGGACCAGACCAGGGGGCGTGCAAGCAACGCACCCCCCAGGTATGATTTCATGATAAGTTTGGCGGAGCTGATCGCCATCCCTGCTGTGGCAGCAAGACTCCATGTGCCAGAGAAAACCGACAGGGTGCTTGGAGGGAGGAAGGATGAGTGGTGTGAATTCCATCAAGCTTATGGACATACACTCCGTAACTGCCTCGCGTTGGGGCGTCAGCTTGCTGAGTTGGTGGAGACAGGGTTCCTGACCGATTACCTGCAGAAGACACAAGGTGATCGCGCTTCGGGGTCCCAGGAAGGCGAGCAGCAGCATGAACTCCCTATGTTTGAGGAGGTGAGGTGATGGAAGAGGCTACACTGGGAGGGCTCCCAGAGCTGCAGTGGAGGGCATGATCGCCCCACGTGTGTACATCGCCAGGGCAGTCATCGCCGGTTTAAGGAGACCCCATCCAGAGTGGTTGAGACGTTGGAGAATGGAGCTTGTCAGCTGGTGACACTGGACGAAACGACCATTCCCAGAACCCATGACGCTAAACGCTTCTTTCCTGCTTTCGTTAAGTTGTAAAGTAGATGCGCTATCGCGCTGTACACACACTTAGTGTATTAAACAGTTGAGTAGATCAGGGGCACTATTTTTAACGATGCCACCCAATAAAAGATTTTCAGTACATAGAGTGTGCGAGTGTTCCCAGTTTAAAGTTCTCTTTGCCCCAGGTGCAAGACCAGGTGATCGGTGGTGAGTTACCAAGTGGCCACCACCTGCAGATCAGCCCCTAGATAAGCGCTGGGATGTAGAGCGCGATCAGCCATCAGTGCATGCAGACCACGATCAGCCGTCGGTGCATGTAGAGAGTGAGTACTCGGTCGGTGCACGGTCATCGGGGTCTTGCTAACACGTGTTAAGCTGGGACCCAAGTTCCCAGCGAGAGCGTTAAGCATGCACCTCGTATGATTCCAGAAGAAGAGGTCCTCGCCGGTCGGGACGTCGGTGAATGCGCGATGAGGCAATGCAGGCAGGGCGTGCCCAGTGTGTGCGCTTAGACAGCCACGCCTGGCGCCCCCCTGGGAGCGTGCACCCAAGAGAAAGTCCTCCCTCGACTTTGTACAGCGAGGTGCAGGCGAGAGAAAGTCCTCTTCCTTTGCTTTTTACAGCAAGGTTGAGGCAACAGAGAAAGTCCTCTTCCTTTGCTTTTTACAGCAAGGTTGAGGCAACAGAGAAAGTCCTCACCTCCGCTTTATACAGCAAGGTTGAGGCAAGAGAAAGTCCTCTTCCTTTGCTTTTTACAGCAAGGTTGAGGCAACAGAGAAAGTCCTCACCTCTACTTTATACAGCAAGGTTGAGGCCAGAGGAAGACCTCCTTGCCCTTGAGCAAGTGCAGGCGAGAACAGAGGAAGTCCTCCTTGCCCTTGAGCAAGTGCAGGCGAGAACAGAGGAAGTCCTCCTTGCCTTTGAGCAAGTGCAGGCACCAGAGGAAGTCCTCCTTGCCTTTGAGCAAGTGCAGGCAACATAGGAAGTCCTCCTTGCCTTTGAGCAAGTGCAGGCACCAGAGGAAGTCCTCCTTGCCTTTGAGCAAGTGCAGGCACCAGAGGAAGTCCTCCTTGCCTTTGAGCAAGTGCAGGCGAGAACAGAGGAAGTCCTCCTTGCCTTTGAGCAAGTGCAGGCACCAGAGGAAGTCCTCCTTGCCTTTGAGCAAGTGCAGGCACCAGAGGAAGTCCTCCTTGCCTTTGAGCAAGTGCAGGCACCAGAGGAAGTCCTCCTTGCCTTTGAGCAAGTGCAGGCGAGAACAGAGGAAGTCCTCCTTGCCCTTGAGCAAGTGCAGGCGAGAACAGAGGAAGTCCTCCTTGCCTTTGAGCAAGTGCAGGCACCAGAGGAAGTCCTCCTTGCCTTTGAGCAAGTGCAGGCAACAGAGGAAGTCCTCCTTGCCTTTGAGTAAGTGTAGGCAACAGAGGAAGACATCCTTGCCTTTGAGCGAGTGCAGGCGAGAAAGAAGAAAGTCCTCCCTCGACTTTGTACAGCGAGGTGCAGGCGAGTGAAAGTCCTCACCTCGGCTTTGTACAGCGAGGCTGAGGCAAGAGAGAAAGTCCTCTCCCTTCGCTTCTTTCAGCAAGGTTGAGGCGAGAGCACCAAGTCCTCACCTCTGCTTTTCACAGCAAGGTTGAGGCGAGAGAAAAGTCCTCTTCCTCTGCTTCTTACAGCAAGTTTGAGGCAAGAGAACCTAGACCCTGCCCTCTGCTTTTTACAGCGAGGCTGAGGTGGGAGAAGCAAGACCTCACCCACGACTTCTTACAGCAAGGTTGGGACAAGAGGGGTCACCGAGAAGCACTTTTCTTCCCCAAAACACAGGCGTCATAGTTGGTGTTCAGACCCTCTATGCGCTCAGCGCTGGTGTGGCAGAGAAGTGCAGCGAAGCCAGAAGCGCGATGACTGATCGGTGGTGCGCTAACATGCTAGTCGGTGGTCGGTGGTAGAAGCAAGTTCTGCTGCGTGAAGCCGAAGCGTTTAGGCCCGTTAAGTCAGTCATCCAGCACGAAGTTATGTTGAAGGCAATGCTAAGAGAGTTAAAGAGAAGAAACGCAGCGAACCCCAGCGCGTTTGAGAAAAAGAAAACAGAGAAGGTGAATCTCTAGATGATCCAGAGAGATGCTTTGAATGTCTGAAGGCGAAGAAGGAATGAAACAGTGTTACTGCCAGAGTGTGCGCTCCTGTAGACCGCCAGAAGACGACTTCTTAGTCTCTTCGCTGAGAACAAGTTCACAGCTCGAGACTGGGGGGCTTGTGATCCGGTTGGTCATCGGTAGTCGATGACATCAGCAGCAGTTGACCACGTGGACCATTCACAGAGTAACACGTGGTAGAGGATAGCAGGCGAAGCAGGGAGGCGATCACTCAAAATGGTAATCGCCTATCGCCTGTGATGTTGAGTAATCGCCTATCGCCTTGAAGATGAGTAATCGCCTATCGCCTTGAGGTGAGTAATCGCCTATCGGCTTGAGGTGAGTAATCGCCTATCGGCTTGAGGATGAGTAATCGCTCATCGCCGGTATGGATCAGTAATCGCCCAGATTGTACATGATCGCCGTGTGCTAAGGTTAAGAGATCAGGTGGCCAGCAAGTCGCCGAAAGAGCACATCGCCGGGTGTTTGAGAAGACTTGGCAAGCACTTGTTGTATGGTCTAAGTGCAGAGGATAAGTTGCATATCTGCCACCATGTGTAGTGTGAGCTGCAATGCCCAGGGTTAGCCAGCTCGCCATGTTAAGGTTGCGCCCAGAGTAGCCTGCGTACTAAGCTACTCCCTGTGTGGATAACTTAGTCGCAGGGGCACAGTGGAAGTAACGTTTCAGCTGCAGATACTCCAGATGGTGACACGTGTACGACCAGATGTTATCCACGTGTCAAGAGGAATAACCGTCAGGAGAGAGAAAGACTCAGGTATATATACAAACTCTTAACGAAATTGAGGGGGGGGGGTTTTTTGAGATTCTTACAGCTTACACATTTGAGAGTCTTCAGTGACACACGAGTCTCACAGAGAGATTGAGATATAGTTTTGGTGTTCCTGTTGCCTGACTTGAGCGTCGGAGCTACAACGGCCGCCAGAGGCGCCGTCTGTGTGTTTTGCAGGCAGCGTTTGGAGTTCCGGCTGTGGTTCTTGGAGCGTTCCTGCAGAACAGAAGGCTGGACGAAGGAGTGACGAGGCAATCCTCCACGTTCGAGTCAAGCGGCAGGATCACTTCCCTTTACTTTAAGTCTTGTCCTTCTCCTTCTATGTCTTCATCTAATCAAGTTAATATCCCTTTTGTTGTACCTAGTGCACCTAAAGATTCACCACCGCCACCAACTATTTAGGTGTATAGTTGTCGTCAAATGTCTCATCTTCCATTAGATGACTCTCTTCTAGTGCCAACACCTCATCCCCCTCTGGCTCCGACAGTTGAACCTCCGATAGTTGAACCTCCGACAGTTGAACCTAATCTTCCTATTGCTATCCGAAAAGGTATACGTTCTACCCGTGATCCCTCTCCACATTATACTGCTTTGAGTTATCATAGACTACTTGCCTTTTGTCTATTTCTTCTGTGTTTATTCCAAAATCTATAGGTGATGCCTTAGCTCATCCTGGTTGGCGTCAGACCATGCTTGATGAAATGAATGCGCTTCAGAATAATGGAACTTGGGAACTTGTTCCTGTTGAACCAAGTGGTGTTCAATGTTTTGAAGAATCCAAATCCTTTGAAGGATGTTGAAGCCTCTGCTTTGCTTGTTGCTGCTGTGCTGGTTTATAGTTTTGTTCTGGGGTAGTTTTATGTTGTAATCCACCCTTAGATTAAATCTCAAAGCAATTAGCATCTCAATCTTTAACAAAGCAAAGAGTTTTTCAAACTAAGTTGAAACAACCGATTGTTCTGTCGAAACAACCGATTGTTTACACTTAGGTGTTTTGAGAAAGTTTGAAAACTGTTTTCAAATGGTGAAATCTGTTAAGTAACAAAACAACCGATTGATTTGAGGAAACAATCGATTGTTTGTTTTGGAACCATAACAGAATAATTGTTTTCTTTGACTGAGCTTTAAATGATATGAAACAGAATGCGC
Source organism: Phaseolus lunatus (assembly GCA_013389735.1). Lineage (NCBI taxonomy): Eukaryota > Viridiplantae > Streptophyta > Magnoliopsida > Fabales > Fabaceae > Phaseolus > Phaseolus lunatus. Next base: position 35,363,071 of record CM023864.1, on the reverse strand, counting down.
TCCAGTCATTAAATGCTTTGACCAATCTTTTTAAAGCAGTTAAGAGTTTGTTAAGATTTGATTACAAACTATATCTTGGTATAAATTTAGAAAAACTGTTTTTGAAGCAAAGAGAGATCTTTAATAAAAGTTTTTCTATAGAGAGTTTTTCAAAGTGCTGAGTGTAACATCCCACCAAAATAATACATACATACATGTATAATTGAATTTAAGTGTAACCAAATAATATTGAAGAGTGCAAAATAAAATGTATATATATATATATATATATATCAGAAATGAAGTTACTCCCCTTAGGGAGTTTAATACATAACCAAATCAATTGTTTGCAAGATTTTACGAAAATAATAAAAGAAATGCAGTAAGATAGGCGGTCTCAAAAGAAAACGGCGATCTCCAACTTTAAAACGGCGATCTCTAACAGAAGGCCTCAAAACTGGCGATCTTCTATCAGGACACCAGAACCGGCGATCTCCACCGAGAGGTGGAAATGGGCGATCTCTGCCCTCGGCGACCACCCCTTTAGGGAGCTCTTCTTCCTGGAAGGTCATCTGCTCCCGTGTACAATTACACGATCATCACAGTTTTGAGAAAACCACCACAATAACAGATAAAAGGGTAAGCTAGATAATTTAAAAGAAGTTTAACTCATGAACATAAAAATCCAAGTAAACCAAGTTCCAAATTATCCATGTAAAACGTAGAACTACAATTAGCATTCAGCTGATCGCCCAAAATCACAAATTCACTACATTTCCCATAGTCATTCCATTTCACAACATAGCATCAAGTGTCTATCAATATTCCAGTTTCTCATTTCACATGTCAGACTTTCCACTGACCCACCATGCATAGACACATGACACTACTTCCAATTTGACTCGTGTGTTGACTCAGGCCCAGAGATTTGCACCTGTCATACCTACCACTGTGAATCCACACAGCATGCGCATATACCATCTCATTGTTACCATTCTCTCGGTATGACAAGGTTAATTCGTATAACAGGCCGAGCTCGTTCCCATTTGAACAACTCGCCCATTCATACGAACCTCCTTCGACTCTCACCAACTGAATAACTTCATCTACGTGATTTCATTATCTCAGCAGAGTCAGGATATCTCCTTCTAGACAAGCCCCTAGTCAATACACCTATACAGATCTTACACGGTATTTCCTTTCCTGAAAATACTATGCCTCGATCCCACATTCACAGCATTCAAACACATCCTACCATTCAAGTAAATGATTCAAATCACATCCACAAACATTTCAAAGCTTCAGATCTTCGAATATCTCATGTAAATCTCAAGTAGTTTCAAAACAACATCAAAAACAGAGATTTCGTAAAACAGCGCCAAAACCGGCGATCTAGTTCAAAAACATGGTATTTCAAAGGCTATGTTTAAAAACCGGCGACCACGTCGCCCAAGCACACAAACAGAGCATTTTACGCAGATGAAAACAAAAATGGCGACCACGTCGCCCTCACTTCCGAGATAGCTACACTATGGCTTGTATGGAAAAAGAGGTCTAGCTTCCCTTACCTGGACTTGCGCAACCACCAGGAGCTTCGAAATCCAACGAAGCTTGCAGAATACCTTGGCTCTGTTTTTGCGTCTGGTTTTGAAGGAGTTGCAGAGAACTTTCCCAGGGGCTCCAATGGTGTTGCTTCTCGTCGTACTCTTGTGTGGAGATGCTGAAATCGCAACGCGGAGGAGGTAACTGGAGGAGAAGGGAAGAAACTCACTCTTTCTCTCGTCGAATACAACAATGTTTTTCCTTTTCTCCCAGCAGTGGATTTTTGTAACTTAAACCAACTTATCCCTCCAAAAGCAGCTGCCACCACCTACTCTGCAGGGAAGTTTGCGTGCACGCTTCCCTGAACAGTACTACTAAGCGTGCCTCTGCGCAGGCTACGCTCTGAGGTCACTATTCTGAACCACTCTTTCGTCTACGTGGCACGCGTGCAGAACGTCTCTTGCTGGGAGTCTGGGGCCCACGTTCTCTGGGTGTAACTCAACGTCGCGCGATGACCTTTCGCCGATGACTACCAGCTCGAAGAGAAACCACTGATGACCTCTCGCGCGAAGACGATCCACCGATGACCTCGCGCGAAGACTACCACCGATGACCTCGCGAAGACTACCACCGATGACCTCGCGCGAAGACTACCACCGATGACCTCGCGCGAAGACTACCACCGATGACCTCGCGCGAAGACTACCACCGATGACATCTTCCTGGCGAACGACCGATGTCTTCCTCTGGGAGACAACCGATGTCTTCCCTGGCGACGCCCTCATAACTCTCGCGCCTTGGCCACGTCCACATGCATCGCGCCCTGGCAATGCCTGCGTGCCTCGCGCCCGCGCGATGCCCGCATGCCCCTCGCGCCCGCGCGATGCCTGCATGCCTCTCACGCCCGCGCGATGTCCACCTGGCGCTCATGTGTAGCAGGCGACCGGCGACCTTGTAGCCTTCTAAACTTAACTTTTTCCTCCCTTTCTATTCTAAATAAAAACATACTTAGAATTTTTTTTAAAACATACTCTTTCATTGCAATAAATTTCAGGTCCTTACATTCTCCCCAACAAGAAAAATTTTCATCCTCGAAAAGTGGATTACAAGGAAAAGAGGTATGGATAAGCCTCCCTCATGGGTTCTTCTAACTCCCAAGTAGAATCCCCCGATTTCTCATCCCACACCACTTTCACCATGTCGATGGTCTTGCCCCTGAGCTGTTTACATTGCCGATCGTCAATCCTGACTGGTTTTGCTTCAAAGGACAAGTCATCCCTAATCTGCACGTCGTCTACATCCAGCACATGACTAGGGTCTGCCATGTACTTCCTCAGCTGTGACACGTGAAACACATTGTGCAGATTCGCCAGATGGGGAGGTAGGGCGATCTCATACGCCACTGGGCCAATCCTTCTTAAGATCTGATATGGTCCCACGAACTTAGGGGACAACTTCTTTGACCTGATCGCCCGCCCTACACCCTTGGTTGGTGTCACTTTCATGAACACGTGATCTCCAGCAGCAAACTCCAAAGGCTTTCTCCTCTGATCTGCATAGGACTTCTGCCTACTCTGAGAGGCTTTCATTCTGCTTTGTATCTGCTTCACCTTCTCGGTCGTCTGCTGAATCAACTCTGGCCCAACCAAGACTGCCTCGCCCTCCTGGTACCAACATAAGGGAGTTCTGCATTTCCTCCCATACAGGGCTTCATATGGTGCCATCCCAATGCTGGCGTGGTAGCTATTGTTATAGGTAAACTCCACTAGTGGCAACACCTCCTCCCAACCTCCCAATTGATCCAAAACGCATGCCCTCAGCAGATCTTCCAAAGATTGGATCGTCCTCTCTGACTGACCATCTGTTTGGGGATGATATGCAGAGCTCATCCTCAACTTGGTTCCCAAACACTCTTGCAAGGTCTGCCAAAACCGTGAAGTGAACCTTGGATCCCTATCTGAAATGATGCTGGAAGGCACTCCATGCAACCTCACAATCTCCTTGATGTACAGCTGTGCCAACTTGGCCATGGGCATCTTCATATTTACTGGGAGGAAGTGGGCACTCTTCGTCAGCCTATCAATGATGACCCAGATTGCATCATGACCCTTTACCGATCCGGGTAAATGGGTGACAAAATCCATGGCAATGCTGTCCCACTTCCACTCGGGGATATCCAGTTGCTGCAACAGCCCGCCAGGTTTTTGATGCTCCACCTTCGCCTTTTGACACGTTAAGCAGGTTGCCACGTACTGGGCGACGTCCCTCTTCATGCCTGACCACCAAAATGACTCCTTCAAGTCATGGTACATCTTGTTCATGCCTGGGTGGAGGTTAAGGCGACTCTTATGACCTTCCTCTAGGATCATCTTCTTCAACTCATCATTTGCAGGTATGCAAATCCTGCCATCAAACCTCAAGATCCCATCATCGCCCATCTCAAAGCCTCTCGCCTGATCTGTTCCTAGCGACTCCATAGTGCGCTTCAGGCTAGGGTCCTCCAATTGCTTATCCTTCAACATTCCCAGGAAGTCATTAGTTATAGTCAGCTTACTACAACTAATGTGATTCACGTGAAACTCTACTCCCAGGTTTAAGTCCCTGAACTGCTCGATCAGTTTCTGCTCTTCCATCATCATGGTGGCGACTTGTATAGACTTCCTACTCAAGGCATCTGCCACTACATTGGCCTTCCCTGGGTGATACATGAGTTGAAAGTCGTAGTCCTTTAGGAATTCCATCCACCTTCTTTGTCTCATGTTTAGCTCCTTCTGATCGAACAGGTACTTCAAGCTCTTGTGGTCACTGAACACCTGGAACCGAGCTCCATACAGATAATGCCTCCAGATCTTCAAGGCAAACACTACCGCTGCCAACTCCAAATCATGAGTAGGGTAGTTTTTCTCATGCACCTTGAGTTGCCTTGAAGCATATGCAACCACCCTCTTCTCTTGCATCAAGACGCATCCCAAGCCTTGATGTGAGGCATCACAGAAGACATCAAAAGGTCTTCCTACTTCTGGAATCACCAGCACTGGAGCACTGGTCAACCTCTCCTTTAGTTCCCTGAAGCTCTGCTCACATCGGTCGGTCCAAGCAAAGGGTTGGTCCTTGCGGGTCAGTTGTGTTAAAGGAGCCACTACTTTGGAAAAATCCTCAATAAACCTCCGATAGTAGCCCGCCAACCCCACAAAGCTCCTTATCTCAGTCACTGTCTTAGGACGTTCCCATTGCAGCACTGCCTCTACCTTGGCTGGATCTACCGAGATCCCCTGGGCAGATATCACGTGTCCTAAGAAGTTGACTTCCCTTAGCCAGAACTCACACTTAGAGAACTTGGCATAGAGCTGCTTCTCCCTCAGTATTTCCAATACTGTCCTTAGGTGTTCCTCATGCTCTTCCTCGGTCCTTGAATAAATGAGGATGTCATCTATGAAGACCACTACAAACTTATCCAAGAAAGGGCGAAAGATCCTATTCATGTAGTCCATGAATAGAGCTGGAGCATTGGTGACTCCAAATGGCATCACTACATACTCGTAGTGCCCATATCTAGACCTAAAAGCTGTCTTCTGAACATCTTCAGCTTTTACCAAGATTTGGTGATACCCCGATCTCAGGTCAATCTTGGAGAACACCGAGGCCCCATGAATTTGGTCCATCAAATCATCAATCCGAGGTAGGGGGTACTTGTTCTTGATGGTCAATTTGTTCAATTGCCTGTAGTCTATACACAGCCGAGACCCCCCATCCTTCTTCTTGACTAGGAGCACTGGAGCTCCCCATGGAGATACGCTGGGTCTGATGAACTGCTTCTCCAGCAACTCTTCCACTTGCTTCTTTAACTCCACTAACTCGGCTGGTGCCATCCTGTAAGGTGCCATTGACACTGGTCCAGCTCCAGGTACCAAGTCAATAGAGAATTCCACTTCTCTCTTAGGGGGTAATCCAGGCACCTCCTCTGGGAACACATCGGTGAAATCTCTCACCACTTGTATCTTGTTTACGTCCCCTTTATTCTCTACTCCCAACCGGGCGAGCACCACGAAACACCTCGCCCCTTCTTCCAACGCTGATCGCCCTTGTTGAACTGTTAACACATCCGCTTCATGGGGGTCTGGAAACGCTACCTTCTGCCTACCACAGTCTATGAGAACGTGATTGGCAGCTAACCAATCCATTCCCAGGATGACATCCAGGTCCTGAAGAGGTAGGCAGATCAAGTTCACCTTGAATCTGCGTCCTTCTACAATCACTGGACATTCAGGGCACACTGTAGAGGTCGACACCTGTCCTGACGCAGGTGTAGAGACCAACAGCTCAAAAGGTAACTCCTTCACTAGGAGACCCAACTCAGTTACACACAGGCTTGACACAAAGGAGTGTGTCGCTCCAGAATCAAACAAAGCCCTTACACCTCTACCGGCAATAAAACAAACACCTTGGATGAGGTTACCTGACTGAGCTGCCTCTGCCCCAGACATGGCGAACACCCTCCCTGCTGCTTGAGGTCTTCTGCCCTCGTTTCTCATCTGCTGAGAGCCACTGGGCTGGGTCGCCCCATTCTGGTTAGGGCATTCTCTAGCAAAATGCCCCGCCTTTTGGCAGATGTAGCACCTTCTCTCCGAACTCTTCTTGGGGCATGCGTTGGAGGCGTGTGGTCCACCACAATTGAAGCACTTGGGTTTCCAAGATTGCTGCTGCTGGAACTGGGGAGGTGCTGCTCCTGCCCGATGTGATGGGGGTCTCGCATAGGGCTTGCTTTGTGGGTGCTGTGCCTTAGCTCTCCCACTGGAAGGACCTCCTGGGTGTGACCTGATCACCCGAGACTCACCCTTTTCCAGGGTCTCCACCATCTTCGCCTTCTCCACTAAGGCGTGGAACTCCCTGATGCACATCGGGGCTATGGTCTTCTTCAGCCCATGCTTCAGCCCTTCCTCGAACTTCCTACACCTCCAGGCCTCGGAGGTCGCCTGGGTATAGAACCGGGCGAGGTACTCAAAACGGGCAGCATAGGCGTTTACTGACATGTCCCCCTGCTCCAACTTTAAGAACTCAGCTTCCCTTGCAAACTTGGCGCTGTCTGGGAAGTATTTTTCCAAGAACTTCGCTCTGAAGCTCTCCCAATCCAGAACATCCTCTCGGGCCTCCATCATCTGCTGAGCTCCCATCCACCAGAACTCAGCTTCTCCTGATAGCAGATAAGTGGCGAACAGCAGCTTCTTTTCTTCAGGGCATGAGGTCGCCCTAAAGATTTTCTCCACCTCCCTGACCCACTGATCTGCCTGGTCAGGGGTAGCATTCCCACTGAACTTAGGTGGGTTGTGCCTCATGAACTCGGCCAGTCCCATCTGTTCTTGGGGCTGACCGACGTGGGAGTTTGTTTCAGCCGACCGAGCAGTCTCCCAGTGCTGCATTGTGGCTTGATGGTTCTGAGCCATCGCCGCATTCTGCTGCTGAATGGCAGTCGCCATCATCTCTATGGCCTTGGCGATCTGACTCATCTCCGAGGAAGGTTGAGGTGGGGTAGCAGGTCTACGTGCCATCTTCTGAATCTATTGACTTCTATATTCCCTACAACTATAAGAATGAAATCGATAAGAATCAATTCATTCAAGGGGTAACAGCTAGACCTTACAAAGGTCAGCATCTCAAAGTCATCTAGAATTTGAGTTCATCAACAGAATCACAAGACTTATAATCCCAAACAAAACACCAGAACAGTTACTGGTGTGCAAACATCAATCCAACTACCACCTCAGTCAAATTCAAGAACACTCAAAAATCACACCAGAATTCAATGTAGGCTAAACATCAAACCTTTGGAATTAAGATTAAGAATCATCTTGATCCAGTTATGAGTGTGCACCCTCACCACTTTATCAAGACCTTCTTATTCTTAATACTAAGATTTTCAGTTAGGCATACATTCACCAAAGCACACGCAAGAGTTCAAAACTAAAACGTTTGAAAACCTCCCACTATAGTGGTTTTTTTAAAACTCAATTAAATTTTTATGAGCAGAAGAAACACAATGGATCCACAGCCCTCAGGTCATCCTAAGGCGAACTGCTCTGATACCATTAATGTAACATCCCACCAAAATAATACATACATACATGTATAATTGAATTTAAGTGTAACCAAATAATATTGAAGAGTGCAAAATAAAATGTATATATATATATATATCAGAAATGAAGTTACTCCCCTTAGGGAGTTTAATACATAACCAAATCAATTGTTTGCAAGATTTTACGAAAATAATAAAAGAAATGCAGTAAGATAGGCGGTCTCAAAAGAAAACGGCGATCTCCAACTTTAAAACGGCGATCTCTAACAGAAGGCCTCAAAACTGGCGATCTTCTATCAGGACACCAGAACCGGCGATCTCCACCGAGAGGTGGAAATGGGCGATCTCTGCCCTCGGCGACCACCCCTTTAGGGAGCTCTTCTTCCTGGAAGGTCATCTGCTCCCGTGTACAATTACACGATCATCACAGTTTTGAGAAAACCACCACAATAACAGATAAAAGGGTAAGCTAGATAATTTAAAAGAAGTTTAACTCATGAACATAAAAATCCAAGTAAACCAAGTTCCAAATTATCCATGTAAAACGTAGAACTACAATTAGCATTCAGCTGATCGCCCAAAATCACAAATTCACTACATTTCCCATAGTCATTCCATTTCACAACACAGCATCAAGTGTCTATCAATATTCCAGTTTCTCATTTCACATGTCAGACTTTCCACTGACCCACCATGCATAGACACATGACACTACTTCCAATTTGACTCGTGTGTTGACTCAGGCCCAGAGATTTGCACCTGTCATACCTACCACTGTGAATCCACACAGCATGCGCATATACCATCTCATTGTTACCATTCTCTCGGTATGACAAGGTTAATTCGTATAACAGGCCGAGCTCGTTCCCATTTGAACAACTCGCCCATTCATACGAACCTCCTTCGACTCTCACCAACTGAATAACTTCATCTACGTGATTTCATTATCTCAGCAGAGTCAGGATATCTCCTTCTAGACAAGCCCCTAGTCAATACACCTATACAGATCTTACACGGTATTTCCTTTCCTGAAAATACTATGCCTCGATCCCACATTCACAGCATTCAAACACATCCTACCATTCAAGTAAATGATTCAAATCACATCCACAAACATTTCAAAGCTTCAGATCTTCGAATATCTCATGTAAATCTCAAGTAGTTTCAAAACAACATCAAAAACAGAGATTTCGTAAAACAGCGCCAAAACCGGCGATCTAGTTCAAAAACATGGTATTTCAAAGGCTATGTTTAAAAACCGGCGACCACGTCGCCCAAGCACACAAACAGAGCATTTTACGCAGATGAAAACAAAAATGGCGACCACGTCGCCCTCACTTCCGAGATAGCTACACTATGGCTTGTATGGAAAAAGAGGTCTAGCTTCCCTTACCTGGACTTGCGCAACCACCAGGAGCTTCGAAATCCAACGAAGCTTGCAGAATACCTTGGCTCTGTTTTTGCGTCTGGTTTTGAAGGAGTTGCAGAGAACTTTCCCAGGGGCTCCAATGGTGTTGCTTCTCGTCGTACTCTTGTGTGGAGATGCTGAAATCGCAACGCGGAGGAGGTAACTGGAGGAGAAGGGAAGAAACTCACTCTTTCTCTCGTCGAATACAACAATGTTTTTCCTTTTCTCCCAGCAGTGGATTTTTGTAACTTAAACCAACTTATCCCTCCAAAAGCAGCTGCCACCACCTACTCTGCAGGGAAGTTTGCGTGCACGCTTCCCTGAACAGTACTACTAAGCGTGCCTCTGCGCAGGCTACGCTCTGAGGTCACTATTCTGAACCACTCTTTCGTCTACGTGGCACGCGTGCAGAACGTCTCTTGCTGGGAGTCTGGGGCCCACGTTCTCTGGGTGTAACTCAACGTCGCGCGATGACCTTTCGCCGATGACTACCAGCTCGAAGAGAAACCACTGATGACCTCTCGCGCGAAGACGATCCACCGATGACCTCGCGCGAAGACTACCACCGATGACCTCGCGAAGACTACCACCGATGACCTCGCGCGAAGACTACCACCGATGACCTCGCGCGAAGACTACCACCGATGACCTCGCGCGAAGACTACCACCGATGACATCTTCCTGGCGAACGACCGATGTCTTCCTCTGGGAGACAACCGATGTCTTCCCTGGCGACGCCCTCATAACTCTCGCGCCTTGGCCACGTCCACATGCATCGCGCCCTGGCAATGCCTGCGTGCCTCGCGCCCGCGCGATGCCCGCATGCCCCTCGCGCCCGCGCGATGCCTGCATGCCTCTCACGCCCGCGCGATGTCCACCTGGCGCTCATGTGTAGCAGGCGACCGGCGACCTTGTAGCCTTCTAAACTTAACTTTTTCCTCCCTTTCTATTCTAAATAAAAACATACTTAGAATTTTTTTTTAAAACATACTCTTTCATTGCAATAAATTTCAGGTCCTTACACTGAGATTGCTTAAGACTTTTGTGATTGATCAAGGTGCTGGGATAGGATTCTACTTGTATTGATTTCAGATATTCATCTGTAACAAGTGTAATCTTTGTAAACTGCTGAAACATTTCGTCTGTGTGTTTTTGCTGAGATTGGTTGTGTGTTCTTGAGGTGCTCAAGATCAGCAATCTTAGTGTTGGCCAAGGAGAATGTATTTCTTGAGGTTTTCAAGGTCATTCTCTTGGTTGTTGTGTAAGTGATCAAGGTTTGATTGCTTAGTGGATTTCCTCAGGGTTTCTGAGAAGACTGGATGTAGCTCTAGGTTGGAGTGAACCAGTATAATCAACTATGTACAATCTCTCTATCCTTATCTCTTTAAATTCAGTTTGTTTGTTGTTTGCTGGTATAAACAACCGATTGTTTTGAAGAAACAACCGATTGTTTTTTCTAGTGTTACAGCTTTGCTTGCTGTTTTGGCTAACTGAATTGCTGAATCAATTGGTTTCTTAAATAAATTCATTCTAGCTCTAAAAAGTTTGCGAAAACCCCTTTAAACAATTCACCCCCCTTTACTTTAAAGCCATCTTTTCTAACAGTTCCTTTATCATCTAGGAAATCTGTTGTTGGTTGTAGGTGGATATTTGCTATCAAAGTTGGTCCTGATGGTACTATTGATCGTTTCAAAGCTCATCTTGTGACTAAGGATTATACCCAAATTTTTGGTTTAGACTATGGTGATACTTTTTCTCCAGTGGCAAAGATGGCTTCTGTTCGCTTATTCATAGCTATGGATGCTCTTCAACAATGGCCTCTTTATCAACTGGATGTAAAAAATGCCTTTCTTAATGGGGATTTGCAGGAAGAAATTTATATGGAGCAACCTCCCAGTTTTGTTGCTCAGGGGGAGTCTTCTGGATTGGTATGTCGTCTTCGCAAATCCTTATATGGCCTCAAGCAGTCTCCTAGGGCATGGTTTGGAAAATTTAGCAATGTTATTCAATAGTTTGGTATGACTCGTAGTGAAGCAGATCATTCAGTTTTTTATCATCACTCGAGTGTTGGGTGTATTTATCTTGTAGTATATGTTGATGACATTTTTCTTACAGGCAGTGATCACCATGGCATCTAACAAGTAAAACAACACCTTTGTCATCATTTTCAGACCAAAGATCTTGGCAAACTCAAATATTTCTTGGGGATTGAGGAAGCACAATTCGATAATGGTTCTAGTAGCTCTTCTTGGTTCCAATCTCCTTTCTTTAACCTATCTCTCTTGAGCATCCTCTAGCCTTTGCATTCTTTCCACTAGTTGCCACATTTTGTCGTCTTTGTGGGCTAAACTCCTCTTGGCATCCTTAAGCTCCCCCAAAAGATGTGCCTTTTGAGGAGATTGTGGTTTAGAAGATTCCCTTGAAGATAGATGATACATGATAATTTGCACAACAAGAAACAACAATTAGTGAAAAAGATTAATAATTCTCTCCTCACTTGTGTTGAACCAAGTGGTGTTCAAGGTTTTGAAGAATCCAAATCCTTTGAAGGATGATGAAGCTTTTGCTGTGCTTGCTGTTGCTGTGCTGGTTTAGTTAGGATCTGGGTAGTTTGAGTTGTGTAACTCAACCTTTGATTGAATCTAAAGCTCAAGCATCTCAACTTTCAAACAAAGTAAAGTGTTTTTTCAAACTGAGTTAAAACAACCGATTGTTTTATCGAAACAACCGATTGTTTAAGCTTAGGTGTTTTGAAAACTGTTTTGAAATGTGAAAATTGGTTAAGTAACAAAACAACCGATTGATTCGAGGAAACAATCGATTGTTTGTTATGTTTTTATAACAGAAAACAGTTTTGACTTTGACTGAGCTCTAAATGGTTTTAATTCATACGCTCCAGTCATTAAATGCTTTGACCAATCTTTCTAAAGCAATTAAAAGTTTGTTAAGATTTGATTACAAACATCTTCTTTATATATATACAGAAAAACAGATTTGAGTTTGAAGAATCTAAGTGAATTGAAAAAAGTTTTTCTAAGAGTTGGAGATTGCTTAGAGTTTTGGTTGATCAAAGTGCTGAGATAGGATTCTCTTGTATTGATTTCAGATTGCTTCTGTAACAAGTGTAATCCTTGTAATTCTGTGAACATTCGTTTTGTGCTGTTGCTAAGAAGAGCTGTGTGTTCTTGAGGGGATCAAGATCAGCTTTCTTAGTGTGGTGTGCTGTGTAACATCCCTCCAAATTACTTTGAAATAAATATAAAATGAAAGTAAAGGTGACAAATAGATTCTATGAACAAAATATTATATATATGAAATGAAGTTGCTCCTCTTAGGGAGTTGAATACAAATTCGGTCAAATTTTTCCAGAAACATAAACAAAATGCAGTAAAAAAAACGAAGCAGGCGATCTCCTATCGGAAGAGACCGATCTCCTATCGAACGAGGCCGATCTCCCATCGGAGGACCCCAAAACAGCCGATCTGCTTCCGGCGACCACTCCCTAAGGAGCTCTACTTCCTGGAAGATCATCTGCTCCCGTGTAAGTTATACACGATCATCACAGTTTTAAAAGAACAGCCACAGAACCAAAACACGCAGGGTAAGCTATATAATTTAAAGGAAGTTTAAATCATGAACATGAAATTCAAAGTAAAAAAAGTTTCAAAATATCCATGTAAAACGTAGAGTTGCTCATATCATTCACCTGATCGCCCAAAATCACACATTTCACAACATTCACCCATAGTCATTCCATTTCACAATACTGCATCAAGTGTCTATAAACTATCAATGTTTCTCATTTCTCACGTCAGACTTTCCACTGACTCACCACACAAGACACTTGACACTACTTCCGGATTGACTCGTGCGTTGATTAGACTCAGAGATCTGCACCTATCATACCACACCACTGTGAAATCCGCACAGGGTCGCTGTGAATCCACACAGCATGCGCATATATCATCTCAATGTCAATAGTTCTCCTGGTATGACAGGGTTAATCCATAGGACCGGCGGAGCTCGTTCTTTTTCACACGAGACGCCCATCATATAGACCTCCTTCGACTCTCAACAACTGAGTAACTTCCTCTACGTGATTCCATTACCTCAGCAGAGTCAGGATATCCCCTTAGGAATCACCGATCAATGCACCTACTACAAGATCTTACACGGTATTTTCTTTCCTGAAAATACTATGCCTCGATCCCACATTCACAGCATTCAAGACGTCATGCCATACAAAGGAATATTTCAAATCACAACAACAACCATTTCAACGTTTCAAACTTTCGAATATCACATATATATTGTATTTAAATCCCAAACAGCTTCAAACAACGTCAAACACAGGGGAGTTCGTAAAACAGCGCCAAAACCGGCGATCTAGTTCAAAAACAGGGTGTTTCGAAGACTGTATATAAAACCGGCGACCACGTCGCCCAAGCACACAAACAGAGCATTTTACGCAGATGAAAGCAAAAATGGCGACCACGTCGCCCTCACTTCAGAGATAGCTACACTGTGGCTTGCATGGAAAAAGAGGTCTAGCTTCCCTTACCTGGACTTGCGCAACCACCAGGTGCTTCGAAATCCAACAGAGTTTGAAGAATGCCTTGGCTCTATTCTTGAGTCTGGTTTTGAAGGAGTTGCAGAGAACTTTCCCAGGTGCTCCAATGGTGTTGCTTCTCGTCGTACTCTTGTGTGGAGATGCTGCAATCGCAACGCGGAGGAGGTAACTGGAGGAGAAGGGAAGAAACTCACTCTTTCTCTCGTCGAATACAACAATGTTTTCCTTTTCTCTCAGCAGTGGATTTTTGTAACTTAAACCAACTTATCCCTCCAAAAGCAGCTGCCACCACCTACTCTGCAGGGAAGTTTGCGTGCACGCTTCCCTGAACAGTACTACTAAGCGTGCCTCTGCGCAGGCTACGCTCTGAGGTCACTATTCTGAACCACTCTTTTGTCTACGTGGCGCGCGTGCAGAACATCTCTTGCTGGGAGTCTGGGGCCCACGTTCTCTGGGTGTAACTCAACGTCGCGCGATGACCTTTCGCCGATGACTACCAGCTCGAAGAGAAACCACTGATGACCTCTCGCGCGAAGACGATCCACCGATGACCTCGCGCGAAGACTACCACCGATGACCTCGCGCGAAGACAACCACCGATGACATCTTCCTGGCGAACGACCGATGTCTTCCTCTGGGAGACAACCGATGTCTTCCCTGGCGACGCCCTCATAACTCTCGCGCCTTGGCCACGTCCACATGCATCGCGCCCTGGCAATGCCCGCGCGATGCCCGCATGCCCCTCGCGCCCGCGCGATGCCTGCATGCCTCTCACGCCCGCGCGATGCCTGCATGCCTCTCACGCCCGCGCGATGCCTGCATGCCTCTCGCGCCCGCGCGATGCCTGCATGCCTCTCACGCCCGCGCGATGTTCACCTGGCTCTCATGTGTAGCAGGCGACCGGCGACCTCGTAGCCTTCTAAACTTAACTTTTTCCTCCCTTTCTATTCTAAATAAAAACGTACTTAGAATTTATTTAAAATATAACTCTTTTATTCCAATTTAATTTTTCAGGTCCTTACATGCTGACCAAGGAAAGTGTGTTTCTTGAGGGTGTTCAAGGTCACTTTCTTGGTTGTGTGTAAGTAATCTGGGTTTGATTGCTTAGTGGATTTCCTCAGGGTTTCTGAGAAGACTGGATGTAGCTCTGGGTTGGAGTGAACCAGTATAAACATCTGTGTACAATCTCTCTATCCCTAACTCTTTAATTTCAGTTTATTTGTTGTTTGCTGGTATAAACAACCGATTGTTTCGAAGAAACAACTGATTGTTTTCCTGGCAGTGCTGTATTGCTTGCTGTTTTGGCAAACTGAATTGCTTAATCATTTGATTTCTGAAAGATATTCATTCTAGTTTGGAAAAGTTTGCGAAAACCTCTTTAAACAATTCACCCCCCTCTAGTTTAAAGCCATCTTTCCTAACAATTGGCATCAAGAGCTTGGTTCTTGAAAGTCATTCAAGTTGATCCTAAAATCTTTTAAAATGGCTGATAGACTACCTTTTGGGGAAGGTGCTTCAATAAACAGACCACCCTTGTTCTGTGGTTTGAATTACCAGTTTTGGAAAGTTAGAATGAAAATTTTCATGGAATCTCTTGACAAAGGAATTTGGGATGCAATTGAAAATGGTCCTTTTATACCAAAGTTTGAAAAAGATGGTTCTGTCATTGAGAAGCCATGGTCTCAATGGACTGATGCAGAAAGAAAAAAGGCCAAATTTGATTGCATTGCCAAAAATATTATAACCTCTGCTTTAAATTCTGATGAGTTTTTCAGGGTATCACAATGTAAATCATCAAAGGAAATGTGGGATACTTTGGAGGTCACTCATGAAGGAACAAATGAAGTTAAAAGAGCTAGAAAGCATGCTCTAATCCAAGAGTATGAAATGTTCAGAATGCTTAAAGGTGAAACAATTGCTGAAGTACAGAAAAGGTTTACTCATATCATCAATCACCTTATGAGCCTAGACAAGACTTTTGACAAAGAAGAGCTAAACATCAAGATCTTGAAATGTCTTGATAGAGCATGGCAACCAAAGGTAACTGCAATTTCTGAATCTAAAGATCTAACATCCTTAAGTGTTGCTTCTTTGTTTGGAAAGCTTAGGGAACATGAGCTAGAGATGAATAGACTCAATGTTCAAGAGAATCAAGATAAGCACACAAGGAGCATAGCCTTGAAAGCATCCAAACACAAGGGAAAGCAAGATTCAAGTGATGATAGTGATGAGGAAAATCTGAGTTTGCTGTCAAGAAAATTCAGCAAATTCCTAAAGAGAAACCGCAACAAAGACAACAACAAGGATAGGTATGGAAACAAGAAATCCAATGATTTAAATTCAAATAACTATACTTGTTTTGGTTGTGGTGAGCAAGGTCACATAAAAGCAGATTGTCCCAACAAGAGCAAGGAGAAAAAGACAAGCTATAAGGAGAAGAAAGGCAAGACAAAAAGAGCCCACATAGCTTGGGATGAAAATGAAGTGTCTTCATCAAGTTCCTCATCAAGTGAAGATGAAAAAGCCAACATATGTTTAGTGGCTGAGGATGATGATGATGCTTGCAGTTCAAGTGAGGTAAGTTCTTGTGCTTCCTTAAATGAACAAAATTATTGTAAATTGCTTGAAGCTTTTCAAGAAACTCATGATGAAGCTAATCGATTGGTGCTTTCAAACAACCGATTGAGAGATCTTAACAATGGGCTTGAAAAGAGAGTTAAATCACTTGAAGAGGATCTGAGAAAAGCAAAAATTGATTTTGAAAAGATGGAAAATCATTTCAAAAATACCTCTTGTAAGTGTGATACTCTCATTTGTGAAAATTGTGAAAATCTTGAGAAAAAGGTTCAATATCTTGTTGAAACTGTGGACAAGCTTTCAAAAGGGAAATCAAACTTTGAGAATGTCTTGGCATCTCAAAGTTGTGTTTTTGGAAAGGCTGGTTTAGGCTTCAATCCACAGAACAAGGAAGATAGGTTTTCAAAAAGTTTTTTAAGAAAACCAGAAAAACAACCGATTGTTAAGGCGAAACAATCGATTGTTACATGCCTTTATTGCATGAAAAAGGGCCATTCGGTTAGATTCTGCAAAATAAGAAAGTTTTCTGTTCCAAGAGGCTACATGAAATGGATCCCTAAAGGATGTGAGGTTCCAAGTGTGAAAAAGAAACCAATTGGACCCACATTTGTGAAAAGACCAAATCTTGTTGCTTGAACTAATGTTTGTGCAGGAAGATAAATAGAAAAAGAGGAGCTGAGCCAACTGGTTAGACTGTTAAAGACAAAGGGCAATCATTCAAGCTGAATTAATGCTTTGCAGAAGGTCAATTCAATGAAAAGAAGCCTTCTTGATCAACAAGCAATTGGCTCATTGGAGTAACAACACAAGGATGAGATTTTTCTTTTACTGTCCTCAATTTTAGTATTAAAGTTCTTTCCTGTGATTAATCCCTCTTTGGTCAATGTTATCTGCTTCTGTTTTTGGTTAAAATTTCTTAAAATCAAGTTTTAACTGCTGCAGAAAAACAATCGATTGTTTCTTCGAAACAACCGATTGTTTTGAGTCTGACAGCACTGTGAAGAAATTGATTTAATTTTGAATTCTTCTTCTATCCGTTGCAGATCAAATTCAAAAAGGGAGAATCCTGGTCAAAATATCTGTATTGAATGCTAAACGTGCTCAGAAAGTGGTTACAACATTCATAAAGGAATATATTCCCAAATCTTGGAAATTCAAGAGCCTTTATGACTAGTCAAAAGACCATGTGTTTTTCAGTTTCTTTTTCTGACATGTTCTATGCAGAACAGCCTTCTCTCTCTGAAAATCAGGTACCCATTGAATGGAATTAATCATAAATTGGTTTTCGGATGGTTATAAAATCAGGTGCAGATGAACAACCAATTGCAACATCTCTTGCAACATCTCTTGCACCATCTCTTGAGAAAATCTGTAAAGAAGAGCTGCCCTCTGTTTTCTCATCTCTGCTGCCATGGAATCAACTCCTCCCACTTCTGGAAGAATCAAAACCAGAGTTGTAAGGTCTGGAGGAAGGCTGGAAGGATGGTTTTCTGGAGATAAAGATCTCATAGAAAAATATAGATATGAGACAAGTCTCAAGAAAATCAACAACCCCAAGGTTGTGAGTTTTGATTGGCTGAAAAGTCAAAAGCTGGACAATGTGAGGAAACTTCTCAAAGATCAGTATCTCAGAAGGTTTCTGGAGATGAAGGGCAACATATATCCAGACTTGGTGAAGGTCTTCTACACCAATTTGAAATTTGAGGGAAACAACCTAGTTTCTCATGTAAAAGGTGTGGACATGGAGATAACCTATGAGGTTTGGGCTGCTGTTGCTGGACTCAAGTTTTCTGGACTACGAATCAGCAAAGGCAATCTTGGTGTGGTGGAGGATTTCAACAAAATTCAGTTTTACAGAAGCTGTTTGAAAAACACTCAAGCTCAAGTGAGTGCATGCTCAGTTGGAGGGTTGAAACTGGATGAGAGGCTGCTTGCTCTCATTGTGACATGGATTCTAACTCCAAGGGGGAGCAACCATTCTGTTTTGACTGAAGAAGATCTGGTTTACATCTTCTGCATCACCAAGAAGATCAAACTAAATTGGATCCACATCATCAAAGAGCACATGCAAAAAGCAATGAGGTTGGGTGACTATCACTATCCCTATGCTATTTTGATATCTAAATTCCTAAACTATTTTGAAGTTAATCTAGAAGATGAGACTTCTGAGCTGGTCAAGTCAACTCAAGAGTTGAACAATGGATCACTCAGCAAGATGGGATTTACAAAAATAGGTGGAAAATGGGTAAGCAAGGATGGTGATCATGGTGCCTCCTCTAGTGGTGCTGCTCAAGAAGAACCTACAGATATGGATGTTGAACATGAAGATCCAACAGGAGGGTTTCAAGATGCTGGACCCAGTGCAGCTGCTGAACATCCAGAAGAAAGGATTCAATCAATGTCACCTTTTGAAAGGTTCATGATGAATAGGATGGATAGCTTTGCTGAAAATCAAAGAAACCTCCATGATCTGTGTGTTAGCAATTTCCAGAGGTTTGATACCAGGTTTGACAACATGGATGCAAGGTTCATGAGCCTGGATGAACAAATTGAAGCTGTTCAGAACCAAATTTTTGATCTTCAGTTTGGAGATAAGGAAGAATGAAGAAAAACAACCGATTGGATTGTCGAAACAATCGATTGTTTTTGCTGCTGTTGAAGTTTGATTTTCTTTTCTTTCCATCTGCTGTTGCTTTTATAATTCTGATGTAATATGAACTTTTTATGGCTTTATCTCTTATATTTGTCTAATTGTGAAGATAAATAGGGGGAGATTTTATGCTTGTTTGCTTATATACTTGTTTAAGACTGCTTTTAGCTGTTTTTACTGATATTAATTGTTTAAGCCTTAAACTGTGTGTATATATTCTAACAAAATATCAGAAGTTCTATGTCTGCTAAAAGTTCAATTGCAGGAACTGCTTTAGATTCAATCAGAACAACACAAGCATTTGGGATCAAGCATCAGGGATTTGTCTTCATCAAATAGGGGGAGATTGTTGAACCAAGTGGTGTTCAAGGTTTTGAAGAATCCAAATCCTTTGAAGGATGATGAAGCTTTTGCTGTGCTTGCTGTTGCTGTGCTGGTTTAGTTAGGATCTGGGTAGTTTGAGTTGTGTAACTCAACCTTTGATTGAATCTAAAGCTCAAGCATCTCAACTTTCAAACAAAGTAAAGTGTTTTTTCAAACTGAGTTAAAACAACCGATTGTTTTATCGAAACAACCGATTGTTTAAGCTTAGGTGTTTTGAAAACTGTTTTGAAATGTGAAAATTGGTTAAGTATCAAAACAACCGATTGATTCGAGGAAACAATCGATTGTTTGTTATGTTTTTATAACAGAAAACAGTTTTGACTTTGACTGAGCTCTAAATGGTTTTAATTCATACGCTCCAGTCATTAAATGCTTTGACCAATCTTTCTAAAGCAATTAAAAGTTTGTTAAGATTTGATTACAAACATCTTCTTTATATATATACAGAAAAACAGATTTGAGTTTGAAGAATCTAAGTGAATTGAAAAAAGTTTTTCTAAGAGTTGGAGATTGCTTAGAGTTTTGGTTGATCAAAGTGCTGAGATAGGATTCTCTTGTATTGATTTCAGATTGCTTCTGTAACAAGTGTAATCCTTGTAATTCTGTGAACATTCGTTTTGTGCTGTTGCTAAGAAGAGCTGTGTGTTCTTGAGGGGATCAAGATCAGCTTTCTTAGTGTGGTGTGCTGACCAAGGAAAGTGTGTTTCTTGAGGGTGTTCAAGGTCACTTTCTTGGTTGTGTGTAAGTAATCTGGGTTTGATTGCTTAGTGGATTTCCTCAGGGTTTCTGAAAAGACTGGATGTAGCTCTGGGTTGGAGTGAACCAGTATAAACATCTGTGTACAATCTCTCTATCCCTAACTCTTTAATTTCAGTTTATTTGTTGTTTGCTGGTATAAACAACCGATTGTTTCGAAGAAACAACTGATTGTTTTCCTGGCAGTGCTGTATTGCTTGCTGTTTTGGCAAACTGAATTGCTTAATCATTTGATTTCTGAAAGATATTCATTCTAGCTTGGAAAAGTTTGCGAAAACCTCTTTAAACAATTCACCCCCCGCCTCTAGTTTAAAGCCATCTTTCCTAACAACTTGTGTCTCTCGTTTATGTAGAAAAGAGGAGAAAAGAACAAAGCACTCAAAAGAATTTTCTCTCAACAAAGGTCTTTCTTGAAGTTGAAAACTCTCAAATGAAAAAGGACAAAGCCCTAATCACTTGATCTTAGAAAAACCACAACAAAACTAAGAACTTTAAAAGACAAACAAGAAAAGCTCAAAACAAAGAAAGCTAAACCAAATTGGAAGAAAAGATTATGACACAACTTTTAAAGGAAGACAAGCAAGAAAAACATACAAAAAGACTCTAAGACACTTACTAAACTTTTAACAATGAAACTTTCTTTAGAAATTTATTAAAGCAAAAGGATCAAAATTCCACAATTGTTGAAATCAATTTGCCAATCAAGATGAACCCCAAAATTTGAAATGTTGCTCTTTGAAAACATTGGAAACCAAATTTACGCAACTTCCTTTTTCTCTCTCTTTTTTTTTTTTTACTTGTTCTTGGATTATGGAAATGAAATGTCCGTAGTTTTGATCGTGCGTATTTTCATAGAATTCCAATTATCACAAAAAGTTTGGAATTCAATTTAATTGATGACTTGAAATATTTTGTTTGGAACTTAAATCTTCTTCTACTAAACCAAAGTTCTAATTACTTATAACTTTCACAATTAAAAGCAAGTAAGTAGAGGCAAAAGAAGGACTCCTGGAACACTAAAGAGCATATGAGTCAAAGAAAAAGAGGTAAGAACAATAAATGACACAAAATAAAATTCAAAAACGGAATTTAAAGTGCTAATGAATTAAAAAGCGGAATTGTAAGGGAAAAGAAAGTAAAGGCGGAATTTAAATTGCTCGAAAGTAAAAGAGAGAAATTAAAGGTGCAAGAAAGTAAAGTGCTGAATCAACTCAAAGCAAAGAATGCTAAAAAAAAAAACCAAAGCTCTGATAACCACATGATGTGAGTTGATTTTAGGATTGTTAATTTTTAAGAGGTGACACTTTGCTTGGATTGAGATTTTAGTACCTGTAGAAGGTGAAACCTAAGGAAGATTCCCACTGGACAAAAACTTTGTTGAACATAATGCTTTGATGACCCCAAATCTGTGAAGAAGCTTGGAGCCTGTGTTGCTGGTGTTAGGGTTATGTTTAGAGTGTTTATAATTTGTAAGTTTCACTGTTGAAATCATTGCATAACTAGAGCAATCTTGTTTTGAAAAAGGAAAAGAGTTTTTCAAAACTAAGTGATAAACAACCAGTTGATTTCACGGTTTAATAGGTTGTTTTACACATAGCCTATTTGGAGGGTTTTCCAACTGTTTTAACTTGGCTGTCTAACAGTCATAACCAATTCAACCAGTTATTTCGTGTTTTCAACCGATTGATTATTGAATCTATGACAGCTTTTCAAAAACTAGTTGAACCTGGTTTCTGTTGGCTTTTCAAACTATTTTTGGCTCATGATCAACTGCCTAAAACGGTCAGTTCTAAGAGCTATAAAAAGGGATCACCCTCTTCACTTTAAAGGAAGTGAGAAAGTGAGATTAAGAAAGCATTTTTTAGAGAGTTTTGATTCAAAGTCTTGCCAAAATTGCTTAAGGTTGTGCAAGAGGTTCAAGAAGTGATTTAGGAGCCTTGTGATTTCCTAAACATCAGGTGTAATCTGTTCCTTATATTCTTGTATTAGTTTTCAATTTGTATTTCTGTAAAGAACTAGTGTTGCACAGAGTTAGAGGGTGTTTTGATCTGTGTTGTGTTTTTGCCAAAGGAAGTGTGTGTTTTTGAAGGGTTCAAGATCACTTCTTTAGTGGCTGTGTGGTTGTAATCTGTGGTTGATTACATAGTGAAATACCTAGTGGTTGTTCTAGGGACTAGATGTAGCTCAGGGTTGAGTGAACTAATATAATTTGGTTGTGTGATCTCTCTCTCTCTCTCACTCATTACAAACTATTTGATATTGTTTTGGTCTATGTTGCTATAAACAACCGGTTAAAACAAAATTTCAACCGGTTGATTTTCTGCAAACTATTTTAACAACTTTGATTTCTTGGCTTCTCTCATTGCTCTTTTTATAATTCTTCAAAGAACTTCATTCTTAGCCAATATCTGCGAAAATCTTTCACTTAACAATTCACCCCCCCTCTTGTTAATGCCACTAATCCTAACAATTGGCATCAAGAGCTAGGTTCTTGAAATTTTCTCTAAGTTCTGTTTTTCAAATTTGTTTTAATGGATGAAAAGTTTTCTTTTGGGGAAGGTGCTTCTTTAAATAGACCACCTCTATTCTATGGTATGGACTATGATCTGTGGTGTATAAGACTGAAATTCTTTGTTGAATCTATAGATTGGAACATTTGGAATGTCATAAGTTTCTCTGAAAATTCTGCTTCTAAATGGTTTAAAGATGAAAATGAAAAAGACCACCTTGACTGTGTTGCCATGAATATAATTGTATCTGCCCTTGATTCTAATGAACTTCTTAGAATTTCAAAGTGTGTTTCAGCTAAAGATATGTGGGACACTCTTGAAAGAATTCATAAAGATTTAAGTGATGCTAGGCTAGAAAATGAAAGCTTCTCCTCTGGATCATCCTCTGCAGTTTCCAAAACAAACCTATGTCTAATGGCAAAAGAGGAGTCTGCATCAAGCAAGGTAAGTACAACCTTTTCATCCAAAGAAGATAACTATTTTCAACTTCTTGAGGCTTTTAAAGAGACTTATGAAGAAGCTTGTAGATTAACCTTTTTAAACAATTAGTTGAAACTTGAAAACAACAGGTTAAATGACAGAGTTAGAGTCTTGGAAGAAGAATTGGATAATTCCAAAACTGATTTTGAAAACCTTGAATTGATTTATCAAAATTCTTCTTGCAGGTGTGATTCTAAGTCTTGTGAAAATTGTGAATCCCTTCAAAAGAAGGTCATTTATCTTGTGAAAACTGTGGATAAAATTTCAAAAGGAAAATCCAACTTTGAGAATGTCTTAGGATCTCAAAATTGTGTATTTGGAAAATCTGGTCTTGACTTTAATCCACAGAATAAGAATAGTTCTTTTTCAAAACCTTTTTCAAGTATCACAGAAAATCAACCAATTAAAAAGTCGAAACAACCAGTTGTTTCTTGTTTCTACTGTATGAAAAAGGGTCATTCTGTGAAATTTTGTAAAATTCAAAAAGTTTCCTAAGACTCCTACTAACATCATTGGACCCAAATTCATAAGGGGACCAAATCTTGCTACTTAATCTTTTCTTGTAGGTATCCTTGGCAGCCAAGAATCACTTTTGGGCTTGAAGAATGACTGCTAAAGGGAAAAACATCAAGAGCAAAGTCTGTCTCTGGGCCTGCACTTTTCAAATGTGTACATCTTTCAATTGCATATGTCTTGCAAGGGTCTTTGAAAGTCAAGATTTATCCTAGGCACATGCACAATGGTTGCTCAAAAGAAACTTCAAGAATAAAGAGAGTATGTTATGCAAACCAAGCCCACAAGATGATGACCAAGGATGCTAAAGTACACAAAGAGAAGTCATCACAAAGTAGAGACCTCACCAGAGGGAGAATTGGACAAAGACCAGAGCATCTAAAGTTCTTTCTGCTAGTCTTCTTAATGAGTAGAAAATGTTGTAAATAATTGGGCTCACTTTGGGGGTCCAAATAGCAAATATAGGCTAGAATAAGGTACCTTTAGTATAATAGGGGGTGTGGATAGCATTTTAGCTTGTTCCTAGCCCATTTGAAGGCATTTTGACCTAGTTTCTAGAAGAACAAGCCTAGGATGCGGGATTGACTTAGTCAAACCCTAAGGCTGCCCATTTTTTCCCTTTTCCCATCCTACCCCTTTAGTTTGTTCTCCAAGGCTCCTTCACCTATAAATAGGAGGCCTACCTAGTGTGTTTTACAAGTTGAATTAAGAGTAAAGTTACTATACATAATTTGTGTTAGAGTATTGTGAGCATTGTCTCCTTACACTATTGTCTTATCTTGTGAGATTTAGAGAGCTCTCAAGTGGTAGCATTCTTCACTCATCTTGGAGCAAACCACCATCCAAGTGGCGTGATCACTTCTCTAGCTTCATTCTCCTAAGTTTTCTTTCACTCATCTATTTTCCATTCCATTTCCATTCCGAATTTCAATTTCAAAATATGTCTTGTTCTTGTTTTTGCTTCTTAAATTCAATTCGGTAATCTATGTTGTTTAGCTTTCCTTTGTTTTGCTTCCGCACCATAATTACTTGTCATCATCTTCACCATAATTGTGTTTTTCCCTTTTGACCTTATGGAAATGAACCTTCACATCTACTTAACACTTGTTAAGTTAATGTCCAGTGGGGACTTTCCTTAGGTTTCTCACCTTAATTGCTAAATAATCTCAATCTTAATTCAAACATGCCACCTAAATGAATCAATCTAAAATCAACTCCCATCAGTATGTGAGTTTTCATTTCTCATGTAAGTGTGCCTTGTGACCATATGAACATCTTAAAGTCTTCTTTTTGGGTGAATCTATTGAGGTTCTCTGTGCAAAGGTATGAACAAATTGCATACTGCATTTTTCATCATTTAAAATGTGAGTTTTTGGTTTTGAAAAATGTTTTCTTTGCTATCACAGTAAAACAACCAATTGTTTGTACGAAACAACCGATTGTTTTGCCTCTGGCACCTCTACATAATGCTGCTATATTTGCTTACGCATGATTAAACCTATTTCTCTTTTTCAAATCTTGCTTTTGGGCAAATATACATTGAGTGTGTCTCAGAATCTGATATATCTAGTTGTTTCCTTGAAAGCTCTATATCATTTTCTATTCTTGAAATATCTACATTGTCTGTACTACTGAACTACTGTTTATCATTCTTATTTCTGCTTTGTACAACCCTTCTCATTATCTATTTGTGAGAACAAATACAGGGGAGAATTTTATGCTTGTTTTGGTTGTATAGATAGCTTTAAAACTGGTGCATTATGTTGTTGCTGTTCTTCACTTGAAAGCACTTGAACACTTCATTTTTTCTGGTTTTTCTGCTAACGTTGTACATGCAGAACTATGGTGCTTTATTCTGATTTATCTGTTGCTGCTATAACTTTGTTCACACACTGAGTAGCATTAACTCTACACTGATTTACACACTGCTTTTAATAGTCTTTATGCTTATGGCTTATGCAGAAAACTGGTTTGTGTGTGTCTTGTTATCTTGCTTCTATACTTATTTTGTATATGCATAAATTCTGTGTTGCAAGACCTTTCAAGTACAGGTGCTATGTTGAAGACTAATCAAAGTGATACTTATTATTATGGTTCAAGAGCGTACACCTTACTCAAATTCTTGACAAATCAAAAATTCATTATCAACATAAAGTAAGTTGTATATGTTCATCCTATGCTTTTGGCCTCATAAAACCAAATGAACTTCTAAACATGTTGAGGTAATGCAAAGGTATGAATGTATTTCATTATGCATTTCCCATCACTTTGAAAGATGATTTGCTTTGAAAATCATTTTCTTGCTGTCTCAGAAAAACAACCGATTTTTGTTCACAAAATAACCGATTGTTTTACATCTGGCACATTTGAATAAAGCTGCTATGAATTCTTATGCATGTTTACAGCTATTTCTTTTTGATCCGGTCGGTCATCGGTAGTCAATGACATCAGCAGCAGTTGACCACGTGGACCATTCACAGAGTAACACGTGGTAGAGGATAGCAGGCGAATCAGGGAGGCGATCGCTCAGAATGGTAATCACCTATCGCCTGTGATGTTTAGTAATCGCCTATCGCCTGTGATGTTGAGTAATCGCCTATCGCCTTGAGGTGAGTAATCGCCTATCGCCTTGAGGTGAGTAATCGCCTATCGCCTTGAGGTGAGTAATCGCCTATCGCCTTGAGGTGAGTAATCGCCTATCGGCTTGAGGATGAGTAATCGCTCATCGCCGGTATGGATCAGTAATCGCCCAGTTTGCACATGATCGCCGTGTGTTAAGGTTAGGAGATCAGGTGGTCAGCAAGTCGCCGAAAGAGCACATCGGCGGGTGTTTGAGAAGACTTGGCAAGCACTTGTTGTATGGTCTAAGCACAGAGGATAAGTGGCATATCTGCCACCATGTGTAGTGTGAGCTGCAATGCCCAGGGTTAACCAGCTCGCCATGTTAAGGTTGCGCCCAGAGTAGCCTGCGTACTAAGCTACTCCCTGTGTGGATAACTTAGTCGCAGGGGCACAGTGGAAGTAACGTTTCAGCTGTAGATACTCTAGATGGTGACACGTGTACGACCAGATGTTATCCACGTGTCAAGAGGAATAACCGTCAGGAGAGAGAAAGACTCAGGTATATATATACAAACTCTTAACGAAATTAGGGGGGAGTTGGACAGATTCTTACAGCTTACACATTTGAGAGTTTCAGTGACACACGAGTCTCACAGAGAGAGATTCAGATATAGTTTTGGTTTTCTTGTTGCCTGACTTGAGCGACGGAGCTACAACGGCCGCCAGAGGCGCCGTCTGTGTGTTTTGCAGGCAGCGTTTGGAGTTCCGGCGGTGGTTCTTGGAGCGTTTCTGCAGAACAGAGGGCTAGACGAAGGAGTTGCGAGGCAATCCTCCACGTTCGGGTCAAGCGGCAGGATCACTTTTCTTTCAAAACCCATTGTGTGCCAAATATGCATTTATTGTGTCTCTGAATTAGATAATAAAGAGATGTATTCTTTGTTTTCCTTGAAATTCAAAGTTTTTTTTATGAGTAGCTGTCACATTGGTAGTCATGGTGTTGATGAATATATGTGAATGTGATTACATTTGGAGTCTTCACCTTTCTTGGAGGTAGTGAATGAAAATGTATCTTGAAACAACTGTAAGGTTTGCTCTTCGTAGAAGAGAGAATATTTCTACCAAATCCACCTCTTGATCAAACTTTACAAGATATCTCAATCAAGAATGGATACCTTCTTGGGAGGCAAAGGCTGAGAGCTCTACATTGTCAAAAATAAATCTGGGAATATTTGTTGGTTGTCTAGTTGCAGTTGTTAGCAGTACTGAAGAAAATAATGAGAACATCCTTTTTTCACAAGCTGGAATCCTATCCAGAAAAACAACAGGTTGATTTGGCGAAACAACCGACTGAAATTCTGCAATAGGATGATCTGCCTAAGATGGTGAGAACAAACTTGAAGATGAACTTTCTGAAGTGCTATATTGCTGGTACTGCATATGGTGTGCACTCTAGTGAGGTTGAATTTGTTGAACAAGATGCTTTGATGTCTCCAAATCCGAGAGGAAAGATTGAAGACCTTGCTGTTGGGTGTGTGTGTGTTTTCTAGTTGTTTGAAACTTGTTAATTCACTCCTTAAGATGATCCAAGTTCATTTGAATCTTTAACCTTTTGAAAAGATGGGTTTTCTAAAAAGCTGTTGAAATTTCAACAGGTTGAAATTTCGAAACAACAGGTTGTTCTACCTTAGTAGTTTTTGAAAAGCTTGACTTTACTGTCAAGTCAATTCAACCGATTGTTTTGACAAAACAACCGATTGTTTTTCTGAAAACCTTAACAGAATTCTGTTAATTGGTTTTAATATGTTTTAAATGATCCTAACTACCTTGGCTCCTTTATTAAATGTTTTTGACCACTTGGTTGGTCTATATAAAGGTGGTTTTACGCTCTTAATCTTGGTGTAAGAAAAGGAGTTTATCAAAACAGTTTTTCCAAGATTTGAAAGAGCTTTGGATCATTCTTAAGTGTGTGGAATAGGATTGGGTTGTATTCCTGAACTTTAAGCTTTGTAATACCCAGGTGTATTCTATTCCCTTCTTCCTTGATTACTGTATTTCTGTGTTTGTGTTGCCAAGGAGTGTTGTGTGTTCTTGAGGTGTTTAAGATCAACACTCTTGGTGTGGTTTGCCAAAGGTAGTGTGTTTCTTAAGGGGTTCTAGGTCACTACTTTGGTGTGAGGTGTTTGTAATCTAGTTTTGATTGCATAGTGGTATACCTAGTGGTTTCTGGGGACTGGATGTAGCTCTTAGTGTAAGAGTGAACCAGTATAAATTGCTTGTGTGCTTTTCTCTTGCTTTGAACTCTTTTAAATTTTGTTTTTAAGTTGTTTTAAATACTGCTGGTATAAGCAACCGATTGAATCGAAGAAACAACCGGTTGTTTTTCTGTGTTTCATCTTAAAACAATTTTGGTTCTTGGCTATCTTGATTCCTTTCTCTGTAATTCAGCATTGAATTTCATTATACCTTCAAAGTTTGTGAAAATCTTTCTTAAAAAATTCACCCACTCTTGTTTAAGGCCATATATTCTAATAGAATTTTCTGCAACAAAGCAGATAGCTGCTGATTTTGGGGACCAAGATGTAAGGTTCTATAAAGATGTATTAATGAAGGTCAACTTGTTATTCTTGGGTCATGTTCGTAAGGGAGATTTGGACTAATATGCTTGCAATATGGAATTAAAAATATCCAAGAAAGATGTTTCCAACTGCTATCCTACAAATGTCAAAAAGAAGTATTCATGGCTATGTTGGTGTTGGTGGCATTGTTGGTATCTTTAGTTTTAAATTTTGGAACTAATACTTTGATGAAGCAATACTTTGATGTCTTCCTTGAAGGAGAATTGCTGGACGAAGAAAAGAAAGGGGGAGAAATTGTGGTTTCTGTGTTGTAATTTCTGCACATTTTGGTGTGTCTAATTCTGTGTTAATTATGTTGCTGCCATAGCTCTGATACACTACAAAGTTTGCTGCAATTCTGATATAGTATCACAAAACGTGTTACTGCAATGGCGCTGCTGTATGCCCTAATTCATGCTGGTTTTCAATGCTAGGAAACTCTGATACAAAAGACAGTTGTTTTGCAGGTTCTTCGCTTTAAGGAATGCCTTAAATCCTTACTGCGTTTATCCCTTCTTATACTCCATTTGTGAAGACAAATAGGGGGAGAAGTGGCTTGGCTTTGGGAGTTGTTGTAATCACCTCATTTAAATTGCCTAAAGCTGCAACTCTGATAGTTTTTAACCGATTAGTCATGCGTTTTAATTGGTTGTTTTTCTTATGCTGCACCTATGCATATGTGTCTAGGTTTTCACACTGATTTGGTTGATCTTCCTGGTTGAAAATCACCTAGTGAAAACTAGTTTTGTGGTGTTTAGCATACCTGGAATAGATTATCTTGTATGTCTGCTTCTATTTGTGATTGCAGGTGGTACCAAATTCTAAACAAAGAATCCCAAAGCAACCCAGGGATTTGTCTTCATCAAATAAGGGAAGAATGTTGAACATAATGCTTTGATGACCCCAAATCTTTGAAGAAGCTTGGAGCCTGTGTTACTGGTGTTAGGGTTATGTTTAAAGTGTTTAGAATTTGTAAGTTTCACTCTTGAAATCATTGCATAGCTAGAGCAATCTTGTTTTGAAAAAGGAAAAGAGTTTTTCAAAACTAAGTGATAAACAACCAGTTGATTTCACGGTTTAATCGGTTGTTTTACACATAGCCTATTTAGAGGGTTTTCCAACTGTTTTAACTTGGTTGTCTAACATCATAACCAATTCAACCGATTATTTCGTGTTTTCAATCGGTTGATTTTTGAATCTGTAATAGCTTTTCAAAAACCAGTTGAACATGATTTCTGTTAGCTTTTCAAACTATTTTTGGCTCATGATCAACTACCTAAAACGGTCAGTTCTGAGAGCTATAAAAAGGGATCACCCTCTTCATTTTAAAGGAAGTGAGAAAGTGAGATTAAGAAAGCGTTTTTGAGAGAGTTTTGATTCAAAGTCTTGCCAAAATTGCTTAAGGTTGTGCAAGAGGTTCAAGAAGTGATTTAGGAGCCTTGTGATTTCCTGAACGTCAGGTGTAATCTGTTCCTTATATTCTTGTATTAGTTTTCAATTTGTATTTTTGTAAAGAACTGGTGTTGCACAGAGTCAGAGGGTGTTCTAATCTGTGTTGTATTTTTGCCAAAGGAAGTTTGTGTTCTTAAAGGGTTCAAGATCACTTCTTTAGTGGCCGTGTGGTTGTATCTATGGTTGATTACATAGTGAAATACCCAGTGGTTGTTCTGGGGACTAGATGTAGCTCAGGGTTGAGTGAACCAATATAGTTTGATTGTGTGATCTCTCTCTCTCTCACTCATTACAAACTGTTTGATATTGTTTTTGTCTATGCTGCTATAAACAACCGATTAAAACAAAATTTCAACCGGTTGATTTTCTGCAAACTGTTTTAACAGCTTTGATTTCTTGGCTTCTCTAATTGCTCTTTTTATAATTCTTCAAAGAACTTCATTCTTAGCCAATATCTGCAAAAATCTTTCACTTAACAATTCAACCCCCCTCTTGTTAAGGCCATGAATTCTAACAAACTTAACCAAGTGGTTAAGTAAGTGTGAAGGTTCACTTCACAAAGGCAAAAGGAAAACACATGATATGGTGAGCATGATGATGGTGTAGAAATTGAAGAACATGAAATGAAACAAACTAAAGACAAGATAACCGAATGGAAGAGTAGAGAAGAACAAGAACATAAACTCTAGGAAAGAGAAGCATAAATGGAAATGGAAACAAGATGAAGGAGAGAAAGCTTATGGTGATGGCAAGGGAAGAAACACACCACTTGGAGCATGGAGGTCCTCCAAGATAAGTGAAAGTTGGCCACCACTTGAAGAGCTCACACTCTCACAAGATAAGACCTAAGCTAAAAGCTCACAATTCTCACACAAAATGCACAGAGTTTTCCTTCTATAAATTTCAACATGTAAAATACACTAGGTAGGTCTCCTATTTATAGGTGAAGGAGCCTTGGAAAACAAGCAAGAGGGGTAGGATGGGAAAAGGGAAAAAATGGGCAGCCTTAGGGTTTGACTAAGTCAATCCCGCATCTTAGGCTTGTCCTTCTAGAAACTAGGTCAAAAAACCTTTCAAAAGGGCTAGAAACAAGCTAAAATGATAACTACACCCCCTATTATGCTATAGGCACCTATTCTAGCCTATCTTTGCTATTTTGGACCCCCAAAGTGAGCCCAATTTATTTACATAATTTTCTCTTATGGAAAAACAAGAAGAAAGAACTTCTGATATTCTGGTTTATAACTGGTTCTTCTTTTGTTGATGCTTTCTCGAGGTTTGGTGGGGTTCGACTTTGTATACTAAGATGACTGACCTTTTTGTGAAATGTTTGATGTGTCCTTAGTCATATGCTGGTTGCTTTGGTTTGTATCACTCCCTCATTTACTTTCATGCCCTTGATCTTCTTGTTCTCCAAGGCAGTCATTCCTATAAATAGGGTGCCTTACTCTGATGTAAGTTGATTTTAGATTGCACATTTTAAAGGTTTCACTTTGTTTAAGATTTTGGAGGTTATCAATTTAAGGTGAGAACCCTAAGAAGATTTCCACTGAACATGAACTTAACCGAGTGGTTAAGTGATGCAAGCCAAGACCACATGAAGATGACCAAGAATGACAAATATGAAGGGTCATCTCAACAATCAAAGGAGGACCTCACAAGAGGAAGAAGGGGCCATCCACCTGATGTGAGTTCATTATGAACCTTTCTTGGTTTGGGTTGAGTTGGTATAGGTTTCATTGTATTCATGACACTTTCAAGAATTAGGATCAAAATTCTAAAGAGCAATTAATAGAGTTTCTACTCAAGAAAACAAAGGTTCATACTAAAAACACATGAATAGGTAACTTGTAGTGTAAGATAACAATGGAATATGAATGGGTAATTCAAGAACAGTACCAAACTTCAAAGGAAACACAAGAACAACATAAGAACACCAAGAAAAAGTGAAAATACTGATTGAAATTCAATAGGAATTAGAAAATCACAAAGAAACTCATTAAAGAACAAAAACCCATGGATGGAAAACAAAAACAACACATGTATATGGAAACCCATGGTTTGGACGAAATTAAAACAGCAAGAAAACAAGGAAATAAACCAACAAAGTGCAGAATGTAACATCCCGCAAAATAAAACCATACATACATGTATAATGAAAATAAAGGTAAACAAATAATATTGAAGAGTACATGATAATATATATATAAGTAATGAAGTTGCTCCTCTTAGGGAGTTAAATACATAACCAGGTCAAATGTTTTCAAAATTTAAACGAAATTCAACCAAATGCAACAAGACCGGCGGTCTCCATACATGAACCGGCGATCTGGTAACAGAAGGCCCAAAACAGGCGATCTGCAGCAGGACATAAATCCGACGATCACCACCAAGAGATAGAAAACCGGCGATCTCTTCCTCGGCGACCACTCCCTAAGGAGCTCTACATCCTGGAAGATCATCTGCTCCCGTGTAACAATTACACGATCATCACAGTTTTAAGAGAACAGCCACAGCACCAAAACACGCAGGGTAAGCTAGATATTTTAAAGAGAGTTTAAATAAGAACATTAAAATCAAGGTAAAAACATTTTTCAAGATATCCATGTAAAACTTAGAGTTGCTCATACCCTTCACCTGATCGCCCAGAAACCACACATTTCACAATATTTCCCAGAGTCGTTCTATTTCACAAACAGCATCAAGTGTCTATAAATTTCAAGTTCCTCATTTCACATGTCAGACCACCACTGACCCAGCACACAAGACACTTGACACTACTTCCGGAAGACTCGTGCATTGACTAGACTCATAGATCTGCACCTGTCATACTGCCCACTGTGAAATCACACACATTCACAGGGTCGCCGTGAAATCACACACATTCACAAGCGTATAATGAATCTCAATATCATCACCATCCTAGCATGACAGGGTTAATCCACACAACAGGCCGAGCTCGTTCTCTTTCAAACAACTCACCCATACGTATGAACCTCCTTCGACTCTCAACGCCCGAACAACTTCATCTATATGATTCCATTATATCAGGAGAGTCAGGGTATCATGACGAATCACCGGTCAATGCACATCCTACACGATCTTACACGGTATTTTCTTTCCTGAAAATACTATGCCTTGATCCACATTCACAACATTCAACACATCATACCACACTTAAAGGAAAGATTTCAATCACAGCAAAAGCTCACTCCAAGGTTCTTATTTTCGAATATCTCATTTAAATCTCATACCGTTTCAAAGCAACATCAAAAACAGGGAGTTCGTAAACAACGCCAAAACCGGCGATCTAGTTCAAAAACAGGGTATTTCGAAGTCTGCATTTAAAACCGGCGACCACGTCGCCCAAACACATAGCACAGAGCATTTTACAAAGATGAAAACGAAAACCGGCGACCACGTCGCCCTCACTTCAGAAATAGCTAAACTATGGCTTGTATTGAAAATGAAGTCTAGCTTCCCTTACCTGGACTTGCGCAAACACCTAGAGTTCTGAAACCCAACGAAGCTTGAAGAACGCCTTGGCTCTGTTTTTGCGTCTGGTTGAAGGACTTGCAGAGAACTGCCCAGGTGCTCTAATGGTGGCTGTCGCTCGTCGTACTCTCGTGTGAAGGTGCTAGAATCGCAGCGCGAAGGAGACAACTGGAGGAGAAGGGAGGTAACTCACTCTTTCTCTCTTTGAAGGCTGCAACGTTTCTTTCTCTCAGCAGTGGGTTTCTGCATCTTAAACCAACTTATCCACCAAAAGCAGCTGCCACCACCCACTCTGCAGAGAAGTCTGAGTGTACGTTTCCCTGAACAGTACGACTACAGTTGTCTCTTGCGCAGGCCAACCACTCCCTGAACAGTACTACTGAGCGTGCCTCTGCGCAGGCTAACACTCTGAGGTCACTATTCTGAACCACCCTTTTTGTCTACGTGGCGCGCGTGCAGGACGTTCCATGCTGGAAGTCTGGGTCCCACCTTCTCTGTGTGTAACTCGACGTCGCGCGATGACCTTTCACCGATGACCACAGGCGTGAAGTCTATCCACCGATGACCTCTCCCGCGAAGGCTATCCCCCGATGACCTCTCGTGCGAAGACTATCCCCCGATGACCTCTTGCGCGAAGGCTATCCACCGATGACCTCTCCCGTGAAGGCTATCCACCGATGACCTCTCGCGCGAAGACTATCCACCGATGATTTATCCTGGACGATGACCGATGTTCCTCTCTTACCGGCGATGACGGACGTTCCTCATCCCGGTGATGACTGGTTCCTCATCCTGGCAGACAACCGATGTCTCACCCTGGTGGACCACCGATGTCTCTCCCTGGAAGACGACCGATGTCTACATGGCTCTTGTCCTGGCGATGCCCGCATGTCCCGCGCCTGGCGACGACCGCATGCCTTGCGCCCTGGCGATGACCGCATGCCTCGCGCCCCGGCGATCATGTGTAGTAGACGACCGGCGATCATGTATTAACAAAGAACTCTTATAGTTTTCTAGACTGCACTTTCCTTCCTTTTTAACTTAAATAAAAACATACTTAGAATTTATTTAAAATAATCCTTTTTATTCCAATTTAATTTTACATGTCCTTACATTCTCCCTACCAAGAAAAATTTTCGTCCCCGAAAATTGAATTACAAGGAAAAGAGGTATGGATAAGCCTCTCTCATGGGTTCTTCTAACTCCCAAGTTGAATCCCCCGATCTCTCATCCCACACCACTTTCACCATGTCGATGGTCTTGCCTCTGAGCTGTTTACTTTGCCGATCGTCAATCCTGACTGGTTTTGCTTCAAAGGACAAGTCATCCCTGATCTGCACATCGTCTACATCCAGCACATGACTAGGGTCTGCCATGTACTTCCTCAGCTGTGACACGTGAAAGACATTGTGCAGATTCGCCAGATGGGGAGGTAGGGCGATCTCATAAGCCACTGGACCAATCCTTCTTAAGATCTGATATGGTCCCACGAATTTAGGAGACAACTTCTTTGACCTGATCGCCCGTCCTACACCCTTGGTTGGTGTAACTTTCATGAACACGTGGTCTCCAGCAGCAAACTCCAAAGGCTTTCTCCTCTGATCTGCATAGGACTTCTGCCTACTTTGAGAAGCTTTCATCCTGCTTTGTATCTGTTTCACCTTCTCGGTCGTCTGCTGAATCAACTCTGGCCCAACCAAGACTGCCTCGCCCTCCTGGTACCAACATAAGGGGGTTCTGCATTTCCTCCCATAAAGGGCTTCATAAGGTGCCATCCCAATACTGGCGTGGTAGCTATTATTATAGGTAAACTCCACTAGTGGCAACACCTCGTCCCAACTTCCCAATTGATCCAAGACGCACGCCCTCAGCAGATCTTCCAAGGATTGTATCGTTCTCTCTGACTGACCATCTGTTTGGGGATGGTATGCAGAGCTCATCCTCAACTTAGTTCCCAAGCACTCTTGTAAGGTCTGCCAAAACCGTGAAGTGAACCTGGGATCTCTATCTGAAACGATGCTGGAAGGCACTCCATGCAGCCTCACTATTCCTTGGATGTATAACTGTGCCAGCTTGGCCATAGGCATCTTCATATTCACTGGAAGGAAGTGGGCACTCTTCGTCAGCCTATCAATGATAACCCAGATTGCATCATGACCCTTTACCGATCTGGGTAAATGGGTGACAAAATCCATGGCGATGCTGTCCCATTTCCATTCAGGGATATCCAGTTGCTGCAACAACCCGCCAGGTCTTTGGTGTTCTACCTTTGCCTTCTGACACGTTAAGCAGGTTGCAACATACTGGGCGATGTCTCTCTTCATGCCCGACCACCAAAATGACTCCTTCAAGTCATGGTACATCTTGTTCATGCCTGGGTGAAGGTTAAGGCGACTCTTATGACCTTCCTCTAGGATCATTTTCTTCAACTCTTCATTTGCAGGTATGCAAATTCTGCCATTAAATCTTAAGATCCCATCATCGCCCATCACAAAGTCTCTAGCCTGGTCGGTCCCTAGTGACTCCACAGTACGCTTTAGACTAGGGTCCTCCAACTGCTTATCCCTTAACATCCCAAGGAAGTCATTAGTTATAGTCAGCTTACTACAACTAATGTGATTCACGTGAAATTCTACTCCAAGGTTTAAGTCTCTGAACTGCTCGATCAGTTTCTGCTCTTCCATCATCATGGTGGCGACTTGTATAGACTTCCTACTCAAGGCATCTGCCACTACATTGGCCTTCCCTGGGTGATATCTGAGTTGAAAATCGTAGTCCTTTAGGAACTCCATCCACCTTCTTTGTCTCATGTTTAGTTCCTTCTGATCGAACAGGTATTTCAAGCTCTTATGGTCACTGAACACTTGGAACCGAGCTCCATATAAATAGTGCCTCCAGATTTTCAAGGCAAATACCACAGCCGCCAACTCCAAGTCATGCGTAGGGTAGTTTCTCTCATGAACCTTGAGTTGCCTTGAAGCATATGCAACCACTCTCTTCTCTTGCATTAAAACACATCCCAAGCCTTGATGTGAAGCGTCACAGAAGACATCAAAAGGTCTTCCTACCTCGGGGATCACCAGCACTGGAGCACTGGTCAACCTCTCCTTTAGTTCCATGAAGCTCTGCTCACATCGGTCGGTCCAAGCAAAAGGTTGATCCTTGCGGGTCAGTTGTGTTAAAGGAGCCACTACCTTGGAAAAATCCTCAATAAACCTCCGATAGTAGCCCGCCAACCCCACAAAGCTCCTTATCTCGGTGACTGTCTTAGGACGTTCCCACTGCAGCACTGCCTCTACCTTGGCTGGATCCACTGAGATCCCCTGGGCAGATATCACGTGTCCTAAGAAGTTGACTTCCCTCAGCCAGAACTCACACTTAGAGAACTTGGCATAGAGTTGTTTCTCCCTCAGGATCTCCAATACTGTCCTCAGGTGTTCCTCATGCTCTTCCTCGGTCCTTGAATAAATGAGGATGTCGTCTATGAAGACCACCACAAACTTATCCAAGAAAGGGCGAAAAATCCTATTCATGTAGTCCATGAACAGGGCTGGAGCATTGGTGACTCCAAACGGCATCACTACATACTCATAGTGCCCATACCGAGACCTAAAAGCTGTCTTTTGAACATCCTCAGCTTTTACCAAAATTTGGTGGTACCCCGATCTCAGATCAATCTTGGAGAACACCGAGGCCCCATGAATTTGGTCCATCAAATCATCAATCCTAGGTAGGGGGTACTTGTTCTTGATGGTCAACTTGTTCAACTGCCTGTAATCTATACACAGCCGAGACCCTCCATCCTTCTTCTTGACTAGGAGCACTGGAGCTCCCCATGGAGATACACTGGGTCTGATGAATTGCTTCTCCAGCAACTCTTCCACTTGCTTCTTTAACTCCACTAACTCGGCTGGTGCCATCCTGTAAGGTGCCATTGACACTGGTCCAGCTCCAGGTACCAAGTCAATAGAGAATTCCACTTCTCTCTTAGGGGGTAACCCAGGTACTTCTTCTGGGAATACATCCGTGAAATCTTTCACCACGGGTATTCTGCTTACGTCCCCTTCATTCTCCACTTCCAACCGGGCTAGCATCACGAAGCACCTCGCCCCTTCTTCCAATTTCGTCTGCCCTTGCAGAGCAGATATCACCTCTGATCCTTGGAGGTCTGGAAACGCAATCCTCTGACTACCGCAGTCAATGAGAACGTGATTGGCAGCTAACCAATCCATTCCCAGGATAACATCTAGGTCCTGAAGAGGTAGGCAGATCAAGTTCACCTTGAATCTGCGTCCCTCTACAATCACTGGACATTCGGGGCATACTGTAGAGGTCGACACCTGTCCTGACGCAGGTGTAGAGACCAACAGTTCGAAAGGTAACCCCTTCACTAGAAGGCCCAACTCGGCTACACACAGGCTTGACACAAAGGAGTGTGTCGCTCCAGAATCAAACAAAGCTTTTACACCTCTACCAGCAATAAAACATACACCTTGTATGAGGTTACCTGACTGAGAGGCCTCTGCTCCAGACATGGCGAACACTCTCCCTGTCGCCTGAGGTCTGCTGCCCTCATTCCTCAATTGTCGTGAGCCACTGGGTTGAGTCGCCCCATTCCTGCTAGGGCACTCTCTAGCAACGTGCCCTGGCTTTTGGCAGGAAAAACACCTTCTCTCTGAATCCCTCTTGGGGCACACGTTGGCTGTATGGGGTCCACCGCAATGGAAACATTTAAGTTTCCCAGGTTGTTGCTGCTGAAACTGGGATGAAGCTGTTCCCACCCGATGTGGTGGAGGTCTCGCATATGGCTTGCTGCGTGGGTGTTGCACCTTCGCCTTCCCACTGGAAGAACCTCCTTGGTGTGACCTGATTACCCGAGAATCACCCTTTTCCAGGGTCTCCACCATCTTCGCCTTCTCCACTAAGGCGTGAAATTCCCTGATGCACATTGGGGCTATGGTCCTCTTCAGTCCATGCTTCAGCCCCTCTTCGAATTTCCTACACCTCCAGGCCTCGGAGGTCGCCTGGGTATAGAACCGGGCGAGGTACTCAAAACGAGCAGCATAGGCGTTCACTGACATATCTCCCTGCTCCAACTTCAGGAACTCTGCTTCCCTCGCAAACTTGGCGCTGTCTGGGAAGTATTTCTCCAAGAACCTCACCCTGAAGCTCTCCCAATCCAATACATCCCCTCGGGCCTCCATCATCTGCTGAGCTCCCATCCACCAGAACTCAGCTTCTCCTGATAGCAGATAAGTGGCGAACAGCAATTTCTTCTCTTCAGGGCAGGAGGTCGCCCTAAAGATTTTCTCCAACTCCCTGACCCACTGATCTGCCTGGTCAGGGGTAGCATTCCCACTGAACTTGGGTGGGTTGTGCCTCATGAACTCGGTCAGTCCCATCTGTTCTTGAGGCTGACCGACGTGGGAGTTTGTTTCAGCAGATCGAGCAGTTTCCCAGTGTTGCATTGTAGCTTGATGGTTCTGAGCCATCGCTGCATTCTGCTGCTGAATGGCAGTTGCCATCATCTCGATGGCCTTGGCAATCTGGCTCATCTCTGAGGAGGGTTGGGGTGGGGTAGAAGGTCTACGTGCCATCTTCTTCGTTTTGGATTCTGAATCTATTGGTTTCTATATTCCCTACAACTACAAGAATGAGATCGATCAGAAATCAATTCATTCAGGATGTACCATCTAGACCTTACAAAGGTCAGCATCTCAAAGTCATTAAGAATTTGAGTTCATCAACAGGATTATAACACTTATAACCTCAAACAAAACACCAGAACAATTACTGGTGTGCAGACATCAATCCAAACGACCACTCTCAGTCAATTACAAGAACACCAAATAAATCACACCAGAATTCAATGTAGGCTAAACATCAAACCTTTGGAATTAAGATTACGAATCATCCCGATCCAGTTATGAGTGTGCACCCTCATTACTTTATCAGGATCTTCTCATTCTTAATACCAAGATTTTCAATTAGAGCATACATTCACTAAGGCACACACAAAATCTCAATACAAAAACGCTTGAAAACCTTTCACTATAGTTGTTATTTAAAACTCAAATAGATTTTATGAGCAGAAGAAACACAATGGATCCACAGCCCTCAGGTCATCCTAAGGACGAACTGCTCTGATACCATTAATGTAACATCCCGCAAAATAAAACCATACATACATGTATAATGAAAATAAAGGTAAACAAATAATATTGAAGAGTACATGATAATATATATATAAGTAATGAAGTTGCTCCTTTTAGGGAGTTAAATACATAACCAGGTCAAATGTTTTCAAAATTTAAACGAAATTCAACCAAATGCAACAAGACCGGCGGTCTCCATACATGAACCGGCGATCTGGTAACAGAAGGCCCAAAACAGGCGATCTGCAGCAGGACATAAATCCGGCGATCACCACCAAGAGATAGAAAACCGGCGATCTCTTCCTCGGCGACCACTCCCTAAGGAGCTCTACATCCTGGAAGATCATCTGCTCCCGTGTAACAATTACACGATCATCACAGTTTTAAGAGAACAGCCACAGCACCAAAACACGCAGGGTAAGCTAGATATTTTAAAGAGAGTTTAAATAAGAACATTAAAATCAAGGTAAAAACATTTTTCAAGATATCCATGTAAAACTTAGAGTTGCTCATACCCTTCACCTGATCGCCCAGAAACCACACATTTCACAATATTTCCCAGAGTCGTTCTATTTCACAAACAGCATCAAGTGTCTATAAATTTCAAGTTCCTCATTTCACATGTCAGACCACCACTGACCCAGCACACAAGACACTTGACACTACTTCCGGAAGACTCGTGCATTGACTAGACTCATAGATCTGCACCTGTCATACTGCCCACTGTGAAATCACACACATTCACAGGGTCGCCGTGAAATCACACACATTCACAAGCGTATAATGAATCTCAATATCATCACCATCCTAGCATGACAGGGTTAATCCACACAACAGGCCGAGCTCGTTCTCTTTCAAACAACTCACCCATACGTATGAACCTCCTTCGACTCTCAACGCCCGAACAACTTCATCTATATGATTCCATTATATCAGGAGAGTCAGGGTATCATGACGAATCACCGGTCAATGCACATCCTACACAATCTTACACGGTATTTTCTTTCCTGAAAATACTATGCCTTGATCCACATTCACAACATTCAACACATCATACCACACTTAAAGGAAAGATTTCAATCACAGCAAAAGCTCACTCCAAGGTTCTTATTTTCGAATATCTCATTTAAATCTCATACCATTTCAAAGCAACATCAAAAACAGGGAGTTCGTAAACAACGCCAAAACCGGCGATCTAGTTCAAAAACAGGGTATTTCGAAGTCTGCATTTAAAACCGGCGACCACGTCGCCCAAACACATAGCACAGAGCATTTTACAAAGATGAAAACGAAAACCGGCGACCACGTCGCCCTCACTTCAGAAATAGCTAAACTATGGCTTGTATTGAAAATGAAGTCTAGCTTCCCTTACCTGGACTTGCGCAAACACCTAGAGTTCCGAAACCCAACGAAGCTTGAAGAACGCCTTGGCTCTGTTTTTGCGTCTGGTTGAAGGACTTGCAGAGAACTGCCCAGGTGCTCTAATGGTGGCTGTCGCTCGTCGTACTCTCGTGTGAAGGTGCTAGAATCGCAGCGCGAAGGAGACAACTGGAGGAGAAGGGAGGTAACTCACTCTTTCTCTCTTTGAAGGATGCAACGTTTCTTTCTCTCAGCAGTGGGTTTCTGCATCTTAAACCAACTTATCCACCAAAAGCAGCTGCCACCACCCACTCTGCAGA
Source organism: Phaseolus lunatus (assembly GCA_013389735.1). NCBI lineage: Eukaryota > Viridiplantae > Streptophyta > Magnoliopsida > Fabales > Fabaceae > Phaseolus > Phaseolus lunatus. The sequence goes on along the minus strand of CM023864.1, from coordinate 35,321,671 downwards.
GAAGTCTGAGTGTACGTTTCCCTGAACAGTACGACTACAGTTGTCTCTTGCGCAGGCCAACCACTCCCTGAACAGTACTACTGAGCGTGCCTCTGCGCAGGCTAACACTCTGAGGTCACTATTCTGAACCACCCTTTTTGTCTACGTGGCGCGCGTGCAGGACGTTCCATGCTGGAAGTCTGGGTCCCACCTTCTCTGTGTGTAACTCGACGTCGCGCGATGACCTTTCACCGATGACCACAGGCGCGAAGTCTATCCACCGATGACCTCTCCCGCGAAGGCTATCCCCCGATGACCTCTCGTGCGAAGACTATCCCCCGATGACCTCTTGTGCGAAGGCTATCCACCGATGACCTCTCCCGCGAAGGCTATCCACCGATGACCTCTCGCGCGAAGACTATCCACCGATGATTTATCCTGGACGATGACCGATGTTCCTCTCTTACCGGCGATGACGGACGTTCCTCATCCCGGTGATGACTGGTTCCTCATCCTGGCAGACAACCGATGTCTCACCCTAGTGGACCACCGATGTCTCTCCCTGGAAGACGACCGATGTCTACATGGCTCTTGTCCTGGCGATGCCCGCATGTCCCGCGCCTGGCGACGACCGCATGCCTTGCACCCTGGCGATGACCGCATGCCTCGCGCCCCGGCGATCATGTGTAGTAGACGACCGGCGATCATGTATTAACAAAGAACTCTTATAGTTTTCTAGACTGCACTTTCCTTCCTTTTTAACTTAAATAAAAACATACTTAGAATTTATTTAAAATAATCCTTTTTATTCCAATTTAATTTTACATGTCCTTACACAGAACAATGGCAGCAAATGAAAGGAAACAACTCATGGAAAAGATTGAACCGATTAAAAATGGAAAAACTACAAGAAAACACAAATGGGTATTTTTAGAAGATGAATAGAAATGACTTATGTGGTTGTAGCCTTTTGGAGATGTGATTCACGCCACTTGGAGGGTGGTTCTTCCAAGATGAGTGGGTGGTGCCGCCACTTGAGAGTCTCCAAAGCTCACAAGATAAGACATGAAGGAGAAGAAGAGACAAGTCTCACAAACTCACTCTCTCTCAATTTCAAGATAGTTTCTTTTCTTCTAACTTTCAACTCTTTTTATTCAAACTACCAAGCACCCCTATTTATAATGGAGAGGGCTGGTCATGTTACAAAGGGGAAGGAGTGGGAAGAGTCACTCTTCTAGCTCCTTCTAGTGCCTAAGAGAGAAAGGAGTGGAAAAGTCACTTTTTCCACTTTTCCCTAAAGAAAGTGCCTAAAATGCCTTACATTTAGAGGTTTCTTTTGGTTTTCCTCTTTGGCATACTCCGAAGGATATTTCTATATTATTTACAAATTTATACAAGATTATTTACAAATATTTATTTATACTACTATCTTTTGAATTTTCAAGAGAACCCAAAATGTTCTACTTTTTAAGAAGACTAGTAAGAAGAATTTTAAATGCTTGGGTGGATGGCCTCTTCCTCCATTAGTGAAATCCTCTTCTACTTGATCTCCATCATGCTCCCCAGGTTGGAGAGAATTCGTCCACGAATTCAGAATCCCTGCATATAACAAAGTTAGTTTGCTATCAAATAAAGCAGTGGATGATAATAAAGGCAAACTTGACTTAGCATTATGAATCATTGGGATGTCGGAAAAAGAAGTCCTATAGACAGACCATGTTGGAAAAAAATGTGGCCTTGGATGCTCAAATTGAGGCATAGCATGAGTCAAAAAGATTGATTTATTTGATAAGGTATTATGACTCGTTTTATCATTTTCTTCTTTTTCATTTTCTCTTTTATTTTTCATTTTTAATTGGTCCTCATGAACTTCTTGTGGAGAGAGGGGTTTTAAGGTAACCTTGCGCCCTTGGAAGGAAAAAGACATTATATTGGTGAGGCCATCATGTAAAACATGTCTATCAAATTGCCAAGGCCTCCCTAAAAGAATATGGGTTGCTTCCATAGGCACAACGTCACATAAAACCTCATCTTTATACTTTCCTATTTCAAAATTTATGAGGACTTGTTTATTAACCATGATTTCTCCCTTTTTAGTAAGCCATTGGAGCTTATAGGGCTTGGGATGAGAGATAGTGGGTAAAACAAGCTTATCCACCACTCTTGTACTAGCTACATTTGTACAACTACCCCCATCAATTATCATGGAACATAACTTTTTGTTGATAAGGCACCGGGTATGGAAAATATTTTCTCTTTGGGTATCATCCAAAGGTTTTTGAATTGTGCCCATCATGCGCCTTATCACCAATAAGTCACCTTCACACGGTATTTCACATTCATTATCACTAGGGCTAGGAGAAGGGGAGTTAGATTTAGAAGAATTATCACTATGTTCACTTACAACTAAACCCCCTTTTACCATCATGGTTCTTTTTGTTGGACAATTTGCGGCTATATGACCATAACCTAAACACTTAAAACATTTCTTACTTGAGGTTTTGGTTGGTGATTTATTAGTTGAAGTGGAAGGCTTTGAATCCTTGGATTTGAAAGATGAATCTTTAGAAGGAAATTTGGACAAAGACTTGTTTTTATTTTTCCAAGAGTTGTTGTAATAGCCATCATTATGAGTATTTTTGAAAGCAAGTTTCTTCGCAATTTGGGTTTCAACCTTGATGGCAAGGTGAACTAAGTTTTCTAAAGAAGAGTACTCATAAAGTTCAATAACATCTTGAATGTCCCTTCTAAGACCACTTACAAATCTAGCCATCTTAGCTTCATCACTTTCATGTATATCAACTTTAAGCATAAGCATTTCTAGCTCTTTAAAATAAGCATCCACACTTAGCGTGCCTTGGTGAAGCCTTTGGAGCTTCAACAATAGGTCTTTCCTAAAGTGTGGTGGAACAAATCTAGCGCGCATACACTCTTTCAAATTGTTCCAAGAAACCACGGGAGGTCTCTTGTTTAGCCCAATGTCCATAAGAGTTTTATGCCACCATTGCATGGCATAGTCTAGAAATTCTAAAGTAGCTAGTTTTACCCTTTGGTCTTCTTGGACCTCATGTACATGAAAGATTTGTTCAACCTTTGCTTCCCACCCCAAATATACATTTGGATCACCTTCACCACTAAAGCTAGGTAATTTTACAAAAGGCATATAAGGCTTTGCCACATGTTGGCGCCTTTCTTCATAATGATGATGCCTCCTCCATTCGGTTTCATCTTCATGTCCATGATAGTTGGAAGAAGTTCTTGATGAATGCCTTGAAGAATGGCGTCTTCTATGGTGTGTATGGCTGGACCTTTCATTAGTCACTTCAAGCCTTTGCAATCTTTCTTCCAATTGTCTTATAGCTTCATCTTTTTGTGCAAGTGACCTTTTGGCTTCTTTTAATTCACCAAGAATGAAAGCTTTTTGTGGAGAGTGTGGTTTGGAAGATTCTCCACTTGAATATTGAGCCATTTTCAAAACAGTACAGCAAACACAAATAGCAAACAATTAAAGAAAACAAGGTTAGAAAACAAAGAAATAAGTGGTGCGGTTTTGGTAAAAAAATTAAGGCACTCAAAATCACTCCAAGAAATTATACTTCCCTCAATCAAGCTTCTCTTGTGGAATGGAGTAACCTCAAATGAAAGATGCCAAAGCACTCAACCACTCATCCAAAAATAACCACCACAAAACTTAAAGAACAATAAAAGACAAGCAAGAAAAGGTACAAAACAAGAAAGGGTAGTGCAAAAAGAATACAAGATATATGACAAAACTTAAGGAATGAAAGACAAGCAATAAAAGGTACACAATAAGACTCAAAGAATACTCACTAAACTTTATAATCAAGAAAGAAAGTACAGCTCATAAACTTGTCAAAATACAAGGATCAAAAGTTCCACAAAGTAGACAACAATTTGCCAATCACTATGAATCCAACTTTGGTATGAAAATTAATGTGCAAAAGAATGAATAGATGCAAATACCAAACTGTTTTGAAGGATTTAAAAACAGAATTGGTTCTATTTTGTTCTGTTTCAGTTCTGTTTTTTTTTCTTTTTTTTTTATACCAAATGGAACTTATGTAGTGAAAGAACCATAATATGCATCATATGGAAGTTGAAACATCAATCAAATTGCACAAAAATTTTATGAAGGATTCAAGACAATTGAACACTTGAAATCAAATGTTTGGAACCTCCAATCACAAGTACTAAAACAAATTCAAGAGAAACACAAACTTTCAAAATCAAAAGCAAGCAAGTAGAGACAAGATTTGGACACCTAGAACACTATGAACATAAAACTCAAAGCAAAAAGTATGATCAATGAAAAGGCACAACTAAAACATATTCAAACCAAACAAAAGTATGAATATAAGGTGCTGGAAAAATAAGAAACACGAAATTATAGGTGCTGGAAAAAAAAATTGCCCAAAAAGAAAGTGTCTATTCAACTCACAATCAACAAATCAACACCATGGCTCTAGATACCACATGATGTGAGTTTCTTATGAACCTTTCTTGGTTTGGGTTGAGTTGGTATAGGTTTCATTGTATTCATGACACTTTCAAGAATTAGGATCAAAATTCTAAAGAGCAATTAATAGAGTTTCTACTCAAGAAAACAAAGGTTCATACTAAAAACACATGAATAGGTAACTTGTAGTGTAAGATAACAATGGAATATGAATGGGTAATTCAAGAACAGTACCAAACTTCAAAGGAAACACAAGAACAACATAAGAACACCAAGAAAAAGTGAAAATACTGATTGAAATTCAATAGGAATTAGAAAATCACAAAGAAACTCATTAAAGAACAAAAACCCATGGATGGAAAACAAAAACAACACATGTATATGGAAACCCATGGTTTGGACGAAATTAAAACAGCAAGAAAACAAGGAAATAAACCAACAAAGTGCAGAACAATGGCAGCAAATGAAAGGAAACAACTCATGGAAAAGATTGAACCGATTAAAAATGGAAAAACTACAAGAAAACACAAATGGGTATTTTTAGAAGATGAATAGAAATGACTTATGTGGTTGTAGCCTTTTGGAGATGTGATTCACGCCACTTGGAGGGTGGTTCTTCCAAGATGAGTGGGTGGTGCCGCCACTTGAGAGTCTCCAAAGCTCACAAGATAAGACATGAAGGAGAAGAAGAGACAAGTCTCACAAACTCACTCTCTCTCAATTTCAAGATAGTTTCTTTTCTTCTAACTTTCAACTCTTTTTATTCAAACTACCAAGCACCCCTATTTATAATGGAGAGGGCTGGTCATGTTACAAAGGGGAAGGAGTGGGAAGAGTCACTCTTCTAGCTCCTTCTAGTGCCTAAGAGAGAAAGGAGTAGAAAAGTCACTTTTTCCACTTTTCCCTAAAGAAAGTGCCTAAAATGCCTTACATTTAGAGGTTTCTTTTGGTTTTCCTCTTTGGCATACTCCGAAGGATATTTCTATATTATTTACAAATTTATACAAGATTATTTACAAATATTTATTTATACTACTATCTTTTGAATTTTCAAGAGAACCCAAAATGTTCTACTTTTTAAGAAGACTAGTAAGAAGAATTTTAAATGCTTGGGTGGATGGCCTCTTCCTCCATTAGTGAAATCCTCTTCTACTTGATCTCCATCACCACCTGAGCACCTAAAGTTCTTCCTGCTAGTCTTCTTAAAGATTAGAAGATTGTGTAAAAAAATTGGGGCTCTCTTGAGGATTCCAAAATAGTAGAATAAATTAAAAGGGCCCAAGCGGGAATGTCCAGTGGGAATTTTCCTTAGATTTCTCACCTAAATTGCTTAAGAATCTTGATCCTAATTCTAATAAAGTGTCACATAATGAATCAATCTAAAATTAACTCACATCATTAAGTAAGTGTGAAGGTTCACTTTAGGAGGGCAAAGAGAAAACCACAAATATATGGTGTGGAAGGGACGGAAAATAAAGACAACAATATGAAGAGGACCAACAATTAAAAGACAATTATGAATATAGATGAAGGAAGTGAATGGAAGGCATTAAAAGAAAGTAAAAGGAGGAAGAGATGAAGAGAGCTTATGGTGAGAAAGGAAGTCACGCCACTTGGAGCAGATGATCTCCAAGATGAGTGGTGCAAAAATTTAAAAGCAGAATATCAACTCAGCAATATAAGCACAATAGAACCTTGCTCTGATACCACATTATGGTAGCCAATTCCACTTCTCTTTGCCACATAAGCAGTAGTTGACTCTATAAGATGTCACTTAACAGAAATGACTAATTTGTATACATTTTTGAAAATATAGAGACCAAATTATTTTTAAAAAAAATTACTGTACTAAATTGAATATTGACCCTAAATGTATGGACGAATAAGGTAATTATACCTATTTTAATTGAGTGACAAGTGATTTGTTGCAAATTAATATAAAAAAAATATTGGATAATTAATAGAAATATAACTTATGATATCTTTCGGTGGATTGGTAATAAATGACGTGCCAATTAGTTTAATGAAAATAAGACTTAATAATGTTTTTATTTCTATTTTGGTTTAAATATCTTATACATTTTTCTTACAATATCATTACACGTATTTGATATATTATCCTTAATTATTAAATAAAGTTCATGGTGAGAGATTTAGTTTTAACGGTTAAAAGGTTGTAAAAAATAAATATGAATAATTATACAATTCAAATAAGTTGTGTTCCTGCCGGTTGACTCTCCCGTCAGTTGACTTTCACGATCGCTTGCACCTTCTCCCTCTCCCTTGGTTTGAACAACTGAACCTGCAAAGAAAGAAAGATGGGCGCCCTAGCGGCCGTTTGCACTCCGACGCTCAAGTCAAGATTGAGGCAAGAAACACCAATGTATAGCAAAGAGTTCTAGTCTCAAATGCTGCGTACCTTTGTGAATGCTTTGCTACCTGTTTTATAGCCTTTCTAGGGTTCCTGCCGCGCCTATCCTTGTGTCCCTGTGTTGCCTCTTAGCGATTCTAGGGTTACCTTTCTGGGACTCCATCATATAATTTCCATGCGTGTCTCGCGGCAGCCTTCCATTCTTGGAGTGCAACTCTCGTGGCAACCTTCCTTTTCTGGAGTCATTAACTTAAGTGTGGGCACTAGGACATACACTGTAACCCTAGCGCCGCGCGGCCAAATCTTTTGCCTTAAGTTAATACTCACGTGCCCTGTATGTGTTTCTTCTTTTTAAGGACTGATCCTCTATGCCCAAACCTTACGTCACATGGAAACCCTGCGTGCGTGACGTATCCACGAACCTGATTCATATTTTTACGCGTGTGATTCTGTGGGCCCCTCTATGGGTCCCATCATGCCAACCTCTCCTTTGCCGACCTCTCGCTTAATGGCTGACGTCCGAGGTCTAGCCATTGGATCCCTTACGGCCGGTCACACTTCCACGATCAAGTCAGTAAAGGCTTTATGAAAGAATAAGAAACGAATAGCTTCAGTATTCAAAAAGTGTATTTAGAATTGCGTACCTTCACCTGGGACCTTAAGCCCCTTTTATAGAGTATCATTAGGTTACCACTAGTAACTAACTTCCCATACGAAAATCTTATCTCTAGCGAGAGAATATTCAATGGGAGAGAATTCTGTTACGATGTGTGTTAACAACTGTGTGGAATTCTATCTCCTTGGAGTGCAACAAACCCTAACAAAATAACCACCTGGATACCAATGAAATATCACTAGGAACAATATCTTTTATCTTTAAGGAGTAAACCGCAAATAGTCCTTTTGGGCTCTGGTCCACTACACAAGCCCCCCAGGCTCGAGCTAGAACTTGTTTCAACGCAAAGCCTAACTACTCGACCTGTCGACCTATGTGGCACTGCAGTGAGACTGAGTGATGGAACGCGCACAGTGCTTCGAGGTGACATTTCACCATACTTTCCCTAGAGCGTACACTTGGCAATCTCAACGGCTGGGGTGCTTTGTCGATTCGCGCTTCCCCTATACGTTAACCCTTTGCCTCCTACACTCTTCACTGTTTCATTCCTTCTCATTTCATCTTTTCAAAAACTCCTTGCTCCTTCGAGCGCTCTTTTCTTCTCTCTCGACCCTTCATCAACTTCACTCACAATCTGTTAAAGGTACGTTCTTTTAATCATTTATGGCTTTCTTTTGCTATTGCGATGCCCCTCCATGCATTTATAACTGCCTGGGACTGTTTACATTTTCTGCTCAACTCATCTCATTGTGACCTACTTTTCCCGTCGCGACATGCGTTTATTCTACTCTAATGCATACTTGACGCTTTCGTGTTGATGACTGATGCCTTCTATTATGCATATAACTTGGCCGTTGTGGCTCTCTCTTGACATTGTTGTTGTCCTTTTTTTGCGTATTTTGTTTCTTAACTTGTAATATGCCTTGATGACGATCTTGCAAGCCTGTACCTGTCTGATCTGTATCTCTTTACTTCAACATTTGCTTCCCAAGTAACCTCTCTAACCAACCTCAACCATGTGGTACTTGTTAACTTGTATTTCTGATTCTCCACGTAAGTCTCAGAAAAGGACTTCCTGGCATGGCTCTTGTCTTGTTCGACAAACCCGATCGCCCATGATCATCCTTGGTGGACAAGCTAAAGAAAAACCTTCTCTTGATCAACCCTGGTTGATAGCCAAGGAAAACCTCATCCTGGTCGACCTCAACTGATATGTCAAAAAAGACCTCATCTCGGTCGACCTTAGCTTCTTCGCCAAGGAAGACCTTATCTGGGTCAACCTCAACTCCTTCGTCAAGGAAGACCTATCTGGGTCGACCTCAACTCCTTCGTCAAGGAAGACCTCATCTGGGTCGTCCTCAACTCCTTCGTCAAGGAAGACCTCATCTTGGTCGACCTCAACTCCTTCGTCAAGGAAGACCTCATCTTGGTCGACCTCAACTCCTTCGTCAAGGAAGATGATGTGATTCCACTAGCCACAATAACATGATTCTTTGATATTTTATGGAATCAACTTGAGTTGGCAAAGGTTAGGAACTTTTGTAGAAGTGGATCAAGGTTCTATGTTTCAAGAACTCACCAAATCTTGCACCAAAAACCAAACTCACATGGAAGCTCCATTTACTATCAATTGAACCGATTAAAATGAGTTTGAAAACCAATGAACCGAATAGAATGTGCTGGAAAACAGTTTTGACCGAACAAAACACAAGAATTGAAGGAAGAACAAATGAATACAGCAAAGGAATTAAAATGTACCAAACAAAATTGCAATTAAAACTAAATGCACCGAACAAAATAACTAAGCAAGTAACTAAGACATGAAATGGAATGAAAAGATGGAGAAGAAATGACTTATGTGGAATATGAGCTTTGGTTGGATGATCCACGCCACTTGAAGTGTGAAAGCTTCAAGATAAGTGAGCTATGCCGCCACTTGAGGGAACCAAAAGCACTCAAGATGAAGCAAGGTTGAAGGAGAAACAAGTTCTCACAATTCTCTCTCAAATTGAGTAGAGTTTCTCTATATCAAAATTCCAATCTCCCTTTTACAAGAGCCCACACCTTTATTTATAGTGTGAGGGTGCTGAAAAATAGGTGGGAAAATTCAAAAGAAACTTTTTTGAAATTCCCACCAAAACAAGTCACATGGGAGGTGTGACCTTTTTCTACTATGACACCTCCTAAAAACTACACTTACACCTACTCTCCTAAGTCACATTGTACATGTGACTTTATTTTACATATTCACACTCTTATATTTAATATCCACACCTCCTACAACTTATACAAAAGAAATGCAAATGATGCTCTTTTATTTAATGCTTGGCCTTGCTTCTCATGGGTTGGACTTGGGCTTCTTGGGCTTGGCCTTTTTGGGCTTGGGCTTTGGGCTTGGGCCTCCTCTTTTAAAAAGACTAATAAGAAAAACTTTAAATGTTTTGGTGGATGGCCTCTTCCTCCATTAGTGAAATCCTCTCTTCCTTGATATCCATCAGAAGACCTCATCTTGGTTGACCTCAACTCCTTCTTCAAGGAAGATCTTATCTCTGTCGACCTCGACTAATAAACCAAGGAAGACTTCACTTGTCTCGACCTCGCTGTACAAAGTCGAGGAAGAGGTCTTTAACTTCCCTCGACCTCGCTGTAAAAAGTTGAGGAAGCAGTCTTTAACTTGCCTCAACCTTGCTGTAAAAAGTCAAGGAAGAGGTCTTTAACTTGCCTCGACCTCGCTGTAAAAAGTCGAGGAAACGGTCTTTAACTTGCCTCAACCTCGCTGTAAAAAGTCAAGGAAGAGGTCTTTAACTTCCCTCGACCTCGCTGTAAAAAGTCGAGGAAGAGGTCTTTAACTTGCCTCAACCTTGCTGTAAAAAGTCGAGGAAGAGGTCTTTAACTTGGAACCATACTATTCTCCACCTTTCTTTAACAAGGTAGGAGAGGTTCACTTACGTGCCTCAACCTTGGCTGCTTAGGCCACGTTGGACTTCTCTTGGAACCATACTACTCACCCCCTTTCTTTAACAAGGTAGGAGAGGTTCGCTTACATGCCTCAACCTTGGCTACTTAGGCCACAGAGGACTTCTCTTGGAACCATACTATTCACCCCCTTTCTTTAACAAGGTACGAGAGGTTCGCTTACGTGCCTCAACCTTGGCTGCTTAGGCCACAGAGGACTTGACTTTACTATTCAACACAAATATATCTTTCTCAATTCTTTTCCTTTCTTTTATTGGGTGACCTCATTAAAAAGCCCCGTAGGGAAAAAGAGTGTCCCCTTAACTGAATGATACAATTGTGTTCAAATACAACTTTGCTAACTAAAATAAAACTTAAGGTTGGCTCAATTCCATGTGCGTGGAATCGCACTACCTTCTAATGTTTCCAACCTGTATGCCCCGTTTCCCAGGGCCTCCGTTACTCAAAACGGGCCTATCCACTTGGGTGATAGTTTGTTTTCTAGCTGGTAGGAGTGGGCCTTTCGCATTACTAGATCGGCGACTTGGAACTGCCGAGGTCTCAACTTCGACCTGTATTGGCGTTCTACTCTCCTCTTTAACGCCTCAGACTTAACACGAGCCTCCTCCCTAACTTCGTCCAGCAGGTATAGATCCACCCTTCTTTCTTCGTTTGATTCTTCTGCCACAAAATTCTGGAATCGAGGTGAGCTTTCCTATATCTCTACCGAAATCATGGCATCTGACCCGTATACCAGACTGAAGGGCGTCTCTTTAGTGGTGGATTGTGGGGTGGTGTGATATGCCCACACAATCTTGGGGACCTCTTCTGCCCAAGTTCCTTTAGCCTTCTCCAACCTCCTCTTCAGGCCTCTGAGTAGGACCTTGTTGGCCAACTCGACCTGTCCATTTGTTTGGGGGTGCTCGATGACGCGAACACCTGTTTGATGCCGAGCTCCATGCACAACTTTCCCAATTGCTGACTTGCAAACTGGGTACCATTATCAGATACTAAACACCTCGGGATTCCAAAACGACACACAATATTCTTCCAAACGAAATGTTGGACCTTATGTGCCATAATTTGTGCCACTAGTTCAGCTTCGATCCATTTGGTGAAGTACTCTATGGCCACCACTAGATATTTCATCTGTCTGATCGCGAGTGGGAATGGTCCCAGGATGTCAATCTCCCATGTGTGAAAGGCCACAGGCTATGGAGGAATCTCAACTCCTCTGGTGGCGCGCGATGCCAGTCCGCGTGCTCTTGACACTTCTTACACATCTGTGCGTACCTTATGCAGTCTTCTCTCATTGTGGGCCAATAATACCCTGCGCGGATGGCCTTGGCTGCTAGGGCTCGTCCCCCGATGTGGCTTCCGCATATCCCCTCATGAAGCTCTGCTATTATGCGAGTGCACTGTGTCCCACTTACGCATATTGAAAGAGGATGGGAATAGCCATGTCTGAATAGGTTTTCGTCAATCAAAGTGTAGCGGGGCGCATTCTTCTTCAAAACTCTTGCTTCCGCCGGGTCTAACGGAAGTGTCTCGTCTGCTAGGTAACGTTGATAAGACGTCATCCAAGTCTCTCCTTCTTCCACCGAGCAAACTTGCGACAACATTTCAACTGGCAGGCCATAGGAATTTATGCGAGGTGCTTTCAACGTCTCTTGAGTCAACGACCTATGACTCCTTCCTCCTTCATGCACAACGTTTATCATTTGTACATCTGCAAGATCTCCTGCAGCTGTTCGAGGTGCTCTTAAAGTTTCCTGTATTACTGTCCTCTATCTGCCCCCCTTGCCTGAGTTGGCAAGTTTAGTCAGTAGTAGGTGATCCTGCCGCTTGACTCGAACGTGGAGGATTGCCTCGTCACTCCTTCGTCTAGCCTTCTGTTCTGCAGGAACGCTCCAAGAACCACCGCCGGAACTCCAAACGCTGCCTGCAAAACATACAGACGGCGCCTCTGGCTGCCGTTGTAGCTCCGACGCTCAAGTCAGGCAACAGGAACACCAAAACTATATCTGAATCTCTCTGTGAGACTCGTGTGTAACTGAAACTCTCAAATGTGTAAGCTTTAAGAATCTGTAAAAAACCTCCCCTAATTCTGTTAAGAGTTTTGTATATATACCTGAGTCTTTCTCTCTCCTCACGGTTATTCCTCTTGACACGTGGATAACATCTGGTCATACACGTGTCACCATCGGGAGTACCTGCAGCTGAAACGTTACTTCCACTGTGCTCTTGCAACTAAGTTATCCACACAGGGAGTAGCTTAGTACACAGGCTACTCTGGGCGCAACCAAGTCTTCTCAAACACCCGGCGATGTGCTCTTTCGGCGACTTGCTGACCACCTGATCTCCTAACCTTCACACACGGCGATCATGTGCAATCTAGGCGATTACTGATCCATACCGGCGATGAGCGATTATTCATCCTTAAGGCGATAGGCGATTACTCATCCTCAAGGCGATAGGCGATTACTCATCCTCAAGGCGATAGGCGATTACCATTCTGAGTGATCGCCTCCCTGATTCACCTGCTATCCTCTACCACGTGTTACCCTGTGAATGGTCCACGTGGTCAACTGCTGCTGATGTCATTGACTACCGATGACCGGCCGGATCAGTAGGTATGCTCGCGCATTCTGTTCAAATAGCTACATCTATTCCAAGCTAAGTCGTCTCACCATGTGCTAGTTTGAATGACCATACCTGTTTCAAGTCAATTCATCTCATAGGGCGCCTATACTCGGGTAGCTACGTCCGCTCCGAGTTAGGTCGTCTTACCCTATGCTCAATCGAATAACTGAAAACACACTATGAATAATAATGTTTACTAGAACAATGATTGTAGACAATGAACTAGTACACCAGGTAAGTTCCCAGGAAAGAGAGGTGGGTCACCAACAGACGCACTTAAGTACCAAGTCTTTCCTCGCCAGAACTTTCCTAGATATGTACTTTTACACTGTTACGCTCTATATCCAGTAACAAGAATAATTTCTCTCGTGTGAGAGATCATGATAATGATCATGATAATAATATCACAATCGATTTAAATGATAACTAATCATTCATGTCATCTTCAGAATAACATGATAACAAATTTACATATATCCATTTTTTGCATAATGATCCTGCCGCAGACTTGAACGTGGAGGATGAGCCTCGTCACTCCTTCGTCTAGCCTTCTGCAACTGCGCGTTCTGCAAGAACGCTCCAAGAACCTCCTCTGGAACTCCAAACGATGCCTGCAAAGCAACACAGACGGCGCCTCTAGCGGTCGTGTGCACTCCGACGCTCAAGTCAGGCAACAGGAACACCAAATCTCTCACTGAATCTCTCTATGAGACTCGTGTGTGCTCTGATCCACTTTCTCTCACTGTGAAACTCAAATCTGTGTGTGTAAGAACTGTGTAAACTTGTAATCTGAAAAAGCTTATCCGTACCTGACATAAGGTAGAGTACCTTTATACTGGGTCGCGCCTCTCTCTCAGATGGTGACACGTGGAGGCATGCAACTCACATCTAACCGTGCACGTGTCACATCTGAAGGGCTTCTTCGCATTCCTCTATGCGGCTAAGTTATCATCTTACGGAGTAACTTAGCGCGTTTCTTCCCTGAGTGAGTGCATGCTCCCAGGAGATCGCCTGGTGAGGCTGGTCTAAGTACACTCACCAGGCTATCCTGCCTGCATGGCCTCTGTCCACACGTCCTCTACACGTCCTCTGGGTGGGCATCATGCGAGGTACATGCGTAACGCTCTCGCTGGGAACCTGGGTCCCAGCTTAACACGTGTTGGCAAGAACACCGATGACCGATCTAGCTCTGCATGTACTAACGACCGAGCGGTGCCCCATTACTATCCACCGATGACCGTGCGGTGCCTCATGACTTTTCACCAACGTCCGTGCGGTGCCTCATCACCTTCCACCAACGTCCGTGCAGTGCCTCATGACCTTCCACCGACGTCCGTGCGGTGCCTCTTGACCTTCCACCGACGTCCGTGCGGTGCCTCCTTACTTCCCACCGACGTCCGTGCGGTGCTTTCAGGCGCTTATCTAGGCACCGCTCTAGGGGTGGTGGCCACTTGGTAACTGACCACCGGTCACCATTCTAAACGGTCTCCTCCCTGATTCGCCTGCCATCTCATGCCACGTGTCACCCTGTGACTGGTCCACGTGGTCATCTGCTGCTGACGTCATCGCCTACCAATGACCGACCGGATCACATCATATGATAAAAGATTTAAGCAATAATATATCTTTTATCTTCAGAATAATATCACAACAGATAAAATATCTCTTTATATTTTATCTTCAGAATAATATCACAACAGATAAAATATCTCTTTATATTTTATCTTCAGAATAATATCACAGCAGATAAAATATGATATCACAACAGATAAAATATAATATCACAACAAATAAAATATAATATCTCAACAATATAATATCGCAACAGATAACATATATCTTTATATTTTATCTTCATAATAATACAACAGATATAATATAATATCACAACAGATAATATATATCTTTATATTTTATCTTCAGAATAATATCACAACAAATAAAATATCTCTTTATATTTTATCTTTTAGAATAACAGATAAAATATCTCTTTATCTTCTTTCTTCAGAATAGTACAACAGATATAATATAATATCACAACAAATAATATATATCTTTATATTTTATCTTCAGAATAATATCACAACAGATAAAATATCTCTTTATATATTTATCTTTTAGAATAACAGATAAAATATCTCTTTATCTTCTATCTTCAGAATAATACAACAGATATAATATAATATCACAACAGAGAATATATATCTTCATATTTTATCTTCAGAATAATATCACAACAGATAAAATATCTCTTTATATTTTATCTTTTAGAATAACAGATAAAATATCTCTTTTTATCTTTTATCTTTAGAATATCTTTTTATCTTTTATCTTCATAATAATACAACAGATAAAATATAATATCACAACAAATAAAATATCTCTTTATTATCCTTAATTATTAAATAATGTTCATGGTGAGAGATTTAGTGTTAACGGTTAAAAGATTGTAAAAAATAAATATGAATAATTATACAATTCAAATAAGTTGATTAATATGAAAACTCAATGCGATTTAAATAAATTGATTTGGGTGGTTTTTTTTTTTATAATTGTATAAAACTCAAACCTTTAAATGTAACTTTTTTTTTTTTCTAGAATAGGTGATAGGTTTTTTTTTTTTTTGGTGAATCTCAAATTTTTTAGAATTTATGTACATTAAAAATACAATTTATTAAAAAAACAGAACTCATTAAAAAAAAAATGAAAGTAATAAGAGTTTGTAAAACCCTAAAAATAATGGGAGTCTTGAAAAATATGTGTAAGCAACTAGAGTTTTAAAAATTCGTGAAAGTAATGAGAATTTGAAAAACCCTTAAAAATAACAAAATTTGACATAATGATCAGACATAATTGATTTCGAGGGATTGCTCCAAATCGCCGATAGTGCATTAAACAATACTGAATATCTCAGATTAGTGGAGATTAAAACCTCCCTGCTAAAAATAATTTTTCTAAATAGGTAATATAAACTAAACAGGTACATTATATAGAATGGGAAAGTGTTAACTACATAAAGTAAATGGATGACGTGGTTACTCTATGCCTCTTTCATCACATGGACGAAAATTCTGCTATACTCAGAGGTCTACATAGAACACGTCATCATGTAAATTATTAAAACATAAAAGAACTTATAATAATTAATAAAGTTTAGTTTTTAATATTAAAATCCACAACCTCATATGTATTCCTAGAAAAATAATTTCTTTAATATTTAAATAATGTTACGGGTAACAAATTTTATTCTAAAATATATCTATATTATTATTATATAAATGGATATTCCTTTTTAATTTTTTTAATGTCATTTTTAATTAGATAAATTTATTTTTAATAAATAAAAAATATTTTTATATTTAATAAAATAAATTATTAGAACTTTTTTTTAAGGATTTAGAAAATAACCTTAAAATAAAAGTAATATATTTTAAGTAAAATTTAAATATTTTATTATTAAATTGAAAAGGATTTAGAAATAGAAAATTGAGCTATTCAGGTTTTATTTTAAAATAATAACTATTTTTCTAAAACTTCTCTTTTCCTTTTCTTTCTATTTCTTTTAAGATTGTGACCTCCTTGCTTATTAGATTGACAATCAAAGTCCGTCATTAAACTTCTGACAGAAAAGACTACAAGATTGTCCAATTAGAATCTTTGATAAAGTAAGTTCAGCTTTTGCTATTATCTTTGAGTGAAATTTTGAATTTGTTAGGTTTGTCTCAATTTGGGCTTTGCATGTTGTTCTTGCCGGTTGAATCGGTCGTCGGTTGACTCTGATGACTGGTTCTGGTTCCGCCTATCTCCGCTGGAAACTGTGCCTTCCTTGGTTGTTTGGATGTCGTTCCTGTGAAATAGAGGGTGCCCTTATGGCCGGTCACACTCCGACGATCAAGTCAGTAAGAACTTATGAAAGAATAAGAAACTGAGAGCTTCAGTATTCAAAAAGTGTATTCAGAATTGCGTACCTTCACCTAGGACCTTAAGCCCCTTTTATAGCATACCATGCACCAATTGTACTTGAGATAAACAAATATTAACTGAAAATAAGCACATTATCTTATATCTCTAACAGAAAACCACCTGCCACAGGCACCAATGATCTTCAGGTGCGGAACTACAGGCTTATCTTTCTGTTATACATGCACATCCCTATCTTTTTAGGGTTAACAACAACTATTGACAGGTATTTTATGTGCAACAAACATGTACGCGTAACAGCCAAGAAACAGAAAATATCCAACGTGATAACAACAAACATATCTATACGTAGTCGTAACTAACACATGAGCAACCATATATATATATATATATATATATATATATATATATATATATATATATATATATATATATATATATATATATATATATATATATTTATCTTTAAGCACATGCCACTGGTTATTAGCACATAGCAGCTTTGTTATGTGTTTCGAGCCCATTAAACAAATTAGGCTAGCGTCGCAACCTTGACGCAAGGACCCGCCCAGTACAATAATCATGCGTTCATTCACATACAAATGCGCTCCCACTAATACACTCCCATTCATATGCTATTACGTGCCATGCATGCAGCTTATCTTGGGTTGCCCTAGCGTTATTGGACTTGGGCCTTGCAGTTAACACTTTACTTATCATAGACCTGGACACGCTAAGCACACCCCTAAGCATATTACGTTTCTTTACTTTAGCAATTAATCTCATGCGTGAGGGATTATATTATACATATGAATAAGAGTTAATGTGTACGTACACCTGGAGCCCAGTCACATGACATACAAGTGGGACCATGTGTCGAGCTGACTTGCTTGAGGGAAATGCCAAGGTCCGACCGGGGAGCACTGAGCACTACGAGTTCTGGTCCAGTACACATGTGACTTGTTTTAGTTTCAGGATTAGTCTCTTTTAGCTCAATGAGAATGCTTTAATAATTCTGAGTAAGAACTAACATTTTAATGTTGTAGGTTTATGAAAATACAAGTTTGAATGTAAATTTTTGGTTGAAAATATGAATTATAACAAAATTATGTGGTTTTAATCTGCATATATCACTAAGGCCAGACAATTCTCACTCAGGCGAGAATAAAGTGAAAAATGTGGTGCTCTCGGGTCTGCTTTTGCCCAAGTGAGAGGGTATCTTGCTCAAGCGAAAATGGGGTGAATTTTGGAGTGCTCTCTTATTGATTTTTGCTTAAGTGAGAGGATTTCAATTTGAGCGAGGCTCATTCTCGCTCAAGCGAGATAATTTTCGCTTAAGCCGAAAAAAAACTAAAAAATTTATTTTTTTGCTTATGAAAGCCTAATTTATTATATTTTTATTTTAATTAAGTATAATTTTTTTTATTTAATTGTTCTTGCCGGCTGACTTTCCTGTCGTCTAGACTCCACGATCGTTGGCACCTTCCTCCTCTTTTCCTGTAGAATAGCTTGCCTGCAAAGAAAGAAAGATAGGCGCCCTCACGGTCGTTTGCACTCCGACGCTCAACTCAAAACTAGGGCAAAAAACACCAAGTGTATAGTAAAAGAGTGATAGTCTCAAAAACTGCATACCTTCACCTAGGACCTTCAGCCCCTTTTATAGTGTGTTATTAGGTTACCACCAGTAACCAACTTTCCCTGCATAGAATCTTATCTTTAAAGAGAAAATATTTAATGAGAGAGAATAATGTGTGTAATCTTAACAGCCCAACTGGGTGGAATCCTCTCTCCTTGGAGTGCAACAAAACCCCACAATAATCACTTGAATCTTAATGGAAACAATATCTTCTATCACGTAATCTTTTGGCGTGTATTGTGGGAACCTTCTAATCTTAAAGTAATTATCTTTAGGCGTGAATGCTACAACATACCCGTAACCCTAACGCCGCAAGGTCTATCTTTATGATTTAAACTAATCCCTCACGTGCCTTTAAATCCTCACGTGCCATTACATGCAATTCTAAGGATAAATCTCTTATGCCAAAACCTAATGTCTCGCATATATCCTGCATGCATGGCGCATCTGTGAGCCTAGTTTATACCTTGACACGTGTGATTCCATGGACCCACTATGGGCCCCACCACACCGACCTCTCACGTGCCGACCTATCACCTTCTTGGTCGAGGACCGAAGTCTGGCTACTACATTAATCATGTGATAAAAAGTAAATAATTATGCATTTATGTGAAATTTGTGATATATATATATATATATATATATATATATATACATATATATTGAATTCTTTAGAAATTTAAACTTTGATGTGATTTAATGGTGTATTGATGTGTTAAATGAAGTATGTAATGAAGTGAAAATGTGATCAGGACATAGTATTTTCATAAAAGAAAATATTGTGTTGAGATGTTTAGGATAGTGTATTGATTTGTGATGTACTCTAAAAAGGGATTATTCTGACTCTATTGGTATCTTGGAATCATATAGATGAAAATTATCAGGTGGTGAGAGTCAAAAGAGGTTCATATTATTTTTTCTAGAGTGTGGAAAAGAACCTCGTTTTTCAGATCATATGAATTAACCTTGTCATACGAGGATGTTGAGGTTGAGATATTTTTATGTGCATGATTTTGTGGATTCACAATGGGTTGGTGCAAGTCTTTGAGTGCTAATTTCAATACACTGGTCTTCTAGAAGTAGAGTTTAGTGTCTATGTGTTGTGGGTCAGTAGAAGTTTGTCATGAGAAAGATGAAATATGAATTTGATAGATACTTGATGATTTTCTGAAAATGTTTGAAAGTTGATGACTTTATGTTTGTTAATTGAAATTGAAATGATGTAGAATTTTATTTAGTTAGCTTACCATGTTATTTATTGTGTTTTGTTTTTTTATCTATGATGATCGTGTATTTACACGAGAACAAATGAGGTTGCAAGTGATAAAACTCCTTAGTAAACAGTCGAAGGATATGATGTTTTGATTTTGATTTTTTTTAAACTTATATGTATATATTAAAATCTTGAGAGATATATTATGAGATATTTGTATATGTTTATATGTTAATTAGATATTACATGTATACTATATCAGTTTTTAGATGTGAGAATTTAGGACGTTATACTTTTTACTTTCAAGTAATTAAATAATATTTTATTAAAAAATAATCACCACATTTATTTTTTAATATTATTCTTATAAATTATATATATATTAAACTGTATTATTTTAATTTCTTTAATATTACTTTAAAAAAATTATATATATACATTAAAATTATATTATTTTAATATAATAAAAATACGAATATACATCTACTCCTTATATATGTTTTCACTAGCAAATAATAGAGTAAATATATTTAATGTCTGTGAAACAAATTCAAATTTATCGAATATGTTTTTTATTTTTTTATTTTCATATTCTAAAATTTAAATGTAATTCTTAAAAGTTTGTTAGCATTGATTATACACAAAATAATAATGATATTTTTTAAAAATAAATGTTACCCTTAAAAGTGATTTTCAGTAAATATATAATTAATACATGATTAAATATATAACTAATACTGATTTTAATTAAATATATAATTAGTACATGATTAAATGTGTAATTAATACTATGTTATGGTTATTACCAATGTAAGTTTTCTATTTATTATTATAAGTTATAAGTTTTTTATTTATTATTATTGAAAGAACTTTAAAAATGAGTTTAAATTCTAGAAAATCTTAAAAAATATATTTAAATTTTATAAAGACAAAAATAATGAGAAAATGTTTTGGATAACATGTTTAATATTTTAAAATTTTTATAGCGGCTCAGCAAGTTTCAGTCTAAATTAACACATGCAGGTAGAGGAGAGAAGTTATCTTCTATTGCATATTTTTCCTCATCTAAACTGAAAATTATACTCTGCGGCCGCTACTGACTCGATAACTGCGTCAAGACTTTTTAATTGGAAAATTTTCCACAACTAGCAAAACAAGCAGAAATGACAAAGATTTTTCAACTTCAATAGCGTAAGAATCAATGCACATTCATGAATAAAAAGTTCAAAGTTCCAAAATATAATATTCAAAACACCCAAATTCTAGCAGCAGCAGCACATGTTTTTGAACAAAGAAAACTAAGATATCAGCCAATTGCAGCAGTATGTGGCAACTAAGTACAAGGCTGTTCCACAAGCAACAAAGCAAGCAAACCAAAGAACCTAACATAGTTTAATTTTCTAGAAAGAAATAAGATATTCAGTATCATGGAGCAGAGGGTCAGGAACCAAACTACATGATAAACATTTGTGACTAAACTCGTTTCCCCTGTGAAGTGAAACAAGACTTTCTGTATATCTAGCAGCCCTTATAGAATCATATTTTCCATAAACCTGAAGATCCCTTGTTTTCTCCGAATCATAAAGCACCAATCTTTCGTTGTTGTCCTTCCAAAGAAACCGATTGCTCCCATAAAACCCCACGAGCTTGTAAATCACTTGCACGGGTCCTACACTGTATAGCTTCACCCACGACCCTTCGTTCCAATAATCTCTCATCACCCACACGTCAAAGTACTTCTCTGACCCTCTCACGGGGTAAACAACAACACCAATTGAAGTAGATTCCTCAAAGGGTGCCAGAGTTGCAAACTTCTCGTCGGAAGAGTCACGTATTCTTGGCACTTTTATCTTCCTGAAGGACTCATTGACCATGTCAAATGCTAGAACAACGTCTTCTGAGGCACCTGACTCTTCAACAAACCCCCACCAGTGGCAACAATTGTTGGCATAAGTGTAGACCCGAGAAGAACCCCAAATTTCAATTGGTAGTGGGAGAGCAGCATCAACTTTTCTCCAAGAGTTGGAGTTAAGGCTATACAACTCAGCTGTCCAGTACCCAACTTGTCTTTCATCTGTTTCCTTCAACCAAAGGTCTTTGATCACAACAACTTTGTAGTCATTTCTTCTGGGGTCAAATCCAAAGCCTGCATAATCTGTGAAAGAATAAGTCCCATGAGGACTTTGGAAAGGGGATTCAGGTAAAGCCTTGAACTGTCCCAACGAAGGGTTCATCAAGACATTAGGATTGCCTTCTAGGAAGTATATGCCATTGCAAGGACCCATGATTTCGGTCCAGTATTTGTGATCCGAGTTGTGCTCATAGGGAGGGTTCAAAACATTGGAGGAAACGAGTTCTTTGGGGTCATTGACGTTCCAAGAAAGGACAGAGATGTAAGTTTTGAGGCCAGAAAAAAAGGGTCTCCGAATGACCAAGAGATGTTCCTCTTGGCTTTGAAGATTGTTGTAGACAACAGAGTAATTGGTAACAAAATGAGGATCAGTTATGAGATCTAACCAGGATTTGCAAACGCACTTGCATAGCAGCAACACCTTCGCTGGCAACCTTGAGAACACGTTGGACACCAATTCTCGTGGCAAATGCTCCATGATATGGTCACCTTCTTTGAGCACTTGCAAATTGCAATGGGATTCTGAACTGCGAGTTTTGCTCCTTCTCTATTCTGATTCAGAACATGTTCAATATGCAACTAGACAGTGACTAAAACAAAGTATATTCATTGGTTTTCTTTCTCTTTATCTCTAAAATAATATGCGGGTCAAATTTGGCTGTCTATAAAATATCTTCAATTATAAGTGTCTTGTAATGAATGTTAGCTAAACGGAATTCAATAGATATTTTTGTGGATTTCATTACATATTTTTCCTATTACATTTATTGCTTTATTTCACTGTTTTAGCCGTGTGAACTACCTTGCAATTTCCAATCCAAATCAGGAGTTCTTAATGAGGCGTAATTAAGTTTTAATTAGCTTCATTTGC
Source organism: Phaseolus lunatus (assembly GCA_013389735.1). Classification (NCBI taxonomy): domain Eukaryota; kingdom Viridiplantae; phylum Streptophyta; class Magnoliopsida; order Fabales; family Fabaceae; genus Phaseolus; species Phaseolus lunatus. The sequence continues at coordinate 35,298,858 of CM023864.1, read as the reverse complement.
ATATGAAGTCAAAAGTCATAATAATGATTTTTATCATTAATAAGATAGTTTGATAGTAATTTATGTATTATAGTCTTCAACTTATCAACCAACTTGACAAAAAAATTAAAAAAAAAATACTTTCAACACTTAATTAAACAAAAAAATTTAATAAAAAATTCAATTAAAAATATCAAAATTTAGAAAAAATTTAAAACTTAGTTAAAGTTTTTACTTACTATAAATTTTGTATTTTGAAATTATAGACAAAAGGAAAATTAACTTTTTTATATAAGAAAGGAAAGGGAAAAATTTGTCTTGGATTTCACAATTTTTTAGCTATGGTACTCGTATGATTATTTATAGTAAAAACAATTATCAATATTGATAGAGACTTTGAGCATATTCAATGGAATTCTATATTTAAAATAGTGGCTTTAAGATTCAACAATGAACTATTTAATTAACGAATACAAATCACTATTACTTGATAAAATATAACTATTTATTTATTTTGTCATAAAAAAATACTTAAAATTTAAAAACATTTATTTAGATTTCATTGAAATGGGAAGATTTTATTTTGAAAATATAAATTTTTACTTTTATCAAAAAGAAGAAAAGTTTGTAATTTGAAACGATGTTTTTATTTTTATGGAAATAAAGAAAGATTCAAAATTAGGAAAGAAGTTCTATCTGCAAAAGGAAATATTTAAAAATTCGAAGAGACTTTTTTTTAGTTTTATTTAGAAAAAAATCAAAATTTAAAAAGATAATTGAAAGGGTATTTTTTTTAAAATGATATTTTTAAATTTGAAAATGATGTTTTATATTTTTTTAAAAGTAATGATAGAAAATGAAAAATTAGTAAATCTTTAAACGCTTACTAATTTTAGGAGAGGCATTCACTCAAGTTTCAACACTCAACCAACACTTCGGAATCAACAACACACAACAAATGATAAATTGTTTAGACAACATAAACTTAATGCAATGAAATCTCACAGTTTTTACAAACTATCTTTTTTAACTTTGTATTTGAAAGTCGTTGATTTCTTGTCTTCCTCTTAGTGAATATTTTAAATTCACTACCACAAAATTTAAATTTAATTTGGAGAAATAATAATCCCATATAACATTTCTTAATACTTACTCAACATATGGGTGGAGTTTTGAACAATTTAATAGAGAAATATCAATGTACTTTTTTTTAATGGTGTAAGAGTGAAAGTTGATGAATTTCCCCCTAATCTAACTAATCTAGCTATTTTAGGATAAATAATTTGAAGATGTTTACTATCATTAGGACGATCATCAACATACCGACTTCTATTCAACCTTGACTCGACTTCTTCATACAAAGAGTAAAACTTGAAAGTCTCTTCAACTAAATAATTTTCACTTATAAACCCTCTAATTTGTTCTCTATTTTGTACAAAGGACTTCAAATGTCCTAACGTTCTATAAAAAAGGAAAAAAATAATTTAACCCATAATTTCTTCAAAAGAAATGGGTTAAACATAAAAATATGCATTTACCTTTCAGTTGGATACATCCAACGACAATTGACTAGTCCTTAGTTACACTTCTTCTGCAAGATGACAAGTTAAATGGATAGTCATAGTAAAGAATGATGGAGGCAAAAAAAAAAATCAAATGGCAAAGAGTAAGCACAATTCGATGATGTAGCCTGTCAATATCTGAGACATTACAATCACATGGTCATGGAAAACATTGTGAATAGCTATTGGAAGTAAATGTTGCATGAGGATGTGAGAGTCATGACTCTTAAGGCCAAATATCCTAGAGTTTTCATCATCAATGCAACGAGATATGTTACTTGAGTAACCATCTGTCATCTTCACATTCTTGAATGTATTAATAAATATCTCTCTTTATTCTTTTGTCATAGTAAATAGTAAAGAAATATATTTTCCAATTTTATGTGACCAAATTCTTCTTTTATCCCCATAACTTTTAGATTTTGACAAGCTTGAAGATGATCTTTTGACTTTTCATTTTTAAGTGTTGTATACAACACATTATCACACACATTCTTCTCATAACATTAAGGTTATGAAGTATAAGATTATCCTTCTAAGAAGGAAGATTAAAGAATATGTTTTTTTTTTTTCTTTCATTGGTTTCTATACTACTTGACTCAAAGATTACTAGGTCTATATAATAACTTTGGTGCACCTATTTTGCCAATTGTGCCATCAAAGTGTTTTTTCATCAATATAAATTTATGGTTTCTCTCTAAAAATCATCAATGACTTATGAAACAACCTTTGTTACTACATCTTAATCGACAAGGAAATGTATCAAAATTACAAGTTTGACAAACATAGACAGTGTAACTATTCCACCCAATTAGAGTACGAAGTCTAGGAAAATCATTAATTTTTCACATGAGAGATGCTCACATTATGAACACTTCTTTTGAAAAAGAATCATAAGTTTCCACTCCTTTTGTTCATCTCTCATTCAACTATTTAACTAAAGGTTGCAGATGCACAACTATCTTAATTCCTAACATTTTTTCTTAGATTGATCATAGAAAGAATAAAATATTATTGCTTCATGGGGCTCAATTATAAGGAATTAACATCATTGACCATATACGATGGCTATTATTCATGGTTCAATAAGGATTGAAGCCATCAATTGAGAGGCCAAGGTGAACATTTCTAGGTTCTAGAGAAAACTCTGGGTGAAGTTGATCAAAACTCTATGCTTTAACATCTCTTGAATGCCGCAACAGTCTATCTTGATTATTGTTTAAAACATGTTATATCATGGACTTTTCTGTTTTGGGACACATGAATAACCTTTACAATCTTGATTTCAAGGGAAACTAACTTGAGACCTTTATTGGTAGTTTATTTTTGCCATTAATACCTTTTTCTATCTTTAAAGATTTATTAGAGTATTTGCAGTTCTTCAATTTTCATATTTTCCCAATACAATATACAATTTGTCAGCAAACATCTATCTTGGTATAATTAAGATCAAGCTTGTAAATCACATTATTTGCCTCATAAAATGAAGTAGGAAATTTTATATTTCGAATGCATTTGTTAATAACTCTAAAATCACCACCATAGTCTTGTCATTCATACCACACAAACATTCTATATGATACAACCTTCATAGAAAAGACAACTTCAAGTACTTTTGACACCCTTCACACAACTCTTGGTTACAATCTTTAAACAACTCAACATATTCTTCATTTGGCATGGTTTGTACAAACTTAGAAGGTCCTTCACATACATTAGAATCCACATCACGGTGTATATTAATCTCAAATGCATCATTTATCATATCTATCATTGGATTTTCATTTTATAATGGCACATTTACTACTTCTGTGTCTCTTGATTGCATTGTATCATATGTTTTCCCATCCCAAATCCAGACTTAGTAATTTTTTTGGAAATTTCTTGCAAAATCAAGACATACTAAAACAAACATTTAACTATACATATAAACCATATTAATGGATTATCAAATAAAATATAAAATTTAGACATTCTTTAATTAAGATCACGTATTGATGGAAGCATCTCTGGAGCAATGGAAGATTAAAAAAAATCCTAGAACTTTTTCCATGTATATTAGAAGAAACTCGAAACTAGGGTTCCTCTTCCAAGGAAGATGTCTTGCAGAAGATCCCTTGGAAGAATACTCCCATTTTAGAGACTTTCAAAGAACAAGAACACAAATAAATATGCATAGTCAAATTCAAGTTCAATTTCAATGTAAGTGTTTACAAAAGGCAATGAGCTTTATATATAGATGGGGGAGCCCTCTTGCATTTCATGATTCAAGGAATGTGAGACTAAATTTACAAGAGCATATGCACATGTTCAAAAGGGGAAAACCGTACAAAGAAGTCCCACATCAGGCAAGACTTTGTGCTTTTAATCCTTTATAAGCTCCCCTCTTGGCTAATTCTTTGCATAGTGGTGGTGTGTGAGCTTGCAGTCGTGTGTTGACTAGGATTTGTAGAGTTTCTGACTCTCAAAAAAATCCCAATTAGAGCCCCACTTATGTGCTTATGTCTCTAGAAAATTATAAGAAAAAACTATGCCTATTTTTACTTCTATACATTTTGTACAAGATGTACAATACTAAGAAGAAGGAAGAGATTTCTAATATTCTTCTCTCAAGTGTTAAGTCTTCCCCCATGAGACTTCATCTTCTCTATTCCTCTTAGCCAAAAATAATAAGAGAAAGAAGGAACTTATAATGAAATTAGGACACAAAAGATAGCATGAGGAATACAAAAGATTCTTTCATATAAAATGATTTCTAAAATTCAAAATTTTAAAAATCAATTGTGCTTCCTCTTTATTATGTGGTGTCATGTCACATTAAATGTACAAGACAACCTAAGAAATGTACATTAAGGGTTTATTATTTCACAATAAATTCCCTTAAATGTCTTTATTCTCTATGATTACACTTCAAAGTGTAATCTAGTGCTTTACAAACTTAACAAACACATTATTACTATACAGCTAATCACTAGCATAAGAATTCAATCAAATTTAAATTATTATTAATAAAATCAAAGTGTTCTAAAGACAATGCTTTAGTAAAGATATTAGCCCATTGTTGATTTGTTTTAACAAACTTAAGTTCAAAGGCATTTTCTAGACATAATCACGAATGAAGTGATATATTACTTCTATCTGCTTAGTCTTAGAATGTTGGATAAGGCTTTTAGATAGGTTGATTGCATTAATGTTGTCACAATATACGAGTATATTATTTTCAAAACTAGAGTAATCTTCCAGTTAATACTTTACCCATACAAGTTGAAAGTGGCAGCTTGCACACATGTACTATGTTTCTGTTTTAGAAAGCGGTGAAGTTTTGCTTATTTCTTGATTGAGAAATCATATAGGGTGTAATGAACTAAAATTCTCTAGTTGTGTTTTTTTTTTCTATCAATAGGTCTAGAATAGTCTATGTCAAGAAGCCTTCTAACATGTTTCTTTAGCACAAACACATTATTTGACCCTAAAAGATGTTGAAAGATCCTTTTTAAAGCCTTCAGATGAGACTCTTCAGGAATTAACTAAAACCTTGCCCATACGTTATACATTATATCAAGTTTACTAGTGGTAAGATAAAAAAGAAATCTTCATAAGCATTGCGCCTGACATGGTGAAATTCTTCAACATTTCTATGATGTGCTTATGTTGATGGATAATAATATCCTTTTCTCTTTGTTTGATCTACAAGCTAATACAATTGGGCTTATGTTTTCTCAAAGCAAGATGGTTTCAAAAGGACCCTTATAGAATATGAGTCTATATAAGCTTGGAAAACGAAGTGCTTAGTGATTTTGAGAGAGCATCTCCCTCCATATGATCTCACATAGAAAATTTGTTGAGGCCAACATAACTTTGTACTTCTTGAGGCCAACATAGCAATTCTCACCCAATAATGTGACCGTGATTTCCTTAAAGAACTAGGATTTGAATTTTGGAAGACGTTTATCAGAATTCAACAATGAGTAACTATAATTGGGTTCTAAGATATGCACACTACAACTTTAGATGCGATCCAACCTAAGCTTGATTAGAAGATAGCATATGTTGTAGAGAAAAATTGTTCAGAAGCTAAGTTGAAGCTTTGTTGACAAGGTAGGAAGACATTAAAGCTTTAATCGAAGCTCAAGTAGAGGCACAAGCTAAAGAAGATGAAGAAGAAAGAGTTGTTGCTAAAGCTGTAGTGTAGAATCATACAAAGGTTGAAGTGGGCGGACATTGTGTAATTCTTATGCAAGACATTCCATTGTCAAGCTCCCAAGGTACTGTCAAGCTCCCAAGTTACTAAGCCCATCCATGTTGTACCCATGAGTAGTCAACCCATAGATATGCTTAACAAAGTACAACTTTTAATCCAATATGTGTTGCATTAAGAACGTCTTCCCACTACAATATAGTTATTGGCCATGGAAGATCACCAAGCATAGAGGATAAAGCAAGTTGTGTGTACTTTTTCATCTCAAATCTAAAGTTTCTTTGTCCAACTTCTACAAACTCTCAACGTACGTCTTGCTAAAGCTGCTCAACTAGTTGAAATTGCTACCTAACAAAGGCTATAGTCATCAACAATAATCACCACCCCATCTTCACCACAACAACCATGGTGCCAAAAGGTGGATAAGTTAGAAATGTTGAATTTTTGAAATGCTCGTAAACATTTTCTTTCATTTATATGTGTTATGTTGTCATTGTCATAAATTTCATAAACATATGTATTATGATTATCCTTTTGATTCAATTTGTGGATTATCTTTGATAATACATGTGTTCATGTTGTTCCTTGCTTATCATTTTATCAATTCTTGTTAAGTATTTGTCATCATAAAAAAGGAGAGAGATTATTGAAACCTAAATTGTCTAATCCTATTAGAGTTTGACGATAAAAAACACTAAACAAACTATATATATATATATTATTGTTACATGAACCTTTTAATGTGCATTTTATGGAAGTTGAAGCTCATCAGATTGTCCAGTGATAAACTACCAATTCTAGATGCTTCATTGACTTTTACATATTAAAGGTTAAATAAGATACGTAACTATAGTTGTAATCATAAATGATTTATAGAGATAAAATGAATAAAATAGTTGTAAATTTGCAATATGATATATGACTTAAAATGATTAAATTTAAAATAATTTTATATAAAAACTTTATATTCTACAATATTCACATTAGAACATAAAAAAAATACAAAAAGCATGATATGATCTACAATCATATTATATTATGCCTTTATTACATATGTTTGAAATGTTTCTTTATGAAGTGGATAAAGATTTAAAAGGTATTAAGGATTTCCTTAAAAGCTTCCAATTAACACATGTTAAGGGATGCAATGAGTAATGTACCTAGATGATAAAAGTTGACTGCAAAGGATTCAAACAAATAAAGATTGAAGCAATGGTCATATTCAAGAACCTGTCTAAAAGATTCAAGTTGAATGTGAATAAAACACAATAACTTTATAATTTTCTATAATTCATATGTTTGCCAAGTATTTTTTGTGGGTGAGTTATATTTCTTCATCTAGTGAAGTAAACCCTCTGTGTAAGGACCTAGAAACTTTAATTGGAATAAAAGTGTTAGATTTAAATAATTTCAGAGGATGTTATTATTTAAAATACAAAGAGCTGGTAAATGAAGTTTCGTAGTAGTCGGACATCGGACGTCGCCCAAGGTCTGGGGTCAGCTGGTAGAGCTCGGTCGGCTGACGTGTGGATCAAGAAGAGTAAAGGAAGAAAAGTGTAGTTAAGAAGTCTTCTACGAGATCGCCGTTATTGAAGACGGAGGCAATCTCCGACTTCTCTGGCCCATGATCGCCTTCGCCTAGGTTGCACATGATCGCCTATCACCTATGGTGCACATGATCGCCGAAAGTGCACTCAGTATGTGGTCAAGATGCTGGAGCAACCAGAGTGGGTTCCACAAAACCACACGTATCAAGGTGTGCGTTAAGCCTTAGATACGCTGTGCATGCAAAGCTCTATGCTTGAGCATAAGAAGTCATCCTTAGTGTTGCATGGGAGCACGAGGAGTAGTGCTGATCTACTCTTGGAAATGTGAAGCTACCGACGTCACCAAGTCATCTGGAGGTGATACCTTGGACGTAACATAATGGGAGGATGAACCTTCAGCAAGGTGTGACGATGTGACATCGGTGACCAGAGTAAGGCGATGTGTTCTCGTCACACACAAGGGCGATAAGAGATCGCCAACAGCATGAGAGGAACATCGGTCATCAACCAGGATGGGAGAGACATCGGTGGTCTGCCAGGGTGAGACATCGGTTGTCTGCCAGTGTGAGGAATCAGTCATCACCGGGATGAGGCACATCAGTCATCGCCGGTATGAGAGACACATCGGTCGTCTCCCAGGGAGAGACATCGGTCGTCTCCCAGGGAGAGACATCGGTCGTCCTCCAGGATGAGGCCTCGGTGGATAGTCATCGCGCGAGCGGTCATCGGTGGAAGGTTATCGCGTGATGTCGAGTTTCACGCAAATAAGGTGGGACCCAAGCTCGCAGCATTAGACGTACTGCACGCGCGACACGTAGACAAAAAGGGTGGTTCAGAATAGTGACCTCAGAATGTTGGCCTGCGCAGAGTCACGCGTGGTCGTACTGTTCAGGGAAGCGTACACGCAAACTTCCCTGCAGAGTGGGTGGTGGCAGCGGCTTTTGTGGACAAGTTGGTTTAAGATTTAAAAACTCACTTCTGAGAGGCAAAGAAGGTGCTGTGGTTCAAGAGTGACAGAGTGAGTGAGTGAGTTACCTTCATCCTTCTCTTTTCTCTCCTTCGCGCTGCGATTCAGGCATCCTCAAGCACCGGTGCGACGAGCGACGACTGCCCTTGGAGCACCTGGGAGGTTCTCTGCAAGTTCTACAAACCAGACGCTAAAACAGAGCCAAGGCATCCTTTAAGCTCGGTGGGTTTTGGAGCTCTTGGTGTTTTGCGCAAGTCCAGGTAAGGGAAGCTAGCTTTATTTTCAATAAAAGCCGTAGATTAGCTATTTCTGAAGTGAGGGCGACGTGGTCGCCGGTTTTAAACCCCTTTTTCATGATGTTCTGTTCTTATGTGTTTGGGCGACGTGATCGCCGGTTTTAAATACAGATTTCGAAATCCCCTGTTTTGAACGTGATCGCCGGTTTTGACGTTGTTTTTCGAACTCCCCTGTTTAGTGTCGCTTTGAACTTGTCGAGATTGAAATGAAAAATGTATATGCTATTCGAAAACCTGATCGGTGGTATGCTTGTTACTGTGATTGGGATTGTTTGAGAAAAGATTCAAATGTGATACGATGGTATTGTGCTTTTACGTGTTGAATGATGCATTGGATGAATGTGAAAGAGTGATCAAAGCATAGTATTTTCAGGAAAGAAAATACCGTGTGGAGATTTATGTGGGTGTATTGATCTGTGAGTATCCTGTGAATGAGGCGATCCTGACTCTGCTGAGATAATGGAATCACATAGAGGAAGTTATTCAGTTGGTGAGAGTCGAAGGAGGTTCATATGAATGGGTGAGTCGTGTGAAAAAGAACGAGCTCGGCCTGTTATATGAATTAACCCTGTCATACTAGGAGAGTGAAGATATTGAGATTCATTTATACGCTTGTGAATGTGTGTGATTTCACGGCGACCCTGTGAATGTGTGTGATTTCACAGTGGGGCAGTATGACAGGTGCATGTCTCTGGATGCTAAGTTCAACGCACGAGTCTTCCGGAAGTAGTGTCAAGTGTCTTGTGTGATGAGTCAGTGGAAGTCTGACGTGAGAAATGAGGAACATTGAAATTGATAGACACTTGATGCATTATGTGAATTGAAAGACTTTTGAGGAATTGTGAAATATGTGATTTCTTGATGGCTGTGTGATATGAATGAGGAAGTGATGGACTTTTGTGAATGTTTAAAAAGGCTGATCTATGTTGGTTGTCCAGTTCATAATTTAAAGTTTAAAAATATCTAGCTTACCCTTTGTATTGTTATGTGGCTGTTTTCTCTTAAAACTGTGATGATCGTGTATGTTACACGGGAGCAGATGATCTTCCAGGGAGTAGATCTCCTCAGTGAGTGGTCGCCGGGAGGAGATCGCCTGTTTCTGTCTCTACGTGGTGATCGCCTGTTTTCTGTTCTGATAGCAGATCGGCTGTTTTGGGTATTCTGATAGGAGATCGCCTGTTTTGTCCTTTTCATGTTGTATTTGGTTTTTATTTCGAAACAATTGATGGAATGTATTAAAACCCTATAAGAGGGACGTCTCTTTTTGAATACGATGTACGGGATGATGTATTTTCAATATCTAATACATATGTTGATTTTATAAATTTAATATCTACGCTTTATTCTATTATATAAATAGGAAAAGGTTTTGGAGGGATGTTACATTAATGGTATCAGAGCAGTTCTTCCTTAGGATGACCTGAGGGCTGTGGATCCATTGTGTTTCTTCTGCTCACAAAATTTATTGAAGTTTTAAATAACAACTATAGTGAAAGGTTTTCAAACGTTTTTGTATTGAAATTTTGTGTGTGCTTTAGTGAATATATGCCCTAACTGAAAATCTTAGTATTAAGAATGAGAGGGTCTTGATAAAGTGGTGAGGGTGCACACTCATAACTGGATCGAGATGATTCTCAATCTTAATTCTAAAGGTCTGATGTTTAGCATATATTGAATTCGGGTGTGAATTATTTCATTTTATTGAGTGTTTTTAGTAATTGATTGAAAGTGGTTGTTTGGATTGATGGTTGTATACCAGTAGCTGTTCTAGTGTTTTGCTTGAGGTTCTGAGTATTATGATTCTGTTGATGAACTCAAATTCTAAATGACTTTGAGATGTTGACCTTTGTAAGGTCTAGATGTTACCTCCTGAATGAATCGATTTCTTATCGATCTCATTCTTATAGTTGTGGGGGGGATATAGAAACCAATAGTTTCCTAATCTTCTACAGAGAAGAATGGCTCCTAGACAGCCTACCCCTCCCAAACCTTCTGCTGAAATGGGCCAGATCCCCAGGGCCATTGGGATGATGGCAAGTGCCATCCAGCAGCAGAGTACGACGATGTCTCAGAATCACCAAGCTACGCTGCAGCATTAGGAGACCGCCAGATCGGCTGCAACAGCCCCCAACGTCGGTCAGCCTCAGGAGCAGATGGGACTGACCGAGTTCATGAGGCACAACCCACCCAAGTTCAGTGGGAATGCTACCCCTGATCAAGCAGATCAGTGGGTCAGGGAGTTGGAGAAAATCTTCAGGGCGACCTCCTGCCCTGAAGATAAGAAGCTGGTATTCGCCACATATCTTCTGTCTGGAGAAGCTGAGCTCTGGTGGATGGGAACTCAGCAGATGATGGAGGCCCAAGAGGAAGTGTTGGATTGGGAGAGCTTCAGGGTGAGGTTCCTGGAGAAACACTTCCTAGACAGCGCAAGGTTTGCGAAGGAAGCTGAGTTCCTAAGGTTGGAGTAGGGGGATATGTCTGTGAACGCCTATGCTGCTCGGTTTGAGTACCTCGCCCGATTCTATACCCAGGCGACCTCTGAGGCTTGGAGGTGTAGGAAGTTTGAAGAAGGTTTAAAGCATGAGCTGAAGAAGACCATAGCACCCATGTGCATCAGAGAGTTTCATGCCTTAGTAGAGAAGGCAAAGATGGTGGAAACCTTGGAAAGGAGCAATTCTCGGGTGATCAGGTCACACCCCAGGGGGTTCTTTCAGTGGGAGGGCCAAGGTGCAGCACCCACAAAGCAAGCCTTATGCGGGACCTCCACCACATCGGGCAGGAGCAGTTTCGCCCCAGTTCCAGCAGCAACAAACATGGAAACCTAGATGTTTCACGTGCCAAAAGATGGGGCACATATCTAGAGATTATCCTAGCAGAAATAGGATGACTCAATCCAGTGGTTCCCAACAGATGAGGAATGAAGGCAGCAAACCTCAGGCAGCAGGGAGAATGGTTGCCATGACAGGAGCAGAGGTGCCTCAGTCAGGTAACTTGGTGGAAGGTGCTTCGTGAATCCTAGCTCGGTTGGGAGTGAAGAATGAAGAGGACGTAAGCAGGACACCTGTGGTGAAAGATTTCATGGATGTATTTCCAGAAGAAATACCTGGATTACCTCCTAAGAGAGAAGTGGAATTCTCTATTGATTTGATACCTGGAGCTGGACCAGTGTCAATGGCTCCCTACAGAATGGCTCCAGCTGAGTTGGTGGAATTAAAGAAGCAAGTGTAAGTCAGATTTAGTTGTACCAAGGTTTAGTTTCAGCTACATATAAGTTATGGAGAGTAAATAAGCAGTATGTTGAAGGTTTAAAGACTTAAGCATGTGTATCCATGGGAAGTACCAGAGTTAAGTTCCAAGAATGAAAGAATGAATTTTCTTTTATTTGAAGCTTGGAAGATGTTTATGTCGATGAAACAGCATGAGATGACTCTAGCTTAACCACAAGCTTAAAAGGAAAGATGAGATATTGTATTTATGTCCAAAGTTCAATTAGACAGAGAAATTGCTGAAAAATACTAGGTAGAGAAGTTACTAGGATAAGAGAGAAAGCTTCACGCAGAATGGATGCTGTTTTGTTGATCGTGATTTGGAAGATGAGTATGGAAATGGTGGGTTGAGATTTGAGTCTCCTGAACTTGGCAAATGAGGATGCAGTTCTGCCTGTGAACGTAGAAGGGAAGGAGGTAATGGCTATGGATAGAATAAGGGTAAGCCGTGTTATGATGATGTTGAGTTCTTCTAGCAATGTTAGTAAATTTCAGAAAGTTGGAGGTGGAAGCAGAAACTTCCCGTGCCTTGTGTTTCTAATGGGATGGGATTTGCAGCTAATCCTTTAGATGGGCAGTTGTGGTGGTCAGCGTTATGTTTCCGATCTTAGAAACAATGCTGCATTGTCAGCTGTATCTGTTCTTCCAGGTCGGTGCTAGTATAGGGGTACTCTGGCGTGATGGTGGCGTTAGAGAATGCTGATTTAGATGAAAAATCTGGAGTGTGTCTCCAAGGCTGCTGGAGGTCCAGTACGATGAGTTGCTTGATAAAGAGGGACCACAGAAACTATAGGAATGGGTCCCTTCGTCTAGAGTGGCAGCTACTGATTAATTGGGTATGCAATGTTCAGACCGCTTAACAGTCAAGCCATGCTCTCCTGAATGCCATTCAGGTCGCCCTCTTGAGTTGAATCAGCAGTGTATGCCTGGTGGTATGATGGGTGGCGGGAAGGTGTTGTGACTGCAGCTAATGTCAGTAGTAGATGGATCTTCGTCGGATTGCTCTACCTTAGAAAGTGAATCATCATCCATCCCCAAAGTTGAAGTTGCTAAGAAGGTGAGCAAGAATCGTTTGGTTGGGAAACCCTTGTGGATCTGGAAAATATGAAGGGAATAACTTTGAGGGAGCCACTCTATGTCGCTCATGAGGACAAGGATAATAACTCTTGTAGAGGCATTGATGATGTTGACAATGAGGAGAAGACCTTTGGAGTTATAGTTGGAGATCATGCATTTATGAAAGTGACACCGACCAAGGGTGTAGGACGAGCTATCAGATCAAAGGAGCTGTCTCCTAAGTTAGTCGGGCCATATCAGAGCTTGAGGAGGGTCGGTCCAGTGGCTTATGAAATCGCCCTACCTCCCCAATTAGCAAATCTGCATAATGTCTTTCACGTGTCACAGCTAAGGAAGTATCTTGCAGACCCTAGTCACGTGTTGGAAGTAGACGATGTGCAGATCAGGGATAACTTGTTGTTTGGAGCGAAACCAGTCAGGGTTGACGTTCAGCAGAGTAAACAGCTCAGAGGCAAGACCATCAACATGGTGAAAGTGGTGTGGGATGAGAGATCGGGTGATTCAACTTGGGAGTTAGAAGAACCCATGAGAGAAGCCTATCCATACCTTTTTTCCTTGTAATTCAATTTTCGAGGACGAAAATTTTTCTTGTTGGGGAGAATGTAAGGACCTAGAAACTTTAATTGGAATAAAAGTGTTAGATTTAAATTTTTTCAGAGCATGTTATTATTTAAAATACAAAGAGCTGGTAAATGAAGTTTCGTAGTAGTCGGACATCGGGCGTCGCCCAAGGTCTGGGGTCAGCTGGTAGAGCTCGGTCGGCTGACGTGTGGATCAAGAAGAGTAAAGGAAGAAAAGTGTAGTTAAGAAGTCTTCTACGAGATCGCCGTTATTGAAGACGGAGGCGATCTCCGACTTCTCTGGCCCATGATCGCCTTCGCCTAGGTTGCACATGATCGCCTGTCACCTATGGTGCACATGATCGCCGAAAGTGCACTCAGTATGTGGTCAAGATGCTGGAGCAACCAGAGTGGGTTCCACAAAACCACACGTATCAAGGTGTGGGTTAAGCCTTAGATACGCTGTGCATGCAAAGCTCTATGCTTGAGCATAAGAAGTCATCCTTAGTGTTGCATGGGAGCACGAGGAGTAGTGCTGATCTACTCTTGGAAATGTGAAGCTACCGACGTCACCAAGTCATCTGGAGGATATACCTTGGACGTAACATAATGGGAGGATGAACCTTCAGCAAGGTGTGACGATGTGACATCGGTGACCAGAGTAAGGCGATGTGTTCTCGTTACACACAAGGGCGATAAGAGATCGCCAACAGCATGAGAGGAACATCGGTCATCAACCAGGATGGGAGAGACATCGGTGGTCTGCCAAGGTGAGACATCGGTTGTCTGCCAGTGTGAGGAATCAGTCATCACCGGGATGAGGCACATCAGTCATCGCCGGTATGAGAGACACATCGGTCGTCTCCCAGGGAGAGACATCGGTCGTCCTCCAGGATGAGGCCTCGGTGGATAGTCATCGCGCGAGCGGTCATCGGTGGAAGGTTATCGCGCGATGTCGAGTTTCACGCAGATAAGGTGGGACCCAGGCTCGCAGCATCAGACGTACTGCACGCACGACACGTAGACAAAAAGGGTGGTTCAGAATAGTGACCTCAGAATGTTGGCCTGCGCAGAGTCACGCATGGTCGTACTGTTCAGGGAAGCGTACATGCAAACTTCTCTGCAGAGTGGGTGGTGGCAGTGGCTTTTGTGGACAAGTTGGTTTAAGATTTAAAAACTCACTTCTGAGAGGCAAAGAAGGTGCTGTGGTTCAAGAGTGACAGAGTGAGTGAGTGAGTTACCTTCATCCTTCTCTTTTCTCTCCTTCGCGCTGCGATTCAGGCATCCTCAAGCACCGGTGCGACGAGCGACGACTGCCCTTGGAGCCCCTGGGAGGTTCTCTGCAAGTTCTACAAACCAGACGCTAAAACAGAGCCAAGGCATCCTTTAAGCTCGGTGGGTTTTGGAGCTCTTGGTGTTTTGTGCAAGTCCAGGTAAGGGAAGCTAGCTTTATTTTCAATAAAAGCCGTAGATTAGCTATTTCTGAAGTGAGGGCGACGTGGTCGCCGGTTTTAAACCCCTTTTTCATGATGTTCTGTTCTTATGTGTTTGGGCGACGTGATCGCCGGTTTTAAATACAGATTTCGAAATCCCCTGTTTTGAACGTGATCGCCGGTTTTGGCGTTGTTTTTCGAACTCCCCTGTTTAGTGTCGCTTTGAACTTGTCGAGATTGAAATGAAAAATGTATATGCTATTCGAAAACCTGATCGGTGGTATGCTTGTTACTGTGATTGGGATTGTTTGAGAAAAGATTCAAATGTGATATGATGGTATTGTGCTTTTACGTGTTGAATGATGCATTGGATGAATGTGAAAGAGTGATCAAAGCATAGTATTTTCAGGAAAGAAAATACCGTGTGGAGATTTATGTGGGTGTATTGATCTGTGAGTATCCTGTGAATGAGGCGATCCTGACTCTGCTGAGATAATGGAATCACATAGAGGAAGTTATTCAGTTGGTGAGAGTCGAAGGAGGTTCATATGAATGGGTGAGTCGTGTGAAAAAGAACGAGCTCGGCCTGTTATATGAATTAACCCTGTCATACTAGGAGAGTGAAGATATTGAGATTCATTTATACGCTTGTGAATGTGTGTGATTTCACGGCGACCCTGTGAATGTGTGTGATTTCACAGTGGGGCAGTATGACAGGTGCATGTCTCTGGATGCTAAGTTCAACGCACGAGTCTTCCGGAAGTAGTGTCAAGTGTCTTGTGTGATGAGTCAGTGGAAGTCTGACGTGAGAAATGAGGAACATTGAAATTGATAGACACTTGATGCATTATGTGAATTGAAAGACTTTTGAGGAATTGTGAAGTATGTGATTTCTTGATGGCTGTGTGATATGAATGAGGAAGTGATGGACTTTTGTGAATGTTTAAAAAGGCTGATCTATGTTGGTTGTCCAGTTCACAATTTAAAGTTTAAAAATATCTAGCTTACCCTTTGTATTGTTATGTGGTTGTTTTCTCTTAAAACTGTGATGATCGTTTATGTTACACGGGAGCAGATGATCTTCCAGGGAGTAGATCTCCTCAGTGAGTGGTCGCCGGGAGGAGATCGCCTGTTTCTGTCTCTACGTGGTGATCGCCTGTTTTCTGTTCTGATAGCAGATCGGCGGTTTTGGGTCTTCTGATAGGAGATTGCCTGTTTTGTCCTTTTCATGCTGTATTTGGTTTTTATTTCGAAACAATTGATGGAATGTATTAAAACCCTATAAGAGGGACGTCTCTTTTTGAATACGATGTACGGGATGATGTATTTTCAATATCTAATACATATGTTGATTTTATAAATTTAATATCTACGCTTTATTCTATTATATAAATAGGAAAAGGTTTTGGAGGTGTAAGGACCTAGAAACTTTAATTGGAATAAAAGTGTTAGACTTAAATAATTTCAGAAGATGTTATTATTTAAAATACAAAGAGCTGGTAAATGAAGTTTCGTAGTAGTCGGCCCTCGGACGTCGCCCAAGGTCTGGGGTCAGCTGGTCGAGGTCGGTCGGCTGACCATTGTAACCAAGTAGTCAGGTGCGATGACTTTATCGTGAGGTAATCACGTGGAGGTGCTCGAGGAAGACATGTGGATCAAGAAGAGTAAAAGAAGAAAAGTGTAGTTAAGAAGTCTCCTATGAGATCGCCTGGTTAGTACATCATCGCCTGTCGAGTAGGTTGCACATGATCGCCGAAAGTGCACTCAGTATGTGGTCAAGATACTGGATCAACTAGAGTGGGTTCCGACAACCACGCGTATCAAGGTGAGGGTTAAGCCTTAGATACGCTGTGCATGCAAAGCTCTATGCTTGAGCATAAGAAGTCATCCTTAGTGTGCATGCATGGGAGCACGAGGAGCAGTCCTATCTACTCTTGGAAATGTGAAGCTATCGACGTCACCAAGTCATCTGGAAGTGATACCTTGGACGTAACATAATGGGAGGATGAACCTTCAGCAAGGTGTGACGATGTGACATCGGTGAGCAGAGTAAGGCGATGTGTTCTCATCACACACAAAGGCGATAAGAGATCGCCAACAGCATGAGAGAAACATCGGTCATCAACCAGGATGGGAGAGACATCGGTGGTCTGCCAGGGTGAGACATCGGTGATCCTCCAGGGTGGGACATCGGTTGTCCGCCAGCGTGAGACATCGGTGGTCCTCCAGGGTGGGACATCGGTTGTCTGCCAGCGTGAGACATCGGTGGTCCTCCAGGGGTGACACATCGGTTGTCTGCCAGTGTGAGGAAGCAGTCATCACCGGGATGAGGCAATCAGTCATCGCCGGTATGAGAGGCACATCGGTCGCCTCCCAGGGAGTGACATCGGTCGTCCTCCAGGATGAGACCTCGGTGGATAGTCTTTGCGCCGGTGGTCATCGGTGAAAGGTTATCGCGCGATGTCGAGTTGCACACAGATAAGGTGGGGCCCAGGCTCTCAGCATCAGACGTACTGCACGCGTGACACGTAGACAAAAAGGGTGGTTCAGAATAGTGACCTCAGAGTGTTAGCCTGCGCAGAGGCATGCGTAGTCGTACTGTTCAGGGAAGCGTACACGCAACCTTTCCTGCAGAGTGGGTGGAGGCAGCGGCATTCCTGGGCAAGTTGGCTTAGATTTAAACTCACTCCTGAGAGGTAAGAGACGTTGGTGGTTAGAAAGTGATTTAGAGAGTTAGAGTTGGCTCCTTCTCCTTCCTCTCCTTCACGCTGCGATTCAGGCATTCCCCAAGCACCAGTACGACGAGCAACGACTGCCCTTAGAGCACCTGGGAGGTTCTCTGCAAGTCCTTCAAACCAGACGCAAAAACAGAGCCAAGGCATTCTTTAAGCTTCGTTGGGTTTCGGAGCTCCTGGTGTTTTGCGCAAGTCCAGGTAAGGGAAGCTAGCCTTCATTTTCAATACAAGCCATAGATTAGTTGTTTCTGAAGTGAGGGCGACGTGGTCGCCGGTTTCGTTTTCATCTTCGTGAATGCTCTGTTCTATGTGTTTGGGCGACGTGGTCGCCGGTTTTAAATACAGACTTCGAAATACCTTGTTTTTGAACCAGATCGCCGGTTTTGGCGTTGTTTTTCGAACTCCCCTGTTTTGGTGCTGTTTGAAACTGTTTGAGATTTAAATGTGATATTCTAAAATCTGAACCTTGGAATGAGTTTTTGCTGTGATTGAAATCGTTCATTTAAGTGTTATATGATGTGTGGAATGTCGTGAATGTGGGATCAAGACATAGTATTTTTAGGAAAGGAAATACCGTGTTGAGATTTGGTTATGAAGTGTATTGATCTGTGAGTATCCTGTGAATGAGGCGATCCTGACTCTGCTGAGATAATGGAATCATATAGAGGAAGTTATTCAGCTGGTGAGAGTCGAAGGAGGTTCATATGAATGGGTGAGTCGTGTGAAAAAGAACGAGCTCGGCCTGTTATATGGATTAACCCTGTCATACTGTGAGAGTGATGGAATTGAGATCGAGATTGTGTTGATGCGCATGGCTGTGGAAACATTTCAGCCAATGAAGTATGACAGGTGCAGGTCTCTGGATGCTAAGTTCAACGCACGAGTCTTCCGGAAGTAGAGTCATGTGTCTATGCATTGTGAGTCAGTGGAAAGTCTGACGTGTGAATCTTGAATACCGAAAGTAGCAAATAAACACTTGACGAGTTATGGGATATAAGAATGTTAATGGTGGTAATTGATATGGATCATGAATGGCGTGAAGTTTTATGTTTACCATTGATTTAAAAGCTTTTAAAACATTTAGCTTACCCCTTTTCTTTTGTATTGCTCTGTGGCTGTTTTCTCTTAAACTGTGATGATCGTGTATTTTTGCACGGGAGCAGACGAAGTTGCAGGTGGTCGAGCTCCTCAGTGAGTGGGCGCCGGGAGGAGATCGCCCGTTTATATTTCCGCTAGGCGATCACCCCTTTTTATGTTGTCTGATAGGAGATCGCCCTCTTTGATAGGAGATCGCCCTTTCCTGATGGGAGATCGCCTGTCTTGTTGGGGAATCGCCTGTTTTTATTTATTCTGTTGTATTTAGTTTACGTTTTTGGAAAACCGACCGACCTTGTATTAAACTCCCTGCGAGGAGAGAACTTCATTTCGTATATGCAATTTTGTTCACTTCAACATTATTATTTTATCTCTATTTCATTTTTTTTTATATAATTATGAAAAGGTTTTGGCGGGATGTTACAGGAGGATGTTACACTCTGAGCTTAAATCGACCTCTCTTTCTAAGAGTTATTTGTTACTTGTTTTGAGGTTTTAGTCTGAAGTAAAGATTAAGATGGGGTAACTAAGAATAATTTGTGTACTTGTGATAACTAGGAGTGGTGTGTGTGCTTGTTGTAATCATTGATTGATTATAATGAAACCTTTTAAGAAGTTGTGTTAATGGGGAACTAGATGTAGCTTGTAGTTTGATTGGACTAGTATAAAATTGCTTTTTATTATTTTTGCTTTGGTCATCTACTAAGCAGTCTAGTGTAATTGTTTAAGAGAAGAGTATACGACTCTATTCATCCTCCTTCTAAATCCAGTTGTTCAAACATTTTCACCGAGTAAAAAACTTGTTTCAATTGATTGAAATAAAGTGAAATTGAATACATTTCAATTTGTTGATTCGCAATTCAATCTATTGAAATGACTTATTTAGTGGTTTTACTCAATTGATTCATATTTTAATCGGTTGAAACAGTGAATTTGGTTTTGAACAAAGCTCTAGGATTTTAACCAATCAAAACCTTGTTTTTAACTGGTTTAAATGTTTAAGCTTATGTTTCCAATAAGGTTATGAACATTTCAACAAGTTAAAACTAACTTCAATCGATTGAAATCTTTTAACTTTTCAATATAAATATAAATATCAGACATCAGACCCATAATTCTAAGAATTACAACTCAACACAAGATTAACTACAGAATAAACTCTTTAACACATCCATCATCAAGTTCAAGTGATTGAGAGAATCAAATCAAATCATCAAGTTTGCTTGAATCTTCGATGTTAGTAGTGACATAATACATTATCAGTTTCAAATATTTCTTATTAATGTCTAAATTATTACAAGATTGAAAGATGCAACAGAATCCACCCATAACCCGCATTCCAAACTGGTAACACTTCAAATCCACCATATGAAGACCCTTACCAACATTCCTACATAGTTGAAAAGTTCATACAACCCATTATGCACACCAAACCAGTGACATATCTTAATAGGGTAAGGCAGAGGGAGTCTCACCCTCCAACCTCATTGTCAAATTCACCACTTCTTCCTCTTATAGTATAGATAGGGATTAATGTTATTGATGATTGATGGTGCAATTATTTTGTATTCTTTATTTATGTACAAGATAAGGGTGATGCAGTATGGAAGGAAGAGAAACTCCCTCTACACTATCTTTCTATAATATGGAAAATGAACTATAGAAGTCATTGATTTATAAAATAACCATTAAATACACTAATACATGTGTCATTAATACAAACGAGGGAAATTTAGAGAATTTAATTGCATAATAATCACTAATTTCTGTTTTTACATCTTTATTTATAATTATTAATTAAACTTGTTTCCTTTTTCTTCAACAATTTAAATATTAACTTCTCATATTTCAAGTCACAAATAAATTACACAATTTTATTAATAATCATTATATCAAATATTTTATTTGCACCAAATTAAGGTTAACTTAACTTTCACATTTTAAAATAATTCTTAATATTCATTTTGATTACTTGAATTTATTTTGTACTAAATTTTGTTTGTAAATTACTATTAAGATACAAAATTTTATTATAACTTTAATTTAATTTAAAAATATTTTATATAAATTTATATTATATTGTTTAATTTTTAGTTTATTTTAAAATTTAATTTTGCTTATTACTACTAATATGAACAATGTTTATTTATTTATTTTCTTTGAATCTAAGGATTTATTATTTAAAATTATTAATACATTATTTCAATACTTTATATAATATATTTATTTTAATATACTAAATCTTTTCAATTTATACAAAAATCATCTATAGCTATATGTAAAGAGGATTTTTCTTGTAATCGTTCTTTTGGTGTACACATTTACTTTCACATTTTATCCTTATACCAATATTTTATTTTATTATTTTAAAAATATATAATAAGAGATTTTTTTTGACATTTTATTGTTATCTTGGACATTCATGTCTTTTTTTTTTTTGATATTCAATTTTTAATTCTATAATCTAAAAATCAAACATAACTTTTTTACCAACTTTCCACTTTTTTCTCTTTCAAAAACTTCTCACTTTCCTCTCTATTAAAAACTTTTCACTTCTCTCTCTCTTGATTGCCCTTAAACTGATTGGTTACAATATTAATGTATCTGATGCCTCTCTCTCATCTCTCACATCCTTTTTTTCTTGGAGACACACCTTCCATTCTCACTTGTTTTTTTTGTTTCTCTCTCTCTCTCTTTCTCTTTTCTTTTCTCTTTTTTGTATATACGTACTTTCATCCTCATTTTTTTTTCTATTTTTTCTGGTTTTGTTTCAATTGTTTTCCATCCCCTTTACATGCATTGCATTTTTGTATATAGGATTTTGTATATAGTTTTTGTATTGATTACAATTGTCGTCAAGCACATGAAGTTTGATCCCCAGGTTGAATTAAGACGAGTGACTCTTCGTCCAACGCACTCTCTTCTCCAATTCCCCTCACTCACTAGGTTTCATCCACTCTCAAATGAGTACGTTTTTCAATTTCTTTTTCAAAAGACACTACAACTATAAACCTAACCACATTTTATTTTTTGCGTTTCAAATATCCACATGGCATAATTGCTTATTTCTTTACTATTTTCCCCCTAAATCCTTTTTCTTTTTATTAAAGACTCAAATGTTCTTTTTTTTTCTTATCAAGAGCACTAAAATGATTGATTTATAAACATTAACCATCCACCACCTCTTTTCTATCTTCAAAGATAATTTTTTAAGCCTTTAAAAATAAGAAAAGATAATTGTTTTATTAAGCTTATTTACATGTTTCTATTTTGTTTAAGGCTTCTTGGATGCGAAGGTGTAGAAGTCATTAATCCAGAGGAGTAAATAAGACCAAGATGAAGAAGCACAAAAAGGAAGATGGAAACAAGAATGTTTATTTATTTATTTTCTCCCATTGACTCTTTATCTAAAGGAAAGAGATTGTTAATGTAACATCCCTATATTTTCTCACATCTAATAACCATAATTTGCAATATATATAACTATTCATACAATGTTTCAAATTATATCCCTCTTCATAGGGATTTTAAATATTACATAAGATTAAAACAAAATATCCAAAATAAACTAAACATTTCCATCCTCTAGCTTCTAACTAAGGAGTTCTATGACTTGTAACATCATCTGCTCCCGTGTAAATACACTATCATCACAGATTAAAGAAAACAACCACAAAATAAAGCAAAGGGTAAGCTAGCTATTTTTAAAAACATATAATATAAATATAACTTTAAATATCCACATAAAGCCATCAATTCTCATGCATTTCCACATAATCATCAAGTGTCTATCAAAATTCACAATTCATCTTTCTCATGTCAGACTTCTTCTAACTCATAACACATAGACACTTGACTCTACTTCCGAAAGACTCGTGTATTGAAATTAGAATCTTGAGACCTGCACCTGTCATACTACTCGTTGTGAATCAACACAGAGCGCATAAACATCTCAATATCTCATCATCTCATATAACAGGGTAAATTCATATGACCTGAAAGACCAGATTATACTTCAAACCATAAACAAAGTCATATAAACCTCCATCGACTCTTAGCAAATGAATAACTTCATCTATGTGATTCCATTATATCAGTAGAGTCAGCATGTCTCATTACGGGTCTGACAAATCAATACACCCTAACAACAATCTCAATACGGTATTTCCTTTTCTAAAAATACTATGTCTTGATCACACTTTCACACCATTCCATATCTCATGTAACACATCAATGCACCATTCAATCACATCATATTTTAAACTTTTCTACACAATCCAAATATATCTCAAAATTCACTGAAACACATAATTAAGTTCCTTTAATCATATTTTTAAATAAAATTTAGAATTTCCACTTAAAAAAAATATGCAATAATAAACTAGGCTTTTAAAAGAAAAAGAAAAAAATTTTAAGTTTTTTTTTTAGAGAGTCTAGCTTGAGCGAAAACTTGCTCACTTAGGTGAGAATGAGTCTTGCCCAAGCGAAAATTCTCTTGCTTAAGCGAGATCGAACCTTAGAGCATCCAAAATTTCATCTTAGGTCTCGCCTGAGCGAGATTCCTTCTTGCTTGAGCAAGAATAGACTCGAGAGCCCCTCATATTTTCATTTTATTCTCCCTTGAGCGAGAATTAACTCGCCTAAGCGAGATATTGAGAGAAATCTGCACAATTATGCCTAACTTCATCATTCATAGCCAAACAAAAAAATTTGAATAACTCATTTCACTTCAAAAGTAACTTACATTATATTAACTATACGAATCAACCAATTTTCCATATTTAAACAAAAGCATTTACCATAAATCATCCATATTGAAATTAACATATTCACATTTTAATTCAAACAATATTTTGCATTACTCATAAATAATTAATCTTGCAAACAAAATTTAGAACTGGTGACCATGTCACCCCCACATTCAGATCTTCTAGCCTAGGATTCTATTGAAAATTTAAACTAACTTTCCTTCCTGAACTTGAGCATATGCTCATTTAGAGCTCAAAATCTACCAAAAGCTTAAAGGTAATTTAATCTACACCACAGAGTTGTGATAAAAAATCTAACTATAACCCTAGGACCTTAAGCTAATAGAGATTAACCCTGAAGCTAAAAGAGTCACATACAAAGCACACTACAAGAAAATTGTAGTGGCCAGACCTCGGATGTCGGCACATGAGTGAGAGGTCGGCACAAGAGAGGTCGGTATGGTAAGGCCCACAGAGGGGTCCATAGAATTACACGTGTCAAGGCCTGAAACCAGATTCACAGATATGCCATACATGCAGGATGTGTTCAAGATGTAAGGCTCTGACATGATAGAATTATCCTTAGAAACGCATGGGAGGCACGTGAAGCTTTTTGAGGCACGTGAGATATTAAGTTATTAGATGAGTTTGGGCTGGCAGCACTGGGGTAGGCACTGAAACCCTAGCAGCCACACCTTGAGTTACGCACTCTAGGAAAGGGATAGGCCCATGAGAGTTGCATTCTAAGAAAGGAAGGTTGCCATGGGATTATAGGGGAATTGTGCCCTAAAATCCCAAAAAGGTAACCCTAAATTCACTAGAGGCAGCGCTTGGGCAGGGGCATGTATGCAACAGGTAACCTAAAAATAGCTATATAATGGGGTAATGCCCAAGGTAAACACAAGTTCACACACCAACATAATTCTTTGCAACCTTAGAGTTTCTTACACACTCTTGGCTCGAGATATCTTAGTTGTTTGATGTTTCTTGCCCTGTACTGATTTGAGCGTCGGAGTGCAATTATAGTTAGGGCCCCCTCTGTTTCAACGGAGCCACCAACCCACCGTGAGATAGAAAGGAGTCACTACCTACCTCAGAGTCAACGGCAACCGAGTCAATCGGCGAGAACATTTGGCGCCCACCGTGGTGCCCGATAAAACTAGGTCCCATCCACAATTGTGATCAGTAGAATCAAGCAACATTAGGAGTACAAGGCAAGGTGTTACTGGAAGGGATGAAGGTGATCAAGCCGCAACCATCCAAGAACTCATGCAGAAAATCTGCAACCTTCAGCAGGCGTTTGCGACGTCTACTACCAACCAAGATCAGTTTAGGACAGACCTAAATGCATCGTTGGCGGCAAACAAAGAATTACGCAGGGCCAATGAGGAGTTGAGGAAAGGGATACGAGAACGTGAGATGGTGGATCCAGGGGTGCCACCTCCAGCTAGGGTTCGCCCCATGCCTTTCTCTCAAGAGATCATGGAGACGGTCATACCCGCGTCCTTTGTGATTCCAAAAATCACCTTCACGGGGGTCGAGGATCCAGAGGCCCACATAACGGCTTTCCACACTCAGATGATGATCTCTGGAGGAACGGACGCTATGCACTGTAAGCTATTTATGGGTACTTTTGTAGGCACGGCCTTGAACTGGTTCATCAGGCTCCCAGATGGACACATCACGTCTTTTGCCCAGTTCACGGAGTTGTTCAAGAAACAGTTCATTGTCAACCACGCGCATCCACCTGTCGCATTCGATCTCTTTGACGTAAGGCAATCCCAGGAAGAACCACTGAAAGACTTCCTGAACCGATTTGGGGCACTCGTCGTTAGATTGCAAACAAAAGATGAGGCCATGATCGTGCATGCGTTTGAAAGGGGGATCCTTCCTGGACCCTTTAGTGATGCACTGATACGGTGTCCACCAAGGACGTTTGAGGAGATCCAGTGTCATGTTGTGGCACACATTACTGCAGAGGAGCGCGTGACGGAAAAACGTGTCAGGGTGGAACCGCCCAAAGCCCGTCTACTAGGGCGCGCTCAGCCCTTGAGGGTACATGAGACCACCAAGGGGAAGAAGGCCAAAGCAGCACCGTATGAGCCAAGGAAGCCTAAGCCCACCAGGCATAGTTTCAGAATAGAGCTCAAGGAGTTGATAGCCATCCCCGAGGTGACAAACAGGTTAAAATTTCCCCCGAAATCTGACAAGAAGCTGGGTCCACACAAAACAAGTGGTGTGACTTCCACCAAACGCATGGTCACACTTTGAGCAATTGTCTCTCTTTGGGGTATCAAATAGATGACCTGGTGAGGAGTGGTTTTCTGACGAATTATTTGCAGGAACCTCAGGGAAACTTTGCATTGACGGCTCCTACGGCAGACTAGGGGCATGAGGTACCCATACATTGAGAAATCAACATTATCTCCGGGGGTTTCTCAGGCGGAGGGTCCACCGCTTCCCAGGGAAGGAAGTACACCAGAGAGGTAATGGCTGTTGGGGAGGTAGACCTCGACCGATTCCCAGAGCATGACCTCACTTTTACAAAGGCAAATAGAGTAGATGTGGTCCCACATGACAATGACCCCATAGTAATCTCGGTTGTGACCGTGGAAAGGAGGGTGCACCGAGTCCTGGTCGATCAGGGAAGCTTTGCAGATGTGATGTTTTGGCCGACCTTCAACAAACTACAGTTATCCCTCGACCAGCTGAGGCCCTATGAAGGATGTTTGTACGGATTTGCAAGAGATCAGGTGGAGGTCAGGGGATACATCGAGTTAAAAACCACGTTCATAGATGACAAGGCGTCTCGCACGGTTAACATCAGGTACCTTGTAGTTAATGCACCATCCGCTTATAACATTCTTTTGGGTAGGCCTGCTTTGAATATGTTAAGAGTAGTACATTCGTCAAGGCACATGAAGTTAAAGCTTCCCTCTCTTGATGGTGCGGTGATAACTATGAAGTCAGACCAGAAGATGGCTAGAAAGTGCTAGGAAAATAGCCTCAAGACCAAGAGAGGCGTATGTGCTGTGACCACCAAGTCGCCTAGGGACGAGGAGGACATCCCCCTAGAGGTCGCCCTAGACAAACGTGCCGAGCCTGTGAAAGAGGTTGTGGAACGAGAGGTCGGGGGTAAACACTTCAAGCTTGGCAAATCGTTGAGCCAGGAAGCGCAGGGTCCCAATACCCATCACCTTTACCTGCAAATCTGCAATTGCTGCTCCACCTTTCCTCTGCCCCTTGTCTTTTTCCTTCTTTTATAAATTAAATACTCATATTCATATATCTAGCTTTTAATTATAAATTATAAATATATTACATTTTTAATAAAAAAAATTAATTTTATTAATTTTATTTAACTTTCGTTAACGATCAAAGTAATTAAATATATTTAGCATTTAGTAATTATCACATATATTTGTTTAAAAAATTATAATTATAATTACTATACAATTAATTTAATTTAATTTTACTTTTTAACTTTATTCATTTAAAGTTTTTAATTATTTCTTTAAGATTAATTATATATAAATATCAATTTTTTAATAGTACCCAGATATTACAATCTTTTATATATATATATATATATATATATATATATATATATATATATATATATATATAAATAAAGTTAAAGAGTTTCGAAGAAATAAAGATTTTGTTATTCTTTCTTATTTTGAAAGTTTTAGAATAATACTGGAAGGTGTTTATATGCTAGTTAGCCTTAGTCTCTGTAGTAAAACCTAAGAAGTAGTAAAACCTAAGAAGGTAGTAAATTTATTGGTCATACATGGTCCTGTAACATGGAAACTAGAGAAAGAACTAGAATACTAAATTTTTTTAGATCCTTGAGTGATCTAGGGTTAAGAAATAAAAATAAACAGATTGTAGTAAGAACTCCACAACAAAAAGCTTCATCTTCTAATCAAGAAAATAACAAAGAAAAAGAATTGTAAATAACAGAAATAGAAAATTTATTACATAATTGGTCAATACTGGTAGTTAAAAAATGCAAAGTATATAAACAACGTAAATTTTGGTCTACAAATCAAGATGAAATACATATAGTCAAATATAGCTATCTAGGAACAAAAAATAATAAAATTTTAAATGTTTTAGAACAATCTCTTTTAGATCAACATATAAAGGATGGATATAATTTTATTTACTTAGGACTTATTCAAGTTGCTGCAAAACCTAACTATAGAATAAGAATAAACAATCCAATATTAATAATGTTAAGGGATATAACTTAAAAAATTTAATGATTCGATAATTACGATATTAAAAACTAATTTACATGATGGCCCGACCTTCTTTAATTGTTATCCAAATTTTTCTATGAACATTAAAAATGAAAAAGCTAGTAATGCAATAAAACTATATATTAAAATTCCAAATGAGATAGTAGATGAAATAGTCGGCCCCATACAAATAATTTATAAAATCTATTATAAAGTTACAAAGATAAATTATAACTACAAAGCTTTAAGATCCTCCCTAAGAGACGAAACTATAGTAGAAGAGGCAAACCTTAGAAAATCGTCAATTCAAATCCCTAAAAGATTAACACATGAAGAGGTAATTAGAAATATCCCTAAAGAATGGGTATTAGAAGATATAATAGAACCAAAGATTTACAATACTTAGATAATAGAGATAATTCAGGAAGCTAAAAATATTAGGCTAAGAATGAATAGATCATCATCTTTCAAAATAAGAGAACCACAAATGATTGGACAACCATCTCGACACTCATGTAGATGAATCTACAATAAGCTGAAATTTAAGAGGATTAGACAAAATTACTCCAAGAGTAAGTAAAGCAATATATGAAGAATAAAAAAATCAAAATCCTCTCAATACTCTCTGACAACTTCACAAGTATTAAATACTTTAATAAAAGAATAACCTTTTTGTATAGATAAGCAATGGATTAGAGAAGATTTTAATGCTAAATATAGTAAAGAAAAAGTAAGTTGGTATTTTAATTACTATTCTAAAGAACAAGTAGAAAAAATTAGGATAGAGTTTTATAATTATCTAAATCAACATGAAATAAATCTTTATTTCTTCGATTGACTCACATATTATAGTAATATTCACAATTTAGAATATCCCTTTAATAAAACTATATGTCCATTAGAAAAAACAAGTAATACTTGGAAAACAATAAATAATGAACTAATAGAGTCAGAATATCCTCCACATCAAAGTATTGTTATACAACCAACAAAGGATCTAGAGATAGGAGCTCGTCCTATAAAGATATTAAAAACGAAAATAAAAATGTGGAATTAAAAGATATTAAAAAATTACATTCTCAATTAAATTATTTAAATATTGTCTTAGAAGTAATGACCAAGCAGTTAATGTAAGGACCTGAGATTTATTGAAATGAATGAGTATGTTAAGTAAATTCTATGTATGTTTTATCTAAGTTAAAAAGGAAGGAAAGTGTAGTCTAGGAAAAACGATAAGAGTTTCTTGTTTATACATCATCGCCGGTCGCCTAGACCACACGTCATCGCCTGGGCGCGAGGCATGCAGGCGTCACCAGAGAAGAGAGACATCGGTCGCTCGCGCGAGAGGTCATCAGCGGGTTGTCATCGCGCGATAGCTCATCAGCGGGTTGTCATCGCGCGATAGCTCATCAGCGGGTTGTCATCGCGCGATAGCTCATCAGCGGGTTGTCATCGCGCGATAGCTCATCAGCGGGTTGTCATCGCGCGATAGCTCATCAGTGGGTGTCATCGCGCGATAGCTCATCCGCGGGTTGTCATCGCGCGATAGCTCATCCGCGGGTTGTCATCGCGCGATAGCTCATCGGTTGTTAGCCTTCGCGCGAGAGGTCATCGGTTGTTAGCCTTCGCGCCTGTGGTCATCGGTGAAAAGGTCATCGCGCTACGTTAAGTTATACACAGAGAACGTGGGACCCAGACTCCCAGCAAGAGACGTTCTGCACGCGCGCCACGTAGACAAAAGGTGGTTCAGAATAGTGACCTCATAGCGTAGCCTGCGCAGAGGCACGCTCAGTAGTACTGTGCAGGGAAGCGTACACGCAAACTTCCCTGCAGAGTGGGTGGTGGCAGCTGCTTTTGGAGGGATAAAAGGGGTTTAAGTTGCAGAAATCCACACCTGAGAGAAAAAAAGCATTGTTGTACTCGAAGAGAGAAAGAGTGAGTTTCCTCCTCCGCGTTGCGATTTCAGCATCTCCACACAAGAGTACGACGAGCGACAGCCACCATTAGAGCACCTGGGCAGTTCTCTGCAAGTCCTTCGACCAGACGCAAAAACAGAGCCAAGGCGTTCTTCAAGCTTCGTTGGATTTCGAAGCTCCTGGTGTTTGCGCAAGTCCAGGTAAGGGAAGCTAGACCTCTTTTCCATACGAGCCATAGTTTAACTATCTTCTGAAGTGAGGGCGACGTGGTCGCCATTTTCGTTTTCATCTGCGTAAAATGCTCTGTTTGTGTGCTTGGGCGACGAGGTCGCCGGTTTTATATACAGTTTTCGAAATACCTTGTTTTTGAACCAGGTCGCCGGTTTTGGCGCTGTTTTGCGAACTCCTTGTGTTTGATGTTGTTTTGAGAACTGCTTGAGATTTACATGAGATATTCGAAAATATGAATCCTTTGAAATGGCTATTGCTGTGATTGAAATCATTTCTTTGAGTATGGTATGATGTGTTGAATGTTGTGAATGTGGGGTCGAGGCATAGTATTTTCAGGAAAGGAAATACCGTGTAAGACCATGTTAGATGTGCATTGATCGGTGATTATGAACGAGATATCCTGACTCTGCTGATAATGGAATCACATAGAGGAAGTTACTCAGTTGGGAGAGTCGAAGGAGGTTCACCTGTATGGGTGGGTTGTTTGAAAGAGAACATACCGACCTGTATTGCGTGGATTTACCTTGTCATACTGTATGGTGATGTGTTGAGATTCATCATATGCCTGTGAATGTGTGAGATTTCACGGCGACCCTGTGGATGTGCGAGATTCCACAGTGGGCAGTGTGACAGGTGCACATCTCCGAGTCTAATCAATGCATGAGTCAATCCGGAAGTAGTGTCAAGTGTCTTGTGTGGTGAGTCAGTGGAAAGTCTGACATGTGAAATGGTGAAATGAGAAACTGGAATACTGATAGACACTTGATGCTGTGGTGTGAAATGGAATGACTATGGGAAATGTTTGTGAATTTGTGAATTTGGGCGATTAGTTGAATGCTATGAGTAGCTCTACGTTTACTTGGATATTTTGGAAACTTGGTTTACTTGGGTTTTTTCATATGCATGATTTAAACTCCTTTCATATTATCTAGCTTACCCTTTTATCTGTCATTTTGGTTGCCTTCTCAAAACTGTGATGATCGTGTAATTGTTACGCGGGAGCAGAAGACCTTCCAGGAAGAAGAGCTCCCTAAAGGGGTGGTCGCCGAGGGCAGAGATCGCCCATTTCCACCTCTCGGTGGTGATCGCCGGATTTTGCCCTACTATCAGATCGCCTGTTTTGAGGTCGCCTGTTATGAGATCGCCGATTTTATGTCTGGCTAGCAAGTCGCCCATTTTTGGGGACTTCTGGTGATCGCCGTTTTGAAGTTGGAGATCGCCGTTTTCTTTTGAGACCGCCTGTCTTACTGCATTTCTTTTATTTTCGTAAAATCTTGCAAACATTTGATTTGGTTATGTATTAAACTCCCTAAGAGGAGCAACTTCATTTCAAATATATATATTATCATGTTATTTCTCTTCAATATTATTTGGTTACATTTAATTTCATTATACCTGTATGTATGTATTACTTTGGCGGGATGTTACATTAATGGTATCAGAGCAGTTCGTCCTTAGGATGACCTGAGGGCTGTGGATCCATTGTGTTTCTTCTGCTCATAAAAGTTATTTGAGTTTTTAAATAACAACTATAGTGAAAGGTTTTCAAACGTTTTGCATTGAAAAGTTTGTGTGTGCTTCTGTGCTTTAGTGAACGTATGCTTTAGCTGAAAATCTTAGTATTAAGGGTGAGAAGATCTTGATGAAGTAATGAGGGTGCACACTCATAACTGGATCGAGATGATTCTCAATCTTAATTCCAAAGATTTGATGTTTAGTATACATTGAACGCTGGTGTGATCTAGTTTAGCTTATTGAGTGTTTTTGCAATTGACTGAAAATGGTTGTTTGATCTGATGGTGATGATATCAGTAGCTGTTCTAATACCTTGCTTGAGATTCTAAGTATTACGAGTATGTTGATAAACTCAAATTCTTTATGATTTTGAGATGCTGACCTTTGTAAGGTCTAGCTGTTACCCCCCTTGAATGAATTGATTCTTATCGGTTTCATTCTTATAGTTGTAGGGATTATAGAAGCCTATAGATTCAGAATTCAGAGCGAAGAAGATGGCACGTAGACCTGCTACCCCACCCCAACCTTCCTCAGAAATGAGTCAAATCGCCAAGGCCATTGAGATGATGGCGACTGCCATTCAGCAGCAGAACGCCGCAATGGCCCAGAACCATCAAGCCACAATGCAGCACTGGGAAACTGCCCGATCTGCTGAGACAAACTCCCACGTTGGTCAGCCCCAGGAACAGATGGGATTAGCTGAGTTCATGAGGCACAACCCACCTAAGTTCAGTGGGAACGCTACCCCTGACCAGGCAGATCAGTGGGTCAGGGAGTTGGAGAAAATCTTTAGGGCGACCTCCTGCCCTGAAGAGAAGAAGCTGCTGTTCGCCACTTATCTGCTATCAGGAGAAGCAGAGTTCTGGTGGATGGGAGCTCAGCAAATGATGGAGGCACGGGAGGATGTTCTGGATTGGGAGAGCTTCAGGGTGAAGTTCTTAGAGAAGTACTTCCCAGACAGCGCCAAGTTTGCAAGAGAGGCTGAGTTCCTGAAGTTGGAGCAGGGGGACATGACTATAAACGCATATGCTGCCCGTTTCGAGTACCTCGCCCGGTTTTATACCCAGGCGACCTCCGAGGCCTGGAGGTGTAGGAAGTTCGAGGAAGGACTGAAGCATGGGCTGAAGAAGACCATAGCACCGATGTGCATCAGGGAGTTCCACGCCTTAGTGGAGAAGGCAAAGATGGTGGAGACCCTGGAAAAGGGTGAGTCTAGGGTGATCAGGTCACACCCAGGAGGTCCTTCCAGTGGGAGAGCTAAGGCACAGCACCCACAAAGCAAGCCATATGCTAGGCCTTCACCACATCGGGTGGGAACAGCTTCATCCCGGTTCCAACAGCAACAACCTGGGAAACTTAAATGTTTCCATTGCGGTGGACCCCATACAGCCAGCGTGTGCCCCAAGAGGGATCCAGAGAGGAGATGTTTTGTCTGCCAAAAGACGGGGCATTTTGCTAGAGAATGCCCTAACCAGAATAGGGCGACCCAGCCCAGTGGCTCTCAGCAGACGAGGAACGAGGGCAGCAGACCTCAGGCAGCAGGGAGGGTGTTCGCCATGTCTGGAGCAGAGGCAACTCAGTCAGGTAACCTCATCCAAGGTGTTTGTTTTATTGCTGGTAGAGGTGTAAGGGCTTTGTTTGATTCTGGAGCGACACACTCCTTTGTGTCAAGCCTGTGTGTAGCTGAGTTGGGTCTCCTAGTGAAGGAGTTACCTTTTGAGCTGTTGGTCTCTACACCTGCGTCAGGACAGGTGTCGACCTCTACAGTGTGCCCTGAATGTCCAGTGATTGTAGAAGGACGTAGATTCAAGGTGAACTTGATCTGCCTACCTCTTCAGGACCTGGATGTCATCCTAGGAATGGATTGGTTAACTGCCAATCACGTCCTCATAGACTGTGGTAGGCAGAAGGTAGCGTTTCCAGACCCCCATGAAGCGGATGTGTTAACAGTTCAACAAGGGCGATCAGCATTGGAAGAAGGGGCGAGGTGCTTCGTGGTGCTCGCCCGGTTGGAAGTGGAGAATAAAGGGGACGTAAACGAGATCCAAGTGGTGAGAGACTTCACCGATGTGTTCCCAGAGGAGGTGCCTGGATTACCCCCTAAGAGAGAAGTGGAATTCTCTATTGACTTGGTACCTGGAGCTGGACCAGTGTCAATGGCACCTTACAGGATGGCACCAGCCGAGTTGGAGGAGTTAAAGAAGCAATTGGAAGAGTTGCTGGAGAAGCAGTTCATCAGACCCAGCGTATCTCCATGGGGAGCTCCAGTGCTCCTAGTCAAGAAGAAGGATGGAGGGTCTCGGTTGTGCATAGACTACAGGCAATTGAACAAATTGACCATCAAGAACAAGTACCCCCTACCTCGGATTGATGATTTGATGGACCAAATTCATGGGGCCTCGGTGTTCTCCAAGATTGACCTGAGATCGGGGTATCACCAAATCTTGGTAAAAGCTGAAGATGTTCAGAAGACAGCTTTTAGGTCTAGATATGGGCACTACGAGTATGTAGTGATGCCATTTGGAGTCACCAATGCTCCAGCTCTATTCATGGACTATATGAATAGGATCTTTCGCCCTTTCTTGGATAAGTTTGTGGTGGTCTTCATAGATGACATCCTCATTTATTCAAAGACCGAGGAAGAGCATGAGGAACACCTAAGGGCAGTATTGGAAATACTGAGGGAGAAGCAGCTCTATGCCAAGTTCTCCAAGTGTGAGTTCTGGCTAAGGGAAGTCAACTTCTTAGGACACGTGATATCTGCCCAAGGGATCTCGGTAGATCCAGCCAAGGTAGAGGCAGTGCTACAATGGGAACGTCCTAAGACAGTGACTGAGATAAGGAGCTTTGTGGGGTTGGCGGGCTACTATCGGAGGTTTATTGAGGATTTTTCCAAGGTAGTGGCTCCTTTGACACAGCTGACTCGCAAGGACCAACCCTTTGCTTGGACCGACCGATGTGAGCAGAGCTTCAGGGAGCTAAAGGAGAGGTTGACCAGTGCTCCAGTGCTGGTGATCCCCGAGATAGGAAGACCTTTTGACGTCTTCTGTGATGCCTCACATCAAGGCTTGGGATGCGTCTTGATGCAAGAGAAGAGGGTGGTTGCATATGCTTCAAGGCAACTCAAGGTGCATGAGAGAAACTACCCTACTCATGATTTGGAGTTGGCAGCGGTAGTGTTTGCCTTGAAGATCTGGAGGCATTATCTATATGGAGCTCGGTTCCAGGTGTTCAGTGACCACAAGAGCTTGAAGTACCTGTTCGATCAGAGGGAGCTAAACATGAGACAAAGAAGGTGGATGGAATTCCTAAAGGACTACGACTTTCA
Organism: Phaseolus lunatus; assembly: GCA_013389735.1. Classification (NCBI taxonomy): domain Eukaryota; kingdom Viridiplantae; phylum Streptophyta; class Magnoliopsida; order Fabales; family Fabaceae; genus Phaseolus; species Phaseolus lunatus. The sequence goes on along the minus strand of CM023864.1, from coordinate 35,264,158 downwards.
ACTCATGTATCACCCAGGGAAGGCCAATGTAGTGGCAGATGCCTTGAGTAGGAAGTCTATACAAGTCGCCACCATGATGATGGAAGAGCAGAAGCTGATCGAGCAGTTCAGGGACTTAAACCTGGGAGTAGAGTTCCACGTGAATCACATTAGTTGTAGTAAGCTGACTATAACTAATGACTTCCTTGTGATGTTGAAGGACAAACAATTGGAGGACCCTAGCCTGAAGCGCACTATGGAGTCACTAGGGACAGATCAGGCGAGAGGCTTTGAGATGGGCGAGGATGGGATCTTGAGGTTTGATGGCAGGATCTGCATACCTACAAATGACGAGTTGAAGGAGATGATCCTAGAGGAAGGCCATAAGAGTCGCCTTAACCTCCACCCAGGCATGAACAAGATGTACCATGACTTGAAGGAGTCATTTTGGTGGTCAGGCATGAAGAGGGACGTCGCCCAGTACGTGGCAACCTGCTTAACGTGTCAAAAGGCGAAGGTGGAACACCAAAGACCTGGCGGGCTGTTGCAGCAACTGGATATCCCTGAGTGGAAATGGGACAGCATCGCCATGGATTTTGTCACCCATTTACCCAGATCAGTAAAGGGTCATGATGCAATCTGGGTCATCATTGATAGACTGACGAAGAGTGCCCACTTCCTCCCAGTAAATATGAAGATGCCCATGGCCAAGTTGGCACAGCTGTACATCAAGGAGGTTGTGAGGTTGCATGGAGTGCCTTCCAGCATCATTTCAGATAGGGATCCCAGGTTCACTTCACGGTTTTGGCAGACCTTGCAAGAGTGTTTGGGAACCAAGTTGAGGATGAGCTCTGCATATCATCCCCAAACAGATGGTCAGTCAGAGAGGACAATCCAATCTTTGGAAGATCTGCTGAGGGCATGCGTTTTAGATCAATTGGGAGGTTGGACGGAGGTGTTGCCACTAGTGGAGTTCACCTATAACAATAGCTACCACGCCAGCATTGGGATGGCGCCATATGAAGCCCTGTATGGGAGGAAATGCAGAACTCCATTATGTTGGTACCAGGAGGGCGAGGCAGTCTTGGTTGGACCAGAGTTGATTCAGCAGACGACCGAGAAGGTGAAGCTGATACAAAGCAGGATGAAAGCCTCTCAGAGTAGGCAGAAGTCCTATGCAGATCAGAGGAGGAAGCCTTTGGAGTTTGCTGCTGGAGATCACGTGTTCATGAAAGTGACACCAACCAAGGGTGTAGGGCGGGCGATCAGGCCAAAGAAGTTGTCCCCCAAATTCGTGGGACCATATCAGATCTTGAGAAGGATTGGCCCTGTGGCGTATGAAATCGCCCTACCTCCCCATCTGGCAAATCTGCACAATGTGTTTCACGTGTCACAGCTGAGGAAGTACATGGCAGACCCTAGTCATGTGCTGGATGTAGACGACGTGCAGATTAGGGATGACTTGTCCTTTGAAGCCAAACCAGTTAGGATTGACGATCGGCAGTGTAAACAGCTCAGGGGCAAGACCATCAACATGGTGAAAGTGGTGTGGGATGAGAAATCGGGGGATTCTACTTGGGAATTAGAAGAACCCATGAGGGAGGCTTATCCATACCTCTTTTCCTTGTAATCCAATTTTCGAGGACGAAAATTTTTGTTGTTGGGGAGAATGTAAGGACCTGAGATTTATTGAAATGAATGAGTATGTTAAGTAAATTCTATGTATGTTTTATCTAAGTTAAAAAGGAAGGAAAGTGTAGTCTAGGAAAAACGATAAGAGTTTCTTGTTTATACATCATCGCCGGTCGCCTAGACCACACGTCATCGCCTGGGCGCGAGGCATGCAGGCGTCACCAGAGAAGAGAGACATCGGTCGCTCGCGCGAGAGGTCATCAGCGGGTTGTCATCGCGCGATAGCTCATCAGCGGGTTGTCATCGCGCGATAGCTCATCAGCGGGTTGTCATCGCGCGATAGCTCATCAGCGGGTTGTCATCGCGCGATAGCTCATCAGCGGGTTGTCATCGCGCGATAGCTCATCAGTGGGTGTCATCGCGCGATAGCTCATCCGCGGGTTGTCATCGCGCGATAGCTCATCCGCGGGTTGTCATCGCGCGATAGCTCATCGGTTGTTAGCCTTCGCGCGAGAGGTCATCGGTTGTTAGCCTTCGCGCCTGTGGTCATCGGTGAAAAGGTCATCGCGCTACGTTAAGTTATACACAGAGAACGTGGGACCCAGACTCCCAGCAAGAGACGTTCTGCACGCGCGCCACGTAGACAAAAGGTGGTTCAGAATAGTGACCTCATAGCGTAGCCTGCGCAGAGGCACGCTCAGTAGTACTGTGCAGGGAAGCGTACACGCAAACTTCCCTGCAGAGTGGGTGGTGGCAGCTGCTTTTGGAGGGATAAAAGGGGTTTAAGTTGCAGAAATCCACACCTGAGAGAAAAAAAGCATTGTTGTACTCGAAGAGAGAAAGAGTGAGTTTCCTCCTCCGCGTTGCGATTTCAGCATCTCCACACAAGAGTACGACGAGCGACAGCCACCATTAGAGCACCTGGGCAGTTCTCTGCAAGTCCTTCGACCAGACGCAAAAACAGAGCCAAGGCGTTCTTCAAGCTTCGTTGGATTTCGAAGCTCCTGGTGTTTGCGCAAGTCCAGGTAAGGGAAGCTAGACCTCTTTTCCATACGAGCCATAGTTTAACTATCTTCTGAAGTGAGGGCGACGTGGTCGCCATTTTCGTTTTCATCTGCGTAAAATGCTCTGTTTGTGTGCTTGGGCGACGAGGTCGCCGGTTTTATATACAGTTTTCGAAATACCTTGTTTTTGAACCAGGTCGCCGGTTTTGGCGCTGTTTTGCGAACTCCTTGTGTTTGATGTTGTTTTGAGAACTGCTTGAGATTTACATGAGATATTCGAAAATATGAATCCTTTGAAATGGCTATTGCTGTGATTGAAATCATTTCTTTGAGTATGGTATGATGTGTTGAATGTTGTGAATGTGGGGTCGAGGCATAGTATTTTCAGGAAAGGAAATACCGTGTAAGACCATGTTAGATGTGCATTGATCGGTGATTATGAACGAGATATCCTGACTCTGCTGATAATGGAATCACATAGAGGAAGTTACTCAGTTGGGAGAGTCGAAGGAGGTTCACCTGTATGGGTGGGTTGTTTGAAAGAGAACATACCGACCTGTATTGCGTGGATTTACCTTGTCATACTGTATGGTGATGTGTTGAGATTCATCATATGCCTGTGAATGTGTGAGATTTCACGGCGACCCTGTGGATGTGCGAGATTCCACAGTGGGCAGTGTGACAGGTGCACATCTCCGAGTCTAATCAATGCATGAGTCAATCCGGAAGTAGTGTCAAGTGTCTTGTGTGGTGAGTCAGTGGAAAGTCTGACATGTGAAATGGTGAAATGAGAAACTGGAATACTGATAGACACTTGATGCTGTGGTGTGAAATGGAATGACTATGGGAAATGTTTGTGAATTTGTGAATTTGGGCGATTAGTTGAATGCTATGAGTAGCTCTACGTTTACTTGGATATTTTGGAAACTTGGTTTACTTGGGTTTTTTCATATGCATGATTTAAACTCCTTTCATATTATCTAGCTTACCCTTTTATCTGTCATTTTGGTTGCCTTCTCAAAACTGTGATGATCGTGTAATTGTTACGCGGGAGCAGAAGACCTTCCAGGAAGAAGAGCTCCCTAAAGGGGTGGTCGCCGAGGGCAGAGATCGCCCATTTCCACCTCTCGGTGGTGATCGCCGGATTTTGCCCTACTATCAGATCGCCTGTTTTGAGGTCGCCTGTTATGAGATCGCCGATTTTATGTCTGGCTAGCAAGTCGCCCATTTTTGGGGACTTCTGGTGATCGCCGTTTTGAAGTTGGAGATCGCCGTTTTCTTTTGAGACCGCCTGTCTTACTGCATTTCTTTTATTTTCGTAAAATCTTGCAAACATTTGATTTGGTTATGTATTAAACTCCCTAAGAGGAGCAACTTCATTTCAAATATATATATTATCATGTTATTTCTCTTCAATATTATTTGGTTACATTTAATTTCATTATACCTGTATGTATGTATTACTTTGGCGGGATGTTACAGTTAACTAGAATAGAAAATAAAGCGACACCATTAGATATTCCAAGTAGTTCAAAACTTCTTGTAAAACCAATATATAAGTTATTTAATGTTCCACAAAAAGAATTAGATGCATTAAGATTAAGAAGTGATACCTATTTAAAAACTGAAGAACTTAAAAAGAGGTTAAGATTTAAATAAAACATCTATAAATACATTAGAACTTAATAAAATAAGAAATTATCCAACACTTAGAAATTTCTATCCTAGACCTATTGTTGTTGATGTATAGTTTGAAGAAAAGGGATACAAAACTCTTTTTCAGGAAATGAAATTACATAATGGAATTTAGACAGATTAGGTGAACAAGCTATATTAGATTTAACATGTCAAATGAGTATGGCAGCTACTGTGCATAAAACGAAAGCTTGTAGCGACAACTCTACTGCTATATCAATAGTGCAAGGATTCATTGGCCAATTAAAAAGTTGGTGGGATAACCTACGTACAAAACAAGATAAAATAGCTATATTGAATAGTGTAAAAACTGAAACTAATCAAGAAGATGTTGTGTCCACTTTAATATATTCAATAATTCAAAACTTTGTACGAGACCCAAATATATTTAAAGAAAGATCAGCTAGTCTATTAATAAACCTTTATTGTCCAACAATGTCTAATTATAGATGGTACAAATATAACTTTTTATCTAAAATAACCTTAAGAGAAGACAGATTTGCAGGATTTTGGAAAGAAAGATTTATAGTCGGATTACCAAAACTCTTCTCACAAAAGGTTAAAATGAATCTAGAAAGACATTATAGTAAACCAATAAATTATGCTTCATTAACTTATGGACAAATACATTTATGGACAAATACACAATATAGTAATAGATACAAGAATTCAAATTTGTACAGATTTGAAATTACATACTAAACTTATAAAAGAAAGTATGATAAATAAAAGAGAAATTGAAACTTTCTGCCAACAATATGAATGGAATCAGTTAGAGCACCTAGTGCTAGAAAAAAGAAAATAATTAAGAAACAAAATAAAATAGGAAGAAAAACTTATAGAAAGTCTTATAACAAAAATAAGCAAACTACCAAATTTCAAGAGGATAAGCCAACAAGAAAACCTAAATATAAAAAACTTAAGAAAAAAGAAAATACATGTTGGAAGTGTAGAAGGGCAGGACATCATGCAAATAGTTGCAAAGTAGTAAAAAAGATAAATCAAATTGAAGATGAAAAATTAAAACAAAGTTTACTTAATATATTAATTAATTTAGAGATTGATGAATCTGACAACTCCATAGAAGATGATAGTGAGTTAGAATTAGAACAAACAGAATATGGAAGTTCTAGCGAAGATTTAGAAGAGGAAAGTGAAAAAGATTATTGTTTAGGACCTGATTATATACCTGTACAAATTGTAAGAGTATAAATATGTTAATTAAAGAACATGCAACTATTTTAATATCAATAATATATAAATTAAAAGAATCGCCTTTAAAAAATGAATTTTTATCACAATTAAACAATTTACTAAAACAGAGTGAAGAATCCCAACGGTAGAACCCATAAATATGAAAAAGTCTATAATAGATTTAAACTAAACAATCATCAAATAACTATAAAAGATTTATAAGAAGAGATTGAAAATCTTAAACAAGAAATAAAATTACTAAAAGAAAATGATATTTCATTAGAATATAGATTATTAGAATTAGAAAGAAAAGAAATAATAAGATATCAAAATAGACAAGATACTGATTCAAATCAAAATTATATAAAAGAGAATAATGTAGAAACTTATATTAGTATGTTAAGTCTAATTACCAATCATAAATGACATACTGAAGTGACCTTAATAATCAAAGAAAAAACATCTAAAATGATAGCCTTAATAGACTCTAGAGCAGATATTAATTGTGTACAAGAAGGAATAATACCTACTCAATATTGTGAAAAGATCGTATAAAAGGTGACTAGTGCTAATGGGACAAAAATGAATATTCAATACAAATTATCTAATGCTAAAATATGTAAGAATATAATATGTTATAATACTTCCTTTGTATTAATAAAAAATATGAATACCATAATGATTATAGGAACTCTCTTTTTAACATTATTATATCCTTTTCAAATAACAGAAAAAGTGTCAATGACTAAAACTTTAGGGAAAAAAATATGCTTTGAATTTATAAAACCTCCTAGAACCAGAGAATTAAATCTATTAAGAGAATCTTCTATATCTCCTATAGAAAGTAAGAAAAAATAGAAAAATTTATTAAATAAAGAAATTAGAATTAGAAGAATAAAGGAGCAACTAAAAACACCTAACCTCAAACTAACCTAAAAAAATTTATTAAAAATTACGAAGAAAAAATAAAAAGGGAAAATGTGAAACAAATCCCACAGCCTTCTGGCATAAGAAAAAATATACAATCTCATTACCATATATAGATAATTTTGATGAAAAAAAAATACCTACAAAAGTTAGACCAATATAGATGAATTAACAATATTTAGAATATAGCGAAAAAGAAAATCAAGAATATCTAGATAAAGGATTAATAAGGATCTCAAAATCACCCTGGAGTAGTGCGGGATTTTATGTGATGAAAGCCTCTGAAATAGAAAGAGGAGCATCAATGTTAGTAATTAATTATAAGCCATTGAATAAAGTATTAAAATGGATTAGGTATTCATTACCTAATATAAATGACCTAATAAAAAGAATACATGATGCTACAATATTCTCAAAGTTTGATTTAAAATCAAGATACTATAAAATCTCTATAGAAGAAAAAAGATAAATATAAAACTGCTTTTGTAGTACCTTTTGGACATTACGAATGGAATGTAATGCCTCAAGGAATAAAAAATGCTCCTAGTGAATTTCAAAATATTATGAACAATATATTTTATCCTTATATAAAATTTTCTATAATATATTTAGACGATGTTTTAATATTTTCAAAAAATATTAATGAATATAAAGAACATTTGGAAGAATTAGTGAAAATAATTAAAGAAAATGGATTAGTTGTTTCTGAGAAGAAGATAAAAATATTTCAAACAAAGATTAGATTTTTAGGATATGAAATATATCAAGGAACTATCACTCCCATACAAAGATCTTTAGAATTTACAAATAAATTTTCAGAAGAAATAAAAGAAAAACAACATTTGTAGATATTTTTAGGATGTGTAAATTATATACCAAATTTTATTCTTAATATTAGAATAATTTACGTCTCTTTATATGCAAGATTAAGAAAAAACCCTCCAGCCTATAATGATGATATGACCAAAGCCATAAAACAAATAAAAGAAATAGTTCAAAAATTACCCTGTCTAGGAATACCTAACCCCGAAGCCTTTCTTATTGTAGAAATGGATGCCTTTGATTTAGGATATAGGGGAATTTTAAAACAAAAGCTTTCAGAAAAATCAAAAGAGCAAAGTAGTCAACTATCATTCAGGTATTTGGCATTCTTCCCAACAAAAGTATTTTACTATAAAAAAAAAAGAAATACTTTCAATAGTTTTGTGTTTACAAAAATTTCAAGATGATTTATTTAATTTTTTTTTTAATTCGTATTGACTGCAAAACAACTCCAAGTGTTTTAACCAAAAGATGTTCAAAATTTAGTTTCTAAACATATTTTTGCAAGATGGCAAACTTTATTATCCTATTTTGATTTTGAAATAGAACATATTAAAGGAAAATATAATTCTTTGCTAGATTTTTTAACAAGAGAATTTTTACAGGCTTCAATATGAATGCCAAGCCTACTGAAAAAGATGATTATGGTCTCCCACTGGGATCAAATAAAGCATCCAGTTCCATAAATAAAACTCAATATGGTTCCCCACTGGGATCAAATAAAGTCTCTTCATCAATATCATTAAGACAATCCTCTTCATTATCTTTAAGGCCATTAACACCCACTAAACCAACCTCTACTTTGGCAGAAATCATAAAAACTCCTCCTCCATCATCAAACCCCTTAATACCTTCAAATAGATTTATCCCATTATACTATCAAAATGTATTAATAAGTCCAAAAAAATTTACTAGTAAAACTCTTGTTCCAACAAATTTTCCAAAATTAATACCCTAAGATGAATATTTAGAGAAATCCGAAAGTATGCCAATACTAATATTAGAAAAAATGTGGATAACTCCAAATCCAAGACAAATAGCTGAAAATCTATTTTCCCAAGACTTCCATTACTTGCCAATAGATATGCAAAACCAGAACCTTCTATGAGTTTATATTGGTAGATACAAAATCCATAGAAGTATCTCATAATAGGGACGATGAAGGAAATATCCAGTTTTCCAAAATAAAAATTCTACAAGTTCTGAACTTCAAGAGTGGAACCAACCTCTCCACAATAAAAAAATCGTGTTCACGAGTGTTTGATCCATAACAATATAGTTATTATGATTACATGGATGCATGGACCAACATATTATTTGTTAAACCAAAGAAGCATTCCTGATTTATTTGGTCAAAAAGGAAATATCTTTGAAATTTCCAAGATGGTTTATAAAATGGTTTGTTGATTTTGGACCATTACCTTCAATATTTCCCACAAAAATAAATGAAGTGTATTCGTATTTTCGACAAAATTCTACATTTGTACTAGGATATATAGGCTTATATCTTTTATAGCCTCTCAAGATATTACTTAGATATTAGCTTGGGATTATAATTTAGTACAACCATATGAAGGAGTAGAAATAAAAAATGTTGTCAAGAAAGATGATAAAATGGTGGAGAAAGTTCAACAATAATTTAGTATGGAAGAGCAAGATTCAAGAATGGTTAAAGAATAATTTAGGGAGCAAAGATAGCCATGCACTCAAACAAGACGCATTATTCTTAGTAGAGAAAGAACAACTAATGGCAGCCTTAGCATCAACAACATCAAAAGAAGAGTTTGAAAGAGTTCTTCAAAAAGCTACTTCTTCAAAAGGCTCAGATAAAACCAATATTGATGATGAGTCATCACAGTCAAATTCTTATCTCTACAACGAAGACATATATTATTGAAGAATCTATTAATCGTAGTGCACTAAAACATTGTCTGCCATAAAAAAAAGTAAAAAAAAATCAAAGAATAGTAATTGAAACATCTAGCAATAATAGACAAAACAAGAAACCTATTTTTCAAGATAACAATAACGTAGAATCTGAACAATGATGTAAAGTTATCTGAACAATAATATAAACTTATTTGTCGCTAGTAGTGTAATATGTCTATATAAAGAAGTCTTTCAGGAGAAGAAGAAGGATAGAGTTCACTAAAAACTACTTGTAAAAAACTCTTATGAAATAAACTTTTTTCTTCTTATGCAATTGTTTTCCATACTTTTGTAAGTCTTTTCCCGATCTTCTTTCACAATATTAATTCAATATTTCTAATTTCTTATGAATTTTTTCAGTTCAATAGTTTTATGTTCCATGATTTTTAATGCTATGATCCTTAACTGTATTTGGCATCAGCGGCAGAAAAACTCTAAAGATTTTATATTTAGTTTTCTTTGGGAAACAATACACTGATAGTAACATTGATGAGCATTTCCTACCCATCACCTTTACCTGCAAATCTGCAATTGCAGCTCCACCGTTCCTCTGCCCCTTGTCTTTTTCCTTCTATTTCCTTCTTTTATAAATACTCATATTCATATATTTTGCTTTTAATTATAAATATATTACATTTTTAATAATAAAAATTATTTTTATTAATTTTATTTAAATTTCGTTAACGGTCAAAGTAATTAAATATATTTAACATTTAGTAATTATCACATATATTTGTTAAAAAAATTATAATTATAATTACTATACAATTAATTTAATTTAATTTTACTTTTTAACTTTATACATTTAAAGTTTTTAATTATTTCTTTAAGATTAATTATATATAAATATATCAATTTTTTAATAAATATATATAACAATTATTAAAAATAAAGTATGTGTTCAATTATTCAAATAAAATTAAAAAAATTAAAATTTTAATATTAAAATTGTAATTTTTTTATTATACTAAAATTAGAATACATTATTATTTATTAATAATATTATTTAGAAACACTCAAAAATATTCTTGTTTGGATACTCTTATCAAATTTATGGTCATTGAATCTTATATGAATAACTTCTTCAATAATAGACGTCCTAGAGTTGTATATTTTATACGTTTTCGATGTTTTAGAATATTTAAGTAAAATCCCCTTTCATGACTTTTGGAATCAAACTTTCTTATATTGTCCTTTGTATTTAAGATAAAACTTTGGACTCCAAAAGGATGAAAATAGGAAATGTTTGGCTTTCTATAGGAAATGTTCGGCTTTCTATCCTTGCACAGTTTGAAGGAGTCTTATAGTTAAGGGTCTAATGTAAATTCATTTTTGTAAATAGCAGGTTGTATTTATTGCCTTTGCGTAGAAGAATTTTGGTGAAGAGTTGCTTTTAACATAGTTCTTCCTCTCAACAATACCATTTTGTTGTGGTGTCCTTAGAGTAGAAAAGTTAGGGTTTATGCAAATAGTTTTCGCAAAAGACTAAAAAATTTTCATTTTCAAGTTCTCCACCATTATCACTTCTAATAGCAACAATATATAAGCCTTTCTTGTTTTGAACTTGTTTAAAGATTTTATAGAAGACTTTGTAAGTCTCATCCTTGTGGGGCAAGAATTTAAACCATGTCCATCTTTTAAAGTCATCAACAATGATTAGACCATACATTTTGTCTCCAATAGAATTAGTTATGTTAGGTCAAAAAATATCCAAGTGTATAAGCTAAGAGGTCTTTGAGTGGACATGTCATGTTTGCTATGGAATGAGCTATTAACTTTGTTTTAAGCACCATAAGAAAGGGGGAGATTGTTATAGTAAAAGTCCAACAACCTATGATTTTGATTAAGTGCTAAAACTAACTAAAGATAAACATGGTCATGCTTTGTTTGTTAGACGATAACTTTTCAACTACAGACCACGTAAGACATAAGTATTTCATCTAACAGACGATACAACACTGTGCAATCTTATTTTTACATATGATAAACATAGTTTATGCTTAGACAATACACACATAGTTTAAGCTAACCTTATTCCAAACGAAAACATATATGCTTATCTATGTTGTAGGGAATGTCCTTACTTTTGTTTGCTAAGAAGTTTCATTTACAAGAACAAGTCACATAAAATGATCTCTTGGATGAAGAGTTAAAGTTTCTTTTCTTCATAAATTCCCTGACTCTAGTAATGACAACTCTAGAAAGACTATCTACTTCGTATGACTTTGCACTTTAGAGAAATTCAGGTAAAGGCACACCTTCCAAAAAGAGATAAGTACATATTTCTATTGGGAGGTTATGTAAAAGAAGAAAAGGTTATTTGATGTTCCATGGAGTGCTTTTAATGCATCCTTCACATTCAAGCTCATTAAAAGAAAGAAGGACATTCAGAAGAGCTGAAGTTGCTCAACAACTAGAAACGAATTTACAACGACTACTTTCTTTAAAGCCTATATAAAGCAATTCAAGAAGAAGAAGAAGAAAGTGTGAGACTACACTTTATAATACTGAAACACTATTGATTTTTCTACGCCTATTAAAAGCTTCATAGAAAACCCTATTTGTGTTTAATTAGCAAACTAGTTTTGTATATGTCTATAGACGATATTTCTCTCTAGTGGGCAATTGTGTGATTCCTTGATCACCACTCAGATACTCTTCTTATTTTAGCTAGGATTGGTTGTTTGCTAAAAAAATACTTGATTATTATCTAGAAGTGGTTATTGTTCAAAGAATACCCAGTTAAACTAGAAGTGACTTAAGGACGAATATTTGGTTAGCCGAAAATGGCTTATAAAAAAAATATTTGGTTAAGCTAGGAGTGGCTTATGAAAGAATACTTTGTTAATCAAGAAGTGGCTTCTGAAAGAATACTTAGGAGTGACTTGTGAAAAAAAGACTTGGTTAAGCCAAGAGTGACTTGTGACTGAATACTTGGTTAAGTCAGGAGTGACTTGTGAAAGAATACTTGGTTATGCATGAAGTGGCTTATGGAAAGAATACTTAAAAGGGGTCAGCCAAGAGTGGCTGGGAGCATAAACAATACCCAAGGAGTTAGTAAGGAGTGACTACAAGCCTAAACAATACTCAAGGGCTTAGTCATGTTTTTTCCACAACCCTCTATTCTTGTGTTTTCCACAATCCTCTTATGTGATCAAGAATCGATTAGGTTGATATCCTCTTGGAGTCTTCCAAGGGTAGAACATATCCTCTTTAGTGTGTTCATGAGTTGATTTTGTAGTGTTTGTTGTCTTCTGTTTGTTTGCCTGTTGTTAGTATTTGAAGATATTAGATTATAGTTATTCTAGGGTTGAATAATTGAGACTAGATGTAAGACCTTTTGTGATATGAACCAGTATAAATTTTTTATGCAATCTTTTTATCAATCTTGATTTTCAATTTTACTATAGTGAGTTTTTCAAATTAAAATAGGTTTTGAAGAACTTGAAGAAAGGGTAAATATTTTTCAAAAAGTTTTTAAAACCAATTCACCCCCTCTTGATTTTTCTAAGCCTCGTTCTCTTTTATAACACTTTTGCTCTCAAGTCTTGAAACATAGACCTTTCTCATGTCGTGTTGTGAGCTTGACAAGTGTTTGTTTGTTATTGTTAAGAAAATATGCAAGAGGTATTATTTTTATTTTAGGTACCTACATAGATTTAGGTCCTTTCAATTTAATGTGTCTAGGTCATTCCTTCTTTGGAATGCCATAAGGTTGTGCAAAATAATTGAATGCATGTTTGGACTTTTCATGAGGCTTATCCTCCTTATAGGAAATCCCTGATTTAACATGAGGTTTCCTCAAAGTTCTTATAAAAATTTGAAGCCTTTTATCCTTTATAGAAATTTGGAACATAACTATTCTTGGTGTTAAATTTCATCTAGTAGACCATTTATTGTTTTGTTTATTTTTTTGTTTGAGTCTACAAATGGTCTTTTATCGAGAATTTTGATTTTCAAAAACATTTCTTTTTCAAATTTCCAAAATTTGTACTTTGATTTTTAAGGTTCTATTTCAAATCCTAATTTTCTTCATACTACTTGTTAATGTGTTTGAGCTCAAGCTTTTCATCAACAAGAGCATATGATGGGTCATGCCTGAGTTTTAAAGATTTGAGTTGATAAGTGCATGGATGGGGAAAATCTTTATTAGATGCAAATAAAGGTATGTTCTAGATTAGAACTTACTTTGATTGTAATTATAATTTACTTTTAATTGTAAATTTTGTTCAATTTACGAAATAAATACAATAGTAATTATATTATTCAGGACCATTAAGCCCAACAAGGTTAGAGGTTGTGGACTGTAGAAGCCATGGGAGGCAAGGAGCATTTGGGGCCACTTTTCTAGCCCACAAACTATACATGGATGTCCTAATACATAAACAAGGGACACATGCAGCAAGCATGGAACATATTTAACATATGTTAAATGTGAAAAACAAGTTAGATCAAAGCACATGGCTTATCTTTCGATGAATGAAAAAAAAGTGTTTACTGATAAGTGTTATACATAAGTAATATTTCATATTAAAATATAGACACTTATGGATATTAATTGATAAAATAACTATAATATAACCCTTAATTTATGAATTTAAATCTTTTTACATTTTTTGTGATTATAATTTGAATAAGAACGATTTATTCTCAAATTTGTGTTAATTTTAGGATTCTAGGGAAAAACGGAGATGAAAGAGCAAAAGGAGAATAGACAAAGGTAAAAAGAGAAAGTTGGAACGCTCTAGCACTCGCCCAAGCTCGTCTAAGCCAAAAGCTCCCGGAGGATCTCGCCCAAGCGAACCCAATCTTGCCTAGGCAAGATTAGTCTAGTGACGTTGGGCATGTTTTCGTCCAACTTGCCTAGGCGAGAAGCCACTTAGCCCAAACCCAACTAGGTTAAATACGAGGCGTGACGCACAACCTTAGAGATTCAAGGGGGAGAATAGAAGGTGTTAGAAAACACTAGAGGAGGCAGTGCCATCAAGGAGAAATATCCTAAATCTTCTTTTCTTGCTTTGTAATGGCCAACATGAGTGGCTAATTCTACCCTTTTAGATTGGGAGTAATTTATTCAAACTCTTATGTATTGAGGTGATATTTAAATATAATATTATGTTCTTAACTGATGATTGATATTATCATTTTATTTGTAATGCTTGTTTACCATGATCAAGATCTTTAGATTTGACTTGAAAGTACTTCTAAGTTTCTGACCCAAATTATAATGCGTAACATATTTGAATGCTAGGAATATATTTGAAATTTTAATTGCTATCAACATCTAATCGTAATTCTAAGGAATTTTTATAATTATGCGAGGAATCAATATTTAGGAAACTCTTTTAATAATTTTATATGCAAGAAATGGATATAAAAGACTTTTATATGGACATCAATATCAAACAAAAGATAAAATATTACTATGCTTTTCAAAATACAAAAGAGTAAGAAGGATGAACCCCAATACCAATTTTCTCAATTGAATTTACAACTCTTTACTTTGTTTTTATTTAATTTTCATGCAAATTATTGTCAATATCAACTAAAATCAAATTATTATACATATTCTTATACTTAGTAAATGTTACTATTAGGATTTTAAATGGTTATTCCTTGTGGATTCGATATCCATCCTTAAGGACAAATTATTATTTCTAACTCGGTACACTTGTCATAAAAGAGTCATCAAGTTTTTGGTGTTGCTGTCGGGGAATAGTGTTGTTTAAAATTTAAAAGTATAATTTGTTAAGTATTGTAAATATTTTTAAAGTGTTTATTATTTTTTAGATGTGAATATTTTTTAAAATATTTTTGTTTCTTTAGTTGTGATTTTTTAAATTTTTTTTAAATTTTTTTTAGATGTGAATATTTTTAAAGTTTTTCTTTTTTTATGTGAATATTCTTTTTAAAGTTTTTGTTTTTGTTTTTATTTTTTTTATGTTGGTTAGTGTATTTGTTTTATTCAGTTTTTTTAATGCATTTATTTTATTTAGTTTTATTTTTTATTTTTTCACGTACTTATTTTAGTTAGTTTTTATAATTATAAGTTTCTGTTTTAGTATTTTTATTTAATTAGTTACAATTATAAATTTCTGTTTTATTTTAGTTTTAGTTTTATTTTATTTATATTTTATCCTTTTTTATTTTAAGTACATTTTTATTTCTTATTTTAAAGTTTTTATTTTTGAATTTTTTTTCTTATTTTATCTTTATTTTTTAGTTTATATATATATATATATATATTTATTTTGTTAAAATTGTTAGTTTTATTAGTTTTTTTTACTTTATTTTTAGTTTTTATTTTAGGTAATTTTTTGTTTCTTTTATATATATTTTTTATACGCTTATTTTTTTTCTTTCAATTTTTTTCTATATTTCAAATTTTTTGTTTTTCTTTTCTTATGTTTTTTTTTATTTTAGTTTTTTGGTTTTTCTTTTAATATCTAAATATATATATATATATATATATATATATATATATATATGTATGTATACTAATTTTCTTTATTTTCTTTTTGTGTTAATCCTTGCTTGAGTTGTCTTATGATATTCAGAAGACAAGTTTCTATAGATAAATTATAAGTTAAATTTAAAATGGAGAAGACAACTCAGAAGAATAGAAGTTAGAAAAGAATCCTCAACTACATGTACCTGTCACGGTGAGATAATTCAAGAAGAAAGTAACATGGCTGAGGAAGGACAACCACCACCTAGAATGACACTTGTTTAATCCTGAAGTAGTTCATGAGCTCTATGTCAATGCCTGAACATGAGGAGAAGTGATGTGAGTTGATTTTAGAATTGCACATTTTATGGTGGCACTTTGTTTATGAGTTTTTGTTTTAAGCAAAATGTAGTGAGAAACCCAAAGAAGATTCCCACTGGACACGAACTTAACCAAGTGGTTAAGTGTGAAGGGTTCACTTCTAAAGGACAAAGAGAAAAACACAATATAAGGTGATGATGATGAGGTGCGAAAATTAAAATAACATAAGATGGAAGGAAGCAAGATGATGAACGAAGAAAAAATGAAGAACAAATAAGCAAATGGAAATGGAATTATGGAAGGTGTAATGGAAGAAAGAAAAAGATAAAGATGAGAGAAAGCTTATGGAATGGAAGATGGATCACGCCACTTGAAAGGATGGGAGCTTCCAAGATGAGTGGTGAAGAGCCGCCACTTGAAGTGCACTACACTCACAAGATAAGACCCAAGAACCTTTAGGAGACTCAGCTCACTAAACACTTTGATAGAGTTTCTTTTCTATTCAAAATTCAATGTAAATACATGAGGCAAGACACTTTATTTATAGGAGAGAGTATCTTAGAGAACAAGATAGAGGGGTAGGGGTGTAGATGACTACAAGCTTCTAGAAACTAGGTTAAATGTGCGCACATGGAGGAGTCTTCTAGAATCTAGGTCAAAGGTGAGCCCATGGGTGAGTTTCTAGAAGTTAGGTTAAGGTGGGCTTTGGCACAAGCCCAATTTACTAAGTACACCCTTTTCTAGCTTATTTTTTTCTAATTGAAGCTCAAAGTGAGCCCAATTTATTTACTTAACTTGTCTTGTAAGAAGACTAAAAGGAAGAATAGTTGATATTCTGGTTCATGTCCATTTCTCCCTCTGATGAGGCTCTTCTGAGATTTGGTAGGGCCTTGTCATTGAGATGACTGGCCTAATTGTGAAGAGTTTGTGGTGTCCTTAGTCATCTGCTTGTCGAGTTGGTTTGTATCAAGAAGGAATTCAAGAGATGAGATCAAGAGTAAGAGGAATATGGGTGCATTTTGATAGAGATTCTATCAGTGCCTTTTTGGGAGATCCTTTGCAACTAAGGGGTGATGACGACTGTACTTATCACCAACTGAGAGCTAAAACATATGGCTTTAATGATGATGAAGTGGCTAGGGAAATCTGTCTAGCTAACCACTCATATCAAACAAGCCCAGCTGGAAAACCATGGAGAATTTTAAGGAAACACATGAAGACCCTATCTCAAGTTTGGATGGTATTCATGCTGGCCAACATGGTGCCCATTGGTCATGTGTCTAACTTAAATATTCCTAAGTGTCATCTTCTCTATTGTCTATTGAAAGAGAATTATTTTGTTGATGTTGCTAAGATTATCTGTCATGAAATATATAAATTTGTTAAATTAGAAATTAGCCAAAATAATCAGAAAGCAAAGGGTTCTTTGGGATTTCCTGCTTTAATAACTGCTCTTTGTGCAGCTCTTGAGGTTGAGGTAAACCCATTAGTAAAAATCAGACCTCCAATTAATCTAAAATTTATTGTAAATAATTGTACTGCTACAGAAGAACAAGCACCACAAGCTGATGATGTTCCTATTCATCATTCACCAATCCGTCACCCTAGTTCATCCTCACTTTCCAGGGAAGATAGGATATTGGAACAAATGTAGCATATGCAATTGGAGCAAAGAGCCACATGGGAGGATATACAGATGCATGAGAGTGCAAATCATAGAGGGATAATGAAATTACAATAAGATATATATCAAAATTTCCCTCAAGGTTTGGTTTATTTGCTTATTTTCTTATTTTGTTTTAAATGGCTTGTATTGGTATTCTTGAATATTTTTCTTTTCTTATTTGCTCTTTTTGTTATATTTATGTCTTGAATTATTTTTCTTGAATCAATTTCAGATTTAATTTAATTGTTGAGTAGTTTCCTAGTTTTATTTTTCTTAAGCAAATAAGAACTACAATTTTAAATTTGAATTGTGGAAAAAAGGACTTTGTGTTTAAATATTAAATAGTGAAATGAATTAGACATAGGTTAGAAAAGAAAATATGATGGAATCCCTATTCAAATGTAATTGAAATTGTGATACATGAAAATTTAACAAAATGATTGATCAAAACAGAGCATGACAAAACAATAAGGAATGAGACCAACTAAACCAAGTGAGTGTGTGAACCTTAAACAATTTGGAGAGTTTTACTAATGAATTGACAATTGTGGTTGCTTAATTTTAATTTTTATGTTACATCATAAATGAGCATGAATATGATTGAGGCAGTTGTGTTAATTAAGAACCCATGGCCAAATAACCAACCTTTATCTTATCAAAATTCAATTATTTTCATCCACTTTGAGCCAAGAATTTTTGTTATTATTGTTGAACATTTGCTTTGATGTCTCCAAATCTTTGTGGATTGCTTGAAGTCTTTGATGATGGGTTTATGGGTGTGTTTTGGGTAGTTTGAATTTGTAATCCACTCATAGAATTGATCCAAGTTTATTTGATTTGAATCCTTTTGAAAAAGATGTGTTTTCAAAGAGAAGTAGAAAAACAACCTATTGATTCTCGTTTTAATCGGTTGTTTTTCTCTCAATTTGAAGGGTTTTTTAACTATTTGACTTTGGTTGACTTTGTTGTCAAACCAATTCAATCGGTTGTTTCGAAAAATCAACCGATTGTTTTTTGAAAATCCTTAACAAAATTTGTTAAGTTTGGTAAATCTTTTTTCACTAGTTTCAAACTGTTTTGGCCCTTGATTAAAAATCTTAAACGACTATTTTTTAGGCTATATATCTTGTGTTTACATCTCTGAAGATTAAGAGATGACATTACTAAAAGATTAAGAAAGTTTTTCAAGTTTCCAAGATTGCTTAAGGCTTTGGATTCTTTCTAAGAGTGGAATAGGATTGATTTGTATTCTTTCAATTCAATCTATGATTGTATTAGGTGTGATCTTTCCTTTTCTCTCTCTGATTTTTATTTTTGTAAAGAATTGGTGTTGCACAGAGTTAGAGGGTGTTCTGATCTGTGGTGTGGTGTTTGCCAAAGGAAGTGTGTGTTCTTAAGGGGTTCAAGATTACTTCTTTGGTGGGTGTGTGGTTGCAATTTGTTGTTGGTTACATGGTGAAATACTTAGTGGTTTTCTAGGGACTAGATGTAGCTCTGGTAAGGAGTGAACCAGTATAATAGATTGTGCAATCATCTCTCTCTCTCAATTACAAATTGTTTGGTGTGGTTTATGTCTCTGCTGCTATAAACAACTAGTTAAATTGTAATTTTAATCGATTGTTTTTCTGCAAACAGTTTTAAAAGCTTTGATTTCTTGGCTTCTTTGATTGCTCTATCTATAAATTTTCATTAATTTTATTCTAAGCCAGTATTTGCGAAAATATTTCTGTTAACAATTCACCCCCCTCTTGTTAAGGCCATTAATTCTAACACTTATTGCACCCTAAACCTTTAAATTATATATTTTTCCTACCCATTGAAATGTTTAAGAAAGGAGAACATGCATAAAATATATATAGAAAAGGGAATGGTTGGTTCAAAGTGCTGAAAGCTCAAATAGTTGGAAACAGGAAGAATCTATTCCTATGAAAATAAAAGAAAAAAAAATATTCATGTTAAAATGATGAATAAGTAAAAACAAAATGAGGAAAAGTGTGAAGTCAAATGGAAATGGTGATTAGATAACACATATGTCCTATAATTGGATTCTAGGTATGTTCATCTTCTTTGAAATGTGCATTTTGTTACCTGGAAAACCAATATTTTTTAGAAGCCCAACCTCATTACAACCCTGTAAAAGACCACAAGATTCATGTTTCTAATATATTTGTGATATGAAGATGAAATGAAAAGCAACTGTGATTTGTTATGATTTAGTGAAAATAGAGCGAAACACTCTTACCTGTGAGCATATGAGAAGAAATCCCTTGATGAATTGTCATTATATGGATTTAGTTTGATCTTGGAAGTTGATTGTATCTATATTTTGAATTTGAAAGCAACACAAGTTTCTAATTTAATCTGTTGTTTAGAGAATTAAGTTGTTTTGATATTTAAATTCAAATATGATTTAGTTATATTCATTTACTTTGCTTGAGGTCAAGCAAGATTCTAAGTTGGGGGGAGTTGATAAGTGTCATATTTCAGTAATATTTCATATTAAATACATATGGATATTAATTGATAAAATAACTATAATATAACCCCTAATTTATGAATTTAAACTTTTTTACATATTTTATGATTATAATTTATATAAGAACGATTTATTCCCAAATTTTTGTTAATTTCAAGATTCTAGGAAACAATGGAGATGAAAGGGCAAAAGGAGAATAGACAAAGCTAAAAAGGAAAATCGGGAACGCTCCAACACTAACCCAAGCTCACCTAAGCCAGAAGCTCCCAAAGGATCTCGCCCAAGTGGGCCCAATCTCACCCAAGCGAGATCACTCTAGTGATGTTGGGCCTGCTTTCGTCCAACTCGCCTAGGCGAGAAGTGACTTAGCCTAAGCCCAACTAGGTTAAATAGGAGGCGTGAGGAACAACCCTAGAGATTCAAGGGGGAGAATAAAAGGTGTTAGAAAACCCTAGAGGAGGCAGCAATTAAGGAGAAACATCTTGGATATTCTTTTCTTGCTTTCCATGCTTGTAATGGCCAACATGAGTGGCTAATTCTACCCTTTGAGATTGAAAGTAATCTGTTCAAACTCTTATGTGTGGAGGTGGTATTTAAATATAATATTATGTTCTTGATTGATGATTGATATTGTCATTTTATTTGTAATAATTGTTTACCGTGATCAAGATCCTCAGATTTGACTCAAAAGTACTCACTATGCTTTTCAAAATACAAAAGAGTAAGAAGATGAACCCCAATCCCAATTTTCTCAATTGAATTAACCACTCTTTACTTTGCTTTTATTTAATTTTTATGCAAACTATTGTCAATATCCACTAAAATCAAAATATTGTACATATTCTTATACATAGTGAATTTTACTATTAGGATTTTAAATGTTTGTTCCTTGTGGGTTTGATATCCATCCTTAGTGTTCTTGCTGGTTTACTTGGTCACCGGTTGACTCTGATGACTGATTTTGGCTCCGCCTATCTCCGCTGGAATCTGTGCCTTCCTTGGTTGTTTGGATGTTGTTCCTGTTGAGATAGAAGGTGCCCTTACGGCCGGTCACACTCCGGCGATCAAGTCTGTAAGGGCTTTATGAAAGAATAAGAAACAAATAGTTTCAGTATTCAAAAAGTGTATTCAGAATTGCATACCTTCACTTGGGACCTTAAGCCCCTTTTATAGAGTGTCATTAGGTTACCACTGGTAACCAACTTCCCACACGAGAATCTTATCTCTAGTGAGAGAATATTCAAGAATTCTTTTACGGTGTGTGTAATCTTAATAGGACAACTGTGTGGAATTCTATCTCCTTAGAGTGCAACAAACCCTAACAGAATAACCACCTGGATACCAACTTGGATATCATTCCCCAGGATTAAATCTGTTTTCTAGTATATTTACATGCTTTTACGTATAACATATGCAATTGCTCCAGAGAGAATAAAATCTCAACTGGAATATCACTGGGAACATTATCTTTTATCTTTAAGGAGTAAATCACAAATACTCCTTCTGGGCTCTGGTCCACTACACAAGCCCCCCAGTCTCGAGCTGAGCTTGTTTCAGCAAGCTCAACAAAGAGATTAAGTTGCTCGCCTATGGTGACCTCCTCGCCAGTGTTCACGTGTCCATATCAGCGGCTAAAAAGCGTCGCCGCTTATGCTTCCTTCTGTAACCTTCAAAACAATTTCTAATACTATGCATATATGTATGAACAATTTATTTATGCCATCATGCTATGCCTTGACCTGTATGGTGATAATGCATGCTTCTAATAGACACAAGCATCATGGATTCGATTACCTCACACTTATACGATGCAAATACCATGACTTAATAACAAATCCAAACATAGCAAGGTAATGCATTTCAAGTAACTGATGCAACTACTATACCAATCAAATAGTGCCCTTGACAGAGCTATTCACATAAGAACTTGTACCTCATGGTCGTAGTGCGCCTCCCACTTTTCTCATACTTTGGTCATGCCAAACTTTGACATTTTCCTTTACACATTCTTCTTTGAAAACCTTTGTGGTGCCTTACTCTTCTGCAAGGTTGACCCCGACTTGTCCTGGTTGAGGTCCTGAGCTTGGTATTAGACTGAGACAAAAGCCATCTTCCTTAGCTCAAGCCAAAACGTTGGCGAGCTGCCATTCAAGATATCCATGCTCGAAACCCTTCAGAGCGAGAGGTTTCTCAAACCTGAGCTCGAGCCAAAATGTTGGCAAGCTACGACTTGAGAGTCGCAATGTACCTATTCCGATGCTCGAGCCACAACGATGGCGAGCTGCAACTTGAGAGTCTCTATGTACCTCTTCGGGTGCTCAAGCCACAACGGTGGCGAACTGCGACTTGAGAGTCGCTATGTACCTGTTCGGGTGCTCAAGCCACAACGGTGGCGAGCTGTGACTTGAGAGTCGCTATGTACCTGTTCGGGTGCTCAAGCCACAACGGTGGCGAGCTGCGACTTGAGAGTCAATATGTACCTGTTCAAGTTCCCTCGCTTGGATTCCCTCCAAGACGAGACCATATTCAAGTTACCTCGCTTGGAGAATCCCCAGGGCAAGGCCATATTCATGTTCCCTCGCCTGGAGAGTCCTCAGGGCAAGGCCATATTCAAGTTCCCTCGCCTGGAGAGTCCCCAGGGCAAGACCATATTCAAGTTCCCTCGCCTGGAGAGTCCCCAGGGCAAGGCCATATTCCTCACAGGACACCTGCTTGGTGATAGCTGCATCTACTCTGAGCTATGTCGTCTCACCATGTGCTAGTTCGGATGACCACACCTGTTTCAAGTCAATTCATCTCACAGGGCACCTATACTCAGGTAGCTACATTTGCTCTAAGTTAGGTCGTCTTACCCTGTGCTCAATTGGATAATTGAAAACATACTATAAACAATAATGCTTACTAGAACAATGATTGTAGATTGTGAACTAGTACACCAGGTAAGTTCCCAGGAAAGAGAGGTGGGTCACCAATGGACGCACTTAAATACTAAGTCTTTCCTTGCCAAAACTTTCCTAGACATGTACTCTTACACTACTACACTTTATATCCAGTAACAATAATAACTTCTCTCGTATGAAAGATCACGACAATGATGATGATAATAATATCATAAAAGATTTAAATGATAATTAATCATTCATGTCATCTTCAGAATAACATGATAACACTTTTACATATATCCATTTTCTCCATAATATGATAACAAATTTAAATAACAATTTCATCTTCAAAATAATACCACAAATAAAATATCTTTTTATCTTTTATCATAAGAATAATATCACAACAGATATATTATCGCAACAGATCAAATATCTCTTTTATCTCCAGGACAATATCACAACAGATAAAATATCCTTTTATCTTTAAAATAATATCACAACAGATAAAAATATCTTTTTTTATCTTTTATCTCCAGGACAATATCACAACAGATAAAGTATCTTATTGCAACAGATAAAATATAATATCACAACAGATAAAATACCTTTTTTTATCTTTTATCTCCAGGACAATATCACAACAGATAAAATATCCTTTCATATTTTCTCTACAATACAATCTCATAAAATATAATATCGCAACAGATATAATATCGCAACAGATATAATATTGCAACAGATATAATATCGCAACAAATAATATATATCTTTATATTTTATCTTCAGAATAATACAACAGATAAAATATAATATCACAACAGATAATATATATCTTTATATTTTATCTTTAGAATCATATGATAATAACAATTATATATTTTTATCTTAATCACCTTTTCTAGACTGATCAACATCTTGACCAAAATCGTAACCCACACTCGAGTGGTCGTACTGACACCGAGCTAGGTTGACTTACCATGTGCTAATTCAAGTAAATCATCATAGCTAAATGCATAATTTTCCAAGAACAAATTTATCACACATTGTTCAAAAAGAAAGCATCAAGCAAGAATATCTTAGCTGAAATACAACTTGAGGTTTGTCACGCTTCACGCTCAAGGAATGGCTTCCCCCTCCAGGGTCTCTAGTCTATTCGCTCCATTTTCGAGCACCTTAACTACGCGGTGGAGGCTATTGCTCCCAACCTGTTCCAAGAGGGTCTACCCGAAAGCAAATTGTAAGTAGAAGGTACATTAACAATAATATACCTGATCTCATACGAAGCCGACCAAACATCCATCGTACGAACTCGATTGGTTAGCCTTGGCTTCCTTGTTTGCTGCTTGGAGGGTTTTCATGGTCTCCATGATTTTCTGCAAAGTGGGGGCCTTGCTCCCTTCAGATCCCAGTGGACCTTACCTTGTGTTCCTCGTACTACTCAATAGCTTTAATAAAAAATGTGGATGGGACCTAATTTTAACGGGCCCCACAGTGGGCGCCAAATGTTCTTGCCGATTGACTTGGTCACCGGTTGACTCTGATGACTGATTTTGGCTCCGCCTATCTCCGCTAGAATTTGTGCCTTCCTTGGTTGTTTGAATGTTGTTCCTGTTGAGATAGAGGGTGCTTTTGCAGCCGGTCACACTCAGACGATCAAGTCAGTAAGGGCTTTATGAAAGAATAAGAAACAAATAGTTTCAGTATTCAAAAAGTGTATTCAGAATTGCATACCTTCACTTGGGACCTTAAGCCCCTTTTATAGAGTGTCATTAGGTTAACAGTGGTAACCAACTTCCCATACAAGAATCTTATCTCTAGTGAGAGAATATTCAAGAATTCTGTTACAGTGTGTGTAATCTTAACAGTACAACTATGTGGAATTCTATCTCCTTAGAGTGCAACAAACCCTAACAGAATAACCACATGGATACCAACTTGGATATCGTTCCCTAGGATTAAATCTGTTTTCTAGTATATTTACATGCTTTTACGTATAACATATGCAACTGCTCCAGAGAGAATAAAATCTCAACTGGAATATCACTGGGAACATTATCTTTTATCTTTAAGGAGTAAATCGCAAATAGTCCTTCTGGGCTCTAGTCCACTACACTTAGGGACAAATTATTATTTATGACTCGATACATTTGCCATAAAAAGAGTCATCAATTACTATAGCTGAATTTTCTGAGAAGGATTTTTATTTCTAGAATAACCTTATCTTGTCTCTTAGATTTAAGTGGAAATTCATCATCATTCATCTTGAAAGACTATCCAAATGGTGTGGCTTCAACATGTTTCCATTTCATATAAGTTCACTCTTCCATTTTTTTCTTCTTTAATTTTTTCTACTATTTGTCTAATTATCCATCTATGTGTTTGATTCCCCATTATCATGTTGCTATTGTATGTTTTTAATTCTTTTTTCTTAATGATATAAGTTTTCACACTTAATCTTTTCAGATTAAAATTGTGTCCAGTGGAAAGCCTCATTGGGTTTCAATCCTTTGATTTCTAAAATCCAAAAGTAACATCTAAACCTCCTAAAATACTAATTGTTTGATGAAATCATGTTTGTGCAATTTCAACTCTTATAATGAGTTTTTTTGTCACATTTAAAAAAAATTTCTTATAGTTTTCCAAGTTCGAAAGTAGTAAAGATAAATTTATTATAGGCTTGAATAATAGTGTAAGTCATTTGAAATCTAACTCTTTATTGGATTCGTTAGATGAAAGATCACAAGGTGTGTTGGTAATGAGATTTGTACTTTTCATTATTTTCTTCTTTACATTTAGAAGAATCCAAATCTTCCCACAATTACATAAGACTTTTCTTTTTGAAGAAGTTTTTCTTCTAACTTTTATCTTGTTTTAGGAATTTTGATATAAAAAGTCGTGACTTCTTACAATCATAGCATACAACCTTGTCTTTGTATTCGTTTTGATCTTTGCTTATAAAGTTTCTTATTTTTTAAGACTACATTCCTTTTCCACATTATTTTAAGATTTTGTAGGAGAAAAGGAAGTCGTCCTCTTCTTCGAACTCCTCTCCATTTGAAGAATAAAAGGCTTATTCTATTTCTAGGCATTAAGAACTAGAGACGTCTCTCTCTCTGTTCTTCTTCTTTTTCTAGGCATCATGTTGCAAAGCTACTTCATGGGCCTTGAGGATACCAATGAGTTCTTCTAAAGTTATATTGTCTAGGTTCTTAGATGCTCGTTGAGTTATTTCTTGTGATCTCCATGGTGTAGGCAAACTTCTTATGATTTTGTTAACGTGTTCGTCATTCTTATGAACCTTAATAGAGAGCAAAAGTCATTAATGATGATCTAAATCATTATAACATAGCTTGGAAACTTTCATCTTATCCATGAAAAAAAGACCCTGTTAGAATTATAGGCCTTAAACAAGAGGGGAGGGTGAATTTTTTTAGAAAGATTTTCGCAAATATTGAAGGTAGATTGAAAGATAAAGGAGAATCAATCAATTAGAAATCTGTTAAGCCAATTTAAAAACTATTTTATACTTCACAACAGAAAATCAACCAGTTGATTTTGCGAAACAATCGGTTGTTTATATCAAGAGTTATAAAAACAAAGCAAAAACAATTTTAAAGAGAGAGAAGGGATAGAAAGATTCACACAGGAAGTCTATATTGGTTCACTCTTAACCAAGAGCTACATCCAATTCTCAACTTATCACTGAGTATTCACTATGAAATCAAAAACCTTGATTACACACAATCCACCAAAGAGGTGATCTTGATCCTTTCAAGAACACACACCTCCTTTGGTAAACACACCACAAATTTTAGAACACCCTCTGAATCTGCACTACACCAGTCTTTACAGAAATACAGTAATCAAAAGAAGATAATGGAATACAGCTGAAAATGATCAAAGATCAAAACAAACTTGATACAGCATAATCCTATTCCACTCTTAGAAAATATCCAAAGCTTGGAAAATTGATTTGAAAGTGTAATCTTGAATCAATAATAACCAAGAGCGTATAACCACTTATTTATACTCCAATCAGTTGTTAAAAGCAATAAATGTGAGAACCAAAATCAATTAAAATCATTTAAAACAGATTAAACCAACTTTACAAAATTTTGTTAAAGTTTTTAAAAAAAAAAACCGATTGAAACCCTAAACCCTTAGAAAATATCCAAAGCTTGAAGCAATCTTGGAAAATTGATTTGAAAGTGTAATCTTGAATCAATAATAATCAAGAGTGTATAACCACTTATTTATACTCCAATCAGTTGTTAAAAGCAATAAATGTGAGAGCCAAAATCAGTTAAAATCATTTAAAACAGATTAAACCAACTTTACAAAATTTTGTTAAAGGTTTTTAAAAAAAACAACCGATTGAAAACACGAAACAATCGGTTGAATTGGCTTGACAACAAAGTCAACCAAATTCAAGCTTTTCAAATTCTTTTCAAAATACACCAAATGTAAAACAATCGGTTGAATCGAAAAATCAACTGGTTGATTTTCCACTTTCTTTATTAACCATCTCTTTTTCAAAAGAACTTGAATCAAGCAACCTTGGATCATAACTTTGAGTAGATTAACAAATTCAAACTACACAAGACACACACACTCAATCAACAGCAACCATCCTCATCCCTTCCACTTGGATTTGGAAGCATCAAAGCCTTTGTTCAACAATCTCCCCCTATTTGATGAAGACAAATCCTTAGTTTGCTTGTGTTGTCTTTTTTGAATTTGAAAGCACCTGCAAAATAGAAACTATGTATATGCAAAGCAAGTATACCAGCAGGATACTAAGGAACACACAGATCCAGTTTTCTACATAATCCATTTGCAGAGAAAACTACAAAAATAGTGTTGTGTGCAGTATAACTATGGTGTGTAGCAGAACTATCAACAGTAGAATTTAAACCATGATAAAAACTAGAATGTAGTAGCAACAATACAACACTAAAAACCACATCATTCTCCCTCTATTTGTCTTCACAAATAGAGAAGAAGAAGGGATAAAAACAACTTAGACAAAAGAAACATTAAGGCATGAGCTTATGCATCTTCCTTGCCATATTGAAGCTCAAACAGTTGAGTCTGGACAGCTTCGATTTATTCACCAATATTTTGGAACCTGGCAACATAAAACTCATGATTGTTCCTTTGATCATATGCCAAACTTTCCATACGATTTATCACAAGTCTTTCAAAAGATGTCATGGAAGTGATGTGTTCATCCATGTTTCCAGCACTTGAACCATCATAAGCACCATCAGGACCAACATTGCCTTGCCCAACTTGATTTCCATCATCTCCAGTAGTAGTAGTAGCAAGCTCTCGTCCATCATTTTCACCATGGATTCCACTTGAAGAACCAACTTGATCACCATCTTTGCTAACCATTTTCCTCCAATTTTTGTTAATCCCATCTTGCTTAGGGGTCCATTGTTGACTTTGTGTGATTCCTTGACCATTCCAGTTAGCTCCTCCTCAAGATCAACTTCAAAATAATGCAAAAACTTAGAGATAAGGATAGCATATGGATTTTTGCATGTGCTCCTTGATAATGTGGATCAAATTGATCTTGATCTTGTTCATGATGCAGTAGATCAGAACTAGATCTTCCTTAGTCAACATAGAATGGTTACTTCCTCTTGGAGTCACCAATGCAAGGCCAAACCAAGTTTTTTATCTAACTTCCTTGTATGTCTTCAAATAAGCCAGTTGACAGTGGTACGGAAAACTTGCCTCATATCTCTTTACCATAGGTTTCATTCAATCTCAAGCTGATAATTCTCTTAATCAGTCAAACACAAAATCTTTTGTAGCATTATTAGTGTACTGACCAGTCCTCGGACACCGAGAACAGGTAGTAAAGGGCGAACCACGTCAGATGGGTCCCACAGCATGAGCCAAAGCCACGTGAGGAATGGACCCCATTAGAGGGTGATCAGTCATCGGTGTGTTCCCTCAGAGTAGGGTGATCAGTCATCGGTGTGTTCCCTCAGAGTAGGGTGATCAGTCGTCGGTGTGTCCCCTGAGAGAAAGGTGATTAGTCATCAGCGCGTCCCCACAGGGAAGGGTGAGTAGTCGTCAGACCACCAGGATGGGCTGAGGTGTCATCGCCACTCAGAGTATGGCGAGGTGACATCGGCCTTGGGTGAAGACGAGGTGACATCGGCCTTGGGGGAAGACCAGTTAAATACCCAGAGGTAGGGAGAGGCCCGAATCACGAAGTGCCCATGCGGGTAGTAGGGAGAGCACAGTTAGGTGCAGAGTCCTGAGGGGTCGAGTACTCATCAGAACTAGGGTTTCCCAGTGAAGCTACATGCATGGCACGTGAACAGTGAAGGCACTCCCAGAACAAGTGGCCCCAGAGACTAGGTGCACAAGGAGGCATCCAGGTGGTCACCCTGTTAAAGTTTGCACTCCAGAGAAGGAAACCTTATGTGCTAGATTACCCTAAGATTGGGTGATAGCGGCGCAAGGGTATTCCAGTAAACCCTAAATATGGCTAGCAGCGCAGTAAACCCTAATTAGGGCTAGCGACGCAGTAAACCCTAGACTATATAAGGGACAGTAAAATACTTCACAAAGGTACGCAGTTTCTAGACCTAAACACACAGAGAGAAACTCAATACACTTGGTGTTCCTTGCCTTACACTAACTTGAGCGTCGGAGTGCAAACGGCCTCTAGGGCGCCCCCTCTCTCTTTTGCAGGTGCAGATTGCTTCGAAAGAACCAAGCACATATCAACGTGAGGAAGGAGGCGTGTGAGTGTCGTGAGTCAATCGACAGGCAAGTCAACCGGCAAGAACATATGGCGCCCACCGTGGGGCCGGAGTAAAACGAAGGTCCCATACACGAGAACGAGAGCAGAAATCGCAGAGAATGAGGAATACCAGACATGGATCTATTCCGCCGAATGGAGCCGACGGCGTTACCATGCAACAAATCATGGAAACGATGTGCGCCCTCCAAGAGACGGTGGCAGAGTCCAGGGCGCATCAGGCGCGGATGCAGGAGGACCTGGCCGCCTCTCAGGCCAGGAATGAGGAGTTGGGCAAGGCAAATGAGGAGATGCGCTCGAGTCTGCACCACATGCAGCAAGCTGGGGTCGCGTGGGAGAGGATCAGGCTCCACTGACGCCCCCAAGGACCTTCCCTATGCCTTTCTCCCCTGAGATCATGAACACAATGGTGCCTCCCAACCTGGTGGGAGTGAAGGCGTCGTTCACGGGAAAGGAAGATCCAGAAGCGCATCTGATAGCCTTCCACACCCAGATGATGTTGTCTGGAGGCTCAGACGCTGTGTACTGCAAGGTGTTTATGAGTACGCTGAGTGGAGTAGCTATGAAGTGGTTCGTGAGCCTGCCAGAGGGCCACGTCACCTCCTTCCAGCAGTTTTCGAAGTTGTTCACAGAGCAGTACATCGTCAACAGAGCGCCACCGATGGTGTCCTACGACCTGTTCGACGTGCGACAGTACCAGGGGGAGTCGTTGAAGGACTACCTCAACCGTTTTGGTGCGGAGGTAGTGAGGTTGCCCAGCAAGGACGAGGACATGCTGGTGCATGCATTCAAGAAAGGTGTGTTGCCTGGTCTTTTCAGTGAATCGCTCATCAGAGATCACCTTGCCACCTTCGTTGAGATTCGGCGACGCGCGGTGGTTCATATTGTAGCAGAGACGCAGGTCTCTGAGAAGAAAAGCAGTGCTGCACCGCCCAAGCCGCGCGAAGGATAGGGGAAGCAGCAGCGACACGCATGGGTGCATGAGGCCAGAGAAGGGAAGAAAGCGCAGGGCAGGTCTCGCCCCTACACACCCAGGAAGGATCAGGCCAGGGGGCGTGCAAGGGAGAACAATGCACCCCCCAGGTATGATTTCATGATAGAGTTGGCGGAGTTGATTGCAATTCCCGCTGTAGCTGTAAGACTCCGAGTACCAGAGAAAACTGACAAGGTGCTTGGAAGTAGGAAGGATGACTGGTGTGAATTCCATCAGGCTTATAGACACACACTCTACACCTGCCTGGCGCTGGGGCATCAACTTGCTAAGTTGGTGAGAACAGGTTTCCTAACCGATTACCTGAGGGAGCCGCAAGGTGATCGCGCTTCGGGGTCCCAGGCAGGTGACCAGCAGCATGAGATCCCTGTGCACGGGGAAATCAGGTGATGGAGGGAGCTACGCTAGGGGGGCTCCCAGGTAGCTCGGGGGGAAGCTGAAGCAGAGGGCATGATCGCTACTCGTGAGGTCGGTCATCGCCAATGAAAGGAGACCCAGCATATATACACCCAGTTAAGATGTAAAGTAGATGCGTTCTCGCGCTATACACTGTAAACAGTTGAATACACCAGGGGGCACTCTTTTCCCTAAGGAGGGTTTTTAACGAGGCCACCCAATAAAAAAGACTTTAGTACATAAAGTAAGTGTGTGTTTTCCAGTTTAAAGTTTCCCTTGCCCCAAGCGCAAGTGCAAGTGATAAGTGGTCAGTACCAAGTGACCACCACCTACAGATCAGCGCCTGGACAAGCGCCTGGGAGCAGAGTGCAAGAAGTCATCGGTGGTTATTCATCGCACGATCAGTCATCGCCCCGTGAAAGCACGATCAGACATCGCCGCATGAGGACGCTATCTGTCGCCGCCACGTACAGAGCACGATCACTCATCGGCGCATGGTCATCGGGGTCTTGCCAACACGTGTTAAGCTGGGACCCAAGCTCCCAGCGAGAGCGTTACGCATGCACCTCGCATGATTCCAGAAGAAGAGCTCCTCGCCGGTGGGAACGTGCATGAAACAGTGTGATGAGGCCATGCAGGCAGGATGTGCCTGGCGAGTGCGCTCAGACCAGCCACGCCAGGTGCTCTCCTGGGAGCACGCACCCACTCAGAGAACATTGGAGAAAAGTCCTCTTCCTCTGCTTCTTACAGCAAGGTTGAGGCGAGAGAAAAGTCCTCTTCCTCTGCTTCTTACAGCAAGGTTGAGGCAAGAGATAAGTCCTTTTCCTCTGCTTCTTACAGCAAGGTTGAGGCGAGAGAAAAGTCCTCTTCCTCTGCTTCTTACAGCAAGGTTGAGGCAAGAGATAAGTCCTTTTCCTCTGCTTCTTACAGCAAGGTTGAGGCAAGAGATAAGTCCTTTTCCTCTGCTTCTTACAGCAAGGTTGAGGCGAGAGAAAAGTCCTCTTCCCTCGACTCTTACAGCGAGGCTGAGGCGAGATAGAACCTGTCACTTGGGGTTAGAGGTCTCGTGAGTGGAGAGGTAGGTTCGTAGAAGAACACTTCCACTTCGAGTGAGAACTTCCATGTGAAAGAAGGGTTCGCCCAGAGAAATCCTCCTCGCCTGTGAGCGATGTGAGGTCAGTTAGAATCTGTCACTTGGGGTTAGAGGTCTCGTGAGTGGAGAGGTAGGTTCGTAGAGAACACCTCCATTTCGAGTGAGAACTTCCAACGTGAACAGAAGGGTTCGCCCAGATAAATTCTCCTCGCCTATGAGCGATGTGAGGTCAGATAAATCCTCCTCGCCTATGAGCGATGTGAGGTCAGTTAAGTCCTCCCTCGCTGGTGAGCGATGCGAGGCAAGATTGAACCTGTCACTTGGGGTTAGAGGTCTTGTAAGCGGGAAGGTAGGTTCGTCGAGAACACCTCCCCTTCGAGTGAGAACACCCAACGTGAACAGCAAAATTCACCAGATAAGAAAGTCCTCACCTCGACTTTGTACAGCGAGGCTGAGGCGAGATAAGAAAGTCCTCACCTCGACTTTGTACAGCGAGGCTGAGGCGAGATAAGAAAGTCCTCACCTTGACTTTGTACAGCGAGGCTGGGGCGAGATAAGAAAGACCTCACCCTCGACTTTGTACAGCGAGGCTGAGGCGAGAGCAGAAAGACCTCACCTCGACTTTGTACAGCGAGGCTGAGGCGAGATAAGAAAGTCCTCACCCTCGACTTTGTACAGCGAGGCTGAGGCGAGATAAGAAAGTCCTCACCTCGACTTTGTACAGCGAGGCTGAGGCGAGATAAGAAAGTCCTCACCTTGACTTTGTACAGCGAGGCTGGGGCGAGATAAGAAAGACCTCACCCTCGACTTTGTACAGCGAGGCTGAGGCGAGAGCAGAAAGTCCTCACCCTCGACTTCTTACAGCGAGGCTGAGGCCAGAGAAAAAGTCCTCACCTCGACTTTTTACAGCGAGGCTGAGGCGAGAGAAGAAAGTCCTCTCCCTCGACTTTTTACAGCGAGGCTGAGGTGAGAGAAGAAAGTCCTCTCCCTCGACTTTGTACAGCGAGGCAGAGGCGAGAGGAGAAAGACCTCACCTCGACTTCTTACAGCGAGGCTGAGGCAAGAAAGGTCATCGAGAAGCACTTTTCTTCCCCAAAACACAAGCATCATCTTTGGCGTTCAGGCCCTTTATGTGCTTAGCGCTGGAGTAACAGAGAAGTAAAGTAAAGCCTGAAGCGCGATGACTGATCGGTGGTGCACCAACATGCTAGTCGGTGGTCGGTGGTAGAAGCAAGTTCTGCTGCGAGAAGCCAAAGCATTTAGGCCCTTCAAGTCAGTCGTCCAGCATGAAGTTATGCATAAAAGTTGTTAAAGACAATGCTGAGTCACATGCAGAGAGTTAAAAATGGAAAGGGACATGCAGCTGGAGCAAATATTTCATTCATATTGAACTCAATGCAGTGAGCCTTTATGAAGCAGAAAAAGAAATTACACAGAAAAGAAGAAGTTGCAAAGGGAGAAGCTCAAGGAGGAGGAATGATCTTGCCATCGACCACTTAGTCTCTTCGCTGAGAACGAGTTCACAGCTCGAGACTGGGGGGCTTGTGATCCGGTCGGTCAGCGGTAGTCGATGACGTCAGCAGCAGATGACCACGTGGACCATTCACAGGGTGACACGTGGTAGAAGATAGCAGCTGAATCAGAGGGGAGATCACTCAGAACGATGATCGGTGGACAGTTGCTAAAGTAACCACCACCGGCAGATCAGTTCCTAGATGAGCGCCTGACAGCAGAGCGCGATAAGTAATGAAGCACCGATCAGTCATCGGTGCAAGGTCATCGGGGAGAAGGGTGATTAACACCTCTTTGTCGAGAAAGAAGTCCTCAATTCGAGCAGAGAGCTCACCAATGAAGTCCTCAGAGGGTAAGAGATGTGGGCGATGACAAGGTGGTGAGATGTCCCTTCAGCGCGCTACTCATGTCCTTACGCGCAGAGCCACGTAGGTCGCCCGGGCCAATGACTTAGTCTCTTCGCTGAAACAAGTTAACAGCTTGAGACTAGGGGGCTTGTGTACTGACCAGTCCTCGGACACCGAGAACAGGTAGTAAAGGGCGAACCACGTCAGATGGGTCCCACAGCATGAGCCAAAGCCACGTGAGGAATGGACCCCATTAGAGGGTGATCAGTCATCGGTGTGTTCCCTCAGAGTAGGGTGATCAGTCATCGGTGTGTTCCCTCAGAGTAGGGTGATCAGTCGTCGGTGTGTCCCCTGAGAGAAAGGTGATTAGTCATCAGCGCGTCCCCACAGGGAAGGGTGAGTAGTCGTCAGACCACCAGGATGGGCTGAGGTGTCATCGCCACTCAGAGTATGGCGAGGTGACATCGGCCTTGGGTGAAGACGAGGTGACATCGGCCTTGGGGGAAGACCAGTTAAATACCCAGAGGTAGGGAGAGGCCCGAATCACGAAGTGCCCATGCGGGTAGTAGGGAGAGCACAGTTAGGTGCAGAGTCCTGAGGGGTCGAGTACTCATCAGAACTAGGGTTTCCCAGTGAAGCTACATGCATGGCACGTGAACAGTGAAGGCACTCCCAGAACAAGTGGCCCCAGAGACTAGGTGCACAAGGAGGCATCCAGGTGGTCACCCTGTTAAAGTTTGCACTCCAGAGAAGGAAACCTTATGTGCTAGATTACCCTAAGATTGGGTGATAGCGGCGCAAGGGTATTCCAGTAAACCCTAAATATGGCTAGCAGCGCAGTAAACCCTAATTAGGGCTAGCGACGCAGTAAACCCTAGACTATATAAGGGACAGTAAAATACTTCACAAAGGTACGCAGTTTCTAGACCTAAACACACAGAGAGAAACTCAATACACTTGGTGTTCCTTGCCTTACACTGACTTGAGCGTCGGAGTGCAAACGGCCTCTAGGGCGCCCCCTCTCTCTTTTGCAGGTGCAGATTGCTTCGAAAGAACCAAGCACATATCAACGTGAGGAAGGAGGCGTGTGAGTGTCGTGAGTCAATCGACAGGCAAGTCAACCGGCAAGAACAATTAGTTTAGGTAGATGATATAATTTTAACTGGTGATGATTTGAATGAGATAACTTATGTCAAGAGCTTCTTGAGTGCAACGTTCAAAATCAAAGACCTAGGCAAATTGAAATACTTTCTTGGCTTGGAGATAGCACGAACACAAGAAGGTATCCATCTCTATCAAAAGAAATATGCATTAGAGATCCTTGATGATGTAGGGATGTTGGGTGCCAAACCTGTAGCCACACCCATGCAAAAAAAGATGTAAGGACCTGTAAAATTAAATTGGAATAAAAAGGGATATATTTTTAAATGAATTCTAAGTATGTTTTTATTTAAAATAAAAAGGAAGGAAAGTGTAGTTTAGAAGACGATGAGATCGCCTGATTTCTACATAATCGCCAATCGCCTATGGTGCACATGATCGCCGAAAGTGCACTCAGTATGTGGTCAGGATACGGGATCAACCAGAGTGGGTTCCACAAAACCACACGTATCAAGGTGTGGGTTAAGCCTTAGATACGCTGTGCATGCGAAACTCTATGCTTGAGCAAAAGAGATCGTCCTTAGTATTGCATGCATGGGCGCGCGAGGAGTGGTGCTGATCTACTCTTGGAAAGGTGAAGCTACCGACGTCACCAAGTCATGTGGAAATGATACCTTGGACGTAACATAGGGGGATGAAGAACCTTCAGTA
This sequence comes from Phaseolus lunatus, assembly GCA_013389735.1. Taxonomy (NCBI): domain Eukaryota; kingdom Viridiplantae; phylum Streptophyta; class Magnoliopsida; order Fabales; family Fabaceae; genus Phaseolus; species Phaseolus lunatus. The sequence continues at coordinate 35,228,245 of CM023864.1, read as the reverse complement.
AGGCGTGGCGATGTGTCGTCGGGCATCGCCAGGGCGCGAGGCATGCGGGCATCGCCGGGCGCGAGGCATGCGGGCATCGCCAGGGTGCGAGGCTTGCGGGCATCGCCAGGGCGCGAAGCATGCGGTCATCGCCAGGGCGAGACATCAGTCGTCTTCCAGGGAGAGACATCGGTCGTCCGCCAGTATGAGACATCAGTGGATAGTCATCGCGCGAGCGGTCATCGGTGGAAGGTTATCGCGCGATGTCGAGTTTCACACAGATGAGGTGGGACCGAGGCTCTCAGCAGGAGACGTACTGCACGCGCGACACGTAGACAAAAAGGGTGGTTCAGAATAGTGACCTCAGAGTGTTAGCCTGCGCAGAGGCACGCGTAGTCGTACTGTTCAGGGAAGCGTACACGCAAACTTCCCTGCAGAGTGGGTGGTGGCAGCGGCTTTTGTGGACAAGTTGGTTTAAGATACAAAAACCCACTTCTGAGAGGAAAAAGAACGTTGCAGTGGTTCAAGAGTGAAAGAGTGAGCTCACCTTCATCCTTCTCTTTTCTCTCCTTCGCGCTGCGATTCAGGAATCCTCAAGCACCAGTGCGACGAGCGACGACTGCCCTTAGAGCACCTGGGAGGTTCTCTGCAAGTTCTACAAACCAGACGCAAAAACAGAGCTAAGGCACCTTTAAGCTTCGGTGGGTTTTGGAGCTCTTAGTGTTTTGCGCAAGTCCAGGTAAGGGAAGCTAGCTTTATTTTCAATAAAAGCCGTAGATTTGCTGTTTCTGAAGTGAGGGCGACGTGGTCGCCGGTTTCATATTCTTTTTCATGATGTTCTGTTCTTATGTGTTTGGGCGACGTGATCGCCGGGTTTAAATACAGATTTCGAAATCCCCTGTTTTGGACGTAATCGCCGGTTTTGGCGTTGTTTTTCGAACTCCCCTGTTTTAGTGCTGTTGAAAACTGTTTGAGATTTAAATGTGAAATACATCTGATATTTGAAAATCTGAACCGTGGAATGAATGTTGCTGTGACTGAATCGTTCATTCAGTGTTGTATGATGTATTGATTGTTGTGAATGTGGGATCAAGGCATAGTATTTTCAGGAAAGAAAATACCGTGTAAGATCGTGTGAAATGTGTATTGACTAGGGGCTTGTCTAGAAGGAGATATCCTGACTCTGCTGATATAATGGAATCACATAGACGAAGTTATTCAGTTGTGGAGAGTCGAAGGAGGTTCATATGAATGGGTGAGTCGTGTGAAAAAGAACGAGCTCGGCCTGTTATATGAATTAACCCTGTCATACCGGGAGAGTGATGATATTGAGACTATGTATGCGCATGGCTGTGTGGATTTCACAGCGACCCTGTGTGGATTTCATAGTGGTGTGGTATGACAGGTGCAGATCTCTGAGCCTGAGTCAACGCACGAGTCTTCCGGAAGTGGAGTCATGTGTCTATATCTTATGAGTCAGTGGAAAGTCTGACGTGTGAACCATGAATATTGAAAGTAGTGAATAGACACTTGACGAGTTTGTGGAATATGAGAATGTTGATGGTTGAAATTGATATGGATTATGAATGGCGTGAAGATTCATGTTTTCTATTGATTTAAAGTTCATATTTAAAGTTTTTAAAACATATAGCTTACCCTTTCATCTGGTACAGTGATTGTTTTCTAAAACCTGTGATGATCGTGTATTTTTGCACGGGAGCAGACGAGGTTGCAGGAAGTAGAGCTCATCAGTGAGTGGTCGCCGGAAGGAGATCGCCAGTTTCTATTTCTGTTAGGCGATCACCCTTTTTCTGTTGTCTGATAGGAGATCGCCCTTTTCTAATGGGAGATCGCCCTTTTCTGATACGAGATCGACTGTTTGTCTTTTGCTGTAATTTTGTTTACGTTTTTTTGGAAAATTTGACCGAGTATGTATTAAACTCCCTGTGAGGAGAAACTTCATTACATATATATAATTATGTTCACTTCAATATATTTGTTTACCTTTTATTTTATTTATATAAATATGAAAAGGATTTGGCGGGATGTTACAAAAGACAGAGAACTTGTTTGAAGATGTTGAAATTCATGAACCTTCAAGTTACAGAAGACTCATTGGACGTCTTCTGTATTTAGTAAACACTAGACCAAATAAATACTTTCCAGTTCAATATTTGAGTCAATTCAGTCAGAAACCTACAATCTACCACCATTGTGTTGTTCAATGCATTCTATGTTACATAAAAGTTATGACTGCACAAGGTTTCTTTTATTCAAAGAATTCTATTTTGCATTTGAAAGCTTTTAGCGATTTTGCATTTTCTTGGGAGAATCTTTAGATTCATGAAAAACCAAGAAGCAAAGCACAATTTCCAGATCATCCTCAGAAAAGAGAATACCATGCCTTGACCTCGACTTCTTGTGAGCTGCAATGGTTAACATTCCTTCTAAGAGATCTTCATGTCATTGTCTCCAACATTACATGCCTTTATTGCGACTCACGATCAGCCAGACACATAGCTCTTAACAATAGCTTTCACGAAAAAACTAAACATGTAGATATTGATTGTCATGTGATTCATGACAGGCTTCCATAGAATCTATTTCATCTTCTACCCATGCGATTTGTGGTGCAACCTGCAAATGTTCTAACAAAGACCTTCGATTGAGACAACTTTCAGAAACTTATCAGCAAGCTTGGAGTTCTTTGCATACATACTCCAATTTGAGAGAGGATTTTACCATTTATATTTTGGGTCTTTAGTTTTCTTATGGACCTTTCTTTATGCTTCCTCTGTTACGAAGCCCAAGTGCTTCTCTCCTCTTTACTCTATATAAAACTTTATTGTTAAGTATACATGCTGAATGACACGAATACACACTTTATTTCTTCTGAATTTTTTTTTTCTTCCTTGTACTCTATTGTTTTTCCTTCCTCCTTAAAACCATACAAATCTTTAATAAAAATGAAATACATTTTTTTAAAATTTTAAATTAGCAAACAATTTACAAGTAAAACCTTAAAGAAAATTTTAAAAAATTAAAATTTACTTTATCCAATGGTTTATTAAGTTTATAAATAAGTTAACTTTATTTTTTCTTACTTTTCTCTTAAAAGGTGTTTCTAAAGAAGTTCATTTAAATATGTTCTTTATTTTGTTGGAAAATTTACATATCTCGATTAATTTTTTTTTTCATTTTTATAAAAATGAGTAAATTTTTTTAAAAAAATACAAAAATAGATAAGGTTTGGAATAATTCGAAGAAGTCTTGCTTAATTTTTTTTTTACCAAATAAGAAGTCATGCTCTAAAAGACGACTTCTAAATCTGATTTTTTTTTACTAAAGTTGTGCTTGACTTCTATTTTTTTTTTTTCTTCAATTTTACGTTTTTTAATATTTTTTTATTTTATTATTATTATATTATTATTAAGTATTTATTTATATTATAATAATAAGTTAATTAATTATATTTTTTTAAATTACAATAATTAACTGCCTATATTATTTATAATTACAAATAATTAAACATATAATTTGAAAAAAATATTTAAATTAACTAAATGTTTTAATTAAATTATAATAATAAACTATTTAAATTATAATCAATTACAAATAATTAAATATATAATTTTAAAAATAAATAACATAAAAATTGAATGAGATTTAAAAAAAATTACATAAAAATTATATTCTTAAATTTAATTTATATATCATTATTATATATTCAATGAGATTTTATTTTCTTCTCATTATAAAAAATTTGTTATTATAATTTAAATAAATATTCAGTTGATTTAAGTAATTTATTAATTAATTTTCGAAGTTTGGTATTTAATTATTTATAATTTAATATAATTTAGATAATATATTATTATAATTTAAATAAATATTTAGTTAGTTTAAATAATTAATTAACTTATTTTTTTGATCTAAAAAAAATTTAATAATAACATAATAAAACCAGAAAACTATAAATAAAAAAATAAAAATTTTAAAATTTTAAAATTTTAAAAATAAATAAATAAATCAATAAGAAGTAACTTAAATAAAAAAAATAAAAAAAAATTGAAAGCCATCTTTTCAGAGCACAACTTCTAGTTTGAAGAAAGAAAAAAAAACTTCCAAAAACATGACGACTCTCTCAAATCAAAATTGTACTCAACTTACTAATTTTTTATAACATTTTAAAGTTTTTTCCATTTTTGCAAAAACGGAAAAATTACTGTAAATGCTTAAATTTCTCTATTTTGTTAAGTAAATTGTGCAATGTGAAAAAGTTGAAATTCGATACTTTTTATTTAATGAAATTAACTAATATATATGATTATTATCCGTTTGTTGATTAAACTTTTTCTTACATTTATATTCATTCTAAATTCTAAACATTGTACAGCAATCTACACTAATAATAAATAAACTAGAGAAAATGGAAAGAACACGTCACATTATTGCTGTAGAAAATATAGCCGTTACTGTGGCCAAACCACAAAGCAATTCAGAATAATTCGACCGTTGGATAAATATTCAAAACAATTGGTGGTACTGTGTGATGAGACTATTGCCCCCTTTACAGTGCCAAGTCCAGGAGAGATATGGAGAACAGAAGAATGGCAGTCAACGGAGAACAGAAACGCAGCCCCAGAAACCAAAAGATCCCATTAGCAGATTCCAATGTCCAAAACATGGCGACCCTTTTGAGCCCAAGGTTCAAATCTGCAGCTGCTATGGCTGGTTGGGATGAAGAGGCACTGTTATTGGCCAGCCTCATCGTTGAAGACACACCAGATAGAGATTCCAAGCACAAGAGACGCTCTCTTTTGAATTCCAAATCACCATCCACCAACTCATCAAGGTACTCTCTTTTTTCTCGATAAATCTTAGATACAACTTTCATAATCTGAATTGGAGTTTAAGCCTTCATAATCCATGTTACCCTCTAGTGCAAAAGGAAAAATATTATGAGATGAAACTTTAATTTTGATTGAAGAGTGGTATAAGAAATAGCTATAATTTTTTTTTTTTTTGTGATTTTGTCATTCTTTTTGTCCTTTTTCTTAGTAAAGATTTTTTTCTAAATAATTCTGCGTTTAGGAAACGTAGAGCTCGGAAGAGTTCACAGAAACCAATCCCTGTAATTCTTGATCTTGATGCAGAAGAAACTCCCGTAAAAGGTAATTTCATTATCTTAGAAGTCTGAATGTTATATTTATTTGCTTTCTTGTGTTCTCTTGTGATTAATTGTTTTGATGGACAGATAGTGGGAGAAAGAAGAAAGAAGAAAGGGTTTGTGTTAATAATGAGGGAAGCAAAGTAGGAGGGGATGGGAATGAATCGAAAGAGAAGAGCCCGGGCGCCCCTTCTTCTAGTTCTTCTCTACCCTACATTGATAAACTTAGGGACGAGCTTTCCTGTGCAGTAAGAGCCTCGTGATGTTTCGTGCTGATTTTGATCTAGTTTCAAATTTTGTTTCGATGTGAATGTGACCATTTATTTGCTTTCTGCAGATTTGTTTGGAAATATGCTTTGAGCCAAGTACCACTCCTTGTGGTCACAGGTAAATCAAAGTCAAACACCCCACCAAACTGAAGTTTTCGTTTGAACCATTGAAATCTAGAATTTCTCAATTTAATAGATTTCTGATCAAGAAATTTACAATTGTTCATCCTTTGCAGAATTTTATTCCAAAAATTTTCCTTTAGGGGGTGCTCAATTTAATTTTTAATATATCAAATCCTAGATTTCTGATCTAGAATCTACAGATTTTCAGCTATTTCGGATAATTGTGCTAGAAATTTCCTTTAGGAGGTACCCAACTTAAAAATTTAATGTTATATCAACTCCTAGATTTCTTGTGTGAGTACAGTTTTTCAGCTATATAAATATGCTAGAAATTTTCCATGGGGGTACTTAATTTTTAAGTTTTACTACATGAATGCCTTGATTTCTGATTCTTCAATTTTGCAGCTTCTGTAGAAAATGTCTACGATCTGCTGCAGATAAGTGTGGCAAAAAGTGCCCCAAATGCAGGCAATTAATAAGGTGTTAGTCTATTATTATTATTTTACTTTACAAAAACAAATGTTCTGAATTAATTTCTGTCCTAAAAACATTCTATTTCGCTAGCTTATGTATACAATCCCTCTTGATTTATTGCAGCAATGGACGATCATGTAGTGTGAACACAGTCCTCTGGAACACAATCCAGATTCTGTTTCCCCAAGAACTTGAGGCAAGAAAAGCAGCTGGCTCATTGAATGGTCGCCAACAAGCTCAAAATATGAGTCCAGAAACAGCATTTTATGCTAACCTAAGGAATACAAGCATACAACCTTCTGGTGGGGCATCAAGCAGAAACATGAATTCAAGGCGAAGTGTGGCAATAACATCAACACAGGAGGATGAGGATGCTGCATTGGCTAGAAGGTTACAGAGAGAAATTGATGAACAAAGCCCGGGAACAAATCGTAGTCGACCAAGAATGAGGGCAAGAAGAGGGGTTTCTACTAGCCAACATGAGGATGCAGCTTTGGCTCTAAGGTTGCAGAGAGAAGAGTTCATCCAAACTTTTAGAAGGAGCAGCCAGGAACAGACTATTAGGCTACCTTCATCAACATTCGCTAGAGAAAATTTGAGGGCTATGGCTTCTAGAGCCGTCAATCTTAGGACCAGTGACAGAAGAAGATAATCCTCGGGTTAACCATATGAAATTTTCTTTTACAGGAGACTGTTAACCATGAAACATGTTAACAACTGTAGTTAATTATCGCGATGTTTGTGTATTGCCTTTGGTTTTCAAACTGAAGTCTCAGTTAACTAAGACTTAATCAGCATTTGAGTTGATTAATTTTGTTTTGAGCGAGACTATTGTGTTGTTGACCCTGGAGCATTTTACAACAACTCTACTCCTATTTCTTTGTCATTTTTATGGGATCTCATAATTTGAAGTGCTTTGTTGGTTTTGAAGGACCATGCAAACTCAAGCACCATTCTGAGCTATTTTTTTGTTTCATTAAGTCCACACCTTGCTTATATGCAAGGTTATCAGACTCGTGGAGATCTATAAACCCGACTATGTAAACCTGACTCAGTAAACCTGACTCCGTAAATCTGTAAGAATCTACTTCTTACAAAAAATTTAATAAAAAAAAAATTCATGATACCAATTTCATAACATTGAAATAAACAAGTTCATACACCAACAAAATATTAATTGTCAAACTCATAAGATAATTAAATAACTAAAACAACACAAATGTTATCAAGTTTAAAAGTCTCATTCATTTAATCCTCTAAGGAAATCATCTCCAAGATCTTCATGATAATCTCCATCATCATCTTTATCACCATCAACATTGTCATAAAAAACTATATTACCAAAATCAGTTGCATCTAGAATTGAATCATTTAAAATTATTCCTCCAGCTAAGTTAACATTTACACCATCATCTTCAACTTCTTCCTTTAGTTAAGTCAACATTTACACCATCATCTTCAACTTGAGTTTGCTCAACCTCAACAACATTATCTCCTTCTTCAGTTATCCATTCATTATCAAACTCAATGTCACCAAAAGGGAGAGCAACAAATTTTCTAATTTGTTTGTTTCTCAACTTTAAGTTATACACTACATAAACCAAGTCATTCATTTTTTTCTGCTGCAAACGATTTCTTTTGTTTGTATGAACGTATAATTAAATATGAAAATTTAGTCAATATATAAATCAAATCAAGAAAAACCTTAAATAACTTCATGAACTTGAATTACCATTTCAAATGAGCTCTAATTACACTCACACCTTGAAGATCTAAAAGTTAAACTCAAACAACAAACCTCTTTAGTTCTGGAGTTTCATCCTCAAACATCTCCCACCATTCTTTAGGGAACATAACTTTCCTACACTCCTTTGCATTTTCCATAGAAAATAGTCCTCTAGCATAGTGAAAATCAGTAAGTTGCAAATTGATTTTTTCTTTTTTGCAACGTCATTAACCAATCTTCTCATGCATATGTACAACCTCTCCTTCACCTCAACATCACCATTTCTAGAAGTTGGTTCTTATTGAAATTGGGGGTTTAGGTAATAGGTAGTTGCATGCAAAGGCCTATGAAGTTGATTATCCCACCTCTGATAAATGATTTTCCAAACAGGTTCATAACTACGTACCAATTATGTTATATTAGAAATAATTACACAAATAAATAAGTATTTAAATTTAAAATGGAATAAAGATAGAAATGTTACCTTTTCTTAATATTATTAAAGTTGTTTTTAATCTTCTCTTTGGCGTAATCCATCTCCTCATATATAAACCCCATTGTGGGTTTTGCATCTAAATCTATCAATCGAAGGACCACCATAAGAGGGGCAACAACGTTTAAGCATATAGTTACATTCTTCCAAAATCGACTATCTAATACCACATTTTGAACTTTTTTTCCTTCCTGTGAAGTTCCAAACTTGCTTGTTTTCCATTCCTCAGAGTTAAACATGGCCACCAACGATGTTTTCATTTTATACAAACAAGCTAGAGTTAAGTAAGTTGTGGCAAATCTAGTCATTCCAGGCCTTATCGAATCCCTTCCCTTTGTAAACTTATTCGAAATACTAATTAGCATTGTTCTACCATAAATGTAGGTAGTGATCCTTCTTCCCTTTTTTATAGTAGTTTCATGGGCCTTTAATTGCTTCTCAAAATTTGTTCAAAGATTAAATCAATGCAATGGGTAGCACATGGAGTCCAATATAAATGCTCCCTTTTTTGCATCGATAGTTCTTGATGACTATTCTACTGCAAGTGCACTATGTTGTCAGAAGTGATAATTTGTCCCTAAGGACGTATATCAAACCCATAAGAAACAGTTGAATAATCAAATAAAATATTCACTAAATATAAAACAGAATAACAAAAGTTTGTTGGGATTTGTTATGCTGGCAATGATTAATGTAAATTTGATGGGTACTGATGAGAGTGAGAAAAGCGGGTTTGATTTCCAAGGCCTTGGCAGTAGCAAGTATTGCAATATTAGAAAAATGTCTTGGCCCCTGCTGCATGGCACAATCTCCAAGTGTTCTCCTAGGGTTTAGGTGGTGTTTGCTCTTCTGCCATGTTGCTTCCCTCATGAAAAATAGTAGTGGGAAAAGAAGAAATGGTTGAGGATTCCTCTCTAGTGTCTACTTGTCTCTCTTTTGTCTTTGTCTTTTTGTTTCTTTTAGCTTCCCTTTCAATCTCTGTTTCAAATAATAAGTGATCTTTGAGAATTTGACCTTTTAATATCGTATAAAACAGCTAATTCAAGGGTTAGGACAAGGATTCACTAGCAGTAACATAATATATTTTTTTTTCTAAAAAAAACAAAATAAAATAAATTCCAATTAAATATGAAAATAAAATAAAAACAAATAAATTTAAAATAAATCTAAAAATAAATTAAAACAAATAAAAGCATATTTGCAAATTAAAATAAAATAAAAACAAATTTGTAATTAAATAAAACGAAATAAAAACAATAAAAAATATAAACTCAATAAAGAAATATAAACAAAAATTAAGAACTATTAACAAAATATAAAAACAGTTAGAATATTCACAGTATCTAGGAATTTCTACTAAAATTAAATTGTTCCTTAGCAACGACGCTAAAAACTTGATGACTATTCTACAACAATTGCACCGCATTGTTAGAAGTAACAATTTGTCCCTAAGGACGAATGTCGAATCCACAAGGAATAGTTGAATAATCAAGTCAAATATTCACTAAATATAACAAAAAAATAACAATTTTGTTGGGATTTGTTATGCAGGCAATGATTAACAAGAAAACAAGTCAAAGAGTTGCTTCAATTGAAAAAATAGGGATTGAGTTTCATCTTTCTCACTCTTTTGTATTTTGATTAACATGACAATATTGTGTCCTTTGATTGATATTGATGGTCGTATAAAAATCATTTATATTGATTCCTTGCATATAAAATTATTAAGATGCTTCCTAAATACCAATTCCTCGCATATTTATAAAAACAACTTATCCTTAAGATCATACGTTGATAGCAATTAATATTTCAAATATATTTCTAGCATTCAAATATGTAAAGTATTATCATTTAGGTCAGAACCTTAGAAGTACTTTTTAGTCAAATTTAAGATTCTAGATCATGGTAAACCAAGCATTACAAACAAAACAATAATACTAATCATCAATCAAGAACATAATATTATGTTTAGATATCACCTCAATACATAAGAGTTTGAACATATTAGTCCCAATCCCAAAGGATAGAATTAGCCACACATGATGATTGTTACAAGCAGGGAGAGTAAGAAAAGAAGATCCAAGATGTTTCTCCTTGACGACTGCCTCCTTTAATGTTTTTCACACCTCATGTTCTCCCAATTGGGTTACAATTCACTCAATGGTATTTTTCTCTCAATCTTGCACACATATGATTGTGCCTCAAGCCCGCTATTTGACCTAATTTTCTTGGGCTTAAGTGACTTCTCGCTCAAGCGAGAATGAGCTCGCTTGAGCAAGTAAAACGTCTAACAGCCTAATGTTTCTAGCACTATCGCGCTCAAGCAAGATCAACCGGTGGCATCTCAGCTTTTTGGGGAGTTAGGGCAACTTTGGGGAGTGTTTATGCTTTCCAACTTTCTTTTTTTAGCTTTGTATATTTTCCTTTTGCCCAATTATCTCCATTATTCCCTAGAAACCTGAAATTAACACAAATTTAGGAATAAATCGTTCTTATTTAAATAAAAATCGTAAAATACATAAAAAGGTATAATTTCATAAATTAGGGGTTATTTTATACTTATTTTAGCAATTAATACCCATAAGTGTTAAAATTAGTGGCCTAAACAAGAGGGGGGAGAATTGTTTTCACAAGATTTTCACAAAGTTTGAAAGTAGAGTGAAAGGTTTTGAAAAATCAACCAATTGATTTTATGTTCAACTCAATAAAATTTTTGTTTTAAGGTTATTTATAGAAAATGAACTTATTGTTTTCTCAAAACAACCGGTTGTTTATACCAGCAAAATATAAAACAGAGTTAAAAAACAATGTATGAATGAAGGAACAGAGAGAATCACACAAGATGTTTATACTGGTTCACTCTTAACCAAGAGCTACATCTAGTTCTCAGTTAACTGCTGAGAATTCACTATGTAATCAAACCTAGATTACAAAACACACACCAAGTATAAGGTGATTGGACATTTTATTGGTTGCTCTTTGTTTATGATTTTTGACTTTTAGCAATGTAAGGTGTGAACACAAAGAAGATCCCCGTTGGACACAAACTTAACCAAGAGGTTAAGTAAGTGTGAAGGTTCACTTCTAGAGGGCAAAGAGAAAAACACAATTATAAGGTGACAATGATGCAATGGTGCAGAAAAGGAAAGAATAAAGCAAAGATAACCAACAATTTAAAGACAAACATGAATGAACATAGAGGAAGGGGAATGGAAGGCGCAAAAGGAAAATTAAAAGGGGAAGAGATGAAGAGAGCTTATGGTGAAGAAAATGAAGTCACGCCACTTAGTGCAGAGGATTCCAAGATGAGTGATGCAAGAGCTGCCACTTGAGATATTATCCACCCAAGATAAGACCCAGATAACTAGAGCCGCCACTTGAAATATTACCCACCCAAGATAAGACCCAACAAGAGCTCACAAGTCTAACAAATTCACTCCTACAGAGTTTCTTTACTATTCAAATTCAATTTGTAAATATATGAGGCAAGGCACCCTATTTATAGGAAGGGGTGTCTTGGTGGTCATGATGGGTGAAGGGTAGAAATGGCAAGGGAGAGGGGCTGTCTAGGGTGTTGAACATGGTCAAAACTGCACCTTTAGGCATAACTTCTAGAAGGTAGGTTAAAAATCCTAATTCTAGGTGCCTTGTCTTGAAAAAGTGGGCTTGGTACAATCCTATTTCGCTAAGTACACTCCCTTTTATGCTGTGTGAAGTTACTCTAGCTTATTTTTCTATTTAGACCCTAAAAGTGAGCCCAAATTATTTTCAAACATGTTTTTGTCTTTTAAAAATACCAGAAGAAAGAACAGTTGATGTTCTGGTCTACGCCAAGTTCTTCTTCTAGTGAGGTATGTTTGATATTTGGTGGGGCCTTGACTTGATTGTTGAGATGACTGCTCACAATGTGAATTATCTGATACAATCCAAGTAGCCAAGAAGATGTCCAAGGACTCAAAAGACAATTCATACTGTGAGTAGTCATCTCAATAATCAAGTCAAGGCTCCACCAAATATCAGACGAACCTCACTAGAAGAAGAACTTGGCATAGACCAAAACATCAACCGTTCTTTCTTTTGGTCTTCTTAAAAGACAAAAACATGTTTGTAAATAATTTGGGCTCACTTTTGGGGTCCAAATAGCAAAATAAGCTAGAGTAGGTTCATAGAGCATAAAAGGGATTGTACTTAGTGAAATGGGCTTGTACCAAGCCCACTTTTTCAAGACAAGGCACCTAGAATTAGGGTTTTTAACCTACCTTCTAGAAGCTATGCCTAAAGGTGCGGTTTTGACCATGGTCAACACCCTAGGCAGCCCCTCTCCCTTGTCATTTCTACCCTTCACCCATCTTTCCCACCAAGGCACCCCTTCCTATAAATAGGGTGTCTTGTCTTATGTATTTATAACATAGAATTTGAACAATAAAGAAACTCTGATTGAGTGATTAGTGAGCTTTGTCTCCTAAATATTTTGAGTCTTATCTTGAGTGTGTGAGCATTTCAAGTGGCAGCTCTTTCTCACTTATCTTGGAGTTCCCACCCTCCAAGTGGCATGTCCATCCTTTCCAATCTCCATAAGCTTCCTTCATCTCATCTTTTCCATTCCTTTTCATTTTGCCATTTATTTTCTTCATTATGTTATTGTTTGTGTCTTTTTCCATTCGGTCATCTTCTTCATTCCTTGCTTCATTTTATGCTCCTTAATTTCCACCCTTGTATCATCCACACCATATTATTGTCTTTTTCTATTCGCCCTTCTAAAGTGAACCTTCACTCTTATTTAACCACTTGGTTAAGTTCGTGTCTAGTGGGGATCTTCTTTAGGTCTTTCACCATAATTGCTAAAAATCAAAAAATCATAAACAAGAGCAACCAATTAAAATGTGCAATCCTAAAATTAAATAACATCATTATCTCTTGAGTCCTTGGTCATCTTCTTGGCTACTTGGATTGTATCACCAAGAGTGATGATCTTGAACCCCTCAAGAACACACACCACTCCTTGGATACACCACAGTTTTCAAAAACCCTTTTCTGAAATTGCCTTATACAAGAACACACAAAAATACAATGTTCAAGAAGAATAAAATAAAATACACCTGGGTTTTTCAAAGCTATAATACAAAAGTATACAAAACCCAATCCTATTATTCTACACACTAGTGATGATCCAAAACTCTTGATTTCTTGAAAAATATTTATAGTAATCTTTCTTTCTTAGAGTCTTGAAAAGAATATCAAATAACCTTTATATAGACTTAAGTAAGTGGTCAGAGTTGTTAGATCATAGATCAAAAACAGTTAGAAACATTTAAAACCAATTTCAAACTCTTAACAGAATTATTTTATAAAAACAACAGATTGTTTTCCAAAACAACAAATTGAAATAAATTTTTTATTAAGGATTTCATAAAAACAACAGGTTGTTTTATCGAAATAACCGATTATTTCAGTTTGATAGCAAAGACAAAAAGAAGCAAGGCTTTTCCAAAACATTTTGAAAACCATTAAGTGTCAAACAACAGGTTGTTTCGACAATTCAACAAGTTGAAATTTTCACAACTTTTTAGAAAAGATTTATTTTAAAAGAGATGAAGAATCAAGTGAGCTTGGATCAAAACAAGGAGTGAATTAACAAGTTAAAAACTACTAGAAACACACACATAGCAGCAAAGTCTTCAAGCTTTCCACACAGATTTGGAGGCATCAAAGCATCTTGTTCAACAATAAGTGTCCATATTTTAATATGAAATATTATTGAAATTTGGCACTTATCAGTTCTCCAATTGCCTTGAAATTTGCAACATTATCAGTAACTACTTGCACTACATTTTTCTCACCAACAAATTCTATCGCATCATCCAACATTTTAATTACTTTTTCTGCAGTTTTTGAGATGTCGTATGTATCTAATGAATAGAGAAGCACAATTCCTTTAGGACTGCTCACCAAAAAATTACAAATTGAATTTCCTTTCTTGTCTGTCCATCCATCTGACATAATGGTACAACCTGTTCTCTTCCATTGATCCTTATACTCTTGAAGTTCTATATCAATTCTGTCAACTGCTTGTTTCAAAAGCTTCTCTCTGATATCATGATATGATGGAGGTTTATAGTTAATGCCATATCTACCAATCATGTCACACATTTTTGCAAAAGATGGATTTCTAATAACATTGAACGAGATGGCACTTGTGTAGAAAAATTCAACAGTTTGAGCATCAACTTTTTCTTTATCACCTCTTTTGTATATTTGATTTAGAGTAGCTTGAACACAATTAGTAGATTTACTTTCAAATATCTTTTTAGCACTTTGTTCACTCTCTTCCTCACCATCAATTTGTCAAGGCTATTGAACTTTATTTTCTTTAGTGAGACATCTTTAGCTTCTGAGACAACTTTCAACATTAAAACTTTGAGTCATATCTTTAGCTTCTGATACACAAGGTTCAAAGTCATATCTAGTTCCGACAAGATGATGTTTGAATCTAAAATGCCTCCATTAAATGTCTTTGAGCAGTAATTATATTTCACTTTTTTTTTTCTATTCCCTGAAACACCAATTCCATGCTTCCATCCAATATTTGTTCTATTTCCCACAAAATTCTTACTTCCAGTCATCTTACAATTTTTTTTTACTGAAACATCAAATCAATAAAAAATAATTTAATCCCACTAAATAAAAAAATCCCCAACCAATCTACCAAAAATATAAAAAAAGAAACAAACTTCCCAAAAAGCCCTAATCTGCCAAAAATCCTTAATCTGCCCAAAAATCCCCAAACCCAACCTAAAAATAACCTTAAATCCAATCAGCTAAAAATCCCTAACCCAGTTTAAAAATCCCCAACCCAATTTAAAAATCGCTAACCCTAAACCCAATATGTTATAATTTCCCAACCCTAAAAAAAGGGCCCCACGAATGCAAGGCAACGCGCGGTGTGACGAGGTGAGGACGATAGTGACTCGCGATGATGAAGTTGAGAACGTGAACGTGAACAATGTGAACCAGGTAAAGAAATCCTAAATCCTAACCTAACATTAATGAAACACAACTCTCCAAACCATTTTGGGCTTTTTTTTCAAAACTCGCGAGTTTGCACCGAGTTTGACCAAGTCTACTGTGAGTTTACTCAAAAACGAGTCTACTCACGAGTCAACGCGTGACCCTTCAGTAGACTCTTAAACTCGTAAAGGTTTACGAGTTAACCCTAGGATTTGATAACCTTTCTTATATGTATAAAGACTTGCAAGAGAAGGTTGTAGTAGACAAAAAGTTTGAGTCCCATTTTATTAAGAAAATGATGATTTTATCATATAACACAGTAAAAACACGTGAAAAGAACCAAAAAGAAACCTTATCACAAAATTTTGAAGGATATAAAGATGTCTGAAATTTGAATGGTTTTGATTTATTCTAAAATTTATTTAATTTTAATTTTTTTTTTCATATGAAGATGATAGCAATGGAAAATAGAGAGAGAAAAAAAATAAGAGAATGAGAGAAAAAATTCCATTTTTCTTTTTACTTTCTTAGTGATTTTTTGTTTAAAAAACTAGCCATGAGTAGTATTTAGATTGTAATATCAAAGTACGTTGTTACTCCATAATACATCAATCATTTGCACCATAGTTAAAATATATCAAAAGATTAAGAAAATAAAAGGAATACAAAGTGGATGGAGTAAACTAAAATTTACTTAATAAATAAACCTATATAAATATGTAATTGATATTGGTCGAGATTTTGACGAATGTTTGTATTTTAATGATATAGCAATAACATTGTGTTGATTATTCGTGGCTTTCATTCTTAATGTTTGATTAATTCTTGGATGAAGCCTGCAATTTCAATCGGTGGGATTAGATGAGAAGTGCCAAAATCTTGGAGAAATTGATGGATTCTATGGAGAAGAAGTGGTGGAGACGAGTTCCTAAGAGAGAGGTTCAACCAACTCTTAAGTAAGGCAATTGACTAGGAAGAAACGAATTTGAGAGAGGGTATTCTAGGGAGACTCAAAAACAAGTTGAGAGGCACTTTGTGCATTAAAACTTTACTCATCCAAAAGTGAAAAAAGTACAAAGAGATGAAGGTTCTATTAATGGGCTAAGTGGCCAAACCTTGAGAGCCAAAAGGAGAGGAAAATTCAAATTTGAATTTCCCTATGTGATCCAAAAAAGTTGGCTCATATAGTGGATCAAGTGTTACTTCTCCACTCATATTTTCCACATTTGAACATGTGCTAAAAAATGTGAAAAAATATGTGTTAGGAAAGATGACTTTAAACTAGAGGGGTGAATTGTTTAAAGAGGTTTTCGCAAACTTTTTAGAGCTAGAATGAATTTATTTTAGAAACCAATTGATTAAGCAATTCAGTTAGCCAAAACAGTAAGCAAAACTGCACTGCCAGGAAAACAATCGGTTGTTTCTTCGAAACAATTGGTTGTTTATATCAGCAAACAACAAACAAACTGAATTTAAAGAGTAAGGGATAGAGAGATTGTACACAGTTGTTTATACTGGTTCACTCCAACCCAAAGCTACATCCAGTCTTCTCAGAACCCCTGAGGAAATCCACTAAGCAATCACACCTTGATCACTTACACAACAACCAAGAGAATGACCTTGAAAACCTCAAGACACACACTCTCCTTGGCCAACACTAAGATTGCTGATCTTGAACACCTCAAGAACACACAACCAATCTCAGCAACAATACACAGAAGAATTGTTTCAGCAATTTACAAAGATTACACTTGTTACAGATGAATATTTGAAAT
Source organism: Phaseolus lunatus (assembly GCA_013389735.1). Classification (NCBI taxonomy): domain Eukaryota; kingdom Viridiplantae; phylum Streptophyta; class Magnoliopsida; order Fabales; family Fabaceae; genus Phaseolus; species Phaseolus lunatus. The sequence goes on along the minus strand of CM023864.1, from coordinate 35,211,228 downwards.
CAATACAAGTAGAATCCTATTCCAGCACCTTGATCAATTCCAAAACTCTTAAGAAATCTCAGCACTTTGAAAAACTCTCTTAGAAAAACTTTGTCAAAAGCATTCTCTTTTATTTAAAAGCAGTTTTTTTGAATTTATATAAAATAGTTTGTTATCAAATCTTAACAAACCCTTAATTGTTTTCAAAAAGATTGGTCAAAGCATTTAATGACTGGAGCGTATTCAGTTTCAAATCATTTAAAGCTCAGTCAAAGAAAACAATTTTTCTGTTAAGGTTCCAGAACAAACAATCGGTTGTTTCCTCGAATCAATCGGTTGTTTTGTTACTTAACAGTTTTCTTCATTCAAAAATAATTTTCAAACTTTCTCAAAACATCTAAGTGTAAACAATCGTTTGTTTCGACAGAACAATCGGTTGTTTCAACTTAGTTTGAAAAACACTTTACTTTGTTTAAAGATTGAGATGCTAATTGTAACATCCCACCAAATTCCTTTTCATATTTATGTAAGAAAATAAAGGTGGAACAAATATGTCGAAGTGAACATAATTATATATATGTAATGAAGTTTTCTCCTCACAGGGAGCTTAATACATAATCGGTCAGTTTCCAAAAACGTAAACAAAATACAGCAAAATAAAAAACAGACGATCTCCTAACAGAAAAAGGCGATCTCCTATCAGAAAAGGGCGATCTCCTATCAGACAACAGAAAAAGGGTGATCGCCTAACAGAAACAGAAACAGGCGATCTCCTTCCGGCGACCACTCACTGAGGAGCTCTACTTCCTGCAACATCATCTGCTCCCGTGTAAATTATACACGATCATCACAGGTTTAAGAAAAAGCCAAACACAACACCAAAAACACAGGGTAAGCTAGATATTTGAAAGAGAGTTTAGATATAAACTTTAAAATCAAGATAAAACAAATTTAAGATACCCACGTAAAACCATCAACTTTCTCATTCTCTTCACATGACCATCAAGTAAACACATATTTCACAATTCCTCAAGAGTCGTTCAAATCACGTAATTCATCAAGTGTCTATCAATTCAATGTTTCTCATTTCTCACGTCAGACTTCCACTGACTCATCACACAAGACACTTGACACTACTTCCGGAAGACTCGTGCGTTGAACTTAGCATCCAGAGACCTGCACCTGTCATACTTCATTGCTGTAATGTTTCCACAGCCATGCGCATCAACACAATCTCGATCTCAATTTCATCACTCTCACAGTATGCCAGGGTTAATCCATATAACAGGTCAAGTCAGTCATCTTTCAAACGACTTACCCATACATATGGACCTCCTTCGACTCTCACCAACTGAATGACTTCATCTATGTGACTCCATCATATCAGCAGAGTCAGGATCGTCTCATTCACAGGATACTCACTGATCAATACACTTCATAACCAAATCTCAACACGGTATTTCCTTTCCTGAAAATACTATGTCTTGATCCCACATTCACAACATTCAACACATCATATAACACTTAAATGAATGATTCCAATCACAACAACAATCATTCCATGGTTCAGATTTTCGAATATCACATTTAAATCTCAAACAGTTTCAAAACCACACAAAAACAGGGGATTATACAATAACAGTTGAAAACCGGCGACCACGTCGCCCCATCATCTCAATCATCTAATATAAGGTTTTCGTTGGAAATAAGGCTAGCTTCCCTTACCTGGACTTGCGCAAAACACTAAGAGCTCCAAAACCCATCGAAGCTTATAGGTGCCTTAGCTCTGTTTTTGCGTCTGGTTTGTAGAACTTGCAGAGAACCTCCCAGGTGCTCTAAGGGCAGTCGTCGCTCGTCGCACTGGTGCTTGAGGATGCCTGAATCGCAGCGCGAAGGAGAGAAAAGAGAAGGATGAAGGTAAACTCACTCTTTCAGTCTTGAACCACTGCAACGTTCATTGCCTCTCAGAAGTGGGTTTTTGAATCTTAAACCAACTTGTCCACAAAAGCCGCTGCCACCACCCACTCTGCAGGGAAGTTTGCGTGTACACTTCCCTGAACAGTACGACTACGCGTGCCTCTGCGCAGGCCAACACTCTGATGTCACTATTCTGAACCACCCTTTTTGTCTACGTGTCGCGCGTGCAGGACGTTTCATGCTGGGAGCCTGGGTCCCACCTTATCTGTATGAAACTCGACATCGCGCGATAACCTTCCACCGATGACCGCTCGCGCGATGACTATCCACCGATGTCTCATCCTGGAGGACGACCGATGTCTCTCCCTAGGAGACGACCGATGTCTCGCCCTGGCGATGACCGCATGCCTCGCGCCCTGGCGATGCCCGCAAGTCTCACGCCCTGGCGATGCCCGCATGTCTCGCGCTCGGCGATGCCCGCATGCCTCGCGCCCTGGCGATGCCCTCAAGTCTCGCGCCCTGGCGATGCCCGCATGCCTCGCGCCCGGCGATGCCCGCATGCCTCGCGCCCGGCGATGCCCGACGACACATCGCCACGCCTTGCTGAAGGTTCTTCATCCCACTATGTTACGTCCAAGGTATCATCTCCACATGACTTGGTGACGTCGGTAGCTTCACATTTCCAAGAGTAGATCAGCACTACTCCTCGTGCGCCCATGCATGCAACACTAAGGACGATTTCTTATGCTCAAGCATAGAGCTTCGCATGCACAGCGTATCTAAGGCTTAACCCACACCTTGATACGCGTGGTTTTTGGAACCCACTCTGGTTGATCTAGTATCCTGACCACATACTGAGTGCACTTTCGGCGATCATGTGCACCATAGGCGACTGGCGATCACGTGTAATCTAGGCGACAGGCGATTATCTACTAACCAGGCGATCTCATAGTCTTCTAAACTACACTTTCCTTCCTTTTTATTTTAAATAAAAACATACTTAGAATTCATTTAAAATATATTCCTTTTTATTCCAATTTAATTTTACAGGTCCTTACACTAATTGCTTTGAGATTTAATCTAAGGGTGGATTACAACATTAAACTACCCCAGAACAAAGCTTTAAACCAGCACAGCAGCATCAAGCAAAGCAGAGGCTTCATCATCCTTCAAAGGATTTGGATTCTTCAAAACATTGAACATCACTTGGTTCAACAATCTCCCCCTATTTGATGAAGACAAATCCCTGATGCTTGTGTTGTTCTGATTAAATCTGAAGTCGTTCCTGCAATTGAACTTTGAGCAAACATTGAACTTCTGATATTTTGTTAGCATACATATAAACAAGTTAAAGCTTAAACAATTAATATCAGAGATTGTAACATCCCTCCAAATTCACTTTGAATTAAATATAAAATGAAAGTAAAGGTGACAAATAGATTCTATGAACAAAATATTATATATATGAAATGAAGTTGCTCCTCTTAGGGAGTTTAATACAAATTCGGTCAAATTTTCCAGAAACATAAACAAAATACAGTAACAAAAACAAAGCAGGCGGTCTCCTAACGGAAGGGACCGATCTCCTATCGGACGAGACCGATCGCCTATCAGAGGACCCAAAACAGCCGATCACCTATCAGGACAGAAAAACAGGCGATCGCCCGATAGAGGCAGAAAACCGGCGATCACCACCGAGAGGTGGAAATAGGCGATCTCTTTCCCCGGCGACCACTCACTAGAGAGCTCTTCTTCCTGGAAGATCATCTGCTCCCGTGTAACAATTACACGATCATCACAGTTTTGAGAAAAACAACCACAATAACAGATAAAAGGGTAAGCTAGATAATTTAAAAGAAGTTTAAATCAAGAACATGCAAATCCAAGTAAACCAAGTTCCAAAATATCCATGTAAAACGTAGAGCTGCTCTTAGCATTCAGCTGATCGCCCAAAATCACAAACTTCACAACATTCACCCATAGTCATTCCATTTCACAATACAGCATCAAGTGTCTATCAATATTCAAGTTTCTCATTTCACATGTCAGACTTTCCACTGACTCACCACACAAGACACTTGACACTACTTCCGGATTGACTCGTGCGTTGATTAGACTCAGAGATCTGCACCTGTCATACCACACCACTGTGAAATCCACACAGGGTCGCTGTGAATCCACACAGCATGCGCATATATCATCTCAATGTTACCATAGTTCTCCTGGTATGACAGGGTTAATCCATAGGACAGACGGAGCTCGTTCTTTTTCACACGAGACGCCCATCATATAGACCTCCTTCGACTCTCAACAACTGAGTAACTTCCTCTACGTGATTCCATTACCTCAGCAGAGTCAGGATATCCCCTTAGGAATCACCGATCAATGCACCTACCACAAGATCTTACACGGTATTTTCTTTCCTGAAAATACTATGCCTCGATCCCACATTCACAGCATTCAAAGACATCATGCCACACTTAAAAGAATGATTTCAATCACAGCAATAGCCATTTCAAAGGATTCATATTTTCGAATATCTCATGTAAATCTCAAGCAGTTCTCAAAACAACATCAAACACAAGGAGTTCGCAAAACAGCGCCAAAACCGGCGATCTAGTTCAAAATATGGTATTTCGAAGGCTGTATATTAAAACAGGCGACCACGTCGCCCAAGCACACAACACAGAGCATTTCACGAAGACGAAAGCGAAAACGGCGACCACGTCGCCCACACTTCAGAAATGGTCCAACTATGGCTCGTAGTAAAGATGAAGGCTAGCTTCCCTTACCTGGACTTGCGCAACCACCAGGAGCTTCGAAATCCAACGAAGCTTGCAGAATACCTTGGCTCTATTCTTGAGTCTGGTTTTGAAGGAGTTGCAGAGAACTTTCCCAGGTGCTCCAATGGTGTTGCTTCTCGTCGTACTCTTGTGTGGAGATGCTGCGATCGCAACGCGGAGGAGGTAACTGGAGGAGAAGGGAGATAAACGCACTCTTTAGCTCTGGAACCACAGCAACGTTTTCTTCTTTCCTTCTCAGGAGTGGGTTTTTGTATCTTAAGCTGACTTCTCCACACAAACCGCTGCCACCACCCACTCTGCAGGGAAGTTTGCGTGTACGCTTCACTGAACAGTACTACTAAGCGTGCCTCTGCGCAGGCTACGCTCTGAGGTCACTATTCTGAACCATTCTTTTGTCTACGTGGCGCGCGTGCAGAACATCTCTTGCTGGGAGTCTGGGGCCCACGTTCTCTGGGTGTAACTCAACGTCGCGCGATGACCTTTCGCCGATGACAACTAGCGCGAAGACAACCACCGATGACATCTTCCTGGCGAACGACCGATGTCTCCTTCGCCCTGGAAGACGACCGATGTCTGCCTCTGGGAGACAACCGATGTCTTCCCTGGCGACGCCCTCACAACTCTCGCGCCTTGGCCACGTCCACAAGCCTCGCGCCCTGGCAATGCCCGCGTGCCTCGCGCCCGCATGCCCCTCGCGCCCGCGCGATGCCTGCATGCCTCTCGCGCCCGCGCGATGCCTGCATGCCTCTCGCGCCCGCGCGATGCCTGCATGCCTCTCGCGCCCGCGCGATGCCTGCATGCCTCTCGCGCCCGCGCGATGCCTGCATGCCTCTCACGCCCGCGCGATGCCTGCATGCCTCGCGCGCCCTTGCATGCAACACTAAGGGTGATCTCTTTTGCTCAAGCGTAGAGCTTCGCATGCACAGCGTATCTAAGGCTTAACCCACACCTTGATACGCGTGGTTGTTGGAACCCACTCTGGTTGATTCAGTATCTTGACCACATACTACGTGCATTCCCGCCGATCACGTACACTCTAGGCGATTGGCGCTCATGTCTCCTCTAGGCGACAGGCGATTATGTGCTAGAGGAGTCGGAGGTCGCCTCCATCTTCAATAACGGCGATCTCGTAGGAGACTTCTTAGCTACACATTTCCTCCTTTACTCTTCTTGATCTACATGTCAGCCGACGGACCTCTACCAGCTGACCCCAGATCTTGGGCGACGTCCGAGGTCCGACTACTACGAAACTTCATTTACCAGTTCTTTGTATTTTAAATAATAACATCTTCTGAAATTATTTAAATATACCACTTTTATTCCAATTCAATTTTACAGGTCCTTACAGAGATAACATATTTTTAACAACTAAAGATAATCTTAAACTCTAAAGACAATCTTAAAACTTGAAACAAGCATATATCTCCCCCTATTTGTCTTCACAAATAGACAAAGATAAGAGATAAAATATGATAAAGTTCACATTACATCATAATTAAAACAGCAATAGCAGAACGAAAGAAATTTAAAACCAGAAACCAACAGCTACAAAAACAATTGATAGTTTCGATGTCCAATCGGTTGTTTGTCATTCATTCTTCTTTATCTCCAAACTAAAGATCAAAGATTTGATTCTGGACAACTTCAATCTGTTCATCCAGACTCATAAACCTTGCATCCATGTTGTCAAACCTGGTATCAAACCTCTGGAAATTGCTAACACAGAGATCATGAAGGTTCCTTTGATTTTCAGCAAAGCTATCCAGCCTATTCACCATGAATCTTTCAAAATGAGACATGGTGATGGCCTTCACATGTTGAGCTCTCCTTGGATGTTGAAGATGGTGCGGAAGCAATGGTTGAAATGAGCAAGACCCTCCTAGGAGTGATGGTGATCTTGAAGGTGCATGATGTGTATGGGAGTAGGGAGGTTCGGCCAACCCTTGGTGAGGTGAAGGAGATGAAGATCAATTCCCAGAAACTAGGAGAGAACAAAGCTTGGCACAAATTTGGCAGCATAACTTTACTCATATTAATCTTGAAAATACATGAGGTAGGCCTCCTTATTTATAAATTTAAGAGCCTTGGTGAGCAAGCTTAAAGGGTAGGGATGGAAATACAAAAAGTGGGGCTGCCTAGGGTATTGACTTTAGTCAAACCACACCATCATCCTAATATTCTAGAAGATAGGTCAAAAATGCAACATTTGATAGTACACCCCTCCTTCTTTTGCTAAAGGCACCTATTTGCTAGCACACCCCTCCTTCTATTGCTAAGGGCACCTTTTTGATAGCACACCCCTAAGTGAGCAAGTTTTGCTTTCTACACTACACTAATCTACTAAGCTACCCCTAATGGGCCTCCAAGTAGCATGTACAAGGTCTTCTCCCTCCCACCCGTGGCTTGACTTATTTGGGCATGAATGTGCTTGGCCATGGACCTTGTGAGAGGTCCTAGACGGTCTAGGCTCCCTCCTAGACGCTCCTCATGTAGCTCCCCCTTGTCTTGTGCAAGACGCTCTCCATGTGGTTCTAGACGGTCTAGTCTTGGCCCTTGGCTTTCATGGTGGGGTGAGCTTGGCCTCTCTCCATCACATGGTTTGTATTCTTTCTCCTTGATGTTCATCAGCAGCACTAGGTCCTGCATCTTGAAAAACTCCAGTTGGATCTTCATGTTGAACGTCCATATCAGCAGGTTCTTCTTGAGCAGCACCACTAGATGAGGCACCATGATCACCATCCTTACTTATCCATTTTCCACCTACTTTTGTAAAGCCCATCTTGCTGAGTGATCAATTGTTCAACTCTTGAGTTGACTTGACTAGCTCAGAAGTTTCATCTTCAAGATTAACTTCAAAATAGAGTAGAAATTTAGATATCAAAACAGCATAGGGATAGTGATAATCACCCAACCTCATGGCTTTTTGCATGTGTTCTTTGATTATATGAATCCAATTGAGCTTGACTTTCTTGGTGATGCAGAAGATGTAAACTAGATCTTCTTCAGTTAATACAAAATGGTTACTCCCCCTTGGAGTTAGAATCCAAGTTACAATGAGAGCAAGCAATCTCTCATCAAGCTTCAAACCTCCAACTGAGCATGTGCTAACTTGAGATTGACTATTCTTCAAGCAATTTCTGTAGAACTGGATTTTGTTAAAATCCTCCACCACACCAAGGTTTCCTTTGCTGATTTGTAGACCAGAGAACTTAAGTCTAGCAACTGCAGCCCAAACTTCATGGGTTATCTCCATGTCCACACCTTTCACATGAGAAACTAGATTGTTTCCCTCAAACTTCAAGTTGGTGTAGAAGACCCTTACCAAGTTTGGATAGATGTTTCCCTTCATCTCTAGAAATCTTCTGAGAAATTGATCCTTGAGCAGCTTTCTCACTTTATCCATCTTTTGACTTTTCAGCCAATCAAAGCTTACAACCTTGGGGTTGTTTATCTTCTTGAGACTTGTCTCATATCTATATTTTTCAATGAGATCCTTATCTCCAGAAAACCAGCCTTCTAACCTTCCTCCAGACCTTACAGCCCTAGTTTTGATTCTTTTGGAGGTGGGAGGGGTTGATTCCATGACAGCAGAGATGAGAAAACAGAGGATAGCACTCTTCCCAGATTTTTTCAAGAGATGGTGCAAGAGATATTGCAAGAGATGTTGCAATTGGTTGTTCTTGTGGAAGAAATCTGCACTTGATTTTATAGCAATAAGAAATTCAATTTGAATTTAATTTCATTCAATGGGTACCTGATTTTCAGAGAGAGAAAACTGTTCTGCACAGTAAACGTCAGAAAAAAACTGAAAATCACATGGTCTTCACATGTGATCTTTGACTAGTCATAAAGGCTCTTGAATTTCCAAGATTTTGGAATATATTCCTTTATGAATGCAGTAACTACTTTCTGAGCATGTTCAGCTTTCAATACAGATCTTTTGACCAAGATTCTCCCTTTTAAAAATTGATCTGCAACGGATAGAAGAGAAAAAAAATTTAAATCAATTTCTTCACAATGTTGTCAGACCCAAAACAATCGGTTGTTTCGAAGAACCAATCGGTTGATTTTCTGTAGCAGTTAAAAAAAACTTGATTTTGAAGATTTTAGCCATTAACAGAAACAGATTAAAGCAGAAGACATTGATTAAAAGAGAATTAATCACAAGAAAGAACTTTGAAACAAATCTTAAGAACAATTAAAGGAAAGTCTTATCCTTGTGTTGTTTCTTCAATGATCCAAATGCTTGTTGATCAAGAAACTTCTCTTCACTGTTTTGATCTTTTGCATAGCATTGATTTAGCTTCAATGACTGTCTTTTTCTGCAACAGCTTGATCAGATGACTCTTTTCTTCTTTTTCTCTTAATTTTTCCTGCATAAACAATTTCAAGTAGCAAGATTTGGTCCCCTTACAAATTTGGGTCCATTTGACTTCACTTTGCTATTAGTAACATCACATCCCTTAGGAATCCATTTCATAAGACCTTTAGGAACACAATACTTTCTGATTTTACAGAATCTAACAGAGTGGCCTTTATTCATGCAGTAAAAGCATGTAACAATCGATTGTTTCGATAATCCAATCAATTGTTTTTCTGATTTTCTTGAAAAAACTTTTGAAAATCTATCTTGCTTGTTCTGTGGATTGAAGCCTAAACCAGCCTTTCCAAAAACACAGTTTTGAGATGCCAAGACATTCTCAAAGTTTGATTTCCCTTTTGAAAGCTTGTCCACAGTTTCAACAAGATAATGAACCTTTTTCTCAAGATTTTCACAATTTGTGCAAATGAGAGTGTCACACTTGCAAGAGGCATTTTTGAAATGATTTTCCAATTTTTTAAAATCAATTTTTGCTTTTCTCAGATCCTCTTCAAGTGATTTAACTTTCTTCTCAAGCACATTGTTAAGATCTTTCAATCGATTGTTTGAAAGAACCAATCTATTAGCTTCATCATGTGTTTCTTGAAAAGCTTCAAGCAATTCACTATAATTTTGTTCATTTAAGGAAGCACATGAACTTACCTCACTTGAACTGCACCAATCATCATCATGCTCAGCTACTAAACATATGTTGGCATTTTCATCTTCACTTGATGAAGAACTTGATGATGACACCTCATTTTCATCCCAAGCTATGTAGGCTCTTTTTGTCTTGCCTTTCTTCTCCTTGTAGCTTGTCTTTTTCTCTTTGCTCTTGTTGGGACAGTCTGCCTTTATGTGACCTTGCTCACCACAACCAAAACAAGTATAGTTATTTGAATTTAATTCATTGGATTTCTTGTTTCCATACCTATCCTTGTTGTTGTCTTTGTTGCGGTTTCTCTTTAGGAATTTGCTGAATTTTCTTGACAGCAAACTAAGATTATCCTCATCACTATCATCACTTGAATCTTGCTTTCCCTTATGTTTGGATGCTTTCAAGGCTATGGTCCTTGTGTGCTTATCTTCACTCTCTTGAACATTGAGTCTATTCATCTCTAGCTCATGTTCCCTAAGCTTTCCAAACAAAGAAGCAACACTTAAGGATGTTAGATCTTTAGATTGAGAAATAGCAGTTACCTTTGGTTGCCATGCTCTATCAAGACATTTCAAGATCTTGATGTTTAGCTCTTCTTTGTCAAATGTCTTGTCTAGGCTCACAAGGTGATTGATGATGTGTGTAAACCTTTTCTGCACTTCAGCTATTGTTTCACCTTTAAGCATTCTAAACATCTCATACTCTTGAATGAGAGCATGCTTTCTAGCTCTTTTAACCTCATGTGTTCCTTCATGAGTGACTTCCAAAGTATCCCACATTTCCTTTGATGATTTGCATTGTGAGACCCTGAAAAAATCATCAGAATTTAAAGCAGAGGTTATAATATTTTTGGGAATGCAATCGAATTTGGCCTTTTTGCTTTCTGAATCAGTCCACTGAGACCATGGCTTCTCAATGACAGAACCATCTTTTTCAAACTTTGGGATAAAAGGACCATTTTCAATTGCATCCCAAATTCCTTTGTCAAGAGATTCCATAAATATTTTCATTCTAACTTTCCAAAACTGGTAATTCAAACCACAAAACAAGGGTGGTCTGTTTATTGATGCACCTTCCCCAAATGGTAGTCTATCAGCCATTTAAAAAGATTTTAGGATCAACTTGAATGACTTTCAAGAACCAAGCTCTTGATGCCAATTGTTAGGAAAGATGGCTTTAAACTAGAGGGGTGAATTGTTTAAAGAGGTTTTCACAAACTTTTTAGAGCTAGAATGAATTTATTTTAGAAACCAATTGACTAAGCAATTCAGTTAGCCAAAACAGTAAGCAAAACTGCACTGCCAGGAAAACCATCAGTTGTTTCTTCGAAACAATCGGTTGTTTATATCAGCAAACAACAAACAAACTGAATTTAAAGAGTAAGGGATAGAGAGATTGTACACAGTTGTTTATACTGGTTCACTCCAACCCAGAGCTACATCTAGTCTTCTCAGAACCCCTGAGGAAATCCACTAAGCAATCACACCTTGATCACTTACACAACAACCAAGAGAATGACCTTGAAAACCTCAAGACACACACTCTCCTTGGCCAACACTAAGATTGCTGATCTTGAACACCTCAAGAACACACAACCAATCTCAGCAATAATACACAGAAGAATTGTTTCAGCAGTTTACAAAGATTACACTTGTTACAGATGAATATCTGAAAGCAATACAAGTAGAATCCTATTCCAGCACCTTGATCAATCACAAAACTCTTAAGCAATCTCAGCACTTTGAAAAACTCTCTTAGAAAAACTTTGTCAAAAGCATTCTCTTTTATTTAAAAACAGTTTTTCTAAATTTATATAAAATAGTTTGTTATCAAATCTTAACAAACCCTTAATTGCTTTCAAAAAGATTGGTCAAAGCATTTAATGACTGGAGCGTATTCAGTTTCAAATCATTTAAAGCTCAGTCAAAGAAAACAGTTTTTCTGTTAAGGTTCCAGAACAAACAATCGGTTGTTTCCTCGAATCAATTGGTTGTTTTGTTACTTAACAGTTTTCTTCATTCAAAAATAATTTTCAAACTTTCTCAAAACATCTAAGTGTAAACAATCGGTTGTTTCAACAGAACAATCGTTTGTTTCAACTTAGTTTGAAAAACACTTTACTTTGTTTAAATATTGAGATGCTAATTGCTTTGAGATTTAATCTAAGGGTGGATTACAACATTAAACTACCCCAGAACAAAGCTTTAAACCAGCACAGCAGCATCAAGCAAAGCAGAGGCTTCATCATCCTTCAAAGGATTTGGATTCTTCAAAACATTGAACATCACTTGGTTCAACAATATGTGCTTACTCATATGCAATGGTCGGCCTATGATTTCTCTAAGGCTTGAATGAGCCCAGTTGAAATCCTAACAAGACTACTCTAACCTTAATCTAGCACCATACACTACAAGGCCCAAAATAAAACCACAAATAACCTAGAGTACTTGGTCCAAGTATAAGCCAATCTTCTTGTATCCTTATGGTCATAACACTATTTGTTGGTCCATTAGCTAAGGGTCTTCCATCATTCCTTCCCTCTTGAGAAGGAGTTGTCTTCAAATATGTAGGTTTTGCCTCATCATATGTCCTACCTACAAAAGGTATAAGATCACAAACATTAAAAGTAAGATTAACTCCACAATTGTCAAGCAAGTCTAATCTATATGCATTATCATTGATTCTCTTAGAAACATGGAAAGGACCATCGCCACCGGGGTTGAGTTTGGACTTTCTCTGGCTTGGAAATCTATCTTTATGTAAATTAAGACAAAATCAATCCCCTTCCTTAAAAAGATAATCGCCTTTTTCCCCTTAATGTATTTAGTGTACCTTTTCATTTGATGTTGTATTTGAGTTTTAACCTTGCCATGTAATTTCTTGACAAAGTTGGCCCTGGATACCCATTCCTTATGAATAAGAACACTGGAAAAAATTATCAAGTCCAATGGCATGACAGGGTTAAAACCATATACAGTTTCACAAGGAGATATCTTAATAGTCTTATGCACTACTTGGTTATAATAAAACTCAATGTGGGTAAGGTATCTATCCCTAGATTGTGGTTTCCTTGGAGAATGTGATGGAGACCATCCATCCTTAAAATCAATGGCTAAGAGGATAGAAGAAGATGAAGCATCATGGAAGAAGACTCTACATTTGAAGAGTAGAATACTAGGATTCTCTTCTTTCTTCTTAGTCTTGTACAAATTGCACAAGTGTGCATTCTTTCCTTATAATTATAGGATTTTAGTGCCAATATAAAAAAAAATATGGGCTAGTTTTGGGATTCAATTGGGCCTCAATTTGGGTATGAAAACACATAGGAAGCATAACCAGTTTCATCCAAGGAGAGACACATGAATCTTGAAGTCCTACATCACCTAGAATAGGCCAAAAATTGTTAATTTGGGATTCTTGTGCATGGATGAAGCGATGCTCTAAAATTTCTCTCGTGTGTATTTGTATTTGTTTGTTTTTCTTGCCACATTCTATAAATCTTGAAGTGTAAGGGGCTTACACATCTATAAATAAGATCTTTTACTGATGGAAGAGGCCCAAGCTCAGGCCCAACTACTAGGTCCATGGCTAAGAGAATTCAAGAAGAGTGGCACTCTGCTACTGATGGCAGAGAAACTTTTCTCTACACGTTCAAAGACCCCTCAGAGGATTCAAGCCATGGGAGCTGAGCAGTAGCTAGTATCTTTATTTGTAATTTCAATTTATTTGTATTTTTAGTAGAGTAGGGTTCACTTTGGGGGCCCAAATAGCAAGATAGGTTAGAATAAGGTGCCTTTAGCAAAATAAGGGAGTTGTGGTTATCATTGTAGCTTGAGTAGAGCCTTTTAGGGTAGGAAATTGACCTAGCTTCTAGAAATTTGCTCCTAAGGTGTGGCATTGACTTTAGTCAATACCCTAGTCCCTCTTTTATGTATTCCCCATCCTACCCTTGCTCCTTGCTCTCCAAGGCACTTGCACCTATAAATAAGGGTGCTTGGCTCATGTTTTTTTAAGATCAATTTTAATGAGTAAATGTTGCCAAAATTTTGCAAGCTTCTACTCTTGTCATTGCATCTAGAACTTTGCTCCTAAGGTGTGGCATTGACTCTAAGCTTCCATCTTGCAATTGTATGATTGATTACTTGTTTATTTCAAAATTGTTCTTACAAGTTCACTCCAACAACAATGAAGAGACTTCAATGAGTATACCTAAACATTTTTCATAATGGTTTAACAACTATGTAAGTTTTATATAATTTGTGCTTTAATTAATTAGTATAATCAATTTACATATAAGTATGTATGTGACTATTTCACAGGTTCATGATGAGAGGAATGTGGTGATTGACCTAAACATGAAGGCATTAGCTTGGGGTCCTAATTCATCTGTAACATCATGAAACATGTACTTCGTTAATGGGTACAAATTCCATACAAAGACATGGAATGAAGGAAAGAAAACCACAAATTGTGGGGTGCATGTAAAAGGTGTAGTAGGAAGAGGACAAGATGACTTCTTTGGCGTCATCGAACATATTTATGAATTAGAGTATCTTGTTTTGAGTAAGAAGATTCCTTTTTTCTTTTGTGATTGGTTTGATCCAACCAATAACAGAGGCACCAAAGTTCATTCAGAATATAACATTGTAGAAATCAATATGAGTAGAAGATATATTTCATAAAATCCCCTTCACTCTTCCACAAAAAGTAAGACAAGTTTACTATGTGCCTTATTGATGCAAAACTAGCTTGTTTTGGCTTCTTTTTTTGTTTTAGTTTTGTACGTTGCGAAAGAGTGGACTTGAAGTGACATCAATGGCTAAATGGAAGTGTGGAGAAGATGAAATGAAGAGGGGAAGTACAGGCTTAGAAGAGGTGAGGCCAACTTCTAAGAAGATTCAAGTAAAACACTAATAGAAGTGCATGCATACTTAAGAATGAGAATTTGAAGACAAATGAGCTAGCAACTTGGGCAACATTTCATTATCAATTCAAATCTAATTTACAAGGGGGCTAGCACTTGTATTTATAGTGTTATGGGTAGCCAAGGTGCAAGCTTTAACCCTAAAAACTCTCCACTCATAAAAGGACAAGTGACTCTCTATAATTGGAGTAAATCCTCTCAAATTAGAGGTTGACAAGTGTCCTCCTCTAATTGGAGAGAATCCTCTCCATTCCCATGAAGATAAATGTCCTTTTGGCATTGGTGGGAATCCTCTCCATTAAGGAGATAACATGTGGACCTTCATGCCTTCCTTGCCACTCCATGCTTTCTATTTGCACTCTAGTAATTTTTTGTGCATCCTAGATGGTCTAGAGTTGCATTGGGTCCAAGGAGACCCAATTGTAAATCTAGCTAGACTCTTTCTTTTTCTATTTACACCCTACTTTAATTGGCCCAACACATGGCCCATGAAAATTGACCCAAAACATAGCCCAAGGAAATGGCCTAAACACAAGCCCAAAATAAGACCTATACTACTTTATAAAATGTTTATAAAATTAGATAAAAAAAATGGAGGAGTAGACAACAATTCATTCTCCCAAAGATATGAGTCTTCTGAGATCCTTTTTCTGCTTCCAATCTTCTTAGCCAAATGTTTCAAGGCTGGATGGGTTTTCATTATTCCCTCCCTCTTGAGAAGGATCTGTCCTTAGATCTAAATGACGCTCAATGACAGCAGCCTCTGTTTATTTGTTATTTTCCTCTTGGATCAAATGTCAATCTACAATAGACATCAAACAAATATGAGATAATTTTCTTTATTAAAAGAAATTAAAACAAAAGAAAACACAACATAAGTAAGGTCCTTTACTTTTATAAATTTTTGTAAGAAAAACATAGGACCTTTTTCAAAAATATTTTCGTTCACTTTCTGTTGTTTATTGCCCAAGCTTGGCAACAACATCACAAAGTGTTATTTTTGAGATTTTTGTGAAGAAGAATGATAATTATATAATTGAAAAGAAGAGTTCAAGGTATTGCAATCCCCCTTTAAGGATTCTTTCTCAGCTATGCTTACAGGAGGTGTCACAAAAGGCTCTTGTTCTTTGTGAGTTTCCTCTTCTTCTTCCTTTTCAATCAAACAATCATCTATATTTTCTATGGAGGAACATTTTACATCTATATCTGGTTCAACTCCAAACACATATTTTTCTTCAAGAACATCCTCACAAGGTTTTGTAATTGAAGGGAAAATTTTATCAATATCAGGTTCAGCTCCAGAAAAAGGCTTTTATTTTTTTTCTTTCCCTTTCATCCTCTTGTGACCCTTCATACCTGAATTTGGAGGAGTGATCCTCCCTTGTAAACTCTCTTATGGAATACGATGTGTTAAGATAGTCTTCCATAGTGGAAGTCATTCTTATAATTCCTTATTCTATCCTAACACATTGTTGAACTATTTCATTCAAATATTTAAAGTAATTAAAGGGAAAAAGTTTAACCCTATCCCGGATTTAAAGGTTTAGACCACTCTTGAATCTATCAATGGTTTTTCTAGTCTCTTCCCTTATTCCTACCCTCAACATAAGTAACTCCATTTTTTGCCTGTACTCTTTTACAATTCTATCTCTTTGTTGAAGTCTGTGGAGCTGATACAAAAACTCTCTCTTAGATTGCTCATCAAAGTCAGGATTTCTTCTACGCCTATGTCTTTCTTCCTCACGCCCTTTTCCCATGTTTTGATTGAGATCTAATTGTCCAAACATTTCTCTCATCTCATCTATTTTTTTATCTATATTTTCTCTAAGTTTTTCTAATTTTGTTCTCAATAACCTAGCCTCTTCTTTCCAACCATAGTCATCTTCTATGTTCTGATTACTACCTTGAACACTAGATGCCCAATTATGATCACTCATTTTTTGAAATTAAAAAGAAATGATTTTCACAAAAAATTTATTTCAAATGAGTGATAAAATATTTTCACAAATAGGTTTTAGAGTTGGTGAAGTTTCAATCAAAGTCAACAAGTCAAACTATCTCCAAGTTCACTTCTAGGAAAGAGAGGTGAGTCACTAAGACTGCTTAAATACCAAGTCTTCCCTTAGCCAGAGCTTACCTCGGATAGTCTTAACAAATTTTTTCCTCAAAAGAAACTTCAAAACAAATTTTCCCTAAATGTGGTGTGTGCAAGGCGTCCTAGTCATCAAAAGAATATCAACTACAAACGGATAGCAATAACCTAGATATCATGGAGACTTAAAGATTAAAAGAATCCAAGAAATTAAACAAGAAGGAATTAAAGGCAAAGAAAATAAAGAAGGAAAGACAGAAAAGTAAACTAGACGTGTCCTATGTGAAAGTGCAAGTGACACTTGGAGCCCCTTGACACACTTTCACGACTAATGAACAAATTTAGCTATTACAATGTTTTTAATGGGATTGCTTTGAAATCATTTTACCCACCAACTAATGTAAGAAAAAAATAAGCAAGGAAAATAAACTTGAACAAAAAGGTTTCGTGATACAACGCTACTATTACTATAATTTTTTTGTAATGA
This sequence comes from Phaseolus lunatus, assembly GCA_013389735.1. Classification (NCBI taxonomy): domain Eukaryota; kingdom Viridiplantae; phylum Streptophyta; class Magnoliopsida; order Fabales; family Fabaceae; genus Phaseolus; species Phaseolus lunatus. Next base: position 35,194,007 of record CM023864.1, on the reverse strand, counting down.
TTTTCTTTTCTTCAATTTGTCGAATCTTCCTTCTCTTTATATGAACTTCATTCTTGTCTTCAATTGCTTCCCTCTCCAAATAATCATTGTTTTTAGCCTTTAGCTATGAATCATCAAGTAGAAATTAGCTTCACAACTTCAAAACCAAACTTCCACTCAGTATGAATTTCACCTTACAAGGCCAACAAGTAAAAAATCAAAAAAAGCTCAATTAAAATTGCTAAACTCAAATGGAATTATTATGACAACTGCAAGGAGTATTTTAAAACATAAATCAACACTTAAAGCTAACAAAAACAGTGAGCACTCAAATAGGAAACCTAAGAATAGCACTAGAATAGATTTCAAAAAAAAAAAATCTAGAAAGAAACAGACACTAAAACTTCCAAAATTTGTGAAAATTCATCCATAAACATTTTGTTTTTTCTGGGCTGAAAACATCATGACTTTTATTGTTTATAACTTTTTTCTATTTTGTTTTTGGATGTTCTATTTTAATTGGATATCAAAAACATCTCAAACGGGTTCTGTGAATTTTTTTAGATTTTGTTTGCCAAAAAAAAAAACCCACAATAAATTCTCACAACATAGACAAAATTTCAAAAAAAAAGTTGGAAAAGAATAAGCCTAAGGGATTTGAACAAAAGAATTGAAACTCAAGACATAATAGAAACCTAACTCTAAGGAACTTGTTAATGATCTAATAACAAGATAAGAGAGTCAAAAACATAAAAGGAAAAGCACACAAAAGGCACAAAATGACTCAAACCACATGAATATTCATTGTAAAAACAAGAAACAAAAAATCAAACAAAGGACTACTTGATTTTATAACATATATGAAAACAACATGACTTTAGACAACTAGAAATAGATCATAAAATAAAAAATGAAACCAACATAAACTGTTTTTACCAAAAGAAAATGAAAGAAGACTCAACAAAATTCAAAAGCACACAAGATAAACTCAAAAAGAACTCCTAAACATCAATATAAATGGTTCAAGAAAGAACAAAATATTTGAACCGATTAAACTAAACAAAAACACATTGAAATGGTGGAAACACATTTAAAATAGATTCAAGACATTCTAAAAAGTGAGGAACAACATGGAAATGGAAGAACAAAAGTTAGAACAACTTATCTCTTGAAGACCTAAGCTCTTGATACCAAGTGATGCAAAACTAGCTTGTTTTGGCTTCTTCTTTGTTGTAGTTTTGTATGTTGTGGAATAATGAACTTGAAAATAACATCAATGGCTAAATGGAAGTGTGGAGAAGATGAAATGAAGAGGGAAAGTAGAGGCTTAGAAGAGTTGTGGCCAACTTCTAAGAAGATTTAGGCAAAACACTAATAGAAGTGCGAACTTGAGAGTGAGAATTTGAACACAAATGAGCTAGCAACTTGGGCAACATTTCATTATCAATTCAAATCTAATTTATAAGGGGGCTAGCACTTGTATTTATAGTGCTATGGGTGCAAGCTTTAACCCTAAAAAGTCTCCACTCATAGAAGGACATGTGACTCTCTCTAATTGGAGCAAATCCTCTCAAATTAGAGGTTAACAAGTGTCCTCCTCTAATTGGAGAGAATCCTCTCCATTCCCATGAAGAAAAATGTCCTTTTGGCATTAGTGGGAATCATCTCTATTAAGGAGATGACATGTGGACCTTCATGCCTTCCTTGCCACTCCATGCTTTCTATTTGCACTCTAGTAATTTATTTATGCACCCTAGATAGTCTATAGTTGCATTGGGTCCAAGGAGACCCAATTGTAACTCTAGCTAGACTCTTTCTTTTTCTATTTACACCCTACTTTAATTAGCCCAATACATGGCCCATGAAAATTGACCCAAAACATAGTCCAAGGAAATGACCTAAATACAAGCCCAAAATAAGACCTATACTACTTTATAAAATGTTTATAAAATTAGAGAAAAAAATGGAGGAGTAGATAACAATTAATTCTCCCAAAGATAAGAGTCTTATGAGCTCCTTTTTCTGCTTCCAATCTTCTTAGCCAAATGTTTCGAGGCTAGATCGATTTTCATCACTTATCCAAAGATATATAGGAATTTGCGTGGTTGGAGCGCGGCAATCATAAAAAAATCTCGAGGTCATATTGAACTTGATAAGATATAAGATGATTTACCTTATCAACTTGATGAAATGCCTAATGTGTTACCAATTACAAGAATTGAGGAAGTAGAAGGCTTAGCTGACACATTAATTGTTGATCTCGTCAATGCTGATGTTATCAAAAAAATATGTGATGATGATGAAAATGAACTCAATGAATCAAGTCAAGATGATGAAGAACATGATGACAATGACATGAAAAATTGGGACTTTTGAAAACCCTGATGACTAATGTATAATCTTGTTTTTATTATTTGACAACTAATATGGCAATGTATCTAACTTAATTGATGATGACTTTTCTTCTTTTTTTTTTTTGCAGGAAAAACGCCTAGAACCAGAGGAAGGGATGGTTCTGTTATCAGACATAAACATGCTAAGCATGGAGTTCCCACATTTATGCATAATGGTCTTGCAATAAAACTAGGGTCCATCCCTTATTCTAGACCATCACCCGAACCCCATTTTCCTCAATCCTTCACGCCCTCTACCTCCACCCCATCTTCTTCTTTGACCTTTTCTTCTTCTTCGACCCCTTCTTCATCAAACACCTTTTCATCCTTTTTTTATGCAATGCGGCAGGACAATGTTAACCTTGATCGATCCATATCTTTGCATTCTATTCATAATTCCACACATTCACTTCATCCATTATCATACCATTTTAGATCTTCTTCATCTCCTTGTACCTCCCGTATTATACCAATCTTGTCGCCCGTGGCTCCAACAGTCCAATCTTTGTCTACTTCGACACTCCATCCCACTTGGGGTCCTCCATTATAGTCCACATATACTCCCTCATCAATGCACTTCTCTAGTGTTCCATCTGTTCATGTGACTCCTCAAATTCTAGTGCAGCCTGCTCAAGCATCAGTGCAACCCTCCCTAGTATGTCAGTACAACCCATCGTGCCTACTACGTACCATGATATCCTTGATGAAGAGGTGCAGCATAATGGTAGTGAGAGGGTCATCATATGACCAGTGGGTAAAGGGTAAGTTTACGATCACATTGAACTTTATTGTGAGTTGTTTGTTATACTGAATGTTTAATATTTTGTTTTGCATGCTTTGTAGGTGGACACCTAATTATTATGCTATTAAGGCAATTGAGCAAGTAATTACGTCACAGTTTAGGGATCCTTACCATCACTACGATGAAACACCAGAGGAAGTTAAACTTAAATGGTAGATTGAATTTAAGGTGATCTTAAAATAATATTTTTACTCATTTTCATTTAAGCATTTATTAATATCATCAAAATTTATTTAAATATGTTATTTTTACAGACTTAACTGATTTGGACCCCTCATGATGAGTGGCAAATTAGAAAAGTGTACGAGTCAAAGGCAAGAAAATGCCTTTTTGATATGCTTGGTGTAACATCCCGCCAAAATACTATACAAATGTATATAATGAAAATAAAGGTAACAAATAGATTCTATGAACAAAATATTATATATATGAAATGTAGTTTCTCCTCACAGGGAGTTTAATACAAATTCGGTCAAATTTTTCCAGAAACATAAACAAAATACAGTAAAAAAAACGAAGCAGGCGATCTCCTATCGGAAGAGACCGATCTCCTATCGAACGAGGCCGATCTCCCATCGGAGGACCCAAAACAGCCGATCTGCTTCCGGCGACCACTCACTAAGGAGCTCTACTTCCTGGAAGATCATCTGCTCCCGTGTAAGTTATACACGATCATCACAGTTTTAAGAGAACAGCCACAGAACCAAAACACGCAGGGTAAGCTAGATATTTTAAAGAGAGTTTAAATAAGAATAATTAAAATAAAATCAAGGTAAACAATTTCAAGATATTCTCGTAAAGCTATAGATTTTCTCAATACTCTTCACCTGATCGCCCAGAAATCACACATTCCACAATATTCACAAGAGTCATTCATTTTCACAATACTGCATCAAGTGTCTATAAATTCCAAGTTCCTCATTTCACATGTCAGACCACCACTGACCCAGCACACAAGACACTTGACCTACTTCCGGAAGACTCGTGCATTGACTAGACTCAGAGATTCTGCACCTTTCATACAAGCTGTTGTAATGTTTCCACAGCTATGCGCATCAACACATTCTCGATCTCAAGTTCACCATTCTCACAGTATGACAGGGTTAATCCATATGACAGGCCGAGCTCGTTCTGTTTCACACGACTCACCCATACATATGAACCTCCTTCGACTCTCAACGCCTGAATAACCTCATCTATATGAATCCATTATCTTAGGAGAGTCAGGATAATCCCATTATAGACATCACCGATCAATGCACATCCTACACGATCTTACACGGTATTTTCTTTCCTGAAAATACTATGCCTCGATCCACATTCACCACATCCAACACATCACATAACACTTAAAGGAATGATTTCAATCACAGCAAAACTCAATCCAAGGTTCTTATTTTCGAATATCTCATTTAAATCTCAACAGTTTCAAAGCAACACCAAAAACAGAGAGTTTCGCAAACAACGCCAAAACCGGCGACCTGGTTCAAAAACAGGGTATATCGAAGTCTGCATTTAAAACCGGCGACAACGTCGCCCAACACATAGCACAGAGCATTTTACAAGGATGAAGACGAAAACCGGCGACCACGTCGCCCTCACTTCAGAAAATAGCTAAACTATGGCTTGTATTGAAAATGAAGTCTAGCTTCCCTTACCTGGACTTGCGCAAACACCTAGAGTTCCGAAACCCAACAAAGCTTGAAGAACGCCTTGGCTCTGTTTTTGCGTCATGGTTGAAGGACTTGCAGAGGACTGCCCAGGTGCTCTAATGGTGGCTGTCGCTCGTCGTACTCTCGTGTGAAGGTGCTAGAATCGCAGCGCGAAGGAGGCAACTGGAGGAGAAGGGAGGTAACTCACTCTTTCTCTCTTTGAAGGCTGCAACGTTTTTTTTCTCAGCAGTGGGTTTTCTGCATCTTAAACCAACTTATCCACCAAAAGCAGCTGCCACCACCCACTCTGCAGAGAAGTCTGAGAACCACTGCTCTGAACAGTACTGCCACTGTTGTCGCTTGTGCATGCCAGCCACTGCTCTGAACAGTACGACCGCGAGTGTCTCCTGCGCATGCCAACATTCTGATGTCACCACTCTGAATCATCCTTTTTGTCTACGTGGCGCGCGTGCAGGACGTTTCATGCTGAGAGTCTGGGTCCCACTTTATCTGCGTGAGGCTCGCCATCGCGACAACTTTCCAATGCTGACTCATCCTGGCGAACGACCGATGTCTCCTTCGCCCTAGAAGACGACCGATGTCTTCCTCTGGGAGACGACCGATGTCTTCCCTGGCGACGCCCTCATAACTCTCGCGCCTTGGCCACGTCCACATGCCTCGCGCCCTGGCAATGCCCGCATGCCTCGCGCCCGCGCGATGCCTGCATGCCTCTCGCGCCCGCGCGATGCCTGCATGCCTCTCGCGCCCGCGCTATGCCTGCATGCCTCTCGCGCCCGCGCGATGCCTGCATGCCTCTCGCGCCCGCGCGATGCCTGCATGCCTCTCGCGCCCGCGCGATGCCTGCATGCCTCTCGCGTCCTGGCGACGTCCACCTGGCGCTCATGTGTAGCAGGCGACCGGCGATCTCATAGCCTTCTTAACTTTTTCCTCCCTTTCTATTCTAAATAAAACATACATAGAATTCTTTTAAAATATAACCCTTTTTATTCCAATTCAATTTTACAGGTCCTTACACTTGGTAAGCTAGGCTGAAAGCGACTAGACCTAGTTGGATTGGTCTCTTAAACTATTGGGATTCTAAAAAGTTCAAAGAGAAATCAGTCCAAAATAAATTGAATAGGTCATCAACTCGAGGTAGGACATTGCACTCTACTGGCCGTAAATCACACCTTGACATTGCATTGGGCCTAGTAAGTATCTATATTTTTTTTCATAAGCCTGAATTCAATAGATAATATCTAATGTTGATAACTTTTCCATTTATTTCAGAAACGTAAATTTGGTCGACCTGTTGAACCCAGTGAGTTATTTATGGCCACACACTAAGAAGGATGGGCTTTGGGTAGATAGTCGTGCTCGAAAAACTTACGTAAGTTATTGGTCTAATTTTGTGTACATGATTTATATTTCTAATTTAGTATTGCCCTACTTACAGTTTCCACAATGCACTAGAAAACCTACCATGAGCGGTTGAAAGCCTTCCAATCAGATAACTCTGAATGATTAACTTCCAACCTCCAACAGATCAATCCAACAACAAAACTTCAATGCTAGAAGGATGTTGTTGGAGGCAAGAGTAAAGGTTGATGTTATGGCACTACAGATTTGGCTACCAACATCTGCCCTAGAGTGTCTTCCCTTACCCAACCTTCATTATTTGCTCCTTCCAGTGATTACTTATGTCATTATGAACAACTTCATCAACAAGTGTTGCAAGCAAATGAAAGAACTAATCAAGCAAAGGAAATAATTGATCAAGCAAATCAAAAGTATGCAATGTTGGAAGATAAAATAAAATCCGTGGAGAAAAAATTAGCAATGATGGCGAAGTGGCAACAGGGTGACACCTCAATAGGCACGAGTCATGTTCACCCTCACTATGCACGGAACTTTGGTGATCAACTCATGCCTTGAGTTCATCATTTTATAAGTAAAATGAACTAATATGCATGTCTTCAATTTATTGACTAATTCAAAATATTATGTTTCAAGTTTAGTATTTTTTTTTGTAGGTATTATTCCATTCATTTATCTCATACTAATACTCAATTTATTTTATTTATTCTCATGATTTTCACACGTTTTCTAGTTCACAATCCACTATCATCTTTGCAACAACCATTTTAGGTCATCTTATCTTTTTGTCCACTTACATTAAATTTCCTATTACTTTTAGTCAATTATAACTATAAGCAACAACTTCTATTCCAGTTTGAGATGACATTTTCCTTTATAATTAGTATAATTGAAATTAACTTTTGGTTTCAATTTGCTTTGGAAATCAATTGTGCAAGTACATTAAAATTTAATTGTTATTCACTTTGATTTGGAACTTGAACCAATTGCAAGTGTTATAATTGAACTTCCATATTGATTGCAAATTTAAATTTGGATTGCCAATTAAAAAGCATTGCATGTGTTATGGTTAAAATTCCAGTTTAATTGCAAATTGATATTTGGATTGACTATTCAAAATAAATTGAGGTGTTATAATTGAAATTTGGATTGGCGGTTGAAAAAAAATTACATGTGTAGTAATTGAGATAGAGATTTTGATTGACTGTTGGAAAATATTGCAAGTCTTGTAATTGAAATCACATATTTCAAATTGAAAATTGGATATTTAAAATGTGGATTGTGACTTTAAAACAATTTACAAGTAGTATAATTCTTATTTGGTGGTTTTATAAATTTTAATCAATTAGTAGGTGATATTAAATAGTAGGTGATATTAATTTAATAATATCAAATTAAATAATAAAATATTTGTCTAAAAAAATATACATGTCAGGTGTGGGTTTATGAATGTGTGACTATATTTGGAATGAACTGAATGATTACAAAGAAAGAGAATGCTACAAAGATGGTCATTTTATTTATTACTTGAATATATGCATTGACTAAGCTGCCTATAAATATTTATTTTTTCATTATTCTTTTCACATAGTGTTTCCATATGTGACGCTAAGTTTAATTATTTAATTTTATATTCATTATAGCATTCCACAAACTGACACTAACTTTATTATTTTTAATATCTTGTCTACTTGGTGTTAACTAAATCCACATTATAATTTAAATAATAAATAATTTGTTTTAATTTATGGAGGCTTAACCGATATTAACTTGCAAATAGTTGTGTTCTCTCATAGTCCCCCCTAATGCATTAGCCACCTTTGAATTAGAGTCAATTTCTAATAGGACACTAAACCCACGTTAATTATCATTTATTGTCTTCCTTTTAGTCTTTGTATGAATTTTTTGAGAGATTAACATCACTATATTTCTTGTAGTGGACAAAGATTTTGTTGATTACTTCTTCATTCATTCAAAAACTTTATATGTCAAGGAAATTTGCCCTAATCCGTTTGCTTCATTGTTCATGGTTCTTTCCACATGTTCTAAATCACAGTTGTCAAACTTCTCTAGTAAATCTGAAGCCTTAAGAAGTATTGAAGTTACCATTAGTATACTCTCTAGTTAAATTTTTTTTTACCAGTTTTGAATTCCTCTAATTATTACGTTGTTTGCGCCTAATACTATAAATGATTTTAATTTTTAAACTTGCTAATAAAGTTTTATATTTTGCTTCATTGTTCGAGCATGAAGGTTTTATTTTGAACAGTAACTTAGGGAATTTTTTTGTGAAATTATAACAATTACAGTTCTTAGCCTTGAAAATTATTCAAATTATGAAAGTAAAATACCCAAAGCTTCAATCTCCTTGAAGCGTCAACTTGTGGTTGCTCCAATTGTTGTTGTTGTCATCATCGTGGAGGTCCTATAGGGATTGAACATCTTGGTGCATTCTTAGATGTTTAGGGGCACGTCCAACATCTAAAAAGCAACAACATTAGATGCTCTTGGTGTGTCTGCTCATGGAACACCAATGTCTGGTCCAATATGCACTCTCAGAGGGGTTAAAAAATCATAACCTCTAGTTGGGTCTTGTTGACTAAGGTTCTGTTTCTTCTTTATTATAACATGTTCCTCTTGGTTAAATTTGTTGTGTAGCTTTGTGGTGCCAAACAACTTATAATATTTGGCATTAATATGTGGTGGTTCTAGGTTGTTAGCATAATGATTAGCACATGAGTTCAGGTCAAACTCCATTAGAACTTCAAGCTTTTCAATATTGATACCTTGATACATCACTGAGATGTTGATCTCCTAAAAGATTGGTTGTTTAATAATAACTAAGCTACTGGTGATCTTCTCTCTTACTTCTAGCCTTGAACGCTTATAAAACTTGGTCTATGACACCTTGCTTCCATATTAGCCTTGTGAGAAGCATTGAGTAGTACATGTCAGAAGTTTCTTCCTCCATTCCTCAAATGTTGCGGAGGAAATTCATGAAGAGAAGATAAGGCAAATAAAAAGGAATGCCCTTTAAATACTATTTGCCACCTTTTAGCAACCTAACAATGCATGTCTTCCTCCTTATTAGTCATTTCTTGCATCTAACTTTAGTATCACAATTTCAAATCTAAACTTAAATGTTATACTATGCACCAATTCAAGTAAGTTTTTCTCATATAAAAAACATTACAATATAAAAATATATGTCACTAGTTCTCTTTTTGAATAAAAATAACAAAATATAATATTTATCTTATCCCTTCTTAAAGCATCATAAAAAATCCCTTTAATTAGTTTATTTGTAGTTGAACAAAATTTCATGATATCACTTACTTCTTCATCCATACTTGTCAGCCTATCAAATTCATTTGTTGCCATTTCAAACAAATTCATTAGATTTAAAAGAAAATTATATTTGAAAAAAAACTTATGGATTACATAATTTGTAACAATTACTGTACCCTTCTCAATTGTTTACTGTAGAATTGTCAAATTACCTATCCAACAATCTTCCTTAGTAATGTTCAATACAGCTATCCAAAATTGTCGAATTAACTTTTGGATAAGGTATTTTGAAAGTCATCAATCACTTTCCATCTGATTCAAAAATGCCTTATAAAACGTATCTAGAATTTAATACAACTTCTCAGTTATATAATCTATAATGATTCAGTGAGTGTTCTTTCTTAATAATGTAAATAAAGTAAAATATGTAACAACATAGAATCCAAAATTTATATTTTTAATTGTTTTATCGAAAAGAATTTTTGATACTAGAGTCTAGAAAAAATAAGTGTAAAATAAACTCTAGTTTTCTTTCTCTAAATGCTTTCCAAACTAAATCTTAGTAGCACTTACCGAACACAGCCAAGGGACAACGACAGAGTCCTAATGTTGTTATAGAAAAGAAGAAGGCAAAGTTGTTATTTTGAAAATTTGGAGATGCAGAAAGAAATTGAAGTGAATGAAGCAAAAACCTTTCACCTTTCTTCAGTGTGAATCGCGTAGGCGTAGGTAAAACATACACCATAAATATGTTTCTGAAATAGCAGGTTACACCATAATTATGTTTCAGAAATAGAAGGTATTTTTAATGTACTTTCTATGGATAATCAACTATGAAACCCAATTGTAATTTTTGTTTGCACTCTTTTATATTAATAAAAATATATAATTAAAGAAACAATGTTAAAAGCATTAAATAAAATTATAAATAGAAAATCAAATCATCCTATTGTTTTCTCTTTTTCCATCGAAACAATCTTTCTTTTTACTTAATTCTTATCTCCTTTTTCTTTCTTTGTTTTTTTTTTTTCTCTATCTTTCCTTATTTTGACCAAAAGGAAAGAAAAATATACATCTGATCTTAAAAGGAAAAAAAAAAAGAGTACAAAGTCTTAATGTGAACTATTTGTATAATCAACTGTTAAATTGAACTTGAATGTGTTTATCTAATGATTCCGTAGATCATCCTGGGGATAGATTAGGACAAATGTTGAGTGAAACAGTATGAAAAACTTTAGATTCCTCAGATTCAGGCAAAAATTGCAAAATATCGTCGTAAAAAGATGATACAACAGCAGCAAAACCAGCCTCGGCAAATGGAAAGGACGCTAATACTATACTATCCATCTAAATGTTACAACAGTTCTCACAGGGATACCAGCATAAACTCGTTGAGCCGATAGACCCTTCTCGTTCTACTGGAAACCAAATATCTAACACCAATGACCTACTTTAACAATCATGGAAACAATTATACATCGCACATACATACACGTGGCACTCTACTGCCTGGTTCTAAGAAAGTGGTTGTGGAAATTTTCAGTGCCTGTGAGAATGCTTTCGGCTGCTACAATTAACCTCTTTCTTTTCGCCGTTCCAGCTACGCGACATTCTTAGGCCGAAGGAAATGCCCCCCACAGCACTCATAGCATAAAACGCTCTGTACGGAGCCAAAGTAAGTCCAGAAAAATATGACCAGTATCCAGCTATAAGATAGATAAAATAGAGTCTAATGTTTCGGATGGGGATCCCACTAAAGGACACAAAGAAGGAATTGAACATAGGCTTCGAGTTGCAGATACCATGAAGTATGACGCCAATGCAAAGCACTGAATCCAGGAGCCATGGGAGGCTCTGACCCAATGCTAGTCTCTGCAAAAATTAATAATTTATAAGTAAATAAGAAAGAATTTCCAGCGTGAATGCAATCATAAAAAATATTAGTGAATTGTCTTTCAAGCAAATGACCTAGTAAAAATTTATATGAACTATGCTTCTCTAATCTATGCAATAAAAGTTTAAACAAAACACTGGATCTTGGATTTTTCATCTTTAACATGAGTTGAACTTCATTATCAACTGCACTGATTTATTTCTTATCCACATCCAAAGCGATGAGAACGAACAAGGTGCACATTGAACAGAACGGTTCACTATTTTGAAAGTGAAAAGGCCCCAAGAGGAAAGAAAGATCCATTGAAAGACAACAAGAATAAAAGAAACTGAAACGTATTTCTTCAGGTGCGTATATAAACTATAAGGGAGAAACAAAATCATGTAAAAATAATGGATAAGATTTTGTAAGATCATGTCTCTCCTGGTCTTCATCAGGGAGAAACAAAATCAGGTGTAAAATTACGTTGTGGGAATTCAATCACATTCCACTTTCCCCTCTTTCCCAATCCCCCAAGAAAAGTGATAGCATGACAGATTATGTTTAGAATGTAAAATGACAATAATTTATATATATCATCTACCTGGAACCAAGCAACAACGGATGGAGCAAACATCATCGTTGCAACAAGATGCAATATCAACAAGCCATGGCGATGGTGAAATAAATCTAATTGTGTATCACCAAAACTTTTTGAAGAATCAGGACTGTTGGAGAAGTTGTCTTCTGAAGGGAAAGTCCGCTTAAAACTACCATCAAATTTGAAATTCTTCTTTTCAGACCCCACATAATCTTCACTATTACAATCAAAATTTTCATTAATTTGTTCGTGGCTGCGACAAGATGCTGTCAGGAAACTGCTACATAAAGAAAAGCAAAAATCAGTCTCAAATAGTCAAGCACGTCATGATAGGATGGGCCTAAGGCCTAAAAAAGAATCATATTAGATGGACATAGTATAAATTGGTAGTACAGTATTTATATTTTAAAGCAATTTATTCTAAACCTAAGAGAAGATGATGACAGTTGTGGGTTCATCAATAGTAGCAATTAGGTTATAAAATTGTAATCTCCATAACTCATATTATCAATTAAAAATCTGGTTGTTTTTAATCTTCTATGTAGCTTATTTAATAGTAGATTACTAGTATATAGCAGCATTGTAGTTGATAGCATCCTAACAATGGTGCTTTTGTTTGTCATCGTACTCACCTCTCACCCCCTTACCCCAAGTACATTATACAACACCGGTTTTCATTCTCAATGTGATAGAAACTTCGGTATTATGGGGTGCCTAAGTCCCACATCAAGTAGTATGGGATGCTCATTGGAGTACGTTAGTGCTTGGTTCACCCCCTTTAATAGCTATAATTTGAAGGTGAGTTCCTTAAGTGCTTGGGTACTTATTTATTAAGAGCTAGATGATGGTGTCTTGGAAAGGGCTAACTATGGAGGGTTCTGATTGTTGGATGGTTCTGACCAATGGGGAGTTGATTGAAGCATAAGTGAGTAAAGTGTCATAAAGTAAAAGCCACTGAGACGTCAGCTCTTAGAGGCGGTGCTATGATAGGAATTTGGATATGATTGGGTACCTAAGTGTGATGAATGCAAGGATTAAAGACTCAAAATGAAACTTTAGGTCTTTGTATTCGTTTCTACATTTTTCTAATTAGAGACAGTTAGATATTATTAAATATAATTAGATATAATTATATATAATTAGATATTATGAGATATTATAAATATTGTTTATATAATGGACTTAGCCCATATGTTTCTTTTTCTATATAAACATAACCTTGTATGTTCAATATACACAAAGGCTTTACCCTATTCTTTCTTTTATTTTAATATGGGATCAGAGCCATTTCAAGTCTATCTTAGTGAGGGTTTGTTGGGCCTATCATGCCACCCTCTATCGGGCCGTTATCGAATCACTCATAATATATAGTTTCACGCATGAGTTAGTAGCCTCAACGTGAGGGATGTGTGTTGGAGATCTCACATCAATCGACTAGAGATAACGACATTTTATAGTATATAAGTGGATGCAAACCTCACCTAAGTCAGTTTTATGAGGTTGAGTTAGGCATCAAGTTTTCCTCTAGCACCACTATGGACATAGGCAAACGATACACCCAAATATTCTTAGAATGAGTTTCTTTGATGAAATCATATTGGGAGAGAAAGAAGACAACCTCCGTAGGAATTTTTTAGGCTAGAACACTAGAAGGTAGTCTATTAATATGCAATAAGAATAACATCCCCTATAATGATTTGGGAACATTATGTTGAAAAAGAAGAGCCCAAGTTTGGGCAAGTAAAAGCCCATTTTTCCTTTCAGCAATCCCATTTTGTTTGGGTGTTTTGACACAAGATGATCCATTGATAAGCATATATTTATTCACACTTAATAGCTTTAATCATAGATTATTGGACTATAATAATAAATAAATTCAATATTTTAATTAATATTAATATAATTGGATTTATTTGGACCCTAACAGTTATTTTTGTTAATTTTGTATTTTTAGAGAAAATGGTCTAAAGGAAGTGTCTATCTTTGTAAATGGGTCAAATATGCAAAAGTCCAAGTTGCTTCTTTGAATCAAAACAGAAAACAAAATCCGAGGAAAAGGAAGAAATAAAAGCTACAATATCTCAGAAACAGAATTGGAACAAATCTTCTACAAAATACAAAAATGATGGAAAGTTGGAAACTTTTAACAAAATCTAAACTACAATATTTTCCCAAGATCCTTGGAGTAGAAAAGCCTATAAAAGGATTCAAGCATCAAGGAGAAAGGGGAGTTTCATAGGATTTTCTTAATTCCTTTTCTTCTTTGTAATTCTTTTGTTTTGCCTGCACATGGAAGGCTAAACCTTTTTGGTTGATTCCTTTGTAATTTCCCATTGAGTTCTGAGATTTTGACCAATAAAAGTTTCGTTTTTTAATTCTCTATAACAGTTGTTTTAGTATTCTAACCTTCTGGAAAACTGATTTTTGTGAGAGGTTGTACTTGAATACATGATTGAGAGTCTTCCTTATCTTAAACTTAGATTTCTTAGTTAGTTCGTATTATTCTAATTAATTTCTTGGGCGCATGATTCAAAAGAGAGGAGAAAAGCATTTCCATGGAGTATACGCATAGAACAAAGTGGGTATTGATTAAACCAGTAGATGCATGCTTTACTGGTGAGCTTAAGTTGAATTAGATTGGCACATGTTCAATTTGGTTTAGCTCTGTTGGAGGATTGAGAAAGGAATAATCTTTAGAGAACCTGTGAAGAATTCAATGATGGAAGAACTTAGGATCAATCACTTTTTAATTACTATTTTAATCTCTTTTAAATTTCTTGCACAACTATCTCAACCCCTTTTTATCTTTATTGTTATTGCTAATTTTTCTTGCTTGCAGATAGATTTTAAACATTGATTTACTAATTTCACTATTGAATTCGTTGGGAAACGAGGTCATTTGACCACTTCTATACTATCATCTCTCTAGTGTTAGACAAGTATACGCTAGAATCATTTTAATTTGACAGCAAAACGACTGCTATCATCCATGAATAATACTCTCCTTACTGCAAAAGGAATTAAGTTCATGATTAAAATAATCTTTGGCATTATCATATGTGATCCTCTTAATGCTAATACCAAACTGATTTTTTATCTGAGAACATAACTAATTTCGAATTTTTGTTTTAGAAGGAAGATCCATGTAACCCTCGTACAGTCATCTATGAAGGTCAACCAATGAGCAACAGATACATTCAAGATATTTGAGGGACCTCAAAGATCAATATGAATTAAATAAAAGGGAGAAGTTCTCATTTCATTACTAACTAAAAAAGGTGCATGCTTGTGTTTGGCAAGTTTACACACTTCACAATGAAGACTCTCCACATCTAAAGGGAAGGAAATAACAATTTTATGACTCTAAAGGAAGGATAACCAAGACAACATTGTTGTAGAAGGACCTTCTCTCTGTTGGTCTTTATTAAATGAAAGGAAGAGGAAAAATTGTTGCTATTGTTGTGTACTTTTGGGGAAAGATTTGAGTTGTCCAAATAATAGAAGCCATTCCATTCTCTAGCATGTCCAATCATCCTCCCCGAATGTTTGTCCTAAAACATACAAATTTTGGAATATGAAGAACATTTTTCATTGTTATGGATGGGTTTATTTTAACTTATCCTTGTCCTAATACAGTGATGGAAGTGTCATTGCTATGAATATATTCTTATTGTTAAGGCAAGGAATGTAGGAGGAGAAATTTTTAGGTAGGGGTGTCATGTGACCAGTGGCACCCGAATCTAGTATCTAATATTCGTTATAGAATCTATTTTAGACATTGAGTCCAACACCGAAAGGAAAATTTCCAAATGTGCCTAAATATGAATATGCTAGAGAGAACAAGTACGTGTTGGTTTATCAAATTTTTTGAGGAACAATCTCATTTTCTCTATTTCATCTTGATTGGGTTGAATCAATTCTCTTGTGTTTTCTTCCTTGGTTTCAGCAACTATGTGTGTATGTCCTCCCTTATGTTGTCGCATTTTTTCCCCACTCCTTAACACAGTTTTGAGAGTCCCAATCTCTGTTGGGTGGCTTTCCATGAGTCTGGAATTATTTTCTCCTATTTCAGCTGTTGTGTCAACTGAACCCACCATGGCTGCAACAAGACAAAGGGAATGACAAGATAAATTACAACAGCAATTAAGGCTGTCTTCAAAGAGATGATCAACAACAATGAAGGTTATTATTGTCTAGGATTTTTTATTATTGACAGCAATGAAAGTTGTCAACTAGGATGTTTCGATGCACAGTCAGAGGTTACTCTTAAGATTTGAAAGCTCCGATACCATCTCAAATATTAGGGTATAATAGAATGATTTTATTGCTAAGAATACACCAGATATATAAATATATATATATATATATATATACAAGATTGGAAAACTAATTTTGGAAAAAAATAACAGCACTTAATGTAACTAGATCCCTAAGATTCAGGGTTATAATTAGATCCCTATTTTTCAAGGATATCAGATCCCTTTTATTCAGGGATATAATTAGATCCCTATTAATCAGGGATATTTACATTATATACACCTTAATTATAATATGCTAAATATGAAATAATAGAATATGATTGTTGACATGTAAGAACTAGAACCGTGTGCACTAGATCCACTTCTAGTAGCGTGATTATAGGGTCACGTGGGGGAAATTCAAATTTGAATCTCCCTCCATTTACTCCTCATGGCTCGCCAACACCCCTACAAATAGAACCCTCCTCTCCATGTATTTGTCACCTTTGAATAAGTAAAAAATTGATGCCAAAATGTGACTTCAACTTGTTCAAGAGTCACTCTAGGATAGACTCCTATTTAGAGCTTCTAAAAAGGCACCTTCCTTGTGATGCTAGTTTTCCTTAGCTTCTTCGTTTGAACCCTTGAATATGCCTGTGGTAAAAATTAGAGGGAGAAGTTCTAGGTTTTACTGGTTCAATAAAATGACAACTGAATATAATCAACTATTATTATAGAGAATGCGACCCGCTACTCAGGTCACTATCGTGCATAAAAATGCACTTAGGTTATAGCATGCTTGTGCCACTTCTAACCTGCTTTCCTCTTTTTCTTTTTAATTTCATGGATAAGCCACGCCATGCAACTGGGCAACCCTCCATTCTTATCATTGTTGGCTTTCATCCCCCTGTCACGGATGAAGTAAATCTTCACTGCTTGGAGGCACCATGGACAATGTATAGCATTCCAATTAGATCTTCTTGACTCACTTTTCAATCTTCTCAATTATAATTCTTTTCCCCAAAAGTTATAAATTTATTCATATATACACTAATTAAAATGTTTTGTCATATTAAAAAAAACAATAACAATAATTAAAATATATCATGAAAAAACAACTTTTTTATGATAGTTTTGAATCCAAATTTGTATATGCAAGGATAAGGTTGCGTAAGGAGGGAACCTTCAAGCACGGAGGTATGTTATTTTCTATCATATCACGTGTTTTTCATCCTTTATAAACCATTGATTTTAGAACTTTGTAACACCCACACATTACTATGCACCATATATGAAGATCATTTGAGTAATTAGTAAAATTTCTAAAACATTTCTACATCTAGACAATATAAATCATACTTATTGAAGGAAAAGAAAGAATAGGATAAATCCCTTGTGTCTATTGAACATATAGGGTTATGTTTATATAGGAAAAATAAACATATGGGCTAAGCTCATTACATAAATATGAAATATCAAACAATAAATATAATATCTCATAATATCTAATAATATTTAATAATATCTAACACTCCCACTCAAGCTGTGCATATAGATAATATGTACCCAACTTGTTACAAATGTAATCAATCCTAGGTCCTCGTAAGGATTTAGTAAAAATATCTGCTAATTGATTATTTGAATTAAAAAACTCAGTCTTGATATCTTCCGATAATCTTTTCTCGAATGAAATGACAATCAATCTCAATATGTTTGGTCCTTTCATGAAAAGCTGGATTTGAGCTAATATGAAGAGCAACCTGATTATCACATATAAGTGTCATTTGAGTGACCTTTCCAAATTGCAATTCTTTAAGTAACTGTTTAAGCCAAATAAGCTCACAAGTAGCTGAGGCCATAGCTCTATATTCTGCCTCTGCACTAGATCTGGCCACAACACTATGTTTCTTGCTTTTCCAAGAGATCAAGTTATCATCAATGGAGACTCAATAACCAGAAGTTGATCTTCTATCAGATGGAGATCCTGCCCAATCAGTATCTGAATAACAAACGACTTTAGTAAACCTTTTCCAGGAGAACCTTTAATGTACTTCAGTATACGAATGACTGCATTCCAATGATTTTTACATGGAAAATTAAGAAATTGACTCATCACACTGACTGCAAAAGAAATATCAGGACGAGTAATAGTGAGATAGTTCAATTTTCCAACTAATCGCCTGTATTTCTCAGGATCTAAAACAGGCTCCCCTGATTAGGTAGAAACTTGACATTGGGATCCATGGGAGTATCAACAGATTTCGAATTCATCAACCTAATTTCCTCCAAAATATCTAATGCGTATTTCCTTTGAGAGATAACAATATCATTATCGGATTGTGCTACCTCAATCCCCAAGAAATATCTAAGTTTGCCAAGATTTTTGGTCAGAAAGTGCTGACAAAGGTGTTGTTTTACTTGTGAGATGCCATGGTGATCACTGCCTGTAAGAACAATGTCATCAACATATACTACAAGATAAATATACCCAACACTTAAGTGACGATAAAAAACTTAATGATCTACTTCACTGCGAGTCATACCAAATTGTTGAACAACATTGCTAAATTTTCCAAACCATGCCCTAGGAGACTGCTTGAGGCCATATAAGGATTTGCGAAGACGACATTCCAATCCAGAAGACTCCCCCTGAGCAACAAAATCGGGAGGTTGCTCCATATAAATTTCTTCCTACAAATCCTTATTAAGAAAGGCATTTTTGACATCCAGATGATAAAGAGGCCATTGTTGAAGAGCAACCATAGCTATGAATAAGCGAACAGAAGCCATCTTTGCCACTGAAGAAAAAGTATCACCATAGTCTAAACCAAAAATTTGGGTATAACCCTTAGCCACAAGACATGCTTTGAGACAATCAATAGTACCATCAGGACCAACTTTGATAGCAAAAATCCACCTGCAACCAACAACAGATTTCCTAGATGGTAAAGAACAAATTTCCAAGTTCCATTATCCTAAAGCGCATTCATTTCATCAAGCATGGCCTAACGCCAACCAGGATGAGCTAAGGCATCACCTACAGATTTTGGAATAGACACAGAAGAAATAGACAAAAGGTAAGTATAAAAGGGTTGAGATAATCTATGATAACTCAAAGCAGTATAATGTGGAAAGGGATTACGGGTAGAACGTATACCTTTTCGGATAGCAATAGGAAGATCAGGTTCAACTATTGGAGGTTTAACTATCGGAGGTTCAACTGTCAGAGCTGGAGGGGGATGAGGTGTTGGCACTAGAAGAGAGTCATCTGATAAACGATGAGACATTTGACGACGACTATACACCTGAAGAGTTGGTGGCGGTGGTGAACCTTTAGGTGCACTAGGTACAACAAGAGGGAATGTTAACTCGATTAGATAAAGACATAGAAGGAGAAGGACAAGACTTAAAGTAAAGGGAAGATTTACTGAAGGTGACATCTGTTGAAATAAAATAATGGTTAAGAGAAGGTGAGAAACATTTATACCCTTTTTGTGATCTAGTGAACCCTAAAAAGACACATTTATGTGATTTAGGAGATAATTTATCAAGACCAGGACTAAAATTATGAACAAAGCATGTGGACCCAAAAACTTTGGGAGGTAAAGAGTGGAGAGGGTCATGTGGAAATAAAATAGAATGAGGAATTTTGTTATCTAAAACTAAAGATGGCATGCGATTAATGAGATAACATGCACTAAGAACAGCATCACCCCAAAAACGCTAAGGAACATCACCATAAATTAAAATAGTACGAGTTGTTTCAACAAGATGTCTATTCTTGCACTCAGCTACCCCATTTTGTTGAGGTGTATAAGCACATGAAGTTTAATGAAAAATACCATGAGAAGCCATAAAATTTTTATAAGAATGAGAAAGATACGCACGTCCATTATCACTGCGCAAAACGCGAATGGAAATTCCAAATTGATTTTTAATTTCATTGTAAAATATTTGAAATATAAAAAACAACTCAGAACGGTTTTTCATTAAAAACACCCAAGTACATCTTGAATAATCATCAACAAAAGTAACAAAATACTGAAATCCTAAATTAGACTTAGTACGACTTGGTCCCCAAATGTCAGAGTGAACTAAGGCAAAAGGAGATGAAGCATGTTGTGAGACACTACTAGGAAAAGAACTACGAATGTGTTTCCCTAACTGACACAACTCACATGATAAACTAGACACATTAGACAAACTTAGAACAAGCTGCTGCATCTTGGCAAGACTAGGATGACCCAATCGAGCATGAATGAGAGATGGAGAATCCATAATCACACCAACATGTGCAGAGATCTGTAGGTGATAAAGTCCATGAGACTCAAATCTGATGTCAATCATCCGTCCCGAACTCCGATCCTGTACAGAAACAGAATCTTTGGTAAAAGAAATAACACAATCAAGGGAACGAGTGAGACGACTAATGGATAATAAGTTAAATGAAGACCCAGGGACATAAAGAACATTATCAATAGATAAAGAAGGAAAAGGTTAATAGTACCAACACCATGTGATGGTACTCTATATCCATTGACCATGGTAAATGAAGGTAAATAACCCGTAGTAGATAGGGAAGAGAAAAAAGATTTATTACCAGTAATGTGATCTGTGGCACCTAAATCTAGAACCCAAGGGCCAACGGAAGTAGAGTGAGTGAGGCCAACAAAAGATGTACCTGAATGTGCAACAAAAGCTGTGGAACTAGGGTTCTTACGATCCTCATACCATTAAAAAATTCATTGAAAATAGCAAGCTGGCCTGGGATATCAATTGAAGTATGGTCCACAGTAGAAGGTTGCACAGGAGCACTTTGAGCAACCGCAACAGATTTAGGAGGACGACCATATAAGGCATAACATCTGTCAATTTTGTGGCCAAGTTTGCCAGACTCATCTACATGAGACGTTAATTCAGTGGTGTGTTTACTTGGCACACGCAGAAGTGTAGAACAAGTGGAAGTAAAATTGGGCACGATAGGAGATCCCAAAATTTGATCATGAGCATAAGAATAATCATCAAGAAGACCATGTAAACCCAATAACATGAAGAACTTGGATCTTTGTTCTAATTCTTGAGAAGGAGTGAGGGCAGGAGGTAATAACTCATTAAAATCATGAAGAAGAGCATGAAGTTTACCTAGATATTCCGCCATTGTACCATCAAGACATTTGGGAGCAACAATTGTGAGGAGATTTTGACACACTATAAAGACGTTGAGTATCATTGGTGTATAATAATTTTGCTTGTTCCCAAATTTTTGAACATGTCTCAGGTACGAAAAATTTGTTTTAAAGATCAATGAATTGTAGATTTAATAATAATGCATAATTGAGCATCAATTTTCAACCAACTAAAAATCTCATTTTCAGCAACATTAGGACTGGTAAGATGATCAACATAACCTTGACTCTTAAGCCATAATTTAATATTTGAGGTCCACGTATCATAATTGGTTACATCCAATTTGTCAATGGAGAGATGAACATCGACATAATTAGTATAAATAGACGGATCCGGCATTATGACAGCGGAAAGAGTCACAATGGCAGCGGTAGCGAAAGAAGCCATAGTGGCAGTAGTAGCTATTCCGGCGGCGGTTCCGGTGAGGGTCTGGCAGCAGCTCCGGTGAGGCGACAGCGGTGGCAGTTCTAGCAAGGTGGGGGGGCGGTGGCTAGAAAATTCCAGTGAAAAGTGGGTTCAACCAATAAAAATTGAACACTAACCTTATGCTCTAGATACCATATTGAAGGAAAAGAAAGAATAGGATAAATCTCTTGTGTCTATTGAACACATAGGGTTATGTTATATAGGAAAAATAAACATATGGGCTAAGCCCATTACATAAATATGAAATATCAAACAAAAACTATAATATCTCATAATATCTAATAATATCTAACAATACTTAATTCAGAACTTTTATCTTTATGCATAGCCCCGCCTTTTTCCATGGTAGAGGCATCAAAGAGGTCAACCCAACTCATCCTCAACCCACTAAAAAACAAGTTGGGTTGGGTTCAACCCATGTTTGTATTGGATTGAAATTTGACAATCTCCCAACTTCAAGGCTAGTTTCAGGTTGAGTTGGTCCATCAACCATCTTTAATAAATTAAAATACAATAATAATTTATTTGTTTGAAATTTCCCAATTTTTATCATCAAATATAATTAGAATAGAAAAATATCATTGTTATAATTATAAAAATAAGGTACAGACACTATATAACAAATATCTAGATTATATATGTATTATTAGGAACGGTTTTATTTATTCCTGTATCATATAGTTGTTATTGGAGGATACCAAATCTCCTCTATTATATTGATTCAGTTTTCTTAATATAAATAAAGTGCTTCTGTTGTCTCATAAATACAAGGTTTCTGCTCAATGTCTCTCTCTTTCCAATAGTTTAACAGTTATAAAACAAGTAAATCAAGAAAATACTTAAGTATCATAAAAAAGTGTATGTGTGTGTTCAACGTAGTTTGAAAAATAAAATAAAAAGGTTGGTTAATTGAACGGATCCACCCACCCATTTCGATAACCCTATTCCCAATTAAAAAGAGCATACAAACATTTTTAACCTATATTGCAGAACAACAGCAGCTTAGTCATGTTGAAAACAGAAAGGAAATAAGGAGTAATACAATAGCTTCCCTGAACCATAACCCTCTCTACAACAAGCATGCATGCATGTGTCAAAACATACCAAGAGATATTAACACCCAGAAACATCATTTGTTAAAACTCATACTAGAAGAACATTAAATCAGCTTATGTCTGCCAGTTACATGTAAGATACATTGATAGGCATTCGAAAGTACAAGAACGATATCAAATGATCAAGTAATTTCATCCTTTGCAGTAACTAAAGAAATGGAAAAAATGTAGATATATATACCTGCATAATGCATTGTGACAACAGAGAAAGTGAGAGAAGAGAAGTATAAGGAGACCAAAGGATGGATGAACCAAGCTTGCCAAGACCATTGCAGTAAGTGCCATAACAAGTACTGGATTGGATCTTAGAACCCTAACCACCTGTTTAAAGTAAGTACCAAGATTCAAAGGTAAATGTGCTGAACTTGAAGTACAAAGAAAACCGAAGATCACAAATTACTTCTACCATAAGCACCATCCTTATCTACTTTCCACCTCTATTCTACTACCCCTTCCCCCACAGAAATAACTCAGGAAAATCAAAAATGAAATTTGGAAATAAACTAGGCCAGTAGGCCTGCAAGACGTGGATAAGAAATCCAAATACAACATACTTGGTTTGTCAATCACAGGACATATAAGGTTGTACTTTACCTTCAGAGAAAAGAAGCTAGACGAATGATTAACAAACCAACAAAGAGAAAAAAAGCTAAAATTCTGTTCCCACATTTGCCACCTGAAACATATTTATCATTAAAAATGTAGACACAGTTAGCATTTATGTTGTTGATTAACAGCCTAAAATTTCTATTTGTAGAGATAAGACAATAAATATATATTAACAGATTTCCACATGAAATGTGATTTGCTAGCCAAAGTCCTATTAATCAATGCTACCGTTCTTTACATTAGCAGACATATTAAGCAAAATTTAGGGTGATAAGTGGTATATATCAATCAGTCATCTAACCTTGTCTTGATGAAGATATGTGTAACAGCAGCCACAAAGAATACCAAGTGAGTAATCAGGATTAGAATGGCTATGAATCCGTTTGCAAAGATATAACAAATAAGAGAGATGCCAATGAAGCTAGCAAATGGAGGAAGTGGCTGAGACATCAACAGTGAAAGGAATAAGGAAAAGAAAATGGGTAGAATGGCTAAGGGAAACAAATGTGATATTAGTGTCAAATTTGACTCCAAAGCAGTCAGCATTGATGGTATCCTCAGATCAAGATCCCATGAATATGCTTGCCGCATTAGAGCAAAGAAAACAACAGCAATAGAGAAACCAACTATCTGCATGAACAGTCAATAAACAAAATTATTTTACAGTAATGGAAGAAGAGACCATATGCATGAACCAACAATTTACAATTGTAAATCAATAGAAAAATAAATTGTGCAAAAGAGGATAATAATAAAAAATTCTAATGAAGATATAACTCTAAATGTTTTTTAAAGGCATGAAACTATTGGAAATCCAAATTAATAAATAAAAGGCATTATAAGAGTTAAAAAAAATCAGGCATAAAAAAGTTCATTTACCTTTGGACTATACAATAGTAGAAGCCTACTTGCAGCAGCACTGACAGAAATTGAAATGCTACTCTTATAAGAACAATGTGGGTCAACCTACAGAATAGTGGAGAAATTAAAATTAAAATAATTGTCATAATACCTGTCACTGCCAAAATTCTAGATAGTCATAGAATTTGGTAGTTTGGCATGAAAGTAACTCATTTGTTGAACAATTTAAGGGGGAAAGCATTTGAATTTTTTGCATTAGGTGATTCATACCAGCAAAAGAACAATGGTTTTTTCAGATTGTTGGGTTGAACTCCAATGTGCTGGGGAGGAATCAACAACAATTATCTCACTATTCAAATTTGGATATATATGAAGACCAGATGTATCATCCCATGCAAGTGCAACAGGTGGGAAACAGCGCAATTTGCAGAGCCCTGAAATACCTAGCTATAGTTATCTAAGCTGAAAAGAAAACAGTAAAAACAGCAGAAAAATATTCATCACAAATTTATAATGCATTCAACTATATGCAAAAAGAAAGTCATGTTCAAGCCCAATTCTTGTCATTAAAGATAAATTACATCATATCTTTTGGAAACATTGTAAACTTTTGGAGATTTCCCACATCTTCAAACATATTTGTGTATATCATCAAAGAAGAATAAGATCAAATATCAGTTATGGTGCCACCACAATGCCATGGACTACCTATACTTGCCACCATTCCAAGTGGTGTTGATGTCTCATTTGGCTATGATTTGAGTAGATTTGAATCTTTTGGTTATTTCCAAATTAGTTCTCTTTGTTAAATCTCTATTTTCAGATTTTTTTTCCAATGTTTGGTATGAAAGCCTACAAGGAGAAACTTGATTGAATCAATGATTAAGTTCTCTGAATTGTATACCTTGTGCATGAAAGATAAGAGTACATTGAATACTACTGACTTTAGGGTGCTTGGATTCTTGATTCATGAAACAATTGATCACACAACTCCATTTCTTATGCTCTTTAATTTGTAGGTCAAATTGACAAGAGAACAACTTATTACAGTTGCATATAGTGATGGGGAGATTATCATATAGCCTGGAAAGGCATTGTATACTCGAATACCCAAGAGTGACAAGATAATACTTGTAATCTTTATTGATTAGTGAAACCCTATGTAGTTTGCAAAAGAGAATAGGACGTGACCCAAGTTTGGGGTGAGTCTGAGTAATCATCATTGTTATTATCTATTGAATTAATTCTCGACAGTCTCTTTAAAGCTTTATGAAAATATTGTGAACATGTTCTATAAACCATTAGAAGGCCCCTTTATAGCATCCGATAGAATGCTTTGTCAAAAAGTTTCCCATGTTAAGCTCTATTCAAACAAACCCCTCCCAACCCCCTTTTTTTCTAGAGTTGGTTGTTTCTTTCATTCACCACCCACCATATAATGTTATGGTCATAGCATCGTGGTGGTTTTCAAACCCACAATGGACATTGCTTTTTCCTGATTTTGAAAAACCCTATTTATCTAATATAAAAAGTAGTATTAAAAAATCTATTTATGACATATATGCATAGCATAATCTTAACACAACAATAATTCAACATTTTAACTTTCAAATAAAGAAAAGTAGTAAATCACAAAAAAAAAGTATGATAGTGTGAAAAACAGGAAATTCACTAGGGAAAGTTGAACTTTAATTTAATTAATTCCAAAAATAAATTTTTGTAAATTAATCGCACAACTTGGGTTCGTAAAACTATCAAACAAAAGGTCTTTCATCTAATGTGTCATGTTAGAATCTTTATACATCCTAACTGAATCATGTGTCTAGATATATTTTCTCATATACTCAGACTAAATATCAGACTAAGAATCTTTCCTCTGACATATAGCTTTTGATGCATTTTTGACTTATGAAGGTACATTGAGAAACTAGGACTTAAAGAGAAATCTTTTTACAAACATATTCCAACATATTTCGTCTGGTAAAGCTTAAATATTTCCCTTGAAGACAAACTCATAACAAATGTGATCAAACAAACATAGTCAAAAGCTTATTTTAAGCTTAGCTCTTCTAGCTTAGTGAGGTGACGTTGGATGCAGATTTCACAATTCAACTAAATCACTTGACTAACATATGTTCATGTTTACTTTAACAAGTGATTAGACCATAGCCTTAGTGTCTGACTAAACAGTGAAGGTGTAGACAAAAAACTAAGTTCAAAAATGTTAGAGTACAACAGTTTGGGTTGGTGCAAACGATGATGGCATGCAATATAAAGAGGAGATAAAGAATAGAGAAACTACACATAGTAATTTACATTGGTTCATCTATCGCAATAGACTACATCCAATTCTTGACCAGACCAGTCAAGTTCAAATAAGCAAACTAATGTTGTGAAGTACAAGTAGAGTACTCTTGACACAAGTCGCTCTTGGCTTAACTAAGTATTCTTTGGGTTCATAGTTATTCTTGACTAACTCCTTCAGTATTCTTTCCTCAAGCCATTACTGGCTGACACCGAGTATTATTTGCTCAAGTTGGCTAACCTAGAGTATTGTTTATATCTAGCCACCCTTCACTAATCGAGTATTTGTTTTTATTGCAACCACTTTAGGCTAACCCCGTCAAGGTGTATTCTTTACTCAAGTCACTCCTAGCTGAACCTAACTATTCTTTGCCAAACAACCACTCTTGGCTAAGATTTGGAGATTTGGTATTTTAATGATCGATTGATCATTGGGTCTGATGATTATGGAGGATTGTGTCTAATGAAAAATACAATGTTTAGGCTCTCTCTCCTAGTACAAATCATTTTGCTATCTAGAGAGGGTAGAATCTTTCAGTGTATACAATTATTTGGCTCACTCACTAGGTAGCCAAATAACCAATCGAAGTGTTTTCCATAAGGTTTCTCTAGATCCTAGTGTGTTAGTCTTCCTTGTGCATGAGGATCTTTCTATGAAGCTATGTGGTGTGTTGTATCATCTAATCACCATCTTGGTATATTGCGACCTCTCCTCTATTGGCTTAGAGGAACGCTCTTCGTTTGGGTAGCCTTTTTGGCATTCCATCATCTCCCCTGTATGTGTTCTACTTTTGGATGAAATGAAATCCTTCTTATAGACTCTTTAAAAAATGTAGTCGTTCAGGGATGATTTATAGCAATTGAGCATCTTTAGCTTCTATGCAGATCCATTAAGTGTCTAACGAGCAATGTTGTTAAACTTGAGGATCGTAACTCGACTCGTAAGGGTTACTAGTATACGAAAAATAATATTCAATACAAAAAAAAAAAAACTAAAAACAGGTTCATAATTCAAAAAGTATTCATGCATAAAAAAACTAATAAATTCAGAAATGTTTAATCCAATTAAACAATCCAAGGAAATCCAGAAACACAGTGATTCAATGGAGTGTCAGTCCTTCCACTTCCTTTTCTTGCACCGCCATTGATTGTTGCCATTATAAAACAAGTTACCCACCCAAGAGTAGAAGAGAAGAGAACAACAAAGAAAAGATAAACAAAGAGAATCGCAACGGTGAGTGAGAGCGGTATGGTCGGCGAGCGGCAACGACGACCAGCATTGAGTGCAAGAGACGAAGACTAACGGCGAACACGATCGCTTCATGTAGTTTTGAACGCGATTGCAAACACGTGCGCGGCTGAGAACGCAAATGCGAAGTGAGACATCAGCAATAAGGAGGGCGACAACAACAGTGGCAAGCACGAGTGGAAGTACGTGAGTTGTGGGTTTCGTTTGGGGATTTCTTACTCACGTAACAGAGAAAGCATCTCGTTTTGGGCCGTAACTTCTGCCACTTGGCCTTAACGGCAACGAGAAGACCCTTTTTTTAAACTAAAAATGGTCATTTAGGAATCAAGTACAGGATCAACAAGCTCTGGCGATCCATCAAGTTGTGCGGCAATTCGCACTGATCTAGTCCGATTCTAATCCACCGGCTGAGTCCATTCGGCTCCTCCTCAAAACTCGCTAACTCATGCGAGTATGCAAGTAAACTCGTGAGTTTAACAACACTACTAACAAGTTTAGTCATGATTGTTGCATTAATGTTGTTAGATATTATTAGATATTATGAGATATTATAGTTATTGTTTGATATTTCATATTTATGTAATGGGCTTAGTCCATATGTTTATTTTTCCTATATAAACATAATCCTATGTGTTCAATATACGCAAGGGATTTATCCTATTCTTTGATTTCCTTTAATATAGTATCTAGAGCATAAGGTTAGGGTTCAAATTTTATTGGTGAACCCACTGTTCACTGGAATTTTTCAGCCACCGTCCCACCGCCTTGCAAGAACTGCCACCGCTGCCGCCTCACCAGAGCCGCTACCGGACCCTCGCCGGAGCCTCCGTCGGACCTTCGCCAGAGCCGCCGCCGGAGTCGCCGCCGGAATCTCACCGGAATCTCGCAGGAATCTTGTCGGAATCGCCGCTGGAATAGCTGCTGCCGCCAATTGACTGGTGACTGGATTTAATTTTTGTCCTATATGGCTTCTTCCGCTTCTGCTGCCACTACGACGACTTCTTCCGCTACCACTGCCACTGTGACTCCTTCCGCTGTCATAATGCCGGATCCGTCTATTTATACTAATTATGTCAATGTTCATCTCTCCATTGACAAATTGGATGGAACCAATTATGATACGTGGACCTCAAATATTAAATTATGACTTAAGAGTCAAGGTTATGTTGATCATCTTGCTCGTCATAATGTTGCTGAAAATGAGGTTTTTCGTTGGTTGAAAATTGATGCTCAATTATGCATTGTTATCAAATCTACCATTCATTCATCTTTAAAACAAATTTTTCATACCTATGAGACTTGTTCAGAAATTTGGGAACAAGCAAAATTATTATACACTAATGATACTCAACGTCTTTATGGTGTGTGTCAAAATCTCCTCACAATTGTTGCTCCCAAACGTCTTGATGGTACAATGGCAGAATATCTAGGTAAACTTCATGCTCTTCTTCATGATTGTAATGAGTTATTACCTCCTGCCTCCACTCCTTCTCAAGAACTAGAACAAAGATCCAAGTTCTTCATGTTATTGGGTTTACATGGTCTTCCTGATGATTATTCTCATGTTCGTGATCAAATTTTGGGATCCCCTATCGTACCCAATTTTACTTCCACTTGTTCTACATTTCTGTGTGTGCCAAGTAAACAAACCACTGAATTAACATCTCATGTAGATGACTTTTCTGCTTTAGTCTCTCAGCATAATGATCGTACTCATCCTCACAAGCCGGGCAAAGGGCGTCACAAGTGTGACCATTGCGGCAAACTTGGACACAAAATTGACAGATGTAATGCCTTACATGGTCGTCCTCCTAAATCTATTGCGGTTGCTCAAAGTGCTCCTGTGCAACCTTCTACTGTGGAACCTTCTACTGTGGACCATACTGTTGAACCAAGTGGTGTTCAATGTTTTGAAGAATCCAAATCCTTTAAAGGATGTTGAAGCCTCTGTTTTGCTTGATGTTGTTGTGCTGGTTTAAAGCTTTGTTCTGGGGTAGTTTAATGTTGTAATCCACCCTTAGATTAAATCTCAAAGCAATTAGCATCTCAATCTTTAACAAAGCAAAATGTTTTTCAAGCTAAGTTTAAACAACCGATTGTTTTGTCGAAACAACCGATTGTTTACACTTAGGTGTTTTGAGAAAGTTTGAAAACTGTTTTTGAATGGTGAAATCTGTTAAGTAACAAAACAACTGATTGATTCGAGGAAACAATCGATTGTTTGTTTTGGAACCATAACAGAAAAAATGTTTTTCTTTGACTGAGCTTTATATGCTTTAACTGAATACGCTCCAGTCATTAAATGCTTTGATCAATCTTTTTAAAGCAATTAAGAGTTTGTTAAGATTTGATAACAAACTATATCTTTGTATAAATTCAGAAAAACTGATTTAAGAATAAAGAATCTTTTGAGAAAGTTTTTTCTAAGAGAGTTTTTCAAAGTGTTGAGATTGCTTAAGAGTTTTGTGATTGATCAAGGTGCTGGAATAGGATTATACTTCAGATATTCATCTGTAACAAGTGTAATCTTTGTAAACTGCTGAAACAATTCGTTTGTGTGTTTTTGCTGAGATTGGCTGTGTGTTCTTGAGGTGTTCAAGATCAGCAATCTTAGTGTTGGCCAAGGAGAGTGTGTTTCTTGAGGTCTTCAAGGTCATTCTCTTGGTTGTTGTGTAAGTGATCAAGGTGTGATTGCTTAGTGGATTTCCTCAGGGTTTCTGAGAAGACTGGATGTAGCTCTGGATAGAAGTGAACCAGTATAAACAACTGTGTACAATCTTTCTATCCTTAACTCTTTAAATTCAGTTTGTTTGTTGTTTTCTGGTATAAACAACCGATTGTTTCGAAGAAACAACCGATTGTTTTTCTAGTATTACAGTTTTGTTTGCTGTTTTGGCTAACTAAATTGCTGAATCAATTGGTTTCTGAAATAAATTCATTCTAGTTGGGAAAAGATTGCGAAAACCCCTTTAAACAATTCACCCCCCCTCTAGTTTAAAGCCATCTTTTCTAACACATACTTCAATTGATACCCCAGGCCAGCCTGCTATTTTCAATGAATTTCTTAAATGGTAAGAGGATCATCAGAACTCTAGTTCCACAGCTTCTGTTGCACATTCAGGTACATCTTTTGTTGGCCTCACTCACTCTACTTCCGTTGGCCCTTGGGTTCTAGATTCAGGTGTCACAGATCACATTACTGGTAATAAATCTTTTTTCTCTTCCCTATCTACTACGGGTTATTTACCTTCAGTTACCATGGCCAATGGATATAGGGTACCATCACATGGTGTTGGTACTATTAACCTTTTTCCTTCTTTATCTATTGATAATGTTCTTTATGTCCCTGGGTCTCCATTTAACATATTATCCATTAGTCGTCTCACTCGTTCCCTTGATTGTGTTATTTCTTTTACCAAAGATTCTATTTATGTACAGGACCGGAGTTCGAACGGATGATTTGCACCGGATGTGAGTCTCATGGACTTTATCACCTACAGATCTCTGCACATGTTGGCGCGATTATGGATTCTCCATCTCTCATTCATGCTCGATTGGGTCATCCTAGTCTTGCCAAGATGCAGCAGCTTGTTCTAAGTTTGTCTAAGGTGTCTAGTTTATCATGTGAGTCATGTCAATTAGGGAAACACATTCGTAGTTCTTTTCCTAGTAGTGTCTCACAACGTGCTTCATCTCCTTTTGCCTTAGTTCACTCTGACATTTGGGGACCAAGTCGTATTAAGTCTACTTTAAGATTTCAGTATTTTGTTACTTTTATTGATGATTATTCAAGATGTACTTGGGTGTTTTTTATGAAAAACCATTCTGAGTTGTTTTCTATATTTCAAATATTTTACAATGAAATTAAAAATCAATTTGGACGTGAGTATCTTTCTCATTCTTTTAAAAATTTTATGGCTTCTCATGGTATTCTTCATCAAACTTCATGTGCTTATACACCTCAACAAAATGGGGTAGCTGAGCACAAGAATAGACATCTTGTTGAAACAACTCGTACTATTTTAATCCATGGTCATGTTCCTCAGGGTTTTTGGGGTGATGCTGTTCTTAGTGCATGTTATCTCATTAATCGAATGCCATCTTCAGTTTTAAATAACAAAATTCCTCATTCTATTTTATTTCCACATGACCCTCTCCATTCTTTACCTCCCAAAGTTTTTGGGTCCACATGCTTTGTTCATAATTTTAGTCCTGGTCTTGATAAATTATCTCCTAAATCACACAAATGTGTCTTTTTATGGTTCACTAGATCACAAAAAGGGTATAAATGTTTCTCCCCTTCTCTAAATCGTTATTTTATTTCAGCGGATGTCACCTTCAGTGAATCTTCCCTTTACTTTATGTCTTGTCCCTCTCCTTCTGTGTCTTCATCTAATCAAGTTAATATCCCTTTTGTTGTACCTAGTGCACCTAAAGATTCACCACCGCCACCAACTCTTCAGGTGTATAGTCATCGTCAAATGTCTCATCCTCCATCAGATGACTCTCTTCTAGTGCCAAGACCTCATCCCCCTCCGGCTCCGACAATTGAACCTCCGATAATTGAACCTGATCTTCCTATTGCTATCCGAAAAGGTATACGTGCTACTCGTAATACCTCTCCACATTATACTGCTTTGAGTTATCATAGACTATCTCAACCCTTTTATACTTGCCTTTCGTCTATTTCTTCTGTATCTATTCCAAAATCTATAGGTGATGCCTTAGCTCATCCTGGTTGGCATCAGGCCATGCCTGATGAAATGAATGCGCTTCAGAATAATGGAACTTGGGAACTTGTTCCTTTACCATCTAGGAAATCTGTTGTTGGTTGCAGGTGGATTTTTGCTATCAAAGTTGGTCCTGATGGTACTATTGATCGTCTCAAAGCTCATCTTGTGGCTAAAGGTTATACCCAAATTTTTGGTTTAGACTATGGTGATACTTTTTCTCCAGTGGCAAAGATGGCTTCTGTTCGCTTATTCATAGCTATGGCTGCTCTTCAACAATGGCCTCTTTATCAACTGGATGTTAAAAATGCCTTTCTTAATGGGGATTTGCAGGAAGAAATTTATATGGAGCAACCTCCCGATTTTGTTGCTCAAGGGGAGTCTTTTGGATTGGTATGTCGTCTTCGCAAATCCTTATATGGCCTCAAGCAGTCTCCTACGGCATGGTTTGGAAAATTTAGCAATGTTGTTCAATAGTTTGGTATGACTCGCAGTGAAGCAGATTATTCAGTTTTTTATCGTCACTCGAGTGCTGGGTGTATTTATCTTGTAGTATATGTTGATGACATTGTTCTTACAGGCAGTGATCACCATGGCATCTCACAAGTAAAACAGCACCTTTGTCAGCACTTTCAAACCGAAGATCTTGGCAAACTCAGATATTTCTTGGGGATTGAGGTAGCACAATCCGATAATGGTATTGTTATCTCTTAAAGGAAATATGCATTAGATATTTTGGAAGAAATTGGGTTGATGAATTTGAAATCTGTTGATACTCCCATGGATCCCAATGTCAAGCTTCTATCCAATCAGGGGGAGCCTCTTTCAGATTCTGAGAAGTACAGGCGATTAGTTAGAAAATTGAACTATCTCACTGTTACTCGTCCTGATATTTCTTTTGCAGTCAGTGAGGTGAGTCAATTTCTTAATTCTCCATGTGAAGATCATTGGAATGCAGTCATTCGTATACTGAAGTACATTAAAGGTTCTCCTGGAAAAGGTTTGTTATATGGTCATAATAACCATACTAAAGTCGTTTGTTATTCAGATGTTGATTGGGCAGGATCTCCATCTGATAGAAGATCAACTTCTGGTTATTGTGTCTCCACTGGTGATAACTTGATCTCTTGGAAAAGCAAGAAACAAAGTGTTGTGGCCAGATCTAGTGCAGAGGCAGAATATAGAGCTATGGCCTCAGCTGCTTGTGAGCTTATTTGGCTTAAACAGTTACTTAAAGAATTGCAATTCGGAGAGGTCATTCAAATAACACTTATATGTGATAATCAGGCTGCTCTTCATATTAGCTCAAATCCAGTTTTTCATGAAAGGACCAAACATATTGAGATTGATTGCCATTTCATTCGAGAAAAGATTATATCGGGAGATATCAAGACTGAGTTTGTTAATTCAAATAATCAATTAGCAGATATTTTTACTAAATCCTTACGAGGGCCTAAGATTGATTACATTTGTAACAAGCTGGGTACATATGATCTATATGCACCAGCTTGAGGGGAAGTGTTAGATATTATTAGATATTATGAGATATTATAGTCATTGTTTGTGATCCGGTCGGTCATCGGTAGTCGATGACATCAGCAGCAGTTGACCACGTGGACCATTCCCAGAGTAACACGTGGTAGAGGAAAGCAGGCGAAGCAGAGAGGCGATCACTCAGAATGATAATCGCCTGTCGCCTGTGATGTTGAGTAATCGCCTATCGCCTTGAGGTGAGTAATCGCCTATCGGCTGAGGATGAGTAATCGGTCATCGCCGGTATGGATGAGTAATCGCCCAGATTGCACATGATCGCCATGTGTTAAGGTTAGGAGATCAGGTGGTCAGCAAGTCGCCGAAAGAGCACATCGCCGGGTGTTTGAGAAGACTTGGCAAGCACTTGTTGTATGGTCAAAGTACAGAGGATAAGTGGCATATCTGCCACCATGTGTAGTGTGAGCTGCAATGCCCAGGGTTAACCAGCTCGCCATGTTAAGGTTGCGCCCAGAGTAGCCTGTGTACTAAGCTACTCCCTGTGTGGATAACTTAGTCGCAGGGGCACAGTGGAAGTAACGTTTCAGCTGCAGATACTCCAGATGGTGACACGTGTACGACCAGATGTTATCCACGTGTCAGGAGGAATAACCGTCAGGAGAGAGAAAAACTCAGGTATATAAGCGAAACTCTTAACGAATTAAGAGGGGTTTTTACAGATTCTCATAGCTCACACATCTGAGAGTTTCAGTCACACACGGGTCTCAGAGAGATTCAGATATAGTTTTAGTGTTCCTGTTGCCTGACTTGAGCGTCGGAGCTACAACGGCCGCTAGAGGCGCCGTCTGTGTGTTTTGCAGACAACGTTTGGAGTTCCGGCGGTGGTTCTTGGAGCGTTCCTGCAGAACAGAGGACTAGACGAAGGAGTGACGAGGCAGTCCTCCACGTTCGAGTCAAGCGGCCGGATCATTAGGCGCCCACCGTGGGGCCCGTGTAAATCTGGTTCCCATCCACGTCGCAGTTTCTTGAGGTTTCTTGAGGTTTCTTGGAGCTCCTTGATCATTTCGTCGAGGTTTCTTGAAGTTACGTCGAAGTGCAGAGGAGATGAGTAGAAGAACCAGGCAAACCTCACCTGCGTCATCTGCTGAAGAAGGAGCTGTTACCATGGCGCAGGTAGTGGAGATGATGCGCGCACTGCAAGATAGCGTCGCGGAATCGAGAGTTGAGCAAGAGAGGATAAGTGCAGAGCTGACTGCATCGCAGAGAAGAAACGAAGAGTTGAACCGTATGAATGAAGAGCTGCGTAGGGAATTGCAGGCGCAGAAGGAGCGCGCAGCTGAAGAGAGGACGTCGACGCCACCGTCGCCTCCGCGAGCATTCCCTATGCCTTTCTCCCCCGAAATCATGAACACGGTGGTGCCTCCCAATCTGGTGGGACTGAAAGCGTCGTTCACGGGGGCGGAAGATCCAGAAGCACACCTGACAGCCTTCCACACTCAGATGATGCTGACTGGAGGTTCAGATGTTGTGTACTGCAAGATGTTCATGAGCACGCTGAGCGGAGTGGCTATGGAGTGGTTCGTGAGCCTGCCAGAGGGCCACGTCACTTCCTTCCATCAGTTCGCGAAGCTGTTCACGGAGCAGTACATCATTAACCGACCAGCGCCAGTAGTGTCCTACGACCTGTTTGACGTGCGCCAGTATCAGGGGGAGCCGTTGAGGGACTACCTCAATCGCTTTGGGGCGCAGGTGGTGAGATTGCCCAGCAAGGACGAGGACATGCTGGTGCATGCGTTCAAGAAAGGTGTCCTCCCTGGTCCTTTCAGTGAATCGCTCATCAAGAGCCACCCTGCCACCTTCACCGAGATACGACGACGTGCGGTGGCACACATAGTAGCAGAGACCGAGGTCTCTGAGAAGAGAGGAAGTGCTGCACCGTCGAAGCCACGTGGAGGTCAGGGGAATCAACAGCAACAGGCGCGAGTGCATGAGGTCAAGGAAGGGAGGAAGGAGCAGAGAAGGTCTCGCCTTTATGCACCAAGGAAGGACCAGACCAGGGGGCGTGCAAGCAACGCACCCCCCAGGTATGATTTCATGATAAGTTTGGTAGAGTTGATCGCCATCCCTGCTGTGGCAGCAAGACTCCATGTGCCAGAGAAAACCGACAGGGTACTTGGAGGGAGGAAGGATGAGTGGTGTGAATTCCATCAAGCTTATGGACATACACTCTGTAACTGCCTGGCGTTGGGGCGTCAGCTTGCTGAGTTGGTGGAGACAGGGTTCCTGACCGATTACCTGCAGAAGACACAAGGTGATCGCGCTTCGGGGTCCCAGGAAGGCGACCAACAGCATGAACTCCCTGTGTTTGGGGAGGTGAGGTGATGGAAGAGGCTACACTGGGGGGGCTCCCAGAGCTGAAGCGGAAGGCATGATCGCCCCACGTGTGAGCATCGCCAGGGCGGTCATCGCTGGTTCAAGGAGACCCCATCCAGAGTGGTTGAGATGTTGGAGAACGGAGCTTGTCGGCTGGCGACTCTGGACGTAACGACTATTCCCAGAACCCAGGACGCTACACGCTTCTTTCTTGCTTTCGTTAAGTTGTAAAGTAGATGCGCTATCGCGCTGTACACATGCTTAGTGTATCAAAACTGTTGAGCATATCAGGGGCACTCTTTTTAACGATGCCACCCAATAAAAGATTTTCAGTACATAAAGTGTGCGAGTGTTCCCAGTTTAAAGTTCCCCTTGCCCAGGTGCAAGACCAGGTGATCGGTGGTGAGTTACCAAGTGGCCACCACCCACAGATCAGCCCCCAGATAAGCGCTGGGATGTAGAGCGCGATCAGCCATCAGTGCATGCAGACCGCGATCAGCTGTCGGTGTATGTAGAGAGTGAGTACTCGGTCGGTGCACGGTCATCGGTGTCTTGCTAACACGTGTTAAGCTGGGACCCAAGTTCCCAGCTAGAGCGTTAAGCATGCACCTCGTATGATTCCAGAAGAAGAGCTCCTCGCCGGTCGGGACGTCGGTGAGCGCGCGATGAGGCAATGCAGGTAGGGCGCGCCCAGTGTGTGCGCTTAGACAGCCACGCCTGGCGCCCCCCTGGGAGCGTGCACCCACGAGAAAGTCCTCACCTCTGCTTTATACAGCAAGGTTGAGGCGAGAGAAAGTCCTCTTCCTTTGCTTTTTACAGCAAGGTTGAGGCAACAGAGAAAGTCCTCACCTCTGCTTTATACAGCAAGGTTGAGGCGAGAGAAAGTCCTCTTCCTTTGCTTTTTACAGCAAGGTTGAGACAACAGAGAAAGTCCTCACCTCTGCTTTATACAGCAAGGTTGAGGCAAGAGAAAGTCCTCTTCCTTTGCTTTTTACAGCAAGGTTGAGGCAACAGAGAAAGTCCTCTTCCTCTGCTTTATACAGCAAGGTTGAGGCAAGAGAAAGTCCTCTTCCTCTGCTTTATACAGCAAGGTTGAGGCAAGAGAAAGTCCTCTTCCTCTGCTTTATACAGCAAGGTTGAGGCAAGAGGAAGACCTCCTTGCCTTTGAGCAAGTGCAGGCACCAGAGGAAGACCTCCTTGCCTTTGAGCAAGTGCAGGCACCAGAGGAAGTCCTCCTTGCCTTTGAGCAAGTGCAGGCACCAGAGGAAGTCCTCCTTGCCTTTGAGCAAGTGCAGGCATCAGAGGAAGTCCTCCTTGCCCTTGAGCAAGTGCAGGCGAGAACAGAGGAAGTCCTCCTTGCCTTTGAGCAAGTGCAGGCACCAGAGGAAGTCCTCCTTGCCTTTGAGCAAGTGCAGGCACCAGAGGAAGTCCTCCTTGCCCTTGAGCAAGTGCAGGCACCAGAGGAAGTCCTCCTTGCCCTTGAGCAAGTGCAGGCGAGAACAGAGGAAGTCCTCCTTGCCCTTGAGCAAGTGCAGGCGAGAACAGAGGAAGTCCTCCTTGCCTTTGAGCAAGTGTAGGCAACAGAGGAAGACCTCCTTGCCTTTGAGCGAGTGCAGGCGAGAAAGAAGAAAGTCCTCCCTCGACTTTGTACAGCGAGGTGCAGGCGAGTGAAAGTCCTCACCTCGACTTTGTACAGCGAGGCTGAGGCAAGAGAGAAAGTCCTCTCCCTTTGCTTCTTACAGCAAGGTTGAGGCGAGAGAACCAAGTCCTCACCTCGACTTTGTACAGCGAGGCTGAGGCATGAGGAAAAGTCCTCTTCCCTTTGTTTTTTACAGCAAGGTTGAGGCGAGAGAGCCAAGTCCCTTCCCTCTGCTTTTTACAGCGACGCTGAGGTGAGAGAAGCAAGACCACACCCACGACTTCTTACAGCAAAGTTGGGACAAGAGGGGTCATCGAGAAGCATTTTTCTTCCCCAAAACACAGGCGTCATAGTTGGTGTTCAGACCCTCTACGCACTCAGCGCTAGTGTGGCAGAGAAGTGCAGCGAAGCCAGAAGCGCGATGAATGATCGGAGGTGCGCTAACATGCTAGTCGGTGGTCGGTGGTAGAAGCAAGTTCTGCTGCATGAAGCCGAAGCGTTTAGGCCCGTTAAGTCAGTCATCCAGCACAAAGTTATGTTGAAGGCAATGCTAAGGCAACAGTTAGCCGCGATCAAGTCAGAGGCCAAGTTTGAGGGGTTGCAGGTAGATCGCGCTAAAGCCTAAGCTAGTTAACAATTAGTCACATGCAGAGAGTTAAAGAGAAGAAACGCAGCGAACTCCAGCGCGTTTGAGAAGAAGAAAACAGAGAAGGTGAATCTCTAGATGATCCAGAGAGATGCTTTGAATGTTTGAAGGCAAAGACGAAGGAATGAAACAGTGTTAGTACCAGAGTGTGCGCTGCTGTAGACCGCCAGAAGACGATTTCTTAGTCTCTTCGCTGAGAACATGTTCACAGCTCGAGACTGGGGGGCTTGTGATCCGGTCGGTCATCGGTAGTCGATGACATCAGCAGCAGTTGACCACGTGGACCATTCACAGAGTAACATGTGGTAGAGGAAAGCAGGCGAAGCAGAGAGGCGATCACTCAGAATGATAATCGCCTGTCGCCTGTGATGTTGAGTAATCGCCTATCGCCTTGAGGTGAGTAATCGCCTATCGGCTGAGGATGAGTAATCGGTCATCGCCGGTATGGATGAGTAATCGCCCAGATTGCACATGATCGCCATGTGTTAAGGTTAGGAGATCAGGTGGTCAGCAAGTCGCCGAAAGAGCACATCGCCGGGTGTTTGAGAAGACTTGGCAAGCACTTGTTGTATGGTCAAAGTACAGAGGATAAGTGGCATATCTGCCACCATGTGTAGTGTGAGCTGCAATGCCCAGGGTTAACCAGCTCGCCATGTTAAGGTTGCGCCCAGAGTAGCCTGTGTACTAAGCTACTCCCTGTGTGGATAACTTAGTCGCAGGGGCACAGTGGAAGTAACGTTTCAGCTGCAGATACTCCAGATGGTGACACGTGTACGACCAGATGTTATCCACGTGTCAGGAGGAATAACCGTCAGGAGAGAGAAAAACTCAGGTATATAAGCGAAACTCTTAACGAATTAAGAGGGGTTTTTACAGATTCTCATAGCTCACATCTGAGAGTTTCAGTCACACACGGGTCTCACAGAGAGATTCAGATATAGTTTTAGTGTTCCTGTTGCCTGACTTGAGCGTCGGAGCTACAACGGCCGCTAGAGGCGCCGTCTGTGTGTTTTGCAGGCAGCGTTTAGAGTTCCGGCGGTGGTTCTTGGAGCGTTCCTGCAGAACAGAGGACTAGACGAAGGAGTGACGAGGCAGTTCTCCACGTTCGAGTCAAGCGGCCGGATCAGTTTGATATTTCATATTTATGTAATGGGCTTAGCCCATATGTTTATTTTTCCTATATAAACATAACCCTATGTGTTCAATATACACAAGGGATTTACCCTATTCTTTCTTTTCCTTTAATAAATGTCATCTCAATCTTTGTTCCTTTTGACAAAGCTTATCTCCCTAAGTAGTATAGCCTTTCACAAAAATTCATGATTGGCATGCATTCTGTACAAGGCAGATAGTTGGGTCAGAGTTGACAATCTTTGTGTCAAAAGTTGATGAAGAAAGTAGTTTTAGTTGATCTTCAATATCTGATACTTGCTAAACTTTCCACAACATACAAAATACATTTCAATACACCATGATGCCATATGAAGTTAGAAAACAAGCACACCACAGAAAAAGATATCACCAAAAGTAAAATTCATAACCGACTGTTTAGTTGGTATTTGATTAGGATTCTTACTACTACTTTCAAGGTCTCCAGCTTCCTCTTCTGGAAGTCCAGAGTTTCTGATTCCACAGCTGACAGTTTTCAAAGACAAAGTAACAGGTAGAAGACCCACACTGATGGCAAATGATAATTTGACAGCTAGCGGATGAGCTTCCTCCAAAACCAAATCCTGCGTAAAACAACATATCAAAGTTTAGTTTTTGCACACGGAAGAAGAAAAAATTGTTCCATTAACTTGCAAGTTGCTGAAAATTGATAAACATATTTTAGCACTGTAACAGCATAATTTCACTTGATTTCTCATTAAATTTTTCACAAGTATATTTTTATTATGTTATATATAACCTAACAAGACAAAAGGCACATCCCTAATAATAGTTCCAATGTTACATGTAAGCATCAAAGTAAGCTTAACCTATATAAGGTCCATATCCTGCAAACTGCTTCAGAATTAGAATAATTTCTGATGTAACAACAGGCAACGTAATGAAAAGAAATTCAAGAAATAAATTCATATAAGTAAATAAAACTACAATACAGTCTACACTCAATAGGTCAGCAGCTTTCCACGAAAATAACAACCTTCTGAGAATAGGTAGATTGAAGCATAAACCATGGAGATAATTCTTGACTGCCATCCTCTGGATTAAAGAACTGTCCAACAGCCATGGATGCTGCTGGCGGGGGTCTTCCTGAAACACTCTGTGAACCGCATTGTCATGGCACATGCAAATATGAAACACACATTTCAGCTACAAAGACCATACAAAAACTATATCCTATTTATAGGCAGAGTGATTTAATTATTCCACGTTCAGTCATCATAATTACAGTGGCCACATGAAATTACACTCACGTAAGAATTTAGAAGATTAGAAAAAGATAAAACAATATTTATTTTAACACACAATCCACCCATCCAGATGAAAATCACCTTTCTAATTTTATGAAAGATACTTGTAAGACCAAATGTAGCATGTACAGGCTTCCCCGTGGAAACTTTAAAATGAAAAAAGATTCAATCTCAAACTCCTAATCAAGCATACCAAAAAGGCCCAAGCAAGGTTGTCAAACTCGAGAGTCTACATAGACTCGTGGGAGCTCCGTAGACTCGACTCGAGAACTCGTAAGAGTTTACTTCATATGAAAAAAATTATTTTAATAAAAAAACAGAGCACTCCAAATAAATAAAAAAATCTGCACCAAGTTTCCCCCAATTTAATGCACCCCCATTAAAAAAAAAAAAAAAAAAAACTCAATTTAATGCACCCCAATTTTAAAAAAAAAAACAAAGCAACCCTAATTCCTCACATCATACCAAAGTTATATTAAGCATAAACCTGCAATGCACCACTCAAAAGACAGCACCATCAACAACCAAAATAGAGCAATTGCAGCACCACCCACCTCTAACTTTATATGATATCACCACCGCAAAACCCTACTCTGATGAACGACACCACTGTCAAACCGTACGAACGCAACCATCGCGACCCACGACCACCTGCACGAATGCCACCATCGCACGACCACCAACACCACTACCACACAATTAGAGAAGACGCACCAACCATGAACACGAACGTGAACCCTAAAACCGAAACGCAAACCCTAAACGACCCTTCAAAACGACACCATTTTGGGTTAAAACGAAAACCCATCTGGACTCACCAACTCGGAAGTAGACTCGCGAGTTTAACCAAGTTCACCGAGTTTACTCTGAGTCTACCGAGTTTACTCAAAAACCGAGTTTACTACCAAGTTAACTCGGTTAGGGTGGGTGGAAACGTGAACTCGAACGAGTCAGCGAGTTGACTCGCGAGTTTACAACCATGGGCCCAGGGGAAGAAAAGAATCAAATACAGATAAATATTTCAGAAAAAACCTCTCGGGAAGATATGCATTTCTTAATATCTAAAGAAATCATTCAAAACTAAAAACTGTACCGGACGAGGTGCAACTGATATAGTAAGAAATCTGAAGCCATGCATATCTTCCGGACCCAACCAAAATACAGCAGATGGAGGAGCTTGCTCAGTCTGACTGCCAGGTTCAAGCTGTTATATTATTGCAGATTAAATATTATAAGTAACCAAATAAAACTAAATAAACATCTTCCTCGTACTATCTTAAGGAACTCAACAATAGTAATGTAGTATAAAGATAATCCAAACAAGAAAGAATAGTCTGGAAAGACGCATAATGTACCTGACGTGGTGCTGGACCTGAGGGAATGCGCATCATCTTTGATGTTACTTCAACAACCCTATCATTGAGAGGTAAACTAGTAGCAGATTTCCCCTTTTCAGGCCACAAATGAAGTCTAATTCCAGAACATGGCTCTAGATTGGTCACAAGTATAAAATGACTTTTTCCATTTAAACCCTACACATCCAGATTAAATGATTAAGCAATTGCACCATTCTAATAGCAATTGCTACCAATGATGAGGCTATAAAACTTTGAGAGTGAAAGTTCAAATTGTCATGGACACTTTTGGAAAAAGTAGAAACTCTCAAGCAAAAGACCACACAGCAAATCTACAAGGTGGCTAGCTCATTATTCTCAAGCATTTCAAGGTTTGGAAAAAGGCCATTCATGGTTTCAACAATTTCCATACTCCATTATATTCCAAGATTTGTTTCCTAATTCGATTAAAATTGGGAGACTAGGATTTAGATAAATAGGGGTGAGTGTTTTTACTTTTCTAACAAATCATTGCATAACATATATCAATACTATTTATTTTCTATTATTCAATGTTTATTCTGTCTTTCCCTCCTCTACCTAAATGCCTACAATTTCTACAGAACTGTTCCTTTGTGTGTAGAATATTTTGGGTATTGTATCAAAGAAACAATAAACAAATACCAATTTTTGTATGTCCAACCACCGCTTGCGACCATCCATTGCTAATACAGTCACCTCATTTATCTGAATGTATAGGTCTCTATCAAGGCCCCCATCATTCCAATGAACATTGGCAGGACAAGCAATCGGCCTATGTGTTGGAGATCCTGTAGCCACAATATAATTTCAATATAAAACTTTGCACAAATGTGGAAGGTGGTTATTTCCAAATTGAGATATATTGACATTGACAAAATTAATCTAATTAAACAGAAACCACCACATGACAAAAGAATTGAGTTTCCTAAGCAATGCAAAACCATTTTTCAAAAATGTTTGTACATTGCATCAGTTATGGAAAAATCATAATCGCAAGCATTTATGAGAGTTTTTACCAGCATAAATGAAGATGGCTGGTGAGAGAGAAAAATGGAAAAAGCTATCTTCTTTGTCCATAAAGCATAATTTAACTTTATATTATAAGCAAAAGCTTCAACAGCTATATGTCCATAAAATAGTACTAGAATGATTATTAGATGATTCCAGAAAGCTTGTCAACAGAATTTTCAGATAAACTCAATACAAGAATCATGGGATAATAAAATTAGAAACAACATATACCAGTGACATCTTTTGTATTCTGGACAGGAATGTTTATTGGCTGTTTATAAGAGGGTAACTGCATCATCCAGTCAAAATTATGCGATATTCCACTACGCAGCATTCTTGCAAAAACTGCAAGTCTCTTTTGAGTATCTGCAAATGGTTGACCTGTTCTGGAATCTATCAAACTAAGAAGCGTGTGTGATACCTAGATAAGAATAAAAATGATAAGAATCACATTAAGGA
This sequence comes from Phaseolus lunatus, assembly GCA_013389735.1. Lineage (NCBI taxonomy): Eukaryota > Viridiplantae > Streptophyta > Magnoliopsida > Fabales > Fabaceae > Phaseolus > Phaseolus lunatus. The sequence continues at coordinate 35,149,911 of CM023864.1, read as the reverse complement.
GAAACATGTCTATGTTCTTGACAAAGAAGAGACCTACTTACTTGGACAACCAATTGATTACACCATAAAATAGCTTGATGTTCCATTGACAACCACACATTTTTCATGGCTGTACTACTGATCATGAAGCCATGGGTTGGGGGCACAATATTATCAAGTGATGTTAATTTTGACCGTACCTGAAGAAAAGAAAAAACAAAACCTAAACCATTATGTGAAGGTTCATAATATTTAGCAGTTCTTTAATAAATGTGATTCCTTGAGACAGTACAACTTGAACTTCCATAGAATGATGATAAAAGATCAAATTCCATAACAACAAACAAAAATATACATTTACTCAAAATTTAACAAAGTTCATTTCTAGATATTACATAAGATGGAAATTTAATCAAACTAAAAGGAGATACAAATTAAGAATGTCCTTAAATAGAGACAGTAATAGGGCTGGTACCCACAATCTAGAAACTGTTAAAATTTAACAAAGCATAAGGCAAATAATCTTCTGAAGCGCAGACAAACAGGGCCTCTTTTTTCTATCAATATCATTCATTGGTGATAAATCTACTGCATATAGGGGGAGAGGTGAAAACCATTGACAATACCTGGTAATCATTGTAGGCACCGGAAATAGATACAACTACAACATTAGAGAGAACTGGATCAGACACATAACGCCCTGTGTTAGTGGTTTGAACCTTATATCCTTCTCTCCATTTGGAATTTACGCGTTCAAAGTAATGACCCAATGAAGGCTGCAGTGCCACAGGAGGTGATCTGAATAAAATGCATGTATCCCATCAAACATTTAGCAGCACATAGAAATCAAACAAGAAAACAATAATAGGAAAAAAGAAACCTACTGATGTGGAGTTGAAAGTGTAAGAACAGTTTCAACTGCTGATTTCCTAAGATGAGGATGTATAACAGCAGCCCTAGCAACAAAACCTCCCATTGAATGACCAACCAATATCACACTTTTTGGCATACTCCCAGAAACCGCAGCACCTTCTCTTGTACGAGTATCATAAGACACTTTATATTGGTCCAAAATCTGCATGGCTCAGATCATAAGCATTAAACAGAGTGACAATTTTCAAGAATTACCAGTCAAAAGAAACATAATCCATAAGATGCTAGAGATAGAACCAACTGAGAAAAGAGTGCATAATACAGAACTATAAAGTCCAAAGTAAAGAACATGAAAACAGAAGAATGTGCAAGGAATGGACTGAATATAAAAGAAAGTATAGAAGAAAGAATGAATCTTTATTATATTCACTCATTTTAGGAAATAAATATCCCTACTGCAGTAAAAGATACAAGAACGTATTATAGGAATTCTAGAACCTAATCTCTTCCTTACAACCCAAAAATATTTGTCCTTTACCCCCTCCACCTTCCCCATTTTCACCTCATCCCTATTCTTCTAACAACTGACTTTGGCTTTTTGTTCCTGCACCCCTATAATTTCTAACTGCAGCCCCATATTTTTAAATGACCATTTTACCCTTTGTAAAAGTGATTTCAGGACTACCTGTTCTAGAAATCTTCTAGAACAAACTTTCTGGAATTTCCAAAACATGATTTCCAGAACACATGAAATACATTCTGGAATAAGCTTTCCGAACAGAATTTCGAGAACAAATTTTTCGGAACATATACAATACCTTCCAAAACTGAGCTTTCCGGAATGAGTTTTCCAAAACACTTGAAATGCATTCTGGAACAATTTTTTTGCAACAGAATTTCCAGAACAAGCTTTCTAGAAAGTAAATGAAACTTAAAGAACAAACTTTTCAGAACAACTTTTCTTCCTCTCCAAAAGTGTAGCGCACTATGGAGAACAAAGGTGTAGTGGCAGCAGAAGCGGCAGTGGCAATGGCACGGTGCACAAGAGAGGGTGTTTTAGTCTATTTCTCTTAGTATAGAGGTGAAGTTAGTAATTATGGGGGTGCAGGAAGCAAAAGCCCATATTTTACTCATTACTTAACTTTAGGCTTTTTGGGCCCAGATTCCTTTTCTTCCTACCTCCCCTTAGGTAAACTCTCCTAATAAGAGGTCTGTTACTAACCATACTTCCACCTTGTCCTCAAGAAGAAAGTGTGGAAATTGTTTGTTATAGTACCAAAATTTTCCATTTGACTAGAGCTTCAGCTCCTTTTGCAGACTTGACTTCTTCTATAGGTTCAACTTGTAGCTCCAGATTTTCTGATAGTATCAAAGACAGAGGTTGGGGTACAAGCAAGCGATACATGAAAAACTGGTGGATTCTGCTTTCTTCAGGTAATTGTAGTCAATAAGCAACCTGTCTCACCTTCATGATAATCTGATAAGGGTCATATAATCACGGACTCAACCTCTCATTCCTTTACTCTGCCAATGATTACAGTATCTTGAGTTGTAATTTTTTATGTACCCAATCTCCAATTTCAAAGTGCACTTCTTGCCTATGTTTATCAGCAAACTTTTTCATGTGATCTTGTGCTTTTAAAAGGTCCATCTTCAAGTCGAGAAGAATATTCTTTTATGTCTTAATTTGTTTACTTCTTATCTTGCGGAAGGTAGTGTGTGATACCTTTTAGGAATGAGGCAGGTCACATCCAAATATGACCTTGAATGGTGTCAATTTAGAGGAGCTATTATACTTGGTATTGAACCAAAATTCAGCCCATCCAAGCCACATAGGCCACAATTTTGGTTTGCTTCCTGTCAAACACGGTAGATAAGTTTCCAAGCATTTATTTATAATTTCAAATTTAAGTTTCTAAGCATTTGTTTATTTATTATTTCAATTTGGCCATCAGACTGAGGGTGATAAGCAAAATTGAATCAAAGTTGTGTCCACTAAGCGATACAGGTCAATCCAAAAAAGGCTAAGAAATTTATTGTCTCTAACTTAGAAAATAGTAGCTGGAAATCCATAGAACCTGACCATTTCCTTAAGAAAAATTTCTGCTACATCATGATTTGTAAAAGGATGACTTAAGGTTAGGAAATGAGTGCACCTAGTAAGTCAGTCAACCACCACCATTAAGCCATCAAACAGAGGGTTAAGAAGAATTGAATTTGAGTTTTGTGTCCACTAATCAAAACAGGTTAGTGCAATAATGGCTGAGAAGAATCTTGTGCCTGTCTGAAACTGTTAGGAAAGGGGCCCTATTGGAAATAAGCCTTTTTAAGGGTTTATCAATGCAGGCCCAAAACTATTAAGCAGTAATAGTTTTATTAATAATTTATGTGTAGGAGGGGGAGTGAGATAATTGTTGAAGTTGCTAGAAATGTGTGCTTTCTATTATAAAGTATTGTTTTTTGGATGCAAGTATCATCATTGGGATCACTAATACAATTGGGGAGTAGAGAGAATTTCTATCACTTGGAAGAGCTAGGCTCCTTGAAGCATTTTCTTTCCTCTTCTATAGCTTCTATTATATCCATGTTCTCTTCAAGTGCACTAGATACACATAACAATGTAGCATTGGTGTTTTCATTGACCTCTATCTCTTCCACTTATGTGCACTAGGAAGGCTTCTCAACACCTTGACACCGTAGAGGCTGACCTCAAGCTCCACCTACATTAAGATGACTCATCTATTTCCCCCAAGACCACTAAACTTGTCTTCTCTATCAACGAACTCTCTAAGTCTGTATCTACTATGTGTGAAGAGTTACATAAGACCCACAATCTTTTTTTTGGCTTAATGAGATCACATCGCCATTCCGCCGCAAACAATAATTTTTCATATGAAGACATCTCACAGCATTCCAAGACCATTGAACTCCCTTCCTTCATCAATAGAGACCTTGTAGGGCAGTTGGCCAAGGCAGAGATCTACCTTTTTGTTCAGAACACCCACCCCCCAGAACCGTGCATTTCCCTTGCTCACATGGAAGGTATGACTTGGCATTGCTTCAAAGTGCTCTGCAATACTTATCCCTAACTCCATTGGGAATCCTTTAAACACACTTTTCTCGATTGTTATGGTGATAGGTAACAATGAAACCCCATTGCTCAAATCAAACTCCACCATGCCAATAGTGTTGATGAATATGTAGAGGCCTTTGTTAGATATTATTAGATATTATTAGATATTATTAAATATTATTAGATATTATTAGATATTATGAGATATTATAGTTATTGTTTTATATTTCATATTTATGTAATGGGCTTAGCCCATATGTTTATTTTTCTTATATAAACATAACCCTATGTGTTCAATATACACAAGGGATTTATCCTATTCTTTCTTTTCCTTTAATATGGTATCTAGAGCATAAGGTTAGGGTTCAAATTTTATTGGTGAACCCACTGTTCACTGGACTTTTCCAGCCACCGCCCCACCGCCTTGCCAGAACTGCCACCGCTGCCGCCTCACCGGAGCTGCCGCCGGATTCTCGCCGGAGCCGCCGCCGGAATCTCGCCGGAGCTGCCGCCGGAATCTCACCGGAGCCGCCGCCGGAATCCTGTCGGAACCACCGTCGAAATAGCTGCTACCGCCAATTGACTGGTGACTGGATTTAATTTTTGTCCTATATGGCTTCTTCCGCTTCCGCTGCCACTACGACTTCTTCTGCTGCCACTGCTACTGTGCAACCTTCTACTGTGAACCATACTTCAATTGATACCCCAGGCCAGCCTGCTATTTTCAATGAATTTCTTAAATGGTATGAGGATCGTCAGAACTCTAGTTCCACAGCTTCTGTTGCACATTCAGGTACATCTTTTGTTGGCCTCACTCACTCTACTTCCGTTGGCCCTTGGGTTCTAGATTCAGGTGCCACAGATCACATTACTGGTAATAAATCTTTTTTCTCTTCCCTATCTACTACGGGTTATTTACCTTCAGTTACCATGGCCAACGGATATAAGGTACCATCACATGGTGTTGGTACTATTAACCTTTTTCCTTCTTTATCTATTGATAATGTTCTTTATGTCCCTGGGTCTCCATTTAACTTATTATCCATTAGTCGTCTCACTCGTTCCCTTGATTGTGTTATTTCTTTTACCAAAGATTCTGTTTCTGTACAGGACCGGAGCTCGGGACGGATGATTGGCACCGGATGTGAGTCTCATGGACTTTATCACCTACAGATCTCTGCCCATGTTGGCGCGATTATGGATTCTCCATCTCTCATTCATGCTCGATTGGGTCATCCTAGTCTTGCCAAGATGCAGCAGCTTGTTCCAAGTTTGTCTAATGTGTCTAGTTTATCATGTGAGTCGTGTCAGTTAGGCAAACACATTCGTAGTTCTTTTCCTAGTAGTGTCTCACAACGTGCTCCATCTCCTTTTGCCTTAGTTCACTCTGACATTTGGGGACCAAGTCGTATTAAGTCTAATTTAGGATTTCAGTATTTTGTTACTTTTATTGATGATTATTCAAGATGTACTTGGGTGTTTTTAATGAAAAATCGTTCTGAGTTGTTTTCTATATTTCAACTATTTTACAATGAAATTAAAAATCAATTTGGAATTTCCATTCGCGTTTTGCGTAGTGATAATGGACGTGAGTATCTTTCTCATTCTTTTAAAAATTTTATGGCTTCTCATGGTATTCTTCATCAAACTTCATGTGCTTATACACCTCAACAAAATGGGGTAGCTGAGCGCAAGAATAGACATCTTGTTGAAACAACTCGTACTATTTTAATCCATGGTGATGTTCCTCAGCGTTTTTGGGGTGATGTTGTTCTTAGTGCATGTTATCTCATTAATCGAATGCCATCTTCAGTTTTAAATAACAAAATTCCTCATTCTATTTTATTTCCACATGACCCTCTCCACTCTTTACCTCCCAAAGTTTTTAGGTCCACATGCTTTGTTCATAATTTTAGTCCTGGTCTTGATAAATTATCTCCTAAATCACACAAATGTGTCTTTTTAGGGTTCACTAGATCACAAAAAGGATATAAATGTTTCTCACCTTCTCTAAATCGTTATTTTATTTCAGCAGATGTCACCTTCAGTGAATCTTCCCTTTACTTTAAGTCTTGTCTTTCTCCTTCTATGTCTTCATCTAATCAAGTTAATATCCCTCTTGTTGTACCTAGTGCACCTCAAGATTCACCACCACCACCAACTCTTCAGGTGTATAGTCATCGTCAAACGTCTCACCTAGGTCATTGACTTTGGTCAATGCCACACCATTTCACTCATTAGCATCTTTTAGTCTTTAGTTAGGAGTCTTAGGGGGGGTGTATTAGTAGATAGGTGTAGAAGTAAATAAGGAGGTGAAGTTATAAGTTTAGGCTTATGAAGTCCATTAGGGAAGGAAGGAAACCCTACCTTCTAGAAATGAGTGAAATGGTGTGGCATTGACCAAAGTCAATGACCTAGGCTGCATCATATTGTGTCTTCCCTTACTACCCTCACAACTTGTTCTCCAAGGCTCCTCATGCTATAAATAGGAGGCCTCCCTCATTGTATTTTCTAGATTGAAATTGATAGTAAAGAAACTCTACTCAAATTTTGAGAGAACATTGGAGAGCTTTGAGCCTTCTTCTCTAGTCTTATCTTGAAGGATCCATGGTGTCCTCAAGTGGCGGCAGCACACTCATCTAGGAGCATCCATCACTTCTAGTGGCCTGTTCATACCAATCTACATCCATTTTCATAAGTTTTCTATTCTCCTTCCTTTTTTCTCTTTAGTTGTTCATGTTTTGAGTTGGTTTTCTTGAGTTTTTGGTTTTGTTTTCAGTTTTCCAGCAACTATTCTTCCTTTTCTTTGATTTTGAACGGTTCATTTTCTGTTTTCCTTCTTTCTTGTTCGGTTCAAACTTGTTTTCCAGCTTTTTAATGGGTTCAATTGATAGTAAATGGAGTTTCCATGTGAGTTTGGTTTTTGGTGCAAGATTTGGTGAGTTTTTGAAATATAGAACATTGATCCTCTTCTATAAAAGTGCCTAATCTTTGCCAACTCAAGTTGATTCCATAGAATATCAAAGAATCATGTTATTGTGGCTAGTGCAAGTTCGCCTTTGAAGCCCCAAGCATGTCTTTAACAATGCAATCAAGTTAGTACCTAGTACTAACCAATGAGTGTGAGTCCATACCACTTTGTTTACCATCACAAGGATGGAATTCAGCTCTAAGTCTAAGAACTCCTTTCTGAAGGTGTATCCATCACTTAGTCAATCCTTTTTTAAGCTTCATTATTTTAATAAGGAAGAAAGTTGATACACACCAACTGGTATAAGAATAAGGACTGAATTTATTCAATTGAACTGATACAGAATTACAAATTACACTGAAAATTGATTGAATACAAAGGCTTCCTCCCAAGATGTTGAGAGCTTGGTCTCTCCCTTCCTAAAAACCACTTACAAAAGAATTGTTCCTGCCTCCTCCTATTTTTTATTCTGCTAATAACTGCTTAGAAGCAGTTACGCTTGCCCCTACTAATAACTGCTAAAATAGTTAATAATTGCTAAAACAATTCAGTCCTACATAATTGCTAAAATAATTGCTCCCACTTAGCAGTCATTTCCAACTTCCATAGCTGAAAAAAATTGTTCCTGCCTCCTTCTCCTATATTTTATTCTGCTAATAACTGCTTAGAAGCAGTTACGCTTGCCCCTACTAATAACTGCTCAAATAGTTAATAATTGTTAAAACAATTCAGTCCTACATAATTGCTAAAATAATTGCTCCCACTTAGCAGTCGTTTCCAACTTCCATAGCTGAAAAACTTGATGACTCGAATTATCTTCACTGAAGACAACTTGTTGAACCAATAATCATATCATATATTATTTTTAAATAGTTTTATATTTTCAAATATTATTATACTTTTATCATTACTCTAGTTAATTATATTATATATTATGTTTTACATAAAAAGGAAGTTGTTGGACCAAAAGTACTCCTCGGGCTGAAGCAATATGTCCTAAGTACTCTAATTTTTTCTGTCCAAAACTACATCTTTTTATGTTGCCAAAAGGCTTATGATCTATCAATAGTTGTAGTACCACTTGAAAATGCTTCACATGCTCCTCCTCACTCTTAGCATAGATTAATATATCATCAAAAAGAACAAAGACAAATGTCCTCAAATAAGAACATTGTACCTCGTTCATGAGTTATTGGAAGGTTGAGGGAGCATTTATTAGCCCAAAGGGCTTCCCCACAAACTCGTTATGGGTTTTGAAAGCCGCTTTGGCAATGTCTTCATTCTTATATGATGGTACCCGAATTTAAGGTCCAGTTTGGAAAAAATAATGGCTCCCCCTTGTTTATCCAACAACTCATCAATTATGAGAATTGGAAACTCATTGAACTGTGATTTTATTTAATGCATTGGGCTAGAGTAGGGACTTACACTTGGCCTTATAATTCACATAATTAACATATCTGCCAAAAAAAAATCTATTTCATTTTTTGGAATATGAGGTACCTGTATGGCCTCAAACTTGGAATCTGTGCCCCTTCAACATAATAGCATGATCCTATCTCCTTGTTAGAGTCAGCCTGAGGTTCCTTGAATACAGAACCTTCTTTATTTCCTTGAGAATTTTGTTCTGGAAATCAGATTCTTTAACTAATTCTTTACATTCCAAGAAAAATCCTTGGCCTTCATCCTGTAAAGAAGCTGTAGTTCTGGACACTGTTGGTTCACCCCTTAATACTCTGGTTCCCTCACGAGTAGAAACCTTCAGGGTGAGCTCCCTGAAGTTAGCTCTAATCTCCCCCAAACTTGTTAATCATTCCCTTCCCAGAACTACATCCACTCTCCTCAAAATCAAATATGAAATCCTACTGAATCTTTAACCCTTGGATTTGAAGTATTAGTTGCCTGCATACCCCATTAGACTTTATTTTTCTAGTGTAAGCTGTCCTTTCTGTCATGGCTAATTGTTTTGCCAGCACCCACTTAGAAGATACAAAATTGTGGAATGCTCCACAATCTATCAGCACCATAACATTGGTTTCTACTAATTTTCCCCAAATTTTAATTGAATTGGAATTTAACCCCAAAATATATACATGGATAAATATAATTCTTTGTAGTCTATGTCCTCTGAATCTTGGAGTTCTCTCTCTTCTCCTTGGTTTGTTTCCCCTTCCAAAATTAATACTTGTAATTGCTTATTTTTACACACATAGTCAGGATGGTAAAAAAGTAGAATAAATAAATAAAGTTTACTAGTGCTGATGCATAGAAAGACTAAATAAACATTTACAGCGCAGAGGATTTAACTATATCATTCTAAAAAGTCACAGCATTCATGGGATAACACTAAACTATAAAGTCTAAGGTGAACGACTTGAAAACAGAGAAGAATGTTACTAACCTAGTTTATTCCCTTCCATAGGATGGACTAAAAGTAGAAATAATAAATATTACTAGCACAAAGACATAGCAAGACTGCCATTTGTAGAGCTGAGGGTTTAACAGTCATTCTAACAAACAAGTCACATAGTTCATTAGATTTTAATGATGTTGATAATCAATAATAAGAAACAAATTCTCAATTTATTGAGATTATTTAAACCATTAGTATGATCAGGCCAAGCCCATAACAATGATCACAAGTTCAATTCAAAACAGATTGGCGATCTACAAACTACAAATAAACCATCTCAAGAGTTAAGATCACAACCAGGTTATATTTTTCCAATATTCATTTTCTTCCCTTGGATATAAATTAGTAATAATAAAAGTGATACCTTATGTATAGCATATACAACATATTCAGTGTGCTCTTCAAGAATTGCACCATCCATGGCAGAATGTTCACCTTCAAGATCAACAGCAAACCAGTCCAGCCTGCTGGTATACTGGCTGGGTAATTGGAAACCAGATAAATTTACATCTACACCTCCTTCTTCAGCTCTTAGGGAAGCTTCTTGGTAGAATGTACGCTCTAGGGGACCATTCTGATATGCCCTATCAGATTCAGCTGCTAATGACCGCACCTATAAAGTGGATACAACTAACAGAAAATGTTAACAGAAATATAAAACTTTGGGGGACAATAGTACAAAAAGTGATGAAAGAAAAAATTCCTTGACAGAAATAACTGAACCAAAAATCATTATCAACAATAAAGTTAGTTTCCTAAATCATAAGGGAACTATGCCATATTTCTCCATTTTTCTTCTTTTTATTCTCTTTTCCTTGTTTTCAATTTCACAAATAAAAAGGAAGCCACATTCCCTTTCCCAGAGGAATTTCACAAACTCCAGCTATAAAACCTTTCAAGAATGAACTGAGAAACAACTAACCCTAGAATCTAGATTCAAATCAGAAATCTTGGCCAACAAGTGAGCATACCTCAAACTGTGAAAAAAGCAAACTAGATATGCAGATTTACATGACATCATACTACATAACTACATTAACCACTCTCAAATCAATATCAAACTATAATAACTAAATCAACTAACTCCCAAATACCCCAAATGTTTAAGAACATCTTCAGAGCATCAAAACTACTCAAACCCAGCAATAATATATTAATATTTCCCATTCTTCATTTTTACACCATATAATCCAATATTTAGTTTACATGTTGGAATAGTTTAACCCAGAACTAAACAAGTATCCATAAAACCAAACCAACTTTGCCTAAATCGGAACAAGAAGAAATAGGACCTTGCCTGTTTGAAGCTGCCACCATTGCCTGGTATGAAAAGCACGGGCACACCACAAAGCTTCTTAAGATGCTCCTTAAAATCTATCTTTTTCCATCCCTCGTGGTACAAGTACAAGTCATACTTCACAGGCGAAATGCTCTCCGAAGATGAAATAGGAATATAAGTCGGATACATGTAGGTCATTATACATCCATTCGAAATAGGCTTCAACAAACCATATAAAGCAGCGAGACAAATCCCTACGACCACAATAATCAAAATTCCAATCCTAATTTTCGCTCTAAAGCCCGGCATTTTCAAATGAAGCTTCTACTCCACAGTCTTCAAATCAAAGCAAATTTCACTTCAACCAACGCTCTAAATCAAACAACAGTAGTGCCCCTGGTTGAAACAGAGCTTCAAGCTACCCGAACACCGAACAACGTTGTCAAACACTTAAACTAAACCACGCAACTAAGACAGAAACTATTCCATCGCCTGAACCAGATCGCGATCGATTAAAGTACCACTCCAACTCAGGATTCAGATAAGCATCGATCGAACAGCTTCAATCGCCAAAATAGATAGCTTTCGACAGATAAAAAGGAGATCTACAATTCAACAAAAACACAATTGAAGAACAAAAGAAAATCCAAAACACTGAAAATAAAGAGATTTATCCACAAATCAGAGTATTATAAATATATAAAGCAAAAGCAAACTCCAATATCGATATATAGATCTGAAACACGTCCGGCGGAGGCAGAGGCAGAGGCAGCGCCACCGCAGACGGAGGAGAAGTTAAATAGATAGATAGAGAGAGAAGGGTTACTGAATAGTAGAAAGACGAGCGTGGAAGGTGAAGATGAGGAAAATGGCGTGAGTTGTGGAGACTGAGGGTGCAACAGAGTTTTATTTTAAATTTGGTTATTGTAAGTTGCGACGACAAAAGAAACAAGGAAGAGCGTGCGTCACAATCTGATGTGACAGAGTACACAATGGAGTTCACGCCTCCATCCAAAACTCCTGCGATGTGTTCTTATTAACCGTCGGATCTATCTCTCGCCAGACTCTCCCACAGTTTTGGATTCATGGATATATAATTTAGGAGTATGAACACATTTATAATTTTTGCTAGCTAATATTTATTTATCAGCCGTTTTTACTACATCTTAATAATATTATTTACTTTTTTAAATATAATACTTTTTCAAATATTACAAGGAAAAATTATTAAATCAGTAGAAGATGCACTGATTTGATTTCTGTTATCATTTTTTCATAGGACTTCTTAATTGCAGCCTTATATATATTAGACATTCTTGATTTCTAGATTTATATATTAGTCTTAGTTAAAGAAAATGTAATTTGGCATACGTCAATCCACAAAAATAATAGAGAATAACATGAATCCATATTAATTAAAAAATATTATTGATGTTCGTAAATTTAATATTAGTAAATTTTGAAAAATATAATTTTGACCAATATTAATTGAAAATATTACTTTTTGAATTTCTTTTTTGCTTATTTAACAATTATTCAATTTTAATCTTAACCACTTAAATATTTTAATAATTAATTTAATGACTAATAATCATAGTCCTCCTATAGATTATTTGGCAGCTTTGTAGCCTAGTAGATTATTATAGTACATTTAGGAGATACATCTGATTGTTTTCATTTTGCTTGTAGTTGTTAAGAATCATGAGCTGCTTTTCTTAGGACTTTAAGGACTAATCCACATGCCTTTTCTCATGAAACAATACATCTTAATTGATAATTACATTTTTTGTCCACAAGATGTACAATTAGTACGCATATAAATTCGTGCTGGAATGAAATGTAGCTTTATCGTCTAGTTTCTTTTTTAATTGGTTTGAAAAACGTGTACATATCTTTTGTATCCAAAAAAATTTAAGATTTCTCCTTTATTCTCTAGTATCTTATCACAAAATATTTTGTGTTAGACATGTGTTCAAAATATAAACAACAATAACAACTTCATTCTTTTAAAAGTTTTTACTTTTGTTGGCAGTCAACGTGTACTTAAGTATGTTCATGATTGTTGTATAAAACATAAAAAAGTAAGGAAGAGTTTAATTGTGTTTTAATTTTCTTTTTTCAATTTTCATAATATATCGTCTAGTCGCTGGCGGTCAGAAAATAACTTTTTGTTAACGGACGGTCTATCAAAAAATGTTTCTTTATATTAGTTTGCAAATATTTTTTTATTTTATTAATGTAGTACAATAATATGCAATAAATAAAGACAAGGAAAGAACCTCTCTAATTAATTTTTATATGTGTTCGTCTTTTAGGTAAATTACGTTTAATTTTTAATCAATTGATTAAGTTTCCTTTTACAAGTTATTATTGTAAGATACAAATTGAATATTATTTGGAACATAATAACATTTTATGGATGGCAATGCGGGTCAATCCGTCTTGCATTTAACCCGCAAAATGCGGGTCGGGTTAGTTCGCATTGCGTAAAAGATGTGGATTGATTTTATTAGTCAGCCTGCATAAGAAATATATATTTTTTAAATTAACAAAATATAAAATTTTGAATAAATTATTTTGTTCATTAAGTTAATTTTTTTTCATATTTATGTTAATTAGATAAATAGTCTCACAGTATTATTCTCATGACAGATATGTAATAAGATATGAATAAAAAATATTATCATGATATTCTGATTTTCAATGAAATTTTAATTTTAATTGTACTAATAAATTGACAAATAAAATATTTCATTAAATACATACAATTTTTTAAGATAATACGTGTAGACACATGATTATTATTCTAATTTGAAAAATAATATAAAATATTATATATATATATATATATATATATATATATATATATACACACACATGTGTGTAATAAGATATGGGTAAAAAGTAATAATGATATTTTGATTTTCAATGAAATTTTAATTTTAATTGTATCAATAAATTGACAAATAAAATATTTCATTAAATATATATAGTTTTTTTAAGGTAATACATGTAGACACATGATTATTATTCTAATTTAAAAAATAATATAAAATGTTATATATATAATACTATATTTAAATTTTATTATAAAAAAGACTAAGGTTTGATTACTACATTTAACATTTGATGATTATTGAAACCTAAACAATATATGTATTTTAGAAAGACAAAAAAACACTATTAAATATTAAAAAATCATTATCGAATTTTATGAAGGTGTTATAAATTAGGGATTGAGGGTAGTTTCTTCCTACACCTCCATGCCTTTCTTCTTGCACCCCATACTTCAAAAAAATACTCAAATTATCCTTTGATATTTTTCATTGAATCTTTTTTCTTTAATTCAGAATGTGGAATTCAGAGACCGAGAGGGTTATAGAATCTGGAAGTTAAAATTTGTGTTTTAGATTGTACAATATTCGAGATTGCACAATCCATAATACATATTTGTATTCCAGATTGTATAATTTGGAATGGATAATTTTAGAATTTTTTAGAATGAGGTTGCAAAAAGAAATTATGGGGGTACAGAAAGAAATTTCTAAATTTTTAAAATATGCGAGTTATGCTGGTCGGTCCGCCCCACACTTAGGCTGTGCAGGTTGCGGGTTATGCGGGGTGTAACGCCCCTCAATTCCTTTTCATATTGATATACTAGAATAAGCGTAAAACATTAATTTACAAAATTAACATATGTATATATAATGAAAATACATCATCTCATACATTGTATCTTCAAAGAGAAACATCCCTCTTATAGGGGCTTTAATACATCTCCATCAAGTGTTTCAAAATAAATCCTAAGTACAGCATAAAAAGAAAAACAGGCGATCTCTTTCTGGCGGCCACTCACTGAGGAGCTCTACTTCCTGCAACATCATCTGCTCCCGTGTAAATTATACACGATTATCACAGGTTTAAGAAAACAGCCACAGAACAAAGACACAGGGTAAGCTAGATATTTTAAACCAAAAAAAACAGATTTAAAACACCCACATAAAATCCCTCAAGAAATCACACATTTTACAATCTCCTCAAGTGTCTATCAAATTTCAATATTTCTCATTTCTCACGTCAGACTTCCACTGACTCATCACACATAGACACCTGACACTACTTCCGGAAGACTCGTGCATTGATTAGACTCAGAGATCTGCACCTATCATACTACATTGCTGTAAAGTTCCCACAGCTATGCGCATAAACATAATCTCAATCTCAATCTCATCACTCTCCTAGTATGACAGGGTTAATCCATACAACAGGTCAAGTAGTTATCTTTCAAACCACTTACCCATACATATGAACCTCCATCGACTCTCAACGCCTGAATAACTTCATCTATATGATTCCATTATATCAGGAGAGTCAGGATATCTCATTATAGAAATCACCGATCAATGCACATTCTACACAATCTTACACGGTATTTTCTTTCCTGAAAATACTATGCCTTGATCCCACATTCAACACATCATGTAACACTTAAATGAACGATTCCAATCACAGCAACAATCATTCCAAGGTTCAGATTTTCGAATATCACATGCATTTCATATTTCAATCTCAAACAGTTTCAACGACACTAAAACAGGGGAGTTCGAAATCAACATTAAAACCGGCGATCACGTCCAAAAACAGGGGATTATGCGATAACATTTGAAACCGGCGACCACGTCGCCCCAACATCAAAATCTTCTAGCTTATGGTTTTCTTGAAAATAAAGCTAGCTTCCCTTACCTAGACTAGCGTAAACTTCACTAAGAGCTCCAACCCAACGAGATTCAAGGATGCCTTAACCTGCACCATGGAGCCTTAGTCACAAAACTAGCTATACCACTCATTTCTACGTTAACAGAGACGATTCCTGAAGCCAAGAGAGCTGCATGCAACGCCTATGCAGAGGCAACCCTCTCAAGTGTAGCATCGACTCGAAGAACAGAGCGAAACGACTTACTCTGTTTTAGCGTCCGGTTTGGAGAACTTGTAGAGAACCTCCCAGGTGCTCTATGGTAGTCGCCGATAGCCAACTGGTGCGCTAGGACGTCTGAACGTATGGAGAAGGAGAGGGAAGAAACAGGGAGCTAAAGCCAACTCACTCAATTTCTCTCTACTCAAGCAGCGTTCCAACCTTGCCTATCCAGACTGAAGTTTGAACTTAAGCCACCCTTCCCAGGAATGCCGCTGCCACCACCCACTCTGCAGGGAAGCTTGCGTGTACATTTCCTCTAACAGTAATGCCACGTGGGTCTCTGCGTACACCAACTCTGGGTCACTTTCCATACCAACTCTCTGGAGCCACTGTTCTGAAGCACTCTCCCTGACTACGTGTCGTGCATGCAAGACTCTCATGCTGGGAGCCTGGGTCCTACCTTATCTGTGTGAAACAAGATTCACCGATGCCTGGTCGCGTGATGACCCTCCACCATCCACCGATGCCTGGTCGCGCGATGACCATCCACCATCCACCGATGCCTGGTCGCGCGATGACCCTCCACCATCCACCGATGCCTGGTCGCGCGATGACCATCCACCATCCACCGATGCCTCTCATACCGGGGATGACTGATGACACATCGCCACGCCTTGCTGAAGGTTCTTCATCCCACTATGTTACGTCCAGGGTATCACCTCCACATGACTTGGTGACGTCGGTAGCTTCACATTTCCAAGAATAGATTAGCACTACTCCTCGTGTGCCCATGCATGCAACACTAAGGACGATTTCTTATGCTCAAGCATAGAGCTTCGCATGCACAGCGTATCTAAGGCTCAACCCACACCTTGATACGCGTGGTTTTTGGAACCCACTATGGTTGATCCAGCATCTTGACCACATACTAAGTGCACTTTTGGCGATCATGTACACCATAGGCGATTGGCGATTATGTACCAGAGCAGTCGGAGATCGCCTCCATCTTCAACAACGGCGATCTCGTAGACTTCTAAGCTACACTTTCCTTCCTTTATATTTTAAATAAAAACATACTTAGAATTCACTTAAAATATATCACTTTCATTCCAATAAAATTTTCTAGGTCCTTACACGGGGTGGGCCAGCATGTTGAAATAAGCAACATATCCTATGTTTTTTCTCAGCAAGTCGCGAGCTAGTCCGTATAGCCCGCCCTGCTTTGCCATCCCTACCACTCCTAACTAATAACCCAGGTATTGTTTGAACAATTAGCCATTTTTAGCTAAAATCTCTAGGTACTGTTTGGAATGTAGTCATTCTTAACTAAACATTGGATATTTTTTGGACCTCATTCAGTCATGGCTAAACCCACTAAATATGTTCATATTGCAGTCACTCCTTACTAATATAGAGTATTGTTTGGACAATAACCACTTATAGGTAAAACAATGAATATTTTTTAGAAGGCAATCACTCTTGGCTTTATAAACAATGTTTATATAAATATGTGATCACAAAGATCATAAGAGTTTACTCACTAGAGAGTGATAACGTCTTATGACATATAAAAATTGTTGAACTTGAAAAGTAAAGTCTGTTGAACAATGTGCTTTGATGTCTTCAAATTCAAGCGGATTGCTGGAAGACCCTGCTTCTTGTTGTGTGTGTGTGTGTGTCTTGTGTAGTTTCAATTTGTTAATCCACTCAAAGTAATGATCCAAGGTTATTTGATTCAAGTTCTTTTGAAAAATATATGTTTTATAAAAAAAGTGAAAAATCAACCTATTGAAATTTTGATTCAACTGGTTGTTTTAAACTTAGTGTATTTTGAAAAGGATTTAAAAAAACTTGACTTTGGTTGACTTTGCTATCAAGCCAATTCAACCGATTGTTTCATGTTTTCAATCGGTTGATTTTTTGAAAACCTTAACATAATTCTATTTAGTTGGTTTAATCTGTTTTAAATAGTTTTAACTAATTTTGGTTCTCACATTTATTGCTTTTAACAACTGATTGGAGTATAAATAAGTGGTTATATGCTCCTGGTTGTTATTGATTCAAGATAACACTTCCAAATCAATTTTCTAAGATTGCTTCAGGCTTTGGATCTTTTCTAAGAGTGGAATAGGATTGTGTTGTATCAAGTCTATTTTGGTCTTTGATAATTTCTAGGTGTTTTCCATTCCTTTCTCTCTTGATTACTGTATTTCTATTAAGACTAGTGGTGTGCAGATTCAGAGGTTGTTCTGATATCTATGGTATGTTTGCCAAAGGAGGTATGTGTTCTTGAAGGGTTCAAGATCACCTCTCTGGTGGGTTGTGTGTAACCAAGGTTTTTGATTTCATAGTGAATACTCAGTGGTAAGCTGAGGACTGAATGTAGCTCTTGGTTAAAAGTGAACCACTATAAATTTCCTGTGTGAATATTTCTATCCCTTCTCTCTTTAAATTTGTTTTTGCTTTGTTTTTATAACTGCTAATATAAAGAACCGATTGTTTCGCAAAAACAACCGGTTGATTTTCAATTGTAAAGTGTAAAATGGATTAACAAAATTCTAATTGATCGATTCTCCTTTATCTTTCGATCTATCTTCAATATTTGCGAAAATCTTTCAAAAACAATTCACCCCCCCCCCCCCTTTGTTTAAGGCCTATAATTCTAACAAAGTCAAGTCTTATAAAGAAGTTGTTTTGATGATGATGTTTACAGAAGATGATGTTAAAGTTGTATTGCTTGTTATAACTTTCATGACATGTTTTTATGAGTCTTGCACATGAGGTAATCACAAAAATTTCATTTTAATACACATCCTAATCTTAATCTCAACCATTAAATTTGTTTTTGAAAGGTTAAAATAAGTAAAAAAAAAAAAGACTTTAAGTTTGTTTTAATCGATTAATGTTTTATGAAACCCATTAATATGTTCTTGATATGTTTTTGATCCTGCCGCTTGACTCGAACGTGGAGGACTGCCTCGTCACTCCTTCGTCTAGCCCTCTGTTCTGCAGGAACACTCCAAGAACCACCGCCGGAACTCCAAACGCTGCCTGCAAAACACACAGACGGCGCCTCTAGCGGCCGTTGTAGCTCCGACGCTCAAGTCAGGCAACAGGAACACCAAAAATATATCTGAATCTCTCTGTGAGACCCGTGTGTGACTGAAACTCTCAGATGTGTGAGCTATGAGAATCTGAAAAACCCTCCCCCTAATTTCGTTAAGAGTTTGTATATATACCTGAGTCTTTCTCTCTCCTGACGGTTATTCCTCCTGACACGTGGATAACATCTGGTCGTACACGTGTCATCATCTGGAGTGCCTGCAGCTGAAACGTTACTTCCATTGTGCCCCTGCGACTAAGTTATCCACACAGGGAGTAGCTTAGTACACAGGCTACTCTGGGCACAACCTTAACATGGCGAGCTGGTTAACCCTGGGCATTGCAGCTCACACTACACATGGTGGCAGATATGCCACTTATCCTCTGTACTTAGACCATACAACAAGTGCATGCCAAGTCTTCTCAAACACCCGGCGATGTGCTCTTTCGGCAACTTGCTGACCACCTGATCTCCTAACCTTAACACACGGCGATCATGTGCAATCTCGGCGATTACTGATCCATACTGGTGATGACCGACTAGTCATCCTCAAGGCGATAGGCAATTACTCATCCTCAACGCGATAGGCGATTACTCCCCTCAAGGCGAGAGGCGATTACTCATCATCACAGGCGAGAGGCGATTACCATTCTGAGTGATCACCTCCCTGACTCGCCTGCTATCCTCTACCACGTGTTACCCTGTGAATGGTCCACGTGGTCAACTGCTGCTGATGTCATCGACTACCGATGACCGATCGGAACACAAGCCCCCCAGTCTCGAGCTGTGAACTTGTTTTCAGCGAAGAGACTAAGAAATCGTCTTCTAGCGGTCTACAGCAGCGCACACTCTGGTACTAACACTGTTTCATTCCTTCGTCTTCGCCTTCAAACATTCACAGCATCTCTCTGGATCATCTAGAGATTCACCTTCACTGTTTTCTTCTTCTCAAACGCGCTGGAGTTCGCTGCGTTTCTTCTCTTTAACTCTCTGCATGTGACTCACTGTTAACTAGCTTTAGGCTTTAGCGCGATCTACCTGCAACCCCTCAAACTTGACCTCTGACTTGATCGCGGCTAACTGTTGCCTTAGCATTGCCTTCAACATAACTTTGCGCTGGATGACTGACTTAACGGGCCTAAACGCTTCGGCTTCACGCAGCAGAACTTGCTTCTACCACCGACCACCGACTAGCGTGTTAGCGCACCACCGAACAGTCATCGCGCTTCTGGCTTCGCTGCACTTCTCTGCCACACCAGCGCTGAGTGCATAGAGGGTCTGAACACCAACTATGACGCCTGTGTTTTGGGGAAGAAAAGTGCTTCTCGATGACCCCTCTGGTGGGTTGTGTGTAACCAAGGTTTTTGATTTCATAGTGAATACTCAGTGGTAAGCTGAGGACTGAATGTAGCTCTTGGTTAAAAGTGAACCACTATAAATTTCCTGTGTGAATATTTCTATCCCTTCTCTCTTTAAATTTGTTTTTGCTTTGTTTTTATAACTGCTAATATAAAGAACCGATTGTTTCGCAAAAACAACCGGTTGATTTTCAGTTGTAAAGTGTAAAATGGATTAGCAAAATTCTAATTGATCGATTCTCCTTTATCTTTCAATCTATCTTCAATATTTGCGAAAATCTTTCAAAAACAATTCACCCCCCCCCCCCCTTTTGTTTAAGGCCTATAATTCTAACAAAGTCAAGTCTTATAAAGAAGTTGTTTTGATGATGATGTTTACAGAAGATGATGTTAAAGTTGTATTGCTTGTTATAACTTTCATGACATGTTTTTATGAGTCTTGCACATGAGGTAATCACAAAAATTTCATTTTAATACACATCCTAATCTTAATCTCAACCATTAAATTTGTTTTTGAAAGGTTAAAATAAGTAAAAAAAAAAAAAGACTTTAAGTTTGTTTTAATCGATTAATGTTTTATGAAACCCATTAATATGTTCTTGATATGTTTTCATAATAGAATAATCTATTATCAGTGTTGATAATGGATTAAAATAGAGAATTGACAAATATATTTTATTGTCTTTGAGAATAATTGATTTACACATTTAAATAATCAATTAAAATATTTTTGAAGTTTTCTAAAAATGTTGAAAAATAAAATAACCAATTAATTGAGGATATAATCGATTAAAACAGAAAACATATTTATCTTAAATTTATTTTCTTCTAAGAATAATGGATTAACAATATAAAATAATCGATTAAATACATCAAAATCAATTTTTAATAGTTTTTCAAAAGTTTTATGAATTGAAGCCTTATTCATTTTGAAAAGAAAATATCAAAATTTACAAAACATGATTACAAATATTTTTAGAGATCAAACTAAGTTGTTTTCATTTATTCCAAGAGTGCATTCAAGAATTTTCAAGAAATCCTTGAAATCTCTCTTAGTTTGTCAAAGTTTGTGTATTGAATTTAAATTCAACTTGTTATTGGTTCTATTATGCATTTGATAATTTATTTTCATCATTGTGTTACTGGATTAGCTTGAGATTGTGTCCTCTTGAAAATTTTTCAATAATTTGTTATTTTCCTTTTGGTGTAATCCAAGAGTTAGATTTATCCTCCTTGGTTGTATTCTATGTGTTGAGTGTTTGTAATAGATATATAAATATAGTAGATTTCATTTGTTATAAAGTTAAATAACTAAGATTGGATGTAGAATTTATGATATGAACTAGTATAAATCTTATGTAATCTTTCTCATCCTTTCTCTATTTTTATATAATGTTCTTGTCGTTTTATTTTCCTATGTGCTATCTTAATCAATTTTGATTCCAAAATTAATTGCATTCAGGTTTTTAAATAGACTTGTTTTCAAAAGATTTTTACATACAAGATCATCTTTTCAAGAAGTTTGTTTAGCTGAAACTCAATTTGTTTTATAATTCAAATATATGCACTCTCTTCTAGTTTGTTATATGAACACAACTCTATTCTTCTATAAATCTTTTAAGGTTGCAAAATATTTTGATAGTGATTTGTCATTTAACAATCAACCACTTATCGATCTTCTTCTTCAAATGACAACTTTATATAAAGCTTGAACAAAGAGTCATTGCAAATCCCTTTCTCACCATTGAGAGATTTTGAACTCAAATAGCTTCATCCTTTTCCATTTGTCTAATATAGACATAGAGGTGCATTAAATGTGTTCCATACAATATTAAATATCAATCTCTTGTTCAAGTAACATCTTGATAGTTGGTCAGGTAACTTTTATACTTAAATGAAGTAAAAACAGAAATTGTACCACATAAGCTTGTGTTAGGATCATTGTTGAACCAAAAAAACTTTAGTGTCAATGTCAAATAATCTTGATTTAGACTTGTATGCATACCATTTAGGTAGACAAAAACTGAAGACACTCCTTACAAATAATCTTTTGAAATGTAGACAAACAAGGCCTCTTTTTTCTAGTAAATATCATTAATTGGTGATAAATCTACTACATATAGGGAATAGGTGAAAACCATTTACCATACCTGGTAATCATTGAAAGCACCAAAAATAGATACAACTACAACTTTATCGAGTATTGGATTAGACACATAATACCTCGTGTTAGTGGTTTGAACCTTATATCCTTCTCTCCATTTAGAACTTGCACGTGCAAAGTAATGTCCCAACAAAGGTTGCAATGCCACAAGAGGTGATAGGTGATCTGAATAAAATGCATGTATCCCATCAAATATTTAGGCAACACATAAAAATACAACAAGAAATAGGAAAAAATAACCTACTAATGTAGGGTTGAAAGTGTAAGAACTATTTCAACAGTTGATTTCCTAAGGTGAGGGTGGATAACATCAACCCTAGCAACAAAACATCCCATTGAATGGCCAATCAATATCACACTTTTTGTCATACTCCCAAAACTGAAAATCCATCTCTTGTTTGAGTATCATAAGACATTTTATATTGTTCTAAAATTTGCATCTCCAAATCATAAACATTTAACAGAATGACAATTTTCAAGAATTACCGGTGTCAAGAAACATAATTCATATGATGTTAGACCAACAAAGAAAATAGTGCATAATGTAAGGACCTGTAAAATTAAATTAGAATAAAAGGGTATATTTTAAATGAATTCTAAGTATGTTTTCATTTGAAATAAAAAGGAAGGAAAGTGTAGCTTAGAAGACTATAAGATCGCCTGGTTAGTACATAATCCTCGGTCGCCTACTACACATGATCGCCAGGGCGCGAGAGGTATGCGGCCATCGCCAGGGCGCGAGGCATGTGGAAGTCGCCAGGGCGCGAGAGGCATGCGGACATCGCCAGGGCGCGAGGCATGTGGACGTCGCCAGGGCGCGAGAGGCATGCGGGCAACGCCGGGGCGCGAGGCATGCGGGCAACGCTGAAGCGCGAGAGGCATGCGGGCGTCGTCGGGGCGCGAGAGGCATGCGGGCGTCGTCGGGGCGCGGGAGGCATTCGGGCGTCGCCAGGGAGAGACATCGGTCGTCTCCGGGGAGAGACATCGGTCGTCTTCCAGGGAGAGACATCGGTCGTCTTCCAGGGAGAGACATCGGTCGTCTTCCAGGGAGAGACATCGGTCGTTTGCCAGTATGAGACCTCAGTGGATAGTCATCGCGCGAGCGGTCATCGGTGGAAGGTTATCGCGCGATGTCGAGTTTCACACAGATAAGGTGGGATCCAAACTCCCAGCATGACACGTCCTGCACTCGCGCCACGTGGACAAAAAGGGTGGTTCAGAATAGTGACATCAGAAGGTTGGCATGCGCAAGAGACACTCGCAGTTGTACTGTTCAGGGAAGTGGTTGGCATGCACAAGAAGACAACCATGGCCGTACTGTTCAGTGAAACGTACACTCTGGCTTTCTTGTAGAGGGGGGTGGTGGCAGCAGCATGCGTGGACTAGTAGGCTTGGATTCAAAAACCCACTGCGAGGAGGCAAAGAACGTTGCAGTGACTCAAGAGTGAAAGAGTGAGTGCATCTTCATCCCTCTCTTTTCTCTCCTTCTCGCTGCGATTCAGGCACCCTCAAGCACCAGTACGACGAGCGAAGACTACCATTAGAGCACCTGGGAGGTTCGCTGCAAGTTCTACAAACCAGACGCTAAAACAGAGCCAAGGCATCCTTTAAGCTCGGTGGGTTTTGGAGCTCTTGGTGTTTTGCGCAAGTCCAGGTAAGGGAAGTTAGCTTTATTTTCAATAAAAGCCGTAGATTAGCTGTTTCTGAAGTGAGGGCGACGTGATCACCGGTTTCATATTCTTTTTCGTGATGCTCTGTTCTATGTGTTTGGGCGACGTGGTCGCCGGTTTTAAACCCCTTTTTCATGATGTTCTGTTCTTATGTGTTTGGGCGACGTGGTCGCCGGTTTTAAATACAGATTTCGAAATCCCCTGTTTTTGGACGAGATCGCCGGTTTTGGCGTTGTTTTTCGAACTCCCCTGTTTTTGTGTTGTTTGAAACTGTTTGAGATTTAAATGTGATATTCGAAAATATGAACCATGGAATGATTGTTGTTGTGATTGGAATCATTCATTTAAGTGTTATATGATGTGTGGAATGTCGTGAATGTGGGATCAAGACATAGTATTTTCAGGAAAGGAAATACCGTGTTGAGATTTGGTTATGAGGGTGTATTGATCTGTAAGTATCCTGTGAATGAGACGATGCTGACTCTGCTGAGATAATGGAATCACATAGAGGAAGTTATTCAGTTGGTGAGAGTCGAAGGAGGTTCATATGAATGGGTGAGTCGTGTGAAAAAGAACGAGCTCGGCCCGTTATATGGATTAACCCTGTCATACTGTGAGAGTGATGAAATTGAGATCGAGATTGTGTTGATGCGCATGGCTGTGGAAACATTACAACAAATGAAGTATGACAGGTGCATGTCTCTGGATGCTAAGTTCAACGCACGAGTCTTCCGGAAGTAGTGTCAAGTGTCTTGTGTGATGAGTCAGTGGAAGTCTGACGTGAGAAATGTGAAACATTGAATTTATAGACACTTGATGAATTATGTGATTTGAACGACTCTTGATGGAAATATGTGATTACTTGATGGTTGTGTGATATGAATGAGAAAGTGATGGACTTTTGTGAATGTTTAAAAAGGCTGATCTATGTTGGTTGTCCAGTTCATAATTTAAAGTTTAAAAATATCTAGCTTACCCTTTGTATTGTTATGTGGCTGTTTTCTCTTAAAACTGTGATGATCGTGTATTTTACACGGGAGCAGATGATCTTCCAGGGAGTAGATCTCCTCAGTGAGTGGTCGCCGGGAGGAGATCGCCTGTTTCTGTCTCTACGTGGTGATCGCCTGTTTTCTATTCTGATAGCAGATCGGCTGTTCTGGGTCTTCTGATGGGAGATCGCCTGTTTTGTCCTTTTCATGCTGTATTTGGTTTTTATTTCGAAACAATTGATGGAATGTATTAAAACCCTATAAGAGGGACGCCTATTTTTGAATACGATGTACGGGATGATGTATTTTCAATATCTAATACATATGTTGATTTTAGAAATTTAATATCTACGCTTTATTCTATTATATAAATATGAATAGCATTTTGGCGGGATGTTACATTAATGGTATCAGAGCAGTTCGTCCTTAGGATGACCTGAGGGCTGTGGATCCATTGTGTTTCTTCTGCTCATAAAATCTGTTTGAGTTTAAATAACAACTATAGTGAAAGATTTTCAAACGTTTTTGTATTGAGATTTGTGTGTGCTTTAGTGAATATATGCCATAACTGAAAATCTTAGTATTAAGAATGAGAGGATCTTGATAAAGTAGTGAGGGTGCACACTCATAACTGGATCGAGATGATTCTCAATCTTAATTCCAAAGGTTTGATGTTTAGCATACATTGAATTCTGGTGTGATTTATTTCATTTTATTGAATGTTTTTGTAATTGGTTGAAAGTGGTTGATTGGATTGATGGTTGTATACCAGTAGCTGTTCTGGGGTTTTGCTTGAAGTTATAAGTATGATGATTCTGTTGATGAACTCAAATTCTTAATGACTTTGAGATGCTGACCTTTGTAAGGTCTAGACGTTACCTCCTGAATGAATTGATTTCTTATCGATCTCATTCTTGTAGTTGTAGGGAATATAGGAATCTTATAGTTTCAAAATCTAAAACGAAGAGAGATGGCAAGTAAACCTCCTACCCCTCCCCAACCTTCTTCGGAAATGGGCCAGATTGCCAAGGCTATAGAGATGATGGCAAGTGCTATCCAACAACAGAATACGGTAACGGCTCAGATTCATCAGGCTGTAATGCATCATTGGGAAACTGCTCGGTCAGCTGAAACAGCTTCCCACGTCGGTCAGCCTCAGGAACAGATGGGACTGACCGAATTCATGAGGCACAACCCACCCAAGTTCAGTGGGAATGCTACCCCTGATCAAGCAGATCCGTGGATCAGGGAGTTTCATGCCTTAGTAGAGAAGGCAAAGGTGGTGGAGACCCTGGAGAGGAGTGATTCCAGAGTAATCAGATCACACCCAGGGGGTCCCTCCAGTGGGAAGGCCAAGGTGCAGCACCCACAAAGCAAGCCTTATGCGAGACCTCCACCACATCGGGCAGGAGCAGTTCCGCCCCAGTTTCAGCAGCAACAACCATGGAAACCAAGATGTTTCCGTTGTGGTGGGTCACATAACGTCAAGGTGTGCCCCAAGGGGAATTCAGAGAAAGGAAGCTTCAAATGCCAAAAGATGGGACATATTGCTAGAAAGTGTCCTAACAAGAATAGGGTGACTCAACCTGGTGGTTCTCGGCAGTTTAGGAATGAAGACCGTAGGCCGCAGACAGCAGGGAGAGAGTTTGCTATGTCGGGAGCTGAGGCATCTCAGTCAGGTAACTTAGTACAAGGTGTTTACTCTATAGCTGGTAGATGCGTTAGAATTTTGTTTGATTCCGGAGCGACACACTCTTTTGTGTCAAGCCTGTGTGTAGCCGAGTTGGGCCTTCTAGTGAAGGAGTTACCGTTTGAACTGTTGGTCTCTACACCTGCCTCAGGACAGGTTGCGACCTCCATAGTTTGCTCTGAATGTCCAGTGATGGTAGAGGGACGCAGGTTCAAAGTAAGTTTGATCTGCCTACCTCTTCAGGATCTGGATGTTATCCTAGGAATGGATTGGCTATCTGCCAATCACATTCTCATAGATTGCGGTAGGCAGAAAATTAGTGTTTCCAGATCTCCAAGAGTCAGATGTGATATCTGCTCAGCATGGGTGGTCGGAGTTGGGAAAAAGGGGCGAGGTGCTTCATGATCCTAGCTCGGTTGGGAGTGAAGAATGAAGAGGACGTAAGCAAGATACCTTGGTGAAAGATTTCATGGATGTATTTCCAGAAGAAATACCTAGATTACCTCCTAAGAGAGAGATGGAACTCTCTATTGTTTTGGTACCTGGAACGGGACCAGTGTCAATGGCTCCAGCTGAGTTGATGGAATTAAAGAAGGAAGTGTAAGTTAGATTTAGTGTACCAAGGTTTAGTTTCAGCTACATATAAGTTATGGAGAGTATATAAGCAGAATGTTGAGGGTTTAAAGACTTAAGCATGTGTATCCATGGGAAGTACCGGGGTTAAGTTCCAAGAATGAAAGAATGAATTTTCTTTTATTTGAAGCTTGGGAGATGTTTATGTCGATGAAACAGCATGAGATGACTCTAGCTTAACCACAAGCTTAAAAGGAAAGAGGAGATATTGTATTTATGTCTAAAGTTCAATTAGACAGAGAAATTTGCTGAAAAATACCAAGTAGAGAAGTTACTGGGATAAGAGAGAAAGCTTCACACAGAATGGATGCTGTTTTGTGGATCGTGATTTGGAAGATGAGTATGGAAATGGTGGGTTGAGATTTAAGGCTCCTGATGCAGTAAGTCTCCTGAACTTGGCAAATGAGGATGCAGTTCTGCCTGTGAACGTAGAAGGGAAGGAGGTAATGGCTATGGATAGAATAAGGGTAAGCCGTGTTATGATGATGTTGAGTTCTTCTAGCAATGTTAGTAAATTGCAGAAAGTTGGAGGTGGAAGCAGAACTTTCCGTGCCTTGTGTTTCTAATGGGATAGGATTTGCAGCTAATCCTTTATATGGGCAGTTGTGGTGGTCAGCGTTTCGTTTCTGATTTTAGAAACAATGTTGCATTGTCAGCTGTATCTGTTCTTCCAGGTCGGTGCTAGTATAGGGGTACTGATGGAGGAGGGCCAAGCACATCTAGCCAAGGAAGCCAAGGCCCAAACCAAGAAGACCGTCTAGACCAAGAGGAGCGTCTAGCTCCAGGAAGCGAGCGTCTAGAACGTGAAGGAGGGAGGCTATCCATGGAGCTAGACCGTCTAGGACCTCTCACAAGATCCATGGCTAAACATATCCAAGCACACATAGAAGAAGCCACGGATGGAAGAGAGAGATCTTTGTACATGTTTCATAAAGGCCCAAAGGGGGAGGGGGTGCTTAGTAGATTAGTGTAGTGTAGAAAGCAAAACTTGCTCACTTAGGGGTGTGCTATCAAAAAGGTGCCCTTAGCAATAGAAGGAGGGGTGTGCTAGCAAATAGGTGCCTTTAGCAAAAGAAGGAGGGGTGTACTATCAAATGTTGCATTTTTGACCTATCTTCTAGAATATTAGGATGATGGTGTAGTTTGACTAAAGTCAATACCCTAGGCAGCCCCACTTTTTGTATTTCCATCCCTACCCTTTAAGCTTGCTCACCAAGGCTCCTAAATCTATAAATAAGGAGGCCAACCTCATGTATTTTCAAGTTTATTTGAGTATTGTTATGCTGCCATTTTTTGTGCACAAGCTTTACTCCTCCTAGAAATCTAGGCTATAAACTTCAATCCTTTCACCTTCTCCCTTGAGCTGGCCGAACCACTCAACCCATACTCATCATGCACCTTCAAGACCAACACAACTCCTAGGAGGGTCTTGTTTCACTCACCCATTGCTTCTGCTCCATCTATTTCTACTTTGATTCAAGAAGAACACATGAAAATGCCATCATTTGGTATCATGAGCTTTTGGTTCTTCAAGATGAGTAGCTTGTCTTTTTAAATTTTCAGTTCTTCTTTATTTTTCATCTTGTCATTTCAATTCCATAATTGTCTTGCTGTTTTTTACATTTTAAATTGTTCTTGGTGTGCTTATGGAAGATCCAACCGAAGCACATGTGTTCAATTGATCTTGAACATTTTCTTGTGCAATTGTGATAGGATTCCTTACACATTGAGTGGCTGTTTTCTTTTAGGAATTTGAGTCTTTATTGCTTTCTTATAATTGCTTCATTTTATGCTTTGAGTCTTTATTTTCTGAATCTATAAATGTTGTGTCAAGTCATGTGAATCCATATTTGTCATCAATTCTTAGTAGTCCTATTTTTTGGCTTGATTGTTTCTTGTTTTTGGGTCTCTTTAAGTTGCCTTAATCTGCTGTTATTTTTGATCCTTTGCTGCCTTTTTAATTTTAGTTTGAGTTCATAATTGTGTCTTATTTCTTACACAATTTCCTTCTTACATTTCCTTTGTGTTAAATTTTGGTATCTTGCTGTTTTTTTTTTCCAGTTTTCCAGATTTCCCCTGTTTCTCTCTGTCTGGCTGTTTTTTTTGTTTCAAAAATTATTTCCACTCATAGGAAATTTGTGATTCTCTGGAAAATGCAAGTTTGAAGTGTTACAAAAAGGACAAAAAAAGAATCAGATCAAAAAAGGCAACAGAAAAGATATGATAAATCTTACAAAATCAGAGTGCAAACCTTGAGCGCTCCAGCTGGCCTAACTGCACACCAAATTTGCAAAAATTATTAAAAAAAAATGGTGCATGCGTTTTAGGTGATTCCAAAGCCATTGTTTAGATAAGATCCTGAATTTTCTTGCATATAAATTTCAGAGACAAATTTTAAAAATACAGCTCAGCATAAATCGGGGAACAAACACGTTTTCTGGCCACAACAATTTTCAGTGGTGCTGTTTTTTTTTATTTGGTCATCTAATCTAGTGCTTTTCTTTAGGTATTCCTTTTGTGTGCCAACTTTTTTTGAGTACCTTTAATTGTTTGCTTTATTTTCTTGACTCTCTTTCTAAGTTGTCATTTTATAAATCCTTTTGGTGGTACTGTTTTTATTCAATTAAATTTGTTTCTTGCTTTTGTTTCTTGACCTCTCTTTTGGGTGCTGGAATTTAATTCTCCTTGGTGCATATGTGCATGGAACTTGACTTGGTTTAGGTTTAGCTCTTGTGAATAGGTGCTGGAAATTGGAGAATTAAAGCCATCATTTTAAGGAGGAGACAAAGCTAAAGCCGAAACAAGGTTGCTTGAAACAAACAATACAAACACCTAGAAGATCAAAAATTCAAGACAACAAGGAAGTGCACTAACCCAAAAGAGGATCAACAAAGGGAGTCTTCTTTTCCTTTGCAACTTGGTTTATTGTTAATTACCTCTTTAATTACGTTTAGACGGTGAGTGTGTCTTCAAGGGCTCAAAGTGTCCAAGAAGCCTCACCTAGGGCCGAATAGCATAGTAAATTTTTTTTTTTTACTTAGTAATTTGTTGCTTGTTTGAACTTGTTTTCTATTGTTTTGGTAGAAACGTTTTGCATGATTAGTTTAGTTTAATTTTGTGCTAAAACCGACTAGTTTGTTGCATATTTTTTTATTTTAGCTTACATAGTTTTATTGCTTTTTGATTTCTCAACTTCTTGTGTTTTAAGTGTTTCACTAAGAGAAATTTTTGTGTGAAGGCATTGGAGACTAGTTTTTGGCAAGGAAAAGGCTTGGTACTTAAGTAGTCCTTTGAGACTCACCTCCCTTACCTGGAAAACTACCTTCTTTATCTTCCCTAATCTTTCTCAAAGTAAAAACGCCTAAATACACAAAGGTATAGCCATGTCTTCTTCTTCTAATTCTCCAAAGTCTATAGAATGTGAAGTAAAATCTTTGAAAACCCTTTTGAAAGAGGTATCCCAAGCGGTACAATTAATCTCTTTTAGGCAAGTGGAGAATGAAAACAAGATTAATGAGTTGGCTAGAGCTCAAGAAGAGAAATCCCAAAAATCTCAAAAATCAAAAAAAACATATACTCATGCATCACAAAGCATTGCAACTCTAGGGGAGGGAAGCCTTAGAATTAATGACTACTATCAACCACCCCCTAGAAGAACTAGGCAAAGGGAACAAGAGGTGCCAAGGGAAACTAGAGTAGACCTACCTCATTTTCATGGAAAGGAAAATGTAGAAATATATCTAGATTGGGAGATGAAAGTAGAGCAACTCTTTGCTTGCCATAGGGTAAGTGAGGAACGAAAAGTACCCTTAGCCACCCTTAGTTTCCAAGGAAATGCCATGTATTGGTGGACCTCTTTAGAAAGAGACCGACGTCTTCATAGGGACCCTCCCATAGAATATTGGAATGACCTTAGGGGAGCCCTAAGACGTCGACATATACCTTCTTACTACCATAGGGAGTTGATGGACAAGCTCCAAAGACTCCAACAAAAGAATATGAGTGTAGAAGAGTATAGGCAAAAGATGGAGCTCTATATGATGAGAGCCTCTATTAGAGAGGAAGAGGAAACCACCATATCTAGGTTCCTTAGTGGCCTATCACTTGAGATAAGAGATAGAGTAGAGCTCTTACCTTATCAAGATTTGAATGATTTAGTTCAACTTTACATTAAAGTTGAGCAACAAAATTTGCGCAAAACATCAAGTCAAAGGGTGAGCCCCTATTCTAACTTTTATCCCAAGAGAGAGTTTAAAAGGGAGGGTAGTACATCTAAGGAAAAACCAAAAGAACCTACCAAACCCTTCACCAAAGAAACCTCAAGCCCACCCATCCGAGCTAGAGATGTTAAATGTTTTAAGTGCTATGGTAGGGGGCATGTGCAAGCACAATGTCCAAACCAAAGGACTTTGTTTCTTAAAGGTGTAGACGAATACACTAGTGGCGAGGATGAGCTTAGTGAGAAAGAGGAAGGGGGAGAGGATGAGAGGGTAGCTCCATTAGAGGGAGAATTGCTTATGATTAGGAGAACCCTCAACAATCACCCTAGCACATCCATTGAAACACAAAGGGAGAACATATTTCATACAAGATGCAATGTTTTAGAAAATATATGTTCCCTCATTGTGGATAGTGGATCTAGTTGTAATTGTTGTAGTGCTAGGATGGTTGAAAAGCTTAAGCTACAAGTGGTTCCTCACCCAAAACCTTACAAACTTCAATGGCTTAATGAAAATGGGGAACTACATGTAGATAAGCAAGTGGAAATCAAGTTTTCCATAGGGAACTACAAAGATAAAGTTTTATGTGATGTAGTGCCTATGGAAGCTTGCCATATCTTATTAGGGAGGCCATGGCAATTTGACAAGAAAACCTTGCATGATGGTCTCACTAACGAGATTTCCTTCACCCATAAATATAAGAAGTTTGTACTTAGTCCTTTACCACATTCTCAAGTGGTGAAAGACCAAATACAAATGAAACAAAAGAGGGATGAGGAAAAAAAAAAAAAAGAGTGCTAGAAAAAGAGAAAATCCTTAGGGATAGGAAGGCGTGGGAGAAGAGTGTTCCTTCCCACAAGGTTGGTCTACAAGAAAAGCCTTTTGAAAATGTTTTAGAAAACTTGCTTCTTGTGGAACAACCAAGCCTTATCTTTTGTAAAGGAGCACTTACATGCACTGCCACAAGTAATGAACTCATGGTTTTACCTCCTCAAATAGAAAACCTTTTGAGTGAATTTGACGATCTATTCTCAAAAGAAGGACCCAATGGGCTTCCTCCTCTTAGGGGAATAGAACATCAAATTGACTTCATTCCGGGGGCAAGCCTACCAAATAGGCCTGCTTATAGAACCAACCCCGAGGAAACAAAGGAGATAGAATCACAAGTTCAAGACTTGTTGGAGAAGGGTTGGGTTCAAAAGAGTCTAAGCCCTTGTGCTGTACCTGTCTTGTTGGTGCCCAAAAAAGATGGAAAATGGCGCATGTGTTGTGATTGTAGAGCAATCAACAACATCACCATCAAGTATAGGCATCCAATCCCAAGGCTTGATGATATGCTTGATGAATTGCATGGGTCAACTCTATTCTCCAAAATTGACCTTAAAAGTGGATATCACCAAATTCGAATCAAGGAGGGTGATGAGTGGAAAACCGCTTTTAAGACCAAATTTGGATTATATGAGTGGTTGGTGATGCCCTTTGGACTCACTAACGCTCCAAGCACATTCATGAGGCTTATGAATCACACCTTGAGGGATTGTATAGGTAAATATGTAGTAGTTTACTTTGATGATATCTTAGTATATAGTAAAACCCTAGAAGACCATCTAAGTCACCTTAGGGAAGTCTTTCTAGTTCTTAGGAAAAATAGTCTTTTTGCAAATAGGGATAAGTGTACCTTTGGTGTAGATAGTGTAGTCTTTTTAGGCTTTATAGTAAACAAAAAGGGGGTGCATGTAGATCCCGAGAAAATCAAAGCCATCCAAGAGTGGCCAACTCCACAAAATGTAAGTGATGTAAGAAGTTTTCATGGGTTAGCTAGCTTCTATAGAAGGTTTGTGCCTAATTTTTCTAGCCTAGCTTCTCCTTTGAATGAACTTGTTAAAAAAGATGTTGCATTTTGTTGGAATGAAAAGCATGAGCAAGCCTTTCAAAGGCTAAAAGCTCAACTCACCAATGCACCCATCCTATCTCTTCCGAATTTTTCCAAAACTTTTGAGATAGAGTGTGATGCATCGGGAGTAGGCATAGGCGCGGTATTGTTGCAAGGTGGACACCCCATTGCTTATTTTAGTGAAAAACTCCATGGTGCCACCCTCAACTACCCCACTTATGACAAGGAGCTCTATGCTCTTGTGAGAGCCCTAAAGACTTGGGAACACTATCTTGTGTCCAAAGAATTTGTTATCCATAGTGATCACGAGTCTTTAAAATATTTAAAGGGCCAACACAAGCTCAATAAGAGACATGCAAAATGGATGGAATTTCTTGAACAATTTCCTTATGTAATCAAATACAAGAAAGGAAGCACCAATACAGTGGCCGATGCTCTTTCAAGACGCCACACACTCTTTTCAAAATTGGGTGCCCAAATTCTTGGATTTGACCACATAAGAGAGCTTTACCAAGAAGATCAAGAACTTTCATCCATCTATGCCCAATGTCTACATAGAGCGCAAGGAGGTTACTATGTGTCCGAGGGATATCTTTTTAAAGAAGGAAAACTTTGCATTCCTCAAGGAACACATAGAAAACTCCTTGTCAAAGAATCACATGAAGGGGGACTCATGGGCCGTTTTGGAGTTGATAAGACTCTAGATCTTTTGAAAGCCAAATTTTGTTGGCCACACATGAGGAAAGATGTCCAACGCCATTGCTCTAGATGTATCTCATGTTAAAAAGCAAAGTCTAGAACAATGTCGCATGGACTCTACACCCCTTTGCCGATTGCAAATGCTCCTTGGGAAGACATTAGCATGGATTTCATTTTAGGACTTCCTAGGACTGCAAGAGGCCATGACTCTATCTTTGTGGTAGTGGACCGTTTTAGCAAAATGTCTCACTTTATTCCATGCCACAAAGTAGATGATGCTCAAAATATTTCTAAACTCTTCTTTAGAGAAGTGGTGAGACTCCATGGTCTCCCTAGAAGTATAGTGTCCGATAGAGATCCCAAGTTTATAAGTCACTTTTGGAAAACTCTTTGGGGTAAACTTGGAACAAGACTACAATTTTCAACTTCTTGTCATCCTCAAACGGATGGGCAAACCGAAGTAGTCAATAGATCTCTTGGAACTATGCTTAGGGCTATCATGAAGGGCAGCCACAAATCTTGGGATGAGTACCTTCCCCACATTGAATTTGCTTACAATAGAGTAGTTCACAAGACTACTAATGCTTCTCCTTTTGAGGTAGTATATGGTTTTAATCCTCTCACGCCCATGGATTTAATTCCCCTTCCTAATCCACAAGATTTTGTGCATAAGGAAGGAGTAATCAAGGCTGATTTTGT
This sequence comes from Phaseolus lunatus, assembly GCA_013389735.1. NCBI lineage: Eukaryota > Viridiplantae > Streptophyta > Magnoliopsida > Fabales > Fabaceae > Phaseolus > Phaseolus lunatus. The sequence continues at coordinate 35,115,289 of CM023864.1, read as the reverse complement.
CAAGAAAATGCATGAGAAGATTAAAATTCAAATACAACAACAAAATGAGAAGTACACAAAACACAACAACAAAGGGAAGAGAGAAATAATTTTTGAGGAAGGAGACTTAGTTTGGCTTCATCTTCGAAAAGATAGATTTCCAAATCAAAGGAAGTCCAAACTAAGTCCCCGAGGTGATGGACCCTTCCAAGTCATTAAGCGAGTCAACAACAATGCGTATAAATTGGACCTACCTCTTGAATATGGAGTACATGACACATTTAATGTAATTGATCTTTCTCCATTTGTAGGTACCAATGACGATGACGAACTGGATTTGAGGACAAATCCTTTCCAAGGGGGAGGGGATGATGGAGGAGGGCCAAGCACATCTAGCCAAGGAAGCCAAGGCCCAAACCAAGAAGACCGTCTAGACCAAGAGGAGCGTCTAGCTCCAGGAAGTGAGCGTCTAGAACGTGAAGGAGGGAGGCTATCCATGGAGCTAGACCGTCTAGGACCTCTCACAAGATCCATGGCTAAACATATCCAAGCACACATAGAAGAAGCCACGGATGGAAGAGAGAGATCTTTGTACATGTTTCATAAAGGCCCAAAGGGGGAGGGGGTGCTTAGTAGATTAGTGTAGTGTAGAAAGCAAAACTTGCTCACTTAGGGGTGTGCTATCAAAAAGGTGCCCTTAGCAATAGAAGGAGGGGTGTGCTAGCAAATAGGTGCCTTTAGCAAAAGAAGGAGGGGTGTACTATCAAATGTTGCATTTTTGACCTATCTTCTAGAATATTAGGATGATGGTGTGGTTTGACTAAAGTCAATACCCTAGGCAGCCCCACTTTTTGTATTTCCATCCCTACCCTTTAAGCTTGCTCACCAAGGCTCCTAAATCTATAAATAAGGAGGCCAACCTCATGTATTTTCAAGTTTATTTGAGTATTGTTATGCTGCCATTTTTTGTGCACAAGCTTTACTCCTCCTAGAAATCTAGGCTATAAACTTCAATCCTTTCACCTTCTCCCTTGAGCTGGCCGAACCACTCAACCCATACTCATCATGCACCTTCAAGACCAACACAACTCCTAGGAGGGTCTTGTTTCACTCACCCATTGCTTCTGCTCCATCTATTTCTACTTTGATTCAAGAAGAACACATGAAAATGCCATCAGGTACTCTGGCGTGATGGTGGCATTGCAGAATGCTGATTTAGATGAAAAATCTGGAGTGTGTCTCCAAGGCTGCTGGAGGTCCAGAACGATGAGTTGCTTGATAAAGAGGGACCACAGAAACTAGAGGAAATGGGTCTCTTCGTCTAGAGTGGCAGCTACTGATTTATTTGGGTATGCGATGTTCAGACCGCTTAACAGTCAAGCCATGCTTCCCTGAACGCCATTCAGGTCGCCCCCTTGAGTTGAATCAGCAGTGTATGCCTGGTGGTAAGATGGGTGGTGAGAAGGTGTTGTAACTGCAGCTAATGACAGTGGTAGGGGGATCTTCGTCGGATGGCTTTGCCTTAGAAAGTGAATCATCATCCATCCCCAAAGTTGAAGTTGCTAAGAAGGTGAGCAAGAATCGTTTGGTTGGGAAACCCTTGTGGATTTGGAAAATATGAAGGGAATAACTTTGAGAGAGTCACTCTAAGTCGCTCATGAGGGCAAGGATAATAACTCTTGTAGAGACAGTGATGATGTTGACAATGAGGAGAAGACCTTTGGAGTTGTAGTTGGAGATCATGCATTTATGAAAGTGACACCGACCAAGGGTGTAGGACGAGCTATCAGATCAAGGGAGCTGTCTCCTAAGTTATTCGGGCCATATCAGATCTTAAGGAGGATTGGTCTAGTGGCTTATGAAATCGCCCTACCTCCCCAATTAGCAAATCTGCATAATGTCTTTCACGTGTCACAGTTAAAGAAGTATCTTGCAGACCCTAGTCACGTGCTGGAAGTGGACGATGTGCAGATCAGGGATGACTTGTCCTTTGAAGCGAAACCAGTCAGGATTGACGATCGGCAAAGTAAACAGCTCAGAGGCAAGACCATCAACATGGTGAAAGTGGTGTGGGATGAGAGATCGGGTGATTCAACTTGGGAGTTAGAAGAACCCATGAGAGAAGCCTATCCATACCTCTTTTCCTTGTAATTCAATTTTCGAGGACGAAAATTTTTCTTGTTGGGGAGAATGTAAGGACCTGTAAAATTAAATTAGAATAAAAGGGTATATTTTAAATGAATTCTAAGTATGTTTTCATTTGAAATAAAAAGGAAGGAAAGTGTAGCTTAGAAGACTATAAGATCGCCTGGTTAGTACATAATCGCCGGTCGCCTACTACACATGATCGCCAGGGCGCGAGAGGTATGCGGGCATCGCCAGGGCGCGAGGCATGTGGACGTCGCCAGGGCGCGAGAGGCATGCGGGCATCGCCAGGGCGCGAGGCATGTGGACATCGCCAGGGCGCGAGAGGCATGCGGGCAACGCCGGGGCGCGAGGCATGTGGGCAACGCTGGAGCGCGAGAGGCATGCGGGCGTCGTCGGGGCGTGAGAGGCATGCGGGCGTCGTCGGGGCGCGGGAGGCATGCGGGCGTCGCCAGGGAGAGACATCGGTCGTCTCCGGGGAGAGACATCGGTCGTCTTCCAGGGAGAGACATCGGTCGTCTTCCAGGGAGAGACATCGGTCGTCTTCCAGGGAGAGACATCGGTCGTTTGCCAGTATGAGACCTCAGTGGATAGTCATCGCGCGAGCGGTCATCGGTGGAAGGTTATCGCGCGATGTCGAGTTTCACACAGATAAGGTGGGATCCAAACTCCCAGCATGACACGTCCTGCACTCGCGCCACGTGGACAAAAAGGGTGGTTCAGAATAGTGACATCAGAAGGTTGGCATGCGCAAGAGACACTCGCAGTTGTACTGTTCAGGGAAGTGGTTGGCATGCACAAGAAGACAACCATGGCCGTACTGTTCAGTGAAACGTACACTCTGGCTTTCTTGTAGAGGGGGGTGGTGGCAGCAGCATGCGTGGACTAGTAGGCTTGGATTCAAAAACCCACTGCGAGGAGGCAAAGAACGTTGCAGTGACTCAAGAGTGAAAGAGTGAGTGCATCTTCATCCCTCTCTTTTCTCTCCTTCTCGCTGCGATTCAGGCACCCTCAAGCACCAGTACGACGAGCGAAGACTACCATTAGAGCACCTGGGAGGTTCGCTGCAAGTTCTACAAACCAGACGCTAAAACAGAGCCAAGGCATCCTTTAAGCTCGGTGGGTTTTGGAGCTCTTGGTGTTTTGCGCAAGTCCAGGTAAGGGAAGTTAGCTTTATTTTCAATAAAAGCCGTAGATTAGCTGTTTCTGAAGTGAGGGCGACGTGATCACCGGTTTCATATTCTTTTTCGTGATGCTCTGTTCTATGTGTTTGGGCGACGTGGTCGCCGGTTTTAAACCCCTTTTTCATGATGTTCTGTTCTTATGTGTTTGGGCGACGTGGTCGCCGGTTTTAAATACAGATTTCGAAATCCCCTGTTTTTGGACGAGATCGCCGGTTTTGGCGTTGTTTTTCGAACTCCCCTGTTTTTGTGTTGTTTGAAACTGTTTGAGATTTAAATGTGATATTCGAAAATATGAACCATGGAATGATTGTTGTTGTGATTGGAATCATTCATTTAAGTGTTATATGATGTGTGGAATGTCGTGAATGTGGGATCAAGACATAGTATTTTCAGGAAAGGAAATATCGTGTTGAGATTTGGTTATGAGGGTGTATTGATCTGTAAGTATCCTGTGAATGAGACGATGCTGACTCTGCTGAGATAATGGAATCACATAGAGGAAGTTATTCAGTTGGTGAGAGTCGAAGGAGGTTCATATGAATGGGTGAGTCGTGTGAAAAAGAACGAGCTCGGCCCGTTATATGGATTAACCCTGTCATACTGTGAGAGTGATGAAATTGAGATCGAGATTGTGTTGATGCGCATGGCTGTGGAAACATTACAGCAAATGAAGTATGACAGGTGCATGTCTCTGGATGCTAAGTTCAACGCACGAGTCTTCCGGAAGTAGTGTCAAGTGTCTTGTGTGATGAGTCAGTGGAAGTCTGACGTGAGAAATGTGAAACATTGAATTTATAGACACTTGATGAATTATGTGATTTGAACGACTCTTGATGGAAATATGTGATTACTTGATGGTTGTGTGATATGAATGAGAAAGTGATGGACTTTTGTGAATGTTTAAAAAGGCTGATCTATGTTGGTTGTCCAGTTCATAATTTAAAGTTTAAAAATATCTAGCTTACCCTTTGTATTGTTATGTGGCTGTTTTCTCTTAAAACTGTGATGATCGTGTATTTTACACGGGAGCAGATGATCTTCCAGGGAGTAGATCTCCTCAGTGAGTGGTCGCCGGGAGGAGATCGCCTGTTTCTGTCTCTACGTGGTGATCGCCTGTTTTCTGTTCTGATAGCAGATCGGCTGTTCTGGGTCTTCTGATGGGAGATCGCCTGTTTTGTCCTTTTCATGCTGTATTTGGTTTTTATTTCGAAACAATTGATGGAATGTATTAAAACCCTATAAGAGGGACGCCTATTTTTGAATACGATGTACGGGATGATGTATTTTCAATATCTAATACATATGTTGATTTTAGAAATTTAATATCTACGCTTTATTCTATTATATAAATATGAATAGCATTTTGGCGGGATGTTACACATAACATAAAATTTAGGAGTGGCAATACGGGCTAGCTCGCTTCGCATAGACCCACCCACGTTTGGCCCACAAAGTGCAGGCCGGGTTGGCTCGTCCCGCATAAGAAGTAACCCGTGGGCCTGCAGGCCAACCTACATAAGATTTTTTTTTTCAAAAATTAAAATTTCATTAATTATAAAAAACTTATTCCTACTACTGAAGAATTAAAACTTTATTTGTGTTTCAATTCATTTAATTAAGATAAAAATATAAATTCAAGTATGAAGGTTGTTAGAAGGCTTAATTAAAAATAATTAAAGATTTGTTTTGCATCTATTTTTTCCTATATATGTATGTAAATGTATAAAAATATCTTATCAAGTTTTGCTACAAAATGTTTTAATGAAGATGACTAATTTTTTAACTATCCTATTGAAATCTATTCTTTATATTATTTTTTATTAACAAATTTTAAAAATAAAACTTTACTTAAAACTAAATCCACTGTCACTCTTAATACTAACTTCTTTACATGATTAAAATAAAACATTTCTTTTTTTAGTACATTAAATTCAATTTTTTTTAAATAAAATAAAATAAAGGTCACACTACAATAATGGATGAATAGGGTATGATTTTTTTTTACAGAAAAAATTATAATTATTTTTTATTTACGCGGGCCAACCCGCCCTGCCCCCGCCTCATCGTTGGCTGTGGGTTATGCGGGACGGGTCAAAGCGGGTCAACGGGTTAGATTAGTGAGCTCGCCCTGCACTTTATGGTAGCGGGCCGCAGGCCGGTATGCATGGCTTGCCTCACATTGCCACTCCTAACAAAATTATAAAGTCTAAGGTAAAGAACATGAAAACAAAAGAATATGAAAGGAATAGATTGAATATGAAACAAAGTATAGAAGAAAAAATGAATCTTTATTATATTCACTCGGTTAGGAAATAAATATCCCTACTACAGTAAATATACAAGAATAAGTTATAGGAATTCAAGAATCTGATCTCTTCTTTACAACCCAAAAATATTTATTCGTTCCTCCTCCCTTTCCCCCATATTCTCCTTATCCATATTCCTTTACACCATTGACTTTATTCATTACTGGATTGTGGGCTTTTTAGGCACAAATCTCTTTCCTTCCTACCTCTTCTTACATAAACTCTCCTAATAAGAGGTTTGTCACTAACAATAATTCCCACAAAAAGTTTCACCTTGTCCTAAAGAAGAAAGTGTGGAAACTGTTTGATTATAGTACCAAACAATTCCCAAGTAGCTTCAAAGTCAAGTAGATTTTCCAATTGACTAGAACTTCAGCCCCTTCTACAGACTTGTTACAAACTGCTATGACTTCTTCTACGGGTTCAACTTGTAGCTCCATTACTTTCTATAATTTCAATAGGTACAAACAATACATGAAAAAGTAGTGGATTTTACTTTCTTTAGGTAATTGTAGTTGAGAAGTAACATGTCCCAACTTCATGATAATTTGATAAAGGCCATATAATCATGGACTCAACCTCTCATTGTTTTTCTCTATTATGTATTATAGTATGTTGGGTTATAATTTGAGATGTAGCCCAAGATGATAAGAGTTTGGTCCTACTGAGCCTAGTTGAATCTCACTCTTCTTGTATTTTCCTAGTCATAACTCCAGTAGTTGGTCATTTGCTTAGAGGTATTCCATCAATATCATTGAAACATCCTACCTTAAGATCTTAACCAAGAGTTGCTACTTGGCAAATAATACTCAATATCAATCAAGAGTAGCTTAAGTAAAGAATAATCGATGTTAGTCAATAGTGGCTTGAGTAAAAAATACTTAGTTAAGTTAGTAGTGACTTGTGTCAAGAATACTTAAGAGGTTAGTCAAGAGTGGCTACGAGCCCAAAGAATAATCAAGTAATTTAGGAGTGACATGTGTCAAGAAAAAACTCAGTTAAGTCAAGAGTAACTGATACAAACCACCTCGACAAGCATATGACTAAGGACACAACAGACACTTCAGAATTAGGTCAGTCATCTTAGCATACAAGATTAGGCCCCACCAAACATCAGAAGGACCTCAGCAGAAGAAGAACTGGACATAGGCCAGAGCATCAAATGTTCTTTCTTTTGATTTTTTTTACAAGACAAGTTTATGTAAATAATTTTTGCTCTTTTTAGGAGTCCAAATAGAAGAATAAGATAGAGTAGGGTGTGCTTAGTAATTTGGGCTTGTGCCAAACCCACCTTTCATGACATGTGCACCTAGGTTTAGGGTTTCTTTGACCTACCTTCTAGAAGGTTTCTCACAAATGACACCCCTACCCCTCTCACTCTTGCTCCCCAAGTCACTCTCTCCTATATAAAGTGTGTCTTGCCTCATGTATTTTTACACTTGAATTTGAATTAAGAAAAGAAACTCTGCTTGAGTGATTGGTGAGCTTTGTCTCCTAAATTGTTTTGGGTCTTATCTTGAGAGTAGTGCACCTCAAGTGGTGGCTCCTCACCATTCATCTTGGAACCATCCACCATTCCAAGTGTTGTGATTCCTTACTCCTTCTCCATAAGCTTTCTTCATCCTTTCATTTTTTTCCTTTCATATTTGCGCCACTTCCCATTCCTTTTTTATGTTATTGTGATACTCTTTGCCATTCGATTTTTATCTTGTTTCCTTCCATCTTATATGTTCTTTATTTCCGCATATCATCATCTTCATCACCATATAGTTGTGTTTTCTCTTTGTACTCTAAAAGGGAACCTTCACTCTTACTTAACCACTTGGTTAAGTTCATGTCCAGTGGGAATCTTCTTTAAGTTTCTCACCATATTCTACTTAAAATTAAAAAACCATAAGCAAAGTGCAACCCATAAAATATGCAATCTTAAAATCAACTCACATCAGTAACTTATGTCAAGAATACTCAAGGGGTTAGATAAGAGTGGCTATGAGCCCAAAGAATACTCAAGTAAGTTAGGAATGACTTGTGTCAAGAATACTTAAGGAGCTAGCCAAGAGTGGCTACAAGCCCAAATAATACTTAAAGTGTACTTCACAATAATAGTTTTTTTTTTTTTTGTTCGTCAAAGAAAAGAATAAATTAATGTGAAGCACAAAGGGGTGCTTCAACCAGTATACAAAAGGCAAAAGCAAAGGATTATTTTATGGTGGCATATACATACTACCATGGTTGTCAAACTCCCGAGTCTACGTAGACTCGTGGGAGCTCCATAGACTCGACTCGTAGACTCGTAAGAGTCTACTTTCATATTAAAAAAAAGAAATAGTGTAAATAACTACATTTAGTCCTGAATGAGAATTAATAATATACCAAATCATCTAACTTCAAAGTCTCAAATAAAGAAGGCCATACAAATACTACAAAAGTTAAATTGTTCAATTCAAGTCATAGAAATTAAATAATTAGAAATTCAAATTTCTATGTCCAATCCTCTAATGATATCCTCTCCTCCATCATCTCCATCATCATCTCCATCATCATCTTCATCATCATCTCCATCTTCATCTTCATCTTCATCCACATTGACATCAAAAGTCAAATTTTCAAGATCAAATGCATCTAGAGTTGGAACTGTTATTGCCGGATTTACGTGAACATTTGCATCTTGAACTTGATCAATCTCATCAATATTATCTCCCTCTTCAGTTATCCATTCATCATCTGATTGAATATCATCAAAGGGAAGAGCAACTGTTTTTCTAATTTGCTTGTTACTCAACTTCAAGTTGTACATGACATACACCAAATCATTCATCTTTTTTTGATGTAAACGGTTTCTTCTCTTTGTATGAACCTATATTAAATAGGAAATTTAGTAACTAACCATATAAAACTAAATAAAGAAATTATAAATAACTTCAATTACCATTTCAAATGAGCTCCAATTTCGCTCACATTCAGAAGAGCTACAAGTCAAGCTTAGAATTCGGATAGCAAACCTCTTCAACTCTGGAGTTCTATACCCAAACATCTCCCACCATTCTCCAGGAAGTATTGTTTTTCTACTTTCCTTTGCGTCATCCATTGCAAAGGCTCCTCTACCAAAATGATACTCAACAAGTTGCACATTAATTATCCTTCTTTCTGCAGCATCCTTAACCAATCTTCTCATGGATGTATACAACCCTTCTTTCACCTCAGGATCATCAGATCTAAACTCAGGTTCATAATGGAATTGGGGATTGAGATAATATGCAGCTGCATGCAGAGGCCTATGAAGTTGATTATCCCATCTTGCATCAATTATTTTCCAAACCTCTTCATAGCTACATACATTCATTCAATAGTAATCAATACCAACCAACCAACTATCATAAGTAATAGAAGAAGGAGTAATTAAATTTTTAAAGAGAAAGTTATAAAATTTTTACCTTTTCTTAACATGATTAAAATTGTTCTTAATCTTCTCCTTTGCCCGATCCATCTCTTCATATATGAAACCCATTGCAGGTTTTGCATCTGAATCCACCAATCTTAGGACCACCATAAGAGGGGCAACAACTTTGAGGCACGTGGAGATATTCTTCCAAAATCGGCTGTCTAATATCATATTTTCAACCTTTTTCCCCTCTTGTGATGTTCCAAATTTGCTTGTTTTCCATTCTTCAGAACTGAACATGGTCAATAATGAGGCTTTCAATTCATGAAGACAACCGAGAGTTAAATAAGTAGTGGCAAATCTGGTCACACCCGGTCTTATCAAGTCTCTTTCTTTCGTGAACTTCTTCAACATGCTAATTAGCATTGATCTGCCATAAATATATGTGGTAATCTTTCTTCCTTTCTTGATAGTAAGTTCATGGACCTTCAACTTCTTTTCAAAATCTTCAAAAATCAAATCAATGCAGTGTGCAGCACATGGGGTCCAATACAAATGCTCCCTTTTTTGCATCAACAACTCTCCAGCTGCCTTGAAATTTGCAGCATTATCAGTCACCACCTGCACAACATTTTCTTCTCCAACTAATTCAACAGCGTCATCCAACATTTTAAAAACTTTATCTACTGTTTTTGATATGTCTGACGTGTCCAATGAATACATAAAAACAGTCCCTTTAGGACTATTCACCAAGAAGTTGCAAATAGAATGCCTCTTTTTATCTGTCCACCCATCAGACATGATTGTGCAACCTGTTTTCTTCCACTCTTCCTTGTATTCTTGAAGCACTAAATCAGTTTTGTCAATTGCTTGCTTCAATAGTTTTTCTCTAATATCATGATAAGTTGGGGGTTTATAGCCAGCTCCATATTTTCCAATCATTTCACACATCTTTGCAAAAGCTGGATTTTTAATTACATTAAACGGAATGGCACTTGTGTAAAAAAATTCAGCAACTTGAGCATCCACTTCTTCTTTATAACCTTTCTTCATCATTTGATTTATGGTAGCTTGAACTGCCCCCCTACTACCAACTTTTTCTTTTCCTTTAGAACCAAATATATGTTGTCTTTCTTCAAGCCCCTCACATCCTTGGTCTTCATCAATTATATTTAACTTTCTTTTTTTCAAAGAAGCTTGCTTAGCTTCTGCAACAATTTTTATCATCAAATCTCTTATTTCTTCTGGAACAGAAGAACAAGGTTCAGAGTCCTCCCTAGTTCCAGCAAGATGATGCTTGAACCTAAATATTCCTCCACTCATAGTCTTTGAACAATAACTACACTTCACTTTTTTACCATTTCCATTAACATCTATCCCATGCTTCCATCCAACATCAGTTCTATTTCCTGGAGCATTTTTACTTCTATTAGAAGATGCAGATGCAGTTCTAATGAGCTCACTTGAATTTGATCCACTCCCAGACATTTCTTAACAAAAATACTGCTCCTCCAAATTCAATTTCTATCAAAAAAAAAAAAAAGTGCAGGGCAACCAACAACCATTCTCAATTAAAAAACAGTACATTCTGCAGCCAATAAAAAAAAAAAAACAGAACCCTAATCCCTTCCCTTCCCTACCCTAATTTCACACCACCTAACTCTAACCTTATATGATGAGCAGCAACAACCCACGAGTCTGACAAACGCTCCGACGCGACCACCGCAATGCACCACCGCGACGCCACCAACTGTAGCAACCCGCGACGCCACCACCTGCAGCAACCCGCGACGCCCCCACCTGCAGCAACCCGCGACGCCCCCACCTGCAGCAACCCGCGACGCCCCCACCTGCAGCAACCCGCGACGCCACCACCTGCAGCAACCCGCGACGCCACCACCTGCAGCAACCCGCGACGCCACCACCTGCAGCAACGCGCGACGCCACCACAACCTAGAGCAACCCGCGACGTGACCACCACTAGATCCACTGCAACCCGCGACCACCGCTCACACTCCACAGACCAGAACGGAAACACAACGAAACGCAAAAACCTAAGTTTTTTGATTTCATTCAGGTCCCCATTCAAAACGACACAGTTTTTTTTTTAAAAGAAACCCAGCTGGACTCGCCAACTCGGACCAGAGTCGCGAGTCCACACCGAGTCTACCGATTCCACACCGAGTCCACCGAGTCTACCTCAAAACCGAGTCTGCTACCGAGTTAACTCGGTAAGGCAAAGTGAGTTCCTAAACTCGGACGAGTCAACGAGTTGACTCGCGAGTTTGACAACCATGCATACTACCGTTTACACTACACAATTTTAATCCTGTATTCACCCTAATTGTATGCACTCCAATGGTGCGAGTAATCTTCTAGGAGTATATAATTGTAGTTAGTATTATTTGTCATGATTGGTTCACAAAGCTAGATAAACATGTGTAAATGTGATAACTAGAGCTATAATTTTCATACAATTTAAAAGACATATAGAAATTGAAGCATTAAGTGGGTAAAGTTATTGCACCCGTGATAAACTTTGCAAATCCTAACAAAGTGGACAATTGCACTTAACTGCTTGGTCAAGAACTAGATGTAATCTGTTGTGACAAATGAATCATTATATAATTATTGTGTGTATTTTCTCTCTCCTTTACCTCATTCATGTTGCATGTTATCATCGTGTGTACTAACCCAAGAAGGAGACCAAATTTGTTAATACATACTGATGATCATAATTTTGCTCACACTTATTAGCTTTAATCGTAGATTCTTGGACTATAATCATGAATAAACTCCCCATTTTAAATATGATTCATCTAACTGGGTTTATTTGAGTTTTAACTATTATCTTTGATAATCTTGTGTTTTAGACACAATAAACTATTTTCTATTTCACAGAGTCGAGAGTCTGACTAGACAGTCCAATGGTTACATGGAGTAGATGGTCCAACAACCTATCTGTTAAGACTCAAATGAAGATATCTCCTACATCAAATGTAATGAAAACGAAGGTGTAAAAAGAGTTAATGAAAATAACGAAGACTAAACCGTCTAAAGGAAGTGTCTACCACTATGAGTGAGTTGAATCACACAAAAGTCCAAGTTGCTTCTCTGAATTGAATTAGGAAATGAAATCCAAGTTAAGAATTAGAGAATAAAATCAACAATATCTCAAAAAAACATAATTGAAACCAAATCCTCTACGAAGATACGAAGAAACAGAGCTCGTGATTAAATTGGAAATAAAATCTAAAGAATTTTGAAAAGTTGGAAACTAATAAAATATGAACAATATCTGAGACAAAATATAATTTTGAGATCCTTAGAGCAGAAAAAACCTACAAAAAGATATATGATTTGAAGGAAATCATCAAGTTTCACTTCAACATTTGAAAAATAAAGCATTAGTGTTTCTTAGTTTTCATATTTTCTTCTTTATAATCTTTTCATTTTACCTCCACATGGAAGGTTAAACTTCTTTGAGTTGATTCTCTTGTTATTTTGCAATGAATTCTAAGGTTTCTATTTAATAAAGTTTTATACTTAAGTTCCCTATAGCAATTTGTGTTAGAAGGTCTGATCTTTTTTAATCATGGTTTTTGTTAAGGAATTATATTTGAACACTTGTTGATAAGTTCTTTTCTTTAATAAGATTTTTTTGTTAGTTCACTTAGTTCTAAATAATATTGTGTTCACTTAGTTCAAAGGGTAAAAGGTAAACATTTCATGAGTAGATGCTTGGAGACGAATGAAATACTTAATACATTAATAGACATTTGTTTTGCTAATAAGATTCTGCTGAATTTTATTGACACTTGTTTGATTAAGTTCAAGATCAATGTGAGAATTAAAAGAGTAAAAATCTTAAGATAAATAGTGAAGAATTCACTGCTGAATGAACTTGAGAGTCAACCTCATCTACTTTATTTTTCTGCATAACAATCTCAACCCCCATTTTCTTGGTGTTATTTTAATCTTATTGGTTGTAGATATATTTTGAACATTGTTTGACTAGATTCATTATTGGATTCATTGAGAGATGACTTGGGGTCATTCTGATGACATTTATACTATCATCTCTTTGGTAGTCTACGCTGAATATAATTTTAATTTTACTGCAAAATAACTATTATCACATATTAAAAAGATTTTACTAAAATGTTTTTAAAACTAATTATTTGTTTTACATTTGTATTGGTTGATTAGAGGCTATAACTATGATCTAATCAATACGAGAATATGTTTATCTAAATACAAAAGTGATTTAGTTGAGTTGCAAAGTCTGTGTCTAACGTGACCTTCTAAACTAGAAGAGCTAAGAATAAAATAAACATTTAAACATATACATATGATAATTTTTGTTATAAGTTTTTTTTATGAAAATTGTTTTATACTTAATTAGACAAAACCTATTGAAAAATGTTTAGAATAATATATCTCTTTAAGTCCATTCTTCTTAATGAATCTTCTTAGGCCAGATCTTCATCAAGTGTTTGTCTCCCAGACGAAAGAATCATAGAATGATCTTTACTCTAAATAAATAAGAAAATATTACAAACAAATGATTCAAGGAAGTTGACAAAGTATGTTTGACATTACACATCAGATGAATAAATTTTAGTCTGATTGTTTTACAAACAAAATCATCTTCTTAACATCTTTGATCAAATGATATTAGCAAAAATTATTAGGAATTAATTAAATTACAATTCAACCCTTCCTCTTTATGATTTTCTTATTTTTTGCACGTCTTCAAGTGATGAATGTTTAATGCAATTATCATTGATTCTCCAAATAAGGTGGAATGTTCTTCCACTTCCTTAACATAGTCCATATTGTCCTTTCTTTTTGTAACTTGTTTTGGTTTGTTTTGATTTTTGGCCGAGAGCTTCGTATCTGTTGGAGATCCCACATCGACTAGAGATGAGGACATTTCATTGTATATAAGTGGGTGCAAACCTCACCTTATAAGCCGGTTTTATGAGGTTGAGTTAGGCTTAAAGCCCACTTCTTAATAGTATCACATCCTTGTACATTGTTTTGCTTTGAAGCCTGCTTTGAGTTGATAAATCCTACAATGTCCAAGGAAGACCTACATTAGGTTGGGACTACACTAGTGCAGAAAAGGTCAATGACAACTGTTATTTTAGCCATTAGATAATGGTTTTGAAATCCCTGTCTATCAGCACATAGTCTATACTACTCGAGTATAGACAACGGTTCTCCAAACGCCGTTTGTAAGTCACATCTAGACAGCGGTTCATCCCACAACCACAGTGTATAACAAAAATCAAATATGGGTATACAGAGTGTGAAGAAGAGTATAGACGGTGGTTATAACCATAATTGTCGTTTATACCCTTTCCTAACGTTGCTCAAAAAGTGTGTATGGTCGAGGTATAGACGACGGTTATGACCATAACCGTTGTCTATTATGAGTATTTTTTTTTTTTAGTTTCATTATGTTTTATGTGTTTTCCCTTCTTAATTAACCTGTTCAGTTAAAAACCCAGCCAGCCAGATACATAAATTTAGGCACATTCATTCAAAGAAGCAAATTATATATATATATATATATATATATATATATATAATGAAAAAATGTATTACAAACATCAATCCTATCCTATCATTCCTATGTTATGCATTAGCTATCCTAGAGTTATAGTAATTAAGGAAATATGTGGCCCAAGCATTTCTCACATAATTTAAGGCGTCCAAAGGTAGTGGTTGGTCATCCATAAAGAACTACATTATGAAATAAGGTTCAAATTAGTGTTAAGATACATATACTTTAAAGAATTATAAAATATAATTTAAATATTATTACTTGCTCCCAATCTTTTTGAATGTGTAGTCTTACAATGGTAACCATCAATTGCATAATGTAGTAGTCACACCCATAGCCCCCTGGTTGTTTATTACACTACAATTCAATATAAACTAAAAGTCAATGACAAACGCCTCAGTCTAGTAAGTCATCTGGTGGATCTTCTGAAAGGGTGGAGGGGTAGAAGAAATCGGAGTCTGATCGCCAGCCGTATCTCTGTGAAAAAATTAGGTAACAAACATTAGTTAAATTGCATCGAAAGAAATTCATATAAAAAAATACATAAATATTATAAAAAATATTTCTAAATTCATACATAGTGGGTTGAATGTTCATATGTAAATTCCCTCACTGTGGTCTTTATGGGTTGCATGTACATCATCAACTACATTATCATCTTTATTCATTATCGTTAGTGTGAATGAACGTGGGTCACCATTTTCAATATTAGACAAGTCATCATCAAGAGCCTCCCCTTGTTTTTTCCCGTGTAAAACAACATATCAATGTTCTGACGTAAGATCCTTGACGTAGAAAACTTGAGATGCTTGTTGAACCATTATAAATGGCTCATCCTAATAACCTATCTTTCGAAAGTCCACTAATGTGAATCCTAATTCATCAATTTTTACCCCACTCTTATTCTCAACCTATTTACACTTGAAAACTGGAACAAAAAACTTAGTATAGTCAACCTCCCATATCTCTTTTATAATACCATAGTATGTCATTGATCCAACTACAGCATTTGTATCTTTTGAAGTGGAAAATTGCATTAACTTAGCTTCAAGAGTAACACTTCAATTTTGAACTGTACTATTTTCATTCATAGACGTCGTGTAAAATATACAATTGTTCACTTCATAACCTGTACAAGAAATGACATCAAACTTCAATCTAGCAGCTAACCAAGTCAAGGTCTCCGATGTTGTTTAACCCTTTAACACTTCGTCTTTAAACCAACGCATGAAAGTTCTATTATGTTCTATCAAGACCCATTTCTCTAGTTGTCTTGGGTTATTTTCCTTCACAATGACTTTATGAGCATCTATGTAAGGTATAACCTTATCTATGTTATTCAATATATACAAATGTGTTTGCAAGACTTCTGATAGAGATTTGCTTACCACATGTACACCATGTAAACATTTACTTATAGAATGTCTATGGTGCCATGAGTTGGCATTCTATAACCTCATCTATGTTATTCAATATGTACAAATGTGCTTGCAAGATTTTTGATCGAGATTTGCTTACCACATGTACACCACGTAAACATTTACTTATAGAATGCCTATGGTGCCATGAGTTAGCTGGAAGACCTATTGGCTTTGCTTTTGACTTGTACTCTGAACAAAATTCAATACTTTCTTCAACTATGTACCTTTCAATCATTGAAGCTTCTGGATGATAATGATTTTTGACATACCCTTTCAAAATTTTTATATACTGTTCAATAGGATACATCCATCTTAAAGTACACTAATCCACACAATCTGACCTCTCTTACCGAATGCACAAGTAGAGGAACCATGTTGTTAAAAAAGGATGGAGGAAAAAACATCAACAATTCACACAAGATAACAACAATTTCATCTAACTTTACTAGATTAATGACTTTACAACAAATGGAAGAGAAGAATGAGCACAAACAGGTTATGATATGTCTAACATTTTTTGGTAAGATCTCGCGAATAGCTACCGACAACAACTATTGCATCAAGATATGACAATCATCAGACTTCAACACAATTAGTTTTAAATCTTGCATTGATACTAGGTTCTTCACATTTGAGTAATGTCCTTGTGGCACTTTCACACCCTTTAGACATTGACAAAAACTTATTTTTTTTCATCTTTTTGTTAGAATTAGTGGACTAAACAAGAGGAGATGAATTGTTTTCACAAGATTTTCGCAAAGTTTGGAAGTAGAGTGAAAAGTTCTGAAAAGTCAACCAATTAATTTTCTGTTCAACTGGATAAAATTGTTGTTTATAGTTCTTTATAGAAAATCAACTAGTTATTTTCTCAGAAAAATAGGTTGTTTATATCAGCAAAATATACAACAATGTTAAAAATAGTGTATAAGAGAAGGGATAGAGAGAATCATACTAAGAGATTTATATTGGTTCACTCTTAACCAAAAGCTACATCCAATCCTCAGCTAACCACTGAGAATTCACTATGTAATCAAACCTAGATTACAAAACACACACCAAGAGTGATGATCTTGAACCCCTCAAGAACAGACACCACTCTTTGGCAACACCACAGTTTTCAGAAACACTTTTCTGGAACTGCCTTACACCAAATACACAAAATTACAATGTTTAAAGTGAAAGAAAATAATACATTTGGGCTTTACAAAGTAGAAGAACAAAAGTATACAAAGACCTAGTCATATTCCACACATAAGTGATAATCCAAAACTCTTGATCTCTTGAAAAACGTTTTTGATAATCTCTCTCTCTTCAAGTCTTGAAAAGATCATCAAGGAGTCTTTATATAAACTCAATGAAGTAGTTAAAAATATTTGATCATAAATCAAAAGCACTTGGAGTCATTTAAAAACAATTCAAAACACTTAACAAAATTTTGTTATAAAAACAACAGATTATTTTCCAAAACAACATATTGAAATAATTTTTCTGTTAAGGATTTCATAAAAACAACCAACTATTTTATCAAAATAATCGGTTGTTTCAGTTTGACAACAAAGATAAAATAAAGCAAAGCTTTTCCAAAACATTTTGAAAACCACTAAGTGTCAAACAACTAGTTGTTTCGACAATTCAACAGGTTGAAATTTCACAAGTCTTTAGAAAACACTTATTTTCAAAGAGATAAAGAATCAAGTGAGCTTGGATCAATACAAGGACTGAATTAACAAGTCAAAAACTAATAGAAAACACACACACATAGTAGTCGGGTTTTCAAGCTTACCATACAGATTTGGAGACATCAAAGCATCTTGTTCAACACTTTTGACGTGATGTAACAGTCTGGGGGCAAATATGTATGATTATGCATTTGTATTGGTACCAACTTGCCTCGTATGTTCATTTCAATCAAATTTAAATGAGCATTTAGACCATCCTTTGTCTTCCCGTTAATGTTAAGAAGTGTACCAATTAAACTATCACACACATTCTTCTTAACATGCATTACATCTATACAATGTCTAACTTCTAACTTCCACCAATATGGAAGATCAAATAAGATTGATTTTTTTCTTCCATATGTTTGTCACAGATGACTTCTTTTTCAACTTACCAACGATGTGGTCTATATTATTTACCTTTTCATAAACCTCAACACCAGTTAATGGAGTTGGAGGACTGTTAGTCTCTTGAAGTCCATTAAAGGCCTTTTTCAACCTACAATAAGGATGATGACTTCTAAGAAACCTCCGATGTTGAAGATATAATGTATTCCTTCCATATTTCAATTTTTGAGAAGCGGTGTCTTCTTCACATCTTGGACATGCTTTATGACCCTTAACACTATACCCTGATAAGTTACCATATGCTGGAAAGTCATTGATGGTGCAAAATAACCTGACATGCATCTTGAAGGTTTCATTACCAAATTCGTCAAATACATCAACACTTTGATCCCACATCAACTTTAAACCTTCAATTAGGGGACTTTGATAAACATCTATGTGATTTCCTAGCTGTCTTGGACCGGATATCATCATAGACAACATCATGTATTTTCGCTTCATGCACAACCCAGGAGGTAAGTTGTAAATAACTAGTAAAATAGGCCATGAACTATTATTCATACTCATATTACCAAATGCATTCATTCCGTCTATAGCTAAACTAAGTAGGATATTTTTTGACTTTTTACCAAAATCGGGAAACTTGTCATCAAATTTCTTCCATTGAATAAAATTAGCTGGATGACGGTGTAAGGACCTGTAAAATTGAATTGGAATGAAAGTGGTATATTTAAATAATTCCAGAAGATGTTATTATTTAAAATACAAAGAGCTGGTAAATGAAGTTTCGTAGTAGTCGGACCTCGGACGTCGCCCAAGATCTCGGGTCAGCTGGTAGAGGTCGGTCGGATGACGTGTGGATCAAGAAGAGTAAAGGAAAAAAAAGTGTAGTTTAGTAGTACATGATCGCCGGTTGCCTGCTACACGTGAGCGCCAGGGCGCGAGGCATGTGGACGTGGCCAGGGCGCGAGAGGCATGCGGGCATCGCCAGGGCGCGAGGCATGAGGGCGTCGCCAGGGATAGACATCGGTCGTCTCCTAAGAGAGTCATCGGTCGTCTTCCAGGGCGAGAGATACATCGGTCGTTCGTCAGGATGAGTCAGCGGTGGAAAGTTATCGCGCGACGTCGAGTTTCACACAGAGTAAAGTGGGACCCAGACTCCCAGCATGAAACGTCCTGCACGCGCGCCACGTAGACAAAAAGGGTGGTTCAGAATAGTGACATCAGAATGTTGGCATGCGCAAGAGACACTCGCGGTCGTACTGTTCAGAGCAGTGGTTGGCATGCACAAGCGACAACAGCGGTAGTACTGTTCAGAGCAGTGGTTGGCATGCACCAGAGACAACAGTGGTCGTACTGTTCAGGGCAGTGGTTCTCAGACTTTCCTGCAGAAGGGGTGGCAGCAGCAGCATGCGTGGACAAGTAAGTTAGGATTCAAAAGCCACTGCGGGAAGGCAAAGAACGTTACAGACTCAAGAGTGTTAGAGTGAGTGCAAACTTCCTCCCTCCCTTCTTCCCTTCCTTGCGTTGAGACTCAGGCAACCTCCAGCATCAGTGCGACAAGCGACGTTGCCCTTAGAGCACCTAAGATGTTCTCTGCAAGTTCTACAGACCAGGCGCTGAAAACAGAGCTAAGGCATCCTTCAGGCTCGGTGGGTTTTGAGCTCGCGGTATTGTACGCAAGTCCAGGTAAGGGATGCTAGACTTCATTTTCAATACAAGCCATAGTTTAGCTATTTCTGAAGTGAGGGCGACGTGGTCGCCGGTTTTCGTTTTCATCTTTGTAAAATGCTCTGTGCTATGTGTTTGGGCGACGTGGTCGCCGGTTTTAAATGCAGACTTCGAAATACCCTGTTTTTGAACTAGATCGCCGGTTTTGGCGTTGTTTGTGAACTCCCTGTTTTTGGTGTTGCTTTGAAAACGGTTTGAGATTTAAATGAGATATTCGAAAATAAGAACCTTGGAGTGAGTTTTGCTGTGATTGAAATCATTCCTTTAAGTGTTATGTGATGTGTTGGATGTGGTGAATGTGGGATCGAGGCATAGTATTTTCAGGAAAGAAAATACCGTGTAAGATCGTGTAGGATGTGCATTGATCGGTGATGTCTATAATGAGATTATCCTGACTCTCCTGAGATAATGGATTCATATAGATGAGGTTATTCAGGCGTTGAGAGTCGAAGGAGGTTCATATGTATGGGTGAGTCGTGTGAAACAGAACGAGCTCGGCCTGTCATATGGATTAACCCTGTCATACTGTGAGAATGGTGAACTTGAGATCGAGAATGTGTTGATGCGCATAGCTGTGGAAACATTACAACAGCTTTGTATGACAAGTGCAGAATCTCTGAGTCTAGTCAATGCACGAGTCTTCCGGAAGTAGTGTCAAGTGTCTTGTGTGCTGAGTCAGTGGTAGTCTGACGTGAGAAATGAAAAACATTGAATTGATAGACACTTGGTGCATTATGTGAATAGAACGACTCTTGAAAATATTGTGAAACATGTGATTTCTTGATGGCTGTGTGATATGAGTGAGGAAGTGATGGACTCTTGTGAATGTTTAAAAAGGCTGATCTGCGTTGGTTGTCCAGTTTAAAATTTAAAGTTTAAAAATATCTAGCTTACCCTTTGTATTGTTCTCTGGCTGTTTTCTCTTAAAACTGTGATGATCGTGTATTTTACACGGGAGCAGATGATTTTCCAGGAAGTAGAGCTCCTTAGTGAGTGGTCGCCGGAAGGAGATCGCCTGATTTCTGTTCTGGTAGCAGATCGGCTGTTTTGGGTCCTCTGATAGGAGATCGGCCTCGTCCGATAGGAGATCGGTCTCTTCCGATAGGAGATCGCCTGCTTTGTTTTTTTTTACTGTATTTTGTTTATGTTTCTGGAAAATTTGACCGAATTTGTATTAAACTCCCTGTGAGGAGAAACTACATTTCATATATATAATATTTTGTTCACTTCAATCTATTTGTTACCTTTATTTTCATTATATACATTTGTATAGTAATTTGGCGGGATGTTACAGACGGTACATGCCATCACATTTCCTCTCATCTGCATGCCATCTAAGATTCTTAGCATCATTTGGGTTTGCAAACAAACGCTTCATCCTTGGAATGATGGGAAGATACCATATAACCTTCATCGGGGGTTCATGCTTTCCATCTCTTCAATAGTATCATCGTCTTTTTGTTTCAATTTATAAAGTGATAACCCACATCTCGGACAATTTTTTAACAATTCAAAATCCTTCCTATATAATATACAATCATTAGGACATGCATGTATCTTTTTATACTACATAACTATTGGACAAAGAATCTTTTTGGCCTCATAATTACGATTAGGTAGAGTATTTCCCTCTGGAAGCATCTCCTTCAACAACTAAAGCAATTCTGTGAAGCTTTTATCACTTCATCCATTTATTGCCTTCAAATTCATCTTAACATCGTCGAAAATAGTGTGAAGTTAGTTTATCCAAGATACAATGAAGTCTGTGCATCGCTTGACATACTTCCATATCCATGCGCTTCTACAACAGACTCAGCTCCAACATAACGAATCATGTCCTCTAATCGATCATCATGTACTGCATCATTCATGGTGGACTGAACATATTCTTGGGATACGAAAACACTTGGTAAATTTAATAATTCACCATGCCATGTCTAGGTTGTATAAGATCATAGAAACCCATCACATAAAAGGTGCTCCCTAATTTTGTTAACATCCAATCTCCTCCAGTTCAAATAATTAACGCACGGACACCTAAACTTTACTCCTTCATGACCACTACTGTTGGCGTTACGTTGCGCAAATTGTATAAATTCTTCTACTCCTCTTTTGTACTCATCACTTATGCGAATGAAGTTAATCCAATCTCAATCCATTATGTTCTGTAATGGTCATTGAGGTGTTCACTAATGTGTGTGAAATCTCACATTTTTATTATAAGTATGAACCTATCCCATTCGAGAGGATTCACTTTTATTATAATTTAATAGTATATAACTTTAATCAATATTCCTTATATTTAACGAAATTTCGGCAGCATTTTGCATTAGTCTTCAGGTGGCACGAAATGAAAGTGGTGACACAAAATCTCCACAATCAAATATGCACCCGAAGAACAACACGAAATACTATGAACCAAAAATTACGTAAAATATATGACATGTCAATTACAAGTTACGTAATACTAAACTATTAAAAAGTAATTGTTCTTCTCAAATTGTCCACCTGGATAATTCAAGACTCAATACAATTACTATCACTACAACCTCCTTTACTTTTTAAAAAATGTTTAAAAAAAATTACAATTGGAAGAGTAGTAGACAAAATACATGTATTAAATCTCAAACAAGAAACTAAGGGTCTCTCATATGGAAAACAATTGTCGAGGGTCGAACACCCCCTGACTCAATACCAACACGTATCAAAGAATTATAAATATACATGCAATATAAAATTAACAAATTTAATCATACAAACAATTGAATAAAGAATATTAATTAAAAATCAATAAATTATTTATAATCTAATTACAAAATCTAATTAAAAATCATTAAATTAATTATAAATACTAAGTAATATTACTCTAATTACAATCTAAGAAATTAATAATTCTATTCTAACCTAACAATTAACATAAATACTAAATTATACAAATTAATATAAATACTAAAAAAATTTTAAAAAAAATTAAAAACACCAACCAACAACGACGGTGGTGAAGGTCAGCGGCGACGACAGTGAGAGAACGAAGGCAAACAGTGGTGGCAGCGTTTGTGGTGGTGGCAATGAGAGAACGAAGGCACTTGAACGGAATGCAATGAGAACCATCAATGAACGAATGGAATGAACAATGAGCAATGAGAATGTGTGATGGAAGAACTTATAACAAATGAAGAGGGAGAATGCAACGCAGTGCAGTAAAGAGGAAGAGGAATCAGCAAAGAAGACAAATATTATAAGAACGAAATGAAAGCGTAAGTGACGCATTTAGTTTTAGGGTAAAAAATTAAGGTATAAACAACGATTCTTAGGTAAAATCACCGTTTATGCCTAAGCATATGGGAGTATGCAACGGTTTTACTAAAACCACGGTATAATTGACACTCATAAACGGCGGTTCAATCCCATGATCATCGTCTATGTACACAGTTATTGTAGTAAATGGTGGTTCCTCACACAATCGCAGTTTATTCATGTGCTTTAATTTAAAAAATACCATCACATTTTAATAGACAGTGTTTGATAGTGAAACTGATGTATATTTGGTATGGTAAAATGACTTTTTTGCACTAGTGTTAGGTAATTTATTATATTTGAATAATTCATTAGAAAATTAATTATTTATCGTGTACAGACTAATGCCTACTTGTTATATGTTGTAGTTTTACATGGAAACACAATCATTAGACTTTAAAGCACTTGATTTCACACTTTATTATTTCATTAACTTACAATAATTTTTTGTTTTAGTTTACTATGAATTTTGAGTTGTAAATGACATTGAATTGTGAATGACCTTGAATAAATTTCAATTATGAATGAGTTTGATTATGCTTAACTTATTTTCGTATATTGATTCCAAATTGTGTTAAACCAATATTTTATAAATTGTTATAGTCGTAAAAAAAAATATTAAAAAAAAAACCATAGTAGTTTAAGTAATAATCACTATAGAAATTGTGTTATCAAAATTCTCATATAATTACGATGATAATTCACTCCATACTCATTATTACATGGTTCCAACCTATAAAGATGATTCTCACTTTAATCATCATTGAAGGTGATCTATATCAACGACTTTTAACCGATATTGAAAGCAATTGGTTTTCACTAACCTCTACCAATAATAGTCAAACAATCGTCTTTAAAAATATCTTCTACAGTATATTCTTCATAAAAATTATAAAAGATTATTTTCGTCACAAAACTCATTCGTTAATACGAATTTTCGAGTAATGTTTATAGTTTTTTATGCTCTACTGTATAAATGTGTATTTCTAAACTTGATTCTTATATATATACATGTATGTCTGTTATACATCCATGGCTCTTTTATATTGTCTCTTCGATGCTTAAAACATTGGCAAAAGGTAAATAAGAAAGTTTCTGTTAGAAGTAAAAAGAATACTCATATTTTAACTAACCAAAGTAATTAGATAAATAATTACTTAATACAATTGGTGTTAGATTAAGTGATATTGAATATTTTGATATCTCATGATTGCTATATGTTGTTTTGACAGTGTGTTTTTGCATATTCTTTGTTGAAAATAAAAAAATTAGGATAAACAATATTATTAAGAACTAGTGGCAACGTATCAGCATTTTATTATTATTATTATTATTATTATTATGATTATTATTATTATTATTATATTATGTATTATTATATGTCTATTTATATTTAT
This sequence comes from Phaseolus lunatus, assembly GCA_013389735.1. NCBI lineage: Eukaryota > Viridiplantae > Streptophyta > Magnoliopsida > Fabales > Fabaceae > Phaseolus > Phaseolus lunatus. Next base: position 35,090,809 of record CM023864.1, on the reverse strand, counting down.
TTAAATAAGTATATAGATATATGTGTATATTTTAAATATCAAATTATCAATAAATATATATATATATATATATATATATATATATATATATATTAAAGAAAAAATTAATTTTTTTTAAAAATTAAATAAAAATAACTATTAATATTAATAAAATCAAATTTTAAATTTACTAATTTTATAAAAAAATAAATTACATTGATGAAATATTTATAGAATTTTACTTAAATTTCTATTATATTTTAAAAGAATTAAAAAATTTTAAAAATTAAATATGTTAATAAAAGTAAAATCAATAATTAATTGTATTCACTAAAATAGTAATTACAAATCGTAAATAGTTTTTTTTAAAATTTAATATTAACTTTTTTTTAAATTTTAAATTTAAGTAATTATAAAATGATAAAATAACTAAAATAAAATAATAAATATATTGATATAAAAATAAAATAGAAAAAAAATTATGTATAAAAAACAGATATAATCAGATATAATAAAAAATTGTTTTTATATATAGGAATAGATAAATGAGAATTAAGCACAAGTACTTGAGAGGACATTATGAATAAAATTTGCTAGACAAGGTTTCAATCTTTGGCCCTATGTCTCTACAGTAATCCTCTTGGGAAGTATTTTGAAATATTAACTAATTTTCTTTCTTAAAAAATATTTTAGAATAAATTTTAAATTGTTCAGAAAACCTTATGCATGTAACGATAAATTTTCTTAGAGCATTCTGAAATACTTAAAAAAATTTATTCTGTATTATTAATTGTGGAATTTATTTTTTCTAAAATGTCTCTGGGATGTATAATCGGAGATTTTTAATACATTCTTGATAGATTTTTCTTTAAAATATTATTTTTGTTACTGTAATGTAATAGGAAAAAGTTAGTCATAATTATAATTTCATGCTCTTGAATAAGATTACAAGACATTTATGATTAGTGGGTAATTGTTTTGCTTGGTGAATAAATTAGAATAATAATGATGCCGTGTCTTGGTCACGTCAGAGGGAAATTAACACCTGATGCCGATGCAAATACTAGTAGTAAATGGACTTCATTTCCATTTATTTTGCATCCAAAGACAAATCTATTACACAAACTGCGTCAAACACTCTTAACATAAATTCAAATGCTTGATGCACATCCATGAGGAGTGCTTCAAAGGGAAAGCCTCTCAAGCTTATTGTGTATTCATTAGAAACTGAAACTTCCCCATATTATTTTGGTCACTCTACAAGGTAGGGGGGATCCATATGTAGCCATGTGTTTGAACATAGCCAGCTTGTTCAAGTAACTGATCTGCTTCTGCAGGACCTCTGCTTCCTGCTTTGTAAGGGATTGGCTTGAACTCCCCGTCATCAATTCTGTGCAAAAGTGGGGTGAAGATTTGCCACGATGCCTGATAAGAAACGACCATAAAGCCATTAAGTTTGTGAAGCATACTCTTTAGCAATACTATATCAAGCATGCAATCATCTTACCTTCAACTCATCTCTGCGAACAAAGTGTTGCTGATCACCTCTAATTCTGCCAAAAACATTCCAATTTCCATTGTTATTTAATGGTAATCTATTTGTTTTCTGACAACGGAACTTATTTCTAAGTAATCCTAACACTTCTGAGTTCTATCACTGCTGCATGGTGGACTTCTGTGTATCAAGTTCTATATAAGAATATTTTAGAAAGGACCTCTTATACAGTACTAGCCTAGAAACCATTGACAGACTGTAACTCTGAACAAGGAAAAGGAACATACGTGTCAAGAATTAGGCGTTCATAAGCCTCTGGAATGGTTATCCCTTGATACCGTTGTCCATATGACAAGTCAAGTTCACTTTGAACTGCAGACATCTCTAGTCCAGGTTGCTTGACCTGCATGATAACGCATCCAACTAGTCAGTTCACTCTTTAATGAATTAATTTTAGTATTTTATGTAGATAGCTTTAACTAGCAAGCCACAAACCTAACCCACATAATTTGCAAAACTCAAGTCCCATTTCTATAAAATATAGTATGACTATTTTTGAACGGTTCAGTAATTTATTTATTCTATTTAATCATGAAGTATTTCTTCAAGTATTATTTGACCAAAAACTAGTAGTGGATGAACTTCTTCAATAGTTTGGCAAATAGATTTAGTCTAAGCAACAGGAAAAACAAACATATTATTCTATTTACGTTTGTAGAAAAATGATTCTAAACTGTATTGCGAAATATACATATTCAGTACACTAACATTCACCCTATAAAGCAAAGTTCTTCTTTCAGTGCTACTTCAGATCCTAATTAAATGAATATAACATATAGAAGAGAACTGTAACATTAAATCAGATCAAACAAGTGGCATGATCAATCTCATTATGGGACATTTGAAGGACAGCCTCACCGTAAGCTTCATGTAAATAGCTTCAGAAGGCTGGAGGCGGATAACAAACTCATTTCTCCCCTGCTTTTGACCTATAAAATATTAAAATTAAGAACTATATTTCTGCTAAACTGATATTTTTTATGACAGTGAAGAATATATGCAAGCAAACATTGATATTAATAGTCTGTGTATTCATACTGGGCCAACACGTAAAGAATAGGTGTCTCCTTTGTAATTGTGGAATATAGAGATGAAATTACTCATCTAAGATTTATGATTAGTTTAGAGTATGAACTATGTTTATGAGTAGTGCAATTCTCAACAATATAAAATGATTGCCAACTTCTTCAAACAGAAGAAACAAGGGATAATCTTTTCAATCAAAACAATAGACAAGACACCAAAGTGCTAAAGACATCCTCCTAGATTGTCATGACTCATCACAAAAAACTAGAATCATAGGAGCCAACAAATGCAGACAGTATTTTATGAAAAACCAAGAAAATTATTCTCTGTATATGTAGAAAATGTCATCAACAGTTTGGGAAGATGGCTGGTTGTCTATGTATTTGAATGTAACCCTGCGGTGGCCAACTGTAAGGATGTCATAAATTTTATTTCGGATCTAATGAATAGAATAAAAAAATTTATTAATCTATTTTGATCTATTAAAATGTTTAATTAAAAATTAGATCCATTCGATAAAAACTCAATCCATTCATTTGCAATTTTTTCATGGATGGATATCCAATCCATCAATAAAAATGATATATTTTAAAATATTAAATATAAGCTTTTAAAAAATGTTAAAAAATGTAAAACAAAATTTTAAAAACTGTTTTAAAAAATTAAATTTAAGAAATATTTAGTTAAACAAATTGGTTGGATTATAGGTTATTCATTAAGTATTTCCTTTACCATTAGATTTTGATAAATAATGAATGGATCATTAATCATCCACAAAAATAAATTGATAGATTTGATCTAGTCATTTTTGTTTTATATTTTTTAATGGATGGATTAGATGAATTTTCTTGTAAATAGACTGGATAGATGATAAATAAATGGATTGTTTTCTCATCCCTACTCTACACCACTCTCTAAAGAGAAACAAGAATAAAAGCATAATGCAAGCCTCCCTCGCCATAGAACCCAAAACAACCTCAATTCTCTCTCCACGTTTTCTTCATACTTTACTTATCCCCTTTTCACTCTAACAAAATGCCTCCCTCACTTCCTCTACTCTGCTAATGTTTGTTTAGGAAGTGACAAGAAAATCTCCTATGCAAATGCATTTTTATCTCACCCCTTTGCTCACATAGGTCTTTAATCTACAACCTTTCCTTTTATTTCTACTCTGGTTTAGCAGAGTATCTATCATCTTATCTTTCAAAGTAATGACATTCTTTACTATATCTGACTCCACTTTCACTTCAAGATTGATGTAGCGTGCAGCCAAAAAAAGATGCATGACAAGCAAAAACATGATAAAGAGAGAACACCCAGATGTCAAAAGTTATAGTGACATACACTTGAAAATATCACCAGGAACATCCTTGAATTGAACCCGTATCTCAGCCTTTCTAGAATTTAGGGCCTTCCCTGCTTTTAGTATGAAAGGAACACCTGACGCAAAAAAAATATTATATTTCTCTTAGGCGCCAGAATGAATATGAACTACTTTTATATTCCAAATATTTAGCATCAAAGAAATTAAGAGAAGCTCCAGTATCCTATTTCTTTTTGGAAAGAAATGCTGAAATTTCATCTGACCTTCCCATCTTTCATTGTGAATTCGCAGAATAACAGTAGCAAATGTTGGGGTGTTTGACTCGTCAGGCACAGTTGGGTCATCTGTATAGCCTTCATATTGTCCCAGAACAACCTCGTCATCTCTAATAGGGAGCACTGACTCAAGAACCTGCACTTTTCATATCAATTACAAAGAGTTATAATCTATAGAGGCATGCCATGACTTATCTTGAAAACTAGGTGACCAAAAAATGCAACACGGAAAGTTTTAGGATACGAGTTATTAAAATATCCCTCTGATGCAGAGCTAGAATGCAAAAATTAAATTTAAAAAGAGAGCAAGGAATTGGTACTGTTATTGATTACTTAGCGTTGGGATTAGATAGGACGAATAAATGAGAAGAGAGTAATAATTCCATGAAAATTGAGTGGAAAGAGGCACACCTTCACTTTCTCATCCCGAATGTGCTCAGGCTTGAGAGAAACTGGTTTTTCCATAGCAACCAAGCAAAGAACCTGAGTTGGTAGAAAAATAATGAACAAATTATATATGGTTGATAAATTTCTGATGATTTAATTAATGGATAGCATTTTGCATTTGATGTTTCTTCAGTACATTCTAAAAATAAATTTTAAGTGACAGTTTTAAGATATTCAGCAAATCAAACGCATTCAGCACAAGGTTTTCCTTAGTTCAATCTTTGAATTACTAGTTTGAGTAGTTTCCTACTCTAATTTATCTTTTCAAATGCCAAAGTTTCCTTTAGTGCACATTCAATAGTTAATAGTTTTAATTTCAATCACAGCTAATAAAATACTTAATTTCAACATTGTAGCACTGAAGATTTTATGCTAAACTTTAATTCTATCAAGCACACCCTTAATAAAATTTCAACCGCCGAGAGACGTGAGTTCAAGTATTATTGCTGTATCTCATCATTCATCAGACGTTCCTACTTCAGAATACAATAATAATTGCAAAAGTCAGTATATGAAATTATTTCATTATGAAATCAGGGCATCACCTGCAGCAGATGGTTTTGAATAATATCTCGAATAATTCTGCAAAATAAAAACACAGTAAATTGACGGTTTTGGTTTCTTTATTGCAATAAATAATTATACCTTATTTAATAATGATTGAAAAATACACCAAAATATTTCAATCATGGAAGATACTTACGAACAAAATTAGAATTTTCAATATCAGCAAAAAAAATAAAATTGGCAAGCAGAACCTTGTTTTCTTTCAATAGCATTTCATTTCATAATCTACAATTGGAAATCAATAATCATCTGAGAACTTTGCTTAAACAAATTTCCGCACGTACCCATACTGGTCAAAATATCCACCACGGCCTTCAGTTCCAAAATCCTCTCTGAAAACTATCTGTCATAGAATAAGCCAATTCAAGTTTAAAATTGTGGCTTACCAAATTTGGTAATTCAGTAGTTGAATTAGATAAGGCAACAAAAGACAGTTAAGCCAATATTTGAGATGGTTGTAAAACATGAAGAGTGAAAAAAAGGTGGATAGATATGATAGGACAGACTATGAATTGGCAGAGCTTGACAAATACCTTTCCTAAAGGAAGTTTAAGTAACTCTTAACCCAAAATTGTAACTTTAACAATTAAAAATTCTCACCTGCACATTGTCAATGTTGTCACGGTTCCAAAGAGGCAAGAAAAACCGATTTGCAAAGCGAAGTACCAACTGCCAGTATATGTTAAAGGAAAATGGATTAATCATCAGACAAAATTCATGAAATAAACAAGAAGTAAGCCATTGCATAATCATTAAATACCAAATTCTGCACTAGTTCCTTTCCCAAGTAGTGATCAATACGGTAAATCTGTGGTTCCTCGAACAACTTTCCGATCTCAGTACTGAGTTCCTCAGCAGATTGGAGATCCCTACCAAAAGGTTTCTCAACAACAACTCGTGTCCATCCACCAAGATCAGCTAAGAAAAGGAAGCAGGTGCAGCCATATCAATACAAACAGAATTAGATTTCTGGATAATAAACAGAAACCTTGAAATGTAAAAAAATATACTCAAGACAACTGTTCTTGTCACATAAGGTTTTAGTCTGTGCTGAAAAAGAAATGAGACTGAAGATGACTTGAAGCCTAAAATCCCCTTTGCAAATGTTAGCTGCCCAACAGAAATTTCAAGTTTATTCATGAATCTTTCCTTTTATCTAAACACCACAAATATAAACAGCCACCTGTAACTATCTTGTGAAGCCCAAATCTTAAACCAACCACTGGAACGAGCTATATCTCTAAGCAATAGCCTCTATTTAGCATCATTATCAAGAAAAAGATCTTGCAGGAAACCAAACAAGTAACCTACATTTAAATAAAAGTAAAAAGTAAGAGCTTCTTGAAGTGAATCCTGTGGTTCGGAGAAGACTAATGTTTGACCAAGCATTATTCCCAACAGTTATGGAACTATGGATCACTCTCCCTATCCTATCCCCGACCCTCCCTCAATAAAAAGCAAGTGGTCATTTGCAATCAAAAAGGTAATTATCAAAATGATACATTATATGATAGCATCATACATTTATTCATGCAGCAAGTCTTGATCATCTTGCAAACAGATGGGTATACTGAAGGAGGAAGAGCAAGATAGAAAAGCCTCCGAGATAATCCCTCTACACTGTTTTTCAAATATTCATGCTCTGAAATCTCTTTATCCAACAGGCGAAAGCCATCCTCAGAATCATAAGAGCCAGATACATATTTGATCTAAAAAGAAGAAACAGGGAGACAGAGAACAGTCATTTTAAATCAATCAAAAGCGTTATGTAGTGAGACCTACAAAATATTGGTAAAATTGTTCAGTACTAACCAGATTTAAAAACTTCTCTAAATCCTCCAACTGTTGGGGGGACGCACCTTTGTCGGGAACAAGATAGCTGCACATCAAATCATATTAGCTAGGCTTAGAAATAGTTTAAAAATGTATCAAGAGAACACATGAATTAATAGGATAGGATGAAGCATACACTAAAACAACCTGGAGAAAGAAGCAGATAACAAAAATTCATGAGAATACTATTCACAGAAATAACTTCACAATAAATTCTTTGGCTAAAACAAAATAAGGATCCATCAAGTATGCTGCATTAACGATTTACGCAATTTAAAGGACAGGACGACAATTGCAAACACAATCCAGTTGCATCAAACAACATCAACAGTTCTGGAGTAGCAGGCTGTAAGTGATATCTATACAGTTCATTTACTCTTTACAGAATCTCTAGAAAAAGATATTGACTTTTAGTTTGACAAAAAGTCTCACCTCCGCAACCTGTTTCTCAATTCATCATCAGAGATTTTGGTCCTTGCATAGCCAAAAATATGAACTTCGTCAGATGGTAAGAATCCCTGCAAACGAAGACGCTAGACGTTGGAAACAGTTGCTTTAAGGGAACAATCTTATAAAATATTCCAGGAAATTTTCCACGAAATGATGAACTAGTAATAGACATTTAATTTTAGTGTCAGAAGCATGAAGAATGAGTGAATAGAATCTTTTCACACAAAAAAAGAGTCATGGTATTCTGAAACACATTCTGCATTGCGTCCCTTTCTCCAGTATCAGTTCCATGATCATCATCACTCAATATTCCTCACTTAGACAACAGTTATCAAACGCTAATCAGCGCTATCCACCAAGATTCTGCTTTACCTGCCGGTATAGGTGGAAAAGTGCAGGAAATGTCTTCTTCTTAGCAAGATCACCGGAAGCACCAAGCACAACTACAGAGAGTGACCCAGTTTCAGGTACATTTCCTGGCTCTCTTGCTAAGGTGGATTCGCTGCCAAAGCTAGCTCTTCGTTCAATGTGCCACTCACTTGTTCCCATCTTCTAGCAGCCCCGGATTACTAGAACCACTGCAAGAAATTGGTAATTAGCGTGATCTAATTAGTATCTGGTATGAAATTATATGCTAATATCTAAAAATGATTCTAGTGATAAAGATAAACTGAATAATTATATGCGCCCAGAATTCAGAAAGCAACAGGGATGCTGACACGGATTACCCATAACACCGAAACATGGAAATGAGCGATCAGAGAAAATATGACCAATCCATACAGTAACAAATCAAAACATCCAAATAAATGCCCTTTGGAATGGTGCATACAGTGATTTCAGTCCAATCTCAGATATTATTGACCAAGACAAAACTATCATAATCTGAAATTCACCCAGAAGGGAAAAAACAAGTAGAATCCAGAAGAATAAAAAACAAAAGCTTTCACAAGTCTGCCAGTGGAGAATTGGAATTTAGAATTAACCTTGAAAGCAAAAAAAAAAAAAAAATGAACAGGAAAGAAGAGATTTTGCATGTAGAAAGATTAAAAAAAAACATGAAAAAAAGGGTGATTTTTCACCACACATGCAAGGAGCAAGATGGAGAGTACCAAGTGATGCAGAGTTAGCTGAAACAGTGGCTTGATGATAAGGTTGTGCAGTTCGAGAGAGTGAATTGAAAGAGAGAAGAGAGTCTTTTAAGGTTGTAAAACTCAAAACAGTTGCTGGTTTCTTCACCAACTACCTCTGGAGTAATTGTTGCAAATGTCAGCTCATAGGTCAGAGCCCACATCGCTGACGCATATTAGTCTTTTACTTATTTCTTCGTTTTCTCCCTACTTTCATTTTTTCTGTTCAGACCCCTATTTTGGACCATGCTGAAAAAGTGCATTACGAATGCATAGTGAATTGTTCTCAAGATTGCAGTGTTAATTATATTCGCTGAAACTTATGCTTCTTTTTGACAGTTTAAGACTATCTACTAACGGTAAACTAAAGTGAAATTTTATTTATCTTTTTGGATAAATTTATGAGAAATTATAGTTTTGGAAGAATAAAAACACAAACTCAAATTATTATATCTATGAAGAGTTTTATAAATTAATTTACTAAATTATTAATTTTAGTTTATATAAAAATATTTTATCTTTTATAATTTTGATTTTTTTTAATGTATGTATTATTTTGTCGCCCTTTAACAATTCTTAAAAGTTATTCTTCAAAAAGTTTTCATAAATTTATTATTTGAGACAATAATTTATATTTAAAGAGCCTTAATTTAAGTTTTTTTTATATTTTTTTTTCTAATTTTAAAGAAAATACTTGACTCTAGTAGCAAATCTTTTTCACGTGAAAAAATTGAATCACACATTCTTATAAATAGAATGACATAAAAAAGTACAACATTAAGTGAATATTATACATGAGTATTATTATTGTCTCTTTTAAAACACTTTAATAATCATTAAAAGTTGTTTCTCACTTCATATATTTTTATACTAAATTAATTTTTAATAAAATTTAGTATTGAATTTAATTATTGTAATGCTAAAAAAGTAATTAATTTAATTTTTATTGAAAATAATTATATCCCTGTAATTTTTTTAAAATTTTTAAAAAAATAATTAAATTTATGAAAAGAGAACAAGTAAAAAGGATAAAAAATAATTTAAAAATTTAAAGTTATACTCTCTAAATATAAAGTACTTTTCTCTTAATAAATGTACAAAAATTAATCTTAAAAATAATTGGAAAGTGTATTGATTGACCCACTTGAAAAACAAAATATAAATTAGTTGGAAAGTAAGATGGAGAAATCATTTCCTACTATACTCATAATATAAAAAAATACAAATACTTTTTGTTTTAAAATATAAAATTGTTTAATATATTTTTCATTGACAAATGTTATTCCATGTGCTCACATCGTAATTTTCAAATGCATTAACTTCATCATCAATACAAATTTATATTATTAAAATCCTTAATAAGTGCAGGTGGGAGAACGAGTGCGTTGGACAGTAGGAGGCATTTCTGACAAAGCTGGGCCACAGATCACTAAAAAGATAAAAAAAATCATAAATAAAAATAGAAAATAAAAATAAGTAAAAATATTGTATTCTTTCAGAAGTTAAAAATATCAAATTATCCAATTAAAAAATTATTGTCTAAATACAATACAAATTGTTATAGATATATCACTTCAATTTGAAAGTGTTTTTAGATTCTGTCTCCACACCCTTGATCCATTTTTTTAAGTTTATACATTAAAAAATGAAAAAACAAATGATTACAACTAAAATTTATTTATAAATTAATTGAATTAATAAATTGATTGGGAGTTATATATAAGAAAATATTATTTTGTTTTTCTTTTTTTTTTCTAAACTCTCAATATAATTGTTTAAATTTTTCTTGTAATTCTTTATTTTTTATTTTTTAACATGTGTTTCATTTAGCTTTTCATATTTTTTTATATCATGACACGTATTTTCTAAAAAAAAAGTTAATACAGTTAATTTTTTTTATATAATTAAGAACCATTTAAGTTGTTCCTATCTTCAATAAGGATCGATGATAAAGACAGTAAGAAACAGTATTCAAATTGATGAAATAAACAATAGGAGTCAAACATGAAAGTGGGAATATAAGATGTTGATTAAAAATTACCATATTGAATTTTTGGTATTATTCTTCTACTATACTCTTAAAGTATACTAATTTTAATATTTAAAAATATATTAGATACCTTTTTAATGTATCAAAATCGGTATATTTTAAACTTACAATAAAGTAACAATCAAAATTACTTATTTATATGTCAACACTAATTTAAAAAAATTATTTTTTAATCCAACAATTAAATGTGAATTTTATTTATATCATTAAATAAATTTTCTTGTAAAAAATAAATTTATTGTTTTAATATGTTGGTTAAACATTCACCAAATAAATTTTAATCTTAATAATTTAAATATCCAAATTTAAAGTTTTCTCATTCTTAAAATGATAATTATTCTTACTTGATACACAATGCGTGTTTTATAATACGATTAGTATTGTAACTCGTGTCATATATAATATATATGTTATTTTATATAACTTAAAAGTTTAGTAAATAATTATTTTTTAATGTATTAGTTATATTATAATCAAAATTTATAATAAATAAACATTTTTAATATATAAAGTATATTCTAGATTTGTATAAGATAATTTATATTTATAAAAAATAATTTTAATTATTGATAATATTCCGAATATAGAAATTAATTTAAAATTAAAGACAACTATTTTCATAAAAAAAAGGATATATATTTTTTAAAGAAATTAATAAATTAAGAAAAGAAGTTTAATGGTTATCCACCATAACTAGAAATTTAACACGGTGAACCAATAAAAATAAATAGTATTAATATAAATTATACATCTTTAAAATTATTTCATACTCAAAATTGTATTACTAGAACTTAAATATTAAAAAGTCTATTAGAAACATAAATGACTAGCATTGTTTAACATTCTCATTTAATAAAATTGTCGTTGTAATTTTTATATTCCTTCCATTCACTTTTTTTGAAGTAATCTTCATTAGAGGATTAAGACATAAAGTCTTAATTTATAATCAGAATTTTAAAAAAATTATGAATTTAGGAAAAACTTATTTTAAGATCAAAAATATTTTTAATTTATTTAAAATCTTAAATTTTAATAAAGATGTCATATTTTACCTTTTAAACTTATATCTCATTATCACTTATAATAGATATTTCCTAAAAGAGAAATAAATATAAATATTTTCTAAAACCTAACATATATATACACGTTTTAGAAGTAAATGACTAATAAATTAAAAAAATAAATACATAATTAAATAGTAATTAATATTATTTTTAGGCTTAGTAAAAAAATTAGTTAACTAACTTTATACTGATTAAGAGTGATACTTTTCATTTAATATTATTAATTTTATAAAAAATTAAAATATTTTTAAATTACTTCAATAATCACATACATTGAAGATAATAACAAAGTTTATATATAAAATGTATTTTGAAATAATAATATCAAATAAGATTGAAGAAGTAGTTGGAATTTAATTATATTTAAGTTTACATATATTTTTTGTCTTATTTTTTGAGTTTAGAGGGAGTATAATACTATTTTTATCTTCTAGTTGTTCTTTGGAAAGCTATTCCTCCTTGTGTTTGGGGATACTCCTCAGTAATGAACACAAAAAAGTAGTACAACTTTTAATAAAGCGTTAAAAATAATTGAAAAATTTTAAAATATATTTTACTACATCTGTATAAATTAAATGCTTTTTAATCAAGGTTTTTTTGGTGGAGTGGTATGAGTTATACATGTTAATAACATAAATATTAAATAATAATAATAGCAATAAAAATATTCATAAATATTTCTTAATCTTTGTATCAGAATCTTAAAGGATTACTGTTTTTGAGTGGAAGGCATTAATAATTAATAATGTTTATGAAATTTAAAACATTAATTATATTATTTAATTCCTTTGTCAAAATATAGAAAGAGGATAATAATTAAGCTACAATGGCAAACAACTTTCGCATTATCCTTATATTTTAGATTATTAAATTATTGTTATGTTACATGAACATTTTTAAAACAAATAAAATTATTGTTCTTAAAAGAGGTTGTTATAGACTTTAAACATCATCTACCAACCCAAAATATGAAAGCACGTGAAACTTCTAATTCCTTTAAAACCTAATTAAATAATCATACAATTATTCAGTTTTTCTTGTACAAAACAAAAAAATAAATAAATAAAAAATAAAAAAATAATAATAATAAAAGACGAAATTGTGGTCGTGTAGGACCATGTAAAGAGAAATGAAGTCACCAGCTCTGAAAACTACCGGTCCTTGTAGCATTCACGAGTCGATACGATCCACCAAACCCCGGACTGCAAATTAATTAACTCATTTTTTAGGCCCCATTGTGCAAAATTTCTGATTTTGCAGCCATGCCATTCACGTGTTGATTGGATCTAACCAAACTTCTCATCTAACAGCGATGTCTGCAAAAAACAACACTCTTCAGAAAGAACATTATCTTATAATATTATATTCGATATTTAATACACACATTTCGATATATAATTGAAAAAGATGTTTCTGAGTTAATAATGTTGGCAGTCTGATTCACTGTGTGTTTGACATGCATTGGTGTTTTAATTTTGTTTGAAAATTATTGATATTTTAAAAATGATTAAGATATCTTTACAACTTATGAGTCTAAATGTATATATGAAATTTCAATAGATAATTTTATTAAATATAGTGGCGGTTTAGATAACTAAGCTAGGTTTAGATAACCAAGCTAGTAATTTGTTACTCTTGTTTCTATCACATCAATATGTTTCTCCTCAAATTTGTAGGGGTTTGGTTGAGTATATGTACGGTCGAAAGTAGGTTTGGAAGTTGAGAAAGTCATTGTACTTTTCACCTTTGGTTGTGTATATTTATAATGAAATGGATGGAGCAGATCACTAAATTGAGAAGAAATGCGTGGAGAGTGGAGCATGTGGGGAGTCATTTACATATTTATTATTATTGTATGGTTGCAGAATGTGTGCATTAATGGTCACATCATTAATTGTAGCATACTCTATTAGAGGAAATATATAATCGGTTACGGTTATGCTCCCATATCTAATTGATTGCAATCCTTTATTTGATATGTTTTGTCATTTCATTTCATCAATATTAATTTGATACTTAATATTCATACTTAAGTTAGTTATTAACCATTTAACATGATATGGGTCACTTGATCTTTATTTAGGATTTTGAACGTCTATTTTCACATAAAAAATTTCATGATATGATCAAAAAAAGTATGCAAATATTATTACCTTTAATTATTAATATTTGTTCAACAAAAATTAAGTGTGAAATTATTTCTTTAATTACAAGTTTCAAACTAAACAATATTATTGATCCTGCCGCGGACTTGAACGTGGAGGATGAACCTCGTCACTCCTTCGTCTAGCCTTCTGCAACTGCACGTTCTGCAAGAACGCTCCAAGAACCTCCGCCGGAACTCCAAACAATGCCTGCAAAACAATACAGACGGTGCCTCTAACGGCCGTGTGCACTCCAACGCTCAAGTCAGGCAACAAGAACACCGAAAACTCTCACTGAATCTCTTTGTGAGACTCGTGTGTGCTCAAATCCACTCTCTCTCTGTAACTGAATTCTGTTATCACTGTGCAACGTGTACAAACGCTCCCACAATGACTTAGAAACTAAGTCTAGTGAATTTGTGTAAACTTGTAATCTGGAAAACTTGTGTGTACCTGACATAAGGTAGAGTACCTTTATACTTGGGCCACGCTTCTCTCCCAGATGGTGACACGTGGAGGCATGCAACTGGAATCTGACCGTACACGCGTCACACCTGGAAGGCTTCTGCGCGTTTCTCTTGTGCGGCTAAGTTATCCTCTTGCGGAGTAACTTAGCGCGTTTCTTCTGTCTGAATGAGTGCATGCTCCCAGGAGAGCGCCTAGTGGGGCTGGTCTAAGCATATTCACCAGGCGTATCCTGCCTGCATGGCCTCTCCACACGTCCTCTGAGTGAGTGCATGCTCCCAGGAGAGCGCCGGATGTGGCTGTTCTAAGCACATCCACCAGGTGCATCCTGCCTGCATGGTGTAACATCCCGCCAAAATACTATACAAATGTATATAATGAAAATGAAGGTAACAAATAGATTTAAGTGAACAAAATATTATATATATGAAATGTAGTTGCTCCTCACAGGGAGTTTAATACAAATTCGGTCAAATTTTTCCAGAAACATAAACAAAATACAGTAAAAAAAACAAAGCAGGCGATCTCCTATAGGAAGGGACCGATCTCCTATCGGACGAGGCCGATCTCCTATCGGAGGACCCAAAACAGCCGATCTGCTACCAGAACAGAAATCCGGCGATCTCCTTCCGGCGACCACTCACTAAGGAGCTCTACTTCCTGGAAGATCATCTGCTCCCGTGTAAGTTATACACGATCATCACAGTTTTAAGAGAACAGCCACAGAACCAAAACACGCAGGGTAAGCTAGATATTTTAAAGAGAGTTTAAATAAGGATAATTAAAATAAAATCAAGGTAAACAATTTCAAGATATTCACGTAAAGTTATCAAGTTTCTCATACTCTTCACCTGATCGCCCAGAAATCACACATTTCGCAATATTTTCCAGAGTCATTCTATTTCACAACTGTATCAAGTGTCTATCAATTTCAAGTTCCTCATTTCACATGTCAGACCACCACTGACTCAGCACACAAGACACTTGACACTACTTCCGGAAGACTCATGCATTGATTAGACTCAGAGATCTGCACCTGTCATACCATACCACTGTGAAATCCACACAGGGTCGCTGTGAATCCACACAGCATGCGCATATATAATCTCAATGTCAATAGTTCTCCCGGTATGACAGGGTTAATCCATAGAACAGGCCGAGCTCGTTCTGTTTCACACGACTCACCCATTCCTATGAACCTCCTTCGACTCTCCACAACTGAGTAACTTCCTCTATGGGATTCCATTATCTCAGCAGAGTCAGGATATCTCATTAGGAATCACCGATCAATGCACATCCTATACGATCTTACACGGTATTTTCTTTCCTGAAAATACTATGCCTCGATCCACATTCACATCATGCAACACATCTCATAACACTTAAAGGAAAGATTTCAATCACAGCAAAAGCTCACTCCAAGGTTCTTATTTCCGAACATCTCATTTAAATCTCATACCGTTTCAAAGCAACATCAAAAACAGGGAGTTCGTAAACAACGCCAAAACCGGCGATCTAGTTCAAAAACAGGGTATTTCGAAGTCTGCATTTAAAACCGGCGACCACGTCGCCCAAACACATAGCACAGAGCATTTTACAAAGATGAAAACGAAAACCGGCGACCACGTCGCCCTCACTTCAGAAATAGCTAAACTATGGCTTGTATTGAAAATGAAGTCTAGCTTCCCTTACCTGGACTTGCGTAAAAAACCACGAGCTCAAAACCCACCGAGCCTGAAGGATGCCTTAGCTCTGTTTTCAGCGCCTGGTCTGTAGAACTTGCAGAGAACCTCTCAGGTGCTCTAAGGGCAACGTCGCTTGTCGCACTGATGCTGGAGGTTGCCCGAGTCTCAACGCAAGGAAGGGAAGAAGGGAGGGAGGAAGTTTGCACTCACTCTAACACTCTTGAGTCTGTAACCCTCTTTGCCTTCCCGCAGTGGCTTTTGAATCCCAACTTACCTGTCCACGCATGCTGCTGCTGCCACCCCTTCTGCAGGAAAGTCTGAGAACCACTGCCCTGAACAGTACGACCACTGTTGTCTCTGGTGCATGCCAACCACTGCTCTGAACAGTACTACCACTGTTGTCGCTTGTGCATGCCAACCACTGCTCTGAACAGTACGACCGCGAGTGTCTCCTGCGCATGCCAACATTCTGATGTCACCACTCTAAACCCCCCTTTTTGTCTACGTGGCGCGTGTGCAGGACGTTTCATGCTGGGAGTCTGGGTCCCACTTTACTCTGTGTGAAACTCGACGTCGCGCGATAACTTTCCACTGCTGACTCATCCTGGCGAACGACCGATGTCTCCTTCGCCCTGGAAGACGACCGATGTCTTCCTCTGGGAGACGACCGATGTCTTCCTCTGGGAGACGACCGATGTCTTCCCTGGCGACGCCCTCATAACTCTCGCGCCTTGGCCACGTCCACATGCCTCGCGCCCGCGCGATGCCCGCATGCCTCGCGCCCTGGCGACGTCCACCTGGCGCTCATGTGTAGCAGGCGACCGGCGATCTCATAGCCTTCTAAACTTAACTTTTCCTCCCTTTTTATTTTTAATAAAACATACATAGAATTCTTTTAAAATATAACCCTTTTTATTCCAATTCAATTTTTTACAGGTCCTTACATTCTCCCCAACAAGAAAAATTTTCGTCCTCGAAAATTGAATTACAAGGAAAAGAGATATGGATAGGCTTCTCTCATGGGTTCTCCTAACTCCCAAGTTGAATCACCCGATCTCTCATCCCACACCACTTTCACCATGCTTATGGTCTTGTCTCTGAGCTATTTACTTTGCCTATCGTCAATCCTGACTGGTTTCGCATTCACAGGACAAGTCATCCCTGATCTGCACATCGTCCACTTCCAGCACATGACTAGGGTCTGCCATGTACTTCCTCAGCTGTGACACGTGAAGGGCATTATGCAGATTTGCTAATTGGGGAGGTAGGGCGATCTCGTAAGCCACTGGACCAATCCTCCTTAAGATCCGATATGGTCCCACGAACTTCGGAGGCAGCTCCTTTGATTCGATAGCTCGTCCTACACCCTTGGCTGGTGTTTCTCTCATAAAGACATGATCTCCCGCAGCAAACTCCAAAGGTCTTCTCCTCATTGCCAACATCGTCACTGCCTCTACAAGAGTTATTATCCTTGTCCTCATGAGCGACATAGAGTGGCTCCCTCAAAGTTACTCTCTTCATATTTTCCAGATCCACAAGGGTTTCCCAACCAAACGATTCTCGTTCACCTTCTTAGCAACTTCAACTTTGGGGATGGATGATGATTCACTTTCTAAGGTAGAGTAATCCGGTGAAGATCCATCTACTACCGACATTAGTTGCAGTCACAACACCTTCCCGCCACTCGTCATACCACCAGGCATACAATGCTGATTCAACTCAAGAGGGCGACCTGAATGGCGTCCAGGAGAGCATGGCTTGACTGTTAAGCGGTCTGAACCTCGCATACCCAAATAAATCAGCGTCTGCCACCCTAAACAAAGAGACTCATTCCTCTAGTTTCTGCGTTACCTCTTTATCAAGCAACTCATCGTACTGGACTTCCAGCAGCCTTGGAGACACACTCCAGACTTTTCATCTAAATCAGCATTCTGCAACGTCACCATCACGCCAGCGTACCCCTATACTAGCACCGACCTGGAAGAACAGATACAGCTGACAATGCAGCATTGTTTCTAAAATCATAAACGAAACGCTGACCACCACAACCGCCCATCTAAAGGATTAGTTGCAAATCCCATCTCATTAGAAACACAAGGCACGGAAAGTTCTGCTTCCACCTCCAACTTTCTGCAATTTACTAACATTGCTAGAAGAACTCAACATCATCATAATACGGCTTACCCTTATTCTATCCATAGCCATTTCCTCCTTCTCTTCTACGTTCACAGGCAGAACTGCATCCTCATTTGTCAAGTTCAGGGGACTTACTGCATCAGGAGCCTTAAATCTCAACCCACCATTTCCATACTCATCTTCCAAATCACGATTCACAAAACAGCATCCATTCTGGGTGAAGCTTTCTCTCTTATCCCAGTAACTTTTCTACTTGGTATTTTTCAGCAAATTTCTCTGGCTAAAAGAACTTTAGACATAAATACAATACCTCCTCTTTCCTTTTAAGCTTGTGGTTAAGCTAGAGTCATCTCATGCTGTTTCATCGACATAAACATCTCCCAAGCTTCAAATAAAAGAAAATTCATTCTTTCATTCTTGGAACTTAACCCCGGTACTTCCCATGGATACACATGCTTAAGTCCTTAAACCCTCAACATTCAGCTTATATACTCTCCATAACTTATATGTAGCTGAAACTAAACCTTGGTACAACTAAATCTAACTTACACTTGCTTCTTTAATTCCATCTACCCAGCTGGAACCATGATGTAGGGAGCCATGGACGCTGGTCCAGCTCTAGGTACCAAAACAATAGAGAATTTCATCTCTCTATTAGGAGGTAGTCCAGGTATTCCTTCTGGGACTACATCCATGAAATCCTTCACCACATGTATACAGCCCATAACTTCATCACTCTTCGCTCCCCCCCCTTGAGCTAGGATCACAAGGTACGGTGCTTCCAGGCGCTTATCTAGGCACCGCTCTGGGGGTGGTGGCCACTTGGTAACTGACCACCGATCACCATTCTAAGTGGACTCCTCCCTGATTCGCCTGCCATCTCATGCCTCGTGTCACCCTGTGACTAGTCCACGTGGTCATCTGCAGTTGACGTCACTGACTACCGATGACCGACCGGATCAATTATAACCATATAAACATGGACACATATAAACATTTTATTTTAAATAAAAATATATTAACTTTTACAACTTTAAGATAAGGGTGTTTTTTTTAATTTTTAAATTATATAGTTATTTTAACATTTATTTCAATCACATTAATCATATCATTTACAAATTTTTCACTCAAATCTACTCATATTCAAATCATTTTTTCTAAATCCAAACCATCTCATTTTTCACTCTCTTTCTCCTTATTTCTTTCTGTTTCCACTTTCAATCTCATCTAAACACACCCTAAATAAATTGGAATCAATTGTTAGAATTTAAGTAACATCAGTCATTATATTTAATAAAACTAATGGTTAAGATTTTGTGTGTCTTTTAAACTTGTTATTCTTGTAAGATATGTAAGGATCCTCCTTTCTAGATTCTTCAAGGTCTCTTTGACGTTCTCGGTCTTCTCTATCTCTCGGTCTCTCGACCTTCTCGGTCCACGCAGTAGGAGTATATGCAATTGTACTTTGATAGTCAAGTAGTTCGGATTCAAGTTCGAGTAGGTATATCAGTTCAGGGTCAGTATTTCCTTATCTTGTGTCCCATGGTGTTCACATATTTATAGTGGTAACTTTGGACCTTTGGCTCTATAGAGGATTGAGTTGGACCTCATAATTTGTAGGACGTTTAATATGTGATTATTTATTAATAATATTGTTAGACTTTGTGTGTTATGATATGAATGATGTATGTGTTAAGATGTTAATATATTAAATTGAATCTCAATATCTTAGACACTCAAATAATATAATACAAGACCTCGACATTTCAAATATTTACATAATATATTATAAAATCTCATCATCTTAATACTCGATAACATAATATAAATCTCATCGTCTCACATACTTTTATTTTGTCATGTTAATGGATTTTAACACCTTAAAGAAATTAAATTATTTAATATTATCCCAAACACATCAATTTTAGTTATCGTTATGTTCTAGATGAATTTCTTCTACTTATTTTGTTGATAATTAGTTTGTGTTTAGAAATCTGACAAGTTATTTTTATTTTAGTATAGTCTTTCTTTTAAGTTTTCTATTTCTATTTCAAGATGGTTCACGTAGCTTAAAAAGTACACCATCCCATCAAAATTTACATTATATTTCCAAGAGTATAACGGACACGAGTGCATTTACTAACAAGAAATTTTTTTTATGAGAAATTGGCGAACATAAATAAAGAGAGAAAAATAAAGTGAATAAAAAAATATGTCATATATATTTATACATATAATTGAATGAAAATATAAATATTTAGTTTAAAAGAAAAATAAAATAGAAGATATGGAAATCGATGTTAAGTTAATGAATATATTGTGTTTTTTTTAAACAATCAATTGTTTAGAAAGAGAAAACTAATTGATTTTTTAGAAAAGAATCCATTTTTTATAAAAACAAATTGATTACTTAAAAGAAACAGAACATAAGAGTTAGAATAAATGTTGAGGACGAATTTTGAGTAAAAGAATTAACTGATTCTTAGAACAATATATTGTTTAACAATTTTTTTTTAAATATTAAATTGTTAATTATTATTTAATTAAATTATAGATAAATTAAAAAAATTATTACTATCTAAAGTATTTTTTATATTATAAATAAAAATTTATAAAATAATTTTTAAATTAATATTTAACCATCGTTATCAAGATTTTACTTATTTGTTACTTTATATTTTAAATTATTCTCTCTTAATCTTTTAAGGACTAATTTAGATTAAAAAATATTAATAATTGAAATTAAAATAGTTAATTTAAATATCAATTTAAAAATTATTTTATAAATTTTTATTAATAATAGAAACCATTTTAAATAAGAACAATATTTTAATCTTTAAATTAGTATTTAATTTACTCAATCTAGGTACTAATTATTTATATTTAAATTTAATTATGACTTAATTATTTTTTTTACTGTGAGTTAACTAACAATGATACTAACAAACGAATTTTTTTTTTTATGGAAAATGTATATACTGCAAAAAAAATTTGGACTGTTTTTTAATGAATTAAAAGTATGGACTTTATACCTTTATTTTATTTTTTTATTCTATTCTTATTTCACATCTAAAAGCTTTTTCTCTATTTCTACTAAATGGATATCTAAAAGACTGAAAATTTAATTATAATTTATATAATTTTAAAATTAAATAAAATATTTATAATAAATATACACTACAAGAAAATCATTAAATAGAAACTAATTTTAGAGACAAAAAATAATTAGTTGTTATATTGACTAAATTAGAGACTATTTTAAAGATTAAATAAAATTTTTGGTTTCTAAATTAGTTTCTATTATGGTTAAATAGTTTCTAAATTGGTAGCTAATTAGATACCAATTTAGAAACTATTTAACAATAATAAAAACTAATTTAGAAACCAAAAATTTTTTAGTCTCTAAAATGGTCTCTAATTTAGTCAATATAACAACTAATTATTTTTAGTCTCTAAAATTGATTTCTATTTAATGATTTTCTTGTAGTGATATTTTAATGATTTTCTTGTAGTGATATTTTGATTAATCATTTATTAGATTGTATTATAACCATAAATACCTAAATAAAAAAAGTAATATTTTCTTCAACACACAATATTTTTAATGCATCTATATATTTTAATTTTATTTCATTCGTATTTTTCATTATTAATTGTCAAATTTTTCTACTAGTTACTATGTAAAGTATAGATGATAATGGAAATAGTTCAATCTAATATCTCTCAAGAATATTTTAAGATATTACAACTCACAATAAGATAACAATGGGAATCTATATGCATATTCAAAATAGTTTTATTAGTCTTCCAATATTTTTCTAATTTTATTTATAGACTAACTAGTTGTTGAAAATTTCATCTGCTCATTATAGAGTTCTATCACATGCAACATTCTCTGCTCCCATGTAACATAAGATTATCAAGATTTAAAACAAACACAAACAAGCTAAGCTAGTATTTTATTTAAAAACTTTCATATAAATTTAGATTTAATGAATACCATCACAAATATATGAATCATCACATTTCAATATACTAAACAACCAAGTATTTACAAATATCAATTGTCTAACAGGTGCTTTGATCAATTGTAGGAACATTTTTTAACTGAACTTTAATCTTAGAAGCTTGAATGAAGACATTTATACTATGAAGAGTAGAAGAAGCTGAGTTTAAAGAGCAAAAATCTGCGAAACAGGCAATAAACTGTCAAAGTTCCTTGGTCAATTGGCACTAGAAGGTCAATAAAACGCTTAAAGAAGAAGCTGAAGTTAGTTTTAGAATTGATTTTATGGGCTCTGTAACATCCCGCCAAATCCTTTTCATATTTATATAATGAAATAAAGGTAAAACAATAATATCGAAGTGAACATATATATATATATATATATATATATATATATATATATATATATATATATATATATATGTAATGAAATTTCTCCTCACAAGGAGTTTAATACATATCCAGTCAGTTTCCAAAACTTAAACAAAATACAGCAAAATAGAAAACAGGCGATCTCCTAACAGAAACAGAAAACAGGCGATCTCCTTTCGGCGACCACTCACTGAGGAGCTCTACTTCCTGCAACATCATCTGCTCCCGTGTAAATTATACATGATCATCACAGGTTTAAGAAAACATCCACAAAACAAAAACGCAGGGTAAGCTAGATATTTTAAAGAGAATTTAGATATGAAACTTTAAAATCAAGATAAAACAAATTTAAGACACCCACGTAAAAACCATCAACTTTCTCATTCCCTTCACATGACCATCAAGTAATCACATATTTCACAATTTCCTCAAGAGTCGTTCAATTCATATAATCCATCAAGTGTCTATCAATTTCAATGTTTCTCATTTCTCACGTCAGACTTCCACTGACTCATCACACATAGACACTTGACACTACTTCCGGAAGACACGTGCATTGACTTGACTCAGAGATCTGCACCTGTCATACTGCACCACTGTGAAATCACACACATTCACAGGGTCGCTGTGAAATCACACACATTCACAAGCGTATAAATGAATCTCAATATCATCACTATCCTAGCATGACAGGGTTAATCCATACAACGGGTCAAGCTCGTTCTCTTTCAAACAACTCACCCATACATATGAACCTCCTTCGACTCTCAACGCCTGAATAACTTCATCTATATGATTCCATTATATCAGGAGAGTCAGGATATCTCATAATAAACAAATCACCGGTCAATGCACACTCTATACGATCTTACACGGTATTTTCTTTCCTGAAAATACTATGCCTTGATCCCACATTCACCACATTCCATACATCATACCACACATAAAGAACAATTCCATCATAGAATAATTTGAATCTTTTCTTAAACAACCCCACTCACCAAAAACAAGCATACCACCGTTCAGGTTTTTGAATAGCATATACATTTTTCATTTCAATCTCAACAAGTTCAAAGCGACACTAAAACAGGGGAGTTCGAAAACAACATTAAAACCGGCGATCACATCCAAAAACAGGGGATTATGCAATAACAGTTGAAAACCAGTGACCACGTCGCCCCATCATCAAAATCATCTAACTTAAGGTTTTCGTTGGAAATAAGGCTAGCTTCCCTTACCTGGACTTGTGTAAAATCTCACTACGAGCTCTAACCCACCGAACTTAAGGATACCCGAACTCTGTTTTAGCGTCCTGATCGGAAAACTCACAGAGAACTTCCCAGGAGTCAAAGGGCAGTCGTCGCTCGTCGCACTGGTGCTTGAGGATGCCTGAATCGCAGCGCGAAGGAGAGAAAAGAGAAGGATGAAGGTAAACTCACTCTGTCACTCTTGAACCACAACAACGTTCTTTGCCTCTCAGAAGTGAGTTTTTGAATCTAAACCAACTTGTCCACAATTGCCGCTGCCACCACCCACTCTGCAGGAAAGCTTGCGTGCACACTTCCTTGAACAGTATGACCACGTGGGTTTCTGCGCATACCAACTCTCTGATGCCAACTATTTTGAAACACCCCTTTTTGTCTACGTGTTGCGCATGCAGAGCGTTTTCACTGTGAGCCTGGGTCCCACTTTAACACTCTTAGCAGGGAACCGCGCGATGACTATCCTCCACCCACCGATGCCTGATGTGCCTCTCATATCGGCGACGACCGATGCCTCTCATCCCGGTGATGACCTATACGCCTCTCACACCGGCGATGACTTGTGCGCCTCTCATCCCGGCGATGACTTATGCGCCTCTCATCCCGGCGATGACTTGTGCACCTCTCATCCCGGCGATGACTTGTGCCACATCGCCACGCCTTGCTGAAGGTTCTTCAACCCACTATGTTACATCCAAGTTATCATCTCCACATGGCTTAGTGACGTTGGTAGCTTCACATTTCCAAGAATAGATCAGCACTACTCCTCGTGCACCCACGCGTGCCACACTTAAGGACGATCTCTTATGCTCAAGCATAGAGTTTCGCATGCACAACGTATCTAAGGCTTAATCCACACCTCGATATGCGTGGTTTTTGGAACCCACTATGGTTGATCCAGTACCTCGATCAAAATGTCAAAGCTTCCCCCTCTCCAGCTCCACACCAAGCACACCAAAGACTTCCACCTTCAACATGGTGTGCTGGTTAACTTTGGGTATCACAGTCCACCCTACTCATGGTGGCAGATATGCTACCTATCTTCTATATAACTCATCTTCTGTAATTAGACCACATACTAATTACTTACTAAGTCTTCTCGAATACTCGGTGATGTGCCCCTTTTTGGCGATCATGTACACTACAGGCGATTGGCGTTCATGTGTAGTCTAGGCGACAAGCGATTATGTACTAACCAGGCGATCTCATAGTCTTCTAAGCTACACTTTCCTTCCTTTTTATTTTAAATAAAAACATACTTAGAATTCATTTAAAATATATTCCTTTTATTCCAATTTAATTTTACAGGTCCTTACAGGCTCGATTTTGGTTTGAACCAAGGCCCAACTGTTTGTTAAACTTTGAAATTCTATAAATAGAGATTTATGGGCACTTTATCATTCAAGTTGAATTTAGTTATGGGAATGACTAATAGCGAATAAAAAATCATGTATGAGAATACCCTGTTTTAGTGGTTTCTTCTTCAAAATATTTTTAGAACTATTTTCAATTGAAAGTAGTTTTCTAAGATCATGCAAATCGATTGGTTGTGTTTTCTTCAATAACAATGATCCCAAATTTAGGTCTCTTGCAAATTGAAGTTGAAGATCACTAACCATGGTTTTTGGTCCCTATTTTTCATTCCAGTACTGAATTTTGCTTTTCTTATTTTCAATTTGCTCAATTCTCATTCATTTAAGTTTATACACTTTACATTTTCAGTTTACAAGTTTTGTTCCTTTTGATTTCAGTTTAATTCAATTGCAATTTATATTTACATGATGCTCTATTTTACGTTTTTGCACTTTACTTTTCCTGTCATTTACATTCCTTGCAATTTACTTTTCCTGCACTTTATATTTCATTCATTTACAATTTTTTGCAATTTAAGTGTATGTCATTTACTTTTTTTACAATTTATATTTAACGCTCTCACTCTCTTTCTTTCTCGCTCTTTCTCCGTAAAAGCATTAGATAGTCTAGTTACTGGTTTCTAACTAGATGATTTAATAGTTGTATGTAGACCCTTATGCACAACTCGTGTTACTTTCTGCATAACAAAGGTTGGACGGTCTAGTAAGCAATTGCATACTAGAAATTCTAACAAATTTAATTCATTGTTTATGTTTCATCTCCCTTGTTTATAATTTACGTTGCAATTTACTTTCATATTTTTAATATTCTGCCATTTACATTCTCAAAGTATTGCAAGACAATCCATTAGACGATAGTTTATAGATGGTTCAAACTTCATTATGCTTTACTATTTTGTTTATTTTAGATTCGAATTTTAATTCCTACTTGCATAAGAAGAATATGAATATAACAGAAGAGATGCGTCTTTGAGGATTCAACATAGGTTAACCCTATACCACATTAGGGGAAAACATAGTTTTATTTTAATAACTTGATGTGACTGAAGGTTTATCAATCACACATCCACACGATTCATAGTTCATCTCAGTCATCAACATACCATTCAATCACATAAAAATTTATATTTTTAAAATAGATAGAAAATATCAACATTAATAACATAACATTTAAATTTTCACAAATGAATTAAATATATAACTAGTATTTGCTTTACAGTTTGATAAATGTTAGATCTACTAGTTTTAAACACTTAAGTTGCATGAATTTAATCAAATATTGACCTCAAAATATTTAATTAATTTTCACGACTTATAAAAAAAAAAGAAATAAAAGAGGTAGCTGAATGAAAATACTACTACTGAGGAGTTGGCTTGAGCTTAGGGAGTGATGCAAACTATTTTAGTTGCGTCCAACTCAAAATAAAACTTTCCCCCTAATATAGTGTAGCATCAACCTAGGTTGAATCCAATGACAACATTACATGTACAAAACTCATTGTATACAATTTTTCAATTATGAGTTTACAAGGGGAGAAAGAAACAGAGATTTAAACAAAACTATAACAAAATGCAAAATGCAGTAAATCTAACACTAGACCATCTGTTGACAATTGTCTAATAAACTCTCTAGTGAACCTAACTGTGTAGACGAAAAAATAAATGATATGAAAGTAAAGATATAAAAATAAAATGCAACATAAATGAAAAGAAAAGTAAAGAATAAAATCAATAAGACACAACCATCATTTCGTCTAGCCTATTATTGCTGGCCTATACATCTGATAGTTGTTTGGTAGAAAACAAAATGAATTTCAATGAAAGATTATGAACTATGTAAGATGACCTTCACTTTACTATCAAACAATCTGAGAGCAATCGCTTAAAAAATTGTCTGATCGGAAATTGAAGATGAACAATAACATAAATTGCAAAAAGCGTATGTTCTTGCCGATTGATCTGGTCGCCGGTTGACTTTGATGACGAGCTCTAGCTCCGTTTGCCTCTGTTGGAATATGCTCTTCCCTTTGATATGTTGGAATGCGGCTCCATTGAGATAGATGGTGCCCTACCTGCTGATTGCACTCCAACGATCAAGTTAGTACAGGGCTTATAAGAAACAAGAAGTATCTAATTTCAGTCTTAGAAACAACGTACCTTTCACCTGGGATCTCAAGTCCCTTTTATAGACTACCTCTTGTAACAACCTTCTCTTACAAGAATTTTATCTCAAGTGAAAGCATGTTCAAGGGGAGAAGATTCCGTTACAGTGTGCGCGCGACAATTGCACAAAATCTTGTCTCCTTGGAGTGCATAAAATCTTAACAGAACAACCACCAGGGTACCAACTCATGTACCAGCATCAGGGGTCCGATCTGTTTTACGTAGGCATATATGCCCTTACGTATCATGCATGCAACCTGTTCTATCAAGCCCTAGCGTTCTTGGGCTTTAGGCTTATAGAGCATATTTTACTTATGCTAGACCCGAATGCACTAAACACACCCCTAGGCCCATTAATACTCTCTCCGCTGACCGATCAAGCCCTGTACACGAAGGACTATATTAAGTATATGAATGAGTGTTAATAGACACATACCTGAAGCCTAATCATGTGGCCCATCAACTTGACCCAACAACCGAGCTGGCCTGTTTAGTGCAGACGCTGATGTCTGACCATCGAGCACTGAGCTCTACACGCTCTGGTCCAATACACAAGCCCCCCAGTCTCGAGCTGAACTTGTTTCATTGAAGAGACTAACTGCTCGCCCATGGTGACCTATGTGTGCCGTGAGTAGTGCGACGCACACACATACTCCATCGCAAGTGTACATGTGGCCATCATCAACGGTTGGAAAATGTAACCGCTTGCGCTTCCCTCGTACATTAATACTTTGAAAACTCAAACCCTTCTTCACTGTTTCATTACTCTTTCAAAAGACTTCGCGCCTCTCTTCGAACGCTCTGCTCCTTCTGCTTCAACCCAAACAAACCTCCTCGCCTCAGCTCATCAATCGAATCAAGGTACGTCCTTTAACTCGTGAATGCTTGACAACATCGTTTAATGCTTTTATTTTGCTCATATAAACTACATCGGAACTGTTTATCTTTCGTGTGATTGAGATTGTTATCTCTATTTTGCTTCATTGTTTTCTCTTTTTCGAATCGTATGTGTAACATCCCGCCACAATAATACATACATCCATGTATAATTGAAATTAAGTGTAACCAAATAATATTGAAGAGTGCAAAATAATATGTATTTATATATATCAGAAATGAAGTTACTCCTCTTAGGGAGTTTAATACATAACCAAATCAAATGTTTGCAAGATTTTACGAAATTAAAAGAAATGCAGTAAGACAGGCGGTCTCAAAAGAAAACGGCGATCTCCAACTTTAAAACGGCGATCTCTAACAGAAGACCTCAAAACGGGCGATCTTCTATCAGGACACGAAAACCGGCGATCACCCGATGGAGGCATAACCGGCGATCACCCGGTAGAGACGGAGATAGGCGATCTCCTTCCGGCGACCACTCACTGAGGAGCTCTACTCCCTGGAAGATCATCTGCTCCCGTGTAAAAGACACGATCATCACAGTTTTTAATAGAAAACAGCCACAGAGCAATACAAAATAAAGGGTAAGCTAGATATCTTTAAATAGAGTTTAAATCATGAACATGACAATCAAAGTAAACCAAGTTCCAAATATCCATGTAAAACGTAGAGCTACTCATAGCATTCAGCTGATCGCCCAAAATCACATTTCACAATATTCACCCATAGTCATTCCATTTCACAATACAGCATCAAGTGTCTATCAATATTCAAGTTTCTCATTTCCCTTGTCAGACTTTCCACTGACTCACAACACAAGACACTTGACACTACTTCCGGATTGACTCGTGCGTTGAACTTAGTATCCAGAGACATGCACTTGTCATACCATACCACTGTGAATCCACACAGCATGCGCATATACAATCTCAATGTTACCATTCTCCTGGTATGACAAGGTTAATCCATACAACAGCTCGAGCTCGTTCCCATTTGAACAACTCGCCCATACGTATGAACCTCCTTCGACTCTCACCAACTGAATAACTTCATCTACGTGATTCCATTATCTCAGCAGAGTCAGGATCGTCTCATTAACAGGTTACTCACTGATCAATGCACTTCCTAACCAATCTCAACACGGTATTTCCTTTCCTGAAAATACTATGCCTCGATCCCACATCCAAACACATCATACCATTCAAGTAAATGATTCAAATCACATCAACAAACATTTCAAAGCTTCAGATCTTCGAATATCTCATGTAAATCTCAAGTAGTTTCAAAACAACATCAAAAACAGAGATTTCGCAAAACAGCGCCAAAACCGGCGATCTAGTTCAAAAACATGGTATTTCAAAGGCTATGTTTAAAACCGGCGACCACGTCGCCTAAACACATAACACAAAGCATTTCATGAAGACGAAAGCGAAAACGGCGACCACGTCGCCCACCCTTCAGAAAAGGCTAAACGATGGTTCGTATTAAAGATGAAGGCTAGCTTCCCTTACCTGGATTTTGCGCAAATACCAGGGGCTCCGAAATCCAACGAAGCTTGCAGAACCTTGGCTCTGTTCTTGAGTCTGGTTTTGAAGAGCTTGCAGAGAACCACCCAAGTGCTCCAATGGTGGCTGTCGCTCGTCGTATTCCCGCGTGAAGGTGTACTAGAATCGCAGTGCGAAGGAGAGAATGGAGGAGAAGGGAGATAAACGCACCCTTTAGCTCTGGAACCACAGCAACGTTCTTTTCCTTCTCCCTCAGAAATGGGTTTTTGCATCTTAAGCTGACTTCTCCACAAAAACCGCTGCCACCACCCACTCTGCTGGGAGTTTGCGTGTACGCTTCGCTGAACAGTACACCTAAGCGTGCCTCTGCGCAGGCTAACACTCTGAGGTCACTATTCTGAACCACTCTTTTGTCTACGTGGCGCGCATGCAGAACGTCTCATGCTGGATGTCTGGGTCCCACGTTCTCTGTGTATAACTTAACGTAGCGCGATGACCTTTTCACCGATGACCTCTCGCGCGAAGGTTAACAACCGACGACCTCTCGCGCGAAGGCTAACAACCGATGACCTCTCGCGCGAAGGCTAACAACCGATGACCTCTCGCGCGAAGGCTAACAACCGATGACCTCTCGCGCGAAGGCTAACAACCGATGACCTCTCGCGCGAAGGCTAACAACCGATGACCTCTCGCGCGAAGGCTAACAACCGATGACCTCTCGCGCGAAGGTTAACAACCGATGACCTCTCGCGCGAAGGTTAACAACCGATGACCTCTCGCGCGAAGGCTAACAACCGATGACCTCTCGCGCGAAGGTTAACAACCGATGACCTCTCCCCCTGATGATGCCCGCATGCCCCTCGCGCCCAGGCGATCCTGCATGCCTTGCGCCCTGGCGATGCTCGATGACACATCGCCACGCCTTCCTTGAGGTCCTTCATTCCACTATGTTACGTCTAAGGTATCTTCTCCACATGACTCGGTGACGTCGGTGGCTTCATATTTCCAAGAGTAGATCAGCACTTCTCTTCGTTCTTCCATGCATGCTACACTAAGGGTGATCTCTTTCGCTCAAGCATAGAGTTCGCATGCACAACGCATCTAAGGTTTAACCCACACCTTGATACGCGTGGCTGTTGAAACCCACTCTGGTTGATCCAGGATGGTGACCACCTACTACGTGCATTTTCGGTGATCATGTACAACCTACTCGACAGGCGATCATGTCCCAGGTCAAGGGCGACGTCCGATGTCTGCCACTACGAAACTTCATTTACCAACTTTGTATTTTAGATAATGACACCTTCCGAAATTATTTAAATATACCACTTTTATTCCAATTTAATTTTCCAGGTCCTTACAGTATGCGCTTCCTTTATCTGAACATTTGCTTGCGTTTACTTGTTTGCTTTCCTTGTTTTTAGATTTTCTGTATAATGGATTACAAGAACCTATATCCCTGGGCTCCTAATAATCTGTTAAAGGAAACCTTTGAATATACCACTCGAGAGAAAATAGTGTTGTATAGGAAGAGTAAACACCCTAAAACATGCATCTTTGGTAGGGAAGATGATAAGTATGTTAAGGTAGTGCCATGTAGAGAAGGCGAGCCAGTGTGTTGTGATGAGTTATCGGACCTAGAAGGCCCTTTCTGTTTCTTCTATTCCACCATTTTCAAGAAGGTTCTCCTCCACCTACCCTTATACCATTTTGAGAGAGCCCTTCTCACCGAAATTAACGTTGCCCCTACCCAATTTCATCCAAATAGCTGAGCATTTGTTCGAGGTTTCTCCATCCTCTACAACCACTTTGGCCATTTGCCATAAGTGGAAGTCTTCCTATACTTCTTCAAAGCCAAACACCTGGGTCACCAGCTGTGGGTAAGCTTCAACGGGGTTGCTAGGAGAGCTTTGTTGTTCCTCTTCCAACAATATTACAAAGGCTTCAAGGGCAAATTTTTCAAAATCGCCTGCAACAAGAGGGACCGAACTCTTCTAGATGGGTTCCCTTTGTACTAGACTGAGGAACCTAGATTCAAAGGGCCCAAGCGTTTAGAAGGCATGCCCCCAACGAGAACAACTTCCTCTCCAACCTCAAGGTGGTTTTTGACACCGCCACCTTGATAAAGAAAGAGTTCTCCCTAACGGGACTCAAAGCATACATTGGTACTCTCCCTTCCCTTACTCTAGCTAAGGATAACTTGCATGTGTGTGTTATTGAATTCACTTTATTTCTCATGCAGATAGTATGCTTGGCGCCAGAGCCAAGTTGTTGAAGGCTGCTGCCCAAGCTCCTCCTGTTGAGGACTTGAAACCGAAGGCAGTGGCTGAGGTGGCCTCCTCAAAAGACGAGGATACATGCTTAGGGCCCGTCTTCAAGAGGAGACGAAGGGCTGCCCTTGAGCCTACCGAGCACTCAGCCTCAAATGGTCGGGCTCCCTCGTAACAAGCCGCTCCACCCAACCCTTCTCCTCCTCGCGATAGTATGGTGCAGGAGAGTAGGGGAGAGAACTTGCAAGAGGGAGGATTGTGGGATCCCTCCTTGGATGCCCCTTACTTTCTTGAGAAGACCCTGCTTCCCACCAAGGTCAAAGAGGAACTGGAGAACTTGGAGGAGGACCAGTTGATGGGGCAAACAACAAGGCAACTGGGGCAGGCCTTAGCTGCAAACTGTCTTGTCTTCTCCAAGCTTAGGAGATGAAAGGATTTGGCCAAGGAAGAAGCCCTCAAAATTGCTGAGCTCGTCTAGCGGGTTGAGGAGCTTCTGTAAGGACCTGTAAAATTGAATTGGAATGAAAGTGGTATATTTAAATAATCCCAGAAGATGTCATTATTTAAAATACAAAGAACTGGTAAATGAAGTTTCGTAGTAGTCGGACCTCGGACGTCGCCCAAGATCTGGGGTCAGCTGGTAGAGGTCGGTCGGATGATGTGTGGATCAAGAAGAGTAAAGGAAGAAAAGTTAAGTTTAGAAGGCTATGAGATCGCCCGGTCGCCTACTACGCATGAGCGCCAGGTGGACGTCGCCAGGGCGCGAGGCATGCAGGCATCGTGCGGGCGCGAGAGGCATGCAGGCATCGCGCGGGCGCGAGGCATGCGGGCATTGCCAGGGCGCGAGGCATGCGGGCATTGCCAGGGCGCGAGGCATGCGGGCATTGCCAGGGCGCGAGGCATGTGGACGTGGCCAAGGCGCGAGAGGCATGCGGGCATTGCCAGGGCGCGATGCATGTGGACGTAGCCAGGGCGCGAGAGTTATGAGGGCGTCGCCAGGGAAGACATCGGTCGTCTTCCAGGGCGAAGGAGACATCGGTCGTCTTCCAGGGCGAAGGAGACATCGGTCGTCTTCCAGGGCGAAGGAGACATCGGTCGTTCGCCAGGATGAGTCAGCAGTGGAAAGTTATCGCACGACGTCGAGTTTCACACAGAGTAAAGTGGGACCCAGACTCCCAACATGAAACGTCCTGCACACGCGCCACGTAGACAAAAAGGGTGGTTCAGAGTGGTGACATCAGAATGTTGGCATGCGCAGGAGACACTCGCGTTTGTACTGTTCAGAGCAGTGGTTGGCATGCACAAGCGACAACAGTGGTAGTACTGTTCAGAGCAGTGGTTGGCATGCACCAGAGACAACAGTGGTCGTACTGTTCAGGGCAGTAGTTCTCAGGCTTTCCTGCAGAAGGGGTGGCAGCAGTAGCATGCGTGGACAGGTAAGTTGGGATTCAAAAGCCACTATGGGAAGGCAAAGAGCGTTACAGACTCAAGAGTGTGAGAGTGAGTGCAAACTTCTTCCCTCCCTTCTTCCCTTCCTTGCGTTGAGACTCAGGCAACCTCCAACATCAGTGCGACAAGCGACGTTGCCCTTAGAGCACCTAAGAGGTTCTCTGCAAGTCCTTCAACCAGACGCAAAAACAGAGCCAAGGCGTTGTTCAAGCTTCGTTGGGTTTCGGAGCTCCTGGTGTTTTACGCAAGTCCAGGTAAGGGAAGCTAGACTTCATTTTCATTACAAGCTATAGTTTAGTTATTTCTGAAATGAGGGCGACGTGGTCGCCGGTTTCGTTTGCATCTGCGTGAATGCTCTGTTCCATGTGTTTGGGCGACGTGGTCGCCGGTTTTTAAATACAGACTTCGAAATACCCTGTTTTTGGTGTTACTTTGAACTGTTGAAGCTTAAATGTGATCTTCGAAAATCTGAATCTTTGAAATGATCGTTGTTGTGACTTGAATCATTTATTTAAGGGCGGTATGATGTGTTGAATGTTGTGAATGTGGATCGAGGCATAGTATTTTCAGGAAAGGAATTACCGTGTAAGATCGTGTAGGATGTGCATTGATCGGTGATGTCTATAATGAGATTATCCTGACTCTCCTGAGATAATGGATTCATATAGATGAAGTTATTCAGGCGTTGAGAGTCGAAGGAGGTTCATATGTATGGGTGAGTCGTGTGAAACAGAACGAGCTCGGCCTGTTATATGGATTAACCCTGTCATACTGTGAGAATGATGAACTTGAGATCGAGAATGTGTTGATGCGCATAGCTGTGGAAACATTACAACAGCTTTGTATGACAGGTGCAGAATCTCTGAGTCTAGTCAATGCACGAGTCTTCCGGAAGTAGTGTCAAGTGTCTTGTGTGCTGGGTCAGTGGTGGTCTGACATGTGAAATGAGGAACTTGAAAGTTGATAGACACTTGATGGAATTATGTGAACTGAACGGCTCTTGAGGAAATTGGGAAATATGTGATTTCTTGATGGCTGTGTGATATGAATGAGAAATTGATAGTTTTACGTGGGTATCTGAAATTTGTTTTATCTTGATTTTAAAGTTTCATATCTAAATTCTCTTTAAAAATATCTAGCTTACCCTTTATTTTGTATTGCTCTGTGGCTGTTTTCTCTTAAAAACTGTGATGATCGTGTATTTTACACGGGAGCAGATGATCTTCCAGGGAGTAGAGCTCCTCAGTGAGTGGTCGCCGGAAGGAGATCGCCTGTTTCCGTCTCTATCGGGTGATCGCCTGTTTATGCCTCCATCGGGTGATCGCCTGTTTTTCTGTCCTGATAGCAGATCGGATGTTTTGGGCCTTCTGTTACAGATCGCCGGTTCATGAATGGAGATCGCCGGTCTTGTTGTATTTGGTTGAATTTCGTTTTAAATTTTGAAAACATTTGATCTGGTTATGTATTTAACTCCCTAAGAGGAGCAACTTCATTCCTTATATATATAATATCATGTACTCTTCAATATTATTTGTTTACCTTTATTTTCATTATACATGTATGTATGGTTTTATTTTGCGGGATGTTACAGCTTCAAATGACGCACCAAGAGACCAAGGTCCTCCTGACTGAGAAGTCCAAGGAGGCCTTGGAATTATCTGCCAAAAATGTGGAGCTCCATGCTGAGGTGGAGAAACTGAAAGAAGAATTGGCCAAGAAGGGCAAGGAGTTGGTGCAGAAGGATGAGCACATGGAACA
Organism: Phaseolus lunatus; assembly: GCA_013389735.1. Taxonomy (NCBI): domain Eukaryota; kingdom Viridiplantae; phylum Streptophyta; class Magnoliopsida; order Fabales; family Fabaceae; genus Phaseolus; species Phaseolus lunatus. The sequence goes on along the minus strand of CM023864.1, from coordinate 35,055,624 downwards.
GACCAAGGAAGCCTTAACCAACGATGCTACCAACTCTTACCTAGCAGGCTTTGATGATGTTGTTGCCCAGACCTCTTGTGTCTACCCCGAGCTAGACTTCTCCCAACTTGGTTTGGGCAAAACTGTGGTTGATGGGCAGCTAGTAGACGAAGAGTAGCAGAGTTGGGTTTCCTTGTAATTATCCTCTTTTTGTAGCCCTGCAAACAATTTCTAGACTTTGTATATATATAAATGTTTTAATCATGTAACTTGCCTTTCTTTGCCATACTTCAACTAGTATAACGACAATGCATGCGTTTCAAAAACACGACTACCACAACTTAACCGATCTAATGACAATGCATTTGATCATTTCACGCTTAACTAACGCGGCCATCACGACTTAATCAACTAATGGTAAATCCCGCCACATGATCGTAACAAGGTAATTCACAATGCACTTCAATTAATTGATGCAACTAACCATCTGAATAAGATAACATACCAGTTAAGCATGGTGAACTATGGTGCTCTTGGCAGAGCTATCTATAGGATGACTTGTACCTCATGGCCACAGGGGTTGTCCTACTTTGCCTTCAACTTGGTCGTGCAAGACTTATGCACGTTTCTTCACGCATCCCTCCTCGAGGCCTGGGATGGCTTATGTGTCTGACTTGGGTGTTGATTCTCCCCTCAAGTCTTCTACGAACACCTTCATGGTGCCTTGTTCCCCTATAGGATTGGTCTCGATTCCTCTCAATCGAGTACACGTGCTCGGTGGGTTTCTCCCATGCCGAGGTAGGCCACTCTGTATATCCTTAGTTGCATGCTCTTTGTTGCTGTTAATGACTTAGTACCTCCCAGACTGTGAGTCTTTTTGAGAAGAGAGTGTACTGCCTTACAACCCATACATAGGGCGCATGAACTTGGAATCTTACCAAGATAGGTCAACTTTCCTAGTTTAAGCCAAACGGTCTTAGTTATGGCCAATTGCGATCCGAGCACCCGAGCTCAAAGTCTTACTGAGTAGAGGTCGCCCTATCGTCATATGCTCCCAGCCTTGGAATCTTACCAAGGGGAGGTTGTCTTCCTTAGCTCAAGCCAAATGATGATGAGCTACGATTTAGGGTACCTGAGTTCAGAGCCTTACTGAGAAAAAGGTCCTCGTGCCTGAATCGCTATGAATCTCGTTCAGGGTGCCTAGACTCAGAATCTTACTGAGAATAGGGTTTCCCATCTGAACTGCAAACATCGTAGAATCTGCACGCTCCCAATCTTGGAATCTTACCAAGAGGAGGTCATCTTTCTCAGCTCGATCCAAACGATGGCGAGCTACGATTCAGGGTACTCGAGCTTAGAGTCATACTGAGCAAAAGGTCCTCATGCCTGAATCGCCATGAATCTCGTTCAGGGTGCCTAGACTTAGAATCCTACTGAGAATAGTGTTTCCCATCTGAACCGCATACATTATAGAATCTACACGCTCCCAATCTAGGAATCTTACCAAGGGGAACTTATCTCATCTAATCATTATTAGTACACGCAGTGCGCTAACTCGGATAACATAACAGTCAAGTCGTCCCTGGGTGTTAACAGAGTATAATGGTAAAAACATCTTTCATGAATAATTTTTCGTTGGGTGACCTAATTAAAAAACCCTGACAAAGGAAAAAGAGTGTCCCCTTAATCATTCGCATAGTTCATAATACATTAACTGAAATGAAACTTGTGATTGACTCCATTCCACGTCTAGGGAATAGCTCCATTTCCGAGTACCTCAACCACGTAGAATGGGCTAGTCCATTTGGGAGACAACTTATTCTACAACTGATAGGGGTGAACCTTTCACATTACTAGGTCGGCGACCTGGAATTGTTGAGATCTCAACTTGGACCTTAGCTTATGCTCCACCCTCCTCTTCAAAACTTTGGCTTTGACGTGCGCTTGTTCTCGCACCTCATCGAGTAGGTCTAAGTTCACCTTCCTTCCTTCTTTTGACTCCTCTGCCACGAAGTTCTGGAATCATGGTGAACTCTTTTGGATCTCGACAGGGATCATGGCATCTGACCCATACACCAAATTGAAAGGTGTTTCTTTCGTGGCGGATTGTGGAGTGGTGTGGTAGGCCCACAGGATTCGAGGAACCTCATCTTTTTAGATCCCCTTAGCCTTTTCCAACCTCCTCTTTAAGCCTCTGAGCAAGACTCTATTAGCAGCTTCAACCTGCCCATTAGTCTGAGGATGCTCCATGCTCCATTGAGGAAAACACCTGTTTGATGGTGAGTTCTGTGCATAGCTTGCCTAGCTGCTGACTTGCAAACTGGGTGCCATTATTAGACGCTAAACGTTTTGGGACCCCAAAATGACAAACAATGTTCTTCCACACAAAGTGCTGAACCTTGTGGGCAGTTATCTGCGCAAGGAGCTCAGCTTCTATCCACTTGGTGAAGTACTCAATGACCACAACCAGGTACTTCATCTGACGAATTGCTAGTGGGAAAGGACCCAAGATATCAATTCCCCATGTGTGGAAAAGCCATGGGCTGTGGATTGATCTCAACTTCTCTGGGGGTCCATGATGCCAATTGGTGTGCTTTTAAGATTGTTTACACCACTGTGCATACTTCATGCAGTCTTCCCTCATGGTCGGCCAATAATACCCTGCTTGAACAACTTTCAATGAGAGAACTCGTCCCCTGACATGGTTCCCACAAATGCCTTCATGGAGCTCTGCCATGATACGCGTGCACTACTCTCCGTTCACACAGGTCAAGATAGGATGGGTGTAGCCATGCCTGAATAGCTTTCCATCTATAAGAGTATATCTACCTGCATTTTTCTTGATGACCTTAGCCTCCGTAGGCTTCGCTGGGAGCATGCCATCAGCAAGATAATGTCGATATGGTGTCATCCAGGTTTCGCCCACATCGACTAGACAAACATTTGGCGATTCCTCTTTTGACAAGCCATAGACACTCACTTTGGGCACCTTCAACGTTTCTTGAGTCAGCGAACGATGCCCTCTCCCTCTGACCTCTAAGCCACCCATTTGTCAGACCTCTCCTGCACAACCTACGGTGGTCCTGGGCACCTTCAGAGTCTCTTGCATAACTGACCTCTGGTGACCTCTCTTGCCTGAGCTAGCAAGTTTGGCCAACAGGTGTAACGCCCCTCAAAGTCTTTTCATATTTATATAATAAAATAAGCGTAGACATTAATTTATAAAGTCAACATATGTATATATATTGAAAATACATCATCCCATACATTGTATCTCAAAAAGAAACGTCCCTCTTATAGGGGTTTTAATACATTCCATCAACTGTTTCGAAATAAAACCAAAATACAGCATAAAAAGAAAACAGGCGATCTCTTCCTCCAACTGCTCACTGAGGAGCTCGACTACCTGCAACATCATCTGCTCCCGTGTAAAATACACGATCATCACAATTTTAAGAAAAACAACCACAGAACAAAACACAGGGTAAGCTAGCTATTCTAAAACATGAAGTACGAAACTTTAAAATCAATATAAAACAGATTTAAAACACCCACGTAAAATCCATCAATTTTCCCATTCATTTCACACACTTCACAATTTCATCAAGTGTTATTTGTTTCACATAAACCATCAAGTGTCTATCAAATTTCAATAATTCTCTTTCTCACGTTAGACTTCCACTGACTCACCACACATAGACACATACCACACCACTGTAAAGTCCACACAGGACAGCTAGTGAAGTCCACACAGGACAGCTCGTGAAGTCCACACAGGACGGCTAGTGAAGTCCACACAGGACAGCTCGTGAAGTCCACACAGGACGGCTAGTGAAGTCCACACAGGACAGCTCGTGAAGTCCACACAGGACGGCTAGTGAAGTCCACACAGGACAGCTCGTGAAGTCCACACAGGACAGCTAGTGAAGTCCACACAGGACAGCTCGTGAAGTCCACACAGGACGGCTAGTGAAGTCCACACAGGACAGCTCGTGAAGTCCACACAGGACGGCTAGTGAAGTCCACACAGGACGGCTCGTGAAGTCCACGCAGGACAGCTCGATATCATCAATTCACCCAATGCACCATACAACACTTAAATGAACGATTCCAACCATAGCAACAATCGTACTAAGGTTCAGATTTTTCCAATATCACATGCATTTCACATATCAATCTCAAACAAGTTCAAAGCGACACTAAAGTAGGGGATTTCGTAAACAACATTAAAACCAGCGATCACGTCGCCCCACACATAAAAACAGAGCATCGTGAAAAAGAATATTAAACCGGCGACCACGTCGCCCTCACTTTAGAACCTACTCGCCTAAAGTTTTTATAAACGAAAATGCTAGCTTCCCTTACCTGGACTTGCGTAAAATCTCACTAAGAGCTCCAAAATCCACCGAAGCTTAAAGATGTCCTAACCTGCACCATAGAGTCCCGATCACAAATCTAACGAGATTACCCATTTTCTGCGTTAACAGAGACGATTTCTGAAGCTAAAAGAGTTGTATACACAACCTATGCAGAGACGACCCTCTCAAATTCAGACTCGACTCAAAGAACAGAGCAAAACGACTTACTCTGTTTTAGGGCTTTGATCAGAAAACTTGCAGAGTAACCTTCCCAGGTGCTCTATGGCAGTCGCCGGTCTTCAACTGGTACGCTAGGACGTCTGAACGCAGGGAGAAGGGGAGGAAAGAAATAAGGAACCAAAGCTAACCCACTCAGTCACTCTCGAACCACAGCAACGTCCACTGCCTCTCAGGAGTGAGTTTTGAATCTTAGCCAACTTGCCCAGAAATGCCGCTGGCCCCCGCCCACTCTGCAGGAAAGCTTGCGTGCACACTTCCTTGAACAGTATGACCACGTGGGTTTCTGCGCATACCAACTCTCTGATGCTAACTATTCTGAAACACCCTTTTTGTCTACGTGTCGCGCATGCAGGACGTCTCATGCTGGGAGCCTGGGTCCCACCTTATCTGTGTGAAACACGACATCGCGCGATAACCTTCCACCGATGGCTGCTCGCGTGATGACTATCCACCGATGTCTCATCCTGGCAGACGACCGATGTCTCTCCCTGGAATACGACCGATGTCTCTCCCTGGAAGACGACCGATGTCTCTCCCTGGAAGACGACCGATGTGTCCCTCATCCTGGCGATGACCGTCTGTCTCTCGCCCTGGCGATGCCCGCGTGTCTCTTGCCCTGGCGATGCCCGTGTCTCTCTCGCCTTGGCGATGCCCACGTGTCTCTCATCCCGGCGATGACTTATGACACATCGCCACGCCTTGCTGAAGGTTCTTCATCCCACTATGTTACATCTAAGGTATCACCTCCACATGGCTTGGTGACGTCGGTAGCTTCACATTTCCAAGAATAGATCAACACTACTCCTCGTGCGCCCATGCATGCAACAGTAAGGACGATTTCTTATGCTCAAGCATAGAGCTTCGCATGCACAGCGTATCTAAGGCTTAACCCACACCTTGATGCGCGTGGGTTTTGGAACCCACTATCGTTGATCCAGTATCTTGACCACATACTAAGTGCACTTTCGGCGATCATGTACACCATAGGCGATTGGCGATCATGTGCATCATAGGTGATTGGCGATCATGTGTACTCTAGGCGACAGGCGATTATGTACCAGAGAAGTCGGAGATCGCCTCCGTCTTCAACAACGGCAATCTCGTAGACTTCTAAGCTACACTTTCCTTCCTTTATATTTTAAATATAAACATACTTAGAATTTACTTAAAATATATCACTTTCATTCCAATAAAATTTTCTAGGTCCTTACAACAGGAATGCCCGAGCGTTTTGTTCCCTGGGGACTTGCACCAACTGGAACACAGGAAAAGTCTCCTTCAAGAGCATACCATACTTTAAATACAAGGCCCTCTGAGGATCTTTGGCTTGGTATCCGCCCGTAACTTGTCCAATTACTAGCAATGAGTCACTTTTCACCAATAGACTTCGAATGTCTATCTCTTTAGCCAACAACATTACATCTATCAATGCTTCGTACTTGGCTTGGTTATTACTGACTTTGAAAGTGAACCTCAGGGCCTGCTCGATTAGCGATCCATTTGAGCCCTCTAGGATAATACCAGCTGCACTGCCTTGCTAGTTGGAGGACTCATGAAGAAAGAGGACCCACTAGAAATCTCCATTGTCTAGCTGTGTGGCTTCCGAGGAGAGCTCAACCACAAAGTCAGCATAAACATGACCTTTAATAGGTCCTCTGGGTTCATACTGTATATCAAACTCGAACAGCTTGATTGCCCATCGCACCATCCGACCTGCCATGTCAAGCTTCTGTAAGACCTTACGAATTGGAAAGTCGGTCATAACGATCAATATAAAGCTCTAAAAATAGTGGCGAAGCCTTCGAGCTGCAAATACAATTGCTAGGGCCGCCTTCTCAATGGCCTGATAGCGCACCTCGGGCCCCTGCAGCACCTTACTAATGAAGTATATGGGCCTCTAAGCCTGATCCTGTTCTTGCACCATGACTGAGCTAATCGATCGATCTGTAACTGCGAAGTAAAGATGAAGGAGAGTACCAGGTAGTGGCTTGCAAAGAAAAGATGGGCTAGCCAAGTACTTCTTCAGTTTGAGGAACACCTCTTCACACTCGCCAGTCCATACAAAACGATTGTTTCTCTTCAAGCATTGAAAGTAAGAATACCCCCGATCTCCTCCCACTGATAAGAACCGAGATAGGCCGTCCATCCGCCCAATTAACTGTTGCATCTCTTTTACAGTGGCAGGGCTCTTCATTGCAATGATTGCTGCACAGTTCTTAGGGTTTGCTTCTATTCCCCGCTCAGTGAAGAGAAACCCTAAGAATTTTCCTGCTTCTACCCCAAACACACACTTTCCGGGGTTCAGTTTCAAATTGTATCTAGCTATTATGGTGAATAGCTCCTCCAAATCAGTAACATGCTGATCTCTCTCTTTCGAGGTGACGACTATGTCGTCCACATACGCTTGCACATTTCGCCCAATCATGAGGGCAAGAATCCTTTCCATCAGCCTCTTATAAGTTGTGCCAGCATTCTTTGCAAAGTGCATTACCTTATAGAAATAATTAGAGAGCTCTGTTATGAATGCAGTCTTGCTCTCCTCTCGGGGGTGCATGCAGATTTTGTTATACCCCGAGAAGACATCCAAAAAACTGAGAAGTCGGTAGCCTGATGCACTATCTACCAAGGCATCAATGCTGGGCAAGGGATACGAATCCTTAGGGCAAGCCTTGTTCAAATCTATGAAATCAACGCACATTCTTCACTTACTGTTGGCCTTCTTGACCAACACTACGTTTGCTAACCACTCAGGGTATTGGATTTCCCTTATGTGGCTAGTGCTTAACAGCTTATGAGTTTCTTGCCTGATGACCAGACATCTCTCCTCATTAAACTTCTTTCGTCTCTGTATTACAGGCCTGACCTTCAGGTCCATCGTGAGTCGATGACACAGATAATCAGGGTCGATGTCGGGCATGTCGGAAGTGAACCATGCAAAGGCATTTAAATGCCTTGCTATCACCTCGGCGATCCAGTTTTGCATCTCTTGGCCTAGTGACTTGCCAAGCTTAAACTTCTTTCCGCCGATCTCTCTTTCCTGAACCTCACCAGTAGGCTTAGGTCGCCTCTTGCTAGCGATCTCTACATGAGTGACCTCTTTAGTTTCTTGAGGTTGGGTAGCAACCACGCATACTCCTCTTTTATTTCTTAAGCTATTCTCATAGCACTTCCTTGCTACCATCTGGTCAGACTTGATAACAATTATCCCTCCCTCAGGGGAGGGCAACTTCATCTTCATGTGCCTCGTTAAGGCCACCGCACCCAACCTGTTCAGGGCAAGTTTGCCTAAAAGGATATTGTAAGCTGAAGCAACATTAACAACTAAATACCTGATATTGATGGTGCGAGATGAGGTGCCATCTTAGAAAGTTGTCCTCAGCTCCACATGTCCCCTCACCTCCACCTGGTCTCTAGCGAAACCAAACAGATAATCGTTGTATGGTCTCAACAGATTTGGCAACAACTGTAACTTGTTAAACGTCGATCAGAACATCACGTTGGCCGAGCTCCCCTAGTCGATGAGGACGCGGTGCACCCTTCTTCCCACTCTGACTACTGAAATCACCACTGGATCATTATCATGTGGGACCACATCTCTCAAATCAGCTTTGGTGAAGCAGAGGTCAGGCTCAGCTGGCTGATCAAGCTCTCGCACCTCTACTACCATCACCTCCCTCACATACCTCTTACGTTGGAAGGCGGTGCATCCTCCTCCTGAAAATCCTCCAGAGATAATATTGATCTTGCCATGGACAGGCACCTCGTGCCTCTGATCCTTCGCTGGCATCTCCTCCTTCGACCCTTCCTGAACTACCTCCAGATATTCCTTCAGGAAGCCATCTTACACTAGTCCTACCAACTGGTAATCAAGGGCTATACAATTCTCCACATCAAGCCCAAAGGCCTTATGGAACTCACACCAGGTATCTTTACTTGGCCCCAAATTCCTATCAGACTTTGGGGGGAACCTCAACTTGTCTGCCATACCTGGCATGGTGAGCAGTTCCTTGTAGGTCATTTTGAAATTAGGTCGAAAAGGCAGGTCATCTCTTGCCTTGGACCTAGACTGACGTTTTCTCGGCGCATAAGGTGCGCCCCGAGTTGGCGACCTTTCTTTATCGCAATTTTGTGTACTCTCATGGGTTGGGCACAACTGCTCTCACGGGGTTTCGCCTGCCCTGTGCTTATGCTTCCACACTTCACTGTTATAGCTTCTTCTGCGATGATGTCGACAACAGCTTGTTGCCTGATCTTGTCGAACGTCTTCGCTCGATTCCTTATCAAGGAATCACTAAAGGGCCTTGACATGATCTGTTGCTCAAAGGCATGGACCATCAAAGCCTCGTCCTGGGTATGGAGCCTTACCATGATCGGCCTAAACCTGTTTAGGAAATCCTTTAAAGGCTCTCCCTGCTTCACCCCAAAGAGGTCGAAAGGGATAAGGGATGGAGCTTGATTGACGATGAGCTGCTCCCTGAACAATGCAGAGAACTGATTGAATGAGGTGATGTGGCCATTTGGGAGGCTAATGAACCACTGCAGTGTTGTGCCTATGAATGTGCCCATGAATAGTTTACAGTGCACGACGTCCGTTCCTCTTGAGATCATCATTAAGCATAGAAGGCCGTGAGATGGGTCTCCGAGTCTTCTGTACCTGTAAAAGTAATCTCGGGCGTCATGAAATTCGTCGGTATAACGACATCCATGATCGCTAATGAGAATGGCAGGGGGCGAGCCATAGCTTGGATAGGTTGGCTTCGCTCTCCTGCGACGCGCTCCCTCAAACATTGTAGATCTCTGCATAATTCCTCATTGACCCTGCGTAATTCCTCTTTGCTTGCTCGCAATGCATCTAGCTCGACCTTGAATGGGTCTTGCTTGAGGGCCTGCCTGGTTCAAAATTTAGCCAAGAGCCTCTCCTGGTCAGCCCTGGATGCTGCCACTGCCTCCTGGAGAGTGTTAACAGTCTCTATGAGTTGTTGTATGGTGAGGTCATCACCTTCTTCTAATCATGCGAGACCTTGCCTTGTATTCTTCATATCGCCTAATAGCTTAATCACAACTGTGGATGAGACCTAGTTTTATCAGGCCCCACGGTGGGCACCAAATGTTCTTGTCAGTTGACCTAGTCACCGGTTGACTCTGATGACGAGCTTTAGCTCCGTCTGCCTCCACTAGAATCTCCTATTCCCTTTGATGCATTGGAGCGCGGCTCCATTGTGATAGAGGGTGCCCTACTTGCTGATTGCACTCCGACGATCAAGTCAATAAGCTGACCTGTTTAATGCAGACACTGATGTCCCGACCACCAAGCACTGAGCTCTACGCTCTCTAGTCCAATACAACGTAAATGATAGAAAAGTAAATAATTGGAAATGTAAATTGTGGAAAACTAAAGTGCTGGAAAATTAAAGTGTAGAGAAAGTAAAGTGCATAAAATGTAAAATAGGGTAGTGCACAAAATTTAATTGACTTTTGAATTAAAATGTAATAAAACTGAAAAGAACTTATAAAGTGAAAAAATGTAAACAAGGAAGAATTAAAACAAAGCAAACACAAGAAAAGCAAAATTCGGAATTAAAGTGAAGAAAAGGGAATGAAAACCACAATTAATAATCTTCGTCTTTAATTCACAAGAGACCAAAATATGAATCCTTGTTACTGAAGAAAACACAACCAATTGGTTTGCACTTTCTTAGAAAAACTACTTTCAATTCAAAATAGAATTCCCGAAAATATTTTGAAGAAGAAAATCATTAACAAAGAACATTGTCTGACACAATTCTCATTTCGCTTTTACCAATTTCAAAATCCAAATTCAACTCCAAAGAACGATTACAACACATTGAAGGTAAAGTGAAGAAGAAAGGATAGAGAAAAACATAGAAGAATATGAAGAACTTTTATTAAGACTAAAATATCAGAAACAGAAAACTAAACTAAACTACTTACACACATTTTATTTTCTAACATATGTTCATTGATTTGTTCTATTTATAGAGTTTCTACTTTAGAATGAGTTTTAGTTTTCAAGAGTTAATGACCCCCATTTCCCAGTTACGTTTTTAACTAACTTATGTAATTTTTCCTTCTCAGATGATGTTGAATGTTTAATGTAAGTCAATGATTTTGTTGATTATTTATTGTAGGTTTTCATCAGTTAAACTTCTGGTCTTCCAAGTTCCATTCTCTAGTAGCCTCGTGCATGCTTCCTTAATCAATTTCAACTCTGAGTCAACACTTTAAAAGGTCAAAACATTTTATTAGATGAATCAAACAAAATTTAAACTACAAGAAGTCATTTTGTAGAAACTCCTTTATTTCTCAAAAAGTGCAAATATAATATAAAAACAGAAAATAAAATCAAAAGAAACTCAAAGGAAATGTAAATAGTTTAAAGAAATACCACAAAATTAAGAGTTATCACATGACACTGAAAGCTTTTGCACTCTTGGGAAAAACAAAAGAAACTCAACAAGAATATTTTTTTATAATTTTCAGAAAATTGTACCTACTGTGAATGTGAACATCAAGAGAAATTTTCACCAATCAAAATTTCAAAGAATTAAAACTAGTTAAGACCTATTTTAAACACCAAAGTTAAGAAGAATTTCAATCAAACTAAGTTATGAACTAGAACTAGTAGTCTCAGCAAGGTATGTGTATCACTCATTCTCTCAAGTGTTTAGGTTGGCGTTTTCACTCAAAGCACATCATGATTATAAAGCCTATAATTTCAACTATTCAAAACAAATGCAGCTTAAGATCAAAAAGGACTTTTATATAGTTTGTAACGTGGCCAAGGTAAATGTGGGTGATAAAAAAGGATTTCAAGCTTAATCACCTGAAAGTATTTGAAGAACAATGGGGAACTGAACTTAAAAAATAAGTAGGAAGCCACCTCTTTTTCTCAAAGACCAAAGTTCCTCCTATTCAAGTTCATTTTTTTCCATTTTTCTTTCTTTTACTATCATTTTTAGATCATACTATCTCATTAAGATTCTAATTTCTCATATATTTCTCTTTTTTCAAACTAGTGTCCAAATCAACTTTTCATCGCAATTTTGCATTCATTTATTTCTCATATCGCTCAAGGTAATACCCTCACACTTATCTTTTAAATCAATTCCCAAAATGATTCCAAAGCTCCTTGATAGTCGTTGTTTAGCAATCAAATTAAAAAAGATTTCAGCATCGTTTGTCTAACTCAATGATAGACTACCTAACGCCAGCGAGATGATAGTATAGAAGTGGTCAAATGACCCCAAGTCATCGCCCAACGAATCTAATAGTGAGTCCAGTTAACATAATTCAAATCTTATTTGCAAGCAAGGAAAATTAGCAATAACAGTAAAACAAAAGGGGTTGTGATTGTTAAGCAAGAAAATATAAATGATGATTTAAAATAGTAAAGAATGCATGTTGACTCCCAAGTTCTTCCACCAATGATATCCTCACAAGTTCTCTAAAGATTATTCATTTCTCAATCCTCAAACAGAGCTAAATTGGATTGAACATGCATTAATTTGATTCAACTTGAAACTCACCAGTAAAGTATACGTCTACTGGTTTAATCAGTACCGACTTTGTTCCATGTGTATACTCCATGAAAATGCTTATCTCCACTCTCATGAGTAATGTGCCCAAGAAATTAATTAGCACAATGTGAACTAACTAAGAAACCAAATTTTAAGATAAGGAAGACTCTCAATCATGCGTTCAAGTACAACTTCTAATAAAAACCAGTTTTTCGGAAGATTAGAAGATAAAAACATCTGCTAGAGAATTAAAAAAAAAAAACAAAACTTTTATGGATCAAAACCTTAGAACTTGTACCGGACAGGAGTGCTCGAGTGCTCGGACATCGGTTTGGGTCTGGAATAGCTTGGTTTGGGCTGATGAGTAGTCAGCTCGGTTATTGGGCCTGGACTTGGGTCGAGGGTTTGGCCCAGTTTTAGAGGTAAGCCCAAGGGGGAATAATTAAAGAAATATGTTTTCTCATGCATTTACTTAGGGATAATTTTTTGCATGTCTACGTTTGATATGTATATAAATAGATGTGTAAATTTATTAACTGAATATGTTGCACGTTAGTTACATAACCATTGTTAGTTGTTGAGAATAACCCTAAAAGATATGGGTGCACACATAAAACAAAATGTTAGCCTGTGGTTAGCACTTAAAGATAATTGGTGCCCGTGATAGGTAATTTTTCTGTTAGAGATAAAAGATTAATGTTTTTAGCTATGCTTTCAGTTGAGATTATATTCTCGTGGGTGAAAGCTGTTACACGAATAGTTATAAAAGGGGCTTGAGTCCCCAGGTGAAGATACGTTGTTTCTGCACACTAGACTGAAACTGATTACTTTTTTGTACGTCCTCACTGACTTTATCGTCGGAGTGTAATCAAAAGGAGGGCGCCCTTTATCTCAACGGAGCCACATTCCAGTGCAACAAGAAGACTCGAAGCAGTATCCAAAAGAGATAGAATCGAAGAAAAGTGCTTCACCCGGGTTAACTGGCGAAAGAGTCGACTAGGTGGAACATAACTCAACGTGGAATTAGAAAGGAATCAACCAAAAATGTTTAATATTTCATACGGAGGCAAAACAAGAATAATACAAAAAAGAAAATAAAACTAGGTCTATAATGTGTTCGCTCATTTGAAAAGCGATCCAAAAAACTCCCTCTTCCTTCCTCTCAAGTTTCTTTTATAATCTTATTTTCCTTGAACGAAATTGGATTAAAATTTCGCCTTATGATATTGTCTTACAATTATTAGATGCTTCCTTTCCTGTTTCAAATTATTAAACATATATCTTCATTTCCAAATAGTCTTAAGTTTTATTATTGCTTCTCTTCTAGATATATTGTTTCCAATTTTCTTCAAATTTGTGCATTAATTGTAATTGATTCCAACACTATTGTGAGAGATATTGCAAAAGATTTTCTTTCATAATATTTGCAAAGTATATTTGCTTTATTTTTGAAGGATTTTACAGATGAATTTTAATTGTAGCATTTTGAGAGAATATCCCTGCAAAAATTTGCATTCAATTCCTTTTTTTGAGATATTAGCAGATTTAATTCTCTAATTCTTTATTTCAGATTTTTTTTTCCTATTTTGATTCAAAAGAAACAACTTGGGTTAAAAATACAGAATTAATAGAAATAATAATTAAGGCCCAAATAAACCCAATTATATGAATCTTAATTAGAATAATGAATTTATTTATTATTCTTTCCAATAATTTATAATTAAAGTTAATAAGTGTGAATAAAATTATGTTCATCAAATACCCCCACACTTATCCTTTTGCACTTCTGGGAAAAACACTATGGACTAAAAAAGAAAAATAGTGCAAATAAATAACAAAATCAATATAGCAAATTCTAAGAAGGCATAATGGAAAGTATGACATAAATTCAAGAAATAAAGAATCAAGACAATTGTGAATGGAAATTTCTATTTTTTTAATACACAAGCATGTAATTGAAATCAAAGGTTGAATCAAAATCGATAGAACATCACTAGGCACTATCCAACTCTCAAGTGTTTAGGGTTTGTATTTACAGTCAACACTCATGCAGACAAACACTACCATATGCTTAGCAAGACTCTTGATCCGGTCGGTCATCGGTATCCGATGACGTCAGCAGCAGATGACCACGTGGGCCAGTCACAGAGCAACGCGTGGCATGAGATAGCAGATGAACCAGGGTGGAGATCGTCAAGGACGGCGATCAGTGGTCAGTTACCGAGTGACCTCCACCAGCAGATCAGTTCCTACATGAGCGCCTGGAAGCAGAGTGCGAGAAGTGATGAAGCACCGATCTGTCATCGGTGCATGCAGAGTGATCAGTCGTCGAGGGTTCCTTGCCAACACGTGTTAAATTGGGACCCAGGCTCCCAGCGAGAACGTTACCCAAGGACCTCGCCTCATTCCATAAGGAGAGCACGACAACGTGAAGAAGTGCCATCTGTCACCGGTCAGGGTGACACATCGATCACCGGCCAGAATGAGACATCGACCATCGGTCAGGATGAGAGATACCTCGGTCATCGGTGTGTGGCGAGTGACGTCGGCCACGACGACGTGAATAACGCGCTAAGTTACTCCGCAAGGGGATTGTAGTGGCCAGACCTCAGACATCAGCCAGGGGCTTAGAGATCGATGAGCCCTCAGAAGAGTCGATCACCAAGAACAAGGGCGATGAGAGATCGCCAACAGGGTGACACATCAGTCATCGGTGCCCAGAGCCAGGGAGCGGCCTTAGTCATGGAACGACCATGCATGAAGATGGGAAGACGCAGTTAGGTGCAGAATCCTGCTGGTACAAGAACCCGTCAAGGTTAGAGTCTCCCAGTGAGGTTGCATGCATGCCACGTGGACTGTGAAGATGTTCCCAAAGAATAGGTAGGGCAGATAGGCACAGAAGTCGAGGGGTACAGAGGTACCCACGCAGCCTCCCCTGTCAGACTTTGCACTCAAGTGAGGAAGGCCTGAACGCAAGGTAGGCCTGGGGGGTAGATAGCAGCGGTGCAGAGCAATCAAGTGGCCCTAGAGGTAGCCAGTAGGGGGCGACGTGGGTTTATATGAGGAAGAAGAACGCTGAACCAGGTACGCAATACGTAACCCAGAAATTAGACAAAGAGAATTCTTGGTGTTCCTTGCCCAAACTGACTTGAGCGTCGGAGCTACACCGGCCGCTAGGGCACCCCTCTGTGTTTGCAGGAACCGTTTGCTTCGTTCGAAGGGAAGCCAATCGGAGGAACAGACACGGACGCGGGAGGAACGCGGAGCCCATCCACGCTCGAGTCCGCGGCGGGATCAACTCTAATATTCGTAATAATTGAAAAAAAATAAATTAGAGATCAAAAAGGATCTTCATAAGGGATGTAATAAGACCAAGGTAAAGGTAGGTAAAATGGGGGAAAAAGGCTTAAAAATCATAGAATTTTTCATGAAGACCAGTAATGAATTTTTCATGAAACATTACTAAGACTCATGACTAAAAAAATGTTCCCCAAAAAGAAAATAGGATTAAAAATTTACAGAAAATAAAGATCATTTGATGCAAAAGATTTCTAAAAAACAACAAAGATTTCAAATTAAAAATGAAGAAAAGATTATCTAGAAAGAAAATTTATGTAAAAAGACTTTTTAAGCAAAAAAAAAAGACCACTAAGCAAGCATCAATTGATAAAAAAAAAACATCGTCTGATGCATCAAAATTCAAAATAATGATTATTTTTAAGGTAAAAACAACAAAGAATACTTAGAATGCAAAATTTTAACTAAAAACAGACGATTATCTTTTAAGAAACAAAAATTGACTCTCTACTACAGAAAAAAAAAGTATCAAAATAGTTAAAATACAAAAGAAATCAGGCAAAAACAAAATATTAAAAACAGAAAGAAACTAGAAAGGAAGGCAAAACTAAAACTCTCCCCCCACACTTGAATCAAAGATTATACTCAATGTGGCAGGGAGTAAAGATAAAATATGAGAAGAGAAAAGAGAATATTTAAAGTTAAAGAAATTTCTCTCATTTTTTTGTTGTGCCTTTTATTCATGGAAAGTTATCTCTGTCTTCTCTACAATCTTTATATTGTGCCTTTCATTACTTTGAAAGTTATGTTTGTGTTTTGATCTTTAATCTCTACTGCTCCATGTGGACAAATTTGTGTAACTAGAAAAGAACCTTCCTATTTTGATATGAGTTTTCTAGCTATGAGTTTCATGCTTGAATTCTATAACAGTACTTTCTGCCCCATGCTAAACTTTGAAAGTCCTATTGTGTTTTGATCTTTAATCTTTACTGCTCCATGTGGGAAAATTTTTGTAACTAGAAAAGGACCTTCCCATTTTGATATGAGATTTCCAGCTATGAGTTTCATTCTTGAATTCTACAATAGTACTTTTTGCCCCATGCTAAATTTTGTTCTTAGAATTTTCTAACATGATACTCTTTTACCTTCCCTTTATATATGTGGGAGTTCTTATATGCTTTCACTCTAATATCATTAAGCTCTTGCAATTGTCTCTTTTTTTCCAACTTCATCTATGTTCAAATTGAAATTCTTGATAGCCTAGTAAGCCTTGTGTTATATTTCAACAGGTAAATGACATGACTTACAAAAAACTACTCTGAAAGGTGACATTCCCAAAGGTGTTATTTATGAAGTACTTTGTGCCCATAAGGCCTATTTCAGATAGTAACTCCAGTTTTTCCTCTTTGACTGTATCAAATTTTGAAGCAAATGTTTAACTTCTCTATTAAAAACTTTTGTTTGGCCATTATTCTGTGGATGATAGGGTGTAGAGAGAACTTGTGTTTGACTCCATATTTATGAAATAAGGCTGCCACACTACTATTGCAGAAATGACTTCTTTGATCACTTATGATGTGAGTTGATTTTATGATTTAGCATTTTATGGTGGCACTTTAATTAGGATTGAGATTTTAGGATGATTAAGGTGAGAACCTAAGGAAAATCCCCACTAGACATTAACTTAACCAAGTGGTTAAGTAGATGTGAAGGTTCATTTCACAAAGGCAAAAGGAAAACACAATTATGGTGAAGATGATGACAAGTAAAGGTGCTGAAATTAAAGAGAGGAAACTAAACATAATGAAGGAAACCGAATAGGAAACAAAGCATTAAAACAAGAACAAGACATAGATTTCGGAATTGAAATTTGGAATGGAAATGGAATGGAAAAAGATGAGTGAAAGGAAACTTAGGAGAATGAGCTAGAGAAGTGATCACGCCACTTGGATGGTGGTTTTCTCCAAGATGAGTGAAGAATGCCGCCACTTGAGAGCTCTCTAAATCTCACAAGATAAGACAATGGTGTAAGGAGACAATGCTCACAAACTCTAACAAAAATTGTGTATAGTAACTTTACTCTAATTTTCAACATGAAAATACATGAGGTAGGCCTCCTTATTTATAGGTGAAGGAGCCTTGGAGAGCAAGCATAAGGGGTAGGATGGGAAGAGTGAAAAAATGGGCAGCCTTAGGGTTTGACTAAGTCAAACCCACTTCCTAGGCTTGTCCTTCTAGAAACTAGGTCAAAAAGCCTTCCAAAAGGGCCAAGAACATCCTAAAATGCTAACTACACCCCCTATTATACTAAAGACACCTTATTCTAGCCTATATTTGCTATTTGGACCCCCAAAGTGAGCCCAAATTATTTACAATATTTTCTAATCATTAAGAAGACCAGCAGGAAGAACTTTAGGTGCTCTGGTCTTTGTCCCATTCTCCATCTGGTGAGGTCTCTACTTTGAGGTGACTTCTCTTTATATTCTTTAGCGTCCTTGATCATCACCTTGTGGGCTTGGTTTGCATCAACTTATCACAACCCTTGGCACACAAAACTTGTAGAAAATGTTAGTTGTGAGAAAACTTAACACAATTCTAGAATCATTGTTCTTTGTAGCTTTGGCCTCTACCCACCTGGACACATAATAAAAAAGAAGTAATATGTACGAGAATCCAATTGGATTAGGAAAATATCCTATAAAATCAATCCCCAATACATAAAAAATTAGGGGTTGCATAGGCCTTTTGTTTCTTCTAGTTTTGTTTCGTCCAACCTTTTGACATGTTTCACAATTAAGAACAAATTCATATGCATCTCTATGAATTTTTAGAAAATGAAACCACTATCTAAGATCTTCCTAGTTGTTCTCTTTTGTCCAAAATGGCCTCCTATTAATGTATCATGACAACAATAAATAATTTCATTAATTTCCTTCTTGAACACACATCGTCTAGTGACTTTTTCACTACAAAACCTCCACAAGTATGGATACTCCAAAACATAGTATTTTGCATCAATTTTTAATTTATCTAATTGGGCTTTGGAAAAATGAGATATAACATAAAAAACTAGATAATTCACAAGATCAGCAAACCAGGGTATATCGTCTAATGTACTAGCAATGTATAAACATTCATCAGGAAATTGTTCAAGAATTGGGATAGGGTCTAATTTTCCTTCTAAGCGGCTTAAATGATCAACAACTTGATTGAATAGGCCTCTCCTATCCTTAATGTCAATATCAAACTCTTGTAACAACAACATCTATCTCAACAACATGAGTTTTGTATAAGTTTTTCTCAATAAAAACTTGAAAGTAGAATGGTCTGTAAAAACACTGATCTTTGAGCCCAGTAAGTATAAAAAAAAACTTATTTAAAGCAAAAACAATTGTTAGTAGATCCTTTTTAGTAGTTGTGTAATTAATTTGGGTTATGTCAAGGGTTTTTTAAGCATATTGATGAAAGTCCAGCCAGCCTAGAAACATTTGGCTAAAAAGGTTGGAAGCGGAAAAAGGAGCTCAGAAGACTCTCAAATCAAGGAGAATTAATTGTTGTCTGCTCCTCCATTTTTTTCTCTAGTTTTATAAACATTGTATAAAGTGGTATATGTTTTATTTTGGGCTTGTATTTGGGTCATTTCCTTGGGCTATGTTTTGGGCCAATTTTCATAGGCCTTGTATTGGGCCAATTAGAGTAAGGTGTAAATAGAAAAAGAAAGAGTCTAGCTAGAGTTACAATTGGACCTCCTTGGACCCAATGCAACTTTAGACCATTTAGGGTGCACAAATATATTACTAGAGTGCAAATAGAAAGCATGGAGTGGCAAGGAAAGCATGAAGGTCCACATGTCATCTCCTTAATGGAGAGGATTCCCACCAATGCCAAAAGGACATCTGTCTTTATGGGAATGGAGAGGATTCTCTCCAATTAGAGGAGGACACTTGTCAACCTCTAATTTAAGAGGATTTACTCCAATTAGAGAGAGTCACCTATCCTTCTATGAGTGGAATTTTTTTAGGGTTAAAGCTTGCACCTTGGCTGCCCATAGCACTATAAATACAAGTGCTATTATTGGTGCCCAAATTGTAAATTAGCTTAGAATTGATTAAAGAATTGTTGCCCAAATTTGTTCACATCTTGTCTTCTTTACTCACTCTTTGCTAGCACTAGTTTTGTCTAGCTTAGAACTTCTTAGGAGCTGGCGTCACCTCTGTTAAACTTCATTATCATTCTCCATACACCAATACTTCACAATTTCTTTCAACTCATTTTAGCCACCCAATACCACCAAATTTCCCACCCCAAAATACAAAACAAAAGACTCATAGCAATGCAAGCTAGGATTGCATCACATATTCTATGGCACGAGGAAATTTGTTTACCCTTTAGAGAGTACATAACCAAATCAATAATCTGAAGCATCACACATTAACTCGAATGGTAAAATCGAGTCAGGAGGCTGCATTACTGGTGTTGTACTCAATTTTCCTTTTAGTTCCTTAAATGTCTTTTTGCAGTTCTCATCAAATACGAATAACATGTCCTTTTGCAATAATTTGGAAAGAGGCAGTGTTATGCGGCTAAAATTCTCTACAAATCTTTTGTAAAAAGCTGCATGTCCAAGGAACAAACAGATTTCCCTCACAAAAGAAGGGTAAGGCAGAGAGGTAATAACATCAATTTTGGATTTGTCAACTTGCATTCCTTTAGCAAAAACCAAGTGACCTACAATTGTTCCTTCCTTGACCATAAAATGATATTTTTCAAAGTTAAGAACATGATTAGTTTAAATGCATTTTTGTAAAACTTTTTCCAGGTTTTCTTGACAATTAACAAATGAAGACCCATAAACAGTAAAGTTATTAATAAACACCTCCATACAATTTTCAATTAGTTTAGAAAAAACATTTGCAATACACCTTCGGAATGTAGCAAGTGCATTGCATAAACCGAATGTAATCCTTGTATAAGCATAAGTTCCAAAGGGAAAGATGAAAAGTAAAAACTTAAAAATGTTTTTTCCTACTTCTATTTTTGTATAATCAATGATATCACAAAGAAAAAATAATTGTTCTCTAATCATGAAATGGTCTTCAATTGTGGTGTGATTTGGTTTTAGATTTGTCCATTTTAGAGGTGACACTTTACTTATGATTGAGATTTTAGCAACAAATATAGTGAGAACCCAAAGAAGATCCCCACTGGACATGAACTTAACCAGGTGGTTAAGTATGAAGGTTCACTTCCAAAGGGAAAACACAAGTATATGGTGATTGATGATGAAGGGCAAAATTTAAATCACAATGGAAGTAAAAGATGAATGAAGATAACCAAAGCAAAAAGACATAAACAATAACATAAAATGGAGAGGAAAAGGGCGTGATGGAAGAATGGAAAAGAGTGAAGGAAAAGGAAGCTTATGGATGAACGGAAGAGAGTTAGACACGCCACTTGGAAGGTGGTTTCTCTAAGATGAGTGTAGAGTACCGCACTTGAGAGCTCTCAACTCACTCAAGATAAGACCTAATGCTAAGAGGACACAAGCCTCACACAAGCCTCACACAAGCCTCACACCAATTGTGCAGAGTAACTTTACTATTCAAAATCAACATGAAAATACATGGAGTAAGACCCATATTTATAGGAATGGGTGCCTTGGAAAATAAGAAGAGCAAGGGCATGATTATAAATGTGTGAGGGGTGGCTTTTAGGGTTTGATGTGAGTTGATTTTAGGATTGTTTTCATTTAAGGTGACAATTTACTTTAAGATTGAGATTTTTTAGGAGTTAATGGGTGATGACCATAGGAAAATTATCATTGGACACTAACTTAACCAAGTGGTTAAGTAGGTGTGAAGGTGCATTTCACAAAGGCAAAGATAAACGACATTATATGGTGAGAATGGATGCAATTTGCGGAAATGAAGAAAGGAAACTAGGAAAGATAAATGGTGATCAAGGCCAACCAAATGATGAACCCCACTCAAATAAGAGTGCCAAAACCGAGAGCAAATCTAAAGGAATAAAGACAATAATTGAAAGGTGGAAATGGAAAATGGAAGGGAAATGAAAAAAGGAACTTATGGAGGTGATGGTGATGGTTACGCCACTTGGTGTGTGGAAACCACCAAGATAAGTGTTAGGCCGCCACTTTAGAGCTTCATTCTCATCAAGATAAGACCAAAAGGAAGAGGAGATACACTCACTCAAGCTCACACAATATTTGTGCAGAGTAACTTTACTTCAATTTCAACTTGTAAAATACAATGGGTAGGCCTCCTATTTATAGGTGAAGGAGTCTTGGAAAACAAGCAAGAGGGGTAGGAAGGGAAAAGGGAAAAAATGGGCAGCCTTAGGGTTTGACTAAGTCAATCCCGCATCCTAGGCTTGTCCTTCTAGAAATTAGGTCAAAATGTCTCCCTAAAGGACTAGGAACAAGCTAAAATGATAACTACACCCGTATTATGCTAAAGGCACCTTATTCTAGCCTATCTTTGCTATTTAGACCTTTAAAGTGAGTCCAAATTATTTACAAACATATTCTATTTTTTTAAGAAGACCAAAAGAAAGAACTTTTGATATTCTAGTTTATAACTTCTTCTTCTTTTGTCAATTCTTTCTCGAGGCTTGGTGGGGCCTGACTTTGTATCTTGAGATGACTGACCCTTTTGAAAAGTGCTTGTTGTGTCCTTAGTCATTTGTCGATTTGTATCATAAGACCCCCTATTTATAGGAATGTGTGCCTTGGAAAACAAGAAAAGCAAGGGCATGATTGTAAATGTGTGAGGGGTGGCCTTTAGTGATACAAACCCAAGGATGACTAAAGACACTACAAGAAAAATCCAAAAAGGGCAGTCATCTCAAAATACAAAGCTAAGGCTCACCAAACATCAAGACAATATCAGCTGAAAAAGCCATGAGCCAGAGCATCTCAAATTCTTCCTGCTAGTCTTCTTAAATATTTAGAAAATATTATAAATAATTTGGGCTCATTTGTAGGGGTCCAAATAGTATAAATAAGCTAGAATAAAGTACATTTATCATAGTAGGGGGTGTGGGTAGCATTCTAGCTTGTTCCTAGCCCATTTGAAAGTATTTTGACCTAGTTTCTAGAAGGATAAGCCTAAAATACGGGATTGACTTAGTCAAACCCTATGGCTGCCCACTTTTTTCCCTTTTCCCATTCTACCCTTTAAGCTTGCTTTCCAAGGCTCCTAAATCTATAAATAGGGAGGCCTACCTCATGTATTAACAAGTTGAAAATTAGAGTAAAGTTACTATACACAAATTCTTGTGTGAATTGTGAGTGAGTGAGCTCCTCCAAAATTGGTCTTATCTTGTGGGTGATGATGCTCTCAAGTGGCGACCTCCCTTCACTTATCTTGGTGGTTCCATCTTATCAAGTGGCGTGATTCACCATTGCTCCACCTCCATAAGTTCTTTCTTTCATCATCTCTTCCATTATTCCATTCCAATTTTATGTCTTTAGTTTCTTTTGTTCTTTAATCTTGTTTTCGGTTTTGGAGACTCCTTTGTGAGTTGGAAGCATCATTTGGAATGGCTTGTACATCATTGATGCATTCCTTTTCTCCTTTTTAAATTCTAAGTTTCAGTTTTGCATCATAATCACCTTAATCCATGTCTTTTCCTTTTGCTTTTGTGAAATGAACCTTCACATCTACTTAACCACTTGGTTAAGTTAATGTCCAGTGGGGATTTTCCTTAGGTTTCTCACCTTAATTTCTAAATAATCTTAGTCTTAATTCTAAAGTGCCACCTAAATGAATCAATCTAAAATCAACTCACATCATTTAGGGTTTGACTAAGTCAAAACTGCACCCTAGGCTTGTTCTTCTAGAAACTAGGTTAAATTTCCTTCCTAAAGGGCTACAAACAAGTTAAAATGATAACTACATCTAATGTGAGTTGATTTTTAGATGTTTTCATTTAAGGTGACACTTTACTTTAGGATTGAGAGTTTAGGAGTTAAAGGTGATGATGACCTTAGGAAAATTCCCATTAGACACTAACTTAACCAAGTGGTTAAGTAGGTACGAAGGTGCATTTCACAAAGGCAAAGATAAAAGACATTATATGGTGAGAATGTATGCAATTGTGGAAAAGAACAAGGAAGCTAGGAAGCATCAATGGTGATCATGACCAACCAAAGGATGAACCATACTCAAATAATAGAGCCAAAACCAAGAGCAAACCCAAAGGAAATAAGAGCAAGGAAATTAACATAAATGGAATGGAAACATGAAGGAAAATGGAAGAAGAAACTTATGGAGGTGGTGGTGGATGATCACGCCACTTGGTGTGTGGAAACCACCAAGATAAGTGATAGGCCGACACTTGAGACCTTCATTCTCATCAAGATAAGACAAAGGAAGAGAAGATAACACTCACTCAAGCTCACACAATATTTATGTAGAGTAACTTTACTTCAATTTCAACTTGAAAAATACAATGGGTAGGCCTCTTATTTACAGGTCAAGGAGCCTTGGAAAACAAGCTAGAGAAGTAGGATGGGAAAAGGTAAAAAATGGGCAGTCTTAGTGTTTGACTAAGTCAATCCTGAATCCTAGGCTTGTCCTTCTAGAAACTGGGTAAAAATGCCCTCCTAAAGGGCTAGGAACAAGCTAAAATGATAACTACACCCCCTATTATGCTAAAGGCACCTTATTTTAGCCTATATTTGTTATTTGGACCCCTAAAGTGAGCCCAAATTATTTATAACTTGTTTTATTCTTAAGAAGACTAGCAGGAAGAACTTGAGATGCTCTGGTCTTTGTCCATTTTTCCCTCTTGTGAGGTCTTCACTTGAATGTTGAGATGACCTTTCATAGTGTGCATCCTTGGTCATCTTCTTGTTATCTTGGTTTATATCATGCCCCCCAGGTTTGAGAGAATTCGACTTTGAATTTAGAACTCCTGCAGATAACATAGTTAGTTTGTTCATAGATAAGATAGGGCAGGGTGTGGGATGTGAAACAAACTTATGTTCTTTAAGCTTGGGGAGTTCAAAAGGGCAAGCTCTTCTTACAAGCCATGTTGGAAAAGAACATTTGGGGATGAAAGGGTTTGGTGATAAAAATCCTCTCAAAAGGGAAGAACCCTTTGGAAGTGTTTGATGTTCATCCCAAAATTTCTTTGACCAAGATGTCAAGTAATTAGATTTATTCGGTAATGAAAAAGACAAAGAAGAAGGACACCTTGGAGGTGCAGGTGGTAGCATGGAAGGAGTCAACATGATTGATTTAGTTGTGTAAGATGGTATTTTGTGACTCGGTTTATCTTTTCTTTCTTTCTCTTTTTCATTTTCTCTTTTGTTTTTCATTTTTATTTGGTCTTTATTTGCCAAAATGGTGCTTTTAGTTGGACAGTTGGCAGCGATGTGCCCAAAACCTAAACATTTAAAACATTTTATTTTGGAGGTTTTGGTGGGTGACTTGGGGGTAAAGGTAGAAAGGTTGTCTTTAGAAACTTTTTGGTGAGTAGTGGTTTTGTTTGAAAAATGGGAAGGAGAAGTTTTTGTAGAAATGTTGTTTGCATCCTTCCTTGAAGATTTGTAGAAGCCATCACTATGAGTATTTTTTAAAGTTGTTTTCTTCAAAATTTGTGATTCCACCTTGATGGTTAGGTGAACCAACTCCTTTAAAGAAGAGTACTCGTATACTTCTACAACATCTCGAATTTCTTGCCTCAAACCACTAAAAAACATAGTTATCTTTTACTCATCACTATTAGGCATATTAATTTAAGTCAAAGTTGTTTCTAAATCCTCAAAATATTCCTTTACCGTCCTAGGTCCTTGATGAAGCCGTTGGAGTTTCAACAAGTGTTCTTTCCTATGAGGAGGAACAAACTGCGCGCATATGCATAAATTTAAATCACTCCAAGAGACTACGAATGGCCTCTTGTTTAGTCCAATATCCATTACAATTTTATGCCACCACTACATGGCATAGTCTATGAAAACTAGGGAAGCTAACCTAACCTTTTGGTCCTCGGTGACCTTATACACATTAAAGAGATGTTCAACTTTAGCTTCCCATTCTAAATACAAAGTAGGGTCATTGGACCCACTAAAACTAGGTAACATTACAAAATCAAAAGAATGTTGCGGTTGTTTTTGGTGTTGATGGTGCCGGTTTGCAAAATTGTGCACTCGCCAATCATGTTCTTGACTCCCATAGTGCATGGAATGTCTAGTTGCTCTTGGCGATTCCAATCTCCTTTCTTGATTTTGCCTTGCTTGAGCTTCTTCTAGTCTTTGTAATCTTTTCACTAGTTGGCTTATTTTCTCGTCTTTGTGGACCATTCGTTTCTTGACCTCCACAAGTTCTCCCAAAAGGTGGGATTTGTGATATGATTGCGGTTTTGAAGATTCACCTAAAGACAAATGACCCATAATTTTTGCACAAAGGAAATAAATCATTAGTGAAAACAATTTAAGCACTCCTCACGATTGCATCACTTTTGGTGAAATTCAAGAAAAGAACACTCAAAGCACTCAAAGAATAATTCTTCCACTTCACAAAAAGTCTTTCTTA
Source organism: Phaseolus lunatus (assembly GCA_013389735.1). NCBI lineage: Eukaryota > Viridiplantae > Streptophyta > Magnoliopsida > Fabales > Fabaceae > Phaseolus > Phaseolus lunatus. The sequence goes on along the minus strand of CM023864.1, from coordinate 35,029,653 downwards.
AGATTGAAAACTCTCAAATCAAAAAGGTCAAAGCCTTAAACACTTGATCTTAAAGGAAACCGCAACAAAACATAAGAAGAAAATAAAAAGACAATCAAGAAAAGCTTAAGCAAGAAAAGCTAAACCAAATTTGAGAAAGAGATTAAGACAAAACTTTGAAGAAAGACAAGCAAGAAAAAGGCACACAAAAAGACTCTAAGATACTTACTTAACCCTTAACTATGAAGTTTTACTTTTGATAGAAATTCTAAAAGCAAAAGAATCAAATTCCACAATGATGAAATCAATTTGCCAAATAAAATGAATCCTCTTTTTCGTATATAAAGCTTGACAACAAAAGAAAGTGATATTTGTGTAAATTTTAATTTTTCTTATCCTTGTTTTTGGTTTATGGAGTAAACATATCCATAATTATTGTCATACATATTTCATTCACTTCCAATTGTTACAAAAAAAGAAAGCTAGAGATTCAATTTAAATGAACACTTGAAATCTATGTTTGGAACTCAATCAACTTCTACTTAAAACAAATTTCTAGTTACTTTTATATCTTCACAATTTAAAGCAAAATAAGTAGAAGCAAAATAAGAACTCCTAAAACACTAAGAACATATGACTCAAGGCAAAAAGAGGCAATAACAAAACACACAAAATGAAAATCCCAAAAGCAAAACAAAGCTATGGAAATTAAAAGGCCGAATCAAATTGCAAGAAAGAATAAAGGGCTGAAATTAAATTGTAAGAAAGAATAAAGACAAGAAATTAAAGGTGCAAGAAAGTAAAATGATAAATCAACTCAAAGAAAATAAAGCTCAAAGAACCAAAGCTCTGATAACTGTAAGGACCTGTAAAATTAAATTGGAATAAAAAGGAATATATTTTAAATGAATTCTAAGTATGTTTTTATTTAAAATAAAAAGGAAGGAAAGTGTAGCTTAGAAGACTATGAGATCGCCTGGTTAGTACATAATCGCCTGTCGCCTAGATTACACATGAACGCCAATCGCCTATAGTGTACATGATCGCCAATCGCCTATGGTGCACATGATCGCCGAAAATGCACTCAGTATGTGGTCAGGATACTGGATCAACCATAGTGGGTTCCAAAAACCACGCGTATCAAGGTGTGGGTTAAGCCTTAGATACGCTGTGCATGCGAAGCTCTATGCTTGAGCATAAGAAATCGTCCTTAGTGTTGCATGCATGGGCGCACGAGGAGTAGTGCTGATCTACTCTTGGAAATGCGAAGCTACCGACGTCACCAAGTCATGTGGAGATGATACCTTGGACGTAACATAGTGGGATGAAGAACCTTCATCAAGGCGTGGCGATGTGTCGTCTGGCATCGCCAGGGCGCGAGGCATGCGGGCATCGCCAGGGCGCGAGGCATGCGGGCATCGCCGGGCGCGAGGCATGCGGGCATCACCAGGGCGCGAGGCATGCGGGCATCGCCGGGCGCGAGGCATGCGGGCATCGCCGGGCGCGAGGCATGCGGGCATCGCCAAGGCGCGAGACTTGCGGGCATCGCCAGGGCGCGAGGCATGCGGTCATCGCCAGGGCGAGACATCGGTCATCTCCCAGTGAGAGACATCGGTCGTCCGCCAGGATGAGGCATCGGTGGATAGTCATCGCGCGAGCGGTCATCGATGGAAGGTTATCGCGCGATGTCGAGTTTCACACAGATAAGGTGGGACCCAGGCTCCCAGCATGAAACGTCCTGCACGCGCGACACGTAGACAAAAAGGGTGGTTCAGAATAGTGACATCAGAGTGTTGGCCTGCGCAGAGGCACGCATAGTCGTACTGTTCAGGGAAGCGTACATGCAAACTTCCCTGCAGAGTGGGTGGTGGCAGCGGCTTTTGTGGACAAGTTGGTTTAGATTCAAAAACTCACTTCTGAGAGGGAGAACGTTGCTGTGGTTCAAGAGTGACAGAGTGAGTTCACCTCCATCCTTCTCTTTTCTCTCCTTTGCGTTGCGATTCAGACATCCTCAAGCACCAGTGCGACGAGCGACGACTGCACTTGGATACCTGGGGAGTTCTCTGCGAGTTTTCCGTCAGGACGCTAGAACAGAGTTAAGGCATCCTTAAGCTTCGGCGGGTTTTGGAGCTCTTGGTGTTTACGCTAGTCCAGGTAAGGGAAGCTAGCATTTTCGTTTATAAAAACGTTAGGCGAGTAGGTTCTGAAGTGAGGGCGACGTGGTCGCCGGTTTTCATATGCCTTTCACGATACTCTATTTTATGTGTGGGGCGACGTGATCGCCGGTTTTAATGCTGTTTTCGAAATCCCCTGTTTTAGTGTCGTTTTGAAACTATTTGAGATTGAAATGTGAAATGCATGTGATATTCGAAAATCTGAACCTGGGAATGATTGTTTCTGTGATTGGGAGTGTTTAAGAAAAGATTCAAAATATCATATGATGGAATTATGCTTTTACGTGTTGTATGATGCAATGAATGTTGTGAATGTGGGATCAAGGCATAGTATTTTCAGGAAAGGAAATACCGTGTAAGATCGTGTGTAATGTGCATTAACTAGGGACTTGTCTAGAAGGAGATATCCTGACTCTGCTGATATAATGGAATCACATAGATGAAGTTATTCAGTTGGGGAGAGTCGAAGGAGGTTCATATGTATGGGTAAGTTGTTTGAAAGATAACTGACTTGACCTGTTATATGAATTAACCCTGTCATACCGGGAGAGTGATGATATTGAGATTATGTATGCGCATGGCTGTGTGGATTTCACAGCGACCCTGTGTGGATTTCACAGTGGTGTGGTATGACAGGTGCAGATCTCTGAGTCTGAGTCAACGCACGAGTCTTCTGGAAGTAGAGTCATGTGTCTATACGTTACGAGTCAGTGGAAAGTCTGACGTGTGAACCATGAATATTTAATGTAGTGAATAGACACTTGACGAGTTTGTGGAATGTGGGGATGTTGATGGTTGAAATTGATATAGATTATGAATGGTGTAAAGATTTATGTTTTCTATTGATATAAAGTTTCATATTTAAAGTTTTTGAAAATATCTAGCTTACCCTATTATCTTGTATCGTGGTTGTTTTCTTAAATCTGTGATGATCGTGTATATTTGCACGGGAGCAGACGAGGTTGCAGGTAGTAGAGCTCCTCTGTGAGTGGTCGCCGGAAGGAGATCGCCTGTGTCAGTTTCTGTTAGGCGATCGCCTATTTCCTGTTTCTGATAGGAGATCGCCGTTTTCTATTTTCTGTTAGGGGATCACCGGTTTTTGAATGCTGTGATTTTATTTTATTTTGGAAACTCTTGCATGGAGATGTATTAAGACTTCCTCAAAAAGGGATATTATTTTTGAGGCACATTTGTACTAATGGATGGATTATATTATGTATATATCTATGTTAAATTTTGATATTATTGTTTCACCTTTAGTTTATTACATAAACATGAAAAGCTTTTGGCGGGATGTTACAATAACCACATGATGTGACTTGATTTTAGATGTTTTCATTTAAGGTAACACTTTACTTAAGATTGAAATTTTAGCACAATTCTGGTGAGAACCCTAAGAAGATCCCCACTGGACAAGAACCTAACCAAGTGGTTAAGTAAGTGTGAAGGTTCACTTCACAAGGGCAAAGAGACAAACACCAGAATATGGGTAACAATGATGCAAGGCGGAAAATAAAAGAACTTAAAGAAAACAACAAAAAGAATAATGACCAATGAGAAGAGATGGAAATGGAAGATGGAAAAACAAAGATGAAGGAAAAGGAAGCTTATGGATGAAGGAAATGAGAGGATGAACACACCACTTGGATGGTGAATTCTCCAAGATAAGTGTAGAGGGCCACGACTTGAGAGCTTTCAACTCACTCAAGATAAGACCTAAATGCTAGAGAACTCAAGCCTCACACACCTCACACAATTTGTGTAGAGTAACTTTACCTCAATTTCAACTTGAAAAATACAATGGGTAGGCTTCCTATTTATAGGTGAAGGAGCCATGGAAAACAAGCAAGAGGGGTAGGATGGGAAAAGGGAAAAAAATGGGCAGTCTTAGGGTTTGACTAAGTCAATCCCACATCCTAGGCTTGTCCTTCTAGAAACTAGGTCAAAATGCCCTCCTAAAGGGCTAGGAACAAGCTAAAATGATAACTACACCCCCTATTATGCTATAGGCACCTTATTTTAGCCTATATTTGTTATTTGGACCCCAAAGTTAGCCCAAATTATTTACAACATGTTTTATTCTTAAGAAGACTAGCAGGAAGAACTTGAGATGCTCTGGTCTTTGTCCATTTCTCCCTCTTGTGAGGTCTTCACTTGAATATTGAGATGAACTTTCATAGTGTGCATCCTTGGTCATCTTCTTGTTGTCTTGGTTTGTATCAACACTCCCCCTATTATGCTAAAGGCACCTATTCTAGCCTATCTTGCTATTTGGACCCCCAAACTGAGCCCAAATTATTTACATAACTTTTCTCTTGTGGAAAGACCAGAAGAAAGAACTTTTGATATTCTAGTTTATAGCTGGTTCTTCTTTTGCTGATGCTTTCTCGATATTTGGTGGGGCCCGACTTTGTGTACTAAGATGACTGACCTTTTTTTGAATTGCTTGATATGTCCTTAGTCATTTTCTGATTGTTGTGGTTTGTATCAAATTGGATGTTTCATTCCATCGAAAATATTAAACTAAATTAAATCATCCCAAGATAACGTGTCATTGTAAACATCAATCTTCGTCTTCGCATTCATTAAGAACAATCTTCCCAGAATTAGTGTTGACCTTTGTGTGAAACTTTCCTCTTACGTGTCCATAATGTAAAAATCAACTGGTTAAACTTCACAACAACATCTTCAAGTGCACCTAGAGGTTGAGTAGTGCTTTTATTTACAAGTTGTACTATCACATTGGTGGGTTTTAAGTCTCCTAGTTTAATTGCCTTATACATTTTTGAGGTCATTACATTTATAGATGCTCCAAGATCTAATAAAGCATTTGCAGTGGTTAATTCTTGATACAGCCCAAGTAGCTACAAAGATGACCAAGGAAGCAAAAGACAAAGCACATGGTGAGCAGTTGTAACATCCCGCCAAAACCTTTTCATATTTATATTATAAAATAAAGGTAAAACAATAATATCGAAGTGAACATAAATATATATATGTAATGAAATTTCTCCTCACAGGGAGTTTAATACATATCCAGTCAGTTTCCAAAACTTAAACAAAATACAGCAAAATAGAAAACAGGCGATCTCCTATTAGAAACAGAAAATAGGCGATCTCCTGACAGAAACAGAAAACAGGCGATCTCCTTCCGGCGACCACTCACTGAGGAGCTCTACTTCCTGCAACATCATCTGCTCCCGTGTAAATTATACACGATCATCACAGGTTTACGAAAACATCCACAAAACAAAAATGCAGGGCAAGCTAGATATTTTAAAGAGAATTTAGATATGAAACTTTAAAATCAAGATAAAACAAATTTCAGACACCCACGTAAAAACCATCAACTTTCTCATTCCCTTCACATGACCATCAAGTAATCACATATTTCACAATTTCCTCAAGAGTCGTTCAATTCACATACTCCATCAAGTGTCTATCAATTTCAATGTTTCTCATTTCTCACGTCAGACTTCCACTGACTCATCACACACAGACACTTGACACTACTTCCGGAAGACTCGTGCGTTGAACTTAGCATCCAGAGACCTGCACCTGTCATACTTCATTGCTGTAATGTTCCCACAGCCATGCGCATCAACATAATCTCAATCTCAATCTCATCACTCTCACAGTATGACAGGGTTAATCCATATAACAGGTCAAGTCAGTTATCTTTCAAATGACTTACCCATACATATGGACCTCCTTCGACTCTCACCAACTGAATGACTTCATCTATGTGACTCCATCATATCAGCAGAGTCAGGATCGTCTCATTCACAGGATACTCACTGATCAATACACCTCATAACCAATCTCAACACGGTATTTCCTTTCCTGAAAATACTATGTCTTGATCCCACATTCACAACATTCAACACATCATATAACACTTAAATGAACGATTCCAATCACAGCAACAATCATTCCGAGGTTCAGATTTTCGAATATCGCATGCATTTCACATTTCAATCTCAAACAGTTTCAAACGACACTAAAACAGGGGAGTTCGAAATTAACATTTAAAACCGACGATCACGTCGCCCCACACATAAAAACAGAGCATCGTGAAAAAGAATATGAAACCGGCGACCACGTCGCCCTCACTTCAGAACCTACTCGCCTAAAGTTTTTATAAACGAAAATGCTAGCTTCCCTTACCTGGACTAGCGTAAACTTCACTAAGAGCTCCAACCCAATGAGATTCAAGGATTCCTTAACTCTGTTTTAGCGTCCGGTTTGGAGAACTTGCAGAGAACCTCCCAGGTGTCCAAGGGCAGTCGTCGCTCGTCGTACTGGTGCTTGAGGATGCCTGAATCGCAGCGCGAAGGAGAGAAAAGAGAAGGATGAAGGTAAACTCACTCTGCCACTCTTGAACCACTGCAACGTTCTTTTCCTCTCAGAAGTGAGTTTTTGAATCTAAACCAACTTGTCCACAATTGCCGCTGCCACCACTCACTCTGCAGGAAAGCTTGCGTGCACGCTTCCCTGAACAGTACGGCCACGTGTGTCTCTGCACATACCAACTCTCTGATGCCACTATTCTAAACCACCCTTTTTGTCTACGTGTCGCGCGTGCAAGACGTCTCATGCTGGGAGCCTGGGTCCCACCTTATCTGTGTGAAACACGACGTCGCGCGATAACCTTCCACCGATGACTCATCCTGGCGAACGACCGATGTCTTTCCCTGGAAGACGACCGATGTCTCTCTCTGGAAGACGACCGATGTCTATCCCTGGCGACGACCGCATGTCTCTCGCCCTGGCGATGCCCGCATGCCTCGCGCCCTGGCGATGCCCGCATGTCTCGCGCCCTGGCGATGCCCGAATGTCTCTCGCCCTGGCGGTGCCCGCATGTCTCTCGTCCTGGCGAGGCCTGCATGTCTCTCGCCCAGGCGATGCCCGACGACACATCGCCACGCTTTGCTGAAGGTTCTTCATCCCACTATGTTACGTCCAAGGTATCATCTCCACATGACTTGGTGACGTCGGTAGCTTCACATTTCCAAGAGTAGATCAGCACTACTCCTCGTGCGCCCATGCATGCAACACTAAGGACGATTTCTTATGCTCAAGCATAGAGCTTTGCATGCGCAGCGTATCTAAGACTTAACCCACACCTTGATACGCGTGGTTTTTGGAACCCACTATGGTTGATCCAGTATCTTGACCACATATTGAGTGCACTTTCGGCGATCATGTGCACCATAGGCGATTGGCGATCATGTACCAGAGAAGTCAGAGATCGCCTCCATCTTCAACAACGGCGATCTCGTAGACTTCTAAGCTACACTTTTCTTCCTTTACTCTTCTTGATCCACATGTCTTCCTCGAGCACACCCACGTGATTACCTCACGATAAAGTCATCGCACCAGACTACTTGATTAATACAATGGTCAGCCGACCGACCTCTACCAGCTGACCCCATACCTTGGGCGACGTCCGAGGTCCGACTACTACGAAACTTCTATTACCAGCTCTTTGTATTTTAAATAATAACATCTTCTGAAATTATTTAAATATAACACTTTCATTCTAATTAAAGTTTCTAGGTCCTTACATTCTCCCCAACAAGTAAAATTTTCGTCCTCGAAAATTGAATTACAAGGAAAAGAGGTAGGGATAGGCTTCTCTCATGGTTTCTTCTAATTCCCAAGTTGAATCACCCGATCTGTCATCCCACACCACCTTCACCATGTTGATGGTCTTGCCTCTGAGCTGCTTACTCTGTTGATCGTCAATCCTGACTGGTTTCGCTTCACACGACAAGTCATCCCTGATCTGCACATCGTCCACTTCCAACACGTGACTAGGGTCTGCAAGATACTTCCTTAGCTGTGACACGTGAAAGACACTATGCAGATTTGCTAATTGGGGAGGTAGGGCGATTTCATAAGCCACTGGACCGATCCTCCTTAAGATCTGATATGGTCCAACAAACTTAGGAGACAGCTCCTTTGATCTGATAGCTCGTCCTACACCCTTGGTCGGTGTCACTTTCATAAATACATGATCTCCAACTACAAACTCCAAAGGTCTTCTCCTCATTGTCAACATCATCACTGCCTCTACAAGAGTTATTATCCTTGTGTTCATTTAAGGCCAGAAGTGTCTTCACAGCCTTGTCAGCTTCATCATCACAGCCACCACCAGAGTTGTTACCCTTGTCCTCATGAGCGACATAGAGTGGCTCCCTCAAAGTTATTCCCTTCATATTTTCCAGATCCACAGGGGTTTCCCAACCAAACGATTCTTGCTCACCTTCTTAGCAACTTCAACTTTGGGGATGGATGATGATTCACTTTCTAAGGCAGAGCAATCTGACGAAGATCCATCTACCACTGACATTAGCTGCAGTTACAACACTTTCCCACCACCCATCATACCACCAGGCATCCACTGCTGATTCAAACCCAAGTGGGTGACCTGAATGGCCTTCAGGAGAGCATGGCTTGACTGTTAAGCGGCCCGAACATCACATACCCAATTAATCAATAGCTGCCCCTCTAGATGAAGGGACCCATTCCTCTAGTTTCTGTGGTCCCTCTTTATCAAGCAACTCATCGTACTGGACCTTCAGCAGCGTTGGAGACACACTCCAGATTTTTCATCTAAACCAGCATTCTCTAACTTCACTATCTTGCCAAAGTACCTCTATTCTAGCACTGACCTGGAAGAACATATTAGGCTTTGGTCCACATTTTGTCATTTCATTGGTAGGAGTAGAGACTTGCAGACCAGAAAACCCCTCTCAAATTTGATCCTTAAACTTCTAATTCCTCTTGTTTCAGATGTCCATCATTGGCACGAACTGATTTGCCATGACTTGGGTTGGCATCCACATTGTTATTCTGTCTAGAAACTGCAGAGATAGAGTTTCTTCCAGGATTTTCATTTTTCAGTTCAAAAACGACAGGTTTGTAGCTCGAATTCACATTAGGCACCGTTTCTTGTCGAACCGATCTTGAAGCAGCAAAAGACTGAAAGAGAACGACTTCTTTCCTTCAGGCGCCCCTCTGGTTCATCTTTTCTTTGATTACTAATAGCAGATTATGAAAAACCCACCTCTTTAGCAGATGGTTGGGATTTCAGAGCTGCTGACTCAGGAATTCCAATGGATACATCCATATTAGCATTGCATTGGATCTCAGGGTGCTCAGTATTCAACACGCAGATCATAAATCCCTCACTGTGTTCAGGGTGAGGACTTGTTGCTACGGCTGACGATGCAGCATTGTTTCTAGGATCAGAAACGAGATGCTGATCACCACAACTGTCACCTAATGGATTGGCTGCAAATCCCATCCCATCAGAAACACAAGGCACAGAAAGTTTTGCTTCCACATCCAACTTTTTGCAATTCACTAACATCACCAGAAGAACTCAACGGAAGTGAATCAACACCATCATAACATGGCTTATCCTTATTCTTATCCGTAGCCATTACCTCCTTTCCTTCTACATTCACAGACAGAGCTGCATCCTCATTTGCCAAGTTCAGGAGCCTTTAACTTCAACCCAACATTCCCACACTCATCTTTAAAATCCCGATCAACAAAACAACCCCCATTCTGCGTGAAACCTTCCCTCTTAGGAGGTAGTCCAGGTATTTCTTCTGGAAATACATCCATGAAATCTTTCACCACATGTATCCTGCTTACGTCCTCTTCACTCTTCACTCCCCCTTTAGCTAGGATCACAAAACACGTCATCCCTTCTTTCAACTCCGACCTCACATGCTGAGCAGATATCACATCTGACTCTTGGAGATCGGGGAACACCACCTTCTGGCTACCGCAATCTGTGAGAACGTGATTGGCAGATAGCCAATCCATTCCTAGGATAACATCCAGATCCTGAAGAGGTAGACAGATCAAATTCACTTTGAACCTGCGTCCCTCTACTATCACTGGACATTCTGGGCAAACTGTGGAGGTCTCGCATAAGGCTTATTCTACTGTTGCTGCACCTTGGCCTTCCCACTGGAAAAACCCCCTGGGTGTGACCTAATCACCTGAGAATTACCCCTTCCCAAGGTTTCCACCATCTTTTCCTTCTCTACTAAGGCATGAAACTCCCTGATGCACATGGGTGCTATGGTCTTCTTCAGCTCATGCTTTAAACCTTCTTCAAACTTCCTACACCTCCAAGCCTCAGAGGTCGCCTGGGTATAGAATCGGGCGAGGTACTCAAACCGAGCAGCATAAGCAGTCACTGACATCTCCCCCTGCTCCAACCTGAGGAATTCAGCTTCCTTGGCAAACCTTGCACTATCTGGGAAGTATTTCTCCAGGAACCTCTCTCGGAAACCTTCCCAGTCCAAAACGTCAGCTATCATCTGCTGAGCTCCCATCCACCAGAACTCGGCTTCTCCAGATAGCAGATAGGTGGCGAACACCAATTTCTTCTCTTCAGGGCAGGAGGTCGCCCTAAAGATTTTCTCCAACTCCCTGACCCACTGATCTGCTTGATCAGGGGTAGCATTCCCACTGAACTTGGGTGGGTTGTGCCTCATGAACTCGGTCAGTCCCATCTGCTCCTGAGGCTGACCGACGTTGGGAGCTGTTGCAGCCGATCTGGCAGTCTCCCAATGCTGCATTGTAGCTTGGTGATTCTGAGTCATTGCTGCATTCTGTTGTTGGATGGCAGTTGCCATCATCTCAATGGACCTGGCGATCTGGCCCATTTCTGTAGAAGGTTGGGGAGGGGTAGGCGGTCTAGGAGCCATTTTCTGCGAAAGATTAGGAAACTATTTTTATCTAATCATACTCCTATAAAATGAACTTGATAACGAATCAATTCATTTAGAAGACCACACTAGGTCTTACAAAGGTCAGCATCTCAAATCCATCTAGAATTTGAGTTTATCAGCAAGATCAATATACTTATACAAGCACATCACCAAAACAGCTACTGGTATAAAACCATCAATTCAAACGACCACTTTCAATCAATACAAAAGCACTTAATAAACTGAAATAAAACACACCAGAATTCAATATATGCTAAACATCAAACTTTCAGAATTTAAGATTGAGAATCATCTTGATCCAGTTATGAGTGTGCACCCTCACTACTTTATCAAGATCCTTTCATTCTTAATACTAAGATTTTCAGTTAGGGCATATATTCACTAAAGCACACATAAAATTTCAATACAAAAACGTTTGAAAAATTTTCACTATAGTTTTTTATTTATTTAAAACTCAAATAAATTTTTATGAGCAGAAGAAACACAATGGATCCACAGCCCTCAGGTCATCCTAAGGACGAACTGCTCTGATACCATTAATGTAACATCTTGCCAAAACCTTTTCATATTTATATAATAAAATAAAGGTAAAACAATAATATCGAAGTGAACATAAATATATATATATATATGTAATGAAATTTCTCCTCACAGGGAGTTTAATACATATCCAGTCAGTTTCCAAAACTTAAAAAAATACAGCAAAATAGAAAACAGGCGATCTCCTATCAGAAACAGAAAACAGGCGATCTCCTGACAGAAACAGAAAACAGGCGATCTCCTTCCGGCGACCACTCACTGAGGAGCTCTACTTCCTGCAACATCATCTGCTCTCGTGTAAATTATACACGATCATCACAGGTTTACGAAAACATCCACAAAACAAAAATGCAGGGTAAGCTAGATATTTTAAAGAGAATTTAGATATGAAACTTTAAAATCAACATAAAACAAATTTAAGACACCCACGTAAAAACCATCAACTTTCTCATTCCCTTCACATGACCATCAAGTAATCACATATTTCACAATTTCCTCAAGAGTCATTCAATTCACATACTCCATCAAGTGTCTATCAATTTCAATGTTTCTCATTTCTCACGTCAGACTTCCACTGACTCATCACACACAGACACTTGACACTACTTCCGGAAGACTCGTGCGTTGAACTTAGCATCCAGAGACCTGCACCTGTCATACTTCATTGCTGTAATGTTCCCACAGCCATGCGCATCAACATAATCTCAATCTCAATCTCATCACTCTCACAGTATGACAGGGTTAATCCATATAACAGGTCAAGTCAGTTATCTTTCAAATGACTTACCCATACATATGGACCTCCTTCGACTCTCACCAACTGAATGACTTCATCTATGTGACTCCATCATATCAGCAGAGTCAGGATCGTCTCATTCACAGGATACTCACTGATCAATACACCTCATAACCAATCTCAACACGGTATTTCCTTTCCTGAAAATACTATGTCTTGATCCCACATTCACAACATTCAACACATCATATAACACTTAAATGAACGATTCCAATCACAGCAAAAATCATTCCGAGGTTCAGATTTTCGAATATCGCATGCATTTCACATTTCAATCTCAAACAGTTTCAAACGACACTAAAACAGGGGAGTTCGAAATTAACATTTAAAACCGGCGATCACGTCGCCCCACACATAAAAACAGAGCATTGTGAAAAAGAATATGAAACCGGCGACCACGTCGCCCTCACTTCAGAACCTACTCGCCTAAAGCTTTTATAAACGAAAATGCTAGCTTCCCTTACCTGGACTAGCGTAAACTTCACTAAGAGCTCCAACCCAACGAGATTCAAGGATGCCTTAACTCTGTTTTAGCGTCCGGTTTGGAGAACTTGCAGAGAACCTCCCAGGTGTCCAAGGGCAGTCGTCGCTCGTCGTACTGGTGCTTGAGGATGCCTGAATCGCAGCGCGAAGGAGAGAAAAGAGAAGGATGAAGGTAAACTCACTCTGCCACGCTTGAACCACTGCAACGTTCTTTTCCTCTCAGAAGTGAGTTTTTTAATCTAAACCAACTTGTCCACAATTGCCGCTGCCACCACCCACTCTGCAGGAAAGCTTGCGTGCACGCTTCCCTGAACAGTACGACCACGTGTGTCCCTGCGCATACCAACTCTCTGATGCCACTATTCTGAACCACCCTTTTTGTCTACGTGTCGCGCGTGCAGGACGTCTCATGCTGGGAGCCTGGGTCCCACCTTATCTGTGTGAAACACGACGTCGCGCGATAACCTTCCACCGATGACTCATCCTGGCGAACGACCGATGTCTTTCCCTGGAAGACGACCGATGTCTCTCTCTGGAAGACAACCGATGTCTATCCCTGGCGACGACCGCATGTCTCTCGCCCTGGCGATGCCCGCATGCCTCGCGCCCTGGCGATGCCCGAATGTCTCGCGCCCTGGCGATGCCCGCATGTCTTTCGCCCTGGCGGTGCCCGCATGTCTCTCGCCCTGGCGAGGCCCGCATGTCTCTCGCCCAGGCGATGCCCGACGACACATCGCCACGCTTTGCTAAAGGTTCTTCATCCCACTATGTTACGTCCAAGGTATCATCTCCACATGACTTGGTGACGTCGGTAGCTTCACATTTCCAAGAGTAGATCAGCACTACTCCTCGTGCGCCCATGCATGCAACACTAAGGACGATTTCTTATGCTCAAGCATAGAGCTTTGCATGCACAGTGTATCTAAGACTTAACCCACACCTTGATACGCGTGGTTTTTGGAACCCACTATGGTTGATCCAGTATCTTGACCACATACTGAGTGCACTTTCGGCGATCATGTGCACCATAGGCGATTGGCGATCATGTACCAGAGAAGTCGGAGATCGCCTCCGTCTTCAACAACGGCGATCTCGTAGACTTCTAAGCTACACTTTTCTTCCTTTACTCTTCTTGATCCACATGTCTTCCTCGAGCACATCCACGTGATTACCTCACGATAAAGTCATCGCACCTGACTACTTGGTTAATATAATGGTCAGCCGACCGACCTCTACCAGCTGACCCCATACCTTGGGCGACGTCCGAGGTCCGACTACTACGAAACTTCTATTACCAGCTCTTTGTATTTTAAATAATAACATCTTTTGAAATTATTTAAATATAACACTTTCATTCCAATTAAAGTTTCTAGGTCCTTACAGCAGTCATCTCAGCAAACAATTCAAGGCCCCACCAAGGATCACATGGACCTCACCAAAGGAGCGGGGCATAAACTAGCACACCAACTATTCTTCCTTTTGGTCTTCTAATAAGATACAAATATGTTCTAAATAATTAGGCCCACTTTAGGGGTCCAAATAGCAAAGATAGGCTAGAATAAGGCGCCTTTAGCATAATAGGGGGTGTAGTTATCATTTTAGCTTGTTCCTAGCCTTTTAGGAAGGTATTTTGACCTAGTTTCTAGAAGGACAAGCCTAGGATGCGGGTTTGACTTAGTCAAACCCTAAGACTACCCATTTTTTCCTTTTCCCATCCTACCCCTCTTTCTTGTTTTCCAAGGCTCCTTCACCTATAAATAGGAGGCCTGTATTTGACAAGTTGAAATTGAAGTAGAGTTACTATGCACAAATATTGTGTGAGCTTGAGTGAGTGATATCTCCTTTTCCTTGGTCTTATCTTGATGAGAATGAAGCTCTCAAGTGTTAGCCTAGCACTTATCTTGGTGGTTTCCACACACCAAGTGGCGAGATCATCTCCACCACCTCCATAAGTTTTCTCATTCCATTTTCCATTCCATTTATGTTCTTGTTTATTTTACTCTTATTTTTTGCTCTCGGTTTTGGGCTCATTATTATGAGTTTGGTTCATCATTTGGTTGGCCTTGATCACCATTGATGTTTCCTAGTTTCCTTTCTTCAATTCTACAATTGCATCTCATCCTCACTATATCTTGTTTTTTCATCTTTGCCTATGTGAAGTGAACCTTCACACTTACTTAACCACTTGGTTAAGTTCGTGTCTAGTGGGAATCTTCCTTAGGTCCTCACCTTTAATTGCTAAAAGTAAAGTGTCAGCTTAAATGAAAACATTTAAAAATCAACTCACATCGATTCTACAATAGTGCATGGTATAGTAAAAATACTTGAATCTTCACATTTCTGGGGCATTCTAAATTTAGATAAAGATGAGATCATATGAACATTTACCTTTTCAAATTTCTTTTATATGTGCAAAGTACTTTAATATTTTTTTTTGCATATTTTAGAATCTTTTTTATAGCATCCATCAATGGTATATTAATTTCTACTTTTTGAAAGATTTCCAACAACTCCTTAGCAACTTCTGAATCCTTCCGTGCTACTGTAGGTTTTGAAGGAAATGGTAAAAGGACTGTTTACATTGGCTACTTCAGCGGGATCGTCTGATCAACAAAGACAGTCTCTCCAACCAAGATCTTCTCTGTGTTCTCACCTAACTCCTTATTACTTCTAAATGTAATAAAACTTAGATTACTCCTCGGATTCATTAGTGGTTAAGAATGTATAACTCAAGAATTTTATGTTGTCTTTAAATCATTCATTATGGCATATATATGTTGTTGAAATTGTCTAGTCTCATGTTGGAATTGCTAAAATTGTTGATGGCATTGTTGAATCTGCAGATTATTCTGTTTCACTATTTCTTCCAAAGAATTAGTTTGCCATTGCTGCTAATTTGGTTGAATTTGCTACTAGGACTGCCTTTGTTGAGGCGACACATTTCTTTTAAGCATTTGGAGGGGGGTTGAAAGTTCATTTGTTATGGTATGTACTAATTCTTTCAGGGCTAAGATGTAGTTGGTCCATATTTCAGGTTATGATGTTCTTTCCACTTTGGGTATATATATTTGAATAGGGGTTGTACTACTGTTGTGTTTGTCCTTGAAAAATTCCTGCCACTAACTCCATGGAAGGATTGATTGTTTCTTGTAATTGAGGACAAGAATATGTAAAATGTTCCAATTAAGAACATATACCACAACTCTTATGCACCACATTTGATTGTTTAGCTAATATCACTTTCTTCATTATTTCAATTAATTTATTAAATCAATCGTCTAGTCGTTTTGCCCATGTTCCTTGAATTGGTCAAGAAGTTAACTTGTGTACTGATCAATTGGGATTCATTGTATTAAATTGTTGTGAGTTCTCAGACATATTAGAGATCAGATATCTAGCTGTTGCAGAAGTTTTGTCCATCAATGCTCCTCCACTAGCTGCATCAATCATACTTTGTTCCATTGGCATAAGAGCTTCGTAAAAGTATTGAATTAACAATTGTTCATTAATTTGATAATTGGGGCATGTGGCACAATATTCATACTTTCCCCATTTAATTTTCTTATTCCACCTATCTCTTTCCTAATAGACATTTTTTTTAGGCTGGAAAGAATTTCTTAAGAACTTTCGCTTCATTTCGTTCCAACTGGTAATTGGGGTGGACTGCAAATACAATCTTTTTCTATATCATTCAATGAAAATGAAAATGCCTTCATCTTAACCAACTCTTAAGGGACACCAGCTGGTCTCATGGTTGATCATACAACATGAAATTACATAAGATGTTTGTGAGGATATTCTTCAGCTAGGCCATGAAATTTAGGTAGAAAATGTATTAGCCTTGACTTAAGTCCATAGTTGACAGCTCCTCTAAGGACTACTAGCATTTGAATACATAATGGTTGGTAACCTATGTCTGGATTGACAAGCTCCTTTAAATTTCTATCTCTGTTCATTACCATGGGTTAGGTTCATTATATTCACTTTCTGAATTTGAAGAAGTAGTATCAAGAATTAAAAGATTAGCTTTAGTCCTTCTATTCAATTGTCTATTTGTTCTTTCAATCTCAGGATCCATAGGGTGAAATAAATTACATCCGATTATGGTCATACACCATTGTTAGACCTTCTAAAAGTAAAGACGTGAAAATAAAATGCAATGTAAATGTAGATGTAAATTGAATGATATTAATAAGATGCAACCATCATCTCGTTTAGCTTGCTATCATTGGCTAGTTCGTTTGGTAGTTGTTTGACAAAAAAAAAAAAAATCAAATTCAATGAAATATTATGAATTATGTAAGACGACCTTCACTTTACTACCAAACAATCTTATACCAATTGCTTAAGAAATCATCTGATGCGAAAGTGAAGATGAACAATAACATAAATTGCAGAAAATATAAATAATAAAAAATTTAGGAACATTTAACACTTATCAATAGGTCCAATGGCTTATACTCCAGGAATGAAGTCGAGTATATGGCTTGAACTATTCCATCTTAATGCAGAAGTAAGCTATTATGATGCAAGGAATTGATTATCATAGTTTATGGTTCTAGATAATCTCAATGTAAGGAATTGACTTGATTTGGCCATAAAAAATAGTGAACTAGGATAAACATAGCATTTATAAGTAACATTAAGAAAAGAGATTCACAAAGCTATTTCAATCTCAATATTTGTGTTGTATTGTTATGCTTCCACTTTACTATTTTGTCAAAGTTTCAACATTACTAAATATTAAATGAGGATTATTATAGTTATTTTAAAAATATATGCAACCAACTTTTATCAAATTCTCACTTCACTTTGAAAGTTATTACTACTTTGGTAAAATTTAATTCCCTATGGATACGACAACCCTCAATTGTACTATAGTTGACTCGACCCACTTGCCAAGAAAAGAATTTTAAATCCCCCCATTAACTTTTCACTTTAATAATAAAATATTCAAGTGTCATTTTAATTTTATCACTTCTACTCTAAAGTTGTTTTCTAGGTCCTTACATTCTTCCTAACAAGAAAAAATTCGTGATAAAAAATTGACTTACCAAAAAAGAGGTAGGGATAGGTTTCCCTCATGGTGTCCTCCATTTCTACGTAGAAACACCAGACTTAACATCCCATAACACCTTCAACATATTGTGGTCATGCCTCTAAGTTGTTTACCTTGATGATTTTCAATCCTAACTGGTCTAGCCTCAAAGGATATACTCTCTTTGACTTGCACCTCATCTTCCTCTAACACTTGAATACGATAATGTATATACTTTCTCAGTTGATACACATGAAGTACAATATGTAGATTTGTTAAGTGCAGAGGTAGATCAATCTCATAAGCCACTAAACATACTGATAAGTGTTAAATGTTCCTAAATTTTATATTAAATTTGGTATGCATAATGAATTACAGGAAAAATATTATAAAAATAATGCATTTTCTCTCAATTCGTACTTAACTCAAATGGAGATGAAGAAAAGAAGAAATTGATGCAGAGAAAGAAGGAAAAACATCAAATAAACAAAATGATCAATTCGCTTAGCGCATGGAACATTTAATATATGTAAGGAAGTCATCAATATTGTTCAATATTTATAAATGTTCTTGGAGAATTTAATTTTGATATTTTCAAACTACCCTTACACCTTGTACCTGTATCTTCACTCATTCCTTCACATCGAGACTTTGACCTACAACTTTTGCTTCAGACATATACTCTATACAAAACTCAATTGCTTCCTCAATAGTATCCCCCTTAACAATAGATGTTTTTGGACTGTATGAATTCTTCACATACCCTCCCAATATGTTCATGTTTTTCTCAAATGGGTACATCCAATGTAAATCACAAGGTCGCATAATCTAATTTCCCTTACTATATGAACTTTTAAATGAATAAAATACATATCTAGTTTACGTAAGATAATGATAGCTTAATTTTCTAACTCATCCAACCTGTTAGTATCAATTACTTTTCTACAAATAACATTGAAGAATATGCTAAGATGAGTTATGACATGTATACATTTTTAGGTAAAATGCCATAAATAGCCACCGGGAGAAGGTAATCATGAGATTTTAAGCCAACAAGTTTTAAATCTTCCATTAATACAAGATTCTTAATATTCTTATGGTACTTTAACTCCCGTAAGCACCCATAAAAACTTATCTTTTAAAATTTTAATAAAGTATGACATGCCAGAGGCAAATATTTTCGTTTACCATAAGCTTATGGTTGTAACTCCAAAGGAACCCCATCTCAACCAGATCTTTACCATCATTTACACCATCATTTGTCTTCTGTTTAATGTTTGGCAACATGTCAATTATACTATCAAAATAATTCTTGTCCATATGCGTTATACCTATGGAATGTCTTACATATAACCGAACCAATAAGGGAGTTTAAGGAATATCAATTTCTTCTTTTATATGTTTTTCGCAATAGTTTTCTTCAGTGTTTTCCCGAATGTCACTTCAACTTGGCACACTCAATCATACACTTGCTCACCAGTTAAGGGTGATGGTTCACTTTTGTCATCCTGACATCCATTGAAAGACTTTTTTTAACCTACAATAAAGGTGATTACATTTCAAAAACCTCCAATGACCAATGTAAGATGACTTCCTCCCATGTATTAATTGATGGTAACTTGTGTTCTCTTCACATATCGAGCAAGCATGATGTCCTTTAACACTGATCCGGTCGGTCATCGGTAGTCGATGACATCAGCAGCAGTTGACCACGTGGACCATTCACAGGGTAACACGTGGTAGAGGATAGCAGGTGAATCAGGGAGGCGATCACTCAGAATGGTAATCGCCTATCGCCTTGAGGATGAGTAATCGCCTATCGCCTTGAGGATGAGTAATCGCCTATCGCCTTGAGGATGAGTAATCGCTCATCGCCGGTATGGATCAGTAATCGCCTAGATTGCACATGATCGCTGTGTGTGAAGGTTAGGAGATCAGGTGGTCAGCAAGTCGCCGAAAGAGCACATCGCCGGGTGTTTGAGAAGACTTGGTTGTGCCCAGAGTAGCCTGTGTACTAAGCTACTCCCTGTGTGGATAACTTAGTCACAGAAGCACAGTGGAAGTAACGTTTCAGCTGCAGATACTCCAGATGGTGACACGTGTATGACCAGATGTTATCCACGTGTCAAGAGGAATAACCGTCAGGAGAGAGAAAGACTCAGGTATATATACGAAACTCTTAACGAAATTAGGGAGTTTGGACAGATTCTTACAGCTTACACATTTGAGAGTTTACAGTTACACACGAGTCTCACAGAGAGATTCAGTGATAGTTTTTGGTGTTCCTGTTGCCTGACTTGAGCGTCGGAGCTACAACGGCCGCTAGAGGCACCGTCTATGTGTTTTGCAGGCATCGTTTGGAGTTACGGTGGTGGTTCTTGGAGCGTTCTTGCAGAACAGAAGGCTAGACGAAGGAGTGACGAGGCAATCCTCCACATTCGAGTCAAGCGGCAGGATCAAACACTATAACTACTCAGTTTTTCATGTGCTAGAAAATCATTAATAGTGAAAAATAACAATGCACGCAAACTACATTATCACATGTTATCTTCATCACCATCATCCTCCCTCACTTTTTATTGTGATGCCCTGAATCTTGGATATTTATGCAATGCTTCAAACTCTTTTATGTACAATCTACAATCATTAGGACATGCATTTATGCAATCCTTTGCCTCATAGTGAAAAACCAACAATGTATTACTGATTTGAGTTGATTTTAGATTCATTATATTTGTGACACTTTTTAAGAATTAGGATCAACATTCTTAGCAATTTAAGGTGAGTCACCTAAGGAAAATCCCCACTAGACATTAACTTAACAAGTGTTAAGTAGATGTGAAGGTTCATTTTCAAAGGTCCAAGGTAAAAACACAATTAGAGTGATGAATGATGATAAATGATGGTGCAGAATCCAGAATAGACAAGGCACAAAACATAACAGAATTGAATACAAAAAATAGAATACAAAAACAGAATTGACAATACACAGGATTCAAGGAAGCTTAAGGAATCATCAATGGAGTCAATGCCTTCCAAATGATGAACCAAACTCAAATATGACTGTTATATCCTTGCAAACAATAATTACCGAATGAAATTGAATTATAAGTACATAATTGAAAAGGAAAACACAAGACAAACAAGTTTAACCGATTGAAATGAAAGAATAAGACATAGGAAACATTTCTACCGATTGGAATTACTAGGATAGGTGCGGAAAATGAAAAGGAAGATGAAAGAAAATGAAACTTATGTGGTTGTAGCCATGGATGGGAATGGACACGCCACTTGGAGATGAATGATGCGAGATAAGTGTTGGAATGCTGCCACTTGAGAGCTCCCCCAAAGCACTCACAAGATGAGACAAGGAAGAGGAGAACAAGTCTCACAAAACTCACTCACAATTTGACTATAGTAACTTTACTTCTAATTTCAATGTGTATTTACAATGACCAAGCACCTCTATTTATAGTTTTAGAGGGCTGAAATGAAAGTGAAACAAATTCAAATTACATCCTAATTCAAACTCTAATTTCGGCGCCAATTTGAGTCATAAGGGAGGTGTGACCCTTTTCTACTTTGGCACCTCCTAAAAACTACACCTACACCCTCTTTCTATGTCACATGGAAGGTGTGATTTATCTTTGTACATTAACACCCCCTATTCCTATATTTACACCTACCTCTATTATTCTTCTACAAACTACTCAAAATGAAATTACAAAAAGAGTCATCCATTGATGCTTATCACCCAAAGCTTTAGCCTTGCTCCTAGTAATCCTTTGAGGCATGAAGGATGTTGAGCTCATGGGTTGGGCTTGGGCCTCAAGCTCCTCCTCTACTTGGTCTTCATCAATTACTGTCTAGAAGAATTTCATGCAACAAAACAAACAATTTAGTGAAGCTTTTATCGGTCCACCCACTCATTTATTGCCTTTATATTAATTAATCTTAACATTGCTAGCAAACGTATGAAACTTCTATATAATTTTTTTTCTAAATTATCCTTCAACGAATCATACATGTGTGCTTGTTGAAAGATACGTTGTCCAATACCAAGAATTATGTCTTCTATGCAATGCTCATAATGTATACTAGAGTATTGACATTGAGATACATTTGAAAGGTCTACAACTTCACCATGTCAGGTCTGCATTGTGTAATTCTTCAAGAAACCATCACAAAGAAGATGTTCTTATATCAACTAAATCTCTAGTTGTCTTTAATTCAAAAAAATTAAAACAGAGACAATAATATCTTCCCTTTATATCTTCCTATTTTTTTTGAACAAATTGTAGAAACTCTTCAATGTCATTCGCATACACATCTTTGCATTCATCCAACTTTGACACATTAATAAGTAACAAAAGAACTTAGTTTATGCATGAAGATCTCCATTTTTTTTTAAATTTTATGACCTTATCCCATTCAAGACAATTCATTTTTTTTATATATCATTAGTACATAAATTCTAATATGCATTACTTCACAAAATTTCGGTAACATTTCATATTGGTCTTCTAGTAACATGAAAAGAAAGTGATGACATTAAATCAAACCACAATCAAATATAAACCTAAAAATTAATACAAAATGCAATCAAGTAAAGTTTTATGAAATATACATAATGTAATTAAATATATGTAGTAATGAATTATGAAAAAGTGTTTAATCTTTCCTAAATTGTCCAAACACACAATTCTAATTCAATATAATGATTGTCATTACTACCTCCCTTTGTTTTTAAATATAAAGAAAGATCTGAATAATTGAAATTGAAATTGGAGGTAATATTCGATATTTATATTGATTCTAAAATGGGAAACTTAGGTTCAGTTAATAGTTCAATGATATTCATTACTACCTCCCTTTGTTTTTAAATATAAAGAAAGATCTGAATAATTGAAATTGAAATTGGAGGTAATATTTAATATTTATATTGATTCTAAAATGGGAAACTTAGGTTGAGTGAATGGAATCACCATATGTAACGCCCCTCCAATTCTTTTCATATTTATATAATAGAATAACGTAAAACAATAATATCAAAATTAACATTTATATATATATATATATATATATATATAAAATAAAATACATCCATTCCATACAATGTATTCTTCAAAAGGAACATCCCTCCTCGCAGGAAGTTAAATTTATACATCAAAAGTTTTCCAAAATAAAACATTCAAATATAAAACGATCCTTTTCTCCATCTGCTCACTGAGGAGCTCTACCACCTGCAACATCAGCTGCTCCCGTATAAATTAACACGATCATCACAGGTTTAAGAAAAACCAAACACAAAACAAAACACAGGGGGTAAGCTAGACATTTTTAAAACTTTAAAACATGAAACTTGATATTAACGTAAACCATCAAATATTCACACATTTCACAATTCCCTCAAGTATCAATCATTCCACAAAATCCATCAAGTGTCTATCACATTTCAATATTTCTCTTTCTCACGTCAGACTTCCACTGACCCATCACACATAGACACTTAACACTACTTCCAGAAGACTCGTGCATTGAACTTAGCATCCAGAGACCTGCACCTGTCATACCACACCACTGTGAAATCCACACAGGGTCGCTGTGAAATCCACACAGCCATGCGCATACATAATCTCAATATCATCACTCTCCCGGTGTAAGGACCTAGAAACTTTAATTGGAATAAAAGTGTTATATTTAAATAATTTCAGAAGATGTTATTATTTAAAATACAAAGAGTTGGTAATAGAAGTTTCGTAGTAGTCGGACCTCGGACGTCGCCCAAGGTCTGGGGTCAGCTGGTAGAGGTCGGTCGGCTGACCATTGTATTAACCAAGTAGTCAGGTGCGATGACTTTATCGCGAGGTGATCACGTGGGTGTGCTCGAGGAAGACATGTGGATCAAGAAGAGTAAAGGAAGAAAAGTGTAGCTAAGAAGTCTTCTACGAGATCACCGTTATTGAAGACGAAGGCGATCTCCGACTTCTCTGGCACATAATCGCCTGTCGCCTAGAGGAGACATGACCTCCAATCGCCTATGGTGTACGTGATCGACGAGAGTGCACGTAGTATGTGGTCAAGATGCTGGATCAACCATAGTGGGTTCCAAAAACCACGCGTATCAAGGTGTGGGCTAAGCCTTAGATACGCTGTGCATGCGAAGCTCTATGCTGGAGCATAAGAAATCGTCCTTAGTGTTGCATGCATGGGCGCACGAGGAGTAGTGCTGACCTACTCTTGGAAATGTGAAGCTACCGACGTCACCAAGTCATGTGGAGATGATACCTTGGACGTAACATAATGGGAGGATGAACCTTCAGCAAGGTGTGACGATGTGACATCGGTGACCAGAGTAAGGCGATGTGTTCTCGTCACACACAAGGGCGATAAGAGAATGCCAACAGGATGAGAGGAACATCGGTCATCAACCAGGATGGGAGACACATCGGTGGTCTGCCAGGGTGAGACATTGGTGATCCTCCAGGGTGAGACATCGGTTGTCTGCCAGTGTGAGACATCGGTGGTCCTCCAGGGTGAGACATCGGTTGTCTGCCAGGGTGAGGAATCAGTCGTCCGTCAGGACGAGGAATCAGTCATCACCAGGATGAGGCACATCAGTCATCGCCGGTATGAGAGACACATCGGTCGTCTTCCAGGGAGAGACATCGGTCGTCCGCCAGGAGCAGTCATCGGTGGAAGGTTATTGCGCGATGTCGAGTTTCACACAGATAAGGTGGGACCCAGGCCCCCAGCATGAAACGTCCTGCACGCGCGACACGTAGACAAAAAGGGTGGTTCAGAATAGTGACATCAGAGTGTTGGCCTGCGCAGAGGCACGCGTAGTCGTACTGTTCAGGGAAGCGTACACGCAAACTTCCCTGCAGAGTGGGTGGTGGCAGCGGCTTTTGTGGACAAGTTGGTTTAAGATTCAAAAACCCACTTCTGAGAGGCAAAGAACGTTGTAGTGGTTCAAGAGTGAAAGAGTGAGTTTACCTTCATCCTTCTCTTTTCTCTCCTTCGCACTGCGATTCAGGCATCCCCAAGCACCAGTACGACGAGCAACGACTGCCCTTAGAGCACCTGGGAGGTTCTCTGCAAGTTCTCCAGACCGGACGCTAAAACAGAGCTAAGGCACCTTTAAGCTCGGTGGGTTTTGGAACTCTTGGTGTTTTGCGCAAGTCCAGGTAAGGGAAGCTAGCCTTATTTCCAACGAAAACCTTATATTAGATGATTGAGATGATGGGGCGACGTGGTCGCCGGTTTTCAACTATTATTGCATAATCCCCTGTTTTTGGACGAGATCGCCGGTTTTGGCGTTGTTTTTCGAACTCCCCTGTTTTTGTGTTGTTTTGAAACTGTTTGAGTTTTTAATGTGAAATGCATGTGATATTCGAAAATCTGAACCGCGGAATGAATGTTGCTGTGATTGGAATCGTTCATTAAGTGTTGTATGATGTGTTGAATGTTGTGAATGTGGGATCAAGGCATAGTATTTTCAGGAAAGAAAATACCGTGTAAGATCGTGTGTAATGTGCATTGACTAGGGACTTGTCTAGAAGGAGATATCCTGACTCTGCTGATATAATGGAATCACATAGATGAAGTTATTCAGTTGTGGAGAGTCGAAGGAGGTTCATATGTATGGGTAAGTTGTTTGAAAGAGAACGAGCTTGACCTGTTATATGAATTAACCCTGTCATACCGGGAGAGTGATGATATTGAGATTATGTATGCGCATGGCTGTGTGGATTTCACAGCGACCCTGTGTGGATTTCACAGTGGTGTGGTATGACAGGTGCAGATCTCTGGGTCTGAGTCAACGCACGAGTCTTCCGGAAGTAGTGTCAAGTGTCCTGTGTGGACTTTACTTGCTGTCCTGTGTGGACTTTACTAGCTGTCCTGTGTGGACTTTACAGTGGTGTGGTATGTGTCTATGTGTGTTGAATCAGTGGAAGTCTGACGTAAGAAATGAGAAACATTGAAATTGATAGACACTTGATGAATTATGTGAATTGAAAGACTCTTGAGGAAATTGTGAAATGTGTGATTTCTTGATGGTCATGTGAAGGGAATGAGAAAATTGATGGTTTTACGTGGGTGTCTTAAATTTGTTTTATCTTGATTTTAAAGTTTCATATCTAAATTCTCTTTCAAATATCTAGCTTACCCTGTGATTTTGGTGTTGTGTTTGGCTTTTCTTAAATCTGTGATGATCGTGTATAATTTACACGGGAGCAGATGATGTTGCAGGAAGTAGAGCTCCTCAGTGAGTGGTCGCCGGAAGGAGATCGTCTGTTTCTGTTTCTGTTAGGCGATCACCCTTTTTCTGTTGTCTGATAGGAGATCGCCCTTTTCTGATAGGAGATCGCCTTTTCTGATAGGAGACCGCCTGTTTTTTTTTATTTTGCTGTATTTTGTTTAAGTTTTGGAAAACTGACCGATTATGTATTAAACTCCCTGTGAGGAGAAACTTCATTACATATATATAATTATGTTCACTTCGATATATTTGTTTCACCTTTATTTTATTACATAAATATGAAAAGTAATTTGGCGGGATGTTACACCCGGTATGACTGGGTTAATTCATATAACAGGTCAAGTTAGTTATCTTTCAAACAACTTACCCATACATATGAACCTCCTTCGACTCTCAACAACCGAATAACTTCATCTATGTGATTCCATTATATCAGTAGAGTCAGGATCGTCTCATTCACAGGATACTCACAGATCAATACACCTCATAACCAATCTCAACACGGTATTTCCTTTCCTGAAAATACTATGTCTTGATCACAATTTCACATTCATCCAGTACATCATACCTGTAACATCCCGCCAAAATAAAGCCATACATACATGTATAATGAAAATGACGGTGAACAAATAATATTGAAGAATGATAATATATATATAAGTAATGAAGTTGCTCCTCTTAGGGAGTTAAATACATAACCAGGTCAAATGTTTTCAAAATTTAAACGAAATTCAACCAAATACAACAAGACCGGCGGTCTCCATACATGAACCGGCGATCTGGTAACAGAAGGCCCAAAACAGGCGATCTGCAGCAGGACATAAATCCGGCGATCACCACCAAGAGATAGAAAACCGGCGATCTCTTCCTCGGCGACCACTCACTAAGGAGCTCTACATCCTGGAAGATCATCTGCTCCCGTGTAACAATTACACGATCATCACAGTTTTAAGAGAACAGCCACAACACCAAAACACGCAGGGTAAGCTAGATATTTTAAAGAGAGTTTAAATAAGAACATTAAAATCAAGGTAAAAACATTTTTCAAGATATCCATGTAAAACTTAGAGTTGCTCATACCCTTCACCTGATCGCCCAGAAACCACACATTTCACAATATTTCCCAGAGTCGTTCTATTTCACAAACAGCATCAAGTGTCTATAAATTTCAAGTTCCTCATTTCACATGTCAGACCACCACTGACCCAGCACACAAGACACTTGACACTACTTCCGGAAGACTCGTGCATTGACTAGACTCAGAGATTCTGCACCTGTCATACAAAGCTGTTGTAATGTTTCCACAGCTATGCGCATCAACACATTCTCGATCTCAAGTTCACCATTCTCACAGTATGACAGGGTTAATCCATATGACAGGCCGAGCTCGTTCTGTTTCACACGACTCACCCATACATATGAACCTCCTTCGACTCTCAACGCCTGAATAACCTCATCTATATGAATCCGTTATCTCAGGAGAGTCAGGATAATCTCATTATAGACATCACCGATCAATGCACATCCTACACGATCTTACACGGTATTTTCTTTCCTGAAAATACTATGCCTCGATCCCACATTCACCACATCCAACACATCACATAACACTTAAAGGAATGATTTCAATCACAGCAAAACTCAATCCAAGGTTCTTATTTTCGAATATCTCATTTAAATCTCAACAGTTTCAAAGCAACACCAAAAACAGAGAGTTCGCAAATAACGCCAAAACCGGCGATCTAGTTCAAAAACAGGGTATTTCGAAGCCTGCATTTAAAACCGGCGACCACGTCGCCCAAACACATAGCACAGAGCATTTTACAAAGATGAAAACGAAAACCGGCGACCACGTCGCCCTCACTTCAGAAATAGCTAAACTATGGCTTGTATTGAAAATGAAGTCTAGCTTCCCTTACCTGGACTTGCGCAAAACACCAGGAGCTCCGAAACCCAACGAAGCTTGAACAACGCCTTGGCTCTGTTTTTGCGTCTGGTTGAAGGACTTGCAGAGAACCTCCCAGGTGCTCTAATGGTGCTGCCTCTCGTCGTACTCTTGTGTGAAGATGCTAGAATCGCAGCGCGAAGGAGATATCTGGAGGAGAAGGGAGGTAACTCACTCTTTCTCTCTTTGAATGCTGCAACGTTTTTTTCTCTCAGCAGTGGGTCTCTGCATCTTAAACCAACTTATCCACCAAAAGCAGCTGCCACACCCACTCTGCAGAGAAGTCTGAGTGTACGTTTCCCTGAACAGTACGACTACAGTTGTCTCTTGCGCAGGCCAACCACTCCCTGAACAGTACTACTGAGCGTGCCTCTGCGCAGGCTAACACTCTGAGGTCACTATTCTGAACCACTCTTTTTGTCTACGTGGCGCGCGTGCAGGACGTTCCATGCTGGAAGTCTGGGTCCCACCTTCTCTGTGTGTAACTCGACGTCGCGCGATGACCTTTCACCGATGACCACAGGTGCGAAGTCTATCCACCGATGACCTCTCCCGCGAAGGCTATCCACCGATGACCTCTCGTGCGAAGGCCATCCACCGATGACCTCTCGCGCGAAAGCTATCCACCGATGACCTCTCACGCGAAGACAATCCACCGATGACCTCTCGCGCGAAGACAATCCACCGATGACCTCTCGCGCGAAGACTATCCACCGATGACCTCTCGCGCGAAGACTATCCACTGAGGACCTCTCGCGCGAAGGCTATCCACTGAGGACCTCTCGCGTGAAGACAATCCACCGATGACCTCTCCCTGGCGAACGACCGATGTCTCCCCCTGATGATGCCCGCATGCATCTTGCCCTGGCGACGCCTGCATGTCTCGCGCCCTGGCGACGACATGCAGTCTAGGCGACCGGCGATCATGTACTACTAGGCGATCTCATAGTCTTCCAAACTACACTTTCCTTCCTTTTCATTTTAAATAAAGACATACTTAGAATTCATTTAAAATATATCTCTTTTATTCCAATTTAATTTTACAGGTCCTTACAATACCACATGTAAAAGCACAATTCCATCATATAATATTTTGAATCTTTTCTTAAACAATCCCAATCACAGAAACAATCATACCAAAGTTCAGATTTTCGAATATCATATGCATTTCACCTTTCAATCTCAAAAAATTTCAAAACGACACTAAAACAGGGGATTTCGAAATTTGCATTAGAACCGGCGATCACGTCACCCAAACATCAGAATCTTCTAGCTTAAGGTTTTATTGAAAATAAAACTAGCTTCCCTTACCTGGACTAGCATAAAATCTCACTACGAGCTCTAACCCACCGAACTTAAGGATACCCGAACTCTGTTTTGGCGTTCTGATCCGAAAACTTGCAGAGAACTTCCCAGAAGGACAATGGCAGTCGCCGATCGTAGCACTGGTACCTGAGGATAGCCGCGTCTTCGAGTGGAGCAGAAAGGAGAAAGGGGCACTAAATGAGCTGATTCCCTCAGCTCTTAAGGTCGAACGGCTCTTTAGCCTTCACTGCCATTACCCACTCTCTGAGCAACCTTGCGTGTGGGTTTCCTCTAACAGGATGGCCACGTGGGTCTCTGCGCACACCAACTCTGGGTCACTTTCCATACCAACTCTCTGGAGCCACTGTTCTGAAGCACTCTCACTGACTACGTGTCGCGCATGCAAGACGCTCATGCTGGGAGCCTGGGTCCCACCTTATCTGTGTGAAACACTACCTCGCGCGATGACCATCCACCGATGACTAACCGCGCGATGATTATCCGCCGATGAACGATGTGTCTCTTACCCTAGCATACGACTGATGTGCCTCTCATTCCGGCGATGACTGATGTGCCTCTCATCCCGGCGATGACTGATGTGCCTCTCATCCCGGCGATGACTGATGTCACATTGCCACACCTTGCTGAAGGTTCATTAACTCACTATGCTACGTCCAAGGACACCAAAGACTTCCACCTTCAATTCCTCAAAGAGACTTGAAAGAACAGCATGGCGCCTTTGCGGTCGGTGTAGCTCCTGCGACTAAGTTATCCACACAGGGAGTTGCTTAATGCACAGGTTACTCTGGGCACAACATTAACATGGTGTGCTGGTCAACTCTGGGTATCACGACTCACACTACTCATGGTGGCAGATATGCCACCTATCTTCTATATCACTCATCTTCTGTATTTAGACCACATACTAAGTGCTTACCAAGTCTTCTCGAATACTCGGCGATGTGCTCTTTTCGGCGATCATGTACACCATAGGCGATTGGCGATCATGTGAAATCTTCGCACACGGCGATCATGCGCAAAATAGGCGATTTTTGATTTCATACGGGTGAAGTCGGAGGCCGCCGCCTTCTTCAACAAACGGCGATCTCATCGACTTCTAAGCTACACCTTCCTTTCTTTTACCCTTCTTGATTCACGTGCCCTCCTCCACCTCAAGCACGCCCACGTGATTACCTCACGATAAAGTCATCGCACCTGACTACTTGGTTAGTACAATAGTCAACCGACCGTCCTCTACCAACTGACCCCAAACCTTGGACGACGTCCGAGGTCTGACCACTATGATCTTTTCTATTTTTATGTCCTTTTTATTTTAAATAATAACATACTCAGAAATTATTTAAAATCTATCACTTCTATTCCAAATAATTTATAGGTCTTACACCATACACCTTAAACATTTACATCACAACACTTAAAATGTGAACTTTTAAAATTAAAAATACACATTTATGAGAGTCAGAGACGCAGACCCAATATTGATTGATACATTCAACATATAACAATAAAAAATAAAATCACCAAAAAAAAAATATCAATAAAAGTATATTCTTATTTTAACTAAATTTTTAATTCTAATTTGTAGTCCTTGAAATTTCAATATAATTTTGGATATTTATTTCATTAAAATAAATAACAAAAATTCTACTAATATTAATTCAACTAAAATTTTAATTAAATTTAAAGCATCAATTTTATCTTACTTCACTATTAATATTAAATTTAAAACCTAATTTTCTTACTAAAATACAAATTTTAATTCCAATATTAATCTTAAATTCTTATAAAATTTTAAATTTTATTTTCAAAAACAATGGTATAGTTTACATTTTGAATTATGTAATTCAGATAGTCACTTTATTACAATTTGAAATTAATTGAAATGTGGATGTACCTTCTGGATTGTGCAATCCAAAACTTGTTCCTAGATCCAGAAAAACATTATGGAATAGCCAATCCTAATGCAATGTTTAATTATGAATTATATAATCTAAAATGTTTATCCAGATGCAAGAACAAGTTCAAAATGGCCTAATCCAGAAGATACACACACATTTAAATTAATTTTGAATTATGTAATTTGAAGAATATTTTAAGATTATAGAATTTGAAAGGCATTTCTAGATCCGGAAATACCTTCCATATTTTTGTAGTTGATTTTGTAATCCTCCTGTTGAACAACGCAAACCTGCTGAGAAAAAGCTTGTTAAACCAAAGTAGTTAAAAATGTGATTTAAATTTCTCTTCTCTCCAGTAATCGTTCAGCAAAGGAGCTTCATTTTTCTTGTGGGTCAACGTTATATCTTAATTCAATGTATCATGCGAACTCCACAAGAATACATCATACTTCACTTCCTTTTCTTCCTTCTACCTTTCGTGAGATTGTAGATAGTATTTGAAAACATTGATGTATGTGTTGTTTCAGATTTCAGTGTTTTTTTTTATCAGCTTCAAATTTCAATGTTACAATCCATAACTACGTCGAATATGAAATTATTTTTCTAAATTGCTCAATTCAAAAAGCTTTCAAATTACAAAATAAGAAATAACTCAAAAAGCAATATCACTTCTATTATTGCCAGAATGGTTTGAAAAAGAAAATCAAGAACTTACTCAAAAGAGCTAACCTCTTCAAAAACCTTCACCTCCAATAACTCTCTGCTAAGTTAAATGTTCAAAACAAGAGTTCAAAAGTAAGGCACCAACCAATGAAAAGCATCAATGGAGATTTTGAAGGTTGAATAAGTTATAACAAAAAGACAAAAATGAAGATTTAAAAAAAAATGGGAGGAGCAAGAGGAAAAATAGGGTTAAGGGTTTAACGTGCCAGAGGCTTTTTTACTCTCTTGTAGTTCCCGCGCGTGACTTGATTCCTCCTTTTATGATATAATTAATATAATCAAGTATAAAACATGCTATTCGTATTGTTTTGTAATTTCTATTTTGAAAAACTATCTAATTAAAACATTTATTTGAAATAAAATTCTACACTTATTATTTTCTTCTAAAACTTCATTTCTCAAGTTACCCATAACTTGTGTGACAAAAAAGAAAAATAAACTAAGAAAAATGAAATCCATTAGCATTGTAGCCGAAGAAAGAGCCAAAGATAAAAATTAGTTTTGCAAAATCGCCTCATTCTGGCATATAACTTGTAAGTATAATCTATATAAAAAATACAGTAATATTAATATGCAAACAACGTTTCAAGATGCTTGCATTCTCCAAATCAGGATCAAAGAAAATCTCTACAAGTATAATATAACATTGAAATTTGAAGCTGATAAAAAAAAAACACTGAAATCTGAAACAACACATACATCAATGTTTTCAAACACTATCTACAATCTCACGAAAGGCAGAAGGAAGAAAAGGAAGTGAAGTATGATGTATTCTTGTGGAGTTTGCATGATGATACGTTAAATTAAGATATAACGTTGACCCACAAGAAAAGTGAAGCTCCTTTGCTGAACGATTACTGGAGCGAAGAGAAATTGAAATCACATTTTTAACCACTTTGGTTTAACAAGCTTTTTCTCAGCAGGTTTGCGTTGTTCAACAGGAGGATGTGTTGCCACTGCAGGTTCCGGTTCTGACTGTACTAAAGGCTCAGATTGTTGGCCTTGATCATTAGCAGCATGCAATTCCTTCAAAGACAATATATCTTCTTGAAGGTAAGGACCTGAGCTACCTAAACAACCAATCAAATATCAATGGAAAAAAATATAACACCTGGTCATTATTTCATCTCATACAAGGTACACGTTAATGGCATATGATGTGAAAAAATAAGTTAAGCTACTATCAGTTATATATTGGTCAATGCTAAACGCTTCACTGCATTTACTTCATGAAGGGACATGTTATGAAAAGATTTGGAGGGATTAGATATATTTCACATGTTAGGCAACAACATAAAATCTCAAATTGCATTACAGTACCGAAAGAGACTAAATATAAAATCTCAAACAGATCAGTTACAAAATAAAATACACTAGAGTTCTACTGCAACATTGAAGGATTTGAACATTGAATGAGCTTCAAAACCAACCTACAAATACTCCAAAAACATCTTCTTAAAAAATGGTCCCACATGTGAAGAAACCATAGGATTTATATAAATACCAAGCAGGTCAATTTTAGTCTTATGACATGAAAATTTGGTCCTCCCTAGATTAGTACTGATATAATAATCAGGTGATAAAATACTTAACCCCTAAATTGGTCCTCCATAGATTAGTGTCACAACGTGAAAGAAATGCCAAACATGTCCTCTTCTGTTGCTAATTCAGTCTCCATTAGAAAAATATGCAGACATTTGTGATATTCAAAGAATTCATTAGGAAACAAAAGTTTCTGACACTAATCGTTCAAGGTTTTAGGGGCTTACTCAGAATAACAGGGCACTCAAAGGACTTTACAGCAAGGTAATTCTGAAAAAAAGATTCTCATGACAGGATGAACTTACCTTTCGGGACATCGTATGAGAAGTAGACAATGGCTCCAGGACAAAAGCCGGCGTCATAAAAATTCTGAGACATGTCTTTCATCATCTTTTTAGGCGGAGTAGTATCTGCATCATTCAAAGTTAATATGATTTATTTTTCAAATCATATCCAAAGCAACCTTTTACTGGTTAATAATTTATAATCAAGAGATGTTTCATACTAAGCCGTGCTAAACTGATGCTAAATGAGTAAAGGGAATTTGAATTATGCTATAAAGGTTGGTACAAATTCTATGCATTATATATCATTCAAAATTTAATCATACATAAATACTAATATGCCTACATATATAGAATGGCTGCTCTGGCAGTGCAATAACTTTAGTCAGGACATCAATTAAACTCTGGACTGTTTCTGATGGGTGGAAGGTAGTCTCCAATGTGTGATTATCTGGGAATCGAACTCTAATTATAGCCTGCAGAAAAGCCCAAACAAACTTAAAAGATGAATTTATTTTTTACCAATCTGATTTATTCATTCCAGCCTTCATTAAGCATTTATGAACAGTGAAAATATAACCCACATGGAACAGATCAAATTTCCTAATTATTTTTTTAAATAGATAAATTCTAAATTTCTAATCCCTGAAACTCATTGGAGTGATTCTCTCATCCTTGTACGTTTTATACTGTTATCATGTAAACATAACACATAGTATTCACTATTTTCAATCTCAACTCCAACTATAACAATAATAATAATAACAATGATGAAATAATAATGAAGAGAGTATGCCAGACATTACCTTCGTCATTTCTGACCTACGTGCTGCCTCTTCGGCTTCTCGGATTTTTCGAGTCTTCAAGAATTTATCTGACAAAATTCCATGCATTTAAATTTTAGTGTAATGAAGGGATATTATTTTGTCTAAGCAATTCCAGACATATAAGAACTTAACTGTTTAACATCACCCTTTTAACAAGTATTATCACCCATGAATTGCAAACAAAAACAAAATACATACAATAGCATTTAAAAAGCCAAAAGGTAGAAGATAAGAAAATTTAGATGATGGTTTAAACAGCAGATAATAAGTAATGGCACTACTAACTTCCTAAAACTGCAAACAAATGACTTATTGACCATTGCCTAGATAATAATTTTTGTCCTTATATTTTCTTTAAAGACTAACATGCTAGGCATCACTATAGAAAATGACATCCCAATTAAGTTGGTACCTCAAAGTCTACTAATCATCTGCAGCATGTCAAAGCATATTAAAAAGAAAGAAAAAACATACAAACAAGTCACGAGGGAACCAAACCAAAAGCACTTGTCCTCATATTTTAATTTTTGCTTTCTCAACCTCATTAGATTATCAACTTTTAGAATTAAACAGTAAATTTTTCAGGTAATGATCAGAATGGAAATGAAATGAGGGGAACGAAATTCCCCTGTTTGAGAGTTTACAATAGATATGAGGGAAACAGAAGAGAAGAGGAATCATTTTTCGTCATTTCCCCTTGAACATAAAAACATCACTTCCCCACAAACTGGGGTGGAATGAGGGGAAACACAAAGATAATGGAATGTTGTTCTGGTAGCAGAATGGTAGCTTTGTCCCATGCCTATTCTTCCCATCCCAGACTATCCCATCTTTTTAAGTTCAGTGTCATTAACCAAATAGATCCATACAAAGCGCAAACGGAGAAAGTGTACATCAATGCAGGTGCATAAGCATACAAGACCTCGTAATCTTATTAAGTTAAATGTTCAAATCAGAAAATTGGTATATTCCTGAGATGAAACAGGTCATAAAAATAGTAATAAGTGGTAAATAAAATTTTACTTTGCTCGTCAAATAATTAGTAGTATCATCATTACCTTCCTTTTTAGCTGCCAAAATTCTGTGATAATCTTCAGCAGTAAACTCATAGAAGTCATCAGTCAACTCTTCTAGAAACCAAATCATAAACAAAAGTTTAATCAGGATATTTGAGAAAAAATCAATATCAATAAATGAAATTTTCAAGGAATGTTTTTCTAGTGCCTTGGGAGTGTCTATAAGATAGGGTGCAATTACCATTGGATAATGCAGCATTTGATGATGAAGAAACAAATGTTTCAAAAACACGGATCTCTCGTCCAACTCTTTCTTTCAATGCATCAAGCTTGATCTGCTTCAATAAAATAATGGAAAAGGAAATATCATTGAAGTGAAGCAGTAAACCTGAACCAGGAAAATTTTGGTAGCAATACAAAAATATATAAGTTAAGCCATGAGATAGAAATATTCACAATGCCTCATGGAAGATCAAAGATAACAATGATTTCTTAGGACAGGGAGAAGGACTTCCCCGTTATTAATTTAACAAGTCCAAAGAACCAAGAGTACTTTTATTTTGGATCAGAAGGGCAATCCTTTTGAGTGCTGATGTTGCAACTTGAATTCCACTAAACACAACTCAGTTTGTGGCTAGGTTCACACATGTAACCAGTTTGGTCATGCACAAACAGATTCTGAAAATACACTAAAACTGCATTCAAAAAATTGGGCCAGAAGGGAGGGAAATAGCCTCTCTTAACCCTCCACTGTGATCGACACACAGCAATTTAGAAAGAAACCTTATTTTTCCTTTCTTTGTTATCTGCCTCTCCCTACACCCCATATAGCTACATGCACTTCATATATTCCATGTCTCCTACTATTTTATTGTCAGTTGCACTAAACATGGGAGGTTTGGCTGGTAATTGTCCCCCACCTCTACTTTGGTATTTTTCCGTTTATTATCTCTACCCTAAACAGACACAGAAACTCCAGAAAAAGACTTCATCACTGTTAGGACAGAAAACAAGGAAAAGACATGGAAGGTGTATTATAGGAGAAATGTAAAAAAGAAAGGATAAGGGAGTGGGTTAGTTAGTTGGTTAGGGTTGATCTTTAAAATAAAGACCAACCAGGTTAGTG
The DNA here is from genome assembly GCA_013389735.1 of Phaseolus lunatus. Taxonomy (NCBI): domain Eukaryota; kingdom Viridiplantae; phylum Streptophyta; class Magnoliopsida; order Fabales; family Fabaceae; genus Phaseolus; species Phaseolus lunatus. The sequence goes on along the minus strand of CM023864.1, from coordinate 34,992,934 downwards.
AAAGGGGTTGCATTTTTTTATTACAATTGTATTGACAGGAGCAGTCCTGTGTGAAAGGAATAATTGATTCCTTTGTGAAGGTTCTAAAGGAATAGAAATAAACTGAGGTTATTCAGTACGTTTCTGGGTTCTTGGTGTATTTCGGATGGTCTGTTTTTTGGCTTCCTAACAAACACACAGCCTCAAAAAGGGAACAGACAGGAAAATTGAGTTCAAACACGATAAAAAAAAATTCAAGAGAGTCAAATTTAAATGGTGGTGCATGAGATTCAATTTTTTCATTTAAACAAATGAAATCCCAAATCAATCCCAAAGCCTGGGTCAAAACAGCCGTGCTAGAATCAGAAAATCTCAAATTTTATGATCTGATGAGGAAGATCAGCTATCTCAGTCCCATCACACCAAGTTACCTCAAATCCAGAACAAAGGGCTGAAAACTCACAAAATTATGCAATTCTACAATCTAGGTCATGATTTTGACAAAGAAGATAAGGATAATGGTGGTAACAATAATACAGTCTGGATAGAACTGATTACTTTTTCAAATGCTTTGTTTGGATACGTCTATTCAAATTTATTGAATTTTGATTTTCTTGTTGGATACAGTATTTTAATTAAAACCAAATAAAAAGTTATTTTAATATTAAACAATATTTTATAATTCAAAAATACAATGGTGATATTTTTCCATCGACTTTTGTTGAGGCTATTGTTCGGTCAAAGTTTTCCAAGATTTGTTTAGCTAATGCCCTCAAGGGTTTTTCTCAATTGACATTGGTTGAGATTATTTTCATTTGATGCCAACAATTATTTTTGTTGACATCGGTTAGGGTTATTTTTTGACGTCATTGGTCAAGATGTTTTTGGCCAACTTTTTAACTACATTGGCTAAAAAATTCGGCCAAATGATATGGGGAAAAAAATCTTATTTAAGGTGTGTTCGAAACTTTTCCCAATTGACATTTAAAAGATACCTGACTGATTTTGTAAGAAAATAATAATGGTAACGTCAACCAAAACATAACTCTAACAATATCGACCAAAACATAACTCTGATAAACATCAAGCGAAAAATACTTGAAAAAATAGTCCATTTAACATTGGCTAAGGAAATTCAGACTATTGTTGATTGAGAAATGACTCCAGTCTAAATCAACAGAAAAATAATCCCAACAATTTCAACCAACAAATAACCTATATCAATATCGGCTAAAAGATCCTGACTTACATCAGGCGAAAAAGCAGTTTCACTCACATCATTAATAAAAAAAACTCAAGTTTATATCACTTGAAAAGTAGCCTTGCCAACAGCCTACGAAATCCCAACCAAGACCAAGCCAGTGAGAAAGTATGAAGAGAAGAGACAGAGATGTGAAACAAGAGAAAGTACAATGATTTCAAATTCTTACTTTTTAGGAAGAATTTAAATGGGAATGGGATATGGCAAACCAAATTCCTAAGTGATGGAATGATTGATGAGAATGTCGACCAAAGAATTCCTTCGTGGAGAGTTTAACAAATGAAAGAAAAACTCGCTAAAAGTTATAGAGGAAAACACGTAGCGAACCCTACCAAAGTGGGAGATGGTTGCTGTAGTTAGTGAGTATAAAATATGAAAGAATGAATAGTGTAATCCACAACCTTTTCTTGCAATTGTATGCAAAATAATTCTATGTCAAGGCTGGCCGAACAGCAAAGGAATCTAGAAAAGGATGTGGATTAATCTACTGTACTGAAAATTAAATTCCAAAAAGTGATATTTTTAGGCCAAATAAGTGTATTATTACAAAAAAGAAAAGGTAGATAGTAGTCAGAAGATGTAAACAGCTACATTTAACATTAGTACACTAAGTAAGTTCCATCCTAACATCAAGCTTATAAAGCAAGCACACTTCCGATCCCAACACCAACACGCTCAAAAGCAAAATCAGAAACAACACAGCAGAAAACATGAGAAACACAAAATTAAGTTTAGCCATCTTAATACAATGCAAGGGTTGAACCAGCTAATCATAAAAGGACAATGATGATGTTTTGTTGCTCTTGGCTCTATTCCATGAGCAAGCTCTAAACTTAATTGCATCCACCACTTTTTCCAAAAATGATTAAAATCAAATTGATGAGAAAGACAGAGAACTAAAGGAGATCACCACAAGGGTATATTTTACATTTTCCGCCCCATTTTAAGTAGCACAATTAATTGATTAGTTCTTCTGTTTTTCATCCTTAAAAAAAATTCTTTCATTGTGTACCCTGTTAGTAAATATCACTGTCAATTCAAAAACACTGGAACAGCGCTGAGAACAAAAATATTTTGCTTTCCAAGGAAGTAAACAATTCAATAAAAAGACCTTGCCAAACCCACCAAAAATCTTCAATACTCAACAGAGAATATTAAAAATTGATTTTTTTTTTTTTCTATTGGGTACCCTGTTAATACCTATCAATGTCAATTCAAAAACGCTGGGGAAACATATAGACCGCGCTGAGAACAAAAATATTTTGCTTTCCAAGAATGTAGACGATCAAATAATAAAAAAGAAAGCTTCAAATAAACCCACCAAAGGACTCTTGAAATGATCAAGAAAAGGCAAAAATAAATCAAACCCAGATCAGAAAAGAAGAAGTATAGATTATCCAAGAGATGGTGACAAAACAAAATACCCAGAAATCGCACAATAACAAAGAATTCAAACAAGAAAAAAAGAAGAATTAGTGCAGTAACAGAAGAGAGAAACCTTGGTAGCAACTTCAGTGTCCATGTCGGTGGAAAATTTGTAGGTGGCCCTTCTCTTGGTATTAGAAGTTAGTATGAAGGAACCCACGACCATTATAAGTGATATGAAACCAAGACTCTTAATATTGTGAAAATTGTGTCTTCTATGAGCGGTTTCACCCTCTCTCCTCTCTCCCACGTTTTTATAATAATCTCTTTGGATCATCACTTGATTATTTTCTTCTAAGATATATAGTAATAGGGTAGTTTCACAAATTTAATTTAAATAAGAGGCACTAAATTCTTTTTTATTTTCTTTTTCACAGATTCACAAATTTGGTATTCTTTATACGCAAGTAAGGGTTGCACCTCATCATCATCTCCCGTGCTAAAGTTTTCTTTGAGAAGATTATAAAATCATTTTTGAATCTACATCTTGGTTAGATTCTTTAAATTTAATATTTAGGATTTAGGTTTTGTTTAGCACACTGAGTTTTAATAGTAAAAAGTATTAAATTATATAATTAAATAAACTTTTTGACCTTTGAAAAATTAAAAGGTAAATAAAAATATATAAAGTGTGAGTTTTATAAAATTTGACTATTTGAAGCAAAATTTATAAGAATAATCTCGCATGGTGAAATCTAATTCAAATAAAATAAGATTTTATGAGAATACTTTATAAAAAATTTACATTGAAAATATCTTTTAACATATTCAATTGAGATTTCAAAGACTTTAAAAGATTATGTAATATTCAATTGAGATTTTAAAAGATTCAAAAAAAAAAAAAAACAAGTTATGCAATTGATCCGGTTGGTCATCGGTAGTCGATGACGTCAACAGCTGATGACGACGTGGGTCAGTCGCAGAGTGACGCGTGGCACGAGAAAGCAGATGAACCAGGATGGAGATCGTTCAAGAACGGCGATCAGTGGTCAGCTACCGAGTGACCACCACCAGAAGATCGGTTCCTACTTGAGCGCCTGGAAGCAGAGCGCGAGAAGTGACGAGGCACCGATCAGTCATCGGTGCATGCAGAGTGATCAGTCGTCGGGGGTTCCTTGCCAACACGTGTTAAACTGGGACCCAGGCTCCCAGCGAGAACGTTACTCAAGGACCTCGCCTGATTCCATAAGCAGAGCACGAGGACGTGAAGAAGCACATCGGTCATCGGTGTGTGTTGAGGTGACATCGACCGCGCGATGTGAACAACGAAATCGATGATCAGTAAAGCGCCCAGAGGCAGTGAATGGCCTTAGTCGCAAGACGACCACGCATGAAGATGAGAAGACACAGTTAGGTGCAGAATCCTGCTGGACGAGAACCCATCAAGGTTAGAGTCTCCTAGTGGGTTGCATGTCTGCCACGTGGATGGTGAAGATGTTCCCAGAGAATAGGTGGGGCAGATAGGCACAGAAGTCGAGGGGCCCAGAGGCACCCACGCGGCTCCTGCTGTCAGACTTGGCACTCAAGTGAAGAAAGCTGGCACGCAAGGTAGCCCTGGGGAGTGGAAACGGCAATGCAGAGTAATTAAGTGGCCTAGAGGTAGCCTGTAGGGGCTACACGGGTCTATATGAGGAAGAAGAACACCGAAACCAGGTACTCAATCTTTTACTCAAACACAACACAAATCCGAGAGCACTCAGTCTTCGAATCAAAGAGGACTGAGGGCACACACACACGGTCTCACACAGAGAAACCTAAGAGAGACCTTTTGGTGTTCCCGTTGCCTGACTTGAGCGTCGGAGCTACAACGGCCGCTAGAGGCGCCGTCTGTGTGTTTTGCAGGCACCATTCGAAGTGAAACTGAAGGTTCCTGGAGCCTCCTTGCAAAGCGCGCAGCAGATAGAAAGCCAAACGAAGGAGTGACGAGGCAATCTCTCCACGCTCGAGTCCGCGGCGAGATCAGCAATATTCAATCAAGATTCATAAAAATTAATAGAAATATCATATTTAATAAAGACTATCAAAATCATTTTCTAGAGGAAAACAAATTTCATAATATTTAATTGAGATTTTAAAGAATTTACAAAAAAAAAATCCTATTTAAAATTATAAAAATTTCAATTAATTAATTATAAAAGACCTTTGCTTAAGGGATCAAACTAAAGTTATGATAGGGAGAATATAAAAAAACTGAGACTTAGTTGACCTCAATAGGTCTAAGTTTTTATCATCATGGATTAAACTTTAATTTGAGTATAAGGTAGAATAGGTTTTCTTGGCCTTGTAGTTGGGCTAAGTAGAATAGGCTTTTGTGCTTGTATTTGGACTTAGAGTATAGTAAGGTTAGAATTAGGGTTTCCTAACCTAGTTACAGTTTCAATTCCAAAGGTCCAAGAGAAATCCTAAGTTTATCATGAGTGGAGAAGGGTGAACCATTAGGGTTTGGATGCGCTTTTCATGCCTCACTCATGTGTGAAGCATGACAGACGTGGCTTCTAAGTTTGAAGCAATTCAAACTTGTTTTTCCCATTTATTTCTCCTCTCTTTAACCAAATTTTCTAGCTATAACTAGGAGTACTCATTGTAATTCCCACCTTTGAATAAGTAATGAACTCTTGCCCAAATCGTCTCTTACTTGTTCATGGATTTTCTCTAGGTTAGTCTTCTTTCTTGACCTAACCTAAATTCCTTTCTAGTTGGGTTAGCCTCTTGATGACTTTTTACGACAAGTGCATCGCGTTGTCAGAAGTAATAATGTGTCTCTAAGGACGTATATCGAACTCACAAGGAACAATTGAATAGTCAAGTAAAATATTTACTGAATATAAAACAGAATAATAAAAGTTTATTGAAAGTTGTTCTGATGGCAATAATCAATAAGAAAACAAGTCAAAAAGTTTGTTGTTTCAATTAGAAAAATAGGGATTGAGTTTCATCTTTCTCACTCTTTTGTATTTTGAATAGCATGACAATATTGTGTCTTTTGATTGATATTGATGCTCGTATAAAAATTATTTATATCGATTCCTCACATATAAATTATTAAGATGCTTCCTAAATATCGATTCCTCGCATATTTATAAAAACAACTTATCATTAAGATTAGACGTCGATAGCAATTAACATTTCAAGTTTATTCCTACCACTCAAATATGTTAAATATTATTGAGTAGGTCAAAACCCTAAAAATACTTTCCAGTCAAATTTAAGATTTTAGATCAATAATTATAAGCAAAAAAATAATACCAATAATCAATCAAGAACAAAATATTATATTCAAATATCACCTCAATACATAAGAGATTGAACAGATTACTCCTAAATCCACATGGTAGAATTAGCCACACATCTTCTAACACCTTCTATTCTCCCAATTGGGTTACAAGTCGCCCAATGGTGTTTTCTTCTCAATCTTGCACACTAGGGTTGTGCCTCAAGCCTCCTATTTAACCTAATTTTCATAGGCTTAAGTGGATTTTCGCTCAAGCGAGAATAGGATCGCTTGAGCGCGCAAAATGACATCCAACCCAACTTCACTAGTGCTATCTGTAAGGACCTGTAAAATTGAATTGGAATAAAAAGAGATATATTTTAAATGAATTCTAAGTATGTTTTTATTTAAAATAAAAAGGAAGGAAAGTGTAGTTTGGAAGGCTATGGCCTAGTAGTACATGATCGCCGGTCGCCTGCTACACATGAGCGCCAAGGCGCGAGGCATGCAGGCATCGCGCGGCCGCGAGGCATGTGGACATCGCGCGGGCGCGAGGCATGTGGTCGTCGCCAGGGCGAGAGGCATGCGGGCATCGCCAGGGCGCGAGGCATGCGGGCATCGCCAGGGCGCGAGAGGCATGCGGGCATTGCCAGGGCGCGAGGCATGAGAGCGTCGCCAGGAATAGACATCGGTCGTCCCCCAGAGGGAGACATCGGTCGTCTTCCAGGGTGAGAGAGACATCGGTCGTCTTCCAGGGTGAGGGAGACATCGGTCGTTCACCAAGATGAGTCAGCAGTGGAAAGTTATCGCACGACGTCGAGTTTCACACAGAGTAAGGTGGGACCCAGGCTCCCAGCATGAAACGTCCTGCATGCGCGACACGTAGACAAAAAGAGTGGTTCAGGCTAGTGACCTCAGAGTGTTAGCCTGCGCAGAGGCACGCCTAGTCGTACTGTTCAGTGAAGCGTACACGCAAACTTCCCTGCAGAGTGGGTGGTGGCAGCGGTTTTTGTGGAGAAGCCAGCTTAAGATGCAAAAACCCATTTCTGAGAGAGAAAGAAAGAAAGTCGCAGTTGTTCAAGAGCGAAAGAGTGAGTTTACCTCCCTTCTCCTCCATTCTCTCCTTCGCACTGCGATTCTAGCACCTTCACACAAGAGTACGACGAGCGACGACCACCATTAGAGCACCTGGGAGGTTCTCTGCAAGTCCTTCAAACCAGACGCAAAAACAGAGCCAAGACATTCTTTAAGTTTCGTTGGGTTTCGGAGCTCCTGGTGTTTTGCGCAAGTCCAGGTAAGGGAAGCTAGCCTTCGTTTTCAATACAAGCCATAGTTTTGCTGTTTCTGAAGTGAGGGCGACGTGGTCGCCGGTTCTTTGTTTCCTTTCGAAATGCTCTGTTCTATGTGGTTGGGCGACGTGGTCGCCGGTTTTAAATACGGGTTTCGAACTCCCCTGTGTTTGACGTTGTTTGAAGCTGTTTGGGATTTAAATACAATATATATGTGATATTCGAAAGTTTGAAACGTTGAAATGATTGTTGCTGTGATTTGAAATATTCCTTTGCATGGTATGATGTCTTGAATGCTGTGAATGTGGGATCGAGGCATAGTATTTTCAGGAAAGGAAATACCGTGTAAGATCTGTATAGGTGTATTGACTAGGGGCTTGTCTAGAAGGAGATATCCTGACTCTGCTGATATAATGGAATCACGTAGATGAAGTTATTCAGTTGTGGAGAGTTGGAGGAGGTTCATATGAATGGGTGACTCGTGTGAAAAAGAACGAGCTCGGCCTGTTATATGAATTAACCTTGTCATACCGGGAGAGTGATGATATGAGACTATATATGCGCATGGCTGTGTGGATTCACAGTGACCCTGTGTGGATTTCACAGTGGTATGGTATGACAGGTGCAGATCTCTGAGCCTGAGTCAACGCACGAGTCAATCCGGAAGTAGTGTCATGTGTCTATGCATTGTGAGTCAGTGGAAAGTCTGACGTGTGAATCTTGAATACTGAAAGTAGCAAATGGACACTTGACGAGTATGTGGATAATGGATATGTTGATGGTTGTAATTGATATGGATCATGAATGGTGTGAAGTTTTATGTTTACTATTGATTTAAAAGTTTTTAAACCATCTAGCTTACCCTTTATTTTGTATTGCTCTTTGGCTGTTTTCTCTTAAAACTGTGATGATCGTGTATTTTACACGGGAGCAGATGATCTTCCAGGGAGTTGAGCTCCTCAATGAGTGGTCGCCGGAAGGAGATCGCCTGTTTCCGTCTCTATCGGGTGATCGCCTGTTTTTCTGTTCTGGTAGCAGATCGGCTGTTTTGGGTCCTCTGATAGGAGATCGCCGGTTTTCAATTTATTCGGCTGTATTTTGTTTAAATTTTGGAAAAATATACCGGTTATGTATTAAACTCCCTGTGAGGAGAAACTTTATTTACATATATATGATTTTGTTCATTTCAATCTATTTGTTACTTTTATTTTCATTATATGAATATGTATGGTATTTTGGCGGGATGTTACACTATCTCACTCAAGCGAGATATAGCTCGCTTGAGCGAGCTCCCCTAGTGGCAATTGATGTTTTTTGCGTATTTGGGCCACTTTGCTGAGTGTTGATGCAGTCCAACTTCCTCTTTTTTAGCTTTGTATATTTTCTTTTACCCAATTATCTCCATTCTCCCCTAGAATCTTGAAATTAACACAAAATTTGGGAATAAATCATTTTTATTCAATTAAAAATCAGAAAATATATAAAAAGGTATAAAATAATAAATTAGGGGTTATTTTATACTTGTTTTAGCAATTAATACTCATAAGTGTCTATATTTTAATATGAAATATTACTAAAATATGACACTTATCACCTCTCTCACTAGACTTCTACCCTCTTCTCCCCTTCGAAACACTTCACTACAAGAATAGAAATTACCTACCGTAGTAATCCATATATCAAAGAAAATCTGTAGGTAAAATAATGTTACCTACGGACAAAAATTCGTATGTAAATTAAGCGTAGGTAAAAGTTACCTATGGATATTACATACGGATAAATCCGTACGTAATTACATACCCTTATTATTAATCTTATTATTATTATTGTTAACCATATTATTAATTTTACTATTCTTATTAAGATTTTCTCATTAGAGGAAGTTGGATCCAGGTTCCATAACACATATAACCTTTAAGCACTACACTAGATAAAAATTTCCATCTTATTATTATTAATAGGAATAAGATATTAATAACGGTATTAATAATCTTAATAATAATTGATCCTGCCGCTTGACTCGAACGTGGAGGACTGCCTCGTCACTCCTTCGTCTAGCCCTCTGTTCTGCAGGAACACTCCAAGAACCACCGCCGGAACTCCAAACGCTGCCTGCAAAACACACAGACGACGCCTCTAGCGGCCGTTGTAGCTCCGACGTTCAAATCAGGTAACAGGAACACTAAAACTATATCTGAATCTCTCTGTGAGACCCGTGTGTGACTGAAACTCTCAGATGTGTGAGCTATGAGAATCTGTAAAAACTTCCCCTTAATTCGTTAAGAGTTTCGCTTATATACCTGAGTTTTCTCTCTCCTGACGGTTATTCCTCTTGACACGTGGATAACGTCTAGTCGTACACGTGTCATCATCTGGAGTGTCTGCAGCTGAAACGTTACTTCCACTGTGCCCCTGCGACTAAGTTATCCACACAGGGAGTAGCTTAGTACACAGGTTACTCTGGGCGCAACCTTAACATGGCGAGCTGGTTAACCCTGGGCATTGCAGCTCACACTACACATGGTGGCAGATATGCCACTTATCCTCTGTACTTAGACCATACAACAAGTGCATGCCAAGTCTTCTCAAACACCCGGCGATGTGCTCTTTCGGCGACTTGCTGACCACCTGATCTCCCAACCTTAACACACGGCGATCATGTGCAATCTGGGCGATTACTGATCCTTACCGGCGATGACCGACTACTCATCCTCAAGGCGATAGGCGATTACTCACCTCAAGGCGATAGGCGATTACTCATCATCACAGGCGAGAGGCGATTACCATTCTGAGTGATCGCCTCCCTGATTCGCCTGCTATCCTCTACCACGTGTTACCCTGTGAATGGTCCACGTGGTCAACTGCTGCTGATGTCATCGACTACCGATTACCGACCGGAACACAAGCCCCCCAGTCTCAAGCTGTGAACTTGTTCTCAGCGAAGAGACTAAGAAATCGTCTTCTGGCAGTCTACAGGAGCGCACACTCTGGTACTAACACTGTTTCATCCCTTCTTCTTCGCCTTCAAACATTCAAAGCATCTCTCTGGATCATCTAGAGATTCACCTTCTCTGTTTTCTTCTTCTCAAACGCGCTGGAGTTCGCTGCGTTTCTTCTCTTTAACTCTCTGCATGTGACTAATTGTTAACTAGCTTAGGCTTTAGCGCGATCTACCTGCAACCCCTCAAACGTGGCCTCTGACTTGATCACGGCTAACTGTTGCCTTAGCATTGCCTTCAACATAACTTTGTGCTGGATGACTGACTTAACGGGCCTAAACGCTTCGGCTTCACGCAGCAGAACTTGCTTCTACCACCGACCACCGACTATCATGTTAGCGCACCACCGATCAGTCATCGCGCTTCTGGCTTCGCTGCACTTCTCTGCCACACCAGCGCTGAGTGCGTAGAGGGTCTGAACACCAACTATGACGCCTGTGTTTTGGGGAAGAAAAGTGCTTCTCGATGACCCCTCTTGTCCCAACCTTGCTGTAAGAAGTCGTGGGTGAGGTCTTGCTTCTCTCACCTCAGCGTCGCTGTAAAAAGCAGAGGGAAGGGACTTGGCTCTCTTGCCTCAACCTTGCTGTAAAAAGCAAAGGGAAGAGGACTTTTCCTCATGCCTCAGCCTCGCTGTACAAAGTCGAGGTGAGGACTTGGTTCTCTCGCCTCAACCTTGCTGTAAAAAGCAAAGGGAAGAGGACTTTCCTCATGCCTCAGCCTTGCTGTACAAAGTCGAGGTGAGGACTTGGTTCTCTCGCCTCAACCTTGCTGTAAGAAGCAAAGGGAGAGGACTTTCTCTCTTGCCTCAGCCTCGCTGTACAAAGTCGAGGTGAGGACTTTCACTCGCCTGCACCTCGCTGTACAAAGTTGAGGGAGGACTTTCTTCTTTCTCGCCTGCACTCGCTCAAGGGCAAGGAGGACTTCCTCTGTTCTCGCCTGCACTTGCTCAAAGGCAAGGAGGACTTCCTCTGGTGCCTGCACTTGCTCAAAGGCAAGGAGGACTTCCTCTGGTGCCTGCACTTGCTCAAAGGCAAGGAGGTCTTCCTCTGGTGCCTGCACTTGCTCAAAGGCAAGGAGGTCTTCCTCTGGTGCCTGCACTTGCTCAAAGGCAAGGAGGACTTCCTCTGGTGCCTGCACTTGCTCAAAGGCAAGGAGGACTTCCTCTGGTGCCTGCACTTGCTCAAAGGCAAGGAGGACTTCCTCTTGCCTCAACCTTGCTGTATAAAGCAGAGGAAGAGGACTTTCTCTTGCCTCAACCTTGCTGTATAAAGCAGAGGAAGAGGACTTTCTCTTGCCTCAACCTTGCTGTATAAAGCAGAGGAAGAGGACTTTCTCTGTTGCCTCAACCTTGCTGTAAAAAGCAAAGGAAGAGGACTTTCTCTCGCCTCAACCTTGCTGTATAAAGCAGAGGTGAGGACTTTCTCTGTTGCCTCAACCTTGCTGTAAAAAGCAAAGGAAAAGGACTTTCTCTCGCCTCAACCTTGCTGTATAAAGCAGAGGTGAGGACTTTCTCTGTTGCCTCAACCTTGCTGTAAAAAGCAAAGGAAGAGGACTTTCTCTCGCCTCAACCTTGCTGTATAAAGCAGAGGTGAGGACTTTCTCGTGGGTGCATGCTCCCAGGGGGGCACCAGGCGTGGCTGTCTAAGCGCACACACTGGGCGCGCCCTACCTGCATTGCCTCATCGCGCATTCACCGACGTCCCGATCGGCGAGAAGCTCTTCTTCTGGAATCATACGAGGTGCATGCTTAACGCTCTAGCTGGGAACTTGGGTCCCAGCTTAACACGTGTTAGCAAGACACCGATGACCGTGCACCGACCGAGTACTCACTCTCTACATACACCGACAGCTGATCGCGGTCTGCATGCACTGATGGCTGATCGCGCTCTACATCCCAGCGCTTATCTGGGGGTTGATCTGCGGGTGGTGGCCACTTGGTAACTCACCACCGATCACCTGTTCTTGCACCTGGGGCAAGGGGAACTTTAAACTGGGAACACTCGAACACTTTATGTACTGAAAATCTTTTATTGGGTGGCATCGTTAAAAAGAGTGCCCCTGATCTGCTCAACTGTTTAATACACTAAGTGTGTGTACAGCGCGATAACGCATCTACTTTACAACTTAACGAAAGCAGGAAAGAAGCGTGTAGCATCCTGGGTTCTGGGAATAGTCGTTACGTCCAGAGTCGCCAGCCGACAAGCTCCATTCTCCAACGTCTCAACCACTCTGGATGGGGTCTCCTTTAACCGGCGATGACCGCCCTGGCGATGCACACACGTGGGGCGATCATGCCTTCTGCTTCAGCTCTGGGAGCCCCCCCAGTGTAGCCTCTTCCATCACCTCACCTCCCCAAACACAGGGAGTTCATGCTGCTGGTCGCCTTCCTGGGACCCCGAAGCGCGATCACCTTGTGTCTTCTGCAGGTAATCGGTCAGGAACCCTGTCTCCACCAACTCAGCAAGCTGACGCCCTAGCGCCAGGCAGTTATGGAGTGTATGTCCATAAGCTTGATAGAATTCACACCACTCATCCTTCCTCCCTCCAAGTACCCTATCGGTTTTCTCTGGCACATGGAGTCTTGCTGCCACAGCAGGGATGGCGATCAGCTCCGCCAAACTTATCATGAAATCATACCTGGGGGGTGCGTTGCTTGCACGCCCCCTGGTCTGGTCCTTCCTTGGTGCATAAGGGCGAGACCTTCTCTGCTACTTCCCCCCTTCCTTGACCTCATGCACCCGCGCCTGTTGCTGTTGATTTCCCTGACCTCCACGTGGCTTCGGCGGTGCAGCACTTCCTCTCTTCTCAGAGACCTCTGTCTCTGCTACTATGTGTGCCACCGCACGTCGCCGTATCTCGGTGAAGGTGGCAGGGTGGCTCCTGATGAGCGATTCACTGAAAGGACCAGGGAGGACACCTCTCTTGAACGCATGCACCAGCATGTCCTCGTCCTTGCTGGGCAATCTCACCACTTGCGCCCCAAAGCGATTGAGGTAGTCCCTCAACGGCTCCCCCTGATACTGGCGCACGTCAAACAGGTCGTAGGACACTACTGGCGCAGGTCGGTTAATGATGTACTGCTCCGTGAACAGCTTCGCGAACTGATGGAAGGAAGTGACGTGGCCCTCTGGCAGGCTCACGAACCACTCCATAGCCACTCCGCTCAGCGTGCTCATGAACATCTTGCAGTACACAGCATCTGAACCTCCAGTCAGCATCATCTGAGTGTGGAAGGTTGTCAGGTGTGCTTCTGGATCTTCCGCCCCCGTGAACGACGCTTTCAGTCCCACCAGATTGGGAGGCACCACCGTGTTCATGATTTCGGGGGAGAAAGGCATAGGGAATGCTCGCGGAGGCGACGGTGGCGTCGATGTCCTCTCTTCAGCTGCGCGCTCCTTTTGCGCCTGCAATTCCCTACGTAGCTCTTCATTCATACGGTTCAACTCTTCGTTTCTTCTTTGCGATGCAGTCAGCTCTACACGCATCCTCTCTTGCTCAACTCTCGATTCCGCGACGCTATCTTGCAGCGCGCGCATCATCTCCACTACCTGCGCCATGGTAACAACTCCTTCTTCAGCAGATGACGCAGGTGAGGTTTGCCTGGTTCTTCTACTCATCTCCTCTGCACTTCAACGTAACTTCAAGAAACCTCGACGAAATGATTACGAAGCTCCAAGAAACTTCAAGAAACCTCAAGAAACTTCAAGAACTGCGACGTGGATGGGAACCAGATTTACACGGGCCCCACGGTGGGCGCCTAATGATCCTGCCGCTTGACTCGAACGTGGAGGACTGCCTCGTCACTCCTTCGTCTAGCCCTCTGTTCTGCAGGAACACTCCAAGAACCACCGCCGGAACTCCAAACGCTGCCTGCAAAACACACAGATGGCGCCTCTAGCGGCCGTTGTAGCTCCGACACTCAAGTCAGGTAACAGGAACACTAAAACTATATCTGAATCTCTCTGTGAGACCCGTGTGTGACTGAAACTCTCAGATGTGTGAGCTATGAGAATCTGTAAAAACTTCCCCTTAATTCGTTAAGAGTTTCGCTTATATACCTGAGTTTTCTCTCTCCTGACGGTTATTCCTCTTGACACGTGGATAACGTCTAGTCGTACACGTGTCATCATCTGGAGTGTCTGCAGCTGAAACGTTACTTCCACTGTGCCCCTGCGACTAAGTTATCCACACAGGGAGTAGCTTAGTACACAGGTTACTCTGGGCGCAACCTTAACATGGCGAGCTGGTTAACCCTGGGCATTGCAGCTCACACTACACATGGTGGCAGATATGCCACTTATCCTCTGTACTTAGACCATACAACAAGTGCATGCCAAGTCTTCTCAAACACCCGGCGATGTGCTCTTTCGGCGACTTGCTGACCACCTGATCTCCCAACCTTAACACACGACGATCATGTGCAATCTGGGCGATTACTAATCCTTACCGGCGATGACCGACTACTCATCCTCAAGGCGATAGGCGATTACTCACCTCAAGGCGATAGGCGATTACTCATCATCACAGGCGAGAGGCGATTACCATTCTGAGTGATCGCCTCCCTGATTCGCCTGCTATCCTCTACCACGTGTTACCCTGTGAATGGTCCACGTGGTCAACTGCTGCTGATGTCATCGACTACCGATTACCGACCGGAACAATAATTAATAGTGTTGATATTAATAAATTTTATAATATTTATAATAATGATATTTTTATTATTGATATTATTATTAATCTTAATATTAATACTAATAAAAATATTAATAGTATTAATATTAATAAAAATATTAATAGTATTAATATTAATAAAAATATTAATAGTATTAATAATATTAAAATATTAATAGTAATAATATTTTATTATAGTATCCTTATTAGTAATAATAATCATAATAATGATAATTATATTAATAATAATATTAATAATAGTAGTAATATTATTAATAATATTAATATTAATAACAATAATATTAACAATATTATCAATAATATTAATAATTGTTCTCGCCGGTTGATCTAGGTGGAAAACTCCTCTTCTAACCTGTCTTTTCTGGATACTGATCTGTGTCTTCTTGTTGCATTGGAATGTGGCTCTATTGAGACAAAGGCGCTCTACCTATTGATCACACTCTGACGATCAAGTCAGTGAGAGCTTATGTAATAGTAATCAGTTTCAGTCTAGTATTCAGAAACAACGTACCTTCATTGGGCTCTCAAACCCCTTTTATAACTATTCATGTAACAATTTTCATTCACAATAATATAATCTCGAAAGAAAGCATAACTGAAAACATTTAATCTTTTATCTTAACAAAAAAACCACCTGTCACGGGCACCAATTATCTTCAGGTATTAACCACATGCTAACATTCTGTTTTATGTGTCCACCCGTATCTTTTAAGGTACTCTTCTTTTATTCTCAACAACTTTTAATTATTATGCAAATAACATGCATATTATCATAAGAGATAAAATATCTCTTTATCTTCAAAATAATATGATAAAATATTTAAATTATAACACTTATATCTTTCTTCTTCAGAATAATATCATGACATATAAAATATCTCTTTATCTTTTTATCTTCAGAATAATATCACAACGGATAAAATATCTTTTTATCTTTTATCTTAATTACCTTTTCTAGGCTGACTAACATTTGGGCCAAACTCATGACCCACTCTTTGGGTCCAAAAGCCAAGGTCCCGAGCACTCCTATCCATTACAACAATATTAGTAATAATGATAATAATAATATTATCAATATTTAAATTAATAACAATAATAATATTAGTATTAATAATGATATTAATAATAATAATAATATTAGTATAAATTTAATTATCTATGGATTTTAATTAATACGTAATTACCTATTTTAATTCGTATGTAATTATCTATGGATAAATCTATAGGTAATATCCATACGTAAAAAGTGGTATGTAATATCTGTAGTTAACAATCCGTAGGTAAGAGTTTTTTGTTTTAGCTCGCCAAAGTTACATACGAATTTTATCCAGAGATTTTTTCTGCTAAACTATTTCATTATTATATGCAAAAAAATCTAAAGGTAACGTTTTTACTTACGAATAATAATTTGTATATAAAATCCGTAGGTGATCTCGCCGCGGACTCGAGCATGGGGAGAATGCCTCGTCACTCCTTCGTTTGGCTTTCTAACTGCTGCGCGTTCTGCAAGGAGGCTCCAGGAACCTTCGACGGGACTCCGAACGATGCCTGCAAAACACACAGACGACGCCTCTAGCGGCCGTTGTAGCTCCGACGCTCAAGTCAGGCAACGGGAACACCAAAACTCTCTCTCGGATCTCTCTGTGTGAGACCCGTGTGTGTGTGCCCTCAGTCCTCTTTGATTCGAAAACTGAGTGCTCTTGGTTTTGTGTTGTGTATTCTGAGGTCAAGACTGCATACCTGGTTTTTGGTGTTCTTCTTCCTCATATAAACCCGCGTAGCCCCTACTGGCTACCTCTAGGGCCACTTGATTACTCTGCACTGTCGTTTCTACTCCCCAGGGCTACCTTGCGTGCCAGCCTTCTTCACTTGAGTGCCAAGTCTAACAGGGGAGGCTGGGTGGGTACCTCTGCACCTCTCGACTTCTGTGCCTATCTGCCCTATCTATTCTCTGGGAACATCTTCACCATCCACGTGGCAGACATGCAACCCACTGGGAGACTCTAACCTTGATGGGCTCTCGTCCCAGCAAGATTCTGCACCTAACTGCGTCTTCTCATCTTCCTGCGTGGTCGTCTCGCAACTAAGGCCGCTCCCTGCCTCTGGGCGCTTTACTGATCTTTGGTTGCGTTGTTCACATCGCGCGGCCGATGTCACCTCAACACACACCGATGACCGAGGTGTCTCTCATCCTGGCCGATGTCCGATGGCGCTTCTTCACATTGTCGTGCTCTGCTTATGGAATCAGGCGAGGTCCTTGAGTAACGTTCTCGCTGGGAGCCTGGGTCCCAGTTTAACACATGTTGGCAAGGAACCCCCGACGACTGATCATTCTGCATGCACCGATGACTGATCACTCTGCATGCACCGATGACTGATCACTCTGCATGCACCGATGACTGATCACTGTACACGCACCGATGACTGATCGGTGCTTCATCACTTCTCGCGCTCTGCTTCCAGGCACTCAAGTAGGAACCGATCTCCTGGTGGTGGTCACTCGGTAGCTGATATCTGATCGCCGTTCTTGAATGATCTCCACCCTGGTTCACCTGCTTTCTCGTGCCACGCGTCACTCTGTGACTGACCCACGTCGTCATCAGCTGCTGACGTCATAGACTACCGATGACCGACCGGAACACAAGCCCCCCAGTCTCGAGCTGTGAACTTGTTCTCAGCGAAGAGACTAAGTGGTCTTCGTTGCCAAAGAGAAGAAGGAGCTCGGAGCTGATGTACCTGAGACCATGGCTGTTGGTGCCGAGGTTCTGATAGATGGGTTCCATGGGCTTGCAGCAGGTTAACTGCGTCTTGCCAGACTCGGACTCTACCCAACCTAGCCTCCACCATTCAGTGGCCGATGGCAGGCTCATTCCTCCTCCTTGAGCTTCTTCCCTTGCCACTTCTCCTTTTGTGTAATTTCTCTTGCTGCTGCAAACTTGTACATAAATCTTTTATGCATAAGTTCATGTTGGATGACTGACCTGATGGCGTCTAAATGCTTCGACTGATCATCCAAGAGCTTGTTTGGGCAAGCTTTCATACTAAGAGCTTTGCTACCGACCACCGATTAGCATGTTAGCGCACCACCGATCAGTCACCGCACTTCAGTTTTCGCATTACCTCTGTGTCACCCCAGCGCTAGTTGCATAGAGGGCCCGAACGCCAGGAATGATGCCCGTGTTTTGGGGAAGAGGACTGCTTCTTGATGACCCCTCTTGCCTCAGCCTCGCTGTAGGAAGTCGAGGTGAGGTCTTTCTCCTCTCGCCCCGGCCTCGCTGTACAAAGTCGAGGTGAGGACTTTTTATCTCGCCTCAGCCTCGCTGTATAAAGTCGAGGTGATGACTCTTTATCTCGCCTCAGCCTCGCTTTAAAAAGTCGAGGTGAGGACTTTCTCTATTGCCTTAACCTTGCTGTATGAAGCAGAGGATAAGGACTTGGTTCCTTTGCCTCAACCTTGCCGTAAGAAGCAGAGGAAGAGGACTTTCTCTCGCCTCAACCTTGCTGTAAAAAGCAGAGGTAGAAGACTTTCTCTGCCTGTACCCCGCTGTATAAAGTCGAGGGTGAGGACTTTCTCCTCTGGCCCATGCCTCGCTGCACAAAGTCGAGGGAGAGGACTTTCTCTCGCCTGCACCCCGCTGTACAAAGTCGAGGGTGAGGACTTCCTTTCGCCTGCACCCCACTGTACAAAGTCGAGGGTGAGGACTTCCTTTCGCCTGCACCCCGCTGTACGAAGTCGAGGGTGGGGACTTTTTCTCGCCTCAACCTTGCTGTAAAAAGCAGAGGTAGAGGACTTTCTCTCGCCTCAACCTTGCTGTAAAAAGCAGAGGTAGAGGACCTTCTCTGCCTGCACCCCGCTGTATAAAGTTGAGAGTGAGGACTTTTTCTCGCCTCAACCTTGCTGTAAAAAGCAGAGGTAGAGGACTTTCTCTCGCCTCAACCTTGCTGTAAAAAGCAGAGGTAGAGGACCTTCTCTGCCTGCACCCCGCTGTATAAAGTCGAGGGTGAGGACTTTCTCCCCTGAGTGGGTGCATGCTCCCAGGGGAGCACCAGGGGTGGCTGTCTAAGCGCACTCGCCAGGCGCATCCCTGCCTGCATGGTATCACCGCACGTCCTTTGAGTGGGCAACTCCTCTTCTTCTGGTTTGGAATCATGCGGGGTGCATGCGTAACGCTCTCGCTGGGAGCCTAGGTCCCAGCTTAACACGTGTTGGCAAGACCCCGATGACCATGCACCGATGAGTGCTCTTCTTCTGGAATCATGCGAGGTGCATGCGTAACGCTCTCACTGGGAGCCTGGGTCCCAGCTTAACGCGTGTTAACAAGACCCCGATGACCAACCTTTTTCTGGAATCATGCGAGGTGCATGCGTAACGCTCTCGCTGGGAACCTGGGTCCCAGCTTAACACGTGTTAGCAAGACCCCGATGACCAATGCACCGACCGAGTACTTACTCCTGACATGCACTGACGGCTGATCTTGCTTTGGGACCACCGATGACTGATCGCGCTCTGCTTCTTGGTGCTTAAACGCAAAGATGATGTCTTGCTTCGGGGAAGAAGAATTTTTCTCGTTGACCCCTCTTGCTTGCCCCGAGGTCATCGACCTTTAGGTCTGGTTCCTGTTGGACGTTTCTCGAAATCTTCCCTTTCCCTCTCTTGGTCTTACTAGTACTCCCGAGTTCCCAAACTTTAGCCGCCTATACTCACTCCTGGGGTGAGGAGAATATAGGTCAGTGGTCCGTACTCGCGCCTGGGGCGAGCAGGCTCTAACCGATCACTTGCACTTGCACTTGCATCTAGGGCAAGCAGAACTTGAAACTGGGAAACATGTGCACACTTGACATACTGAAATCTTTTTTATTGGGTGGCCTCGTTAAAAACCCTCATCAGGGAAAAGAGTGCCCCCTGATTTAACTATTTACAGTATATACATTGAGTGTGCAGTGCAAGAACGCATCTACTTTACAACTTAACTAAAGTGGAACTTTCAAATGTGTACCGTTCCACGTTTCGGCGATAGCTGCTCCACCTAGGGTCTCCAGACGATAAGCTCCGTTCTCCAACGATTCATCTACTCTGGATGGGCGATGACCGACCTTGGATGCTTTACTCATGAGGGGCGATCATGCCCTCAGCTTCAGCTCCCACCTGAACTACTTGGGAGCCCCCCCAGCGTAGCATCCTCCATCACCTCACTTCCCCGTGCACAGGGATTTCATGTTGCTGGTCACCTGCCTGGGACCCCGAAGCGCGATCACCTTGTGTCCCTCGCAGGTAATCGGTCAGGAATCCTGCCTTCACCAACTCAGCAAGTTGATGTCCCAACGCAAGGCAGGTGTGGAGCGCGTGTCCATAAGCTTGGTGGAATTCACACCACTCATCCTTCTTGCTTCCAAGTACCTTGTCGGTTCTCTCTGGTACTTGGAGTCTTGCAGCCACGGCAGGGATGGCGATCAGCTCTGCCAACTCTATCACGAAATCATACCTAGGGGGTGTGTTGTTCTCCCTTGCACGCCCCCTGGGCTGGACCTTCCTGGGTGCATAGGGACGAGGCCTTCCCTGCGCCTTCCTCTCCTCCCTGGTCTCATACACCTGCGCCTGTTGCTGTTGCTTCCCATGACCCCCGCATGGCTTAGATGGTGCAACACTGCTTCTCTTCTCAGAGACCTCTGTCTCCGCTACTATGTGCGCCACCGCTCGTCGCCGAATCTCCGCGAAGGTGGCAGGGTGGCTCCTGATGAGCGATTCACTGAAAGGGCCAGGAAGCACGCCTTTCTTGAATGCATGCACCAGCATGCTCTCGTCCTTGCTGGGCAATCTCACCACCTGCGCACCAAAGCGGTTGAGGAAGTCCTTCAGCAACTCCCCCTGATTCTGGCGCACGTCGAACAAGTCGTAAGTCACCATCGGCGGCGCTCTGTTGACTATATACTGCTCCGTGAATAGCTTTGAGAACTGATGGAAGGAGGTGATGTGGCCCTCCGGCAAGCTCACGAACCACTCCATAGCTACTCCGCTCAGCGTGCTCATAAGCATTTTGCAGTACACAGCGTCTGATCCTCCAGACAGCATCATCTGAGTGTGGAAGGCTGTCAGATGTTCCTCTGGGTCTTCCACTCCCGTGAACGACGCCTTCACTCCTACCAGGTTGGGGGGCACCACCGTGTTCATGATCTCGGGGGAGAAGGGCATAGGAAATGCTCTAGGGGGCGACGGCGGCATCGACGTTCTATCTTCGGATACGCGCTCATTCTGCGCCTGCAGCTCCCTACGCAACTCCTCATTCACGCGGTTCAACTCTTCATTCCTGCTATGCGATGCAGTCAGCTCTGCATGCATCTTCTCTTGCTCAACTCTTGATGCCGCGACGTTATCCTGCAACGCGCGCATCATTTCCATGACCTGCACCATGGTCACAGTTTCTTCACCAGCAGGTGGTGGAGGTGTCGTTTGTTTGGTTCTTCTACTCATCTGTGCGATTTCCACTCTCGTTCTTGTGTATGGGGGCTTTGTTTTACTTCGTGCCCCACGGTGGGCGCCAAATGATCTCGCCGCGGACTCGAGCGTGGGGAGAATGCCTCGTCACTCCTTCGTTTGGCTTTCTAACTGCTGCGCGTTCTGCAAGGAGGCTCCAGGAACCTTCGACGGGACTCCGAACGATGCCTGCAAAACACACAGACGACGCCTCTAGCGGCCGTTGTAGCTCCGACGCTCAAGTCAGGCAACGGGAACACCAAAACTCTCTCTCGGATCTCTCTGTGTGAGACCCGTGTGTGTGTGCCCTCAGTCCTCTTTGATTCGAAAACTGAGTGCTCTTGGTTTTGTGTTGTGTATTCTGAGGTCAAGACTGCATACCTGGTTTTTGGTGTTCTTCTTCCTCATATAAACCCGCGTAGCCCCTACTGGCTACCTCTAGGGCCACTTGATTACTCTGCACTGTCGTTTCTACTCCCCAGGGCTACCTTGCGTGCCAGCCTTCTTCACTTGAGTGCCAAGTCTAACAGGGGAGGCTGGGTGGGTACCTCTGCACCTCTCGACTTCTGTGCCTATCTGCCCTATCTATTCTCTGGGAACATCTTCACCATCCACGTGGCAGACATGCAACCCACTGGGAGACTCTAACCTTGATGGGCTCTCGTCCCAGCAGGATTCTGCACCTAACTGCGTCTTCTCATCTTCCTGCGTGGTCGTCTCGCAACTAAGGCCGCTCCCTGCCTCTGGGCGCTTTACTGATCTTTGGTTGCGTTGTTCACATCGCGCGGCCGATGTCACCTCAACACACACCGATGACCGAGGTGTCTCTCATCCTGGCCGATGTTCGATGGCGCTTCTTCACGTTGTCGTGCTCTGCTTATGGAATCAGGCGAGGTCCTTGAGTAACGTTCTCGCTGGGAACCTGGGTCCCAGTTTAACACGTGTTGGCAAGGAATCCCCGATGACTGATCACTCTGCATGCACCAATGACTGATCACTCTGCATGCACCGATGACTGATCACTCTGCATGCACCGATGACTGATCAGTGCTTCATCACTTCTCGCGCTCTGCTTCCAGGCACTCAAGTAGGAACCGATCTCCTGGTGGTGGTCACTCGGTAGCTGACCTCTGATCGCCGTTCTTGAACGATCTCCACCCTGGTTCACCTGCTTTCTCGTGCCACGCGTCACTCTGTGACTGACCCACGTCGTCATCAGCTGCTGACGTCATAGACTACCGATGACCGACCGGATCAGTAGGTAAGTCCAAATTTATTTACAAATCTAAATTTATAGGTAATAACAACTTTTTTTTGTAGTGCTTCTTAATTCTCTATTGTTTTCACGCACCTTTCTCTTCCACACTCCATTAGAGAAGAAACTTCAAACAATACTAAAAGAAGAAGACTATATCATGTGCTATCTAGAGCTATGGTTGTAAAAAGCTAAGTAGTTTTTCTTCTTTTAGTTTTCTTTCTTATTGTCGTGTTGTTCATATGTATCTTTTATTTGTCTTGAACTTGTTTGACGGATTGGTTTATGTTCCATGTCGTTCGGTTCAAACTACATAATTCAACTTAAACCTCAATTATTATTTTTTCAGGTGTTCCATTTGATATAATTGTGTGTGCTTTTGAGTTTTTTAAATCTTCTTTCAAATTTTTCGATTAATTCATTGTGCTTTCGGTGTTTTTTCTTTATTTGGTAATTTGTTTATGTTTTTTTCATAAGTCATGTGAATTCCTAAATGTCATCAATTCTAGTTTTACTTTTTGAATTTTCAAAATAATGTTGCAAGTGTGTGTCGCATAGATGTTGAACCTTTTTTGTGCTTTTGCTTTTACATTTTGAGTTCTTAACTTGCTATTAGATCATTAGTAAGTTTTTAGTATTAGGATTCTTGTGTCTTGATGTGAGTTGAATTCATCTTTATTTATTTTGTAACACTTTATCAAGAATTGGATCAAGATTCTTAGAGCAATTATGGTGAGTTACCTAGAGAAAATCCCCACTGGACATTAACTTAGCAAGTGCTAAGTAGATGTGAAGGTTCATTTCTAAAGGTCCAAGAGAAAAACACATGTTTAAGTGACTTTTATGAATTATATGGATTAAAAACAACAAGAACAATATGTATGAAGAACACAAGAATAGTATAAGAACACAAGATTAAAAGTAGAAACACAACAAGAATTGAAACTAACAATAGAACACAACAAGAACACAACCTACTAATGGAAATTCAAGAACTCAACATAGAAATGGGTAAAGGTGGAAACCGAACCAAAAACAGATTGCTATAACATGTTTGCACCGATTAAAATGAGAAACAAATACAGCAAATGAAAGAGTACATCATAAGGAAGAGATTGAACCGATTGAAATTGCAAACAAACAAGTAGAACAAAAATGGGTATTTTGGAAGATGATAGAAATGACTTATGTGGTTGTAGTCTTTTGGAGATGTGCTTCACACCACTTGGAGGGTGGTTCTTCCAAGATGAGTGATAGGTGCCACCACTTGAGAGTCTTCAAAGCTCACAACATAAGACATGGAGAAGAAGAAGAGACAAGTCTCACACAACTCTCTCACAAATTCAAGATAGTTTCTTTACTTCAACTTTCAACTTCTTTTTACAAGGTACCAAGCACCCCTATTTATAATGGAGAGGGCTGGTCATGTTACAAGGGAAAAAGAGTTGGAAGAGTCACTCTTCTAGTCCCTTCTCCTAAAGTAGCGCCTAAGTGAGAAAGGAGTAGGAAGAGTCACTTTTCTAGATTTTACCTAAAACTTCTACCTAAGATGCCTTACATGAGAGGTGTCTTTTGGTTTTCCTCTTTTGGCAATCTTCCTAAAGCTGTTCCTATATTATTTACAAATGTATACAAGAGTATTTACAAATATTTATTTATACTACTTATTTTTGGATTTTCTAGAGAACCCAAAATGTTATACTTTTCAAGAAGACTAGTAAGAAGAATTTTAAGTGCTTTGGAATATGGCCCTTTCTTCTTGATGTGAAGTCTTCTTTTAATTGTTGAGATGACCCTTTATATATAGCATCCTTGGTCATCTTTATGTGGTCTTGGCTTGCATCATACCCTCCAAGTTGGAGAGAATTCGACCGCGAATTCAGTACTCCTGCATATAATAAAGTCAGTTTGTTCATAGACAAAATAATGCGACGGGTTGAATTAGGAACAAACTTTTGCGCTTTAAGCTTGGTGAGGTCATATGAGGAATTTCTAGATACATGCCATGTTTATATAGAATGTTTAGGGAAAAGATTTATTTGTAAAAATCCTCTTAAAAGGGTAGAACCTTTGAGAGGTTTTGGAAGATCATCCCTAAACTTCTTTATCAAATATGTCAAGTATTTAGAAGTTTTGAAAAATGAAAAAGATAAGGAAGGAAAACACCTTGGAAGTGAAGGAATGAGACTCATTGTATCTTGTCTTTCTTTTTCTCTTTCATTTTCTCTTTTGATTGTCATTTTAAGTTGGTCTTGACGCACCTCATTTAACAAGATAGTTCGTTTTTGTGGATAATAGGTAGCTATGTGCCTAAAACTTAAACATTTAAAACATTTTATTTTTGAAGTTTTGGTGGGTGACTTAGGTGCAGATGTAGAAGAAGTATGTTTAGAAACTTGGTAGGTAGAAGTGGTTTTGATTGAAACATTGGAAGGAGAAGTATTTGTAGAAATTTTGTTTACATCCTTCCTTGAAGATTTGTAGAAACCATCATCATAAGTATTTTTTAAATTTGTTTTCTTCAAAAGGTGTGATTCTACCTTGATCGCTAGGTGAACCACTTTCTTTAAAGATATGAACTCACTTAATTCTACAAAATCTTTAGTTGTTTCTTTTGAGCTCATACTTTCTTGCTTACCTTTAATTTCTTGCTTGTTTTATTCCTTGGTTAATCTTTGAGTTTGACCTATCTTTAATCTCTTGTTAGACGTTATTTTTACTCTGTCTTTATATTCATGATTTGAATTCATGCTCCATTCGACCCCCCCTCCCTTCCCCCTTCTAGAGCAAATTGTTCTTATAGTTAGTATTAGAGCTAAGCTCAATGGTTCCTTCTTAACAGGACTTGAGGAAAGATTCTATGAGAACTCATAGAATTTAAAGGACAAGATATCAATAGGCCACCCTTGTTCAAGAGAGAGAAGTATATTTATAGAAGTTGATCCTGCCGCTGACTCGAATGTGGAGGATATGCCTCGTCACTCCTTCGTCTAGCCTTCTGCAACTGCGTGTTCTACAAGAACGCCCCAAGAACCTTCTCTGGAACTCCAAACGATGCCTGCAAAACAACACAGACGGCGCCTCTAGCGGCCGTTGTAGCTCCGACGCTCAAGTCAGGTAACAGGAACACCAAAAATCTCTCAGTGAAATCTCTAGTTTGAAATCACATATTGCGTACCTTTGCTGAGTGTTTCTCTGCCCCTTATATAGTCTTAGCATTTACTGGCTACCTCTAGGGCTCACTCAATTACTCCTGCGCTGCCATCACCCACTCTGAGGGCAATCTTGCGTGCAGGCTTCCTTTACTTGAGTGCAAAATCTGACAGGGAAGGCCACGTGGGTACCTCTGTATACCCTCAATTTCTGTGCCCACCTGCCCTACCTAATCACTGGCGCCAACTGCCCTGGGAACGCCTTCACGGTCCGCGTGCCATGCAGGCAACCTCACTGGGAAACTCTAATCTTGATGGGTTCTCTACCCCTCAAGGCTCTGTACGTAGTTGTGCTTCCCCCGCCTCATGCATGGACGTTTCGTGACTAAGGCCTCTCCCTGGCTCTGGGCACTTTACTGATCACTGGTCCCTTCGGGGAATCAATCCCAACTGTTCTGGTCACGTTGTTCAAATCACCCTGGCCGATGTCACCTCGTCACACCCTGTTGACCGATGTGTCTCTCATCCTGACCGATGACCAATGTGTCTCTCATCGCCCTATTGTGTGACGAGGACACATTGCCTCGCTCTGGTGATCGACCCTACTGAGGACTCATCGACCCACTGTTCCACGTCTGTGGTATCACCCCCACATAGCTCTGGCCCACATTGTAGGACCCAGCTGACGTGGCTCGGTGACGTCATCAGTTCTCCATGTCCTATTGGGCCCACCAGACCGACCTCTCTTGTGCCGACCTCTCAGCTCTTGGCTGACGTCCAAGGTCTGGCCACTACAACACTCACCAGGCGCTACATCCTGCATGCATGGTCTCACTGCATAGTGCCATGCACGTAATGGGTTAAAAGAGTCACTGATGACTGATCTGCTTACTAGCTCTCTTATGCCATCCTTATGCATGACCCTACTGGTGCGCAACTCTTCTTCTTCTGGTTTGGAATCATGCGAGGTGCATGCGTAACGCTCTCGCTGGAGCCTGGGTCCCAGCTTAACTGCGTGTTAGCAAGAACCCCGATGACTGATGTGTGCTTCTTGCGTAACGCTCTCGCTGGGAGCCTGGGTCCCAGCTTAACTGCGTGTTAACAAGAAACCCCGATTGTAACGCCCCTAAAATCTTATTCATATTTATATCATAAAATAAACATAAAACAATAATATCAAAATTAGCATATGTATATATAATAAAATACATCCATCCCATACATTGTATTTCAAAATAACATCCCTTCTCTAGGGAATTTTAATACATAACCATCCAGTGTTTCAAAATAAAACAAAATACAGCATAAGAACAGGCGATCTCCTTGTCCAACCACTCACTGAGGAGCTCTACTACCTGCAACATCATCTGCTCCCGTGTAAATTACACACGATCATCACAGTTTTAAGAACACGAAACACAACACAAAACACAGGGGTAAGCTAGCTATTAAAAAAAAAACTAAACTTGAAATACGAAACTTTAAAATCAACATAAATCAGCTTTTAACACCCACATAAAATCCATCCCTTTCTCATTCATATCACACAACTGATCTCGCCGCGGACTCGAGCCTGGGGAGAATGCCTCGTCCCTCCTTCGTTTGGCTTTCTAACTGCTGCGCGTTCTGCGAGGAGGCTCCAGGAACCTTCGACGGGACTCCGAACGGTGCCTGCAAAACACACAGGCGGCGCCTCTAGCGGCCGTTGTAGCTCCGACGCTCAAGTCAGGCAACGGGAACACCAAAAAGTCTCTCTCAGGTTTCTCTGTGTGAGACCGTGTGTGTGTGCCCTCAGTCCTCTTTGATTCGAAAACTGAGTGCTCTTGGTTTAGTGTTGCGTATTCTGAGGTAAAGATTGCATACCTGGTTTGGTGTTCTTCTTCCTCATATAAACCCGCGTAGCCCCTACAGGCTACCTCTAGGGCCACTTAATTACTCTGCACTGTCATTTCCACTCCCCAGGGCTACCTTGCGTGCCAGCCTTCTTCACTTGAGTGCCAAGTCTAACAGGGGAGGCTGCATGGATACCTCTGCACCCCTCGACTTCTGTGCCTATCTGCCCTACCTATTCTCTGGGAACATCTTCACCATCCACGTGGCAGACATGCAACCCACTGGGAGACTCTAACCTTGATGGGTTCTCGTCCCAGCAGGATTCTGCACCTAACTGCGTCTTCTCATCTTCATGCGTGGTCGTCTCGCGACTAAGGCCGCTCCCTGCCTCTGGGCGCTTTACTGATCTTTGGTTGCATTGTTCACATCGCGCAGCCGATGTCACCTCAACACACACCGATGACTGAGGTGTCTCTCATCCTGGCCGATGTCCGATGGCGCTTCTTCACGTTGTCGTGCTCTGCTTATGGAATCAGGCGAGGTCCTTGAGTAACGTTCTCGCTGGGAGTCTGGGTCCCAGTTTAACACGTGTTGGCAAGGAACCCCCGACGACTGATCATTCTGCATGCACCAATGACTGATCACTCTGCATGCACCGATGACTGATCACAATGCATGCACCGATGACTGATCACTCTGCGCGCACCGATGACAGATTGGTGCTTCCTCACTTCTCGCGCTCTGCTTCCAGGTGCTCAAGTAGGAACCGATCTTCTGGTGGTGGTCACTCGGTAGCTGACCACTGATCGTCGTTTTTGAACGATCTCCACCCTGGTTCATCTGCTTTCTCGTGCCACGCGTCACTCTATGACTGACCCACGTCGTCATCAGCTGCTGACGTCATAGACTACCAATGACCGACCGGATCAACAACCATTAAGTGTCTATCAACAATTTTCAATATTCATCTTTCTCACGTCAGAATTCCCACTGACTCACAACACATAGACACTTGACTTTACTTCCGGAAGACTCGTGCGTTGACTCAGACTCAGAGATCTGCACCTGTCATACTACACCACCGTGAATCCACACAGGGTTGCTGTGAATCCACACAGCCATGTGCATAAATAAATCTCAATATCATCACTCTCCCAGTATGACAGGGTTAATTCATAGAACAGGTCAAGTTAGTTATCTTTCAAACAACTTACCCATTCATATGAACCTCCTTCGACTCTCAACACCTGAATAACTTCATCTATGTGATTCCATTATCTCAGGAGAGTCAGGATATCTCCTTCTAGACAAGTCCCTAGTCAATGCACATTACACACGATCTTACACGGTATTTTCTTTCCTGAAAATACTATGCCTTGATCCCACATTCACAACATTCAATGCATCATACAACACGTAAATGGACGGTTCCAAATCACAGCAACAATCAAAACCAAGTTCAGAATTTCGAAAATCATATACAGTTCAATATCAGACAATCTCAATTCGTCACTAAAACAGGGGATTTCGAAACAAACATTAGAACTGGC
The DNA here is from genome assembly GCA_013389735.1 of Phaseolus lunatus. NCBI lineage: Eukaryota > Viridiplantae > Streptophyta > Magnoliopsida > Fabales > Fabaceae > Phaseolus > Phaseolus lunatus. The sequence goes on along the minus strand of CM023864.1, from coordinate 34,963,816 downwards.
GATCACGTCACCCAAATTTCAGAATCTTCTAGCCTAAGGTTTTTTTTTATTGAACGAATGCTAGCTTCCCTTACCTGGACTTGCGTAAAATCTCACTACAAGCTCTAACCCACCGAACTTCAGGATACCCGAACTCTATTTTAAGGCTTGATTGGAAACTTGCAGAGAACCTTCCCAGGTGCTCTATGGCAGTCGCCGGTAGCCAAGTTGGGACGTGAGAAGGCCTGAATCGCAGAGTGAAGGAGAGGAAGGAAAAAGGAAGAAGACTAAACTCACTCTATCTCTTGCTACTCCAACAGCGTTCGAACTCCAACTAAGAGGAGGTGTGTTCTGAGACTAAGAAACGTAGACCCGCCATGCAGCTGCCATTACCCACTCTGTGGGAAGCTTGCGTGCACGTTTCCTCTGACAGAACTGCCACGTGATGTCTCTGCGCGTACCAACTTTGGGTTACCTGCCTTACCAACTCTCTGGCGTCAACTGTACTGAAGCACTCCTAATGTCTACGAGTCGCGCATGCAGAACGTTCATGCTGGGAGCCTGGGTCCCACCTTATCTGTGTGAAACACTACCTCGCGCGATGACCATTCACCGATGACTACCCGCGCGATGATTATCCGTCGATGAACGATGTGTCTCTTACCCTGGCAGACGACTGATGTGCCTCTCATTCCGACGATGACTGATGTGCCTCTCATCCCGGCGATAACTGATGTGCCTCTCATCCCGGCGATGACTGATGTCACATCGCCACACCTTGCTGAAGGTTCATTAACCCACTATGCTACGTCCAAGGACACCAAAGACTTCCACCTTCAATTCCTCAAAGAGACCTGAAAGAATAGCATGGCGCCTCTGCGGCCGGTGTAGCTCCTGCGACTAAGTTATCCACATAGGGAGTTGCTTAATGCACAGGCTACTCTGGGCACAACATTAACATGGTGTGCTGGTCAACTCTGGGTATCACGACTCACACTACTCATGGTGGTAGATATGCCACCTATCTTCTATATCACTCATCTTCTGTATTTAGACCACATACTAAGTGCTTACCAAGTCTTCTCGAATACTCGGTGATGTACACCATAGGCGATTGGCGATCATGTACACCATAGGCGATTACTGATTTCATACGGGGGAAGTCGGAGGCCGCCGCCTTCTTCAACAAACGGCGATCTCATTGACTTCTAAGCTACACCTTCCTTTCTCTTACCCTTCTTGATTCACGTGCCCCCCCTTCAAGCACGCCCACGTGATTACCTCACGATAAAGTCATCGCACCTGACTACTTGGTTAGTACAATGGTCAACCGACCGCCCTCCACCAGCTGACCCCAGACCTTGGGCGACGTCCGAGGTCTGACCACTATGATATTTTCTATTTTTATGTCCTTTTTATTTTAAATAATAACATACTCAGAAATTATTTAAAATCTATCACTTCTATTCCAAATAATTTATAGGTCCTTACATTCTCCCCAACAAGAAGAAATTTGCGTCCTCGAAAATTGAACTACTAGGAAAAGAGGTAGGGATATGCTTCTCTCATGGTTTCTTCTAATTACCAAGTTGAATCACCCGATCTGTCATCCCACACCACCTTCACCATGTTGATGGTCTTGCCTCTGAGCTATTTACTCTGCCGATCGTCAATCCTAACTGGTTTTGCTTCAAAAGACAAGTCATCCTTGATCTGCACATCATCCACTTCTAGCACGTGACTTGGGTCTGCCATGTACTTCCTCAGCTGTGATACATAAAAGACATTATGCAGGTTTGCTAATTGGGGAGGTAGGGCGATCTCATAAGCCACTGGACCGATCCTCCTTAGGATCTGATATGGCCCAATAAACTTAGGGGACAGCTTCTTTGATCTGATAGCTCGTCCTACACCCTTGGTCGGTGTCACTCTCATAAATATATGATCTCCAACTGCAAACTCCAAAGGTTTTCTCCTCTGATCTGCATAAGATTTCTGCTGACTTTGAGAAGCTTTCATTCTGTCTTTTATCTGTTTCACCTTCGCGGTCGTCTGCTGAATTAACTCTTGCCCGACCAAGACTGCTTCGCCCTCCTGGTACCAACATAAAGAAGTTCTGCATTTCCTCCCATACAAGGCTTCATACGGCGCCATCCCTATACCGGCATGATAACTGTTATTATAAGTAAACTCCACCAGTGGCAACATCTCATCGCAGCTTCCCAATTGATCCAAAACACACGTCCTCAACAGATCTTCTAAGGACTGGATCGTTCTCTCAGACTGTCCATCGGTTTGAGGATGATATGCAGAGCTCATCCTCAACTTAGTTCCCAAAGAATCTTGCAGAGTCTGCCAAAACCGAGAAGTGAACCTGGGATCTCTATCCGAAACAATGCTGGAAGATACCCCATGCAGCCTCACAATTTCTCTGATGTACAACTGAGCCAACTTGGCCATGGATATCCTCAAATTCACTGGAAGAAAGTGGGCACTCTTCGTCAGCCGATCAACTATGACCCAGACTGCATCATGACCCCTTACCGATCTACGTAAATGAGTAACAAAATCCATTGCAATGTTGTCCCATTTCCACTAAGGAATATCCAGTTGCTGCAACAAACCGCCAGGTCTTTGATGTTCTACCTTCGCCTTCTGACATGTCAAGCAGGTAGCAACATACTGCGCGATCTCTTTCTTCATGCCCGACCACCAAAATGACTCCTTCAAGTCATGGTACATCTTGTTCATGCCTGGATGTAGGCTAAGATGACTCTTGTGACCTTCCTCTAGGATCATCTTCTTCAACTCTCCATTCGCAGGTATGCAAATTCTGCCATTAAACCTCAAGATCCCATCCTCTCCCATCACAAAGTCTTTAGCCTGATCGGTGCCTAGTAACTCCGCAGTACGCTTCAGACTAGGGTCCTCTAATTGCTTATCCTTTATCATTCCAATGAAATCATTAGTTATAGTTAACTTACTACAACTAATATGGTTAACATGAAATTCCACTCCCAAGTTTAAATCTCTGAACTGCTCGATCAGCTTCTGCTCTTCAATCATCATGATTGATACTTGCATTGATTTTCTACTCAAAGCATCTGCCACTACATTGGCCTTCCCTGGATGATACATGAGTTGGAAATCATAGTCCTTTACAAACTCCATCCATCTTCTTTGTCTCATATTTAATTCCTTCTGATCAAACAGATATTTCAGGCTTTTATGATCACTAAACACCTGAAACCGAGCTCCATACAAATAATGCCTCCAAATTTTCAAGGCAAACACCACAGCTGCTAACTCCAAGTCATGAGTAGGATAGTTTCTCTCATGAATTTTGAGTTGCCTTGAGGCATATGCGACTACTCTTTTCTCTTGCATTAAAACACATCCCAAGCCCTGATGTGAAGCATCACAGTAGACATCAAAAGGTCTTCCTACATCCGGGATCACCAGCACCGGAGCACTAGTCAATCTTTCCTTTAGTTCCATGAAACTCTGCTCACATCGGTCGGTCCAAGCAAAAGGTTGGTCTTTGCGAGTTAACTGAGTCAAAGGAGCCACTACCTTGGAAAAATCCTCAATGAACCTCCAATAGTAGCCAGCTAGACCCACAAAACTCCTTATCTCTGTGACTGTCTTAGGACGTTCCCACTGAAGCACTGCCTCTACCTTGGCTTGATCCACTGAGATCCCCCAAGCAGATATCACATGTCCTAAGAAGTTAACTTCCTTCAGCCAGAACTCACACTTGGAGAACTTAGCATATAATTGCTTCTCCCTCAGGATCTCCAACACTGTCTTCAGATGTTCCTCATGTTCTTCCTCAGTCCTTGAATAAATAAGTATGTCGTCTATAAAGACCACAACAAACTTATCCAAGAAAGGACGAAAAATTCTATTCATGTAGTCCATGAACAGAGCTGGAGCATTTGTCACTCCAAACGGCATTACCACATACTCATAGTGTCCATAACGAGACCTAAATGCCGTCTTTTGAACATCTTCAGCCTTTACTAAAATTTGGTGGTATCCCGTCCTCAGATCAATCTTTGAGAACACTGAGGCTCCATGCAATTGATCCATCAAATCATCAATTCTAGGCAGAGGATACTTGTTCTTGATGGTCAACTTGTTCAACTGGCGGTAATCTACACACAACCGAGACCCTCCATCCTTTTTCTTAACTAGAAGCACTGGAGCCCCCCATGGAGATACACTAGGTCTAATAAATTGTTTCTCCAACAACTCTTCCACTTGCTTCTTTAATTCCATCAACTCAGCTGGAGCCATTCTGTAGGGTGCCATTGACACTGGTCCAGCTCCAGTTACCAAATCAATAGAGAATTCCACTTCTCTCTTAGGAGGTAGTCCAGGTATTTCTTCTGGAAATACATCCATGAAATCCTTCACCACATGTATACTGCCCATCTCTTCTTCATTCTTCACTCCCATTTGAGCTAGGATCATAAAGCACCTCGACCCTTCTTTCAACTCCGACCACACATGCTGAGCAGATATCACATCTGACTCTTGGAGATCTGGAAACACCACTTTCTGCCTACCGCAATCTATGAGAATTTGATTGGCAGATAGCCAATCCATTCCTAGAATAACATCCAGATCCTAAAGAGGCAGACAGATCAAATTCACTTTGAACCTGCATCCCTCTACTATCACTGGACATCCTGAGCAAACTGTGGAGGTCATAACCTGCCCTGATGCAGGTGTAGAGACCAACAGTCAAACGGCAGCTCCTTCACTAGAAGGCCCAACTTGGCTACACACCGACTTGACACAAAAGAGTGTGTCGCTCCAGAATCAAACAAGGCTTTTACACTTCTACCAACTATAAAACAAACACCTTGCACCAAGTTACCTGACTGGGATGCCTCCGCTCCTGACTTAGCAAACACTCTCCCTGCTGCCTAAAATCTTATTCATATTTATATCATAAAATAAACATAAAACAATAATATCAAAATTAGCATATGTATATATATATAATAAAATACATCCATCCCATACATTGTATTTCAAAATAATATCCCTTCTCTAGGGAATTTTAATACATAACCATCCAGTGTTTCAAAATAAAACAAAATACAGCATAAGAACAGGCGATCTCCTTGTCCAACCACTCACTAAGGAGCTCTACTACCTACAACATCATCTGCTCCCGTGTAAATTACACACGATCATCACAGTTTTAAGAACACGAAACACAACACAAAACACAGGGTAAGCTAGCTATTCAAAACAAAACTTAACTTGAAATACGAAACTTTACAATCAACATAAATCAGCTTTTAAACACCCACATAAAATCCATCACTTTCTCATTCATATCATACAACCATCAAGTGTCTATCAACAATTTTCAATATTCATCTTTCTCACGTCAGATTTCCCACTGACTCACAACACATAGACACTTGACTCTACTTCCGAAAGACTCGTGCGTTGACTCAGACTCAGAGATCTGCACCTGTCATACTACACCACTGTGAATCCACACAGCCATGCGCATAAATAAATCTCAATATCATCACTCTCCCAGTATGACAGGGTTAATCCATACAACAGGTCAAGTTAGTTATCTTTCAAACAACTTACCCATACATATGAACCTCCTTCGACTCTCAACGCCTGAATAACTTCATCTATATGATTCCATTATATCAGGAGAGTCAGGATATCTCCTTCTAGACAAGTCCCTAGTCAATGCACATTACACACGATCTTACACGGTATTTTCTTTCCTGAAAATACTATGACTTGATTCCACATTCACAACATACTATGCATCATACAACACGTAAATGGACGGTTCCAAATCACAGCAACAATCAAAACCAAGTTCAGAATTTCGAAAATCATATACAGTTCACATTTCAATATCAGACAATTTCAATTCGTCACTAATACAGGGGATTTCGAAACAAACATTAGAATCGGCGATCACGTCACCCAAATTTCAGATTCTTCTAGCCTAAGGTTTTTATTGAACGAATGCTAGCTTCCCTTACCTGGACTTGCGTAAAATCTCACTACAAGCTCTAACCCACCGAACTTAGGGATACCCGAACTCTGTTTTAAGGCTTGATTGGAAACTTGCAGAGAACCTTCCCAGGTGCTCTATGGTAGTCGCCGGTAGCCAAGCTGGGACGTGAGAAGGCCTGAATCGCAAAGTGAAGGAGAGGAAGGAAAAAGGATGAAGACTAAACTCACTCTATCTCTCGCTACTCCAATAGCGTTCGAACTCCAACTAAGAGGAGGTGTGTTCTGAGACTAAGAAACGTAGACCCGCCATGCAGCTGCCATTACCCACTCTGTGGGAAGCTTGCGTGCACGTTTCCTCTGACAGAACTGCCACGTGATGTCTCTGCGCGTACCAACTTTGGGTTACCTGCCTTACCAACTCTCTGGCGTCAACTGTACTGAAGCACTCCTAATGTCTACGAGTCGCGCATGCAGAACGTTCATGCTGGGAGCCTGGGTCCCACCTTATCTGTGTGAAACACTACCTCGCGCGATGACCATTCACCGATGACTACCCGCGCGATGATTATCCGTCGATGAACGATGTGTCTCTTACCCTGGCAGACGACTGATGTGCCTCTCATTCCGACGATGACTGATGTGCCTCTCATCCCGGCGATAACTGATGTGCCTCTCATCCCGGCGATGACTGATGTCACATCGCCACACCTTGCTGAAGGTTCATTAACCCACTATGCTACGTCCAAGGACACCAAAGACTTCCACCTTCAATTCCTCAAAGAGACCTGAAAGAATAGCATGGCGCCTCTGCGGCCGGTGTAGCTCCTGCGACTAAGTTATCCACACAGGGAGTTGCTTAATGCACAGGCTACTCTGGGCACAACATTAACATGGTGTGCTGGTCCACTCTTGGTATCACGACTCACACTACTCATGGTGGCAGATATGCCACCTATCTACTATATCACTCATCTTCTGTATTTAGACCACATACTAAGTGCTTACCAAGTCTTCTCGAATACTCGGCGATGTGCTCTTTTCGGCGATCATGTACACCATACGCGATTGGCGATCATGTGAAATCTTCGCACACGGTGATCATGCGCAAAATAGGCGATTTCTGATTTCATACGAGTGAAGTCGGAGGTCGCCGCCTTCTTCAACAAACGGCGATCTCATCGACTTCTAAGCTACACCTTCCTTTCTCTTACCCTTCTTGATTCACGTGCCCCCCCCACCTCGAGCACGCCCACGTGATTACCTCACGATAAAATCATCGCACCTGACTACTTGGTTAGCACAATGGTCAACCGACCGCCCTCTACCAGCTGACCCCAGACCTTGGGCGACGTCCGAGGTCTGACCACTATGATCTTTTCTATTTTTATGTCCTTTTTATTTTAAATAATAACATATTCAGAAATTATTTAAAATCTATCACTTCTATTCCAAATAATTTATAGGTCCTTACACCGATGGCCATGCACCGATGACAGATTAGTGCTTCTTGCGTAAAGCTCTCGCTGGGAGCCTGGGTCCCAGCTTAACTGCATGTTAAAAAGAAACCCCGATGACCATGCACCGATGACGGATCAGTGCTTCTTTACTTCTCGCGCTCTCCTTCTAGGCGCTCATCTAGGCACTGATATGTTGGTGGTGATCCCTTAGCAACTGCCCATCGATCACCGTTCTGAGTGATCTCCTCCCTGATTCACCTGCTATCTTATTCCATGTGTCACCCTGTGAATGGTCCACGTGGTCATCTGCTGTTGACATCATCGACTACTGATGACCGACCGAATCACAAGCCCCCCAGTCTTGAGCTGTGAACTTGTTCTCAGCGAAGAGACTAAGTGGTCTTCCTTTGCCAAAGAGAACAAGGAGCTTGAAGCTGATGTATCTGAGACCATGGCTGCCGGTGCTGAGGCTTTGATAGATGGGTTCAAGATGGCCTTGGAGCAGATTCACTGCGTCCTGCCGGACTCGGACCTTACCCAGTTTAGTCTCCGCCATTCAGTGGTTGATGGCAAGCTCATTCCTCCTCCTTGAGCTTCTTCCATTGTAACTTCTTCTTTTGTGTAATTTCTTTTTCTGCTACATAACTTGTGTATAAACCTTTTAGCTGCAAAGGTTCTTTGTATTGACTTCAATGTGAATGAAATCTATTTGCTTCAGCTGCTTGCCTCTCTCCATCTTTAACTCTCTGCATGTGACTAACTGTTAACTAGCTTAGGCTTTAGCGCGATCTCACTATAACCCTTCAAACTTGGTTTCTGACTTGATCGCGACTAACTATTACCTTAGCATTGTCTTTAACAGTTTTTATGCATAAATTCATGTTGGATGACTGACCTGACGGGGCCTAAATGCTTCGACTGATCGCACAAGAACTTGCTTGGGAAAGCTTTCATACTCAAAGCTTTTACCCCCGACTAGCATGTTAGTTCACCACTCATCAGTCATCGCGCTTCTGGCTTTGCTTTACTTCCCTGCCACTCCAGCGCTAAGTGCATAGAGGGCCTGAATGCTAAAGATGATGCCTTGTTTTGGGGAAAAAGAGTGTGTCTCGATGCCCCTCTTACTTACCCCAAGGCCATCGACTTTAAGCTCTGAACGCCGATCGCCGTCAATGACACCTTGTTCTGGGGAGGAAGAGTGTTTCTCGATGACCCCTCTTGCTTGCCTCAAGATCATCGACCTCACGTAAGTCGGGTTATTCTATCCCTTCCTCACTCCTGGGGTGAGAAGAGCCTTAACTAAGGGCTTTACTAAGCCAATATTGGTATACGCCAAGTGGGTAAGGACGTTTCTCGAAATCCTCCCTTTCCCTCTCTTGGTCTTACTAGTACCCCTGGCTTTTCAAACCTTAGTTGCCTGCACTCACGCCTGGGGTGAGGAGGATGTTAAACTGGGAAACACTTGCACACTTGATATACTGAAATCTTTTTTATTGGGTAGCCTCGTTAAAAACCCTCCTTAGGGAAAAGAGTGCCCCCTGATCTGCTCAACTGTTTACAGTATATATACTGAATGTGTGTACAGCGCAAGAACGCATCTACTTTACACCTTAACTAAAGTAGAATTTCAAGTGTGTGGCGTTCCACGTCCTGGGGATAGCTGCATCATCCAGAGTCTCCAGCCGATAAGCTCCATTCTCCAACGCCTCAACTACTCTGTATGGACCCGTCCACTTTGGAGATAACTTGTTCTCCATCTCATTCTAATGTGCTTTCCTCATCACCAGATCGCCCTCTTGGAAATGCCTGAGCCTCACCTTGGAGTTGTGCCTGCGTTCTACTCTTCTCTTGACAGCTTCAGCACTAACTCTGGCTTCTTCTCGCACTTCATCCAAGAGATCAAGATTCACCTTTCGCTCTTGATTGGACTCTTCAGCGATGAAGTTCAAAAATCTAGGGGAGCTCTCCTGTATCTCCACGGGAATCATAGCATCTGTCCCATAGACAAGACTAAAGGGTGTCTCATGGGTGCTAGACTGTGGAGTGGTATGGTAAGACCATACAATTCTGGGAACTTCTTCTGCCCAATTCCCCTTAGCTTTCTCTAGTCTTCGCTTCAGTCCCCTGAGTAGCACTCGGTTGGCTGACTCCACCTACCCGTTGGTCTGCGGGTGTTCTACCGAGGCGAACACTTGTTGTATCTTCAACTCTTCGCACATCTTTCTCAACTGATGACTGGTGAACTGAGTGCCATTGTCGGATACCAGCCTCCTGGGTACTTCGAAACGATAGACGATGATCCTACAGCAAAATGCTCGACCTTCTGAGCGGTGATGTGCGCGACTGGTTCTGCCTCTACCCACTTGGTGAAATACTCGATGGCCACTATGAGGAACTTCATTTTCCTGATCGCCAGAGGAAAAGGTCCCAGGATGTCAATTCCCCACGTGTGGAATGGCCACGGGCTATGGATGGACTTCAACTCCTCGGGGGGTGCCTTATGCCAGTCTGCATGAAGTTGGCACTATTTGCACCTCTGAGCATACTTCACACAGTCTTCCTTCAGCGTTGGACAGTAGTAGCCCGCGCGGAGGATCCTACTTGCCAAAGCGCGACCACCGACGTGACTTCCACACACCCCCTCGTGCAACTCTGACATGAGTCTGGTGCATTGCTCCCCATGCACGCAGATTTGTACAGGATGGGAAAAACCAAACCTAAACAAATTCTCATCAATGAGAGTAAACTTACTCGAGCTCTTCTTTATCTTCTTTGCCTCTGCCGGGTCCAGTGGAAGCACACCATCTTCTAGGTACAACTGGTACGGTGTTATCCACGTATCGGGCCCCTTGACAGCGCAGACTTCCATCGCATCATCGATCCTTGCCGATCACGCCCTCACCCTCTGCGCTTTCAGCGTTTCTTGAGTCAGGGACCGATGACTGATCGCCAGACACTCCATCGATTTGGACACTTGGAGCACTTGGTTGTCTGACGCGAACGCTCGTGGCACCTTCAGAATCTCCTGAATGATGGTCCTCTGCCTTCCCCCCTTGCCTGAGCTGGCCAGCTTGGCAAGCAGGTCTGCTCGGGCATTTTGCTCTCGGGGCACATGAACCAACCCAAACTCATCGAAGGACGTCTTCAGAAGCTGTATGTACTCTAGGTAAGATGCCATCTGAGGATCTTTCGCCTGGAACTCTCCTGTAACTTGTCCAGTGACTAGCAACGAGTCGCTCTTAGCCACCAGACTTCTTGCTCCCATTTCTCTTGCCAGCAACATTCCTGCGATCAGGGCTTCGTACTCTGCCTGATTGTTGCTGGCCTTGAAGGCAAAGCGAAGGGACTGCTCGATCAGTACCCCGTTCGGGCCTTCAAGAATGACTCCAGTACCGCTCCCCTGCTGATTGGAGGAGCCATCCACCGATAAGACCCATCGAAAATCTACGCTCCCTGCAGGTGTCGCGACCAACGACAGCTCGACCAACGACAGCTCGACCACGAAATCGGCGAACACCTGCCCTTTGACCGGTCCTCGGGGCTCGTACTGGATGTTGAATTCTGAAAGTTCCACAGCCCACTTGACCATCCTTCCTGCTACGTCTAGCTTCTTCAACACCTTCTGGATGGGCAAGTCCGTCATGACCACTACGGTGAAGCTGTGGAAATAGTATCTGAGTCTTCTAGCTGAAAAAACTACCACCAGAGCGGCCTTCTCCAGAGCCTGATACCTTGTTTCAGGGCCCTACAGCACCTTACTCACAAAATACACAGGCTTCTGGACCTGATCTTGCTCTTGTACCAGGACTGAGCTGACTGCCCTCTCCGTCACAGCAAAGTACAGACGAAGAGGGGTGCCCACCTGTGGTTTACACAACACTGGTGGGCTCGCCTGATACTCCTTCAGCTTTAGGAAGGCATCCTCGCATTCCTGTGTCCAAATGAATCTGCTATTGCGCTTGAGACACTGGAAATACGGATGACCCTTCTCTCCTCCAGCAAACATAAACCGTGATAATACGGCCAACCGACCGGTGAGCTGCTGCACCTCCTTCACCGTCGTTGGGCTCCTCATCGCCACGATTGCTGCGCATTTCTCTGGATTCGCCTCAATCCCTCGCTCTGTCAGGAGGAAGCCCAAAAACTTCCCAGCCTCCACACCGAAGATGCACTTTTCGGGGTTGAGCTTCAACTTGTACTTGGCAATGGTGGTGAAAAGTTCCTCCAGATCAGCTACATGATGCGCCTTCTCTTGCGACGTTACCACCATGTCATCTACGTATGCATGCACGTTCCTTCCAAGCATGGGCGAGAGCACCCTATCCATAAGTCTCTGATAGGTAGCTCCCGCGTTGTTCATCCCAAACGGCATTACCTTGTAGCAGTAGCAAGATCGTTCCGTCATGAAAGCGGTCTTGCACTCGTCCATGGGGTGCATCCTGATCTGGTTGTAGCCTGAGAATGCGTCCAGAAAGCTGAGGAGCTTCCCCCCTGACGCACTGTCCACTAATGCGTCTATACCAGGGAGAGGGTATGAGTCCTTGGGGCAGGCCTTATTGAGGTCAGTGAAGTCCACACACATCCTCCACTTGCCGTTTGACTTCTGCACCAGCACCATGTTCGCCAACCACTCGGGGTACTGGATTTCTCTTATATGTCCCGCGGTAAGGAGCTTCTGCGTCTCCTCGTGGATCACCTTCCTCCTCTCTTCATTGAATTTCCTTTGCCTCTGGCGCACCGGTCGTACCTTAGGGTCCATCGACAGGTGGTGGCAAAGGAAATCGGGGTCGATCCCTGGCATGTCAGAAGCTGACCATGCAAAGGCGCCCATGTGCCTCTTAATCACACCGGCGATCTGTGCTCGTTCTTCTGCAGCGAGCGATCCCCCCAACTTAAACTTCTTTCCCCTTATTTCCACCTCTACCCATCCCTCAGCTGGATGGGGTCTCCTTTCATTGGCGATGACCGCCCTGGCGATGCCTGACTCACGAGGAGCGATCATGCACTCTGCTTCAGCTTCCACCTCAGCTACCTGGGAGCCCCCCAGCGAAGCATCTTCCATCACCTGATCTGCCTGTGTACCACGAACCACCGATCGCTCCTCGAGCACGCCTGATGGTGGTGTCGTTGTGACATGGCAGATGCTTCTCTTCTGCTTGAGGTTGTTCTCATAACAGCGCTTAGCCTCAGCCTGATCTGACTTGATGGTAATGACAGCTCCTTTCATCGACGGCAGCTTCAACTTCATGTGCCTTGTCGATGGCACTGCACCCAACCTGTTGAGCGTGGGTCTTCCCAGCAAGATATTGTATGCAGATGGGGCATTCACTACCAAGTACTTTATCTTTTCTGTGCGGGACGCCACTCCATCGATGAACGTCGTTCTCAGCTCTATGTAGCCCCGCACCTCGACCTGGTTCCCAGCGAAGCCATAAAGACACCCAACATATGGCCTCAGCTGATCGGGGGACAGCTGCAGCTTGTTAAACGTCGGCCAGAACATGATGTCCGCTGAACTTCCTTGGTCTATGAGCACCCTGTGCACTCGTCTTCCTGCTGTCACAAGGGAGACGACCACAGGATCGTTGTCATGGGGTACAACGTCCCGCAAGTCTGCCCTTGTGAAGGTGATATCCACCTCGGGGAAATGGCCTTCATTCACTAAGTCTACAGCTATCACTGAGCGTGCATACCTTCTTCTTTGCGATGCGGAGCACCCTCCGCCAGAGAAGCCCCCCGCGATCGTCCTCACCTCCCCATGCACAGGGATTTCATGTTGCTAATCACCTGCCTGGGACCCCGAAGCGCGATCACCTTGCACCTCCCGCAGGTAATTGGTCAGGAATCTTATCTTCACCAACTCAGCAAGTTGATGCCCCAGCGCCAGGCAGGTGTGGAGTGTGTGTCCATAAGCCTGATGGAATTCACACCACTCATCCTTCTTCTTTCCAAGTACCTTGTTAGTTTTCTCTGGTACTCGGAGTCTTGCAGCCACGCCAGGGATGGCGATCAGCTCCGCCAGCTCTACTATGAAATCATACATCGAGGGTGCATTGTTCTCCCTTGCACGCCCCCTGGCCTGGTCCTTCCTGGGTGCATAGGTACGAGACCTTCCCTACGCCTTCTTCCCTTCCTTGGCCTCGTGCACCCACGCCTATTGCTGCTTCCCCTGACCTCCGCGCGGCTTCGACGGTGCAGCACTGCCTCTCTTCTCAGAGACCTCTGTCTCTGCTACTATATGCGCTACCGCGCGTCGCCGCATCTCAGTGGAGGTGGCAGGGTGGCTCCTGATGAGCGATTCACTGAAAGGACCAGGCAGTACGCCTTTCTTGAATGCATGCACTAGCATGTTCTCGTCCTTGCTGGGCAATCTCACCACCTGCGCGCCAAAATGGTTGAAGAAGTCCTTCAGCGACTCCCCCTGGTACTGGCGCACGTCGAACAGATCGTAAGACACCACTGGTGGCACTCTGTTGACGATATATTGCTCCGTGAACAGCTTCAAAAGCTGATGGAAAGAGGTGATGTGGCCCTCCGGCAGGCTCACAAACCACTCCATAGCTATTCCGCTCAGTGTACTCATAAACATTTTGTAGTACACAGCGTTTGATCCTCCAGACAGCATCATCTGAGTGTGGAAGGCAGTCAGATGTGCTTCTGGATCTTCCGCCCCCGTGAACGACGCCTTCACTCCCACCAGGTTGGGAGGCACCACTGTGTTCATGATCTCGGGGGAGAAAGGCATAGGGAAGGTCCTTGGGGGCGTTGGTGGAGCCTGTTCTTCTCCCACGGGATCTCCAGCTTTTCGCATATGGTGCAGGTCCAAGCGTAGCTCTTCATTGGCCTTGCGTAACTCCTCATTTCTGGCCTGAGAAACGGCCAGATCCTGCTACATACGTGCCTGGTGGGCTCTGGATTCTGCCACCATCTCTTGGAGTGCGCGCATCGTTTCCATGAGTTGTTGCATGGTAACGTTTTCACTCCCGTTTGGTGGAACGGATCCTTGTCTGGGATTTCTCATCTCTGTGGTTGCTACTCTCATTTTTGTGTATGGGACCTTTGTTTTACTTCGACCCCACGGTGGGCGCCAAATGATCCTGCCGCTGAACAATGTGGAGGATATGCCTCATCACTCCTTCGTCTAGCCTTCTGCAATTGCGTGTTCTACAAGAACGCTCCAAGAACCTTCTCTGGAACTCCAAACGATGCCTGCAAAACAACACAGACGGCGCCTCTAACAGCCGTTGTAGCTCCGACGCTCAAGTCAGGTAACAGGAACACCAACAATCTCTCAGTGAAATCTCTAGTTTGAAATCACGTATTGCGTACCTTTGCTGAGTGTTTCTGTAACATCCCACTAAAATAATACATACATACATGTATAATTGAAATTAAGTGTAACCAAATAATATTGAAGAGTGCAAAATAAAATGTATTGATATATATATCAGAAATGAAGTTACTCCTCTTAGGGAGTTTAATACATAACCAAATCAAATGTTTGCAAGATTTTACGAAAATAAAAGAAATGCAGTAAGACAGGCGGTCTCAAAAGAAAACGGCGATCTCCAACTTTAAAACGGCGATCTCTAACAGAAGACCTCAAAACGGGCGATCTTCTATCAGGACACGAAAACCGGCGATCACCCGATGGAGGCATAAACCGGCGATCACCCGGTAGAGACGGAGATAGGCGATCTCCTTCCGGCGACCACTCACTGAGGAGCTCTACTCCCTGGAAGATCATCTGCTCCCGTGTAAAAGACACGATCATCACAGTTTTTAATAGAAAACAGCCACAGAGCAATACAAAATAAAGGGTAAGCTAGATATCTTTAAATAGAGTTTAAATCATGAACATGACAATCAAAGTAAACCAAGTTCCAAATATCCATGTAAAACGTAGAGCTACTCATAGCATTCAGCTGATCGCCCAAAATCACATTTCACAACATTCACCCATAGTCATTCCATTTCACAATACAGCATCAAGTGTCTATCAATATTCAAGTTTCTCATTTCCCTTGTCAGACTTTCCACTGACTCACAACACAAGACACTTGACACTACTTCCGGATTGACTCGTGCGTTGAACTTAGTATCCAGAGACATGCACTTGTCATACCATACCACTGTGAATCCACACAGCATGCGCATATACAATCTCAATGTCAATAGTTCTCCCGGTATGACAGGGTTAGTCCATAGAACAGCTCGAGCTCGTTCCCATTTGAACAACTCGCCCATACGTATGAACCTCCTTCGACTCTCACCAACTGAATAACTTCATCTACGTGATTCCATTATCTCAGCAGAGTCAGGATCGTCTCATTAACAGGTTACTCACTGATCAATGCACTTCCTAACCAATCTCAACACGGTATTTCCTTTCCTGAAAATACTATGCCTCGATCCCACATCCAAACACATCATACCATTCAAGTAAATGATTCAAATCACATCAACAAACATTTCAAAGCTTCAGATCTTCGAATATCTCATGTAAATCTCAAGTAGTTTCAAAACAACATCAAAAACAGAGATTTCGCAAAACAGCGCCAAAACCGGCGATCTAGTTCAAAAACATGGTATTTCAAAGGCTATGTTTAAAACCGGCGACCACGTCGCCCAAACACATAACACAAAGCATTTCATGAAGACGAAAGCGAAAACGGCGACCACGTCGCCCACCCTTCAGAAAAGGCTAAACGATGGTTCGTATTAAAGATGAAGGCTAGCTTCCCTTACCTGGATTTTGCGCAAATACCAGGGGCTCCGAAATCCAACAAAGCTTGCAGAACCTTGGCTCTGTTCTTGAGTCTGGTTTTGAAGAGCTTGCAGAGAACCACCCAAGTGCTCCAATGGTGGCTGTCGCTCGTCGTATTCCCGCGTGAAGGTGTACTAGAATCGCAGTGCGAAGGAGAGAATGGAGGAGAAGGGAGATAAACGCACCCTTTAGCTCTGGAACCACAGCAACGTTTCTTTCCTTCTCCCTCAGAAATGGGTTTTTGCATCTTAAGCTGACTTCTCCACAAAAACCGCTGCCACCACCCACTCTGCAGGGAGTTTGCGTGTACGCTTCGCTGAACAGTACACCTAAGCGTGCCTCTGCGCAGGCTAACACTCTGAGGTCACTATTCTGAACCACTCTTTTGTCTACGTGGCGCGCATGCAGAACGTCTCATGCTGGATGTCTGGGTCCCACGTTCTCTGTGTATAACTTAACGTAGCGCGATGACCTTTCGCGCGAAGGCTAACAACCGATGACCTCTCGCGCGAAGGTTAACAACCGATGACCTCTCGCGCGAAGGCTAACAACCGATGACCTCTCGCGCGAAGACTCTCGACCGATGACCCCGCGCGAAGACCACCACCGATGACCTCTTCCTGGCGAACGACCGATGTCTTCCTCTGGGAGACAACCGATGTCTTCCCTGGCGACGCCCTCATAACTCTCGCGCCTTGGCCACGTCCTCATGCATCGCGTCCTGGCAATGCCCGCGTGCCTCGCGCCCGCGCGATGCCTGCATGCCCCTCGCGCCCGCGCGATGCCTGCATGCCTCTCGCGCCCGCGCGATGCTTGCATGCCTCTCACGCCCGCGCGATGCCTGCATGCCTCTCACGCCCGCGCGATGCCTGCATGCCTCTCGCGCCCTACATGCAACACTAAGGGTGATCTCTTTTGCTCAAGCGTAGAGCTTCGCATGCACAGCGTATCTAAGGCTTAACCCACACCTTGATACGCGTGGTTGTTGGAACCCACTCTGGTTGATTCAGTATCTTGACCACATACTACGTGCATTCCCGCCGATCACGTACACTCTAGGCGATTGGCGCTCATGTCTCCTCTAGGCGACAGGCGATTATGTGCCAGAGGAGTCGGAGATCGCCTCCGTCTTCACTAACGGCGATCTCGTAGGAGACTTCTTAGCTACACATTTCCTCCTTTACTCTTCTTGATCTACATGTCAGCCGACCGACCTCTACCAGCTGACCCCAGATCTTGGGCGACGTCCGAGGCCCGACTACTACGAAACTTCATTTACCAGCTCTTTGTATTTTAAATAATAACATCTTCTGAAATTATTTAAATATACCACTTTTATTCCAATTCAATTTTACAGGTCCTTACATTCTCCCCAACAAGAAAAATTTTCGTCCTCGAAAATTGGATTACAAGGAAAAGAGGTATGGATAAGCCTCCCTCATGGGTTCTTCTAACTCCCAAGTAGAATCCCCCGATTTCTCATCCCACACCACTTTCACCATGTCGATGGTCTTGCCTCTGAGCTGTTTACATTGCCGATCGTCAATCCTGACTGGTTTTGCTTCAAAGGACAAGTCATCCCTGATCTGCACGTCGTCTACATCCAGCACATGACTAGGGTTTGCCATGTACTTCCTCAGCTGTGACACGTGAAACACATTGTGCAGATTCGCCAGATGGGGAGGTAGGGCGATCTCATACGCCACTGGGCCAATCCTTCTTAAGATCTGATATGGTCCCACGAACTTAGGGGACAACTTCTTTGACCTGATCGCCCGCCCTACACCCTTGGTTGGTGTCACTTTCATGAACACGTGATCTCCAGCAGCAAACTCCAAAGGCTTTCTCCTCTGATCTGCATAGGACTTCTGCCTACTCTGAGAGGCTTTCATTCTGCTTTGTATCTGCTTCACCTTCTCGGTCGTCTGCTGAATCAACTCTGGCCCAACCAAGACTGCCTCGCCCTCCTGGTACCAACATAAGGGAGTTCTGCATTTCCTCCCATACAGGGCTTCATATGGTGCCATCCCAATGCTGGCGTGGTAGCTATTGTTATAGGTAAACTCCACTAGTGGCAACACCTCCTCCCAACCTCCCAATTGATCCAAAACGCATGCCCTCAGCAGATCTTCCAAAGATTGGATCGTCCTCTCTGACTGACCATCTGTTTGGGGATGATATGCAGAGCTCATCCTCAACTTGGTTCCCAAACACTCTTGCAAGGTCTGCCAAAACCGTGAAGTGAACCTGGGATCTCTATCTGAAATGATGCTGGAAGGCACTCCATGCAACCTCACAAAGCTCCTTATCTCAGTCACTGTCTTAGGACGTTCCCTTTATTCTCCACTTCCAACCGGGCGAGCACCACGAAGCACCTCGCCTCTCCTTCCAGCTCTGATCGCCCTTGTTGAACTGACAACACATCCGGTTCTTGGGGGCCTGGAAACGCTACCTTCTGCCTACCACAGTCTATGAGAACGTGATTGGCAGCTAACCAATCCATTCCCAGGATGACATCCAGGTCCTGAAGGGGTAGGCAGATCAAGTTCACCTTGAATCTGCGTCCTTCTACCATCACTAGACATTCGGGCAAGCTGTAGAGGTCAACACCTGTCCTGATGCAGGTGTATAGACCAACAGTTTCAAACGGTAACTCCTTCACTAGAAGGCCCAGCTCGGCTACACACAGGCTTGACACAAAGGAGTGTGTCGCTCCAAAATCAAACTAAATTCTAACGCATCTACCAGCTATAGAGCAACATTCTGTACTAAGTTACCTGACTGAGATGCCTCCGCTCCCGTCATGGCAAACACTCTCCCTGCTGCCTGAGGTCGACTGCCTCCATTCCTCAACTGTTGGGATCCACTGGGTTGAGTCATCCTATTCTGGGTAGGACAATCTCTAGCAACGTGTCCCGTCTTTCGGCAGATGTAGCATCTTCTCCCTGAATTCCCCTTGGGGCACATTTTGACGTTCTGTGATCCACCACAACGGAAACATCTTGGTTTCCATGGTTGTTGTTGCTGAAACTGGGGCGGAACTGCTCCTGCCCGATGTGGTGGAGGTCTCGCATAAGGCTTGCTTCGTGGTTGCTGTACCTTGGCTTTCCCACTGGAGGGACCCCCTGGGTGTGATCTGATTACCCTGGAACCACCCCTCTCCAGGGTCTCCACCCTCTTTGCCTTCTCCACTAAGGCATGGAACTCTCTGATCCCCTGATCTGGTTGGTTCGGAGAAACGTTCCCACGGAACTGGGTTGGGTTGTGCCTCATGAACTCGGTCATCCCCATCTGCTCCCGAGGCTGATTGACATGGAAAGCTGTTGCAGCCGATCCAGCAGTTTCTAAATGATTCATTACAGTCTGATGAATCTGAACCATTACCGTATTCTGCTGTTGGATGGCAGTTGCCATCACCTCCATGGCCCTGGCGATCTGACCCATCTCTGAAGAAGGTTGGGGAGGGGTAGAAGGTCTACGTGCCATCTCCTTCGTTTTCAGATTTTGAAACTATAAGATTCCTATATTTCCCTACAACTAAAAGAATGAGATCGATAAGAAATCAATTCATTCAAGGGGGTAACAGCTAGACCTTACAAAGGTCAGCATCTCAAAATCATTAAGAATTTGAGCTCATCCACAGAATCACAACACTTATAACTTCACACAAAACACCAGAACAGTTACTGGTGTGCAAACATCAGTCCAAACTACCACCTCAGTCAAATTCAAGAACACTCAAAAATCACACCAGAATTCAATGTAGGCTAAATATCAAACCTTTGGAATTAAGATTAAGAATTATCTTGATCCAGTTATGAGTGTGCACCCTCACCACTTTATCAAGACCTTCTTATTCTTAATACTAAGATTTTCAGTTAGGCACACGTTCACCCAAGCACACGCAAGAGTTCAAAACTAAAACGTTTGAAAACCTTCCACTATAGTTGTTATTTAAAAACTCAAATAACTTTTATGAGCAGAAGAAACACAATGGATCCACAGCCCTCAGGTCATCCTAAGGACGAACTGCTCTGATACCATTAATGTAACATCCCACCAAAATAATACATACATACATGTATAATTGAAATTAAGTGTAACCAAATAATATTGAAGAGTGCAAAATAAAATGTATTGATATATATATCAGAAATGAAGTTACTCCTCTTAGGGAGTTTAATACATAACCAAATCAAATGTTTGCAAGATTTTACGAAAATAAAAGAAATGCAGTAAGACAGGCGGTCTCAAAAGAAAACGGCGATCTCCAACTTTAAAACGGCGATCTCTAACAGAAGACCTCAAAACGGGCGATCTTCTATCAGGACACGAAAACCGGCGATCACCCGATGGAGGCATAAACCGGCGATCACCCGGTAGAGACGGAGATAGGCGATCTCCTTCCGGCGACCACTCACTGAGGAGCTCTACTCCCTGGAAGATCATCTGCTCCCGTGTAAAAGACACGATCATCACAGTTTTTAATAGAAAACAGCCACAGAGCAATACAAAATAAAGGGTAAGCTAGATATCTTTAAATAGAGTTTAAATCATGAACATGACAATCAAAGTAAACCAAGTTCCAAATATCCATGTAAAACGTAGAGCTACTCATAGCATTCAGCTGATCGCCCAAAATCACATTTCACAACATTCACCCATAGTCATTCCATTTCACAATACAGCATCAAGTGTCTATCAATATTCAAGTTTCTCATTTCCCTTGTCAGACTTTCCACTGACTCACAACACAAGACACTTGACACTACTTCCGGATTGACTCGTGCGTTGAACTTAGTATCCAGAGACATGCACTTGTCATACCATACCACTGTGAATCCACACAGCATGCGCATATACAATCTCAATGTCAATAGTTCTCCCGGTATGACAGGGTTAGTCCATAGAACAGCTCGAGCTCGTTCCCATTTGAACAACTCGCCCATACGTATGAACCTCCTTCGACTCTCACCAACTGAATAACTTCATCTACGTGATTCCATTATCTCAGCAGAGTCAGGATCGTCTCATTAACAGGTTACTCACTGATCAATGCACTTCCTAACCAATCTCAACACGGTATTTCCTTTCCTGAAAATACTATGCCTCGATCCCACATCCAAACACATCATACCATTCAAGTAAATGATTCAAATCACATCAACAAACATTTCAAAGCTTCAGATCTTCGAATATCTCATGTAAATCTCAAGTAGTTTCAAAACAACATCAAAAACAGAGATTTCGCAAAACAGCGCCAAAACCGGCGATCTAGTTCAAAAACATGGTATTTCAAAGGCTATGTTTAAAACCGGCGACCACGTCGCCCAAACACATAACACAAAGCATTTCATGAAGACGAAAGCGAAAACGGCGACCACGTCGCCCACCCTTCAGAAAAGGCTAAACGATGGTTCGTATTAAAGATGAAGGCTAGCTTCCCTTACCTGGATTTTGCGCAAATACCAGGGGCTCCGAAATCCAACGAAGCTTGCAGAACCTTGGCTCTGTTCTTGAGTCTGGTTTTGAAGAGCTTGCAGAGAACCACCCAAGTGCTCCAATGGTGGCTGTCGCTCGTCGTATTCCCGCGTGAAGGTGTACTAGAATCGCAGTGCGAAGGAGAGAATGGAGGAGAAGGGAGATAAACGCACCCTTTAGCTCTGGAACCACAGCAACGTTTCTTTCCTTCTCCCTCAGAAATGGGTTTTTGCATCTTAAGCTGACTTCTCCACAAAAACCGCTGCCACCACCCACTCTGCAGGGAGTTTGCGTGTACGCTTCGCTGAACAGTACACCTAAGCGTGCCTCTGCGCAGGCTAACACTCTGAGGTCACTATTCTGAACCACTCTTTTGTCTACGTGGCGCGCATGCAGAACGTCTCATGCTGGATGTCTGGGTCCCACGTTCTCTGTGTATAACTTAACGTAGCGCGATGACCTTTCGCGCGAAGGCTAACAACCGATGACCTCTCGCGCGAAGGTTAACAACCGATGACCTCTCGCGCGAAGGCTAACAACCGATGACCTCTCGCGCGAAGACTCTCGACCGATGACCCCGCGCGAAGACCACCACCGATGACCTCTTCCTGGCGAACGACCGATGTCTTCCTCTGGGAGACAACCGATGTCTTCCCTGGCGACGCCCTCATAACTCTCGCGCCTTGGCCACGTCCTCATGCATCGCGTCCTGGCAATGCCCGCGTGCCTCGCGCCCGCGCGATGCCTGCATGCCCCTCGCGCCCGCGCGATGCCTGCATGCCTCTCGCGCCCGCGCGATGCTTGCATGCCTCTCACGCCCGCGCGATGCCTGCATGCCTCTCACGCCCGCGCGATGCCTGCATGCCTCTCGCGCCCTACATGCAACACTAAGGGTGATCTCTTTTGCTCAAGCGTAGAGCTTCGCATGCACAGCGTATCTAAGGCTTAACCCACACCTTGATACGCGTGGTTGTTGGAACCCACTCTGGTTGATTCAGTATCTTGACCACATACTACGTGCATTCCCGCCGATCACGTACACTCTAGGCGATTGGCGCTCATGTCTCCTCTAGGCGACAGGCGATTATGTGCCAGAGGAGTCGGAGATCGCCTCCGTCTTCACTAACGGCGATCTCGTAGGAGACTTCTTAGCTACACATTTCCTCCTTTACTCTTCTTGATCTACATGTCAGCCGACCGACCTCTACCAGCTGACCCCAGATCTTGGGCGACGTCCGAGGCCCGACTACTACGAAACTTCATTTACCAGCTCTTTGTATTTTAAATAATAACATCTTCTGAAATTATTTAAATATACCACTTTTATTCCAATTCAATTTTACAGGTCCTTACAGTTTCTCTGCCCCTTATATAGTCTTAGCGTTTACTGGCTACCTCTAGGGCTCACTCGATTACTCCTGCGCTGCCATCACCCACTCTGAGGACAATCTTGCGTGCAGGCTTCCTTTACTTGAGTGCAAAATCTGACAGGGAAGGCCACGTGGGTACCTCTGTATACCCTCAATTTCTGTGCCCACCTGCCCTACCTAATCACTAGCGCCAACTGCCCTGGGAACGCCTTCACGGTCCGCGTACCATGCAGGCAACCTCACTGGGAAACTATAATCTTGATGGGTTCTCTACCCCTCAAGGCTCTGTACGTAGTTGTGCTTCCCCTGCCTCATGCATGGACGTTTTGTGACTAAGGCCTCTCCCTGGCTCTGGGCACTTTACTGATCACTGGTCCCTTCGGGGAATCAATCTCAAATGTTCTGGTCACGTTGTTCAAATCACCCTGGCCGATGTCACCTCGTCACACCCTGTTGACCGATGTGTCTCTCATCCTGACCGATGACCGATGTGTCTCTCATCGCCCTATTGTGTGACGAGGATACATTGCCTCGCTCTGGTGATCGACCCTACTGAGGACTCATCGACCCACTACTCCACGTCTGTGGTATCACCCCCACATAGCTCTGGCCCACACTGTAGGACCCAGCTGATGTGGGTAGGTGACGTCATCAGTTCTCCATGTCCTATTGGGCCCACCAGACCAACCTCTCTTGTGCTGACCTCTCAGCTCTTGGCCGACGTCCAAGGTCTAGCCACTACAACACTCACCAGGCGCTGCATCCTGCATGCATGGTCTCCCTGCATAGTGCCATGCACGTAATAGGTTAAGAGAGTCACTGATGACTGACCTGCTTACTAGCTCTCTTATGCCATCCTCATGCACGACCCTATTGGCGCGCAACTCTTCTTCTTCTGGTTTGGAATCATGCGAGGTGCATGCGTAACGCTCTCGCTGGAGCCTGGGTCCCAGCTTAACTGCGTGTTAGCAAGAACCCCGATGATTGATCTGTGCTTCTTGCGTAACGCTCTCGCTGGGAGCCTGGGTCCCAGCTTAACTGCGTGTTAACAAGAAACCCCGATGACCATGCACCGATGACAGATCAGTGCTTCTTGCGTAACGGTCTCGCTGGGAGCCTGGGTCCCAGCTTAACTGCGTGTTAACAAGAAACCCCGATGACCATGCACCGATGACGGATCAGTGCCTCTTGCGTAACGCTTTCGCTGGGAGCCTGGGTCCCAGCTTAACTGCGTGTTAACAAGAAACTCCGATGACCATGCACCGATGACGGATCATTCTTTACTTCTCGCGCTCTCCTTCCAGGCGCTCATCTAGGCACTGATCTGCTGGTGGTGATCCCTTAGCAACTGACCACTGATCACCGTTCTGAGTGATCTCCTCCCTGATTCACCTGCTATCTTATTCCACGTGTCACCCTGTGAATGGTCCACGTGGTCATCTGCTGCTGACGTCATCGACTACCGATGACCGACCAGATCAAAAGTTAAGGATAATTTCCTTTCTAGAATACAACAATTTTGATCTTTTAAATGTCATCAAAAAGATATTTTCTCTTTACTTGACTCCTCTGGAAATCTAATACTACAGGAATCTTGGAATGAGGAGCAAAAATTTGGACAAAATTTCATTACTCAAATTAAATTTAAAGGCTACATTGCCAAGCACTCTTATTTATAGTGATTCAGACACCTAAGCTTGAGCCACAAGCTTCTAAAATCATCTCCACTCACACAGTCACATGTGCCAAAGATAGCTTGCAGCCCAATCTTCTAAGAGACTTGGAGAGAAATCTTCAAATAGACTTGGAGAGCAAGTTATGTGGCGCCTCCTTAAGGTCACATGTGACGCAGTTATTCTCCAATGAGAGGTGGACATGTGGCACTTGACCCAAAATACAAAACACATTTTTCTGCCCAAAACATTGCCCATGAAATCCTAATCGACTACCGATGACCGACCAGATCAAAAGTTAAGGATAATTTCCTTTCTAGAATACAACAATTTTGATCTTTTAAATGTCATCAAAAAGATATTTTCTCTTTACTTGACTCCTCTGGAAATCTAATACTACAGGAATCTTGGAATGAGGAGCAAAAATTTGGACAAAATTTCATTACTCAAATTAAATTTAAAGGCTACATTGCCAAGCACTCTTATTTATAGTGATTCAGACACCTAAGCTTGAGCCACAAGCTTCTAAAATCATCTCCACTCACACAGTCACATGTGCCAAAGATAGCTTGCAGCCCAATCTTCTAAGAGACTTGGAGAGAAATCTTCAAATAGACTTGGAGAGCAAGTTATGTGGCGCCTCCTTAAGGTCACATGTGACGCAGTTATTCTCCAATGAGAGGTGGACATGTGGCACTTGACCCAAAATACAAAACACATTTTTCTGCCCAAAACATTTCCCATGAAATCCTAATCGACTACCGATGACCGACCAGATCAAAAGTTAAGGATAATTTCCTTTCTAGAATACAACAATTTTGATCTTTTAAATGTCATCAAAAAGATATTTTCTCTTTACTTGACTCCTCTGGAAATCTAATACTACAGGAATCTTGGAATGAGGAGCAAAAATTTGGACAAAATTTCATTACTCAAATTAAATTTAAAGGCTACATTGCCAAGCACTCTTATTTATAGTGATTCAGACACCTAAGCTTGAGCCACAAGCTTCTAAAATCATCTCCACTCACACAGTCACATGTGCCAAAGATAGCTTGCAGCCCAATCTTCTAAGAGACTTGGAGAGAAATCTTCAAATAGACTTGGAGAGCAAGTTATGTGGCGCCTCCTTAAGGTCACATGTGACGCAGTTATTCTCCAATGAGAGGTGGACATGTGGCACTTGACCCAAAATACAAAACACATTTTTCTGCCCAAAACATTGCCCATGAAATCCTAATCGACTACCGATGACCGACCAGATCAAAAGTTAAGGATAATTTCCTTTCTAGAATACAACAATTTTGATCTTTTAAATGTCATCAAAAAGATATTTTCTCTTTACTTGACTCCTCTGGAAATCTAATACTACAGGAATCTTGGAATGAGGAGCAAAAATTTGGACAAAATTTCATTACTCAAATTAAATTTAAAGGCTACATTGCCAAGCACTCTTATTTATAGTGATTCAGACACCTAAGCTTGAGCCACAAGCTTCTAAAATCATCTCCACTCACACAGTCGCATGTGCCAAAGATAGCTTGCAGCCCAATCTTCTAAGAGACTTGGAGAGAAATCTTCAAATAGACTTGGAGAGCAAGTTATGTGGCGCCTCCTTAAGGTCACATGTGACGCAGTTATTCTCCAATGAGAGGTGGACATGTGGCACTTGACCCAAAATACAAAACACATTTTTCTGCCCAAAACATTGCCCATGAAATCCTAATCTACTCTATACAATTATTAACAAATCTAAAAAGAAGAAAAAAGTATTCAATCTATACAATAAGACCTTCGTCTTCTTCAGTCTTCTCAACAAATTGTTTTGAGGTTGGACGGTTGACATCATAACCTCGGTTGACATCATACCCTCCCTCTTAAGAAGGATCTATCCTCATATCTGAATGATGCTCAATGATAGCAGCCTTTCTTGTTTACTTTATTATTTTCCTCCAGGGTTGAATATCAATCTACAAAAAACATCAAACAAAAATGAGATAAGAAAATTAAAATAAATGTTTCTTAAACAATGCCCTTTGTTTTTGAAAAAGAAATTACATATAAAACTGAGTCAATGTTTTAAGAAAATATTTTTCTCCACTTTATTTTATCCATTGCTTTGTGCCATGCATAAATAAAACAAAATGATTTTCAATAAAAGTTTAAGAAGAAGAAAGGTTAAAATTATGATTGATATGAAGAAAAGAATTCAAAGTGTTACAATTCCTCTTAATGATTCTTTCTAAACTATATGTATAGGAGATGACATAAGAGATTCTTCTTCTTTTTATAGATTTTTCTTTCTCTTCTTTCTTTCTTTTCTTCCTCTTCTATCTCTATCTTTTCTTTCTTTTCTCTATCTATCTTTTCTTTCTTTTCTTTCTCTTCTTTCTTTCTAATAAAAGCTTGTAATTTTACTCTAAATTCTTTTTCTCTTTTTATAAATTCTTTTTCTTCATCTACAAATTTTTTCGTTTTCCTACAAGCTCTTTTATCTCTTCTCTAAGCTTATTATTTTTCTCATATGAAGGTGCCACAAATTTTCTTCTCATACACACCTTTAACTCATTTCAACTCAATATTTCTAATTTTCTTCCAATTGTAACATCATTTTGCTTTTGTTTCCACCAAGACATGGCATATTCTTGAAAACTTAAAGTAGTAATGGATAATCTTCTATGTTCATCTACTTTGTGGCATTCAAAAATTTTCCGAACCTACATCTCTCATTCTAAATATGCCTCATCATTTTTATTTCCATATAAAATGAGAGGTATACTTTAGGCTTTATAGAATGAGGATGATTTCTAGGGTTATTGTGATGTTTAAGGGGTGAATGATAACAATTAGTATAGCAAGCTTTACTACACACCCATTATTCTCTTTGGTAATAAGGGTTCCTATGATGCTCCCTTTTTCTATTTGATCCCTCATTACGTCTGCTCTTAGATTTACCTTGTTGATGCCTGAATTGAGTGAACATGGTTTTTAATTCATCCATTGAAATTTCTTCTTTTTTGCACATAAGATTTCTATGCACACTATATTTATCAGAATGATCATTCATTTTTGAATGAAAAACTAAAAATTTTCACAAAGGTTTAATTCAACAAAGAGTGATAAAAAAAATTTATAATAAGCTTTCTAAGGTTAGAAGTTTCTCAAAAGGTCAAAGAGTCAAAGCTTCTCTGAGTTCACTCTCAAGAAAGAGAGGTCAGTCACTAGGACTACTGATGACTTTTTACGACAAGTGCACTACGTTGTTAGAAGTAATAATGTTTCCCTAAGGACAGATATCGAACTCACAGGGAAGAAACAATTGAATATTCAAGTAAAAGATTCGCTAAATATAAAACAAAATAATAAAAGTTTGTTGATAGTTGTTATGATGACAAGAATTAACAAGAAAACAAGTCAAATATTTTGTTGTTTCAAATGGAAAAATAGGGATTGGGTTTCATTGTTCTCACTCCTTTATATTTTGATTAGCATGACAATAGTGTGCCCTTTTATTGATATTGATGCCGGTATAAAAATCATTTATATCAATTCCTCGCATATAAAATTATTAAGATGCTTCCTAAATATCGATTTATCGCATATTTATAAAAACAACTTATTGTTAAGATTAGACGTTGATGGCAATTAACATTTCAAGTCTATTCCTAACACTCAAATATGTTAAGTATTATTAATTAGGTCAAAACCCTAAAAATACTTTCCAATCAGATTTTAGATTTTAGATCAAGAATTAGAAGCAAAACTATAATACGAAAAACCAATCAAGAATAGAATACTATATTTAGATATCACCTCAATACATAAGAGTTTGAACAGATTACTCCCAATCTCAAGGGGTAAAATTAGCCAGACATCATGACTATTGCAAGTAGGGAGATCAAGAAAAGAAGATTCAGGATGTTTTCCCTTGATGACTGCCTCCCCTAATGTTTTTCACACCTCCTGTTCTCCTAATTGAGTTACAAGTCACTTAATAGTGTTTTCTTCTCAATCTTGCACACTAAAGTTGTGCCTCAAGCCCCCTATTTAACCTAATTTTTTTGGGCTTAAGTGGACTCTCACTCAAGTGAGATTTACTTGCTTGAGTGAGTAAAACGTTGAATTTCTCCAATGTTGCTAGAGCATTCTTGCTCAAGCAAGAATGGGCTCGCTTGATCGAGATGCTCTATAGCTGAGTCGGGCATTTTGTGCACTTGTGCGTCCCGGAGCCTTCTTGATGAAAACCAAGCCCACAAGATGATGATCAAGGACGCTAAAAAATATAAAGAGAAGTCACCTCAAAGTAGAGACCTCACCAGATGGAGAATGGGACAAAAACCAGAGCACCTAAAGTTCTTCCTGCTGGTCTTCTTAATGATTAGAAAATATTGTAAATAATTTGGGCTCACTTTGGGGGTCCAAATAGAAAATATAGGCTAGAATAAGGTGCCTTTAGTATAATAGGGGGTGTAGTTAGCATTTTAGGATGTTTTTGGCCCTTTTGGAAGGCTTTTTGACCTAGTTTCTAGAAGGACAAGCCTAGGATGCGGGTTTGACTTAGTCAAACCCTAAGGCTGCCCATTTTTTCACTCTTCCCATCCTACCCCTTATGCTTGCTCTCCAAGGCTCCTTCACCTATAAATAAGGAGGCCTACCTCATGTATTTTCATGTTGAATTTAGAGTAAAGTTACTATACACAATTTGTGTTAGAGTTTGTGAGCTTTGTCTCCTTACACCATTGTCTTATCTTGGGAGAATTAGAGAGCTCTCAAGTGGCGGCATCCTTCACTCATCTTGGAGCAAACCACCATCCAAGTGGCGTGACCACTTCTCTACCTTCATTCTCCTAAGTTTCCTTTCACTCATCTTTTTTTCATTCCATTTCCATTCCAAATTTCAATTCTAAAATCTATGTCTTGTTCTTGTTTTAATGTTTTGTTTCCTATTTGGTTTCCTTCATTATGTTTATTTTCCTCTCTTTAATTTCAGCACCTTTACTTGTCATCATCTTCACCTTATAATTGTGTTTTCCTTTGTGAAATGAACCTTCACATCTACTTAACCACTTGGTTAAGTTAATGTCCAGTGGGAATTTTCCTTAGGTTCTCACCTTAATCATCCTAAAATCTCAATCCTAATTAAAGTGCCACCATAAAATGCTAAATCATAAAATCAACTCACATCACTTCTAGCTTTCCCTTTTCAGCTTTGTATATTCTCCTTCTGCCCAATCATCTCCATTCTCTCCTAGAATCCTGAAATTAACACTAAATTTGGGAATAAATCGTTCCTATTCAAATTAAAATCATAAAATATGTAAAAAATGTATAAATTCATAAATTAGGGATTATTTTATATTTATTTAGCAATTAATACCCAAAAGTGTCTATACTCTAATATGAAATATTACTAAAATTTGGCACTTATCAACTACTTAAGAACCAAGTATTTCCTAGTCTTCCTTTAAAGAAACTTCAAAACAATATTTCTCTAATTGTGTGTGTGCTAAAGAGCACTAGTGATGGCAGAGCCCCCAGCTTCACACAACCACATAATAAGGAGGATGAAGACCTAGGGGTTGTTTATGGATTTATTTATAAATATGGGTCTAATTGGGCTTTTGTTTATTTTTGTAGGCCTAATCAAGAGAACAACTCTAGGGTAAAGGAATGTATAAACATATCCAAGAAGACCTCCAACTAATGAAAACATAAATTAGAGCTTTGGTCAGAAGAACACAAGAAGACTCAGTTTCAGCTGACTAGTTAACATTATTTTTGGGCCAAGCTTTAGCTTAAAATAAATTGTATAAAGTTGTTTAGGATTTCATGGGCCATGTATTGGGCCTAGTAGCATAAAATAATTGGACCAAATATTTGGGCCAAGTAGCATAGGTTTTTGGGCTTGTATTTCGGTCAATGGTAAAATAGGTCTAGTTAGGGTTAAAAGTGACTAGTTCAGGTAACAATTGGGCTTCTTTGAGCCTAATGTAACCCTAAAATGTCTAGAATATATTAGAGGAAGAAAATTACCTTCGCATGGAGTACATGGATGTCCACATGGCAACCTAGGAGTGGAGAAGATTTAGCATGGAAGGTGTGAGCTAAACTTGGAAAGCATGACTCCACATGACACCTTCTCATTGGAGAGTTTTATTTTAAATTTTCAAATTCTGGCTCCAAAATGTTCAACCCTCTCTCCTATAAATTGAGGTGCTTAGCTCATGAATTAATAAGATCAATATTATGAGTGAATTGCTACCAAGTTTGCTAGCCTTCTCACTCTCTTGTCTAGACCTCTCTAGGATAGACATCTTTGGTCTTCTCCTTCACCTCTCCAAGTGATATGGCCCAACCAATCACTCTCCGTACTCCTCAAGCACCTTCAAGGAATCCATAGCTCCATTAGAGCCATACTTGTTCCATTCCTTCCATCAAGCTTCTTCCAATCCTCTTAAAAATCCAAAGAAACAATTCGACAATGAAGGCAATGCTAGCATTTAGTATCTAGAGCTTTGGTTCTTCAAAAGATAAGTATCTTCTCTTCTTTTAATTTTTGTGTTTTCTTCAATTCTGTGTTTTTCATCATTTGTTGAATTGTCTTGTTGTTTTTAATTTCAATTTTAGTTCATAATGCTATTTTGAAAATGTTGTACAATTTATTTTGTTCAAATTGTTCTTGAGCATTCCAGTTTCAATTTTGTTTTAGGTTCTATTGAGTGAGCTGTGCTATTTTTTATTTTATTTGATTCTTATTGATATTTCAATCGATGCAAATTAATTGTGGTTGAGTCATTTTAATTTTTTAATCAATTCAAGTATTGTCAAAGTCATGTTCATCCAAAATTGTCATCAATTCTATGTAGTACTTTTATTGTTAATTTTGGTTGCTTGTTTTTAATTTGAGTACAATTTCTATTATGAATTTGAGCTTTGGAGCATTTTAATTTTTCCATATTTGAGTTTATACTTGTTGTTAGTTCCATACAAGTTCATTTTCCATTCATTTCCATTGTGTTTTTGAAGTTTTCAATACTAACTTTAATTCCAGTTTAGGATTTCCTTGTTTTCTAGTTTCTGTGCTGGCCGAAAACGTTTATTACAATTAATTGTGTTGGTCAAAAATTTTGAAATTCTAGATTTGAGTAGTTTGATCTATTAAGAAAAAGTGAAAAAAAGAAGTACATAAAAATTCAAAGTAGAAAAAAATGGAAAATAAAAAACAAACAGAGTGTAAAAAAATTTGACTCTGGAAAATTTGAATTGGCAGTGAATTTTAAAAAAAAAATATTGCAATTATTTGGTGCACTTTTTTTGTGAAATTCCAACGCCAATATTGAGCTTAAACATTGATTTTTCTGTGGTTAAAATTTCAAATTCAAATTTGAAGTAATTTGTCCAACATAAATTCAGCAAGTTGAGAAAAGAATTTTACACAAAAATTCTGTAGTGTTATTTTGGTTTTATTCATCTATTCTAATTCCATTCTCTAGGATTCAATTTGTGTGCTACCTTTTCTTCTCAACCTTAATTTTTTTTATTGTCAATTTCTTGATCACTCTTTCAAGTCATGTCAATAACCAACTCCTTTTGCAATAGTCCTTATTTTTAAATTTGAGTTTTGTTGCTTTGAATTGTTTGACCTCTCTTGGTGGAAGTGACCTAATTTGCTTTGGTGAGTTGTGGAGCTGAAAAATTTTGGTGCAAGCTACATCACTAAAGAGATAAAAACATAATACCTTAGGTTGAATATCGTAAAGAAGTAAAGCAAGGGACAACAGCAACCTCACACAAAAATATACACAAAATACGAAAGGAGTTACAAGTTGTGGAATGCATAGAATAGGCAATTTAATTTTAATGCATAAAATTGTTGGCCTAATTTTCTTTGTATTTCTCTGAGTTGTAATTTGAAAAACACATTGATTAATTAGTGGATTAAATTAGTTTTAGTTCGGTGAGTGTGTCTCCAAGGTTCAAAGTGCCAAAAAGCCTCACCTAAGAAACCGCCTAGTTTAAAGCTTTCTAGTTAGCCATTTCTTTCAATTATTTTATTGCTTTGCATATTTCTTGCATAAATTTTTGTTTTCATCTTTGATTGTGCTCTAAGTAAATTGCTTAGAGAAAGGTTTGTGAAAGTGTTGTGAGATATTATCTGGCAAGGAAAGGCTTGGTACTTAAGAGATCCTAGTGATCCACTTCCCTTTCTTGGGATTACCTACTTCACTCCACCTATTTTTCTCTTTAGGAATTGGATGTGAGTTTATTTTGGATTGCACATTTAAATATTTCACTTTTGTTTATGATTTTTTATTTTAGCAATTATGGTGAGAGACCCAAAGAAGATCCCCACTGGACACGAACTTAACCAAGTGGTTAAGTAAGTGTGAAGGTTCACTTCTACAGGGCAAAAGGAAAACACAAATATATGGTGATTATGATGATGATTGCGGAATTTAAAGGGCATAAAATGAAGTAAGGAATAAAGATGATGACCGAATGGAAAAAGACATAAACAAGAACATAATGAGGAATGTACATGGCGAAATGGAAAAAGGAGAAAGGGTGAAGGAAGCTTATGGAGAGAAATGGAATGGTCACGCTACTTGGAGGGTCGGAGGCCCCAAGATAAGTGAAGAAGAGCCGCCACTTGAAATTCTCACACACTCAAGATAAGACCCCAAATAATGAGTACTCAAGACTCACAAAATCACTCCTGCATAGTTTCTTTACTATATTCAAAATCAAGTGTGTAAATACATGATACAAGACACTCTATTTATAGGAGAGTGTCTTCGAGAACAAGATAGAGGGGTAGGGGTGTCATTTGTGAGAAGCCTTCTAGAAGGTAGGTCAAAGAAACCCTAAACCTAGAAGTACTTGTCATGAAAGGTGAGCTTGGCATAAGCCCAAATTACTAAGCACACCTTACTCAAATTACTAAGCACACCCTACTCTAGTTTATTCTTCTATTTAGACCCCCAAAGTAAGCCCAATTTATTTACAAACATTTTTTCTTGTAAGAAAACCAGAAGAAAGAACATCTGATGTTCTAGTTTATGCTCAGTTTTTCTTCTGTTGAGGTCCTTCCGACATTTTGTGGGGCCTTGTCTTGGATGCGGAGATGACTTATCAAAATGTGAAGTTTCTCTTGTGTCCTTGGTGATCTTCTTGGCTATTAGGGTTGTATCAAAATTAATTTTAACACATAACTCTAAACATGTCTATTCATTCTTCAAGTCATAGTGAAAGTGATGGGAAATCTACAAAATCTCTTTTGAAACAATTGGCTAGAGATTTTCAATCACTATCACTAAAACAATTGCAACATGAGGCTCAAATTTTAGAAGAAAATAAAGAAAGAGATGTTCATCTTGCACTTCTAGAAGAAGAATTGAAAATTGTTAGAGAAAAAGATGAATACATTAGAAAATTAAAAAAATCATCACATGCATCTAGTTCTAGGTTGAGTGACTCCCATGGAGAGGAAAGTCTTAGAATTAATGAATATTATCAACCTCCACCTAGAAGAACTAGAAGAGAAAACCAACCAAAAGATACTAGGGTAGCCCTACCTTATTTTTATGGGAAGGAAAATGTTGAAACTTACCTAGTTTGGGAAATGAAAGTAGAACAACTTTTGTCTTGCCATCATGTTAGTGAGGAAAGGAAGGTACCATTAGCAACTTTAAGCTTTCAATCAAATGCCATGTATTGGTGGACAGCCCTAAAGAGAGAAAGGCGCCTCCATAAGCCTCCTATAGATTATTGAAATGACCTTAGGGGAGCCTTTAGACACCGTCATATTCCTTTTTACTACAATAAGGAGTTGATGGATAAGCTCCAAAGACTCCAACAAAAGAGTATGAGTGTAGAGGAGTATAGGTAAAAGATGGAACTCTGCATGATGAGAGTCTCTGTTAGGGAGGAAGAAACCACCACCAAATCTAGGTTCCTTAGTGATCTCAACCTTGAGATAAGAGATAGAGTGGAACTCTTGCCTTATAAGGACTTGAATGACTTAATCCAACTTTGCATAAAAGTTTAGCAACAAATTTTGAGAAAAGGGTCAAGTCGCAAGCAGAGCTCTTATTCTAACTCCTATCCCAAGAAGAAGTACAAAAAGGAAAGAGAGGAGAGATTTTAAAAAGATAAATCTAAAGAAACTCCCAAAAGCCTAGGAAAGGATGTGTCTACCCCACAAAACCGCACTAGAGACATACAATATTTTAAATGTCTTGGTAGAGGTCATATAGCATCCCAATGCTCAAATAGGAGAACCATGGTCTTAAGAGGGAGAGATGAATATAGTAGCCAAGATGATGAGTCTAGCGGGGAAGATGAAAAAGAAAAGAGTGAGGGAGCATATCCATGTGAGGAGGAATTATTGATGATTAGAAGAACCCTCAACAACCAACCTACACTACAAAAAAACTTGTATGTGGTGACAGTTATTAAAAATCATCACAATTAGCTACATAATACGACAGCTTCATAATCGCCATAATCTTCCTTTGAAATGTGGCATGTAGAACACCATAATTATCCTACAAAATAAACGCTCTCTCGTGTTTCGTTCCCTCCGTGACCTTTCTCTTTTCCAATGTTTTTTTTCGTATTTCCCTCTTCTTGACTCTTTTTTTCATATTCCCCCCTCAGATTACCCTCACCAATCAAGTTTTCCCTCCTTCGTATTCCCCTCACTAAACTTTGCCCTCACTCACCGCAACATAACCCCCCTCACTAAACCTTCCCCTCTTTCGTATTCCTCTCTCTCAGTGAACCCTAACTGTTCTCGTTCTCGTTTTATTCCCCAACTCTTCTCACCGCAACCCTTCTCTTCTCACCAAAAATCCTTCACATTCTCACCGCAAATTTTTCCCCTCTTCCCTCAGATAGAATCCTCTTTTGAACCCTCCCACCTCTCTCACATAACCCTAACTCTTCTCACATTATCGCAAACCCTCCCAGAAGACGCTTTCGTTGGTTTCTGCCATTATCGCCAGCTTGAACATCGCCCTCCTTAGGTTATTTTGTACCAGTCCAGTTGGGGGACCGCCTTTGCCGGTAATCCAACCCTCACATAGCAACAGACTACATCGAGTGCCTCCACCATTCCAAAAGAGTTATTTTCCCGAATCCTTCATTCTTTTTCATTCCACATTCGTTTATCGCATCCACGCACTTTCTTTTATCCAAACCCTAATTCCTATTTATTTCTCTTCCTCTCTTTTACAAACCCTATTCATTTCCATTACACTCCTTTTCTTCTCATCTCACAAATACTTCTTCACTCTATTTTTTTACCTTAGTATGTTCATCTCTGTATCTCTCTCCTAGTTTTTTCTCTGTTTCTCTTCACCCAAATAAAATTATTTTTTTCTTTATTTCTCACTTTTTTTTCAATTATCGTTTTTATTTTTATTCACTATATTCCTACATCAAACAGACCCTTAAGGTTATGATGTTGGATACTTTTACTGCAACCTCCATTTTTCAATCCGGCATTCTTCGCTTTATAGTTTGATTCATTGTGATATGTATTCCCTTAGGATTTTAATCTGATGATGAAAGTACAACACAACTTGTGTTTCAATTTTAACCCCATTTAAAGTGGGTGGTGTTGGTCCATTATTTTACTTGACCTAGTTATAATCTCTTCAAAATTGGAGGAAAAGACTAATCCCCTGTGATGTATTCTGTAATATTTATTTATTTCTCTGTGAAAGATTTTTACTATTTTTCTAATCCAATTTCATGGCAATTTCTGAAAGAATAAATTAGATGGGTCGTGGGTAGTGGACTAGGCATTACTTCCTTAATTGCAGCAAAGAGTTTATTCATAAGATAAACGAAGATGATAAAGGCAAAATTCCAATATTTAAGAGTTAAAAAAGAATTATTAAGCAAGTTAAGACTAAATTCAACAATTAATATGGTTATGTTTTCTTTTAAGAATGGTGGGTGATAAGCTTAGCAAATTGATTGAGATAATTTGTAAAAAGTCTACACTAACCTTTCTAATTGGTTTTCAGATTTTTAATTTTGATATTAAATTGTAATTCTGCCATGGCTTTGAAATGCTGAAAAATACTAAAAGTTTCATATTTATTTTGAAGTAGATAAATCCAATTGAAAATATGCCTCTATAAAACTAACATAGTAAAAATATGTATGAAATATGTGATGGTGAGAAATATTTCATATGTAAAACCATGTGAGCATTCTGTTTTCAAGTAGCTGCTAGAAAATTTATCCCGAACATGAGTTTTGCTTTGTTTCATCAACATGTTTTTGTTGATCACTGGTCAGTTTTGCAACTAACAAAGTTAACCAATGATACCAAGTGAATATACTATTTTTTTCTCAGCAATATATCTGATAATGAAATGCACAGAGAGAGAAAAAAAAAAGTAAATATTTAGAATACAAAATTGAGAAAATAGAATATAACTCTTAAATACATTCTAATTTGTATCAGTTGTTGTTATAGGGTATCATGAAGATCTTTGTATGCACTCTTCAATACGCAAACCCTCACTACGCAAACTTTGGCAACTTCTTCCACATAAGGGGTGGAGACCTAAAGAGATCAATATTTATATGCTTCTAGATTTTTGCTTCTTTTTCTTGACTTAACTTAACATATAGCTTCTTCCATGTACAGTATATGTAGCATGTGTTGTACCTGTAGAGACTGGAATTCTCTAAAGCATCTTGCTGGTAATCTAGACTAGTTAGTTTGTCTGTTGATTTATTTTTATTTTTGAATTTTATTAATAATAATTAATTCTCATCCTTGTTTCTTAAGTGCGAATATGTTGTTCTGTAACAAATAGTGATTCTATTATATTGGTAGAACAGATGACAACTGAACTTGCAATTATAAGGAGCCAAATGCATACTCTGCTAGTCTACATTACTTCTAGACCATACGTGTAGAAACATTTTGTTGTAATGGCAACAAATTTGGTACAAGCATCTATTAATGAGGTTTAAATTACTATACTTAAAATTTTATTATAATACTATTTTCATTTATTTTTTAAAAATTGTCAATTAACTTTAAACATATTTTAACTTATTCCAAGCACCGGATGTTGGCAGTGGTGCTCCATCACTAAACCAGAATATAAGATCAAGTGGAGGTAGTAAGAAAACTTATGATTGGAAATTTAGTTGTAATATGTTTAGAAAGTGAAACAATTTATATTTTGACAATTTAATTTACTCGTTGTTTGGATTACTTTGACATTATCAACTTTGTTCTCTTAATGAATGAATAAAGTCATCTTTTGATTATTATATTTATAAATTTTAATTATATTATAAAATTATTTTATGTTATAATTTAATTATATTATGAAACATAACTGTGTACTGAAATTTAATTATAATATGAAATTAATTAATATTATAAAATCAAATTATAAAATAGAATTAAATAAATTATTATAAATATTAAAAATAAAATTAAAGTTTAATTATAATATGAAATTAAATAATATTATGAAATCAAATTATAAAATAGAATTAAACAAATTATTATAAATATTAAAAATAATATTAAATATTTATTATTCGAATTATGACTGTTATAAAGGGTATTATAAATGTCATACTACATTGTATTAAGTGGCGGTTAAAACTGACACTATTTACGTTAGAATTGGTTTACCTAGTTTTAAAATTACGACATTTAAAACTAACGTAAATTCCACAAGGGACGAAAATTACTTTAGCATGAAGCACACGGACGTTCACATGGCAACCTAGGAGTGGAGAGGATTTAACATGGAAGGAGTGAGCTAAACATGGAAAGTATGACTCCACATGGCACCTTCTCATTGGAGAGTTTTATTTTGAATTTTCAAATTTTGACTCCAAAATGTTCAGTTCTCTCTCTTATAAATTGAGGTGCTTAGCTCATGAATTAATAAGATCAATTTTATGAGTAAATTATTGCCAAGTTTGCTAGTCTTCTCACTCTCTTGTCTAGACTTCTCTAGGATAGACATCTTTGGTCTTCTCCTTCACCTCTCCAAGTGATATGGCCCAACCAATCACTCTCCCTACTCCTCATTCACCTCCAAGGAATCCATAGCTCCATTGGAGCCATTCTTGTTCCATTCCTTCCATCAAGCTTCCGCCAATCCTCTAAAAATTCCAAAGAAACAATTTCGCAAGGAAGGCAATGCTATCACCTAGAAGACCAAATGAAGGTCAACTAATGAATTTGAGAGAGACATCATAAGTGTCACTAAAACCTAAAAGCAATAACAAACAAACAATAAAATAAAGTTGCAAGTAAAGCAAAATAAACTAGCCTAAAATTCTAAGTGAAAGTGCAAATGACATATGGAGGCACTTGACACACTTCCACACTAAGTAAGCCTATATTATTATAATATTTTAATGCATTTTCCGCAAACAGTTATGCAAAGCAAAGAAAGAAAATTGAACACAATTACATAAAGGTTCCGTGGCAATATGATTTTACAAAGAAAAATATTTGATCTTTTGACTTGTAGTTTGCCAAATCTTCCTCTCAAATGTTTATCACTTTTCCTTTTGAACTTCTACTTGTTGGTTCTAGTGACCATCCTTATCTATATCTTTCTATTCTCCAATATGCTACCTAGCAATTTTAGTAAACATTTTCCAAAGATCACAACTAAGAGATAATTTTCATCTGAAGAGGTGAATCAAATTAAAATCAAAATCAAGAAGAACTCAAAATGAAAAGAGCTAAACTCAAAAGATTTGAATTATGAGAAACTGCAAAGAGTGATTTTAAAGAGTCAAAATCAAGAAATTAAGACTAAAAAACAGTAGGAACACAAAAACATTAAGATGTTGTCTGCCAGTTCTTGTGTTGTTTCAATAACTCATTAAGATTCCTTTTAAGAACTTAATCAAATACACCTAAATCAAACCAAACACACATCAACTGAGTCAGAAATGATCCATTTGGAATCAAAGAATCAACCTAATCAACATGGAATGAAAGGGTTGTGGCAAAAGCAAATTCTAAAGAGCTCTCGATGGAGGCATTGCGAAAGAAGACAAGTATTGGCTGAGGAGGTTCGTCGAAGGTAGATGAGTATGATGGGAATCGGTGGAAGGGTCACACGGAAAGGAATAAATGGTAGCGATCAAAAAGGATTCACATTACTTTTCATGCAAAGGGAAGAACCACAACAAGAAAAAATAGAGAGCAAGAAAACAGTACCTTAATTTCTCGATGCCAAATAGAAATAATTGTGTTGTAGGTATACACATGATTCTCTGTTTATAAGGAATATAATGAATAATAAAAAGGAATATAAAATTTAAATCCTAAAATTAGACTATTCAACACTTACATATTTAATAGCACTATATATATATATATATATATATATATATATATATATATATATATATATATATATATATATATATATATATATATATATATATATATATATATATATATCTGTTTGAGATATATTACTCGTCGTATATATATAATTTATACATGATGTTAGATCACATCTTATTTACACATTGTGACCTTTTTTCATTCTTTTATAATAAAATAATTTATATTTAAAATTGTATATTTAGCATTAATTGTTAGTCTTATGTAATATTAGAAAAAACATTTCACGGGTTTAGACACTGATGGTTAATATATTGAACCAAATTTTGAAACGTTTAAGTGCACTCTGAATTCAATTCTTAACAAAAACAATCTTTCATTAAACTTTACTTTAACTCCTGATCGTGTCAAATTGGTTTAAGAAAATTTATTGGAACATTAAGGAAGCATATCTATGCAAAAAAAGTAATGTTAGCGTGTTGCTACAAATAAATTTTTTTCCTATTGAAGGTATTTAGTTATAGTTCATATAGTCGAAAAAGACAATGTTTCATAGTTCAATATTTTCCTTTTAGAATCACTTTTAATTGCCACCCAAATTTAAATCTCCAAATTCTTTAGGATTAAACTATTTTCATGTGTTTTTCAAGTGATTCATAATCTAGTTAAACAAAGTTAATTCAAGTCCTTGAAGAAATGTCTCCATTGGTTGTTACCACAAAAAATTAATTAAAATCATAGTTATAAAAAAAATAAATTTGTTAATTTATATAAAAATTACCTAAAAATTCATTTCTAAAATAATTTTTTATTGATTGATACTGTAAAAACCTTTAAGCCTCGGTGAAATTGAACTATTATCACAATTTGAATGAAATTTTATTATGATACAGAAATATGATTTATGTTAGTATAGAATTTTTGAAGTAATTCTCAAAAGGGGCATTTTCAGATACGTTTGAAGTTATGCAATCCTAAATACATATTCAAAAATAAATTCAAAAATATATTATAAATTGTAAAATTTCTAAAGTATTTTTAAGTTATATAATTCATAATACATTTCCAAATTGTTAATTTTGATATATATTTTTTAATTTTAGATTGAATAATCCAAAATGTAAACCTAATGATAATTTAAACTTTTCCTATATCTACACGAGTGCAAAACGAAAGTATGAAGGTGATAAAAGAAATACCCCATATGGGTCTAACAAACCAAAGGAGTCGGTTTAAATTTAAGCACGAGCCAAACACTTGGAGGAATTATTTCTCCTAAATGCACATGGTCAATGAAGATAGTAAGTACTAAAATGACAAGCAAAGAAATTAGGTCTCAGTTGACACAGATTGGGACCAAAAAACACAACACACTTTTTCCAGAAAGGTAATCAAAAACTACATTCCGGATTACCCTGTTCATGATAAAAGTGTGTTGGCTTGAGTTTCTATGGAGAGCATGAAATACCCA
Source organism: Phaseolus lunatus (assembly GCA_013389735.1). Lineage (NCBI taxonomy): Eukaryota > Viridiplantae > Streptophyta > Magnoliopsida > Fabales > Fabaceae > Phaseolus > Phaseolus lunatus. The sequence continues at coordinate 34,922,245 of CM023864.1, read as the reverse complement.
AAACTTGGTCGATTCCAATGACAATGCTTTTTTTGTTCTCAAGCTAACCCATGAAAATGGTCACACTATTGATCATCATTTCTGTTATAGCAAAAAGGAACCTGGTATAAGGCATAGCAGAAGTCATATACTAGCTACCGTATCAACAACATAATCGACAACTCGGCTACTGTTAAGAAATCTACCATAAAACCTGTCAAGAAATATCCATCAGCGTCAATAGTTTAAAGTAATGTCAACCAAGGGACATGAGAATTTAAATTTATGCACGGTTTCATGTCCTCTTAATCTTCGAAAATGTTCCTGTTTCAGAGAAGTAGGTGCTTTGAGTTCCACTACCAAGTTGGTGAGCATGAGCCTGTGGATTTGTCAGCTCAATCCCCTGAAAAACAATAAGTAACTCAACTTTAATGCAAAACTTAAAACCAAAGAAAAAGTAATTATGGTTATTGTGCTAAAATTGCTATCAAAATCAAGTATTCCATCGTCCATCATAAATATCAGTTAAATTATGGATATGAATTAATTCACGAGAGAACATGTCTACATGCTATACAATTAAATCCTGTGAAATACGTTTTGGACAAAAAAATGTTCTATAGCAACTAATTATAGGACTATCCATAAATAGCATATTGTGATAACCAAGAAACCCAACCTACTAAAATGTCTGAATTCTACTGGAGGGAAAACATTTATTCCCATTTTGTATGATTGTCTAATTTAAAATAGGATTTCACAATTAACGTGTTTAAGATTATTTTCTTGCCTCATTTACTAGATGCTTCTCTTTTTCTGAAAAAACAGAAGTGTTGTTTCTCGTGTTTTACTCATATCTAACCTAGTAAAACATTCAAAATTCAAACTCAATTCACTGACGATAGTTATAAGATGCGTTAGATTACACCCAGTCTACAAATCTTTCACGTCTCTGAATATCAATCAAATAAACCAAAAGTGTGCCACAAATATCATCAATTGGAAATACCAAGCAAACAGATGGCCGAACGGAAGTACATAGGGAACTAGGAACCCTAAAGTCTTTCCCATTGTTTTATACATAACATAGGCATTAGGTTTCACAGGGCACAAAAGTACAAAAACAACTTTCCAAAGCTTCACATAGGGCAAGAAGACACTCTTGCCAAAGCTATAAAGTAATAGAAACATTTTCTGAAAGTATCCACCATAAGTTGTGTCTTCTACACTTCAAATTATTTTTTGATGACTTCACAAATTTGAGTCCTAGAATTTGAGTCATGTCAAATAGGAAAACATATACGGTTTTCTAGTCCAAAATGAACTAAAACAAGATGCAACTCTGTCTTCTCTATAATTCATTGTAACATTTGAGGTTCAATCTGAGTCTCATCCTTTGGTTTCATTATTTTGTCACTTTTATTGATGAATATTCTCATTGCACTTGGCTTTACCTAATGAAAGATCAGTCTAAACTTTTGAATATCTTTGTATCTTTCCTTAATGAAATCAAGAACCAATTTTGCCAAGTGATCAAGATCTCAAGGAATGATAATGCCAAACAAGTTTGTATGAGTTTGTTGGATCCAATGATCAACTAGCAGATGTGTTAACAAATCTCTAAGAGGACCTCAAAGTCAATTTATATGTTCCAAGCTTGGCATATACAATCTTCATGCTCCAGCTTGAAGGGGAGTGTTAGAATAATTTATCATGGCATATACTTTCCTTGTACTCTTGGTATTCCTAATGTAATTTTCTTCTATAAATAACAAAGATCGGCTAAGGGATAATCAATCTCTTCAGCTTTTTTTTATCATATATCCACTCTTACAACGAGATATATAACTTCATTGTAACTTCATTAAATCTTATATTCTATTATACATTCGTTGGCATGCAGACGCTTTTCTGCTATTGAATTGCATCCTGTGTTGCATGAATCTGATGAGGATTGTGATGTATCTTGTATTAGCCTGGATCTGGCCAAAATGTGTCACTCATAAAAGGACGGGGTTGCATGACCTAGTTTTAAGAAAACCTAAGTAAAAAGCTTTTTATTATTCAAATTGTTCATATAAAAAAGGGCTAAAGTATTGATTTCCCCTTTTTGACCAAACATGTCTCCTCCATTTGAGACACCTATTTCACATAGTTGTTTGGTGTTCATTGTTTTAACCGTTCCGTGTGACACTTAGTTCTACTATCAGGATTTTTTGTCTTAGGGTCGATAACATTTTTTACTAATCTCTTTGATTCTAGAAACAATTCTTGAATAAGTCTCTTCTAGGGTAGTCTCCTCTCTTTATCCTCAGTCCTCTCTTTTTCTGAGTGAACTTGGGGCCCTGTTTGTGTTTTACTGGCCCCTGTTTCTGCTGCTACTATATTGCTGGCTTGCTGGTCCCCTAGTTCCTTTTTGTTGTTTGCTGTTGTATTTTATTAGAAAATGAGTCAAGCAAAGGTGAAAGTGGTTGATATTACTTGGCAATGATGTATAAGTGTCCGTACTCATAAACTTCAAGTGAAATGCAAATTTTGTTCTCATGTTTGTTGGGGTTGAGTGGTGAAAATAAAATATCATCTTGAGGGAACAAAGTAAAAAAAAGTAAGTTCTTGTATAAGTTTTTCGGATGACCTTAAGGAAATATTTATAAAGCTACTAAAGAAAAAAAGCAAAGGTAAGCTTAACTCTTTGGAAGAAGGAAAGGAGGGGACATCAAACATTCTCAAGCAAAAAGAATATGAATGAACTTTGTAAAAATTGAATATATGGAAAAGGGAGATCTCTTACTAATTTTCTTGTTGACAATCCAAGTGGGAGTGTTTTCTTGAAGTCTTAGATAATATCATGTGATAAGGATGGCAAACAAATGTTTGAGTCGTTAGACACCATTGTTGAAGAAATTGGGGAGGAGAATGTAGTCCAAATTGTGACAAATGGGGCATCAAATCTTGTGGCAGCAAGAAAATCTTTAACTGAGAAGAGAACCAAATTATTTTGGTCCCCTTGTACAGCACATTGCCTTGATATAATCCTTGAGGACATCAGAGAGCTTCCGATATTCTATAATGTCATTGGCAATGCAAAGAAAATCCCTACACATATATAGACATACTTGGGTTCTTAATTTGTATAGAAAGTATTCCTAGAGAAGGGAATTAGCAAGGCCTACTATGACAAAAGTTTGTTACTTTTTACCACACTTTAAATTGCATTAAGCAACAAAATGCAATAAGATTTGTGTTGGCATCACAAGAATGGGCTACTAGTCCACATGCTAGTAAAAGTGAGGCTAAGAAAGTAATGATCCGAGCGTTGTAATGATAGATTTTGGAAATCATTCACATATTGTCTTCAGTGTGTGATTCCACTAGTAAGAGTGTCAAGGCTTTGAAGATAGTAAACTAGTTGCGTCATACATTATGAAGCAATGGATAGGGAAAAAGAGCAAATTGTTGAAAATTTGCAAAAGCAAGAGTCAAGGTATGAAAGGAAGATTACTAAACACCTTTTTGTGCAACATCAAAGTTTTTTTCTCTACCATTGATACCATTAGAGTCCCCACACCAATTCAAGAGCCATTGAAAGATAGGAATTGGCTTCAAGCCATAAATAAAGAGATTAGTGCCTTAGAAAAGAATCATAATTGGAAGATTGTTAACCGGCCACAAGACAAAAATGTTGTAGGATCCAGGTGGATCTACATAGTGAAATATAGATATGATGGCACATTGAATCATTGCAAAGTGAGGTTAGGAAAAGGATGTACTCTAACCTACAGACCTACAATATTGATTATGAGAGGAGATATTCGCTCCAATGGCAAAGATGAATATGGTCAAACTCATCCTCTTATTGCTAACACATTTTGATTGGAAGCTACAACAATTTGAGATGAAAAATGTTGTTCTACAAGGGCATATAGAGGAAGAAGTCTACATGGAGATTACATTTGGCTTTGGGTATATTGAAGAGAAGAATAAAGTATGTAGGTTGAAAACAACCTTATATGGATTCAAGCAGTCACCAGCATGGTTATCAAACTCTAGGGTTAACCTGTAAACCCTTGCAAGTTTAAGAGTTCGATGGTTCACAAGTAAACTCGTAAGTAGACTCGTTTTTTAGCAAACTCAAACTAGAGTCAGTCAAACTCGGTGAACTCAGTGCAAACTCACGAGTTGGAGCCAAGTGATTGAGTTTTGGAGAAAAACCCAAAACGACCCACTGATTGGTCGTTTCACTTAGTGTTACGATTTTTATACATGGACCTATTGCATTTGCATTTCAGTGGGCTTAATCATCATCGAATCACCCTACCATTGTCTCATCGTGCCTTGTCGTTGTGTCTTCGTCATCTGGCTATGCGTCACCATCTCACATCTCCAAGAATCGCATCACATCGAATCGTTGCGCCTCGCCGTCGCGTCATTGTCGCCCTTGTCTTGTTGTCGTCATCAAGTTGTGCCTTCATTTTCAAGTAGGGTTTGCTCTGGTTCAAGAGTTTGGGGGTTGTGCATTTTGCGATTGGGGGCAGGTTCGGTTGAATGTGAAATAGAAATTTTGATAGGTTGGGTGGATCTGAAATAAAAAATGGTAGAGATGAACAATTTCACCAAAAGAAGAATTTGAAGATGGTCATCAAGATCTTGGAGATGATTTCATTAGAGGATTAGATGAATGAGACTTTTAAACTTTATAACATTTGTGTTGTTTTAGTTATTTAATTATCTATCAGTTTGAGAAATAATATTTTGTTGGAGTATGAACTTATTTATTTCAATATTGTGGAATTCGTATCATGAATATTCATCCTTTTTATTGAATATTTAAATGGAGTAGACTTTTACAAGTATATGAGTCAAGTTTACGAGTCGAGTTTTCAGACCTCCCACGAGTCTACGTAGACTCTCGAGTCTGATAACCATGGTCACCAGTGCTTTGTTTGGGAGACTTACTCGGGCTATCATTTCCTTGGGGTACCAATTAAGTCAAGGTGATGATATCCTAGTTATCAAACATTCTTTAGAAGGGAAACTTATTTATCTTAGTGGATGTGGATGAAATGATTGTTGTATGAAATAATGCATGAGAAAATAAACTTGAAAGAAAGGCTTGTTGCTCAATTTCGAGATGAAAGATCTAGTAAAACTAAAATACATCCTTGGGATAGAAATTGACTATTTAAAAGAGGGCATTATTATCTCTTAAAGGAAATATGTTTTAGACCTTCACAAAGAAACAAGTAAAGTTGATTGCAAAACCACTAGAGTTCCTATAGAACAAAACCATAGAATTGGGAGTGATAATGATAGTTTTAATAAGGGCCAATATTAGAGACTTGTAAGAAAGCTCATTTACTTAGCCCACCCCAAACCAAACAGCTTATGTTGTGGGTGTGGTCAATTAATTCACACATTATCCAAGACAAAGTATTTATAGGCTACAAATAAAATCCTTTAATATTTGAAGAAAAGTTTGGGAAGGGGATTGTAGTTCAAGAAGAAGGATAGAAAATTAAAACATGGAGAAGTATACTGATGCAAACTATGTTGGGTTTGTTACTGATAGGATGTCTACCTCAAGATATTGCATATTCTTCGGTGGAAACTTGGTAATTTGGAGAAGGAAATGGAGCAGCAACATCCAAAATTTCAAGTTATGGCACAAGGGGTGTGTGAATTGTTGTGGTTGAAAATTATTTTGAATGATCTTAAAGTGAAATGTGAGGAACCTATGACTCTTTTCTAAAAATAAGTCTGCTATTAATATAGATAGACCAACACTTCATCATGAAAAATTATACAATGGCCTTATATCTACTTCCTATGTCCCATTAGGACTTCACCTTTGTTTACAAAGGACTTTCTATAGAATGGTTTCATGATCTTTTAAGGATAAATATCAATTTGCCAACTTCCAGGTGAGTGTTGAGTTACAAGGAGATATTATTAATTGTAATAATTACCAATAAGATATAGTAGGCATACAAAGAGTTATTATTTATTGTAATTATCTCTAGGGTGGTAGAGCTTTATATAATGTACCCTCTTGTACTGGTTTACAATCAAGGTATTGAATCAGATTTTCTCCCCAGTTTTTCAAGTATGTTCAAATTATTATATTAATAGTGAATCACAATACATTTTGATTCGCGAGTCAGAAAATTGGCTTTCCGATTCACAAGTAGTATCCTGTTTCAACTACCTTGGTCAGTCCCAAAAACAGTAATGTTAGTGAGACAGCAGGATTATCACTACTACAGGCACTATGGATATATACAAGCTAAATAATTACAATGCTAAACAATGTTTTCAATCAAAGCTTCCAACAACCAATTTGGGATAAATTCACGAATTTTAGAGTGATAGCAGGACGACTGCTACTCCAAAGACTATAGGTACAGGATAAATAATTTAAGTGCTAAATACAGTTTCCAGTTACAACTTCTCAACCATTTTCAAAATTCACTACTTTCGTTCTAGTTAGGTTCTAGAGAGCAGGAGAAAATATACAAAACCAACAAAAGATGAGCAAACCTGAACAGGTGTGAATGCAAGACTTGATGTCAAACCAGATGTAGCACCACTGCTACCATAATTCTTTTCCTTGAATCTGACAAATGAAAATAGTCCACCAGAATTGTCATCGTGGTCATTTAGATAAATAATGTAATAGAGACATGGATGATAATTTATCATCTTGGAACAAAATCAGAATATTAAGTAACTAGAACATAATATAGAACTTGAGCAATGAGAAGCACTTACCTTTTAGCAACTTTTGCAGCAAGTTTGCTTTGACCAACAGACACACGCAGTTTGCCACTGCCAGCCTGACCAAGCATTCCATAGCCCTCACCCAGACCATCTCCTGTAATTTGCATGCATAGAAGTATAAGAATATAAGGAGAGACTGACATTTTTACATTTTAAGTTTCCAAAGGATTTCAGTTAAAGTCATTAATGCCATGTTAGGACTTAAGGGACTTATTGCGTTATAAGAGCAATTTGGCTAAGCATATAATAGCTTTACCCTTTTATTACCATTGCACATTGACCTGGATTGCAAACAGGGAACATTAGAGGTATAATATTCTTCCTATGGCTTGTTAAGTACTATTTGTTTTACTAGTACGTGATAGATTTAAACTTTAGATAATATATTATATTATATGTACTTCTTGTAATTGTAAAAAGCTGTTTTCTTCTCCCCTATTCTGAATTGTAGACTGCTGCCATCTATAGTAGGCAAGCTGCTCTGCTCTCTTTTCAGTCAGTGTACTCAATGCTCCTTTCTTTTATATTTATATATGTATATGTATATATATATATATATATATATATATATATATATATATTTATAATATACAAGTGGATGCAAACTTATTTATAAGCCGTTTTTATGAGATTGAGTTAGATTTACAGTTCACTTTCTAAGAACATATACACTTCTAAGAATATGCTTATAAATGAAGTTTGCATCCACTTGTATATTATAAATATATATATATATATATATATGTATATACATATATGTATCTATACATGCATATATGTATATATACATGCATATATGTATATATACATGCATATATAATCTACAGCTGAGTGCCAAAGTGAGCAACATCTCAATATCTCAAGTTGGTATCAGGGCAATTGTTATTCACTCTGCTGCCTCTGTCAATGTCGGCCGTCATCCACCACCAGCTGCCACTGAACATCACTGTCCCACCCTGCTGCTTGCTGCCACTGTCCATTGTTGTCAGCTGCTCTCAAATTTTTTTACGGCTAATGTTTGTTGAGAACTCACAATTAGATGTTATCTTTTTATGTCATTGAGAGGCACTGGCTCTTCACTCATCTCCTTTAGTCCTTACTTGAAGGAGATTTTTTTCATGTTTTGGTTCCCAAACATATCTGCTGGTCCAGTTGTCTTTTCATGGAACACCTACCATTACTATTGGAAAACTCAATGGAAAGAACTACTTTTCATGATCTGCATCAATAGAGCTTTGATTTCTTGGTCAAGGATACTAGCAACTAGAGGAGGAAAGTGAAATATAATTTGAAGAATAATGCTCAATACCTGAACACCTATGGTGTGGTTAAGCACTTCCCTTAAAGACTTATTCTCTATATGTTGCACAAACCACCCAAGATATAACAGGAACCTCTCGTGTGATATAGGTTACAGAACTAACAAGGTATAAGACCTCGGATAAGAAGAGAAGAGTACTCAAAAGATTGTTTTGGAGGAAAGGGGATATTCCTATTTATACAACTTCGGATGTGACCAACACGGTCACATGATTCACTGCAGAAGTAACACTATAAGGAAAAGGAAGTAATATTCACATTGTATCAAACGGTCATACATGTGCAAGGCAAGTACTATAGGAAGCAAGTATAGCATAAGAAAGTAAGATAACTCATCAGTCATATAATAAATCTCAGATACGGATGGGAACAAATGATAAAAAGGAAAGTTTATGATAAAAAGACCTTGATAGCCCATTATCGAGCACAAGGGCAATCGACATGTTTTTTAAATGAGTTATGCCTATGAAGCTCAGTCTCATGCCTCGCACAAGCCTCACACCTCTTACTACCCATTTTGAATTTATAAGAAACATGTTGGAATATAAACACTTGAAATATGACTGAACTCCAAATTGCCTAGTTCAATCATATTTCAAGTGTTTACACACATGTTTCTTATGACTTCAAAGTGAGTAGTAAGAGCTGTAAGGCTCGCAAACATGATCTTGAGGCATGAGATTGGGCCTTATACGCACGACTCAACTTAAAAACCTGCTAATTCCACCCCTAACCTCTGCACAAGAGAAAATAGGCTATCAAGTCTTTTTTTTGATAAATTTTATTTATCTTCTTTTATATCATTTATTCCTATATTCCAATCAATATTTAGTGCTTATTATATGATTGTTGGGTTATCTTACTTCCTTGTTTTACGCTATACTTGCTTCCCGTGGTATTTTTCATGCACAAATATGAATGTTAGAACTATGTGAACATTACTTCCTTCTTTCTTGTAATGTTACTCTTGCATTCTCGTGTGAGTGGGATCATGAGACTATTGGTACATATGAACTTCTATAAATACCTCTCCTTCGAAACAACTTCAAGTACTCTTCTTATCTTGGGTCTTCTTATGCTTTTGCCAGTTCTATAGCCTCGATACAGTACATGAGAGGTTCCTATTGTATCCTGTTGGGCTTGTGCAATACACCCCAAATAAGTCCTTGAGGGCAATGCTCAACCGTGCCCCAAGATGACGTATTGTGAATGTTATTAACTATATTTTACTACAAATATATGATCTTGATTACATACAGAGATACTCTTTCCCCTATTTCCAGTTGCCAAATCACTACAGTTCATCTCTTTCTATCTATGGTTGCTAATTGTCATCAGCCCCTCCATCAACTTCACATTAAAAATGCATAATTTTTTCATGGAGATACTCTTTCCCCTATTGCCTGTTGCCAAATCACTACATACTCTGCCTGCTTAGAAATTTTGAATTAAAAAACATCAGAATTTCATCAACATGTGATTCATGCATAGCCGCTGCATCAATCATTTGTATAATTGGATTAATAATTGTTAGGAATTAGACCAGAATTGCCATAACAAACGGATAGAAAAATCTAGCTATATGGAATCTCTCATTTGTAATACAGCAGAACACACTGGACTAAAGATATAGAGAAAGTCCTGTCGCCCACCAATTTCCAAACTCAATTCTTGCACTTTTCTCTTCAATCCTATTTTTCACTAATAGCCTAACAGAATATCTGATGCAATCCAAGTTATATCCCATTCCTTTTTTCCCACTACCACTAACTAGTTAGTAACTACATTGGCAGGTGAATATATTTTTCAATCCCCTCCCTTATTTTTCCCACTAATCCTTCACATTCCTTATGAGATCATTATTGGTACTTATCATAGGGTTTTGTATCACTATTACAACTTAATTATTCAAACTTCAAAGTCTAATTACTTCCCATTCTCCTTTTATTCCATCTATATAATCCTTAATTCCCTATATTTCAAAATATAATAAATATAAATTCACGTATCAAATTAAAAAATCAAAAGCAAAGAAATTGCCATGCAAATGAAAATCAGATCAAGACGAGCAAACTGGTAAAATTACCTAATGAACTCTCTTCTGGGACTCCAAATTGCATCCTATTCGCTAATTTCCTCATGTCTGTTATTGCATACCTGTAATTAGAATCAACAGGTCATAAATTAAAAAACAAAAAAGTAATAAGGCAGCATACCTTCAACCAGCAACCTAAAAATCCAGTACAAACAAAAATTTAAGACTATGCTAACCTTTCCTTCATCTTCCTAAGGCGTCGACCACCTCTCTTCTTTTTAGGCTCAGAATCAGGAACTGGAAGTGGTTTTGGTTGCTTTGCTGGAGGGGGCTCCTGCCACTTCTCAATTTTTTTGTGAATCTCATCCTTGAAAGCCCTTCCAGTGTTTCCAGATGGATCCCCACGTATGGAATCTACACGTGCTACAAGTGTAGACTTCGCAGCCAGGAGTCGACATGCTCGCATCCTTAGAGATGGAGGAGTAGTCTGAAATATCTCTGTTTGCTCAAGGTAACCTACACGAAATTGAGATGTTGCTGTGGAGAACCCAGCAAGATTCTTTTTCTTGGCACCAAGAAGCTGAACATTACAAGCAGGCATTTTAGCTAGAGATGCCAGACCACCAGCTGTGCCCATGAGTTTAGCTGCAACAGCACTCCCAACTATAGAAGAGAGATTAGGTGCAATGTAGCCCATTCTACTCTCAACGAAATCTAGAACTTTCTTCTTTGCTGAATCAAGAACAAGTGCTCGATCACAGGCCTCAACTGTCTTACTAAGGACTTCTTCTGGAAGAGGCTTGCCAGTTGTAGTTGAAGCAGTAACAGACACAACCATTATAATTGCTGAAGGTAAAAGCCCTTCTAAATCAACAAGAGTCAAATCCATTTCATTTCCTATCTTCTTGACAACACGTGCATAATCGATTGGGTGATGCACCAATGACTCAAGCTCAGGAAATTTTAATCGATACTTTTCACGAATAAAATTGTGGATTATAACAATTTCATTCTCAATGTCAACTGACAGCGCATTGCAATCCACAATCAATTGATATTCAGGATCATCTTCTAGATCCACTCCCTGAGTCGAGACATCCGACCCCATTTTCAGGGCCTCCTCCACTTTCTGCAATAAAAAGAATTATACATTGTTCAGACACCCATGTCAATATATATGCCTCAATAAATAAAACACCCTAGGTATCAGACAAAAAAATGAAACTAAAAAGGCAGAACAACACCATGGCAACATAAAACAATGAAAGAAACCCTAATTCCCAGCTTAGTCAAACTGATTCTAGATTCTACGAAAGTCAATAAAGCACCCAATAGCAATAGCAATAACAATGACCATTCACAGACAAGCCTGGTTTTAAATTGTAACAATAGTAGTAATGATATTGAAGGTCCCACCAAGAACAACTGAGAGAAAGGTTTTAAGCAACAGTACGTGACCATGATTTTGGCTGCAACATCAAGTTTTTAGAGTGTCTGCAACTGTAACAATATCACAATGGTAGCTGCATCAACAGAATCTGTCCCCAATTTGGAGTAATATCAAGGAGACGGCGTCCACAATTTAAATGGTCGACTGTGGGCAATTTATAATCTCTCAGAAAGAAATGAGGTGCAACTAACCTGTATAATAGCAATGTACCTCTGGGTTTTCTGCAACTTGGAAACACTGTCCAAGTCATCATAGTTGAGGTTTTCTAGGTCAGCCAGATCACCATCAACATCCTCTTCCATGTCTGCAGCATCGACATCGTTATCCTCCTGAAACAAAAGGAACCAACCACCTTATTCGTAACAAAACTTTTCCTGAATTCTGTCAAACCTGGCAGGTTAGGTAAAAAATTAAAAAGATGAAGAAGAAGAAGAAGAAGAGGCTTACCGGAATTTCAGCCTCGTTATCAGAGAGTTCATCGAGGTCGGCGAGAAAAGAATCAGCAAGCGTAGCCTGGAATCAAACACGCATAATAATAATACCCCAAATGTTCATACTTCAAAATTAAAATTTGAAACTGAAAATGTTCAATTAAAACCAAGAAAAACAAAGGGAAGAAGTAACGAAAACAAACCATATCTCTGGACGAGGTGGGCGGAATCGATGTTCTTGTGAATTGGTATTCTAGTCAGTGACCGTCAAGAACTCAAAAATTAGGGATTATAGAATACATGCGTGAAAGTAATGGCCTCACTTATTTGGATGAAAGACCCAACCTTCGGTTGATTAAGATTTTCTTTAGAAAAAAAAAATTAATAGAAAAGTAATTATTATAATCTTTTAGATATTTGTTTACTTTAAAAGAAAATTACAAATTAAAAACACCTTTACTGTGATAAATTATTCAGAGTAGTTTATCGAAATAAATTGGTACGGGAGTTGTTTTAAAAAACATAGAGAAACACTTTTAATAAAAAAATATATAATTGTAATTAAATATAAGTAATTTCTGCTTTATCTTGTAAGAATCACTTAATAATTATCACTTTTTCCAAAAAGCTATTTAATTTTAATTTTAGACTTAAACAAGCTCACCTTAAATCTATGTAGCATAAACACGGACACTCATACGATATGGATACGGATACGGAGATACGTATAATTTTTTAAAATGTAAGATACGGGGACACGGATTTATATATTATATAATTATAAATTATATCAATTGACAGTAAAGATTTATGTGCACAAGTATGTTTTAGTTTCTTTTTGGAGTGAAAAGATGTTTTTCATAACTGATTCAAAAGGATTTGTTCTTTATTTTTATAATTATACTAAAAATTTATACAATAAATTTGAGTTTTTAGAAAATTAACGTATTTCTCCTTTTAAAATTGTGTTAGAATCTTACTAGAATAGTCAGAAATCCAACAAATATTTTTTGAATCGGACACTTCACCAATACGTGTCCTACAAGTGTCGTGCCCGACACATGTGTCTGACACGGACACTGCGTGTCCGAGCTTCATAGTAAATATATTTTTAATCATTGTAAATGAAAAGATTTTTATTTTAATATTTATTTCATATCTCCAATATGGACTCACATTTATAGGAGTCGAGATCAGAATTTATATAAAGAGGGGGAGGAGAGAGTTGATGTTGTTTTTTGTGTTTGTTTCAATAGTTTTGAGAGTGGGAGAGTGGATGGGGGAAAGGGTGAAAATCTTTTTTCATTCTTCACATAAATGAAGAGATTTGTGCGGATTCATGTACGATTCTTGTATTTTACCCAAATACCCTTGTACATGCATTTTATTATAATATATAAAATTAGATATTACATAAATTTATTTAATAGTTTCAAAAATATTTAATTATACTATTAATAACAACATATAATTATAAATAATAAAATAAACAAACAAAATTATAATATCAACAAAATATATATAGTTATATAAAATAACAAATGAATATAATAATAAATATTACTTTTATAAATTTTAATATATTTAATAAATTTATTTCAATTTAACACAAAAATATTTTCTATTATATTTTTTAATTTGTATTAAAAAAACATAAGTAATTATGGATATTATATATTAGAAAATTTTAATTAATTCAAACCTACATAAAAAAAAATCATAATTTATTATTTAAATATTTTTTAATAATAAAGATAAATTTGTAAACTTACAATAAATCATCCTCACAAATTCACTATATCATCCCTCAATCTAAACAACCTCACATATCCTCTCTAATCCTCACAAATTCACTCTCTGCCCTTCCACAAATCCCCTCCTCAATCCAAACACAACATTAATCTTCCAATTTTTAAAGATAAAAACGTGACGAAACTCCAAGCTACAAGGTGGACAATATCTCGGATGCGGTGATTGACCCTAATGATGTTATCTCAATGGATTTAAGGTTGGAACAATGGTGTCCACATTGCTTTAAGAGTCAACATCAATAATAGTTTATATACATCTTCCTCATTTAACCTTTGGATATGATTTTTAAGGAATATTCATAAAAAATATTATTTTTCATCCTTGAAAAATTTGTGATCAATTAGTTTTAGTCCTTCTAAAATGAAAGAATTTTTCTCTTGATCATTACAAAATACTTTTTTATCTAATTTTCATCCTTCCAAATATTAAAATCACTACTTTTCTAGCCAAGATGAGGTCGGGTGGCTTTCGAGATGGTCACCGGATTGTATCCTTGCAAGCTTCGTGGATCGGCTATAAGGAGAGGATGAGGCTCCACCTGTAGAAGATTCTCAATAAATACCTTCGAAAAAACTTACACGTGTCCCAATAAATTTGAAAAAGGACGTGGGTTTGACAATTATCAAATACCCCATACATGTGCCAGTCATCCTACAATTAGGGACCCTAGTATGCTAAAAGGGCTCCCTTTGTATTGGACCCCAAACCCATGACTTCAATCAACTCGTCAAATGGAGGATTTATACCCCCAAGAGAGAGGAATTTGTTAGTTTTTGGAAAAAATCGATGTAGTATCTGATACTCCCACCATTCTAAATCGTGAGTTCCGAGCCATGGATTTAAAGGCATACATTGGTATAGCCCATTTTCGAGTAGTTTTTGCATAGTGTGTTGTTTGTGTTCGTCTTTAAATGTTCTAAGTGGATACTTTTATTTTTGTAGAACCTGATTATTTCTTTATTAAAGGTGGAATTAGCACGACACCTTAAGGAGATCCGAACTCCAAAACCATCTCTGGTTGTTGGGGAGTTTGGCTCGAGTGATGTTCGCGTTCATTTTGATGAGGACGCACAGACGGTCTCGAATTTGAGAATCAAGAAAAGAAGGATCGAGAACCCCGTTCCATCCGCCCACTCTCACTTAGATGGGTGTGCTCTTGAAGTTGAAATAATAATGACTAAGAATTGGAATCCTAGATCAGGCTCGAGAGTGAAGGCAAACTTTTGGAATCCTTCATATTACATGCTCAACCACAACAAGTCGCATAACCTTTTGTAAACAAATATTTCTCGTTTGCAATTTTATCTGTGGTGATGCCGAGAATCTTCTCGATAGGGTTACTACCTTGGTGAGTTTGGCTAATATTAAAGCCAAAAAGAATATAAAAATGTTGAACGACCAACAATAGCACATATCTAGCCTCCAAAAGGAAGTAAAGCAACTTCAGGCCAAAGTTATAGAGGTTGGTTGGCTTCGTTCCAAGACAACCTGATGAGCTTAAAAGGAGGTTGACCTCTTGATGTGAGTTGATTTTATGATTTAGCATTTATGGTGGCACTTTAATTAGAATTGAGATTTTAGGATGATTAAGGTGAGAACCTAAAGAAAATCCCCACTGGACATTAACTTAACCAAGTGGTTAAGTAGATGTGAATGTTCATTTCACAAAGGCAAAAGGAAAACACAATTATAAGGTGATGATGATGACAAGTTATGGTGTGGAATTACATAAGGAAAACAAGAGCAACATATAAAAACCGAATAGATATAATGAAGCAAAATAAGAACATGTTTATGAATAGATGGAATGATAATGGAAGGAAAAGATGAAGGAAAAGGAAGCTTATGAGAAATGGAATTGAGAATGGTTGCACGCCACTTGGATGGTGAAATGATTCCAAGATAAGTAAAGGATAGCGCCACTTGAGAGCTCTCAAAACTCACAAGATAAGACCAATTTTGGAGGAGCTCACTCACTCACAATTCACACAAGAATTTGTGTATAGTAACTTTACTCTAATTTTCAACTTGTGAATACATGAGGTAGGCCTCCCTATTTATAGATTTAGGAGCCTTGGAAAGTAAGCTTAAAGGGTAGAATGGGAAAAGGAAAAAAAGTGGGCAGTCATAGGGTTTGACTAAGTCAATCCCGTATTCTTGGCTTATCCTTCTAGAAATTAGGTCAAAATGCCTTCAAATGGGCTAGGAACAAGCAAGAATGCTACCCACACCCCCTACTATGCTAAAGGCACTTTATTCTACCTTATTTCTACTGTTTGGACCCCTCATTTGAGTCCAATTTATTTACAACATTTTTCTAAATATTTAAGAAGACTAATAGGAAGAACTTCAAGTGCTCTGGAACTTGTCCCTTCCTCCTATTGAAGAGGTCTTCCTTTGCTTGTTGAGATGACACTTTAGAGTTGGCATTCTTGGTCATCTTCTTGTGGACTTGGTTTTGGAGTCTTTGTGGGTTTGTATCACCTCTACCTCTAGATTCATCAACTGGAAAGAGACATGAAGTCAAGAGACAAAGAAGTTCGTTTGAGGAAGGAAAGCTAACTCAAAAGAAGGCTGACTGAAACATGACCATTGAAGGCTTGAAGAATAAGATAGTTGGTTCGATGTGTGGGTTTTAAGCTACACTTGAGCTAGTTGTTGTTATCCATCCTACCATTGATTTCTCCAAAATGAACCCTTGTAATGCAGTGGTGGATGGAAAGGTAGTTAGGGACCTCTAAGACTAATTTTCTCTTTATTTTAACTTTATATAATTTTATTTAGAAATGTAATGTATTTGCTTCAGATATTTTTCTTACATATTATTCAGATTTTCGTTGTTTCTAATTTTAGGTTTATGAATTGTCAGTTGTGCATTTATTATCAATCATATTTGCATTCTTTAACATAGTTGAACTTTTTTTTTAACCTTTAGTAACTACGGGAAAGTTAGAGTAATATTGTTCTTAGTAGGCAAAAATTAAAACTAATTTGTATGCTATATCCGTCCCGTGTACAAATTGTAATGAAGAAGATTACTTTAAGAGAAATAGTTAAGTTAGGGAAATAAATTCGAGTTTGATTGGCAAACAGATGCGAGTAAGTTGATGAAGTCATTCAGAGTTGATCAAAAATGTATATTCGAATATCATTTTAATTAGAATAGAAGATCCGAGTTGTCTTGGTCGGAAAGGTAGATCTGAATTATTTCAACCGAAATTAGTCTGAGTTGTTTTGGTCGGAAAAGTAGATTTGAATATCATTTCAACAAGAATATATCTGAATTTTTTTGGTTGGAAAAGTAGATCCGAATATCATTTCAACTGAATGTATCTGAGTTGTTTTGGTTGAAAAAGTATATCTGAATATCATTTCAATCGGAATGGATCCAAGTTGTTTAGTTCGAAAAAGTATATTCGAATATCATTTCAACTGGAATGGATCCGAGTTGTTTTGGTCAGAAAAGTAGATTCGAATATCATTTCAACTAGAAGAGATATTAGTTGTTTTGGCTAGGAAAGTAGATACAAATATCATTTCAACCAGAATATATATGAGTGGTTATGGTCAAAAAAGTAAATCCAAATATGATTTCAACCATAATAGATCTAAGTTGTTTTGGTCAAAAAAGTAGATCCAAATATCATTTCAACCAAAATACATATGAGTTGTTTTGGTCATAAAAGTAGATCTGAATATCATTTCAACTAGAATAGATCCGAGTTGTTTTGGTCGAAAAAAGTAGATCTGAATATCATTTCAAATAGAATATATTTGATTTGTTTTGGTCAGAAAAGTAGATCCAAATATCATTTCAACCCTAATAGATCTAAGATGTTTTGATCGGAAAAGTAGATCCAAATATCATTTCAACATAATAGATATGAGTTGTTTTGGTTGGAAAAGTAGATTCGAATATCATTTCAACCATAATGAATTTGAGTTGTTTTGGTCGGAAAAGTATATCCAGATATCATTTCAATCGAAATGGATCCGAGTTGTTTTGGTAGAAAAAGTAGATTTGAATATCATTTCAATCGGAATAAATTCGAGTTTTTTATTGAAGAAATAGATTTGAGTTAACTATTTCGACTAGTTTCCAAAAGTAAAACATAAATTCAAAAAGAAGGAAAATTCAATTTTATTGAAGGTGACCTCATTAGATACTCTTGAGAAAAAAAAAACTAGAAAAGATCAAGGAAAAATAGTGTCATATCATGCCTTTCAAAATAAATTATTTATCATGAAATTAATAGTATAAATTTAACTTAAATAAAATCTAAGACTAGTAAATCATTGATGAATAACAACAATAAAAATTTTAATTTAGTGTAAAAGAATTGATAAAGAAGTTGATCTATTTTCACCTATTTTTTCTTACCAAAAATAGTTTTTTTTAATATGCAAAATCATGTGGTAATAAAAAATACAAGCAATTCATTTTCAACAAGTGGGTCACACACTTTCAATTTTGTTACAATTTTTTTTCATTTCAAAATTATGATCATGCATACCAAAATAAAGTTAACATACAAGGAACAATTGTACTAAAAAAAATAAGACAAATACAAATAATTGAAACACTGTTACTTCTAAAAAACATTAATAATTGATAATCATCATCAGAGAAAAAAGAATATTTGCTTCATACTTTTAGCCGTTTTATCTCCTAGAAGTCTTAAATTACAATATAGTCAATCACAAGTTTGTGGAAGTAGGACCAGTTTTACTTGCCCCATCGTGGATGTCAAATGTTCTCGACAAGATAAAGTCGGGGTGACTTTTGAGATGATCACCGAATCGTATCCTTGTAAGCTTTGTGGATCAAATATAAGGAGAGGAGGGGGCTCCATTTGCAGAAGATTCTTTGACGCTCAAGTCAGTGAGAGCATAAATCCATGTAGCTCTTTGTAATTTTTGATATGTTGCGGTTTGATGGATGCATTGAGTGGGTTAAATGGATGAAGAAAACTTAATGGTGAAAATGAATTTGGTTGGTGAATATAGAGACTTAGAAGAGGTAAGGCCAACTCCTAAGTGATTCTAAGTTAGACATAAAACTAGTACTAATAAAGAGTGAGCAATGAAGATAAATTGTGCACAAACTTAGGCATAATTTCTTTATCAATTCTAAGCTAAATTTACAAGAGGACTAGCACTTATACTTATAGTGCTAAGGGCAATTAATGTGCAATTTTTAACCCTAAAAACTCTTCACTACTACCTTCACAAGTGTCCTCCTCTAATTGGAGAAAATCCTCTCCATTCCCATGATGACAATAGACTTTCTCTCATTGGAGTAAATCCTCTCATATTAGAGGTTGACAAGTGATCATTCTTAGTTGGTGGAAATCCTCTCCATTGAGGGAATGACATGTGGACCTTCATGCCTTCCTTGTCACTCCATGCTTTCTATTTGCACTCACCCTAGATGGACTAAAGTTGCATTGGGTCCAAGGAGGCACAATTGTAACTCTAGCTAAACTCTCTTTTCCTATTTACACCTTACTTTAATTGGCCCAATACATGACTCATAATATGTCCCAAGAAAATGGCCTAAATACAAACCCAAAATAAAGTTTATCTACTTTGTACAATTTTTATAAAACTAGAGAATTTGGAAAAGCTGACAAGAATTACTTCTCCACAAAAAGAGAGTCTTTTAAGCTCCTTCTTCTTCCAATCTTCTAGCCATGACCCTTTTCAAAGGTCCATTATGAGTCTTTCCAAATGGTGATCCATTAGAGTATAAAGTAAATATAGTGTTAAAATATGAGTTAAATCTACTTCTTGAGTGTGATGGTTTATTTATAAGTTTCTGTGGGCCATAAACACATATTTGGGTCAGAGCAATATTCATCTGTTATAGGCTAAAACGATATTTCATGGATCAAGACTGGGACGTACAACTTCTTTTTTTAATCCCTAACATCAATTTTTAAGATAAATAATTAACATTAAGCAACGTCAGACTATATTAGACGTATCGAAACAAGATCTCAATCAAGACTAATGACAATTTATAAACATATTTCTCTTTTAACTCTTATAAACGTCTTTTACAAACAAAATCGTAACAAACTTTAAGCTCTAAAGCCAAAAATAACTTGAATGTAATAATTATTCTTAATGATACTATCTCAACATACTTGAAATTGAAATAATGTTCATAAAATAATTTTTTATTTTTTATTCTTGAAAATTTGGTGATCAATTAATTTTAGTCCTTACAAAATGAAAGAATTTTTCTCTTAATCATTGCAAAATATTTTTCTCTCATCCTTCCAAATATTAAAATCACTACTTTTTTTTAATCCCTAAGATTAATTTTAAGATAAATAATTAACATTTCTTGAAATTTGTCAAAAAAGTGTTAAATAATACCATTATATTACAAATATTGTTGACATCATTTGAAATGGTCTATTGACCTTTTATTCAATACGTCCCTTGAAATCACATACCAAGATCAACAGTAGTGGCTATTGGAGAGACTTAAAAAGTAGAAAAAAAGTTAAGAACTGGAATCAAATTAACGGGACTAAACACACTTGTTTTGGATATGAATTCGATTTGTGCATAATTTTTTAATTAAACTTAAAATAAACTTAATTAATAATGGATTGGTTTAGGTTAGGTCTATTAATTTGTTTAAAGTTTTCTAGGAATATAAATGAAAATTAAAAAAAAAAATACATATATTAATAAAATGTATAAATAATAATTGAAATCATATGAGTTGTAAGGACTTGTGTTTTCGTTAGTGTTAAAAAATAGTTTTAAAATTATAAGTATGTTTTAATAAGAAGGATATATATAATTTTGTTTTTCAATTCTTTAAAACCATTATATTTTCAAAATCTAAATCCTCTAACTTTTTTATAGAGATAATTGATGATTTTTTGTCCCTTTTCTTTATTGAAGTCATGGCACCTAACCGTATTTTTGCAAGTTATTATAAAATTGTTTATATTAAAGTTGATAATTGAAATTTATATATATATATATATATATATATATATATATATATATGCATGTTGTGTTATTTATATAATTGTCCTTGACAGGAGTAAAAGTTAAAAATGTGATTTAAATAATTGTTAGAATTTATGTTTTTTTGAAACATTGAACTATATGATATTATTTAAAGATAGTATGTATATATTGGTAAAATAAATTTGATGGGTTTGAAAGCTATATTAATCTAGAAACATAATAAGATTATAAGTTGGATGATGAGAATGAATAAAGTTCAAAGTAGGATTGCTGAATAAAAATGGTAAAAAGGGGAAAAGTCCGAAAAATGGCAACAGTAGAAAGAAAAGTCAGGGAAAACATAAGCAGTTTCCAGCGAGGGGCGTAGAGCTGCATGTATGTGTGTATGTATGTATCCTTTGCAATCACCAAGAGACCCTTCATCAAACTCAACCACCGTCGCAGAATCATCAATTTTCTTGCCCCATAAACCATAATCGATCCCAATCTCAAACAAATTTCGCATTTGAAGGTTCAGCGAAATATAGAAATAGTTTTGGAAGAATTAGAAAGAAATTGAGAAAGGAAGAGAGAGTGTTACAGTGGAGGAAGTAGTGGTGAGAGAGAAATGCCAAGTGTGGCTGTCAAGCTCTACAGCGTGTTCTTCAAGTTCCTCTTGAAGCACCGTTTGCAGAACCGGATCCAAACCTCTTCCCAACACTCCGACCCGTTTGGTGTTACCACCCGACCCGAAGAGTCTGTCGCCGCCGCTAATCCCTCTTTCGCCGACGGCGTCGCCACCAAAGACATCCACATCGACCCCTTAACCTCTCTCTCCATCCGAATCTTCCTCCCCGAATCGGCCCTCACCGCTCCCGAGCTACATTCCAAACCTAAGAATCGCTCCAATCACGAGCCTCAGCCTCGATCCGCGCGCCTCGATTCGATTGCACGCAGGAAGAGCTATGGGCCGCCGCTCCTGGAGGAGCGCCGGAGTAACAGCTGCGGAGGGGGCTCCAGCGTGGAGGGTTTGAACCTGATGACAGACGGCGCGTACAGGGGTTACTCGCCGCCGTCGGGGGCGAAGGGGGAGCGGCGGAGGCTGCCTGTGGTCCTGCAGTTCCACGGCGGGGGGTGGGTTAGCGGAGGGAGCGATTCGGCGGCGAACGATGTTTTCTGCCGGCGGATCACGGAGTTATGTGATGTGATAGTGATTGCGGTGGGGTACCGGCTGGCACCGGAGAACCGGTACCCGGCGGCGTTTGAGGACGGCGTGAAGGTGCTGAATTGGTTGGCGAAGCAGGCGAATTTGGCGGAATGTAGCAGGTCGATGGGAGGTGGGAGGAGTGGAGGGCATGGTGGTGGTAGTGGTGGTGGGGAGTTCAAGAAATCAGATGCTCATAAGCATATTGTTGATTCCTTTGGGGCTTCTGTGGTTGAGCCTTGGCTGGCTGCTCACGCTGATCCTTCAAGGTTGTTACTATTTCATGATGATTGTGTTTTATTTATTTGGTTACTATTATGTGGAGTTAATGGTTGTCTGATCAATGATTTACGGATTTAGGTTGAAATTTGATCTTTGAGGGTTCTTGTTCTTGACTTGTTATAGGACTGCATTTTGTTGTTGCTGTTGTTGTTTAGTGTGTGTGTGTGTAAATATTTCCATTGCCTCTTTTATATAGAGATAGTGAATCAGGTAGGTCAAGGATCCTGAATTGGGGAGGTAGAGTTTTCGAATGAAAGTAGGTAGGGAGTAGTTTAAGCTGAACTCCAAATTTTATGTTAATCACTCAGTGGCAATGGATTTGATTCATCTGAATTATAAATTATATATGCTTGGATAAAATCTAGGACTCAAGATGAGAATTTTCTTGTGACAATGTTTGATATATTTGACAAGGTCACATTTTATGGAAGTTTTAGATTTAGGGAAAATAGCTGTTAACTCTTTTTACTGATTCAATAATTCCCGAATTTCCATCTCAAATGTGGTCTATGTCTAACTTTAGTTGTGCGTAAATCACATTTTGGTGCACATTCTGGTTACAAACATATAGATCTGGTTGGCTGAAACATACTAGAGAGAATGGATTTCTCTAATATTGTTTGTACGTTTATATTAAGCATTACGTGTCCATAGGTAATTTATAGTACGTATTATGAAAAGTACAACACATTGAAAGAGAGGTGATAAAGTGATGACTGATGATGGCATGCCAAGTATTCATATTATGGAGAGGTTACTTGTGGGCTGAAACCAGTCATTCTGCACAACTGTTAAAGGAATTAGAGGGAGGCTTTTGTTTTGTTAAAATTGGACTTGTAGACATGTAGCGCTTAAGCAAAATTGTGGATGTTTTTCTCCAAAAATTTCTTTTGTTCTTTCTTGCTGTCTGATGGTTTGTTATTGTCAGTGTTGGATTTCCGTTTTCCTACAATGATGGAAGCCTCTTGCACTAAGACACTCTTCTAAACTAATCTTTCAGTTGTGGCCTGGCCACCCGATCTAAACTATTTCTTCTACACTAAACGATTATGGATCTTCCTTTGAAAAAACCCAATATTAAATTGATGAAGCTTGGTTATGGAATCTTTGACAATATTTATAATCAAATATCATAATTTTGTTTCTCCAAAATAGTTCTTTTCAAATAATATTCACTACTGATCGGAAAGTTAAAGATGATATGGTTAAAATACTGGAATACATTGCCTTTTTAAAGGGAAAATTCTAATATTTTCTCTATGTAATACTCTAGGTAGCTTTATAACAATTCATATATAATTTGGTAATATATTTCATTTTTTACGCAATGGCTTGTATTTGTACGGTTATATGGTTCCATTTCCAATTGTTACATTCTGAGTGGAGTGCTGTAATTCTGAGTGGAACAAAGAATCTCCTCTACAAGGGCACTTGTGTGAGTGCATTGGGAGTTAACAATTTCATAAATGTTCTTTTGTATTGTTGGTCACACTATTTTCTTCCTGATATGCTTCCTTTGGTTCCAGCTGTCAGATAGTCCTCATGGAGTACTGTATTTCACCCTTTTCAGTGCTTAATATTTGTTTTCTTAATGTTGAAACAGATGTGTTCTTCTTGGAGCAAGTTGTGGTGCCAATATTGCAGACTACGTAGCTCGTAAAGCTGTGGAAGGAGGCAAACTTCTGGACCCGGTCAAGGTGGTAGCGCAGGTTCTAATGTATCCATTTTTCGTAGGAAGTGTTCCCACGCGGTCTGAAATAAAGTTGGCAAACTCTTACTTTTATGACAAGGCTATGTGTACGCTTTCATGGAAACTTTTCCTACCTGAGGGGGAATTTAGTTTGGACCATCCAGCTGCTAATCCCCTTGTCCCAGACCGTGGTCCTCCTTTAAAGTTGATGCCTCCAACATTGACAGTTGTGGCCGAACATGACTGGATGAGGGATCGTGCCATTGCATACTCAGAGGAGCTCCGGAAGGTGAATGTGGATGCACCTGTTCTTGAGTATAAGGATGCTGTACATGAATTTGCAACGCTTGATGTCCTTCTCAAAAGCCCTCAGGCCCAGGTTTGTGCTGAGGACATAGCCATATGGGTGAAGAAATATATTTCTCTTCGGGGTCATGAATTCTCATATTGAGTAGGATATAGCAGATTCAGATGATGATTGGCAGGAAGATGTTTACACCTCATGGGACCTGTGATATATTATTTGATTGGTTTTGATTGTTGATAAGGTGTTTCTGTTAACTGGTTCCATGTTCATACCTGGCCAGTTTATTATTTTTTGGTTTGTAAAATAGAGTCGTCTGAGTAGGATTAGTTGAGCCACCAAGATGCATTCACCTCGTACATACTGCACTTGACCATTCTTGGGCCATTTTCCCTGTGTATTATGATGTCTTCTTTCTCACTAAAAAAATGAAAAATTTAAGGAACCATATTAAGTGTGAGTATATGGTATACAATTCATTACCCAATCTAAGATCCTACAAATGGTGTGAGGGTATGTTCAACTGGCCACACTGAACCTCAAAACTCTTGGTGTTGTAGATTTCATTGATTTTTATAGCTGTCGGTTATATCACTGATTTAAATGTACTAATATGCAAACAGTGCTCTGTCCATTGAGAACTGTTCTCCTTTTTGTTGGGATGTTCGTTACCACAAACTGTGCAGAGTTGGACTCTGGCTTCTCCGGTTTCACAACTAACTGTGGACAATTTGCGCAAGAGAATGGGAAATTCAAAAGCTCTCTTAAAATACGCACTCTGGAAGCATTAAATCTTATCCTGAATGCTTACCATATCCCATACTTACAGCAATATTATGGGTGATATTCAGTTGATTTTCTAAAGTGATTCGGAGGTGTGTCTTTTGCACATGCTGCATGAAGGGGATAGATATGCACAACAGACCTTTTAGCAGATCCTCGAATAAATAGTTTCTGGTCAATGAATTTCTGATCGAAAATTAATTTGTAGTGATTGAAATATAAAACAAATTTATGATAATAAATAAATAAATTCATGATTTTTTATTTTGTCCAACAACTTCTAAACATTTTTACTTCGAATGGATTGAAGATACAAAACGAATACTCTCTTGAGAGATTAAAAATTATAAATGTTGATAGAAGAATTTAATTCGGATATTATTTTTTAATTCTAATTTTATAAAAGATGTTTCATTAAAAGAAAGATCAGTATTTTTATATGAAACCTGTTATTAAAAGAAAATAAGTATGAAAATAATGATTAAAAATAGTAGAAATCTGGAATTAAAAAAGAAATAGTAGGTTAAATAATTTTTTTTGAAAACTCTTTATTACAATTGGAAATGTAAATATTAAATAAAAATTTAAACTAGAAAACAGAGGAGAAAGAATAACAATAAATGTATTCGAGAATTTAAATGAGATAAGAAATGCAAGCAAAACTGATACAAATGTTTATTTTTCGTTTCTCATTTTGGGCTTACTCAGAGTCAGATTACATAAAGGTCATTGCATTTTGTAACCCTATATTTTGATACTCTCCATAAAATTTGAAATTTTAATTTTATTCTTCAAAAATTTATATTCTTGACTATACATTTTGAAATAAAATTCGAAATACATATTTTTGTATTAATATGTAAAATTTGAAATATATATTTTATGAACTTTTTAAATATTATTTATTTGTTGTAAGTTGTGTAATATAAAATTTAACTTTTTAATACAAAATTTATTTTTTAATAATAAAAATATTTCTATTCTACCGTTAGTTAGTCTAATATTTTTAAGAGGGAATACAAGTTATTTAAAGAGTCACATATAATTTATTAATCATTAACATAAAAATTTAATAAGACTACTTAGAATCTTAATGATAGATAAGGAAATATTTGTTTGTTTGTGGTATTTAAAATGGGTAGAAGAACAAACTTTAAGATAATATTAGTCCAAATTTCAAAGGATAACAGACAAGTAATTAAGGCTTATAAAATAAAATACAACTTTAACTAGAAAGTTTCTTGAATGTTATAGTTTGAGCATGGAAGAACCTAAAGAACCTAATGTAATGTATTAGGTGGGATGATGAAGAAACCTAAACCCTAAGATTTTAGTAAAAAATCAAAATTTCAAGTATTTCTCTATTTTTTATCTCAAGAAAAAGAGGATTAACCAAAATGATAGAAGAATAATGAAGGTAATTTTATAATTTCATAATCATAATTAGGTTTCTTATCTATCTCAATTGTTTTTTTCCCTAAACTTGTCTACTAATATTAATCATCAATTTACCATTACAAAAACTTTTAACAAATAACTTTTTTATGTGTATGATATAAAAAAAATTATCTTCTAGTTCTCCCATATTTTTGTATTTTCTTTCTTTTCATTTAATAATACTTTTTTTATGTGATGGCAAATGATTGTTGTTACTTAGCTGAGATGTGAAGTAGCATAGTGATGCCTAATATGAAAGTTTTTTATAAAAAAAAAAGAGATTCAAAATGATTGATTTCGTAAAAAAAATATTAACAAAATATTTTAGAAAAAATATATTATGTTATTTAAATTTAAATATATCTTTGGTCTAAATATTCTTTTTGTTTTAATAAAATATGTTATGAGATATATATATTATATTATTTAATTTTAAATATATTTTTTGTTCAAATATTTTGTTTTTGTTATACTTTATTATAGTTAAATACTTTAAATAATGATGTAATATAGTAATATAATAAGTATACATTTAATATATTAATGAAGACGGTCATGATACCATCACATTGGTAACTCACTTTTAATTTTTATAAATTTAACTTTTATTATATAAATATTTTAAAGGTATGGAATTTTCATGATGGTATTTTAATCTTAATTTCACTATAGTCATTTATTGTTACTAGAAATGAGATGGATGTCCGAGCTGTATAAGTTGAATCATCTATTCATTGAAAGGTTGTCGAGCTTTGATGATGAAGATTCAGTGGTGTACAAAAAATTCTTCGACACTCAAGTTAGTAAAATTTTAGAGAGATATAATAATATTCAAGCGAGTATATGAGATTGAGTTGAGTACTCCCTAAAATGGTATTTATAGACTTTTGGTCCTACTAAAATATCTCATTAACTGATACCTATTATCGAATATTAAGCCAATTCTAGCGGCAATGAAAGTAAGTTATTCTAGTGTATCCAAGTTATACAGATCTGCAGGTGCTTAATTCCTATTATTTTGAGTGGGTATTATCTACTTAGTATTTTTCAGTATTAGATAGTACATAAGCCCTCAAACTTGGGAACTGATGTTAGGGCAATCAGGCTTTTCTTTTGAATTTTAGTCTATTTACATCTTTGTCGAGCTCTTAGAAGTGGGTCGTATTTTCAAGACTAGTTATAGGTTGGATTGCGTGACCATTTATATAGCTCGTTGGTCAGAGCTTATGTAACTTGGTGGTCTGAGCTTAAGATAGTTAAAGGCCAATTAAGGTGGTAATTATTGTCATTAAATGGTAATTAAAATAGTAATAATGACATGTCATAATTAGGGGAACCAAACTCCATGAATATCACTGAGGGTTTTTTTTTTTTCTAATGATGAGTTATATGGTTTCAAGGTGCTACGTTAGTTTGACGGCTGGCGTTTCCCCAAAAAGCTACCTTGTGGGGACACGTTGGATGTAATGCTTCATTTTTGGCATTTGTCTCTTCGAACTACTTTTTAAACGATAGGATTTTAAATGAAACATATAAAATCAAACATAACACAATTGCTTCATCTTCTTTTGCTTGCTTACTTATCTTAGTGTGCGACTTGCTTTAATTCTTCCCCAATTGCTTTTGTTACTTATTACATTTTTTGTTTGATCCCTTCTAGGTACGTTTAATGTTTACTTCCTCTTCTTCTAATCCTTTCTCCTCCTCTAGGAATAACCCTCTCGTGAGTAGAGATGTTGTTAAGAAGATCTTTCCATGAGTCATATCGACTCATTTTTCATTGAAGGGGATGCTCTAGAGGAAATCATTCCTAAGGTTATCCCTGTCATGACAATGACAATTGTCATGGTGACCACTGCCACTATGTTAGGGAGGAACAAGGCTAGCACCACCCTCGACTAGGAGAAAAGCCTCCTTCTAAGATGTTGGGGAAGCCTCTGGGCTAAATTTTGTTAGGAAAGATGGCTTTAAACTAGAGGGGGGGTGAATTGTTTAAAGAGGTTTTCACAAACTTTTCCAAGCTAGAATGAATATCTTTCAGAAATCAAATGATTAAGCAATTCAGTTTGCCAAAACAGCAAGCAAAACAGCACTGCCAGGAAAACAATCGGTTGTTTCTTCGAAACAATCGGTTGTTTATACCAGCAAACAACAAACAAACTGAAATTAAAG
This sequence comes from Phaseolus lunatus, assembly GCA_013389735.1. Classification (NCBI taxonomy): domain Eukaryota; kingdom Viridiplantae; phylum Streptophyta; class Magnoliopsida; order Fabales; family Fabaceae; genus Phaseolus; species Phaseolus lunatus. The sequence goes on along the minus strand of CM023864.1, from coordinate 34,893,594 downwards.
AGTTAGGGATAGAGAGATTGTACACAGATGTTTGTACTGGTTCACTCCAACCCGGAGCTACATCCAGTCTTCTCAGAAACCCTGAGGAAAGCCACTAAGCAATCAACACTAGATTACTTACACACAACCAAGAAAGTGACCTTGAACACCCTCAAGAAACACACTTTCCTTGGTCAGCACACCACACTAAGAAAGCTGATCTTGATCCCCTCAAGAACACACAGCTCTTCTTAGCAACAACACAAACGAATGTTCACAGAATTACAAGGATTACACTTGTTACAGAAGCAATCTGAAATCAATACAAGAGAATCCTATCTCAGCACTTTGATCAACCAAAACTCTAAGCAATCTCCAACTCTTAGAAAAACTTTCACAATTCACTTAGGTTCTTCTTCTTAAACTCAAATCTGTTTTTCTGTATATATATAAAGAAGATGTTTGTAATCAAATCTTAACAAACTCTTAATTGCTTTAGAAAGATTGGTCAAAGCATTTAATGACTGGAGCGTATGAATTAAAACCATTTAGAGCTCAGTCAAAGTCAAAACTGTTTTCTGTTATAAAAACATAACAAACAATCGATTGTTTCCTCGAATCAATCGGTTGTTTTGTTACTTAACCAATTTTCACATTTCAAAACAGTTTTCAAAACACCTAAGCTTAAACAATCGGTTGTTTCGATAAAACAATCGGTTGTTTTAACTCAGTTTGAAAAAACACTTTACTTTGTTTGAAAGTTGAGATGCTTGAGCTTTAGATTCAATCAAAGGTTGAGTTACACAACTCAAACTACCCAGATCCTAACTAAACCAGCACAACAACAGCAAGCACAGCAAAAGCTTCATCATCCTTCAAAGGATTTGGATTCTTCAAAACCTTGAACACCACTTGGTTCAACAATCTCCCCCTATTTGATGAAGACAAATCCCTGATGCTTGATCCCCAATGCTTGTGTTGTTCTGATTAAATCTGAAGCAGTTCCTGCAAACGAACTTTTAGCAGACATTGAACTTCTGATATTTTGTTAGAAAATATATACACAGTTAAGGCTTAAACAATTAATATCAGTAAAAACAGCTAAAAGCAGTCTTAAACATGCATCTAAGCAAACAAGCATAAAATCTCCCCCTATTTGTCTTCACAAATAGACAAATATAAGAGATAAAGCCATAAAAAGTTCATATTACATCAGAATCATAAAAGCAACAGCAGAAGGAAAGAAAAGAAAAACCAAACCTCAACAGCAGCAAAAACAATCGATTGTTTCGACAATCCAATCGATTGTTTTTCTTCATTCTTCCTTATCTCCAAACTGAAGATCAAAGATTTGGTTCTGAACAGCTTCAATTTGTTCATCCAGGCTCATGAACCTTGCATCCATGTTGTCAAACCTGGTATCAAACCTCTGGAAATTGCTAACACACAGATCATGGAGGTTTCTTTGATTTTCCGCAAAGCTATCCATCCTATTCATCATGAACCTTTCAAAAGGTGACATTGATTGAATCCTTTCTTCTGGATGTTCAGCAGCCGCACTGGGTCCAGCATCTTGAAACCCTCCTGTTGGATCTTCATGTTCAACATCCATATCTGTAGGTTCTTCTTAAGCAGCACCACTAGAGGAGGCACCATGATCACCATCCTTGCTTACCCATTTTCCACCTATTTTTGTAAACCCCATCTTGCTGAGTGATCCATTGTTCAACTCTTGAGTTGACTTGACCAGCTCAGAAGTCTCATCTTCCAGATTAACTTCAAAATAGTTTAGGAATTTAGATATCAAAATAGCATAGGGATAGTGATAGTCACCCAACCTCATTGCTTTTTGCATGTGCTCTTTGATGATGTGGATCTAATTTAGCTTGACCTTCTTGGTGATGCAGAAGATGTAAACCAGATCTTCTTCAGTCAAAACAGAATGGTTGCTCCCCCTTGGAGTTAGAATCCATGTCACAATGAGAGCAAGCAGCCTCTCATCCAGTTTCAACCCTCCAACTGAGCATGCACTCACTTGAGCTTGAGTGTTTTTCAAACAGCTTCTGTAAAACTGAATTTTGTTGAAATCCTCCACTACACCAAGATTGCCTTTGCTGATTCGCAGTCCAGAAAACTTGAGTCCAGCAACAGCAGCCCAAACCTCATAGGTTATCTCCATGTCCACACCTTTTACATGAGAAACTAGGTTGTTTCCCTCAAATTTCAAATTTGTGTAGAAGACCTTCACCAAGTCTGGATATATGTTGCCCTTCATCTCCAAAAACCTTCTGAGATACTGATCTTTGAGAAGTTTCCTCACATTGTCCAGCTTTTGACTTTTCAGCCAATCAAAACTCACAACCTTGGGGTTGTTGATTTTCTTGAGACTTGTCTCATATCTATATTTTTCTATGAGATCTTTATCTCCAGAAAACCATCCTTCCAGCCTTCCTCCAGACCTTACAGCTCTGGTTTTGATTCTTCCAGAAGTGGGAGGAGTTGATTCCATGGCAGCAGAGATGAGAAAACAGAGGGCAGCTCTTCTTTACAGTTTTTCTCAAGGGATGGTGCAAGAGATGTTGCAATTGGTTGTTCATCTGCACCTGATTTTATAACCATCCGAAAACCAATTTATGATTAATTCCATTCAATGGGTACCTGATTTTCAGAGAGAGAAGACTGTTCTGCACAGAACATGTCAGAAAAAGCTGAAAATCACATGGTCTTCACATGTGGACTTTGACTAGTCATTAAGGCACTTGAATTTCCAAGATTTTGGAATATATTCCTTTATGATAGTTGTAACTTCTTTTCTGAACTTGTTCAGCATTCAATCACAGTATCATTGACCAAGATTCTCAATTTGAAATGATCTGCAACGAATAGAAATCCAAAAATAGAATTAAATCAATTTTCTCACAGTGCTGTCAGACCCAAAACAATCGGTTGTTTTTCTGCAGCAGTTAAAACTTGATTTTAAGAAATTTTAACCAAAAACAGAAGCAGATAACAACAGATAACATTGACCAAAGAGGGATTAATCACAGGAAAGAACTTTAATACTAAAATAGAGGACAGTAAAAGAAAAATCTCATCCTTGTGTTGTTTCCTCAATGAGCCAATTGCTTGTTGATCAAGAAGGCTTCTTTTCATTGAATTGACCTTCTGCAAAGCATTGATTCAGCTTCAATGATTGCCCTTTGTCTTTAACAGTCTAACCAGTTGGCTCAGCTCCTCTTTTTCTATTTATATTCCTGCACAAACATTAGTTCAAGCAACAAGATTTGGTCCTTTCACAAATGTGGGTCCAATTGGTTTCCTTTTCACACTTGGAACCTCACATCCTTTAGGGATCCATTTCATGTAGCCTCTTGGAACAGAAAACTTTCTTATTTTGCAGAATCTAACCGAATGGCCCTTTTTCATGCAATAAAAGCATGTCACAATCGATTGTTTCATCTTAACAATCGGTTGTTTTTCTTAAAAAACTTTTTGAAAACCTATCTTGCTTGTTCTGTGGATTGAAGCCTAAACCAGCCTTTCCAAAAACACAACTTTGAGATGCCAAGACATTCTCAAAGTTTGATTTCCCTTTTGAAAGCTTGTCCACAGTTTCAACAAGATATTGAACCTTTTTCTCAAGATTTTCACAATTTTCACAAATGAGAGTATCACACTTACAAGAGGTGTTTTTGAAATGATTTTCCATCTTTTCAAAATCAATTTTTGCTTTTCTCAGATCCTCTTCAAGTGATTTAACTCTCTTTTCAAGCCCATTGTTAAGATCTCTCAATCGGTTGTTTGAAAGCACCAATCGATTAGCTTAATCATGAGTTTCTTGAAAAGCTTCAAGCAATTCACAATAATTTTGTTCATTTAAGGAAGCACAAGAACTTACCTCACTTGAACTGCAAGCATCATCATCATCCTCAGCCACTAAACATATGTTGGCTTTTTCATCTTCACTTGATGAGGAACTTGATGAAGACACTTCAGTTTCATCCCAAGCTATGTAGGCTCTTTTTGTCTTGCCTTTCTTCTCCTTATAGCTTGTCTTTTTCTCCTTGCTCTTGTTGGGACAATCTGCCTTTATGTGACCTTGCTCACCACAACCAAAACAAGTATAGTTATTTGAATTTAAATCATTGGATTTCTTGTTTCCATACCTATCCTTGTTGTTGTCTTTGTTGCGGTTTCTCTTTAGGAATTTGCTGAATTTTCTTGACAGCAAACTCAGATTTTCCTCATCACTATCATCACTTGAATCTTGCTTTCCCTTGTGTTTGGATGCTTTCAAGGCTATGCTCCTTGTGTGCTTATCTTGATTCTCTTGAACATTGAGTCTATTCATCGCTAGCTCATGTTCCCTAAGCTTTCCAAACAAAGAAGCAACACTTAAGGATGTTAGATCTTTAGATTCAGAAATTGCAGTTACCTTTGGTTGCCATGCTCTATCAAGACATTTCAAGATCTTGATGTTTAGCTCTTCTTTGTCAAAAGTCTTGTCTAGGCTCATAAGGTGATTGATGATATGAGTAAACCTTTTCTGTACTTCAGCAATTGTTTCACCTTTAAGCATTCTGAACATTTCATACTCTTGGATTAGAGCATGCTTTCTAGCTCTTTTAACTTCATTTGTTCCTTCATGAGTGACCTCCAAAGTATCCCACATTTCCTTTGATGATTTACATTGTGATACCCTGAAAAACTCATCAGAATTTAAAGCAGAGGTTATAATATTTTTGGCAATGCAATCAAATTTGGCCTTTTTGCTTTCTGCATCAGTCCATTGAGCCCATGGCTTCTCAATGACAGAACCATCTTTTTCAAACTTTGGTATAAAAGGACCATTTTCAATTGCATCCCAAATTCCTTTGTCAAGAGATTCCATGAATATTTTCATTCTAACTTTCCAAAACTGGTAATTCAAACCACAGAACAAGGGTGGTCTGTTTATTGAAGCACCTTCCCCAAAAGGTAGTCTATCAGCCATTTTAAAAGATTTTAGGATCAACTTGAATGACTTTCAAGAACCAAGCTCTGATACCAATTGTTAGGAAAGATGGCTTTAAAATGGAGGGGGGGTGAATTGTTTAAAGAGGTTTTCGCAAACTTTTCCAAGCTAGAATGAATATCTTTCAGAAATCAAATGATTAAGCAATTCAGTTTGCCAAAACAGCAAGCAAAACAGCACTGCCAGGAAAACAATCGGTTGTTTCTTCGAAACAATCGGTTGTTTATACCAGCAAACAACAAACAAACTGAAATTAAAGAGTTAGGGATAGAGAGATTGTACACAGATGTTTATACTGGTTCACTCCAACCCAGAGCTACATCCAGTCTTCTCAGAAACCCTGAGGAAAGCCACTAAGCAATCAACACTAGATTACTTACACACAACCAAGAAAGTGACCTTGAACACCCTCAAGAAACACACTTTCCTTGGTCAGCACATCACACAAAGAAAGCTGATCTTGATCCCCTCAAGAACACACAACTCTTCTTAGCAACAGCACAAACGAATGTTCACAGAATTACAAGGATTACACTTGTTACAGAAGCAATCTGAAATCAATACAAGAGAATCCTATCTCAGCACTTTGATCAACCAAAACTCTAAGCAATCTCCAACTCTTAGAAAAACTTTCACAATTCACTTAGGTTCTTCTTCTTAAACTCAAATCTGTTTTTCTGTATATATATAAAGAAGATGTTTGTAATCAAATCTTAACAAACTCTTAATTGCTTTAGAAAGATTGGTCAAAGCATTTAATGACTGGAGCGTATGAATTAAAACCATTTAGAGCTCAGTCAAAGTCAAAACTGTTTTCTGTTATAAAAACATAACAAACAATAGATTGTTTCCTCGAATCAATCGGTTGTTTTGTTACTTAACCAATTTTCACATTTCAAAACAGTTTTCAAAACACCTAAGCTTAAACAATCGGTTGTTTCGATAAAACAATCGGTTGTTTTAACTCAGTTTGAAAAAACACTTTACTTTGTTTGAAAGTTGAGATGCTTGAGCTTTAGATTCAATCAAAGGTTGAGTTACACAACTCAAACTACCCAGATCCTAACTAAACCAGCACAACAACAGCAAGCACAACAAAAGCTTCATCATCTTTCAAAGGATTTGGATTCTTCAAAACCTTGAACACCACTTGGTTCAACAAATTTGGCCAAGAGGGCAAGGAAGGATAAATTCCTTTCAATTTTCGACCCCAAATACTCTTGGGTACTCGGTGAGGTTGCTTATTATGTGATGAGGACTTGAGAGAGAGTGCACCCACTGACCAAGCCCAGCCTTATAGAAGGATGACTAGGAGCATGACCTAGGATTTAGGACTAGGTTAGGACCCACCACTAGCCGGTGCTTCAGAACCCATCATAAGGAGTATAGCCCAAGCCAAGGGAGCTGATCATCAACTAGTTTCTTTATTTTTAATTTCAGTAGAGTAGGATCCATTTAGCAATAACAGGGGGGTGTATTTATCATTTTAGCTTGTGCCTAGGTCTTTTAGGGTAGAATGCAGCCCTAGCTTCTAGAAGCTAGGACTAAGGGGCGGTATTGACTTAGTCAATGACCTAGGCTGCCCCTCTCTTCATGACTCTTATACCCCTCCCTCTCCTTGTCTTCCTAGGCACCCATTCCTATAAATAGGGTGCCATACTCCATGTATTTGCATGTTGAATTTGAATAGTAAAGTTACTCTGCACAATTTGTGTGAGGTGTTTGTGAGGCTTGTGTCCTCTTAGCATTATGTCTTATCTTGAGTGATTTGAGAGCTCTCAAGTGGCGGCCTCTATAGTTATCTTGGAGGAAACCACCCTCTAAGTGGCATGTCCACCTCTCCCCCATCATCCATAAGCTTTCTTTTCCTTCATCTTTTCTTTTCATCTTCCATTTCGCCATTTATCTTTGTGTTATGTTCTTATTTTTTTTTGCATCTTTCCCATTTGATCATATTCACATTGTTGCTTCCTTTATGTTCTTTTAATTTTCACCTTTCATCATCATTCACCAATATACTTGTGTTTTTCCTTTACTCTCTAGAAGTGAACCTTTACACTTACTTAACCACTTGGTTAAGTTTGTGTTCAGTGGGAATCTTCTTTGGGTTCTCACCATATAATTGCTAAAATCTCAATCATAAGTAAAGTGTCACTTCTAAAGTGGAACAATCTAAAATCAACTCACATCATGTGGTATTCAGAGCAAGGTTATTTCATGCTTATTTGCTTTGAGTTGATTTTGGCACTTTACCTTCTTGCATCTTTACTTTCTTGTCTTTATTTTTCAGCATTTTTATTGATTAACACTTGTTTTTTCGCTTTTGAATGTTTATTTTGTTTCATTTTTTATTCTTGTCTCTTTTTTGTTTGAGTCATATGTTCTTAGTGTTTCTAGGAGTCTTTTTTTGCTTCTACTTATTTTGCTTTTAATTGTGAAGGTATAAAAGTAACTAAAAATTTGTTTGAGTAGAAGTAGATTTAGTTCCGAACATAGATTTCAAATGTTCATTTAATTTGAATCCCAACCTCTTTTTTGTGACAATTGGATGTGAATGAAAATAGGCATGACAAGATTATGGACATCTTAACTCCATAAACAAAAAACAAGGATAAAAAAAAAAGTTTGCGCCATTTTCACTCCCTTTTTTTTGTTGTCAAGTTCAACATTCTAAAAAGAGAATTCATTTTATTTGGCAAATTGATTTCATCATTGTGGAATTTGATCCTTTTGCTTTTACAATTTCTAACAAAAGTAAAACTTCATAGTTAAAGGTTAAGTAGGTATCTTAGAGTCTTTTTGTATCCTTTTTCTTGTTTGTCTTTCTTTAAAAGTTTTGTCATAATCTCTTTTCCAACTTGGTTGAGCTTTCTTGTTTTTGAGTTTTTCTTGTTTGTCTTTTAAAATTCCTTTGTTTTGTTGTGGTTCTTTGGGATCAAGTGTTAAGGGCTTTTTGTCCTTTTTTCATTTGAGAGCTTACAACCAAAGATAGACCTTTGTTGAGAGAAATTTCTTTTTGGTTGCTTTGTTCTTTTCTTCTCTTTGCCACACAAATGAGTGACACAAGTGAGGAGAAGGTTATTAATTGTTTCTTTCACTAATTGTTTATTCTCTTTGTGCAATTTTATGGCTCTATGCGACAATTGGAGGAGAGACTTCAAAGGATTGAAACAACACGAGAATGACAACCAAGAGGAAGGAGGTGGGAGCATAGGAGAGCTTCAAGGAGTTATAACCAATTCGGTAGCCAAGAGGAAGATGATGATTGAAGAATGCACCAATATGATGAAAGGCGCCACCAACACCATCCTTCAAGAAATTCTTTTCCCTATGTAAAATTGCCTAACTTTAATGGGGAAAGTGATGTGAGTTGATTTTAGATTGATTCATTAGGTGACACTTTCTTAGAATTAGGATCAAGATTCTTAAGCAATTTAGGTGAGAAGTCTAAGGAAAATTCCCACTGGACATTAACTTAACAAGTGTTAAGTAGATGTGAAGGTTCATTTCCAAAGACTAAAGGAAAAACACAATTAATAGTGATGAATTAATGAAAAATTATGTGCGGAATTAATACAGAACAAAACAGAACCAAAACAGAATGGAAACGCCAATTAAAGAGGAAGAACAATTACACAAGAGACATAGAACCAAATTGAACAAGAAGAACAAAATAAGACATATTTAGGAATTGAATTGGAATGGAATTGGAATTGAAAGATGAATGATAGGAAATCTTATGTGGTTGAAGAAATGGAAGGGAAGAACATGCCACTTGAGAGTATGAAATGCTCCAAGATGACTGTAGTTGCCGCCACTTGAGAGCTCCCAAAACTCACAAGATGAGACTAAAAGCGAGGAGAACAATTCTCACTAATCTCACACAAAATGTGTATAGTAACTTTACTTAAAATTCAACTTGTGATTACATGAGCCAAGCACTTCTATATATAGTGTGAGAGGGCTGGATTTTACAAAGGAAAAAGGTGGGGAAATTCAAATGAAAACCATTTGAATTTGGCGCCTAAAGTGAGTCACATGGAAGGTGTGACTTCACATGGAAGGTGTGACTTAGCTTTGCACATTGGCACCCCCTAATTCTATATCTACACCTTCCTTTATGCTATATATCACTTATTCTATCCTATCTTTATTATTTTGGACCCTTATATTGAGCCCAATATTTTTTACGCCTATTTAACTTTTGAATACACCAATAGGAAGAACAATAGATGCTCTGTTCCTTTTCTTCTTCTTCTTTTGGTGAACATTGCTTGAACCTTGGTGGTATCTTCTCTTGAATAAGGAAATGGCTTCACATGATTTGCTCCTTTGGTCCACTCCTTGTGATCCTGGTTCGCATCAGAAAGTGACCCTAATGTTTACTTAGGATGGGAGGCTAAGGTAGAGCAAATTTTCAATGTATATGAGGTCCAAAAGGACCAAAAGTTTAAGCTAGCCTCCCTAGAATTCTTAGATTATGCCATCCAATGGTGGCATCAAATTGTAATGGACATTAGTTTGAACAAGAGGCCAACTGTGGGCTCTTGGTATGATTTGAAAGAATGTATGCACACGCGGTTTGTTCCTCCTCATTATAGGACAATACTCTTGTTGAAGCTCTAACAACTTCAACAAGGACCTAAGAGTGTAGATGAGTACTATAAAGACTTAGAAACTACTTTGACTAAAATTGACATGCATGATAGTGAAGAGTCAAAGATAGCTAGGTTTGTTAGTGGTTTGAGAAGGGAAATCCAAGATGTTGTAGAATTGGATGAGTATTTCTCTTTGGAAAAGTTGGCTCACCTAGCCCTCAAGGTAGAATCACAACTTTTAAAGAAAACCAATTTCAAAAACACTCATAATGATGGATTCTACAAATCTTCTTGGAAAGATAAATATAAAACTTCTTAAAAAACATTTCATTCCAAAGAAACCATTCACAACCCTAGAGTTTCCCAACCCTCCACTTCTACACCTAAGTCAACCACCAAAACCTCAAATACCAAATGTTTTAAATGTCTAGGTTTTGGGCATATTGCATCTAATTGTCCTTTTAAGAGAAACATGATGGTTAAAGGGGGGGTTGTCATGATTGATCATAGCTCCCAAAGGTCTAGGTCCCCTACCTCTTCTAGGAGCCAAAGTGAGGAAGAAAATGAAGTTCCATGTGAGGGAGATTTGTTAGTAGTGAGGCGCATGCTTGGCCAAGTCCAAAAGCCTTTTGATGAAAGTCAAAGGGAAAACATTTTTCACACAAGGTACCTTATTAGTGACAAATTATGTTCCTTAATTGTGGATGGGGGTAGTTGTACTAATGTGGCAAGCACAAAAATGGTGGAAAAACTTGGGTTATCCACCATCTCTCATGCAAATCCTTACAAGCTCCAATGGCTAAGTGAAGAAGGGGAAATAATAGTAAATAAGCAAGTTCTCATAGCCTTCTCAATTGGTAAATATAAAGATGAGGTCTTGTGTGATGTTGTACCTATGGAAGCCACACACATTGTTTTAGGAAGGCCATGGCAATTTGATAGAAAAACTGTACATGATGCCTTTACTAACAAAATCACTTTCACCTTCCATGGGCATAAGATCACACTAAAATCTCTCTCACCAAAAGAGGACCATGAAGACCAAGTCAAAATGAAAGAAAAGAGAGAATATGAAAAAGAGAAAAAGAGTTCTAAGAGAAGCCTTCTCATTTCAGCTAAAGAAGTTAAAAAATTAATGCTTTCTCAAAGGGCTATATTCATAGCTTATCCAAAGAAAAACCTTGAAAGTGAGTCGGCAATAGATAGTCCTATGTGCTTGGACCCTTTCGTAAAGGAGTATAAAGATGTGTTCCAAGATCCCCTTAAAGGATTACCTCCTCTAAGGGCAATTGAGCACCAAATTGACTTCATACCCGGGGTTTCTTTACCAAATAGACTCGCAAATAAAACCAATCCAACCGAGACCAAGGAAATTCAACAAGTAGAGGAATTAATAGCAAAGGGTTGGGTCCAAGATAGCATGAGTCCTTGTGCTATGCATGTGGTTCTTGTCCTAAAAAGGATGGGAGTTGAAGGATGTGTATGGATTGCTGCGCCATTAACAATATCGCCATTAAGTATAGGCATCCCATCCCTAGACTAGATGACTTTTTGGATGAGTTACATGGGCCTCAAATGTTGAGAATTTGACTCAAATGTTGAGATGCCTTATTTCCGGGAACCCAAGGGTGTGAAAAAACTTACTTCATCATATATAGTTTGCTTATAATTGAGTAGTTAACTATACTACTTCTCACACCCCTTTTGAGGTTGTGTATGGGTTCAATCCCCTCACACCCCTTGACCTACTTCCTATTCCTATTCTTGAGGAGATGTTGTGCAAGGATGGTTTTGAAAAATCTTCTTTTATTAAAAACTTGCATCAACACATCAAGCTCCAAATTGAAAGGAAAGTAGGCAAGTATGCTACACACGTCAATAAGGGGCACAAAGCATTGATCTTTGAACCCGGGGATTGGGTTTGGCTTCACTTGAGAAAGGATCGCTTCCCTACTAAAAGGAAATCCAAACTCCTACCATGTGGTGATGGTCCTTTTCAAGTCATTAAAAGGATCATTGATAATTCTTATGAGTTAGATTTACCTAAAACGTATCTAAGGTGATCTAACTCCTTTTTCTATAGGTGCTGCAAATTCGTGGACGAATTCTCTCCCACCCAGAGAGCACATGATGAGAGTTGATTTTAGATTGTTCCATTTTAGAAGTGACACTTTATTTATAATTGATATTTTAGCTATTATATGACGAGAACCTAAAGAAGATTCCCACTAGATACGAACTTAACCAAGTGGTTAAGTAAGTGTGAAGGTTCACTTCTAGAAGGTAAAGGAAAAGCACAAGTATATTAGTGAATGATGATAAAGGGCGAAAATTAAAAGAACTTAAAGAAAGCAACAATGTGAATATGACCGAATGGGAAAGAGGCAAAAAAATAAGAACATAGCACAAAGATAAATAGCGGAATGGAAGATGAAAAGAAAAGATGAAGGAAAAGGAAGCTTATGGATGATGGGAGAGAGGTGGACATGCCACTTAGAGGGTAGTTTCCTCCAAGGTAAGTGTAGAAGGCTGCCACTTGAGAGCTCTCAAATCACTCAAGATAAGACCTAATGCTAAGAGGACATAAGCCTCACAAACGCCTCACACAAATTGTGCAGAGTAACTTTACTATTCAAATTCAACATGCAAATACATGGAGTATGGCACCTTATTTATAGGAATGGGTGCCTTGGAAGACAAGGAGAGGGAGGGGTATAAGAGTCATGGAGAGAGGGACGGCCTAGGTCATTGACTAAGTCAATGCCGTCCCTTAGTCCTAGCTTCTAGAAGCTAGGGCTACATTCTACCCTAAAAGGCCTAGGCACAAGCTAAAATATGAATAACCATATATATATATATATCTTTATCTCTAAGCATCTTTATCTTTAAGCGCATGCCACATTATTAGTACATAGCAGCTTTGTTACATGCTTTGAGCCCATTAAACAGATTGGGTCAGCCTCACAACCTTGGTGCAGGATCCCGCCCATAATCATTTGCTCATGCGTTCACGCCAATACACACCCATTCATACGCTATTTCGTGCCATACATATAGCTTTACCTAGGTTGCCTTAGCATTACTAGGCTTGGGCCTTACAGTTAATACTTTACTTATCATAGACCTAGATACGCTGTGTGCGACTCTAAGTCCATTACGTTTCGTTACTTTAGTAAATAATCTTATTCGTGGAGGATTATACCATATGCATGCATGAGATTTTGATATATACGCATACCTGGAGCCCAATCACATGGTAAGTGAGGCCCATGTGTCGAGCTGACGTGCCTGAGAGAAAATGCCGAGGTCCGACCAACGAGTTTTCAGCGCTACGAGTTTTTGGTTCAGTACACAAGCCCCTCAGGCTCAAGCTGAACTTGCTTTAGGGAAGAGGCTTTTTGGCTCAACCGAGTCGACCTACGTGGCAAATGAGTAGCGTTACGTGCACAGTACCCTGAGTTGACGTTTCACCACACTCCATCATGTGCTTCCATGTGGCTTTTATCAACAGTCACAAGACATTGCCGCTTACGCTCCCCTACTACAATAGGGTTTCAGAAACTCAAACGTCCCCATTGTTTCATTACTCTCTTTATAAATTTTCGCACTTCCTCTCAAACCTGTTCCCAATACCTTTCCGATCACCTCAAAGGTACTAACTTTACCTTACCTTATTCACATAATATGCTTTTATTGCTTTCGCTGCTCTTGCTTTACTACATTGAGATTGTTCATACCTGTGTTCTCGATATTACTGTTTATGCCAGCTATTCTTCTTTTATGAATGCGTGTAATGTTGGATTCTGAATGTATCTATTGTTCTCTATTTGTTTGCTTGTTCTGGTTTTAGATGGATTACTAGTCCAAATATCCTTGGGACCCTGAGAACCTTTTAGTCGAAACCTCAGAGTATACCTCTAGAAAGAAGATAGTAGATTATAGGAAATAACCGATTGTTCGTCTGTGTATGCCTGCTGGTTTTCTCATCTGATTTGGCTGATGTTCCAGTTCTGGAAATCACCTAATGGGAACCAGTGTTTGGTGCTTATATGTGGAATAGATTACCCTGTGTTTCTATGTTTGCTCATGATTGCAGGTTGAGCAGATTCTAAACAAAGAACATTCCAAAAAGCAACCCAAGGATTTGTCTCCAAAATAAGGGGAGATTGTTGAACAAGGGAAGCTTTGATGTTTTCAAATCCTCTTAAAGCTTGAAGAATTTGATGCTTTTTGTGTTAGGTTTAGAATAGGGTGTTTGAAATCTCTGTCAAATCCTAATCTCAACACTGCTTAATCAATCAGATTTCAAAAAAAAATAAAGTGTTTTTTCAAGCAAAGGGAAAATAAACGATTAGATCTTCGAAATAACCGGTTGTTTGTTACCTAGCTAGCACAAGGGTTTTGAAACTGCTTTTTGAATCTGTTAAGTAACAGCTTGACCCATTTAACCGATTAATTTGTGGTTTCAACCGGTTAAAAGTGTGTCTTCATAACAACTTTTTGAAAAACTGTTTTAACTGTTTTAAAACCGTTTTAGCTGATTCAAAGTGCCAAAAACAGCTAGTTTTTAAGTGCTATAAATATAGTCCTTCTTTCAAAAAGAAAAGAACAATTTTTTTACGAAAGAGATTTTGATATCAAAGGAGAGATAACAGTTTTTGAAAGGAGCAAGATTGCTACCAAGTTTTGCTGAGTTTTTCAAGATCTGTCTTAGGATTTCCTGCTGTAATCTTCAGGTGTTTTCTATCCTTGTATAGTTCTTGTGTTTGATAAATCTGTAAAGAATTGTGGTTCACAAAGTCAGAGGATTGTTCTGATCTGTGGTGTTGTTAAGTCAAGAGAAGTGGGTGTTCTTGTGTGAGTTAAGATCACTTCTTTGGTGAGTGTGTGATTGTAATCATGTTGATTACTAGTGGAACTCAGATAGTTTTATGAGAACTGGATGTAGCTCAATGTGTGAGTGATGCAAACCAAGCCTACAAGGTGATGATCAAGAATGCTAAAGAATATAAAGAGAAGTCACCTCAAAGTAGAGACCTTATCAGATGGAGAATGGGACAGAGACCAAAGCACCTAAAGTTCTTCCTGCTGGTCTTCTTAATGATTAGAAAATATTGTAAATAATTTGGGCTCACTTTGGGGGTCCAAATAGCAAATATAGGCTAGAATAAGGTGCCTTTAGTATAATAGAGGGTGTAGTTAGCATTTTAGGATGTTCTTGGCCCTTTTGGAAGGCTTTTTGACCTAGTTTCTAGAAGGACAAACCTAGGATGCGGGTTTGACTTAGTCAAACCCTAAGGCTGCCCATTTTTTCACTCTTCCCATCCTACCCCTTATGCTTGCTCTCCAAGGCTCCTTCACCTATAAATAAGGAGGCCTACCTCATGTATTTTCATGTTGAAATTAGAGTAAAGTTACTATACACAATTTGTGTTAGAGTTTGTGAGCATTGTCTCCTTACACCATTGTCTTATCTTGTGAGATTTAGAGAGCTCTCAAGTGGCGGCATTCTTCACTCATCTTGGAGCAAACCACCATCCAAGTGACGTGATCACTTCTCTAGCTTATTCTCCTAAGTTTCCTTTCACTCATCTTTTTCCATTCCAAATTTCAATTCCGAAATTTATGTCTTGTTCTTGTTTTAATGCTTTGTTTCCTATTCGGTTTCCTTCATTATGTTTAGTTTCCTCTCTCTAATTTCAGCACCTTTACTTGTCATCATCTTCACCATAATTGTGTTTTCCTTTTGCCTTTGTGAAATGAACCTTCACATCTACTTAACCACTTGGTTAAGTTAATGTCCAGTGGGGATTTTCCTTAGGTTCTCACCTTAATCATCCTAAAATCTCAATCCTAATTAAAGTGCCACCATAAAATGCTAAATCATAAAATCAACTCACATCATGTGGTTATCAGAGTTTAGGTTCTTATGCTTAATTTTTTGAGTTGATTTGACACTTTACATTCAAGCAATTTAAATTCTAGCACCTTTAAATTCAAGTACCTTTAATTTCTTGTCATTTATTTTCTTGCCTTTATTTTCCAGCCCTTTATTTAGTGCAGATTTTTTTTTCCAGCACCTTATATTCATAGCATTTTTCGTTTTTGAATATGTTCCTTCTTATACCTTTCTTTGATCTTGCTTTTTACTTTGAGTCTTATGTTCATTAGTGTTCTAGGTGTCCTTGTTTTTGCTTCTACTTACTTGCTTTTAATTTTGAAAGTTTGCAAAGTCTTTAGATATTTGTTTTAGTAGAGGTTGATTTAGAGTTCCAAACATATGATTTCAAGTGTTCAATTATATTGAATCCACCACCAAAAGTTTTGTGCAAATTGAATGTTCTTCAAAATTGTCATGATGCAATCTATGGATCTTTCTTTCCATAATTCAATTTAAGTATAAAAAAAAAAGCAAAACAGTACCAAAAACAGTATAAAACAGATTGGTATTGCACCTATACCTCTCATTTGCACATTAAATTCACCTTCAAACTTGGATTCAACTAGATTGGCAAATTGTTCTCAACTTTGTGGAATTTTTTATCCTTTTGCTTTTACAAGTTCTAAAGAAAACATAAAATTTCTTGGTTAAAAGTTTAGTAAGTTTCTTAGAGTCTTCTTTTGTGCTTTTCTTGCTTGTCTTCCTTTCTTAAGTTTTGTCATAATCTCTTTTCCACCTTTGGTTTAGCTCTTTCTTGTTTACACCTTTTCTTGCTTGTCTTTTCTTCTTTTCCCTCAAAGTTTTATGGTGTTTTTTTGCTTTGGATTGAGTGTTGAAGGCTTTGACCCTTTTCACTTGAGAATTTCTCATCCACAAGAAAGAACTTGGTTAAGGGAAGAAAAAAAAAATTCTTTGAGTGGTTTAGTGTTTTTCTTCATATTGCCGCAATACTTCTTGTCTTACTAACTTGTTTTCTTTAATTGTTTGTTCTTTGTGTTTTATGATTTAGCATTTTATGGTGGCACGTTAATTAGGATTGAGATTTTAGGATGATTAAGGTGAGAACCTAAGGAAAATCCCCACTGGACATTAACTTAACCAAGTGGTTAAGTAGATGTGAAGGTTCATTTCACAAAGGCAAAAGGAAAACACAATTTTGGTGAAGATGATGACAAGTAAAGGTGCTGAAATTAAAGAGAGGAAACTAAACATAATGAAGGAAACCGAATAGGAAACAAAGCATTAAAACAAGAACAAGACATAAATTTCGGAATTGAAATTTGGAATGGAAAAAGATGAGTGAAAGGAAACTTAGGAGAATAAGCTAGAGAAGTGATCACGTCACTTGGATGGTGGTTTGCTCCAAGATGAGTGAAGAATGCCGCCACTTGAGAGCTCTCTAAATCTCACAAGATAAGACAATGGTGTAAGGAGACAATGCTCACAAACTCTAACACAAATTGTGTATAGTAACTTTACTCTAATTTCAACATGAAAATACATGAGGTAGGCCTCCTTATTTATAGGTGAAGGAGCCTTGGAGAGCAAGCATAAGGGGTAGGATGGGAAGAGTGAAAAAATGGGCAGCCTTAGGGTTTGACTAAGTCAAACCCGCATCCTAGGCTTGTCCTTCTAGAAACTAGGTCAAAAAGCCTTCCAAAAGGGCCAAGAACATCCTAAAATGCTAACTACACCCCCTATTATACTAAAGGCACCTTATTCTAGCCTATATTTGCTATTTGGACCCCCAAAGTGAGCCCAAATTATTTACAATATTTTCTAATCATTAAGAAGACCAGCAGGAAGAACTTTAGGTGCTTTGGTCTTTGTCTCATTCTCCATCTGGTGAGGTCTCTACTTTGAGGTGACTTCTCTTTATATTCTTTAGCGTCCTTGATCATCACCTTGTGGGCTTGGTTTGCATCAGTGAGTGAACCAGTATAACTCTTTGTTTTCGTATCTCTCTATCTCTGCCTTCATTTGAAACTGTTTGATATAGATTGCTTCTGCTGTTATAAGAACAACTGATTAAAACAATATTTTAACCGGTTATAATTTTGTAACAGTTTCTGTGTTCATTGTTTGATTGCTTATCTGTGTTTGTTTGATATAGATTCATTCTTAATCAAATATTTGCAAAAATCTTTTGAAAACAATTCACCCCCTCTTTTTTTAAGCCATCAATTCTAACATAATACGGGGGTGTAGTTATCATTTTAGCTTGTTTCTAGTCCTTTAGGAAGGTTTTTTGACCTAGTTTCTAGAAGAACAAGCCTAGGGTTCAGTTTTGACTTAGTCAAACCCTAAAGGCAGCCCCCTCACACATTTACCACCCTACCCTTGCCCTTCTTCCCCACTAAGGCACCCATTCCTATAAATAGGGTGCCTTACTTCATGTATTTTCAAGTTGATTTTGAATAGAGAAAAGAAAGTCTGCTGGAGTGATTTTTTTATTTTGAGTACTCTGGATTTATGGGTCTTATCTTAGGTGGGTAGTATCCTAAGTGGCGACTTCGGGTCTTATCTTGAGTAAGTGACATCTTAAGTGGCGGCTCTTGCACCACTCATCTTGGAGTTTATCTGCTCCAAGTGGCATGAATTCCTTTTCTAATCCATAAGTTCTATTCATCCTTAAATATTCTTTCCAAGCATGGCTTGTATCTAGAACTTCCAGTTTTGAACTCCCCATGCTTAAAGAACATATGTTTACTTCACATACCACACCTTGCAATATCTTATATGTGAACAAAATGACTATGTTATCTGCAGTAGTTATAAATTTGAGGTTGAATTTTCTCCAACTTGGGGGGCATGATATAAACCAAGTAGCCAAGATGACCAAGGGCTCAAGAGACAATTCACACTAAGAGCAGTCATCTCAGCAATCAAGTGAAGGCCCCACCAAATATCAGACTGACCTCAAATTGGGTGATAACATTAAAGAACATGAAATGGAAATGTATAATGGCATAAATAAAGAAGGAAAAAGATGAAGGGATGAATAGAACTTATGGATTAGAAAAGGAATTCACGCCACTTGGAGCAGATGGACTCCAAGATGAGTGGAGGTAGAGCCGCCACTTGAGATGTCACTCACTCAAGATAAGACCCAAAGTCACCACTTAGGATACTACCCATCTAAGATAAGACCCACAAACCCAAAGTACTCAGACTCACAATTTCACTCAAGCAGAAAAGATATACGACTCCTAGAACACTAAGAACATCAGACGCAAGCAAAAACGGTAAGAAAAAGAAATGACAGAAAATGGAAATTCAAAAAACGGAATTTAAAGTGCTTAATGAATAAAAAAGACAAAAATTGTAAATGACAAGAATTTAAAGGTGGAATTTAAATTGCTTGAATATAAAAGCAAGAATTTAAAATGTGCAAAAATTTAAAAGCAGAATATCAACTCAGCAATATAAGCACCATAGAACCTTGCTTTTACACCACATGATGTGAGTTGATTTTAGATTGCATATTTTAAAGGTTTCACTTTTGTTTTGATTTTGGATTTTAGCAATTTAAAGGTGAGAACCCTAAGCAGATTCCCACTGGACATGAACTTAACCAAGTGGTTAAGTAAGTGTGAAGGCTCACTTCAGAAGGACAAAGGCAAAAACATAGATATGGGTGACAATGATGCAACTTGCGGAATTTAAGAGAACATAAAAGAGGAAACAAAAAAGATTAAAATGATAAAGCTGACTGAATAGAAGGAACATTAAAGAAAATGAAATGGAAATGGATAATGGCACAAATAAAGAAGGAAAAAGATGAAGGGATGAATATAACTTAAAGATTAGAAAAGGAATTCACGCCAGTTGGAGCAGATGAACTCCAAGATGAGTGGTGCTAGAGCCGCCACTTGAGATGTCACTCACTCAAGATAAGACCCGGAGTCGCCACTTAGGATATTACCCACCCAAGATAAGACCCAAAAACTCAGAGTACTCAGACTCACAAAAATCACTCCTGTAGATTTCCTTTTTTATTTCAAATTCAACTTGTAAATACATGGAGTAAGGTACCCTATTTATAGGAATGGGTGCCTTGGTGGGCAAGAAGGGCAAGGGTTGGGTGGTAAATGTGTGAAGGGGCTGCCTTAGAGTTTGACTAAGTCAAAACCGCACCCTAGCCTTGTTCTTCTAGAAACTAGGTCAAATTTCTTTCCTAAAGGCCTAGAAACAAGCTAAAATGATAACTACACCCCCTATTATGCTATAGGCACCTATTCTAGCCTATCTTTGCTATTTGGAGCCCTAAAGTGAGCCCAAATTATTTACAACATGTTTTATTTTTAAGAAGACCAGAGGAAAGAACATTTGATGTTTTGGTCTTTGCCCATTTCTCCTTCTGGTGAGGTCTGCTAGATCCTTGGTGGGGTCTTCACTTGAAAGTTGAGATGACTTCTCATAGTGTGAATGGTAATTTGAATCCTTGGTCATCTCCTTGTTGGCTTGTATTGTATTAGCTTGGATAGATCTTAGCAACCAAAGGTCACAACAATCTATGAATCCATGGATTTGACAACCTTGACCACAACCTCCTTGTTTGGTAAGCTATGGGAACATGAACTTGAGATGAACCGACAAAATGACCAAGAACATGAGGAGAAGCATGTTAGGAGCATTGCCTTGAAAGCTGCTGGTCATAAAGAAGGTCAAGAATCAAGTGAGGGTAGTGATGGTGAGACTCTCAACTTGCTAACAAGAAAGTTTAACCAGTTCTTGAAAAGGAACAACAGGGACAAGAACCACTCCTCAAATAGGTATAAAAGTAAGAAACTCAATGATTTCAATTCTACAAATTATTCCTGCATTGGATGTGGTAAACAAGGTCATATCAAGGCTGATTGACCCGTCTGTTAGAAGTTTAAGCCTTAAATAAGAGGAGGGGTGAATTGTTTAAGAAAGTTTTTCGCAAACTTTGAAGGTATAAGGAAAGCCAATGAAGAATCACAGAGAAAAAAACCAAGATATCCAAGGTACAAAACTGTTTTAGTTGATTTCTAGAAAATCAACCGGTTATTTATACGATTCAACCGATTGTTTTTATCAGCAGTTAATAAAAACAACTTAAAATAGATATAAGTGAGATAAGGGAAAGACAAAATCACACAAACATATTTATATTGCTTCACTCTTACACCAAGAGCTACATCCACTCCCCAGAAACCACTGGGTATTCCGCTATGCAATCAAACACAGATTACAAACCACACACACTAAATAAGTGATCTTGAATCTCTCAAGAACACACACTTCCTTTGGTAAACCACAACACAGAATTCAGAACACCCTCTGAATCTGCACACCAAAGTTATTATAGAAATACAAGAGATTAAGGAATGATCACACCTGAAACAGAATGAAATCAAAAGATTACAAACCAATCCTATTCCATTCTTTCAGAAAATCCAAAGGCTTGAAGTAAATCTTGGAGAAAATTGATTTTAAAGATTTAATCTGATATCACATAACCCAGGAGCATAAAATTAACTATTTAAACTCCAAAAGATTGTTAAAAACTTTTAATGCAGGAGCCAAATTAGTTTTGAATAATTTAAAATAGATTTACCAAACTTACAAAATTTTGTTAAGGATTTTCAAAAAAAATCGATTGAAATGTCGAAACAACCTTTTGAATTGGTTTGACAACAAAGTCAACCAATTTCAAGTTTTGTCAAAACTTGTTTCAAAATCATTAAGTGTAAAACAACCGATTGAAATGATAAAGTAGCAGGTTGTTTTTCCACTTCTTTGTAAAACACTTTTTTTCAAAAGGTTTTGTTTTAAACCAGCTTTGGATCCTAAGTAAGAGTGCATTACAAATTCAAACTACCTGGAATCCACACACACAAGCAGCTACAAAGCCTTCAACCAATGTTCATGGATTTGGAGACATCAAAGCTCTTGTTCAACAATCTCCCCCTATTTGATGAAGACAAATCCCTGGTTTGCTTGTGTTGTCCTGTTTGAATTTGAATAAACACCTGCAGAGCCGAAACATTGCAAAACCAAGCAAGAATACCAGCAGGATACTAAGGCACACACAGATCCATTTTTATGCATAATCCAATTGCAAAGGAAACCAGATAAAACATAGAAACCAGTGATGTGTGCAATAGCAAAAGTAAAACCAACATACTCCAGAATTAAAACCAACATACTCTAGAATTAAAACCAACATAGTTTTGCAGCAGATACAACGCTTAAACCAACACATTCTCCCCCTATTTGCCTTCACAAATAGAGTGGAAGAAGGGATAAAAATAGAAATTAAGAAAGAGTTTGAGAATAAAGAATACCTAACTCATTCCTTAAAAAGAAAAACCTGTCTTTTAACAAAGGCTTGGTGAAAATATTTGCAAGTTGCTTTTCTGTTTCAATGAATTGCACTTCATAATCTCCATTGCTCACATGATCCCTTATAAAATGATGCAGATCTCAATGTGTTTTGTCCTTGAGTGCTAAATCTGCTTTTTGGTGAGATCAATAGCACTTGTGTTGTCACAAAGCAAAGGCACCTTGCAAACTTTCAACCCAAAATCTTTTAGCTGCTATTTAATCCAAAGAATCTGTGCACAACAACTTCCAACAGCTATGTATTAAGCTTCTGCAATTGAAAGAGCCACAAAGGCTTGCTTCTTACTATGCCAAGAAATAAAACTTGGGCCAAGAAGATGATAAGTACCACTTGTGCCTTTTCTGTCCAGCTTGCACCCTGCAAAATCAGAATCAAAATATTCAACTAAATGTATAGGAGAGTGAGAAGGATACCATAAATCAACAGTGGTTGTGCCTTTGAGGTATTTCAGAATTCATTTTACAGCTTTGAAGTGAGATTCCTTTGGATTTGATTGAAATCTAGCACATAGACAAATAAAAAACATGATGTCTGGCCTGCTAGCAGTTAGATAGAGCAAAAAACCAAATAAATTTCTTCACATAGATCATCATTTGTAGCACCAAATATGATGTCATCAACATATATTTGGACCAAGATAATTTCAGAATTTAACTTCTTGATAAAGAGAGTCTTGTCAATCTTCCCTCTCTCATAGCCATTGGAGAAGAGAAAATTACTCAGCCTGTCATACCACTGCTTTGGGGCTTGCTTAAGTCCATAAAAGGCCTTTTTAAGCTTGTATACATGGTTGGGATGTTGATGATCTTCAAAATTTGGTGTTTGTGAAACATACACCTCCTCATTGATAACTCCATTGAGAAATGCACTCTTCACATCCATCTGAAACAATTTGAATCCACTCATGCAAGCAAAAGCAAGTAACAAATTCTTCAAAAAGATGTTTTGCTAATCTTTTTCTGCACAATTCTTCATAGATTCTTGTTCTGCATGGTTAGTCTCATCAAATATAACATGAACATACTCCTCTACAGTTATGAGCCTTTATATCCTATAAGCATGGCTAGTTAAAGAATAACCAATGAATATACCATTATCAACTTTCTCATCAGACTTGCCCATGTTTTCTTTCCCCTTATTCATAATATAGCTCTTGCATCCAAACACCTTCAAATGACTAATGTTGGGTTTCCTTCCATTGAATAATTCATATAGAGTCTTCTTCAAGATTGGTCTTATGAGCACTCTATTCATCACATAGTAAGAGGTGCTGATAGCATCTGCCCAAAAGTATTTTGGTAAAGAGGATTCACTCAACATAGTTCTAGCAAGCTTTTCAAGAGATCTGTTCTTCCTTTCCACAACTCCATTCTGTTGAGGAGTTCTAGGAGCAGAGAAATTATGAAAAATTCCAAGCTTTTCACAGAAGGTACTTAATTTTTCATTTTGGAACTTCCTTCCATGATCACTACGGATTGCAAATATGTTGCTACAGCAAGTGTTTTTCAATCTCTTGGCAAGCTTTTTGAATGTAGAGAATGCATCACTCTTTGACTTCAAAAATAGTGTCCATGTAAACCTAGAGAAATCATCAACAAAAATAAGAGCATAGTGATTTCCACCAAGACTCATGGTTCTTGAAGGACCAAATAAATCCATGTGCAGCAACTTAAGTGGTTTTGAACTAGAAACCACATTTTTTTAGTTTGAAGGAATGTTTAGTTTGCTTCCCCTTTTGGCATTCTTCACATATATGGTCTTTCTCAAACTTGAGTTTGGGTAAACCTATCACAAGATCTTTAGATATCAGCTTATTTAAATGATGTATGTGAATATGAGTTATTCTTCTATGCCATAACCATGATTCTTCATGTTTAGATAGAAGACATCTAATGGATGTACGATGAGAGATATATAAAAGATAAACATTGTTAACCCTTTTACCAATCAACAATACTTCCTGTGAATTAGGTATGCATATCTCACAAGCGCTGGGCTTGAAGGTTACTTGATAAACTTTATCACACAACTGGCTAATGTTGAGTAGACTATGCCTGAGACCTTCCACATATAAGACATCATGAACCAATAAGTTATTCTTGTCTCCAATGGTGCCTTTCCCAGGAATCTTTCCTTTATTGTTGTCCCCATAAGTCACATGCTTATACAAACCAAAACAACCAGCAGATGACTAAGGACACATCAAGTACTTCACAAAAAGGTCAGTCATCTCAGTATACAAAGTCGGGCCCCACCAAACCTCGAGAAAGCATCAACAGAAGAAGAAGAAGCTATAAACCAGAATATCAGAAGTTCTTTCTTCTGGTCTTTCCAGAAGAGAAAAGTTATGTAATTAAATTGGGCTCACTTCGGGGGTCAAAAATAACAAGATAGGCTAGAATAGGTGCCTATAGCATTATAGGGGATGTAGTTATCATTTTAGCTTGTTTCTAGCCTTTTAGGAAGAAAATTTGACCTAGTTTCTAGAAGAACAAGCCTAGGGTGCGGTTTTGACTTAGTCAAACCCTAAAGGCAGCCCCTCACACATTTACCACCCTACCTTTACCCTTCTTTTCCACCAAGGCACTCATTCCTATAAATAGGGTGCCTTACTCCATGTATTTTTCAACTTGAATTTCAAGTAAAGAAACTCTACTTGAGTGAATTTGTGAGTTTGTGTACTCTGTGTTATATGGGTCTTATCTTGGGTGGGTAGTATTCTAAGTGGCGACTCCGGGTCTTATCTTGAGTGAGTGACATCTCAAGTGGCGGCTCCTGCACCACTCATCTTAGAGTTCATATGCTCCAAGTGGCGTGACCACCTCCATCCCTCCTAAGTCTTCTAATCCTTTCACCTTTTTCCTTTTTTTCTCTTTATCATTGTTGTGTCACCTATCTTCTTCTTTACCATCATCTTCTTATCTTCTTCTCTTTATTTGTTTCTTGTTTATGCGTTTTGTTCTTGTTCCTTTATCTTGAATTCTGCAATTTGCATCATTGTCACCTATTATGGTGTTTTTCTCTTTGCCCTTCTGAAGTGAACCTTAACACTTACTTAACCACTTGGTTAAGTTCGTGTCCAGTGGAAATCTTCTTAGGGTTATCACCTTTTAAATTGCTAAAATCCAAAATCTTAAACAAAGTGAAACCTTTAAAATGTGCAATCTAAAATCAACTCACATCACATGCCTTTCTTGCTTGAGGATAATGTTGACAAACTTGGATTTATCCTCTGTCATGTGCTTGGAACAACCACTGTCTACGTACCACATATCCATATTTTCCATCAAATGGTCTTGCAAAAGACAAGATCAAGTAGCAAGATTTGGTCCCCTTACAAACTTGGGTCCATTGGTATTAATTGGATCATTAGAAACCTTAGGATTCTTAGGACCCACTTCATAACATCTTTAGGAACAGAAAATTTCCTAATTTTACAGAACCTAACAGAATGATCTCTTTTCATATAATAAAAGCATGTAACAACCGGTTGTTTTGACTTTTCAATCAGTTGTTTTTCTGTGATAGTAGAATAAGGCTTTGAAATTCTATTTTTCTTACACTTGCAAGAAGAGTTCTTGTAAATTAATTCCAGATTTTCAAAGTCTTTTTTTGAATTTTCTAACTCTTCTTCCAGTGCTTTGACTCTATTTCAAGCCAATTATTTAAGCCTTTTAACCGGTTATTCAAAAGAGCCAATCTATTAGCTTCTTCAAGAGTTTCTTTGAAAGCCTTAAGAAGCTGGCAATAGTTTTCAACATTGATTGAGGTGCAGGAGATTATACTGCTTGTGTTGTTTTCTCCCTTGGCCATTAGACATAGATTTTCTTCTTCTTCTTCACTTGAAGAGGAACTTGATGAAGATACATCATTTTCATCCCCAGCAACGAAGGCCCTTTTTGATTTTCCCTTCTTTTCAAACTTCTTGCTAGGTCTTTTCTCTTTGCTTTCTTTTTTAGAACACTCAACTTTTATATGTCCCTATTCACCATAACCAAAGCATGTATGTTTTTTAGTATTAAAATCAATAGGTTTCTTGCTACCATACCTGTCAGAGGTGTGATTTTTGTTGCGATTCTTTAAGAACTTGCTGGATTTCTTGGACAACAAGCTAAGTGTTTCTCCTTCACTTTCATCACTTGAGTCTTGACTAGTCTTGTGTATATCAGCCTTCAAGGCAATGTTTTTCACATGTTTATCCTCATTTTCTTGAACATTCAGGCTATTCATCTCTAATTCATGCCCTCTAAGCTTCCGAAACAACGAAGCCATTGTCAAAGATGTTAAATCTTTGGATTCAGAGAAGACCATGACCTTTGGTTGCCATGTTCTATCTAGGCACTTGAGGATCTTGATATTGAGTTCCTCTTTATCAAATTTTTTTCCAAGACTCATAAAATGATTAACAATATGAGTAAATTGCTTTTGATCGCTTTTGCACTTCTGAAATTGTCTCTCCTTTCTTGATCCGGTCGGTCATCGGTAGTCGATGACATCAGCAGCAGTTGACCACGTGGACCATTCACAGGGTAACACGTGATAGAGGATAGCAGGCGAATCAGGGAGGCGATCACTCAGAATGGTAATCGCCTGTCGCCTGTGATGATGAGTAATCGCCTATCGCCTTGAGGTGAGTAATCGCCTATCGCCTTGAGGATGAGTAATCGCTCATCGCCGGTATGGATCAGTAATCACCTAGTTTGCACATGATCGCCGTGTGTTAAGGTTAGGAGATCAGGTGGTCAGCAAGTCGCCGAAAGAGCACATCGCCGGGTGTTTGAGAAGACTTGGCAAGCACTTGTTGTATGGTCTAAGTACAGAGGATAAGTGGCATATCTGCCACCATGTGTAGTGTGAGCTGCGATGCCCAGGGTTAACCAGCTCGCCATGTTAAGGTTGCGCCCAGAGTAGCCTGTGTACTAAGCTACTCCCCGTGTGGATAACTTAGTCGCAGGGGCACAGTGGAAGTAACGTTTCAGCTGCAGATACTCCAGATGGTGACACGTGTATGACCAGATGTTATCCACATGTCAAGAGGAATAACCGTCAGGAGAGAGAAAGACTCAGGTATATATACGAAACTCTTAACGAAATTGAGGGAAGTTTTTATAGATTCTTACAGCTTACACATTTGAGAGTTTACAGTTACACACGAGTCTCATAGAGAGATTCAGTGATAGTTTTGGTGTTCCTGTTGCCTGACTTGAGCGTCAGAGCTACAACGGCCGCCAGAGGCGCCGTCTGTGTGTTTTGCAGGCAGCGGTTGGAGTTCCGGTGGTGGTTCTTGGAGCGTTCCTGCAGAACAGAGGGCTAGACGAAGGAGTGACGAGGCAATCCTCCACATTCGAGTCAAGCGGCAGGATCATTTCTGAATTCTAAACATCTCATATTCTTGGATGAGAGTGTGCTTCCTTGCTCTCTTCACATGATTTGTGCCTTCATGAGTCACTTCAAAAGTATCCCACATTTTGTTTGCGGAGGCACTTTGTGACACCCTGAAAAACTCATTTGAATTTAAGGTAAAAGTAATGATATTTTTGGAAATGCAATCAAACTTAGCCTTTTTATTTTCAGCTTTAGTCCATTGGGACCAAGGTTTTTCAATAAGAACATTATCTTTTTCCACTTTTGGAATAAAACGTCCATTTTCAATTGCATCCCAAATTCCTCTATCTAATGATTCAACAAAGATTTTCATCCTTACGTTCCAAAATTAATAATTCAAACCACATAATAGAGGTGACCTATTAATTGAAGCACCCTCCTCAAAAGGTAGTTTTTCAGCCATGGAAAATTGTGTTTAGGATCAAAACTTGAATAACTTTCAAGAACCTAGCTCTTGATGCCAATTTTTAGAATTTTAGGCCTTAAACAAGAGGGGGGGTGAATTGTTTAAGAAAATTTTTAACAACCTTTGAAGGTATAATGAAAGCCAATGAAGAATCACAGAGAAAGAAACCAAGATATCCAAGGTACAAAACTGTTTTAGTTGATTTCTAGAAAATGAACCGGTGGTTTATGCGACTCAACTGATTGATTTTATCAGCAGTTAATAAAAACAACTTAAAATAGATATAAGTGAGATAAGGGAAAGACAAAATCACACAAACATATTTATATTGCTTCACTCTTACACCAAGAGCTACATCCAGTCCCCAGAAACCACTGGGTATTCCACTATGCAATCAAACATAGATTACAAACCACACACACTAAAGAAGTGATCTTGAATCTCTCAAGAACACACACTTCCTTTGGTAAACCACAACACAGAATTCAGAACACCCTCTGAATTTGCACACCAAAGTTATTATAGAAATACAAGAGATTAAGGAATGATCACACCTGAAATAGAATGAAATCAAAATATTACAAACCAATCCTATTCCAGTCTTTTAGAAAATCCAAAGGCTTGAAGTAAATCTTGGAGAAAATTAATTTCAAAGATTTAATCTGATATCACATAACCCAGGAGCATAAAATTAACTATTTAAACTCCAAAAGGTTGTTAAAAACTTTTAATGCAGGAGCCAAATCAGTTTTGAATCATTTAAAATAGATTTACTAAACTTAACAAAATTCTGTTAAGGATTTTAAGAAAAACAATCGGTTGAAATGTCAAAACAACCGATTGAATTGGTTTGACAACAAAGTCAACCAAATTCAAAAAGTTTCAAATCGTTTTCGAAAACCTCTTAGTGTAAAACAACTGATTGAAACAATAAAACAACAGGTTGTTTTTCCACTTCTTTAGAAAACACTTTTTTTCAAAATGGTTTTGATTTAAACCAACTTTGGATTCTAACTAAGAGTGGATTACAAATTCATACTATCCAGAACCCATACACATAAGCAGCAACCTTCAAAGCTCTTGTTCAACAAACCCCTCTTGGTCACCTCTCTATCTCTTCCCCTTTTACCTTTCCCTATCTTGCCCACCGAGGCACCCATTCCTATAAATAGGGTGCCTTGCCTCATGTATTCACACCTTGAATTTGAATAGTAAAGAAACTCCATGAGTGATTTTGTGAGACTTGTGAGCTCATGTTGGGTCTTATCTTAGGTGGGTAATATCTCAAGTGGCGGCTCTAGTAATTTGGGTCTTATCTTGGGTGGGTAATATCTCAAGTAGTGGCTCTAGTAATTTGGGTCTTATCTTGGTTGGGTAATATCTCAAGTGGCGGCTCTTGCATATCTTGGAGTCCCTCTGCTCCAAGTGGCTTGACTTCATTTCTTCACCATAAGCTCTCTTCATCTCTTCCTCCTTTTACTTCCTTTTGTGCCTTCCATTCCCCTTCCTCTATGTTCTTTCATGTTTGTCTTTTATATTTTGGTTCTCTTCATCTTGTTGTCTTAATTTCTGCCCCTCTTTGCATCATCCACACCATATAATTTGTGTTTTTCTCTTTGCCCTTTTGAAGTGAACCTTCACACTTAATTAACCACTTGGTTAAGTTCGTGTCAGTGGGAATCTTCTTAGGGTTCTCACCTTAAATTTCTAAATCCAAAAATCCTGAACAAAAGTTAAAACTTTAAAATGTGCAATCTAAAATCAACTCACATCAACTTCTCATCTTGAACTATTATTGTAAGATCTTATGATGAGTTTCTAAATCTATCTTGTTGGGATTAAATGAATATGTGATATTTTTGGAGTTATTATTGTTTATAGATGCATGTTTCTCTTTTATTTCAAATTCCTTGGATCTAGTAGTATGCTTGATACTCAATGGTAAGGAACGACCATTTATTGTCCATAGGGCATGAATAAGGTCGAAATGCGATTTCACTTTCTGAACCCTATTCATCTAGCCATAAGATTCAATGGTTGTAAACTATGATGAACTGTTCCATCTTAATGTAGAGGTAAGTCATGACAGTGACTTATTGCTCAAGATAACCTTGCGTGAGGAATCAACTTGGTTTGGCCAAAATAGGAGCAAAGATTTGGAATAAAACTTTGCATTTATAAATAACAATGACAAAGGAAATTCACAAATCTATTCTAATCCCAACATCTGTGCTATATTGTTATCTCTCTACTTCAGTGATTTTTCTAACACTTCATCTCTCGATATAAATATCTAGTGTTATTATTAGTATTATTATTATTATTATTTATAAATATTACATGTAAATCATCTCCAAATCACGTATCACTTCATTTTAAAAGATAATTGTACTTTGATATAATTAATTCCCTGTGGATACGGCAACCCTCAATTGTACTACGACTAACTCAGTCTACTTGTTGAGTAGTGATCTCGCCGTGGACTCAAGCGTGGGGAAAACGCCTCATGACTTCTACGTCTAGCTTTCTAACTGCTGCGCGTTCTGCAAGGAGGCTCCAGGAACCTTCGCCGGAACTCCGAACGATGCCTGCAAAACACACAGACGGCGCCTCTAGCGGCCGTTGTAGCTCCGACGCTCAAGTCAGGCAACGGGAACACCAAAACTCTCTCTCGGATCTCTCTGTGTGAGACCCGTGTGTGTGTGCCTTCAGTCCTCTTTGATTCGAAAACTGAGTGTCCTTCGTTTTGTGTTGTGTATTGTGTGGCAAAGATTGCATACCTGGTTTGGTGTTCTTCTTCCTCATATAAACCCGCGTAGCCCCTACTGGCTACCTCTAGGGCCACTTGATTACTCTGCACTGCCGTTTCCACTCCCCAGGGCTACCTTGCGTGCCAGCCTTCTTCACTCGAGTGCAAAGTCTGACAGGGGAGGCTGCGTGGGTACCTCTGTACCCCTCGACTTCTGTGCCTATCTGCCCTACCTATTCTCTGGGAACATCTTCACCGTCCACGTGGCAGACATGCAACCCCACTGGGAGACTCTAACCTTGATGGGTTCTTGTCCCAGCAGGATTCTGCGCCTAACTGCGTCTTCTCATCTTCATGCGTGGTCGTCTCGCGACTAAGGCCACTCCCTGCCTCTGGGTGCTTTACTGATCATCGATTGCGTTGTTCACATCGCGCGGCCGATGTCACCTCAACACGCACCGATGACCGAGGTATCTCTCATCCTGGTCGATGTCCGATGGCGCTTCTTCACGTTGTCGTGCTCTGCTTATGGAATCAGGCGAGGTCCTTGAGTAACGTTCTCGCTGGGAGCCTGGGTCCTAGTTTAACACGTGTTGACAAGGAACCCCCGACGACTGATCACTCTGCATGCACCGATGACTGATCACTCTGCATGCACCGATGACTGATCGGTGCTTCATCACTTCTCGCGCTTTACTTCCAGGCACTCAAGTAGGAATCGATCTTCTGGTGGTGGTCACTCGGTAGCTGACCACTGATCGCCATTCTTGAACGATCTTCACCCCGGTTCATCTGCTATCTCATGCCACGCGTTACTCTGCGACTGGCCCACGTGGTCATCTGCTGCTGACGTCATCGGATACCGATGACCGACCGGATCAAGTAGAAATAGTGGGATTTAGCTAAACTGAATTTGATTTAACTTAGCCCACTGATAACTTTCAACTTTGTTGTATTTCTTTGGATTAGTTGTATTTCCTTAAGGTTTCTCTTGATCTTATTTTTAGTTTTTAGATTAGATTTGAACTTTCAGTGAAATATTAAAGTTTCTACAAAAAATGACCTAAAATTGATTTTTTGTAGTATAATTTTTGTTTGATTTATCTGAAGTCATGTTTTGACTCTTGATTTGAAACTAAAATTGTAAAATTGACTTAGGAAACGTGAAAGAGGTTGCCAAAGAAGAGAACCTATGAGAAACCTACAATAAACGGTCAACAACGTCTGAAAAGGGAAAATTGTAGAAGTTAGTTAAAGGTGTAACCAGTGGGGGTTGTTGAATGTAAAATTTGAAACCCATTCCAAAGTGGAAATTCTATTAATAGAGGGGATGACAGATAGATAAGTGAAGAGAAAAGGAATTTAGCAGGTTAGAAGTGTTATTTTAATTTTCTATTTTGAGTTTTTTGGTTTTTTGTGGTTTCAAGTTCAATTTATTAAAGTTCTTATTCTTCTTCTTCTTCTTCATTCATTTTCTTCTTCTCTTACAACTAATTTGATTCAATGATATTCTTAAAAACAAATTTGATTATGA
The DNA here is from genome assembly GCA_013389735.1 of Phaseolus lunatus. Classification (NCBI taxonomy): domain Eukaryota; kingdom Viridiplantae; phylum Streptophyta; class Magnoliopsida; order Fabales; family Fabaceae; genus Phaseolus; species Phaseolus lunatus. The sequence continues at coordinate 34,861,615 of CM023864.1, read as the reverse complement.
AAATGAGACAATGTTCTTTATTTTAGTGCTTTATCTTCAAAATGTTTTTAAGAATTCTATTTTCCATTTAAAATGGGTTTTTAAGATCATTAAACCGATTGGGGATATGTTCTTCATTATCAAGGATTCCAGATTTTGATTCTTTGCTTTTGAAGTTGAAGAATGCTAAACCATAATTTTGGGTCTCTGTTTTCAATTCCAAAATTGAGTTTTGTTTCTTCTTCTTTGAATACTTACTTGATTCTCATTCATTACAATTTTACCAGTTACAGTTGAAATTTATAATTTATTCATCCTCTGTTTCACTTTCACATCTTTTACTTTTTCATAATTAACTTTTTTTGCAATTTATATTTTTATCAATTCACTTTTCTCCTAATTTACATTTCAAAAAATTTAGATTTTCAGTACTTATTTTCCCTATCATTTAGATTCTTTTTAAAACTTTTGTTACTGTTCACCAACACTTTTTCATCAAGAAAATTGTTCAACGATTGCTCTTAGATTGTTTGATAGTGAAGAAAAGGTCATTTTACTTCATAGTTTTCCATTGATCAAATCCATTTAATTTTTGTGTGAAACAACTATCATATGAAATGATGGTTGCATTTTATTGATTTCATTACTTATTTTTTCATTTACATTGCATTCATTTCTTTTCTTTTACATTAGACGATTATCTTGGTAGATAGTCTGGTGTATACGTAGTATTTCATTCCATTTCTCTTTAAAGTCCATATTTCAAAGTAATTTCCCCTCTTTTTAATTTTTAAAGATAAGAACATTGAAATAATGAATTCATTGAACATGTTTTCTTTAGAGATTTGACCTAGGTTGACTCTATACCACATTAGGGAAACTTTGTAATTTGTTTGATAAAATTGTACGCGATAAGTAGTCGTAAAAATGGCCTAGTTCTCGGGGAAACATGCCATTGTATATCATTGATTAATGTTGTTTACTTCTTGTTCATAAGTTTTATTTTTTTTAGTTCCATATATTTTTTTCTTTTATATGTTGTTGTTGGGTATTGTATAAACATCCATTCTAGGATATTTAAAATCTGTATCTGACGATCCCAAAGAAGTGTATGAGTAGAAATAGACTAGGTGTACTTTAATTACCCTTTGGAATCTAAAATCGAAAGAACATACATGATACTACAAAGAGTCCCACCTACTGAAGTTTATTTCAAAAATTAATAATAATTGTAAAAGCATATGTAATAGTTGTCAATAAAAATTCTAAAAATAGGCGTAAATAATATTTGTAAATAATAATTGAAATTAATAAAAAAAGATTCAAATAATAATTGAAAATTTAAAAATAAAATATGCTGAATTATCTATGGATTTACCCACATACTAGAGTTGGTGGGTAACTTTTGTTTCCATACGAACACATTGTTTGTAGGTAAATTACCTATGTCCACATTATGTACGATTTTTTTTCCGTGGGTAATCCGTAGGTAATGTTGATTTACCTATGGATTTTGGCTGTTACCTACGGAATTCTTCTATAGATGAGGAATTCTTCTATAGATGAGGAATTCTTCTATAGATGAGTTGATTTTTTCTTGTAGTCTTACCCTTTGGAATCTAAAATTGAAAGAACATGCATGATACTACAAAGAGGCTTTGAAGATAATCATATCATTCTTGGTACAACTTCATCAAATTTCGACACTGAATAGTTTGAAACTGAAGAAATGGCAATGAATAGAGAAAAAACTTTGAAGGAATTGGTCGACCCAAACACTGGATACTAATCCTTATGCATACAATTACCACAACTACCAGAATTAGTAGTCGGTTATGAACTTAAATTTAACTTGATACATTTATTAACCTAATTTCATCGATTAGCAAGAGAGAACCCTCACAAAAATTTGATGGAATTCCATGTGGTATGTTCAACTATGAAGCCAACAGATGTACTTGAATAATTGATTAAGATGAAGGATTTTACCTTTTCATTGTGATACAACAAAGGATTAGTTATACCTACATCCAACTTCTATTACCACATGGACTGATATAAAGAGAAGATTTCTAGAAAATATTTTCACTGCTTCCAGAACTACTTCAATCAGAAAAGAAATTAGTGGAATAAGAGAAATTCAAGGAGAATCTCTTTGTGAATTCTGGGAGAGATTTATAAATTGTGCTCAACTTCCTTAATGAAAAAAATGAATTATTGTTAATTGAATATTTTTATGAAGGTCTACTACCGATGGAGAGAAGTATGATCGATGCACCAAGCGGAGGAGCGCTCATCGATAAAACCCCACTTGTTGCTAGATATTGGATTTCTAACATGGAAAAAATTTACAACAATTCAATTCTAGTATTTCAAGTAGATCGTGAAGTAAAACCTCAAATTTCTGATGTAGCTGAAAGTCAAAGATTAGAAAATAAATTGTCCGAGTTGAGTTCATTAGTAAGACAACTTGTCATGAGTCAACAATCTAACTCAATCCAGCAGAAAACAAAATCATGTGGAATATGTAAATCAACATATCAGCCAACTGATGTGTTGATGTGAGTTGATTTTAAGAATGCACATTTTATTGGCGAGAAAACTAAAGAAGATTCTCACTGAAAATGATTTTAGCCAAGTGGTTAAGTAAGTGTGAAGGTTCACTTCTAGAGGGCAAAGACAATTATATGGTGATGAAGATGATGAAATGTGTAACGCCCCTAAAATATCTTATTCATTTTTATATAATAAAATAAAGGTAAAACAATAATATCAAAATTAACATATGTATATATAACAAAATACATCCATCCCATACATTGTATTTCGAAATAATATCCCTTCTCTAGGGAATTTTAATACATAACCATCCAGTGTTTCAAAATAAAACAAACTACAGCACAAGAACAGGCGATCTCCTTGTCCTACCACTCACTGAGGAGCTCTACTCCTGCAACATCATCTGCTCCCGTGTAAATTACACACGATCATCACAGTTTTAAGAACACGAAACACAACACAAAATACAGGGTAAGCTAGACATTTTTAAAACTTTAAAACATGAAACTTGATATTAACGTAAACCATCAAATATTCACACATTTCATAATTCCCTCAAGTATCAATCATTCCACAAAAATCCATCACTTTCTCATTCATATCACACAACCATCAAGTGTCTATCAACAATTTTATATATTCATCTTTCTCACGTCACAATTTCCATTGACTCACAACACATAGACACTTGACTCTACTTCCGGAAGACTCGTGCGTTGACTCAGACTCAGAGATCTGCACCTGTCATACTACACCACTGTGAATCCACACAGGGTCGCTGTGAATCCACACAGCCATGCGCATAAATAAATCTCAATATCATCACTCTCCTAGTATGACAGGGTTAATTCATAGAACAGGTCAAGTTAGTTATCTTTCAAACAACTTACCCATTCATATGAACCTCCTTCGACTCTCAACACCTGAATAACTTCATCTATGTGATTCCATTATCTCCGGAGAGTCAGGATATCTCCTTCTAGACAAGTCCCTAGTCAATGCACATTACACACGATCTTACACGGTATTTTCTTTCCTGAAAATACTATGCCTTGATCCCACATTCACCACATTCAATGCATCATACAACACGAAATGGACAGTTCCAAATCACAGTAAACATCAAAACCAAGTTCAGAATTTCGAAAATCATATACAGTTCACATTTCAATATCAAACAATTTCAAAACGACACTAAAATAGGGGATTTCGAAATTTGCATTAAAACCGGCGATCACGTCACCCAAACATCAGAATCTTCTAGCTTAAGGTTTTTATTGGAAATAAAGCTAGCTTCCCTTACCTGAACTTGCGTAAAATCTCTCTACGAGCTCTAACCCACCGAACTTAAGGATACCCGAACTCTGTTTTAGCGTTCTGATCGGAAAACTTGCAGAGAACTTCCCAGAAGGACAATGGCAGTCGCCGATCGTAGCACTGGTACATGAGGATAGTCGCGTCTTTGAGTGGAGGAGAAAGGAGAAAGGGAAACTAAATGAGCTCATTCCCTCAGCTCTTAAGGTCGAACGACTCTTTAGCCTTCACTGCCATTACCCACTCTCTAAGCAACCTTGCGTGTGGGTTTCCTCTAACAGGATGGCCACGTGGGTCTCTGCGCACACCAACTCTGGGTTACCTGCCCTACCAACTATCTGGCGTCAACTGTTCTGAAGCACTCCTAATGTCCACGTGTCGCGCATGCAGAACGTTCATGCTGGGAGCCTGGGTCCCACCTTATCTGTGTGAAACACGACATCGCGCGATAACCATCCACCGATGACTGCTCGCGCGATGACCATGCCTCTCATACCGGCGATGACCGATGCCTCTCATACTGGCGATGACTGATTCCTCTTCCTGACGGACGACTGATTCCTCACCCTGGCAGACAACCGATGTCTCGCCCTGGCAGACCACCGATGTGTCTCCCATCCTGGTTGATGACCGATGTTCCTCTCATCCTGTTGGCGATCTCTTATCGCCCTTGTGTGTGACGAGAACACATTGCCTCACTCTGGTCACCGATGTCACATCGTCACACCCAGCTGAGGGCTCGTCCTCCCTTTCCTCTAAGTCTGTGGTATCACGGTTCACACTACTCATGGTGGCAGATATGCCACCTATCTTCTATATCACTCATCTTCTGTATTTAGACCACATACTAAGTGCTTACCAAGTCTTCTCGAATACTCGGCGATGTGCTCTTTTCGGCGATCATGTACACCATAGGCTATTGGCGATCATGTGAAATCTTCGCACACGGCGTTCATGCGCAAAATCGGCGATTACTGATTTCATACGGGGGAAGTCGGAGGCCGCCGCCTTCTAGAACAAACGGCGATCTCATCGACTTCTAAGCTACACCTTCCTTTCTCTTACCCTTCTTGATTCACGTGCCCCCTCCCTTCAAGCACGTCCACGTGATTACCTCACGATAAAGTTATTGCACCTGACTACTTGGTTAGTACAATGGTCAACCGACGGCCCTCCACAGCTGATCCCAGACCTTGGGCGACGTCCGAGGTCTGACCACTATGAGATTTTCTATTTTTATGTCCTTTTTATTTTCAATAATAACATACTCAGAAATCATTTAAAATATATCACTTTTATTCCAAATAAATTTATAGGTCCTTACAAAATGCGGAAATAAAGAACATATAAGATGAAAGGAAACAAGATAAAAGCTGAATGGAAATGGTGCAAAGGAAGGAAAAGTGTTAGAATCAAAGGCCTTAAACAAGAGGGGGGTGAATTGTTTTTGAAATATTTTCGCAAATATTGAAGGTGGATTGAAAGAACAAGAAGAGTCAGTCAATTGGAAATTTGTTCAGCTGATTTAAAAACTTATTTTCACTTAATAGCAGAAAATCAACTAGTTGTGTTTGCGAAACAATTGGTTGTTTATATCAGCAGTTATAAAACAAAGCAAAAACATAATTTAAATGAGATAAGGGATAGAAAGATCAACACATAATTTTATATATTGGTTCACTCTATACCAAGAGCTACATCCAGTCCCTAGAAACCTCTTAGTATTCCACTAAGCAATCAAACACCTTGATTACACAATACACACCAAAGTGGTGATCTTGAACCCTTCAAGAGCACACACCACCTTTGACATACAACACTATAGATCTCAGAACAACCTCTAAATCTGCACAACACCAGTTCTTACAGAAATACAGTAGTCAAGAGAGAAAAGGAATGATCACACCTGATACAATCACATTTTGAATTGAAAAATTACAAAGTAATCCTATTCCATTCTTTGAAAGAATCCAAAGCTTGAAGAAATCTTGGAGAAAAACTGATTTGAAAGAGATAATCTGGTTTCATAACAACCAGGAGTGTAAAACAAATTATTTAAACTCTAATTATCTATTAAAAACATTTAATGCAAGAACCAAATCAATTTTAAATCAATTAAAACATGAAGAACTAACTTAACAGAATTTTGTTAAGGATTTTCAAAAATCAACCGATTGAAAACACGAAACAATCGGTTGAATTGGCTTGATAGCACAGTCAAATAATTTCAAGCCTTTTCAAATTCTTTTAGAAAACACTAAGTGTAAAACAACCGGTTGAATCGACAAATCAATTGGTTGATTTTCGACTTTCTTTAGAAAACACCCTTTTTCAAGAGAATTTGATTCAAACAACTTTGGATCATAACTATGAGTGGATTAACAATTTCAAACTACTTAGAACCCACACACACAAGCAGGAAAAGAGTCTTCAAGCAATCCACTTGGATTTGGAGACATCAAATCCTATGTTTGAAAAAAAGAAGAAAATAAGAGAAGAGAAAGCTTATGGATGAAGATGGTGGTCACGCCACTTAGAGGATGGAATACTCCTAGGTGAATGGTGTAGAGCTGTCACTTGAAGTGAAGAGCACTTAAGATAAGACCCAAGGATATAGGTGACTCAGCTTACTAAATACTTCGATGGAGTTTCTTTACTTTCAACATTCCGTTGTGTGAATAGATGGTGTAAGGCACCCATTATATAGGAATGAGTGACTTGGAGAGCAAGATGAGAGAGGGGTAGAAAAGGAATGGAGGAGGGGCGACCATAGCATTGACTATGGTCGCCCCTTATACCTAGTTTCTAGAAGGTAGGTCAACAAAACCTAAACCTAGATGCACTTGTCTTGAAATGTGGGCTTGGCACAAGTCGAATTTACTAAGCACACCCTACTTTAGCTTATTCTTCTACTTGGACCCCCTAAGTGAGCCCAATCTATTTACAAAAACTTGTCTTTTAAAAAGACCAGAAGAAAGAACATTTGATGCTCTGGTCTATGTCCAATTATTCTTCTACTGAGGTCATTTTGAAGTTTGGTGGGGCCTTGTCTTGGATGCTGAGATGATTAACAAAATTGTGGAGTATTTGTTGTGTCCTTAGTCATCTGCTTGTCGAGATGGTTTGTATCATGCCCCCCAAGTTGGAAAGAATTCGACCTTGAATTTAGGACTCTTGTAAATAACATAGTTAGTTTGTTCACAGGATAGATAGAAACATTTCTAGTAGTGGATTGTGAATCAAAATTATGTTCATGAAGCTTTGGGAGTTCACATAGGTGAGTTTTAGATTAGGCCATGTTTGTAAAGAATGTTTAGGGAGGGAATGTTTTGTTTGTGAAAATCCTCTTAGAAGGTGAGAACCTTTAGGAGGTTTTTGAATATCATCCCTAAACTTCTTTATCAAAGATGTCAAGTATTTAGAATGATTTGGTAATGAAAAAGAGAAGGAAGAAGTATACCTATGAGGTGCAATTAGTGTTGTATGGGTCAACATTATTGTTTTAACTGTATGAGATGAGACCTGTTTTGATTTTACTTTCCTCACCTTTTTCATTTTCTCTTTTGGTTTTCATGTTTACTTGGTCCTCATTAACTTCCTTGGGAAATAAGGGTTTTAAGATAACCTTTTGCCCTTAGAAGGTAAAAGAAATCTTATTGGTATGGCCATCATGTAAAATTTTTCTGTCATATTGTACAGGCCTTCCCAATAGAATATGTGTTGCTTCCATTGGCACAACATCACATAAAACCTCATCTTTATACTTTCCTATAGCAAAAGTTATGAGGACTTGTTTATTAACCATAATTTCACCCTCTGCACTAAGTCATTGTAGTTTATAGGGCTTTGTATGAGAGATAGTGGGTAATCTAAGCTTCTCCACTACTTTTGTACTTGCCACATTAGCACAACTGCCCCCATCTATGATCATGGAACATAACTTGTTGTTGATAAGGCATCGAGTGCGAAAAATATTTTCTCTCTGAGATTCATCAAAAAGTTTTTTAATAGTACCCAACATTTGCCTTACCACCAATAAGTCACCTTCACAAGGTATCTCACATTCATCTTCAATAAGGGATTTGGAACGGGTAGGGGAGGTAGACCTAGAAGATTTATCACTATGGTCACTTACTACTATCCCTCCTTTTACCATCATGGTTCTTTTATTAGGGCAACTTGCTGCGATATGACCTAAACCTAAATATTTAAAACATTTTTTATTTGAGGTTTTGGTTGGCGATTTAGTCCAAGAAGGAGAAGGATTGTCTTTAGAAGTTTGTGGGGTGGATTCTTTAGAGAAATTAGAAGGATTATCTTGTTTTGGAATTTTTTTTATCCTTCCAAGATGAGTTGTTAAAGGCATTTTTCTCCCCAGCTGACTTGGATCGGGTCTTGGTGGATTCCGGGCCAACTTTTTTTTCTGCTGTTGCTACTTTGGGATTCTTGAAATCCACAGTGAGGGGAGCTCCACCTGTTGACAAGACTCCGATGATCAAGTCAGTGAGAGCATATAGTTATGAGTATGGTGAGTAGGATATGGAATGACACTTCCCTTTGATCAAGGTCTTGAGGCCCTTCTATAGTACTCGTAGATCCTCCCTTTAGGAGTTAACAACCATAAAGATATTCTATTAATATATCCCCTTTATTTTAAGGATGTGGGCAGAGTATTATCTCTATTTATTTTCATTTAGAATAAAATACATATGCCTAAATGATTCATTAATATTTTCAGTTGTTTTTATATTCACTACTGCCTTTTTAATATATTTTGTGTAAGGACCTGTAAAATTAAATTGGAATAAAAAGGGATATATTTTAAATGAATTCTAAGTATGTTTTTATTTAAAATAAAAAGGAAGGAAAGTGTAGTTTAGAAGACTATGAGATCGCCTAGGTTGCACGTGATCGCCAGTCGCCTATGGTGCACATGATCGCCAGTTGCCTATGGTGCACATGATCGCCGAAAGTGCACTCAGTATGTGGTCAGGATACTGGATCAACCAGAGTGGGTTCCACAAAACCACACGTATCAAGGTGTGGGTTAAGCCTTAGATACGCTGTGCATGCAAAGCTCTATGCTTGAGCATAAGAAATCGTCCCTGGTGTTGCATGCATGGGCGCACGAGGAGTAGTGCTGACCTACTCTTGGAAATGTGAAGCTACCAACGTCACCAAGTCATGTGGAGATGATACCTTGGACGTAACATAGTGGGATGAAGAACCTACAGCAAGGCGTGGCGATGTGTCGTCGGGCATCGCCGGGCGCGAGGCATGCGGGCATCGCCAGGGCGCGAGGCATGCGGGCATCGCCAGGGCGCGAGGCATGCGGGCATCGCCAGGCGCAAGGCATGCGGGCATCGCCAAGGCGCGAGGCATGCGGGCATCGCCAGGGCGCGAGACTTGCGGGCATCGCCAGGGCGCGAGGCATGCGGTCATCGCCAGGGCGAGACATCGGTCGTCTCCCAGGGAGAGACATCGGTCGTCCTCTAGGATGAGGCGTCGGTGGATAGTCATCGCGCGAGCGGTCATCGGTGGAAGGTTATTGCGCGATGTTGAGTTTCACACAGATAAGGTGGGACCCAGGCTCCCAGCATCAGACGTACTGCACGCGCGACACGTAGACAAAAAGGGTGGTTCAGAATAGTGACATCAGAGTGTTGGCCTGCGCAGAGGCACGCGCAGTCGTACTGTTCAGGGAAGCGTACACGCAAACTTCCCTGCAGAGTGGGTGGTGGCAGCGGCTTTTGTGGACAAGTTGGTTTAAGATTCAAAAACCCACTTCTGAGAGGAAAAGGACGTTGCAGTGGTTCAAGAGTGAAAGAGTGAGTTTACCTTCATTCTTCTCCTTTTCTCTCCTTCGCGCTGCGATTCAGGCATCCTCAAGCACCAGTGTGACGAGCGACGACTGCCCTTGGAGCACCTGGGAGGTTCTCTGCAAGTTCTACAAACCAGACGCTAAAACAGAGCTAAGGCATCCTTTAAGATCGGTGGGTTTTGGAGCTCTTGGTGTTTTGCGCGAGTCCAGGTAAGGGAAGCTAGCCTTAATTCCAACGAAAGCCTTATATTAGATGATTGAGACAATGGGGCGATGTGGTCGCCGGTTTTCAACTGTTATTGCATAATCCCCTGTTTTTGAACGAGATCGCCAGTTTGGGCGTTGTTTTTCGAACTCCCCTGTTTTTGGTGTTGTTTGAAACTGTTTGAGATTTAAATGTGATATTCGAAAATCTGAACCAGGGGATGATTGTTGTTGTGATTGGAATTGTTCATTAAATGTTGTATGATGTGTTGAATATTGTGAATGTGGGATCAAGGCATAGTATTTTCAGGAAAGAAAATACCGTGTAAGATCGTGTAGGATGTGCATTGACTGGTGATTCGTTTATTATGAGATATCCTGACTCTCCTGATATAATGGAATCATATAGATGAAGTTATTCAGGCGTTGAGAGTCGAAGGAGGTTCATACCTATGGGTGAGTTGTTTGAAAGAGAACGAGCTTGACCCGTTGTATGGATTAACCCTGTCATGCTAGGATAGTGATGATATTGAGATTCATTTATACGCTTGTGAATGTGTGTGATTTCACGGCGACCCTGTGAATGTGTGTGATTTCACAGTGGGGCAGTATGACAGGTGCAGATCTCTGAGTCTAGTCAATGCATGAGTCTTCCGGAAGTAGTGTCAAGTGTCTTGTGTGATGAGTCAGTGGAAGTTTGACGTGAGAAATGAGGAACATTGAAATTGATAGACACTTGATGCATTATGTGAATAGAACGACTCTTGAGGAAATTGTGAAATCTGTGATTACTTGATGGTCATGTGAAGGGAATGAGAAAGTTGATGGTTTTTACGTGGGTGTCTTAAATTTGTTTTATCTTGATTTTAAAGTTTCATATCTCAACTCTCTTTCAATTATCTAGCTTACCCTGTGTTTTTGGTGTTGTGTTTGGATTTTTCTTAAACCTGTGATGATCGTGTATAATTTACACGGGAGCAGATGATGTTGCAGGAAGTAGAGCTCCTCAGTGAGTAGTCGCCGGAAGGAGATCGCCTGTTTCTATTTCTGTTAGGCGATCACCCTTTTTTTCTGTTTTCTGATAGGAGATCGCCGTTTTCTGATAGGAGATCGCCTTTTTGCTGTTAGGAGATCGCCTGTCTTTATATTTTACTGTATTTTGTTTACGTTTTGGAAAACTGACCGATTATGTATTAAACTCCCTGTGAGGAGAAACTTCATTACATATATATAATTATGTTCACTTCAATATATTTGTTTGCCTTATTTTATTATATAAATATGAACAGATTTGGCGGGATGTTACATTTTGCCACTTGTTTGGGCCGACTCCTTAAGACATCATTGGGCCGACTTCTCAATGCATCATTATGCCTATTATCATTTTTGGCCGAGTTAAGTATTTACCTTCTTAAACTAATGAGGCCAGAATAATGTACCTAAGTGATACAACCCAAGTAGCTACGAAGATAATCAGGGAAGCAAAAGACAAAGTAAAAGGTGAACAGTCATCTCAACAAACAATTCAAGACCCCACCAAGGATCACATGGACCTCACTAGAGGAGCTGGACATAAACTCGAACACCAACTATTCTTCCTTTTGGTCTTTTTATAAGATACAAATATGTTGTAAATAATTGGGCTCACTTTAGTGGTCCAAATAGCAAAGATAGGCTAGAATAAGGTACCTTTAGTATAATAGGGTGTGTAGTTAGCATTTTAGCTTGTTCTTGACCCTTTAGGAAGGCATTTTGACCTAGTTTCTAGAAGGACAAGCGTAGGATGCGGGTTTGACTTAGTCAAACCCTAAGGCTGACCATTTTTTTCTTTTTCCCATGCTACCCCTTTAGCTTGTTCTCTAAGGCTCTTCACCTATAAATAGGAGGCCTACCTAGTGTATTTTTCATGTTGAATTTGAATAGAAAAGTTACTCTGCACAATTTGTGTGAGATGTTTGTGAGGCTTGAGTCCTTTAGCTTTAAGGTCTTATCTTGAGTGAGTTAAGAGCTCTCAAGTGGCGGCCATCTACACTTATTGATGTGAGTTGATTTTATGATTTAGCATTTTATGGTGACACTTTGCTTAAGATTGGATTTTAAGACAATTAATGTGATGACCTATGGAAAATCCCCACTGGACATTAACTTAACCAAGTGGTTAAGTAGATGTGAAGGTTCATTTCCACAAGGCAAAGAGAAAAAGACATGAATATGGTGATTATGAATGCAATAGCCAAAACTTAGAAAGGAGAAAAGGGATGCATCAATAGTGTACAAGCCATTCCAAATGATGCTCCTCACTCATAAAGAGTATCCAAACAAACCGAATACAAAAATAAGCTTGGAAGAGAAAAACTGTGAACAAAGGAATGGAATAATAGAAAAGATGATGAAAGAAGAACTTATGGATATGGAGACAATGAGGAATCATGCCACTTGATGGGGTGGAACCACCTAGATGAGTGGAAGGAGGCCATCACTTGAGAGCATCAACACCCACAAGATAAGACCAATTTGGAGGAGACTCACTCACTCACTACTCACACAAAAATTGTGCAGAATTTCTTTACTATAATTTTCAAACTTGAAATACATGAGGCAGGCCTCCTTATTTATAGGTGAAGGAGCCTTGGAGAACAAGCTTAAGGGGTAGGATGGGAAGAGGGAAAAAATGGGCAGCCTTAGGGTTGGACTAAGTCAATCCCGCATCCTAGGATTGTCCTTCTAGAAACTAGGTCGAAATGCCTTCAAATGGGCTAGGAACAAGATAAAATGCTACCCACACCCCCTATTATACTAAAGGTACCTTATTCTAGCCTATATTTACTATTTGGACCCCCAAAGTGAGCCCAATTATTTACAACATTTTCTATTCATGAAGAAGACTAGTAGAAAGAACTTTAGATGCTCTGATCTTCGTCCAATTCTCCCTCTAGTGAGGTCTCTACTTTGTGATGACTTTTCTTTGTGTACTTTAGCATCCTTGGTCATCATCTTGTGGGCTTGGTTTGCATCACTTATCTTGGAGAATCCACCATCCAAGTGGCGTGTTCATCCTCTCATTCCATCATCCATAAGCTTCATTTTCCTTGAACTTTGTTTTTCTATCTTCCAATTCCATCTCTTCTCTTTGGCCATTATTTTTGTTGTTGTTTCCTTTATGTTTTAATTTTTGCCTTGCATCATTGTTACCCATATTCTTGTGTTTTTCTCTTTATCCTTGTGAAGTGAACCTTCACACTTACTTAACCACTTGGTTAAGTTTGTGTCCAGTGGGGATCTTCTTAGAGTTCTCACCATTATTGTGCTAAAATCTCAATCTTAAGTAAAGTGTCATCTAAAATAAAAACATCTAAAATCAACTTACGTCATGTGGTTATCAGAGCTTAGGTTTTTTTGAGCATTTTTTGCTTTGAGTTGATTCGGCATTTTACTTTCTTGCACCTTTAAATTCTTACTTTTACATTCAAGCAATTTAAATTCCGCCTTTACTTTCTTGTCATTTATAATTCCGCTTTTTAATTCATTAGCACTTTAAATTCTGCTTTTGAATTTTATTTTGTGTCATTTATTTATTCTTGCCTCTTTTACTTGAGTCTTATGTTCTTTAGTATTCTAGGAGTCCTTCTCTTTTGCTTCTACTTATTTTGCTTTTAATTGTGAAGATATAAAAGTAACTAGAGATTTGTTTAAGTGGAAGTAGATTTAGTTTCAAACATAAATTTCAAGTGTTCATTTAATTTGAATCCCAAAATCTTTTTTTTGGACAATTGGAAGTGAATGAAAATGTGCATGACATGAACTATGGACATCTTAATTCCATAAACCAAAAACAAGGATAAAAAAAAAGGGACTTTTGATGCAAGATCCCACCTTTTTTATTGTCCAAATTATCTTTCTACAAAAGTGGATTCATGTTATTTGGCAAATTGATTTCATTATTGTGGAATTTTATCCTTTTGCTTTTACAAAATTCTAGAAAGATTTGAGCTTCATTGTTAAAAGTTAAGTAAGTGTCTTAGATTCTTTTTGTGTGCTTTTCTTGCTTGTCTTCCTTTTAAGTTTTGCATCATCTCTTTTCCAATTTGGTTTATTTTTCTTTATTTGAGATTTTCTTGTTTGTCTTTTAAAAGTTCTTAGTTTTGTTGTGGTTCTCCTAAGATCAAGTGATTAGGGCTTTGTCCTTTTTCATTTGAGAAGTTTTCTACACCAAGAAAGACCTTTGTTGAAAGAAAATTCTTTTGAGTGCTTTGTTCATTTCTCATATTTTCTACATAAACGAGAGATACAAGTGAGGAGAGAATTATTAATCTTTTTTCACTAATTGTTTTTTTCTTTTTGTGCAAACTATCATGTATCATCTATCTTCAGGGGAATCTTTTAAACCACAATTTCCTTAAAAGGCATGTCTTTTGGGGGAGCTTGAGGATGTCAAGAGGAGTTTGGCCCACAAAGACAACAAAATGCAACAACTAGTGGAAAGAATGCAAAGGCTAGAGGATGCTCAAGAGAGACAAGTTAGAGAAAGGAGATGGGAACCTAGAAGAGCTACTAGAAATTACGTGCACTATGCAAGTAAAAAAGAAGAACAAGATTGGAGACTGCACAGTTTTGACAAACGGCACCATCAACACCAACAACAACCACGACATTCTTTTGATTTTGTAAAGTTACCTAGTTTTAGTGGGTCCAATGACCCTACTTTGTATTTCGAATGGGAAGCTAAAGTTGAACATCTCTTTAATGTGCATAAGGTCACTGAGGACCAAAAGGTTAGGTTAGCTTCCCTAGTTTTTTTAGACTATGCCATCCAATGGTGGCAACAAATTGTAACATTAGGCTAAACAAGAGGCCAACCGTGGTCTCTTGGGATGATTTGATATTATGTATGCGCGCGTGGTTTGTTCCTCCTCATAGGAAGGAACTCTTGTTAAAGCTCCAATGACTTCATCAAGGACCTAGGACGGTAAAGGAATATTTTGAGAATTTAGAAACAACTTTGACTAAAATTAATATGCCTAATAGTGATGAGTCAAAGATAACTATGTTTGTGAGTGGTTTGAGGCGAGAAATTCGAGATGTGGTAGAAATATGAGTACTCTTCTTTAATGAAGTTGGTTCACCTAGCCATCAAGGTGGAATCAAAAATTTTGAAGAAAACAACTTTCAAAAATACTCATAGTGATGGCTTCTACAAATCTTCAAGGAAGGATGCAAACAACATTTATACAAAAACTTCTCCTTCCCATTTTTCAAAAGAAATCACTACACACCAAAAGGTTTCTAAATACCACCTACCACTAAGTCACCAACCAAAACTCCCAATATGAAATGTTTTAAATGTTTAGGTTTTGAGCACATCGTTGCCAACTGTCCAACTAAAAGCACCAAGTTGGCAACTAAAGAACAAAAAGAGAAAATGAAAAAGTCGAGGAAAGTAAAAAGGGTCTCATTTTGTTAAATCCCCACTGGACATTAACTTAGCAAGTGCTAAGTAGATGTGAAGGTTCATTTCTAAAGGTCTAAGAGAAAAAACACATGAATAGGTGACTTTTATGATGAACAATGATTAAATCGAAATGGGTAAACCCAACAACAGCAACATATACTCAATAAGAATACAAGAACAACACAAGAACACAAGAACAAACAAGAATTGAAACTAACAATAGAAACACAACAAGGAATAAAACCCATTAATGGAAATTCAAGAACTCAACATGAAAATGGGTATCTATGGAAACCAAACCAAAAATAGAATCATATAACATGTTTGCATCGATTAAAATGAGAAATAAATGCAGCAAATGCAAGAGGACAACTCAAGGAAGAGATTGAACTGAATAGAATTGAAAACAAACAAGTAGAACAGAAATGGGTAATTATGGAAGATGAAAGGAAATGGACTTATGTGGTTGTAGACATGGAGGGAGGTGCTTCACACCACTTGGAGGGTGGTTCTTCCAAGATGAGTGAGGAGTGCCGCCACTTGAGAGTTCCCAAAGCTCACAAGATAAGACATGGAAGAAGAGAAGAGAACTAGTCTCACAAACTCTCTCTCACAACAATTCTAGATAGTTTCTTTACTTCAAAATTCAACTTGTATTACAAGGTACCAAGCAGTCCTATTTATAAGAGGAGAACCAGTCATGTTACAAGGGAGAAGGAGTGGGAAGAGTCACTCTTCTAGGTCCTTCTAGCGCCTAAGTGAGAAAGGAGTAGGAATAGTCACTTCTTCCACTTTTTTCCTAAAAATGCGCCTATAATGCCTTACAATTAGAGGTATCTTTTGGTTTTACTCTTTGGCATACTCCTAAGGCTATTTTTATATTATTTACAAATGTTTATACAAGGGTAATTATTTAAAGAGATAGCATTTGATGCTCTTTACCCAAAACTTTAGCCTTGCTCCTTGTAATCCTTTGAGGCATGAAGGTTTTTGAGCTCATTTGTCCTTGAGCTTCTTGGGCTTGGGCCTCACTTTCCTCTTCTACTTGATCTTCATCACTTGTTCTCCAAGGCTCCTTCACCTATAAATAGGAGGCCTACCTAGTGTATTTTTCATGTTGAATTTGAATAGAAAAGTTACTCTGCACAATTTGTGCAAGGTGTTTGTGAGGCTTGAGTCCTCTAGCTTTAAGGTCTTATCTTGAGTGAGTTGAGAGCTCTCAAATGGCGGCCCTCTACACTTATCTTGGAGAATCCACCATCCAAGTGGCGTGTTCATCCTCTCATTCCATCATCCATAAGCTTCCTTTTTCTTCAACTTTGTTTTTCCATCTTCCATTTCCATCTCTTCTCTTTGGTCATTATTTTGTTGTTGTTTCCTTTATGTTTTAATTTTCACTTTGCATCATTGTCACCTATATTCTTGTGTTTTTCTCTTTGCCCTTGTGAAGTGAATCTTCACACTTACTTAACCACTTGGTTAAGTTCGTGTGCAGTGGGGATCTTCTTAGGGTTCTCACCATTATTGTGCTAAAATCTCAATCTTAAGTAAAGTGTCATCTAAAATAAAAACATCTAAAATCAACTCACATGATTAAGTGCTCGGGTCGGGCCCTGAGCACGTTCGATCAGTACACAACCCCCAGCCTCGAGCCGAGTAGGACGATGCTAAGAGGTTTAATTTCTTCAAAAAGACGTTAAGTCAGAGGGTGGTTAGCTTGCAGTTTTCGAGGCGTCACTTGATGGGTATTGATGTGTACACATGTCCGATGATCAATGGTTAAGAAAAGGTGTCGTTTCAAGCTCTTTTTTCAGATTTCTTAAAAACCCCAAAAAAACCCTCTTCTTTCCCTATTATTCTTTTTTCATTGAAACTTGAGGATTAAAGGAAGAAGAAACCTTTCCCCTATGACGTCGTGCCTCTCCACAAACCATCGTGAACCAGGTACACTCTTCTGTTCCTACTCTTTAAATAGTAGCACTTATATTTTGGCTTTTGGTATCATGCTACCTTATGTGCAGATTGGTTTGTTTTATATGATACCTGTGCTGAAATGTTTTTTCGTATCTTGTATGTTTGCTTTTTCTTTAGCCATTTAGAGATGGATTATGCCTCTGCTTATCCTTGGGACAAAAAACAATTGCTTAAGGAAGCCTCTATTTATACCACTCGTTTAAAAATTAGAGAGCTGAGGGAATCAGGGGGTCTAAGTAAGAAAGATGAAAACTTAGTGAAGGTAGTCGTATGTAAAAGAGTTGTCGACCGAGCTTAACGTGGCTCCTGCCTAGCTACATCCAAATAACTGGGCATTTATCCTAGATTTTGTCATTTTGTGTTCCTAACTCGGTATTTCGTTGACTATGGAAGTATTCTTTTAATTTTTCGAGTTCAAACACTCTGGTCGGCAGTTGTGGGCCTCTTTAAATGGAGTTCTCGGGAGAGGTCTGCTTACCCTCTTCCAATCATCTTACAAAAATTTTAAAGGCCGATTTATAAAAGTTCGTGCCTTAGTTGGAGACCTATCTTTGCTAGATGCCTTTCCCTTGTATTGGTCGCCCAACCCTCGTTACTAGAGTGCTCATTGTCTTGAAGATTTTTCCCCAAGGGAGCGGGGTATCTACGAATTCCTGGAGAACCTCAATGTTGTTTTTGACATGTCAATGCTTTTGACGAAAGAATACCTTCTGAGTTCTCTCAAGTCCTATATTGGTATACATTCTTTCTAGCCTCAGCTTTTAAAAGATGTTTAAACTTGTGAATTATGCAATTAGCTTCTTGTTTGTTTTGCAAAGAACATGCTTTCTTCGCTTAGCAAGACTGAGCTGGCCAAACACGCAAGGCGGATGAAAGCGGCCAAGGATACCTTAGTATTGAAGGAGGTTTCCCCAACTGGTGTCGTTCATGTTCAATCCAAACAAGATGAACACACTGCTTCCGGGTTGGTTTTCAAGAGAAGGAGATCGGAAGCTCCAACCCTTCCGAACACTCACACTCGGATGGTCGAGCTCCTACCTAAAATGCTCTAACAATCCAAGAATGTGAAGTTGTAGGAAGTTCCAAAGGAAGAGTCTGTGGGATCTGAGCCTTGACATCTCGGCCCATAATAGGTCATGTTTCTTGCTGGAAAATGATATGGCTAGGCTAAGGATTTATGATGAAGACCGACTCCACCATGATGCTGAAGAACCTTCTTGGTCAAGCTATTGCACTAGTGTGCCTGGCTGACGTCAAGGCAGAGGAGTGAAAGAAAGCTGAAAGCAAGATGGCTCAAAAAGTTATTGAACTCCAGAGAGAGACTGAGAGCCTCCGAGCCGAGATCGTTGATGTCAATCGTTTACGCTCGAAGTTGGCCTACGAAGCCCAAGAAGGACTTGTTCTAGCTAAGGAGAAGATCAATTTGGCTAATAAAGTTGATATTTTGGAGAAGAAAATGGGAGAAGAGATAGTTCTTAAAGAAAATGAGTTCCCGAAGATGATGGACACTTTGAAAGATGACGCGGCCCAATCATACATTGTTGGCTTCGAAGTCGCCCTAGAACAAGCTTCTCTTGTCCACCCCACAATGGACTTCTCCTAGTTGAGCCCATGTAAATCGATAGTTGATGAGAAACTCGTTGGGGACTCCTAGTTTCTAAAATTATGAACAATATTTTCACCTCTATGTGTATATTTTAATGTTTGAACCTGGACAATATTTGGGACCTTAATCATTTTGTTTATCTTAAGCCTATGACTTCCTTTTAATTGTGCCTTTTTATGGCGTCGATAGTTCCACTTATTAACATGTAAATGAATGTTGTATTCTAAGAATGACTTATAAAGTAAATTTACTTACACACTAAGCATAACAGAGTTAAGAAGATTACGAATTACTGACCTGAGTTTAGATGAAGTGCCCGAGGCGACAGGGATATCCCCTAATAACATGTTAGGTTGTCGCTTGGTGGCCCCTTCAGGATCAACTAAGTTGCTTGTCCAACACTATTGGTCACTTTGATGTATATAGTAGATATGTTATTGGATCAGCCTTACCTTTCGGTTTCGCTGAAATGATATGTTGACGATGACGTCATCGAGTTAGTTTGACCTTAGGGTTTGGGTAAAATGTGTGTATAGGTCGATGTCGACGTCACCAAGTTAGTCCGACCTTAGGCTTTGACTAAACGGTGTGTATATGTTGATGATGACGTCCCCGAGTTAGTCCAAACTTAGAGTTTGGCTAAATGGGGTGTATATGTTGATGACGATGTCCCCGAATTAGTCTGACCTTAAAGTTTGGCTAAGCGGGTGTATATGTTGATGACAATGTCCCCGAGTTAGTCCGACTTTAGGGTTTGACTAAACGGGGTGTATACGTTGATGACGACATCCCCGAGTTAGTCCAACCTTAAGGTTCAGCTAAACGGGGTGTATATGTTGATGACGACGTTCCCGAGTTAGTCTGACCTTAGGGTTTGGCTAAACGGGGTGTATATGTTGATGACGATGTCCCTGAGTTAATCCGATCTTAGGGTTCGGCTAAACAGGGTGTGTATGTTGATGACAACATCCCTGAGTTAGTCTGACCTTAGAGTTCAGCTAAACGGGGTGTATATGTTGATGAAGACGTCCTCGAGTTAGTCCGACCTTAGGGTTCGGCTAAACGGGGTGTATATGTTGATGTCGACGTCCCCGAGTTAGCCCGACCTTAAGGTTTGGCTAAACGGGTGTATATGTTGATGTCGACGTCCCCGAGTTAGCTCGACCTTAGGGTTCGGCTAAATAGGGTGTATATGTTGATGACGACGTCCCCGAGTTAGTTCGACCTTAGGGTTCGGCTAAACGGGGTGTATAGTAGATTTCCCGAAAAACATTTATTCAAGGACGATCTCATTAAAAAACACCCTTTAGGGGAAAAAAAGTGTCGTGAAAGGAAACAAGGAAACTTTAAAATGTCTGAAAACACATTATAAATAAATTTCTTAACTGAAATAGAACTTGAGGCTTGCCGCATTCCACGTTTGTGAGATGGTTCCACCACCTAGAGTTTCCAACAAATAAGCTCCATTGCTCAACACTTCTATGATTCTGCAAAGTATAAAAGTTTGTAATGCCTTTTACTACCAAGCTACAATAGGACATTGACATAATCATTCGCCATTCTCGACGCATGAGTTATGGCGAATTTGTCTAAGTGTTTGATCTTTGTTGTACATTTCTCCTTTTTTTTCTCTTTTGCCATAGGGTTAAAAATCGAATTATACACTATGAATAATAATGTTTACTGGAACAATGATTGTAGACCGTGAACTAGTACACCAGGTTAGTTCCCAGGAAAGAGAGGTGGGTCACCAATGAACACGTTTAAATACCAAGTCTTTCCTTGCCAAAACTTTCCTAGACATGTACTTTTACACTACTACGCTCTATATCCAGTAACAAGAATAATTTCTCTCATGTGAGAGATCATGATAATGTTGATGATGAAGCGACATCTCAGTATCTACTGAGACAATGATTGTAGATCGTGAACTAGTACACCAGGTAGGTTTCCAGGAAAGAGAGGTGGGTCACCAATGGACGCGCTTAAATACCAAGTCTTTCCTTACCAAAACTTTCCTAAACATGTACTATTACACTACTATGCTTTATATCCAGTAACAAGAATAATTTCTCTCATGTGAGAGATCATGATAATGATGATGAAGAAGTGACATCTCAGTTTCTACTGAGTACCATAAAAATTATGGTTCGGGAAAAGTGAAATAATAGAAGAACTATTGTACCATGATAACTCCCAAGTGATATTTTATAACTTAGAAAGGGAGATAAAAGATAAATAAATAAAAACATCTCATAAGTTTGTGAGTGATATCTCATAAAATTTGTTTAACCTTATTATTTGGATTATATCTCAGCAATTACAATTAAATATTTTTGGCACCATCATAAATAATAATAATCATTTATGTTATCTTTAGAATAATATCACAACAGATTTAAATGATAATTAATCATTTACGCTATCTTTAGAATAACATGATAACATATTTAAATATATTTTTTATTTTTATAATAATATGATAACAAATTTAAATAATAACAATTATATTTGTTATCTTTAGAATAATATCACAATAGACTTAAATGATAATAATCATTTATTTTATCTTTAGAATAATATGATAATAGATTTAAATAATAACAATTATATTTTTTATCTTCATAATAATACCACAACTAATTTAAGTGATAATTACTCATTTATGTTATCTTCAGAATAATATGATAACATATTTAAATAATATTTATATTTTTTATCTTCAGAATAATATCACAACATATTTAAATTATAATAATCATTTGTGTTATCTTCAAAATAAGATGATAACAAATTTAAACATATCTTTGATTTTCAAAATAATATGGTAATAAATTTAAAATATCACAGTAGATTTAAATGATAATAATCATTTATGTTATCTTGATAACAATATGATAACAAATTTAAACATATATGTTATTTTCATAATAATATGATAACAAATTTAAATAAAAATAATTATATTTGTTATCTTCATAATAATATCACAACATATTTAAATGATAACAATCATTTGTGTTATTTTCAAAAGAACATGATAACAAATTTAAATATATCTATGATTTTCAAAATAATATGATAACAAATTTAAAATATCACAACAGATTTAAATGATAATAATTATTTATGTTATCTTCATAATCATATGATAACAAATTTAAATATATCTATTATTTTCATAATAATATGATAACAGATTTTAATAATAACAATTATATTTGTTATCTTCATAATAATATCACAACTAATTTAAATGACAATTAATCATTTATATTATCTTCAGAATAACATGATAACAAATTTACATATATATGATTTTCACAATAATATGATAACAGATTTAAATAATAACAATTATATATGTTATCTTCAGAATAATATCACAACAGACTTAAAAGATAATAATCAATTATGTTATCTTCATAATAATATGATGACAGATTTAAATACATCTGTGATTTTCAGAATAATATGATAACTGTACTGAGCAGGGCTTGGTCCTCGAGAGTCGATGATTAATAGCTCGATGCTCGGGTAGGATCGAGTTTAGCTTGGCTGTTGGGCCGAAGTAAGATTTGTGTGACTAGCCCAATTTCAATGATAGGCCCAAAGCACATGGTAAGGCTATTGTACGAGATACCCCCTTATTTATGCGTGTATAGATATATATGAGGGCAGTTGCTATAATATTTATCATTATTGTGCATATTCATTATTATATTTTGTTGAATATTTTTTACATGTTAAATACCTGTTGATAGTTGTTGTTAACCCTTAAAAGATAAGGACGTGCATTTGTAATAGAATGTTAGCCTGCGGTTTAGCATCTGAAGATCATTGGTGCACGTGGTAGGCCATTTTTTCTATTAGAGATAAAAGATAAATGTGCTTATTTTCAGTTAAGATTTGCTCATCTCAAGTGAGAGAGCTGTTACATGTTGCATCTGTGGTTATAAAAGGGGCCTATGACCCCAGGTGAAGGTACACCGTTTTTCACACACTAAACTGAGAATTATTGTTGCTTTTGTGATCCCTTACTGACTTGAGCATCAGAGTATAATCAATAGGTAGGGCGCCCTCTGTCACAACGGAGTCACGATTCAGAGCAGTAGGGAGACACGAGTCAATACTCAGCCGAGGCAGATCCAAGAAGAGGCGTTCAACCCTGTCAACCGGCGGGAGAGTCAACCGGCGAGAACAATAACAAATTTAAAATATCATAGCAAAGTTAAATGATAATAATAATATATGTTATGTTCAGAATAATATGATGACATATTTAAATACATATGTGATTTTCAGAATAATATGATAACAAATTTAAAATATCATAGTAGAGTTAAATGATAATAATAATTTATGTTATCTTCATAATAATATGATGACAAAGTTAAATACATTTGTGACTTTCAGAATAATATAATAACAAATTTAAATAATAACAATTATATTTCTTATCTTCACGATAATATCACAACAAAGTTAAATGATAATAATCATTTGTGTTGTCTTCAGAATAATATGATAATAATTTAAATATATTTTTGATTTTTAGAATGATTTTATAACAGAAGTTATTATTCGACTTGCAAATAATAGTACTACTCAACCACTTCAACTGGAAAATAAGCACATCATTTAAAGATAATGAAATAGGATAAAGAACAAATAAGCACATAATTTAATAGTAAAATGAAAGCAAAAACAAAGCATATTTTTATACTAGTTCACCCGCAAAACCTTGAGTTGCGTCCATTCGTCTCTCAAGAACACTGCTTAAGAGATTTCACTAATAAAACAAATGATTACAATGATACTCCAACCTCTCCATATTACACTGAGTACACAAACCTCTCCAGGTTACACAACTACATAAACCTCTCCATCTTACACCAATATTAATCTCCCTTTGAGATTAAGGCCTCTCAAGATACAAAAAAACCACTCTCAACTAGAGCACAATCAAAGCTCACTGGGTATACTTCACAATGTGAAGAATTACAAAGTTTTAGCACACAACCCAATAGATTAGACATTTTAAAAAGATGATTTACAAATCTCGTGTATGTTGAAACCTTATGTACAAAGTTATTTTGGTCGTTCTTATGTTCATCTTTGGTTTGTAATCCTTTATATAACTTTGTTAAAGATGATCATTTGAAGCTCAAAACAACAAGACTTGATGTTGATATGATTTTGCTTTACATATCTTTATCATATTACCAATAGATGCTTAGAAAGGAAACTTCTGCTCTGATAAATATTCCGCATCTTGAACATTTATCCACTTATGGAAATAAATAACTAGATTCATAATATATTGTAATAAAAGCAAATCAAATTGAATAGGTCAGAATCATTAATTTGAAAAACTTTTATTTTTGAAATCTTATGTTAATGTTGTATTTTGAAAACTTCCTACCCTTGTATAATTTTAAATGTTGAAGCATATCTTTGATTCAAGTGATTAATCATGATTGTTACTATTTTTGTTAAGGATTAAAATGTTTAAGAGCTTAGGAATCTTTTGCAAAACAAAAGAATTAAATTTAGAAAGTTAAGATTGGGTAGATCATCTATTGCAAAAACAAAGGCAAGATGTTTAAATCTTTTAGAATTGTGAAACCGTCTAGAGAGTTTAACATTATAAAAGTATTTATTATGTTTAACACTGGTGAGATCGTCTAACACGTTTAGTACAGTGAGACAGTTTAAGACATTTAACATTGTTAGATCGTCTAACATGTTAATACTATAGACTGTCTCATACATTCATCTTAACATTGCATATGAAAATAAAATTTGATAGAAAAATTTACTTATCTTACAAGTTTCGTTATTATCAAAATGTCATAGACTTGCTAAAAGACTGTCTAGTGGGGTGTTGGACCGTCTAAAAGTGACTAGACAGTCTATTATCTTAATAATCTCCTTTTTTTATGATGACAAAAATCATGTTTTAATAACATCATAAAAACATAAATAAGCAAGTCAAAGATTTTACACAAAAACAAAGCAAATAAACATTCAAAAATGAAAAACTATATGTCAAAATTGAAAAGGGAAATACGAAGGTGTTGACTCAACCCACATGTAGAATATAGAACATTGAATGAATTATGTCACTCTTTTAGTGGTTTAGTGGTCCCTTTTTGTTATATTTCTAGGAAAATAATGTTATCTACACATATTTAGACTCAAGCTAGCTCATCTAAAATATTCTAGTAGGTGTTGCTCTCACTCACATCTAAATAATGCACTTGGTGTTATCCACTTTTTTGCCCATTCCTTTTCTGTATTCTCAGTTTGACAATTATATACATGTGATTGTGCTTTCCAGCCAAGTTTATGGGTTGATGTGAAAAGTGACTTGTAGGGCTGGAATAATTGGAGTTAAGTAAATTAATTTATAGAAATTTTTGTGAGATTGTATATATTTTTATTAATTTTTAACGTTTATAAGAAACTCTTATAAAAAAAGATATAATATAATGTTTTAAAAACTAAGGAAAATAAATGTAATACATAAAGAACATTAGTTAGATATTAAAAAAGCAGTGTGAAAATAGAATAAAAAAAGGAAAGATTTGTGCAGTATAGGAAATGTCAAGAATGCCGATGGAAATCTTTAATAATGTAGCTTTTTACTTTTCAAAAGTTTGATTTAAATACATATTTTAATTATGTTTAATACATCTTTTAATAGACAGAAAATTTCCTTTAGGTACACTAATAGTATATGTAAGTATGAAACTAACAAATTTCAAATAAATTTATTACGAGTATATGATTCCAAAATAGTTATCGCTAACTTTTTCTTAAAAAAAAAAAAGGGTACAACATGAGTCATGATTTATGTGACACTGTAAAACTTTTAATAGAGCATGAGATGAGGTGTAGTGATAGAAAAAGGAACAGGATCAACAAAGACATTTCTAAATTCTTCCTTCAGATTTTTAGAGGCATTCAATGGAGAAAACTACTCGAAGATCTTTACAGTGGAGGCAAGTTTGGGAAAGTTTTATCTCTAAGAGGAGGAAGAGAGTTCTTAGTTTTAAGGATGTAAAAAATGAAGGGCATGAGAAGCAATTAACTTCACCAGATAGTCTTTGTGAATAAAAATGTTTGTTAACATTCTTAAGCACAACAGTGAGCAACGTTAACACTGTAAAAGAAAAGGATGGCAAAAGCACTAGTACTAGTTGCTAAGCATTAGGTGTTCAAGGTCAACAACACACGTATAAAGCTATATAGTATGAAAATATAGTTAAGATGTTCATGAAAATACTAAAACATATTTAATTTTAATGTATTTAAAACATTTACAATGTATTATTTATATAAGAATTAATATATTAAACAATATATCTCAATATTATATAATATGGGACTAAAATCAAACTTCATATAACATTTTGAGGAGGAAGGAAAGATCGGGAACATATTTACCAATATATAGAAATGGAAACCCACTCATGTTAGAAATGGAACCCTCACTTGTGTCGGGTAATAGACAAAATGTTAAGGAGTTCCTCTCTTCGGCAGAAATGCCAACTATCTCTCAAAAAGGCTAGCACATATGGTACATTTATGGTTATGAAGGAACACACTCACAACCCAAAAAGAACGTACACTATTGGCTTTTTACGATTTATTTTTGGCAACTGTTCTCGCCGGTTGACTCAGTCACCGTAGATTTTGGGGCAGATGGTGGCTCCTCCTATCTTCACAGTGGTTCTGTGCTTCCCAAAGGATGGCTCCGTTGAGATAGAGGGAGCCCTACCTGTAACTACACTCCAACGCTCAAGTCAATACAGGGTAAGAAACATCAAATAAGCAAAGTGCTTAAGCTTATAATGTGTGTGTAAGAACTATGTCTTGCGTAAAAGACAGTGTGCCTTTACCTTGGGGTTTACCCCCCTTATATAATTGTTTCTAGGTTAACCTGCCGCTAACATTCTCTTGCCAAAGCCTTGCCTCTAGCGAATTTAAGGTTACCCTTTCGGGATACTATCGCACAGTTTTAGTGCAACTCCCATGCCAACATTCCTTTCTTAGAGTGTAACTCTTGTGGCAACATTCCTTTTCTGGAGTGCGTATCTAATGGTATGGCCGCTAGGGATACAACGTGTGTACCAGCGCCGCGAGACCAACCCGTTCTTGTAAGTGCCCTAATTTCTCACATGCCTTGCATGCAGCTTTCTCTGAGAACCCTAGCGCTCTTGGGCATTGGCACCCCTGGGGGTAATCTGCTTGTGCCAGACCCAAATGTCTTATACACATTCCGCATGTAAGGTATCTCTGTGAACTAGGCTTTCACTAATGTAATACTTTACTGTGCCGACCTCTGCCACGTCGACCTCTATTGTACACTGCCGACGTCCGAGGTCTGGCTACTACGACATGTAATCTCTGTGGGTTCTACTGTGCTGACCTCCGCCACGTCGACCTCTACTGTATACTACCGACGTCCAAGGTCTGGCCACTACACAAGTCCCCCAGGCTTAAGCTGGAGCTTGCTTCAGCGAAAAGCCTAACTGCTCTTCTTGGCGACCTACGTGGCACTGATTGATTGGACGCGCACAGTGTCTCGAGGTGACGCCTCACCATACTCTTTTGGAGTGTACACGTGGCAATCTTAACAATTGGGGAACGTTTCCGCTTCGTGCTTCCCCTATACGTTAAACCCTTTGCCCCCATACACCCTTCACTGTTTCATTCCCTCTCTTGCTCATCTTTCAAATGTTTCTGCTTCTCGAGCGCTCTGCTTCCCTTCTCGATACCTCATCATCTACAATCAGAATCACTTAAAGGTACATTCCTTTTTCCATTTCTATCTTCGTTCCTACTATTGTGATGCCTTTTAATCTGCTATAACTACCTGAGACTGTATATGATTCTCGCATTTTACGTTTCCTCATTCTCTGTTCTTTTGTTTCGCTGCATTCTTTGAAATGCACGTGTTCTTCCCATTCTGAACCTCGCCTTTCTTTTTCTTTTCTTTATTTTTAGCCGTTTCTTCATACGATGGATCAGTCTAACTCACCCCAGCCCATGGAGGAATCCAACTCACCCTAACCCTCGACTCCACCAATAACCCTAACTCTTCCCCCCGCTCATTACCAAACACTATACCCCTGGGCTTCCAGCAGGCTCCTAAAGGAGGTCTTTGAGTTCACTACCTCCAAGAGTATAGTGGACTATAGGAAGAGCGAGACCTACCACCCCTCCCGTATCTTCGCGAAAGAACACGACAAGTTCGTGTGGGTGGCCCCCTATAGGGTAAGGGAGCCTGTTTGCTGCGACGAGGCGTCCGGTCAGGAGGGTCTGTTCTGCTTTATCTACTCAACGGTCTTCAGGAAGGTCCTCCTTCGCCTTCCTCTCACTGGTTTCGAGCGGACGCTGTTGACAGAGATGAATGTCGCCCCCACCCAACTTCATCCTAATGGTTGGCCTTCGTCAGGGCCTTTGCCATTCTGTGCGAACATTTTGGCCACTTACCCTCCATGGACGTTTTCCTGTACTTCTTCGAGGCCAAGAGTCCAGGGAAGAACTTATGGGTGAGCATCAGTGGGGTTGCTGGAAGGGCACTGCTGACTCTCTTCCAGCAATCTTACAAGGGCTTCAAGGGGAAATATTTCAAAGTTCACTGCAACATTCGCAACCCCACCCTCCTAGATGGGTTTCCCCTGTATTGGGTCGAGAAACCCACATTGGCGAAGCTTAGGAGTCTCCTAGACTAGCACCCCGAAGATCGAGAGGTGTGCGAGTTCCTTTTTGGCCTCCAAACTATATTCAGCACCACTGATTTGTTAAAGAATGAGTACAACCCTAAAGCCTTGAAGGGCTATATCGGTACTTGTCTTCGTTTCTATTATCATTACTTGTTCTGCATATGCCTGTGATCTGCTTATCCTTCACCTGTTGCTAACTAAGTCTTCCAGTTTTGTTGTAGGCATGACGATTGGTCCTAATAGAAAGAGGCGCATGGCTGTCCTAGCTGCAAAGAAGGGTGGTGCTGGCCCCTCCACTGCTGCTCCATCTGATGTTGCTGCTGCTGCTGCTAGCTCCTTTGCCGCTGTCCTCTCTCTCCTGCCTGCTCCAAGCCATTCCCACGCCACTAGGCCCCAAGGTGTGGCCGTGTCTGCTGAGGCCACTCCTTCTGATGACGAGGACACCTATTATGGCCTGGTCTTAAAGAGGAAACATAAGGCCGAAGTTGCTATCCCAGTTGCTTCAAGCTCAGAAGACGGGGGGACCCCTTCCTTCAGGGAGTGCCCACTAAGTGCCTCCTCTCCCCCTAATGCTGAAGAGCAAGAGGGTTGGAGGGAGAGTGCCCGTGAGGGCGGAGCATGGGGTCCTCCTACTGCCCTCTCCCCATTCCTCCAACGGGTGCTAAAGTCCACTCAAGCCCAAGAGGATCTGGAAAGCATAGAGGTGGGCACTTTGATGGAGCGAGTGGCCAAGAGCTTCGGGGTGGCTCTTGCCGGGTCCAACCTCCTTCTTACCAAGGTGCAGAAGGCCCAGGAAGCGGCTGAACGAAGAGTTCTCGTGGCTGTTGAGGCGGAGCATCTCCTAACGGGGCTCACCTTGGAGGTGGCTGAGCTTCGCAAGGCTGACAAAGAGACCAAGGACCTCTTGTTTGCAAAATCCCAAGAGGCCATTCGGTTATATGCAAGAAACAATGACCTCCGTTTCTTCGTGGAGGACCTGAAGAAAGAGCTGGGTGGCAAGGATGAGGCCATGGCCCAGGTTGCTGAGGAGTTGGGGTAGAGGAACGAAGACTTGGCCCAGCGGGATGTGGAGCTGGCCAAGCTAAGGGAGGAGATGGGCCAACTGAAGGAGGAAATGGCCCGCAAGGAGAAGGTCTACCTGAAGACCAACGATGATATCACTAACGAGGCAGTTGAAGCCTATGGTGCCGATTTTGGGGATGCCATCGCCCAGGTTGCCTGCGTGCATCCTGGGGTAGATCTTTCCTAAACCGGGCTGACAAAGGTTATTGTCGATGGTGGCTGGTGGAGGCTTTTGTTGACTCCTAATCTTCTTCCCCTGTACAGTTTTTGTTTTCATGCACTCTGTAACTATCTATACAGTTTATCTTAATGAAATTACTCTTTGACACTTTAGCCTTTTCTTTGATAACTCGATGCTTTTTCTTTCAATTTTGATTGCTTTTAAACCGCATCTGTGTGTCTTTTTCCTTTTAACAAACTTGTATGGCCTCTATCTGATGAGCTTATGAACTTGCAATGTTTTGTCTGTACTCTTCTTTTTTCGTTTTTGCATCTGTTTCTATGGTAATCTTGTTAATTCCAAAGTACCCCATGAATACCTTTGTCCCAACATTACAATACCTGCTTAATTTATTCCCTTAATCTCGTGTATTGGCCTCTGCCTTGGTGTGTTAGTTGTGGAAGGAAACTTTGCTGGTATTGACTTGGCTAATGAATCCAGAGGGACCTTTTACCGACCTCGACCTTGTTGTACAAAGACAAGGGTGAGGATTTGCACTGGCGTCAACCTTGGTTGACAAGTCAAGGAAGACCTCTTACTTGCCTCAACCTTGTTATACAAAGACAAGGACGAGGGCTTTCACTGGTGTTGACCTTGACTGACAAGCCAAGGAAGACCTCTTACTTGCCTCAACCTTGTTGTACAAAGACAAGGAAGAGGACTTTCACTAGTATCGACCTCGATTGACAAGTCAAGGAAGACCTCTTACTTGCCTCAACCTTGTTGTACAAAGACAAGGAAGAGGACTTTCACTTGAATCGACCTTGGCTGACAAGTTAAGGAAAACCTCTCACTCGCCCCAACCTTGCTATACAAAGACAAGGAAGAGGACTTTCACTTGAGTCGACCTCGACTGACAAGTCAAGGAATACCTCTTACTCGCCTCAACTTTGCTGTACAAAGACAAGGAAAAGGACTTTCACTGTGGAACCATACTATTCTCGTCCTTGGCGCATAAGGCAAGGGAGAGGTTCACTTACTACTCAATACAAACATGTCTTTCTCAATTCTTTTTTCTTTTATTGGATGACCTCGTTAAAAAACCCTATAGGGAAAAAGAATGTCCCCTTAACTGAATACATCTGAAATACATTTTTAAATGAATGCAACTAACTAAAATCGGAATACAATGTAATTAATTGAAATAGAATTTGAGGTTGGCACCATTCCATGTGCGGGGAATTGCCCACCTTCCAAGGTCTCCAGCCTGTATGCTCTGTTCCCAAGGGCCTCTGTCACACGGAATGGACCACTCCACTTGGGAGACAACTTGTTCTCTAGCTTGTAGGGATCAGCCTTTCGCATCACCAAGTTGGCTACTTGGAATTGCCGAGGTCTCAGCTTGGATTTTTGCTTATACTCCATCTTTCTCTTTAAAGCTTCAGATTTGATGCGAGCCTTTTCCTTGACCTCATCTAGCAGATCTAGATTCACTCTCCTTTCCTCATTAGATTCTTTAGCCACAAAGTTCTGAAAGCGAGGCGAGCTCTCCTGGATTTCTACGGGAATCATAGCATCTGACCCATACACCAAGCTAAAGGGTGTTCCTTTGGTAGTGGACTGTGGGGTGGTGTGATACGCCCACACAATCCTGGGAACCTCCTCTGCCCAAGTTCCTTTAGCTTTCTCTAATCTTCTCTTTAAACCCTTGAGCAGAACTCTGTTGGCCAATTTGACCTGTCTGTTAGTCTGGGGGTGCTCGACTGATGCAAATACCTATTTGATGCCGAGCTCTGTGCACAACTTGCTCAACTGCTGGCTTGCGAATTGGGTGCCATTGTCAGACACTAAACGCTTGGGATCCCGAAACGACGAACTATATTTTTCCACACAAAGTGTTGGACTTTGTGAGTTGTGATCTGCGCCACTGGTTCAGCCTCGATCCACTTGGTAAAATATTCTATGGCCACCACAAGGTACTTCATCTATTGAATCGCTAAGGGAAAAGGCCCCAGGATATCGATCCCCCATGTATGGAAAGGCCATGGGCTGTGGATCGACCTCAATTCCTCTAGTGGCGCATTATGGCAGTCGGCGTGTAGTTGGCACTTCTTGCACCGTTGTGCATATCTCATGCAATCTTTTCTCATAGTTTGCCAGTAGTACCCAGCTCGAACGGTTTTAGACGATAGGGCTCGGCTGCCGATGTGACTTTCGCATATGCCTTCATGGAGCTCAGACATGATACGGGTACACTGCGCTCCGCTAACACAGGTCAAGATAGGATTCGTGTAGCCATGCCTAAACAAGTAGCCATCGATCAAAGTGTAGCGAGCTGCATTCTTTTTCACAATTCTGGCCTCCGTTGGGTCCATGGGGAGCACTCCGTCAGCCAGGTAGCATCTGTAGGGGGTCATCCAGGTTTCCCCTTCTTCAACCAA
Organism: Phaseolus lunatus; assembly: GCA_013389735.1. Classification (NCBI taxonomy): domain Eukaryota; kingdom Viridiplantae; phylum Streptophyta; class Magnoliopsida; order Fabales; family Fabaceae; genus Phaseolus; species Phaseolus lunatus. Next base: position 34,829,309 of record CM023864.1, on the reverse strand, counting down.
GTGAACCTGTGACGATCTCTCCTCTGGCGGACCATATGCGTTTATGTGGGGTGTTTTTAGTGTCTCTTCGGTTAGCGATCTGTGACTTCTTTTTCCTTCTTCTAAAACGCCTATCATTTGAACGCCACCCATGCTGTCTGTGGCTGTTCGGGGTGCTCTAAGAGTCTCCTATATGACTGTCCTCTGCTTGCTCCCCTTGCCTGAGCTGGCAAGCTTTGCCAACAAGTCAGCTCTGGCATTTTGTTCTCGGGAAACATGTAGCAACTCGAATGCTATGAAAGCTCTCTTTAGGAGTTCCACATACTCGAGGTAAGCGGCCATCTGGGGGTCCTTGGCCTAGTACTCACCTGTCACCTGCCCTGTTATCAGCAATGAATCACTCTTGGCCAACAGAAATTCTGCACCCATCTCCCTAGCTAGCAGCATTCCAACGATCAAAGTCTCATATTCTGCTTGGTTGTTACTGGCATTGAAGGCGAAACGCAAGGCATGTTCGATCAGGACCCCACCTGGTACCTCCAAGATCACTCCTAGACCACTGCCCTACTGGTTCGACGACCCATCTACTGAGAGGACCCATCTGAAGTCTGCCTCTCCCTGCTATGTGGCTTCTAAGGATAGCTCCACTACAAAATCAGCATAAACTTGGCCCTTGATTGGCCCTTTGGGCTCAAACTACACCTCGAATTAAGATAACTCAACCGCCCAACGGACCATCTTCCCTGCTACATTAGGTTTCTGCAGGACCTTGTGAATGGGGAGGTCCGTCATCACAATGATAGTGAAACTATGAAAATAATGCCAGAGCCTCCATGTTGAAAATACTACAGCTAGCGCTACCTTCTCTATGGCCTGGTAGCACACCTCAGGTCCCTGCAAGATCTTACTGACAAAGTAAATGGGCTTCTGCACCTGGTCCTGCTCCTGGACGAGGACTGAACTGATCGCCCGCTCCGTGATGGCGAAGTACAGGCGGAGTGGAGTACCTGGCAGCAGCTTGCACAACACTAGGGGACTGGCCAGATACTCTTTCATCTTGAGGAATGATTCCTCACATTCATCAGTCCATACGAACTGGTTGTTTCTCTTCAAACACTGGAAGTAAGGATAGCCCCTGTCCCCTTCTGCTGAAACAAACCGGGATAGGGCGGTCATCCGACCTGTCAATTGCTGTACTTCCTTCACTGAGACCGGGCTCCTCATGGCCATGATTGTCGCGCACTTCTCGAGGTTTGCTTCTATTCCATGCTCTGTCAGCAAGAACCCCAAGAATTTTCCTGCTTCTACTCCAAACACACATTTTTCTGGGTTCAATTTTAACTTGTACCTGGCTATGGTGTTGAACAGCTCTTCCAGGTCAATGACTTCTTGGTCGTTCTCTTGAGAGGTGATGACCATGTCATCCACGAATGCCTGCACATTTCACCCTATCATAAGAGCGAGTATCCTGTCCATCAGTCTCTAGTAGGTCGCTTCAACGTTCTTTAATCCAAAAGGCATCACTTTGTAACAATAACTTGAGAGCTCTGCCATGAACGCTGTCTTGCATTTGTCTCTGGGGTGCATCTGTATTTGGTTATATCCAGAGAATGCATCCAAGAAGCTGAGGAGTTTGCATCGTGACGCGCTGTTCACCAAGGCATCAATGTTGGGTAATGGGTAAGAGTCCTTGGGACAGGCTTTATTTAGGTATGTGAGGTTGACGCACATCCTCCACTTGCCATTGGCTTTCTTTACTAACACCACATTGGCCAACCACTCAAGGTATGGTCTCTAGCAGCTTTTGGGTTTCCTGCTTGATGACCTACTGCCTCTCCTCATTGAACTTTCTCTGTCTCTGGCGTACAGGTCGGACTTGTGGGTCCATGGTAGGATGATGGTACAAGAAGTCTGGGTCAATACCTGGTATGTCTGAGGCAGTCCACGCGAAGGCGTCCAGATGTTGGGCTAAAACCCCGGCGACCTGGTCCTGCGCTTCCTCACTCAGGGACTTACCAAGTTTGAACTATTTGCCCCCGATCTCTCGTTCCACGACCTCTTCTGTTGGCTCAGTTCGTTTCTCAGGGGCGACCTCTACATGGACAATTCCTTCATTCATGGGTGCACGACTGGTGACAGAGACACCCCTCTCTTTGTCTTGAGGCTGTTCTCATAACACTTCCTAGTCGTCTTCTGGTTAGACCTGATAGTGATCACCATTCCATCAAGTGAGGGCAGCTTCATCTTCATGTGCCTTGTTGAGGGTACTGTTCCTAATTTGTTCAAAGCTGGCCTGCCCAAAAGAATGTTATAAGCAGAGGGAGCGTTTACCACAAGATACCTTCTCTTAACAGTGCGAGAGGCATTGCCATCTGTGAACGTCATCCTCAACTCGATGTAACCCCTAACCTCCACTTGGTCTCTCGCAAAACCATATAGGCAGCCATCGTAAGGCCTCAGCTGGTCAGGGGATAACTGCAGTTTATTGAAGCTCGACCAGAACATCACGTCTGCCGAACTCCCTTGGTCGATGAGGACTCGATGGACCTTCCTTCCTATTATCACCACTAGGTCGTTGTCGTGCAACTGGGTCGTTGTCATGTGGGACCACATCCAGTCAATCAACCTTTGTAAAAATGAGGTCAGGTTCTGGGAACTGGTCAGCTTCCCCTTCCTTGACAGCCATCACTCCTTTGGTGTACTTTCTTCGCTAGGAAGCGGTACACCCTCCTCCTGAGAACCCCCCAGAGATGGTATTGATCTCTCCATGGATGGGTATCTCGTGCCCCTGGTCTCCCGCTGGGGTCACCGTCGCTAGGCTCTCCTGTGGTTCCTGCAAGTAGTCTGTCAGAAAACCGTTCCTTACCAATTCATCGAGTTGGTGTCCTAGCGCTAAGTAGTTGCCTAGACCGTGACCACGCGCCTGGTGGAAATTGCACCACTTGTCTTTGCTGGGTCCTAGTCTTTTGTCAATCTTCTGGGGAAACTTTAGTCTACTAGCCACCTCGGGAATGGCGATCAACTCCTTGAGGTCTACTCTGAAGCTGTGCCTGGTGGGCTTAGGCTTCTTCGACTCATAGGGCGTCGATTTAGCCTTCTTTCCTGTTGTGGCCTCATGCACCCTCATAGGTTGAATGTGACCCGCTGCGCGAGGTTTGGACAGATCGACCCTCGTGCGCTTTTCTGTTACCCGCTCTTCTGCGTTGATGTTGGCCACAGCTCGACGACGGATCTTGTTGAAAGTCTTGGGTTGACACCTAATCAGGGAATTACTAAAAGGTTCTGGCAGGATTCCCTTCCCGAAGATGTGTACCATCATGGCCTCGTCTTTGGTATGTAGCTTTACCATGAGTGCTCCAAAGCGATTCAGGAAGTCCTTCAGTGGTTCTCCCTGGTACTGCTTCACATCAAAAAGGTCAAAGGAAATGGGAGGGGGAGCCTGGTTGACAATGAACTGCTCTTTGAAAAGTGATGAGAACTGGTCAAACGATGTGATGTGTCCATCGGGAAGGATAATGAACCAGTCCAGCGTCGTTCTTGAAAAAGTTCCCATAAATAACTTACAGTGCATGGCATCACTCCCTCCTGAAATCATCATCTGTGTGTGGAAAGCCGTAATGTGGGTCTCAGGGCCTTCAATGCCTGTAAAGGTGATATTTGGAACCATGAACATTGCGGGGATTACTGCCTCCATGATCGCTTGGGAGAAAGGCATGGGGCATGCCCTGACTGGTATGGGTGCGTCTGTCTCTCCAGCCGCGCGCTCTCCCACTCCCCTTCTCAATTCTTCGTTGGCCCTGCGCAAATCTTCATTGGTTGCCTACGATGCATCCAGCTCAGCCCTAAACTGATCCTGTCTAAGGGTTTGTTCAGCACGAACCTCAGCCAGAACCTTCTCCTGGTCAGCTCTGGACACTGCGAATGCTTGTTGAAGGTTGCGGATAGTCCGCATGAGTTCCTGCATGGTTACGTGATCGTCTTCCTGCCTTCCAGCAGTGCCTTGCCTAGTATTCCTCATGTTGTCTGGTGTCTCTGATCACAACTGTGCATGGGACCTAGTTTTATCGGGCCCCACGATGGGCGCCAAATGTTCTCGTCGGTTGACTCAGTCGACGTTGACTTTGGGGCAGATGGTGGCTCCTCCTATCTTCAAGGTGGTTCTGTGCTTCCCAAAGGATGGTACCGTTGAGACAGAGGGGGCCTTACCTATAACTGCACTCCGATGCTCAAGTCAATATAGGGCAAGAAACATCAAATAAGCAAAGTGCTTAAGCTTATAATGTGGGTGTGTAAGAACTATGTCTTGTGTAAAAGACAATGTACCTTTACCTTGGGGTTTATCCCCCTTATATAATTGTTTCTAGGTTAACCTGCCGCTGAAATTCTCTTGCCAAGGCCTTGCCTCTAGCGAATTTAGGGTTACCCTTTCGGGATACTATCGCACAGTCTTAGTGCAACTCCCGTGGCAACATTCCTTTCTTAGAGTCCAACTCTGGTGGCAACATTCCTTTTCTGGAGTGCGTATCTAATGGTATGGCCACTAGGGATACAATGTGTGTACTAGCGCCGCAAGACCAACCCGTTCTTGTAAGTGCCCTAATTTCTCACGTGCCTTGCATGCAGCTTTCTCTGAGAACCCTAGCGCTCTTGGGCATTGGCGCCCCTAGGGGTAATCTGGTTATGCCAGACTCAAATGTCTTATATACATTCTACATGCAAGGTATCTCTGTGAATTAGGCTTTCGCTAATGTAATACTCTACTGTGCCGACCTCTACCATGTCAACCTCTACTATACAATGCCGACGTTCGAGGTCTGGCTACTACGACATGTAATCTCTGGGGATCCCTCTATGGGTCCTATTGTGCCAACCTCTGCCACGTCGACCTCTACTGTATACTGCCGATGTCCGAGGTCTAGCCACTACAACAACCAATAGAAGAATTGGTTGTTTACTTCAAGGTGAGAGAGAGTGAGAGAGAGTGTGAATTTGAGTTAGAGCGCTCCCTTCTTTTTCTCTCTCACATGTAGTGATTTGAGACGAAAATCACGTAACCATGAGCGGATTTACCTGAGTGTCCTTTCTTTATGCACTGTTCTTTCACAGTGCAGAGTTGTGGCTTGTAGTTTGTATGTTCTAAACTTGTTGCCATGAAAGCATTTTAGTTTTTGTTGAGAGAGCAAAGCATTAGTGTTGTGTTGGATGAGAGGAGAGCAAAGCAGTGGAGGAAGAACAAGGGACATAGTCATGGTGCATAGCGTAGAGTGCACTTTAAGGTTAGTATAATAAATTACCTTCAATATTGAACTAAGCCAATAATCGATTAAGCAATATTTTTCTCAACATAATCGATTATCCAAAAATTCTTCTATAATACGTAATCGATGTTGCAGTGTTTGTTTTACCATAATTGATGTTGGAAACCAGTGTAAGCAAATCATAATCAATTTGAAGAGATAATCGATGTTGGACAACATTCTATTACTAGCATAATCGATTATCCAAATGTTTTTAAGTCATAATTGATGTTGGATACCCTTTGTATGAGTCACATAATTGATTATCTAAATGTTTTTGAATTTTTTGATTATTTGTGTTAAATTTTTGATTTGCAGTACATTAAAAAATTTATGTAATGAAAAAAGAGTATTTTTCATAGTATATTTTTATCTTTCTATTCAACGTGATTTTTATGTTTATATGAAGAAGATTTGTGTATTATAATTACATTTATATATGAATTTTTATTATTAGTTATACATTTGTTTTTGTGTTTAGTTTTATAAACCTTAAACTCTAACCCTAACCCTAATTGTACACATACTTCTAACCCTAATCCAAACACTAAAATTAATCATAGCCCTAACTCTAAACCATAAATCTGATACAAATCAAGTAGCCAAGAGGATGACCAAGGACTCAAGAGACAAATCACACTATGACTAGTCATCTCAACAATCAAGTCAAGGCCCTGCCAAATATCAAACGGACCTGACCAGAAGAAGAACTGGGCACAGACTAGAACATCAACTATTTTTTCTTCTAGTCTTCTTAAAAGATAAAAACATGTTTGTAAATAATTTGGATGCTTCGTAATTGATGGAATAATTGTCCTAATTACTGTGGAAAAATCAGGTTTACAGTTTCTCATATTTTTCGTGAAGGGAATGCATGTGCTGATAAGTTAGCTAATTTTTGATTTATTCATAAAGAATCATTTCATTGGTATAATAGGCTTCCATCTAGTATGTTCTTAGAATTCTTTATGAATATGTATAGTCTACCTATGTATCATTTTTGTTAACATATGGGTTTTGGTCTAGTCCCCCCATATTTTTGTATTTTCTTTATTTTTTCTTCTTTTCATAATACTTTTTTCATGTGATGGCAAATGATTGTTGTTACTTGAGGTGTCAACCTAGTTGAGATGTCAAGTTGCATAGTGATGCCTAGCATGAAAGTTTTTACAAAAATAATTTGGGCTTACTTTAGGGGTCCAAATAGCAAAATAGGCTAGAGTAGGTTCACATAGCAAAAAAGGGAGTGTACTAGTGAAATAGGCTTGCACCAAGCCCATTTTTTCAAGACAAGGCACCTAGAACTAGGGTTTTTAACCTAGCTTCTAAAAGTTATGCCTAAGGGACATTTTTTACCATGCTCAACACCCTAGGCTGCCCCTCTTCCCTTCCTTTTCTACACTTCACTCATGTTGCTCTCCAAGTCACTCCTTCCTATATAAGGGTGCCTTCTTCCATGTACTTTGACATAGAATTTGAATAGTAAAGAAACTCTGTTTGAGTGATTAGTGAGCTTTGCTCCTAAATATTTTGGGTCCTATCTTGAGTGTGGCAGCATTTCAACTGGCGGATCTTCCTCACTTATCTTGGAGTTCCCACCCTCCAAGTGGTGTGTTCATCCTTTCCAATTTCCATAAGCTTCCTTCATCTCATCTTTTCCATTCCTTTCTATTTCACCATTTATTATCTTCATCATGTTATTCTTTGTGTCCTTTTCCATTCGGTTATCTTCTTCATTCCTTGCTTCATGTTATGCTCCTTAATTTCCGCCCTTGCATCATCCACACCATATTATTGTGTTTTTATCTTTGTCCTTCTGAAGTGAACCTTCACACTTACTTAACCACTTGGTTAAGTTTGTGTCCAGTGGGAATCTTCTTAAGGTTCTCACCTTAAATTGCTAAATAAAAAATCATAAACAAGAGCAACCAATTAAAATGTTCAATCCTAAAATCTACTCACATCAAAACCCTAAAACCTAACCATAACCTTAATGTACACAATTTTAATTAGCTAAATTCTACACAAAAATACCTCATATTTCATTTTTCAAATGCTTTTAAACATAGGGGTAAATTTGTAAACTTACATTTTAAACAAATTAAAAATTCCCTCACAACCATCACATCCTCACAAACTTCAATAAACTTTCCTCACAAATTCACAACTTCAAACAACCTCACTTTCTTCACATTTTCCTCTCAAATCACTTCAAATCGACTCCCGTAAATCTTCATGCATCCACTCTCTAATCCAAATAAAGCATTATAGTACGAGTGAGTTCTTATTAGAACTTCAATCACACAATGAATTACCCACTATGAAGCTCTGATAGCTTGGAAACTATGTTTCCACACTTCAGACACATCGTTGACATAAATACGTAGTGTATCCATCACAACAAGAAAATCATTAAATAGCAACCAAATTTAGAGATGAAAAATAATTATTCACTATATTGACTAAATTAGATATTATTTTAGAAACTAAAAAGTTATTAGTATCTAAACTGATTTCTATTATTAATAAAAATTTATAAAATAATTTATAAATTGGTATCTAAATTAGCTACCAAGATTTAGCTACTAATATTTTACATTTTAAATTCATCTCTAAAAGACTTAGAGACTAATTTGGAATATAAAGTACTTAGTAGCGAAACCTTGATAGCTAATGGTTAGATACTAGTCTAAAAATTATTTTATAAATTTTTATCAATAATAGAAACTACTTTAGATACCAATAATTTTTTTAGTTTATAAAATGGTCTCTAATTTAATCAATATATTAATTAATTATTTTATTTCTTAAAATTAATTTCTATTTCATTATTATTTTTTGAATATAAATGATTGTTGGATATACTATTTATAGACGAGCATGCTCTTGTTATTAAACATATAAAAGATGATACCATCCACCCTCTCTAGACACGTATCTCAAAAACAAATCATACACAAATTCACTTTAATTAAAAAAATAAAAACAAAGAAAGAAAAGATGAACAAATCATCTATTTATTACTTATCAATGATTTAGATGGTTTTCGAGTATCTTGCTTTACAATAAAAAAAAAAGAGACAGATATACTCTATAAATTGTAGAAGTAAGGAACGAAAAAAAAAAAAAGGAAATTTTGCAGCACAAGAAATAAAGTGTTGTTATTATATTGATTGATAATTTATTATTTTACTGAATTTCGATTACATTTATGTTAAAAATTTATTTAGATTATGTTTTTCTTATTTGAATTACACGTTTGTTTTCCATTTAAATTTAAAATTTGAATCATATATTTTTAAATTTAATTTATGTTTTTTTCAATTTAAATTTAAATGGAACTTGTTATATAATTATTATATCACTACAAGAAAAAATGGTTTTAACAGGGGTTTATTTTTATATTATCCATGGTTAAAACCTCTATTAAGTCAGTTACATAGGATTGCAGTTTTCCCTACTAAACCATCCCTAGGGAACGTGTTCCTAGAGTTTTTTTAAACCTCAGGAAAAGTCTTTCAGAACCCCTGTTAAATACCATGGGTTTATGAACCTTCGTAAATACCATGGGTTTCAAAACACTGTAAAATATCATGGGTTTCAAAACCTCCGTAAAATACCACGAGTTTCAAAACCTCCGTAAAATACCATGGGTTCCAAAACATCCATAAAATACCATGGGTTTCAAAATTTCCATAAAATGACTTGTAGTATGAAATAACCTTCAACCCCTTCCACCGTAGACACATGCCTCTCCGACACAGGCTCAATTTTTTCTGACGTTATTCCTAGCAAGGAATCACAATTCAGACACACTTATGTTTATTATATCTAAGGAGAAGAAACACTAAATAAGACACTATCTTCTTCTTACTAAAATATTGTTTCTTCCATCACCTTACTATCCCAACTTGGGTCACAAGTTGATCTCGCCGCGGACTCAAGCGTGGAGAGATTGCCTCGTCACTCCTTCGTTTGACTTCCTATCTGCTGCGCGTTCTGCAAGGAGGTTCCAGGGACCTTCGACGACTCCCAGCGGTACCTGCAAAACATGCGAACGGCGCCTCTAGCGGCCGTTGTGGCTCCGACGCTCAAGTCAGGCAACGAGAACACCGAAAGGTCTCTCTCAGACTTCTCTGTGTGAGGCTGTGTGTGCGTGCCCTCAGTCCTCTTTGATTCGAAGACTGAGTGCTCTTTGGATTTGTGTTGTGTATCTGAGGTAAAGATTGCATACCTCGTTTTGGTGTTCTTCTTCCTCATATAAACCCTGCGTAGCCCCTACAGGCTACCTCTAGGTTCACTTAATTACTCTGCAGTGCTGTTTCCACTCCCCAGGGTGCTTTGCGTGCCAGCCTTCTTCACTTGAGTGCCAGGTCTGACAGGGGTGGCCGCGTGGGTTCCTCTCAACCCCTTCGACTTCTGTGCCTACCTGCCTTACCTATTCTCTGGGAACATCTTCACCATCCACGTGGCAGACATGCAGCCCTACTGGGAGATGATGGGTTCTCGTCCAGCAGGATTCTGTACTTAACTGCGTCTTCTCATCTTCATGCGTGGTTGTTTCACGACTAAGGCCATTCACTGTCTCTGGGCGCTTTACTGATCATCGATTGTGTTGTTCACATCGCGCGGCCGATATCACCCCAACACACACCGATGACCGATGTGCTTCTCCACATCCTCGGGCTCTGCTTATGGAATCAGGCGAGGTCTTTGGGCGACGTTCTCGCTGGGAGCTTGGGTCCCAGTTTAACACGTGTTGACAAGGAAACCCCGACGACTGATCATTCTCCATGCACCGATGACTGATCACAACGCACGAACCGATGACAGATCACTCTGAACGCACCGATGACTGATCACAACGCACGATCGGTGCTTCGTCCCTTCTCACGCTCTTTTTCCAGGCGCTCAAGTAAGGACTGATCTGCTGGTGGCGGTCACTTGGTAACTGACCACTGATCGCCGTTCTTGAACGATCTCCCCCCTGATTTATCTGCCTTCACGTGTCACGCGTCACTCCGTGATTGATCCACGTGGTTATCTGCTTCTGACGTCATCGCCTACCGATGACCGACCGGATCACAAGTCATTGTTACCTAGCTCTGCAACAACTGGTGTTTATCACTACTTTATATATCCTGAATAATTCATTATTTGTCATATGTGGGCTTCAAAGCCATGTGTGTTATTGGCTACGAGGGCTTCAAAGATTGCAAAAACATATTGCGAGGAAAAATTAACTTTATTACTTCTCATCATAGTGAATTAAATATTAGAGGCATTTTAAAATTAAAGACCTTAATTTAAAATATTTAAAAATTATGAGAATTAAATATTAACAATTATAACTAAAACTAAAATTTCACATAAAATATACATACATCAAAAGCTAAACAAAATAAGTCAGGTTTTTTTGAAGTATGAGCTCATAACAAAAAATAATTAAGAATTATATAAACCAATTACCATCAATCATAAGAAATATGCAAATATTGTTGAAATACTTACTATCCAAGATTAGTTGTTGAAATACTTATTATCTAAGGTTATTTTGCTGAGTTTTAAAATAAATTTTTGGAACTTTAGAAAACTTATCTATAATAAATTTTTGAAATTTAACGAAGGTTAAAAAAAATTTCTAACCTCTATTATTTTGTTGAGATTTTAGAATAAATCTATGAAACTTAATAAAGGTTAAAAAGACTTCTGTTAATTTGTTGTGGTTGTAGAATAAACCTTTGGAACTTACTAAAAGTTAAAAAAACCTCCTTTATTTTGCTGAGATTTAGAAAAAACCTTTAGAATTTAAAGAAAGTTAAAAAAACCTCCATTATTTTGTTGAGGTTTTAAAATAAACCTTTGAAATTTAACGAAGGTTAAAAAAATCTTTGTTATTTTGTTGAGGTTTTAGAATAATCTTTGGAACTTAACAAAGGTTAAAAATAACTTTCATTATTTTGCTGAGGTTCTAGAATAACCTTTGGAACTGAATAAAGTTTAGAAAAATCTCTGTTAATTTTCCTAAGGTTATATTAACCTCTACTAAATAACCTCCGTTAAAACATATTTTTTCTTGTAGTGTATACTGTGTTTTTTTAATTTGAATCATATGTTTTTATTTTAGTATTTTTAAGTTACGAACATAAAATTATGTTTCTTTAATAATTTGAATTTATTATTTTAAATGGTTAATTAAACTCTTTTAAGAGATGAATAATACAAAAAGATAAATTAAACTTAAGAAAAATAAATTAATCTTAAAGATAATAGTTTTTACAATAAGCTTACTAAAATTAAAAATATAACATAATATTAAATAGAATAACAGATTAATACTATTTTAAAAATATATAATATTTTATACTACAATTAATTTTTAATTTGTGACATTTTTTATTTTTTATATTTAGCTAAATTAGTTTCTATCAAATAATTTTATTTGATTTTTATATTTAATTTTCGTATTGAAGTTATTTTTTTTTATATTTAATTTATTTTGTTATAGAAAATTAAGATGAATATGCCTAATCAAGCTACCAAATAAAAAGAGGAAACAAAACCTTCTTAGAGATATGTTTTAGAAACACTCATGGTAGTAAAAATAAGATGATCAAGTGAAGTTTGTGTGATTTTCTCATTTAGTGGATCTTACACTCAAATTAGAGCTCATTTGTTGAAAATTACTAGAGGAAGAGTTAGAATTTGTCCAAACATGACCTGTCAAAACTTGTTGAGTTTAAAGAATTAAACAATAAAGAAACATTAAAATAGAAAAATTCAAAGAAAGAAAATGATGAAAACCCATCCAACCTCAAAGCATTTGGCTAAGAAGATTGGAAGCAGAAGAAGGAGCTCAGAAGACTTTCATCTCAAAGAGAATTAATTGTTGTCTGCTCTTCCATTTCTTTCTCTAGTTTTATAAACAATGTATAGAGTAGTATAAACTTTATTTTGGGCTTGTATTTGAGCCATTTTCTTGGGCGATGTTTGGGGTCAATTTTCATGGACCATGTTTTGGGCCAATTAGAGTAGTGTGTAAATAGAAAAAAGAAAGAGTCTAGTTAGAGTTACAATTGGGCCTCCTTGGACCCAATGTAACTCTAGACCATCTAAGGTGCACAAATAAATTACTACAGTGCAAATAGAAATCATGGAGTGGCAAGGAAGGCATGAAGGTCAACATATCATCCTCTCAATGGAGAGGATTCCCACCACTGCCAAAATACCATTTGTCTTCATGGGAATGTAGAAGATTCTCTCTGATTATAGGAGGATACTTGTCAACCTCTAATTTGAGAGGATTCGCTCTAATTAGAGAGAGCCACTTGTGTTTCTGTGAGTGGATATTTTTTAGGGTCAAAGCACCTTGACTTCCCATATATAGAAGTGCTAGCCCCCTTGTAAAAGAGCTTTGAATAGACTATTGAATTGCTGCCAAATTTTAGCATCTACTAGTCTCTTAGCTCACTCCTTGCTAGCCTTATTTGTAAGTGTTTTAGCATGTAACCTCTTAGGAGTTGGCCTAACCTCTCTTAAGAATCATTACCATTCTCCATACACCAATACTTCACGGGTTCTTTCACTTATTTTAGCCACCAAATCCCAACAAATTCTGTATCCTAAAAATATAAAATAAAAGACACAAAGCCGTGCAAGCTAGGATTGCATAAGAAATGGTCCTTTTACCACCTATATCTAATAAATAAAATCAAACAAACAATGGTGTTAACCCAAAAATCAAAGGTTCTTTTCAAGCTTCTTTCAATATTCAAGTTAGAGATACTCTTAATTGTGAAATTGCAAGAATGTTTTAGCTTTTAGAACTATCATTTCATTTAGTAGGAAATACTTATTATAGTAGTTCATTTTCTTATGCTGCTAATACTTCTAATTTTAGTGGATATGTAATGTTGATGTATAATAAATTGAGAGGTCCTTTACTTTCAAATGAAAGAAGTCATGTAGAAAAAGTTCTGCAACCTATAAGAAACTCATGGAATAAAAAAGGTTTCACAATTATTAGTGATGGGTAGAGTGATCCTCAAAGAAGACCACTTATAAATTTCATGGTTATCACTAAGAGTGGACCAATATTTTTAAAGTTAATAGATGGATCTGGTGAGATAAATGACAATAATTTTATTGTTAAACACATGAGAGATGCAATTATGGAGGTTAGGTCAAAAAATGTGGTACAAATTACAACTGATAATGTAGTTGTATGTAAGGTAATTGGTACGTCCATACAATTAGAATTTCATTAAATCTATTAGACTTCTTGTGTAGTGCACACTTTAATGTTGCATTGAAAAATATTTGTGCAGCAAAAAATATTGAAAGATTATTTTTGGATCTCACAAATTGTTGATTATGCTACCTTTATTAAAAAGATGTGGGGAATTCTATGAGATTACCAATATTGAAGTTACTTTCTATTGCTCTGACAAAATTTGCTTAAACCATAATAATGCTCAAGAGGTTTAGAAGTTTAAAAAAAAGACTCCCAGAGATGGTTATTAGTGATGAATGGTCTCCTTACAAAAAGGCTAACGTGGATATCGCACAATTTGTGAAAATAACTTTGTATATGAAATATGGGATTCAATGATTAAAAATGTGATATACCAACATGAAAGAAAGAAAAAAATTGAGCATCGATCCTTTTTTGAGGTAGTAAACTCAATATTAATTGATCTTTGGACTAAGAGTAATCTTTTCATTGTCTTGCTCATTCTTTAAATGCAAGGTAATACATTATATTGTAAATTATTTCATGAATATATTTTGTTGTGTACTTCTTATTTATAATATCATAAATTTATAATATTATCTTAATTTATGTTTATATATTTTTAATGTTATTGATATTATAGTCATGAATGGTTAAGTGAAGATTCACAAAGACTTGTCCCAAATCAAGATGTGGAACTTACTCATGAAAGGAATAAATGTTTTAAGAGGCACTTGGATGATGTGGATTTAAATAGACAAGTAAATATAGAGTTTTCAAAATTTTGAGATGGGAGAGATACACCAATACTTTAGAAGATATTAATCTACTTGGACACCATGTTCTTCTTCTTGTCCATAACAATCTTCGTCTTCTCTTAAGAAACTCCTCAACATTCAAAAGAAGGGGAAACTTAGCTTATCTCTTGATGAACAAGACTTAGAAGTTGTTTTTTTTAATTGAGAATGAACAAATGTGAAAGTCAAACACTGTGGTTTACATAAGTTTTCCTTTTTTTTAGACTTTGTTTATAAATGTTTCTCTTGATTTTTTTACATTATGAAGTATAATTAGCATATATTTCAATTTAGTCATATCTTTGTGTCCATGTTCATATCATATTCGTGTTTCTATCCATGTTTGTGCTTCATATAAGCAGTTAATATCCTTATTTTAATAGAGGAAGAGGTCAACGGTGCGTGCAAATCCAAGTGTCACTTTTGGTTTTATGGATCAATGATGTATGAAAATTCATATATGGAAAGCAAAATGGCATGGAATTTAGGTCAAAATGGTAAGACATTCATTAACAATGAATTGGTGGAGGAGACCATGGATGAGATGGTAGTTCATTTACATCATAAGGGGAATAAAATAGGAAGGACATGTGAGTTGTGAAATATGTGACAATTCAAGGAAGGCTTGAGCATTGGTCGGATTGGGTCAGATTCAAGGCATGCGTTGTCAACTAGAATGTCTGTTATCTTTAGGCTAATTACACTAAGGCTCAGATGTTAGCCTACAGTATATATGTAGACATGGTCGAGAGGTCAAAAGGCCTTAGTCAAACCATGGTCTTTGTATTAAACACTTATATTCTCTGACTTAATCATGAGCCGATATGGATGGGACCAATGCAAATATAGTCTTTTGGCCTTTGTAACATTCTTAATCGATATCCAAATGATGCTA
This sequence comes from Phaseolus lunatus, assembly GCA_013389735.1. Lineage (NCBI taxonomy): Eukaryota > Viridiplantae > Streptophyta > Magnoliopsida > Fabales > Fabaceae > Phaseolus > Phaseolus lunatus. The sequence continues at coordinate 34,814,108 of CM023864.1, read as the reverse complement.
AATACTTGGTTTTAGCCCTAGTATAATCAAATAAGTTAATGCCAAAAGCAACACCCCTTATTGTAAAACCCCCCTTTTCATGTGGTGCGAATATAGGACATGCAGCCCTAAATACATGCTACTACCCTACGTACTCAGCAAAAGAAAAAATGGACATAGGCCAGAGCATCAAATGTTCTTTCTTCTAGTCTTTTTAAAAGATAAGTTTTTGTAAATAAATTGGGCTCACTTTGGGGGTCCAAATAGAAGAATAAGCTAGAGTAGGGTGTGCTTAGTAATTAGGCTTGTGCCAAGCCCACATTTCATGTCTAGTGCACCTAGGATTAGGGTTTTTAACCTAACTTCTAGAAACTAGGCCTAAGGGGGCGGCATCAACTTAGAGTCAACCCCTAGGTCGCCCCTCTCTTCTCTCTTTTCCTCTCTCCTCTCATCTTGCCCATCAAGGCACCCTCTCCTATAAATAGAGTGCCTTGCCTCATGTAAGGGGACAGTAAAATTTGAATAGAAAAGAAACTTTGTCAGAGTGTTTTAGTGAGTCTGAGTGCTCTCTGAATTTGGATCTTATCTTAAGTGCAGTGCACTTCAAATGGTGGCTCTGCACCACTCATTTTGGAGGCTTCTACCCTTCCAAGTGGCGTGATTCACCTTCCTTTCCATAAGATGTCTTTATCTTTTCATCTTTTCCTTTCTTCTTTGCGCCATTCTCCTTGCCTTCTTCATCCTTGTTCATTTTAAATTCTGCATCATCATCACCTTATCTTGTGTTTTTCTCTTTGCTCTCTTGAAGAGAACCTTCACACTTACTTAACCACTTGGTTAAGTTCGTGTCTAGTCCCTAAGGACGGATATCGATCTCGCAACGAAGAATTGAATTATCAAGTACAATATTCGCTAAATATAAAACAAAACAATAAAAGTTGTTTGGAAATTATTATAATGGTGATAATTAACAAGAAAACAAATCAAAGAGTAATTGCGTCAATTGGAAAAATGGGGATTAGTTTTAATTTGTCTCACTCTCATGTATTTTGATTAGCATGTTAACATTATGTTCTTTGATTGAGATTGATGCCCGTATAAAAGTCATTTATATCGATTCCTCGCATATAAAATTCTTAAAAATGTTCCCTAAATATTGATCCCTTGCATAATTATAAGAACAACTTAGAACGAAGCTCAAATGTTAATAGCAATTAACATTTCAAGTCTATTCCTAGCACCCAAATATGTTAAGTATTATTGTTTAGGTCAGAACCCTAAAAATACTTCATGGTTAGATTTAAGATTTTCAAGTTGTCACAGAAATTTAGAAATAAAACAACAATACCAATAATCAATCAAGAACTGAATATTAATATATAAGATATCACCTAAATACATAAGAGCTCAAGCAGATTACTCCCAATCCCAAAGGGTAGAATTAGCCACGCATACTTCTAGCACCTTTTATTCTCCCAATTGGTTACAAATCACTCAATGGTGTTTTCTTCTCAATCCCGCACACTAGGGTTGTACCTCTAGCCCCCTATTTAACCTAATTTGCTTGGGTTAGATGACTTCCTGTGTCGCGCTTATGGGCTTAATGATAAAAACATAAAAATAGTCCAATTAATCTAACGCATTATCGCTGTTGAGTTGGACTCTTTTTCTCTCATTTGTGCGTTTTGGGCTTTCCTGCTTTCTCCTTTTAGCCTATATCATTCTTCTTTAGCCCAAATCTCCATTCTTCCCTAGAAACCTGCAATTAACACCAAATTTGGGAATAAAATGCTCTTATTCAATTAAAGATCATAAAAAATGTAAAAAGGTATAAATTAAGAAATTACAGATTATTTTATATGTAAATTAGCAATTAATACTTATAAGTGCCTATATTTTAATATGAAATATTACGAAAATTAGACACTTATCACCAGTCGCAATCTTCATTGAGTCTCACCTTATTCTGCTTAATTAAAAAACCATAAACAAAGTGAAACTCCTAAAATGTGCAATCTTAAAATCAACTCACATCATTCTCGTACATGTTTTTCAAATTTTATTTGTGTAATGAAATGTTATCCAATTTATGAGACACTTTTATTTGTTCAAAGTTCTCTCTAAAGTTGTCTTCTTGCTAGATAATTTTCTTGACCCCTCCTAATAGTGTTGGCCCAATTTCACTCTAGAAACTAAGTGTTGGCCTAACCTTACTTAGATTCAACGTCATAATTTTCATCTCTTCCAAAATTTCTAGAATTCTTCATGCTTCTACAATATCATTCATCTTTCGTAGAAGATATTCAAATCAAAACAATGAAGAAGAAGATTTACAAATGAAGATGCAAGCTAGGATTGCATCATGATCTATGCATATACACTATACTAGACGATAAAAGTGTTGAGTCCATTATAAGGTTTGAAGATTTTCAAGGCTGAAGAGTTCAAACTAAGGTAGACACTTACCTTTCTAGATAATATATACATCCAGGGTACTTCAAAAATCAAGGATTACTAATTCATTTCTCAGAAAGTTAAATCTGTCTCAAGCTACAGGGTTTCTAAACAAATAAGTTAATTATTTTGTAGTCTCAATGAACATAATTTCACAATCACCATTGCTCGTATGATCTCTAATGAAATGATGCCTAATCTCAATGTGTTTTTTTCTAGAGTGTTATAAGGTTGTTTGTTAGATTTCTTGCACTTAAATTATCACACAACAAAGGTACCTTATTGATTTTGACTCCATAGTTTTCAAACTTATGTTTAAGAAACAAAATCTGAGTTCAACAGCTATTACCTACAATGAACACAAATTTAGCGATTGAAAGAGCATCACATGCACCCTTTGCCAAGATATCAGACTTGATCCAAGCAAATGGCATGTACCACTAGTACTCTTCATGTCCAATTTACATCATGCAAAGTCAGAATCAAAATATCCATTAAGGCTAATAGAGACATTACTAGGATACCATAGTCCAACGCTCTTGGTGCCTTTGAGGTATTTCATAATCCTCTTTGTTGTAGTAAAATGTGATTCCTTTGGACATGACTTGATCTTGCATAGACATAAACAAGAAACATTATATCTAATTTGCTAGCAGTGAGATACAATAGTGATCCAATCAACCTTCCAAACTTTGTCTGATAAAATAATTTTCCCTCCTCATTTACATGAAGGTAGCAATTAGTTGACATTGGTGTTGCCTCTTTCTTGCAATTCTCCATATTAAACATTTTCTAGATGTCACAAAAGTATTTGGATTGACTCAGGAATGTTCCATTTCTATGTTTTTTATTTGCAAACCAAGAAAGTAAGATAACTCTTCCATCATTGACATCTCAAATTCACCATGTAAAGCTAATACAAACTCCTCACAAAGAATGTTATTAGTTGCTCTAAAAATTAGGTCATCAACAGACAATTGAAAAAGAATGATATCAACATTTTCTTTCTTAATAAAAAGAGTCTTTTTAACTTTTCATCTCTCATAGTTTTGAGACAAGAGAAAGTTGTTATGCCTCATACCACAACCTCGGAGCTTGTTTAAGACCATAAAGTGTCTTCTTGAGCTTCTAGACATGTTTAAAATGTTTTTGGTCTTCAAAACCAGGTGATTGTGAGACAAAAACTTCCTGATGTGAGTTGATTTTAGGATTGCACATTTTAATTGGTTACTCTTGTTTATGATTTTTTATTTTAGCAATTATGGTTAGAGACCCAAAGAAGATCCCCACTGAACACAAACTTAACTAAGTGGTCAAGTAAGTGTGAAGGTTCACTTCTAGAGGACAAAAGGAAAAACACAAGTATAGAGTGACTATGATGAAGAGGTGGAAATTTAATGGCATAAAGTGAAGCAAGGAATGAAGAAGATGACCAAATGGGAAAAAACATCAACAAGAACATAAATAAGTAACATAAAAGGCGAAATGAAAGGATGGAAAGAGATGAGATAAAGGAAGCCTATTGAGAATGGAGAGGATGAACACACCACTTGGAGGGTGGGAAATCCCAAGATAAGTGAAGGAAGAGTCGCCACTTGAAATGCTCACACACTCAAGATAAGACCAAAAATATTTTGGAGACAAAGCTCACTAATCACTCCTTCAGAGTTTCTTTACTATATTCAAAATTCAGGTAAAAATACATGAGGCAAGGCATCATATTTATAAGAATGGGTGCCTTGGTGGGCAAGATGGGGGAGGGGTAGAAAAGTCCAAAGAGAGGGGCGGCCTAGGGGTTAACCTAGGTCAAAGCCACCCTCTGGTCCTAGCTTCTAGAAGCTAGGGCTACCTCTTAACCCTAATGGACTAGGCCCAAGATAAATTGATAAATACACCCCCTATTATGCTATATGGACTTTATTCTACTGAAATTAAAAACAAAGAGACTAGCTGGTGCTCAGCTCCCATGGCTTGGGCTTTTCTCCAGATAATCCTCTGAGGAATGATGGGCTCTGCAGCACTGGCTAGTGGTGGCTCGTGACCTAGCCCTAGATCCTATGTCATGCTTCGAGTCATCCTTCAGAAGTGTTGGGCTTAGTCAGGGGATACTCTCTCTCTGGTCTTCATCATGCGCCCTGGGTGGGAGAGAATTCGTCCACAAATTTGTAACACCTGCAGAGAAAGGAGTTAGATCTCTAACATTAAAAGAATGACTCCCTAAATATGTGTCAGGTAAATCTAACTCATAAGCATTATCATTGATCCTTGTAATGATCTGAAAGGGACCATCACCACGTGGTAGGAGTTTGGATTTCCTTTGAGTAAGGAAGCGATCCTTCCTCAAATGAAGCCAAACCTAGTCCCCGGGTTCAAGGATCAATGCCTTGCGCCCCTTATTAGCGTGTTGCGTATACTTACCTACCTTCCTTTCAATTTGGCACTTGATGTGGTGGTGCAAGTTTTTAATAAAAGAAGCCTTTTCAAAACCATCTTTGCATGAAAGCTCGTCAAGTACAGGGATAGGAAGTAGGTCAAGGGGTGTGGGGGGATTAAATCCATACACAACCTCAAAGGGGTGTAAGAAGTAGTAGAGTTAACTACTCGATTATAACCAAACTCAATATAAGGAAGTAAATTTTCCCACACCCTTGGGTTCCTGAAAATAAGACATCTTAACATTTGGACCAGAGTTCTATTGACCACTTTTGTCTAACCATCAGTTTAGGGATGGAAAGTAATAGAAAACAAAAGTTTAGTGTCAAGTTTTCCTCACAAAGTCTTCCAAAAGTGACTCAAGAACTTAGAGTCTATGTTAGATACTATACTTCTAGGAAGCCCATGCAATCTAACAACTTCCTTAAAGAAGAGATTTACAATATAACAAGCATCATCTACTTTGGGCATGGAATAAAAAGGGCCATTTTGAAAAAGCGATCCACTACCACAAAGATAGAATCCATACCCTTAGATGTCTTGGGAAGACCTAAAATGAAATCCATAGAGATGTCTACCCAAGGCATGTTTAGGATGGGAAGAGGGGTATATAAACCATGGGGTTGCACCTTAGACTTAGCCTTCCTACATGCTATGCACTTATCACAGAAGTTGTGTATAGATTTGCACATGTGGGTCCAAAAGAAATGTTCATGCAGGGTTGTGGTAGCCACCAAGATGAGTGAAGGGTCGCCACTTGAGAGTCGCACACTGCTCAAGATAAGACCAAAATGCAAAGGAACAAACCTCACTCAGAGCTCACACAAATTGTGCAGAGTTTCTTTACTTAAGTTTCAACTTGTAATTACATGAGGCAAGGCACCTTATTTATAGGAATGGGTGCCTTGGTGGGCAAGTTGGGGAAAGGTAAGATGGTGATAGGGAGAGGGGCGGCCAAGGAGGGTTGACCAAGGTCAAAATCACCCCTTTAGGCTCTCCTTCTAGAAACTAGCTCAAAAACCCTAATTCTAGGTGCCTTGTCTTGAAAAAGTGGGCTTGTGCAAGCCCATTTCGGTAAGTGCACCCCCTTTTATGCTATATGAACCTACTCTAGCCTATGTTTCTACTGGGACCCCTAAATTGAGCCTAAATTATTTACAACATGTTTTATTTTTAAGTAGACTAGAAGAAAGAACAATTGGTGTTCTGGTCTACGCCTACTTCTTCTGGTGAGGTCCGCTAGATCTTTAGTTGGGTCTTAACTTGATTGTGGAGATTAATGTGAATGGTCTCTTGGGTCCTTGGTCATCTCCTTGCTGACTTGGATTGTGTTCTCGTCGGTTGACTCGGTTGTTGTCGACTCTGAGGCAGATGGTGACTCCTCTTATCTTCGCAGTGGTTCTCCAAAGTATGGCTCCATTGAGGCAGAGGGGGCCCTGACCTGTGACTGCACTCCGACGCTTAAGTCAATACAGGGCAAGAAAGCATCAAACAAGCAAAGTGCTTAAACTTATCTGTGTGTAAGAACTATGTCTTGCATAGAAGACAACATGTCTTTACCTTGGGGTTTTTCCCCCTTATATAATTGTTTCTAGGTTAACCTACCACTGACATTCTCTTGCCAAAGCCTTGCCTCTAGCGAATTTAAGGTTACCTTTTCAGGATACTATCACACAGTCTTAGTGCAACTCCCGTGGCAACATTCCTTTTTTAGAGTGCAACTCTTGTGGCAACATTCCTTTTCTAGAGTGTGTATCTAACGGTATGGCCGCTAGGGTTACAACGTGTGTACCAGCGCCGTGAAATCAATCCGTTCTTGTAGGTGCCCTAATTTCTCACGTGCCTTGCATGCAGCTTTCTTTGAGAACCCTAGCGCTCTTGGGCATTGGTGCCCCTAGGGGTAATCTATTTGTGCCAGACCCAAATGTCTTATACACATTCCGCATGCAAGGTATCTCTGTGAATCAGGCTTTCACTAATGTAATACTTTACTATGCCGACCTCTGCCACATCGACCTCCACTGTACACTGCCAATGTCCGAGGTCTGGGCACTATAATATGTAATCTCTAGGAGTCCCTTTGTGGGTCCCACTATGTTAACCTCTGCCACGTCGACCTGTACTGTATACTGCCGACGTCCGAGGTCTTGCTACTACAACATGTAATCTCTGGGGGTCTATGGGTCCTATTGTGCTGACCCCTGCCACGTCGACCACTACTGTATATCACCGACGTTTGAGGTCTGGCCACTACAGATTGTATCACATGTAACTCATCCAACAAGTCATCTAATCTAGGGATGATGTTATTTATTGCATGACAATTCATACACATCCACCAACTCCCATCCCTTTTAGGGACAAGAATCACAGGCATAGCATAAGGACTCATGCTATCTTAGACCCAACCCTTAGTTATTAACTCCTAAACTTGTTGTTGTATATCCTTGGCCTCAGTTGGATTGGTTCTTGTTCTCGCCGATTGACTTTCTAGCTAGTTCACTTTCTCACCGGTTGACCTAGGTGGAAAGCTCCTCTTCTAGCCTGTCTTTTCTGGATACTGATCTGCGTCTTCTTGTTGCACTGGAATATGGCTCCGTTGAGGCAGAGGGCGCCCTACCTGTTGATTACACTTTGATGATCAAGTCAGTCAGGGCTTATGAAAAAGTAATTAGTTTCAGTCTAGTGTGCAGAAACAATGTACCTTCACCTAGGGTCTCAAGCCCCTTTTATAACTATTTTTGTAACAACTTTCATTCACGAGAATATAATCTCAACTGAAAGCATTACTAAAAACATTTAATCTTTTATCTTAACAGAAAAACCACCTAGCACGGGCACCAATTATCTTCAGGTGCTAACCACAGGCTAACATTTTGTTTTACGTGTGCATCTGTATCTTTGGGCACTCCTCTTTTATTCTCAACAACTATTAATTATTATGCAACTAACATGCATATTGTCACAAGAGATAAAATATCTCTTTATCTTTAGAATAATATGATAACAGATTTAAACAATAACAATTATATCTTTCATCTTCAGAATAATATGATAACAGACTTAAACAATAACAATTATATCTTTTATCTTCAGAATAATATGATAACAGAATTAAACAATAACAATTATATCTTTTTATCTTCAGAATAAAATCACAAGAGATAAAATAGCTCTTTATCTTTTCTGGACTGACCAACATTTAGACCAAACTCGTGACCCACCCTTTGAGCCCAATAGCCAAGGTCCTGAGCCCTCGAGCACTCCTATCCAGTACAGTTCTATATGCTGGTCTATTTGGTAAAGAAGCCCTGGGTATAAAATCAATGTGATGTTCAATGCCCCTTAGAGGAGGTAATCCTTTAGGAGGCTCTTGGAACACATCTTGAAACTCCTTTACCAAAGGATTCAAACATTTAGAACTGATCTCGCCGCGGGCTCGAGCGTGGGAAAATGCCTCGTCACTCCTTCGTCTGGCTTTCTAACTGCTGCGCGTTCTGCAAGGAGTCTCTAGGAACCTTCGCCGGAACTCCGAACGATGCCTGCAAAACACACAGACGGCGCCTCTAGCGGCCGTTGTAGCTCCGATGCTCAAGTCAGGCAACGGGAACACCAAAACTCTCTCTCAGATCTCTCTATGTGAGACCCGTGTGTGTGTGCCCTCAGTCCTCTTTGATTCGAAAACTGAGTGTTCTTGGTTTTGTGTTGTGTATTCTGAGGCAAAGACTGCATACCTGGTTTGGTGTTCTTCTTCCTCATATAAACCCGCGTAGCCCCTACTGGCTACCTCTAGGGCCACTTAATTACTCTGCACTGTCGTTTCCACTCCCCAGGGCTACCTTGCGTGCCAGCCTTCTTCACTTGAGTGCCAAGTCTGACAGGGGAGGCTGCGTGGGTACCTCTGTACCCCTCGACTTCTGTGCCTATCTGCCCTACCTATTCTCTGGGAACATCTTCACCATCCACGTGGCAGACATGCAACCCACTGGGAGACTCTAACCTTGATGGGTTCTCGTCCCAGCAGGATTCTGCACCTAACTGCGTCTTCTCATCTTCATGCGTGGTCGTCTCGCGACTAAGGCCACTCCCTGCCTCTGGGCGCTTTACTGATCTTTGGTTGCGTTGTTCACATCACGCGGCCGATGTCACCTCAACACACACCGATAACCGAGGTGTCTCTCATCCTGGCCGATGTCCGATGGCGCTTCTTCACGTTGTCGTGCTCTGCTTATGGAATCAGGCGAGGTCCTTGAGTAACATTCTCGCTGGGAGCCTGGGTCCCAGTTTAACACGTGTTGGCAAGGAACCCCCGACGACTGATCATTCTGCATGCACCGATGACTGATCACTCTGCATGCACCGATGACTGATCACAATGCATGCACCAGTGACTGATCACTCTGCACGCACCGATGACTGATCGGTGCTTCATCACTTCTCGCGCTCTACTTCCAGGCGCTCAAGTAGGAACCGATCTTCTGGTGGTGATCACTCGGTAGCTGACCACTGATCGTCGTTCTTGAACGATCTCCACCCTGGTTCATCTGCTTTCTCGTGCCACGCGTCACTCTGTGACTGACCCACGTCGTCATCAGCTGCTGACGTCATAGACTACCGATGACCGACCGGATCATAAGCCCCCCAGTCTCGAGCTGTGAACTTGTTCTCAGCGAAGAGACTAAGTGGTCTTCGTTGCCAAAGAGAAGAAGGAGCTCGAAGCTGATGTACTTGAGACCATGGCTGCTGGTGCCGAGGTTCTGATAGATGGGTTCCATGGGCTTGCAGTAGGTTCACTGCGTCCTGCCAGACTCGGACTCTACCCAACCTAGCCTCCACCATTCAGTGGCCGATGGCAGGCTCATTCCTCCTCCTTGAGCTTCTTCCCTTGCCACTTCTCCTTTTGTGTAATTTCTCTTGCTGCTACAAACTTGTATATAAATCTTTTATGCATAAGTTCATGTTGGATGACTGACCTGATGGCGTCTAAATGCTTCGACTGATCGCCCAAGAGCTTGTTTGGGGAAGCTTTCAGACTCAGAGCTTTACTACCGACCACCGACTAGCCTATTAGCGCACCACCGATCAGTCATCGTGCTTCAGGCTTCGCATTACTTCCGTGTCACTCCAGCGCTAAGTGCATAGAGGACCCGACCTCTGAAGATGATGCTTGTGTTTTGGGGAAGAGGACTGCTTCTTGATGACCCCTCTTGCCTCAGCCTCGCTGTAGGAAGTCGAGGTGAGGTCTTTCTCCTCTTGCCCCAGCCTCGCTGTACAAAGTCGAGGTGAGGACTTTTTATCTCGCCTCAGCCTCGCTGTATAAAGTCGAGGTGAGGACTTTCTCTATTGCCTTAACCTTGCTGTATGAAGCAGAGGATAAGGACTTGGTTCCTTTGCCTCAACCTTGCCGTAAGAAGCAAAGGAAGAGGACTTTCTCTCGCCTCAACCTTGCTGTAAAAAGCAGAGGTAGAGGACTTTCTCTGCCTGTACCCCGCTGTATAAAGTCGAGGGTGAGGACTTTCTCCTCTGGCCCATGCCTCGCTGCACAAAGTCGAGGGAGAGGACTTTCTCTCGCCTGCACCCCGCTGTACAAAGTTGAGGGTGAGGACTTCCTTTCGCCTGCACCCCGCTGTACAAAGTCGAGGGTGAGGACTTTCTCTGCCTGCACCCCACTGTACAAAGTCGAGGGTGAGGACTTCCTTTCGCCTGCACCCCGCTGTACAAAGTCGAGGGTGAGGACTTCCTTTCGCCTGCACCCCGCTGGACAAAGTCGAGGGTGAGGACTTCCTTTCGCCTGCACCCCGCTGTACAAAGTCGAGGGTGAGGACTTCCTTTCGCCTGCACCCCGCTGGACAAAGTCGAGGGTGAGGACTTTTTCTCACCTCAACCTTGCTGTAAAAAGTAGAGGTAGAGGACTTTCTCTCGCCTCAACCTTGCTGTAAAAAGCAGAGGTAGAGGACTTTCTCTGCCTGCACCCTGCTGTATAAAGTCGAGGGTGAGGACTTTCTTCACTGAGTGGGTGCATGCTCCCAGGGGAGCACCAGGGGTGGCTGTCTAAGCGCACTCGCCAGGCGCACCCCTGCCTGAATGGTATCACCGCACATTCCCCGAGTGGGTGCCTGCTCCCAGGGGAGCGCCAGGTGTGGCTGTCTAAGCGCACTCACTAGGCACATCCTTGCCTGCATGGTCTCACCGCACGTTCTCTGGTAAGCAGTTCTTCTTCTAGAATCATGCGAGGTGCATGCGTAACGCTCTCGCTGGGAACCTGGGTCCCAGCTTAACGCGTGTTAACAAGACACCGATGACCAATCTTCTTCTGGAATCATGCGAGGTGCATGCGTAACGCTCTCGCTGGGAACCTGGGTCCCAGCTTAACGCGTGTTAACAAGACCCCGATGACCAATCTTCTTCTGGAATCATGCGAGGTGCATGCGTAACACTCTCGCTGGGAACCTGGGTCCCAGCTTAACACGTGTTAGCAAGACCCCGATGACCAATCTTCTTCTGGAATCATGCGAGGTGCATGCGTAACGCTCTCGCTGGGAACCTGGGTCCCAACTTAACACGTGTTAGCAAGACCCCGATGACCAATGCCCGACCGAGTACTTATCCCCGACATGCACCGACGGCTGATCTTGCTTTGGGTGCACCGATGACTGATCGCGCTCTGCTTCTTGGTGCTTAAACGCGAAGATGATGTCTTGCTTCGGGGAAGAAGAATTTTTCTTTTTGACCCCTCTTGCTTGCCCCGAGGTCATTGACCTTTAGGTCTGGTTCCTGTTGGACGTTTCTCGAAATCTTCCCTTTCCCTCTCTTGGTTTTACTAGTACTCCCGAGTTCCCAAACTTTAGCCGCGTATACTCACTCCTGGGGTGAGGAGAATATAGGTCAGTGGTCCGTACTCGCGCCTGGGGCGAGCAGGCTCCAACCGATCACTTGCACTTGCATCTGGGGCAAGCAGAACCTGAAACTGGGAAACATGTGCACACTTGACATACTGAAATCTTTTTTATTGGGTGGCCTCGTTAAAAACCCTCACCAGGGAAAAGAGTGCCCCTTGAAAAATTAAGTTGGAATAAAAAGGATTATTTTAAATAAATTCTAAGTATGTTTTTATTTAAGTTAAAAAGGAAGGAAAGTGCAGTCTAGAAAACTATAAGAGTTCTTTGTTAATACATGATCGCCGGTCGTCTACTACATATGATCGCCGGGGCGCGAGGCATGCGGTCATCGCCAGGGCGCAAGGCATGCGGGCGTCGCCAGGCGCGGGACATGCGGGCATCGCCAGGACAAGAGCCATGTAGACATCGGTCGTCTTCCAGGGAGAGACATCGGTGGTCCACCAGGGTGAGACATCGGTTGTCTGCCAGGATGAGGAACCAGTCATCACCGGGATGAGGAACGTCCGTCATCGCCGGTAAGAGAGGAACATCGGTCATCGTCCAGGATAAGTCATCGGTGGATAGTCTTCGCGCGAGAGGTCATCGGTGGATAGCCTTCGCGGGAGAGGTCATCGGTGGATAGCCTTCGCGCCTGTGGTCATCGGTGAAAGGTCATCGCGCGACGTCGAGTTACACACAGAGAAGGTGGGACCCAGACTTCCAGCATGGAACGTCCTGCACGCGCGCCACGTAGACAAAGAGGGTGGTTCAGAATAGTGACCTCAGAGTGTTAGCCTGCGCAGAGGCACGCTTAGTAGTACTGTTCAGGGAGTGGTTGGCCTGCGCAAGAGACAACTGTAGTCGTACTGTTCAGGGAAACGTACACTCAGACTTCTCTGCAGAGTGGGTGGTGACAGCTGTTTTTGGTGGATAAGTTGGTTTAAGATGCAGAAACCCACTGCTGAGAGAAAGAAACGTTGCAGCCTTCAAAGAGAGAAAGAGTGAGTTACCTCCCTTCTCCTCCAGTTGTCTCCTTCGCGCTGCGATTCTAGCACCTTCACACGAGAGTACGACGAGCGACAGCCACCATTAGAGCACCTGGGCAGTTCTCTGCAAGTCCTTCAACCAGACGCAAAAACAGAGCCAAGGCGTTCTTCAAGCTTCGTTGGGTTTCGGAACTCTAGGTGTGTGCGCAAGTCCAGGTAAGGGAAGCTAGACTTCATTTTAAATACAAGCCATAGTTTAGCTATTTCTGAAGTGAGGGCGACGTGGTCGCCGGTTTCGTTTTCATTTTCGTGAATGCTCTGTTCTATGTGTTTGGGCGACGTGGTCGCCGGTTTTATATACAGTCTTCGAAATACCTTGTTTTTGAACTAGGTCGCCGGTTTTGGCGTTGTTTGCGAACTCTCTGTTTTTGGTGTTGCTTTGAAAACTGTTTGAGATTCAAATGACATATTCGAAAACATGAACCTTTGAAATGACTATTGCGGTGATTGAATCATCTAGTTGAGAGTGGTATGATGTGTTGAATGTTGTGAATGTGGGATCGAGGCATAGTATTTTCAGGAAAGAAAATACCGTGTAAGATCGTGTAGGATGTGCATTGACCGGTGATTCGTCATGATATCCTGACTCTCCTGAGATAATGAATTCATATAGATGAAGTTATTCAGGCGTTGAGAGTCGAAGGAGGTTCATACGTATGGGTGAGTTGTTTGAAAGAGAACGAGCTCGACCTGTGGTGTGGATTAACCCTGTCATGCTTGGATGGTGATGATATTGAGATTCATTATACGCTTGTGAATGTGTGTGATTTCACGGCGACCCTGTGAATGTGTGTGATTTCACAGTGGGCAGTATGACAGGTGCAGATCTATGAGTCTAGTCAATGCACGAGTCTTCCGGAAGTAGTGTCAAGTGTCTTGTGTGCTGGGTCAGTGGTGGTCTGACATGTGAAATGAGGAACTTGAAATTTATAGACACTTGATGCTGTTTGTGAAATAGAACGACTCTGGGAAATATTGTGAAATGTGTGGTTTCTGGGCGATCAGGTGAAGGGTATGAGCAACTCTAAGTTTTACATGGATATCTTGAAAAATGTTTTTACCTTGATTTTAATGTTCTTATTTAAACTCTCTTTAAAATATCTAGCTTACCCTGCGTGTTTTGGTTCTGTGGCTGTTATCTTAAAACTGTGATGATCGTGTAATTGTTACACGGGAGCAGATGATCTTCCAGGATGTAGAGCTCCTTAGTGAGTGGTCGTCGAGGAAGAGATCGCCGGTTTTCTATCTCTTGGTGGTGATCGCCGGATTTATGTCCTGCTGCAGATCGCCTGTTTTGGGCCTTCTGTTACCAGATCGCCGGTTCATGTATGGAGACCGCCGGTCTTGTTGTATTTGGTTGAATTTTCTTTAAATTTTGAAAACATTTGACCTGGTTATGTATTTAACTCCCTAAGAGGAGCAACTTCATTACTTATATATATATTATCATGTACTCTTCAATATTATTTGTTTACCTTTATTTTCATTATACATGTATGTATGGTTTTATTTTGCGGGATGTTACATTAATGGTATCAGAGCAGTTCGTCCTTAGGATGACCTGAGGGCTGTGGATCCATTGTGTTTCTTCTGCTCATAAAATCTATTTGAGTTTTAAATAACAACTATAGTGAAAGGTTTTCAAAAAAACGTTTTTAGTATTGAAATTTTGTGTGTGCCTTAGTGAATGTATGCTCTAATTGAAAATCTTGGTATTAAGAATGAGAAGATCCTGATAAAGTAATGAGGGTGCACACTCATAACTGGATCGAGATGATTCTTAATCTTAATTCCAAAGGTTTGATGTTTAGCCTACATTGAATTCTGGTGTGATTTATTTGGTGTTCTTGTAATTGACTGAGAGTGGTCGTTTGGATTGATGTCTGCACACCAGTAATTGTTCTGGTGTTTTGTTTGAAGTTATAAGTGTTATAATCCTGTTGATGAACTCAAATTCTTAATGACTTTGAGATGCTGACCTTTGTAAGGTCTAGATGGTACATCCTGAATGAATTGATTTCTGATCGATCTCATTCTTGTAGTTGTAGGGAATATAGAAACCAATAGATTCAGAATCCAAAACGAAGAAGATGGCACGTAGACCTTCTACCCCACCCCAACCCTCCTCAGAGATGAGCCAGATTGCCAAGGCCATCGAGATGATGGCAACTGCCATTCAGCAGCAGAATGCAGCGATGGCTCAGAACCATCAAGCTACAATGCAACACTGGGAAACTGCTCGATCTGCTGAAACAAACTCCCACGTCGGTCAGCCTCAAGAACAGATGGGACTGACCGAGTTCATGAGGCACAACCCACCCAAGTTCAGTGGGAATGCTACCCCTGACCAGGTAGATCAGTGGGTCAGGGAGTTGGAGAAAATCTTTAGGGCGACCTCCTGCCCTGAAGAGAAGAAATTGTTGTTCGCCACTTATCTGCTATCGGGAGAAGCTGAGTTCTGGTGGATGGGAGCTCAGCAGATGATGGAGGCCCGAGGGGATGTATTGGATTGGGAGAGCTTCAGGGTGAAGTTCTTGGAGAAATACTTCCCTGACAGCGCCAAGTTTGCGAGGGAAGCTGAGTTCCTGAAGTTGGAGCAGGGGGATATGTCAGTGAACGCCTATGCTGCTCGTTTTGAGTACCTCGCCCGGTTCTATACCCAGGCGACCTCTGAGGCCTGGAAGTGTAGGAAGTTCGAGGAGGGGCTGAAGCATGGACTGAAGAGGACCATAGCCCCGATGTGCATCAGGGAATTTCACGCCTTAGTGGAGAAGGCGAAGATGGTGGAGACCCTGGAAAAGGGTGATTCTCGGGTAATCAGGTCACACCAAGGAGGTTCTTCCAGTGGGAAGGCGAAGGTGCAACACCCGCGCAGCAAGCCATATGCGAGACCTCCACCACATCGGGTGGGAACAGCTTCATCCCAGTTTCAGCAGTAACAACCTGGGAAACTTAAATGTTTCCATTACGGTGGACCCCATACAGCCAACGTGTGCCCCAAGAGGGATTCAGAGAGAAGGTGTTTTTCCTGCCAAAAGCCAGGGCACGTTGCTAGAGAGTGCCCTAGCAGGAATGGGGCGACTCAACCCAGTGGCTCACGGCAATTGAGGAATGAAGGCAGCAGACCTCAGGCGACAGGGAGAGTGTTCGCCATGTCTGGAGCAGAGGCCTCTCAGTCAGGTAACCTCATACAAGGTGTATGTTTTATTGCTGGTAGAGGTGTAAAAGCTTTGTTTGATTCTGGAGCGACACACTCCTTTGTGTCAAGCCTGTGTGTAGCCGAGTTGGGCCTCCTAGTGAAGGAGTTACCTTTCGAACTGTTGGTCTCTACACCTGCGTCAGGACAGGTGTCGACCTCTACAGTATGCCCCGAATGTCCAGTGATTGTAGTGGGACGCAGATTCAAGGTGAACTTGATCTGCCTACCTCTTCAGGACCTAGATGTTATCCTGGGAATTGATTGGTTAGCTGCCAATCACGTTCTCATTGACTGCGGTAGTCAGAGGATTGCGTTTCCAGACCTCCAAGGATCAGAGGTGATATCTGCTCAGCAAGGGCAGACGGAATTGGAAGAAGGGGTGAGGTGCTTCGTGATGCTAGCCCGGTTGGGAGTGGAGAATGAAGGGGACGTAAGCAAAATACACGTGGTGAAAGACTTCACGGATGTATTTCCAGAAGAGGTACCTGGGTTACCCCCTAAGAGAGAAGTGGAATTCTCTATTGACTTGGTACCTGGAGCTGGACCAGTGTCAATGGCACCTTACAGGATGGCACCGGCAGAGTTAGTGGAGTTAAAGAAACAAGTGGAAGAGTTGCTGGAGAAACAATTCATCAGACCCAGTGTATCTCCATGGGGAGCTCCAGTGCTCCTAGTCAAGAAGAAGGATGGAGGGTCTCGGCTGTGTATAGATTACAGGCAGTTGAACAAGTTGACCATCAAGAACAAGTACCCCCTACCTAGGATTGATGATTTGATGGACCAAATTCATGGGGCCTCGGTGTTCTCCAAGATTGATCTGAGATCGGGGTACCACCAAATTTTGGTAAAAGCTGAGGATGTTCAAAAGACAGCTTTTAGGTCTCGGTATGGGCACTATGAGTACGTAGTGATGCCGTTTGGAGTCACCAATGCTCCAGCCCTGTTCATGGACTACATGAATAGGATTTGTCGCCCTTTCTTGGATAAGTTTGTGGTGGTCTTCATAGACGACATCCTCATTTATTCAAGGACCGAGGAAGAGCATGAGGAACACCTGAGGACAGTATTGGAGATCCTGAGGGAGAAGCAACTCTATGCCAAGTTCTCTAAGTGTGAGTTCTGGCTGAGGGAAGTCAACTTCTTAGGACACGTGATATCTGCCCAGGGGATCTCGGTGGATCCAACCAAGGTAGGGGCAGTGCTGCAGTGGGAACGTCCTAAGACAGTCATCGAGATAAGGAGCTTTGTGGGTTGGCGGGCTACTATCGGAGGTTTATTGAGGATTTTTCCAAGGTAGTGGCTCCTTTAACACAACTGACCCGCAAGGATCAACCTTTTGCTTGGACCGACCGATGTGAGCAGAGCTTCATGGAACTAAAGGAGAGGTTGACCAGTGCTCCAGTGCTGGTGATCCCCGAGGTAGGAAGACCTTTTGATGTCTTCTGTGACGCTTCACATCAAGGCTTGGGATGTGTTTTAATGCAAGAGAAGAGAGTGGTTGCATATGCTTCAAGGCAACTCAAGGTTCATGAGAGAAACTACCCTACGCATGACTTGGAATTGGCGGCTGTGGTATTTGCCTTGAAGATCTGGAGGCACTATTTATATGGAGCTCGGTTCCAAGTGTTCAGTGACCATAAGAGCCTGAAATACCTGTTCGATCAGAAGGAACTAAACATGAGACAAAGAAGGTGGATGGAGTTCCTAAAGGACTACGATTTTCAACTCAGGTATCACCCAGGGAAGGCCAATGTAGTGGCAGATGCCTTGAGTAGGAAGTCTATACAAGTCGCCACCATGATGATGGAAGAGCAGAAACTGATCGAGCAGTTCAGAGACTTAAACCTTGGAGTAGAATTTCACGTGAATCACATTAGTTGTAGTAAGCTGACTATAACTAATGACTTCCTTGGGATGTTAAGGGATAAGCAGTTAGAGGACCCTAGCCTGGAGCGTACTGTGGAGTCACTAGGGACAGATCAGGCGAGAGACTTTGAGATGGGCGATGATGGGATCTTGAGATTTAATGGCAGAATTTGCATACCTGCAAATGAAGAGTTGAAGAAAATGATCCTAGAGGAAGGTCATAAGAGTCGCCTTAATCTTCACCCAGGCATGAACAAGATGTACCATGACTTGAAGGAGTCATTTTGGTGGTCGGGCATGAAGAGAGACATCGCCCAGTATGTTGCAACCTGCTTAACGTGTCAGAAGGCAAAGGTAGAACACCAAAGACCTGGCGGGTTGTTGCAGCAACTGGATATCCCTGAATGGAAATGGGACAGCATCGCCATGGATTTTGTCACCCATTTACCCAGATCGGTAAAGGGTCATGATGCAATCTGGGTTATCATTGATAGGCTGACGAAGAGTGCCCACTTCCTTCCAGTGAATATGAAGATGCCTATGGCCAAGCTGGCACAGTTATACATCCAAGGAATAGTGAGGTTGCATGGAGTGCCTTCCAGCATCGTTTCAGATAGAGATCCCAGGTTCACTTCACGGTTTTGGCAGACCTTACAAGAGTGCTTGGGAACTAAGTTGAGGATGAGCTCTGCATACCATCCCCAAACAGATGGTCAGTCAGAGAGAACGATACAATCCTTGGAAGATCTGCTGAGGGCGTGCGTCTTGGATCAATTGGGAAGTTGGGACGAGGTGTTGCCACTAGTGGAGTTTACCTATAATAATAGCTACCACGCCAGTATTGGGATGGCACCTTATGAAGCCCTTTATGGGAGGAAATGCAGAACCCCCTTATGTTGGTACCAGGAGGGCGAGGCAGTCTTGGTTGGGCCAGAGTTGATTCAGCAGACGACCGAGAAAGTGCAACAGATACAAAGCAGGATGAAAGCTTCTCAAAGTAGGCAGAAGTCCTATGCAGACCAGAGGAGAAAGCCTTTGGAGTTTGCTGCTGGAGACCACGTGTTCATGAAAGTTACACCAACCAAGGGTGTAGGACGGGCGATCAGGTCAAAGAAGTTGTCTCCTAAATTCGTGGGACCATATCAGATCTTAAGAAGGATTGGTCCAGTGGCTTATGAGATCGCCCTACCTCCCCATCTGGCGAATCTGCACAATGTCTTTCACGTGTCACAGCTGAGGAAGTACATGGCAGACCCTAGTCATGTGCTGGATGTAGACGATGTGCAGATCAGGGATGACTTGTCCTTTGAAGCAAAACCAGTCAGGATTGACGATCAGCAAAGTAAACAACTCAGAGGCAAGACCATCGACATGGTGAAAGTGGTGTGGGATGAGAGATCGGGGGATTCAACTTGGGAGTTAGAAGAACCCATGAGGGAGGCTTATCCATACCTCTTTTCCTTGTAATTCAATTTTCGAGGACGAAAATTTTTCTTGATGGGGAGAATGTAAGGACCTTGAAAAATTAAGTTGGAATAAAAAGGATTATTTTAAATAAATTCTAAGTATGTTTTTATTTAAGTTAAAAAGGAAGGAAAGTGCAGTCTAGAAAACTATAAGAGTTCTTTGTTAATACATGATCGCCGGTCGTCTACTACACATGATCGCCGGGGCGCGAGGCATGCGGTCATCGCCAGGGCGCAAGGCATGCGGGCGTCGCCAGGCGCGGGACATGCGGGCATCGCCAGGACAAGAGCCATGTAGACATCGGTCGTCTTCCAGGGAGAGACATCGGTGGTCCACCAGGGTGAGACATCGGTTGTCTGCCAGGATGAGGAACCAGTCATCACCGGGATGAGGAACGTCCGTCATCGCCGGTAAGAGAGGAACATCGGTCATCGTCCAGGATAAGTCATCGGTGGATAGTCTTCGCGCGAGAGGTCATCGGTGGATAGCCTTCGCGGGAGAGGTCATCGGTGGATAGCCTTCGCGCCTGTGGTCATCGGTGAAAGGTCATCGCGCGACGTCGAGTTACACACAGAGAAGGTGGGACCCAGACTTCCAGCATGGAACGTCCTGCACGCGCGCCACGTAGACAAAGAGGGTGGTTCAGAATAGTGACCTCAGAGTGTTAGCCTGCGCAGAGGCACGCTTAGTAGTACTGTTCAGGGAGTGGTTGGCCTGCGCAAGAGACAACTGTAGTCGTACTGTTCAGGGAAACGTACACTCAGACTTCTCTGCAGAGTGGGTGGTGGCAGCTGTTTTTGGTGGATAAGTTGGTTTAAGATGCAGAAACCCACTGCTGAGAGAAAGAAACGTTGCAGCCTTCAAAGAGAGAAAGAGTGAGTTACCTCCCTTCTCCTCCAGTTGTCTCCTTCGCGCTGCGATTCTAGCACCTTCACACGAGAGTACGACGAGCGACAGCCACCATTAGAGCACCTGGGCAGTTCTCTGCAAGTCCTTCAACCAGACGCAAAAACAGAGCCAAGGCGTTCTTCAAGCTTCGTTGGGTTTCGGAACTCTAGGTGTGTGCGCAAGTCCAGGTAAGGGAAGCTAGACTTCATTTTAAATACAAGCCATAGTTTAGCTATTTCTGAAGTGAGGGCGACGTGGTCGCCGGTTTCGTTTTCATTTTCGTGAATGCTCTGTTCTATGTGTTTGGGCGACGTGGTCGCCGGTTTTATATACAGTCTTCGAAATACCTTGTTTTTGAACTAGGTCGCCGGTTTTGGCGTTGTTTGCGAACTCTCTGTTTTTGGTGTTGCTTTGAAAACTGTTTGAGATTCAAATGACATATTCGAAAACATGAACCTTTGAAATGACTATTGCGGTGATTGAATCATCTAGTTGAGAGTGGTATGATGTGTTGAATGTTGTGAATGTGGGATCGAGGCATAGTATTTTCAGGAAAGAAAATACCGTGTAAGATCGTGTAGGATGTGCATTGACCGGTGATTCGTCATGATATCCTGACTCTCCTGAGATAATGAATTCATATAGATGAAGTTATTCAGGCGTTGAGAGTCGAAGGAGGTTCATACATATGGGTGAGTTGTTTGAAAGAGAACGAGCTCGACCTGTGGTGTGGATTAACCCTGTCATGCTTGGATGGTGATGATATTGAGATTCATTATACGCTTGTGAATGTGTGTGATTTCACGGCGACCCTGTGAATGTGTGTGATTTCACAGTGGGCAGTATGACAGGTGCAGATCTATGAGTCTAGTCAATGCACGAGTCTTCCGGAAGTAGTGTCAAGTGTCTTGTGTGCTGGGTCAGTGGTGGTCTGACATGTGAAATGAGGAACTTGAAATTTATAGACACTTGATGCTGTTTGTGAAATAGAACGACTCTGGGAAATATTGTGAAATGTGTGGTTTCTGGGCGATCAGGTGAAGGGTATGAGCAACTCTAAGTTTTACATGGATATCTTGAAAAATGTTTTTACCTTGATTTTAATGTTCTTATTTAAACTCTCTTTAAAATATCTAGCTTACCCTGCGTGTTTTGGTTCTGTGGCTGTTCTCTTAAAACTGTGATGATCGTGTAATTGTTACACGGGAGCAGATGATCTTCCAGGATGTAGAGCTCCTTAGTGAGTGGTCGCCGAGGAAGAGATCGCCGGTTTTCTATCTCTTGGTGGTGATCGCCGGATTTATGTCCTACTGCAGATCGCCTGTTTTGGGCCTTCTGTTACCAGATCGCCGGTTCATGTATGGAGACCGCCGGTCTTGTTGTATTTGGTTGAATTTTCTTTAAATTTTGAAAACATTTGACCTGGTTATGTATTTAACTCCCTAAGAGGAGCAACTTCATTACTTATATATATATATTATCATGTACTCTTCAATATTATTTGTTTACCTTTATTTTCATTATACATGTATGTATGGTTTTATTTTGCGGGATGTTACACCCAGCGTAGCATCTTCCATCACCTCACTTCCCCGTGCACAGGGATTTCATGTTGCTAGTCACCTGCCTGGGACTCCGAAGCGCGATCACCTCGTGTCCCTCGCAGGTAATCGGTCAGGAATCATGTCTTCACCAACTCAGCATGTTGATGTCCCAACGCCAGGCAGGTGTGGAGCGCGTGTCCATAAGCTTGGTGGAATTCACACCACTCATCCTTCTTACTTCCAAGTATCTTGTCGGTTCTCTCTGGTACTTGGAGTCTTGCAGCCACGGCAGGGATGGCGGTCAGCTCTGCCAACTCTATCACGAAATCATACCTAGGGGGTGTGTTGTTCTCCCTTGCACGCCCCCTGGGCTGGACCTTCCTGGGTGCATAGGGGCGAGGCCTCCCCTGCGCCTTCCTCTCCTCCCTGGTCTCATACACCCGCACCTGCTGCTGCCGCTTCCCCTGACCTCCGCGCGGCTTCGTCGGTGCAGTGCTGCCTCTCTTCTCAGAGACCTCTGCCTCTGCTACAATGTGCGCCACCGCGCGTCGCCGTATCTCAGCAAAGGTGGCGGGGTGGCTCCTGATAAGGGATTCACTGAAAGGACCAGGCAGCACGCCTTTCTTGAACGCGTGCACTAACATGTTCTCATCCTTGCTGGGCAATCTCACCACCTGCGCAGCGAAACGGTTGAGGAAGTCCTTCAGCGACTCCCCCTGGTACTGGCGCACGTCAAACAAATCGTAAGACACCACTGGTGGCGCTCTGTTGACGATGTACTGCTCCGTGAACAGCTTTGAAAACTGATGGAAAGAGGTGATGTGGCCCTCCGGCAAGCTCACGAACCACTCCATAGCTACTCCGCT
Organism: Phaseolus lunatus; assembly: GCA_013389735.1. NCBI lineage: Eukaryota > Viridiplantae > Streptophyta > Magnoliopsida > Fabales > Fabaceae > Phaseolus > Phaseolus lunatus. The sequence goes on along the minus strand of CM023864.1, from coordinate 34,791,488 downwards.
CAGCGTGCTCATAAGCATTTTGCAGCACACAGCGTCTGAACCTCCAGACAGCATCATCTGAATGTGCAAGGCTGTCAAATGTGCCTCTGGGTCTTCCACCCCCGTGAACGACGCCTTCACTCCCACCAGGTTGGGGGGCACCACCGTGTTCATGATCTTGGGGGAGAAGGGCATAGGAAATGCTCTAAGGGGCGACGGCGGCATCGACATCCTATCTTCGGATACGCACTCATTCTGCGCCTGCAACTCCCTACGCAACTCCTCGTTGACGCGGTTCAACTCTTCATTCTTGCTATGCAATGCGGTCAGCTCTGCATGCATCTTCTCTGCTCAACTCTCGACGCCGTGACGTTATCCTGCAACGCGCGCATCATCTCCATGACCTGCGCCATGGTCACAGTTCCGTCCCCAGCAGGTGGTGGAGGTGTCGTTTGTCTGGTTCTTCTACTCATCTGTGCGATTTCTACTCTCGTTCTTGTGTATGGGGGCTTCATTTTACTTCGTGCCCCACGGTGGGCGCCAAATGATCTCGCCGCGGGCTCGAGCGTGGGAAAATGCCTCGTCACTCCTTCGTCTGGCTTTCTAAATGCTGCGCGTTCTGCAAGGAGGCTCCAGGAACCTTCGCCGGAACTCCGAACGATGCCTGCAAAACACACAGACGGCGCCTCTAGCGGCTGTTGTAGCTCCGACGCTCAAGTCAGGCAACGGGAACACCAAAACTCTCTCTCAGATCTCTCTGTGTGAGACCCGTGTGTGTGTGCCCTCAGTCCTCTTTGATTTGAAAACTGAGTGTTCTTGGTTTTGTGTTGTGTATTTTGAGGCAAAGACTGCATACCTGGTTTGGTAGTCTTCTTCCTCATATAAACTCGCGTAGCCCCTACTGGCTACCTCTAGGGCCACTTAATTACTCTACATTGTCGTTTCCACTCCCTAGGGCTACCTTGCGTGCCAGCCTTCTTCACTTAAGTGCCAAGTCTGACAGGGGAGGCTGCGTGGGTACCTCTGTACCCCTCGACTTCTGTGCCTATCTGCCCTACCTATTCTCTGGGAACATCTTCACCATCCACGTGGCAGACATGCAACCCACTAGGAGACTCTAACCTTGATGGGTTCTCGTCCCAGCAGGATTCTGCACCTAACTGCGTCTTCTCATCTTCATGCGTGGTCGTCTCGCGACTAAGGCCGCTCCCTGCCTCTGGGCGCTTTACTGATCTTTGGTTGCGTTGTTCACATCGTGCGGCCAATGTCACCTCAACACACACCGATGACCGAGGTGTCTCTCATCCTGGCCGATGTCCGATGGCGCTTCTTCACGTTGTTGTGCTCTGCTTATGGAATCAGGCAAGGTCCTTGAGTAACGTTCTCGCTAGGAGCCTGGGTCCCAATTTAACACGTGTTGGCAAGGAACCCCCGACGACTGATCATTCTGCATGCACCGATGACTGATCACTCTGCATGCACCGATGACTGATCACAATGCATGCACCGGTGACTGATCACTCTGCACGCACCGATGACTGATCGGTGCTTCATCACTTCTCGCACTCTGCTTCCAGGCGCTCAAGTAGGAACCGATCTTCTGGTGGTGGTCACTCGGTAGCTGACCACTGATCGCCGTTCTTGAACGATCTCCACCCTGGTTCATCTGCTTTCTCGTGCCACGTGTCACTCTGTGACTGACCCACGTCGTCATCAGGTGCTGACGTCATAGACTACCGATGACCGACCGGATCAAGAACTATCTACTGCCGACTCCATCTTATGGTTTTTCTTAGGGTAAGCTATAAAGATAGCCTAGTGAGCTAGCATAACCTTTTTGACCTCTTTGGAGGAGATAAGAAGGCTTTTCTTAACACTTTTTTTTTTTCATTTTCTTTCTTCTCTTTCATTTTAACTTGGTCTTCATTTACCTCTTTTGGAGAGAGAAATTTCAATATGATCTTATACCCTTAGAAGGTAAAAGAAATTTTATTACTAAGGCCATCATGTAAAATTTTTCTATCAAATTGGCATGGCCTTCCTAATAGAATGTGGGTGGCTTCCATTGGCATAACATCACACAATACCTCATCTTTATATTTTCCAATTGAGAAGGCTATGAGGACTTGTTTATTAACAATTATTTCTCCCTCTTCACTAAGCCATTGGAGCTTGTAGGGCTTGGCATGAGAGATGGTGGGTAATCCAAGTTTTTCCACTACTCTTATACTTGCCACATTGGTACAACTACCCCCATCTACAATTAATGAACATAATTTATCATTAATAAGGCACCTTGTATGAAAAAAATTTTCCCTTTGACTTTTATCAAAATGTTTTTGAACTTGTCCAAGCATGTGCCTTACTTCTAACATATCACCTTCACAAGACGACTCATACTCATCCTCACTTTGGCTTTTGGAAGAGGTAGGGGAACTAGACCTTGAGGATTGGGAACTATGGTCACTCACAACAACCACTTTTTTTACCATCATGGTTCTTTTGGATAAACAACTTGAAGCTATGTGCCCAAAACCTAGACATTTAAAACATTTTGTGTTTGAGGTTTTGGTGGGTGACTTAGGGGTAGAGGTGGAAGGTTTAGAAACTCTATGGTTAGAAGTGGTTTCTTCTGAAAAATTGGAAGGAAAATTTTTTGCAGAATTTTTGTTTTTATCCTTCCAAGAAGATTTGTAGAAGCCATCATTATGAGTATTTTTGAAATTGGGTTTCTTCAAAAGTTGGGATTCCATCTTGATGGCTAGGTGAACCAATTTTTCCAAAGAAGAGTACTCATATAATTCTACAATAGCTTGAATTTCTCTCCTTAAACCACTTACAAACCTAGCTATCATTGACTCCTCACTATCATGCATATCAATCTTGGTCAAAGTAGTTTCTAAGTCTTTAAAATATTATCTACACTCATAGGTCCTTGTTGAAGCTGTATGAGCTTCAACAAGAGTTCCTTTCTATAATGAGGAGGAACAAATCATGCACACATGCATTTCTTTAAATCATACCAAGAGACCACGGCTAGCCTCTTGCTCAAACCAATGTCCATTACAATTTGATACCACCACTGCATGACATAATCTAAAAACTCTAGGGAAGCTAACTTAACCTTTTGGTCCTCTTAGACCTCATACACATTAAAAATTTGTTCTACTTTAGCTTCCCATCCTAAATACACATTGGGATCACTTTCCCCATTAAAACTAGGCAATTTAATAAAAGGGAAAGAAGGCTTTGATGGTGGGTGTTGATGGTGCCTCTCTTTAAAGTTATGCACTCCCCAATCTTGGTCCTCTTCTTGAGTCCCATAGTGTGTGTAGCTTTTAGAGGCTCTTCTTGGTTCTCATCTCCTTCCTCTAGGTTGTCTCTCTTGAGACGTTTCTAGTCTTTGCAACCTTTCCATTAATTGTCGCATCTCCTCTTCCTTTTTGGCCAATGTTCTCTTGGTTTCCACAAGCTCTCCCAAAAGAAATGTCTTTGAGGAGATTGTAGCTTTAAGGATTCTCCTAAAGACAAATGAGCAATAATTTGTGCAACATGGAAACAAACAATTAGTGAACAATAATAATGTTATCCACTCCCACTTGTATCACTCGGCTATATAGTAAAGGACGGAAGAAAAGCAATGCACTCAAGAAAGATTTGCACTCTAAACACAAAGGTCTACACTAGGTAGTAAGCACTTCAAGTGAAAGATGACAAAGCTCTTACACTTGCTCACCCAAGATTCCCACAACAACAATTAAGAAAAAAATTGAAAGACAAGCATGAAAAGCTTAAAAAGCAAGAAAGCTAAACCAAATTGGAATCAAGATGAAGACAAAACTTTAACAAGACAAACAAGAAAAGCACGAAAAAGACTCGAAGAACTTACTTAAACTTTAATTATGGTTTGAAGGATATTTAGAAATTGTGAAAGCAAGAAAGATTGAACTCCAAGAGTATGAACACAATTTGCCATATACATTGTTCTTGTCGGTTGACTCTACGACAAACTTGCACCCTCTCCTCCTTCCTCTGGTTGCTGCTTCACTGGATCGAAACACTCTGTACCTGTAAAGACAAAGGGGCGCCCTGGAGCCGTTTGTACTCTGACGCTCAAGTTAATACTAGGGCTAAGAAACAGTGTGTATGTGTGTAACAGTTCTAGTCTCAAGAGCTGCGTACCTTGTTAGGTTTTCTTACTGTTGTTTATATAGTCTAGGGTTTCCCCTGTCTCTGTTACCCGGACTTAGGGTTTCTGAAGGAATGCCCTTGCGCTGCTATTACCCAGTCTTAGTGTAATCTAGCATGTAGGACTTCCCTTGCTGGAGTGCAACCTCTTACTGTATGGCCACTTGGGTACCAACTTGTGCACCTAATCTCTGGGGCCATCCATTCTGAAGGTGCCCTAACTGTTCACGTGCCATGCATGTAGTCTGCTCCTGGGAAACCCTACCCCTAACGGGCCTTAGAGTTCCCAGGGCCCTTTGCTGGTGCTGGGCCCAAATGCGCTATTCACACCACTTGCACGAGCACCTTGTGACTCTGGCTTCCCCCTAACTCTGGGTGTTTCACTGATAACTGGTGTGTTTCCTGGGATCCACCTCTTGTGGCCCAATTTAGCTGTTGGAAATGTTGATGCCCGACGTCACATCGGCTTCATTCTGTTGCCGAGTACACATCGGCATATCCTGATGATCAATCTTCGACCACTAATCGGCACGCTGGCTCATGCCGCTTGTGGGACCCAGCTCACGTGACCCACTACTGCTAGCTATCATCAATGTCCGAGGACTGGTTGGTACATACATAGAATCCGCTTTTGTAATTTGCAAATTGAAAGTTGAAATGTGAATGCTTATCAAAAACTCTTTTTGTCTTTGTTTTTATGGAGTCAAAAGTTCCATATCCTTTTTGCATGCATATATTTTTTTGTTGCCATTCCACTTTTCAATTTTCCGAAAAAGATGTTGGGTTTGGATTCAAATCATATGAACACTTGCATTCTATGTTTGGAATTAAATCAACCACTACTAAAACAACTTCTAATTTGTTTTTAGCTCTTCACAATTAAAATCAAAATAAGTAGAAAGGAATTAAGACTCCTAGAACACTAAAAACACATGACTAAAGCAAAAGATGTAAGGAAAGAAAATTTGACACAAAATAAAATTCAAAAGCGGAATTTAAAGTGCTTAATGAATAAAAATTGGGGAATTATAGATGACAAGAAATTAAAGGCGGAATTGAAATTGCTTGAAGGTAAAAACAAGAATTTAAATGTGCTATAATATAAAGGGCTGAAATCAAGTCAAAGCAAATAAGCACAAAATAACCATGTTCTGAATACCACATGATGTGTTGGCTTCTTCTTTGTTGTAGTTTTTTATATTGTGGGAAAATAGACTTGAAAATGAGATCAATGGCTGAATGGAAGTGTGGAGAAGATGAAATGAAGAGGGGAAGTAGAGGCTTAGAAGAGGTGTGGCCAACTTCTAAGAAGATTCAAGCAAAACACTAATAGAAGTGCAAACTTGAGAGTGGGAATTTGAAGAAAAATTAGCTAGCAACTTGGGCAGCATTTCATTATCTATTCAAATCTCATTTACATGATGGCTAGTACTTGTATTTATAGTGCTATGGGCAGCCAAGGTGCAAACTTTAACCCTAAAAACTCTCCACTCATAAAAGAACAAGTGTCTCTCTTTAATTGAAGCAAATCCTCTCAAATTAGAGGTTGAAAAGTGTCCTTCTCTAATTGGAGAGAATCCTCTCCATTCCTATGAAGACAAATGTCCTTTTGGCATTGGTGGGAATCCTCTCCATTAAGGAGATGACATGTGGACCTTCAAGCCTTCCTTGCCACTCCATGCTTTCTATTTGCACTTTAGTAATTTATTTGTGCATCCTAGATGGTTAGAGTTGCATTGGTCCAAGGAGGCCCAATTGTAACTTTAGCTATACTCTTTCTTTTTCTATTTACACCCTACTCTAATTGGCCCAATACATGGCCCAAGAAAATGGCCCAAATACAAGCCCAAAATAAAGCCTATACTTTCTACAATTTTATAAGACTAGGAAATTTGGAAGAAAAATTAAAAATTAATTCTCCATAAAAATAAAGCTTTTTGAACTCCTTCTTTTTCTTCTTCCATTGTTCTAGCCATGGCCCTAGTTAAAGGCCAATATGTGTCCTTTTGGATGGTCCTCCATCATGATGTGAGTTGATTTTAGGATTGCACATTTTAATTGGTCGCTCTTGTTTATGATTTTTTATCTTAGCAATTATGGTGAGAGACCTAAAGAAGATCCCCACTGAACACGAACTTAACCAAGTGGTTAAGTAAGTGTGAAGGTTCACTTCTAGAGGGCAAAAGGAAAAACATAAGTATAGAGTGACTATGATGAAGGGGTGGAAATTTAATGGCATAAAGTGAAGCAAGGAATGAAGAAGATGACCAAATGGAAAAAGACATCAACAAGAACATAAAAAGGTAACATAAAAGGAAAAATGACGGATGGAAAGAGATGAGATGAAGGAAGCCTACGGAGAATGGAGAGGATGAGCACGCCACTTGGAGGGTGGGAAACCCCAAGATAAGTGATGGAAAAGCTGCCACTTGAAATGCTCACACACTCAAGATAAGACTCAAAATATTTAGGAGACAAAGCTTACTAATCACTTCTGCAGAGTTTCTTTACTATATTCAAAATCTAGGTAAAAATACATGAGGCAAGACATCCTATTTATAGGAATGGGTGCCTTGGTGGGCAAGATGGGGGATGGGTAGAACTGTCCTAAGAGAGGGGCGACCTAGGGGTTGACCTAGGTCAAAGCCCCCCTAGTCCTAGCTTCTAGAAGCTAGGGCTACCTCTTAACCCTAATGGACTAGGCCCAAGCTAAATTGATAAATACACCCCCTATTATGCTATATGGACCCTACTCTACTAAAATTAAAAATAAAGAGATTAGTTGGTGCTCAGCTCCCATGGCTTGGACTCTGCTCCTAGTAATCCTCTGAGAAATGATGGGCTCTATAGCATTGGCTAGTGGTGGGTCCTGACCTAGCCCTGGATCTGTGTCATGTTCCGAGTCATCCTTCTGGAAGGTTGGGCTTAGTCAGGGGATGCTCAATCTCTCAGGTCTTCATCACTTCCTTATTAATGAATCCATTGTGAAAAGTACTTTTAACATCCATTTGAAACAATTTAAAACCACTCATACAAGCAAATGCAAGGAGTAATCTAACAACTTCCAATCTAGCTACAGGTGCAAAGGTTTCATCATAGTCAATGAATTCTTCTTGATTGTATCCTTTTGCATCTAGTTTAGCTTTATTTCTTATAATCACTCTTGATTCATCCATTTTATTCTTGAATACCCATTTAGTTTGAATAATATTCATATATGCAGTTATAGGAACTATAACCCATACATAATTTCTGATAAATTGATTTAGTTCATCATGTATAGCAACAATTCAATTTTCATCTTTTAATACATCACAAACAATTTTAGGTTCTAATTTAGACACAAGTGTCATATGTTCACAAAAATTATTAAGAGAATGTTTAGTAGAAATTCCCTTTTCAATTTTCCCAATGATATTATCTAGAGATAAATCCTTAGGTATTCTCTATTCCTTTGGTACATATGTTAGTGTTACAAAATTAACAAGTTGATCCATACATTAAACTGGTTTTCTAGATCAATTCTAAACTTTTGAAATGAATCAACTATTTCATCTTCACCTGCATCATACTTTGAAGATTCTTCTTTTTCATGGTTAGTCTCATAAAAAACAACATGCACAAACTTCTTTACAGTCATAATTTTATTATTATAGACTCTATAAGCATGACTATTTAATGAGTATCCAAGAAAAACACCTTCATCAGATTTAGCATCAAACTTTCTAAGGGTTTTTTTGCCATTATTAACTATAAAACAATTGCAGCCAAAAACTTTAAAATGACTAATGTTAGGTTTTCTACCTTTGTAAAGTTCATAAGGGATTTTCTTAAGAATTGGTCTAATGAACACCATATTCATGACATAGTTGTACTAACAACATCACCCCAAAAATATTTTGGAAAAGATGATTCATTAAGCATTGTCCAATCAAATACTTCTAATGATCTATTTTTCCTTTTTACCACTCCATTTCGTTATAAGTCCTAGGTGCAGAAAAAATATGTTAAATACCATTGTTTTCACAAAATGAGTTAAATTTTTCATTTTGAAACTCCCCACCATGATCACTTCTAATTACACAAATGTTGTTGCAGTTTTCATTTTGTAATAACTCAGAAAAAAAAATTGAAAACTGAAAAGGTATCATTTTTGGATGAAATGAATAAAGTCCATGTAAACCTAGAGAAATCATCTATTACAAGTGGATAATAATTTCCACCAAGACTCATAGTTGTAGAAGGACCAAATAAGTCCATGCGAAGCAACTCAAAAGGTCTAGAAGTTGAAACAAAAAGTTTCAATTTGAAAGATACTTTAGTTTGTTTACCTTTTTTTACATTATTCACTTACCTTATCCTTCTCAAACTTCATTTTTGGAAGGCCTATGACTAGATTTCATAAATTAGCTTATTCAAGTGATGCATGCATATGTGATCAATTCTTCTATGCCATAGCCTATATTCTTCAGTTTTAGATAGTAAGCATTCAATTTTAGATGCAATATTTGAAATATTTAACTTGTATACATTATTTTTACCCTTTTACCTACAAGCAAGATTTTCCTTGAACCTGCTTCATAGAATAGGCATGAATATGGCTTAAAGATGACTTGATAGTATTTGTCACATAACTGACTGATAGTGAGTAAGATGTGCTTTAGTCTTCTACATACAACACATCTTTAATAACTATTGAATTGTGATTGTCAATATCACCTTTTTCGAGAATCCTTCCCTTATTATTGTCACCATAGGTGACATAACCCTTATGCTTTAACTGCAGGTCAATAAATTTTGAAGCATCTCTAGTCATGTGCTTTGAAAAACCACTATTAAGATACCATAGATGCTTCATGACTGTCAAAGGCGGTTGCAAAACAAATTTACATTGCAAGGTTTGGTCCCCTTATAAATTTCAAACCAAAATTGTTATAGGTACTTTTAGGTACTCGTCTAACTAAGTCATTTGGTATATCATACTTTCTAACTATAAAGTTTATAACATTATAACCTATTCTCAAATGATAGAAACAAGTAACAAATGGTGTGGATTTTGTTTCACTATATTTAAAAAAACTTTTGAACTATTTGATTTTGTTTTTTTTATTCAAATTTGTAGCCCAAACCAACTTTTCCAAAAACACAATTTTGAGACTCGAGCAAGACTTCCAAATTTGTTTTTTCCATGGAAAACTTACTCATTTTTTATAAGATAATGAACTTCTTTTGTAAAACTTCACAATTTTCAAAACTCTTCACCTGAATTACTACAGAAAAATCTAGGTTCTGGAAATTCAAGGAAAACTTCTTCAATCAAGATATGTAATTGAAGAAGTCAACAAGAATGCTCCAAGATTTAAAAGAATTTGCTCAAATTAAAATTGCTCTAAAAATCACTTAGTTGTCTCTTGAAAATCGTGAAAAATCTCTACAAAAAGATTCTCAAAAGATGCTTGTATAAAACATACAGAAAATCACTTTTTCAACTGTTTTGTAAATTTTAATGGATTAAGAAGTCGATTCAAGCAATTAATTTCTCTTAAACTGAAAACAATGGATTATTTCGAGTCTTAAATCTGTTAAAAAGATAACAGATAACAACATCCTAAAACTCAAGAGATTTTAATATGTTAAATAACAAGTTTTTACAGATTAAACATCTCCATATAAGTTTTTGAGGTTTTAACTAGTTTTCACAGAATAAAACAATATCTCAATCCATTAAAATTTCCTTAATACTAACCAGAAGTTCTAAACAATTAAAAACAATTTTAAAAACACTTTTCTTGGATTATTATGGATTATTTACCTTGATATAAAGAAACATACATACCATATAACACAAAACACTACTACACACACAAGTTCTTCAAATATGATCTTCAATTTGATCTTCAATCTACAAGTGGCTTGGATTCATCAAATACAAGGTTCAACTCCAACAAACTTCCACACCTCTTCCACACGCAATGTAACTTTTTTTTTTAAGTATTTGTTCTATTATTGTGGTAGTGATTCTAGTTGTAATTGTTGTCGAGCAAGGTTGATGGAAAAGTTATCCTTGACTAATAAAGTCCATCCAAAACCTTACAAACTTAAATGGATTAATATTGATAATGGTCTTGTAGTCAAAGAACAAGTAAGCGTAACCATTTCCATGGACAATTCTGATGAAAATGTTTTTGTGTGATGTTATTCTTACGGAAATTGGGCACATTATACTTGGAAGGCCATGAGAATATACTCACAAATCTATAGATGATGGCTACACCAATAAAATAAATTTCACACACCAAGGAAGCAAAATAATTTTACTTCCTCTTACACCTCAATAAGTGAGAGAGGATGAAATAAAAATCAAAGAGAAAATAAAAAAATATATTTCAAAAGAGAAAAAGGAAAATGAAAAGAAAAGAAATAAAGAAGAGGGTAAAAAAAAACCTAAAAGGGAAACTACTAGAAGGTATACATGCTTCTGAAGTCTTCTTCTGAAGAAGGTACAATTTTATTTTTACAAAAATCTAAAAAACAAAACATTGTGATGATGTTGACTGACTTTGGAAATGGACGACACAAAGTGGACAAAAATATTTTTAAAAGAGGCCCAACCTTTTCTCATAATCCTTTTTGAAAAAATAAAGGGCTTTACTTTTTTAATATTTTCTTTAGATGCATTTGTATTTTAATATTGTTTGTTGTTTTCTACAGATGGATCCATGACCCTAAAGGGAGGGTATGATGGAGGATAATCCAGCCACAACAACTTGGGCTAAGAAGAATAAAGAAGATGGAGCCTTGTTGGGGAGAGAACCCACATTTGAAGAGTCTTTTTCCTTCTTATTTGCTTTGTAAAATTGTATAGAAGTAGTTTTTACAGAAAATAGGAAGCAAAAAAAGCATAGGAATTATATTTTTTCTTATGTAAAAAAATAGATGCATAAGTGGACTTAATTTGGGCTTAATTATGGCTTGACTTGGGAGTCAAAGCCCTAATTTGTTGTGTCAACATGTAGTCCTCTCTATTAAGGAAGTCAAAATCTTAACTGGAGAGGCACGGAGAGAGTGCAACATGGCCCACTACACACCCATATGGCCAAGCTATGAAGCTCGGACACGGTTGTTGATCTCTGCTTTCACACGTCGGACGCGTATCAGACACGACCCAGTTTTTGGACACACGGAGGACACTTTTAAGTCAATGTTGCAGTGGAAGGGAGAAGGAAAAGGGAGAAGATGAAGGGTGGAAAGGAAGACTGTGAAGGTATAAGAAGAACGAATAAGAAGAGGAAGGGTTGTAGAGAAATTTTTTTAAAAACAAAAGTGAAAACCGTATTTTGAATTGGGAAATGCATTCATTTATTACTAACAATGACGATGTCTTTCCATGCATGCATTTATTATTACTTTACTTTCACTCTGACATTGACGGTATTTTCCATTTTAAATTTAATATTATTATCTTTTAATTTAAATTTAAATAAAATTTATTATATAATTATATAATATTCTGTATATTTTTATAATTTAAATATTATATTTTTATTTCACTCTTTTTTAAAATTTTAGACATAAAATTGTTTTTTATAATTTAAATTTATTTTTAAATATTAATATTTTATTAAAGATTAATATTTTAAAATAAGATTAAACTTTAACTTAAAAGAAATAAAATATTATAGATCACAATATTTTATATTTAATTATAAATATTTTAAATAACTTTAAATAAATATAACTAGTCATTTAGCAAAAAATCCTTATTATAGAAGTGCATTTTCTTATGCAGCTAATACTTCTAATCTTAGTGGGTATGTACCCAACGAATAATAAACTGAGAGGTCCTTTACTTTCAAAGGAAATAAGTCATGTAGAAAATCTTATGCAACCTATATGAAACTAGTGGAATCAGAAAGGTGTAACAATTGTTAGTGATGGGTGGAGTGATCCTAAAAAAAGACCACTCATAAATTTCATGGCTATCACTGAGAGTGGACCAATGTTTTTAAAGTCAATAGATGATCTGGTGAGATAAAGGACAAAGAATTTTTCGCTAAACACATGAGAGATTATGGAGGTTGGCCACAACAATTTGGTGCAAATTATAACTGATAACGCAGTTGTATGTAAGGCAGCGGGTATGCTCATAGAATCTAAATTTCTTTTAATCTATTGGGCTCCTTGTGTAGTGCACACCTTGAATCTTGCATTGAAAATTATTTGTGCAGCAAAAAATACTGATAAAAATAGTCATATTTATCATCAATGTTCTTGGATCTCATAAATTGCAGATGATGCTACCTTTGTTAAAAAATTTATTATGGGGCACTCTATGAGATTATCAATGTTCAATAATTTCAACTCATTGAAGTTGTTTTCTGTAACTCCCACAAGATTTGCTTCAACCATAGTCATTTTAAAAGGTTTAGAAGTTTGAAAAAAGGACTCCAAGAGATGGTTATTAATGATGAATGTCTTTTTACAAAAACGATAATGTGGATAATGCACAATTTGTGAAAGAAACTTTGTTGGTGGATGAAGGTTGATTATATACTTGCTTTTACTGTTCCTATTTATGATGTTCTCATAAAAGCAGATACGGATATGTCTACTCTTCACTTAGTATATGGAATGTGGGATTCAATGATTAAAAATGTGAAAAAGGCCATATACCAACATGAAAGGAAGACAAAAGTTTTATATTCATCATTTTTCAAGGTAGTAGAGTTAATATTAATTGATCATTGGACTAAGAGTAGCACACCTCTTCATTGTGTGGCTCATTCTTTAAATCCAAGGTAATACATTATATAGTTAAATTATTTCATAATTATATTTTTTTGTGTACATATTATTTATAATATCACAATTTTATAATATTATATTGATTTATGTTTATATATTTTTAATTTTGTAGATATTATAGTCATGAATGGTTAGATGAAGATTCAAAAAGACTTGCCCCACATCAAGATCAAAAAATTACTCATGAAAGAAAAAAAATGTTTTATGAGGTAATTTGATGATGCAGACTAATGACTTTTTACGGAAAGTACACCGTGTTGTCAAAAGTAATAAATTGTCCCTAAAGACGGATATCGATCCCATAAGGAACAATTGAATATTCAAGTACAAAATTCTCTAAATATAAAAACAGAATAATAAAGTTTTGTTAAGAGTTTGTTGGGATCAATGATTAACAAGAAAATAAAAGAAAAGAATTGTTGCTTCAATTGGAAAATAGGGATTTTGTTTCATCTTTATCACTCTCATGTATTTTGATTAGCATGTAAATATTAAGTTCTTTGATTGAAATTGATGTCCGTAGAAAATTCATTTATATCGATTTCTTGCATATAAAATTCTTAAGAGTGTTTCCTAAATATCAATTTCTCGCATATTTATAAAAACAACTTAGAATCACACTCGAACGTTAGTGGCAATTAACATTTCAAGTCTATTTCTAGCACTCAAATATGTTAAGTATTATTGTATAGGTCAGAACCCTAGAATTACCTTTCAGTCAAATTTAAGATTCTCAAACATGTCATGACTATTTAGAAACAAAACAACAATACCAATAATCAATCAAGAACTAAATATTATAATATGTAAATATCACCTTAATACATAAGAGTTCGAACAGATTACTCCCAAATCCACAGGGTAGAATTAGCCACACATCTTTTAACACCTTATATTCTCCCAATTGGGTTACAAGTCACTCAATGGTGTTTTCCCCTCAATCTGGCACACTAGGCTTGTGCCTCTAGCCCCCTATTTAACCTAATTTGCTAGGGTTAGGTGACTTCCTGCGTCGCTTTTATGGGCTTAATGATAAAAACATTAAAATAGCCTAATTAATCTGACATATTCTCGCTACTGAGTTGGACTTTTTTTTCTCTCTTTTGTGCGTTCTGGACCTTCCAGCTTTCTCCTCTTAGCATATATCATTCTTCTTTAGTCCAAATCTCCATTCTTCCCTAGAAACCTGCAATTAACACCAAATTTGGGAATAAAATGCTCTTATTCAATTAAAGATCATAAAAAATGTAAAAATGTATAAATTCATAAATTAAGGATTATTTTATATGTAAATTAGCAATTAATACTCATAAGTGCCTATATTTTAATATGAAATATTACGGAAATTACTTATCACTCTCCCTAACTTAGAATCTTGCTTGCCCTCAAGAAAAGTAAATGAATATATTTGAATTTAAATATCAAAACAGCTTAATTCACTAAACAACATATTAAATTAGAAACTTATCATGCTTCCAAATTCAAATATAGAAAAATATAGACGCAATCAACTTCCAGGATCAAATCAAAACAAATAAATGACAATTTATTAAGGAATTTCTTCTCATATGCTCATAGGTAAGTGTTTCTCTCTATTTTTACTAAATCATAACAAATCACAGTTGCTTTTCATTTCATCTTCAAATCACAAACATATTAGAAACATGAATCTGGAGGTGTCTTTTCCAAGGTTGTAATGAGGTAGGGCTTCCAAAAAGTATTGGTTTTTCAAATAACAAAATGCACATCTTAAAGAAGAACATACCTATAATTCAATTATAGAGAACATATATGTTATCTAATTACCATTTTCTTTTGAGTTCACACTTTTCCTCATTTTCTTTCATGATTTTCATGACGAAATTTTTTCTTTTCTATTTCTGTTTCTCTCTCTCTTTTTTTTTTTTCACATCAATAGGAATAGATTCTTCCTATTTTCAACTTTTTGAACTTTCAAAATTTAGAACCAACCATTCCCTTTTCTATATTTGTTGCATCCATGTTCTGCTTCCTTAAACATGCCAAAGGATATGAAAATATATCATTAAAGGTTAGGGTGCAATAATAACAAAAATTCTTGGCTCAAAGTGGATATATAAAATATTTGAATTCTAATAAGATCAAGGTTGGCTATTTGGTCCTGGGTTCCTAATTAACACAATTGCATCAATCATCTTCATGCTCTTTTATGATGTAACAAAAAATAAAAATTAAGCAACCACAACTGTCAATTCATCAGTAAAACTCTCACAACTTTTCAAGGTTCACACACTCACTTAGTTTAATTGATCTCATTCCTCTTTGTTTTGTCATTCTCTATTCTAATCAATCATCCTGTTAAATTTTCAAGTATCACAATTTCAACTACATTTGAATAAAGATTCAATCATATTTTCTTTTCTAACCTGTGTCTAATTCATCTCACTATTTAATATTTAAACACAAATTCTTTTTTCCACAATTCAAAATTAATATTCTAGTTCTTTTTTATTTGAGAAAAATAAACTAGAAAACAAACAAATTAAAACTAAAATTTATTCAAGACCTAAAACTAACAAACTAATAAAAACAACAATTTTATTCAAAATAAAAAATAAGCAATTAAATAAACTAAACAAATAAGCAAATAAATTGAAAACAAAATAACCAAAAAATAAAATAAATAAAAAACTAAATAGAAAATAAAATTCAAATAACTGAAAAAAAAGAAGAGAGAATTACAAACAGAAAACCATATTTTTGCTCAATCCTCTCTTCTTAAGAAGTCATCAAGCTTTTTTTTAAAATCTTTATCTATAGTCTTGCTTCATTTGCTGGATCAGCCCCCCTGAATAATAGAACCTGTACCCAGGCCAAAATACAGAAACTGCAAAAAATGATTAGGAGGAATATAGGAATTGGGGTGCCTTTAAGAAAAGAAAAGAAAAAAATATATATATTTTTTAAATTTTTTTGCAAAAAAATTCTAGCTTGAACGAAAATTTCTCGCTTGAGCGAGAATCCCTACAAGAAAACACTATTCTTCGACGTAAAACTCTCTTGAACGAGAATTTGCTCGCTTAAGTGAGATTTCCTGTAGAGAACTCAAATTTTACGTCGTCAAACTTGCTCAAGTGAGATAACTCCAGAGAGCACCCCTCTTTTCATTATTTTCTCGCTTGAGCGAGATTTAACTCGCTTAGGCGAGATTTCCTGCGAGAAAACATTGTTTTGAAAAATGAAATCAACAAAGATGACAAAACAACATATAAAAAAAATGGACTGGGTTGCCTCCCTATAAGCGCTCATTTAACGTCATCTAGCTTGACGCCCTGTTTATTTTAAGGTGGCAAACTCCCTTTGTTGCATTCTTTTGTACGCATTCTTCTCTTGCCTTAAAATTTTAAAGACCATCAAAAAGATTAAAAGTTACCTCCTCATTTTGAGCTCTAAGTTGAAGTTCTCCTTTATCAACATCAACTATGATTCTAGTAGTCTTCAAAAAGGGTTTGCCAAGTATCAAGGGAACCTCTTCAACTTCTTTTATGTCCATGACAACAAAATCCACATGGAACATGAACTTATCCACCTTCACCAGAAGGTCTTTAACCAGACCTTATAGATATTTGATGGATCTGTCTGCCAATTGTAACTGCATCTTGGTGGGTTGCACCTCAAAATCGCCTATATTCCTTAGCATTGCCAAACGCATTAAATTGATGTTTGCCCCTAAATCCAGTAAAGCATTGTCCACCGATAAAGCCCCTATAGACATAGGAAGATTAAACCTCCCTGGGCCCTTGATTTTTTAGGCAAGCCTTTTTGAACAATTGCTCTGTATCTAGCCTCCAGCTCTATATTTCTCTCTTCAATATAGCTTTTGCTCTTTCGAAATCTCTCAAGTATTGAATCTTGCTTCAGATTTCCTGCAAAAATATTTTTAGGGAGCAAGTTGTCACAATTTTTTGTCCTTTTCTTTTTTTTTGAAAGAGCATGAGGATATGATAAATATTTTTCAAGAACACCTATCTCCTTATTTTTAATTTTTTCTTCCTCACTTCTCTTCCTTTCTCTCTCTTTCTCATCTCTTTCCCTCTTAGTCTCATCTTTTTCTTTCTCAGCCCCTACAATCTTATGTGAGTTGATTTTAGATTCATTATATTAGTGACACTTTTAAGAATTAGGATCAAGATTCTTAGCAATTTAAAGGTGAGTCACCTAAGGAAAATCCCCACTGGACATTAACTTAACAAGTGTTAAGTAGATGTGAAGGTTCATTTCCAAAGGTCCAAGTTAAAAACACAATTAGAGATATGAATGGATGACAAATAAGGTGCAGAAAACATAATAGAATGGAACAAAATAAAGCTGGAAACAGAATTGAAACAACACTCAAACTCAAGGAAGCTTAAGGAATCATCAATGGAGTCAATGCCTTCCAAATGATGAACCAAACTCAATTATGAGTGTTATATCCTTGTACACAACAATTGAATATAAGAAGAACACAAAAAATAGAACAGAATTGGAAATTAAAACTGAGCTACCGAATAGAAACACAAGATAAAGTCATTGCACCGATTGGAATTGAAGAATAAGGCATGGAATAAAAAACTACCGAATGAAATGACTATGGAAGATGAAAGAAGATGAAACTTATGTGGTTGTAGCCATGAATTGGGAATGGACACGCCACTTGGAGATGAATGATCCAAGATAAGTGTTGGAATGCCGCCACTTGAGAGCTTCCAAAGCATCACAAGATGAGACAAGGAAGAGGAGAACAAGTCTCACAAAATTCACTCACAATTTGAGTATAGTAACTATACTTCTAATTTCAATATGAATTTACAATGACCAAGCACCTCTATTTATAGTTTTAGAGGGCTTAAATGAAAGTGTAAAAAATTCAAATGCACTTCTAATTCAAATTCTAATTTGGCGCCAATCTTAAGTCACATGGAAGGTGTGACCTTTTTTCTACTTTGGCACCTCCTAAAAACTACACCTACACCCTCTTTCTATGTCACATGGAAAGTGTGACTTATCTTTGTACATTAACACCCCCTATTCCTATATTTACACCTTCCTTTATTATTCTTTTACACACTACTCAAAAGAAATTACAAATAGAGACATCTATTGACAAAGCTTTAGCCTAGCTCCTAATAAACCTTTGAGCTCATGGATTGGGCTTGGGCCCCCTCTTGACTTTGGGCTTCTTGGGCTTGGGCCCTCTTTATTTATAGTACTATTTGGTTTCTTCAAGAGAACCCAATTATTTACAAAATATTCTAATCTTTAAGAAGACTAGTAAGAAGAACTTCAAGTGCTCTGGAATATGGCCCTTTCTTCTTTTTGTGAAGTCTTCTTTTGTTTGTTGAGATGACCCTTTATATATATATCATCTTTGGTCATCCTTAAGTGGTCTTGACTTGCATCACAATCTTACCATCCTTCTCTCCTATTATTTGACCACGCTTGGTGGCAATTTCATTGCAATGCTCTATTGGGTTGGTTTGGTTATTGAATGAAAATTGGCCACTTTGATCCTCTGCAATTTGTGTAATTTTTTTGGCCAGCTATCCCATATGGATCTCTATACTCCTAATCATGGTCATTCTATTGTCTTGCGCTCTCACCATATTGTCTTGCGTGCTCACAATCTTTGTCAGGGCATCTTCAACATTACTCATTCTTTCAAGCATGGATGGATCCTTAGCTTCATGTGAATTGTTCTGATAAGAACAGTGACCATTAGGATGATCACCTCCACAAAAATCGCACCTGATTGATTGACTTTGGCTTTGAGATGAATGAACAACATATAATTGTTGGGGCAATTTAGCCATCTGTGCGGTTAGTTGCTCAATCTGCTGTGTCAGAATCTTATTTTTAGCCAAGAGTGCATCTTCTAACAACCCTTTATTCTGAAGACCTTGTCCATCATGTTGGGCTTTATAATCAATTGATGTCAATGCATCAATAATTATTGTCGCTTGTTTCACATCAAGGGTCATCATTGTACCACTAGCTGCAGCATCTAGGAGCATCTTTATGTCAGATCTGAGACCATTCAGGAATATGCTTAGTTGAGCAATATCTTCAAACCCATTATTTGGGCATTTTTCTCAATATCCTCTTGAATCTTTCCCATGTCTCATTGAATGATTCATCTGCTCCTTGTCTGAACATAGAAATTTTAGACTTTGCTTTAATGTAGCGAGAGATTGGAAAAAATCTTTACACAAATTTTTCCTCTACATCCTTCCAACTAGTGAGGCTCTGATTTGAAAGTGATTTGAGTCATTCCTTAGCCTTTCTTGCCAATGAAAAAGAAAACAAAAGCATATAAACATAAGAGTTCGAATAGATTACTCCCAAATTCACAGGGTAGAATTAGCCACACATCTTTTAACACCTTCTATTCTCCCAATTGGGTTACAAGTTACTCAATGGTGTTTTTCCCTCAATATGGTACACTAGGCTTGTGCCTCTAGCCCCCTATTTAACATAATTTGCTAGGGTTAGGTGACTTCCTGCGTCGCTCTTATGGGCTTAATGATAAAAATATAAAATAGTCCAATTAATTTGACACATTTTCGCTATTGAGTTGGACTTTTTTTTCTCTCTTTTGTGTGTTCTGTGTAAGGACCTGTAAAATTAAATTGGAATAAAAAAAGGAATATATTTTAAATGAATTCTAAGTATGTTTTTATTTAAAATAAAAAGGAAGGAAAGTGTAGCTTAGAAGACTATGAGATCGCCTGGTTAGTACATAATCGCCTATCGCCTAGATTACACATGATCGTCAATCGCCTATGGTGCACATGATCGCCGAAAGTGCACTCAGTATGTGGTCAGGATACTGGATCAACCAGAGTGGGTTCCAAAAACCACGCGTATCAAGGTGTGGGTTAAGCCTTAGATACGCTGTGCATGCGAAGCTCTATGCTTGAGCATAAGAGATCGTCCTTAGTGTTGCATGCATGGGCGCATGAGGAATGGTGCTGATCTACTCTTGGAAATGTGAAGCTACCGACGTCACCAAGTCATGTGGAGATGATACCTTGGACGTAACATAGTGGGATGAAGAACCTTCAGCAAGGCGTGGCGATGTGTCGTCGGGCATCGCCAGGGCGCGAGGCATGCGGGCATCGCCGGACGCGAGGCATGCGGGCATCGCCAGGGCGCGAGGCATGCGGTCATCGCCAGGGCGCGAGGCATGCGGGGATCGCCAGGGCGCGAGGCTTGCGGGTATCGCCAGGGCGCGAGGCATGCGGTCATCGCCAGGGCGAGACATCGGTCGTCTCCCAGGGAGAGACATCGGTCGTCCGCCAGGAGGAGGCATTGGTGGAAGGTTATCGCACGATGTCGAGTTTCACACAGATAAGGTGGGACCTAGGTTCCCAGCATGAGGTGTCCTGCACGCGCGACATGTAAGGACCTGAAATTTATTGCAATGAAAGAGTATGTTTTAAAAAAAAAATTCTAAGTATGTTTTTATTTAGAATAGAAAGGGAGGAAAAAGTTAAGTTTAGAAGGCTACAAGGTCGCCGGTCGCCTGCTACACATGAGCGCCAGGTGGACATCGCGCGGGCGTGAGAGGCATGCAGGCATCGCGCGGGCGCGAGGGGCATGCGGGCATCGCGCGGGCGCGAGGCACGCAGGCATTGCCAGGGCGCGATGCATGTGGACGTGGCCAAGGCGCGAGAGTTATGAGGGCGTCGCCAGAGAAGACATCGGTCGTCTCCCAGAGGAAGACATCGGTCGTTCGCCAGGAAGATGTCATCGGTGGTAGTCTTCGCGCGAGGTCATCGGTGGTAGTCTTCGCGCGAGGTCATCGGTGGTAGTCTTCGCGCGAGGTCATCGGTGGTAGTCTTCGCGCGAGGTCATCGGTGGATCGTCTTCGCGCGAGAGGTCATCAGTGGTTTCTCTTCGAGCTGGTAGTCATCGGCGAAAGGTCATCGCGCGACGTTGAGTTACACCCAGAGAACGTGGGCCCCAGACTCCCAGCAAGAGACGTTCTGCACGCGTGCCACGTAGACGAAAGAGTGGTTCAGAATAGTGACCTCAGAGCGTAGCCTGCGCAGAGGCACGCTTAGTAGTACTGTTCAGGGAAGCGTGCACGCAAACTTCCCTGCAGAGTAGGTGGTGGCAGCTGCTTTTGGAGGGATAAGTTGGTTTAAGTTACAAAAATCCACTGCTGGGAGAAAAGGAAAAACATTGTTGTATTCGACGAGAGAAAGAGTGAGTTTCTTCCCTTCTCCTCCAGTTACCTCCTCCGCGTTGCGATTTCAGCATCTCCACACAAGAGTACGACGAGAAGCAACACCATTGGAGCCCCTGGGAAAGTTCTCTGCAACTCCTTCAAAACCAGACGCAAAAACAGAGCCAAGGTATTCTGCAAGCTTCGTTGGATTTCGAAGCTCCTGGTGGTTGCGCAAGTCCAGGTAAGGGAAGCTAGACCTCTTTTCCATACAAGCCATAGTGTAGCTTTTTCTGAAGTGTGGGCGACGTGGTCGCCGTTTTCGCTTTCGTCTTCATGAAATGCTTTGTGTTATGTGTTTGGGCGACGTGGTCGCCGGTTTTAAACATAGCCTTTGAAATACCATGTTTTTGAACTAGATCGCCGGTTTTGGTGTCCTGATAGAAGATCGCCAGTTTTGAGGCCTTCTGTTGGAGATCGCCGTTTTCTTTTGAGACCGCCTATCTTACTGCATTTCTTTTATTATTTTCGTAAAATCTTGCAAACAATTGATTTGGTTATGTATTAAACTCCCTAAGGGGAGTAACTTCATTTCTGATATATATATATATATATATATATATATATATATATACATTTTATTTTGCACTCTTCAATATTATTTGGTTACACTTAAATTCAATTATACATGTATGTATGTATTATTTTGGTGGGATGTTACACGACACGTAGACAAAAAGGGTGGTTCAGAATAGTGACATCAGAGTGTTGGCCTACGCAGAGGCACGCGTAGTCGTACTGTTCAGGGAAGCGTACACGCAAACTTCCCTGCAGAGTGGGTGGTGGCAGCGGCTTTTGGGGACAAGTTGGTTTAGATTCAAAAACCCACTTCTAAGAGGCAAAGAACGTTGCAGTGGTTCAAGAGTGAGTTTACCTTCATCCTTCTCTTTTCTCTCCTTCGCGATGCGATTCAGGCATCCTCAAGCACCAGTACGACGAGCGACGACTGCCCTTAGAGCACCTGGGAGGTTCTCTGCAAGTTCTACAAACCAGACGCAAAAACAGAGCTAAGGCATCTTTAAGCTTCGGTGGGTTTTGGAGCTCTTGGTGTTTTGCGCAAGTCCAGGTAAGGGAAGCTAGTCTTATTCCAACGAAAACTTTATATTAGATGATTGAGATGATGGGGCGACGTGGTCGCCGGTTTTCAACTGTTATTGCATAATCCCCTGTTTTTGGACGAGATCGCCGGTTTTGGCGTTGTTTTTCGAACTCCCCTGTGTTAGTGTTGTTTGAAAATGTTTGAGATTTAAATGTGAAATGCATGTGATATTCGAAAATCTGAACCGTGGAACGAATGTTGCTGTAACTGAATCGTTCATTAAGTGTTGTATGATGTGTTGAATGTTGTGAATGTGGGATCAAGGCATAGTATTTTCAGGAAAGAAAATACCGTGTAAGATCGTGTAGAGTGTGCATTGACTGGTGATTCGTTTATTATGAGATATCCTGACTCTCCTGATATAATGGAATCATATAGATGAAGTTATTCAGGCGTTGAGAGTCGAAGGAGGTTCATACGTATGGGTGAGTTGTTTGAAAGAGAAAGAGCTTGACCCGTTGTATGGATTAACCCTGTCATGCTAGGATAGTGATGATATTGAGATTCATTTATACGCTTGTGAATGTGTGTGATTTCACAGCAACCCTGTGAATGTGTGTGATTTCACAGTGGGGCAGTATGACAGGTGCAGATCTCTGAGTCTAGTCAATGCATGAGTCTTCCGGAAGTGGTGTCAAGTGTCTGTGTGTGATGATTCAGTGGAAGTCTGACGTGAGAAATGAGAAACATTGAAATTGATAGACACTTGATGAATTATGTGAATTGAACGACTCTTGAGGAAATTGTGAAATCTGTGATTACTTGATGGTCATGTGAAGGGAATGAGAGAGTTGATGGTTTTTACGTGGGTGTCTTAAATTTGTTTTACCTTGATTTTAAAGTTTCATATCTAAATTCTCTTTCAAATATCTAGCTTACCCTGTGTTTTTGGTGTTGTGTTTGGCTTTTTCTTAAACCTGTGATGATCGTGTATAATTTACATGGGAGCAGATGATGTTGCAGGAAGTAGAGCTCCTCAGTGAGTGGTCGCCGGAAGGAGATCACCTGTTTCTGTTTCTGTTAGGCGATCACCCTTTTTCTGTTGTCTGATAGGAGATCGCCCTTTTCTGTTAGGAGATCGCCTGTTTTTTTTTTTTATTTTGCTGTATTTTGTTTACGTTTTGGAAAACTGACCGATTATGTATTAAACTCCCTGTGAGGAGAAACTTCATTACATATATATAATTATGTTCACTTCGATATATTTGTTTCACCTTTATTTTATTACATAAATATGAAAAGGAATTTGGCGGGATGTTACATTCTGGGCCTTCTAGCTCTTTCCTTTTAGCATATATTATTCTTCTTTAGTCCAAATCTCCATTCTTCCATAGAAACCTGCAATTAACTCCAAATTTGGGAATAAAATGCTCTTATTTTAAATATCATAAAAAATGTATAAATGTATAAATTCATAAATTAGGGATTATTTTATATGTAAATTAGCAATTAATACTCATAAGTCCTTATATTTTAATATGAAATATTACAGAAATTAGGCACTTATCACAGACATAAGGAGACAAGTAAATATAGAGTTTGCAAACTTTTCATATGGAAGAGAAGATTTTGCTGATGTTGATTCTTTAAGGGATAGAAGTAAAATGGATGCAAAATCATGGTGGATTGTTCATGGAACTCATGCACCAACACTTCAGAAAATAACTCTTAAGCTACTTGGACAACCATGTTCTTCTTCTTGTTGTGAAACAAAATTGGAGTACCTACTCTTTCATTCATTCTCTGAAAATAAATAAGATGACACCTAAAAAGGCAGAGGATCTAGTATTTATCCATAGTAATCTTCGTCTTCTCTCAAGAAATTCCTCAAAATACAAAGAAGAGGAAACTAAATTGTGAGATATTACAGGAGATGATTTTTCTTTGGATGAAAATGAAATTCTTGATATTGCTAATTTATCTCTTAATAAACAAGAATTAGAAGTTGTATTTTTCAATCAAGATGAACAAATGTAAAATTCAAATATTATAATTTAAATATGTTTATCTTTTGATAGATTTTTTTATAAATATATTTTTTAATTTTTTCAAATTAAGAAGTATATTAGTATATTTTAATAATATATATATATATATATATATATATATATGTTGTGTGTCGTGTCCTATATTTTTTATAATCCATCAAGCGTATGCTTCATTATATATTCGTAAGTTGTTCAAATTGTTTGTGAAAATTTTGATTTGTTGAACCTTGTTTTTTTAAATAAAATAGTTGAAACTTTATTGTTTAAAGCATAATAAAAATGGGGAGTCTATAAAGGAAAAATACAACAAGCCATATTTTAAGTGTTAAAAAACAACAAAGTATAAAACATGACTAGACTTTGTCTGTAATGAAAGGTTTTTTGTTTACAACATATTTAATATGCTAGTGTTTCGCTTATCAGACGATATAACATGTTGTAGTCTCTTTTACATATAATAAGTATTGTGCTTAGAAGGTATGAACATAGTCTTAAGTTAACAATGTACTTCATGAAAAATAACTTTATCTTATTCTATGTTGCAAAGAATGTTTGTTTCTTTCATCTACCAAGAAGATTCATAAAATCTTATATCACATCAATCATTTCTTGAAAAATGAGCTAAATTTGTGTTGTGTCAAAAACTCCCTGGCACTTATTTTGTCAACTCTGGAAAGGCTATCTACCCTATATGGATCAACAGATTACACAATTTCTAGTAAATGTTTCCTGATCAAGGCTTGATAAGTTTTACCAACTATGGGGATGTTGCTTCAAGATGAGAAGATCATTTAATGCATGCATGAAATGCATGTAATCAATCCTTTATGTTCAAACTGCTCATACACAAGGAAAATGTTCAAACAAGTTGAAGTTGTTCAATGATCAAAAAAGGATTTGCAACAAATCTTTTCTTTAACACCTATATAAAGTCATCCTTTGAAGAGAATAACAAGAATCTGAGCCTTAATTTGCAAAGTTCCAAAACGTTGTCAGACTGTGCCCTAAATTTTTTTGTAAAAACATTGTTGTGTTCTTTAGCAAACTAAAAGAGAGAGTTTAAACCTTGTATATGTTGAAATACACTACCGTCTCTAGTAATCAAACCTTGTGATCACATCTTAGACAATCATTTCTCTTAGCCAAGAGTGATTACTTGTTAAATAATTTTTAAAGGATTATCTAGGAGTGACTATTTTCAAACTAATACTCAAATTTTTAATGGTTGAAGAATACTTTATGGGTTAGATAGGAGTGACTATGTTTTGGAACAATACTCGACGAGTTAGCCAATAATAACTAAAATGACTACAAGGCAAAAAAGTACTCATGTCATAACTTGCAGCGTTAATGTTCATATGAAACTTAATATGTTGATTGAGAACTAGACATAGTTTGCGTTATCAAACGAATCAATACAAAATACCTAAAGTATTTTCCTCCTTTTATCTTGTCAAAATTAAATGTTATGGCAAACATCTAAATATTTTAAAATACAATTCATCCCCCTATTCTTATATTTTGACCTATTTATACATTTTTATTTTTTATATTGTTCTTTATAGTAATGCAAACATATATTACGTTACATGTTTCTAGAATAAATATGTTTAAGAAATCTGAATGGGAAATTATATGATATGTTGTCATATGGACTGTGAGGTGATCTTCAATAAAGATAAAGTGGTCTTAGTAGATATTTAAGTTTGTATATTGGTCTTAGGTATTATAAATGCTCTGATTTTATTTAGTGGGATTACTCTCCAAGTTCATGCTTCCTTAAATAATAAGTTTGAGAACAACTATTACAGTTCTACTACATGATTTTAACTACAACATTGCAGGTTTATGTATGCCCAAATTGTTGGAAGATTGGTCTAATATGTCTTTTTTATTATTATTTTTTTGAAACCTGTGTGAATTAGTTATATGTTTGACATCTTATATATATATATATATATATATATATATATATATATATATATATATATATATATACTTCTACTAAACAATATATATGATTTAAAATAATGAACACTTAGTATTAAATGTTTTTGGATTGGTACTATTTATGGTTGTTAAAAAGCTCGGCCTATAAAAAAATTTAAATGAACATACTTTTTATAATTAAATACTTTTAAATTAATGTGATAGCGTAACCAACTTGCATTTCTCTTGCATAGGATAACTAAAGTACACCTCCCCACCAAATTTTGATGATATATTTTATTTTCTTAATTAATATAATTGTACAATTCTCTAATATTTCAACTGTATCAATAATGTTCTCCTATATTATAATTAGATTCTTCTACTTTAATTATTTAATATGTAAGTCATTAATTTAGTCAAAGTGATTTTCTTTTATATTTCCTTACTGTCATAATAACCATAATTTATTAAGTAGATTAAGTCAAAAGTTTATTTATTAAGTAATTCATTCACTATAAAAAAAAAAACTATTAAAGAAAAATTAAGGTTAGAAATAAAAAATAATTAATTATTATATATTAATTAAATTAAACACTAATTTAAAAATTAAAAAAATTATTAATATTTATAATTATTTCTAATTTTATAAACTAGTGTATAAATTGATATCTAATTAATAATCAATTAATTTAGATTCTAAAATTGATAGCTAAGATCAAATTAATTAAATACCAATTAACTAATTAAATATAAAAAACTAATTTATAAATTTAGAAACTATTTTAGATATTAATAATTTTTTAGTCTTTAAAATTATATTTAATTTTTTAATATAATGATTAATTATTTTTTAATTTTAAAATTATTTTATATTTTATATTTAATAATTTTATAGTTTATATTTAATAATTTTGTAGTAGTGATTATACCTAAATATATTTAATCAATGTGAAAAAATATTAGTCTATATGATTACTTATTTGATGATCCCCCCGAGACCAAATTTCCAATAGTAATAATCAAATTATTATTATCATTATTATAAATAAATTAAATTACATTAATATAACTGTTATATTTTCAATATCTTTTTATGTAAATTTTTAAAAACTTATTGTTAGATTAATTTTTTTTTATATATTTATATATAATATTTCCAAAATTTTATATTAATATCTATTATTTCATATCTCATTTATATAAGTCAAAATGAACATAATGTATATATTTTAAAATATATTAAAATATAGTCTTAATTAATGTTAAATTTTAATAAAATTTAATATGAATAATGAAGAACATATAAAGTTATAATATAATAACTGGATTAATAAAATTAATTTTTTTATATAAAATACTAACAATATAACATTCAGTAAATTTAATTTTTCGTTTTACTAGATCATATACTTATTTCGTTGTTTGTATTATGATTTTTTTGTTTGTCTACAAGTTTTACGTTGAACATTAAATAGGGATATATTATTATATGATTCCTTTCAACAAATATGAGTGCCAATGATTAATGTATGTATGTTAATAGTTTTACATTCGTTTGCATTGAATTTGAAAATCCAAAAAATATAATAAAAGTATTATCATATTTTGAAATAAAATTATTCAATAAAAAGAACAATTTAATATTAAATAAAAATATTAAAAAATAAACTTTAAATTTAACTTAACTTTATCATACTAACTTATAAGATTAGATTAGATTTTAATTTAGTTATATATTATGAAATCCAGTATTTGAAATGTATTTATTTTCAATTAATATTGGATCTTGATAGGAAATTGATGAATGAGTATGAGAGATATTGGAGGGGAGCGTTTGTTAGAATGGTGGAGGTCATTATCCTTTTTTGGCCATGAGAAGGAAGAAAATGAAACAGGAGAATCCAATCATGAGATGCATCACTGTCACTAAAAGCAGACACAAACTGCACTATGCATCTTTTTGAAATGCAGCTGTAATGGTTAAAGCTGCATCTCACATGTGTGATTCCAACTCCCTAGACCAATCAGTGGTTGGTTGGAGCTCATTTTCAAAGCTAATAAGCACCTAACCATATATAACCCCTCACCAAAATCTTTACATCTATCTACCCTTTTGTTTTGCTTAGCAAGCATTGATTATGAACTAAGCAAAGCATGGTGAGTGAACTCTTCTTTCAACTACGTAATGCATTACCACTAGGAATGAACCCACGTGAGTGAACCCGTACTGCTCAAGTGGGTAGGTCACTAATGTCTCATCCCAGAGTTTGGGGAAAGAAAATTGTTATATGCTTGAATAAGTCCAAAATGATTATGATTATATATACTAGCTGTTATTATCGAATATAGAACATTTTTTTAGCTCTTAATGTTGTGACATTTTCTATTTATTTAAACTGGATTATAGACAGTTACAAATATTGATAAGAAATAAACAAGAATTAAAAAAAAGTTCATATGCGAATAACGTTGTTATGTAAATAATAAAATAAGAACATAACATAAATTATAAAAATGAGTACAAATTTTTCAATAGGTATCTTATAGAGATATTTTTATATAGATTTTCATTATCATATTAACTCTTATCTTATTGTTGTAATCAAATATCAAATATTACATTAGAAATATACTTAAATATATACATGATCATATTAACTCTTATCTTATTGTTGTAATCAAATATCAAATATTACATTAGAAATATACTTAAATATATACATGATCATATTAACTCTTATATCATTGTAATCAAATATGAAATATGACATTTTATCTTTAAGTTATTACTATATATAGATTTGTTCATAATAATTGATTTATAAATATATTTAAGTTATATTTTGAGTATTTCGAGAGTATATTAGATATGAGTATATTATGAAAAACAAGTAAAATATAAAAAAAGGGATGATTTATATATATATATATATATATATATATATATATATATATTTTAATTTTCACTAGATTATTGTATATGAAGACAATGAGACGTAATTTAAAATGAATAAAGAAATTATCAATATATTTTTGTAAATATAGTATAAGAGACTTTTTTCTTCAAAATTATATAACAAATCAATAACATATACAATCTAACGTAGTAGTGAGTAAAGAAAGATTTACGCTTTATACTTTTCAACTGCTTCATTTATAAATTAAGATTACGTCTACTTCTTAGTCAATTTGATCAAGTTTCACTAGGTAGATTATTGCTACAAATACAAAACAAGTATTCTTTGGACTCTATCACTTTTGACTAATACTAAGTATTTTTAAACCATAATCACTCGTGGCTAAGACTTAGTATTGTTTGGAACACTCCTACCTAAACAACCCAAATATTATTTGGAACACAATCACTCCTGGATAAGAGTGGGTATTTTTTGGAATGTAGACACTCCTAGCTAAGCAACTTGGTTACAAGAAGGTATGTTCAAATGAATACATATGTTCACTCACTAAAACAGTGTTTCCTCTTACGATGTATACAAGATTTGGTTCACTTCTCTAGATAGCTAAAGAACACAACAATGTTTTATCAACAAGCTAGGTTTTGCATGCTTTCTATGGAAAGTTGCTCATAACTTTGTTAGTTCGTCTCTTGATTGTTGTTCTAAACACTATTCTTTGAAGACATGTTCTATATATAGAGATTTCTAAAAGAGTTGTAGCAATCTTAGCTAGTTGTTGTGAGATAAAGAGGAAGTCCTTTATTCTTCATGTTGTGTTTGTCCTTGTAGACTTGAAGGTTGCATTAAAAGTTATCCATGTAGCATTGAATGCATACTTCTATTTGAATGAATGTTCTGATACTTACCATAACTTATCTGACCTAGGTTAGAGTACTTTTATCTCAACTAGAGTAAAAGTTAGGACTATAAAAGGCAAAAGCGCTATACAACAATGAAAAATAGTCCTCTCAACAAAGATGTTGGCGTAGAGAAACTTTGACACACTTCTAAAAAAATCAATGATGTTGACATTGTGAGATCCTTTTTGTAGACAAACGAAAGAACATTCTCTACAAACATATTAAAAATATTTATAAGTTAAGAGAAATACTATGTAAGCTTGAAAACATCATATCTTATAATTTGTCTCAAACATAAGCTTATTAGATGCAAATATGTACACAAGGTGATTTACGTCTATTGTATTTAGACAAATCATATGCATTTAACATCATCTGACAAAACATTGTGTATGTCATGATCTAATACTAAGACATATTCATGTTTTAACACTTTATTATAAGCACTAAATCAAAATAATTTAGGTATGTTGATCTTTTCTCTAACACATACAAGCTCCTAAGCTGGGAGTTTAACTATAATATGGTGATGAGTTATGCTAAGTTTCTAATATATAAAAAAATGTTCATATTTTCCTTTTACTTTTTTTTTTGTTAAGTATTACAGTAACAACATAATAACTCACAACTACAATAAAAGATTAAAAAAAATGAATAAAAATGAAAATAGAAAATAATGTAATTTCACTAGAGAAAAGTGTTATAGAAAATACCAACAAACTCTAAGTAAGTTTGATTAAGTGCTTATAATAAAGTACATAAATATGAATATCTTTATATTAGATCTTAAAAGATGTATTTGTTTTGTCTAATGTCAATAGATGCTTTCACTTGCTTACATATCTTGATTAGATAAGCTTTCACTTAAGACAAATGACAAAATATTGATTTTGGCATTTCATAGTACAATAGGAGTATATAAATGCTTATTCTATGTTTTGAAAAGAATGTTTCTTCATCTGACCACCAAGAGAATCTTACAAGAATCATCAACATTTGAAGGTCTCTTAAAGAGTGTGTCAAAGTTTCTTTACGACAACAACCTCTCAAGCCTCTACGATCCTGACTTTTTCTCACGAAGAGTTAAAAGATATCTGATAAAGGCCTAATAATTTATGCTGAGTATTGAGATGTTTCTTCAGATAGAAGTTTTCATTGAATATTTCATGAAAAAATATTAATATAGCCCTAAACATTTACAAGGACAAACACAACATGAAGAACGAAGAACGTCTCCAAGTCTCATAACGAAAAGGATTTATAATAGATATATTCCCAAGCTCTATATATAAGAGTATGTTTTAAAGAGGGATAAGGTTTTGCACAAAAATATTTTCGCCTACGATTAATCCCATGAGTGATTAAGCAAAATCCTGTAAACCTAGCTCATTGATAAAACATTGTTGCGATCTTTAGTAATGTAGAAAAGTGAATTGTGTATTGTATTCGTCTTAGAATGTTGTACTTTTTTTAAAGAGCAACCATTTGATATTTTTATCATATCTGCTTGAAACCAAGTGTTTTAGCAAATAGTGGTTACATTCCAAATAATACCCAATTATATAAGAAGTGGTTGTATTCCAAATAATACTTAGTTGTGTAGCCAAGAGAAGTTGATTTTGATTTTTAATGTCAATTTCAAATAAAATATTCCAAGTTTTCTTTAAAATTTGCAATATAGAGGACAACCTAAGTTGATTCTCAAAGGAAACATATAGATTAAATTCAATTTTTAATAATCCTATACAAATAAAATTTGGAATTTTAGAGATTGAAAAATGAAAAATAGAAATTAAAAAACGCAACAAATTAGAAAAAAATAAAATAGAAGAAGATGAAAGGTCAATTCACAAATTTAAGATCCAAATAATTCTTCTTATCGTAGTTCTCTAAAGATTCAGATCCAAGTTTAAACAATAAATTAATTCAATTAATCAATTAAACTAGTAAAGTAAATCAATATCTAACTTGTATCCAATTATCAAATCAAGATTCAATAATTTTCTAATTTGATTTCTAAAATAAAAAATGCAAATTAATATCATAAAGTTCAAATCCAAAATTAGAGAGAAGAAAAATATACTCGAAGCGTTAAATGATTTGTTGGAGCAAAGTCTAATAAGCCCATAATTTTGATTTAGTGTTTGCCTCAACAAAGTGTAAAATATGAAGATGCTTTGCCCATATATGGTGAATTATGAAGCAAATCCTATAAGATACAAGTGTTTCATCTAATAAATGATACAAAAGCTTACAATCTTCGCTTTGTTTGATAAGTGAAACCTCTAACAGATGATAAAGACAACAACCTTTAAGTTTATGTTGTACCTAATGATGGAAATTCATCCCGCCACAACATCCACAAAATAAGGAGAATGAAGACCTAGAGTTTTGTTCAAGAACTTATTTTACATTTGGGCCTAATTGGGCTTTTGTTTATCTTTCGTAGGCCCAATAAAGAGGACAACTCTAGAATGAAGGATTATACATAGCATCTTAGAGAAGAACTCCATATCATGAAAGAATATTATAGCATTGGTCAGAGACTACAAAGAAGACTAGAACTCAGTTGGCTTTAGCAGAGACAAGTCAACATCATTTTGGGTCAGGCTTTAGTTCAAAATAATTTTATAAAGTAGTTTAGGATTTTTCATGGGCCATGTATTGAGCCTAGTAGCATAGAATAATTGGGTCATGTATATGGGCCAAGTAGAACATGATTTTCTAAAACCTAGTTAAGGTTTCAATTGGGCCTCTAATGGTCCAAGAGAAACCATAGGAAGGATATGCAAGGTAAGGAACGCCAAGTTTGAGATCCAAGTTAGTATTAGAAGCTTGCCTTCCAAGTTTCACTCAAACTTGGGCTCTAAGCTAAGGTTAGAAGCTTCCCTCAAACTTTTCCTCATTTTTTTATGACTAAGCCTCCTATAAATAGGAGTGTTCCTCTATTTTGATTTTAAACTTGGAATTTGTAATGAAATGCTGCCCATTTTTTGTCATTCTACTTGTTCCTAAGTTCTCCCTAGGTTAGTCTCCTTCATGACTTAGCCTAAACTATTTTCTAGGGAGTTAGCCTCACCTCTCACTCTCACAAATTCCTAACTCCACTTCAAACCATTGAAACTCCTCTTGAGTTTCGAAGAATGCTTTCGCTCCTCAACTCTCTTTCATTTTTACTCTAAAGAAGAAATCACAAAGAAGTCTATTAGAAGAAGAACGTTTTCCATCACCTAAAAAAAATATTTTTGAAGCTTATTTCTGTGTTGTAGGGAATGTCTTTGTATTTTTTCAACCCAAATGGTCCAAAAGCACAAGTCTACATCCAGATCACTTGAGATACAAGCTAATGTTGTCTTATTTCAACAACCATTTTGAGACAAGTTTATGTGAACTCTAGTCCAGCTATATGCCTTGTATGATCTTTTAGGGTTTACTTCGTCTTGAGTAAAAAGCTCTCAGACCTAGTGCTGATAAGTACTACCAACTATTAGGATGTTTCTTGAAAAGTAGATTGACATTTCTTGTTACATTGAGCGTATTTAGGGCATCTCCATGTCCACACTCGTTAGATGGTAGAAGATGAAGTTATCTTAGATCAATAGCTTTTAACAACTAGAAAGAGATTTGCAACGACTCTTTCTTTCAAGCCTTATATAAAGTTATCATTCAAAGAAGAAGAAAAAGGAGAAAATGATTGATAAGTTCCAAGATGATTCTAGAATCTTTTTGTGCTTTTAAAAGCTTTGTATAGAACATTGTTGTGTTCGTATAGCTAAATAGAAGAGAGTTCATATATTTGTATACATCATAAGATGCTAACACTCTCTAGGGAGCAAAGCCCTGTGATTTGTTTGATCACATCTTTATACAAACCTAGTTTGTTTGGTCAAAATTGGTTGTGTTCCATCAAATATTCAGTGTCTCTGGAAGGATTATTGTCCAAACCATACTCTATATTAGATAGGAGTGGCTACGTTCCAAATAATACTCAATGGGTTATCTAGGAGTGGTTGGGTTCCAAAAAATACTCAAATTGTTTAGCTACGAGTGATTGTATTCTAAAAAATACTTGGGTTTTTATCCAAGAATGGTTGAGCATCCAAATAATACTTGGGTTATTAACCAAGAATGGTTGCATTCCAAATAAAACTCAGTTTATAACTTGTAGGAGTAGTCTACATAGTGAAACTCAATCAGTTGATTGAGAATTTGATGTAATTTGTGTTATCAAAAGAACTAGTATAAAAATCATTGAGTAAATCCTTCTTTCTCTTATCCTTGTTCATTGCATATTATCAGATCACACTAATGAAAGAAGGAGAGATTTATGAACCAAAATTTAGAAAAGTCTTTTCATTGTTTGTGAAGCCAAAATTATCGTCTAATTGCATATTATCTTATGATATATTGCCCAAGATGCAAATAAAATGCAACACACATAATTTGAATAACTAATTATGATCAATCTAGTAACGGGAAAAAATATCTCCTTAAAGTCAACTAATTATTTCTAAGCATATCCCTTTACTACCAATTTAGCATGATATTGTTCTGCTTGATTGTTTCCTTGTCTTTATGAAAATCCTATATTTCTTCTTATATTGTCATCATCCATAAAAGAAGCATTTGAACCACTCACAACCTCTTGAAAAGTTTGTTAGAGAAATTATCAACATACCTATCTTTATCCTTTGTAATTTTGATTAAATTTTTTTTTTACAACAAAGTATTAATAATGTGAAAATATTTTTTAGCATTAGATCTCAACAAAAACAAATGTTTTTTCTAACAATAACAAACATTACAGCACCTTACAATTTTATCTCCATCTGTTAAGCTCACACTTAAGATAAATGATAAGATAATGATTTTAGTATTTCATAGTACATACCTAACTTATGAATATATACACAGTGTTTTATAGGGAATATTTTTTCGTTTGACCACCAAAAGGATCTCACAAAAAATGTCAATATTAGAATATCTCATAAAGAGTATGTCAAAGTTGCTTAATGTCAACAACTTCTCAGGAAGGATACTCTGTAACATCTACATAGTCACCAACCTTGTATGGTCCTAACTTTATCTTAGGAAGAGTTAAAAGATATTTGACCAAAGCCTGATAAGTTATGATAAGTATCAAAATGTTTCTTAAAGTAGAAGTTTGCATTAAATGTTGCATGACGAGAATTTAATGAAACCATTAACGTTTATGAGGACATTTGCAACTGAAGAACGAGAAACTTCTCAAAATCTCACAATGGCTAGAAAAATATTTACAACGCCTGTATTTCCAAGCTCTTTATAAGTAGAAGTAGCCTTTGAAGAAAGAAGAACTTTTGGCTTACAAATAATCCTATAAACACTTAGTTAAAACTTTTGTAAATTTAACATGTTCATAGAACACTATAGTGTTCTTTAACAAACTTAAAGACTAAACCTCATATTGTATCTATCTTAGGACCTTATATCTCTTTTAGTTAGAAAACTTGTGATTTGTTGATCATATCCCTTATAATCAAGTGTTTTAGCCAAAAGTGATTGTTGTTCCAAAAAATAGTAAGTGTTTTTGCCATGTCTATTTCGTAAAACATAGTTAATAAGAAAAAAAATCAAATTTTGATCATGGAATTAACATGGTTTCAAAACCCATTTTCAATCTATCAGATGAAGGTAAATCTTATAATAACTTAGTCTAGCCAGTCCACCCTTAATAAGTAAAATTTATTTAACTATAATTCATCAACGTTAGATGTAAGTAGGTTTTGTTTAGGACATCCATCTAATAAATATTTTTATCATATGATAGTGAATCCATTCTATTAGATAATCAACCCTAGATGATTCAATCCATTGGCAAATTATAAAAAGGATTAACATGAGTGGTAGTTGCTGAAATGGTGAAGGTGATAGTAATTGCCCCCACAATAGAGATGTGTGTGGTTTCAAACAACACTGGCTTGTATCTTAACAATGTTAGTCTTCTTAGTGGAACTTGATTAAGTTGATCAATGCCTTTACATAGGAACTTGTAAGGACCTATAAATTTATTTGGAATAAAAGTGATATATTCTAAATGATTTCTGAGTATGTTATTATTTAAAATAAAAAGGACATAAAAATAGAAATCTCATGGTGGTCAGACCTCGGACGTCGCCCAAGGTCTGAGGTCAGCTGGTAGAGGTCGGTCGGGGGACCATAGGGGGGTTCCAAAAATCACACGTATTAAGGTGTGATTTGCACCTTAGATACGCTATGTATGCGAAACTCTATGCTGGGACATAAGAGATTGTCCTTAGTGTTGCATGCATTGGCGCATGAGGAGTTGGTACCGACCTGTCCTCGGGAAGGAGAAGCTACCGACGTCACCGAGTCATGTGGGAGTGATACCACAGACTTAGAGGAATGGGAGGACGAGCCCTCAGCTGGGTGTGACGATGTGACATCGGTGACCAGAGTGAGGCGATGTGTCCTCGTCACCCACAAGGGCGATAAGAGATCGCTAACAGGATGAGAGGAACATCGGTCATCAACCAAGATGGGAGACACATTGGTTGTCTACCAGGGTGACACATCGGTTGTCTGCCAGGGTGAGACATCGGTTGTCTGCCAGGGTGAGACATCGGTTGTCTGCCAGGGTGACACATCGGTTGTCTGCCAGGGTGAGACATCGGTTGTCTGCCAAGGTGACACATCGGTGGTCTGCCATCGGTTGTCTGCCAGGGTGAGACATCGGTGGTCTGCCAGGGTTAGGAATCAGTTGTCCGTTAGGAAGAGGAATCGGTCATCGCCGGTAGGAGAGGCATGGTCATCGCGCGAGCAGTCATCGGTGAATGGTTATCGCGCGATATCATGTTTCACACAGATAAGGTGGGACCCAGGCTCCCAGCATGAACGTTCTGCATGCGCGACACGTAGACAAAAAGGGTGTTTCAGAATAGTTAGCATCAGAGAGTTGGTATGCGCAGAAACCCACGTGGTCATACTGTTCAAGGAAGTGTGCACGCAAGGTTGCTCAGAGAGTGGGTAATGGCAGTGAAGGCTAAAGAGCCGTTCGACC
Source organism: Phaseolus lunatus (assembly GCA_013389735.1). NCBI lineage: Eukaryota > Viridiplantae > Streptophyta > Magnoliopsida > Fabales > Fabaceae > Phaseolus > Phaseolus lunatus. The sequence continues at coordinate 34,754,372 of CM023864.1, read as the reverse complement.
TTAAGAGCTGAGGGAATCAGCTCATTTAGTTCCCCTTTCTTCTTTCTCCTCCACTTGAAGACGCGGCTATCCTCACGTACCAGTGCTACGATCGGCGACTGCCATTGTCCTCCTGGGAAGTTACTCTGCAAGTTTTCTGCTCAAAGCCCTAAAACAGAGTAAGTCGTTTTGCTCTGTTCTTTGAGTCGAGTCTGAATTTAAGAGGGTCGTCTTTGCATAGGTTGTGCATACAACTCTTTTAACTTCAGAAATCGTCTCTGTTAACGCAGAAAATGAGTAATCTCGTTAGTTTTGTGATCGGGACTCTATGGTGCAGGTTAAGGCATCCTTGAGTTCTCGGTGGGTTTGGAGCTCTTAGTGAGATTTTACGCAAGTCCAGGTAAGGGAAGCTAGTTTTATTTTCAATAAAACCTTAGGCTAGAAGATTCTGAAGTTGGGGCGACGTGGTCGCCGGTTTCAAACTTTCTTGCACGATGCTCTGTTTTTATGTGTGGGGCGACGTGATCGCCGGTTTTAACGCAAATGTCGAAATCCCCTGTTTTAGTGTCGTTTTGAAATTGTTTGAGATTGAAAGGTGAAATGCATATGATATTCGAAAATCTGAACTTTGGTATGATTATTTCTATGATTGGGATTGTTTAAGAAAAGATTCAAAATATTATATGATGGAATTGTGCTTTTACGTGTGGTATGATGTACTGGATAAATGTGAAATTGTGATCAAGACATAGTATTTGCAGGAAAGGAAATACCGTGTTGAGATTGGTTATGAGGTGTATTGATCTGTGAGTATCCTGTGAATGAGACGATCCTGACTCTACTGATATAATGGAATCACATAGATGAAGTTATTCAGGTGGTGAGAGTCGAAGGAGGTTCATATGTATGGGTAAGTTGTTTGAAAGATAACTAACTTGACCTGTTATATGAATTAACCCTGTCATACCGAGAGAGTGATGATATTGAGATTATGTATGCGCATGGCTGTGTGGATTTCACAACGACCCTGTGTGGATTTCACAGTGGTGTGGTATGACAGGTGCAGGTCTCTGGATGCTAAGTTCAACGCACGAGTCTTTCGGAAGTAGTGTCAAGTGTCTATGTGTGATGGGTCAGTGGAAGTCTGACGTGAGAAAGAGAAATATTGAAATGTGATAGACACTTCATAGATTTTTGTGGAATGATTGATACTTGATGAAATTGTGAAGTGTGTGAATATTTGATGGTTCACGTTAATATCAAGTTTCATGTTTTAAAGTTTTAAAAATATCTAGCTTACCCTGTGTTTTGTGTTGTGTTTGCTTTCTTAAACCTGTGATGATCGTGTTAATTACACGGGAGCAGCTGATGTTGCAGGTGGTAGAGCTCCTCAGTGAGCAGATGGAAAAAAGGATTGTTTTATATTTGAATGTTTTATTTTGGAAAACTTTTGATGTATAAAGTTAACTCCCTGCGAGGAGGGATGTTCCTTTTGAAGAACACATTGAATGGAAGGGATGTATTTTATTTTATATATATATATATATATATATATATATATATATATATATATATATATATATATATGAATGTAAATTTTGATATTATTGTTTTATGTTTATTTTATGATATAAATATGAATAAGATTTTGAAGGGCGTTACAGAACTAATATAAAAATTTATAGCATAAACCCTCTTTCCAAACTCATTTAAATTGCATGTTATATAAACTACAATGTAGAAAAAAAAAAGTTTTTAAAAGCAAGCGTAACTGTTAAAAGTTTTGATACACAATTCAACCCCTCTTCTTGTGTATCCATGCATGTTTTTCAAAGATGTAAAAGATCATACTAGATGTAATCATAAAATATAAAAATATAATTTTTTGCAATACTATTCCAACATCAATAGTAGCAAAGTACTATCAATAAACAAGTTTTGATACAGTTGTTAGGTACCTGAATAACAATATAATAAGTCAACCAAAATAAAAGAAGAAAATGAGAACACTAACAATGGTGAATAATGTTATTTTACTAAAGGAAAGAAAATTATAATACATCTTTCTCAGAAAACAATAACACTCATACTTGTAAATAAGAAAATACAACTATTAAGAGAACCTTAAGTTGCATTTGGATAGAAAAAATTTACAATTTCTAACATGAGAATATATTGAATTTGAATTGTTCTCGTTTCAAATTATTTCATTTTTCAAATGTTTTGTTGGGATAAAATGATAGAAATTTTATTAAATTTTAATTTTTTTATTTGGATAAAGTATTTCAATTTCCACCAAAAATGTAAAAAATATATTTAAATATTAAATAGTTTTTAATAATTAAAAATATAATGTCGATTAAATTTTTTAGTTCATCTTGGTTGATATTAATTTTCAAATAAAGTTTTTTTTATTGATGTTGATCGATATTGTTTTAAAATAATGTCGAATACAATTCTTCCGAGAAATCTATCAAGGTTATTTTTAATTATTTGTCTCTCATATTTTATCCCTTTAAAAATATTAATATTTTGTTATATTTTAGGATTTCCAAACATTCATATATATAAATAAAAGTACAAAATCTTAATTTATTTATTAAATATGATTTTTTAAAAAAATTTAATTGTCCATGACTTTATTTTGGTTTCGCAATATTATTTTGTAGGTTTTTTTTTTTAATGCGTAACATTTTTCATAACACTTAAAAGTTGCATGAATTTTAAAACTCTACTTTCTAATTTTTCCATATTTTAATCATTTACTCCTTCCTAAATTTTTCATTTCATTTCAGTAATGAATTTTATGTAGACTAATGATTTTTTTTGAAAAACTACAATGTTTATCAATGTTAACTAAAACGTTTTCCAACTACTATCAGTAAAAAACAATATTATTCAATACTAAATTTTTTCCTAATTAATATTAAAAAAAGTCCTAACAATGACCAGGGTTGATGTCGTTGATAAGAAAATCCAAACAAACATCAAGAAAAAAATAACTAAGCCAATTGAAAAAAAAAAAAATCTAATTCACATTTATAAAAAAATAATCTTTTCATCAAGAAGATTTGTCGATTGAGAAATAAAAGGAATCATGACAAATGTAAGTCAAAACATAACTCCTAACATTGATTAAGAAATAACCTCAACCTACATTCTTCAAAAAATAAAACTAATTGAGGTTTGATGAAAACAATTCTCAATGATATCAAAATTAAAAAAAATGTTTGATATTTGTTAAAAAAAACTAATATTGATAAAGAAAACTCTCATAAATATTGATTACAAAATAACTTTTGACTTATTTTAACAATAAAATAATCTCAATAATATCGACAAAAAGATAAATACGATTACTTTTAGTTAAAAAAAAAAACCTTTGTCTGGCTAAACCCACAATATCTTGATCTTACTTAAACTGATCACTCCCTAACCAAAATTTAGTTAAGAAAATATAAATTTGAAAGTATGAAAATTTTCAAATTCTTACTTTCTATTTTTTTTCTATGTCCAATTTGAAAGTCTCTACTTTTTAAGAAATCCAATTATTATTGTAAAATTTTAGAATTTTAATTTGTTTTAAAATTATTTGACCAAGCAACATCGTTTATTATAAAACATTTGGAACTCTTTGTAAAAGTAAATTATCTTTTAAAAGAACAGAAAAGAATTTTAATATTTTTTATTAAGAAAACATTATAAATATAAAAATAAAATTTTCGTGGCGTGGAACTTAGTTTAAGGACACTTTCTCATCAATATGATGTTCATCATATTTAATTAAGCCATGTTCTAAAGGGAATATTCAGAAAGTTAAGTGCTTACTTTAGTAGTTACTTCTCCCGTCTTCTTCAGTCATTCTCTAAATTTCTGGCATGTGGGCTTCTGCTCCCCTTTTACACTCTTTCATACACGGTTGTCAATTATCATATTTCCTTCTGAGCTTTCTTTAGTTGCTCCATCACCCTCACACAGATCCAGCGTCTTCTTTTGAGAAAATCTCATCTTAATTATTGTCACGGTATTTTCCTGCTACTCCTAGCCTAAACTAAGGGAAATGGTTTCCCTTTCACTGTGAGATTCAGCTGATTTGATTTGTTCTTCCCAGCTACTTTTAGTTGAGGTTGTTACTTTTGAGAACTGCTTTAAATTTCCACAATGGCAACTACATATTTCCCACTCAGGTGGGAGAGCACTGGGGATCAATGGTGGTATGCATCCCCAATAGATTGTGCTGCTGCAAATGGACACTATGACTTGGTTCGTGAGCTGCTAAAAATTGACAACAACCACCTCTTCAAGCTCACCTCATTGCGCAGAATTCGCCGCCTTGAAGTTGTGTGGGACGATGAAGAGCAGTTCAATGATGTTGCGAAGTGCCGTTCACAGGTGGCACAGAAGTTGCTTCTTGAGTGTGAGTCAAAGAGAGGGAAGAACAAGAACTCTCTCATCCGTGCAGGGTATGGAGGGTGGCTAATGTATACTGCTGCATCAGCTGGGGACTTGAGTTTTGTGCAACAACTTCTTGAGAGGAACCCTTTGTTGGTGTTCGGAGAGGGGGAGTATAATGTCACTGATATCTTTTATGCTGCTTCCAGGGGCAAGAATTCTGAGGTTTTTAGGCAGGTTTTTGATTTTGCAGTTTCTCCGAGGTTTGTCACAGGAAAAGGTGGGGTTTTGGAGGAGCATGTTGGGGATATTCCTCCTGTTTACAAGTGGGAGATGAGCAATAGGGCTGTCCATGCTGCTGCTAGAGGGGGCAGTGTGGAGATTTTGGAGGAGTTTCTTGCTAATTGCTCTGATGTGTTGGCTTATAGAGATGCTCAGGGCTCTACTATATTGCATTCTGCTGCAGGCAGAGGGCAGGTTGAGGTGAGATTCTCAGATTTTATTCTCTTTAAAGTTGATATTTTTAATTTATGCTCCATTTCTATGCATCAAAACGGTGCAACTTGTCTAGAGTGCTGTTTTCTTTAACTTCCTTCTCATGGGCCTTTAGCAGATGACTATTCTTCAGGAGTAGTAGGAGGAGGAGGCACTTCAAGAATTTCAGCGTAGTTTTGTTTGCCAAATAGGCAAAAATAGAGCTTTAGTCCTTTATATTATGTGTACATTGATTGTTTTATTCCCTAAAATTTGTCAATAGTCACTTCCATGACTTTGTCATTTGTTAATACTTTTCTTCTTCATTTTTGACTAATGTCAAGGACTAGTGAATGATGTTTTCTAAGGTTAGAGACAAGTGAATTTTTAATAAAGACAAGGATTAAAATAACCTGATTAATTAATATATAAGGGGCTAAAGTGAGGACTGACTGTAAAAAAGCAAAGGATGTTTCTTTAGGTGTTGATTGACTGTAAGATGCTTTGGATGGATGGTATTACAGACACTAGGAGTAGAATACTCTGATTACTTACTGAAATAAGTCAAAGTCGAACAAAGATGAGATCTAAACCATTAACATCTGGAGGTACATGGAGAAAGATACAGTCCACTCCATCATACCTTTACATTTTAATCGTATCATTTGTTGTGTTGGTTTTACATTATATCAAACTCTTCGTGGCACTTATGCAGGTTGTTAAATATCTCACATCATCCTTTGACATAATAAACTCCACAGACCATCAGGGAAACGCTGCTCTGCATGTGGCTGCTTACAGGGGCCAATTAGCTGCAGTTGAGGCTCTAGTTTCCGCATCTCCTGCATTGGTTTCTCAGAGAAACAATGCGGGACACACTTTCCTCCATAAAGCTGTATCTGGTTTTCAGTCTACCTCATTCAGAAGGTTGGACAGACAGGTTGAACTTTTGAGGCAGTTAGTAAGTTGCAAAAAATTTCACATAGAGGAAGTCATCAATGTAAAGAACACTGATGGAAGAACTGCACTCCATATTGCCACAATGGGTAAAATCCACACTGATCTTGTTAAGCTCCTGATGACTGCTCCATCAATCAATGTGAATGTGAGTGATGTTGATGGCATGACCCCACTTGATTACCTCAAGCAAAGTCCGAACACAGCAGCATCAAATGTACTGATCAGGAAGCTGGTTGCAGCTGGGGGAATGTTCCACAATCAGGGCTATAATTCAAGAAAAGCCATAGCTACACACATGAAAATGCATAGTATTGGAGGCAGTCCTGGAACATCATTTAGAATCTCAGACACTCAGATGTTTTTGTACACAGGAATTGAGAATGCATCAGATGCTAGTACGGATCAGGGAAGTGCAGGAATGAGTTCATCTTCATCAGACCATACTGCATATGAATCAGCAGCAGAGAACAGACCCTCAACAACAAGCATCAGGCCATCGGTGGCTGCCGGGTTGAAACGAGTCCTTCAGTGGCCACTGGTGAAGGACAAGAAAGGTGAGGGGATCAGAAAATCAATGGATGAGGGTTCAGTGGACTCATGCAGGAAATGGGACATCACAGATGAAATTCCAACTCCACTAAGACAAAAGTTCTTTAGGCATTCAGCACTTCAAAACAACAAAAGGAACCTATCTGTAAGGAGTTACCAGTCAAGTCCAAATGCTAAGAAGAGATTTGCTTCAGAACTGGTACATGTGAAGGTTTCAAGAAGATCAAGATCTAGCTCATTTTCTATATCATCATTGTCATCACCTAGATCGATAGATAAACAAAAGGGTTTTTGTGTTGACAATGATGTTGCTGGACCATCTCGCACAAGTCACCAAAATGACAAATCAACAAATTCAGGGAAAAAAGCTTCTGTTAGCAAAAAGCTAAGGGGCCATTATTTCTGTTTTTCAAAAGCTTCAGTAGACAGGGAGAAAGATAGCCATTGCTACAAGGACCATGATGTTTTTGTGAGTGGCCTAATTGGATGAAATAAGCTTATGTCTGAACAGCTTATTGTCAATTACAGAAGAGCAAAAGGTGTTTCTGAAAGATACGAGGGCTTCTAGTGCAATAATTGTTTGCAAGTTTTATAGATAGTAGTATGTGATGAATTAAGTTCCGTTCATCCTCAGCTCTACTTGTTATCGAATTACTCCCTTGTTAAAATGTGTTTTTTTATCATATTGGCATCTAATCAGACATGTTCCGTGCGTACAGTGAGAATTTCTATTGCACATACAATGTGCTTATTTTGCACCTTCGAAAACAAGGTGAAGGTTATGAGAATAACTACTAATCACGTCAGAATAGATATACAAAAGTAAGAATGAATAGATTTAATATGTTTGTATGAAGTTTAAGCTGCACTCTATAAAATACTAATATTTGAATGTGTCTGTTTTTAATGTTCTAATTCAATATCATAGCCATAGGTTAATACTAAAAAAGGAATTAATAATAAATTTTTTCATTTAGGTAACTTTTAGTCAGAAAATGCATTCCTTATTTCCACAAGTTATGCTAAAATTCATATGGTTTGCATTTTTTATGGTAGTTGATTTGTTTGATAGAGATGACTTTCATTATATATAATCAGAAATTCTAATTTGATAGGGTAAAATAAATATAATACATCTTATTTTGTGTTTTGGAAGATTTGGCATTAGTTTTCCGTTCTGGAAATTTATTTTCTAGTCAGCCTCTGGATGAACTTGTGTTTCATGTTTCCCAATTTATTTCTTTTGTTGAATAAACTGATTTTTTTTCAATGTTCATTTCTTTTAGATTTTGCTTTCTTATTCAATAATGAAATTTTGTCTTTTCTGAATTGGAGGTATGGATTGGTGGTTTTCTTTGCATTGAGTTTTAAATTTTTGGTGGTAAATTTTAGTTTATGTTTTGAGCATATATGCAACAAGCACATGTGATTTCATGAACCTTAATAAAAATGTATCGCACAAACAATAAGAATATTGGTTTTCTTGATGTGTTTAGATTATGGGCTTGAGTTGTTTAATTTTTTTTAAAAAAAATACTCGTTTAACCTTTTAAACATTGATAATTAAATCTTTATTTTAATCATATATAAGAATGATAATCGGGGATAAGTGCAAGTTTTCAGTAGAGAATATATGATTCAATTCAACATTTTGTTTATTTGGGTTTGATTGTGTTATAGCTCTGTAATTCAAATTAGGTTTATCGTTGGATGAATTGCATTGTTAATATTGATCCAAAAAAAAAATAGTGGGTATCGCTAGCCCGTGAACAGCTAACCATCGTACTCTAACCATCGTACTGTAAAAATTGGATAGGTCCTATCTATAGTCATTGAAGTCTCCTAAAAAGATCTACTAAGTTCATCAAGTTGTTCCAAAGGATCAAAACAGCCAGTTATTAAAGGAATTCCTTGTCGGTTCTCTGTAAAATACTCGTTTGGGCGGGGACTTCCAAATACATCGTAAGCTAGACCCATACTGATAAATAACAAACCTGCAATGAATAGGGAGGGTATAGTAATGCTATGAATAATCCAGTATTGGATACTGCTTATAATATCAACAAAAGAATGTTCTCCTGTGCTTCTAGACATCTTCTTGTACAGTCAAAGTAAAAATTTATATTTATTACTAGGAAAAGGATTCTTGACCACTCTTTCAAGTCATGTCAATTACCAAATCCATTTGAAGTGGTCCTTAATTTTAAATTTGAGTTTTGTTGCTTTGAATTATTTGACCTCTCTTGGTGGAAGTGACCTATTGTGCTTTGGTGAGTTGTGGAGCTGAAAATTTTTGGTGTAAGCTACATGACTAAAGAGGTAAAAACAGAATACCTAAGGTTGAATATCCTAAAGAGGCAAAGCAAGGGACAACACCAAACTCACAAAAATATACACAAAATACCAAAAGGAGCTACAAGTGGTGGAGTGCATAGAATAGGCATTTAATTTTTGTGCATAAAAATTGTTCGCCTAATTTTCTTTGTATTTCTTTGAGTTTGCAAGACTTTGATTAATTAGTGTATTAAATTCGTTTTAGTCGGTGAGTGTGTCTTCAAGGTTCAAAGTGTAGCATCCTAATTTTTACCCATATATAATAAAGTAAAGTAAAACAAGCAATATCTAATTAACATATGAATATATATAACTATCTCATAATTGTATCTAAAAAAAAATATCACTCTTCATATGGATTTTAATATATACACCAAAAATTAAAAAAACAAAACAAAACAAAACATTCAAAATTAAAACTATCTCATCTTCCAGTTGCTCACTGAGGAGCCTTGTTACCTACAATCTCATCTGCTCCCATGTAATTACATGATCATCACAGATAAAGAAGCAAACACAAACAAATAACAGGGTAAGCTAGCTATATAAAAAAAATTTCTATAAAATTTCAATTTCAAATTAATAAACATAATTCATTATAACTCTCATACAATTTTCTCAAACCATCAAGTGTCTATTAAAATTCATAATTCATCTTTCATATGCGAGACTTTTCTACTGACTCACAACATATAGACACTTGACTCTACTTCCGGAAGACTCGTGCGCTGACTTAGACTCAGAGATTTGCACCTGTCATACTATCTCATTGTGAAATCCACATAGCTATGCGCATAAATAATCTCAATACCATCTCTCCTAGTATGACAGGGTTAATTCATATAACATGTCAAGTTAGTTATCTTTCAAGCAACTTACCCATTCATATGAACCTCCTTCGACTTTCACCACCTGAATAACTTCATTTGTATGATTCCATTATCTCAGGAGAGTCAGGATATCTCCTTCTAAACAAATTCCTAGTTAATGCACATCTTAAACAATCTTAACATGGTATTTTCTTTCTTGAAAATACTATGTCTTGATTAAAATTCATATTCTAAACCTCACAAGATCCAACATCAATCAAATCATACCAAATTTTAGAATTTCCAAAATACACAACAATTCATTTATTAATCATATAAATGTCTAATTAAAGAAATTTTCAATTAAATATACATGAAATAAAAGTCTACATAATTTATAACTAAATAGAAAGAAATAAATCAACCTTTTAAAAGCAAATATATGTTAAAAAATTTCATTTCTTTTTTAAAAAGAACAGTTTGAGCTAAAATTTGCTAGATTGAGCTAGAATCAACCTGGGAGCACCCCAAATTTCATTTTATTCTAGCTTGAGCTAGAATTTGCTAGGTTGAGATAGAATCAATTCGAGAGCATCCAGAATTTCATTTTTTCTAGCTTGAGCTAGAATCAACCCGAGAGCACCCAAAATTTCATTTTATTCTAGCTTGAGATAGAATTATATAGCCTAAGCAAAATATGAAGAAAAATTATTCATAACCTGTTATACATGTTAGATTCTAAATCAACATTTCATTCAATTTATAAATTTATAAATCTACACATTACATTTACAATTCCTGCTCAAAATTTATACTAACACTCATTGAGTCAGTGAACTATTATGTCAATCTATACATATATACGATTTCTAAACCAAAATCATTTAAAATCAAACAACCAATTCTCATCAAACATTCCATTTGAATTGATTCAACAAACTATTCAATACATTCATTAACTCATTCAATTCCAAACTCATACGTTCTACAACATCTACTATATCTACAATTTCACATTTCAGTCTCAAACAAATTCTAATATGTACAAAAACAAGAAATCTTGCAAGAAAATTTGAAATTGGTGACCACGTCACCCCCACATCTAGATCTTCTAGTCTAGGATTCTATTGGCAATTTAAACTAGCTTCCCTTACCTTTACTTGAGTAGATGCTCACTAAGAGCTTTAAACCTACCAAAAGCTTCAAGAGTAGCTTAACCTACACCATAGAGTCCTGATAAAAAATCTAACTATACCACTAGGACTCTGAGCTAATAAAGACTAATTCTAAAGCTAAAAGGGTCACATGCGTAAACTTAAGTCGAGATAGATCTACAAGTTCAAAATTTAACTCAAAGAGAAGAGTAAAATTGAACTTACTCTATCAGAGATTCTAATTGGGTAGTCTTGTAGTCTTCGCTGCCAGGAGTCTAATGGCAGACTCCGATTGTCAAACTGATGAGCGAGAAGGTTAGAATCTTAGAGAGAAGGGAGAGAAAAGGAAAAGGAAACTTTTAGAGAGATGGTGGTTCTTTTAAAATGAAACTTAAATAACTAAATTTTCTATTTATATGCTCTTTTCATTTTAATAATAAAATATTCAGGTGTCATTTAAATATACCACTTCTACTCTAAAGTAAATTTCTAGATCCTTACACAAAGTGCCAAGAAGCCTCACCTTAGGAAACACCTAGTTTAAAAGCTTTCTAGATAACAATTTTCAATTGTGTCTTTTATTGCTTTGCATATTTCTTGCATCAAATTTTTTTTTCATCTTTGATTATGATCTAAATAAATTTTTTAGAGAAAGGTTTGTGAAAGTGTTGTGGGATATTATCTTGTAAGGAAAGGCTTGGTACTTAAGAGATCCTAGTGATCCACCTCCCTTTCTTGGGAAATTACCTTCTTCACTCCACCTATCTTTCTTTTTGGAAATTACTTTTATCATATAACTCTAAACATGTCTACTCATTCTTCAAGTCATAGTGAAAGTGATAGAAAATCCACAAAATCTCTTTTGAAACAATTGGATAGAGATTTTATGTTGCAATTGTCTAAGTGATAGAGATTTTCAATCACTATCACTTAGACAATTACAACATGAGGCTCAAATTTAGGAAGATAAAAAAGAAAGAGATGCCCATCTTGCCATATTGGAAGAAGAGTTTAAAATTGCTAGGGAAAAAGATGAATACATAAGAAAATTAAAAAAATCTTCACATGCATATAGTTCTAGGTCGAGTCACTCACATGCTGAAGGGAGTCTTAGAGTTAATGAATATTATCAACCTTCACCTAGAAGAACTAGAAAAGAAAGCCCAAAAGAGACTAGGGTAGACTTTCCTCATTTTTATGGAAAGGAAAATGTTGAAACATACCTAGATTGGGAGATGAAAGTCGAACAAATTTTTGCTTACCATCATGTTAGCGAGGAGAGGAAGGTACCCTTTGTAACGCCCCTAAAATCTTATTCATATTTATATCGTAAAATAAACATAAAACAATAATATCAAAATTAGCATATGTTTATATAATAAAATACATCCATCCCATACATTGTATTTCAAATAATATCCCTTCTCTAGGGAATTTTAATACATAACCATCCAGTGTTTCAAAATAAAACAAAATACAGCATAAGAACAGGCGATCTCCTTGTCCAACCACTCACTGAGGAGCTTTACTACCTGCAACATCATCTGCTCCCGTGTAAATTACACACCATCATCACAGTTTTAAGAACACGAAACACAACACAAAACACAGGGTAAGCTAGCTATTAAAAAAAAAACTTGAAATACGAAACTTTAAAATCAACATAAATCAGCTTTTAAACACCCACATAAAATCCATCTTCTTTCTCATTCATATCACACAACCATCAAGTGTCTATCAACAATTTTCAATATTCATCTTTCTCACGTCAGAATTCCCACTGACTCACAACACATAGACACTTGACTCTACTTCCGGAAGACTCGTGCGTTGACTCAGACTCAGAGATCTGCACCTGTCATACTACACCACTGTGAATCCACACAGGGTCGCTGTGAATCCACACAGCCATGCGCATAAATAAATCTCAATATCATCACTCTCCCAGTATGACAGGGTTAATCCATACAACAGGTCAAGTTATTTATCTTTCAAACAACTTACCCATACATATGAACCTCCTTCGACTCTCAACGCCTGAATAACTTCATCTATATGATTCCATTATATCAGGAGAGTCAGGATATCTCCTTCTAGACAAGTCCCTAGTCAATGCACATTACACACGATCTTACACGGTATTTTCTTTCTTGAAAATACTATGCCTTGATCCCACATTCACAACATTCAATGCATCATACAACACGTAAATGGACGGTTCCAAATCACAGCAACAATCAAAACCAAGTTCAGAATTTCGAAAATCATATACAGTTCACATTTCAATATCAAACAATTTCACTTTGTCACTAAAACAGGGGATTTCGAAATTTGCATTAAAACTGGCGATCACGTCGCCCCACACATAAAAACAGAGCATCATGCAAGAAAGTTTGGAACCGGCGACCACGTCGCCCCAACTTCAGAATCTTCTAGCCTAAGGTTTTCATTGAACGAATGCTAGCTTCCCTTACCTGGACTAGCGTAAAATCTCACTACGAGCTCTAACCCACCGAACTTAAGGATACCCGAACTCTGTTTTAGCGTTCTGATCGAAAAACTTGTAGAGAACCTCCCAGAAGGACAATGGCAGTCGCCGATCATAGCACTGGTACGTGAGGATAGCCGCGTCTTCGAGTGGAGGAGAAAGGAGAAAGGGGAACTAAATGAGCTGATTCCCTCAGCTCTTAAGGTCGAACGACTCTTTAGCCTTCACTGCCATTACCCACTCTTTGAGCAACCTTGCGTGTGGGTTTCCTCTAACAGTATGGCCATGTGGGTCTCTGCGCACACCAACTCTGGGTCACTTTCCATACCAACTCTCTGGAGCCACTGTTCTGAAGCACTCTCACTGACTACATGTCGCGCATGCAGAACGCTCATGCTGGGAGCCTGGGTCCCACCTTATCTGTGTGAAACCTGACATCGCGCGATAACCATCCAAAGATGACTGCTCACGCGATGACCATGCCTCTCATACCGACGATGACTGATGCCCCTTCCTGACGAAAGACTGATTCCTCACCCTGGAAGATGACCGATGTGTCTCCCATCCTGGTTGATGACCGATGTTCCTCTCATCCTGTTGGTGATCTCTCATCATAGTCGATGACCGATGTGTCTCTCCTCCTGGCGATCTCTCATCATGGTCGATGATCGATGTTTCTCTCATCCTGGCAATCTCTCATCGCCCTTGTGTGTGACGAGGACACATCGCCTCACTCTGGTCACCGATGTCACATCGTCACACCCTGCTGAAGGTTCATTAACCCACTATGCTACGTCCAAGGACACCAAAGACTCCCACCTTCAATTCCTTAAAGAGACCTGAAAGAACAGCATGGCGCCTCTGCGGCCGGTGTAGCTCCTGCGACTAAGTTATCCACACAGGGAGTTGCTAAATGCACAGGCTACTCTGGGCACAACATTAACATGGTGTGCTGGTCAACTCTGGGTATCACGACTCACACTACTCATAGTGGCAGATATGCCACCTATCTTCTATATCACTCATCTTCTGTATTTAGACCACATACTAAGTGCTTACCAAGTCTTCTCGAATACTCGGCGATATGCTCTTTTCGGCGATCATGTACACCATAGACGATCGGCGATCATGTGAAATCTTCGCACACGGCGATCATGCACAAAATAGGCGATTACTGATTTCATACGGGGGAAGTCGGAGGCCGCCGCCTTCTTCAACAAACGGCGATCTCATCGACTTCTAAGCTACACCTTCCTTTCTCTTACCCTTCTTGATTCACGTGCTTACCTCACGATAAAGTCATCGCACCTGACTACTTGGTTAGTACAATGGTCAACCGACCGCCCTCTACCAGCTGATCCCAGACCTTGGGCGATGTCCGAGGTCTGACCACTATGAGATTTTCTATTTTTATGTCCTTTTTACTTTAAATAATAACATACTCAGAAATCATTTAAAATATATCACTTTTATTCCAAATAAATTTATAGGTCCTTACAGCCTTAGCCACTTTAAGCTTTCAAGGAAATGCTATGTATTGGTGAACAACCGTAGAGAGAGATAGGCACCCTCCATAACTACAATAGGGAGTTAATGGACAAGCTTCAAAGACTCCAACAAAAGAACATGAGTTTAGAGAAGTATAGGCAAAAGATGGAGCTTTACATGATGAAAGCCTCTATTAGGGAGGAAGAAATCACCACCATAGCTAGGTTCCTCAGTTGTCTCAATCTTGAGATAAGAGATAAAGTGGAACTTTTGCCTTATATGAACTTGAATGACTTGATCCAACTTTGCATAAAAGTTTAGCAACAAATTTTGAGAAAAGGGTCAAGTCGCAAGGAGAGTTCTTACTCTAACTCTTATTCCAATAAAGAGTATAAAAAGAAAGGGAGGATAGTTTCTTGAAAGATAAATCCAAAGAAACTCCCAAAAATATAGGAAAAGATATGTCTACCCCACAAACCCGCAGTAAAGACATCCAATGTTTTAAATGTCTTGGTAGAGGTCATATAACATCCCAATGCCCAAATAGGAGAACCATGATCTTAAGAGGGAGGGATGAGTATAGCATCAAAGATGATAATTCTAGCGAGGAAGAAGAAGAGAAGTGTGAGGAGGCATATCCTTGTGAGGGGGAATTAATGATGATTAGAAGATCCCTCAAAATCACCCTAGTATGACCCATGAAACACAAAGAGAGAACATCTTTCATACAAGATGCAAAATTTTAGAAAGCACTTGTTCTCTCATTGTGGATAGTGGATCTTGCTACAATTTTTGTATCACTATGATGGTTGAAAAGCTTGAACTACAAGTGATACCCCATCCAAAACCTTACAAACTTCAACGGTTGAATGAAAATGGGGAATTAACTGTAGATAAGCAGCTAGGGAATTATAAGGATGAAATTTTATGTGATGTAGTACCCATGGAAGTCTGCCACGTCTTATTGGGAAGATCGTGGCAATTTGACAAGAAAACTATCCATAATGGTCTTACCAATGAGATAACTTTTACCCACAGGGAAACAAAGTTTGTACTCCATCCTTTAACATCTTCACAAGTGGTAAAGGACCAAGTACAAACGAAAAAAAAAAGAAAAAAAAATGAAAATCAAGAGAAAGTTCTTAGGGACAATGCTGAGGTGTGGGAGAAGAGTACTCCTTCCCACAAGGTTATTCGGATGGAAGAAAAATTTGAAAAAAATAATGAAAATTGAAAAGATACTTCTATCTTGATGTGAGTTGATTTTTAGATGTTTTCATTTAAGGTGACACTTTACTTTAGGATTGAGATTTTAGCAATTAAACATGAGGACCTAAGGAAGATTCCCACTAGACACGAACTTAACCAAGTGGTTAAGTAAGTGTGAAGGTTCACTTCATAGAGGCAAAGATGAAAAAACAAGATATAGTGAGGATGAGATGGAATTGTGGAATTGAAGAAACGAAACTAGGAAACATCAATGGTGATCAAGGCCAACCAAATGATGAACCAGACTCATAATAATGAGCACAAAACCAAGAGCAACAAATAAGAGAAAAAGAGACAAGAACATAAATGGAATGGAAAATGAAGGAAAATGGAAGAAGAAACTTATGGTGGTGGTGGTGGATGATCATGCCACTTGGTGTGTGGAAACCACCAAGATAAGTGCTAGGTCGCCACTTGAGAGCTTCATTCTCATCAAGAAAAGACCAAGGAAGAGGAGGTAACACTCACTCAAGCTCACACAATATTTGTGCAGAGTAACTCTACTTCAATTTTCAACTTGTAAATACATGGAGTAAGATACCCTATTTATAGGAATTGGTGCCTTGGTGGGCAAGAAGGACAAGGGTAGGGTGGTAAATGTGTGAGGGGGCTGCCTTTAGGGTTTGACTAAGTCAATCCCGCATCTTAAGCTTGTCCTTCTAGAAACTAGTTAATTCGTGCTTTAACAAATTGATTTTGACAGCTGTAATTTTAACACAGTTTTGTGTTTACAAAATCTATAAAAAAAAAATAAACATTCAAAAAAGAGTAACTGAGACAACTTTCGTATTTGAACATGTGAGAGTGTGATTTCAATATTGTTTTTGTTGAGTTTATGGGAGTCTAAGTTCAATGGGGGGTGAATTGTACTTAGGATAATTTTCGCAAATACAATCTTTAAGAAATCATGTCAGTAAAATAAAAAATTTATTTGAGGAAAAACAGATTGAATTTCTTGTTTAGGATGCAACCCAGAAATGACAACAAATTAGTTTTAGAATTAACAGATTATATTCTTGACTTAGGTATTCTATTTTAAGTTGTTCTTATATTTATACAATATGAATATTGAAAACAATATTCAAAGATAAGGTATTTAATATTTCTAAAAAAAATTAGTTATGAAAGATTTGAATTTAGTTTGATAAGCAAGATTTGAAATCTAAAACTGAAACCAAGTTAGACCAAGTTCTTTAATTTGAAATTTGAATTTAGTAGCTTCATAGTGTATTAAAAGAAATAGTTTTCTTTTAAAAACAAGATTCAAATCAGTTATGTAATATAGTGTTTTAATAATAGACTCGATTTTTAACTTTGTTGATCAAGAATCGAATCGACTTTTCAATAACAGAATTTTAAAACCAGTCAACATTTTTTCAGAATTCCATTTAAAAACCAGATTTGATATGATGAGATTTAAAAAGTAGTTCCAAATCAATATTGCTTTTTGATGACTTGATTTTAAGTATGAATCTGTCAAAGATCAAGGATACCTTGCAATAAAACAATAGGTTCAATTCCAAAACAACAGATTCAATTTATTACAGTTCTGCAAATTTTTCAGTCTTAGAGGTAGTGATCATGAAAGAAAAATAGCACACAAAGATTTATACTGGTTCACTCAATATTGAGCTACATCTAGTCCCATCTTACACGAAGATGGATTCCACTAAAACACAACAATCTTTTACAAAAAACAGTTCTTGAACCCTTCAAAAACCAATGATACAAGCTTAAAAACACTATTTCAGCAAATTCCTACTTCAAAAAACTCTATCAAGAAGCAAATGAATACACCTTTACAAAGGAAAGAGATTAGGGGAAAAAAACACCTTGTATGCAGACTTTTAGAGACTCAAACCAGATCTCCACAGTTGCAGCACTTTGATGAAACTTCTAATCTCAAGCCAATGTGAAAACAACATAAGAACTTCAAAATTTTTTCAGAAAAACTTTCCAAAAACTGAACTCACTTGAGAACCTCAAAGAAAACTTTTGAAAACAATATTTCTTCACCTTTTCTAAGTGATATGGTCAAACCATTCACTCTCCCTACTCTTCATGCAACTCCAAGGAATGCATAGCTCCAATGGAGCCATCCTTGACATATTTCCTCCATAAAGCTTTCGCCAATCTCCTTCAAAATTCAAGCAAAACCAAATCAGATGAGAGGATGCTATCATTTGCAAAAATCTTTAAGTGTCAATTCAACCCCCCTTCTTGAACTTGGCTATCTTTTTCTTTTAAAATTGGCATCAGAGTTGGTCCTTGAGAGTTATTCAAGTTTATTTAAAAAATGGTTGATTTTAAGCTTCCTTTTCCTGAAGAAGTGTTTATGAATATACCTTTTATTTTTGGTGGCGTGAATTACTTATTATGGAAAGTCAGAATGAAGAAATTCATGGAGTCTATAGATAAGGGTATATGGGATGATGTGGTTAATGGTCCATTTGTTCCAAAACATGTTGTTCATGATAACACTCTTGAAAATAAATGGTCTGATGTTGAGAACAAGAAAGCTCATTTTGATTCTATGGCTAAGAGTATAATTACATTTGCTTTAAACCTTGATGAGTGTTTCAGGATATCTGATGGCAGAGGCCTCATCTCAGGATCAACAACTAGAATTATGGCAAGGAGGATACAAGAAGATTGGAACTCTACTAGTGATGGCAGAGACACTCTCTTATACATGTTCATAAAAGCCATAAACTAGTGTAAATTTCTAAAGTAGAATTTTAATTTTCTTGCTTAAAAGTAAAGTAGGAAATTTGCATGTATTTTTGCTTAAAGTATATTAGGGTTAGGGTTAGGCTTCTAAAACCTACCTAGGATATAATTGGGCTTAATTATAGCCCACATTAAACCTTAGGTCGGTCATTAGACCTAATTAGGTCACATGTTGCACACTTGATCATGCTTTCCTTGTGACTTCATTTAGGTGCCTATTTTCAAACGAAATTGCATTTAAATTTCCCACCCTTTTTGCTTGTAAATGGTCGACCCTTAAACCAATAAATTTGGGTGCTTCGCTAATGTTTTAGTACATCAAATATGAGTGTTATGTTGCCAATTTGCAAGCCTAAGCATTCCTTTGTCTAAACCTCTTTAGGATAGATATCTTTGGTATCCTCCTCCACCTCTCCAAGTGATATGACTGAACCAATCACTCCCCGTACTTGTCATCATAACTCCAAGGAATCCATAGCTCCAATGAACTTATCCTTGACACACTACTTCCATTAAGCTTCCACTAATCTCCTTCAAATTTCAAGAAAAACTCAAATCGGATGAGAGGATGCTATCTATATCTCACTGCAATTTAGCTAATGAAATGTGGGATATTTTTGAAGTCACACATTGATGACTCCTTTACGGCAAGTGTACCTAGTCATAAGTAATAATTTGTCCCTAAGGATGAATATCGAACCTACAAAGAATAGTTATTTAAAATCCTAATCGTAACATTCACTAAGTACAAGAATATGTACAACAATTTGATTTGAGAGATATTGACAAGAGTTTGCATGAAAGTTAAATGTGTTGAAAATAAAGCTTTGATGTCTCCAAATCCACGAAGATTGCTTGAAGACTTTGTTGTTGTGTATGGGCTTTAGTTCTGGGTAGTTTAGAATTTGTTAAATCCACTCTTAGTCAATTCACAATTGAATTAATCTATGCTTTAAAAGGAAAAGTGTTTTTCAAAGAAAAGTGAAAAACAACCTGTTGATTTCTCGTTTTAATCGGTTGTTTTCCTCTTAGCTTGTTTAAAAGGTTTTAAATTGGTTTGACCTTGGTTGACTTAACTGTCAAACCAATTCAATCGGTTGATTCGATAATTCAACTGGTTGATTCGATAATTCAACCGGTTGATTCGATAATTCAACCGGTTGATATTTGAAAATCCTTAACAGCTTTTCTTAAAATTGTTAAATTTGTTTTCAGTGATTTTAATTTGTTTAAGCTCATGGTTAACTGCCATAAATGACTATTTTTTAGAGCTATAAAACTGGGATTACCTCTCTATTTCAAAAATATAGATAAAAAGATTCAGAAACCCTTTTGTGAAAGATTAGATTCAAGATTGCAAGATTTCCTTGGATGTGCATTGGTTTAAGAGTGGATTAGGATCAACTGTGATTTCCTGTATTAGGTGTAATCTGTTCTATTCACTCTTGTAATTGTTTTTCAATTTGAATATTTGTAACCTGTTGAAAATGTAAGGTCAGAGGGTGTTTTGACTGTGTGTGTGGTAAATCAAAGAGGGTGTATGTTCTTGAGTGGTCAAGATCACCTCTTTGTGGCTGTGTGGTGTTTGCAATCTGTTGTTGGTTACATAGTGGAATACCCAGTTGTTTCTGGGGACTGGATGTAACTGGGGTAAGGAGTGAACCAGTATAATTGATTGTGTGATCTTCTCTCTCTCTCTCTGATGTGAACCAAGACCACATAAAGATGACCAAGGATGCCATATATAAAGGGTCATCTCAACCATCAAAAGAAGACTTCACAAGAAGAAGAAAGGGCCATATTCAAGAGCACTTAAAGTTCTTCTTACTAGTTTTCTTAAAGATTAGAACATTTTGTAAATAATTGGGTTCTCTTGAAGAATCCAAATAGTAGTATAAATAAAGAGGGCCCAAGCCCAAGAAGCCCAAGTCAGGTGGGGGCCCAAGCCCAATCCATGAGCATCAATAGGAGCAAGGCTAAAGCTTTGGGAAATAAGCATCAATGGATGTATCTCTTTTATAATTTCTTTTTTGTAGTTTTTAGTAGAACATTGAAATTAGAAGAAAAGTTACTATACTCAAATTGTGAGTGAATTTTGTGAGACTTGTTCTCCTCTTCCTTGTCTCATCTTGTGAAGCTTTGGGAGCTCTCAAGTGGCGGCAAATCTGCACTTATCTTGGATCATCACCTCCAAGTGGCGTGTCCATTCCCAATCCATGGCTACAACCACATAAGTTTCATCTTCTTTCATCTTCCATAGTCATTTCTATCGGTTCTTTTGTTTCAATTTGTGTTTCCATTCTGTTTTTGTGTTTAAATTCTGTACCTATTCTGTTTTGAGTTTAGAACCTTGTTTTTCATTCATTCACCACCATTAATTGTATTTTATCCTTGGACCTTTGGAAATGAACCTTCACATCTACTTAACACTTGTTAAGTTAATGTCCAGTGGGGATTTTCCTTAGGTGACTCACTCCAAATTGCTAAGAATCTTGATCCTAATTCTAAGAAAGTGTCACAAAGCTAATGAATCTAAAATCAACTCACATCATGTGGTATCATGAGCTATGGTGATGCTTTGTTGTTGATGAGTTGAATTGACACTTTCTTTCAAGCAATTTGTTTTTCCAGCACTTTATTTTATGCAGAATTTTTTTGTAGGTTCCTTGTTGTGTTAGCTATTCTGTTTTTGCTTTAATTTGAGTCTTTCTTGCTGTTTTATCTGGTGCAAATTAATTGTGTTTGAGTCATTTCGATCTTTGAATCCATACAAGTTTTGTCAAGTCATGTTTCTCCTACAATGTCATCAATTCTATGTAGTCCTTTTATTGCTAATTTTGGTTGATTGATTTTAATTTTGAGTGCAGTTTCTAATCTATTTTGTTGAGCCTTTGGTGCATATTAATTTTAGATTTGAGTTCATGCTTGTGTGATAGATCCATACAAGTTCATATACATCAATTCTATTGTGTTTTTGAAGTTTTTTAAAATTGTTTTTCATTCCAGCTTAGGTTTCCTCTGTTTTCCTGAATTTGTGCTGGCTATTTTTGTTTATGCAAATAAATTTGTTTGAGAAAAATTCTGAAATTCTGGATTTAAGTAGTTTGAAGTGTTAAGAAAAAGAGAAAAAAATAAGTGAAGCAAAATTCGAAATAGAAAAAAAATGATAAATCGAATACAATCAGTGTGCAATTCTGGCGCGAAAAAAAAAAAAAAAAAAACACTGAAGTGGCATCATATTTGAAAATTTTATCACAATTAATTGGTGCATCATTTTGGTGTGATTCCAGCGCCAAATTTGAGATAAGATCTTGAAATTTCTGTGGTTTAAATTTCAAATTCAAATTTCAATTCTCCAGCTCAGCATAAATTGTTTAAGTCACGCGTTTTATACCTCAAATATTCTGCAGTACTGTTTTGGTTTTGTTAATCTAATTCTAGTGCCATTCTTTAGGTTCAATTTTTGTACTACCTCTTATTGAGTGCCTTATTTTCTTTGCTTGTCTTTTTCATTCAATATTCTTTTCTAAAGTTTTGTCATATCTTGTTCCACTTTGGTTTAGCTTTCTTGTTTATACCTTTTATTGCTTGTCTTTTCTTGTTTCCTTAAAGTTTTGTGGTGATTGTTCTTGAGTAAGTGTGGTTTGCTTTGGCATCTTTCACTTGAGGCTCATCCAATCCACAAGAGAGGCTTGGTAAAGGAAAGAAATATTTTCTTAGAGTGGTTTGAGTGATTTTACATCTTTGCTGCAAGCTATACTTGCCTTTTGAACTTGTTTTTCTAACCTTATTTTTTTTATAATTGTTTGTTCTTTGTGTTTTTGTGTTTCTTTTTCTCATGGATCCTAATTCAAGTGGAGAGTCCTCTAAGCCTCATTCTCCTAAAAAAGCATTCCTAATTGGTGAATTGAAGGATGCTAAAAGAACAATTGCACAAAGAGTTGAGGGGATAAGACAAATGGAGGCAAGGCTCCAAAGACTGGAGTTGGACTGTAAAGAAAATCATCACAACCGAGAGAGAAGACACCATCATCATCATAGGCATACCTCAAGGTCTTCTCAAAGTTCTTATGGATATCATGAAGAAACCAATTGGAGGATGCATCACAATCATGAAGATAGGCACCAAAATGTGGCTAAGCCTTTTATGCCTTATGTAAAATTACCTAATTTTAGTGGTGAAGGAGATCCTAATGTGTATTTAGGATGGGAGGCTAAGGTAGAACAAAT
This sequence comes from Phaseolus lunatus, assembly GCA_013389735.1. Taxonomy (NCBI): domain Eukaryota; kingdom Viridiplantae; phylum Streptophyta; class Magnoliopsida; order Fabales; family Fabaceae; genus Phaseolus; species Phaseolus lunatus. The sequence continues at coordinate 34,731,516 of CM023864.1, read as the reverse complement.
ATTTTTTGTACATGAGGTCCAAGAAGACCAAAAGGTTTAGCTAGCCTCCCTAGAATTTATGGACTATGCCATACAATGGTGGCACAAAACTCTCATGGACATTGGGCTAAACAAGAGACCGCTCGTGGTCTCTTGGGATGATTTAAAAGTCTACATGCGCGCTAGATTTGTGCCACCACACTTTAGGAAAGACCTATTGTTGAAGCTCCAACAGCTTCACCAAGGCATGCTAAGTGTGGATGCTTATTATAAAGAACTTGAAATGCTTTTAACTAGAGCCAATATGCATGAGAATGATGAAGCTAAAATGGCTAGATTTGTTAGTGGTCTTAGAAGGGATATCCAAGATGTTGTAGAACTTAATGAGTATACTTCTTTAAAAAATTTGGTTCACCTTGCCATCAAGGTAGAATCTTAACTTGCAAGGAAAAATTCTTTTAAAAATACTCATCATGATGGCTTTTACAACTCTTCTTGGAAAAACAAAACTAAATCTTTTTCATAATATCCTTCAAAAGACTCTAATTCCAAATCTAGAGATTCTCAACCCTCCCCATCTAAATCACCAACTAAATCTTCAAGTAAAAAGTGCTTTAAATGCTTAGGCTATGGTCATATAGCGGCTAATTGTCCTTCAAAGAGAAATATGATGATGCTTGATAATGGGGCAGTGGTAAGTGAACATAGTGATAATTCTTCAAAGTCTAATTCCCCTTCCCCTCTACCTAGTGACCATGAATGTGAATTACCTTGTGAAGGTGACTTATTGATGATAAGGCGAATGATGGGCACCATTCCAAAACCTTTGGATGACACCCAAAGAGAAAATATTTTCCACACCCGCTGTCTTATCAACAACAAGTTATGTTCCATGATAATTGATGGGAATAGTTGTACAAATGTGGCTAGTACAAGGGTGGTGGAGAAGCTTGCCTTACCCACCATTTCTCATACCAAGCCCTATAAGCTCCAATGGCTTAGTCAAAAGGGAGAAATCATGGTTAACAAACAAGTTCTCATTAACTTTACTATAGGAAAGTATAAAGATGAGGTTTTATGTGATGTTGTGCCCATGGAAACAACCCATATTCTTTTAGGGAGGCCTTGGCAATATGATAGACATGTTTTACATGATGGCCTCACCAATACAATTTCTTTTTCCTTCCAAGGGCGCAAGGTTACCTTAAAATCCCTATCTCCCCAAGAGGTTCATGAGGACAAAATAAAAATGAAAACTAAAAAAGAAAATGAGAAAGCAAACGAAGGAAATGATAAACCGAGTCACAATACCTTCTCAACTAAATCAATCTTGTTGACTCGTGCTATGCCTCAAATTGCGCCTCCAAGGTGTTCTTCTTCTTTGTCTTTTTCATTACCCAAGGTTCCTACTTTCACACCATCTTGGTTAAAGAATGTTAGGGATGATTTTTACATACCTCCTAATGGTCTTTACCTTTTAAAAGGATTTTTTCTAACGATTATCATCATTCTCAAACAATTTTTTCCAACATTTTTTGTCTATAGGACCTGTTTTTTTGAACTCCCAATGTTTAAATATGCTAAGTCAAGTTTGCCTTTATTATCTTCCATTGTTTTCTTTGATAGCAAACTGACTTTATTATATGTAGGAGTACTGAATTCGTGGTCGAATTCTCTCCAACTTGGGGGCATGATGTGAACCAAGACCATATAAAGATGACCAAGGATGTCATATATAAAGGGTCATCCCAACCATCAAAAGAAGACTTTACAAGAAGAAGAAAGGGCCATATTCAAGAGCACTTAAAGTTCTTCTTACTAGTTTTCTTAAAGATTAGAACATTTTATAAATAATTGGGTTCTCTTGAAGAATCCAAATAGTAGTATAAATAAAGAGGGCCCAAGCCCAAGAAGCCCAAGTCAAGAAGCCCAAGTCAAGTGGGGGCCTAAGCCCAATCCATGAGCATCAATAGGAGCAAGGCTAAAGCTTTCAGAAATAAGCATCAATGGATGTATCTCTTTTGTAATTTCTTTTGTGTAGTTTTTAGTAGAACATTGAAATTAGAAGAAAAGTTACTATACTCAAATTGTGAGTGAATTTTGTGAGACTTCTCCTCTTCCTTGTCTCATCTTGTGAAGCTTTGCGAGCTCTTAAGTGGTGGCAAATCTGCACTAATCCTGGATCTTCACCTCCAAGTGGCGTGTCCATTCCCAATCCATGGCTACAACCACATAAGTTTCATCTTCTTTCATCTTCCATAGTCATTGCAATTGGTAGTTTTGATTCTATGTCTTGTTCTTGAATTTCAATTGGTTCTTTTGTTTCAATTTGTGTTTCCATTATGTTTTTGTGTTTAAATTCTGCACCTATTCTATTTTGAGTTCAGCACCTTGTTCTTCATTCATTCATCACCATTAATTGTATTTTAACCTTGGACCTTTGGAAATGAACCTTCACATCTGTTTAACACTTGTTAAGTTAATGTCCAGTGGGGATTTTCCTTAGGTGACTCACTCTAAATTGCTAAGAATCTTGATCCTAATTTTAAGAAAGTGTCACAAAGCTAATGAATCTATAATCAACTCACATCACTCTTTCACTCATTTAAAACTGTTTGATTTGTGATTTTAAACTCTACTAGTATAAACAATCGGTTGATTTGTATAAACAACCGATTGATTTTCTGAAATCAATTAAAAACAGTTTTAATTATTGGTTGATCTGATTGCTTCTTCTGTGATTCTTCTATTCTCTTCATTCTAATCCATTATTTGCAAAAATCTTCTCTCAAATAATTCACCCCCCTCTTGTTTAAGCCATTAAATTCTAACAAAATGAAAACAAAATAAATGAGTAAAATAATTCAATTAAGAAAATTGGGATGAGGTTAATCCTTCTTACTCATCTGTAGTTTCAATGAATAAAAACATATAGCATTCTATATTAATTGACATTCATGCACATATAAAAATCATTCATATCAATTCCTCACATACAAAATTATTAAGATTGGCTCCTAAATATTGATTCCTCCATATTTATAAAAATTTCTTATCATTACGATCAAATGTTATAAAACAATTAACATTTCAAAATGTATTCCTAGCATTCAAATATTTTTAGGTCAGATACTCATAAGTATTTTCTAGTCAAATCTAAGGATCAAAATCATGAATGAAGTTTCAAACTTTGAGAATAAAATGATAATACCATTAATCAATCAAGAACATGATATTATAAATAAATATACCCTCAATACATAAGAGTTTGAACAAATTACTCCCAATCTGAAAGGAAAGAAATAGCCACTCATGGTGGCCATTACAAGCATTGAAAGTAAGAAAAGAAGATCTAGGGCGTTACTCCTTGACAGTTGCCTCCTTTAGGGTTTCCTTCCTTTGCTTCCCTGTCCGGGTCACACCTTTCTTTCTGCCTTACGCCTTCTATTTAACCTAATTGGGCTTGGGTTAAGTGACATCTCGCTGAAGCAAGATATTACTTGCTTAAGCGAGTTTTACGAGAAAAACCCAACTTTACTGGAGTGAACTCCCTTAAGCGAGCCTTGGGCGAGTCTTGGTGATAAGTGCCAACTTTTAGTAATATTTGATATTAAAAATAGGCACTTATGAGTACTAATTGTTAAAATAAGTATAAAATAATCCCTAATTTATTAATTTATACCTTTTTACATATTTTGTGATTTTTATTTGAATAAGAACGATTTATTCCCAATTTTTGTGTTAATTTCAGGATTTTAGGGGAGAATGGAGATGATTGAGCAAAAGGAGAATAATATAAGCTAAAAAGGGAAATCGGGAAGGCCCCAACATGCACCAAACTCATAAAATCCCAACTCATCATTAGAGTATCTCAGTCAAGCGATCTCATTCTCGCTTAAGCAAGATTGCTCCAACAACATTGGTCATTTTTTACGTTCTACTCGCTCAAGCCATCTCGCTTGAGCCAGAATCCACTTAAGCCCAAGTAATTTAGGTTAAATAGGGGGTTTGAGGCACAACCCTAGTGTGCAAGATTGATAGGGAAACACCATTGAGTGAATTGTAACCCAATTGGGAGAATAGGAGGTGTGAGAAACATTGGAGGAGGCAATCGTCAAGGAGAAATATCCTGGATCTTCTTTTCTTGCTCTCCCTACTTGTAAAAGTCATCATGTGTGGCTAATTCTACCCTTTGAAATTAGGAGTAATCTGTTCAAACTCTTATGTATTAAGGTGATATCTAAACATAATATTCTGTTCTTGATTAATGATTGGTATTATTGTTTTGTTTGTAATGCTTGGTTTTGATGGAGATCAAGTAGAAGAGGATTTCACTAATGGAGGAAGAGGCCATCCATCCAAGCATTTAAAGTTCTTCCTTCTAGTCTTCTCAAAAAAATAAAGAAGAATTAAAATAAAGAGAGGACCAAGCCCAAAGCCAACAAGAAGATTACAAGCATTCAAGAATGGGCTCCAATTAATATCTCTCTTTGTAATTTCTTTTGTATAAATTTGTAAATAATATAGAAATAGCTTTAGGATGTGCCAAAGAGGAAAACCAAAAGACACCTCTCTTGTACAAAGGCACATAGGCGCTAGTTTTAGTAGGAAGGGACTAGAAGAGTGCCTTTTCACACTCATTTTCTCTTTAGGCGCTAGAATGACTAAGAAGGAGCTAGGAAGTGTCTCTTCCAACTCCCTCCTTTGTAAACCCAAATATGGTCTTCCTCATTATAAATAGGAGACCTTGGTTCATAAATAATAGAAGTTGAAAATTGAAGAAACTATCTAGAATTGTTGTGAGAGAGAGTTGTGAGACTAGTTCTCTTCTTCCTCCTTCCATGTCTTATCTTGTGAGCTTTGGAGACTCTCAAGTGGTGACACCTCCCACTCATCTTGGAAGAACTACTCTCCAAGTGGTGTGAAGCACATCTCCAAGAGACTACAACCACATAAGTCATTTCTATTCATCTTCCAAAAATACCCATTGGTGTTCTACTTGTTTGTTTTCAATTCTAATCGGTTCATTCTTTTCCTTGTGATGTCCTCTTTCATTTGATGTATTGTTCTTCCATTTTAATCGGTGAAAACATGTTATAACAACCTGCTTTCTATTCGGCTTCCATGAATACCCATGTTCATGATGTTTTCTTGAATTTCCATTAGTTGGTTTTGTTCTTGTTGTGTTTCTATTACTAGTTTCAATTCTTGTTGTGTTCTTGTTTTAATTCTTGTTTCCTTGTATTGTTTTTGTGTTGTTATTGCACTATGGTTGCTGTTCTTGATAATACCCATTTTGGTTTATGTCTTGTTCATCATAAAAGTCACATAAACATGTGTTTTTCTCTTGGACCTTTAGAAATGAACCTTCACATCTACTTAGCACTTGCTAAGTTAATGTCCAGTGGGGATTTTCTCTAGGTGACTCACCATAGTTGCCATAACAATCTTGATCCAATTCTTCATAAAGTGTTACAAATTAAATAAAGATGAATTCAACTCACATCAGGTTTACCATGATCTAGAATCTTAAATTTGACTGGAAAGTACTTCTAAGATTATGACCTAAATGATAATACTTAACATATTTTAATGCTAGAAATAGATTTAAAATGTTAATTGATATCAACGTTTGATCTTAAGGATAAGTTGTTTTTATAAATATGCGAGGAATTGATGTTTAGGAAGCATGTTAATAATTTTATATGCGAGGAATCGATACAAATTATTTTTATACGACCATCAATATCAATCAAAGGACACAATATTGTCATGCTAATCAAAATACAAAAGAGTGAGTAGGATGAACCCCAATCCCTATTTTTCTAATTGAAACAACTTGTTTTCTTGTTAATCTTTGTCATCATAACAAATCCCAACAAACTTTATTATTCCATTTTATATTTAGTGAATATTTTACTAGATTGTTCAATTGTTCCTTGTGGGTTTGATATCCTTCCTTAGGGACAAATTGTTATTTCTGACAACACGATGCACTTGCCATAATAAAGTCATCAAGTTTTTGGTGTCGTTGTCAGGGAACATTTTAATTTTTGAGCATATATTCCTAAATATTATGAATATTCTAACTGTTCTTATTTTTGTTAATATTTCTTAATTTTTGTTTATATTTCTTTATTGTGTTTATATTTGTTACTGTTTTTATTTTGTTTTATTTACAAAATTGTTTTATTTTGTTTTATTATAGATTTTTATTTTCTTTTCTTTTCTTTTCATTTGCATATCTGCTTTAATTGTTTTAATCTTTATTTTGAATTTATTTTCTTTTATTTGTTTTAATGTATTTTCAGATTTTTGAATTTATTTGTTTCTATTTATTTTTAGATTTAATCTGTTTTTTTATTCTATTTTTCGATTTTAAAGTTTAGAACAAAAAATATATTTTGTTGTTGCTAGTGAATCCTTGTGCTAACCCTTGATTTAACTGTCTTATATGATATTGAGAGGTCGAATTCCCAAATACCAATTATTATTTCAAGCATAGATTGAAAGGGTAGGCAAAAGAAATAGAAAGACACAAACAAAAGAGAGGTTAGAGACACTAGAGAGGAATCCTCAACCACTTTTTCTTTTCCACTAATATTTTTCAGGAGGAGTGGAACATGGCAGAAGAGCAAGCACCAACTCTGATGTGAGTTCATTTTAGATGTTTTGATTCTAGAAGCGCATCCTAGGCTTGTCCTTCTAGAAACTAGGTCAAAATGTCTTCCTAAAGGGCTAAGAACAAGCTAAAATGCTAACTACACCCCCTATTATGCTAAAGGCACCTTATTCTAGCCTATCTTTTCTATTTGGACTCCTAAAGTGAGCCCAAATTATTTACAACATTTTTATTTTTAAGAAGACTAGAAGAAAGAACATTTGATGTTTTGGTCTTTGTCCATTTCTCCTTTTGGTGAGGTCTGGTAGATCCTTGGTGGGGTCTTCACTTGAAAGTTGAGATGACTTCTCATAGTGTGAATGGTAATTTGAGTCCTTGGTCATCTCTTGTAAATGTTGGATTGTATCAACCTCCTAGGAGGACACTTGGAGAATATGCAACGCATTAGGGGCCAAAGCATTTTTCTAGTATTGCAATACCTGCTACCACCAGGGCCTTGGAAATGAAACCTGCTTTCCTTAGTCTCATCAGTACCCACCAATTTACAAACAATGGATCATGAGGATCCATATACACATTTGGCTTGACTTTATGAATTGGTGGGAATAATGGGCTTTCAATCAAGTGATATTGAAAATGTTTATATGCGCTTGTTTCCTTTTTCATTGGAAGGAAAACCTATGGAATGGCTCAAATCACATCCAAATCAGCGCCTCACTAGCTGGAAGGATATAGAGGAAAAAATTCTGCAAAGATTTTTTTCCAATCTCTCACTACATCAAAGAAAAGTCTGAAATCTCCATGTTCAGACAAGGAGCAAATGAAGACTTTTATGAGACATGGTAGAGATTCAAAATGATGTTGAGAAAATGCCCAAATCATGGGTTTGAAGATATTGCTCAACTGACATATTTCTTAATGGTCTCAGATCTAACACTAAAATGATCCTAGATGTTGCAATTGGCGGCACAATGATGGTTGTTGATGCAGAACAAGTGACAAGAATTATTGACACATTAGCAACAACTAATTATAAGGCCTAACATGATAGACAAGGTATTCAAAAGAAAGGGTAGTTAGAGTTGAATACTTCAAATGCACTCTTCGCTCAAAATAAAATTCTAAAGTAGCAGATTAAGCAATTAACCGCACAAATGGCTAAATTACCCAATAATTACATGTTTTTTATTCATCCCAAAGTCAGAGTCAACCAATCAGGTGTGATTTTTGTGGAGGTGATCATCCTAATGGTCATTATTTTTATCAGAATAATTCACCTGAAACTGAGGTAAATTACATGGGTAATTAGGGAAGGCAAGTTGGCTTCAACAATTATTCTCAAGGTTGTAGAAGCAATCAAAATCAAAATTTTGGGTGGAAGAAAGACCATGGTTCATCCAATAAGAAAGGGCCTTTCCAACAGCATCAAGAACCCAATTGTCCATCCGTTCCTGAAAGGATGAATAAACTTGAAGATACCTTGGAGAAATTCATGAAGGCTACTATGGCTAGTCAGGAGAATAATATGGCGGCAATCAGAAATATAGAAACTTAGGTGGGACAGATTGCCAAACAAATAGCAGATGGAAAAAGTGGCCAATTTTCAACCAACACCAAGACCAACCCCAAGGAGCATTGCAATAAAATTGTCGTCGAGCATGGTAAAATAATAGGAAAGAGGGATGGTAAGACTGTAGTGGCTGAGAAAGAAAAAATGAGATGGAGAGGGAAAGAGATAAGAAAGAGAGCGAAAAGAGAAGAGAAGAGGAATAAAAAATAGAAAAAAAAAAGTGAAAATAAGAAGAGAGGTGCTCTTAAAAAAGATTTATCATATCCTCATGCTCCTTTCAAAAAAGAGAAGGAAAGAGTTTTTTTGATAGATTGCTTCCTAAAAATTATTTTGCAGGAATGTCGGAGCAAAAGTCATCATATGAAAGAGTTAGAAGGAAAAGGTGTTGTTTTGTAAGAAAAAGTATAGAGTTGGAAGATGGATGCAGTGCCATGATACAAAAGGCCTTTCTTAAAAAATCCAAGGATCCAGGGAGTTTTAATATTCCTATGTCTATAGGTGCTTTATTTGTGGGTAAGACCTTATTGGATTTAGGGGCAAGCATAAATTTGAATGATAGGAATAGATTTTAAATTTTAATTGCTATCAATGTATGATCTTAAGGATAAGTTGTTTTTATAAATATGCGAGGAATTGATATTTAGGAAGCATCTTAATAATTTTATATCTGAGGAATCAATATAAATGATTTTTATATGGGCATCAATATCAATCAAAGGACACAATATTGTCATGCTAATCAACATAAAAAAGAGTGAGAAGGATGAACCCCAATCCCTATTTTTCCAATTGAAACAAAAAACTTTTTGACTTGTTTTCTTGTTAATCTTTGCCATCATAACAAATCCCAACAAACTTTATTATTGTGTTTTATATTTAGTGAATCTTTTACTTGATTATTCAATTTTTTCTTATGAGTTCGATATCTGTCCTTAGAGACAAATTATTAGTTTTGACAATGCGGTGCACTTGTTGTAAAAAAGTCATCACTTAGGCGAGTTTTCAATGCTCCAACTTTGTCTTTTCTCCTTGTCTTTAGCTTGTCCATTCTCCTTTATACCTTTCTCCCCATCTTTCCTTAAATTCCTAAAATTAGCACAAAATTGGGAATAAGTCATTCTTATTCATATCATAGTCCAAAAATATGTAAAAAGGTTTAAATTCATAATTTAAAGGTTGAATTATAACTCTAAGTGTATCTTTTTGCATGAAATATTACTGAATTATGGCACTTATCACACATGAAGGTGCTTCAAATGTTAATAAATCAAGAAAGCATGCACTTATGCATTAGGGAGAAACAATTGTTGAAGTGCTAAAACAATTCACTGACATTGTGAATCACTTGACTGGTCTAAGAAAGTTGTTTGACAAGGAAGAGGTGAACATCAAGATATTGAAATGCTTAGACAAGAGTTGGCAACTGAAAGTAACTGTAATATTTGAGTCCATATATCTAACAACATTATCTGCTGCAGCTTTGTTTGGCAAGCTGATAGAACATGAGCTTGAGCTAAATTGACTGAATGAATTAAATAATATAGAAAAGAAAGCCAAGAGCATAGCTCTCAAAACCAGTGTACAAAATAGGAACCTGAGTGAGGAAGAAGAGGATTCAGATTAGGATAAGTCTCTGAATCTTCTCACAAAGAAGTTTAGCAGATTTTTTGAAAAAGAAAAATCATGACAAGACTCAGTCAAAGAAAAGGTATTCCTCTAATTACACATGTTTTGGATGTGGTAAAGTAGGGCATATGAAATTAGTGTCCAAATCATAAAAGCAAGGAAAGGTTTTAGGATAGAATAGTAGATAAAGGAAAAGGCAGAAGAGCATATATGTCATGGTAGAATAATGATATGTTTTCCTCTGGCACATCATCATAGAGACTAAAGAAGCAAATTTATGCTTCATGGTTGATGGTGAAGCCTCTAGCAATAATTCAGTAAGTTCCTATTAACTGAAAAATCTGAAAATTATGATCCACTATTGCTTGCTTTTAATGAAACTCATGAAGAAGCTAATAGACTTGTTGTTATTGGAAATAAATTGAAAAGTGGTAATAGTTGGCTTGAATTAAGGGTAAGAGCATTAGAGAAAGAGTTGAATGATTCTAAAGATGATCAGACTGATCTGGAAATGATATATAAAAATGCAACCTGTAAATATGCTAAATCAAGTAAAGCTAAAATGGTTTGTGATAATTCCAAAGTTTTGGAAGAAAAAATAGAATATCTGCTTAAAACTTTGTCTAAGTTCACCATGGGAAGATCAAATCTAGAAATTGTTCTAGAATCTCAAAATGATGCCTTTGATTAAGATGGTTTGGGTTATAAATCTACTAAGAAAGATAATATTAATAAGTTAACCAGTTTCTTTGTTCCAGGAAAATCAAAATATGCTCCATTCAATAATTTTGAAAAGTTGCCTTTCATATCTTGTTTTTATTACATCAAAAAAGGTTATACATCAAGAACATGCAATTTTAAAAAATCCTTTGTTCTAAGGAGTTTAGCCAAATGGCTGCCTAAGGAGTGATAGTAACTCCTTTGGGCCCAAAAACTAAGGTTACCATTTTCTTTGCTTCATATTTGTTTTGCATAAAATAAAGGGAGAAAGGAGCCATAATCAATGGTATCTTGACAGTGGATGTTCCAAACATATGACAGGAGATTTATCACGGTTTGATGTGTTAGGAAAGATGGCTTTAAACTAGAGGGGGGGTGAATTGTTTAAAGAGGTTTTCGCAAACTTTTACAAGCTAGAATGAATATCTTTCAGAAATCAGTTGATTAAGCAATTCAGTTAGCCAAAACAGCAAGCAAAACAGCACTGCCAGGAAAACAATCGGTTGTTTCTGCGAAACAATCGGTTGTTTATATCAGCAAACAACAAACAAACTGAATTTAAAGAGTAAGGGATAGAGAGATTGTACACAGCTGTTTATACTGGTTCACTCCAACCCATAGCTACATCCAGTCTTCTCAGAACCCCTGAGGAAATCCACTAAGCAATCACACCTTGATCACTTACACAACAACCAAGAGAATGACCTTGAAAACCTCAAGACACACACTCTCCTTGGCCAACACTAAGATTGCTGATCTTGAACACCTCAAGAACACACAACCAATCTCAGCAACAATACACAGAAGAAATGTTTCAGCAGTTACACAGATTACACTTGTTACAGATGAAGATCTGAAATCAATACAAGTAGAAACCTATTCCAACACCTTGATCAATCTCTTTAGCTCTTAAGCAATCTCAGCACTTTGAAAACTCTCTTAGAAAAACTTTGTCAAAAGCATTCTCTTCTTTAAAAGAGATTTTCTGAATTATATAAAATGAAGTTTGTTACCAAATCTTAACAAACTCATAACAACCTTTAAAAAATTGGTCAAAGCATTTAATGACTGGAGCGTATTCAGTTTCAAATCATTTAAAGCTCAGTCAAAGAAAACAGTTTTTCTCTTAAGGTTCCAAAACAAACAATCGGTTGTTTCCTCGAATCAATCGGTTGTTTTGTCACTTAACAGTTTTCTCCATTCAAAAACAGTTTTCAAACTTTCTCAAAACATCTAAGTATAAACAATCGGTTGTTTCAACTTAGTTTGAAAAACTCTTTGTTTTATTAAAGATTGAGATGCTATTTGCTTTGAGATTTAATCTAAGGTTGGATTACAATTTAAACTACCCCAGAACAGAACAAAAAAGCAGCACAGTAGCATCAAGCAAAGCAGAGGCTTCATCATCCTTCAAAGGATTTGGATTCTTCAAAACCTTGAACACCACTTGGTTCAACAATCTCCCCCTATTTGATGAAGACAAATCCCTGATGCTTGTGTTGTTCTGATTAAATCTGAAGCAATTCCTGCAATTGAACTTTTAGCAGACATTGAACTTCTGATATTTTGTTAGCATACATATAAACAGTTAAAGCTTAAACAATTAATATCAGAAACAACATTTAACAACTAAAAACAGCTAAAAGTCAATCTTAAAACCTGAACCAAGCATAAACAAGCATAAATCTCCCCCTATTTGTCTTCACAAATAGACAAATATAAGAGATAAAATCAGATATTGTTCATATTACATCAGAATTAAAACAGCAACAGCAGAAGGAAAGAAAATAAAACCAAACTTCAATAGCTACCAAAAACAATCGATTGTTTCGATAATACAATCGGTTGTTTTTCTTCGTTCTTCCTTATCTCCAAACTGAAGATCAAAGATTTGGTTCTGGACAGCTTCAATCTGTTCATCCAGACTCATAAACCTTGCATCCATGTTGTCAAACCTGGTGTCAAACCTTTGGAAATTGCTAACACATAGATCATGAAGGTTTCTTTGATTTTCAGCAAAGCTATCCAGCCTATTCACCATGAATCTTTCAAAAGGAGACATGGTTTGAATCCTTTCTTCTTGATGTTCATCAGTAGCACTGGGTCTAGCATCTTGAAACCCTCCTGTTGGATCTTCATGTTCAACATCCATATCAGCATTTTCTTCTAGAGCAGCACCACTAGATGAGGCACCATGATCACCATCCTTGCTTACCCATTTTCCACCTATCTTTGTAAATCCCATCTTGCTGAGTGATCCATTGTTCAACTCTCGAGTTGACTTGACCAGCTCAGAAGTTTCATCTTCAAGATTAACTTCAAAATAGAGTAGAAATTTAGATATCAAAACAGCATAGGGATAGTGATAATCACCCAACCTCATGGCTTTTTGCATGTGCTCTTTGATTATGTGGATCCAATTTAGCTTGATCTTCTTGGTGATGCAGAAGATGTAAACCAGATCTTCTTCAGTCGAAACAGAATGGTTGCTCCCCCCTGGAGTCTGAATCCATGTTACAATGAGAGCAAGCAGCCTCTCATCAATTTTCAAACCTCCAACTGAGCATGCACTCACTTGAGATTGACTATTCTTTAAGCAGCTTCTGTAGAACTGGATTTTGTTGAAATCCTCAACCACACCAAGATTCCCTTTGCTGATTCGCAGGCCAGAGTACTTGAGTCCAGCAACAGCAGCCCAAACTTCATGGGTTATCTCCATGTCCACACCTTTTACATGAGAAACTAGGTTGTTTCCCTCAAATTTCAAATTGGTGTAGAAAACCCTCACCAAGTCTGGATATATGTTTCCCTTCATCTCCAGGAACCTTCTGAGATATTGATCTTTGAGTAGTTTCCTCACATTGTCCAGCTTTTGACTTTTCAGCCAATCAAAACTCACAACCTTGGGATTGTTGATTTTCTTGAGACTTGTCTCATATCTATACTTTTCTATGAGATCCTTATCTCCAGAAAACCATCCTTCCAACCTTCCTCCAGACCTTACAGCCCTGGTTTTGATTCTTTTGGAAGTGGGAGGAGTTGATTCCATGGCAGCAGAGAGAGGATAGCACTTCTTCACTGATTTTCTCAAGAGATGGTGCAAGAGATATTGCAAGAGATGTTGCAATTGGTTGTTCATCTGTGTAACATCCCGCCAAAATACTATTCATATTTATATAATGAAAATAAAAGTAACAAATAGATTGAAGTGAACAAAATTATATATATGTAAATAAAGTTTCTCCTCACAGGGAGTTTAATACAAATACGATCACTTTTCCATTAAAACGTAAACGAAATACCATACAATAGAAAGATAGGCGATCTCCTGACAGAAGGGCGATCTCCTATTAGAAAGCAGCAAAAGGGGCGATCGCCCAACAGATATAGAAAACAGGCGATCTCCTTCCAGCGACAATTCACTAAGGAGCTCTACTTCCTGCAACATCATCTGCTCCCTTGTAAATTATACACGATCATTACAGGTTTAAGAAAAGGCCAAACACAACACAAAAGAAACACAGGGTAAGCTAGACATTTAAAAAGAGTTAGATATGAACTTTAAAATCAAGGTAAAACAAATTCAAGATACCCACGTAAACCATCAACTAAACACATATTGCACGATTCCTCGAAGGTCATTAAAATCACAACATATATCAAGTGTCTATCAATTCAAGGTTTCTCATTCTCACGTCAGACTTCCACTGACTCATCACACAAGACACTTGACACTACTTCCGGATTGACTCGTGCGTTGACTCAGGCTCAGAGATCTGCACCTGTCATACCATACCACTGTGAAATCCACACAGGGTCGCTGTGAAATCCACACAGCCATGCGCATATATAATCTCAATGTCATTAACTCTCCCGGTATGACAGGGTTAATTCATATAACAGGCCGAGCTCGTTCTTTTTCACACTACTCGCCCATTCATATGAACCTCCTCCGACTCTCCACAAATGAATAACTTCATCTACGTAATTCCATTATATCAGCAGAGTCAGGATATCTCCTTCTAGACAAGCCCCTAGTCAATACACCTACACACGATCTTACACGGTATTTCCTTTCCTGAAAATACTATGCCTCGATCCCACATTCACAACATTCAAAACATCATACCACTCAAATGAATGATTCAAATCACAGCAACAATCATTTCAAAAGTTCAGATTTTCGAATATCACATGTATATCACATTTAAATCCCAAACAGCTTCAAAGCAACACCAAAAACAGGGAGTTTGCAAACAACGCCAAAACCGGCGATCTGGTTCAAAAACAAGGTATTTCGAAGTCTGTATATAAAACCGGCGACCACGTCGCCCAAACACATAGAACAGAGCATTCACGAAGATGAAAACGAAACCGGCGACCACGTCGCCCTCACTTCAGAAACAGCTAATCTATGGCTTGTATTGAAAATGAAGGCTAGCTTCCCTTACCTGGACTTGCGCAAACACCAAGAGCTCCAAAAATCCACTGAGCTTAAAGGATGACTTAGCTCTGTTTTCAGTGCCTGGTTTGTAGCACTTGCAGGGAACCTCTTAGGTGCTCTAAGGGCAAACGTCGCTTGTCGCACTGATGCTTGAGGTTGCCTGAGTCACAACGCAAAGGAGAGAAGAAGGGAGGGAGGAAGTTTGCACTCACTCTAACACTCTTGAGTCTGTAATGCTCTTTGCCTTCCCGCAGTGGCTTTTGAATCCCAGCTTACCTGTCCACGTATGCTGTTGCTACCACCCCTTCTGCAGGAAAGCCTGACAACCACTGCCCTGAACAGTACGACCATTGTTGTCTCTTGTGCATGCCAACCACTGCCCTGAACAGTACGACCACTGTTGTCTCTGGTGCATGCCAACCACTGCCCTGAACAGTACGACCGCGAGTGTCTCCTGCGCATGCCAACATTCTGATGTCACCACTCTGAACCACCCTTTTTGTCTACGTGGCGCGCGTGCAGGACGTTTCATGCTGGGAGTCTGGGTCCCACTTTATCTGTGTGAAGCTCGTCATCGCGCGACAACTTTCCACCGCTGACTCATCCTGGAGAACGACCAATGTCTCCCTCGCCCTGGAAGACGACCGATGTCTCCCTCTGGGAGACGACCGATGTCTATCCCTGGCGACACCCTCATGCCTCGCGACCTGGCAATGCCCGCATGCCTCGCGCCCTGGCGATGCCCGCATGCCTCTCGCCCGCGCGATGCCCGCATGCCTCCCGCCCGCGCGATGCCTGCATGCCTCGCGCCCTGGCGACGTCCACATGCCTCGCGCCCTGGCGCTCATGTGTAGCAGGCGACCGGCGATCATGCACTACTAGGCTACACTTTCCTTCCTTTTTATTTTAAATAAAACATACATAGAATTCATTTAAAATATAACTCTTTTTATTCCAATTCAAAAGTACAGGGCCTTACATTCTCCCCAACAAGAAAAATTTTCGTGCTCGAAAATTGAATTACAAGGAAAAGAGGTATGGATAGGCTTCTCTCATGGGTTCTTCTAACTCCCAAGTTGAATCACCCGATCTCTCATCCCACACCACTTTCACCATGTTGATGGTCTTGCCTCTGAGCTGTTTACTTTGACGATCGTCAATCCTGACTGGTTTCGCTTCAAAGGACAAGTCATCCCTGATCTGCACGTCGTCCACTTCCAGCACATGACCAGGGTCTGCCATGTACTTCCTCAGCTGTGATACGTGAAAGACATTGTGCAGATTCGCTAAATGGGGAGGCAGGGCGATCTCATAAGCTACTGGGCCAATCCTCCTTAAGATCTGATATGGTCCCACGAACTTAGGGGACAACTTCTTCGGTCTGATCGCCCGTCCTACACCCTTGGTTGGTGTCACTTTCATGAACACATGGTCTCCAGCAGCAAACTCCAAAGGCTTTCTCCTCTGGTCTGCATATGACTTCTGCCTACTTTGAGAAGCCTTCATTCTGCTTTGTATCTGTTGCACCTTCTCGGTCGTCTGCTAAATCAACTCTGGCCCAACCAAGACTGCTTCGCCCTCCTGGTACCAACATAAGGGAGTTCTGCATTTCCTCCCATACAGGGCTTCATATGGTGCCATCCCAATACTAGCGTGATAACTGTTATTATAGGTAAACTCCACCAGTGGCAACACCTCGTCCCAATTCCCCAATTGATCCCAGACACACGTCCTCAGCAGATCTTCCAAGGACTGGATCGTTCTCTCTGACTGACCATCTGTTTGGGGATGATATGCAGAGCTCATCCTCAACTTAGTTCCCAAGCCATCTTGTAAGGTTTGCCAAAACCGTGAAGTGAACCTGGGATCCCTATCCGAAATAATGCTGGAGGGCACTCCATGCAACCTCACTATTTCTTTGATGTACAACTGTGCCAACTTGGTCATAGGCATCCTCATGTTCACTGGGAGAAAGTGAGCACTCTTCGTCAGCCGATCAGTGATGACCCAGATTGCATCATGGCCCTTTACCGATCTGGGTAAATGGGTGACAAAATCCATGGCAATGCTGTCCCATTTCCACTCAGGGATATCCAATGGCTGTAACAACCCGCCAGGCCTTTGATGCTCTACCTTTGCCTTCTGACACGTCAAACAGGTAGTAACATACTGGGCGATGTCTCTCTTCATGCCTGACCACCAAAATGACTCCTTCAAGTCATGGTACATCTTGTTCATGCCTGGATGTAGGCTAAGGCGACTCTTGTGACCTTCCTCTAGGACCATCTTCTTCAACTCTTCATTTGCAGGTATGCAAATCCTGCCCTCAAATCTCAAGACCCCATCATTGCGCATCACAAAGCCTTTAGCCTGGTCGGTCCCTAGTGACTCCACAGTACGCTTCAGACTAGGGTCCTCCAACTGCTTGTCCTTTATCATTCCAAGGAAGTCATTAGTTATAGCCAGCTTACTACAACTAATGTGATTTACGTGGAATTCTACCCCAAGGTTTAAATCTCTGAATTGCTCGATCAGTTTCTGCTCTTCCATCATCATGGTGGCTACTTGTACTGATTTTCTACTCAAGGCATCTGCCACTACATTGGCCTTCCCTGGATGATACATGAGTTGAAAATCGTAGTCCTTTAGAAACTCCATCCACCTTCTTTGTCTCATGTTTAGTTCCTTCTGATCGAACAGGTATTTCAGGCTCTTATGGTCACTGAACACCTGGAACCGAGCTCCATATAAATAGTGCCTCCAGATCTTCAAGGCAAACACCACAGCCGCCAACTCCAAATCATGCGTAGGGTAGTTTCTCTCATGAACCTTGAGTTGCCTTGAAGCATATGCAACCACTCTTTTCTCTTGCATCAAAACACATCCCAAACCCTGATGTGAAGCATCACAGTAGACCTCAAAAGGTCTTCCCACCTCTGGGATCACCAGCACTGGAGCACTAGTCAACCTTTCTTTTAGTTCCTTGAAGCTCTGCTCACATCGGTCGGTCCAGGCAAAAGGTTGATCCTTGCGGGTCAGCTGTGTTAAAGGAGCCACTACCTTGGAAAAGTCCTCAATAAACCGCCGATAGTAGCCAGCTAGGCCCACAAAACTCCTTATTTCAGTAACTGTCTTAGGACGTTCCCATTGAAGCATTGCCTCCACTTTGGCTGGATCCACCGAGATCCCCTGGGCAGATATCACGTGTCCCAAGAAGTTGACTTCCTTCAGCCAAAACTCACACTTAGAGAACTTGGCATAGAGTTGCTTCTCCCTCAGTATTTCCAATACTGTCCTCAGGTGTTCTTCATGTTCTTCCTTGGTCCTTGAATAAATGAGTATGTCGTCAATGAAGACCACCACAAACTTATCCAAGAAAGGGCGAAAAATCCTATTCATGTAGTCCATGAACAGAGCTGGAGCATTAGTTACTCCAAACGGCATCACCACATACTCATAGTGCCCATACCGAGACCTAAAAGCTGTCTTTTGCACATCTTCAGCTTTAACCAAAATTTGGTGGTACCCCGATCTCAGATCAATCTTGGAGAACACCGAGGCTCCATGTATTTGATCCATCAAATCATCAATCCTAGGTAGGGGGTACTTGTTTTTGATGGTCAACTTGTTCAACTGCCTGTAATCTATACACAGCCGAGACCCTCCATCCTTCTTCTTAACTAGGAGCACTGGAGCCCCCCATGGAGATACACTGGGTCTGATGAATTGTTTCTCCAACAATTCTTCCACTTGCTTCTTTAATTCCACCAACGCTTAAAGAAGCCACTTGCTTCTTTAATACGACCACTGTTGTCTCTGGTGCATGCCAACCACTGCCCTGAACAGTACGACCGCGAGTGTCTCCTGCGCATGCCAACATTCTGATGTCACCACTCTGAACCACCCTTTTTGTCTACGTGGCGCGCGTGCAGGACGTTTCATGCTGGGAGTCTGGGTCCCACTTTATCTGTGTGAAGCTCGTCATCACGCGACAACTTTCCACCGCTGACTCATCCTGGAGAACGACCGATGTCTCCCTCGCCCTGGAGGACGACCGATGTCTCCCTCGCCCTGGAGACGACCGATGTCTATCCCTGGCGACGCCCTCATGCCTCGCGACCTGGCAATGCCCGCATGCCTCGCGCCCTGGCGATGCCCGCATGCCTCTCGCCCGCGTGATGCCTGCATGCCTCCCGCCCGCGCGATGCCTGCATGCCTCGCGCCCTGGCGACGTCCACATGCCTCGCGCCCTGGCGCTCATGTGTAGCAGGCGACCGACGATCATGCACTACTAGGCTACACTTTCCTTCCTTTTTATTTTAAATAAAACATACATAGAATTCATTTAAAATATAACTCTTTTTATTCCAATTCAAGAGATGGTGCAAGAGATATTGCAAGAGATGTTGCAATTGGTTGTTCATCTGCACCTGATTTTATAGCAGTAAGAAAATCAATTTGAATTTAATTTCATTCAATGGGTACCTGATTTTCAGAGAGAGAGAACTTGACTCTGTTCTGCACAGAAAATGTCAGAAAAAGAAACTGAAAATCACATGGTCTTTGACTAGTCATAAAGGCTCTTGAATTTCCAAGATTTTGGAATATATTCCTTTATGAATGTTGTAACCACTTTCTGAGCACGTTCAGCTTTCAATACAGATAGTTTGACCAAGATTCTCCCTTTTGAATTTGATCTGCAACGGATAGAAGATGGATTCAAAATTAGATCAGTTTCTTCACAGTGCTGTCAGACTCAAAACAATCGGTTGTTTCGAAGAACCAATCGGTTGTTTTTCTGCAGCAGTATAAAAACTTGATTTTGGAGATTTCAGCCATTAACAGAAACAGATTAAAGCATAATACATTAGATTAAAAGAGAATTAATCATAGGAAAGAACTTTGAAACAATTATTGAGAACAATAAAAGGAAAATGTTATCCTTGTGTTGTTTCTTCAATGAGTTCCTTTCTCTTTAACAGATTGATCAGAATGCCTCTTTTCCCTTTATTTTCCTGCATAAACAAATTCAAGTAGCAAGATTTGGTCCCCTTACAAATTTGGGTCCATTTGGCTTCACTTTGCTGATAGTAACATCACATTCCTTAGGAATCCATTTCATAAGACCTTTAGGAACACAATATTTTCTAATTTTACAGAATCTAACAGAGTGGCCTTTCTTCATGCAGTAAAAGCATGTAACAATCGGTTGTTTCGATGATCCAATCGATTGTTTTTCTGTTTTTCTTAATAAAGCTTTTGAAAACTTATCTTGCTTGTTCTGTGGATTGAAGCCTAAACCAGCCTTTCCAAAAACACAGTTTTGAGATGCCAAGACATTCTTAAAGTTTGATTTCCCTTTTGAAAGCTTATCCACAGTTTCAACAAGATAATGAACCTTTTTCTCAAGATTTTCACAATTTGTGCAAATGAGAGTGTCACACTTGCAAGAGGCATTTTTGAAATGATTTTCCAGATTTTCAAAATCAATTTTTGCTTTTCTCAGATCCTCTTCAAGTGATTTAACTTTCTTTTCAAGCACATTGTTAAGATCTTTCAATCGATTGTTTGAAAGAACCAATCTATTAGCTTCTTCATGAGTTTCTTGAAAAGCTTCAAGCAATTCACAATAATTTTGTTCATTTAAGGAAGCACAAGAACTTACCTCACTTGAACTGCACGAATCATCATCATCCTCAGCTACTAAACATATGTTGGCTTTTTCATCTTCACTTGATGAAGAACTTGATGATGACACCTCATTTTCATCCCAAGCTATGTAGGCTCTTTTTGTCTTGCCTTTCTTCTCCTTGTAGCTTGTCTTTTTCTCTTTGCTCTTGTTGGGACAGTCTGCCTTTATGTGACCTTGCTCACCACAACCAAAACAAGTATAGTTATTTGAATTTAATTCATTGGATTTCTTGTTTCCATACCTATCCTTGTTGTTGTGTTTGTTGCGGTTTCTCGTTAGGAATTTGCTGAATTTTCTTGACAGCAAACTCAGATTTTCCTCATCACTATCATCACTTGAATCTTGCTTTCCCTTGTGTTTGGATGCTTTCAAGGCTATGCTCCTTGTGTGCTTATCTTCACTCTCTTGAACATTGAGTCTATTCATCTCTAGCTCATGTTCCCTAAGCCTTCCAAACAAAGAAGCAACACTTAAAGATGTTAGATCTTTAGATTCAGAAATTGCAGTTACCTTTGGTTGCCATGCTCTATCAAGACATTTCAAGATTTTGATGTTTAGCTCTTCTTTGTCAAAAGTCTTGTCTAGGCTCATAAGGTGATTGATGATATGAGTAAACCTTTTCTGTACTTCAGCAATTGTTTCACCTTTAAGCATTCTGAACATTTCATACTCTTGGATTAGAGCATTCTTTCTAGCTCTTTTAACTTCATTTGTTTCTTCATGAGTGACCTCCAAAGTATCCCACATTTCCTTTGATGATTTGCATTGTGATACCCTAAAAAACTCATCAGAATTTAAAGCAGAGGTTATAATATTTTTGGCAATGCAATCAAATTTGGCCTTTTTGCTTTCTGCATCAGTCCATTGAGACCATGGCTTCTCAATGACAGAACCATCTTTTTCAAACTTTGGTATAAAAGGACCATTTTCAATTGCATCCCAAATTCCTTTGTCAAGAGATTCCATAAATATTTTCATTCTAACTTTCCAAAACTGGTAATTCAAACCACAAAACAAGGGTGGTCTGTTTATTGATGCATCTTCCCCAAAAGGTAGTCTATCAGCCATTTTAAAAAGATTTTAGGATCAACATGAATGACTTTCAAGAACCAAGCTCTTGATGCCAATTGTTAGGAAAGATGGCTTTAAACTAGAGGGGGGGGGGGTGAATTGTTTAAAGAGGTTTTCGCAAACTTTTACAAGCTAGAATGAATATCTTTCAGAAATCAGTTGATTAAGCAATTCAGTTAGCCAAAACAGCAAGCAAAACAGCACTGCCAGGAAAACAATCGGTTGTTTCTGCGAAACAATCGGTTGTTTATATCAGCAAACAACAAACAAACTGAATTTAAAGAGTAAGGGATAGAGAGATTGTACACAGCTGTTTATACTGGTTCACTCCAACCCATAGCTACATCCTGTCTTCTCAGAACCCCTGAGGAAATCCACTAAGCAATCACACCTTGATCACTTACACAACAACCAAGAGAAATGACCTTGAAAACCTCAAGACACACACTCTCCTTGGCCAACACTAAGATTGCTGATCTTGAACACCTCAAGAACACACAGCCAATCTCAGCAACAATACACAGAAGAAATGTTTCAGCAGTTACACAGATTACACTTGTTACAAATGAAGATCTGAAATCAATACAAGTAGAAACCTATTCCAACACCTTGATCAATCTCTTTAGCTCTTAAGCAATCTCAGCACTTTGAAAACTCTCTTAGAAAAACTTTGTCAAAAGCATTCTCTTCTTTAAAAGAGATTTTCTGAATTATATAAAAAGAAGTTTGTTACCAAATCTTGACAAACTCATAACAACCTTTAAAAAGATTGGTCAAAGCATTTAATGACTGGAGCGTATTCAGTTTCAAATCATTTAAAGCTCAGTCAAAGAAAACAGTTTTTCTGTTAAGGTTCCAAAACAAACAATCGGTTGTTTCCTCGAATCAATCGGTTGTTTTGTCACTTAACAGTTTTCAAACTTTCTCAAAACATCTAAGTATAAACAATTGGTTGTTTCGACAGAACAATCGGTTGTTTCGACAGAACAATCGGTTGTTTCAACTTAGTTTGAAAAACTCTTTGTTTTATTAAAGATTGAGATGCTATTTGCTTTGAGATTTAATCTAAGGTTGGATTACAATTTAAACTACCCCAGAACAGAACAAAAGAGCAGCACATCAGCATCAAGCAAAGCAGAGGCTTCATCATCCTTCAAAGGATTTGGATTCTTCAAAACCTTGAACACCACTTGGTTCAACATGATGAACTAAATTTGAAGTCAGAAGGCTATGTTACTTATGGTGACAACAATCATGAAAGAATCATTGGAAGAGGCAACATAGGAAATGATGCAACCACAATTATCAAGGATGTGTTGTATGTGGAAGGCTAGAAACATAATCTTCTGAGTATAAGCCAACTCTGTGAAAAAGATTACAAGGTAAAGTTTGAACCAGAGAGTTGTTTAATCTATGATGGAGGTACTGGTAAGGTTGTCTTCACAAGTAAAAGGTTCAATAATATCTACCTTCTTGATATACATCACAATGCATCTATAAGTGAATGTCTCATGACTAGAAGTGATGGATCATGGCTTTGGCATAAGAGACTTGCTCATATCCATTTTAAACATTTGAAAAAATTAATTGATAAAGATCTTGTTGTCGATTTGTTCAAAAGTAAGTTTGAAGATAATAAAATATGTCATGAATGCCAAAAGGGTAAAGATAACAAATCTTCTTTCAAGCTTAAAAATGTTGTTACATCAAAGAAGTTTGGCCCATCTCAAACTCCTAGCTTAGGGGAAAATTTTTATGCATTGGTTATTGTTGATGTTTTTTTCAAGATTTACCTGGACATTGTTCATTTATGCTAAAAATGATGCATTTGCTGTTTTTAAGAAATTGGCCAAGGTGTTACAAAATGAAAATAGTTGCAATATAAAATCTATTAGGAATGATCATGCAAAAAACTTTTCTACTCGTATAACTCCTTAGGTCTAACTTGTATTTGATGAAGCCTTGTGTATCTTGTCTTGTCTTTGTCTAGTATGTCTTGTGTCCACACTTTATCTTTTGCATGATTAGATGGTGAATTCAAGGAAAATATTTTTAAAATAATTTTTTTGAAAAAACTTTATGAAAGTTACATTTTTAATGTTATTTTCGTGAACCAACTGATTGAAAACTCTTAATAACTTTTTAAGTTTTTTCTATAAATAGTTTTAATATGTTAAAAAATGTGTTTTAATATATTTGATAAAATGAGTTTTTCAATTCGAGTTTTTAACCTGTGGGAAAAACTGAGTTACATTAGTAAATTTCACTTTGAGTAAAATCAACTAGTTAATTTGTGTTTTAACAAATTATTTTTTATAGCTGTATTTTTTAAAATAGTTTTTTGTTTATCAAAATCTATAAAATATTTCTTTAGACATTTAGAAAAGAGTAACTAAGATAACTTTCGAATTTGAACCTGTGAGAGTGTGATTTCAGTATTGTTTTTACAAGTGTTTGAAAAAACAAAATAGAATTGTTGGAGGATTTGAATCATCATCTTGTTTTTGTAAGGGGTTCCTTCCTGTGTTAGAAAACCAAAAACTTATTTTGAGTTTCTTAGTTTTCTGTTCCAAGTGATTTCATTTCATTTGCATTTCTTTTTTTGTTTTAGTATTGTATTACCGCGCAAGCTAGGGTTTCTTGGGATCTGTGATGTGTAACAGGGTGTTGCAGGGGTAGAATTGATCTTGTAGGGTTCGAACAACCTCCACCCTTCTTAAAACTTGGCTCGCTTTTTATTTTACACATACTACATCCACTTATCAATCAATAGATTGAGTTCCATTGAGTAGGATAATGTTGTGAGAAACCCTTAGAGTTTTCTTTGACTATCAACAAGTCTCCTTACACTAGGGAAATTTCACACTCATTACCACTAGAAGAAGTTCTACTAGAGGTGCAGAAGGAGTAGAAGAAGATGAATGTTCAGAATATATCTCTCCATTCTTCATCACCATAACTCTTTTGTTTGGACAACTAAAAGTTGTATGTCCATAACCTAAGCATTAAAATCATTCTATGTTGCTTGTTTTTTCTTAAAATTTTGGTTTGGATGAATAAGGTGAAGAGACATGATTCTTGAAATGAGAAGAAGAAGGTTTGGTATCTTTAGAAGAAGAAGAATGAGAAAGTTTACAGTCATTCCCTTGGTGTGACTTTTCCTCTTCCTTCTTTTTCGTACATGTAGAATTCCAAATAGAAATAGGTTCCATCCATGTTCTAAACACTACAACAATGATTCGTCCAAGACAAAATCTTAGAAAGAAAACAATAATCACATCCAAATAGAAATAGGTTTTATACCCATTCTTTAAGAACACTTACTTGGAATGTGATGAAGACCTCCTTAGAATGGGTGGATCTTCTTGTGCTTGATACCACTTGATGTGAAACTTAATAGGTTATAAGGATCTTTATTAACTCAAGAGGTGTTCTAGAAGAGAATCCCCATGGAAATGGTGCAAACCATAAGAACCACGGAGAAACCCATTTGTGTTGTAATGAAAATAAGAAACAAGTAAAGAAATGAAAATAAAAAAGGATTGAGACAAGGAAATGATTAAGAACACACCACCTTTAATACGAGCACTAAAGGATAAGTACAACAAGATTCACCATTTGAGAGCTTCTCAAGATAAGAACCAAAACAAAAGGAGAGAACTCTCAAATTCTAAAAACACTCACAAAGAAAAATTTCATTAAATATTCAAGGTGTGATTTAGAAATGAAGGAGACTGTTATTTATATTGGAGAAGCTCAACTAAGGGAGAAGAATGGATGAGAAAACGAATTTAAATTTTCTAATCAAGTGTTAACTCCACTAAATATGATTAACACATCTTAAGCCCTTGAAATTAGGGAGTACATATGGCTAGTTCCTTGAAATTAGGGAGATGTAATCATTACATGTGAAAAAACAATGATGAATGAGAAGGAAGCACATGTGGCGCCTATGAGAAGTTCAAAGGACATAAAAGACTCTTGAAAAATCAAGTGGAAGAGTTTAATTAACCTATATGCACATGAAAGTGACATATGATAGTTTATTAGCTCTAAAAGACACTCCTAACTTTTACGAATTTCATCCATGTTTCCTTAAATGCTACCCATCAAGTTCTAACCTGGCTCAAGTTCCCCTAAAAACTAAGAGCTACTTATGAAAAATTCTCTAATCTCATCTTCCAAAGACTTGAGTCTTCCTTTAGTTAGTCTCCTTTGAAATCTCCCTCTTATTTCTTCTTCTTTGTCTTTTTTTTTTTTTGTCATGTTTCTTATTTTTATTCCATTACGCTCATATGCTTTTTCTTCAACAAGCTTTCTTCATCCTTATTTACATTAATGTTTGAAGGGGCAAGAATCTTAGTGTGGTGAAAAGTGTCCAGGTAGATGGTCTGGATTATTTTCTCAATATCTGGGGTGGTCATCTCAATTCTTTTGGTTCTGAGCTCAACATGTCATTTGACTTGAGGGACAAGAATAAACTTCAATTAGAAACAAGATGGCTTGGCGTTTCAGAAGATATTTTCATATGAGAAAAGTTTTCAAATGAAACCATTCCCTCATCTGTTAGACTTGTTTCCTCCTAAGCCACGTTAGTTTCTTGAGTTTTATCAACTGTGTTTGACAGACTAATTCTTATTGTAGCCTCAATGCAACTTCTCGACGTCTATATTTATTTGAGCTTTTATGATCTTGATGACTTTTTATGGTAAGTGTACCGAGTCAAAAGTAATAAATTGTCCCTAAGGACGAATATTGAACCCACAAGGAACAATTCTAAAATCTCAAGTATAATATTCTCTAAATATAAAAATATGTCTAAAAGTTTGTTTGAAAGGTTGTGTGTATCATGAATTTGTAAGAAATTAAATAAAAACAAAGTAAATGATTTAGATGATTCAATTGAGAAAATTGGGATTAGGGTTAATCCTTCTCACTCGTTTGTATTTTCAATAAAAAAAAACACATAAAATTCCATCTTAATTGGCATTAATGCACATATAAAAATCATTCATATTGATTTTATTAAGATTGTCCCCTAAATATCGATTTCTCGCATATTTATAAAAATTTTCTTATCATTACAAAAAATCTTATAAAGCAATTAACATTTCAAATCTATTCCTAGCATTCACATATATTAAGCATTATCATTTAGGTCAGATGCTTAGAAGTACTTTCCAGTCAAACCTAAGGATCAAGATCATGAATAAAGATTCAAACTTTAAGAATAAAATGATAATACCAATCATCAATCTGTTGAAGATGGATGCAACATCTTCTCAGCCATGGCTTGTAGATGTTTGATGAAGAAAATAACTAGGTTGTCTTGGTAAATGTAGTAATGTAATTAAAGTCTTGGTATATAGACTTGTTTGTGTTTAAAATAGCCTTTTACACTTTGACTCTCCTCATTATTCTAACCAAGATAGCTAGCTCAAGCACTAAGAGGTTTTCAAAAGCTTTTTGTTAAAACTATCTTTGGTTTTTCCTTTAAATCATGTTACTGGACATAAAATAAATCGGTTGTTCTGTAAATCAACAGATTCTTTCTGAACTGGTGCTCATGTTGTTGAAAGTCTACAAGCACAAATAGCTTGGTCTAGCTCGGTTAAGCTAGAAGGTTTCTGAAATACTGTTCTTTATCTTTTCTGAAAGAAACAATCCATTCATTTGTCTTTTTAACAGATTCTTTTTATAAAAGCTTTTTAAACTATTTTTTGAAAAAGGTTGTTATGTTTTAGTTTCCTTTAAAAAGAGAGAGGCACTTCTCTTTTTAATATAGAGATTACAAAATTTGGAAAGAGCAATAATGTTTTCCCAGTTGAGATCATAAAGTTGATTGCTTTTGTAAGAATTTTCACAAAGATTTTCAAGTGCTTGTTCTTTGGTTACCTTGGTCAAGATCGAGGTGTTGTCATTGTGGTGCTGCAATTTTGTGGCTTCTGTTTTCAGGAGTTTTTGTTCAATCTTCCAGGTGCTTTCATTCCTATTCTCTTCTTGTGTAATAGTGATAGGTTTGACATCTCTTGATAGGTTTTCTTAAGGTGTGTTAGCTGTTGAAATAGGGTTTTTCAGCACTGGTTTTGTAAGTGTTCTTGTAGTGTTCAAGAACAGCAAGTTTTTGTAATTGTGTTGATTTGTTCTAGTGGAAACCACCTTGGTGTGAGGTGAGACTGGATGTAGCTCTTATAGAGTGAACCGGTATAATTTTTGTGTGCACTTATCTCATTCTAATCTGTGCTGAATATCTTTAAAATCTGAAATCTGCTACAATATAAATCTGTTCTTGTGGAATTGAATATGTTGTTTTTTAATTTTAGATTTGAGTTCATGCTTGTGTAATAGATCCATACAAGTTCACATACATCAATTCTATTGTGTCTTTGAAGTTTCTTAATATTGTTTTAATTCCAAATTAGGCTTCCTCTATTTTTGTTGAAACTGTGCTGGCTGTTTTTGTTTACAGAATTTAATTCCATTTATGAAAACTTCTGAAATTCTGGATCTGAACAGATTGATGTGTTAGAAAAAAGTGAAAAAAAAAGTGAAGAAAAATTCAAAACAGAAAAAAAATGATAAATCAAATACAATCAATGTGCAATTCTGGCGCGAAAAAAATGGTGAAGTGGCATTAGATTTGAAAAATTTATCAAAATTAATTGGTGCATCATTTTGGTGTGATTCCAGCGCCAAATTTGAGCTAAGATCTTGAAATTTCTTTGGTTTAAATTTCAAATTCAAATTTGAATTATCCAGCTCAGTGTAAATTGTTTAAGTCACGCATTTTGATACCTTAATATTCTGTAGTACTGTTTTGGTTTTGTTAATCCAATTCTAGTACCATTCTCTAGGTTCTCTTTGTGTACTACCTTTTATTGAGTGCCTTATTTTCTTTGCTTGTCATTTTCATTTAATATTCTTTTCCAAAGTTTTGTCATATTTTTACTTTCACTTTGGTTTAGCTTTCTTATTTATACCTTTTATTACTTGTCTTTTCTTGTTTCCTCAAAGTTTTGTGGTGATTGTCCTTGAGTAAGTGTGGTTTGCTTTGGCATCTTTCACATCCAATGCACAAGAGAGGCTTGGTAAAGGAAAGAAAATTTTCTTGGAGTGGTTAAAGTGCTTTATACTTCATTGCCGCAAGCACCTTTTTGTTTTCTTTTCTAACAAAGTTTTCTTAACTTGTTTGTTCTTTGTGTTTTGTGTTTAATTGTTGTAATGGCTCCTATTTCAAGTAGTGCATCTTCCAAACCGCATGCCTATCACAATGCTCACCTTTTAGGAGAACTTGTGGAGGTTAAGCAACAAATTGTCCACAAAGATGAAAAAATTAGACAACTTGCCAAAAGATTGCAAAGATTAGAAGAAGCTAGAGCATGGCAAAAACATCAAGAGGTGGACAAATGGAGTATGCACCATTTTGCCAAAAAGCGTCCTCAACACCAACCACAAGAACAAGATTCTTTTAATTTTGTAAAGTTACCTAGTTTTCATGGGTCCAATGACCCTTCTTTGTACTTAGATTGGGAAGCTAAGGTTGAACATCTCTTTAATGTGTATAAGGTCACCGAGGACCAAAAGGTTAGATTAGCTTCCTTAGTTTTCTTAGACTATGCCAACCAATGGTGGCAAAGAAGTCTCATGGACATTGGTTATAACAAGAAACCGCCCGTGGTTTCTTGGTATGATTTAAAGGCATGCATGCGTGCGAGGTTTGTTCCTCCTCCTTATAGGAAGGAACACTTGTTGAAGTTCCAAAGGCTTCATCAAGGACATAGGATGGTAGATGAATATTTTAAAGATTTTGAAACATCTTTGACTAAAATGAATATACATGTTAATGAAGAATCAAAGATAAAATGGTTTGTAAGTGGTTTAAGAAGAGAAATTAAAGATTTTGTAGAATTAAGTGAGTACTCCTCTTTAAAGAAAGTGGTTCACCTAGCCATCAAGGTAGAATCACACCTTTTGAAGAAAAATCCATTCAAAAATACTCATAGTGATGGTTTCTACAAATCTTCAAGGAAGGATGAAAACAAAATTTCTATAAATACTTCTCCTTCCAATTTTTCACATAAAACCACTTCTAACCACAAAGTTTCTAAAACCAACCTTTCACCCTCTACCCCTATGTTACCTACCAAAACTTCAAAACTTAAACGTTTTAAATGTTTAAGTTTTGGGCACATAGCTGCCTCATGTCCAACTAAACAAAACATAATGTTAAACATGGTTAAACAAGACCAATTAAAAATGAAAGACAAAAGAGAAAATGAAAAGGAGAATGAAAGTAAAGAACAACTGAGTCTCCAAGTCTCATCATATGCACCTATATCAATCATGTTGACTCGGGCTATGCCACAACTTGCACCTCCAAGGTGTTTTCCTTTTTTATCTTTTTCATTTTTCAAAAATTCTAAATACTTGACATATTTGATAAAGAAGTTTAGGGATGATCTTCCAAAATCTCTCAAAGGTTCTAACCTTTTAAGAGGATTTTTACAAACACATCATCTCTTCCCTAAACATTCTATACAAACATGGTCTGTATCGAGAATTCATTCATATGAACTCACCGAGCTTAAAGAGCAAAAGTTTGTTCCCAATTCAACCCATTGCATTATTTTTTCTATGAAAAAACTAACTTTGTTATATACAGGGGTTCTGAATTCGTGGTCGAATTCTCTCCAACTTGGGGGGTATGATGAAAGCCACGACCACATGAAGATGACCAAGGATGCTAAACTTGAAGGGTCATCTCAACAAGAAAATAAAGACTTCATTCATTGGAGGAATGGACAAGGGCCAAAACATTTGAAGTTCTTCCTATTAGTCTTTTTAAAAAAGATGAGGCCCAAGCCCAACATAAGGCCCAAGCTCAACTCATGTCTCAAATAATTACTAGGAGCAAGGCCAAAGCTTTAAGGAGATGAGCATTAAATGATGTCACTTATTGTAATCTCTTTAAAGTAGTTTTAGTAGAAAATAAAAAGAAGGTGTAGATATAGAAATAAGGGGTGCTAATGTACAAAACTAAGTCACACCTTCCATGTGACATAAAGAGTAGGTGTAGATGTAGTTTTAGGAGGTGCCAAAGTAGGAAATCAAGTCACACCTCCCATGTGACTTTAATTGGCTCCAATTTTGAATGTTTTGTATTTGAATTTTCCCTCTTCTTTTTCAGCCCTCTAAAACTATAAATAGAGGTGCTTGGTCTTTGTAAAATAACATTGAAATTAGAAGAAAAGTTACTATACTAAAATTGTGAGTGAATTTTGTGAGACTTGTTCTCCTCTTCCTTGTTTCATCTTGTGAAGCTTTGGGAGCTCTCAAGTGGCGGCAAATCTGCACTTATGTTGGATCATCACCTCCAAGTGGCATGTCCATTCCCAATCCATGGCTACAACCACATAAGTTTCATCTTCTTTCATCTTCCATAGTCATTTCAATCGGTAGTTTTGATTCTATGTCTTGTTCTTGAATTTCAATCGGTTCTTTTGTTTCAATTTGTGTTTCCATTCTGTTTTTTTTGTGTTTAAATTCTGCACCTATTCTTTTTTTGAGTTCAGCACCTTGTTCTTCATTCATTCATCACCATTAATTGTGTTTTAACCTTGGACCTTTGGAAATGAACCTTCACATCTACTTAACACTTGTTAAGTTAATGTCCAGTGGGGATTTTCCTTAGGTGACTCACTCTAAATTGCTAAGAATCTTGATCCTAATTCTAAGAAAGTGTCACAAATATAATGAACCTAAAATCAACTCTCATCAGTTCAAGAACAACAAGTTTTTGTAATTGTGTTGATTTGTTCTAGTGGAAACCACCTTGGTGTGAGGTGAGACTGGATGTAGCTCTTATAGAGTAAACCAGTATAATTTTTGTGTGCACTTATCCCATTCAAATCTGTGCTGAATATCTTTAAAATCTGAAATCTGCTACAATATAAATCTGTTCTTGAGGAATTGAATCTGTTGTTTCTGGAACTGTACACACTGTTCTTCAGAGATTTGTAAAAGGTTCTTTAAGTGCTTATCAAAATCTTAAAGTTGATTATTGTTCTTAAATAGAATATTAAGACAAGTAAAACTGAACCTATACAAAGTTCTAAAGAATTTCAATTCTTCATATTAAAATATCAAGATTGTATTTCTTGGTGAGACTTCTATTCTCTTTGGTGATGCAAGAATTTTTAACTGCTTGAAAAAATTCTTTTAATCACAATCTGATCAGCCTGTCCTTCAAGTTTTGATGTGAGAATCAGAAAAATAAATATGTTCTTCTAATAATCAATCTGTTCTTTTTCTGAATCTATGAAAAACTATTTTGATTTGCGAAAGTTTAATAAGCTCAATTCCCCCCCCCCCCCCCCCTCTTGAACTTAAGCATTGCTAAATCCAACAATTGGTATCAAGAGCTAGGACTTGAATTTTACTCAAGTTTATGTGCAATATGTCTGAGTTTAAGATGCCTTTTGCTGAAGGTTCGTCCATTAATAGACCCCCTATGTTTGCTGGAGTGAATTATGCTTTCTGGAATATAAGAATGAAAATTTTCATGGAATCTATTGACTTTGGTATTTGGGATGCTTTGGTCAATGGACCGTTTGTGCCTATGCAGGTTATAAAGGAAGAAATAGTGAAGAAACCATGGTCTGAATGGAGTGATAGTGAAAGAAAAAAAAAAGCTCAATATGACTCTGTTGCCAAAAACATCATAACTTCTGCATTGACAATGGATGAATTCTTCAGAATATCTTAGTGCAATTCGGCTAAGGAAATGTGGGAGATTTTGGAGGTAACCCACGAAGGCACGGATGATGTGAAGAGATCAAGGAAACATTCACTTATCCAAGAATATGAGTTGTTCAAGATGTAACCTGAAGAATGCATTGCTAATGTATAGAAGAGGTTTACTCACATTGTAAACCATCTCACTAGATTAGGAAAAGTGTTTGACAAAGAAGAACTCAACATAAAAGTGCTAAAGTGTCTTGATAGGAGTTGGCAACCTAAAGTCACTACAATTTTAGAGAGCAAAGATATGTCAAAAATGACTACTGCTGCACTATTTGGAAGATTGATGGAACATGAGTTGGAACTAAAGAGGCTGAAAGAACAAGAAACAGTGGAAAGAAAAAACAAGGGACTGGCCTTAAAAACAGCTGTACAGAATGACAACAGTGAGGAAGAAGAAAATGCAGAACATGATGAAACCTTGAGTCTACTCACAAGGAGGTTCAGCAAATTTCTGAAAAAGAAAAGCAGAGAAAGGACTCAACCAAAGAAAAGGTACTCTGAACCAAATGAATCAAATTCATCTAACTAAATCTGTTTTGGTTGTGGCAAGGCATGACATATTAAGGTTTATTGTCCAAACAATCAAGTGAAAGAAAAGCCTATTTGCAAGAAAGCTGACAGAAGGAAAGGAAAGAGGGCATACATCTCATGGGAGGATAATGAAGTTTCATCTACAAGTGATTCTTCAGCTGAAAGTGAAGAAGCAAACCTGTGCTTCATGGTGAATGATGAAGGGTCAAGCTCTGGTTCAGTAAGTAATTTTTCTACTGACTCTGAAAGCTATGATCAATTACTGATTGCTTTTAAAGAAACCCATGATGAAGAAAATAGGTTGGTTGTAATATGCAATAAGCTAAGGAGTGCAAATAGCCATCTTGAACCCAAGGTGAAATCTCTTGAGGAAGAGTTGCATAAAGCTAAAACTGATCTTGTAAGCCTTGAATTGACCTGTTTGCATGCATCCATTAAAACCTGTGATAACTATAAAAAGCTGGAAAAACAGGTTGAATATTTGTTGAAAACTCTTTCTAATTTCACCGAAGGAAGAGACAATCTTGAGTCTATATTAGGCTCACAGAATGATGTTTTCAACAAGAATGGGCTTGGATATAAATCTGTAAAATGAACAAATGTGAAAAAGCTATCCAATTTCTTTATCCCTGCTAAAACCAGTTTTTCTGCTTTTAACAGCTCCAGTGCAGTGCATTCTATTTCATGTTTTTATTGCATAAAATCTGGTCATACATCAAGAACATGTAGGGTTAGAAAATATCATGTTCCTAAAGGATTAGTCAAATGGGTTCCTAAAGAAAGGTGATTAATCAGATTGGACCCAACACTAAAGGGTACCATATATATCCTTAATGTTTATTTTGCAGAAAAGGAGCAGATATCCAAATCAATGGTACCTGGACAGCGACTGCTCAAAACATATGACTGGAGATCTTTCTCAGTTTACAGATTTAAAGCTCAAAGCTGAAGGATATGTTACCTATGGGGACAATAACAAGGGAAGAATACTTGGAAGAGGAAATGTAGGAAGCAAAGGATCAATCTTAATTGAAAATGTGCTATATGTGGAAGGTTTGAAACACAACCTACTTAGTATAAGTCAACTATGTGACAAAGGCTACAACATCAAATTTGAGATGAATAAATGTACAATCTTAGATAAGGAGTCTGGTAAGGAGTTATTCACAGGTAAACATGTAAATAACATCTATATCCTAAACACCCTGAATCATGGTTCTGAAAATGAATGTCTTCTATCAAAGAATGATGAATCTTGGTTGTGGCACAGGAGGTTAGCTCATATTCACATTAATCATTTGAATAAATTGAAATCCAAAAATCTGGTTTCTGGGTTACCTAATGTGAAATTTCAAAATGATGGATTGTGTGATGCATGTGTAAAAGGCAAGCAAATAAAGTGTTCTTTTAAATCAAAAGATGTAATTTCTACTAATATGCCTTTAGATATACTGCATATGGACTTATTTGGACCATTTAGAACTGCAAGTCTTGCTGGAAATCTGTATGCCTTAGTGATTGTTGATGATTTTTCAAGAAATACTTGGACTCTTTTTCTTGCTGCCGAAAATGATGCATATAAGGCTTTTAAGAAATTATCTAAGCTTCTGCAGAATGAATGTGGTAGAAATATAAAATAGATTCATAGTGATCATGGGGGAGAGTTTCAAAACTTAAAATTTGATAAGTTTTGTGAAAAATATGGGATAGCACATAGTTTTTCTTCCCCTAGAACACCTCAACAAAATGGTGTAGTTGTGAGGAAAAACAGATCACTAGAAGAACTTGCTAGGACTATGCTGAATGAATCTAAGCTACCTAAATATTTCTGGGCTGATGTAGTTTATACTGCTAGTTATGTGCTTAACAGAACATTAATTAGACTTATTCTAAAGAAAACACCATATGAGCTGTATAAAGGAAGAAAGCCTTGTGTAAGTCATCTTAGAGTGTTTGGATGGAAGTTTTTTGTGTTGAATAATGGCAAAGATAATTTGGGTAAGTTTGATGCAAAATCTGATGAAGGGATTTGATCCCGCCGCGGACTCGAGCGTGGATGGGCTCCGCGTTCCTCCCGCGTCCGTGTCTGTTCCTCCGGTTGGCTTCCCTTTGAACGAAGCAAACGGTTCCTGCAAACACAGAGAGGCGCCCTAGCGGCCGGTGTAGCTCCGACGCTCAAGTCAGTTTTGGGCAAGGAAACATCAAGAACTCTCTGTCTAATTTCTGGGTTACGTCTTGCGTACCTCGTTTGGCGTTCTTCTTCCTCATATAAACCCACGTCGTTCCCTACTGGCTACCTCTAGGGCCACTTGATTGCTCTGCACCGCTGCTATCTACCCCCCAGGCCTACCTTGCGTGCAGGCCTTCCTCACTTGAGTGCAAAGTCTGACAGGGGAGGCTGCGTGGGTACCTCTGTACCCCTCGACTTCTGTGCCTATCTGCCCTACCTATTCTCTGGGAACATCTTCACCGTCCACGTGGCAGACATGCAACCCCACTGGGAGACTCTAACCTTGATGGGTTCTTGTCCCAGCAGGATTCTGCACCTAACTGCGTCTTCTCATCTTCATGCGTGGTCTGTAAGGACCTAGAAACTTTAATTGGAATGAAAGTGTTATATTTAAATAATTTCAGAAGATGTTATTATTTAAAATACAAAGAGTTGGTAATAGAAGTTTCGTAGTAGTCGGACATCGGACGTCGCCCAAGGTCTGGGGTCAGCTGGGAGAGGTCGGTCGGCTGACCATTGTATTAACCAAGTAGTCAGGTGTGATGACTTTATCGTGAGGTAATCACGTGGGTATGCTCGAGGAAGACATGTGGATCAAGAAGAGTAAAGGAAGAAAAGTGTAGCTTAGAAGTCTACGAGATCGCCATTGTTGAAGACGGAGGCGATCTCCGACTTCTCTGGCACATAATCGCCTGTCGCCTAGAGGAGACATGACCGCCAATCGCCTATGGTGTACATGATCAACGGGAGTGCACGTAGTATGTGGTCAAGATGCTGGATTAACCATAGTGGGTTCCAAAAACCACGCGTATCAAGGTGTGGGTTAAGCCTTAGATACGCTGGGCATGCGAAGCTCTATGCTTGAGCATAAGAAATCGACCTTAGTGTTGCATGCATGGGCGCACGAGGAGTAGTGCTGATCTACTCTTGAAAATGTGAAGCTACCGACGTCACCAAGCCATGTGGAGGTGATACCTTGGACGTAACATAGTGGGATGAAGGACCTTCAGCAAGGTGTGACGATGTGACATCGGTGAGCAGAGTAAGGCGATATGTTCTCGTCACACACAAGGGCGATAAGAGATCGCCAACAGGATGAGAGGAACATAGGTCATCAACCAGGATGGGAGACACATCGGTGGTCTGCCAGGGTGAGACATCGGTGGTCCTCCAGGGTGAGACATCGGTTGTCTGCCAGGGTGAGACATCGGTGGTCCTCCAGGGTGAGACATCGGTTGTCTGCCAGGATGAGGAATCAGTGGTCCGTCAGGAAGAGGAATCAGTCATCACCGAGATGAGGCACATCAGTCATCACCGGTATGAGAGGCATCGCGAGGGCGCGAGGCATGCGGTCATCGCCGGGCGCGAGGCATTGCGGGCATCGCTAGGGCACGAGGCATGCGGTCATCGCCAGGGCGAGACGTCGGTCGTCTCCCAGGGAGAGACATCGGTCGTCCGCCAGGATGAGACATCGGTGGATAGTCACCGCGCGAGAGGTCATCGGTGGAAGGTTATCGCGCGATGTCGAGTTTCACACAGATAAGGTGGGACCCAGGCTCTCAGCATGAGACGTACTGCACGCGCGACACGTAGACGAAAAGGGTGGTTCAGAATAGTGACATCAGAGTGTTGGCCTGCGCAGAGGCACGCGTAGTCGTACTGTTCAGGGAAGCGTACACACAAACTTCCCTGCAGAGTGGGTGGTGGCAGCGGCTTTTGCGGACAAGTTGGTTTAGATTCAAAAACCCACTTTGGAGAGGCAAAGAACGTTGCAGTGGTTCAAGAGTGACAGAGTGAGCTCACCTTCATCCTTCTCTTTTCTCTCCTTCGCGCTGTGATTCAGGCATCCTCAAGCACCAGTACGACGAGCGACGACTGCCCTTGGAGCACCTGGGAGGTTCTCTGTAAGTTCTCCAAACCAGACGCTAAAACAGAGCTAAGGCATCTTTAAGCTTCGGTGGGTTTTGGAGCTCTTGGTGTTTTGCGCAAGCTCAGGTAAGGGAAGCTAGCCTTATTTCCAACGAAAAACCTTATATTAGATGATTGAGATGATGGGGCGACGTGGTCGCCGGTTTTCAACTGTTATTGCATAATCCCCTGTTTTTGGACGAGATCGCCGGTTTTGGCGTTGTTTTTCGAACTCCCCTGTTTTTGGTGTTGTTTGAAACTGTTTGAGATTTAAATGTGATATTCGAAAATCTGAACCTTGGAATGAGTTTTTCTGTGATTGGAATCGTTCATTTAAGTGTTATATGATGTGTTGAATGTTGTGAATGTGGGATCAAGGCATAGTATTTTCAGGAAGAAAATACCGTGTAAGATCGTGTAGGATGTGCATTGATCGGTGATTTCTATAATGAGATATCCTGACTCTCCTGAGATAATGAATTCATATAGATGAAGTTATTCAGGCGTTGAGAGTCGATGGAGGTTCATACGTATGGGTAAGTGTTTGAAAGATAACTACTTGACCTATTGTGTGGATTCACCCTGTCATACTGTGAGAGTGATGAGATTGAGATCGAGATTTTGTTGATGCGCATAGCTGTGGAAACTTTACAGCAGTTTAGTATGACAGGTGCAGATCTCTGAGTCTAGTCAATGCACGAGTCTTCCGGAAGTAGTGTCAAGTGTCTTGTGTGATGAGTCAGTGGAAGTCTGACGTGAGAAATGAGAAACATTGAAATTGATAGACACTTGATGAATTATGTGAATTGAACGACTCTTGAGGAATTGTGAAATATGTGATTGCTAGATGGTCATGTGAAGGGAATGAGAAAATTCATGGTTTTTACGTGGGTGTCTTAAATCTGTTTTATCTTGACTTTAAAGTTTCATATCTAAATTCTCTTTCAAATATCTAGCTTACCCTGTGTTTTTGGTGTTGTGTTTGGCTTTTTCTTAAACCTGTGATGATCGTGTATAATTTACACGGGAGCAGATGATGTTGCAGGAAGTAGAGCTCCTCAGTGAGTGGTCACCGGAAGGAGATCACCTGTTTCTGTTTCTGTTGGGCGATCACCCTTTTTCTGTTTTCTGATAGGAGATCGCCTTTTCCTGATAGGAGATCGCCCTTTTCTGTTAGGAGATCGCCTGTTTTTCTATGTTGTTGTATTTTGTTTAAGTTTTGGAAAATTGACCGATTATGTATTAAACTCCCTGTGAGGAGAAATTTCATTATATATATATATACATATGTTCACTTCAATATTATTGTTTTACCTTTGTTTCATTTTATAATTATGGAAAAAATTTGGCGGGATGTTACATGGTCGTCTCGCGACTAAGGCCATTCCCTGCCTCTGGGCGCTTTACTGATCATTGGTCGCGTTGTTCACATCGCGCGGCCGATGTCACCTCGACACACACCGATGACCGAGGTATCTCTCATCCTGGCCGATGTCCGATGGTGCTTCTTCACGTTGTCGTGCTCTGCTTATGGAATCAGGCGAGGTCCTTGAGTAACGTTCTCGCTGGGAGCCTGGGTCCCAGTTTAACACGTGTTGGCAAGGAACCCCCGACGACTGATCACTCTGCATGCACCGATGACTGATCACTCTGCATGCACCGATGACTGATCACTCTGTATACACCAATGACTGATCGGTGCTTTATCACTTCTCGCGCTCTGCTTCCAGGCGCTCATGTAGGAACCGATCTTCTGGTGGTGGTCACTCGGTAGCTGACCACTGATCGCCGTTCTTGAACGACCGGATCAGGATTCATATTGGCTATGCTTTAAATGGTCATGCTTATCGAGTCTTCAATAAAAGGTTGCTAACTGTGGAAGAGTCAATGCATGTAGCATGCCAAAACCAGTTGTAAATGACTTGGAATGTGATGATTTAAGAACTGTTCTACATAAAGATAATCCGAATGATTTAGATGCTACTGATTCTGGTTCTGCAAAAGAATCTGTTATTGCTGCAGACTTGCCTAAAGAGTGGAAGACTCCTAAAGATTTGACAATTGATAATATCATTGACAACATTGAGAAAGGGGTGTCTACCAGAAATTCTCTCAACAACTTCTGTGAAACATTGGCCTTTGTCTCACAAGTTGAACCCAAAAATCTGAAGGAATCATTGCAGGATAACAATTGGATTACTGCTATACAAGAAGAATTAAACCAGTTTACAAGGAATGAAGTATGGTCCTTAGTTCCAAGAACACCTGAGATGAACATTATAGGAACAAAATGGGTCTACAAAAATAAGATGGATGAACATGGAGCAATCACAAGGAATAAGGCAAGGTTGGTTGCCAAAGGATATAACCAGGAAGAGGGGCTAGATTATGACGAGACATATGCACCAATGGCAAGGCTTGAAGCTGTTAGACTACTCTTAGCATTCTCCTGCATCAAAGCATTCAAATTATTCCAAATGGATGTCAAAAGCGCATTCTTGAATGGGTACATAAATGAAGAGGTATATGTGTCGCAGCCACTAGGTTTTGAAGACCACAAAAATCCAGAACATGTTTTTCAGCTAAGAAAGGCACTCTATGGGCTTAAACAAGCTCCTAGACAATGGTATGAAAGGCTGAGCATTTTTCTGTTATCACAAGGATATGAACGTGGCACTTCAGATAAAACCTTATTCTTAAAAAGAAATAAGGATGCATTAATTCTTGTCCAGGTTTATGTTGATCATATCATCTTCGGTTCAACCAATGACAGCATGTGTGAAGCATTTGTGAAAACAATGAAGAATGAGTTTGAAATGTCTACGATGGGAGAATTAAATTACTTCCTAGGACTACAGGTCAAACAACTAAAGGATGGCATCTTCATAAACCAAGGAAAGTATTGCAAGGACTTGCTGAAGAAATTTGAAATGGACAAATACAAATCAGTCAGTATACCTATCTCTACCAGCTATCAACTAGATCAAGATTCAGCAAGAAAATCAAAGGATCAAACTAAATATCGGGGAATAATTGGCTCACTACTGTATCAAACAGCAAGCAGACCTGATATAATGTTTGCAGTATGTGTATGTACAAGGTTTCAATCAGCTCCAAAAGAGTCACTTCTGAATGCAGCCAAGAGGATCTTAAAATACCTACCAAGAACCAAGGATGTTGGTTTGTGGTATTCCAGCAATGTCTCTTTAAATTTAACAGGTTTCTCTGACTCAGATTTTGCAGGATGCAAGATTGATAGGAAAAGCACCAACGGAACCTGCCATGTGCTTGGATCAAGCTTGATATCTTGGCATTGCAAAAAGCAAGCCTGTGTTGCTCTATCTACAACTGAAGTTGAATACATTGTAGCAGGGAGTTGTTATGCTCAAACCCTATGGTTGAAGCAACAGCTAAGTGATTTTGGTGTTATCTTAAATAATATACCTATCATGTGTGACAATACTAGTGCAATTAACTTGTCAAAGATGTTAGGAAAGATGGCTTTAAACTAGAGGGGGGGTGAATTGTTTAAAGAGGTTTTCGCAAACTTTTACAAGCTAGAATGAATATCTTTCAGAAATCAAATGATTAAGCAATTCAGTTTGCCAAAACAGCAAGCAAAACAGCACTGCCAGGAAAACAATCAGTTGTTTCTTCGAAACAATCGGTTGTTTATACCAGCAAACAACAAACAAACTGAATTTAAAGAGTTAGGGATAGAGAGATTGTACACAGATGATTATACTGGTTCACTCCAACCCAGAGCTACATCCAGTCTTCTCAGAACCCTGAGGAAATCCACTAAGCAATCACACCTTGATCACTTACACAACAACCAAGAGAATGACCTTGAAAACCTCGAGACACACACTCTCCTTGGCCAACACTAAGATTGCTGATCTTGAACACCTCAAGAACACACAGCCAATCTCAGGAACAATACAAAAAAGAAATGTTTCAGCAGTTACACAGATTACACTTGTTACAGATGAAGATCTGAAATCAATACAAGTAGAATCCTATTCCAGCACTTTGATCAATCTCTCTAGCACTTAAGCAATCTCAGCACTTTTTCAAAACTCTCTTAGTCAGTTCTTTGTCAAAAGCATTCTTAACCTTTAAAAGAGATTTTCTGAATTATATAAAAGGAAGTTTGTTTATCAAATCTTAACAAACCCATAAAAGCTTTCAGAAAGATTGGTCAAAGCATTTAATGACTAGAGCGTAATCAGTTTCAAATCATTTAAAGCTCAGTCAAAGAAAACAGATTTTCTGTTATGGTTCCAAAACAAACAATCGATTGTTTCCTCGAATCAATCGGTTGTTTTGTCACTTAACAGTTTTCTCTATTCAAAAACAGTTTTCAAACTTTTCTCAAAACATCTAAGTATAAACAATCGGTTGTTTCGATAGAACAATCGGTTGTTTCAACTTAGTTTGAAAAACACTTTTGTTTTATCAAAAACTGAGATGCTAAATGCTTTGAGATTTAATCTAAGGTTGGATTACACTTTAAACTACCCCAGAACAAAACAACAAAGCAGCACAGCAGCAGCAAGCAAAAGCTCCATCATCCTTCAAAGGATTTGGATTCTTCAAAACCTTGAACACCACTAGGTTCAACAATCTCCCCCTATTTGATGAAGACAAATCCCTGATGCTTGATCCCTAATGCTTGTGTTGTTCTGATTAAATCTGAAGCAGTTCCTGCAATTGAACTTTTAGCAGACATTGAACTTCTGATATTTTGTTAGAATATATATACACAGTTAAGGCTTAAACAATTAATATCAGTTAAACATTTAACAAGTAAAAACAGCTAAAAGACAGTCTTAAACAAGCATAAGCAAACAAGCATAAATCTCCCCCTATTTGTCTTCACAAATAGACAAATATAAGAGATAAAACCAGAAAAAGTTCATATTACATCAGAATTATAAAAGCAACAGCAGAAGGAAAGAAAAGAAAACCAAACTTCAACAGCAAAAAAAACAATCGATTGTTTCGACAATCCAATCGGTTGTTTTTCTTCATTCTTCCTTATCTCCAAACTGAAGATCAAAGATTTGGTTCTGTACAGCTTCAATTTGTTCATCCAGGCTCATGAACCTTGCATCCATGTTGTCAAACCTGGTATCAAACCTTTGGAAATTGCTAACACACAAATCATGGAGGTTTCTTTGGTTTTCAGCAAAGCTATCCATCCTATTCATCATGAACCTTTCAAAAGGTGACATAGATTGAATCCTTTCTTCTGGATGTTCAGCAGCAGCACTGGGTCCAGCATCTTGAAACCCTCCTGTTGGATCTTCATGTTCAACATCCATATCTGCAGGTTCTTCTTGAGCAGCACCACTAGAGGAGGCACCATGATCACCATCCTTGCTTACCCATTTTCCACCTATTTTTGTAAATCCCATCTTGCTGAGTGATCCATTGTTCAACTCTTGAGTTGACTTGACTAGCTCAGAAGTCTCATCTTCCAAATTAACTTCAAAATAGTATAGGAATTTAGATATCAAAATAGCATAGGGATAGTGATAGTCACCCAACCTCATTGCTTTTTGCATGTGCTCTTTGATGATGTGGATCCAATTTAGTTTGATCTTCTTGGTGATGCAGAAGATATAAACCAAATCTTCTTCAGTCAAAACAGAATGGTTGCTCCCCCTTGGAGTTAGAATCCATGTCACAATGAGAGCAAGCAGCCTCTCATCCAGTTTCAACCCTCCAACTGAGCATGCACTCACTTGAGCTTGAGTATTTTTCAAACAACTTCTGTAAAACTGAATTTTGTTGAAATCCTCCACCACACCAAGATTGCCTTTGTTGATTCGCAATCCAGAAAACTTGAGTCCAGCAACAGCAGCCCAAACCTCATGGGTTATCTCCATGTCCACACCTTTTACATGAGAAACTAGGTTGTTTCCCTCAAATTTCAAATTGGTGTAGAAGACCTTCACCAAGTCTAGATATATGTTGCCCTTCATCTCCAGAAACCTTCTGAGATACTGATCTTTGAGAAGTTTCCTCACATTGTCCAGCTTTTGACTTTTCAGCCAATCAAAACTCACAACCTTGGGGTTGTTGATTTTCTTGAGACTTGTCTCATATCTATATT
The DNA here is from genome assembly GCA_013389735.1 of Phaseolus lunatus. Lineage (NCBI taxonomy): Eukaryota > Viridiplantae > Streptophyta > Magnoliopsida > Fabales > Fabaceae > Phaseolus > Phaseolus lunatus. The sequence continues at coordinate 34,688,199 of CM023864.1, read as the reverse complement.
TTTCTATGAGATCTTTATCTCCAGAAAACCATCCTTTCAACCTTCCTCTAGACCTTACAGCTCTGGTTTTGATTCTTCCAGAAGTGGGAGGAGTTGATTCCATGGCAGCAGAGATGAGAAAACAGAGGACAACTTTTCTTTACAGATTTTCTCAAGAGATGGTGCAAGAGATGTTGCAAGAGATGTTGCAATTGGTTGTTCATCTGCACCTGATTTTATAACCATCCGAAAATCAATTTGTGATTAATTCCATTCAATGGGTACCTGATTTTCAAAGTGAGAAAGTTGTTCTGCACAGTAAACGTCAGAATAAAAACAGAAAAACACATGGTCTTCACATGTGAACTTTGACTAGTCATAAAGGCTCTTGAATTTCCAAGATTTCGGAATATTCTCCTTTATGAATGTTATAACCACTTTCTGAGCATGTTCAGCTTTCAATACAGATAGTTTGACCAAGATTCTCCCTTTTAAATTTGATCTGCAACGGATAGAAGAAAAATTCAAAATTAAATCAATTTCTTCACAGTGCTGTCAGACTCAAAACAATCGGTTGTTTTGAAGAACCAATTGGTTGTTTTTCTGCAGTAGTATAAAACTTGATTTTGGAGATTTCAGCCATTAACAAAAACAGATTAAAGCATAATACATTTGATTAAAAGAGAATTAATCATAGGAAAGAACTTTGAAACAATTATTGAGAATAATAAAAGGAAAGTCTTATCCTTGTGTTGTTTCTTCAATGATCCAAATGCTTGTGGATCAAGAAACTTTCTCTTCACTGTTTTGTTCTATTGCACAGCATTGATTCAGCTTCAATGACTTCCTTTCTCTTTAACAGATTGATCAGAATGCCTCTTTTCCCTTTATTTTCCTGCATAAACAAATTCAAGTAGCAAGATTTGGTCCCCTTACAAATTTGGGTCCATTTGGCTTCACTTTGTTGTTAGTAACATCACATTCCTTAGGAATCCATTTCATAAGACCTTTAGGAACACGATATTTTCTAATTTTACAGAATCTAATAGAATGGCCTTTCTTCATGCAGTAAAAGCATGTAACAATCGGTTGTTTCGATGATCGAATCGATTGTTTTCCTGTTTTTCTTAAAAAAGCTTTTGAAAGCTTATCTTGCTTGTTCTGTGGATTGAAGCCTAAACCAGCCTTTCCAAAAACACAGTTTTGAGATGCCAAGACATTCTCAAAGTTTGATTTCCCTTTTGAAAGCTTGTCCACAGTTTCAACAAGATAATGAACCTTTTTCTCAAGATTTTCACAATTTGTGCAAATGAGACTGTCACACTTGCAAGAGGCATTTTTGAAATGATTTTCCAGATTTTCAAAATCAATTTTTGCCTTTAACAAATCCTCTTCAAGTGATTTAACTTTCTTCTTAAGCACATGGTTTAGATCTTTCAATCGATTGTTTGAAAGAACCAATCTATTAGCTTCTTCATGAGTTTCTTGAAAAGCTTCAAGCAATTCACAATAATTTTGTTCATTTAAGGAAGCACAAGAACTTACCTCACTTGAACTACAAGCATCATCATCATCCTCAGCCACTAAACATATGTTGGCTTTTTCATCTTCACTTGATGAAGAACTTGATGAAGACACTTCATTTTCATCCCAAGCTATGTAGGCTCTTTTTGTCTTGCCTTTCTTCTCCTTGTAGCTTGTCTTTTTCTCCTTGCTCTTGTTGGGACAATCTGCCTTTATGTGACCTTGCTCACCACAACCAAAACAAGTATAGTTATTTGAATTTAAATAATTGGATTTCTTGTTTCCATACCTATCCTTGTTATTGTCTTTGTTGCGGTTTCTCTTTAGGAATTTGCTGAATTTTCTTGACAGCAAACTCAGATTTTCCTCATCACTATCATCACTTGAATCTTGCTTTCCCTTGTGTTTGGATGCTTTCAAGGCTATGCTCCTTGTGTGCTTATCTTGATTCTCTTGAACATTGAGTCTATTCATCTCTAGCTCATGTTCCCTAAGTTTTCCAAACAAAGAAGCAACACTTAAGGATGTTAGATCTTTAGATTCAGAAATTGCAGTTACCTTTGGTTGCCATGCTCTATCAAGACATTTCAAGATCTTGATGTTTAGCTCTTCTTTGTCAAAAGTCTTGTCTAGGCTCATAAGGTGATTGATGATATGAGTAAACCTTTTCTGTACTTCAGCAATTGTTTCACCTTTAAGCATTCTGAACATTTCATACTCTTGGATTAGAGCATGCTTTCTAGCTCTTTTAACTTCATTTGTTCCTTCATGAGTGACCTCCAAAGTATCCCACATTTCCTTTGATGATTTACATTGTGATACCCTGAAAAACTCATCAGAATTTAAAGCAGAGGTTATAATATTTTTGGCAATGCAATCAAATTTGGCCTTTTTGCTTTCTGCATCAGTCCATTGAGACCATGGCTTCTCAATGACAGAACCATCTTTTTCAAACTTTGGTATAAAAGGACCATTTTCAATTGCATCCCAAATTCCTTTGTCAAGAGATTCCATGAATATTTTCATTTTAACTTTCCAAAACTGGTAATTCAAACCACAGAACAAGGGTGGTCTGTTTATTGAAGCACCTTCCCCAAAAGGTAGTCTATCAGCCATTTTAAAAAGATTTTAGGATCAACTTGAATGACTTTCAAGAACCAAGCTCTTGATGCCAATTGTTAGGAAAGATGGCTTTAAACTAGAGGGGGGGGGGGTGAATTGTTTAAAGAGGCTTTCGCAAACTTTTACAAGCTAGAATGAATATCTTTCAGAAATCAAATGATTAAGCAATTCAGTTTGCCAAAACAGCAAGCAAAACAGCACTGCCAGGAAAACAATCAGTTGTTTCTTCGAAACAATCGGTTGTTTATACCAGCAAACAACAAACAAACTGAATTTAAAGAGTTAGGGATAGGGAGATTGTACACAGATGATTATACTGGTTCACTCCAACCCAGAGCTACATCCAGTCTTCTCAGAACCCTGAGGAAATCCACTAAGCAATCACACCTTGATCACTTACACAACAACCAAGAGAATGACCTTGAAAACCTCAAGACACACACTCTCCTTGGCCAACACTAAGATTGCTGATCTTGAACACCTCAAGAACACACAGCCAATCTCAGCAACAATACAGAAAAGAAATATTTCAGCAGTTACACAGATTACACTTGTAACATCCCGCCAAATACTTTTTCGTAATTATAAAATGAAATAAAGGTAAACAAATATATTGAAGTGAACATAATTATATATAAGTAATGAAGTTTTCTCCTCACAGGGAGTTTAATACATAATCGGTCAGTTTTCCAAAAACGTAAACAAAATACAGCAAAATAAAAAACAACAGGCGATCTCCTAACAGAAAAAGGCGATCTCCTATCAGAAAAGGGCGATCTCCTATCAGACAACAGAAAAAGGGTGATCGCCTAACAGAAACAGAAACAGGCGATCTCCTTCCGGCGACCACTCACTGAGGAGCTCAACTTCCTGCAACATCATCTGTTCCCGTGTAAATTATACACGATCATCACAGGTTTAAGAAAAAGCCAAACACAACACCAAAAACACAGGGTGAGCTAGATATTTGAAAGAGAGTTTAGATATGAACTTTAAAATCAAGATAAAACAAATTTTAAGACACCCACGTAAAACCATCAACTTTCTCATTCCCTTCACATGACCATCAAGTAATCACATATTACACACTTCCTCAAGAGTCGTTCAATTCACATAATTCATCAAGTGTCTATCAATTCAATGTTCCTCATTTCTCACATCAGACTTCCACTGACTCATCACACAAGACACTTGACACTACTTCTGGAAGACTCGTGCGTTGAACTTAGCATCCAGAGACCTGCACCTATCATACTTCATTGCTGTAATGTTTCCACAGCCATGCGCATCAACACAATCTCGATCTCAATTTCATCACTCTCACAGTATGACAGGGTTAATCCATATAACAAGTCAAGTCAGTTATCTTTCAAACGACTTACCCATACATATGGACCTCCTTCGACTCTCACCAACTGAATGACTTCATCTATGTGACTCCATCATATCAGCAGAGTCAGGATCGTCTCATTCACAGGATACTCACTGATCAATACACTTCATAACTAATCTCAACACGGTATTTCCTTTCCTGAAAATACTATGTCTTGATCCCACATTCAAACATTCATCACCTCATATAACACTTAAAGAACGATTCAGTCACAGCAACATTCATTCCACGGTTCAGATTTTCGAATATCACATGCATTTCACATTTAAATCTCAAACATACAAAAAAACAGGGGAGTTCGAAAAACGACGCCAAAACCGGCGATCTTGTCCGAAAACAGGGGATTATGCAATAACAGTTGAAAACCGGCGACCACGTCGCCCCATCATCTCAATCATCTAATATAAGGTTTTCGTTGGAAATAAGGCTACCTTCCCTTACCTGGACTAGCGCAAAACTCCAAGAGCTCTGAAACCCAACGAAGCTTAAAGATGCTTTCACTCTGTTTTAGTGTCCCGGTCTGGAGAACTTGCAGAGAACCTCCCAAGTGTCCAAGGGCAGTCGTCGCTCGTCGTACTGGTGCTTGAGGTTGCCTGAAACGCAGCGCGAAGGAGAGAAAAGAGAGGGATGAAGATGCACTCACTCTTTCACTCTTGAGCCACTGCAACGTTCTTTGCCTCCCCGCAGTGGGTTTTTGAATCCAAGCCTACTTGTCCACGCATGCTGCTGCCACCACCCCCTCTGCAGGAAAGCCCGAGTGTACGTTTCACTGAACAGTACGGCCACGGTTGTCTCTTGTGCATGCCAACCACTTCCCTGAACAGTACGACCGCGAGTGTCTCTTGCGCATGCCAACTTTCTGATGTCACTATTCTGAACCACCCTTTTTGTCTACGTGGCGCGCGTGTAGGACGTTTCATGCTGGGAGCCTGGGTCCCACCTTATCTGTGTGAAACTCGACATCGCGCGATAACCTTCCACCGATGACCTCTCGCGCGGTGACTATCCACCGATGTCTCATCCTGGCGGACGACCGATGTCTCTCCCTGGGAGACGACCGAAGTCTCGCCCTGGCGATGACTACAATGCCTCACGCCCGGCGATGCCCGCATGTCTCTCATACCGGCGATGACTGATGTGCCTCATCCCGGTGATGACTGATTCCTCTTCCTGATGGACGACTGATGTCTCACCCTAGAGGACCACCGATGTCTCACCCTGGCAGACAACCGATGTCTCACCCTGGAGGACCACCGATGTCTCACCCTGGCAGACCACCGATGTGTCTCCCATCCTGGTTGATGACCTATGTTCCTCTCATCCTGTTGGCGATCTCTTATCGCCCTTGTGTGTGACGAGAACATATCGCCTTACTCTGCTCACCGATGTCACATCGTCACACCTTGCTGAAGGTCCTTCATCCCACTATGTTACGTCCAAGGTATCACCTCCACATGGCTTGGTGACTCGGTAGCTTCACATTTCCAAGAGTAGATCAGCACTACTCCTCGTGCGCCCATGCATGCAACACTAAGGACGATTTCTTATGCTCAAGCATAGAGCTTCGCAGGCCCAGCGTATCTAAGGCTTAACCCACACCTTGATACGCGTGGTTTTTGGAACCCACTATGGTTGATTCAGCATCTTGACCACATACTACGTGCGCTCCCGTCGATCACGTACACCATAGGCGATTGGCGATCATGTCTCCTCTAGGCGACAGGCGATTATGTGCCAGAGAAGTCGGAGATCGCCTCCGTCTTCAACAACGGCGATCTCGTAAAAGACTTCTAAGCTACACTTTTCTTCCTTTACTCTTCTTGATCCACATGTCTTCCTCGAGCACAGCCACGTGATTACCTCACGATAAAGTCATCGCACTTGACTACTTGGTTAATACAATGGTCAGCCGACCGACCTCTACAAGCTGACCCAAGACCTTGGGCGACGTCCGATGTCCGACTACTACGAAACTTCTATTACCAACTCTTTGTATTTTAAATAATAACTTCTTCTGGAATTATTTAAATATAACACTTTCATTCCAATTAAAGTTTCTAGGTCCTTACATTCTCCCCAACAAGAAAAATTTTCGTCCTCGAAAATTGAATTACAAGGAAAAGAGGTAGGGATAGGCTTCTCTCATGGTTTCTTCTAATTCCCAAGTTGTATCACCCGATCTGTCATCCCACACCACCTTCACCATGTTGATGGTCTTGCCTCTGAGCTGCTTACTCTGCTGATCGTCAATCCTGACTGGTTTCGTTCCAACAACAAGTCATCCCTGATCTGCACATCGTCTACTTCCACCACGTGACTAGGGTCTGCAAGATTCTTCCTTAACTGTGACACGTGAAAGACATTATGCAGATTTGCTAATTGGGGAGGTAGGGCGATTTCATACGCCACTGGACCGATCCTCCTTAAGATCTGATATGGCCCAACTAACTTAGGAGACAGCTCCTTTGATCTGATAGCTCGTCCTACACCCTTGGTCGGTGTCACTTTCATAAATGCATGATCTCCAACTACAACTCCAAAGGTCTTCTCCTCATTGTCAACATCATCACTGCCTCTACAAGAGTTATTATCCTTGTCCTCATGAGCGACATAGAGTGGCTCCCTCAAAGTTATTCCCTTCATAATTTCCAGATCCACAAGGGTTTCCCAACCAAACGATTCTTGCTCACCTTCTTAGCAACTTCAACTTTGGGGATGGATGATGATTCACTTTCTAAGGTAGAGCAATCCGACGAAGATCCATCTACCACTGACATTAGCTGCAGTTACAACACCTTCCCACCACTCATCATACCACCAGGCATATACTGCTGATTCAAACTCAAGAGGGCGACCTGAATGGCGTTCAGGAGAGCATGCCTTGACTGTTAAACGGCCCGAACCTCGCATACCCAATTAATCAGTAGCTGTCCCTCTAGATGAAGAGACCCATTCCTCTAGTTTCTGTGGTCCCTCTTTATCAAGCAGCTCATCGTACTGGACCTTCAGCAGCGTTGGAGACACACTCCAGATTTTCATCTAAACCAGCATTCTCTAACGCCACTATCTTGCCAAAGTACCTCTATTCTAGCACCGTTTCTTGTCGAACCGATCTTGTGGCAGCAAAAGACTGAAGGAGAAAGGCTTCTTTCCTTCAGGCGCCCCTCGGGTTCATCTTTTCTTTGATTACTAACAGCAGATTATGAAAAACCCACCTTTTCCATACTCATCTTTCAAATCACGATCAACAAAACAGCATCCATTCTGCGTGAAGCTTTCTCTCTTATCCCAGTAACTTCTTTACCTAGTATTTTTCAGCAAATTTCTCTGTCTAATTGAACTTTAGACATAAATACAATATCTCATCTTTCCTTTTAAGCTTGTGGTTAAGTTAGAGTCATCTCATGCTGTTTCATCGACATAAACATCTTCCAAGCTTCAAATAAAGAAATTTCATTCTTTCATTCTTGGAACTTAACTCTGGTACTTCCCATGGATACACATGCTTAAGTCTTTAAACCCTCAACATACTGCTTATTTACTCTCCATAACTTATATGTAGCTGAAACTAAACCTTGGTACAACTAAATCTAACTTACACTTGCTTCTTTAATTCCATCAACTCAGCTGGAGCCATTATGTAGGGAGCCATTGACACTTGTCCAGCTCCAGGTACCAAATCAATAGAGAATTCCACTTCTCTCTTAGGAGGTAATCCAGGTATTTCTTCTGGAAATACATCCATGAAATCTTTCACTACAGGTATCCTGCTTACGTCCTCTTCATTCTTCACTCCCAATCGAGCTAGGATTCACGAAGCACCTTGCACCAAGTTACCTGACTGAGACACCTCTGCTCCTGTCATGGCAAACACTCTCCGTGCTGCCTGAGGTCTGCTGCCTTTATTCTTCATCTGTTGGGAACCACCTGATTGAGTCATCCTATTTCTGCTAGGACAATCTCTAGAAATGTGCCCCATCTTTTGGCACGTGAAACATCTGGGTTTCCATGTTTGTTGCTGCTGAAACTGGGGCGAAACTGCTCCTACCCGATGTGTTGGAGGTCCCACATAAGGCTTGCTTTGTGGGTGCTGCACCTTGGCCTTCCCACTGAAAGAACCCCTTGGGTGTGACCTGATCACCCGAGAATTACCCCTTTCCAAGGTTTCCACCATCTTTGCCTTCTCTACTAAGGCATGAAACTCTCTGATGCACATGGGTGCTATGGTCTTCTTCAGCTCATGCTTTAAACCTTCTTCAAACATCCTACACCTCCAAGCCTCAGAGGTCGCCTGGGTATAGAATCGGGCGAGGTACTCAAACCGAGCAGCATAGGCGTTCACAGACATATCCCCCTGCTCCAACCTTAGGAACTTAGCTTCCTTCGCAAACCTTGCGCTGTCTGGGAAGTATTTCTCCAGGAACCTCACCCTTAAGCTCTCCCAATCCAACACTTCCTCTCGGGCCTCCATCATCTGCTGAGTTCCCATCCACCAGAGCTCAGCTTCTCCAGACAGAAGATATGTGGCGAATACCAGCTTCTTATCTTCAGGGCAGGAGGTCGCCCTGAAGATTTTCTCTAAACCCCTGACCCATCGATCTGCTTGGTCAGGAGTAGCATTCCCACTGAATTTAGGTGGGTTGTGCCTGAGGAACTCGGTCAGTCCCATCTGCTTCTGAGGCTGACCAACGTTGGGAGTTGTTGCAGCCGATCTGGCGGTCTCCCAATGCTGCATTGTAGCTTGGTGATTCTGAGACATCGCCGTATTCTGCTGCTGGATGGCGCTCGCCATCATCTCAATAGCCCTGGCGATCTGGCCCATTTCAGCAGAAGGTTGGGGAGGGGTAGGCTGTCTAGGAGCCATTCTTCTCTGTAGAAGATTAGGAAACTATTGGTTTCTATATCCCCCCCACAACTATAAGAATGAGATCGATAAGAAATCGATTCATTCAGGAGGTAACATCTAGGCCTTACAAAGGTCAACATCTCAAAGTCATTTAGAATTTGAGTTTATCAACAGAATCATGATACTTATAATCTCAAGCAAAACACCAGAACAACTGCTGGTATACAACCATCAATCCAAACAACCACTTTCAATCAATACAAAAACACTCAATAAACTGAAATAAAACACACCAGAATTCAATATATGCTAAACGTCAAACCTTCAGAATTTAAGATTGAGAATCATCTTGATCCAGTTATGAGTGTGCACCCTCACTACTTTATCAAGACCCTCTCATTCTTAATACTAAGATTTCCAGTTAGGGCACATATTCACTAAAGCACACACAAAATCTCAATACAAAAACGTTTGAAAACCTTTCACTATAGTTTTTTATTTAAAACTCAACTAACTTTTATGAGCAGAAGAAACACAATGGATCCACAGCCCTCAGGTCATCCTAAGGACGAACTGCTCTGATACCATTAATGTAACATCCCGCCAAATACTTTTTCGTAATTATAAAATGAAATAAAGGTAAACAAATATATTGAAGTGAACATAATTATATATAAGTAATGAAGTTTTCTCCTCACAGGGAGTTTAATACATAATCGGTCAGTTTTCCAAAAACGTAAACAAAATACAGCAAAATAAAAAAAAAACAGGCGATCTCCTAACAGAAAAAGGCGATCTCCTATCAGAAAAGGGCGATCTCCTATCAGACAACAGAAAAAGGGTGATCGCCTAACAGAAACAGAAACAGGCGATCTCCTTCCGGCGACCACTCACTGAGGAGCTCAACTTCCTGCAACATCATCTGTTCCCGTGTAAATTATACACGATCATCACAGGTTTAAGAAAAAGCCAAACACAACACCAAAAACACAGGGTGAGCTAGATATTTGAAAGAGAGTTTAGATATGAACTTTAAAATCAAGATAAAACAAATTTTAAGACACCCACGTAAAACCATCAACTTTCTCATTCCCTTCACATGACCATCAAGTAATCACATATTACACACTTCCTCAAGAGTCGTTCAATTCACATAATTCATCAAGTGTCTATCAATTAAATGTTCCTCATTTCTCACATCAGACTTCCACTGACTCATCACACAAGACACTTGACACTACTTCTGGAAGACTCGTGCGTTGAACTTAGCATCCAGAGACCTGCACCTATCATGCTTCATTGCTGTAATGTTTCCACAGCCATGCGCATCAACACAATCTCGATCTCAATTTCATCACTCTCACAGTATGACAGGGTTAATCCATATAACAGGTCAAGTCAGTTATCTTTCAAACTACTTACCCATACATATGGACCTCCTTCGACTCTCACCAACTGAATGACTTCATCTATGTGACTCCATCATATCAGCAGAGTCAGGACCGTCTCATTCACAGGATACTCACTGATCAATACACTTCATAACTAATCTCAACACGGTATTTCCTTTCCTGAAAATACTATGTCTTGATCCCACATTCAAACATTCATCACCTCATATAACACTTAAAGAACGATTCAGTCACAGCAACATTCATTCCACGGTTTAGATTTTCGAATATCACATGCATTTCACATTTAAATCTCAAACATACACAAAAACAGGGGAGTTCGAAAAACGACGCCAAAACCGGCGATCTTGTCCGAAAACAGGGGATTATGCAATAACAGTTGAAAACCGGCGACCACGTCGCCCCATCATCTCAATCATCTAATATAAGGTTTTCGTTGGAAATAAGGCTACCTTCCCTTACCTGGACTAGCGCAAAACTCCAAGAGCTCTGAAACCCAACGAAGCTTAAAGATGCTTTCACTCTATTTTAGTGTCCCGGTCTGGAGAACTTGCAGAGAACCTCCCAAGTGTCCAAGGGCAGTCGTCGCTCGTCGTACTGGTGCTTGAGGTTGCCTGAAACGCAGCGCGAAGGAGAGAAAAGAGAGGGATGAAGATGCACTCACTCTTTCACTCTTGAGCCACTGCAACGTTCTTTGCCTCCCCGCAGTGGGTTTTTGAATCCAAGCCTACTTGTCCACGCATGCTGCTGCCACCACCCCCTCTGCAGGAAAGCCCGAGTGTACGTTTCACTGAACAGTACGGCCACGGTTGTCTCTTGTGCATGCCAACCACTTCCCTGAACAGTACGACCGCGAGTGTCTCTTGCGCATGCCAACTTTCTGATGTCACTATTCTGAACCACCCTTTTTGTCTACGTGGCGCGCGTGTAGGACGTTTCATGCTGGGAGCCTGGGTCCCACCTTATCTGTGTGAAACTCGACATCGCGCGATAACCTTCCACCGATGACCTCTCGCGCGGTGACTATCCACCGATGTCTCATCCTGGCGGACGACCGATGTCTCTCCCTGGGAGACGACCGAAGTCTCGCCCTGGCGATGACTACAATGCCTCACGCCCGGCGATGCCCGCATGTCTCTCATACCGGCGATGACTGATGTGCCTCATCCCGGTGATGACTGATTCCTCTTCCTGACGGACGACTGATGTCTCACCCTAGAGGACCACCGATGTCTCACCCTGGCAGACAACCGATGTCTCACCCTAGAGGACCACTGATGTCTCACCCTGGCAGACCACCGATGTGTCTCCCATCCTGGTTGATGACCTATGTTCCTCTCATCCTGTTGGCGATCTCTTATCGCCCTTGTGTGTGACGAGAACATATCGCCTTACTCTGCTCACCGATGTCACATCGTCACACCTTGCTGAAGGTCCTTCATCCCACTATGTTACGTCCAAGGTATCACCTCTGTTGAACCAAGTGGAGTTCAAGGTTTTGAAGAATCCAAATCCTTTGAAGGATGATGAAGCCTCTGCTTGTGTGATGCTGCTGTGCTGCTTTATAGTTTTGTTCTGGGGTAGTTCAAAGTGTAAACCAATATTAGATTTAATCTCAAAGCAAAAAGCATCTCAATCTTTAATGAAACAAAGTGTTTTTCAAACTAAGTTGAAACAACCGATTGTTCTGTCGAGACAACCGATTGTTTATACTTAGATGTTTTGAGAAAGTTTTGAAAACTGTTTTTGATTGTAGAAAACTGTTAAGTGACAAAACAACCGATTGATTCGAGGAAACAATCGATTGTTTGTTTTGGAACCATAACAGAAAAACTGTTTTCTTTGACTGAGCTTTAAATGATTTGAAACTGTATACGCTCCAGTCATTAAATGCTTTGACAAATCTTTTTTAAAGCAATTATGGATAAACAATCTTTCCTTTTATAATCAGAAGATCTGTATTATATAAGTTTTTTTGGTTTTGAAAAAGGAGAAGAAATAAAAAGAACTAAGAACTGAAAAAGAGATTGCTAAAGTGCTTGAGAGATTGATTGAAGTATTGGGATAGGTTTTTCACTTGTATTGATTTCAGATCTCATCTGTAACAAGTGTAATTCTGTAAACTGTTGAATCTTTTCTGTATACGTTGCTGAGATTGTCTGTGTGACCTTGAGGTATTCAAGATCCGAGATCTCAGTGTTGACCAAGGAGAGTGTGTGTCTTGAAGGGTTCAAGGTCATTCTCTTGGTTGTTGTGTAAGTAATCTGGGTTTGATTGCTTAGTGGATTTCCTCAGGGTTCTAAGAAGACTGGACGTAGCTCTGGGTTAGAGTGAACCAGTATAAAACTCTGTGTACAAATCTCTCTATCCCTTACTCTTTAAATTCAGTTTGTTTGTTATATGCTGATATAAACAACCGATTGTTTCGAAGAAACAACCGATTGTTTTCTTGGCAGTGTTGTTTTGCTCACTGTTTTGGCAAACTGAATTGTTTAATCCTTTGATTTATGAAAGATATTCATTCTGTTCTGTAAAAGTTTTGAGAAAACTCTTTAAACCATTCACCCCCCCTCTAGTTTAAAGCCATATTTCCTAACAATTGGCATCAAGAGCTTGGTTCTTGAAAGTCATTCAAGTTGATCCTAAAATCTTTTTTCTATGGCTGGAAAAATATCTTTTGAGGAGGGTGCGTCAATCTACAAACCACCTTTATTCTGTGGATTGAATTATAAGTTTTGGGAAGCAAGAATGAAAATCTTTATTGAATCAATTGATCAAAGAATTTGGGACTCAATTGAGAATGGCCCTTACATTCCAAAATTCAAAAAGGATAATTCCTTTATTGTAAAACCTTTGTCCAAATGGACAGATGAGGAATGTAAGATGGTTCAGCTTGATAGGTCTGCTCAAAACATCATAGCTTCTGCACTGGATACTAATGAATTTTTCAGGATTACAAAGTGCAAAACTGCTAAGGAAATGTGGGAGACTCTCAAGGCTGCTCATGACTCAAAGGAAGCAATGACAAAGAGTCATGTAAGAAGGAAGAAAAGGCAGAATAAGAAAAGTCTCAATCTTTGCTTAATGGCCAGAAAGGAGGATGACTCATGTAGTGTAAGTTCATCAAACTCTTCAAACTCTGAAAATAATAGTCAATTGCTTCAAGCCTTTCAAGAAACACATGAAGAAGCAAACAGATTGGCTCTCTTAAACAATAGATTGAAAGAAAAAAATAGCTGGCTTAAAAATAGGGTAAAAGCACTGGAAGAGGATTTAGAAAATTCAAAAATGGATTTTGAAAATCTGGAAATCATTTACAAAAACTCCTCTTGCAAGTGTGATACTCTAATTTGTGAAAATTGTGAAAATCTTGAAAAGAAGGTACATTATCTTGTTAAAACAGTGGATAAGCTTTCAAAAGGCCAATCTAACTTTGAGAGTGTGCTAGCATCTCAAAAGTGTGTTTTTGGAAAATCAGGATTGGGCTTTAATCCACAAAACCAGCAAGATAGGTTTTCAAAATCGTTTTCAAGGGTGCCAGAAAAACAATCGATTGGACCATCGAAACAATCGGTTGTTACATGCTTCTATTGCATGAAGAGAGGTCATTCTGTGCGATTCTGTAAAATCAGAAAACATGTTGTTCCTAAAGGGCTTATGAAGTGGATTCCCAAGAAAAATAAAGCTTGTGTTGATGAGTATACACCAGATGGACCCTCATTCATAAGGGGACCAAACCTATGTACTTGAGATTTTTCTTTGTAGGAAATCTTGGAGGAGAAAAAGCAGCTTTGGTACTTGGACAGTGGATGCTCCAAGCATATGACAGGGGACAAATCAAAGTTCCTGAGAATATCCTTCAAGCAAGAGGGTCATGTCACCTATGGAGATAACAACAAAGGAAGAATTCTTGGAAGAGGATCCATAGGAGATGAGAGCATCTTGGTGATTCATGATGTGCTCTTTGTTGAAGGCCTAAAGCATAATCTGCTGAGTATTAGCCAACTGTGTGACAAGGGGTATCAAGTGATGTTCAAGGCAAACACATGTGAAATCTGTCTACCCAACACTAAAGAGGTAATGTTGGTAGGTAAGAGAGTTAATAATGTGTATCTTCTAGATATCTCTTCACCATGTTCAATTGGATGTCTTCTATCCAAGCAAGATGAATCTTGGCTTTGGCATAGAAGAATTGCTCATATTCACATGAATCATTTGAACAAGCTTATATCAAAAGATCTTGTGATTGGGCTGCCAAAACTCAAGTTTGAGAGGAATCACATTTGTGAAGCTTGCCAAAAAGGGAAACAAGTGAAAAGTTCTTTTAAAACCAAAAATGTTGTCTCTTCATTGAGACCTCTTGAACTCCTTCACATGGATCTCTTTGGACCCTCTAGAACTATGAGTCTTGGTGGAAATTATTATGCTCTTGTTATTGTTGATGATTTCTCTAGGTACACTTGGACCTTGTTCTTGGAGTCAAAGAGTGATGCCCTTGCTGCATTCAAAAAGCTAGCAAGAAGTCTTCAAAACACAAAAGGCAGTAACATAGGCTTAATAAGATGTGACCATGGAGGAGAATTCCAAAATGAGAAGTTTGTCAAGTTCTGTGAGAAGTTGGGAATTCTACACAATTTCTCTGCTCCAAGAACACCACAACAAAATGGAGTTGTAGAGAGGAAGAACAGGTCTCTTGAAGAGCTTGCAAGGACAATGCTTAGTGAATCTTCACTTCCTAAGTATTTTTGGGCAGATGCAGTGAGTACCTCCTGTTATGTGATGAATAGGGTGCTTATAAGGCCCATTTTGAAGAAAACTCCATATGAACTTTTCAATGGAAGAAGGCCTAACATCAGTCACCTCAAAGTCTTTGGCTGTAACTGTTTTGTTCTCAACAATGGAAAGGAAAGCTTGGGAAAATTTGATGAGAAAGCTGACCTTGGCATCTTCATTGGTTATTCCCTTACAAGCCATGCTTATAGAGTCTACAATAAAAGGTTGATGACTGTAGAAGAATCAGTTCATGTAGTCTTTGATGAGGCAGATCGCAGAATTAGTGAGAACCCAAAGATTAGTGCTGAGGAAGATGAACAGAGCATCAGTTTGGAGAAGCTGGATATCTGTGCAGAAAAACAACCGGTTGATTCGCAGAAACAACCGATTGAAACTCTGCAACAAAGTGAGCTGCCCAAAGAGTGGAGAATTCCCAGAGATCTGTCAGTGGATAACATCATAGGGCAGATAAAGGAAGGTGTCTCCACACGTAGCTCCATCTCAAACTTCTGCAGACACACAGCTTTTGTCTCTCAAATTGAACCTAAGTCAATTGAAGAAGCTCTCAAGGATGAGAAGTGGGTTGAAGCTATGCAAGAAGAGCTAAATCAATTCGAAAGAAATGAGGTATGGTTTCTTGTTCCTAGAACTAATGAAATGAATATTATTGGTGCAAAATGGGTTTTCAGGAACAAGCTAGATGAGGAAGGAGTGATCACAAGAAATAAAGCAAGGCTAGTTGCCAAGGGCTACAATCAAGAAGAGGGCTTAGACTATGATGAAACCTTTGCTCCTGTGGCTAGATTGGAGGCTGTGAGGCTGCTGCTGGCTTTTGCATGTATGAGTGGTTTTAAACTCTTCCAAATGGATGTAAAAAGTGCCTTCTTGAATGGCTACATCAATGAGGAAATCTATGTAGATCAACCACCGGGTTTTGAAGACCACAAGTATCCCAATCATGTTTTCAAGTTGAAGAAAGCTTTGTATGGTCTGAAACAAGCTCCAAGGCAGTGGTATGAGAGGCTTAGCAACTTTCTGCTATCTCTTGGCTATGAAAGAGGAATGGTAGACAAGACTCTCTTCATCAAGAAGTCACTTGCAGAAATAATTCTTGTGCAAATATATGTTGATGACATCATCTTTGGTGCTACACAAGATAGGTTGTGTGAAGAATTTGTGGCTGCTATGAAAGGTGAGTTTGAAATGTCTATGATGGGAGAACTATCTTTCTTTCTTGGATTGCAGGTTAAACAAACAAAGGATGGGATCTTCTTAAGTCAATCAAAGTATTGCAAGGAGATTCTCAAAAAGTTTGAAATGGAAAACTGCAAAGAGGCAAGCACTCCAATGCCATCAAGCTGCTATATGGATGCAGATACTACTGGAAAGAGTATAGATCAAACAAAGTTCAGAGGTTTGATTGGATCATTGCTTTATCTAACAGCAAGTAGGCCGGATATCATGTTTGCAGTGTGCCTATGCTCAAGGTATCAAGCAAATCCTAAAGAGTCACACTTCAAAGCTGCCAAGAGGATTCTGAAATATCTCAAAGGAACATCATCTGTAGGCTTATGGTATCCTTCTCATTCTCCAATACACTTAATTGGTTATTCAGATTCTGATTTTGCAGGTTGTAAGCTAGATAGAAAAAGCACAAGTGGCACTTGTCACCTTCTTGGCTCTAGCCTAATCTCATGGCATAGCAAGAAGCAAGCATGTGTTGCTCTCTCAACTGCAGAGGCAGAATATATTGCTGCTGGTAGCTGTTGTGCACAGATTCTATGGCTCAAACAACAACTTGCAGATTTTGGATTACAAATCAGCAAAGTTCCCTTGATGTGTGATAACACAAGTGCAATCAACCTTACCAAAAATCAAATCCAGCACTCAAGGACCAAACATATTGAAATAAGACATCATTTTATCAGAGATCATGTGCAAAATGGAGACTGCGAAGTGAAGTTTGTGGAGACCAAACTGCAGTTAGCTGACATCTTCACAAAGCCTTTGCCAAAAGAGCGGTTTTTCTTCTTAAGAAATGAGATAGGTATCCTTGATCTAAATAATCTCTCTTAAAATCTGTGTTTGGTACATGTTAAAGTCTATTTGTGAAGACAAATAGGGGGAGAATTATTTGGTACTTGTATTTCTGTATCTTATTTGCATAAAATGTTTAAAAAAACTCTGAGTGTAAAGTGTTTTCTGCTGCTGCTGATAAAAACAACCGATTGTTCCGTGTAAACAATCGATTGATTTTTTATGTTTAAAAAGAGGATTAATCTAACTTGCTGCTGTAAGAAGTTGTGGATAGTGCAGATGTCTTCTATGCAGGAACTGCTTCAGATTTAATCAGTACAACACAAGCACCAGGGATTTGTCTTCATCAAATAGAGGGAGATTGTTGAACCAAGTGGAGTTCAAGGTTTTGAAGAATCCAAATCCTTTGAAGGATGATGAAGCCTCTGCTTGTGTGATGCTGCTGTGCTGCTTTATAGTTTTGTTCTGGGGTAGTTCAAAGTGTAAACCAATATTAGATTTAATCTCAAAGCAAAAAGCATTTCAATCTTTAATGAAACAAAGTGTTTTTCAAACTAAGTTGAAACAACCGATTGTTCTGTCGAGACAACCGATTGTTTATACTTAGATGTTTTGAGAAAGTTTTGAAAACTGTTTTTGATTGTAGAAAAATGTTAAGTGACAAAACAACCGATTGATTCGAGGAAACAATCGATTGTTTGTTTTGGAACCATAACAGAAAAACTGTTTTCTTTGACTGAGCTTTAAATGATTTGAAACTGTATACGCTCCAGTCATTAAATGCTTTGACAAATCTTTTTGAGAGCAATTATGGATAAACAATCTTTCCTTTTATAATCAGAAGATCTGTATTATATAAGTTTTTTTGGTTTTGAAAAAGGAGAAGAAATAAAAAGAACTAAGAACTGAAAAAGAGATTGCTGAAGTGCTTGAGAGATTGATTGAAGTATTGGGATAGGTTTTTCACTTGTATTGATTTCAGATCTCATCTGTAACAAGTGTAATTCTATAAACTGTTGAATCTTTTCTGTATACGTTGCTGAGATTGTCTGTGTGACCTTGAGGTATTCAAGATCAGAGATCTCAGTGTTAACCAAGGAGAGTGTGTGTCTTGAAGGGTTCAAGGTCATTCTCTTGGTTGTTGTGTAAGTAATCTGGGTTTGATTGCTTAATGGATTTCCTCAGGGTTGTGAGAAGACTGGACGTAGCTCTGGGTTAGAGTGAACCAGTATAAAACTCTGTGTACAAATCTCTTTATCCCTTACTCTTTAAATTCAGTTTGTTTGTTATATGCTGATATAAACAACCGATTGTTTCGAAGAAACAACCGATTGTTTTCTTGGCAGTGTTGTTTTGCTCACTGTTTTGGCAAACTGAATTGTTTAATCCTTTGATTTATGAAAGATATTCATTCTGTTCTGTAAAAGTTTTGAGAAAACTCTTTAAACCATTCACCCCCCCTCTAGTTTAAAGCCATATTTCCTAACAACCTCCACATGGCTTGGTGACGTCGGTAGCTTCACATTTCCAAGAGTAGATCAGCACTACTCCTCGTGCGCCCATGCATGCAACACTAAGGACGATTTCTTATGCTCAAGCATAGAGCTTCGCATGCTCAGCGTATCTAAGGCTTAACCCACACCTTGATACGCGTGGTTTTTGGAACCCACTATGGTTGATTCAGCATCTTGACCACATACTACGTGCACTCCCGTCGATCACGTACACCATAGGCGATTGGCGATCATGTCTCCTCTAGGCGACAGGCGATTATGTGCTAGAGAAGTCGGAGATCGCCTCCGTCTTCAACAATGGCGATCTCGTAGAAGACTTCTAAGCAACACTTTTCTTCCTTTACTCTTCTTGATCCACATGTCTTCCTCGAGCACAGCCACGTGATTACCTCACGATAAAGTCATCGCACTTGACTACTTGGTTAATACAATGGTCAGCCGACCGACCTCTACAAGCTGACCCCAGACCTTGGGCGACGTTGTAACATCCCGCCAAAATAAAACCATACATACATGTATAATGAAAATAAAGGTAAACAAATAATATTGAAGAGTACATGATATTATATATATAGGAAATGAAGTTGCTCCTCTTAGGGAGTTAAATACATGACCAGGTCAAATGTTTTCAAAATTTAAAACGAAATTCAACCAAATAGAACAAGACCGGCGATCTCCATTCATGAACCGGCGATCTGTAACAGAAGGCCCAAAACAGCCGATCTGCTATTAGGACAGAAAAACAGGCGATCACCCGATGGAGGCATAAACCGGCGATCACCCGATAGGGACGGAAATAGGCGATCTCCTTCCGGCGACCACTCACTGAGGAGCTCTACTCCCTGGAAGATCATCTGCTCCCGTGTAAAATACACGATCATCACAGTTTTTAAGAGGAAACAGCCACAGAGCAATACAAAATAAAGGGTAAGCTAGATATTTTTAAAGAGAATTTAGATATGAAACTTTAAAATCAAGATAAAACAATTTTCAGATACCCACGTAAAACTATCAATTCCCCATTCATATCACACAGCCATCAAGAAGTCACATATTTCCCAATTTCCTCAAGAGTCGTTCAGTTTCACATAATTCCATCAAGTGTCTATCAATTCAAAGATTCTCATTTCTCACGTCAGACTTCACTGACTCATCACACAAGACACTTGACTCCACTTCCGGAAGACTCGTGCGTTGAACCTAGCATCCAGAGACATGCACCTGTCATACTTCATTGGCTGGAATGTTTCCACAGCCATGCGCATCAACACAATCTCGATCTCAATTCATCACTCTCACAGTATGACAGGGTAAATCCATAAGACAGGCCGAGCTCGTTCTTTTTCACACGACTCACCCATTCATATGAACCTCCTTCGACTCTCACCAACTGAGTAACTTCCTCTATATGATTTCATTACCTCAGCAGAGTCAGGATCGCCTCATTCACAGGATACTCACAGATCAATACACTTCACAACCAAATCTCAACACGGTATTTCCTTTCCTGAAAATACTATGTCTTGATCCACAATCACGACATTCCACACCTCACTCAAAGAATGATTTCAACCACAGCAACAGTCATTTCAAAGGTTCATATTCTCGAATATCACATGTATTTAACATTTAAATCTCAAACAGCTTCAAACCATATCAAAAACAGGGAAGTTCGAAATCCGTATTTAAAACCGGCGACCACGTCGCCCAACCACATAGAACAGAGCATTGCGAAAAGAAACAGGAAACTGGCGACCACGTCGCCCTCACTTCAGAAACAACTAATCTATGGCTTGTATTAAAAAAAGAAGTCTAGCTTCCCTTACCTGGACTTGCGCAAACACCTAGAGTTCCGAAACCCAACAAAGCTTGAAGAACGCCTTGGCTCTGTTTTTGCGTCTGGTTGAAGGACTTGCAGAGGACTGCCCAGGTGCTCTAATGGTGGCTGTCGCTCGTCGTACTCTCGTGTGAAGGTGCTAGAATCGCAGCGCGAAGGAGGCAACTGGAGGAGAAGGGAGGTAACTCACTCTTTCTCTCTTTGAAGGCTGCGACGTTTCTTCCTCTCAGCAGTGGGTTTTCTGCATCTTAAACCAACTTATCCACCAAAAGCAGCTGCCACCACCCACTCTGCAGAGAAGTCTGAGAACCACTGCCCTGAACAGTACGACCACTGTTGCCTCTGGTGCATGCCAACCACTGCTCTGAACAGTACTGCCACTGTTGTCGCTTGTGCATGCCAGCCACTGCTCTGAACAGTACGACCGCGAGTGTCTCCCGCGCATGCCAACATTCTGATGTCACTATTCTGAACCACCCTTTTTGTCTACGTGGCGTGCGTGCATTACGCTTCATGCTGGGAGTCTGGGTCTTACCTTCTCGGTGTGAAACTCGACGTCGCTCGATAACTTTCCACTGCTGACTCATCCTGGCGAACGACCGATGTCCCCTTCGCCCTGGAAGACGACCGATGTCTTCCTCTGGGAGACAACCGATGTCTTCCCTGGCGACGCCCTCATAACTCTCGCGCCTTGGCCACGTCCACATGCCTCTTGCCCCGGGCAATGCCCGCGTGCCTCGCGCCCGCGCGATGCCCGCATGCCTCTCGCGCCCGCGCGATGCCTGCATGCCTCTCGCGCCCGCGCGATGCCTGCATGCCTCTCGCGCCCGCGCGATGCCTGCATGCCTCTCACGCCCGCGCGATGCCTGCATGCCTCTCGCGCCCGCGCGACGCCTGCATGCCTCTCGCGCCCGCGCGATGCCTGCATGCCTCTCACGTCCGCGCGATGTCCACCTGGCGCTCATGTATAGCAGGCGACCGGCGACCTCGTAGCCTTCTAAACTTAACTTTTTCCTCCCTTTCTATTCTAAATAAAAACATACTTAGAATTTATTTAAAATATAACTCTTTTATTCCAATTTAATTTTTCAGGTCCTTACATTCTCCCCAACAAGAAAAATTTTCGTCCTCGAAAATTGAATTACAAGGAAAAGAGGTATGGATAGGCTTCTCTCATGGGTTCTTCTAATTCCCAAGTTGAATCACCCGATCGCTCATCCCACACCACTTTCACCATGTTGATGGTCTTGCCTCTGAGCTTCTTACTTTGACGATCTTCAATCCTGACTGGTTTCGCTTCAAAGGACAAGTCATCCCTGATCTGCACCTTCTCGGTCGTCTGCTGAATCAACTCTGGTTCAACCAATACTGCTTCCTGGTACCAGTACAAAGGAGTTCTGCATTTCCTTCCATACAAAGCTTCATACGTTGCCATCCCAATGCCAGCATGATCACCGTTATTATAGGTAAACTCTTCCAACTCGGCTGGGGCCCTCCTGTAAGGTGCCATTGACACTGGTCCAGCCCCAGGTACCAAAATCAATAGAGAACTCCACTTCTCTCTTAGGAGGTAATCCGGATACTTCTTCTGAAATTACATCCATGAAATCTTTCACCACAGGTATTCAACTTACGTCCTCTTCATTCTTCACTCCCAACTGAGCTAGGATTCACGAAGCACCTCGCCCCTTCCTCCAACACCGACCACCCTCGCTGAGTAGATATCACGTCTGCCCCTTGGAGGTCTGGAAACGCTATCTTCTGACTACCACAGACTACGAGAACGTGATTGGCAGCTAGCCAATCCATTCCCAGGATAACATCCAGATCCTGAAGAGGTAGGCAGATCAAGTTCACCTTGAATCTGCGTCCCTCTACCATCACCGGACATTCGGGGCAACTGCAGAGGTCAACACCTGTCCTGATGCAGGTGTATAGACCAACAGTTTCAAACGGTAACTCCTTCACTAGAAGGCCCAACTCGGCTACACACAGGCTTGACACAAAGGAGTGTGTCGCTCCAAAATCAAACAAAATTCTAACGCATCTACCAGCTATAGAGCAACATTCTGTACTAAGTTACCTGACTGAGATGCCTCCGCTCCAGTCATGGCAAACACTCTCCCTGCTGCCGGAGGTCGACTGCCTTCGTTCCTCAACTGCTGGGAACCCACGGGTTGAGTCATCCTTTTTCTGTTAGGACAATCTCTAGAAATGTGTCCCATCTCTTGGCATGTGAAACACCTGGGTCTCCATGTTTGTTGTTGCTGAAACTGGGGCGGCGCTGCTCCTGCCCTATGCTGGGGAGGTCTCGCATAAGGCTCATTTTGCTGCTGCTGAACCTTTACC
This sequence comes from Phaseolus lunatus, assembly GCA_013389735.1. Lineage (NCBI taxonomy): Eukaryota > Viridiplantae > Streptophyta > Magnoliopsida > Fabales > Fabaceae > Phaseolus > Phaseolus lunatus. The sequence goes on along the minus strand of CM023864.1, from coordinate 34,665,413 downwards.
TTCCCACTGGAGGAACCCCCTGGGTGAGACCTGATCACCCGCGAATCACCCTTTTCCAGAGTCTCTACCATCTTCGTCTTCTCCACTAAGGCGTGAAATTCCCTGATGCACATCGGGGCTATGGTCCTCTTCAGCCCATGCCTCAGTCCTTCTTCGAATTTCCTACACCTCCAAGCCTCGGAGGTAGCTTGGGTATAAAACCGGGCGAGGTACTCAAACCGAGCAGCATAAGCATTCACTGACATCTCTCCCTGCTCCAATCTGAGGAATTCAGCTTCCTTGGCAAACCTTGCACTATCTGGGAAGTACTTTTCCAGAAACTTCACCCTGAAGCTCTCCCAATCCACCACTTCCTCTCGGGCTTCCATCATCTGCTGAGTTCCCATCCACCAGAACTCAGTTTCTCCAGACAGAAGATATGTGGCGAATACCAGCTTCTTATCATCAGGGCAGGAGGTCGCCCTGAAGATTTTCTCTAACCCCCTGACCCACTGGTCTGCTTGATCAGGGGTAGCGTTCCCACTGAACTTAGGTGGGTTGTGCCTGAGGAACTCGGTCAGTCCCATCTGTTCCTGAGGTTGACTAACGTGAGAGGCTGTCTCAGCCGATCGAGCAGTCTCCCAGTGGTGCATCGCAGCTTGGTGATTCTGAGCCATTGCTGCATTCTGTTGTTGGATGGCAGTTGCCATCATCTCAATGGCCTTGGCGATCTGGCCCATCTCTGAAGAAGATTGGGGAGGGGTAGAAGGTCTACGTGCCATCTCCTTCGTTTTCAGATTTTGAAACTATAAGATTCCTATATTTCCCTACAACTAAAAGAATGAGATCGATAAGAAATCAATTCATTCAAGGGGGTAACAGCTAGACCTTACAAAGGTCAGCATCTCAAAATTATTAAGAATTTGAGCTCATCAACAGAATCATAATGCTTATAACATCAAGCATAACACCAGTACAACTACTGGTATGCAGTCACCAATCCAATCAACCATTTTCAATCAATTACAAAGACACTCAAGAGAATGAAATAGCTCACACCAGAATTCAATATATGCCAAACATCAAACCCTTGGAATTAAGATTGAGACTCATCTCGATCCAGTTATGAGTGTGCACCCTCACTACTTTATCAAGACCTTCTCATTCTTAATACTAAGATTTTCAGTCAGAACATATATTCACCAAAGCATACACAAAATTTCAATACAAAAACGTTTGAAAACCTTTCACTATAGTTGTTATTTTAAACTCAAATAAATTTTCATGAGCAGAAGAAACACAATGGATCCACAGCCCTCAGGTCATCCTAAGGACGAACTGCTCTGATACCATTAATGTAACATCCCGCCAAAATAATACATTACATACATGTATAATGAAAATAAAGGTAAACAAATAATATTGAAGAGTACATGATATTATATATATAAGAAATGAAGTTGCTCCTCTTAGGGAGTTAAATACATGACCAGGTCAAATGTTTTCAAAATTTAAAACGAAATTCAACCAAATAGAACAAGACCGGCGATCTCCATTCATGAACCGGCGATCTGTAACAGAAGGCCCAAAACAGCCGATCTGCTATTAGGACAGAAAAACAGGCGATCACCCGATGGAGGCATAAACCGGCGATCACCCGATAGGGACGGAAATAGGCGATCTCCTTCCGGCGACCACTCACTGAGGAGCTCTACTCCCTGGAAGATCATCTGCTCCCGTGTAAAATACACGATCATCACAGTTTTTAAGAGGAAACAGCCACAGAGCAATACAAAATAAAGGGTAAGCTAGATATTTTTAAAGAGAATTTAGATATGAAACTTTAAAATCAAGATAAAACAATTTTCAGATACCCACGTAAAACTATCAATTCCCCATTCATATCACACAGCCATCAAGAAGTCACATATTTCCCAATTTCCTCAAGAGTCGTTCAGTTTCACATAATTCCATCAAGTGTCTATCAATTCAAAGATTCTCATTTCTCACGTCAGACTTCACTGACTCATCACACAAGACACTTGACTCCACTTCCGGAAGACTCGTGCGTTGAACCTAGCATCCAGAGACATGCACCTGTCATACTTCATTGGCTGGAATGTTTCCACAGCCATGCGCATCAACACAATCTCGATCTCAATTCATCACTCTCACAGTATGACAGGGTAAATCCATAAGACAGGCCGAGCTCGTTCTTTTTCACACGACTCACCCATTCATATGAACCTCCTTCGACTCTCACCAACTGAGTAACTTCCTCTATATGATTTCATTACCTCAGCAGAGTCAGGATCGCCTCATTCACAGGATACTCACAGATCAATACACTTCACAACCAAATCTCAACACGGTATTTCCTTTCCTGAAAATACTATGTCTTGATCCACAATCACGACATTCCACACCTCACTCAAAGAATGATTTCAACCACAGCAACAGTCATTTCAAAGGTTCATATTCTCGAATATCACATGTATTTAACATTTAAATCTCAAACAGCTTCAAACCATATCAAAAACAGGGAAGTTCGAAATCCGTATTTAAAACCGGCGACCACGTCGCCCAACCACATAGAACAGAGCATTGCGAAAAGAAACAGGAAACTGGCGACCACGTCGCCCTCACTTCAGAAACAACTAATCTATGGCTTGTATTAAAAAAAGAAGTCTAGCTTCCCTTACCTGGACTTGCGCAAACACCTAGAGTTCCGAAACCCAACAAAGCTTGAAGAACGCCTTGGCTCTGTTTTTGCGTCTGGTTGAAGGACTTGCAGAGGACTGCCCAGGTGCTCTAATGGTGGCTGTCGCTCGTCGTACTCTCGTGTGAAGGTGCTAGAATCGCAGCGCGAAGGAGGCAACTGGAGGAGAAGGGAGGTAACTCACTCTTTCTCTCTTTGAAGGCTGCGACGTTTCTTCCTCTCAGCAGTGGGTTTTCTGCATCTTAAACCAACTTATCCACCAAAAGCAGCTGCCACCACCCACTCTGCAGAGAAGTCTGAGAACCACTGCCCTGAACAGTACGACCACTGTTGCCTCTGGTGCATGCCAACCACTGCTCTGAACAGTACTGCCACTGTTGTCGCTTGTGCATGCCAGCCACTGCTCTGAACAGTACGACCGCGAGTGTCTCCCGCGCATGCCAACATTCTGATGTCACTATTCTGAACCACCCTTTTTGTCTACGTGGCGTGCGTGCATTACGCTTCATGCTGGGAGTCTGGGTCTTACCTTCTCGGTGTGAAACTCGACGTCGCTCGATAACTTTCCACTGCTGACTCATCCTGGCGAACGACCGATGTCCCCTTCGCCCTGGAAGACGACCGATGTCTTCCTCTGGGAGACAACCGATGTCTTCCCTGGCGACGCCCTCATAACTCTCGCGCCTTGGCCACGTCCACATGCCTCTTGCCCCGGGCAATGCCCGCGTGCCTCGCGCCCGCGCGATGCCCGCATGCCTCTCGCGCCCGCGCGATGCCTGCATGCCTCTCGCGCCCGCGCGATGCCTGCATGCCTCTCGCGCCCGCGCGATGCCTGCATGCCTCTCACGCCCGCGCGATGCCTGCATGCCTCTCGCGCCCGCGCGACGCCTGCATGCCTCTCGCGCCCGCGCGATGCCTGCATGCCTCTCATGCCCGCGCGATGTCCACATGGCGCTCATGTATAGCAGGCGACCGGCGACCTCGTAGCCTTCTAAACTTAACTTTTTCCTCCCTTTCTATTCTAAATAAAAACATACTTAGAATTTATTTAAAATATAACTCTTTTATTCCAATTTAATTTTTCAGGTCCTTACAGACGTCCGATGTCCGACTACTACGAAACTTCTATTACCAACTGATGGCATTTTCATGTGTTCTTCTTGAATAAAAGTAGAAATAGATGGAGCGGAAGCAATGGGTGAGTGAAACAAGACCCTCCTAGGAGTTGTGTTGGTCTTGAAGGTGCATGGTGAGTATGGATTGAGTGGTTCGGCCAGCTCAAGGGAGAAGGTGAAAGGATTGAAGTTTATAGCCTAGATTTCTAGGAGGAGTAAAGCTTGTGCACAAAAAATGGCAGCATAACATTACTCAAATAAACTTGAAAATACATGAGGTAGGCCTCCTTATTTATAGATTTAGGAGCCTTGGTGAGCAAGCTTAAAGGGTAGGGATGGAAATACAAAAAGTGGGGCTGCCTAGGGTATTGACTTTAGTCAAACCACACCATCATCCTAATATTCTAGAAGATAGGTCAAAAATGCAACATTTGATAGTACACCCCTCCTTCTTTTGCTAAAGGCACCTATTTGCTAGCACACCCCTCCTTCTATTGCTAAGGGCACCTTTTTGATAGCACACCCCTAAGTGAGCAAGTTTTGCTTTCTACACTACACTAATCTACTAAGCACCCCCTCCCCCTTTGGGCCTTTATGAAACATGTACAAGGATCTCTCTCTTCCATCCGTGGCTTCTTCTATGTGTGCTTGGATATGTTTAGCCATGGATCTTGTGAGAGGTCCTAGACGGTCTAGCTCCATGGATAGCCTCCCTCCTTCACGTTCTAGACGCTCACTTCCTGGAGCTAGACGCTCCTCTTGGTCTAGACGGTCTTCTTGGTTTGGGCCTTGGCTTCCTTGGCTAGATGTGCTTGGCCCTCCTCCATCATCCCCTCCCCCTTGGAAAGGATTTGTCCTCAAATCCAGTTCGTCATCGTCATTGGTACCTACAAATGGAGAAAGATCAATTACATTAAATGTGTCATGTACTCCATATTCAAGAGGTAGGTCCAATTTATACGCATTGTTGTTGACTCGCTTAAGGACTTGGAAGGGTCCATCACCTCGGGGACTTAGTTTGGACTTCCTTTGATTTGGAAATCTATCTTTTCGAAGATGAAGCCAAACTAAGTCTCCTTCCTCAAAAATTATTTCTCTCTTCCCTTTGTTGTTGTGTTTTGTGTACTTCTCATTTTGTTGTTGTATTTGAATTTTAATCTTCTCATGCATTTTCTTGACAAAATCAGCCTTGATTACTCCTTCCTTATGCACAAAATCTTGTGGATTAGGAAGGGGAATTAAATCCATGGGCGTGAGAGGATTAAAACCATATACTACCTCAAAAGGAGAAGCATTAGTAGTCTTGTGAACTACTCTATTGTAAGCAAATTCAATGTGGGGAAGGTACTCATCCCAAGATTTGTGGCTGCCCTTCATGATAGCCCTAAGCATAGTTCCAAGAGATCTATTGACTACTTCGGTTTGCCCATCCGTTTGAGGATGACAAGAAGTTGAAAATTGTAGTCTTGTTCCAAGTTTACCCCAAAGAGTTTTCCAAAAGTGACTTATAAACTTGGGATCTCTATCGGACACTATACTTCTAGGGAGACCATGGAGTCTCACCACTTCTCTAAAGAAGAGTTTAGAAATATTTTGAGCATCATCTACTTTGTGGCATGGAATAAAGTGAGACATTTTGCTAAAACGGTCCACTACCACAAAGATAGAGTCATGGCCTCTTGCAGTCCTAGGAAGTCCTAAAATGAAATCCATGCTAATGTCTTCCCAAGGAGCATTTGCAATCGGCAAAGGGGTGTAGAGTCCATGCGGCATTGTTCTAGACTTTGCTTTTAAACATGAGATACATCTAGAGCAATGGCGTTGGAAATCTTTCCTCATGTGTGGCCAACAAAATTTTGCTTTCAAAAGATCTAGAGTCTTATCAACTCCAAAATGGCCCATGAGTCCCCCTTCATGTGATTCTTTGACAAGGAGTTTTCTATGTGTTCCTTGAGGAATGCAAAGTTTTCCTTCTTTAAAAAGATATCCCTCGGACACATAGTAACCTCCTTGCGCTCTATGTAGACATTGGGCATAGATGGATGAAAGTTCTTGATCTTCTTGGTAAAGCTCTCTTATGTGGTCAAATCCAAGAATTTGGGCACCCAATTTTGAAAAGAGTGTGGCGTCTTGAAAGAGCATCGACCACTATATTGGTGCTTCCTTTCTTGTATTTGATTACATAAGGAAATTTTTCAAGAAATTCCATCCATTTTGCATGTCTCTTATTGAGCTTGTGTTGGCCCTTTAAATATTTTAAAGACTCGTGATCACTATGGATAACAAATTCTTTGGACACAAGATAGTGTTCCCAAGTCTTTAGGGCTCTCACAAGAGCATAGAGCTCTTTGTCATAAGTGTGGTAGTTGAGGGTGGCACCATGGAGTTTTTCACTAAAATAAGCAATGGGGTGTCCACCTTGCAACAATACCGCGCCTATGCCTACTCCCGATGCATCACACTCTATCTCAAAAGTTTTGGAAAAATTTGGGAGAGATAGGATGGGTGCATTGGTGAGTTGAGCTTTTAGCCTTTGAAAGGCTTGCTCATGCTTTTCATTCCAACAAAAGGCAACATCTTTTTTAACAAGTTCATTCAAAGGCGAAGCTAGGCTAGAAAAATTAGGCACAAACCTTCTATAGAAGCTAGCTAACCCATGAAAACTTCTTACTTCACTTACATTTTGTGGAGTTGGCCACTCTTGGATGGCTTTGATTTTCTCGGGATCTACATGCACCCCCTTTTTGTTTACTATAAAGCCTAAAAAGACTACACTATCTACACCAAAGGTACACTTATCCCTATTTGCAAAAAGACTATTTTTCCTAAGAACTAGAAAGACTTCCCTAAGGTGACTTAGATGGTCTTCTAGGGTTTTACTATATACTAAGATATCATCAAAGTAAACTACTACATATTTACCTATACAATCCCTCAAGGTGTGATTCATAAGCCTCATGAATGTGCTTGGAGCATTAGTGAGTCCAAAGGGCATCACCAACCACTCATATAATCCAAATTTGGTCTTAAAAGCGGTTTTCCACTCATCACCCTCCTTGATTCGAATTTGGTGATATCCACTTTTAAGGTCAATTTTGGAGAATAGAGTTGACCCATGCAATTCATCAAGCATATCATCAAGCCTTGGGATTGGATGCCTATACTTGATGGTGATGTTGTTGATTGCTCTACAATCACAACACATGCGCCATTTTCCATCTTTTTTGGGCACCAACAAGACAGGTACAGCACAAGGGCTTAGACTCTTTTGAACCCAACCCTTCTCCAACAAGTCTTGAACTTGTGATTCTATCTCCTTTGTTTCCTCGGGGTTGGTTCTATAAGCAGGCCTATTTGGTAGGCTTGCCCCCGGAATGAAGTCAATTTGATGTTCTATCCCCCTAAGAGGAGGAAGCCCATTGGGTCCTTCTTGTGAGAATAGATCGTCAAATTCACTCAAAAGGTTTTCTATTTGAGGAGGTAAAACCATGAGTTCATTACTTGTGGCAGTGCATGTAAGTGCTCCTTTACAAAAGATAAGGCTTGGTTGTTCAACAAGAAGCAAGTTTTCTAAAACATTTTCAAAAGGCTTTTCTTGTAGACCAACCTTGTGGGAAGGAACACTCTTCTCCCACGCCTTCCTATCCCTAAGGATTTTCTCTTTTTCTAGCACTCTTTTTTTTTTTTGTTTTCCTCATCCCTCTTTTGTTTCATTTGTATTTGGTCTTTCACCACTTGAGAATGTGGTAAAGGACTAAGTACAAACTTCTTATATTTATGGGTGAAGGAAATCTCGTTAGTGAGACCATCATGCAAGGTTTTCTTGTCAAATTGCCATGGCCTCCCTAATAAGATATGGCAAGCTTCCATAGGCACTACATCACATAAAACTTTATCTTTGTAGTTCCCTATGGAAAACTTGATTTCCACTTGCTTATCTACATGTAGTTCCCCATTTTCATTAAGCCATTGAAGTTTGTAAGGTTTTGGGTGAGGAACCACTTGTAGCTTAAGCTTTTCAACCATCCTAGCACTACAACAATTACAACTAGATCCACTATCCACAATGAGGGAACATATATTTTCTAAAACATTGCATCTTGTATGAAATATGTTCTCCCTTTGTGTTTTAATGGATGTGCTAGGGTGATTGTTGAGGGTTCTCCTAATCATAAGCAATTCTCCCTCTAATGGAGCTACCCTCTCATCCTCTCCCCCTTCCTCTTTCTCACTAAGCTCATCCTCGCCACTAGTGTATTCGTCTACACCTTTAAGAAACAAAGTCCTTTGGTTTGGACATTGTGCTTGCACATGCCCCCTACCATAGCACTTAAAACATTTAACATCTCTAGCTCAGATGGGTGGGGTTGAGGTTTCTTTGGTGAAGGGTTTGGTAGGTTCTTTTGGTTTTTCCTTAGATGTACTACCCTCCCTTTTAAACTCTCTCTTGGGATAAAAGTTAGAATAGGGGCTCACCTTTTGACTTGATGTTTTGCGCAAATTTTGTTGCTCAACTTTAATGCAAAGTTGAACCAAATCATTCAAGTCTTGATAAGGTAAGAGCTCTACTCTATCTCTTATCTCAAGTGATAGGCCACTAAGGAACCTAGATATGGTGGTTTCCTCTTCCTCTCTAATAGAGGCTCTCATCATATAGAGCTCCATCTTTTGCCTATACTCTTCTACACTCATATTCTTTTGTTGGAGTCTTTGGAGCTTGTCCACAACTCCCTATGGTAGTAAGAAGGTATATGTCGACGTCTTAGGGCTCCCCTAAGGTCATTCCAATATTCTATGGGAGGGTCCCTATGAAGACGTCGGTCTCTTTCTAAAGAGGTCCACCAATACATGGCATTTCCTTGGAAACTAAGGGTGGCTAAGGGTACTTTTCGTTCCTCACTTACCCTATGGCAAGCAAAGAGTTGCTCTACCTTCATCTCCCAATCTAGATATATTTCTACATTTTCCTTTCCATGAAAATGAGGTAGGTCTACTCTAGTTTCCCTTGGCACCTCTTATTCCCTTTGCCTAGTTCTTCTAGGGGGTGGTTGGTAGTAGTCATTAATTCTAAGGCTTCCCTCCCCTAGAGTTGCAATGCTTTGTGATGCATGAGTATTTGTTTTTTTTGATTTTTGAGATTTTTGGGATTTCTCTTCTTGAGCTCTAGCCAACTCATTAATCTTGTTTTCATTCTCCACTTGCCTAAAAGAGATTAGTTGTACCGCTTGGGATACCTCTTTCAAAAGGGTTTTCAAAGATTTTAATTCACATTCTATAGACTTTGGAGAATTAGAAGAAGAAGACATGGCTATACCTTTGTGTATTTAGGCGTTTTTACTTTGAGAAAGATTAGGGAAGATAAAGAAGGTAGTTTTCCAGGTAAGGGAGGTGAGTCTCAAAGGACTACTTAAGTACCAAGCCTTTTCCTTGCCAAAAACTAGTCTCCAATGCCTTCACACAAAAATTTCTCTTAGTGAAACACTTAAAACACAAGAAGTTGAGAAATCAAAAAGCAATAAAACTATGTAAGCTAAAAAAAAAATATGCAACAAACTAGTCGGTTTTAGCACAAAATTAAACTAAACTAATCATGCAAAACGTTTCTACCAAAACAATAGAAAACAAGTTCAAACAAGCAACAAATTACTAAGTAAAAATTTACTATGCTATTCGGCCCTAGGTGAGGCTTCTTGGACACTTTGAGCCCTTGAAGACACACTCACCGTCTAAACGTAATTAAAGAGGTAATTAACAATAAACCAAGTTGCAAAGGAAAAGAAGACTCCCTTTGTTGATCCTCTTTTGGGTTAGTGCACTTCCTTGTTGTCTTGAATTTTTGATCTTCTAGGTGTTTGTATTGTTTGTTTCAAGCAACCTTGTTTCGGCTTTAGCTTTGTCTCCTCCTTAAAATGATGGCTTTAATTCTCCAATTTCCAGCACCTATTCACAAGAGCTAAACCTAAACCAAGTCAAGTTCCATGCACATATGCACCAAGGAGAATTAAATTCCAGCACCCAAAAGAGAGGTCAAGAAACAAAAGCAAGAAACAAATTTAATTGAATAAAAACAGTACCACCAAAAGGATTTATAATATGACAACTTAGAAAGAGAGTCAAGAAATTAAAGCAAACAATTAAAGGTACTCAATAAAAGTTGGCACACAAAAGGAATACCTAAAGAAAAGCACTAGATTAGATGACCAAATAAAAAAAACAGCACCACTGAAAATTGTTGTGGGCCAGAAAACGTGTTTGTTCCCCGATTTATGCTGAGCTGTATTTTTAAAATTTGTCTCTGAAATTTATATGCAAGAAAAATTCAGGATCTTATCTAAACAATGGCTTTGGAATCACCTAAAACGCATGCACCATTTTTTTTTAATAATTTTTGCAAATTTGGTGTGCAGTTAGGCCAGCTGGAGCGCTCAAGGTTTGCACTCTGATTTTGTAAGATTTATCATATCTTTTCTGTTGCCTTTTTTGATCTGATTCTTTTTTTGTCCTTTTTGTAACACTTCAAACTTGAATTTTCCAGAGAATCACAAATTTCCTATGAGTGGAAATAATTTTTGAAACAAAAAAACAGCCAGACAGAGAGAGAAACAGGGGAAATCTGGAAAACTGGAAAAAAAAAACAGCAAGATACCAAAATTTAACACAAAGGAAATGTAAGAAGGAAATTGTGTAAGAACTAAGACACAATTATGAACTCAAACTAAAATTAAAAAGGCAGCAAAGGATCAAAAATAACAGCAGATTAAGGCAACTTAAAGAGACCCAAAAACAAGAAACAATCAAGCCAAAAAATTAGGACTACTAAGAATTGATGACAATTATGGATTTACATGACTTGACACAACATTTATAGATTCAGAAAATAAAGACTCAAAGCATAAAATGAAGCAATTATAAGAAAGCAATAAAGACTCAAATTCCTAAAAGAAAACAGCCACTCGATGTGTAAGGAATCCTATCACAATTGCACAAGAAAATGTTCAAGATCAATTGAACACATGTGCTTCGGTTGGATCTTCCATAAGCACACCAAGAACAATTTAAAATGTAAAAAACAGCAAGACAATTATGGAATTGAAATGACAAGATGAAAATAAAGAAGAACTGAAAATTTAAAAAGACAAGCTACTCATCTTGAAGAACCAAAAGCTCATGATACCAAATGATGGCATTTTCATGTGTTCTTCTTGAATCAAAGTAGAAATAGATGGAGCGGAAGCAATGGGTGAGTGAAACAAGATCCTCCTAGGAGTTGTGTTGGTCTTGAAGGTGCATGGTGAGTATGGATTGAGTGGTTCGGCCAGCTCAAGGGAGAAGGTGAAAGGATTGAAGTTTATAGCCTAGATTTCTAGGAGGAGTAAAGCTTGTGCACAAAAAATGGCAGCATAACATTACTCAAATAAACTTGAAAATACATGAGGTAGGCCTCCTTATTTATAGATTTAGGAGCCTTGGTGAGCAAGCTTAAAGGGTAGGGATGGAAATACAAAAAGTGGGGCTGCCTAGGGTATTGACTTTAGTCAAACCACACCATCATCCTAATATTCTAGAAGATAGGTCAAAAATGCAACATTTGATAGTACACCCCTCCTTCTTTTGCTAAAGGCACCTATTTGCTAGCACACCCCTCCTTCTATTGCTAAGGGCACCTTTTTGATAGCACACCCCTAAATGAGCAAGTTTTGCTTTCTACACTACACTAATCTACTAAGCACCCCCTCCCCCTTTGGGCCTTTATGAAACATGTACAAGGATCTCTCTCTTCCATCCGTGGCTTCTTCTATGTGTGCTTGGATATGTTTAGCCATGGATCTTGTGAGAGGTCCTAGACGGTCTAGCTCCATGGATATCCTCCCTCCTTCACGTTCTAGACGCTCACTTCCTGGAGCTAGACGCTCCTCTTGGTCTAGACGGTCTTCTTGGTTTGGGCCTTGGCTTCCTTGGCTAGATGTGCTTGGCCCTCCTCCATCACCAACTCTTTGTATTTTAAATAATAACATCTTCTGGAATTATTTAAATATAACACTTTCATTCCAATTAAAGTTTCTAGGTCCTTACAACACTTGTTACAGATCTCATCTGAAATCAATACAAGTAGAATCCAATTCCAACACTTTGATCAATCTCTCTAGCACTTAAGCAATCTCAACACTTTTTCAAAACTCTCTTAGTTAGTTCTTTGTCAAAAGCATTCTTAACCTTTAAAAGAGATTTTCTGAATTATATAAAAGGAAGTTTGTTTATCAAATCTTAACAAACCCATAAAAGCTTTCAGAAAGATTGGTCAAATCATTTAATGACTAGAGCGTAATCAGTTTCAAATCATTTAAAGCTCAGTCAAAGAAAACAGATTTTCTGTTATGGTTCCAAAACAAACAATCGATTGTTTCCTCGAATCAATCGGTTGTTTTGTCACTTAACAGTTTTCTCTATTCAAAAACAGTTTTCAAACTTTTCTCAAAACATCTAAGTATAAACAATCGGTTGTTTCGATAGAACAATCGGTTGTTTCAACTTAGTTTGAAAAACACTTTTGTTTTATCAAAAACTGAGATGCTAAATGCTTTGAGATTTAATCTAAGGTTGGATTACAATTTAAACTACCCCAGAACAAAACAACAAAGCAGCACAGCAGCAGCAAGCAAAAGCTCCATCATCCTTCAAAGGATTTGGATTCTTCAAAACCTTGAAACCACTAGGTTCAACAAAAGAATCCTATCATGCATTCAAGAAGAAAACATATTGAAATAAGGCATCATTTCCTAAGAGAACACATTGCAAATGGTAACTATGAAATTAAATTTGTTGGGACTAAATTTCAACTTGTTGATTTGTTCACAAAACCCCTTTCAAAAGACAAGCTTAATTTCTTGCTAACGAATTAGGAATGATCAACCTATCCTGCTCACAGTAGAAAAATTAAATCTGTTGTTTCCTGTTTTAATCTATTTTTTTTTCTCTCTGTTGTTATTCTGTTTTTCAAATAAGCATGACTAGGAAAGAGAAAAATAAGTTTGACCTTTGACTACTTCATTGCTTTGCCCAATAGATTTATTGTTGCTTATCTTGAAACCAAAAATGAATTGACAATGTGATTGGAAAACAGATTTGTAGTAATGTTAAAACACATTTCCAAAGTGCTTTTGCTCCTTTCCAAAAATAGAAAACAAATCTGTTTCAAGAATCATATATGTACTTTTTTGAATTTCTTGATTTGGTTCACTTCAACACTCCATCACTGCTCTACTGCATAAAATTTGGTTTCTATATAATAGCATCCAGTAATAGTAGAACTCATTTTCTTCTTCTGCCTTGAAAAGTCACAACTTGGTGTTTCTTTGACAAATAGGTACAGACTATCACAGACTCTGCTATGGCATCATCTTCACGAAGGAAAAAGAAAAATCGAAAGCAACATAGTAGTAACCAAGGGGTGCAGGAGAACTGGTTCACGGGAGATAATGAGGCTATGACCTCCTTCATCCACGAGATGAATAGGAAGCAGATTAATGTACCCAAAGTGTTGGAGTTCTCCTGGCTGAAATCTGAGAATCTGACAGAACCAAGGTCACTACTTAAACACCAAAGGCTAAAGACTTTCATGGAAATGACAGGAAATGTATATCCTGACTTGGTAAAGGTGTTCTACACAAACCTTACACTGGATGGGAAGAACCTTGTGTCATATGTTAAAGGAGTACTGATGAAGATTACAAATGAAATCTGGAACAACATTGTTGGAATAAAGTATTCTAGACTCAAGGTTGGAAAAGGAAATACCAATGGCATTCAAGAATTCAACAAACTTCAGTTTTACAGAAGCTGCATGAGGGACTCATCCCTACCTCTCAACAGATTCCATGTAGGTACTCTGAATCTAACTCCAAGATTTCTTGCTTATGTCATAGCTTGGCAACTCACACCAAGAGGTAGTAATCATGTTGTTTTGCTTGAAGAAGATCTTATTCTTCTATACTGTCTTATGAATCGGATTAAGATAAACTGGGTGTGTGTCATGATGGAACATATAATGAAATCCACGAGACTTGCTGATTATAGATTTCCATATGTTATCTTTGTTTCCAAACTAATTGATTGCTTTGAGATTGACACTGTTAATGAGAGGAACGAGACCATAAAAGTTGTAAGTGAGATTGACAACTCAACACTCATCAAGATGGGGTTCTTGAAGGAAGAAAATAACTGGGTATTTAGGAGGATGATTGCTCCAAGAATGGAACGAGGTGCATCTAACCTCAACAATGAAGATGGTGGTGATGTTGTTCCTATGGAAGATGAGACTGTTCAAGCAACTGAACACTCATGTTATGAAATGCCCCATTCCTCATTTCATAGGGTCAAATCACCTGCAAGATCCTCTATGCACTCCCCAGCACAGCCATCTGCTCATCCAATACCAGATTCACCAACAACTCCATCCATGCATGACAACCTTAATGCTACAAATTACAATGCACTTGTAGCCTACCATTCATTTGAATACAGGGGAGAACCAATGTCTGTATTTGAGAGACAAGTACTACATCATCTTGATATTCTTTTTGATGACAAGAAGTCTTATTTTGAAATGACTTAAGCCAGGTTCTAGCATATTGACAACCAGATCGAAGGAGTTCAGGAACAATTGGTTGAACTGTACTACAAGGACTAAATCTCTTCTCTCCAAATATTGCCTTTGTTGTTTCTATTTGAACATTCTGGTTTTATTTTCATTGTTTTGTTGCTTAAATCTGGACTCCTTATGCCTATTTTGATTAGTTGCTTGTTTTTAAATTTGGACTGTAATAGCTATTACATGTTACTGTTTATATGCTCCCAATATGTTTAATGAATACAAAGGGGGAGAAAATAGCTTCATCATGCTGAAGGAAGGTACATGCTGAAGGAAGGTACAATATTTCTCATTATCTAACTATTCAATTTCAATATAATTTCCTTGTGTCTTCTGAAAACTTGTGTAGAAAACATCACTATCTACTTCAAAGAAGTGCAAAGTTATGGGGATTTGTCTCCATCAAACAGGGGGAGATTCACTGGTGCAGAAACGTAAAACAAATGCGGTTATTTTCATTTTACAAATGCGGCTAAACAACCGCATTTGATCAACACGCATTTGTAAATAAGAGATTTACAAATGCGGTTAAACAACCGCATTTGTAAATACTATTTACAAATGCGGTTGTTTCCCGTAACCGCCTCTGTAAATGCTCCAGAGGTGTGCCAGGTTTCATGAATGGCAATGATTTACAAATGCGGTTGTTTACCTTAACCGCATTTGTAAATGAAGGCAATGATTTACAGATGCGGTTGTTTACCTTAACCGCATTTGTAAATCAAGGGAATGATTTACAAATGCGGTTGTAGTAAACAACCGCCTCTGTAAATCACATTTACAGATGCGGTTGTAGTAAGCAACCGCATTTGTAAATCATTCCCTTGATTTACAAATGCGGTTAAGGTAAACAACCGCATTTGTAAATTAGGTTTTTTTTTTTTAGAACTATTTGGTTAGTTGTTTTCCCATACGAATTATCTTATGCAGTTTCATTATACCCATCCCAGCCAGGCAGACAAATAAACAGATTCAGAGAAACAAAGTCAATTTATAGTAATTGATCAAAATGTATACAAAAATAGTAATAATCTCTATCTATTCTTACACTATTGATCAAATCGTAGAGTTATAAAAGTTTAGGAAATATGTGGACCAAGATTGTCTCACATATGTCATGGCTTCCGAACTCATGGGTTCCTCATCCGTGAAGAACTGCATTTCAAAATGGTTGACACATAAATTAGTTTTAAGATAGATAAATTAGTTTGAAGTTATAAAAATAATTTAAGAAATCTTACCTCTTGCCAATTACTTGTAAGACCTAGTCTTACAATGGTACTCATCCATTGCATGACGTAATAGCCACACTCATAGCTTCCTGGTTGTTTATTACACTATAATTCAATAAATTGTAAAAGTTAGTATAATTAAACAATGAAAAAAAAAAAGAAAAATCTTACATACCTTTAATCTTATCCAGTTCAAATTTTGAAAATTTGAATTCGATCTCCCTTTTAGAATGTTATATCCACGCCATGAACTGGTTGAGACAAAAAACCTTGTTAGTGGATTACTTATAGTATCAACCATAGTTAAGTTTATAGTGTACTTACTTATCAATGATATTCTTAAAACTTGTGGATATCTTCTTGTGTAGGGAACAGAACCACAAAGCCGTCCTATCCTTCAGTGATAAGACAAGTAATTGCCAATGACCCCTATATCATCCATGAAAATAGTTGAGTAAATTTATAAAACATGAATATAATAAACTTTTAACATATATATATTTAAACTTACTCGTTAATATAAGGGCACAAATAAACCTCTTTTCCCTCTTTTTCCAGGGTGTTAGTGATGTATGATTGGGTCTCATTTGTCTTTGCTCCAGTGGGATTAGTATATGCAGGATCTAAGAATCCATACACATTTTCCTTCCCCTCAGTGACAGAGACACCATTCAAAAACCTACAAGTAATTAGTTAAATCATAATGAATGCTAATTTAACATAAATGAAAATGAAATGTAGGTAACGATACTTACATCATAAAAAATTGAATGATATTTATATTCAGCTCCTGATCCCCAGCTACAAATTCTAGTAGATCTGACATGTATATGTACAATGGTAGCTCAGGGTTTGTTTCAAAAAAGGTATCATCCCATGGAACTTCCAGAGGATCTCGTCCAAGTTGTCTAGCAACTATAGCTAAGGAAGCTATAGGATCGTCAAGCGGAACCTCTTGTTTCTTTTTCGGACTTGGTTTCCGACGAGGTTTCTACAAAAAGAAAAAAGATTTGTTATAAATTACATGTAATATATAAATATAAATTAGCACATGAAATGAAATTATTACCAGTGGTTGTGGCATATATCGAATCAGGTGTCTGGGCCAGGCTACAAAGGACTGAAATGCTTCGGCCACAGTTGTTACCTCTTCTGAAGGTAGTGGAAGACGAGCATCAGGTACTCGTACTCTTTCAACCGTGACCTTTGCTGCATCAGGGGAGAGAGGAACGTTATGTAAGGTGGTGGCGTCTTCATAGACTTTTCCAATGGCCACCACCTGAGGAATGATGCCACCTTCTACCAGTAGCTCACATTGCCTCGTCTGGCCAATGATATCATCCCCTGATGCTGTAGGAGCTGCACAACTCCCCTTTGTGCTCTTGGGAGCGGGACTAAGAAGCGTCTGAATCGGCTGCTTGTAAGGACCTGAGATTTATTGAAATGAATGAGTATGTTTTAAGTAAATTCTATGTATGTTTTATCTAAGTTAAAAAGGAAGGAAAGTGTAGTCTAGGAAAAACGATAAGAGTTTCTTGTTTATACATCATCGCCGGTCGCCTAGACCACACGTCATCGCCTGGGCGCGAGGCATGCAGGCGTCATCAGAGAAGAGAGACATCGGTCGCTCGCGCGATAGCTCATCAGCGGGTTGTCATCGCGCGATAGCTCATCGGCGGGTTGTCATCGCGCGAGAGGTCCTCAGGGGTTGTCTTCGCGAGAGAGGCATCGGTGGAGGGTCTTCGCGCTGGTAGCCATCGGCGAAAGGTCATCGCGCGGCGCTTGGTTAAACACCGAGAACGTAGGACCCAGACTCCCAGCAAGAGACGTTCTACACGTGCGCCACGTAGACGAAAGGTGGTTCAGAATAGTGACCTCAGAGCGTAGCCTGCGCAGAGGCACGCTTAGTAGGACTGTTCAGGGAGTGGTAGGTCTGCGCAGGAGGCAGCTATAGTAGTACTGATTAGTGCGGCGCAACTTCCCTGCAGAGTGGGCGGTGTCAGCTGCTTTTGGGGGAGGGATAAGTTGGTTTAAGTTACAGAAAACCCACAGCTGAGAGAAGAAAAGAAAACGTTGTTGTATTCGAAGAGAGAAAGAGTGAGTTCCCTCCTCCGCGTGCGATTTCAGCCTCTCCACACAAGAGTACGACGAAGCAACGCCATTGGAACACCTGGGAAAGTCTCTGCAACTCCTTCAAACCAGACTCAAGAACAGAGCCAAGGCGTTCATCAAGCTCTGTTGGATTTAGAAGCTCCTAGTGGATTGCGCAAGTCCAGGTAAGGGAAGCTAGACCTCTTTTCCATACAAGCCTTAGCGTAGTCTTTTCTGAAGTGAGGGCGACGTGGTCGCCATTTTCGTTTTATCTGTGTGAAATGCTCTGTTTGTATGCTTGGGCGACGTGGTCGCCGGTTTTGATAAACAGTCTTCGAAACGCCATGTTTACTAACCAGGTCGCCGGTTTTGGCGCTGTTTTGCAAAATCCTTGTGTTTGATGCTGTTGTGAGAACTGCTTGAGGTTTACATGAGATATTCGAAAATATGAATCCTTTGAAATGGCTATTGCTGTGATTGAAATCATTTCTTTGAGTATGGTATGATGTGTTTGAATGTTGTGAATGTGGGGTCGAGGCATAGTATTTTCAGGAAAGGAAATACCGTGTAAGACCATGTTAGATGTGCATTGATCGGTGATTATGAACGAGATATCCTGACTCTGCTGATAATGGAATCACATAGAGGAAGTTACTCAGTTGGGAGAGTCGAAGGAGGTTCACCTGTATGGGTGGGTTGTTTGAAAGAGAACATACCGACCTGTTTTGCGTGGATTTACCTTGTCATACTGTATGGTGATGTGTTGAGATTCATCATATGCCTGTGAATGTGTGAGATTTCACGGCGACCCTGTGGATGTGCGAGATTCCACAGTGGGCAGTGTGACAGGTGCACATCTCCGAGTCTAATCAATGCATGAGTCAATCCGGAAGTAGTGTCAAGTGTCTTGTGTGGTGAGTCAGTGGAAAGTCTGACATGTGAAATGGTGAAATGAGAAACTGGAATACTGATAGACACTTGATGCTGTGGTGTGAAATGGAATGACTATGGGAAATGTTGTGAATTTGTGAATTTGGGCGATTAGTTGAATGCTATGAGTAGCTCTACGTTTACTTGGATAGTTTGGAAACTTGGTTTACTTGGGTTTTTCATATGCATGATTTAAACTCCTTTCATATTATCTAGCTTACCCTTTTATCTGTCATTTTGGTTGCCTTCTCAAAACTGTGATGATCGTGTAATTGTTACGCGGGAGCAGAAGACCTTCCAGGAAGAAGAGCTCCCTAAAGGGGTGGTCGCCGAGGGCAGAGATCGCCCATTTCCACCTCTCGGTGGAGATCGCCGGTTCTTGTGTCCTGGTAGGAGATCGCCAGTTTGAAGTCTTCTGTGTGGGATCGCCGTTTTAAATGTTGGAGATCGCCGTTCCTTTTAGACCGCCGGTTTTACTGCATTTCCTTTAATTTTGTTAAACATTGCAAACATTTGATTTGGTTATGTATTAAACTCCCTAAGAGGAGTAACTTCACTTCTGGTATATATATATACATATGATTTTGCACTCTTCAATATTATTTGATTACACTTAATTTCAATTATACATGTATGCATGTATTATTTTGGTGGGATGTTACATTAATGGTATCAGAGCAGTTCGCCTTAGGATGACCTGAGGGCTGTGGATCCATTGTGTTTCTTCTGCTCATAAAACTTATTTGAATTTTAAATAACCACTATAGTGGGAGGTTTTCAAACGTTTTTGTGTTGAAATTTTGTATGTGCCTTAGTGAATGTGTGCCTAACTGAAGATCTTAGCATTGAGAATGAGAAGGTCTTGATACAGTGGTGAGGGTGCACACTCATAACTGGATCAAGATAATTCTTAGTCTTAATTCCAAAGGTTTGATGTTTAGCCTACATTGAATCCTGATGTGATTATTGAGTGTTCTTGAATTTGACTGAGGTGGTAGTTTGGATTGATGCGTGCCCACCAGTAGCTGTTCTGGTGTTTTGTTTGAAATTATAAGTGTTGTGATTCTGTTGATGAACTCAAATTCTTAATGACTTTGAGATGCTGACCTGTGTAAGGTCTAGCAGTTACCCCCCTTGAATGAATTGATTCTTATCGGTTTCATTCTTATAGTTGTAGGGATTATAGAAGCCTATAGATTCAGAATTCAGAGCGAAGAAGATGGCACGTAGACCTGCTACCCCACCCCAACCTTCCTCAGAAATGAGTCAAATCGCCAAGGCCATTGAGATGATGGCGACTGCCATTCAGCAGCAGAACGCCGCAATGGCCCAGAACCATCAAGCCACAATGCAGCACTGGGAAACTGCCCGATCTGCTGAGACAAACTCCCACGTTGGTCAGCCCCAGGAACAGATGGGATTAGCTGAGTTCATGAGGCACAACCCACCTAAGTTCAGTGGGAACGCTACCCCTGACCAGGCAGATCAGTGGGTCAGGGAGTTGGAGAAAATCTTTAGGGCGACCTCCTGCCCTGAAGAGAAGAAGCTGCTGTTCGCCACTTATCTGCTATCAGGAGAAGCAGAGTTCTGGTGGATGGGAGCTCAGCAAATGATGGAGGCACGGGAGGATGTTCTGGATTGGGAGAGCTTCAGGGTGAAGTTCTTAGAGAAGTACTTCCCAGACAGCGCCAAGTTTGCAAGAGAGGCTGAGTTCCTGAAGTTGGAGCAGGGGGACATGACTATAAACGCATATGCTGCCCGTTTTGAGTACCTCGCCCGGTTTTATACCCAGGCGACCTCCGAGGCCTGGAGGTGTAGGAAGTTCGAGGAAGGACTGAAGCATGGGCTGAAGAAGACCATAGCCCCGATGTGCATCAGGGAGTTCCACGCCTTAGTGGAGAAGGCAAAGATGGTGGAGACCCTGGAAAAGGGTGAGTCTAGGGTGATCAGGTCACACCCAGGAGGTCCTTCCAGTGGGAGAGCTAAGGCACAGCACCCACAAAGCAAGCCATATGCTAGGCCTTCACCACATCGGGTGGGAACAGCTTCATCCCGGTTCCAACAGCAACAACCTGGGAAACTTAAATGTTTCCATTGCGGTGGACCCCATACAGCCAGCGTGTGCCCCAAGAGGGATCCAGAGAGGAGATGTTTTGTCTGCCAAAAGACGGGGCATTTTGCTAGAGAATGCCCTAACCAGAATAGGGCGACCCAGCCCAGTGGCTCTCAGCAGACGAGGAACGAGGGCAGCAGACCTCAGGCAGCAGGGAGGGTGTTCGCCATGTCTGGAGCAGAGGCAACTCAGTCAGGTAACCTCATCCAAGGTGTTTGTTTTATTGCTGGTAGAGGTGTAAGGGCTTTGTTTGATTCTGGAGCGACACACTCCTTTGTGTCAAGCCTGTGTGTAGCTGAGTTGGGTCTCCTAGTGAAGGAGTTACCTTTTGAGCTGTTGGTCTCTACACCTGCGTCAGGACAGGTGTCGACCTCTACAGTGTGCCCTGAATGTCCAGTGATTGTAGAAGGACGTAGATTCAAGGTGAACTTGATCTGCCTACCTCTTCAGGACCTGGATGTCATCCTAGGAATGGATTGGTTAACTGCCAATCACGTCCTCATAGACTGTGGTAGGCAGAAGGTAGCGTTTCCAGACCCCCATGAAGCGGATGTGTTAACAGTTCAACAAGGGCGATCAGCATTGGAAGAAGGGGCGAGGTGCTTCGTGGTGCTCGCCCGGTTGGAAGTGGAGAATAAAGGGGACGTAAACGAGATCCAAGTGGTGAGAGACTTCACCGATGTGTTCCCAGAGGAGGTGCCTGGATTACCCCCTAAGAGAGAAGTGGAATTCTCTATTGACTTGGTACCTGGAGCTGGACCAGTGTCAATGGCACCTTACAGGATGGCACCAGCCGAGTTGGTGGAGTTAAAGAAGCAATTGGAAGAGTTGCTGGAGAAGCAGTTCATCAGACCCAGCGTATCTCCATGGGGAGCTCCAGTGCTCCTAGTCAAGAAGAAGGATGGAGGGTCTCGGTTGTGCATAGACTACAGGCAATTGAACAAATTGACCATCAAGAACAAGTACCCCCTACCTCGGATTGATGATTTGATGGACCAAATTCATGGGGCCTCGGTGTTCTCCAAGATTGACCTGAGATCGGGGTATCACCAAATCTTGGTAAAAGCTGAAGATGTTCAGAAGACAGCTTTTAGGTCTAGATATGGGCACTACGAGTATGTAGTGATGCCATTTGGAGTCACCAATGCTCCAGCTCTATTCATGGACTATATGAATAGGATCTTTCGCCCTTTCTTGGATAAGTTTGTGGTGGTCTTCATAGATGACATCCTCATTTATTCAAAGACCGAGGAAGAGCATGAGGAACACCTAAGGGCAGTATTGGAAATACTGAGGGAGAAGCAGCTCTATGCCAAGTTCTCCAAGTGTGAGTTCTGGCTAAGGGAAGTCAACTTCTTAGGACACGTGATATCTGCCCAAGGGATCTCGGTAGATCCAGCCAAGGTAGAGGCAGTGCTACAATGGGAACGTCCTAAGACAGTGACTGAGATAAGGAGCTTTGTGGGGTTGGCGGGCTACTATCGGAGGTTTATTGAGGATTTTTCCAAGGTAGTGGCTCCTTTGACACAGCTGACTCGCAAGGACCAACCCTTTGCTTGGACCGACCGATGTGAGCAGAGCTTCAGGGAGCTAAAGGAGAGGTTGACCAGTGCTCCAGTGCTGGTGATCCCCGAGATAGGAAGACCTTTTGACGTCTTCTGTGATGCCTCACATCAAGGCTTGGGATGCGTCTTGATGCAAGAGAAGAGGGTGGTTGCATATGCTTCAAGGCAACTCAAGGTGTATGAGAGAAACTACCCTACTCATGATTTGGAGTTGGTAGCGGTAGTGTTTGCCTTGAAGATCTGGAGGCATTATCTATATGGAGCTCGGTTCCAGGTGTTCAGTGACCACAAGAGCTTGAAGTACCTGTTCGATCAGAGGGAGCTAAACATGAGACAAAGAAGGTGGATGGAATTCCTAAAGGACTACGACTTTCAACTCATGTATCACCCAGGGAAGGCCAATGTAGTGGCAGATGCCTTGAGTAGGAAGTCTATACAAGTCGCCACCATGATGATGGAAGAGCAGAAGCTGATCGAGCAGTTCAGGGACTTAAACCTGGGAGTAGAGTTCCACGTGAATCACATTAGTTGTAGTAAGCTGACTATAACTAATGACTTCCTTGTGATGTTGAAGGACAAACAATTGGAGGACCCTAGCCTGAAGCGCACTATGGAGTCACTAGGGACAGATCAGGCGAGAGGCTTTGAGATGGGCGAGGATGGGATCTTGAGGTTTGATGGCAGGATCTGCATACCTACAAATGACGAGTTGAAGGAGATGATCCTAGAGGAAGGCCATAAGAGTCGCCTTAACCTCCACCCAGGCATGAACAAGATGTACCATGACTTGAAGGAGTCATTTTGGTGGTCAGGCATGAAGAGGGACGTCGCCCAGTACGTGGCAACCTGCTTAACGTGTCAAAAGGCGAAGGTGGAACACCAAAGACCTGGCGGGCTGTTGCAGCAACTGGATATCCCTGAGTGGAAATGGGACAGCATCGCCATGGATTTTGTCACCCATTTACCCAGATCAGTAAAGGGTCATGATGCAATCTGGGTCATCATTGATAGACTGACGAAGAGTGCCCACTTCCTCCCAGTAAATATGAAGATGCCCATGGCCAAGTTGGCACAGCTGTACATCAAGGAGGTTGTGAGGTTGCATGGAGTGCCTTCCAGCATCATTTCAGATAGGGATCCCAGGTTCACTTCACGGTTTTGGCAGACCTTGCAAGAGTGTTTGGGAACCAAGTTGAGGATGAGCTCTGCATATCATCCCCAAACAGATGGTCAGTCAGAGAGGACAATCCAATCTTTGGAAGATCTGCTGAGGGCATGCGTTTTAGATCAATTGGGAGGTTGGGAGGAGGTGTTGCCACTAGTGGAGTTCACCTATAACAATAGCTACCACGCCAGCATTGGGATGGCGCCATATGAAGCCCTGTATGGGAGGAAATGCAGAACTCCATTATGTTGGTACCAGGAGGGCGAGGCAGTCTTGGTTGGACCAGAGTTGATTCAGCAGACGACCGAGAAGGTGAAGCTGATACAAAGCAGGATGAAAGCCTCTCAGAGTAGGCAGAAGTCCTATGCAGATCAGAGGAGGAAGCCTTTGGAGTTTGCTGCTGGAGATCACGTGTTCATGAAAGTGACACCAACCAAGGGTGTAGGGCGGGCGATCAGGTCAAAGAAGTTGTCCCCTAAATTCGTGGGACCATATCAGATCTTGAGAAGGATTGGCCCGGTGGCGTATGAAATCGCCCTACCTCCCCATCTGGCAAATCTGCACAATGTGTTTCACGTGTCACAGCTGAGGAAGTACATGGCAGACCCTAGTCATGTGCTGGATATAGACGACGTGCAGATTAGGGATGACTTGTCCTTTGAAGCCAAACCAGTTAGGATTGACGATCGGCAGTGTAAACAGCTCAGGGGCAAGACCATCAACATGGTGAAAGTGGTGTGGGATGAGAAATCGGGGGATTCTACTTGGGAATTAGAAGAACCCATGAGGGAGGCTTATCCATACCTCTTTTCCTTGTAATCCAATTTTCGAGGACGAAAATTTTTGTTGTTGGGGAGAATGTAAGGACCTGAGATTTATTGAAATGAATGAGTATGTTTTAAGTAAATTCTATGTATGTTTTATCTAAGTTAAAAAGGAAGGAAAGTGTAGTCTAGGAAAAACGATAAGAGTTTCTTGTTTATACATCATCGCCGGTCGCCTAGACCACACGTCATCGCCTGGGCGCGAGGCATGCAGGCGTCATCAGAGAAGAGAGACATCGGTCGCTCGCGCGATAGCTCATCAGCGGGTTGTCATCGCGCGATAGCTCATCGGCGGGTTGTCATCGCGCGAGAGGTCCTCAGGGGTTGTCTTCGCGAGAGAGGCATCGGTGGAGGGTCTTCGCGCTGGTAGCCATCGGCGAAAGGTCATCGCGCGGCGCTTGGTTAAACACCGAGAACGTAGGACCCAGACTCCCAGCAAGAGACGTTCTACACGTGCGCCACGTAGACGAAAGGTGGTTCAGAATAGTGACCTCAGAGCGTAGCCTGCGCAGAGGCACGCTTAGTAGGACTGTTCAGGGAGTGGTAGGTCTGCGCAGGAGGCAGCTATAGTAGTACTGATTAGTGCGGCGCAACTTCCCTGCAGAGTGGGCGGTGTCAGCTGCTTTTGGGGGAGGGATAAGTTGGTTTAAGTTACAGAAAACCCACAGCTGAGAGAAGAAAAGAAAACGTTGTTGTATTCGAAGAGAGAAAGAGTGAGTTCCCTCCTCCGCGTGCGATTTCAGCCTCTCCACACAAGAGTACGACGAAGCAACGCCATTGGAACACCTGGGAAAGTCTCTGCAACTCCTTCAAACCAGACTCAAGAACAGAGCCAAGGCGTTCATCAAGCTCTGTTGGATTTAGAAGCTCCTAGTGGATTGCGCAAGTCCAGGTAAGGGAAGCTAGACCTCTTTTCCATACAAGCCTTAGCGTAGTCTTTTCTGAAGTGAGGGCGACGTGGTCGCCATTTTCGTTTTATTTGTGTGAAATGCTCTGTTTGTATGCTTGGGCGACGTGGTCGCCGGTTTTGATAAACAGTCTTCGAAACGCCATGTTTACTAACCAGGTCGCCGGTTTTGGCGCTGTTTTGCAAAATCCTTGTGTTTGATGCTGTTGTGAGAACTGCTTGAGGTTTACATGAGATATTCGAAAATATGAATCCTTTGAAATGGCTATTGCTGTGATTGAAATCATTTCTTTGAGTATGGTATGATGTGTTTGAATGTTGTGAATGTGGGGTCGAGGCATAGTATTTTCAGGAAAGGAAATACCGTGTAAGACCATGTTAGATGTGCATTGATCGGTGATTATGAACGAGATATCCTGACTCTGCTGATAATGGAATCACATAGAGGAAGTTACTCAGTTGGGAGAGTCGAAGGAGGTTCACCTGTATGGGTGGGTTGTTTGAAAGAGAACATACCGACCTGTTTTGCGTGGATTTACCTTGTCATACTGTATGGTGATGTGTTGAGATTCATCATATGCCTGTGAATGTGTGAGATTTCACGGCGACCCTGTGGATGTGCGAGATTCCACAGTGGGCAGTGTGACAGGTGCACATCTCCGAGTCTAATCAATGCATGAGTCAATCCGGAAGTAGTGTCAAGTGTCTTGTGTGGTGAGTCAGTGGAAAGTCTGACATGTGAAATGGTGAAATGAGAAACTGGAATACTGATAGACACTTGATGCTGTGGTGTGAAATGGAATGACTATGGGAAATGTTGTGAATTTGTGAATTTGGGCGATTAGTTGAATGCTATGAGTAGCTCTACGTTTACTTGGATAGTTTGGAAACTTGGTTTACTTGGGTTTTTCATATGCATGATTTAAACTCCTTTCATATTATCTAGCTTACCCTTTTATCTGTCATTTTGGTTGCCTTCTCAAAACTGTGATGATCGTGTAATTGTTACGCGGGAGCAGAAGACCTTCCAGGAAGAAGAGCTCCCTAAAGGGGTGGTCGCCGAGGGCAGAGATCGCCCATTTCCACCTCTCGGTGGAGATCGCCGGTTCTTGTGTCCTGGTAGGAGATCGCCAGTTTGAAGTCTTCTGTGTGGGATCGCCGTTTTAAATGTTGGAGATCGCCGTTCCTTTTAGACCGCCGGTTTTACTGCATTTCCTTTAATTTTGTTAAACATTGCAAACATTTGATTTGGTTATGTATTAAACTCCCTAAGAGGAGTAACTTCACTTCTGGTATATATATATACATATGATTTTGCACTCTTCAATATTATTTGATTACACTTAATTTCAATTATACATGTATGCATGTATTATTTTGGTGGGATGTTACACTGCTCAGCACAAAGTTGTTGCGATATCTCTTGTCGCAACTCTAGCCTCATCTTTTCCGTCTCCCTTCTCATCTCATCCATTAGTTCCTGACGTAGCCTTTGCTCCATTTCTTTTTTGCTCTCTTTGGAGGAGGAGGATGAGTGTCGTGGTGCAGCTCCAAAATAAAGTCTAATCCCAACTCCTTGTCCAGCTGCACGAACACGACCAGAGTGCTCAGGTTGTCCAATTGCTTCAACAAGGATATCGCGACGACCATCAGCAAGAAAATTACCTTGGGAGTCCAAGGCATCCTGCAAGAGACAAAAATCATGAGGTTTTATTATAAGTAATGCATCATAATAGATGAAAAAAGGCTTAAATAACTTACAATTTTTTCAATGATAAGCCCTGATTGCTCTGAACTTGGTGCACCCGACTTCTTAATTCGGGCCCTCTTCCATTTGTCATGGCGCGTAGGTGGTGATGGAGGATAAGTGACCCCTGTTTCCACATCCTGAGATGCACTCCCCTGTCTGGATTGCTCCTTTTCAACCATCAGTGCTTGCTCAAGCTTTCGATACCCCGCACGAGACATTACGTGCGGGGTAAGATTCTTTAAAGCTATTTCTTGAGCTTTCTTCCGCCGATGCTGTCATAATTGAAATAAACAAAGTGAATTCAATAATATTAACTCATTAATGTTATATAAGTCAAAATAGTTAAGTAGCTTCACTTACAGTCCATTCTTCAGTTAGACGGCTTTCTTTAAAAGCAAGCCATGTCTCTTCATCAATAAAATTGTATCTTTCACAAGGACTTTCATCCTTAAGCTCACCAAAAATGTATCTCGTCGTGAGTCTTGACTTAAAGGCGCGAAACTTTAGTCCGATATTGGATAAAATCCTTGATCGAAGCGGTTCCACATTAGGAATTTCAAAATTTGCCTGGAAAATAACATAACCAAAGTAAAGTTAGTCAATGAATATTAAATAGCTTTATATGATAACAATAATTATGTAAAGCTTACCAGAACATCCTCCCACAGCATGTTTCGGTCGACCTCTGACACCTCGTCCCATGAATTAATCAAAACGGAGACTCTCTCACGAGAAAGAACTCCAAGATAGCTATTAAACTCATCTGCATTAGGACCTGATGCCATTCCAGTGTTGACGTCAATGTCAACAGCTGTCTTCTCACCAGCGGCACGTTTCTTTGCCAGACGCTTCATCCTAGTAGGTCCTCTGTTGCCTCGTCCGGATCGGGGTCTAATTGGAGTTTGATCGTCACCCATATCTCTGTTAAAAAAATTATTTAACAAACATTAGTTCATCTGCATGGAAAGAAAATCATATCAAACAAAAACATAATATAGTAAATGCATATTATAAAAAAATATTTCTAAATTTATTACCATAATGGGTTACAAGTTCATATGTAAATTCCTTCACTGTGGTCTTTACGGGTTGCATGTACATGATCAAGTACATCGTCATCTTTATTAGTTATCATTGGTGTGAATGAATGGGGTTCACCATTTTCAATATCATCTATGGCCTCCCCTTGTTTTTTCCCGTGTAAAACAACATACCAATGTTCTGACGTAGGATCTTTCACGTAGAAAACTTGAGATGCTTGTTGAACCATTATAAATGGCTCATCTCGATACCCTATCTTTCGAAAGTCCACTAGTGTGTATCCTGATTCATCAATTTTAACCCCACTTTTATTGTCAACCCATATACACTTGAAAACTGGAACTGAAAACTTAGTATAGTCAAGCTCCCATATCTCTTCTATAAATCCATAATATGCCATTGATCCAATTACAGGATTTGTATCTTTCGAGGTGGAAAACTGCATTGACTCGGCTTCAAGAGTAACACCAGAATTTTGAACTGTACTCTTTTCATCCATAGACTTAGTGTAAAATATACAATTATTCACTTCGTACGCTTTACAAGAAATGACATCAAACTTCAATCCAGCAGCCAACCAGGTCAAGGTCTCCGATGCCGTTGAATCCTTTAACACCTCCTCTTTAAACCAAGGCATGAATGTTCTATTATGTTCCATCAAGACCCATTTGTCTGCTTGTCTTGGATTATTTGCCTTCACAATGGCTTTATGAGCTTCTATGTAAGGTATAACTTCATCTGTATTATTCAATATATACAAATGTGCTTGCAAGACTTCTGACCGAGATTTGCTTACAATATTCACACCGCGTAAACATTTACTTGTAGAACGCCTATGGTGCCATGAATTAGCTGGAAGACCTATTGGATTTGCTTTTGACATGTAATCTGAACAAAATTCAATACTTTCTTCAGCTATGTACCTTTCAATCATTGAAGCTTCTGGACGATAATGATTTTTCACATAACCTTTCAAAATTTTCATATACCGCTCAACAGGATACATCCATCTTAAGTACACTGGTCCACACAATCTAACCTCTCTAACCAGATGCACAAGTAGATGAACCATGATGTCAAAAAAAGATGGAGGAAAAAACATCTCCAATTCACATAAGATAACAATAATTTCATCTTGAAGTTCATCTAGTTTTAATGGATCAATGACTTTACAACAGATGGAAGAGAAGAATGAGCACAAACGGGTTATGGTATGTCTAACATTTTTTGGTAAGATCCCACGAATAGCTACAGGCAGAAGCTGTTGCATCAAGATGTGGCAATCATGAGACTTCAACCCAATTAGCTTCAAATCTTGCATTGACACTAGGCTCTTCACATTTGAGGAATGTCCTTGTGGCACTTTTACACCCTTTAGACATTGACAGAAACTTACTTTTTCATTTTTTGACATGGTATAACAGGCTGGGGGCAAATATGTACGCTTACCCATTTCTATCGGTGCCAACTCCCCTCGTATGTTCATCTCAACCAAATCTAAACGAGCATTTAGACCATCCTTCGTCTTCCCGTTAATGTTAAGAAGTGTACCAATTAAGCTATCACACACATTCTTCTCAACATGCATTACATCTATACAATGTCTGATTTCTAACCTCGACCAGTACGGAAGATCAAAGAAGATTGATTTTTTCTTCCAAATGTTAGTCACAACTGACTTTTTTTTTGACTTACCGAAGGTGTGGTCTATGTTATTTACCTTTTCGTAAACCTCAGCAGCAGTTAGTGGAGTTGGTGGACCACTAGTCTCTTGGTGTCCATTAAAGGCTTTTTTCAACCTCCGGTAAGGATGATGACTTCTAAGAAACCTCCGATGGCGAAGATATACTGTCTTCCTTCCATGTTTCAATTGTTGAGAAGCAGTGTCTTCTTCACATATTGGACATGCTTTATGACCCTTAACACTATAACCTGATAAGTTACCATATGCCGGAAAGTCATTGATGGTGCAAAATAACATGGCATGAAGCTTGAAAGTTTCATTAGCAAATCCGTCAAATACTTGAACACCCTCATCCCACATTAACTTCAAATCTTCGATTAAGGGACTTAGATAAACATCTATGTCATTCCCTGGCTGTTTCGGACCAGATATCATCATAGACAACATCATGTACTTTCGCTTCATGCACAATCCAGGAGGTAAGTTGTAAATAACTAGTAAAACAGGCCATGAACTGTGATTTGTACTCATATTACCAAACGGATTCATTCCATCTGTAGCTAGACCAAGTCGGATATTTCTTGATTCTTTACCAAACTCTGGAAACTCATCATCAAATTTCTTCCACTGAACAGAATCAGCTGGATGTCGGTACATGCCATCACATTTCCTCTCATCTGCATGCCATCTAAGATTCTTAGCATCGTCTGGGTTTGCAAACAAACGCTTCATCCTTGGAATGATGGGAAGATACCACATAACCTTCATTGGGGGTCCATGCTTTTCCATCTCTTCAATAGTATCATCATCTGTTTGTTTCAATTTATAACGTGACAACCCACACCTTGGACAACTTTTCAACAATTCAAAATCTTTCCGGTATAATATACAATCATTAGGACATGCATGTATCTTTTTATACTCCATACCCATTGGACAAAGAATCTTTTTGGCCTCGTAATTACGATTAGGTAGAGTATTTCCCTCTGGAAGCATATCCTTCAACAGCTGGAGCAATTCCGTGAAACTTTTATCGGTCCATCCATTTAGTGCCTTCAAATTCATCAATCTTAACACTGCCGACAACCGTGTGAAGTTATTAGTTGATCCAGGATACAATGGAGTCTCTGCATCGCTTGACATACTTCCATATCCATGCGCTTTTGCAAAAGACTCAGCTCCCACATCACGAATCATGTCCTCCAATCGATCATCAACTACATCATCGTGTTCTGCTTCATCCGTGGTGGATCCCACATATTCTTCAGTTACGGAAACACGTGGTAAATTTAATAATTCACCATGCCATGTCCAAGTTGTATAAGATCGAAGAAACCCATCACATAGCAGGTGTTCCCTCATGATATTCACATCCAGTATCCTTCCATTCAAACAGTTAACGCACGGACACCTAATCTTTCCTCCATCACGACCACTATTAATCGCGTTACGCTGCGCAAATTGTATAAATTCTTCTACTCCTCTTTCGTACTCATCACTTATACGAGCACAATGAATCCAACTTCGATCCATTATATATTCTGCAATATAGATACCTAGGATTTTCTAATAAGTGTTCTATCTCATGCATTTGCTGAGGGTCGAACACCCCCGGACTCAATACCAGCACGTATTATTGTCGGAGGTCCAAATACAAACACGATATTCTATTATAATGTAACAACTAACATAACATAAATTCTACTATAAACTAACAAATACTTACTAAATAATTTAAATTTTAGAAAATAGAAATTATATAATACAAATTATATAAATTAATACAAATTTATATTAAATAATATACAAATTATAATACATAAAAAAAATATTCAAAGTACAGCAAAAAAAATTAACAAAACTAACATAAAAACTACTAACTAAATAATATAAATTTTAAAAATTAAAAATTATATAATATAAATTTATGTTAAATAATATACAAATTATAATAAATAAAGTCAAAAATTCAAAAAATCAACTAACCTTGTGTGCGAAGATGATGATTCAACTGATAGAAAACCAGAGGTGGAAGCGGGGCGCGACAGCGGCGAGCAATGCAACAGTAACTTCAAGCACTGCGCAAGGAAAAAACCATATATAAGAACAGCATTCCTAAAGGAGAATGAAATGGGATATATACGAAACTCACAATGGAAGCAATAACAATGAAGATGCACAGAAGCAAGGAACACAGCGCAGCGCAGCAACAGCGACAAGGAAGAGCAGAGCAGAAAGAGTGAAAGTGCAGTGGCGCGCTTCAAATTTTAGGTTAAAAACATTTTACAAATGCGGTTATTAGTTAAAACCGCATTTGTAAATGAAAGTTTTTCATTTACAAATGCGGTCATACGCGTGACCGCATTTGTAAATGAAAGGCATTTCATTTACTAATGCGGTCACGCGTATGACCGCATTTGTAAATGAAATGAATTTCATTTACAAATGCGGTCACGCGTATGACCGCATTTGTAAATGAAAAACTTTCATTTACAAATGCGGTCACGCGTATGACCGCATTTGTAAATGAAATGCCTTTCATTTACAAATGCGGTTTTAACTAACAACCGCATTTGTAAAACAAACTAATTTCAAAAATGCCACCGCGTTTTTAACAAAGGCGTTTTAGCGCGAAACCGCACTTAGAAAGGAGTATTCCTTTCATCATTTTGCACTAGTGATTGTTGAAGATGGATGCATCATCTTCTCTACCATGGCTTGTAGAGATGTTTGATGAAGAAAATAACTAGGTTGTCTTGGTAAATGTAGTAATGTAATTAGAGTCTTGGTATATAGACTTGTTTATGTTTAAAATAGCCTTTTGCACTGTGACTCTCCTTATGATTCTAACCAAGATAGCCAGCTCAAGCACTAAGAGGTTTTCAAAAGCTTTTTGTTAAAACTATCTTTGGTTTTTCCTTTAAATCATGTTACTGGACATAAAATAAATCTGTTGTTCTGTAAATCAACAAATTCTTTCTGAACTGGTGCTCATGTTGTTGAAAGTCTAAAAGCACAAATAGCTTGGTCTAGCTCGGTTAAGCTAGAAGGTTTCTGAAATACTGTTCCTTATCTTTTTTGAAAGAAACAATCCATTCATTTGTCTTTTTAACAAATTTTTTTTATAACAGCTTTTTAAACTGTTTTTTGAAAAAGGTTGTTATGTTTTAGTTTCCTTTAAAAAGAGAGAGGCACTTCTTTTGTTAATATAGAGATTACACAATTTTGAAAGTGAAATAACGTTTTCCCTGTTGAGATCACAGAGTTGATTGCTTTTGTAATATTTTTCACAAAGATTTTCAAGTGCTTGTTCTTTGGTTACCTTGGTCAAGATCGAGGTGTTGTCATTGTGGTGCTGCAATTTCATGGCTTCTGTTTTCAGGAGTTTTTGTTCAATCTTCCAGGTGCTTTCATTCCTATTCTCTTCTTGTGTAATAGTGATAGGTTTGACATCTCTTGATAGGTTTTCTTGAGGTGTGTTAGCTGCTGAAATAGGGTTTTTCAGCACTGGTTTTGTAAGTGTTCTTGTAGTGTTCAAGAACAGCAAGTTTTTGTAATTGTGTTGATTTGTTCTAGTGGAAGCCACCTTGGTGTGAGGTGAGACTGGATGTAGCTCTCATAGAGTGAATCGGTATAATTTTTGTGTGCACTTATCTCATTCTAATCTGTGCTGAATATCTTTAAAATCTGAAATCTACTACAATATAAATCTGTTCTTGTGGAATTGAATCTGTTGTTTCTGGAACTATACACACTGTTCTTCAAAGATTTGTAAAAGGTTCTTTAAGTGCTTATCAAAATCTTAAAGTTGATTGTTGTTCTTAAAGAGAATATTAAGACAAGTAAAACTAAACCTATACAAAGTTTTAAAGAATTTCAATTCTTCATATTAAAATATCAAGATTGTATTTCTTGGAGAGACTTCTATTCTCTTTGGTGAAGCAAGAATTTTTAACTACTTGAAAAAATTCTTTTAATCATAATCTGATCAGCCCGTCCTTCAAGTTTTGATGTAAGAATCAGAAAAATAAATTTGTTCTTCTTATAATTGTAACATCCCGCCAAATCCGTTTCATATTTATATAATGAAATAAAGGTAAAACAATAATATTGAAGTGAACATATATATATATATATATATATATATATATATATATATATATATATATATATATATGTAATGAAATTTCTCCTCACAGGGAGTTTAATACATATCCAGTCAGTTTCCAAAACTTAAACAAAATACAGCAAAATAGAAAACAGGCGATCTCCTAACAGAAACAGAAAACAGGCGATCTCCTTCCGGCGACCACTCACTGAGGAGCTCTACTTCCTACAACATCATCTGCTCCTGTGTAAATTATACACGATCATCACAGGTTTAAGAAAACATCCACAAAACAAAAACGCAGGGTAAGCTAGATATTTTAAAGAGAATTTAGATATGAAACTTTAAAATCAAGATAAAACAAATTTAAGACACCCACGTAAAAACCATCAACTTTCTCATTCCCTTCACATGACCATCAAGTAATCACATATTTCACAATTTCCTCAAGAATCGTTCAATTCACATAATCCATCAAGTGTCTATCAATTTCAATGTTTCTCATTTCTCACGTCAGACTTCCACTGACTCATCACACATAGACACTTGACACTACTTCCGGAAGACACGTGCATTGACTAGACTCAGAGATCTGCACCTGTCATACTGCACCACTGTGAAATCACACACATTCACAGGGTCGCTGTGAAATCACACATATTCACAAGCTTATAAATGAATCTCAATATCATCACTATCCTAGCATGACAGGGTTAATCCATACAACGGGTCAAGCTCGTTCTCTTCCAAACAACTCACCCATACATATGAACCTCCTTCGACTCTCAACGCCTGAATAACTTCATCTATATGATTCCATTATATCAGGAGAGTCAGGATATCTCATAATAAACGAATCACCGGTCAATGCACACTCTACACGATCTTACACGGTATTTTCTTTCCTGAAAATACTATGCCTTGATCCCACATTCACCACATTCCATACATCATACCACACATAAAGAACAATTCCATCATAGAATACTTTGAATCTTTTCTTAAACAACCCCACTCACAAAAACAAGCATACCACCGTTCAGGTTTTCGAATAGCATATACATTTTTCATTTCAATCTCAACAAGTTCAAAGCGACACTAAAACAGGGGAGTTCGAAAACAACATTAAAACCGGCAATCACATCCAAAAACAGGGGATTATGCAATAACAGTTGAAAACTGGCGACCACGTCGCCCCATCATCAAAATCATCTAACTTAAGGTTTTCGTTGGAAATAAGGCTAGCTTCCCTTACCTGGACTTGCATAAAATCTCACTACGAGCTCTAACCCACCGAACTTAAGGATACCCGAACTCTGTTTTAGCGTCCTGATCGAAAAACTCGTAGAGAACTTCCCAGGAGTCCAAGGGCAGTCGTCGCTCGTCGTACTGGTGCTTGAGGATGCCTGAATCGCAGCGCAAAGGAGAGAAAAGAGAAGGATGAAGGTAAACTCACTCTGTCACTCTTGAACCACAGCAACGTTCTTTGCCTCTCAAAAGTGAGTTTTTGAATCTAAACCAACTTGTCCATAATTGTCGCTGCCACCACCCACTCTACAGGAAAGCTTGCGTGCACACTTCCTTGAACAGTATGGCCACGTGTGTCTCTGCGCATACCAACTCTCTGATGCCAACTATTTTGAAACACTCCTTTTTGTCTACGTGTTGCGCATGTAGAGCGTTTTCACTGTGAGCCTGGGTCCCCTTTAACACTCTTAGCAGGGAACCGCGCGATGACTATCCTCCACCCACCGATGCCTGATGTGCCTCTCATACCGGCGACGACCGATGCCTCTCATCCCGGCGATGACCTATACGCCTCTCACACCGGCGATGACTTGTGCGCCTCTCATCCCGGCGTGACTTATGCGCCTCTCATCCCGGCGATGACTTGTGCGCCTCTCATCCCGGCAATGACTTGTGCCACATCGCCACGCCTTGCTGAAGGTTCTTCAACCCACTATGTTACATCCAAGTTATCATCTCCACATGGCTTAGTGACGTTGGTAGCTTCACATTTCCAAGAATAGATCAGCACTACTCCTCGTGCACCCACGCGTGCCACACTTAAGGACGATCTCTTATGCTCAAGCATAGAGTTTCGCATTCACAGCGTATCTAAGGCTTAACCCACACCTCGATACGCGTGGTTTTTGGAACCCACTATGGTTGATCCAGTACCTCGACCAAAATGTCAAAGCTTCCCCCTCTCCAGCTCCACACCAAGCACACCAAAGACTTCCACCTTCAACATGGTGTGCTGGTTAACTTTGGGTATCACAGTCCACCCTACTCATGGTGGCAGATATGCTACCTATCTTCTATATAACTCATCTTCTGTAATTAGACCACATACTAATTACTTACTAAGTCTTCTCGAATACTCGGCGATGTGCCCCTTTTTGGCGATCATGTACACTACAGGCGATTGGCGTTCATGTGTAGTCTAGGCAACAGGCGATTATGTACTAACCAGGCGATCTCATAGTCTTCTAAGCTACACTTTCCTTCCTTTTTATTTTAAATAAAAACATACTTAGAATTCATTTAAAATATATTCCTTTTATTCCAATTTAATTTTACAAGTCCTTACAATAATCAATCTGTTCTTTTTCTGAATCTGTGAAAAACTGTTTTGATTTGCGAAAGTTTAATAAGCTCAATTCACCCCCCCTCTTGAACTTAAGCATTGCTAAACCCAACACAATCAAGAACAAAATATTATAAATAAATATCACCCCAATACATAAGATTTTAAAGAAATTACTCCTAATCCCAAAGGGAAGACTTAGCCACTCATATTGGCCATTACAAGCATGGAAAACGAGAAAAGAAGATCCAAGGTGCTTCTCCTTAATGACTGTCTCCTCTAGGGTTTTCTATCTCTGAATATCCTCCCACTGGTCTTTAGGGTTCTTCCTTACGCCCTCTATTTAACCTAATTTGATGTAGGTTAAGTGACATCTCGCTCAAGCAAGAGATATCTTGCTTAAGTGAGTTTCACGAGAACAAAACAAACTTTAATGTCAAACTCGCTTGAGCGATCCTTAAGCGAGTCTTGGACGAGTTCCTCTGGAGTGATATTGCTTGGGTGAGTTTGGGCGAGTTTTCAATGCTCCAACTTTGTCTTTTCATTTTGTCTTTGACTTGTACTTTCTTCTTTAGCCCTTTTATCTCCATCTTCCTTTAGATTCTTGTAATTAGCACAAACTTGGAAATAAATCGTTCTTATTCATCTCATAATCCAAAAATATGTAAAAAGGATCAAATTCCTAAATTAGAGTCCATAAGTTCCTATCTTTTTGCATTAAATATTACTGAATTATGACACTTATCGAGTCTCTCTTTCTAAGCAAATGCGTTCGCTAATCACCATCATATCTTCTTCGTTTGATGCATGCAAAAAATAGAGTAGACTTGTATTTCTTAGAGGGTTTGGATTTCGGAGGTGAGGTTGGTTTTGTATTTTCGCTTGGTGTCTAGGTTAGAGTTGAGTTTTGTTTTATAGGGGATTTTAGGTTTTTTTAGGTTCGATCCTAAAGGGTCAGTTTGAGGTGAAGGTTGAGTGGTTGAAAGGCTGTTTGTTGAGCTCGAGTTTGTGTAACAGGTTTCTCTTCAATGAACTTGGGAAGTTTACTAAAAGCCTCTTATATTGCATTAGCAATATGATTTCTAGCTAGTGTGGTAGTGCTCCATTCACCCCTATTATTATTTGATGGTATGTTGTAGGTGATGACTCCGAACAGATGCATATTCTTGTGAAGAGGATGCACTAGGGAATGGGACTTATAAGGAAATGGTTCTTAAATGCAGTCGTCCAGTGCTTAAGGATCAGTGTTGAAAGATTTATCTTCCTCCCAAATAGTACATGGAATAAGATGAATTTGTCTTTTTTAAAATGATCAAGAGATCCAGTTTGTTGTAGCACTATATTGAATAAAATGTCATGAATCATCTTACTCAATAACATAAGGTTCAAGCTCTTCAGAAACCCTCAAACTACAACATCTAACCCCTTAGTAGGTCTAGAAGCACCACACAAAATGATGTCTACTACCTCAGTTGTCAAGTCATCATCCCACGAAGGTGAGTACTTGACTCCTTCTTCCTCCGGTAGACCACCATTAGTGATGGTTGTTGTAGTGATTTCTATTATCTTTCAAGCAACTCCTCCCACAATTCCTTTCCTCCCTCTTATGGGAATTTGACCAAAATCGACTGAATGTTCATAATCCCAGTAGTTTCTTAACTCTAGAAACCTTACCCATCTCATTGGACCAAAAATATTGTTCAAGGGATACCTATCTAGTTTAAGACTACTGAAGTTAATGAATTTTCCTGGTATGAACTATGATTCTGGGAATGATGTTATAGTGTTAAGGAAAACGTCCAACACCTTAAGACTTTAATTAGTACTTCAAAATAACTAAGTATAAAACAAAAAATAATTATATAAGAAGATAGTTATATAAAATTAATAGATCATATAAGACGCAGGTCTTCCCTCAAAGTATGATAAGGCACATATAAGAACAAATAAAATGCCCAGCAAACATTAGACGATACATATTGACTAAGCAAACCTTGTACTTAAAATAAATATCCATATGCTTACTTTATGTTTGTAGGGAATGTTCGTCTTTGGAGAGTTCAAAATCAAATATAAAGCAAATATGAAAGATCTCTCGAGACATGAGCTAAAACTACTTTCTTCATCAACTTCATGATACAAAAGGTTTCTTAACTCTGACCCAACTATCCGCCTTGTACGGAATTCACGATAATCATGAATTGGTGCAAAAGGTCATTGTTGTCAATCCATAATTAAATTAAAAACAATTCCAGTATAGTATGTCTAATGTAGTGCTATATTGTCTAAAAAAAAGAAAAGATGATAGTATAAATAAGGTCAAATGACCCCAAGTTATCTCCCAACAAATTTAATTGTGAATTCAGTAAATTAATGTTCAAAACTTATCTACAAACAGTTAAATATTATATATATAAATGTGTATATATATATATATATAAATATATATATATATATATATGAGTTAATATTCATCAAAATTTAATTATTAAAATATGTGTTTACTAATTTATTTAGTATAATTTTTAGTTTTCTACGTCTTTAATAAATATGAACTTATTCTTGTCTTAAAAAAAAACTGTGTACTTAAGAAATAAAGTGTAATATATACTACCTTATATAAAATTCAGAACGTGGTTAGATTACAAAAATTTATATCATTTAATCAAAAGTTAGAAAAATCGTCCCGCGTACGACTCCTTCAAATTGTAACAACATCCACGTAAAAGAAAACTTTTGTGCAAATAAATTAGCTAATACTCGGTGGGATTAAATCACTCTTTTATAAACTACAATTTTTGTAGACAAGTGGGTTTTTTCTATATCGTGTTACTATATCTCCCATCATGAGTTTTTACCAGTCTCCTAAAAATCTTAAACTTATATTCCCTTTTATACTATGTTTATAACTTGGTTTTTTTCTTTTTATCCACTAAAAAAAACTCAATTTATCTATGAAAAAATTTCTGTAGATAACAGCCAAAATCTATAGGTAAATCAACATTACTTACGGAATAGAGTTGGTGGTAGATAAATCCATAAGTAATTCAACATATTTGAATTTTTTTAATTTTTAATTATTAATTATAAATATTATTTTATTGTCCATTTTTATTATTATTATGGTTAGAACTAAACTGCAGCAGGTGAAACTTAAGGCCAAGTTTCTTGAAAAGTGATCAAAAAAGTTTTCACCATTATACCAGCTAAATTTTGTCATCATGTTATGATTATTATTATATGTATTAATATGATTATCAATATAATATAATTAATAATATAAACATTATTAATATAATTAAATATTAATATTATGAAATATTATTAAATATTAATATTATTAAATATTAATAATATTAAATATTAATAATATTAAATATTAATAATATTATATCTTTAATATTATTAAATATCTTTCATATTATTAAATATCTTTAATATTATTAAATATTATTAATATTATTAAATACTAGCAGAAACGTAGGTGCAAGGGCACCTATGTTTCCACATTGTTTATTTTTATAATTATTATATAGGTATCTGTATTTATTAAAATTAACTATAAATTTATAATGATAAAATAATTCAATAAGTTAAATGTTATATTGTGATTGATTGAAGATGTAATAATGAAAATAAAAATATTTCAAAAAGAAGAAAGTACCTGTTTGTGAAATCTGAGGAGATGGAGATATATATTAAATTCAAAACTCTATTTTTGTATTGCTCCTGATAACTATTTTAATATTTACAAAATTACAAAATAACTACAATACTTCTGATAACATTTTTAATATAAAAATAAAATTTAAAAAAAAAAAATAGATATCCCAAATCGTTATTTAAGAGAACACCTTTTATATATAGGTATAGATGATTAATATTATTAAATATTATTAAATATTGTTAATATTATTAATATTATTAAATATTATTAATATTATTAATATTATTAAATATTATTAATATTATTAAATATTATTAATATTATTAAATATTATTAGTTTATTAAATATTATAAATATTGTTAATATTATTAATATTATAAATAATATTAATGATATTAATATTTTATTAATATTATTTATATTATTAATATTATTAATTTTATTCATATGATTAATATTATTAATATTACTAATACTATTAATATTATTAATAATAATATTATTCATATTATTAATATAGTACTAATAATATTATTTATATTAATATATTAATATTATTAATTTTATAATATTAATAATATGTATATCTATTAGTTATGATTATTATTATTTAGGAATATTTGTTATGATTTTATAATTATTTATATTATAATAATATTTTTAATATTATGTATATAATTATTATGGTAATAGATTGTAGGCAATGGGGATCCGCGAATAATAGTTGGTAGGTCAAAGAGATCCATAAGTAATAATTGATAGGTAATAGAGATTAGTGGGTAATATTTGGTAGGTGTTAGATATTATTAGATATTATTAGATATTATGAGATATTATAGTTATTGTTTGATATTTCATATTTATGTAATGGGCTTAGCTCATATGTTTATTTTTCCTATATAAACATAACCCTATGTGTTCAATAGACACAAGAGATTTACCGTATTCTTTCTTTTCCTTTAATATGGTATCTAGAGCATAAGGTTAGGGTCCAAATTTTATTGGTGAACCCACTTTTCACTGGAATTTTCCAGCCACCGCCTCACCGGAGCCACTGCCGGACCCTCGTTGGACTCTCGCCGGAGTCGTCGTCGAACTCTCGCCTGAGTCGTCGCCGGACTCTCACCGGAACCGCCGCCGGAATAGCTATTGCCGCCAATTGACTGGTGACTGGATTTAATTTTTGTCGTATATGGCTTCTTCCGCTTCCGCTGCCACTATGGCTTCTTCCGCTGCTGCTGCCACTATGACTCCTTCCGCTATCATAATGCCGGATCCATCTATTTATAGTAATTATGTCAATGTTCATCTCTCCATTGACAAATTGGATGGAACCAATTATGATACGTGGGCCTCAGATATTAAATTATGGCTTAAGAGTCAAGGTTATGTTGATCATCTTACCCGTCCTAATGTTGCTGAAAATGAGGTTTTCCGTTGGTTGAAAATTGATGCTTAATTATGCATTGTTATCAAATCTACCATTCATTCATCTTTAAAACAAATTTTTCGTACGTATGAGACATGTTTAGAAGTTTAGGAACAAGAAAAATTATTATACACCAATGATACTCAACGTCTTTATGGTGTGTGTCAAAATCTCCTCACAATTGTTGCTCCCAGACGTCTTGATGGTACAATGGCGGAATATCTAGGTAAACTTCATGCTCTTCTTCATGATTTTAATGAGTTATTACCTCCTGCCCCCACTCCTTCTCAAGAACTAGAATAAAGAGCCAAGTCCCTTCATGCTTAGGGTGATGTTGTTCTTAGTGCATGTTATCTCATTAATCGAATGCCATCTTCAGTTTTGGATAACAAAATTCCTCATTCTATTTTATTTCCACATGACCCTCTCCACTCTTTACCTCCCAAAGTTTTTGGGTCCACATGCTTTGTTCATAAGTTTAGTCTTGTTCTTGATAAATTATCTCCTAAATCACACAAATGTGTCATTTTAGGGTTCACTAGATCACAAAAAGGGTATAAATGTTTCTCTCCTTCTCTAAACTATTATTTTATTTCAGCAGATGTCACCTTCAGTGAATCTTTCCTTTACTTTAAGTCTTGTCCTTCTCCTTCTATGTCTTCATCTAATCAAATTAATATCCCTTTTGTTGTACCTAGTGCGCCTAAAGATTCACCACCGCCACCAACTCTTCAGGTGTATAGTCGTCGTTAAACATCTCATCGTCTATCAGATGACTCTCTTCTAGTGCCAACACCTCATCCCCCTTTGGCTCCGACAGTTGAACCTACGATAGCTGAACCTCCGACAGTTGAACCTGATCTTCCTATTGCTATCTGAAAAGGTATACGTTCTACCCGTAATCCCTCTCCACATTATACTGCTTTGAGTTATCATAGACTATCTCAACCCTTTTATACTTGCCTTTCGTCTATTTCTTTTGTATCTATTCCAAAATATGTAGGTGATGCCTTAGCTCATCCTGGTTGGTGTTAGGCCATGCTTGATGAAATGAATGCGCTTCAGAATAATGGAACTTAGGAACTTGTTCCTTTACCATCTAGGAAATCTATTGTTGGTTGCAGGTGGATTTTTGCTATCAAAGTTGGTCCTGATGGTACTATTGACCGTCTCAAAGCTCGTCTTGTGGCTAAGGGTTATACCCAAATTTTTGGTTTAGACTATGGTGATACTTTTTCTCCAGTGGCAAAGATGACTTCTGTTTGCTTATTCATAGCTATGGCTGCTCTTCAACAATAGCCTCTTTATCAACTGGAAGTAAAAAATGCCTTTCTTAATGGGTATTTGCAGGAAGAAATTTATATGGAGCAACCTCCCAATTTTGTTGCTCAGGGGGAGTCTTCTGAATTGGTATGTCGTCTTCGCAAATCCTTATATGGCCTCAAGTAGTCTCCTAGGGCATGATTTGGAAAATTTAGCAATGTTGTTCAACATTTTGGTATGACTCGCAGTGAAGCAAATCATTCAGTTTTTTATCGTCACTTGAGTGCTGGGTGTATTTATCTTGTAGTATATGTTGATGACATTGTTCTTACAGGCAGTGATCACCATGGCATCTCACAAGTAAAACAACACCTTTGTCAGCACTTTCAGACCAATGATCTTGGCAAACTCAGATATTTCTTAGGGATTGAAGTAGCACAATCCGATAATGGTATTGTTATCTCTCAAAGAAAATATGCATTAGATATTTTGGAGGAAATTGCGTTGATGAATTCGAAATCTGTTGATACTCCCATGGATCCCGATGTCAAGCTTCTACCCAATCAGGGGGAGCCTCTTTCGGATCCTGAGAAGTACAGGCGATTAGTTAGAAAATTGAACTATCTCACTGTTACTCGTCCTAATATTTCTTTTGCAGTCAGTGTGGTGAGTCAATTTCTTAATTCTCCATGTGAAGATCATTGGAATGCAGTCATTCGTATATTGAATTACATTAAAGGTTCTCCTGGAAAAGGTTTGTTATATGGTCATAATAACCATACCAAAGTCGTTTGTTATTCAGATGCTGATTGGGCAGGATCTCCATCTGATAGAAGATCAACTTCTGGTTATTGTGTCTCCATTGGTGACAACTTGATCTCTTGGAAAAGCAAGAAACAAAGTGTTGTGGCCAAATCTAGTGCAGAGGCAGAATATAGAGCTATGGCCTCAGCTACTTATGAGCTTATTTGGCTTAAACAGTTACTTAAAGAATTGCAATTTGGAGAGTCACTCAAATGACACTTATATGTGATAATCAGACTGCTCTTCGTATTAGCTCAAATCCAATTTTTCATGAAAGGACCAAACATGTAGAGATTGATTGTCATTTCATTCAAGAAAAGATTATATCGGGAGATATCAAGACTGAGTTTGTTAATTCAAATAATCAATTAACAGATATTTTTACTAAATCTTTACGAGGGCCTAGGATTGATTACATTTGTAACAAGCTGGGTACATATAATCTATATGCACCAGCTTGAGGGGGAGTGTTAGATATTATTAGATATTATGAGATATTGTAGTTATTGTTTGATATGTCATATTTATGTAATGGGTTTAGTCCATATGTTTATTTTTCCTATATAAACATAATCCTATGTGTTCAATAGACACAAGGGATTTACCCTATTCTTTCTTTTCCTTTAATAGTACGTAATAGAGATTCATGGGTAATAAATAGTTGGTAGGTAATAGAGATCCGTGGTTAATAGTTGGTAGGTAATAAAGATCCGTGGGTAATAGTTGGTAAGTAATAGAGATCTGTGGGTAATAGTTGATAGGTAATCCTGAATTTACCTATGGATTTAGATCTGTGGATAATATCTGTAGGTAATGTTGTCCTTAGGTAATATCTGTAGGTAATGCTGAATTTACCTACGGATTCAGATCTGTGGTAGAAATTCGTAGATAATACTGATTTTTTTTTGTAGCGATCAATAAATAATAAATATAAGAAAAAAAAATATTTTAGGAATACTCTAATCCTTGTACAAAAATAAGATAAGTTATAAATCCATTACATGAAAATCACTAGCTTCCCTCTAAACATCAAACAAAATCTATGTAGGAAGCACACTACATATTTCCCTAATAATCAAAAGAGGGACTTATCCCCATCAAGGAACTGTTCTAAAAAAACTTTAAAATACAAAGGATGCAAACACTTTTACTACATGGAAAAACAACACATCCAAAACCTTCTCGATACAAATAAAGTTGCTCTTTCTTTTCCTCTCTTTAAGATGATCATTCTAGACTACACAACTATTCACATAAAACTACTTTATAAAACACATGTTTCTTGATATTATGGTGACATCAAAGTCTAAAACTTTCCTGCTCTTATGCAAA
Organism: Phaseolus lunatus; assembly: GCA_013389735.1. NCBI lineage: Eukaryota > Viridiplantae > Streptophyta > Magnoliopsida > Fabales > Fabaceae > Phaseolus > Phaseolus lunatus. The sequence continues at coordinate 34,620,456 of CM023864.1, read as the reverse complement.
ATGTACAACAACAGGATACTTTTTCCAGCAGATAAACTAACACACAAAAGATTATATGAGCATAAAAAATCCATAAAAATTAAACCACAATTCATTTTATTAGAAAGATTTTATACATATAATTGAGTTAAGTATCCAATTCGAGAAAGAGAAGAGGAAACATATTTACTCTTCAACCATAATTAAGTCTTTAGTTGAACTGTAACGCCCCTCAAATTTTTTTTCATATTTATATAATAAAATAAACGTAAAACAATAATATCAAAATTAACATATGTATATATAATAAAATACATCCATTCCATATATTGTATCTCAAAAGAACATCCCTTGTCTAGGGGTTTTAATACATATCCATCAAAAGTTTCAAAATAACCGAAACAAAGCATTAAAACCTAAATCTATCCCATCCTCCAGCATGCTCACTGAGGAGCTCTAACACCTGCAACATCGTCTGCTCCCGTGTAAATACACGATCATCACAGGTTTAAGAAAACAAAACACAAAACAAAACACAGGGGTAAGCTAGCTATTTTTAAAACTTTAAATATGAAACTTTACATCATCATAAACCATCAAATATTTACACATTTCACAAATTCATCAAGTGTCATTCATTCCACATAACCATCAAGTGTCATTCATTCCACATAACCATCAAGTGTCTATCAAAAATTTCTCTTTATTCAGCTTTCTCATGTCAGACTTTCCACTGACTCATAACACATACACACTTGACTCTACTTCCGGAAGACTCATGTGTTGACTCAGACTCAGAGATCTGCACCTGTCATACTACACCACTATGAATCCACACAGGGTCGCTGTGAATCCACACAACTATGCCCATAAATAATCTCAATATCATCATTCTCCTAGTATGACAGGGTTAATCCATATAACAGGTCAAGTCAGTTATCTTTCAAACGACTTACCCATACATATGAACCTCCTTCGACTCTCACCACCTGAATAACTTCATCTATATGATTCCATTATCTCAGGAGAGTCAGGATATCTCCTTATTACAAATCCTTAGTCAATGCACATTCTAAACAAATCTCCACACGGTATTTTCTTTCCTGAAAATACTATGCTTTGATCACTCTTTCACATCATTCTAGTATATCATCCAACACGTAAATGAACAAGGCAACCATAACATACTTTAAACCTTTTCTAACAATCCAAACATATCTCAATCAAATCATACCAAGGTTGATAATTTCGAAAATCATACACAGTTCACAGCATCCACTATATTTTAAAAAAACCACATTTCAATCTCAACAAATACCGATTCACACAAAAACAGGGGATTGTGAAATAAACGTTAAAACTGGTGACCACATTACCCCAACTTCAGAATCTGCTAGCCTAAGGTTTTTATTAAAAAATAACGCTAGCTTCCCTTACCTGGACTTGAGCCGATCTCACTAAGGGCTCCAAACCCACCGAAAACTCAAGGATGCCTTAACTCTATTTAAGCATCCTGATCGGAAAAACTTGCAGAGTAACTTCCCAGGAGTCCAAGTGCAGTCGTCGATCTTCAAACTGATACACCGATCGTCAACTGCTAAGGGAGGGTGGCCGCATCGTAGAGTGAAGGAGGGCAAAGGAAGAAGGAAAACCATAATGAACTTAATCCCTCAGAGATTATAATCGAGCCGTTCCCGAAATCTTCACTGCCATCACCCACTCTCTGGCAACCTTGTGTGTGGGTTTTCTCTGCTTGAGTGCAAAACACGACAGAATGGCCACGTGGACACCTTTGTATGCCCAAAACTCTGGAGCCACCTGCCCTACTTACTCTCTGTTGCCAACTGCTCTGGGGACCCTTACTGTCTACGTGTCGTGTAACATCCCGCAAAATAAAACCATACATACATGTATAATAAAAATAAAGGTAAACAAATAATATTGAAGAGTACATGAATATATATATATATATATATATATAAGTAATGAAGTTGCTCCTCTTAGGGAGTTTAATACATAACCAGTCAAATGTTTTCAAAATTTAAACGAAATTCAACCAAATACAACAAGACCGGCGGTCTCCATACATGAACCGGCGATCTGGTAACAGAAGGCCCAAAACAGGCGATCTGCAGCAGGACATAAATCCGGCGATCACCACCAAGAGATAGAAAACCGGCGATCTCTTCCTCGGCGACCACTCACTAAGGAGCTCTACTTCCTGGAAGATCATCTGCTCCCGTGTAAGTTATACACGATCATCACAGTTTTAAGAGAAAAACAGTCAACGAGCAGAACACGCAGGGTAAGCTAGATATTTTAAAGAGAGTTTAAATAAGGATAATTAAAATAAAATCAAGGTAAACAATTTCAAGATATTCACGTAAAGTTATCAAGTTTCTCATACTCTTCACCTGATCGCCCAGAAATCACACATTTCGCAATATTTTCCAGAGTCATTCTATTTCACAACTGTATCAAGTGTCTATCAATTTCAAGTTCCTCATTTCACATGTCAGACCACCACTGACTCAGCACACAAGACACTTGACACTACTTCCGGAAGACTCATGCATTGATTAGACTCAGAGATCTGCACCTGTCATACCATACCACTGTGAAATCCACACAGGGTCGCTGTGAATCCACACAGCATGCGCATATATAATCTCAATGTCAATAGTTCTCCCGGTATGACAGGGTTAATCCATAGAACAGGCGGAGCTCGTTCTTTTTCACACGAGACGCCCATTCATATGAACCTCCTTCGACTCTCACCAACTGAGTAACTTCCTCTATGTGATTCCATTATCTCAGCAGAGTCAGGATATCCCCTTAGGAATCACCGATCAATGCACATCCTACACGATCTTACACGGTATTTCCTTTCCTGAAAATACTATGCCTCGATCCACATTCACAACATTCAACACATCATACCGCCCTTAAATAAATGATTCAAGTCACAGCAACGATCGTTTCAAAGATTCAGATTTTCGAAGATCACATTTAAGCTTCAACAGTTCAAAGTAACACCAAAAACAGGGAGTTCGCAAACATCGCCCAAACCGGCGACCTGGTTCAAAAACAGGGTATTTCGAAGTCTGTATTTAAAAACCGGCGACCACGTCGCCCAAACACATGGAACAGAGCATTCACGCAGATGAAAACGAAACCGGCGACCACGTCGCCCTCATTTCAGAAATAACTAAACTATAGCTTGTAATGAAAATGAAGTCTAGCTTCCCTTACCTGGACTTGCGCAAACACCTAGAGTTCCGAAACCCAACAAAGCTTGAAGAACGCCTTGGCTCTGTTTTTGCGTCTGGTTGAAGGACTTGCAGAGAACTGCCCAGGTGCTCTAATGGTGGCTGTCGCTCGTTGTACTCTCGTGTAAAGGTGCTAGAATCGCAGCGCGAAGGAGACAACTGGAGGAGAAGGGAGGTAACTCACTCTTTCTCTCTTTGAAGGCTGCAACGTTTCTTTCTCTCAGCAGTGGGTTTTCTGCATCTTAAACCAACTTATCCACCAAAAGCAGCTGCCACCACCCACTCTGCAGAGAAGTCTGAGTGTACGTTTCCCTGAACAGTACGACTACAGTTGTCTCTTGCGCAGGCCAACCACTCCCTGAACAGTACTACTGAGCGTGCCTCTGCGCAGGCTAACACTCTGAGGTCACAATTCTGAACCACTCTTCTTGTCTACGTGGCGCGCGTGCAGGACGTTCCATGCTGGAAGTCTGGGTCCCACCTTCTCTGTGTGTAACTCGACGTCGCGCGATGACCTTTCACCGATGACCACAGGCGCGAAGTCTATCCACCGATGACCTCTCCCGCGAAGGCTATCCACCAATGACCTCTCGTGCAAAGGCCATCCACCGATGACCTATCGCGCGAAGGCTATCCACCGATGACCTCTCGCGCGAAGACAATCCACCGATGACCTCTCGCGCGAAGACTATCCACTGAGGACCTCTCGCGCGAAGACAATCCACCGATGACCTCTCGCTGGCGAACGACCGATGTCTCCCCCTGGCAAAGCCCGCATGCCTCTCGCGCCCTGGCAATGCCCGCATGCCTCGCGCCCTGGCGATGCCCGCATGCCTCTCGCGCCCTGGCAATGCCCGCATGCCTCTTGCGCCCTGGCAATGCCCGCATGCCTCTCGCCCGCGCGATGCCTGCATGCCTCGCGCCCTGGCGACGTCCACATGCCTCGCGCCCGCGCGATGCCTGCATGCCTCGCGCCCTGGCGCCCATGTGTAGCAGGCGACCGGCGATCATGTACTACTAGGCGATCTCATAGTCTTCCAAACTACACTTTCCTTCCTTTTCATTTTAAATAAAGACATACTTAGAATTCATTTAAAATATATCTCTTTTATTCCAATTTAATTTTACAGGTCCTTACATGTCGCGCCTGTAGAACGCCTTCGCTGGGAGCCTGGGTCCCAACCTATCTGCGTGTAACAGGAACCCCCGATGACCAGGCACCGATGACGGATCTCGCGAGGACTATCGACCGATGTCTCACCCTGGCAGACAATCGATGTCTCATTCAGGAAGACGACCGATGTCTCACCCTGGAAGACGACCGATGTCTCACCCTGGTAGACGACCGATGTCTCACCTTGGTAGACGACCGATGTCTCACCCTGGAAGACGACCGATGTCTCTCCCTGGAAGACGACCGATGTCTCTCCCTGGAAGACGACCGATGTCTCTCCCTGGCAGACGACCGATGTCTCTCCCTGGCAGACGACCGATGTCTCTCCCTTGCAGACGACCGATGTCTGATGACACCTCGTCACCCCTGCTGAAGGCTCATCGACTCACTACTCCACGTCTGTGTTATCACCCCCACATGGCTCGGTGACGTCGGTAGCTTCTCCTGCCCGAGGAGAGGTCGGTACTAACTCCTCACGCGCCAATGCATGCAAATCTGAGGACAATCTCTTATGCCAAAGCATAGAGTTTCGCATTTATCCCGCATGCATGGCGTATCTAAGGTTCAAATCACACCTTGATACATGTGATTTCTGGAACCCACTATGGACCACCGACCGACCTCTACCATACTGACCTCAGACCTCTTGGGCGACGTCCGAGGTCTGACCACTATGAATTTTCTATTATATGACCTTTTTCATTTTAAATAATAACATACTCAGAAATCATTTAAAATATACCACTTCTATTCCAAATAAATTTCTAGATCCTTACGTGAACAATCTATAATATTTGATCTGCATCAACTATCTCTAAAGACTACTCATTCCTAAGAATCCATATATATGTCAAATAATTGCAATCCACATTAGGATCTCCTCGATCTGTGATGCTTCTGCACATCAACTTTTATCGAAAAAGAGAGTATGAAAGTGGTATGCAAGTGGTCACCATTTCTAAGCATTAGATAATTAATAAAAAAATTCAATGAATACTATTAATACTTGGATACTTCTTACTTTTTAATTCTTGAATTTTGCAAATTTAGTTCTCCTCCAACATTTCCTGAATCATCGTCTCCCGTAACACCCCCTTGCTCCAATTTTTAATGTATTTTGCAGTATTTCAAATTTCTTAAACACTATATACAAAGTTTGATGATCCACTGATGCATGGACCATACTGATCAATAGTAGTTCAATGTAGAATCCACCCTTTTCAAGATTAATACACTATTCTTTTTCATCCATCTTCATCCAAAGTTTCAGTTCTTGAATTACTACAATCTTATCTATATATAAAAGTAGAAAAATACACCTTAGACATCATACTATACTTATCACCTAATATTTAAGTTAATAAATAAAGCAAGTTTTAATCAATTTAGAAATATCCATATATATAGCAGAAAGCTTCTGGTATAGGGCGCTGTGGTTTTTGACTAATCAATTTAAATTATTGATGCTGACATATACTAGAAGAATTGACTACAATGAGTAAAAGGCTAACAACTGGAGTGATGAAGATATTGAGAAGATTAAGCTTGAAGGAAGAAAAAGTAAGTCAACAAAATGTTATAGAATATTTATCACAGAACTGGGTTGGTCAACTTGGCATAAAATTCAGAACTTTGACTAGAATTATGCATTAAAGAGTACAGAAGGATCAATACTTCAACATGGTGTATCTGGAAGTTTAAAGTCAACGATCTTATTATAAGTTTATACTTATTCAAAGGAGAGGATAAGTTTTAGAATTTAAAATCTATATATTGGAGCAACTTTGACCTATCTTACTTCAACTTCCTTAATGAGAAGGGATGAATTGATATGACAGAGATGTATGCTTACATTGCACTTGTCAACAGCATTGCTTCCATGAGAAAAAGGGTTCCAGGTGAGCATTTTGCAGAAAAAAAAAAAAAAAGGGCTATAACATTGTGTATGCCAGAATCTTATGACAAGTTTATGATTATGATTCCTTTTGTAATTTAACTTTTTTGAGTGTTTATATGTCTTTTAAAGTTTGTCTTTAATTTTTTTAGAGACCTTTTTAAAAATATTTTAAACAATAAGAACCTATCTAAAGTTCAAGAGAGTTTGCCGGTTCAAGAGAGGGTTTAGCAGGGTTTGAGGGGAGGAGTTTTTTTTTTTTCTGGTTTAGTTTGGTAACATCAAGAATAACTTTATTTTGTTAGAATAACTTTATTTTGTTGTTTGTTTTAAAGGGATGTTGTTTGATTTAGAGGTTAAGATAGATACTCTATTATCTTTTTTTATAAGTTAAAGCACCCTTAAATATCTCATGTTTATTAATTTTATTTTTTATTAAAAAAACCTATCTAAAAGTTTAAGAAATGCTTTTAAAATTATCTTAAAATATTCTGACTTAAAGTTGCTATTTAAATATTTGAATCGGTAAGGCTTTTAAAAAATGGTTTGCTTAAAATATTAATGTTTTAGTGGTATATATTTTATAAATAATTCATTGAGCTTATTTTTATTGATTTTTTTTATACCAAATAAAGAAAGTCATGAAAAAGTAAAGTTCTCTTTTGATGAAATAATTAAAAGCAAAAATAATATTGTTTTAATTTGTTATGAAATTTATAAAATATGAGTAAAAAAAAGAAGGAAACACGTGATTTTATAAATAGAGAAAACCCTATATATATTCCTTTTCAATCTCCACTTTTTATTGAATTATAATTTACTCTTTAACTACTCTAAACTACTTATTATTATAATCTTTAACGATTTTTTAAACTATCAACTAATCCTACTATTTTTATTTCAGACTTTCGCACTTATTAACCATATTAAATTCTTAAAAAATCAAATTACATTATAAAAATATGACAATGTTAAAATAACTAAATAAGATTTAGAAAACGAAAATTATGGACAGATGACACATTGTCATTGTCTTTCTCCACGTACTTTAAAGATTGTTCATTTAAAAAATATTAAAGATTTGAAATATGTTCACGCAATAAATTTTCAGATTTTGTTTGACCTTTAGGGAGTATTTGGTATAAAGAAAGCTTTTATATTTTCAAATATTAGAAGGTTGAAATCTTTTTATTTTTGATATTATAATGAATAATTTTTGGTGGCATACACACGTTAAATAATTACGAACATTAAGTGTAGTGGGAAATCCCTATGACGTATTCTGAGGAACTATGATTAAAAATTCTGAAATATTCCATCATAGTTCCTCATTTATGCTTTATTTATCATAGAAACATTTATGCTTTATTACATTGGGACTGAAAAGTTGAGGATATAAAGAAGTGAAAGTGTGAAGATTTGAGAAGTAAATGTGAAAAAAGTTAAGCATGTTTGGATTATGGTATGTTAGAATGGATTGGGGTATATGTTAGAATGGACGTGTGAGAAAAATTGATTGAAGTATGTGAATGATGTGATGATTGTAAAGATATTTTGAATTATTTTTAATTGTATAAATTATAAAATTACAAATTTATCCTTGCTTATAAAAAAAAGAAAAAAGAAATAATAATTAATTTTGTGTACATTTTAATTAATTAAAATAATGTAAAATTTTAATTATAAATAAAAGAATAAAATAATGTAAAATTAAAATAAATAAATAAAATTAAAATTTTAAATATACACTGGTGCAAAAACACAGAACAAGTGTGACTTTTTTAAATTTATAAATGCGGCTATATAGCCGCATTTGATCAGCACGCACTTGTAAATCAAAGAGATACAAATGCGGCTATATAGCCGCATTTATAAATACCATTTACAAGTGCGGCTATTTCTTGTAGCCGCACTTGTATATGCTTCAGATATTAAAAAAAAATCAAAATTTAATAAATAATAAATAGTATAAAATTTAAAATATACAAATTATAATACATAAAAAAATAAATTCAAAATATTAAAGAAAAATTCAAAAAATTTAAAAAACTACACCAACCTTGTGTGTGAACGAACGTTGGTGGTGAAGAGTGGCAGGGGAGTGCCAGTAACAGCGGCGACAGCGGAAGCGATGGCAGAGCAGCGACGGAGCAGTGAGGAGCAGCGAAGCCAAAAGAACAATACCTTCAACCACCAATACAAGGAAAATAAACAAATATAATGAAAACGTAAAAATATTATACGTAGTGAAGATGTAGAGGAAGAAACGATTCAAGAGAACATACAATGGCCCAAATTAATGAAGATGCAAAGGAAGATGAACTCCAACAGTGTTCACGAGCATAGGAACAGTGCAAACGAAAGGCAAGAGGAGAAGTAAGAAAGTGTGGCGCGCTTCAAAATTTAGGGTAAAAACTATTTACAAATGCTGCTAAAATTTAAAACCGCATTTGTAAATCAAAGCATTTTGATTTACAAATGCGTTTTTTACTTTAGCCGCATTTGTAAATCAAGCACCAATCAAAATAATTTCAAAAATGTCACCGCGTTTTTTACCAATGCCTGTGAACGCAAACCGCATTAAATAAACAACATTCTTTTACTCATTTTGCACTAGTGATAATTAGATTATTTTTCATTTTATTAATTTAAATTAATTTTGTTAGTTAAATTAATGTATTTAGATAATTTTAATATTATTTATGATTCTTTAATTTATATTATGCTATATATATATATATATATATATCAAGTGTAAATATATATAAATGAATATTAATCATGATTTTCATTATTATTATTATTATAAAAAAAATTAATACATTTTAAAAAGTAAATGGGTATTTAAAACATAGGATGAACATTAAGTAGTCATTCATTGAAAGCAAAAATATATAAAGTCATTACATTTAATACGAAGAGAGATAAAGACATGTTAATTTTTTTGTAATTTTGAAATTATGACAAAATTAAGAACACAATAATGTTAATTAGAAAAAGAAAACACATCCCCACTAATAACATTTTAATCCTTCTTGTGGAAACCTTCAAACATTTTTCTAAATGACATATCTTATTTCTTTGTATGACAATAATTGCATCTCTTTCATCGCCAACGTCTTCAATGCACCATTTGAAAAAATTATAGTCTACACCATGTCACTTCTAACCTGTTTTGAAGAAAGAATAAAATTGAACAATGAATAACTTTAAAATAGCATTCTTAAGTTTGCATCAAACTTAATTGAATAAATTTTACCTTATACTTAGGAAAATCCCAAAATTGTTTCTTGTTTCAGTTGTTGCTATTCTCAAAACTGCAAAATCTCCAAAATCACAAATAGGTGCAACGAAGGCACTTGTGCTCCCACCAACATGGGTAAAAGTACAACGTTTTTGCATACTACAACTGGTACAACTAAACAATGATGAGGTATGATACGTAGACATTGAAGGCCACTGAAGCAATGCTCTTGATTCTCCAATAAAGGTAATGGAAACTAAATTTGATTTATGCATAATATAAATAAAATTTTACAAAATTTGCATTCAAAGCCATATCATTCTCTAAAAAAGTACCATGAAAACCTAAATACTAAATAACAATTTATCAATGTTCAACTTGAAAAATAACAATAACAATTAATCAATGTTCAAGATGAAAAAGAAAATTAACAATAAAAATAACATAATGATAAGACAATCATTGGTGTTGATTACATTCAATGTCATTTATTCGATCCTCAATTCGCTTCATCCTTGATCAACCTTATCAATATGTGTATTCATGTTCCTCATACTTTTTTGGATGTTTTGTATCCCGTCCCAAATTTGGGTTAACATTTTGACTTGATGGGGGATTGCGGGCTGAGGTTGACCGTCTTAAACATCTTCTTGTGCCAATTCAAGGTCTTCATCATCTTCTTCGTCTGCCTGGTCAGGCTTACCAAGTTGTCCAACACCATTGACCTGTAATATATTTAATTTTCTCATACTTTTTTTCCCAAAGTAATGATTCCATCCTATCATTATTGCTGCATCATTTGACAAGTTCAAGCCATACACCTGCATGACCTGTGTTATCAAAATGTCATATACGGGAGAGGCATGTTGTTATCCCGACATTTCATCATGTGGTGTATGATGTAATGAGGCCAATTAATCAATATATCATTTTTTATGCACCACAACATGAAAATATCTTCATTCAATAGTTGTGCGAAGTTGTTGCCATAAAGGCACAACATGTGCACCCTTGTGTAATGTAATAGTATGTCATTCATATTCAAACTACCTGCATTTATGACATTTTGACCTTGTACCTCTTCACGAATCATGGATGATAAGGCTATGCTCGATCAAAATTTACTTCCTCAAGGATTGTTCTAGGGGTTAACTTAATGCCATCATACCTAAGATTTGCAATGTTCATCCAATTCATTTATCTTATTTCAATTCGGTTTGAGCAAATCTCAATAAAATAGGTGTAAACTTTAGATTTGTATAAAATACTCCCACCAATTCATTCAAAGGAAATGTTGTAATCCTTGGAAATTTATATGGTTCTGGAATTGAAACCCCGATGTGACGGAAAATGGAAAATGCATAGCTTTTGGTGATAACACTGGTCTCTCGTGAAACATTTTTTCATAAACCACCATTTGACGTTTTGTACCAAAGTATCTTGAATAATCAAGAACGTCTTGAATCCCCATTCCTTAGGAGGAACTGCATCATTTTTTTGTTGGACCTTTATCCTTACGATTTCTTTGGCGTTTCATCAATGATGATGCCATGGATAATGCAATTATAATCTTGTATAAAAAGAATGAAATGTTCATGACATCAAATATGAAACACAATTTTAAGTAAACGAAAGTCATGAAAATATCTTAAACAAAATAGTAGAAGTTATGAAACACAATACTAGAACTTCATAAACAGAATGTTACATTACCAATGAAAATACAATACTATAAGTCCTCAAATAGAATAGTAGAAGTTCTAATAATATTTGTCCAATAACAAACATACACAGACAAACTAGACAACTACTGAAATGAAATAGAAGCACAACATATAAGTGAAAGCCATGAAATTAACATGGAGTTAGAGACATCAAATCAACGCCTAGTCATAAATGTAAACAAATTTGTCATGCGACGCTCATATGGCATCCCAAATAGTTGCTTAACTTTGACTAGATGCTCACATAAAAACTCGTAGTATTGATCCATGACCTGTTCATGTTGGACATTAAGCTCCACCAACATAGCCCAAATATTAGACTCAGAGTACTAGAACGATGCATGGCGACATTGATGGTGTACATGTTGAGCATGTAAGTCATTTCTTCGTCTAATTTCCACAACTACATCTTATGTTGCGGTTGCTTGTACACGAGCAATGTCAACCAACTTTGAGGTTGTTTGATTTCCATGCTTGATGAACAAAACACATTGTTGAATATTTGTATTCAAGAAAACAAAATGTTCATCAATTTCATCCATGGTGGGTCCTTTTATTTTTGATCCTCGAGATGAGCATGTGCTAGAAGAGCCCGCAAAAGGCATAGAAGGTGTTGTAATTGTGTGCCTTCATCCGGTTTGAGTTTTCTTGCTGGAGAGTGCAGAAGCTTCATGGATTGGAATGGACAAGGAGCTCACATAGAGCTTGTGGATTCCTTGAAGGTGAAGGTTAAGTATGGAGAGTGATAGGTGAGGCCTAATCATTTGAGTTAGTGGAAATTTGAAGACTAAGTGTCTATCTAGATAGGTAGGAGACAAGAGTGAGAATTGGCTCAATAATTCGGCAACAATTTTACTCATTCATTAATCTTCCATTTACATGAGCCAAGCACCTCTTTATATAGGAGAGAGGGTTGGACATTTTGGAGCCAAAATTTGAAAATTTAAAATACAACTCTCCAATGAGAAGGTGTCATGTGGAGTCATGCTTTCCATGTTTAGCTCACACCTTCCATGCTAAATCCTCTCCACTCCTAGGCTGCCATGTGGATGTCCATGTGCTTCATGCCAAGGTGATTTTCATCCTCCAAAATACCCTAGACGTTTTAGGGTTATATTGGGCTCAAAGAAGCCCAATTATTACCCTAACTAGTCATATTTTACTATTGGCCCAAATACAAGCCCAAAAACCTATGCTACTTGGCCCAAATATTTGGTCCAATTATTTTATGCTACTAGTCCCAATACATGGCCCATAAAATCCTAAACAACTTTATACAATTTATTTAAGTTAAAGATTGGCCCAAAAATAATGTTGACTAGTCAGCAAGAACTCAGTCTTCTTGTGTTCTTCTGACCAAAGCTTTAGTTTATGTTTTGATGACTTGGAAGTCTTCTAGGAGATGTTTGTACATTCCTTAACCCCAAGAGTTGTCCTCTTGATTGGGCCTACAAAAAGAAGCAAAAGCCCAATTAGACCCATATTTGCAAATAAATCCATAAACAACCTCTAGGTCTTCATCCTCCTTATTATGTGGTTATGTGTGGCTGGATGGTTTCCATCATCCCCTCTCAACCTCCCTCTTGAGAGGATCTGTCCTCAGATCTACAGGGTTGATCTCGAACAGCAGCCTTATTCTTGCTTTGAAAACTATGATCCTCCAGGATCAAATGTCCATCTGTTGGAGTCATCAAACAAATCAAATGAGTTAGTTTCAACAATTGTATAAAAATCACTCTTTTTAAGTCGCCATTCCTCTTGTTTTTCTATTGTTTTTGGCAACTTTTCACAAAATTTCTTTAAAGAGGAATACATAATTTTTGTTTCTAAGTTTTTCCTCCCTTGTTTTAGATTTTTATGACTATACTCTTTAGACACTACCTTTGGTTCTAGGAGAGCTAGCGATTTTTCAGTTTTTATTTTCTTTTTTTCTCTTTTTTGTTTCATTTGTACTTGGTCCTTTACCACTTGTGATGGTGTTAAAGGATAGAGTACAAAATTTTCCTCTTTATGAGTAAAAGTAATCTTGTTGGTAAGACCATTATGCAAAGCTTTCTAATTTCCATGGTCTATCCAACAAAATATGACAAGCTTCCATGGGAACTACATTACATAAAAATTTATCTTTATAGTTTCCCACAAAAAACTTAACTTTCACTTGCTTGTCTACAATTAATTCCCCACCTTCATTAATCCATTGAAATTTATAAGGTTTAGGATGAAGTATTAATTGTAGATTTAGCTTTTCAATCATCCTAGTGCTACAACAATTGTAGCAAGAGCCACCATTGACAATGAGAGAACAAACATTTTCTAAAACTTTGCATCTTGTATGGAAATTGTTCTCTCTTTATGTCTCTTAGTTCACACTAGGGTGATTGTTGAGGGTTCTTTGGATCATTAATTCTCTCTCACAAGGATATGCCTCCTTTCTATTTTCTTTTTCCTCTCCCCCACTAGACTTATCTTCTTGGCTACTATACTTATCCCTCCCTCTTAGGATCATAGTTCTCCTATTTGGACATTGGGATGCTATGTGACCTCTACCAAGACATTTAAAACACTGGATTTCTTTAGTTTGAGTGTGGGAGATGTGCTCATTTTTAGATATCTCTTGGGAAGGTTCTAGAGATTTTTCTTTTATATGCTCTTCCCCTCTTTGGAACTCATCCTTATCATAAGGTACAAAGTATGAACTTTGTTTTTGACTTGATTTTTTTTTCAAAATTTCTTTTTCAACTTTAATGCAAAGTTGAATCAAGTCATTTAAATCTTTATAAGGTAAAAGTTCAACTTTGTTTCTTATCTCAAGTTTGAGACCACTTAAAAACCTTGAAATGGTGGTATTAATTTCTTCCTTAATCCCTGCCCTTATAATATATAACACCATCTTTTGCCAATATTCTTCTACATTTAGATTTTTTTGATGAAGTTTTTGGAGCTTGTCCATCAACTTCCTATTGTAGTTTGAGGGAATATGGCAACATCTCAAGGCTCCCCTAAGATCATTCCAACACATAATAGGAGGGTCCTTGTGGAGACGTCTCTCTCTTTTTAGGGTAATCCACCAATTCATAGAATTACCTTGAAAGCTTAGGATGGCTAAGGGTACTTTTCTTTCCTCACCTACTTGATGACAAGCAAACAATGGTTCTACCTTCATTTCCCAATCTAGGTAGGTTTCTGCATTTTCTTTCCCATAGAAATAAGGTAGATCTACCCTAACCTCCTTAGTACTTTCTTTTCTCTCTTTTCTAGCTCTTCTAGGGGGTGGTTGGTAGTACTCATTAATCCTAAGGCTTTGTTCACCAAGAGAATCACTACCCCTAGAACTAGATGCAAGTGAGCTTCTTTTTGATTTATGGGTGTATTCATATTTTTCTTTAACCATCCTCAACTCTTTTTCCAATGAAGCAAAATGATCATCCCTCTCTTTGAGTTGGACCTCATGTTGCAATTGTGTAAATGAAAGTGATTGAAAGTCTTGTTCAAGTTGTTTTAAAAGAGGTTTGATTGACTTTTGATCATTTTCACTAGAGTTAGGAGAATGAGATGACATGATTAAAGTTTTGTGTTAAAAGCAATTTACTTCAAGAAAAATAGGTGGAGTAGTGTAGGTAAAATCCCAAGAAAGGGAGGTGAATCACTTGGATTACTTAAGTACCAAGTCTTTCCTTAGCCAGATTCTATCCTTCAATACTTTCACAAACCTTTCTCTAAGTAATTCACTTAGAGCACAATCAAGAATGAAAACACAATTTTTATACGAGAAACAAATATGCGAAAGCAATTAAACACAAATGAATTAATTCTAACTAGAAAGCTTTAAACTAGTCGAATTCTTAATGATGAAGCTTGTTGGCACTTGTGAACCTACAAGACACACTCATTGACTAATTACATGATTAATCCACTAATTGTTCAAGGTTTAACAAATTACAACTCAAGAAAATACAATGAAAATTGGATCAAAAAATTTTTGTAATTCCTATTCTATGCACTCCTTCTTTTTGCTTTGCGCTCATCTCTTTGGTGTATGTTTGTGTATCTTTTATTGCTGCACTCTTGCTCTACCTCTTTTAGGATAGTCACTTGAAGTAATCAATTCAGCACCTACTAAGTGATAATGGCACTCACCACAAATGTTAGCTCCAAACTTAACAAGCACCTTTTGAAAACTTCCACCACATAAGAGGTCAACAAAATTAAAGCAACAAAAGCTCAATTTGAATTTGAACAACAGCAAAGAGAATTAATATGTGATAAAACTGGAAGGAATATTGAAGAAAAATTGACAATCAAGCAAAATAAAACAAAGCTAGCACACAAAAAGAACCTAGGGAAAGGTACTAGAATTGGATTACAAAAACCAAAACTGAACTATAGAAAATTGAGGTATAAAATACCTCAAGATGTCAGATACTTCAAGATTTGAATTTGAATTTTTAAGCACAGATACTTCAAGATGTCAGCTAACTTTTCGCGCTTAAATCACACAAAACACATGCACGAATTAATTACAATAAAATTTTCAAATCTAGTGCCAGATTACCGTTTTTTTCGCGCCAGTTTTGAACATCAATTTTGTTTGATTTATCATTTTTTTTTTCACTACGAATTTTGATTTACTTTTTCTTCCTTTTCTTTATAAGACTACAAACTTCTCAGATCCAGATTTCTAGAATTTTTCTCCACCGGAATCAAATTTCACAATGAAAAACAGCCAACACAGCTTTAGAAATCCTAATTTGGAATTAAAAAACAATAATAAGAAACTTCAAGAACACAAAGAAAATTGATGTATATGAAACTGTGTGGATCTATCACACAATTATGAACTCAAAACTAAAATGAAAAATGCAGCAAAGGATCAATTCCACACAGATCAGATCTGGACTCAAAAATTAAATTAAGAAACCAAAGCATCAAAAATAGGTACTACTTGGAATTAATGACAATTTCGGATTCATATGACTATGACAAAACTAGTATAGATTCATAAAATCAAAATGACTCAAATCTAAGCAAATTGAACTGATTGAATTGGCAATAAAGACTCAAATCTTAGTAAAATGAAAACAGCACACCAAAACACACAAGAATCCTACATAAAATTGCATAAGAAATGCTCAAGAACAATTAAGCACAATTCTACCAATTGGATTCATCCAAACAGCATTCAAATCAAAATTAAAATGAAAAAATAGCAAGACAATGTGGAAATAGTAGGAACAACACGGATTTAAGATGAAAACAGAAACAAAAATGAAAAGAAAAAGGCACACTTAGCTCTTGAAGAACCTAGGCTCATGATACCACTTGATGTAATTGTGCCTTTATCCGGTTTGAGTTCTCTTAGTGGAGAGTGTGGAAGCTTCATGGATTGGAATGGACAAGGAACTCATGTAGAGCTTGTGGATTCCTTGAAGGTGAAGGTTAAGTATGGAGAGTGATAGGTGAGTCCTAATCACTTGAGCTAGTGGAAATCTGAAGACTAAGTGTCTATCCTAGAGAGGTAGGAGACAAGAGTGAGAATTGGCTCAATAATTTGGCAGCAATTTCACTCATTCATTAATCTTCCATTTACATGAGCCAAGCACCTCTTTATATAGGAGAGAGGGTTGGACATTTTGGAGCCAAAATTTGAAAATTCAAAATACAAGTCTCCAATGAGAAGGTGCCATGTGGAGTCATACTTTCCATGTTTAGCTCACACCTTCCATGCTAAATCCTCTCCACTCCTAGGCTGCCATGTGGACGTCCATGTGCTTCATGCCAAGGTGATTTTCGTCCTCCAAAATACCTTAGACGTTTTAGGGTTACTTTGGGCTCAAAGAAGCCCAATTATTACCCTAACTAGTCATATTTTACTATTGGTCCAAATACAAGCCCAAAAACCTATGCTACTTGGCCCAAATATTTGGTCCAATTATTTTATGCTACTAGGCCCATTACATAGCCCATAAAATCCTAAACAACTTTATAGAATTTATTTAAGCTAAAGCTTGACCCAAAAATAATGTTGACTAGTCAGCAGGAACTCAGTCTTCTTGTGTTCTTCTGACCAAAACTTTAGTTTATGTTTTGATGACTTGGAGGTCTTCTTGGATATGTTTTTACATTCCTTCACCCTAGAGTTGTCCTCTTGATTAGGCCTAAAAAAAGAAGCAAAAGCCCAATTAGACCCATATTTGCAACTAAATCCATAAACAACCTCTAGATCTTCATCCTCCTTATTATGTGGTTATGTGTGGCTGGATGGTTTCCATCAGAAGGAGTGTTTGATGGAGTGTCACTTGATTGAATATGAGGGGCAGGTGACCATGGGATGTAGTCATCTACATCTTCAAAGTTCGGTTGTTCATGGATATAATCTATATTATTGTCATCTAGGTTCACATTGAAATTACTCATGTGTGGAGGTGAATTGATGTTGCGGGCTGTCCTCACTCGGCTTCCGGTGGCTATGTCTTTAGACCATAAGTCTTCCATTAGGTTATAATGGCCAATGGGATTGACATGCCATTTCGCGGCATATGGCTTTGCCTACAGAGAGGTCACATATTAGTACAATATAAGGTGCATTCATATGTATTTCTTATAAAAAATACATATGGCAGTACCTTTATCAAGTCATTCCAAACTCCATCCTTCGCTTCAAAACGTTTGGTGGTATGGTTCCATGCGAAACCACTCAGTCCACCAAACAAATCATGTACCTCCCTCCACTTGTCCTTGAGGCTTTTTTGGAGGTTTTTGACATGATTTTTCTTAATAGCCAATAATCCGACCTTGTGTAGTGTAAGGACCTGTAAAATTGAATTGGAATAAAAAGAGATATATTTTAAATGAATTCTAAGTATGTCTTTATTTAAAATAAAAAGGAAGGAAAGTGTAGCTTAGAAGACTATGAGATCGCCTAGTTAGTACTTAATCGCCGGTCGTCTACTACACATGATCGCCAGGGCGCGAGGCATGTAGACGTCGCCAGGGCGCGAGAGGCATGCGGGCATCGCCAGGGCGCGAGGCATGTGGACGTCGCCAGGGCGCGAGAGGCATGCGGGCATCGCCAGGGCACGAGGCATGTGGACGTCACCAGGGCACGCGAGGCATGCGGGCAACGCCGGGGCGCGAGGCATGCGGGCAACGCTGGGGCGCGAAAGGCATGCGGGCGTCGTCGGGGCGCGAGGCATGCAGGCATCGCCGGGTCGCGAGAGGCATGCGGGCATCGCCAGGTATAGACATCGGTCGTCTCCCAGGGAGAGACATCGGTCGTCTTCCAGGGAGAGACATCGGTCGTTTGCCAGTATGAGACCTCAGTGGATAGTCATCGCGCGAGCGGTCATCGGTGGAAGGTTATCGCGCGATGTCGAGCTTCACACAGATAAAGTGGGACCCAGGCTCCCAGCATAAAACGTCCTGCACGCGCGCCACGTAGACAAAAAGGGTGGTTCAGAATAGTGACATCAGAATGTTGGCATGCGCAAGAGACACTCACGGTCGTACTGTTCAGGGCAGTGGTTGGCATGCACAAGAGACAACAGTGGTCGTACTATTCAGGGCAGAGGTTGGCATGCACAAGAGACAACAGTGGTCGTACTATTCAGGGCAGTGGTTGTCAGGCTTTCCTGCAGAAGGGGTGGCAGCAGCAGCATACGTGGACAGGTAGGCTTGGATTCAAAAGCCCACTGCGGGAAGGCAAAGAAGGTTACAGTGGCTCAAGAGTGAAAGAGTGTCTGCACCTTCATCCCTCTCTTTTCTCTCCTTCGCGCTGCAACTCAGGCAACCTCCAGCACCAGTGGATTAACCAAACGCTGGGAGGTCCTCTGCAAGTTCTACAAACCAAACGCTGAAAACAGAGCTAAGGCATCCTTTAAGCTCGGTGGATTTTGGAGCTCTTGGTGTTTGCGCAAGTCCAGGTAAGGGAAGCTAGCCTTATTTCCAACGAAAATCCTTATATTCATGATTGAGATGATGGGGGCGACGTAGTCGCCGGTTTTTCAACTGTTATTGTACAATCCTCTGTTTTTGAACGAGATCGCCGGTTTTGGCGTTGTTTTTCGAACTCCC
Organism: Phaseolus lunatus; assembly: GCA_013389735.1. NCBI lineage: Eukaryota > Viridiplantae > Streptophyta > Magnoliopsida > Fabales > Fabaceae > Phaseolus > Phaseolus lunatus. The sequence goes on along the minus strand of CM023864.1, from coordinate 34,601,102 downwards.
CTGTTTTGTGTTGTTTTGAAGCTGTTTGAGATCTAAATGTGATATTCGTTAATATGAACCATGAAATGATTGTTGTTGTGATTAGAATTATTCATTTAAGTGTTATAGGATGTGTGGAATGTCGTGAATGTGGGATCAAGACATAGTATTTTCAGGAAAGGAAATACCGTGTTGAGATTTGGTTATGAAGTGTATTGATCTGTGAGTATCCTGTGAATGAGGCGATCCTGACTCTGCTGAGATAATGGAATCACATAGAGGAAGTTATCCAGTTGGTGAGAGTCGAAGGAGGTTCATATGAATGGGTGAGTCGTGTGAAAAAGAACGAGCTCGGCCTATTCTATGGATTAACCCTGTCATACTGTGAGAGTGATGAAATGAGAACGAGTTTGTGTTGATGCGCATGGCTGTGGAAACATTACAGCCAATGAAGTATGACAGGTGCATGTCTCTGGATGCTAAGTTCAACGCACGAGTCTTCCGGAAGTAGTGTCAAGTGTCTTGTGTGATGAGTCAGTGGAAGTCTGACGTGAGAATGAGAAACATTGTATTGATAGACACTTGATAAATGTTGTGATTTTAATGACCTTTGAGGAATCGTGCAATATGTGTTTAGTTGATGGTTTACGTGGGTATCTTTAATTTGTTCATCTTGATTTTTAAAGTATAATATCTAAACTCTTTTTCAAACGTCTAGCTTACCCTGTGGTGTTTCTTTTGGTGTTGTGTTTGGCTCTTTCTTAAACCTGTGATGATCGTGTATAATTTACACGGGAGCAGATGATGTTGCAGGAAGCAGAACTCCTCAGTGAGTGGTCGCCGGAAGGAGATCGCCTGTCTCTACTTCTGTTAGGCGATCACCCTTTTGCTGTCTTCTGATAGGAGATCGCCCTCTTCTGATAGGAGATCGCCCTCTTCTGATAGGAGATCGCCTGCTTTGTTTTTCTTTACTGTATTTTGTTTATGTTTTCTGGAAAAGTGACCGAATTTGTATTAAACTCCCTGTGAGGAGAAACTACATTTCATATATATAATTTTGTTCACCTCAATCTATTTGTTACCTTTATATTCATTATATAAACATGAATAGTATTTTGGCGGGATGTTACATGTAGAGTCATAACAATGTTAGTATATCCCTGAGTGGTCCAGCTACTGTCAATTCTAGAACCTCGATGGCCTCTTCAACCATTGCATTTATAAGAATTAAGTCCATCTCCGTCATCCATGTAGTGAACTCTTGATAACCGCCTACTGAATCTGGAACAACATTCTTGTGGCGATCCATCTAAATAACTTAAATAAAGTTAGAAGGAGAAATTTTGCAACAAAAGAGAGCATATTTTATTTCATCAAATTAATTTTTTACATAATCTTGTCACTTTCGTTTGCTATAGTGTCCCTAATATGTGAACCTAGCCTATAATCATCCTCACGAGCATGAGAAGGAGTTGGTTGTACATCTTCTTATAGCAATTCATGATTTACTTCTTCAATCAAAGACTCATCATTGTAAATCTCGTGAAGAAAGTTATGCAGAATACAACAAGCTAAAACAATTTTGTCATAGTATCGACATCATAATGGAACTCAATCCCACTGGCTATAATTGGAAAACATTTTTTCATTACCCCAAAAGTCGTCTCAATTACATTTCCAAGTGACGAATGTTGATGATTAAACAATTCTTTATCTTTTATGGACCTCTTTGTGAATATTCTTTCAAATGGTATCTAACCCCGCTACAAGGTATTATTATTTTTGGTTTTAACATAAAACTAGCATCACCAAAATAGTATTTTCCTACAAACATTGTGGAAACCTATGTTAGTATAGACTGCTATAACCTATTTATTGTTCTGCACACCCAAACACATAAAACTAACCTTCTGGAATAATCAAAGGATCATCTCATATCAAAGTGTCTTTCAATATCCTTGAATCGGAGGTAGTTCCTTCCCAACTGGCCGGGACATAAGTGAACTTCATGTCAAAGTCACAACCTACAAATATGTTTTGGGTTGGCCAACCTTTTCTCGCTCAAAAACGAGGTGCATCAGCACAAGACCTTAACACGTACATGAGTGTCATCTATGGCCTCTAAACAATCCTAATGTAAACCAAATTTCATAATTTTAATTAAACATAAAATAAATAAAACATTATATATAATTTAAAATAATGTTGTCATAAACAAACCTTAAAGTAGTGGTAAAATCGATTGTTGTTAAGGACTTGTGGTTCTACAACAATACCATTTGGTTGAATTAAGAATTCTCCCTCCAACCTTAAAATTGCACTTAAAACATTATGAAAGTGACAAGAAATTGTTTCTCCATACCGACGGAAGACGAATGAAACACTTCGATTCTTCACATTATGCCCAATAATGTGGACAAATTTGGCAACTTGTTCTTTCATGGTCGATCAATATGCATCTTTAACAAGTTCAGTTTCCCTAATTCGTTGACATAATTGAAGGAAGGCTTCTGATCCCATGCAAATAATATCACGACATCGTTCAATGTAAACCAAGTACTCCATCAATTCTTGTTTACAACACTCTTTTTGTGGTTGGAACTCGCTTATGGAGTTGGTTGTATTATGCACTGTAGGTAACAAATTCAATCCAAAATCAATCATACAAATGATCATCACTAATGCACCTAGAGTATTTTTTTAATTTGTTGTATTTGTGAAATTAAATTCATTTTTGTCGCACCAAGATCATTATAAATTGCAACCATTTCCTCAAAATCTACCATCTCTGCCTCGTCAAAATGCCTTGCCGAGTTCATAATGTTATCTATGTAATGTTTAACTTTTCATCCATAACCATGATTACGGGTAAGTGTCAATGGAATGTTACAAATACAATTACCATTTCGGTGTAAAACTACACCAGTACAGTTACCCTAAAAACTAATTATAATAACTCATAAAAATTTAAATAAATATTTTTATTGTAAATGACTATATCATTTTAATACTCTAATATAACAAAATATATTAATATATACACAAATTAAAATTTCCAATATTAAAATTTAATCAAACAAAAAATATTTCTAAACAAAAAAAAATTACATAAGTTTATGAATTCAATACTGTAATATAACAAAAAAGTGATATAAATATAAGGAACATACAATTTATACATTCTATACAAAATATTAATTTTAAATAAATAAATCTTTTTTCATAAACAATTAAATGTAAAAAAGATTACTTATTCAAACAAAACAATTAAAAAATAAAGGAAAAATCTAAAAACAAAAGTTAAACAGAAAATTGAATGTGTTCTTACTAATATTAAAATGAATTCTTCCTAATCAATAACAAAAAATAATTACATTAATTTTATTATATATTTAAAATGGATTTTAATTAACACTTTCCAAACTCATTCAAATGAATTCTCAATAATAAATATATTTAATTTATAAATTAAATTATCAATAATATAACATAAATTTCATTACAATATTAATATTTTTAATTTTAAATAATGTATTTAATTAATTTTTGTTCTCGCCGGTTGACCTCCTCGTCGTTTGACTTTCTCGTCGGTTGATCTCCTCTGTCTTCTGGTCTTGACTCTCTTCGTTACCTTGGAACTCGGCTCTGCTAAAATAGAGGGGCCTCTATTTGTTGACGAGACTCCGATGATCAAGTCAGTGAGAGCTTTAAGAGTGTATAATAATAAGTGTCTAGTTTCAAGCTTAGAAACAACATACCTTCACCTGGGGTCTTATTCCCCTTTTATAATTACCCTTGTAACAACTTTCCCTCATGAGAATCTTATCTCTAATGAAAGCATAAAATAATAACAGAAAACCACATGCTAACAAGGCACCACTCATAAGTGCTAACTGCAGGGTAACGTTCTATTTATGTGAGCACCTCTTCTCACAGTGCTAACTTATCTTTTCAACATGTAGCTTAAACACCTCGTGCCCTAAAATGCACACTTAGGTTAAAAGGCATATTTAGGGTTAGAATGCATTCTGTTAATGAATCTTATATTAACATGTGGCGAGCACATGACTTTAATTACGCTCCATTGGCACTACAAAATATCTTGTATAAAGTGGTGGTTTTAATATGGCCATTATTAATAACCACCACAATTTGCCGTATAATACGACATTTTAGTAACCACCACAATGGTCCTTTAGAATATGTCATTTTTAACTGCCACAATTATCCTTCAGAATAAAATTCCCGTGTTTGCTTTCCCTCCTACATCATTCCTCTTTATTTTCAATTTTTTTTTTTAAAACTTAATTGGAAACTAATTTTGTTTTTGAAACCAGGTGCCTCCCACTTTGGAAACCAGCGTCGCCTCCCTCTTTAGAAACTAGTGTCTTCCCCCTCCAGCGTCTTCCCCCTCTTTGCTACCTCTCTTCCATCTTTGTCTGCTAACGCGACCTTCATGACCCTTACGAGACTTCACTAAAACCTCAGGCCACCTTCACGAAACCCTCACACGACCTTCACTAACCCTTCCTCTGACCTTCACGAAACCCTCATGCGACCTTCACTAACCTTTCCTCTGACCTTCACGAAACCCTAATGCTCACTCCTCTGTCCGCCATTGTCACCTCCACTCAAGGTATTTCCTCTGACCTTCACGAAACCCTGACGCTCACTCCTCTGTCCGCCATTGCCGCCTCCGTGCAAGGTTATTCCTCTGACCTTCATGAAACCCTAACGCTCACTCCTCTGTCCGCCATCGACACCTCCTTGCAAGGATTTGTTCTGGTTTGTGCTCGCTATTGTTCCGATCTACTTGAGTAATGTGGTGGCACTATTTCATTTCAATATAACCAACCCTATTTCTTATGGTGGCGCTGGAGGTAGTGGAAGGAGGAAGGAGTTCTACGGCATTTGCATTTCAGCAAGGTAGCTTGTTTTCAGCAAGGCATTTGCGTTTCAGTTTATTTTGGTTATGGCCCTGAAGCAGTCTTCAAAATGTTTCTTCCAATATATGCTTCATGAATTCTTTATACACTTTTAGATGTTAGGAAATCCTTTTTAAACTTATTGTAGTGTGGTTACATTCGGAAAATCATTTTCCTAAAGTTGTGTTTTATAGATGTTTAATTTTTGACTTAAATCTTCTTTCTGAAGAGATGAAGTCAACTTTGTAATACTGATTGATTGTTGTCCTGCTTACTGTCAATTGAATAGGTGGTTTTCATGGACTAGAAGGTATGGTACAATGTAATATGCTTCTATGGTATGAGTGTCTTTATATTGGACAACTTCGGTGTGAGAAAAAAAAATTCATTTAACTATCTAACTAAAGCGAGCAATGCATTAATGCATATTTTGATTATGTTTTGGAAAATGCTTCTCTTGTTGAATTTATCACTCCTCTGTAATTGTGCACTGTTTGTATTTTCAGTTTGCTGGATAGGGAATGGAATTTGAGTTTACATGGGAGAATTGTTTAGAAAATGTGAGTTGGGTAGGGGTTAATGTTTTGTTTTCCTTTTGATATTGTATTTTATGGTTAATGTTGCAGGTGTTTCATTATCCTTTGCCTTTGCTTGAGTAGTTTAGGAGTGTGAATGCAGGGCTGACATTTTGGTGCTTAATTGTTTACGTGTGCTGGATTGTGAATTAGTGTTTCGAATTTGACATACACTTGGGTGGGGTTTTCTTTTTTTAACTTAGGCGTATTGAATATATATATATATATATATATATATATATATATATATATATATATATATATATATATATATTCAAGCATGATAATTGATTTTAAACATTCTGCTCTCTTATTGATATAGTTGCTGGAAGCTGAGATATTGCGACTTTGTGATCTTCGTGAAGTGAAAAGGGGCATAGAAAAAAAATATCCTTTATGATTTACTACTTTACTCTTTGGTGTTTATTCCTCCCAATACACTAATTGTGGGTATTGAATGATAGATAGTATGATTCTGTAACTATTCATTATCCATTGGTATAGTATATGCTTACGAATACATAGTAGTTTATGCACTAAGCCATTACAGGTGCTTAACTGAATAGATGCTAAAATCTTAGGTATTTATATTTATATATGTTTTCTTGCAATTATTAGAGTGACTATTGTTATTGAAATAAGATATCACTGCTGTAACGCCCCTCAAAATATAGTTCATTTTTATATCATAAAATAAAGGTGAAACAATAATATCAAAATTTAACATAGATATATACATAACATAATTCATCCATTAATACAATTGTGCCTCAAAATAATATCCCTTTTTGAGGAAGTTTTAATACATCTCCATACAGGAGTTTTCAAAATAAAACAAAACAACAGCATTCAAAAACCGGCGATCTCCTCCTCCAGAAATGCTCACTGAGGAGCTCCACTGCCTGCAACATCATCTCTCCCGTGTAAATTACACACGATCATCACAGTTTTAAGAAAACAACCACAAAATAAAACACAGGGGTAAGCTAGCTATTTTTAAAACGTTAAATATGAAACTTTAAAATCAACATAATCGGCTTTTAAACACCCACATAATTCCATCACTTTCTCATTCATTTCACATAGCCATCAAATATTCACACTGTTCTTGCCGGTTGACCCGCCTGTCGGTTGACTCTACGACACTCACACGCCTCCTTCCTCACGTTGATATGTGCTTGGTTCTCTCGAAGCAATCTGCACCTGCAAAAGAGAAAGGGGCGCCCTAGAGGCCGTTTGCACTCCGACGCTCAAGTCAATAGGGGGCAAGAAACACCAAGTGTATTTAGTTTCTCTCTGTGTTTAGGTCTAGAAACTGCGTCCCTTTGTGAAGTATCTTATTGTCCCTTATATAGTCTAGGGTTTACTGCGCCGCTAGCCCTAATTAGGGTTCACTGCGCTACTAGCCATATTTAGGGTTTACTGGAATACCCTTGCGCCGCTATCACCCAATCTTAGGGTAATCTAGCACATAAGGTTTCCTTCTCTGGAGTGCAAACTCTCACAAGGTGACCACCTGGGTGCCTTCTTGTGCACCTAGTCTCTGGGGCCACCTGTTCTGGGAGTGCCTTCACTGTTTACGTGCCATGCATGTAGCTTCACTGGGAAAACCCTAGCTCTGGTGAGTACTCGTCCCCTCAGGACTCTACACCCAACTGTGCTCTCCCTGCTACCCGCATAGGCACTTCGTGATCTAGGCCTCTCCCTAACTCTGGGTATTTAACTGGTCACTGGCCCACTCTGGGAACCAATCTTAGCTGTTCTGTTTACGCTGTTCAAATCACCCAAGACCGATGTCACCTCGCCACACTCTGTTGTCGAGGACTCCTCGACCTGCTGAGTGACAATGACACCTCCGCCCATCCTGGTGATCTGACGACTACTAACCCGTCTCTGTAGTCTGATGACTAGTCACCCCTCTCTGTAGTCTGATGACTAGTCACCCCTCTCTGTAGGCTGATGACTAATCACCCTTCCCTGTAGGCTGATGACTAATCACCCTTCCCTGTAGGCTGATGACTAATCACCCTTTCCTGTAGGCTAATGACTAATCAGCCCTCTCTGTAGGCTGATGACTAATCACCCCTCTCTGTTCAATACCCCCTGTGGGGTCCATTCCACGTGGCTTTGGCCCATGCTGTGGGACCCAGCTGACGTCCGAGGACTGGTCAGTACACAAGCCCCCCAGTCTCAAGCTGTTAACTTGTTTCAGCGAAGAGACTAAGTCATGGGCGAGGACTGATCGGTACACAAGCCCCCCAGTCTCAAGCTGTTAACTTGTTTCAGCGAAGAGACTAAGTCGTCGGCCCGGGCGACCTACATGGCTCTGCGCGTAATTACATGAGTAGCGCGCTGAAGGGACATCTCACCACCTTGTCATCGCCCACATCTCTTACCCTCTGAGGACTTCATTGGTGAGCTCTCTGCTCGAATTGAGGACTTCTTTCTCGACAAAGAGGTGTTAATCACCCTTCTCCCCGATGACCTTGCACCGATGACTGATCGGTGCTTCATTACTTCTCGCGCTCTGCTGTCAGGCGCTCATCTAGGCACTGATCTGCTGGTGGTGGTCACTTTAGCAACTGACCACCGATCACCGTTCTGAGTGATCTCCCCTCTGATTCACCTGCTATCTTCTACCACATGTTACCCTGTGAATGGTCCATGTGGTCATCTGCTGCTGACGTCATCGACTACCTGTGACCGACCGGATCACACACATTTCACAATTTCCTCAAGTATCAATCATTCCACAAAAATCCACCAAGAGTCTATCACATTTCAATATTTCTCTTTCTCATGTCAGACTTCCACTGACCCATCACACATAGACACTTGACACTACTTCCGGAAGACTCGTGCGTTGAACTTAGCATCCAGAGACCTGCACCTGTCATACCACACCACTGTGAAATCCACACAGGGTCGCTGTGAAATCCACACAGCCATGCGCATAAACATAATCTCAATATCATCACTCTTCCGGTATGACAGGGTTAATTCATATAACAGGTCAAGTTAGTTATCTTTCAAACAACTTACCCATACATATGAACCTCCTTTGACTCTCAACAACTGAATAACTTCATCTATGTGATTCCATTATATCAGCAGAGTCAGGATCATCTCATTCACAGGATACTCACTGATCAATACACTCTAATACCAATCTCAACACGGTATTTCCTTTCCTGAAAATACTATGTCTTGATCACAATTTCACATTCATCCAGTACATCATAACACACGTAAAAGCACAATTCCATCATATAATATTTTGAATCTTTTCTTAAACAATCCCAATCACAGAAACAATCATACCAAAGTTCAGATTTTCGAATATCATATGCATTTCAATCTCAAACAAGTTCAAAACGACACTAAAACAGGGGGTTTCGAAATCAACATTAAAACCGGCGATCATGTCGCCCCACACATGAAAACAGAGCATCGTGCAATAGAATATGAAACCGGCGACCACGTCGCCCTCACTTCAGAACCTACTCGCCTAAAGTTTTTATAAACGAAAATGCTAGCTTCCCTTACCTGAACTTGCGCAAAATCACTAAGAGCTCCAAAACCCACCGAAGCTTAAAGATGTCCTAACCTGCACCATGGAGCCTTTATCACAAAACTGACTATACTACTCATTTTCTACGCTAACAGAGACGATTTCTGGAGCTAAAGGAGTCGCCGGCAACGCCTATGCAGAGGCAACCCTCTCAAGCTCAGATTCGACTTGGAAAACAGAGTAAAACGACTTACTTTGTTCTAGCGTCCTGACGGGAGAACTTGCAGAGTAACCTTCCCAGGTGCTCTATGGCAGTCGCCGGTCTTCAACTGGTACGCTAGGACGTCTGAACGCAGGGAGAAGGGGAGGAAAGAAACAGGGAACCAAAGCTAACTCACTCAGTCACTCTCGAACCACAGCAACGTCCACTGCCTCTCAGGAGTGAGTTTTGAATCTAAACCAACTTGCCCAGAAATGCCGCTGCCACCACCCCCTCTGCAGGAAAGCTTGTGTGCACACTTCCTTGAACAGTATGACCACGTGGGTCTCTGCGCATACCAACTCTCTGATGCTAACTATTCTGAAACACTCCTAATGTCTACATGTCGCCCATGCAGAACGTTCATGCTGGGAGCCTGGGTCCCACCTTATATGTGTGAGACACTACCTCGCGCGATGACCATCCACCGATGACTAACCGCGCGATGATTATCTGCCGATGAACGATGTGTCTCTCATCCCGACGATGACTGATGTGCCTCTCATCCCGGCGATGACTGATGTGCCTCTCATCCCGGCGATGACAGATTCCTCTTCCTGACGGACGACTGATTCCTCACCCTGGCAGACAACCGATGTCTTACCCTGGAGGACCACCGATGTCCCACCCTGGCAGACCACCGATGTCTCACCCTGGCAGACCACCGATGTGTCTCCCATCCTGGTGGATGACCGTCTGTCCCTCGCCTTGGCGATGCCCGCGTGTCTCTCGCCCTGGCGATCCCCGCGTGTCTCTCGCCATGGCGATCTCCGCGTGTCTCTCGCCCTGGCGATCTCCGTGTGTCTCTCGCCCTGGCGATCTCTCATCGTCCTTGGTGTGGCGAGGACACATCGCCTTGCTTCTGTCGACTGGTGCCACATCGTCACACCCTGTTGAGGGCTCGTCCTACCACTACTCCACGCCTGTGTTATCACCCCCACATGGCTCGGTGACGTCGGTAGCTTCTCCTGCCCGAGGGCAGCTCAGTACTCAATCCTTACGTGCCTAAGCATGCAACACTAAGGTAAATCCCTTATGTCCAAGCGTAAAGTCCCGTAGTTATTCTGCATGCATGGCGCTCCTAAGGTTCAAATCACACCTCCCTACATGTGATTTCTGGAACCCACTATGGTCCACCGACCACCTCTACCACGCCGCCCTCAGACCTTGGGCGACATCCGAGGTCTGACCACCATGAAATTTCCATTACAAGCTCTTTTCGTTTTAAGTAATAACATATTCAGAATTCATTAAAATTATACTTCTTCTATTCCAAATAATTATCTAGATCCTTACAACTGTTTGTAAATTTTATAGGCTTCTTCCAACAAGTGAAGACAAAGAAGCTCTTACAAAGGCTATGACAGGTTTTTACTTTCTTGTTCTTAGTTGAATTTTAAACAGTTGTGATTATGCTACAGGTAGTGTTCCTCATTTTTAGAGATTATAATAGTTAATTTTGTCACTTGATAGGGGTCTAATCAAATTAAATACAATTTTGGAAGGAGAATAGAAGTTATAAAGTAAATTAAAATAGCTCAAGGTGGGTGCATATGCAAGCTCATAGAATTTTGTGTAAGCACTTTTTTTTCCCTCGGCTCTCACATTTGGTGGAAATGATTTATATATATCCCATAACTTGCCGCATAAAGATATATGAAATGAGAGTTCCTATTCACCACGATGGTTGATACATTATATATATAATTGTTGAACCTACAGTATATTGGGAATTTCTTTTTATATGATAAGAAAAAAATGGCATATGAAATACAATATGGAAAATTTGTAAATCTTACAAGATTATGTGCAGCATACATCAATTTTAAATACTTGAAAATAAAATTAATATTTTTTATTATAATAACAATAATTATGAATATCTCCTATAATAATACTGTTACTAAAAATCGAATAACCGAACACATTTATTCATTGTTATTCAAATATACATTAATTACTATAAAATAACATAACAAGGTTTAAATGTATTAATATTTTATTTAATTGCTTTAAATAATACTTAAGCATTTAATTTTTCCTTTTTAAAAATTAATTTAAATTGTGATTAACTTAAACATTATATTTTTATTATAATATTGTTGTCTTTGTTTATTTTATAAATATTGAAAATAAATAACAACTATTTTTTATTTATTTAATTCTAAAGAACTTTTTCTATATCCATTCAATTTTTTTCAATATTTAATTCTAAAGATCATGTGAATTAGGTAGAAGTTGAAAACTAAAAATTGAAAATAATCTATTAATTGAAAATGAATCTAAATATGTGCATTATTGATCTATTAATTTGGTTATTACTTTATTATTTAGATAGTTTTACTTCTCATGAATCTAAAGGTAAATCCTTAACTTATAACTGCTTTATAATTATTGATTTTTATTAGCGGTCTTAATTTAATTTTTTTACCTTCATATAATAGAATGCATATTTTTGTATGGAGCTTGAAGAATTTTTGAGGAATATGTTCTCATATTTAAAAATATTGTGCATTTATTTTGGTGTATTTTTTATTTATTTCAGATATTGAATGTTGGAAGTGGTGCTCCATCACCAAACTAGAATATTATAAGATCAAGTGGAAGCAGCAAGATAAATTAGGACTAGGACTTCACTTGTAATATGTTCAAATATGGAACCATTAATATTTTGACAATTTTATTTACTTATTGTTTGGATTAGTTTAATATTATCAACTTTGTTCTCTCAATGAATGAATGAAGTTATCTTTTAATTATTATATTTATCAATTTTAATTATAAATTGTATTATGAAATTTGTTTATATTATAATTTAATTATATTATGAAATTTAACTGTGTACTGAAATTTAATTATAATATGAAATTAAATAATATTATGAAATCAAATTATAAAATAGAATTAAATAAATTATTATAAATATTAAAAATAAAATTAAATATTTAATAATCGAATTGTGACAGTTATAAAGGGCATTATAAATGTCATACTATACTGTATTAAGTGGCGGTTAAAACTGCCACTATTTACATTAGAATTGGTTTACCTAGTTTTAAAATTACGACATTTATAACTGACGCAAATTACACGCTTAAAACCGTCACTTTATATAATGCATAATATGGCATTTACTACAACAGTTCTCTATTGACCGCCACATTAAACTTTGTGGCGACAAGAATTCTAGCGGTACGCGGTACCGCCACAGACATATAATGCGGCGATTAAAAACGCCAGTTTTTACGAAAATAACTGTCGCATTATACACGTTTTTTTGTAGTGTGGGTTTACTAACATAACCTGGGCCAAATTCATGATTCACCTCAACGGCCCAAACACCGAGCTGACCTACCTACTAGGTATGTCGAGAATCGAGAACTGAGCAGTCTGTTAAGTACACAAGCCCCCTAGGCTTGAGCTAAGCTTGATTTGACGAAGAGGCTTCCAAGCGCAATGGTGGATGACCTGATAGTTTCTAAGTAGGTAGGTGAGGCGCGGCACATGAAGCGTTTCTGAGGTGATGTCACACCATACTAAATCTCGAGTGCACACGTGGCACTTCATCAATGGTGGGGGAATGTTGCCGCTTCATACTCCCATATTCGTATAAGCTAATGTTCGAAACCCATTTCTCCTTCACTATTTCATCAAAACTCTTGCACTCTTCGCAACTCCTCCGCACCGTCTTTCGCACATCGAAAACTTCTACCAACTCCAAGCTTTCGCTACACCGAGTAATTTCTTTACTATTACCGCTTTACTGCTCATTCAACTATATGACATTGCCTGAAGTGCTACCATTGTTCGCATATCGATACTTGTTGATGATTGCTTTGCCTGAACTGGCTGGTCTGAATCTATTCTTGTGCTCTGTTTATGTTTTGCATTTTTAAATATACCTCTGCTATGGATTACAAAAAATTATACCCTTAGGCTCCCCAAAATATTTTAGAAGAAACCTCCTCCTTTACCTTGACCCAATCAATAGTGGCCTTTAGGAAAAGCGGTTGCCTTTTTGGCAAAGAGAATGATAGGGTGCGTATAGTCCTTTTAATGAGGATGAGCCCATCTGTTGTGATGAATCCTTGGACCCTAATGGTCCATTTTGTTTCTTTTATACGACCATTTTCAAAAAGGTCCTTTTGCGATTGCCTTTTACCATTTTTGAAAAAGAGTTGTTGATCGAGTTGAATGTAGCTCCAGCCCAGCTACATCCAAATAGTTGGGCATTTGTCCTAGATTTCTCTATTCTTTGCTCCCAGCTCGGCATTTCGCCATCTGTGGAGGTCTTCCTTTATTTTTTTAGGCCAATTGTGGGTTTCTTTAAATGGAGCTTCTTGGAGAGGTTTCCTTACCCTCTTTCAATCCTTTTATAAAAACTTTAAAGGCCACTTTCTTAAGTTTAGGCGTAATAAATGGCACCTGACCTTTCTGGACGGGTTCCCACTATATTGGACCCAAAACCCTAGGTTCAAAGTGGCTTGACGTCTGGAAGATCTGCACCCTTCCGATCAAGAGGTCTGCAAATTTTTGTCGGGATTGTAGGTCATCTTTGACACTTCTTTCCTCCTGAGCAAAGAGTTCACCCCAACGACCTTAAAGCTTATACTGGTACTTCCCCTTTCCTTACCCTTAGCGAGTCCAAATCTTTTGCGACTTCTAATAATTTATTTATTTGTTTTACAAAATGGATGTTGTCCAGGTTCAGCAAGCAAGATTTGGAGAATATGGCCAAGAAAATAAAGGCGACCAGCCTTTTGTCGCTGAAGGCAACTGTCGCCACTCTTGCCAACGATGAAGAAGACACCACTTCGGGGCTGGTGTTTTCCCGAAAGAGGAAGGCTCCTGTTGTTTCCTCCAAGAACTCTCACTTGGATGGTTGAGCTTTTTCTGCCCACGCTTCGCCACCAAGGGCTGAAACCCCACCCCGTAACGCGATGACCACCTTCGAAGGCTGGGGGGAGAGCTCCAAAAGGAAGGGGTTGTGGGACCCAAGTGTAGATATTCCCACATATATACCTCGAAGGTGCACTGGTGCTTCCCGAGGACGAGGAGAAATTCATGGCCCATGATGAAGAACATATGATTTATGAGGCCATGAAGCAATTCGGGCTTGCACTTGCCACCAAATGCCTGCTTGCCAAAAAGATATGAGGCCGGAAGACGGCGGAGCAGCTCTAAGCCAAGGAAAATGAAGAGCTTCGCATGGAGGTGGAGCGTCTTGACTAGGAACTTCAATAGTCACAAACCCTCCACCAACAAACCGAGCAGCTTCTCGCCGAGAGGACCCAAGAGGCTACAGAACAGGCTGCTCACCTAACCGAAAGGGACAACAACTTGGCAGCCCTGAAGAGAGAGCTGACCCAAAAGGACGAAGACCTTGCCAAGGAGATTGAAGTCTCGACAAGGCGGAGGCAGTCCAGGCCTTCTTGGTGGGGTTTAAAGCAGCCGTCAAGCAAGCATTGGGTCTTCATCTCAAAATAGATTTTTCAAACTTAGGCCCAGGGAAGACTGTAATAGATGGTCAGCTTAGAGATGACTCACCCATAGGCCTATCTTGATGTATAAATGACTTATTATGAATTAATAGCATTATTGTTGTTTTCCTTGGCTAGCTTCGATAAGCACCCTCAAGTCAGTAAGGGCTTTATGAATGAATAAGAAACAAGTAGTTTCAGTATCTAAAAGTGTATTCAAAATTGCATACCTTCACCTAGGACCTTAAGACCTTTTTTATAGCGTGCCATGTTCCTACTCCACTTGAGATAAACAAATATTAACTGAAAATAAACACATTATCTTATATCTCTAATAGAAAAACCCCCTGGCACAGGCACCAATAATCTTTAGCCCCTAGATTGGAGGTGTTCCTTTTGTTATATGTATGCACCCATCCCTATCTTTTTTAGGGTTAGCATTATCCAAGGGTATTTCATGCGCAACAGACATATACGCATAACAGGAAAATCTTACGTGATATTAACAAACATATCTATATGTAGTTGTAACAAACATATGAATAACCATATATATATATATATATATATATATCTTTA
Organism: Phaseolus lunatus; assembly: GCA_013389735.1. NCBI lineage: Eukaryota > Viridiplantae > Streptophyta > Magnoliopsida > Fabales > Fabaceae > Phaseolus > Phaseolus lunatus. Next base: position 34,585,794 of record CM023864.1, on the reverse strand, counting down.
TCTCTAAGCATCTTTATCTTTAAGCGCATGCCACTGATTATCAACATATGGCAGCTTGGTTACACGCTTCAAGCCTGTAGTAGCCAGACCTCGGTCGTCGAGAACAGATAGCAAAGGGCGATCCATGTCAGCCGGGTCCCGCAGCATGGACCAAAGCCACATGGAGCGGACCTAGCAGGCAGCTTGGATTAGCGGGTGATCAGTCGTCAGTAGAAGAGATAAGAGGCTACCTTTGGGTGATCAGAAAGACATCGGACGAAGATTGGAGGTTGAAGAAGTCGAAAGGTGTCACAGAGAGATGCTTTGAATGTCTGAAGGCGAAGAAGAAGAAATGAAACAGTGTTATTGCCAGAATGTGCGCTCCTGTAGACCGCCAGAAGACGACTTCTTAGTCTCTTTGCTGTGAACAGGTTCACAGCTCGAGACTGAGGGGCTTGTGTTCCGGTCGGTCATCAGTAGTTGATGACGTCAGCAGAAGGTGACCACGTGGACCATACACAGAGTGGCACGTGGTAGAAAGAGCAAGTGAATCAGGGAGGATATTGCTTACAACGGTGATCGGTAGTCAGATACCTAGTGGCCGCCACCCCCAGAGCGGTGCCTAGATAAGCGCCTGGAGGCACCGCACGGACGTCGGTGGATAGTCAGGAGGCACCGCACGGACGTCGGTGGATGGTCATGAGGCGCCGCACGGACGTCGGTGGATGGTCATCAGGCACCACACGGACGTCGGGGGATAGTTATGAGGCACCGCACGCACGTCAGTGGATGGTCATGAGGCACCGCACGGACGTCGGTGGATAGTCATCAGGCACCACACGGACGTCGGGGGATAGTTATGAGGCACCGGTCGGTCGTAAGCGCATGCAGAGGGTGATCGGTCATCGGGGTTCTTGCCAACGCGTGTTAAGTTGAGACCAAGGTTCCCGGCGAGAGCTGATATGATCGGTCATCGGTAGTTGATGACTTCAGCAGTAGATTGCCACGTGGACTAATCACAGGGTGCCACGTGGAATGACATGGCGGGAGAATGCATGGATCAAGAAGGGCAAGAGAAAAGAGAATGTAGCTTGGAAGTTGAGGGAATCGTCGTTTGTTGAAGAAGGCGGCAGTCTCCTACTTCTCTCGCATGAAATCAGTAAACGCCTGGATTGCACGTGATCGCCGTATGTGAGGACATCGCCGAAAGAGGACATCGCCGGGTATTGGAGAAGACTTGGTGAACGTTTATTACATGGTCTAAATACAGGAGATAGGTGGTATATTGGCCTGTGTGCTCTAAGAACCGTAATAACCAGTATTAGCCAGCTTTAAGGCTGTGACCAGAGCAGCCTGCATGCTAAGTTACTCCCTGTGTGGATAACTTAGTCGCAAGAGTAAAGGGAAAGTAACGTTTCAGTTGCAGGTACTCCAGATGGTGACACGTGTATGATCAGATGCGGTCCACGTGGCGAGAGGAATAACCGTCAGGAGAGAGAAAAACACAGGTATATATACAGAATTCCTAACGGTATTGGGGGAGAGGATTCATTTAGTAACAACTCACTTGCACGGTTCCTAGTTTTCTTTGAGAGAATTTGTTGATTTGTCCGCTGACTTGAGCGTCGGAGCTACACTGGCCGCAGAGGCGCCTTCCTGTTCTTTCAGGTTTCTTGGAAGGTTTGGAGCTGGAGAGGAGGAGTGCTAACGTTCGAGTCAAGTGGCTGGATCATCAGGCGCCCACCGTGGGGCCGTGTAAACTGTGATTCCCATCCACTTTTGAGTTTGTGAGGTTTTCGGTGGTTTCTGTTCGATTGCTTGCTGTCACAATCGGTTTTTGGAGTGTTTAACCGTTTGAGTTGCGTTCAATCGGTGAAGAACTGTTTCTGGAGGTTTCTACCGATTGATTACTGAATCGATCGTTGTGCGAAGGAAGTTGAAGCGTTTCTTGAGCGCTGGTGCGAGATAACTTTTGCGTGCTGAAAGGCAGCTGCGTGAAGGTAGTAGAAGTTTCATGAGGAAGATGAGGACAACCAGATCAAGTTCAGTCGCGGCGCAGTCTAGAGAGAACACCGTGACGACGACGCAAATGCTAGAGATAATGCGTACTTTGCAAGAAAATGTGGCAGCGTCGCGTGTCGAACAGACGAAGATGCACGATGACCTGGTCGCTTCTCAGGCCAGGAATGAAGAGCTGAGCAAGGTTAATGAAGAGTTGCGCGAGGCTCTTCGTGAGCAAAGGAAAAGTGCTGCGACTAGTGGAGGCGCGCCACCGTATCCACCGCGAGTTTTTCCAATGCCGTTTTCGCAGGCGATCATGGACGCTGCGATTCCTGCAAATGTCGCGGCGGTGAAGGCCTCTTTTACTGGAGTGGAAGATCCAGAGGCTCACCTCACTGCGTTCCATACGCAGATGATGCTGTCGGGAGGATCGGATGCAGCCTATTGTAAGATGTTCATGAGCACCCTCCACGGCACCGCGTTGGATTGGTTTGTGAGCCTACCTACTGGATACATTTCCAGTTTTCAACAATTCTCCAAGCTGTTCGTCGATCAGTACATTGTGAATAAGGCGCCGCCTATGGTGTCGTATGACCTGTTCGATGTGAGGCAGTTTCAGGGGGAATCTTTGAAGGACTACTTGAATAGATTTGGAGCTCAGATAGTCCGACTGCCAGGTAAAGATGAGGAGATGTTTGTGCACGCCTTTAAGAAGGGCGTGCTGCCTGGACCCTTCAGCGAGTCATTGATCAGGAGCCATCCTGCAACGTTTGCAGAGATTCGGCGACGTGCTGTGGCTCACATCGCCGCCGAGAATGAAGTAATAGAGAAGAGAGGAAATGCGGCTCCTGCAAAGCCACGCGCCCAAACCAAACCTCAGCCCCAGAGGGTATTGGAGACGGCGGCGGTGAAGAAGGATGAAAGGACATACCGTCCTTATGACCTAAAGAAAAACAAAGGCGATGGCAATAGTAGAGGAAGAGCGCCAGGTCGCCAGAGGGATTTCAAGCGCCCTCCAAGGCATGAGTTCGTGATGGGATTGGCAGACCTGATCGCCATTCCCAATATAGCTGCCAAGCTGAAGGTGCCTGAGAAGGTGTCGGATAAGGTGTTGGGGCCAAAGCCAGACGCGTGGTGTGAATTCCACAAAAGTTTTGGTCACGCCCTTGACTCCTGCCTGTTGTTGGGATACCAACTGGACGAGCTGGTGAAAAGTGGATTTCTGAAAGACTATTTGCTGGAGAAGAAGGCAGCCAGTACGTCGATCTCCTATCCGGCGAGCAGTGAGAGCCAACAGCACGAAGTGCCCATTCACGGGGAAATTCACACTATAGCTGGGGGTTTCTCAGGAGGTGGGTGCACCGCATCACAGCGCAAGAAGTATGCTCGGTCCGTGATGGCAGTGGAAGCGTTTGAGGATCACTCGCCCGATGTGGACATCACGTTTACCAAAGAAGACCGAAGGGATGTTGTACCGCATGACAACGATCCTATAGTGGTTTCTCTTGTCACGGCAGGAAGGAAGATCCATCGGGTGCTGGTTGATCAGGGAAGTTCGGCCGATGTAATGTTCTGGCCAACTTTCAACAAGTTGCAGTTACCCCTTGATCAGTTGAGACCTTATGGAGGTTGCTTGTATGGTTTCACCGGCGATCAGGTGGAGGTCAGGGGGTATATTGAGTTGAGAACCACCTTCACGGATGGGGCGGCTTCAAGAACAGAGAAAATCAAATACCTTGTCGTGAATGCCCCCTCAGCATACAACATCCTGTTAGGGAGGCCAACTCTCAACCGGATAGGGGCGGTGCCTTCAACAAGGCACATGAAGGTTAAGCTCCCTTCAATGGAAGGTGTTGTAATAACCCTGCGGTCTGATCAAAAGTAGGCAAAGAAGTGTTACGAAAACAGCCTCAAGAATAAACGATCAATAAGCTACATCTCAACCACACCGCCTCCCGGCGTGGGGTCTTGGCGATAAGGGGGGGAAGCAGTTGATGTTGCGATGGAGGTGATCGCCGAGGGGAATGCACACGTGGCAGATGTTGGGAAAGGAGTTAGTAATGCCGATCGCCCAGAAGAGGCTAAGGCTACAGGGATCGCCAAAGCGGTGATCGCCAGTGAAAGGAGGCCTCAACCAGTGGAGGAGTGGGTTGAGAGGAAAATACAAGGCAAGGTCTTCAAGTTGGGAAAATCTCTGGATCGTGAAGCACAAGACCAGATCGCCGGGGTGATAGAAAGGCATCTGGATGCGTTTGCATGGTCTGCTTTGGATATGCCTGGAATCGACCCTGACTTCTTGTGCCACCACCTGGCGACGGACCCCCAGATTAGACCAGTGCGACAAAGGAGAAGAAAGTTCAACGAGGAGAAGAGGCAGGCGATTAGAGATGAAACACAGAAGCTCCTCGCCGCAGGTCACATTCAGGAAATCCAGTACCCCGAGTAGCTCGCTAACGTTGTGCTGGTTAAGAAGAGCAGCGGGAAATGGCGCATGTGTGTCGATTTCACGAATTTGAACAAGGCTTGTCCGAAGGACTCATATCCTTTGCCAAGTATAGACGCCCTGGTTGACAGTGCAGCAGGGTGTAAGTTGTTGAGCTTTCTGGACGCCTTCTCGGGGTATAATCAGATCAAGATGCATCCTATGGATGAAGAAAAGACTGCCTTCATGACAGAGAGGTCGTGTTTTTGCTATAAAGTAATGCCATTTGGGCTAAAGAATGCTGGGGCCACGTACCAAAGGTTAATGGATAAGGTACTTGCACCGATGCTGGGAAGGAATGTGCAGGCCTATGTTGATGATATGGTGGTGACCTCCTTGGAGAGGAGCAGGCACGTCTTGGACTTGGAAGAGTTGTTTGTAACGATAGCCAAGTATAAGCTGAAACTGAACCCAGAGAAGTGCATTTTTGGCGTGGAAGCAGGAAAATTTTTAGGTTTTCTTTTGACGGAGAGAGGAATAGAGGCAAATCCTGACAAGTGTGCTGCTATTATAGCGATGAGAAGCCCAGCTACGGTGAAGGAGGTACAGCAGTTGACAGGTCGGATGGCTGCTCTCTCACGTTTTGTGTCAGCTAGCGGCGAGAAGGGCCACCCATGTTTTCAATGTTTAAAGAGAAACAATAGGTTTTTCTGGACCCAGGAGTGTGAAGAAGCTTTCGTGAAGCTTAAGACATATTTAGCAAGCCCGCCGGTTCTGTGCAAACCGTTAGTAAGTGATGTGAGTTGATTTTAGGTTCATTATATTTGTGACACTTTCTTAGAATTAGGATCAAGATTCTTAGCAATTTAGAGTGAGTCACCTAAGGAAAATCCCCACTGGACATTAACTTAACAAGTGTTAAGTAGATGTGAAGGTTCATTTCCAAAGGTCCAAGGTTAAAACACAATTAATGGTGATGAATGAATGAAGAACAAGGTGCTGAACTCAAAAAAAGAATAGGTGCAGAATTTAAACACAAAAAACAGAATGGAAACACAAATTGAAACAAAAGAACCGATTGAAATTCAAGAACAAGACATAGAATCAAAACTACCGATTGAAATGACTATGGAAGATGAAAGAAGATGAAACTTATGTAGTTGTAGCTGTAAGGACCTGTAAAATTGAATTGGAATGAAAGTGGTATATTTAAATAATTCCAGAAGATGTTATTATTTAAAATACAAAGAGCTGGTAAATGAAGTTTCGTAGTAGTCGGACCTCGGACGTCGCCCAAGATCTGGGGTCAGCTGGTAGAGGTCGGTCGGATGACGTGTGGATCAAGAAGAGTAAAGGAAGAAAAGTGTAGTTTAGTAGCACATGATCGCCGGTCGCCTGCTACACATGAGCGCCAGGGCGCGAGGCATGTGGACGTGGCCAGGGCGCGAGAGGCATGCGGGCATCGCCAGGGCGCGAGGCATGTGAACGTGGCCAGGGCGCGAGAGGCATGCGGGCATCGCCAGGGCGCGAGGCATGCGGGCATCGCCAGGGCGCGAGGCATGCGGGCGTTGCCAGGGCGCGAGAGGCATGCGGGCATCGCCAGGGCGCGAGGCATGAGGGCGTCGCCAGGGATAGACATCGGTCGTCTCCCAAGAGAGTCATCGGTCGTCTTCCAGGGCGAGGGATACATCGGTCGTCTTCCAGGGCGAGGGAGACATCGGTCGTCTTCCAGGGTGAGGGAGACATCGGTCGTTCGCCAGGATGAGTCAGCAGTGGAAAGTTATCGCGCGACGTCGAGTTTCACACAGAGTAAAGTGGGACCCAGACTCCCAGCATGAAACGTCCTGCACGCGCGCCACGTAGACAAAAAGGATGGTTCAGAATAGTGACATCAGAAAGTTGGCATGCGCAAGAGACACTCGCGGTCGTACTGTTCAGAGCAGTGGTTGGCATGCACAAGCGACAACGGTGGTCGTACTGTTCAGAGCAGTGGTTCTCAGGCTTTCCTGCAGAAGGGGTGGCAGCAGCAGCATACGTGGACAGGTAAGCTGGGATTCAAAAGCCACTGCGGGAAGGCAAAGAGCATTACAGACGCAAGAGTGTTAGAGTGAGTGCAAACTTCCTCCCTCCCTTCTTCTCTCCTTTGCGCTGCAACTCAGGCAACCTCCAGCACCTGTGCGACGAGCGACGACAGCCCTTGGAGCACCTGGGAGTTTCTCTGCAAGTTCTACCAACCAGGCACTGAAAACAGAGCTAAGGCATCCTTCAAGCTCGGTGGGTTTGAGCTCTCGGTGTTTTGCGCAAGTCCAGGTAAGGGAAGCTAGCCTTCATTTTCAATACAAGCCATAGATTAGCTGTTTCTGGAGTAAGGGCGACGTGGTCGCCGGTTTCGTTTTCATCTTCGTGAATGCTCTGTTCTATGTGTTTGGGTGACGTGGTCGTCGGTTTTGTATACAGACTTCGAAATACCCTATTTTTGAACCAGATCGCCGGTTTTGGCGTTGTTTGCGAACTCCCTGTTTTTGATGTTGTTTGAAGCTGCTTTGGATTTAAATGTGATATACATGTGATATTCGAAAATATGAACCTTTGAAATGACTGTTGCTATGATTGAAATCATTCTTTGAGTGGTATGGTGTGTGGAATGTCGTGAATGTGGGTCAAGACATAGTATTTTCAGGAAAGGAAATACCGTGTTGAGATTTGGTTGTGAAGTGTATTGATCTGTAAGTATCCTGTGAATGGGGCGATCCTGACTCTGCTGAGATAATGGAATCACATAGAGGAAGTTACTCAGTTGGTGAGAGTCGAAGGAGGTTCATATGAATGGGCGAGTCGTGTGAAACAGAACGAGCTCGGCCTGTCTTATGGATTTACCCTGTCATACTGTGAGAGTGATGAATTGAGACCGAGATTGTGTTGATGCGCATGGCTGTGGAATCATTATAGCCAATGAAGTATGACAGGTGCATGTCCCTGGATGCTAGGTTCAACGCACGAGTCTTCCGGAAGTGGAGTCAAGTGTCTTGTGTGATGAGTCAGTGAAGTCTGACGTGAGAAATGAGAAACTTTGAATTGATAGACACTTGATATATGTTGTGATTTTAATGACCTTCGAGGAATCGTGAAATATGTGTTTAGTTGATGGTTTACGTAGATATCTTGAATTTGTTTTACCTTGATTTTAAAGTTCATATCTAACTCTTTTTAAATGTCTAGCTTACCCTGTGTTTTCTTGGTGTTGTGTTCGGCCTTTTCTTAAACCTGTAATGATCGTGTATAATTTACACGGGAGCAGATGATGTTGCAGGAAGTAGAGCTCCTTAGTGAATTGTCGCTGGAAGGAGATCGCCTGTTTTCAATTTCCGTTGGGCGATCACCCCTTTTGCTGCTTTCTGATAGGAGATCGCCTATATGATAGGAGATCGCCCTTGTAATAGGAGATCGCCCTTGTAATAGGAGATCGCCCTTCTGTCAAGAGATCGCCTATCCTTCTATTGTATTGTAATTTGTTTATGTTTTAATGGAAAAGTGATCGTATTTGTATTAAACTCCCTGGGAGGAGAAACTTTATTTACATATATATAATTTTATTCACTTCAATCTATTTGTTACTTTAATTTTCATTATATAAATATGAATAGTATTTTGGCGGGATGTTACAGTAGCCATGGATTGGGAATGGACACGCCACTTGGAGGTGATGATCCAAGATAAGTGCAGATTTGCCGCCACTTGAGAGCTCCCAAAACTCACAAGATGAGACTAGAAAGGAGAAAGCAATTCTCACACTCACACAAATTTGTGTATAGTAACTTTACTCTAAATTCAATCCTATTTTACATGAGCATAGCACCTCTATTTATAGTGTGAGAGGGCTGAAATTAAAGTGGGAAAATTCAAAGGAGAAGTATTTGAATTTGGAGCCAAAACACATGTCACAAGGGAGGTGTGACTTGATTTCTACTTTGGCACCTCCTAAAACTACACCTACCCTACTTTTTATGTCACATGGAAGGTGTGACTTGTTTTTGTACATTAGCACCCCTTATTTTAATATCTACACCTTCCTTTAATGTTCTACTAAAAACTACACAAAAGAAATTACAAAAGAGATACATCCATTCATGCTTATTTCCCAAAGCTTTAGCCTTGCTCCTATTGATGCTCATGGATTGGGCTTGGGCCCCACTTGACTTGGGCTTCTTGGCTTGGGCTTCTTGGGCTTGGGCTTCTTGGGCTTGGGCCCTCTTTATTTATACTACTACTTGGATTCTTCAAGAGAACCCAATTATTTACAAAAATGTTCTACTCTTTAAGAAGACTAGTAAGAAGAACTTCAAGTGCTTTGGAATATGGCCCTTTCTTATTTTTGTGAAGTCTTCTTTTGATTGTTGAGATGACCCTTTATATATACCATCTTTGGTCATCCTTAAGTGGTCTTGACTTGCATCAGTAGGGGTGCCTCTCAGGTTGTATTATGCTGTAGCTGAGAGAGCAGTGAGTGCGGTGCTTATTCAAGACCAAAACCAGGTCCAGAAACCTATTTATTTTGTGAGTAAAGTGCTACAAGGTCCCGAAGTGAGGTATCGGGCCTTGGAGAAAGCTGCTCTAGCGGTGGTATTTTCGGCGAGGAGGTTGCGTCATTACTTTCAGAGCTTCACCGTCCTGATAATGACCGATTTGCCAATTCAGAAGGTCCTGAAAAAACCTGATGTCGCTGGAAGAATGGTGAAGTGGGCGGTAGAGTTGTCAGAGTTCGACATTAACTTTGAACCCCGAGGGCCAATTAAGGGGCAAGTTTTCGCTGATTTTCTTGTCGAGCTCTCGTTAGAGGCAACTCATGTTGAAGAAAATGGCTTTCGATGGGTCCTTTCAGTGGATGGATCGTCGAACCAGCAGGGTAGCAGTGCTGGAGTCATTCTAGAGGGGCCCAACGACGTGCTGATAGAACAGTCCCTGAGGTTTGCTTTCAAAGCCAGCAACAATCAAGCAGAGTATGAGGCATTGATTGCAGGTATCTTGTTGGCAAAGGAGATGGGAGCTAAGGTGTTGGTGGCCAAAAGTGACTCGATGCTGGTCACAGGGCAAGTAGTTGGCGAGTTCCAGGCCAAGGACCCGCAGATGGCGGCTTACTTGGCATATGTGCTGGAGTTGAAGGGTTCTTTTACCTCATTTGAGGTAGTGCACGTACCAAGGGAGCAAAATGCTCGAGCTGACTTGCTTGCCAAGCTCGCCAGTTCAGGCAAGGGGGGTAGGCAGAGGACTGTTATTCAAGAAACATTGAAGACACCAAGGGCGTTCGTGGCAGATCACCAGGTGTTTCAGGTGACCAAGTCGACAGGGGGAACGGCGAGGAGTCACAGGTCTTTGACGCAGGAGACCTTGAGAACGCCAAGGATAAGAGCATTCCTTGTGATGGGAGTGAACGTCGCACAGGTCTGTACCACGCATAAGCCAGATACGTGGATTACGCAATACCAGCGTTACTTAGCCGATGGCGTGCTTCCAATGGATCCAGTAGAATCCAGGAAGATCAAGAAGAACTCCACCAGGTTCACCCTGGTAGATGGTGAGTTGTACAGGTTCGGGTTCACACACCCACTCCTGGTATGTATACACGGGGAGAAATGCACAAGGATTATGGCTGAGCTCCATGAAGGTATATGCGGAAGTCACATCGGGGGTCGAGCTCTAGCCGCTAGAACTCTTCGTGCAGGATATTATTGGCCGTCGATGAGAGAGGATTGCAAGAGGTACGCCCAGTGCTGCAAGCAGTGCCAGCAGCACGCCGATTGGCACAAGTCGCCCCCAGAAGAGCTTAAGTCGATTTATAGCCCTTGGCCATTTCATACATGGGGAATTGATATTCTGGGGCCTTTCCCGATGGCGATCAGGCAGAGGAAGTACTTGGTGGTGGCGATTGAGTACTTCACTAAGTGGATTGAAGCGGAGCCAGTTGCCCAAATCACGGCACCCAAGATCAAAAACTTTGTGTGGAAGAACATTGTGTGCCGATTTGGGGTGCCTAAGCGTCTAGTATCGGATAATGGGACTCAGTTTGCAAGCCACCTGTTGAAGAAGCTGTGTGAGGATGTGGGAATTCAACAAGTGTTTGCATCTGTGGAGCACCCACAGACGAATGGCCAGGTAGAATCTGCTAATCGGGTTCTGTTGAGAGGTTTGAAGAAGAGGTTAGAGAAAGCTAAAGGATTGTGGGCTGATGAGGTACCTCGCATAATTTGGGCATACAACACAACTGAGCAGTCAGGTACCCACGAAACTCCTTTTAGTTTAGTGTATGGCTGTGACGCAATGATTCCAGTTGAGATCCAGGAGAGCTCGCCGAGATTTCAACACTTTGTAGCAGAAGAATCAAATGAAGAGAGAAGAATGAACCTGGATTTACTAGATGAGGTCAGAGAGGAAGCAAGAGTGAAAGCTGAAGCGGTGAAAAGAAGAATTGAACGAAGATATAATTCTAAGGTAATACAGAGGCAGTTTAAAACCGGCGATCTGGTGATGAGGAAAGCCCACCAGTACGAGATGGAGAATAAGTTGTCGCCCAAGTGGACAGGACCGTTTAGAATAACCAAAGCACTCGGGAACGGCGCCTACCGCTTGGAGACACTAGAAGGAGGGGCGATTCCTCGTACTTGGAACGCCACTCACCTCAAGTTTTATTTCAGTTAAAGCTTTGTAAGTAGTACAAACTCAGAGGAATCATTAACAGTTTTGTAAAAACAGATGCAAAGGGGGCACTCTTTTTTCCCTAAGGAGGGTTTTTAACGAGGCCACCCAAGAAATAAGAAAGTCAAAATTGAAATTTTGAAGTATACTAAAGTGTGAGTGCTATTCGATTTAAAGAAGTTTTTGAAAAAAAAAAAAAACCTCATCACCTAAAGTGATTCAAGGTAGAAGTAAAATAAGTGCGCGCCCTTCAAGTGAAAAATTTTAAAATCCTCATCGCCCTCTGGCGATGAGAGGCACAAGTGAAAGGTTTTAAAAGTCCTCATCGCCCTTAGGCGATCAGGGGCACAAGTGAAAGGTTTTTAAAGTCCTCATCGTCCTTTGGCGATCGGAGGCATCTAGCGAAGTTCAAAGTCCTCCTTGCCTTTGAGCAAGTGCAGGCACCAGAGGAAGTCCTCTTTGCCTTTGAGCAAGTGCAGGCACCAGAGGAAGTCCTCCTTGCCTTTGAGCAAGTGCAGGCACCAGAGGAAGTCCTCCTTGCCTTTGAGCAAGTGCAGGCGAGAACAAAGGAAGACCTCCTTGCCTTTGAGCAAGTGCAGGCACCAGAGGAAGACCTCCTTGCCTTTGAGCAAGTGCAAGCGAGAACAGAGGAAGACCTCCTTGCCTTTGAGCAAGTGTAGGCACCAGAGGAAGTCCTCCTTGCCTTTGAGCAAGTGCAGGTGAGAAAGGAGAAGTTCTCCTTGCCTTCGAGCAGGTGCAGGCAAGAGGAGTTCGTATAAAGGAATGACAGGTGAAAAAGTGAATAGAAGGTTGCAAAAGGTGATCCCACAGAGGACGTCTTATTTGGGTAAAGACGGCAACATCGCCCGAATTTAATTCGGCGAGTACCAGACCAGAGGAATTTCTGGCGATGATGCAGAACACTTGGCATGTCAGTCAAACGCACAAAGAAACAAAGCTAAGTGAAGAGAGCGGAAGATGACCTTTACAAACAACCCACACAAGGTGAAAGTTGAGTTGTAAAGGAGAAAGAGTACTTCGAATTGTAAAGACAAGATTTATAATTCATTTGTTACATGACCTCGGTCAACGGCAAAAAGGTGAGAGCCCGTCAGCCTTGTAGGTCCGATAGCGATCAGGCGAGTTGTAAGGCTCTTCATTGAGACAGGTTCACAGCTCGAGCCTGGGGGGCTTGTGTAGTGGCCAGACCTCGGTCGTCGAGAACAGATAGCAAAGGGTGATCCATGTCAGCCGGGTCCCGCAGCATGGACCAAAGCCACATGGAGCGGACCTAGCAGGCAGCTTGGATTAGCGGGTGATCAGTCGTCAGTAGAAGAGATAAGAGGCTACCTTTGGGTGATCAGAAAGACGTCGGACGAAGATTGGAGGTTGAAGAAGTCGAAAGGTGTCACAGAGAGATGCTTTGAATGTCTGAAGGCGAAGAAGAAGAAATGAAACAGTGTTATTGCCAGAATGTTCGCTCCTGTAGACCGCCAGAAGACGACTTCTTAGTCTCTTTGCTGTGAACAGGTTCACAGCTCGAGACTGGGGGGCTTGTGTTCCGGTCGGTCATCAGTAGTTGATGACGTCAGCAGAAGGTGACCACGTGGACCATACACAGAGTGGCACGTGGTAGAAAGAGCAAGTGAATCAGGGAGGATATTGCTTACAACGGTGATCGGTAGTCAGATACCTAGTGGCCGCCACCCCCAGAGCGGTGCCTAGATAAGCGCCTGGAGGCACCGCACGGACGTCGGTGGATAGTCAGGAGGCACCGCACGGACGTCGGTGGATGGTCATGAGGCGCCGCACGGACGTCGGTGGATGGTCATCAGGCACCACACGGACGTCGGGGGATAGTTATGAGGCACCGCACGCACGTCGGTGGATGGTCATGAGGCACCGCACGGACGTCGGTGGATAGTCATCAGGCACCACACGGACGTCGGGGGATAGTTATGAGGCACCGGTCGGTCGTAAGCGCATGCAGAGGGCGATCGGTCATCGGGGTTCTTGCCAATGCGTGTTAAGTTGAGACCAAGGTTCCCGGCGAGAGCTGATACGGTCGGTCATCGGTAGTTGATGACTTCAGCAGTAGATTGCCACATGGACCAATCACAGGGTGCCACGTGGAACGACATGGCGGGAGAATGCATGGATCAAGAAGGGCAAGAGAAAAGAGAATGTAGCTTGGAAGTTGAGGGAATCGCCGTTTGTTGAAGAAGGCGGCGGTCTCGTACTTCTCTCGCATGAAATCAGTAAAACGCCTAGATTGCACGTGATCGCCGTATGTGAGGACATCGCCGAAAGAGGACATCGCCGAAAGATGACATCGCCAAGTATTGGAGAAGACTTGGTGAACGTTTATTACATGGTCTAAATACAGGAGATAGGTGGTATATTGGCCCGTGTGCTCTAAGAACCGTAATAACCAGTATTAGCCAGCTTTAAGGCTGTGACCAGAGCAGCCTGCATGCTAAGTTACTCCCTGTGTGGATAACTTAGTCGCAGGAGTAAAGGGAAAGTAACGTTTCAGTTGCAGGTACTCCAGATGGTGACACGTGTACGATCAGATGCGGTCCACGTGGCGAGAGGAATAACCGTCAGGAGAGAGAAAAACACAGGTATATATACAGAATTCCTAACGGTATTGGGGGAGAGGATTCATTTAGTAACAACTCACTTGCACGGTTCCTAGTTTTCTTTGAGAGAATTTGTTGATTTGTCCGTTGACTTGAGCGTCGGAGCTACACTGGTCGTAGAGGCGCCTTCCTGTTCTTTCAGATTTCTTGGAAGGTTTGGAGCTGGAGAGGAGGAGTGCTAACGTTCGAGTCAAGCGGCTGGATCAAAGCCCATTAAGCAGATTGGGCCAGTCTCGTAACCTTGGCGCAAGGTCCCGCCCATAACCATTCACTTGTATATCCACGCCAATACACACCCATTCATACACTATTTCGTGTCATGCATATAGCCTTACTTGGGTTGCCTTAACGTTAACAAGCTCGAGCCTTACTGTTAACACTTTACTTATCATAAACTTGGACACTCTAAGAATGCCCTTAAGCCCATTACGTTTCTTTACCTTAGTACTTAATCTTATTCGTGTAGGATTATACTATATACATGCATGAGAGTTTAATATATACGTGTACCTGGAGCCTAGTCACATGGTAAGTAAGGCCCATGTGCCGAGCTGACCTGCCTGAGGAAAATGCCGAGGTCCAACCAGCGAGTTCTGAGCGCTACGAGTTCTGGTCCAGTACATAAGACCCCCATGCTCGAGCTAAACTTGCTTCAGCAAAGAGGCTCTTTGGTTCACTTGAGTCAACCTACGTGGCAAATGAGTAGCGCGAGTCGTCCTACGTGGCAAATGAGTAGCGCTACGTGCACAGTACCCTGAGTTGACGTTTCACCACACTCCATCGTGTGCTTCCATGTGGCTTTCATCAACGGTCACAAGACATTGCCGCTTATGCTCCCCTACTACAATAGGGTTTCAAAAACTCAAACGTCCCCACTGTTTCATTACGCTCTTTAGAAATTTTCGCGCTTATTCTCAAACTCATTACACCCTCATGTCGTCCATAGAATCTTGTGCTCAATACCTTTTCAATCACATCAAAGGTACTAACTTTACCTTACCTTATTCACGTAATATGTCTTTATTGCTTTCGTTGCTCTTGCTTACTTTGCTAGGATTGTTCATGCCCTGTGTTCATGATATTACTATTCACTACTTTTTACTGTTCTTTTATGAATGCATGCCCTGTTTGGATTCTGAATGTATCTGTGTTCTTGTTTGCTTGCTCTAGTTTTAGATGGATTATCGATCAAACTACCCTTAGGCCCTTGAGAACCTTTTAGTTGAGACCTCGGAGTTTACTTCTGATAAGAAAATAGTGGATTATAGGAAACGCCCTAAGAGAACCATTTTTGGTAGAGAGCATGATAAATATTTCCATGTAGTGCCCTGTGGGGAGGGTGAGCCAGTATGTAGCGATGAATCTACAGACCCTGCAGGCCCCTTCTGCTTCTTTTACTCTATCCTTTTTCAGAAAGTCTTCCTTTGTTTACCCTTATTCCCTTTTGAGAGAGCCCTACTCACCGAAATTAACATCACCCCTGCCCAGCTACACCTAAATAGCTGGGCGTTCATGCGGGTATTCTCCATTCTTTTTTCCCACTTTGGCTTTCTACCATCAGTGGATGTTTTTCTATATTGTTTTGAAGCCAAACTCCTAGGCCGCCAACTTTGGGTGTCCTTTAACGGGGTTGCTGGGAGATCTTTGTTGTCCCTCTTCCAGCAATCTTACAAAGGTTTTAAAAAGAAATTCTTTAAAATTCGAAGCAACAAGAGGGATCCAACCCTCCTAGATGGGTTCCCTTTATATTGGACCTAAAACCCCAGCTTTTAGAGCCCTAGGTAGCTGGACGACCTGCCCCCACCTGAACGTGAGGTATGCATTCATCTCTCCAATCTCAAGGTGGTTTTTGATACTGCCATCCTGATCCGAGAGGAGTTTTCCCCAAAAATACTCAAGGCTTGTATTGGTATCTTTTTATTCCTTACTATACTCAGCCATTGATGTTTTTGTAATGTTGGTGTAACTGCTGATCTCATCTTGGTTTGTTATGTAGAAAATGTGTTGGATGCGGAAAAGAGGAAGAATCTAGCTATCCTGGCTAGAAGGAAGAAAGTTGTGGTGGAGGCCCCTTCTGCGGCTGTTATAGAAGTATCTCCTGCTGAAGATCGCAACAGGAAGGCCACAATCGAGGCGGTGGCCTTGGAGGAGGATGAGATTGTTGAGTATGGGAGCTTTGATGTTTCAAATCCTTGATGAAGCTTGAAGCCTCGCTGCTGTTGGGTTTGGGTAGCTTAGAGTGTTTAGAATTTATGTAAATGATTAGTTCTTAATTTCTGCACAAAGCTTGGCTAATCTGTTTTGAAAAGAAATGTGTTTTTCTAAAGCTAAGAAAAACAACCGGTTGAATTATTGGGATAACCGGTTGTTCTTTGCCTAGCTGGCACAAAGGTTTGAAAAAGCTTTTTGAAAGTGTTAAGTCATAGCTTGACCCATTTAATCGATTATCTCATGGTTTTAATCGGTTAAAAGTAAGTCTGCATAACAACTTTTTGAAAAACTGTTTTAATTGTTTTCAAACTCTTTCAACTGATTCATGTGCCTCAAACGGCTAGATTTCAAGTGCTATAAATATAGCCCTTCTTTCAAAAACAAAAGAGTAAGAAGAACAATTTACATAACAAATACAGAAGATCTACGAAAGAGTTTTTGAGATCAAAAGAGAGATTGAAATGTGTTTTTGAAAGAAGTTTTCAAGATTTGCAAGATTGCTTTCTAAGTTTTGCACTGATTCAAGATCTGATCATAGGAATTCCTGGGTTGTGTAATATCAAGTGTTTTCTTTTCCTATTCATGTTCTTGTTGTTGTAATTTCATAAGCCTGTGAGTGTATGTAAAATCCTGTAAAGTCAGAAGGGTGTTCTAACTTGAGGTGTGTGGTGTTGCAAAGAGGGTGAGTGGGTCTTGTGGTTTTCAAGATCACCTCTTTGTGTGGTGTGTTTGTGTAATCTGTTGTTGATTACTGTGAGGACCTGTAAAATTAAATTGGAATAAAAGGAATATATTTTAAATGAATTCTAAGTATGTTTTTATTTAAAATAAAAAGGAAGGAAAGTGTAGCTTAGAAGACTATGAGATCGCCTGGTTAGTACATAATCGCCTGTCGCCTAGACTACATATGAACGCCAATCGCCTGTAGTGTACATGATCGCCAATCGCCTATGGTGCACATGATCGCCGAAAGTGCACTCAGTATGTGGTCAGGATACTGGATCAACCATAGTGGGTTCCAAAAACCACGCGTATCAAGGTGTGGGTTAATCCTTAGATACGCTGTGCATGCGAAGCTTTATGCTTGAGCATAAGAAATCGTCCTTAGTGTTGCATGCATGGGCGCAGGAGGAGTAGTGCTGATCTACCCTTGGAAATGTGAAGCTACCGACGTCACCAAGTCATGTGGAGATGATACCTTGGACGTAACATAGTGGGATGAAGAACCTTCAGCAAGGCGTGGCAATGTCGTCGGGCATCGCCAGGGCGCGAGGCATGCGGGCATCGCCAGGGCGCGAGGCATGCGGGCATCGCTAGGGCGCGAGGCATGCGGGCATCGCCAGGGCGCGAGACATGCGGGCATCGCCAGGGCGTGAGACATGCGGACATCGCTAGGGCGCGAGGCATGCGGGCATCGCCAGGCGTCTTCTAGGAAGAGACATCGGTCGTCCGCCAGGATGAGACATCGGTGGATAGTCATCGCGCGAGCGGTCATCAGTGGAAGGTTATCGCGCGATGTCGTGCTTCACACTGATAAGGTGGGACCCAGGCTCCCAGCATGAGACGTCCTGCACGCGTGACACGTAGACAAAAAGGGTGGTTCAGAATAGTGACATCAGAGAGTTGGCATGCGCAGAGACACACGTGGCCATACTGTTTAGGGAAGCGTGCACGCAAGCTTCCCTGTAGAGTGGGTGGTGGCAGCTGCAATTGTGGACAAGTTGGTTTAGATTCAAAAAAACTCACTTCTGAGAGGAGAGAACGTTGCTGTGGTTCAAGAGTGACAGAGTGAGTTTACCTTCATCCTCCTCTTTTCTCTCCTTCGCGCTGTGATTCAGGTATCCTCAAGCACCAGTATGACGAGCGACAACTGCCCTTGGACTCCTGGGAAGTTCTCTGCAAGTTCTCCAAATCGGACGCTAAAACAGAGTTAAGGCATCTTTAAGCTTCGGTGGGTTTTGGAGCTCTTGGTGTTTTGCGCTAGTCCAGGTAAAGGAAGCTAGCATTTTCGTTTATAAAAACGTTAGGTGAGTAGGTTCTGAAGTGAGGGCCACGTGGTCGCCGGTTTTCATATTCCTTTTCACAATGCTCTATTTTTATGTGTGGGGCGACGTGATCGCCGGTTTTAATGTTGATTTTGAACTCCCCTGTTTTAGTGTCATTTGAAACTGTTTGAGATTGAAATGTGAAATGCATGTGATATTCGAAAATCTGAACCTTGGAATGATTGTTTCTGTGATTGAGATTGTTTAAGAAAAGATTCAAAATATTATATGATGGAATTGTGCTTTTACGTGTTGTATGATGCATTGAATGTTGTGAATGTGGGATCAAGGCATAGTATTTTCAGGAAAGAAAATACCGTGTAAGATCGTGTGTAATGTGCATTGACTAGGGACTTGTCTAGAAGGAGATATCCTGACTCTGCTGATATAATGGAATCACATAGATGAAGTTATTCAGTTGTGGAGAGTCGAAGGAGGTTCATATGTATGGGTAAGTTGTTTGAAAGATAACTGACTTGACCTGTTATATGAATTAACCCTGTCATACCGGGAGAGTGATGATATTGAGATTATGTATGCGCATGGCTGTGTGGATTTCACAGTGGTGTGGTATGACGGGTGCAGATCTCTGAGTCTGAGTCAACGCACGAGTCTTCCGGAAGTAGAGTCATGTGTCTATATGTTACGAGTCAGTGGAAAGTCTAACGTGTGAACCATGAATATTGAATGTAGTGAATAGACACTTGACGAGTTTGTGGAATATGGGGATGTTGATGGTTGAAATTGATATAGATTATGAATGGTGTGAAGATTTATGCTTTCTATTGATATAAAGTTTCATATTTAAAGTTTTTAAAAATATCTAGCTTACCCTTTTATCTTGTATCGTGGTTGTTTTTCTTAAACCTGTGATGATCGTGTATATTTGCACGGGAGCAGACGAGGTTGCAGGTAGTAGAGCTCCTCTGTGAGTGGTTGCCGGAAGGAGATCGCCTGTTTCTGTTTCTGTTAGGCGATCACCTATTTTCTGTTTCGGATAGGAGATCGCCCGTTTTCTGTTTTCTGTTAGGAGATCGCCGGTTTTGAATGTTGTGGTTTTATTTTATTTTGAAAACTCCTGTATGGAGATGTATTAAAACTTCCTCAAAAAGGGATATTATTTTGAGGCACATTTGTACTAATGGATGAATTATATTATGTATATATCTATGTTCAATTTTGATATTTTTGTTTCGCCTTTATTTTATTACATAAATATGACCAATATTTTGAGGGGCGTTACAATTACTAGTGAAACTCAGAGGTTGTTCTGAGACTGGATGTAGCTCTAGGTTTGAGTGAACCAGTATAAAATTCATGGTGTAAATCTCTCTCTTTATAACTGTTTGATATTGCTTCTGCTGGTATAAACAACCGATTAAAATGAAATTTCAATTGGTTGTTATTCTGGTTTATGAATTGTGTGAATCTGCTTATGCAGTTAACATAAACAATAGGTTAAATCGCAACTTTAACCGGTTATAATTCTACAACTATCTATTTGCTTATCTGTGTTTGCTTGATAAAGATTATTCTTAATCAAATATTTGTGAAAAGCTTTCGAAAACAATTCACCCCCTCTCTTGTTAAGGCCATCAATTCTAACATAGACCTATTCCGGGCTCGCCTTCAAGAGAAGACGAAACAATGAAGCATCCTCCTCCCACTTAATCTCAGGTGGGTGAGCCCCCTCTCCCTCGCGTTCTCCACTTTCACACCTCTCAACCTCCAGGGGGGTCATGGTCCAAGAAAGCAAGGAAGAACACACTGAGGAGGAAGGACTATGGGATCCTTTTACAGATCCCCTCCTCACCATACAAAACGCCTTGCTCCCTCCAAAGATAAAAAAGAAGCTAGACCCCCTGGAGGAGGACCAGATGCTGGAGCAAACCACAAGGCAACTGGGGCAAGTGCTGGCCACAAGCTGCCTATTTCTTTCCAAACTAAAAAGCGCTTCCTAGGGTTAAGCCTCCAAGGCCAAAGGGTTTGCCCAACAGGTGAAAGGCCTTGATGGAAACCGTCTAGCCACACACAACCACAAAATAAGGACGATGAAGACCTAGAGGTTGTTTATGGATTTATTTGCACATATGGGTCTAATTGGGCTTTTGTTTCTTTTTGTAGGCCCAATCAAGAGGAGAACTCTAGGGTGAAGGAATGTACAATCATATCCAAGAAGACCTTTAAGTCATCAAAACATAAACTAACACTGGTGCAGAAACGTAGAACAAATGCGGTTATTTTCATTTTATAAATGCGGCTATACAACCGCATTTGATCAACACGCATTTGTAAATCAGAGATTTACAAATGCGGTTATAAAGAACCGCATCTATAAATACTATTTACAAATGTGGTTGTAGTAAACAACCGCATCTGTAAATCACATTTACAAATGCGGTTGTAGTAAACAACCGCATCTGTAAATCACATTTACAAATGCGGTTGTAGTAAACAACCGCATCTGTAAATCACATTTACAAATGCGGTTGTAGTAAACAACCGCATCTGTAAATCAATTCCTTGATTTACAGATGCGGTTAAGGTAAACAACCGCATTTGTAAATCAGGTTTTTTTTTTAGAGCATTTGTGCAGTTTCATTATACCCAGCCAACCAGACAGATAAACAGATTCAGATAGTTATAAAAGTTTAGGAAATATGCGGACGAAGATTGTCTCACATATGTCATGGCTTCCGAACTCATGGGTTCCTCATCCGTGAAGAACTACATTTCAAAATAGGTTGATAAATTTCTAATTTATGGTAGAAAACGTTATGCAAAATTTTAGAAATTTCTAACAAGTGTAAATATAAGAACTAAAACCTCAAAATATCCTAAAAAAGACCTTAATAATACTAAAAAATAAAAAAGTGATAGTAAATGGTGGAATTTTGAAATTTTGGTGAGGTCAATCCCCCTTCGGGAATTGGCCATGGCATTCGTTACCTCATTTCGAGCAACTTTCATTTTTTATGCGTCTCCATCCGACTTCTCCATCAAAAGTTATGGCCGTTTGAAGTTTTCCTACAAATTTTTCACATTAAATCCTAAACATACACACACTAAACACATAAACACACTACAATCAATTTTAAATATACATCCAAATCCAAATATCAATATTTATTATAAAATTAATTAAAAAATTTAAAACCGTAAACCCTAAAAAAACTAACCTTCTATAGTTGTGGGTGCAACCAAGTCCCCAAGGTGTTGCCGCATGGTGTTGCCGGCCAGAAGACTTGGCGGAGGTTTACGGTGGTGGAGATGGAGCGAGAGGCGCGGAAGAGATGGCTCAAGTAAGACGCGGTGGTGAAGGGAAGCATTTGTAAATGAAAAGCTTTCATTTACAAATGCGGTTTTAACCAATAACCGCATTTGTAAAACAAACTAATTTCAAAAATGCCACCGCATTTTTAACAAATGCGTTTTAACGCGAAACCGCACTTGGAAAGGAGTCTTCCTTTCATCATTTTGCACTAGTGTAAAGCTTTGGTTAGAAGAACACAAGAAGACTAAGTTCCTGCTGACTAGTCAACATTATTTTTGGGCCAAGCTTTAGCTTAAATAAATTGTATAAAGTTGTTTAGGATTTCATGGGCCATGTATTGGGCCTAGTAGCATAAAATAATTGGACCAAATATTTGGGCCAAGTAGCATAGGGTTTTGGGCTTGTATTTGGATCAATAGTAAAATATGACTAGTTAGGGTAACAATTGGGCTTCTATGAGCCGAATGTAACCCTAAAATGTCTAGGGTATTTTGGAGCATGAAAATCACCTTGGCATGGAGCACATGGACGTCCAGATGGAAGCCTAGGAGTGGAGAGGATTTAGCATGGAAGGTGTGAGCTAAACATGGAAAGCATGACTCCACATAGCACCTTCTCATTGGAGAGTTTTATTTTGAATTTCAAATTTTGGCTCAAAAATGTTCAGCCCTCTCTCCTATAAATTGAGGTGCTTGGCTCATGTAAATGGAAGATTAATGAATGAGTGAAATTGTTGCCAAATTATTGAGCCAATTCTCACTCTTGTCTCCTACCTCTCAAGGATAGACACTTAGTCTTCAAATTCCCACTAGCTCAAGTGATTAGGCCTCACCTATCACTCTCCATACTTAACCTTCACCTTCAAGGAATCCACAAGCTCTACGTGAGCTCCTTGTCTATTCCAATCCATGAAGCTTCCGCACTCTCCACCAAGAAAATCCAAATCGGAATG
The DNA here is from genome assembly GCA_013389735.1 of Phaseolus lunatus. Classification (NCBI taxonomy): domain Eukaryota; kingdom Viridiplantae; phylum Streptophyta; class Magnoliopsida; order Fabales; family Fabaceae; genus Phaseolus; species Phaseolus lunatus. Next base: position 34,563,578 of record CM023864.1, on the reverse strand, counting down.
AAGGCACATTTCCATCAAGTGGTATCATGAGCCTAGGTTCTTCAAGAGCTAAGTGTGCCTTTCATATTTTTGATTTTGTGTTGTTCTTCATATTTCTGTGTTGTTCTTCATAAGATCCTTGAATGTTTTTCTATTTTTGCAATTTCATTTTGATTTAGATGCTGTTTGGATAAATCCAATTGGTACAATGTGTTCAAATTGCTCTTGAGCTTCTAATTTCAATTTTGTGTAGGATTCCTTTGAGATTTTGTGTTGCTGTTTTAATTTTTCTAGATTTGAGTCTTCCTTGCAAATTTGGTTCATATTGATTGTGTTTGAGTCATTTTGATTTTTAAATCCATATATGTTGTGTCAAGTCATGTTTTTCCTAAATTGTCATCAATTCAATGTAGTACTCTTCTTGATAATTTTGGTTCATTGATTTTAAATTTGAGTGCAGTTCATAATCTGTGTTGTTGAGCCTTTGGTGCATTTTAATTTTTAGATTTGAGTTCATACTTGTGCGCTAGTTCCATACAAGTTCCTATACATCAATTCTATTGTGTCTTTGAAGTTTCATAGTGCTGTTTTTAATTCCAGATTAGGTTTCCTGAAATTGTGTTGCCTGTTTTTGCTTACAGAATTTAATTCCGTTTATGAAAAATTGTGAAATTCTGGATCTGAACAGATTGAAGTGTTAGAAAAAAGTGAAAAAAAAAAGCGAAGCAAAAGTCAAAATAGAAAAAAATGATAAATCAAATACAATCAGTGTGCAATTCTGGCGCGAAAAAAAAATGGTGAAGTGGCATCAGATTTGAAAATTTTATCACAATTAATTGGTGCATCTTTTTAGTGTGATTCCAGCTCCAAATTGAGCTAAGATCTTGAACTGTCTGTGGTTTAAATTTCAAATTCAACTTTAAAAGATCCAGCTCAGCATAAGTCAATTAAGTCACGCATTTTGACACCTTAATTTTCTGTAATGCTGTTTTTGGTTTTGTTAATCCAATTCTAGTGCCATTCTCTAGGCTCAATTTGTGTGCCATCCTTTTTTTGAGTACCTTATTTTTTTGCTTGTCAATTTTTTGTTCAATTACTCTTTCAAGTTGTCATATAATTACTCTCTTTGCTGTAGTCCAATTTTAAATTGAAACTTTTGTTGCTTTAAAATTTTGTTGACTTCTTTCTTGGTGGAACTATTTCAAAGGTGCCTTGTTATGTTTGGAGCTAACCTTTTTGGTGAGGACTTTATCACTTAGTAGGTGTTGATTTGAATACTCAAAGTTGAATATCCTTTGAGAGGTTGAGCAAGAGGACAAAAACAAGTGAGCTTAAACACATACATAAAGAAGGAATGCCAAAAAGAAAAGGAGAACATAAAGAAGGAGTGCATAGAATAGGATTTACTAAATTTTGTTAATCCAATTTTCATTGTATTTTCTTTGAGTTGTAATTTTTTTAAACCTTGAACAATTAGTGGATTAATAGCGCAATTAGACGGTGAGTGTGTCTTTGAGGTTCTAAGTGCCAAGAACCCTCACCATTAGGAATTCGACTAGTTTAAAGCTTTCTAGTTAAAATTTATTTAATTTGTGTTTACTTGCTTTAGCATTCTTGTTTCCTTGAATAAACTTGTGTTTTCATTCTTGATTGTTCTCTAAGTGAATTATTTAGAGAAAGGTTTGTGAAACTCTTGAAGGATAGAATTTGGCTAAGGAAAGACTTGGTACTTAAGTGATCCAAGTGATCCACCTCCCTTTCCTGGGAATCTACCTACATTAATCCACCTATCTTTCTTGAGGTAAATTGCTTTTAACACATAACATTAATCATGTCTTCTCATTCTCCTAGTTCTTGTGAAAATGATAGAAAGTCTATTAAATCTCTTTTGAAACAATTAGCTCAAGACTTTCAATCATTTTCACATAGACAATTGCAACATGAGGTCCAACTCAAAGAAAGGGATGCTCATCTTTCTTTAATGGAGAAAGAGTTGAAAATTGTTAAAGAAAAGGATGAATATATTAGAAAATTAAAAAAATCACATGCATCTACTTCTAAGTCGAGTGACTCTCATGCTAAGAAAGAGAGTCTTAGAATCAATGACTATTATCAACCAACACCTAGAAGGACTCAGAGAGAAAGTCAACCAATAGAGACTAGGGTTGACCTGCCTTATTTTTATGGTAAGGATAATATTGAAGCATATTTAAAATGGGAGACAAAGGTTGATCATATCTTTGAAAAACACCAATTGGATGAATTTAGCAAATTTTCCATGGCTACCCTATGTTTTCAAGAATATGCTAGGTCTTGGTGGACACAAAGGGAAACTGGAGCTAAAATTGGCAGAAAATTAGAAGTACTGAATTGGGATAAATCGAAGATGTGTATGAGAAGAAAGTTTGTTCCGCCCTCATATGTGAGAAAGAAGAAGCTTAGAGAAGAAGTGAAAGAGCTTATGGAAAAAAGGAAGAAATTTATATATGGAGAAAAAGAATATGTTATAAGAGAAAAAGAGTTTAAAGAAAAATTTCAAGCTCTTGTCAGAAAGAAAGAAGAGAAGGAGAAAAGAGAAAGAGAAGAGAATGAAAGGAGAGATAGAAAAGAGAAAGAAAAAAGAGGAAAAGTGATGATAGAAAAAGAAAGTACAAAAACCTCTTTTTCTAGAGTTGAATCAGATATCGATAACATTTTATCTTCTCTAGAAAATCCTTGTGAGGATATGCTTGAAGAAAAATCTATGTTTGGAGCTGAACCAAATATAGATATAAATGTTTCCTCCATAGAAAAGACAGAAGAATGTTTGATTGCAAAGGAAGAAGAAGAGGAAACCCACAAAGAAGAAGAGTCTTTTATGACACCTCTAGAAAGCATAACTAAGAAAGAATCCTTAAAGGGGGACTACAATACTTTGAACTCTTCTTTTCATTTATATAATGCTCATTCGTTTTCACAAAAATCTCAAAAACCAAACTTTGTGATGTTGTTGCATAGCTTGGGCAATAAGCAACACAAAATGAACAAAAATATTTTTGAAAGGGGCCTTATGTTTTTCTTTAAAAAAACTTTTAAACATAAAGGGCCTTATTTTTGTTCTGTTTTCTTTTGTTTTCTTTTACAAAAGAAATTTGTCTCATGTTTGTTTGATGTTCCTTGTAGATTGATATTTGATCCTGGAGGATGAGCATAGTTTTCATAGCAGGAATAAGGCTGCTATTCGAGATCAACCCTGTAGATCTGAGGACAGATCCTCTCAAGAAGGAGGGGATGATGGAAACCGTCCAGCCACACACAACCACAAAATAAGTAGGATGAAGACCTAGAGGTTGTTTATGGATTTATTTGCAAATATAGGTCTAATTGGGCTTTTGTTTCCTTTTGTAGGCCCAATCAAGAGGAGAACTCTAGGTTGAAGGAATGTACAATCATATCCAAGAAGACCTCCAAGTCATCAAAACATAAACTAAAGCTTTAGTCAGAAGAACACAAGAAGACTGAGTTCCTGTTGACTAGTCAACATTATTTTTGGGCCAAGCTTTAGCTTAAATAAATTGAATAAAGTTATTTAAGATTTCATGGGCCATGTATTGGGCCTAGTAGCATAAAATAATTGGACCAAATATTTGGGCCAAGTAGCATAGGTTTTTGGGCTTCTATTTGGGCCAATAGTAAGATATGACTAGTTAGGGTTTAAAGTGACTAGTTAGGGTAACAATTGGGCTTCTTCGAGCCCAATGTAACCCTAAAACTTCTAGGGTATTTTAGAGGATGAAAATCACCTTGGCATGGAGCACATGGATGTCCACATGGCAGCCTAGGAATGGAGAGGATTTAGCATGGAAGGTGTGAGCTAAACATGGAAAGCATGACTCCACATGGCACCTTATCATTGGAGAGTTTTATTTTGAATTTCAAATTTTGGCTCCAAAATGTTCAACCCTCTCTCCTATAAATTGAGGTGCTTGACTCATGTAAATGGAAGATTAATGAATGAGTGAAATTGCTGCCAAATTATTGAGTCAATTCTCACTTTTGTCTCCTACCTCTCAAGGATAGACACTTAGTCTTCAAATTCCCACTAGCTCAAGTGATTAGGCCTCACCTATCACTCTCCATACTTAACCTTCACCTTTAAGGAATCCACAAGCTCTACGTGAGCTCCTTGTCCATTCCAATCCATGAAGCTTCCGCACTCTCCACCAAGAAAATCCAAATCGAAATGAAGGCACATTTCCATTAGGCCTCAATCTAGAGGTCGAGGAGCAGAGAAAGAGCTATCAAAAGACCAGGACTCTCCTCTTCAACAAATCACAAGAGACCTTGGGTCTGTATGCAAGGAATAACGACCTCCGTACCGAGATGGAGTCGCTGAAAGAAGAGCAAGAGTCGCTGAAGGAAGAGATAGCCAAGCTGGTGACCACTTAAAAAGCAAAGCTAGCACATAAGGACGAGATGATGTCCAAACTCAAGGAGGAGCTCACAGATGATGCTGCAAACTCATACGCTGTTGGGTTCAAAGATGTTGTTACCCAAGCCACAAGTGTTTACCTTGATACTAACTTTTCCCAACTTGGCCCAGGGAAAGTCATGATTGACGGGCACTTAGTGTATGAGGATGAGCAACAATCATAAATTCCTTGTATTTATTTACCTTCTGTAGCTGGCTGAACAAAGTATTATTTTGTGCATATATGTATAGCTATTTATTGTGCCTTTTCTAGTTTTGAGTTAATGCACATAAATTGACAAATTAATGAGTGTTCTTTCCTTAGAAACGTCACTAATTTCGCAAACAACTCCTAACAAACAAGGCAATTTATGATGCCTGTCAAGTAACCAATGTGTCTAACTAAGCCAAACATAACATGGATGACACTCTTACCTGAGCCAATCATAGGATAACTTAATGTCTAACCTGGTGACTCGAGTTGTTGTCTCACCTGGTTCTCGCCGAGATCCTGAGCTCACTTGTGTTGTCCATACTTAGAGTTCTTCTTCATGTAGGGCTCTCAAGCTCGAGTTGTTATGAACTTGTAGCTTCCTTCCCTTGGAAGTTTTCCAGAACTAGGTTTCCTTTTGGGGCTTGAACCAAATTTTGGCGAGCTGCGGCTTGGTTGGTGCCTTTGATTAGAATGAGGCCCCAAATGCTAAACAAATGGGCATCTTTGAGTTGGTTTCATTTGGGCTATACCCAATCTTTAGCTGACTTCATTTTCATGCTACGCCCAATGATTGGCGAGCTGGTTTCGTTTACACCATATATGGTGAACTAGTTTTGTTTACACCACATTTGGTGAACTTGTTTCGTGTGCACCACATCGGGTGGACTGGTTTCATTTACACCACATATGGTGAACTGGTTTTGTGTCACCACATCGGGTGGACTGGTTTCATTTACACCACATTTGGTGAACTGGTTTCGTGTCACCACATCGGGTGGACTGGTTTCGTGTCACCACATCGGGTAGACTGGTTTCGTTTACACCACATTTGGTGAACTGGTTTCGTGTCACCACATCGGGTGAACTGGTTTCGTGTCACCACATCGGGTGAATTGGTTTCGTGTGACCACATCGGGTGGACTAGTTTCGTTTACACCACATTTGGTGAACTGGTTTCATGTCACCACATCGGGTGGACTGGTTTCGTGTCACCATATCGGGTGGACTGATTTTGTTTATAATATAATGACACATCATTTCTCAAATGCTTTTTCATTGGGATACCTCATTAAAAAACCCCGTAAGAGAAAACGAGTGTCCCTTTAACTATGATAGACATTATATATTAAGTGAAATAAAATTTGCAACTGGCTCCACTCCAGGTCGCCTACCAGTGGTGATTTTCCCGAGTGAGATATCTCCTACTTCTGATGGCTGAGTGGTAACCATGCATACTCCCCGCTTTGTCTTCAGACTATTCTCGTAGCATTTTCTTGCTGCCTTTTGGTCGGACTTAACAATAATCACTCCCCCTTCTTGCGAGGGCAGGTTCATCTTCATATGTCTTGAAGAAGCCACCGCCCCTAGCCTATTTATGGCAAGTCTACCTAAAAGGATATTATAGGCTGAAGGGGCGTTCACAACCAAGTACCTGATATCAATGGTCAGAGACGAGGTGCCATCTAAGAAGGTCATCCTCAACTCCACGTGCCCCCTCACCTCTACTTGGTCGCCGGCAAAACCATACATGCAACCATCATAGGGCCTCAACTGATCTGGGGACAGCTGTAATTTGTTGAACGTCGACCAAAATAGCACGTCAGTCGAGCTTCCCTTATCAACGAGAACCCTGTGTACCCTTCTTCCTGTGCTGACTACTGATATGACCATAGGGTCATTGTCGTGTGGGACAACATCTCTCAAGTCTGCTCGGGTGAAGCAGAGGTCAGGTTTGGCTGGTTGCTCCAATACCTATGCGTCTATGGCCATTACCTCCCTTGCGTACCTCTTTCGTTGAGAGGTGGTACAGCCTCCCCCGGAGAATCCTCCCGAGATGGTATTGATTTTGCCGTGTATGGGCACCTCATGCTTCTGTTCTTCTGTCGGCTTTTCTCTTGTTGACCCTTCCTGGTCTTCCTGCACATAGTCATGCATGAAACCTTCCTTCAATAGTCTTGAGAACTGATAGCGTAGGGCTAAATAGTTCTCGATGTTGTGCCCATAAGCTTGGTGGAATTCACACCAAGTGTTCTTCTTTGGTCCCAAAACCTTGTTAGACTTTGGCAGGGACTCCAATTTCTTTGTAACAGCTGGGATGGTAAGTAATTCCCTATAGGGCATTTTGAACTTAGGTCGAGGAGGCGGGATGTTACTCGACCTCGACCTGGGTTTGTCCCTTCTGGGCTCGTAAGGTGTTTGTCATGCTGACCTCTTCTCTGTTGTGATCTCGTGTACCCTCAGGGATTGGGTACGACTGCTCTCCCGAGCCTTGGCCAGCTCTACACCCATGCTCCTAAGCTTCGTGCTCATCCACTCCTTAGCGACAATGCGGGCAACTACTCGCTGCTTGATTTCTGCCAACGTCTTGGGTCGATTCCTTATCAAGGAATCACTAAAAGGCCCCGGCCTTATTTCCTTCACGAAAGCATGTACTATTAATGCCTTGTCTTGAGTGTGAAGTTGCACCACCAATTCTCCAAAAAATGTTTAGGAAATCTTTCATCGATTCCCCCTAGTTCTGAATCACCCCAAAGAGGTCAAAAGGAACAGGGGGTGGTGCTTGATTAACCATGAACTACTCCCTGAACAATGTGGAAAACTGGTCAAAAGTGGTTATGAGGCCATTGGGTAAGCCAATAAACCGCTTCAGGGTTGTACCTAAGAGTGTACCCACGAACAACTTGCAATGGGCGACATTTGTACCCCATAGAATCATTGTCTGGGCTTGGAAGGCTGCAAGGTGGACATTTGGATCTTCGACACTAGTAAAGGTGATTTTAGGTGTCGTCATGTTTTTTGGCACGGTTGCGTCTAAGATATCTTGTGAGAAAGGCATCGTGCGAACCCTATTCTGGATAGACGTGTACTAGTCGCCCGCAGCGCACTCTCCTGCGTGCTGCCAATTTCTGCGCAGTTCGTCATTAGCTCTGCGCAAGTCATCATTAGCTGCTCGTGAGGCGTCCAGTTCGGCCCTGAACTGATATTGCCTCTGAACCTGCTCAGCCAGGTTGTCGCCACTGTCTCCTGAAGAGCTATGATGATGTCCATGAGTTGTTGGGCTGTGGGGGCGTCGCCCCCTTCAGATCCTACGGGATTGACTTACTTGGTATTCCTCATATCTCCTAACTGCTTGTCTATCAGTGCAAATGGGACCTAGTTTTACTGGGCCCCACGGTGGGCGCCAAATGTTCTTGCCGGTTGACTGGTCTTTGATTGACTCTATGACTGGTTCAGGCTCCACCTGTCTCCCTTGGAATCTGCACCTTCCTTGGTTGTTGGATGCTTTACCTGTAAGACAAAGGCCCCCTCACGACTGGTCACGCTTCGACGCTCAAGTCAGTAAGGGCTTTATGAACGAATAAGAAACAAGTAGTTTTAGTATCTAAAAGTGTATTCAGAATTGCATACCTTTACTTGAGACCTTAAGCCCCTTTTTATAGCATGCCATGTTCCTGTTGCACTTGAGATAAATAAATATTAATTGAAAAAATAAACACATTATCTTATATCTCTAACAAAAAAACCCTTGCCACAGGCACCAATAATCTTTAGCCCATAGACTGCAGGTGTTCCTTCTGTTATATGTACGCACCCATCCCTATCTTTTTTAGGGTTAGCACTATCCAAGGGTATTTCATGTGCAACAAAAATATACGCATAACAAGAAAATCTTGCGTGATATTAACAAACATATCTATATGTAGCTGTAATAGACATATGAATATATATATATATATATATATATATATATATATATATATATATATATCTTTATCTATAAGCATCTTTATATTTAAGTGAATGCCACTGATTATCAACACATGGCAGCTTGGTTATGCGCTTCAAGCCCATTAAGCAAATTGGGTCAGCCTCGTAACCTTGGCGCAAGGTCCCGCCCATAACCCTTCGCTTGTATGGCCATGCCAATACACACTCATTCATACGCTATTTCGTGCCATGCATATAGCCTTACCTGGGTTGCCTTAACGTTAACTGGCTTGGGCTTTACAGTTAACACTTTACTTATCATAGACTTGGACACTCTAAGAATGCCCCTAAGCCCATTACGTTTCTTTACCTTAGTACTTAATCTCATTCGTGTAGGATCATACTATATACATGCATGAGAGTTTAATATATACGTGTACCTAGAGTCCAGTCACATGGTAAGTGAGGCCCATGTGTCGAGCTGACCTGCCTGAGGAAAATGCCGAGGGCTGATCGACGAGTTCTGGTCCAGTACAGGCACCTACTCGACCACTTACAGAGAAAGGTTGCCTTATCACATGTTAAAAAGCAAATCTAATGTATCATTTTTTGGCAATAGTTTCTTTTCATTGGGTAACCTCGTTAAAAAACCCTCTAAAGGAAAAAAGAGTGTCCCTTGGATTCTTTACACTATTTGAAGGGAAATATCAACAAAATGTCTTAACTAAAATGAAACTTAAGATTCACCTCGTTCCACGTTCGAGGTATTGGTCCTCCTTCAAAGGTTTCCAGCCTGTAAGCTCCGTTCCCAAGTGCTTCAACTACCTGGGATGGGCTGGTCGACTTTGGAGATAGTTTATTCTCCAATTGGTATGGATGAGCTTTTCTCATCACCAAGTCGGAAACCTTGAACTGACGGGGTTTCAACTTGGATTTCTGCCTCATCTCCACCTTTCTCTTCAAAGCTTCGAAATTAATGCGAGCTTGCTCTCGTATTTCATGCAGCAGATCCAGGTTTACTTTCATTCGTTCATTACATTCTTCGCTAACGAAGTTCTAGAAACGAGGAGAGCTCTCTTGAATCTCCACAGGTATCATGGCATCTAATCAATAAACCAAGCTAAAAGGTGTCTCCTTAGTTGTTGACTGAGGAGTAGTGCAGTAAGCCCATAGGATCCAAGGAACTTCTTCCGACCATGTCCCTTTGGCTTTCTCCAACCTCCTCTTCAACCCTTTGAGCAGGACTCTGTTGGCGGACTCTACTTGACCATTTGATGTGAGTTGATTTTTAGATGGTTTCATTTTATGGTGACACTTTACTTAAGATTTGGATTTTAAACAATTAGAGGTGAAACCTAAGGAAGATTCCTACTGGACACAAACTTAACCAAGTGGTTAAGTGTGAAGGTTCACTTCACAGAGGCAAAGATAAAATCAAATCATGGTGAGGAATGAATGCAAGCGAAAAAGGAAAGGCTACAAGGCATCATCATTAGTGAACATAGCCAAACCAAATGATGAACCAACAAAGGCACACAAGAAGGAAAAACTGAGACAAGCAAAGATAAAGACAATATGAAAATGGAAAAGGAAGAAGATGATGAAAGAAAGAACTTATGGGTTGGATTGAGAGAGTGGTCACGCCACTTGGGGGATGGAAACCACCAAGATAAGTGAAGGGGCCGCCACTTGAGAGTCTCCCACTCTTCAAGATAAGACCAAAGTAGAGGAACAACACCTCACTTAGGGCTCACACAATTTTTGCAAAGTTTCTTTACTTAATTTTCAACTTGAAAATACATGGAGTAAGGCACACTATTTATAGGAGATGGTGCCTTGGAGAATAAGGAGCAAGGGTAGGATGGGAACAACAAAAGAGGAGTGGCTTTTAGGGTTTGAATAAGTCAAAACCGCACCCTAGGCTTGTCCTTCTAGAAACTAGGTCAAATTTCCTTCCTAAAGGGTTAGAAACAAGCTAAAATGATAATTACACCCCCTATTATGCTAAAGGCACCTTATTCTAGCCTATCTTGCTATTTGGACCCCCAAAGTGATCCCAAATTATTTACATAACTTTTCTCTTGTGTAAAGACCAGAAGGAAGAACTTTTGATATTCTGGTATATAGTTGGTTCTTCTTTTGCTGATGCTTTCTCGAGGTTTGGTGGGGCCCGACTTTGTATACTGAGATGACAAACCTTTTTGTGAGTTGCTTGATGTGTCCTTAGTCATCTACTGATTGTTGTGGTTTGTATCATGTCCCCCAGGTTGGAAAGAATTTGTCCTCAAATTTAGAACTCCTACAAATAACATAGTTAGTTTGTTCACTGAATTTATATACAGGAGTGGTGAAGCAAACTTATGTTCATTAAGCTTGGGGAGTTCACAGGGGTGAATTCTAGATACAGGCCATGTTTGGAAAGAATATTTGTGGATGAAAAACTTTTGGGTGGAAATCCTCTTAGAAGGTGGAAACCTTTAGGACGTGTTTGAAAATCATTCTTAAAATTCTTTAACAAAGATGGCAAGTATGTAGAAACTTTTGGTAATGAAAAAGAGAAGGAAGGAGTATACCTTGAAGGCGCAATTATGTTTGTGCGGGCTAACAAGATGAGACCCGTTTTACTTTCCTCTGCTTTTTCATTTTCTCTTTTTGTTTTTATTTTTATTTGGTCTTTATTTGCCAACATGGTGATTTTAGTAGGACAGTTAGCAGCGATGTGCCCAAAACCTAAACATTTAAAACATTTTATATTGGGGGTTTTGGTGGATGACTTAGTGGTAGAGGTAGAAAGATTGTCTTTAGAAAATTTTTAGTGAGTAGTGGTTTCTTTTGAAAAATTGGAAGGAGAAGTTTTTATAGAAATTTTGTTTGCATCCTTCCATAAAGATTTGTAGAAGCCATCATTATGAGTATTTCTGAAAGTTGTTTTCTTCGAAATTTGTTATTCCACCTTGATGGCTAGGTGAACCAACTTCTTTAAAGAAGAGTACTCATATAATTCTACAACATCTTGAATTTCTCTCCTCAAACCACTCACAAACCTAGTTATCTTTGACTCATCACTATTATGCATATCAATTTTAGTCAAAGTCGTTTCTAAGTCTTCAAAATATTCCTTTACTGTCCTAGGTCCTTGATGAAGCCATTGGAGCTTCAACAAAAGTTCCTTCCCATGAGGAGGAACAAACCGCATGCCATACATTCTTTCAAATCATACCAAGAGCCATGGCTGGCCTCTTGTTTTCAAAAATGTTAATCTGCAAGACTTCCAAGGGCTCATCCCCCAACAACCCGTAAGTGGTTGGTTATTTTGGGAACCTTTAGGTTTCTTGAGTTAAGGATATGTGCTTACCCTTGTGTCATGGGCTTACTCCTAACACCTCCTCCCGAATATTTCCAACTAGCCCCCCTGATGCAGTGTTAGGCAACTTCAAGGTCTCCTGAATGACTGACCTTTGCTGACCTCCTTTTCCCGAGCTTGCCAACTTGGCCAACAGGTCAGCTCAGGAATTCTGTTATTTAGGGACGTGAACCAGCTCGTACATTGCGAAAGCCTATTTCAATAGCATTACATAGGTGAGGTACGAGGCTAGCTATGACTCTTTAGCCTGGTATTCACTAGTGACCTGTCCTATAACAAGCAGCAAGTTGCTCTTCACTAATAGATTCTGAGCACCTAACTCTTTAGCTAGCAGCATCCCGGCTATTAGGGCTTTATACCCAGCTTGGTTGTTACTGGCTTTGAAGGCAAACCTCAAAGCTTGCTCGATTAATAACCCACTGGGTCCTTCCAAAAAGACACCAACTCCACTCCCTTGTTGGTTAGAGGACCCATCCACAAAGAGGACCCACTAGAAGTCATTGGGATTGGGCTGGAGACCTTCAAACGATAACTCTACTGCAAAATCCGCATATACCTGACCTTTGATGGGCCCACGGGGTTCGTATCACACATCAAACTCAGACAACTCCACTGCCCAACGGACCATCCGACCTGCTATGTCAGACTTCTAAAAGACCTTGTGAATGGGTAGATCAGTCATCACAATGACAGTGAAACTCTGGAAATAATGGTGGATTCGTCGAGCTGTGAATACTACTGCCAAAGCGGCCTTCTCGATGGCTCGGTATCACGTTTCTAGCCCTTGCAATGCCTTGCTCACAAAGTAGATAGGCCTCTGTGCCTGGTCTTGATCTTGCACAATGACCGAGTTAATTGTCCTGTCTGTGATTGCAAAATAAAGACGAAGGAGAGTGCCTGGCAACGACTTACAAAGGATGGGAGGACTAGCTAAATATTCCTTCAACTTAAGGAAAGCCTCTTCACACTTCTGGGCCCATATGAATCGATTATTCTTCTTTAGGCACTGGAAATAAGGGTAACCCTTATCTCCATTAGCCGATAAGAACCGAGATAGGGTAGCCATTCGTCTGGTCAACTGTTGGACCTCTTTCACGCTGATAGGGCTCCTCATCCCTATGATTACGATGCATTTGTCAGGGTTGGCCTCTATAGCTCTCTTAGTAAGCAAGAAACCAAGGAACTTCCCTGCTTCTACCCCAAACACGTACTTCTCGGGGTTCAACTTCAAATTGTGTTTGGCTATCATTGTGAAGAGCTCCTCTAAGTTAGTAATGTGATGACTTTTCTCTTCTGACATGACGACCATGTCGTCCACATATGCCTGCACATTTCGCCTTATGATTGGGGCAAGAATCCTCCCATCAACCTCTAGTAGGTGGCACTAGCATTTTTTTGGCCAAAGGGCATGACCTTGTAACAATAACTAGCGAGCTTGGCCATGAAAGTAGTCTTGCTTTCGTCTCTCAGGTGCATGTGGATCTGATTGTATCTCGAGAACGCGTCCAGGAAGCTTAGAAGTCGGCACCCTGAGGCACTATCCACCAAAGAGTCTATACTTGGGAGTGGATATGAATCTTTAGGACAGGCTTTATTCAAATCAGTGAAATTGACGCACATCCTCCACTTCCCATTGGCTTTTTGTACCAGTACCACATTCGCCAACCATTCAGGGCATTGTATCTCCCTTATATGGCCAGCACTCAGTGGCTTCTAGGTTTCTTCTCTGATGATATTGCACCTTTCTTCATTGAACTTCCGCCTTCTTTGGACTATCAGCCTGACCCTTTCATCCATAGTAAGTCTATGGCATAAGAAATCTGGGTCTATTTCGGGCATATCCGCGGATGACCAAGCATCAAGATGCTTTTCTATCACCTCAGCTATCTTGTCCTGCAATTCTTGGCATATTGATGAACCGAGTTTGAACTTCTTTCCTCCTATCTCCCTTTCCTGAACCTCACCAGCAGGCCCAGGTCGCCTTTCGCTAGCTACTCCGACTTCTGCAATCTGTTCGGGCATTCCTGCCTGGACAGTGATGCAATACGTCCCTCTCCTATGCTTTAGGCTACTCTCATAGCACTTTCTCGCTATTGTCTTGTCAGACTTGATGGTGATTACTCCCCCATCAAGAGAAGGCATCTTCATCTTCATATGCTTCGTGGAGGCATCATACCTAACTTGTTCAAAGTGGGTCTCCCCAAAAGCAAATTATAAGCCGAGGAAGCATTTACCACGATGTACCCGACATCGATGGTCCGAGCTGAGGTGCCATAAGAAAAGTTCGTTCTCAACTCAATATACCCCCGCACTTTCACCTGATCTCCCGCAAAGCCAAACAAACAACCATCGTATGGTTTTAGTTGGTCGGGAGACAGCTGCAAAATATTAAAGGTTGATCAGAACATCACGTCGGCTAAGCTCCCTGGGTCAATGAGAACCCGATGTACCTTCCTTTCCACGGTGACCACAGATATAACTATTGGATCATCTTCGTGAGGAAATATGTCCTCCAAGTTAGATTTTGTGAAATAGAGGTCGAGCTTAGGTGAGTCGGGCCTCTTTGGTTCCATAATCATGACCACCCTTGCGTATTGCTTTCACTTGGAAGCAAAGTTCCCTCCTCCCGAGAAACCCCCTAAAATGGTGTTCACCTCATCATGGACTGGTATCTCATGCACTTAGTCCTTGACAACAGTCTCTTCTTCCGACTCTTCTTGGTCGGATTCAAGATATTCCTTCAAGAATCCATCTTTCACCAAACTCGTCAGCTGGTTACCTAGGGCTATACACCTTTTCACATCGTGCCCGAAACCCTTGTGAAACTCACACCAGGGCTCCTTTCGAGGTCCCAGATTTCTACTTGTCTTCTGAGGGAAAGTCAGCTTCTCTACAACTGTTGGCACTCCCAACAATTCCTTCTAAGACACACAGAACTTGGGTCGGAATGATGGCTCTCCCCTGGTCTTCCCCTTGGGCCCACTTTTCTTGGCAGGGTATGGTGCATACCTTGATTCCGTCTTCTTACTCGCCGAGGTCTCATTAACCCTCATAGGTTGAGAGCGGTTGTTCTCCTTAGGCTTTGATTGCTTTGCATGCAAACTGCTGCATTTCGTGGCAACAGCCTCTTCAGCGTTAATGTGCGTGACAACGTGTCATCGTATTTCGGTGCACCTGATCAATGAGTCGCTAAATGGTCCCGCCATGATCCTTTGCTCAAAGGCGTTGGCCATGACGACCTCATCCCGAGTCTGAAGCTTCACCATAAGTGCCTAGAACCTATTTAGGTAACTCTTCAGTGACTCCCCTTCCCTTTGTCTTACGCTGAAAAGATCATATAGAACTAGTGGTTTGGCCTGATTCTTGGAGAATGTTTCCCTGAACAACTTAGAAAACTGGTCGAAGGAAGTGATGTGGCCATCAGGGAGCCCGCTGAACCACTGCAAAGTTGTACCAGTTAGTGTACCTATGAACATCTTGTAGTGGACAACATCTGTTCCTCCAGAAATAATCATCTAGGCGTTGAACACTGGGAGGTGGTTCTCGGGGTCCTCACTGCCCGTGAATATGATCTTGGGTGTGATGTAATGTGGAGGCACAGGTTCGTCCATGATCACCTGTGAGAATGGCTTGGGATGAGCCATAAGGGGAGCGTGCAGGCCTCGCTCCCTAGCAGAGTGTTGATCACGTTGTTGTAGGCTCTTGCGCAGGTCCTCATTAGCTTTGCACAATTTTTCATTGGTCATTCGTGACGCATCTATTTCCGCCATCATCTGATCTTGCCTAAGCACTTGCTCAGCCCGTGTTTTGACAATGAGCCTCTCATGCTCGGCTCTAGCTTCTGCCATTAACCTTTCCTATTCGACTCTGGCCTCCAAACGGATTTGCTCTTGTTCTAGTCGATACCGCTCATTGGTCTCTTGAGAGCCCTCACAGTCTCCATAAGCTGTTGTAAGGTGGGGACCTCGCTCCTTTCAGATCCTGCGGGTCCCAGCCTGGTGTTTCCCATCTCATTGTTGAAGGCTGCTTCCCAAGCTCCCCCTGCCAAGGACTCAAAACTAAAAGCAGTGCCCGAGGTGGCCTCCAATGATGACGAGGATATGTCCTCAGGGCCCATCTTTAAGAGGAGACGGAGGGCTGCCCCTAAGCACTCAACCTCAGATGGTCGAGCTCCCTCCGAACGAGCCCCCTACCTAGCCATTCCCCTCAGCGCGACATTATGGTGCAAGGAAGTAGGGGAGAGGACTCACGAAAGGGAGGAATGTGGGATCCTTCATTGGACGCCACTTCCTTCCTCAAGAAAACCCTGCTTCCTTCTGAGACCAGAGAAGAACTGGACAGCCTGGAGGAGGACCAATTAACGGGCCCAACAATGAGGTAGTTGGGACAAGCCCTAGTTGCGCACTGCCTTGCTCTTTCCAAGCTCAAAAAATGGAAAGATTCATCCAAGGAGGAAACCCTCAAGGTAGCTGAGCTCACCCAACAAGTTGAGGAACTCCAAAGGATGTACCAAGAGACCAAAGCCCTCTTGACTGAAAAGTCTAAGGAGGCCCTAAAATTATCTGCAAAAAACATTGAACTCCATACTAGGATGGAAAAGCTGGAGAGCAAGCTGGCCAGGAAGAGTGAGGAAATGCTGCAGAAGGACGAGCTCCTAGAAAAGACCAAGGAAGACCTCACCAATGACGTTGCCAATGCCTACCTGGCTGGTTTTGACGATGTTGTCACTCAAGCCACTTGCCTCTACCCTGAGTCAGACTTTTCCCAAATGGGCTTAGACAAGATCGTGGTAGATGGACAGTTAGAAGTTGAGCTGAGGTAGTGCATTTAGGCTTCCTTGTAATCAATTTCCTCTTGTAGCATTCACAACAATCTCCAAATCCCTGTATATGCGTATGAACATTTTATTTATGCTATTTGCGCTTTTCTTTTACATACTTCGACCAGCACGTGATAATGAATGCTTCTAAGAGACACGATAATCATGGCCCTATAGCTTGGGGAGTTCAAAAGAAGAAGCTCTACATACAAGCCATGTTGGGAAAGAACATTTGGGGATGAAAGGACTTTTTGATGAAAATCCTCTTAGAAGGTGAAAACCTTTAAGAGGTGTTTGAATTTCATCCCAAAACTTCTTTGTCCAAGAAGTCAAGTATTTAGATTTATTAGATAATGAAAAAGAGAAGGAGGAAGTATACCTAGGAGGCGCAACTAGTTTTGTATGGGTCAACATTATTGGTTTGATTGCTTAAGAAGAGGTTCCCATTTTACTTTCCTTTCCTTTTTCATTTTCTCTTTTGATTTTCATTTTTATTTGGTCCTCATGAACTTCTCTGGGAGAGAGGGGTTTTAAGATAACCTTGTGCCCTTGGAAGTTAAAAGATATTTTGTTTGTTAGGCCATCATGTAGAACTTATCTATCATATTGCTAAGGTCTTCCCAAATGGATATGTGTTGCCTCCATTGGCATACCATCACATAACACCTCATCTTTATACTTTCCTATAGCAAACTTTATGAGGACTTGTTCATTAACCATGATTTTACCCTCTTTGCTAAGCCATTGGAGCTTGTGGGGTTTTGTATGAGAGATGGTGGGTAATTCAAGCTTTTCCACCACTCTTGTACTTGCCACATTAGCACAACTACCCCCATCTATTATCATGGAACATAACTTGTTGATAAGGCAGTGGGTGTGGAAAATATTTTCTCTTTGGGTGTCATCCAAAGGTTTTGGAATTGTTTCCAACATTCGCCTTATCACCAATAAGTCACCTTCACTAGGTATCTCACATTCATTTTCACTAAGGTTTTTTTGAAGGGGAAGGGGAGTTAGACCTAGAAGATTGATCACTATGTTCATTTACTACTTGCCCTCCTTAACCAACATGGTTCTTTTGCTTGGACAATTGGCAGCTATGTACCCAAAATCTAAACATTTAAAACATTTGGTTTTAGAGGTTTTGATTGGCGATTTAGTCCAAGAAGGAGAAGGATGTTCCTTTTGTGGGGTGGATTCTTTAGATGAGTTGGAAGGCTTATCTTGTTTTGAAAATTGATTTTTACCCTTCCTAGTTGAGTTATAGAAGCCATCGTTATGAGTATTTTTGAAAGAAGTTTTCTTTAAAAGTTGTAATTCTACCTTGATGGCTAGGTGAACCAATTTTTCCAAAGAAGTATACTCATAAAGTTCTACAACATTTTGAATCTCTCTTCTTAATCCACTTATAAAACGAGCCATCTTTAACTCTTCATTTTCATGCATATTAACTTTTTTCAAAGTGGTTTCCAAATCTCTAAAGTATTCATCTACACTCCTAGGTCCTTGCTTAAGCCGTTGGAGCTTCAACAAGAGTTCCTTCCTATAATGAGGAGGAACAAATCGCGCATGCAGGCATTCCTTTAAATCGTACCAAGAGACCACGACTAGCCTCTTGTTCAAACCAATGTCCATTATAGTTTGGTGATACCATTGCATGGCATAGTCTAAGAATTCTAGGGAGGCTAGCTTTACCTTTTAGTCCTCTTGGTCCTCATATACATTGAAAATTTGCTCTACCTTAGCCTCCCATCCTAAGTAAATATTGTGGTCACTTTCCCCACTAAAGCTAGGAAATTTCACATAGGGAAAAGGAGGTTTAGAAGGATGGTGTTGGTGGCACGTTTCATCATATTGGTGCATCCTCCAATCTTGATCTTCCTCTTGGCTACCATAATGAGTGTAACTCCTTGAAACTCTCCTTTGTTCCCACCTCCTTCTTCTAGGTTGTCTTTCTTGTGCCGTCTCAAGTCTTTGAAGTCTCTCCTCTAATTGCCGCATTTCTTCCTCTTTTTTGGGTTAAAGATCCTTTCACTAGTACAGAAAGGTAAATTCACGAAGATTAAAATGGACATGCAAAGACTCCAAACCGTAGTTATTCCGGGTGTCGTTATAAAGTAGTAATTTTTAACGATGGTTGGACAATCGTCATTATAAACATTTGTAACGACGATTAATTTTAACCGTATTTACAAGTGAATTCCAAATAATGATAAAAAAATTTTTTGGACAAAGTTTCAAAGACGATTCCTATGGGAACCGTTGTTGTATGTGTGTCTTTTTTAAAAGATACTATACCTTTTAAAGACGGTTCCACGTGGAACCGTCGTTATATGTATATTTAAAAAAAAATTGCTCTATTTTTTTAAAAAGCCTCAAACCTGTAGAAAATTTTCAATTCCAGAAATTCCAGAAAATCAAAACATTTACAATCATAATTCAAATATAAAAATATATACAACTAATTATAACATTCTACAAAAAGTTTTGCTAATATATGAAAAGGTTCTATGTTATTCTAATAGTTTATCTACCCTAAGGTGTTATACATGGTTACAAAATACTTTGACCATGTTGTTCTCACGTAATCCAATGTTTCCGATCCTAGCGGTTGTTGGTCATTGAAAAACTATGAGACATTTGAAATTTTTTGAATTAGTGCTTGAATAATAAATCCCGAATTTTAAAGTGTTTTTTGTATTGAGATATTACCTGATCCCAACCTCTATCAATTGCGGCTCGCACAATAGTCGACATCCACTGCACAACATAATAGTCGCACTCATAACTTCCGGTTTGCCTGTTGGACTGCATGTGAAAATAAATGTATTAAATGAATGAGTGAGACACGTTAAATTGAGTGAAAAAATACTTTAAATACCTTAAGGTGCATCCAAGTGAGTTTTTGTGCGTTTGCACTTCTCCTCCCACTCAACATGTTATATCCAGAGTAAGCACTAAAATAATAAGATTTCATGTTAAAATACATAACATTATAGAATGTATAAGTAATAATAAATGTTAAATGAAAATTTCGTACCTATCTATAATGTGTTTAAAATAGGTAGGGGGTCTTTTATGCAAAGACCAAAACCATGCAGCAGTATGATCTTGAACAGATATGACCAATAGTTGCCAATGACACCTATATAACAAATCAGTTAGTTTCTCTTATTTCAATGTTTAGTATAACTTATATAATAAATAAAGACTTACTCATGGATGTACGGAGCAAAATAAATTTATTTTCCTCCATTCTTTAATACAGTGGAGATGTATGTTTGTGTTTCCGACTTCTTATTTCCAATTAATTGAATGACTTGAGGGTCTAAAAACCCATAAATATCGTGTTTCCCCTCATCAAAGCATAATCCATAAATATACCTAAATTTTAATAAGTTAGTAATAGTATATTTAATAAATGAAAAGTATAAAGATTTTAATATTTGAACTTACATCATCCATAACTGCATAATTGTTATGTTAATTTCTTGATTTTCGGATGCAAGGTCCAACAAATCAGACATGTGAAAGTACAACGGTACATCACTATGACTTCCAAAAACATTGGCATCCCATGGAACCTTTATGACGGTTGTGTTTAAAGCTGTAGCAACTTCCACCAATGCCGCCACAGGATCATCAATGGAGAATATTTTCTTCATTCGCAGAGGCAGTTTTGTCTTAGGTTCCTCCTACTCATCAACAAACAAACAAATACTTAAATTACTTAGAATGTAATATATCTAATATATAATCCTATTAGTACTAGTGCAAAGATATACTGTAGAGTCTATAGGTCTGACGAGATGCCTAGGCCAGGCAACAAAAGTATGTAATGCCTCTGCTACAATTGTCACCTTTGATGTCGGCACAGGAACTACAACATCACCATAAAGTACCTTCTCCACTGTGACCTTTATGAAATTAGAAGAAAGAGGCACATTGTGTAACATTGTGACCCCTTCATAACACTTACCCAGGGCAACGAATCGGGTCAAAGAATTATACTCAACATATAACTCGCATTGGCTAGTTGAGCCAAAGTCATCTCCCGATAGATCAACCGCCGAACAACTCCCTTTAATGCTGACTTTCTTAATAGGAGGTGGAGGTGGTTCATCTTCTACCATATTAGGGGGTTGCTACGAGAGTCCTAAACCCTCCCACCACTTTTCGAACTCCCTTTCCATCCGCTTATTAAACTCCTCCGTTAAGCTTTCTTTAAGCTCTTGACTTACCTCAGCCTTTATCTGTTCACGTAACTGTACTAAATACTCCTGGCTAGGTTGACTAGACGATTGTTCCTTTCTATGTGATGAAGGTCAAAAGTATGACCTAATCCCAACCCCATATCCAGCTACACGAACACGTCCAGGGTGCTCAGGTCGTCCGAGAGCAACATTAAGAATATCTTTGCGACCACATGGATGAAAAGTCCCCTGTGTTGTTTGCTCAGCAAGAGAATCCTAAAACAAATGAAAAGAAATTGTCAAAATTCAACACATTGAATTTAAAATAACATATAGAAAACATATTTCTTACAATTTGTTCAACTGTTTGTTCTGTAGACTTAGAACTCCATGTCCCTGATGGCTTCATACGAGCACCCTTCCACATCTCATGTCGGGGTGGTGCGGATGGAAGCCTCAAAGAATCTACACTATCCCCTTTCTCAATGGAAGTAGAATGTGCTTTAATCTTTTCTTCAAGCATCTTCTGCTCTAACAACTTATAACCACCACGGGACAATAAGTATGAGGTATCATTATGGCTTGATTGGCTTGTGCTTTCTTCTGAACATCCTATCATCAACATTCAAAATTTAATAATACATTAATATAAACTATATTCAAATATAACAAGTGATATTAACCTGCCATTTTTCAGTTTGTCGAATCTACACAAACTTCTGCCAAGTTTCTTCATCAAGGGATGCATATTCTGTACAAGGATTTTCTTCTTTCCTTTCACCATATATATATTTTTTGTCAATTTTGATTTGAACTGATGAAACTTGACACCCACATCAGAAATAATTTTTGCTTTCAAGGTTTACTCATTCGGAATCTTGTAATTTGTTTGCATTATTTGGGATAATTACTTCATAAAAAAACTTCGAATTGAACAAAGTATAAAAGAAATTTAGATTGAAACAATTACATACCAGAATATTTTGCCAAAACATGTTTCTCTCCTGCTCGGTCTGTAACACTCCTAAAATCCTATTCATATTTATATCATAAAATAAACATAAAACAATAATATCAAAAATTAGCATATGTATATATAATAAAATACATCCATCAATACATTGTATTTCAAAATAATATCCCTTCTCTAGGGAATTTTAATACATAACCGTCAAGTGTTTCAAAATAAAACAAAACACAGCATAAGAATAGGCGATCTCCTTGTCCATCCACTCACTGAGGAGCTCCACTGCCTGCAACATCATCTGCTCCCGTGTAAATTACACACGATCATCACAGTTTTAAGAAAACAACCACAAAATAAAACACAGGGGTAAGCTAGACATTTTTAAAAACGTTAAATATGAAACTTTAAAATCAACATAATCAGCTTTTAAACACCCACATAAATCCACCACGTTCTCATTCATATCACACAACCATCAAGTGTCTATCAACAATTTTCAATATTCATCTTTCTCACGTCAGACTTCCAGTAACCCATCACACATAGACACTTGACACTACTTCCGGAAGACTCGTGCGTTGACTCAAACTCAGAGATCTGCACCTGTCATACTACACCACTGTGCATCCACACAGGGTCGCTGTGAACCCACACAGCCATGCACATAAATAAATCTCAATATCATCACTCTCCCAGTATGACAGGGTTAATCCATACAACAGGTCAAGTTAGTTATCTTTCAAACAACTTACCCATACATATGAACCTCCTTCGACTCTCAACGCCTGAATAACTTCATCTATATGATTCCATTATATCAGGAGAGTTAGGATATCTCCTTCTAGACAAGTCCCTAGTCAATGCACATTACACACGATCTTACACGGTATTTTCTTTCCTGAAAATACTATGCCTTGATCCCACATTCACAACATACAATGCATCATACAACACATAATGGACGGTTCCAAATCACAGCAACAATTAAAACCAAGTTCTGAATTTCGAAAATCATATACAGTTCACATTTCAATATCAGACAATTTCAATTCGTTACTAAAACAGGGGATTTCGAAACAAACATTAGAACCGGCGATCACGTCGCCCCACACATAAAACCAGAGCATCGTGCAAGAAAGTTTGAAACCGGCGACCACGTCGCCCCAACTTCAGAATCTTCTAGCCTAAGGTTTTTATTGAAAATAAAGCTAGCTTCCCTTACCTGGACTTGCGTAAAATCTCACTACGAGCTCTAACCCACCGAACTTAAGGATACCTTAACCTGCACCATGGAGCCTTAGTCATAAAACTAACGACATTACCCATATTCTGCGTTAACAGAGGCTAATTCTGAAGCTAAAAGAGTTGAATGCAAAGCCCATGCAGAAGCAACTCTCTCAAGTTCAGAAACAACTCCAAAAACAGAGCACGAAGAACTTACTCTGTTTCACGGCTTTGATCAGAAAACTTGCAGAGCACAACGTCAGGAATCCAGGGGCAGTCGCCGATCTTCAACTGGTTCGCTAGGACGTCTGAACGCAGGGAGAAGGAGAGGAAAGAAATAGGGAACCAAAGCTAACTCACTCAATCGCTCTCGAACCACAGCAACGTCCACTGCCTCTCAGGAGTGAGTTTTGAACCTAAACCAACTTGCCCAGAAATGCCGCTGCCACCACCCACTCTGCAGGAAAGCTTGCGTGCACACTTCCTTGAACAGTATGACCACGTGGGTTTCTGCGCATACCAACTCTCTGATGCTAACTATTCTGAAACACCCTTTCTGTCTACGTGTCGCGCATGCAGAACGTTCATGCTGGTAGCCTGGGTCCCACCTTATCTGTGTGAAACACGACATCGCGCGATAACCATCCACCGATGACTGCTCGCGCGATGACCATGCCTCTCATACCGGCGATGACCGATGCCTCTCATACTGGCGATGACTGATTCCTCTTCCTGACGGACGACTGATTCCTCACCCTGGCAGACCACCGATGTCTCACCCTGGCAGACAACCGATGTCTCACCCTGGCAGACCATCGATGTCTCACCCTCGCAAACCACCGATGTGTCTCCCATCCTGGTTGATGACCGATGTTCCTCTCATCCTGTTGGCGATCTCTTATCGCCCTTGTGTGTGACGAGGACACATCGCCTCACTCTGGTCACCGATGTCACATCGTCACACCCAGCTGAGGGCTCGTCCTCCTATTCCTCTAAGTCTGTGGTATCACGGTTCACACTACTCATGGTGGCAGATATGCCACCTATCTTCTATATCACTCATCTTCTGTATTTAGACCACATACTAAGTGCTTACCAAGTCTTCTCGAATATTCGGAAATGTGCTCTTTTCGGCGATCATGTGCAAAATAGGCGATCTCTAATTTCATACGGGGGAAGTCGGAGGTTGCCGCCTTCTTCAACAAACGGCGATCTCATCGACTTCTAAGCTACACCTTCCTTTCTCTTACCCTTCTTGATTCACGTGCCTCCTCCCTTCAAGCACGCCCACGTGATTACCTCCCGATAAAGTCATCGCACCTGACTGCTTGGTTAGTACAATGGTCAACCGATCGCCCTCTACCAGCTGATCCCAGATCTTGGGCGACGTCCGAGGTCTGACCACTATGAGATTTTCTATTTTTATGTCCTTTTTATTTTAAATAATAACATACTCAGAAATCATTTAAAATATAACACTTTTATTCCAAATAAATTTATAGGTCCTTACATTCTCCCCAACAAGAAAAATTTTCGTCCTCGAAAATTGAACTACTAGGAAAAGAGGTAGGGATAGGCTTCTCTCATGGTTTCTTCTAATTCCCAAGTTGAATCACCCGATCTGTCATCCCACACCACTTTCACCGTGTTGATGGTCTTGCCTCTGAGCTGTTTACTCTGCCAATCGTCAATCCTAACTAGTTTTGCTTCAAAAGACAAGTCATCCTTGATCTGCACCTCATCCACTTCTAGCACGTGACTTGGGTCTGCCATGTACTTCCTCAGCTGTGATACATGAAAGACATTATGCAGGTTCGCTAATTGGGGAGGTAGGGCGATCTCATAAGCCACTGGACCGATCCTCCTTAGGATCTGATATGGCCCAATAAACTTAGGGGACAGCTTCTTTGATCTGATAGCTCGTCCTACACCCTTGGTTGGTGTCACTCTCATAAATACATGATCCCCCACTGCAAACTCCAAAGGTTTTCTCCTCTGATCTACATAAGATTTCTGCCGACTTTGAGAAGCTTTCATTCTGCCTTTTATCTGTTTCACCTTCTCGGTCGTCTGCTGAATCAACTCTGGCCCGACCAAGACTGCTTCGCCCTCTTGGTACCAACATAAAGGAGTTCTGCATTTCCTCCCATACAAGGCTTCATATGGTGCCATCCCAATACTGGCATGATAACTGTTATTATAAGTAAACTCCACCAGTGGCAACATCTCATCCCAGCTTCCCAATTGATCCAAGACACACGTCCTCAGCAGATCTTGCAAGGACTGGATCGTTCTCTCAGACTGTCCATCGGTTTGAGGATGATATGCAGAGCTCATCCTCAACTTAGTTCCCAAGGAATCCATTAAGGTCTGCCAAAACCGTGAAGTGAACCTGGGATCTCTATCCGAAACAATGCTGGAAGGTACTCCATGCAGCCTCACAATTTCTCTGATGTACAACTGAGCCAACTTGGCCATGGATATCCTCAAATTCACTGGAAGAAAGTGGGCACTCTTCGTCAGCCGATCGACTATGACCCAGACTGCATCATGACCCCTTACCGATCTAGGTAAGTGGGTAACGAAATCCATTGCAATGTTGTCCCATTTCCACTCAGGAATATCCAATTGCTGCAACAACCCGCCAGGTCTTTGATGCTCTACCTTTGCCTTCTGACATGTCAAGCAGGTAGTAACATACTGGGCGATGTCTTTCTTCATGCCCGACCACCAAAATGACCCTTTTAAGTCCTGGTACATCTTATTCATACCTTGGTGTAAACTAAGATGACTCTTGTGGCCTTCCTCTAGGATCATCTTCTTCAACTCCTCATTCGCAGGTATGCAAATTCTGCCATTAAATCTCAAGATCCCATCATCTCCCATCACAAAGTCCTTAGCCTGATCGGTTCCTAGCAATTCCACAATACGCTTCAGACTAGGGTCCTCTAATTGCTTATCCTTTATCATTCCAATGAAATCATTAGTTATAGTTAACTTACTACAACTAATATGGTTAACATGAAATTCCACTCCCAAGTTTAAATCTCTGAACTGCTCGATCAGCTTCTGCTCTTCAATCATCATGATTGATACTTGCATTGATTTTCTACTCAAAGCATCTGCCACTACATTGGCCTTCCCTAGATGATACATAAGTTGGAAATCATAGTCCTTTAAAAACTCCATCCATCTTGTTTGTCTCATATTTAATTCCTTCTGATCAAACAGATATTTCAGGCTTTTATAATCGCTAAACACCTGAAACCGAGCTCCATACAAATAATGCCTCCAAATTTTCAAGGCAAACACCACAGCTGCTAACTTCAAGTCATGAGTAGGATAGTTTCTCTCATGAATTTTGAGTTGCCTTGAAGCATATGCAACTACTCTTTTCTCTTGCATTAAAACACATCCCAAGCCCTAATGTGAAGCATCACAGTAGACATCAAAAGATCTTCCTACATCCGGGATCACCAGCACCGGAGCACTAGTCAATCTTTCCTTCAATTCCATGAAACTCTGCTCACATCGGTCGGTCCAAGCAAAAGGTTGGTCTTTGTGAGTTAACTGAGTCAAAGGAGCCACTACCTTGGAGAAATCCTCAATGAACCTCCGATAGTAGCCAGCTAGACCCACAAAACTCCTTATCTCTGTGACTGTCTTAGGACGTTCCCACTGGAGCACTGCCTCTACCTTGGCTGGATCCACTGAGATCCCCCGAGCAGATATCACATGTCCTAAGAAGTTAACTTCCTTCAGCCAGAACTCACACTTGGAGAACTTAGCATATAATTGCTTCTCCCTCAGGATCTCCAACACCGTCTTTAGATGTTCCTCATGTTCTTCCTCGGTCCTTGAATAAATAAGTATGTCGTCTATGAAGACTACAACAAACTTATCCAAGAAAGGACGAAAAATTCTATTCATGTAGTCCATGAACAGAGCTGGAGCATTTGTCACTCCAAACGGCATCACCACATACTCATAATGTCCATAACGAGACCTAAACACCATCTTCTGAACATCTTCAGCTTTTACCAAAATTTGGTGGTATCCCATTCTCAGATCAATCTTTGAGAACACCGAGGCTCCATGCAATTGATCCATCAAATCATCAATTCTAGGCAGAGGATACTTGTTCTTGATGGTCAACTTATTCAACTGCCTGTTATCTACACACAACCGAGACCCTCCATCCTTTTTCTTAACTAGAAGCACTGGAGCCCCCCATGGAGATACACTAGGTCTGATAAATTGTTTCTCCAACAACTCTTCCACTTGCTTCTTTAATTCCATCAACTCAGCTGGAGCCATTCGGTAGGGTGCCATTGACACTGGTCCAGCTCCAGGTACCAAATCAATAGAGAATTCCACCTTTCTCTTAGGAGGTAGTCCAGGTATTTCTTCTGGAAATACATCCATGAAATCCTTCACCACATGTATACTGCCCATATCTTCTTCATTCTTCACTCCCCCTTGAGCTAGGATTACAAAACACCTCGCCCCTTCTTTCAACTCCGACCACACATGCTGAGCAGATATCACATCTGACTCTTGGAGATCTGGAAACACCACTTTCTGCCTACCGCAATCTATGAGAATGTGATTGGCAGATAGCCAATCCATTCCTAGGATAACATCCAGATCCTGAAGAGGTAGACAGATCAAATTTACTTTGAACCTGCGTCCCTCTACTATCACTGGACATTCAGAGCAAACTGTGGAGGTCATAACCTGTCCTGATGCAGATGTAGAGACCAACAGTTCAAACGGCAGCTCCTTCACTAGAAGGCCCAACTCGTCTACGCACAGACTTGACACAAAAGAGTGTGTCGCTCCAGAATCAAACAAGGCGTTTACATTTCTACCAGCTATAATACAAACACCTTGCACCAAGTTACCTGACTGAGACGCCTCAGCTCCTGACATGGCAAACACTCTCCCTGTTGCCTGAGGTCTGCTGCCTTCATTCCTCAACTACTGAGAACCACTGGGTTGAGTCGCCCCATTCCTGTTAGGACACTCTCTAGCAACGTGCCCCATCTTTTGGCAGGTGTAACACCTTCTCTCTGAATTCCTCTTGAAGCACACATTGGATGTGTGCGGTCCACCACAATGGAAACATTTGGGTTTCCATGGTTGTTGTTGCTGAAACTGGGGCGGTGCTGCTCCTGCCCTATGCTGTGGAGGTCTCGCATAAGGCTTATTTTGCTACTGCTGCACCTTTGCCTTCCCACTGGAGGAACCCCCTGGGTGTGACCTGATCACCCGAGAATCACCCTTTTCCAGAGTCTCCACCATCTTCGCCTTCTCTACTAAGGCGTGAAATTCCCTGATGCACATAGGGGCTATGGTCCTCTTCAGCCCATGCTTCAGTCCTTCTTCAAACTTCCTACACCTCCAAGCCTCAGAGGTCGCCTGGGTATAGAATCGGGCGAGGTACTCAAACCGAGCAGCATAAGCATTCACTGACATCTCCCCCTGCTCCAATCTGAGGAATTCTGCTTCCTTCGCAAACCTTGCACTATCTGGGAAGTATTTTTCCAGAAATCTCACCCTGAAGCTCTCCCAGTCTAATACTTCCTCTCGGGCTTCCATCATCTGTTGAGTTCCCATCCACCAGAACTTGGCTTCTCCAGATAGCAGGTACGTAGCAAACACCAACTTCTTATCCTCAGGGCAGGAGGTCGCCTTGAAGATTTTCTCTAACCCCCTGATCCACTGATCTGCTTGGTCAGGAGTAGCATTCCCACTGAACTTAGGTGGGCTGTGCCTGAGGAACTCGGTCAGTCCCATCTGCTCCTGAGGCTGGTCGACGTGGGGAGTTGTTGCAGCCGATCTAGCAGTCTCCCAATGCTGCATTGCAGCTTGATGGTTCTAAGCCATCGCCGCATTCTGCTGCTGGATAGCACTTGCCATCATCTCAATGGCTTTGGCGATCTGGCTCATTTCTGCAAAAGGTTGGGAAGGGGTAGGCGGTCTAGGAGCCATTTTCTGTGTAAGATTAGGAAACTATTATTCTCTAATCATATTCCTATAAAATGAACTTGATAAATAATCAATTCATTTAGACGACCACATCTAGGTCTTACAAAGGTCAGCATCTCAAAATCATCTAGAATTTTGAGTTTATCAGCAAGATCATGATACTTATAACATCAAACATAACACCAGAACTGTAACATCCCGCCAAAATAAAACCATACATTCATGTTTAATGAAAATAAAGGTACACAAAAATCTTGAAGAGAACAACATTACATATATATATATAATAAACGGGGTTGCCCTTTTAGGGAATTAAATACATAATTCAGTCAAGAGTTTTGCAAAACTTTAACGAAAATCAATTGATTACAAAGAAAACGGCGATCTCCAACATAAACCGGCGATCTCAAAACAGAAGACCTCAAATCAGGCGATCTTCTATCAGGACACAAATCTGGCGATCACCACCGAGAGGTGGAAATGGGCGATCTCTTCCCTCGGCGGCCACCCATTAGGGAGCTCTTCTTCCTGGAAGATCATCTGCTCCCGTGTAAAGATTACACGATCATCACAGTTTTAAAAGAACAGCCACAGAACCAAAACACGCAGGGTAAGCTATATAATTTAAAGGAAGTTTAAATCATGAACATGACAATCAAAGTAAAACAAGTTTCAAAATATCCATGTAAAACGTAGAGTTGCTCATATCATTCACCTGATCGCCCAAAATCACACATTTCACAACATTCACCCATAGTCATTCCATTTCACAATACTGCATCAAGTGTCTATAAAAATTCAAATTTCTCATTTCACCTGTCAGACTTTCCACTGACTCACCACACAAGACACTTGACACTACTTCCGGATTGACTCGTGCGTTGATTAGACTCAGAGATCTGCACCTGTCATACCACACCACTATGAAATCCACACAGGGTCGCTGTGAATCCACACAGCATGCGCATATATCATCTCAATGTCAATAGTTCTCCTGGTATGACAGGGTTAATCCATAGGACAGGCGGAGCTCGTTCTTTTTCACACGAGACGCCCATCATATAGACCTCCTTCGACTCTCAACAACTGAGTAACTTCCTCTACGTGATTCCATTACCTCAGCAGAGTCAGGATATCCCCTTAGGAATCACCGATCAATGCACCTACTACAAGATCTTACACGGTATTTTCTTTCCTGAAAATACTATGCCTCGATCCCACATTCACAGCATTCAAAAACATCATACCACTCGAGTAATTGATTCAAGTCACAGCAACGAATCATTTCAAGGTTCAGATCTTCGAATATTTCATTTAAATCTCAAACAGTTTCAACAACACAAAAACAGGGGAGTTTGAAAAACAACGCCAAAACCGGCGATCTCGTCCAAAAACAGGGGATTATGCAATAACAGTTGAAAACCGGCGACCACGTCGCCCCATCATCAAAATCATCTAATATAAGGTTTTCGTTGGAAGTAAGGCTAGCTTCCCTTACCTGGACTTGCGCAACCACCAGGAGCTTCGAAATCCAACAGAGCTTGAAGAATGCCTTGGCTCTATTCTTGAGTCTGGTTTTGAAGGAATTGCAGAGAACTTTCCCAGGTGCTCCAATGGTGTTGCTTCTCGTCGTACTCTTGTGTGGAGATGCTGAAATCGCAACGCGGAGGAGGTAACTGGAGGAGAAGGGAGGGAACTCACTCTTTCTCTCGTCGAATACAACAATGTTTTCTTTTCTCTCAGCAGTGGATTTTTTTTTTGTAACTTAAACCAACTTATCCCTCCAAAAGCAGCTGCCACCACCTACTCTGCAGGGAAGTTTGCGTGCACGCTTCCCTGAACAGTACTACTAAGCGTGCCTCTGCGCAGGCTACGCTCTGAGGTCACTATTCTGAACCACTCTTTTGTCTACGTGGCGCGCGTGCAGAACATCTCTTGCTGGGAGTCTGGGGCCCACGTTCTCTGGGTTTAACTCAACGTCGCGCGATGACCTTTCGCCGATGACTACCAGCTCGAAGAGAAACCACTGATGACCTCTCGCGCGAAGACGATCCACCGATGACCTCGCGCGAAGACAACCACCGATGACCTCGCGCGAAGACAACCACCGATGACCTCGCGCGAAGACTACCACCGATGACCTCGCGCGAAGACTACCAGCTCGAAGAGAAACCACTGATGACCTCTCGCGCGAAGACGATCCACCGATGACCTCGCGCGAAGACTACCAGCTCGAAGAGAAACCACTGATGACCTCTCGCGCGAAGACGATCCACCGATGACCTCGCGCGAAGACAACTACCGATGACCTCGCGCGAAGACAACCACCGATGACCTCTCGCGAAGACTACCACCGATGACATCTTCCTGGCGAACGACCGATGTCTCCCCCCCCTGATGATGCCCGCATGCATCGTGCCCTGGCGACGCCTGCATGCCTCGCGCCCAGGCGATGACGTGTAGTCTAGGCGACCGGCGATTATGTTTAAACCAGGAACCCTTATAGTTTTTCTCGACTACACTTTCCTTCCTTTTTAACTTAAATAAAAACATACTTAGAATTTATTTAAAACATACTCTTTCATTCCAATAAATTTTTCAGGTCCTTACAAGAACAGCTACTGGTATAAAACCATCAATCCAAACAACCACTTTCAATCAATTACAAAAACACTCAATAAAATGAAATAATTCACACCAGAATTCAATATATGCTAAACATCAAACCTTTTGAATTAAGATTGAGAATCATCTCGATCCAGTTATGAGTGTGCACCCTCACTACTTTATCAAGATCCTTTCATTCTTAATACTAAAATTTTCAGTTAGGGCATATATTTACTACAGCACACACAAAATTTCAATAAGAAAAACATTTAAAAACCTTTCAATATAGCTTTAATTCAAAACTCCAATAAATTTTTGTAAGCAGAAGAAACACAATGAACCCACTACCTCAGGTCATCCTAAGGACGAACTGCTCTGATACCATTAATGTAACGCCCCTAAAATCCTATTCATATTTATATCATAAAATAAACATAAAACAATAATATCAAAAATTAGCATATGTATATATAATAAAATACATCCATCAATACATTGTATTTCAAAATAATATCCCTTCTCTAGGGAATTTTAATACATAACCGTCAAGTGTTTCAAAATAAAACAAAACACAGCATAAGAATAGGTGATCTCCTTGTCCATCCACTCACTGAGGAGCTCCACTGCCTGCAACATCATCTGCTCCCGTGTAAATTACACACGATCATCACAGTTTTAAGAAAACAACCACAAAATAAAACACAAGGGTAAGCTAGACATTTTTAAAAACGTTAAATATGAAACTTTAAAATCAACATAATCAGCTTTTAAACACCCACATAAATCCACCACTTTCTCATTCATAGCACACAACCATCAAGTGTCTATCAACAATTTTCAATATTCATCTTTCTCACGTCAGACTTCCACTAACCCATCACACATAGACACTTGACACTACTTCCGGAAGACTCGTGCGTTGACTCAGACTCAGAGATCTACACCTGTCATACTACACCACTGTGAATCCACACAGGGTCGCTGTGAATCCACACAGCCATGCGCATAAATAAATCTCAATATCATCACTCTCCCAGTATGACAGGGTTAATCCATACAACAGGTCAAGTTAGTTATCTTTCAAACAACTTACCCATACATATGAACCTCCTTCGACTCTCAATGCCTGAATAACTTCATCTATATGATTCCATTATATCAGGAGAGTCAGGATATCTCCTTCTAGACAAGTCCCTAGTCAATGCACATTACACACGATCTTACACGGTATTTTCTTTCCTGAAAATACTGCCTTGATCCCACATTCACAACATACAATGTATCATACAACACATAATGGACGGTTCCAAATCACAGCAGCAATCAAAACCAAGTTCAGAATTTCGAAAATCATATACAGTTCACATTTCAATATCAGACAATTTCAATTTGTCACTAAAACAGGGGATTTCGAAACAAACATTAGAACCGGCGATCACGTCGCCCCACACATAAAAACAGAGCATCGTGCAAGAAAGTTTGAAAGCGGCGACCACGTCGCCCCAACTTCAGAATCTTCTAGCCTAAGGTTTTTATTGAAAATAAAGCTAGCTTCCCTTACCTGGACTTGCGTAAAATCTCACTACGAGCTATAACCCACCGAACTTAAGGATACCTTAACCTGCACCATGGAGCCTTAGTCATAAAACTAACGACATTACCCATATTCTGCGTTAACAGAGGCTAATTCTAAAGCTAAAAAAGTTGAATGCAAAGCCCATGCAGAAGCAACTCTCTCAAGTTCAGAAACAACTCCAAAAACAGAGCACGAAGAACTTACTCTGTTTCACGGCTTTGATCAGAAAACTTGCAGAGCACAACGTCAGGAATCCAGGGGCAGTCGCTGATCTTCAACTGGTTCGCTAGGACGTCTGAACGCAGGGAGAAGGAGAGGAAAGAAACAGGGAACCAAAGCTAACTCACTCAATCACTCTCGAACCACAGCAACGTCCACTACCTCTCAGGAGTGAGTTTTGAACCTAAACCAACTTGCCCAGAAATGCCGCTGCCACCACCCACTCTGCAGGAAAGCTTGCGTGTACACTTCCTTGAACAGTATGACCACGTGGGTTTCTGCGCATACCAACTCTCTGATGCTAACTATTCTGAAACACCCTTTCTGTCTACGTGTCGCGCATGCAGAACGTTCATGCTGGGAGCCTGGGTCCCACCTTATCTGTGTGAAACACGACATCGCGCGATAACCATCCACCGATGACTGCTCGTGCGATGACC
Source organism: Phaseolus lunatus (assembly GCA_013389735.1). Taxonomy (NCBI): domain Eukaryota; kingdom Viridiplantae; phylum Streptophyta; class Magnoliopsida; order Fabales; family Fabaceae; genus Phaseolus; species Phaseolus lunatus. Next base: position 34,529,827 of record CM023864.1, on the reverse strand, counting down.
ATGCCTCTCATACCGGCGATGACCGATGCCTCTCATACTGGCGATGACTGATTCCTCTTCCTGACGGACGACTGATTCCTCACCCTGGCAGACCACCGATGTCTCACTCTGGCAGACAACCGATGTCTCACCCTGGCAGACCACCGATGTCTCACCCTCGCAAACCACCGATGTGTCTCCCATCCTGGTTGATGACCGATGTTCCTCTCATCCTGTTGGCGATCTCTTATCGCCCTTGTGTGTGACGAGGACACATCGCCTCACTCTGGTCACCGATGTCACATCGTCACACCCAGCTGAGGGCTCATCCTTCCATTCCTCTAAGTCTGTGGTATCACGGTTCACACTACTCATGGTGGCAGATATGCCACCTATCTTCTATATCACTCATCTTCTGTATTTAGACCACATACTAAGTGCTTACCAAGTCTTCTCGAATATTCGGAAATGTGCTCTTTTCGGCGATCATGTGCAAAATAGGCGATCTCTGATTTCATACGGGGGAAGTCGGAGGCCACCGCCTTCTTCAACAAACGGCGATCTCATCGACTTCTAAGCTACACCTTCCTTTCTCTTACCCTTCTTGATTCATGTGCCTCCTCCCTTCAAGCACGCCCACGTGATTACCTCCCGATAAAGTCATCGCACCTGACTACTTGGTTAGTACAATGGTCAACCGATCGCCCTCTACCAGCTGATCCCAGATCTTGGGCGACGTCCGAGGTCTGACCACTATGAGATTTTCTATTTTTATGTCCTTTTTATTTTAAATAATAACATACTCAGAAACCATTTAAAATATAACACTTTTATTCCAAATAAATTTATAGGTCCTTACACGGTCATGTGATCCCAAGAGTCATTTAAGATAGAGATCCTTTCACGAGCAAGTACTCCGAGATAACTTCTAAATTTCTTGGCATGTGGCCCAGTGGCCACACCAGTGTTGACATCAATAGACAATGGTATTTTGTCATCTTTATTTATCTTCTTAAACATATTCTTTAATCTTGTAGGTCCTCTACCAGTTTTTGAACGAGAAACTTTTTCATCTGTCATGTTCCTATTATCAAACAAATATGTAAGCACCAAGAATATGAAATATAATATAAATTATATATTGTAAAACTAAACATGAATCACATGCACATACAAATATATATTCCTTCGTCATGATCATTTCAAATTGCATGTACAACATCAGCAACATCCTCGTACTCTTTATTCATGGTCGTTCTTGTAAATGATTCAATCTAACAAATGTGATTGTGTGTATGTTCTGGGTCATTATGTTGTTTTTTTCCATGTAGTACAACTAACTAGTGTTCAGACGTGGGATCTTGGATATAGAAAACTTGGGAAGCTTGATGTGCCATTATGAATGGTTCGTCATGATAACCTATTTTTGAAAGTCAACCAAAGTCATTCTTGATTCATCAACTTTGACACCAGTCTTATTGTCAACCCACTTGCATTTGAAAACTGGTACAATAAATTTGGTATAATTAACTTCCCAAATCTCTACTATGACACCATAATAAGGCATTGATCCCACAATAGGATTTTGATCCTTTGCAGTTGAAAACTGCATAGACTCTGCCTCCAAGGTGACTCCGTTATTTTGCATTGTACTCATATCATCTCGAAACTGTGTGTAAAACAAACAACCATTTACTTCATAGCCAGAACAACATAAAACATCAAACTTGAGACCGTTTGCAAGCCATGTTAATGTTTCAGATGTTGATGGATCATTCATGATTTGTTGCTTAAACCATGACATGAAAGTTTTGTTATGCTCAATTAACACCCATTTTTCTAATTGTCTTGGATTTTTATATTTGACAATGTCTTTGTGTGTATCTAAGTATGGTAACACCTCATCAATGTTATTCAGGATATACAAGTGTGCTTGCATAACCTCTTCTCTAGATTTGCTTATGACATGTACACTTTTTGAAGATTTACTTATCAATCTATGAGAGTACCAACATTTTTCAAGAACTCCTATAGATTTGGCTTTTGACAAATACTCGGAACAAAACTCAATAGATTCTTCTGAAATGTATCTTTCAATAATGGAAGCTTCTGGACGACATTGATTCTTCACATATCCCTTCAAAATCTTCATGTATCGTTCAACTGGATACATCCATCGCATATAAACTGGCCCACACAATTTGATTTCTCTTACAAGATGAACAACCAAGTGTACCATGATATCAAAAAAAGATGGAGGAAAAAACATCTCGAGTTGACACAAGATAACAATTATTTCTTCTTCAAGTTCATCCAACTTTTGAGAGTCAATCTCTTTACTACATATGGAATTGAAAAATGAACATAGTCGAGTGATTGTAAGCCTAATATTTTTTGGTAAGATTCCACGAATAGCCACCGGTAGTAATTGCTGCATTAGAACGTGACAATCATGAGACTTTAAGCCAATTAGTTTCAAATCATTCATACATACTAGACTCGTAACATTTGAAGAGTAGCCTTGTGGTACCTTAACACCTTTAAGACATTCACAAATGTTGGGTCTATTAATGTCTAAGTTCAAGAGGGGGGGGGGGTGAATTGACCTTATAAAATTTTCGCAAATCAAAATTGTTTCCAGTTATTCACAGGAAAAGAACAGATTGATTTATAAAAGAACAGATTTATTTTTATTACTCGTGACACAAACAAAAGCAGGATCAGATTAGACTTGAGATTAAACAGAAACTTGTTCAGAACAGTTTTAGGTACTTTGATAACAGCAAGATCAAGAAGGATATTCAACCAAGAAAACTACTTCTTGAAAGTTTAAGAGTGACTTAAAGGAAATAGAGTAACTTGAACAGAGTTATTAAAGGGATTTTATGATATCTATTATTTAGCACTCACACATACTCATATGTTCATAAGCACTCAAGAACATACATTGAAACCTGAAGAACAGTATGAACACGCCCAGAAATAACAGATTCAATTTTAGTTTAACAGATTTATTTTCTGGCAGATTATTCAATTTTGCAGAAAATTAAAGCAAGATTAAGAAGAAAGAAGTACACACAGATTATACTGGTTCACTCATCAAGAGCTACATCCAGTTTTACATTACACTAAGGCGAAATCCACTAAAAAAAATTTAGAAAAATTACAACACCTTACAGTTCTTGAACCCTACAAGAACAAGGTATACAAAGCTGAAAAACCCTATTTCAGCTCTACTTACCCTTCAAGAAACCCTATCAAGAAGAGTATTACATCAAACACTTTTACACAAAAAGAATATGGAACAAAAGCACCTGAACAGAAGATTCAAGAACCCAAAACCAGTGGCTCAGTTTTGCAGACAACAGTGACAGAACCTTCCCTTTGATCAAGGTAACCAAGAACCAAGCACTTGAAAAACTTTGTGAAAAGATTTTACAAAAAACTAGTAATACTGTGATCTCTGCTGTAAAAGAGTTTTTGCTCACTTGAAAACTATGTAATCTCTATGTTTTCTAAAAGAGAAGAGCCATTCTTTATAAAGACAACCAGTCTATAATAACTTTTCGAAAAACAGTTAAAGGTTGTTATAAAAAGAACAGATTGAATTTAGAAATAAGTGGATTGTTTTTCAAAGCCCCTCTAGATCAGTATATTTGAAATAGGAAAGGCTGAGACATGGTTTACTTGTGCCATAGCAAAACTTTGTGAAAAGATTTAAAGCAAAAGGCAATGTAGAAAGAACCTGTTGTTTTACAGAACAACAGACTTATTTTTCTTCAGAAAACATATTTTGAGAAAAAGACATGAGAAGAGCATTTAGAAAACTTGGTGCTTGATCTTATCACCTTGGTTAGGGCCATGAGATGGATCACGAGGCAAACAGGCTACCTTAAACTCACATTAGTCTATCACATTACCCTATTAGACAAACTACCAAGCTTTCAAAGCAAAGCATTACATTTTCTACATCAAACACTATACAATCTTCAAGGAGCATCATCCTCTTTCAACAATCTCCCCCTGTTTGATGGAGACAAATCCCCATAGCTATGTTGCTTTGAAGAAAGATCAATACTTGTACCATGCTTGATTCCAAAATACACAGACTTAAAGTGAATACTGAACAAGAGAAGATTAGAGAATATATACCTCCCTATACCACAGCAGTTAAAGTTAGCACCACCTAGAAATAATATGAGCTATTTTTATCCCCCTTTGGATTCATCAAACAGCATGGGAGCATATATAAAAAAAACATACAATAGCCATACATGATGGTTCAAAAGTCCTTAAGATGTGAATACAATCCAGAATAGAAACATGCACCAAAACACAGGAAAATATAATGTTCAACAGACATAAGAAGATAATATTGTGAAAAAAGAAAACTATTCCCTGTAGTAAAGCTCAACCAGTTGTTCCTGTACTCCCTCGAGTTGATAATCTAGATGCTGGAACCTGGCTTGAGTCATCTCAAAGTAGGCTTTCTGATCTTCTGAAAGAGTGTCAAGACGATGCAGTACTTGCCTTTCAAAACTGGACAAAGGTTCACCTCTGAATTCGGGAGAATGATATGCAACCAGTGCATTGTTTTCTGTAGCAGCTAAGTCATCATGATTCGGTTGATGAGCAGCATGAACATTGTCATCCTCCATAGGAACAACAGCTTCTTCATCATCATTGTTGTTGTGGTTGGAAGTACCATGTTCCGTTTTAGGACCAGTTGTCCTTGTAAAAACCCACTCTTTACCTTCCTTGAGGAATCCCATTTTCATGAGTGTAGAATTGTCGATTTCACTGATTGCTTTGATTGGCTCATTTCTCTCATTAGCAGTGTCAATTTCAAAACAATCGATTAATTTTGAAATGAAAATAGCATAGGGAAATCTGTAATCAGATAGCCTCTTGGATTTGAGCATATGCTCTGTCATTACACAAATCCAATTTATTTTGATGCGATGCATGAGACAGTAGAGTAGAATGAGGTCTTCCTCATGCAATTTAGCATGATTACTTCCCCTAGGTGTCAGTTGCCATGCAATAACATAGGCTAGAAACCTAGGAGTTAGGTTCAGATTACCTGCATGAAACCTGTTTACAGGTTGAGTCTGATCTCTCATGCAACTTGTGTAAAACTAAATCTTATTGAATTCTTGAATCCTGGTTGTGTTCCCCTTTCCCACCTTGAGGCCTGAATACTTGATTCCAGCGATGTTGCTCCAAACTTCACTTGTTATTTTTATTTGGACACCTTTTACATGGAAAATCAAATTTTTCCCATCAAGGGTCAGATTGGTATAGAATACCTTCACAAGATCTGGATAAATGTTGCCAGTCATTTCAAGAAATGGCTTCAATCTCTGATGCTTGAGAAGTGCTCTGGGTTCAGTCAGCTTTTCACTCTTCATCCATGAAAACTCGAGAATTTTTAGCACATTCACTTATTTTCTACTTATCTCATGTAAGTAGGTGGTCATGGCTTCAGCATCACCGTCAAACCAATTCTCTAAAATACCTTGAGTGTTATTCTTCTGCTCACAGGATTTCTTCCTTTTGTATACCAAAGATGCCATTTCTGAAACCTGTTCCTGTGTATCAAAAGAAAACTGAACTAGAAACCATTGTATTAGTATGACAGAACATTTTAGAGACTGAAAAAAAATGTGTTTAAAAGTATAGGATAACCTAAGAGACTGCAAGAAGAAGTTGAATGTGAGAACTACAGGTTTTGAATACCATTATTTATAGAATTAAATAGATTTTATTAATGCTTAGCAGAGTTGGAGTGTGAAGTAAAAACAAATCAAAAAACGCAGATTCAGTACAGATTTGATTCCTGCAGCAGTTTGCAGTTTTTGGAAAGGGGCAAAAGCATTTTGAAAAAGTGTTTTAGCCATTAATGTAAAGTAGCTTTCCACACAGTTAGTCAAGTCAGTTTGAATACCTAGACAGAACAGCCATAAACCTGCTGGTCAAAGCAATAAAGCAATCAAGGTTCAAATAAAATTTCTCTTTCCTAGTCATGTATATTTCAGACACAGAAATAAACAGATTAAAAAGAGAAACAACAGATTTAAATTCTACAGCTGTGAATAGTTTATACTGATGATCCCTAGTTCATTTAGCAGAAAATTGAATCTTTCTTTAGAAAGAGGTTTAGTGAACAGATCAACAAGCTGTAACTCAGTTCCAACAAACTTAATTTCACAAGTTCCACTTGCAACATGCTCTCTTAAGAAATGATGCCTTATTTCTATGTGTTTGGTCCTTGAATGCATGACAGGATTTTTTGACAAGTTAATAGCACTGGTATTGTCACACATTATAGGTATATTATTTAGGACAACACCAAAGTCACTTAGCTGTTGTTTTAACCACAAAGTCTGAGCACAACAGCTTCCTGCAGCAATATATTCAGCCTCAGTTGTGGAGAGAGCCACGCACACTTGCTTTTTACAGTGCCAAGATATCAAACTTGATCCAAGCATATGGCAGGTTCCACTAGTGCTTTTCCTATCAATTTTACACCCTGCAAAATCTGAGTCAGAAAAACCTATTAGAGTTAAAGAAACATTACTGGAATACCACAAACCAACTTCCTTTGTTCCTTGTAGGTATTTTCAGATTCTCTTGGCAGCATTTAGGTGTGACTCTTTTGGAGCAGATTGAAACCTTGCACACATACATATTGCAAACATTATATCAGGTCTGCTGGCAGTAAGATACAACAGTGAACCAATGATTCCTCGGTATTTTGTTTGATCAACTAGCTTTCCTGTTGAGTCCTGGTCTAGATGACAACTGGTGGATATAGGTGTGCTTACTGCCTTGCATTTATCCATCTCGAATTTCCTCAACAGATCTTTGCAATACTTGGCTTGATTAATGAATATTCCATTCTTTAATTGTTTAACTTGTAGTCCTAGGAAGTAGTTTAATTCTCCCATCATAGACATTTCAAATTCATTCTTCATTGTCTTCACAAATGCTTCACACATGCCTTCGTTTGTTGATCCAAAGATGATATCATCAACATATACTTGGACCAGAATTATGTCTTCCTCTTTTCTCTTGATGAACAGTGTCTTGTCAGATGCACCTCTGCCATAACCTTGTGAAATCAGAAAAAAACTCAACCTTTCATACCATTGTCTAGGTGCTTGCTTAAGTCCATAGAGTGCCTTCCTTAACTTGAAAGCATGTTATGGATTTTTGTAGTCTTCGAAACCTGGGGGCTGTGAGACATATACTTCTTCATTGATATACCCATTCAGAAATGCACTTTTGACATCCATTTGAAATAACTTGAATCCTTTGATGCAGGAAAATGCTAGAACTAGTTTGACAGCTTCAAGCCTTGCCACTGGTGCATATGTCTCGTCATAGTCTATCCCCTCTTCCTGGTTATATCCTTTGGCAACCAGCCTTGCCTTATTCCTTGTGATTGCTCCATGTTCATCCATCTTATTTCTGTAGACCCATTTTGTCCCTATAATGTTCATCTCAGGTGTTCTTGGAACTAAGGACCACACTTCATTCCTTGTAAACTGGTTTAATTCTTCCTGCATAGTAGTAATCCAATTGTTGTCCTGCAATGCCTCCTTCAGATTTTTGGGTTCAACTTGTGAAACAAAGGCCATTGTTTCACAGAAGTTGTTGAGAGAATTTCTGGTAGATACCCCTTTCTCAATGTTGCCAATGATATTGTCAATTGTCAAATCTTTAGGAGTTTTCCACTCTTTAGGCAAGTCTGCAGCAACAACAGATTCTTTTGCAGAACCAAAATTAGTAGCATCTGAATCATTCAAATTATCTTTATGCATAACAGTTCTTAAGTCATCACATTCCAAATCATTTACAACTGGTTTTGGCAAACAATTGTTAGATTCATCAAACACTACATGCATTGACTCTTCCACAGTTAGCAATCTTTTATTGAAGACCCGATAAGCATGACCATTTACAGCATAGCCAATATGAATACCTTCATCAGATTTAGTATCAAATTTTCCTAGATTATCTTTTCCATTATTTAAGATAAAACACTTGCACCCAAAAACCTTAAGGTGGCTAATGCTTGGCTTTCTACCTTTATATAGCTCATATGGTGTTTTCTTTAGAATTGATCTGATCAATGTTCTGTTAAGCACATAACTAGCAGTATAAACTGCATCTGCCCAGAAATATTTAGGAAGATTAGACTCATTTAACATAGTCCTAGCAAGCTCCTCTAGTGATCTATTTTTCCTCTCAACAACACCATTCTGTTGGGGAGTCCTAGGAGCTGAATAGCTATGTGTTATACCATGTTTTTCACAGAATCTATCAAACTTAGCATTTTGGAACTCTCTCCCATGGTCACTACGAATCTGTTTTATGCAATAGCCATTTTCATTCTGTAAAACTTTAGCTAGTTTCTTAAAGCTTTTATAAGCATCATGTTTGGCAGCAAGAAAAAGAGTCCATGTATATCTTGAGAAATCATCCACAACTACTAGTGCATACAGGTTTCCAGCCAGGCTAGCAGTCCTAGAAGGTCCAAACAGATCCATATGCAGAACATCCAAAGGTTGTTTTGTAGAAACTAATTCTTTAGATTTAAAAGAAGTTTTGATTTGTTTACCTTTAACACATGCATCACATAATCTGTCATTTTGAAACTTAATGTTTGGTAAACCAGAAACGAGATTCTTTGATTTTAGCTTATTCAAATGTTCTGTATGGATATGTGCCAACCTTCTATGCCACAGTCAGGACTCATCATTTTTTGATAAGAGACATTTAGTTTCAGTGTTGTTATTCATGATATCTAAGAGATAGATATTATTTACCCTTTTTCCTGTAAACAGCACCGTACCAAAATCTTTATCTGATATTGTGCATTTGTTGGTTTCAAAGTTGATGTTGTAACCTTTGTCACATAGTTGACTGATACTCAGTAAGTTGTGCTTCAATCCTTCCACATATAGCACATTTTCAATCAAGGTTGATCCTTTGATTCCTACATTTCCTCTTCCAAGTATTTTTCCTTTGTTATTGTCCCCGTAGGTAACATACCCTTCAGCTTTAAGTTTCAAATCTGTAAACTGGGTGAGATCTCCAGTCATATGTTTAGAGCATCCGCTGTCCAAATACCATTTATTCACTTTTCTGCTGCTTTTCTGCAAAATGAACAACAACAGTATTTGGTACCCTTTAGTTTTTGGGTCCAGACAGATTATGACCTTTCCTTAGGAAGCCATTTAACTAAACCTTTTGGAACAAGATACTTTCTAATTCTGCATGTTCTAGATGTATGACCAGGCTTCATACAATAAAAGCAAGAAACAGGATGTACCTTTTTAACATTGTTGAAAGAGGAAAACCTTGCTTTTGAGGGAACAAAGAAACTGGACAACTTTTTCACATTGTTTTCCTTTCCAGGATTATAACCAATTCCATTTTTGTTAAAAACAGCATTTTGTGACCCTAAAAGAGTCTCAAGATTATCCCTTCCCTTAGTGAAATTAGACAGTGTTTTTAGCAGATAATCAACCTGTTTTTCCAGCTTTTTACAGTTCTCACAGGTTTTGATAGATTCATGCAAACAAGTCAATTCAAGACTGACAAGTTCAGTTTTAGCTTTATGCAGCTCTTCTTCAAGAGACTTCACCTTAGGTTCAAGATGATTATTTGCATTTCTCAACTTATTGCATATTACAGCCAGCCTATTTGTTTCATCATGGGTTTCTTTAAATGCAATTAGCAATTGATCATAACTCTCAGAATCAGTAGAAAAATCACTTACTGAATCAGAGATTGATTCTCCATCATTCACCATGAAGCATAGGTTTGCTTCTTCACTTGTAGTAGATGAGTCACTTGTGGATGAGACTTCATTATCTTCCCATGAGATGTAAGCTCTTTTCCCTTTTCTTTTATCAATCTTCTTGCTAATTAGTTTCTCTTTCCCTTGATTGTTTGGACAATCAATCTTGATATGACCTACCTTGCCACAACCAAAACAGGTGTAATTAGAGGAATTTAAATCATTTGGTTTAGAATACCTCTTCTTTTGTTGAGTTCTTTCTCTGCCCTTCTTCTTCAGAAATCTACTGAACTTTCTTGTGAGTAGACTCAATGTTTCATCATGTTCTATGTTCCCTTCTTCATCACTGTTGTCATTCAGTACAGCTGTTTTTAAGGCCAGTCCTTTTGTTTTCCTCTCCACTGTCTCTTTCTCTTTCAGCCTTTTGAGCTCCAGTTCGTGCTCCATCAATTTACCAAATAATGCAGCAGTAGACAGCTTGGACAGATCTTTACTTTCTGAAATTGCAGTGACTTTAGGTTGCCAATTCCTATCAAGGCACTTTAGCACTTTTATATTGAGTTCTTCTCTGTCAAACACCTGTCCCAATCCAGTAAGATGGTTCACAATATGAGTAAACCTCTTTTGTGCATCAGCAATGCTTTCCTCAGGTTGCATCTTGAACAACTCATACTCTTGGATAAGTGAATGTTTCCTTGATCTCTTCACATCATCCGTGCCTTCATGAGTTACCTCCAGAATTTCCCACATTTCTTTGGCTGAATTGCACTGAGATATTCTAAAGAATTCATCCATTGTCAATACAGAGGTTATAATGTTTTTGGCAACTGAATCATATTGAGCCTTTTTTCTTTCAGTGTCACTCCATTCAGACCATGGTTTCTTTACTGCTTCTTCCTTTACAACCTGCATAGGCACAAATGGTCCATTGACCACAGCATCCAAAATACCAAGGTCAATGGATTCCATGAAGATTTTCATTCTTATTTTCCAGAAAGCATAATTCACTCCAGCAAACATAGGGGGTCTATTAATAGACGAACCCTCAGCAAAAGGCAACTTAAACTCAGACATATTGCACACAAACTTGAGTAAAATTCAAGTCCTAGCTCTTGATACCAATTGTTGGGTCTATTAATGTCTAAGTTCAAGAGCGGCGGGGGGTGAATTGACCTTATAAAATTTTCGCAAATCAAAATTGTTTCCAGTTATTCACAGGAAAAGAACAGATTGATTTATAAAAGAACAGATTTATTTTTATTACTCGTGACACAAACAAAAGCAGGATCAGATTAGACTTGAGATTAAACAGAAACTTGTTCAGAACAGTTTTAGGTACTTTGATAACAGCAAGATCAAGAAGGATATTCAACCAAGAAAACTACTTCTTGAAAGTTTAAGAGTGACTTAAAGGAAAGAGAGTAACTTGAACAAAGTTATTAAAGGGATTTTATGATATCTATTATTTAGCACCCACACATACTCATATGTTCATAAGCACTCAAGAACATACATTGAAACCTGAAGAACAGTATGAACACGCCCAGAAATAACAGATTCAATTTTAGTTTAACAGATTTATTTTCTGGCAAATTATTCAATTTTGCAGAAAATTAAAGCAAGATTAAGAAGAAAGAAGTAGACACAGATTATACTGGTTCACTCATCAAGAGCTACATCCAGTTTTACCATACACTAAGGCAAAATCCACTAAAATAAATTCAGAACAATTACAACACCTTACAGTTCTTGAACCCTACAAGAACAAGGTATACAAAGCTGAAAAACCCTATTTCAGCTCTACTTACCCTTCAAGAAACCCTATCAAGAAGAGTATTACATTAAACACTTTTACACAAAAAGAATATGGAACAAAAGCACCTGAACAAAAGATTCAAGAACCCAAAACCAGTGGCTCAGTTTTGCAGACAGCAGTGACAGCACCTTCCCTTTGATCAAGGTAACCAAGAACCAAGCACTTGAAAAACTTTGTGAAAAGATTTTACAAAAAACTAGTAATACTGTGATCTCTGCTGTAAAAGAGTTTTTGCTCACTTGAAAACTATGTAATCTCTATGCTTTCTAAAAGAGAAGAGCCATTCTTTATAAAGACAACCAGTCTATAATAACTTTTCAAAAAACAGTTAAATGTTATTATAAAAAGAACAGATTGAATTTAGAAATAAGTGGATTGTTTTTCAAACCCCCTCTAGATCAGTATATTTGAAATAGGAAAGGCTGAGACATGGTTTACTTGTGCCATAGCAAAACTTTGTGAAAAGATTTAAAGCAAAAGGCAATGTAGAAAGAATCTGTTGTTTTACAGAACAACAGATTTATTTTTCTTCAGAAAACATATTTTGAGAAAAAGACATGAGAAGAGCATTTAGAAAACTTGGTGCTTGATCTTATCACCTTGGTTAGGGCCATGAGGTGGATCACGAGGCAAACAGGCTACCTTAAACTCACATTAGTCTATCACATTACCCTATTAGACAAAATACCAAGCTTTCAAAGCAAAGCATTACATTTTCTACATCAAACACTATACAATCTTCAAGGAGCATCATCCTCTTTCAACAACAAAAACTTGTTTTCTCTTTCTTTGACAAAGTGTAACACGCTGCAGGCAAGTATGTACGTTTACCAACTTCTCGCGGTGCCAATTCCTCTCGTATATTCATCTCAATCAAATCCAGACGTGCATTCACACCATCCTTTGTTTTGCCTTTAATGTTCAGAAGTATTCCTATCAAACTATCACACACATTCTTTTCTACGTGCATTACATCTATAGAGTGTCTGACATCTAACGTACACTAATACGGAAGATCAAAAAAGATTGATTTCTTCTTCCAATTTCACCAACAGTTTGCTTCTTATTCATTTTTCCAAAAGTTACATTAACATTTTTTACCTTTTCATAAATTTCAAGGCCACTTAAGGGAGTCGGAAAAATGTCATGTTCTTGGTATCCGTTGAAAGCTTTTTTCAATCTACGATACAGATGGTACTTCTTTAAAAATCTACAATGCCCAAGATACACAATTTTTCTTTCGTGTTTCAACTGCTCATATGATGTCTTCTCTTCACATATTGGACATGCACTATGACCTTTCACACTATAACCTAACAAGTTCCCATATGCAGGGAAATCATTGATAGTACAAAATAACATCGCACGCAATCGAAAAGATTCATTCTTAAACGCGTCAAACACATCAACCCCTTCATTCCAAAATAATTTCAAATCTTCAATCAATGGATTAAGATAAACATCTATGTCATTTCCAGGTTGTTTTGGACCAGAGATCATCATACATAACATCATGTATTTGCGCTTCATACACAAAGCAGGAGGTAAGTTGTAAATCACTAACAAAACGGGTCATGAACTATGATTACTACTTAAATTTCCAAAGGGATTCATTCCATCAGTTGCCAATCCAAGTCTTAAGTTTCTTGATTCATTTCCAAATTCAGGAAATTCTTTATCAATCTTCTTCCACTGCAAAGAATCAGCTGGATGATGAAGTACTGCATCACATTTTCTATTATCTGCATGCCATCTAAGGTTTTTAGCATCATTTGTATTTGCAAACAAACGCTTAAGCCTTGGAATTATTGGAAGATACCAAACAACTTTAGCAGGAGGACCTTCCTTTGAGCCAAAGTCATCAATTTCATCATTCTGACCAACTTTAACCTTATAACGTGTCAAACCACACCTAGGACATCTTAAATCTTCATACTCATTTCTGTATAAAATACAATCATTAGGACATGAGTGTATTTTTTTATACTCCATACCCATCGGACACAGAATTTTTTTTGCCTCATAATTTAGATTGGGTAATGTATTTCCTTCTGGAAGCATGTCCTTCAGCAATTGGAGCAATTCAGTAAAGCTTTTGTTGGTCCATCCATTCATTGCCTTCAAATTCATCAATCTTAACACTGTTGATAATCATGTGAAGTTAGTTGAACTAGGATACAAAGGAGTCTCTGCATCACTAGACATATTTTGAAAACTGCATTAGCAAAAGATTCTGGTCCCACATCATGAATCATGTCTTCTAATCTATCGTCCATTGAGAAATCAACTTCCTCCAATGTTTTGCGCACACTTGGCAAGTCTAACAATTCACCATGCCACGTCCATGTTGTATAATTTTTCAAAAAATCCATCACACAAAAGATGTTCTCTAATTTTGGAAACACTCAATATCCTTCCATTCAAACAATTGACACAAGGACACCTTATTCTTACTCCATTATGATTACTCTCAGCATTATGTTGTGCAAACTGTAAGAATTCTTCAACCCCTTTTTCGTAAGCATCACTTATCCGTGGTGTATTGATCCAACTCCGATCCATAGAACCAGTAAATTAAGAAAACATAAATCAAAATTGTCGAGGGTCGAACACCCCGGGACTCAGAATCAACGTGTTCAATATATGGAAATTCTATAATTAAATCAAAATTACTGATAGTTGGATACCTCGGACTCATAATCAACGTCTTAAACAAATCAAATGTGCCGAGGGTTGGACACCCCGGACTTAGAACCAACGTCTTCAACAAATACAAATCCTATAACTAAATCAAATGTACCGAGGGTCGGACACCCATGGACTCAAAATCAACGTGCTGAATAGATACACATACTAATCATTACTAATCAACACATCTATAAATATTTATTATAAAATTAATTAAGTAAATTAAAATACTAATTACTATTAATATAAATACCAACATTTATTATAAATTTAATTAAATAAATTAAAATACTAACCAATATAAATACACATGCAAAATATTTATTATAAATTTAATTAAATAAATCAAATACTAATTAATATAATATATATATATATAAAATATTTATTATAAAATTAATTAAATAAATAAATAAACTTACCTTTTTGGCGTGCACGGAACAGTGGAGGTGAGGAAAAGGGAAATTCGCGCGGTGGACCAATCTAGGGCAGTGGCGGCAAGGGCAATACCCGTGGTGGCTGATGCGGCACACGGAGAAGGCTGGCGGTGGCAGCACTTGTTGGTGGCCCCTAGTAGCTTCCTGCAGCGCACGACGCGAGGGAGAAAGGCTTTGCGTGAGGCTTGGCCGAGGAGGTGAGGCGCGAAGGCAAGGCCACGGAGGCGAGGGCACGGAGGTTGGGGCTCGCGGCGCGAGAGCGCGTTAGGCACGGCGTTGTGGCACAAGGTTGCATGGTATCGAGCAGCGCGAGGAGAATGTGTGGCAGCGAGTGGCGTGAGGAGACTGCGTCGCAGCGACCGCCGGTGCGAGGACAATCAGTGGCAACGAGCGGCGACGCGTCATCAACTGGCACAGTGCGGGCTCCGGAGCGGTCTTGTTGCAGTGGTGAGAGGGAAGACGAAATAGAAAGTGAAAGAAAGAAGCGCGAGGTTTGAAAATGAAGGGAAAACGGGGTTTTAACTCTACATACAAAGACGGTTCAGTCCAACTCTTGCTCACACTAACATTTAAAGACGGTTCAATACATGAACCGTCGTTGTTGTGCCCCAAAATACATTCAAAGACGGTTCCCTAGAGGAACCATCGTTGTAAGTGTTTGAAATTTACAATTTTGCCACCGCTTTTTTAAAAACAACGGTTTTGGTTGAACTGTCTTTGTATGTAGTCGTCATATTGATATTTTGTACTAGTGTTTGGTTGTCGTAAGCTCTCCCACAAGAAAAGCCCTTTGGGGATATTGGGGCTTGGTTGATTCCCCTAAAGAAAGAAGAGCCATAAAAATTGCACAAAGAGAACAAACAATTAGTGAAAGAAAAGTTAATAAGCTCCTCCTCACTTGTGTCACTCGTTCGTGTAGCAAAGAGAAGAAATGAACAAAGCACTCAAAATAATTTTCTCTTAGCAAAGGTCTATCTTGGGTTGCAAACTCTCAAATGGAAAAGGACGAAGCCTTTAACACTTGATCCCAAAAGAACCACAACAAAACTAAAGAATTTTAAAATGACAAACAAGAAAAACTCAAAACAAGGAAGCTAAACAAAGTTGGAAAAGAGATGATGACAAAACTTTTAAAGAAAGACAAGCAAGAAAAAGCACACAAAAAGATTCTAAGATACCTACTTAACCTTTAACTATGAAGTTTTACTTTTGTTAGAAATTGTAAAAGCAAAAGGATCAAATTTCAAAATGATGAAATCAATTTGCCAAATAAAATGAATCCTCTTTTTAAAATGTTGAACTTCACAAAAAAAAAAAAGTTATAATTTTTTACGCGTCTCTATCCGACTTCTCTATCAAAAGTTATGGTCGTTTGAAGTTTTTTCACACTAATTTTTGTCAGAACTTCTCCGTCAAATATCCACTAAATCAAGTTCTCACACAAACCCTAAACTACTAAATCCTAAACTACTAAACCCCAAACTCATACGTGCAAATATTTATTATAAAACTAATTAAAAAATTTAAAATACTAACCTTTTATAATGGAGTTGCAGGTGTAGCCAAGTCAAATCCAAATATTCTCACGTCCGAGCATTATGTTCATCCATTCACAACCATCTTGACTGTGTTTTTTCTTACCAAAGCCAAGATCCAACCTTGCTAAATGGAAAGTACCATCTACCCAAAGCAAGAATCAATAATCATGCACATGTGTTAGGTAAAGAAGTGATGGAAACTAACCCTAACAATGAAAACCTCTGGCGGCTCTGACATGTGGAGGGTGTTGCAGGTGGCGCGGGCTCACGGATAGAAAAGGGGGCGCGCGGGCACGGGCAGTGGCAACCTCGAGGTTACGAAGAAGGACCTATGGCGGTGGAGCGGAGATGAAGTGGGACATGGAGCAGAGGTGAAGTGGTGCAAGGAACGAGCGGCAGTGGATAATGAAGAAGGAGAAGTGGGCGTGCGGGAGCTTAAAAGTAATATATATAACGATGGTTCATAGGCAACTATCATTATATGTGCCTCTAAATGAGTTATAAAGATGTTTCCTTAGGGAACCGTTGTTATGTGTCTCTTAATTATAAAATTGCCACCACGCATTTTATAACGATAGTTATTTTTAAACTGTTTTTGTATGGGGTCGTAAATGTAAGTTTTTATACTAGTTAGCACTAGTACAAAAAGCCTTAAAAATGATTGTGAATAACGACAGTTGGCCGAAACCTATCATTGGAAAAAATGTAGTGGCATTTCCATTATTAACTCAACATTTAAATGCAAAATAACGAAAAATTCTCTTATGAAGCGTTGTTAATAGTGGTCCTGGGTGATTTATAACGACGGTTATTTTTTGAACTGTTGTTAATGTTTGTTTAGGGTGATTTATAACAAAGGTTATTTTGTGAACCGTCGTTATAAATGGATTTCACATTCAAAACCAAAAATAAACCCATCTTGCCCACACTCATTCACTCATCTTCTTCCATTCACACCTCTCATTCTCTCAAGCTCCGCACCCTCCTCCTCCATTCTTTCTTTCTTTCTTCTTCACCCATTCTTGCCTCTTACTCTCCAATACACTCAAAGATTTGACCCCTCCTCCATTCACTCTTATTCTCCCATTCTCGTCATCTCCACCAATACACTAAAAGCTCCATGTCGTCCTCCAGCTTCAGCCCTGCCCCGCCCCGTCGCTCCCTGTCTAGTCGTCCACCTCCGTAGGCCAAGACCTTTCGCACACCACCAGCACCTCCACCACACGTTGCTACCACGGACATGGCTCCAAAAGGTTAGTATATTTAGGGTTTAGCGTTTTAAATTTTTTAATAAATGTATGTGTTGATTAGTTAATAGTTTAGGGTTTCATTTATATTTGATAGAGGAGTCCTAAAATTGAGGAGAAGAGTTGTAGATTTAAGGTTTAGGGTTTCATGCCAAAAATTAGCATAAAAACAATTCAAACGACCATAAATTTTGATACAGAAATCGGATGAAGACACATAAAAAATGAAAGTTGTTTGAAACGAGGTAATGAATGCCATGGCCATGGGGATTGGCCCCACCAAAATTCCAAAAATTCACCATTTACTATCATTTTTTTTTATATTTTTAGTATTTTTAGGTATATTTTAGGGTGCTGTGAGGTTTTAGTTCTCATACTTACACTTATAAAAAAATTCTAAAATTTTGCATAATGTTTTCTAGTATAAATTAGAGATTTATCAAACCATTATGATTACATTACATTCACAAATTTATTACTCATACATTACTCACAAATTTGTTATATATGTGTTCTACATGAAATCTTATTATTTTAGTGTTTATTCTGGATATAACATGTTGAGTGGGGGGAGAAGTGCAAGTGCAAATTGAAAGAAAGAAACTCACTTGGATGCACCTTAAGGTAACCATATATAATACTTTAGAATGACATAAAACTTTTTCATATAGTTATAGAACTTTTTATACACTTTCATATTTAAATTATGATATTACATATATTATTGTTCTAGGAATTTGATATTTTATACAGGATTAGAGTGTGTATATAATAAAAAAAATATTTTTTTAAAAAAAAATCCACTTATAAAAGCCTTACATAGGCACTTATAATGATGTTATAAGTGTTTTTTTTATTATTTGGTAGAATGTTAGTGCTAATATTTGTCGTTAATGTGGATTTATAATGACACCCACAATAACGACAGTTTGACAACTGTCTTTGTATAATCATTTTAACCGTTGTTAATGAGTAATTATGTACTAGTATAGATTGATAAATCAATTGGATTTAAACTAGTTTAAAAATCTTATTGTACAAATATCTTCTCTTATCTTTTATATTTCTTGAATATATTTTTTATAATCAAGAATTTATCTTTTACATAAATTTAGGACTCGGAAAAAGCAATCATATAGTGATTCGAGTAGTCATATTTTTCTTCTTTAAACAAATGAGGAATCTACTCTTTTAAGTCCTGCAAAAAACTAACCCTAAGATGTCAACGCTAATATCTATTGAAAGAAACGATTATTTCTGGAAGGAGATTTGAAATATAATTTTAAAAAATGTCTCTCGATAAATATTAGATAACCAAGTAATTTGTAAGCATGCCTAATATTAGTATTAGTATTATAGTAGATACTAATGTTTATTAAGATTTATAGTTAAGGTTAATGCTGGTGTTAGCACTAATGTTAGTGCCCATGGTTAATGATGTTATGGATGGTAATAAAATTTGAATTATTCTATGAGTGCATCATTTAATGACATAAATAGGATTATAAGTAAGGTTAGTGATACCATGAATAACATTGGATGACCAAAAAGCAATCATAACAACAGTTAGGGTTAAAGGTTATAAGGTTATTATTGTAATATATAGTATGACTTTGTTTTTCATAATCATTATTTGGATTATGTGTAGTGGTCTCGCGGATACACTTGGATTCACACTCATGTTAGCAAGACGATGGATAAACATATTAGTCAAAATTACTTTTTTGATAAATATTCTATGTTCTTGGTTATAGAGTTAGGTCACAGGGTAAAATAATTTGAATAAATTAACTCTAACAAGTTAATATAACTTAAATTCAAATAATAACTTATAAAAGTAATTCAAATAGTAACTAAAAATAGTAAAAAACAATTTAAAGAGTAGTGTGTAACATGTTGAGAAAGGTTAAACGAAGAAAAAGTAAGTTAAGCAAAAAGCACCTAACAAATCTGGATATATATATATATATATATATATATATATATATATATATATATATATATATATATATATATATATATATATATATATATATATATATATATATATATATATATATATATTTGGCGTGACCATATTGGAGGAGTAGACAACATAGTATGGCAAAATATTTAACCAAGGTTGTTTAAAGATGACTAGTGTAGAATTCTGAGTGGGACCTTCCCTTTGTTTCTTTCTTGACGAAACAAAGGGATAATTAATTAAAAAAATCATAATATGACTAAAATAAATATAATTGAAAATATAGACATTTCTGTATATTAAATATATTCTACAAAAAATAGTTTAAATATATACTTTGGGAAAAATTTATTTCAAATCCTTGACCCCTAATTTAGATATTCAAGGTCGTATCATTTGTGTCAACAATTGTTAAAAAAATTGATATTATATACGTAACAATTAATTTAAATATTTATTATACTAAGGTTAATTTAAATTATGTGGTCCTGATAAGAGCTTGCCAATAATTTTTCTTTCATTGCCTCAAAAAAATAATTTTGTAAAACTGTTTGCATTAAATATCTTGTTACTTGCACTTTTCAAACTTAGAAACAGTTCCCAAAATATTTTTATGAATATGAAAAGAAGGCGTAAAAACTGGTAGAACGAATTCTGGTCAACTATAGTTGGCTATATATGTGTACTATTAGGGTGTTGACTTCAAAATGGGGGGAGAAAAAGCCTTAGTCGTGTTTCTTATGTGTGGATTAGGAACACTCCTACCTGATTTAGCTAGAGTTTTCACATCACGAAGTTGCCCCATAATTTCTCATTTTGATCCAATCCCAATAACACTGCTCTATGATATAGCTTAAAATTTCCACAAAAGTGAGTAGTCACAAAAGTGAGTAGTGTAAGTTTTTCATATTTAGATTAATGTTTTGAACTTTTAATTTGTATAAGGTCAGTTAATTTTCCTATGAGATAATTATGTCTATTTGTAGGTTTTTCAGTTTTTATTAATGAAATCCTCATACAAAATTTATATATAAAAATTAAAATATTTCTGAAATATCTCTTATTTATTCATTCGTTTTTCGCTTAATAAAAAATACAAAAGTTGCACCAAAATTTCAGAGTTTGATTCATGACTATGCAATATCTAGTGGGTTGTTGGGTAATTAAACTAAGTGACCCACAGAAAATGATGCCTTCAATTTTCAAAATTGGAATTTGAGGCAGAATTTATTTAATCGAAGTTGACTTGTGACGAGGACTCAATTGACTCAAGTTGAATTAATCTTATATTGGAGAGGAGATGTAGTGTGGTAGATTAACTCTTTTTTTTTTTGTACAAGCTTATGTAAAGAGCAAATAACTTATAATAAAACAATATAATTATACTTTATGATCATGATTTCATGGTTTATATTAAATCGATGTAACAATAGTTTGGTCAAATATACTCTAAAAACGAATAACTAGGTAAATTTTTCTAATTAAAATTAATGCGAATAGTTTGTTAAGTTGCAAATAGTTTTTATTATAGAGTGGTAAATTGAAATTCTCACAGTATCTCGACATATCAACCAAACGATATTGTTAGTTATAAAAAAAATTACTCGACCTGATTAGAAAATGTGTATCAAAAATATCATAAACTAAAAAATTCAATAATATCTTTAAAGCATGATTAAAAATAAACGAGTCTACATAGGTCGCTCCTAACCTCTCCCCTAAGGGAAAAATCTATAACTAAAACTATAAATGACACTCTTAATTTGTAAGATAATAAATTTTTTATTCTCACATATAACTACACTCCTAATCAAGAATGAAAAATTGAAGATGGAAGCCAATTAATCGAGAAGTAGAAAGTGTGAAGTGAAGGTATGATCTTGTATAAGAGAGATATGATTTTATAGATGATAAGAATAATTTTTATATAAATTGAGTTTAATGGTCATGTATGTATAAGTATAAAAATAACTTTTAAAATGATCATTATCCTATAAGTCAATAAACTTATTGTACATGATATAAAATTGCTTTTAAGTCATCAATGCGTAGTGTTTTTATCATAAAGAATTGCTTAAAAGTACTATTTTTTCACTCCAAGTTTATTTAAATTTAGTTCTTTATTTTTTTTTTAAATGAAGTTGCCGAATTTAATTTATATTAATTAGCTTCATCTCATCTCTTGAACAATTCGTATTAGGTACATGACATCATACTATTAACTGAAATCTTAACATAAACAGAAAAAATAAATTAAATTCGCTATTCTATATTCTTTTACTTTTTCCTTGTTTACCGTCGGTGCTTAGCAGAGTGCACAAAATGGTGTGCAAAAACAATTTTTTAAAAGAAACTAAATCTAATCGAACTGTATTATTTTACAAAATAGTTTCGTATTTCGTGAAGTGGTCTAGTTCAGATTCTTTTGAATAATTTAGTTTTTTTTTTTCTATTTATTGATGCTTGATTCGTTTGGGCAGATTCTGGAGTTACACTCTTTATTCAGATAGAATGGCTAGAAGCTTTGGTATTTATTTTTCGTGATTGTAGATGATTTATGAAATGATAAGTGGGGTTTTTTTTTTTTTTTTCTCTTTCTTCAATCTTTGTTCAAGTGCTGAGAAAACATGAAAAAGACATTGTGGCATATGTTTATTTTTTTGTAATCTATTTACTTTTTCATGAATTATGATTTGTAATATCGATGTCAATGTTTTTATTGAGTGATTTTTTTTTTTTTTCTTTTTTCACATAATTAATGTTCCACTGTGAGAATCAATGTTATTTTTTTTTCTCAGAATAGAACTGTTTGCAATAATCGATTGTTCACACTTTGATTATTATTATTATTATTATTATTTATTTCATGATTTTTTTATATTTATTTTGTAATGTACGTTACTTAATAATTTTTATGGAGAGACTTTATTCATGAATTTTGCTTCAATATATTATAAATTACTCTATTTTAAAATTTTCATGGAAGTTTTTTTTCTTTACACAATTATAGCTCCAACACAATACTAGAAATAATCTTTTAAATGCCAACACTATATATGATAAATAAATAATCCACAATTACAATTTTTTTTAAATAAAATTTTGACAATCTTAAACATCTTCCGAAAATTTTACATAATTTGTATTTTTTTCAAAGTTAGTTCTAACAAAGTACCGAAAATAATGTTTTAATTACTAAACATAATGTTTTAATTAAAAACAATTATAATCAACAAATAAATAAATTAAATTACTTTTTCAACAATTTTTAAATACAAGGGTAAATTTAATAAAATACAAAATTTAATAAATTATAATTTCAATCACATTTATCACATTACTCACAAACTTTCATAAATTTTTCCTACACTTTCCACTCTATTTATCTTTGTTCTTGTACAAAAGGGACTAAGAACTTCTACCTGCTAAACAATTTACTCCTTCGCCTCGGTCAGTCGATTCACAATCCTCCTTGCTCTTCTCAAACTAGTTTGGCTAACTCTTCCTTCCTCTACTCTCGCTCCTCCATTCCAGTCGAGCTTTTCTTTCTTCGTAAGCTCTCGATCGGGAGGACTCCTGCAAAAGGTGTTCTAGCGCTGAAGTAAGTACTCAATATTCAATGTTTGGTACAATTAATGCGCGATAATGACATACCTTTTTCTCAAAAGTTGTGACTATTTATATGCTTATTATGAACCTGTTATTATTGGGCCATATTAATGTTTGGACCGTGATTAAGATCGTATTACTTAATTTTTCCGTACGATTTAGGCTTGTTAATCTCCTCCTGATCTTAATGCATTTTGAACATGTTGGCCGCTTAGAACCGGGTATCGAGGCTTCTAGGTCTCATCCGATTTCGACCGGACACTTGCCCCCCAAGCTCGAGAGATTCACTCAAAGATCTAGATGTGACCATTTCGCTTTTTGAGGTACGATGTGACGTGCTGGCAGCATTGAGGTTTTGACAAGACGTGCCTCATGATAACTTAGGGTTTTTTAGGCACAAAACCGTATGACAGTATAAGGGTCGTTGGATATGAAACGATTTAACGGTTTTGAGCAAAGTGACGTTTCATTGTTCATGGCATTTCAAAGCTTATAAATATTGGTCCCCCACCATTCGTCCTTTACTTTGCTTGCTCCGACTTTCGAGATCCTCAATTTGGCAAGGTGTTTTCTGTTTACTTTGAGAGGTTAGTGATGTCTTCCCCTTCTAGTTCTTCCAAGTCCACTTCATCTGCCTATTCTTATTCTTCTTCTTATGGGTTGTCTTCTATTGAGACCATGTCAGTCGAAGTGATCTAGGTTGCACTTCCCAGTGTTGTCTCTGTTCGAGTTGATACCTCGATTGGTGTGACCAAGCGTTATTCTGAACCTGTCGACTGATCGACCCCTGCTGTAATAAACGAGTCATCCTATAGAGATAGGTTCGATTGGGTTGATCATAAGGTCACTAAGTACTTTACTCAGTTTCGCTACTCCTCTTCCATTTCGTCCTTCGTGAAGAGGGTTTGTCTTCTAAAGCCAGATGTCGTAGATGGTATCATTGGTGTAGATTATTGTCACCTGGCTGACAACGTATGTGTCGACCGATCAGGGACCGAACCCCTTTTTTCTTTGCCTATTCTTGTTTCTTCTTTGACCTTCATATAGCCTTCTCTTTTGATGAGTTTACAATGGGTTTCATTCAGGCACTCAATGTCTCCCCCACTCAACTTCACCCCAATTCATGGGCTTCACTGCAAGCCTTCCGGTTTGTATGCAACATATTTCGCCTTTGTCCTTCTCGTGACACCTTTTTGCATTATTGTACCTCTCATTTGATCGATCCTATAAGTTGGTTATCACTTATTAGTTAGCAGGGAAACATTCTTCTCACCCCCTATACTTCTTCTTATAAAAACTTCAAGGGAAAATTCTTTAAAACTTTCACCGAGTCGGAGGGTATCGAGTTCATTTTTGACCGAAAGGGTCATTCCAAATTTCCCTTTTACTGGACAAAGACACCCCCTTGGTACAAACACTAGCCCTGTACTTCTTCAAGCGCCAAGGACTTGGAGGTCTACTCCGTCTTTGATAAATTTCCAAGGAGACTCCCTACCCAAAAGTTTTTGACCATGTATAAGTCGTCCTAGCGATGGACGAACTTTCATAGTATGTTTGCATAATTCTTCTCCTTGGTCAGTTTAAAGTTTGCTAACCTCTTCTTTTTCTGTCAAGTATCATGACTCAGAATAATCCTCAAACCGATGCAATGTTGGTCGAGTTACGGCGGGATGTTGCTGCCTGGTGGAAAAGGGAGCATTGAAACAGTGGCTACCAACAACCCTCCCTCTATTGGAGTTACCAAGATCATTTGACACTCAAGTGAGAGTAGCCGGAGGAAAAAGAGGAACACCACAACCACTACGACTCGGTCTCTACACAGTACACCTAGACGTCTGCCACCTTCTTCATCTCCAATTTGATTGGGCTTGCTCTCATCGATCGCTGCTAGTGAGGACCCCTCTCCATTGCTTGGAGGGGGTTTAAATTTTACCAAAGGCGTTCAAGTTGGCTTGAGGAGGAAGTCTTGAAGTCGACTTCTCATTGCGACCTCTTCTTGTCTGTTGTTGAGATGCAAGCTTGGGCCTTAGTCTTAACAAGGTTGGCTAGTAAGGAGGTTGATCAACAGGTGACTGAAAAGAATTTTTGCCTTGAACATGAGCTGGCCGAAGCCTTTAGCTCATTGTAGTCGGCACTGGAAGTCATCTCGACCTTTGAGTCCAAGATGGCCAAGTCTGATGCTGAGCTAGAGTTGAGCAATTTGCGGTGTGCTCATTATGAGGAGAGAGAAAAGCGTCGGGCATCTAAGCTGAAGGACTGCAAGGCTCGGCTCGGGTCTATGAAGCTCGACTTAGAGAAGGTCGTGGCTGAGAAGGTGATAGTTGAGGCTATAGGGCATCGGTCCAGGCTTAACTTGTCAAATTCAAGGATAACGTCTTGGGTTTGTGCGAGTCAAGCTTCAATTAGGCTGTCCGATAGGGTTCTATATCATGGTCTGCCATTTGATGGCAAGTTTGAGGTGAACAAAGACGTTCATGATGGCCAACTAGTTGCCTTTGAAGACATCCCCCTCATCGGATTTGGTCTGAGAGTTGATGTACGAGGATGAAGACAACTAAGTCTTAGGCTTCGACATCTTCCTTTTTTTTTCTTCTTCTCGGGACTGAGATGTGGCTCCTCCCTTCTCTTTCAATTAATAGAATGTGTTTTCTCTTAAATATTTGTTCTTACAATGCCGAAGATCAGTAATCATTAACAAACTTGTAATTGGTCAGACTTTAATTGAATAAAATTAATAAGTAATAAGTTAAACTTTATCGATAATGTTATAGTAACCTTTAATTGACTGATTTACTTTATCTAACCAATCATGTGAGTTAATGCTAGTTGCTCATCAGTCTCGGGAGGGATTGTCGTGTTAAGACAAAACTTCCTTGACTGAGCCAAGTGTGGTGGTTATTATTATTATGCTTGGATTCAAACTTAATTAGTATTTTAGCTAAAAAAAGCAGAACACAAATGCCTCATGAAAAGGTCAATCATCTCAGTACACAAAGTCAGGTCCCACCAAACCTCAAGAAAGCATCAACAAAAGAAGAACTAGCTATATACCAGAATATCAAAAGTTCTTCCTTCTGGTCTTTCCACAAGAGAAAAGTTATGTAAATAATTTGGGCTCACTTTAGGGGTCCAAATAGCAAAGATAGGCTAGAATAAGGTGCCTTTAGCATAATAGGGGGTGTATTTATCATTTTAGCTTGTTCCCCACCCTTTAGGAAGGCTTTTTGACCTAGTTTCTATAAGGACAAGCCTAGGATGTGGGTTTGACTTAGTCAAACCCTAAGGCTGCCCATTTTTTCCTTTTCCCATCCTACTCCTCTTGCTTGTTTTCCAAGGATCCTTCACCTATAAATAGGAGGCCTACCTATTGAATTTGACATGTTGAATTTGAATAGAAAAGTTACTCTACACAAATTGTGTGGAGTGTGTGTGAGGCTTGAGTCTTCTAGCATTTAAGGTCTTATCTTGAGTGAGTTGAGAGCTCTCAAGTGGTGACCCTCTACACTTATCTTGGAGAATCCACCATCCAAGTGGCGTGTTCATCCTCCCATTCCATCATGCATAAGTGATGGGGACCAAGTAGAGAAGGCGCCTAAGGCCCAAGTCCTACAAGCCCAAGCCCAACCTATGAGCTCAACAGCCACCATGCCTCAGAAGGTTATTAGGAGTAGGGCAAGGAATTTATAGAGTAGTATAGGCTTTATTCTAGAATAAACAGACACTAAAACTTCCAAAATTTGTGAAAATTTATCCAGAAACATTTTGTGTATGAAATTTTTATGTGAGAATCTCAACACAAGATGTGATAAAAAAAAATTTAGGTCAAACGAATGTGTATTCTAAGAGAAATAAATCAACTACCGCAACACTAGTATTTAGAAATTGAAATTGTCTTTTTAGCACTTGCAGAGATGATTCAAAAATTTACTGGGGAAAATATATAATGAATTTGAGGCTCAAATTTTTATCCCAACTTGAAAACAAATAAAACAAGGTCTGGTAAACATTTCAGGTCAAAAAACCCAAGAAATAAGGTGCAATAAATTTTATACCGAGAATAATACTACACCGAAACTTGTTTTTCTGGGCAGAAAACGTCACAACTTTTACTGTTCATAAATTTTTTTCTATTTTGTTTTTGGACACTCCTTTTACTTTGATACAAACAACGTATCAATGTACATCTTTAAATTTTTCAGATTTGTTTACTAAAAGACAAATCCAAAATAAATTCTCAAAATCGAGACAAAATTTCACAAAATCAAGAAAGAAGAAACCTAAGGGATGTGAATAAAAACTGACTTGAAACTTCAAAAAATAATAGAAAGTTAACTCTAATGAACTTTTTAATGATCTAATAACAAGATAAGAGACTCAAATCAGACGAATATTCATTGAAAAACAAGAAAAAAAAAACTTGAATCAAAGTACTACTTAAATCTTATAACATAAATGGAAATAACATGACTTATGACAACATGTAATGGATTAAAAAATAAAATAAAACATCATAAACTGAATGTACAAAATAAAATTGAAAGAAGACTAAAAAAATTTAAAAAGAACACAAGCAAACACAACTAGAAGTCCTACTACACAAGAATGGATGGTTCAAGTAGGATTAAGCATTTTGAACCAATTAAACCAAACAAAAATACAATTAAACGGTGGAAACAAATGAGAAACATATTCAAGACATCAAAAATAGTGAGTGAAGAAGATGGAAAATGAAAACACAAGCTAGAACAACTTATCTCTTGAAGACAACCAAGGCCCTGGTACCAATTGATGAAATCCTAGCTTGCATTCCTATTAGTCTTTTGGGATGCAGAATTTGGTGGGATTAGGTGGCTAAAATAAGTGAAAAAAACCATGAAGTATTGGTCTATGGATAATGATAATGAAGCTTAAGAGAGGTGAGGCCAACTCCTAAGAAGTTCTAAGCTAGAAACAAAACTAGTGCTAGCAAAGAGTGAGCAAAGAAGACAAGATATGCACAAATTTGGGCAACAATTCTTTAATCAATTCTAAGCTCCTTTACAAGGAGGCTAGCACTTGTATTTATAGTACTATGATCAGCCAAGGTGCAAGCTTTAACCCTAAAAACTCTTCACTCATAGAAGGACAAGTCAATGTTTCTAATCGGAGCAAATTCTCCTCCTCTAATCCATTCCCATGAAGACAAATGGCCTTTTGGCGTTGGTGGGAATCCTCTCCATTAAAGGGATGACATGTGGACCTTCATGCCTTCCTTGCCACTCTATGCTTTCTATTTGCACTCTAGTAATTTATTTGTGCACTCTAGATTATCTAGAGTTGCATGGGATCCAAGGAGGCCCAATTATAACTCTTGCTAAACTCTTTCTTTTTCTATTTACACCCTACTCTAATTGGCCCAATACATGGCCCACAAAAATTAGCCCAAAACATGGCCCATAAAAATGGCCTAAATACAAGCCCAAAATAAAGCTTATACTGCTCTATACAATCTTTATAAAACTTGAGAAAAATGGAACAACATTCAACAATTAATTCTCCCTAAGATGAGAGTCTTTTGAGTTCATTTTTCTGCTTCCAATATTCTTAGACAAATGTTTCGAGGCTATATGGGTTTTCATCAGCCTACCTCGACCTCTAAACTTTTTATCCTTTCTTGACTTTGTGCGATCTCCAAGGATTTAGCTAATGATGTAAGATCATTCTCGACCTTTTTCCTCTCCCAATCCTGAAATTTCTTTTCCCCATTCTTCATTTTTCTTTCCCTGGATCTTCACCATCATTTGAGCATTCTTAGTGGTGACTCCCTTCCAATAGAGAAGGATGCCATGCTCTTCGTCATCATTATCTTTGTAGACTTGAAACAACCTATCAGTCTCACCGTTTTGAGTAGCTTGACATCATAAGCACTAGAAAGCCCATTTCCATCGGTCCTTACTTGATTTGACTTCATGTTGATGTGTCATAACAAGTTTGAGTTAGGCATGGAATTGGATACATGGCCAATCTGAGCCAGAGGACCCTCTACACTTCAAATCAACAAACCAATGAGAGCCAACACTTGGAACCAGAGGAACTATTAGTGTGTTAGTCACCATTTGAAGAACAATAAGATCCTTTTGTGGTTGCAACCATTTTACTTTTCTTCTCTTTTTAATGGTTTTTGAAAATTGGACAGAAGATTCTTCTCTAGAGTAGGAGCATCAACTTTGGTGAAAAGCTTCTTATAATAAAAGTATTTTCCCATGATATTTGCATAAAAGAAAAACAATGAGTTAACCTAAGTAAAGCACTACAAAGATCAACAAGCATAAAGAGAAATATTACCCAAAAATAAGTGATCTCGCCGCGGACTCGAGCGTGGGGAAAATGCCTCGTCACTCCTTCGTCTAGCTTTCTAGCTGCTGCGCGTTTTGCAAGGAGGCTCCAGGAACCTTCGCCGGAACTCCAAACGATGCCTGCAAAACACACAGACGACGCCTCTAGTGGCCGTTGTAGCTCCGACGCTCAAGTCAGGCAACAGGAACACAAAAACTCTCTCTCGGATCTCTCTATGTAAGACCCGTGTGTGTGTGCTCTCAGTCCTCTTTGATCCGAAAACTGAGTGTTCTTGGTTTTGTGTTGTGTATTCTGAGGCAAAGACTGCATACCTGGTTTGGTGTTCTTCTTCCTCATATAAACCGGTGTAGCCCCTACTGGCTACCTCTAGGGCCACTTGATTACTCTGCACTGTCGTTTCTACTCCCCAGGGCTACCTTGCGTGCCAGCCTTCTTCACTTGAGTGCAAAGTCTGACAGGGGAGGCTGCGTGGGTACCTCTGTACCCCTCGACTTCTGTGCCTATCTGCCCTACCTATTCTCTGGGAACATCTTCACCGTCCACGTGGCAGACATGCAACCCCACTGGGAGACTCTAACCTTGATGGGTTCTTGTCCCAGCAGGATTCTGCATCTATCTGCGTCTTCTCATCTTCATGCGTGGTCGTCTCGCGACTAAGGCCATTCCCTGCCTCTGGGCGCTTTACTGTTCATTGGTTGCGTTGTTCACATCGCGCGGCCGATGTCACCTTGACACATACCGATGACCGAGGTATCTCTCATCCTGGCCGATGTCCGATGGCGCTTCTTCACGTTGTCGTGCTCTGCTTATGGAATCAGGCGAGGTCCTTGAGTAACGTTCTCGCTGGGAGCCTGGGTCCCAGTTTAACACGTGTTGGCAAGGAACCCCCGACGACTGATCACTCTGCATGCACCGATGACTGATCACTTTGTATACACCGATGACTGATCGATGCTTCATCACTCTCGCGCTCTGCTCCCAGGCGCTCATGTAGGAGCCGATCTCCACCCTGGTTCATCTGCTATCTCATGCCACGTGTTGCTTTGTGACTGGCCCACGTGGTCATCTGCTGCTGACGTCATCGGATACCGATGACCGACCGGATCACAAGCCCCCCAGTCTCGAGCTGTGAACTTGTTCTCAGTGAAGAGACTAAGTGCTCTTCGTTGCCAAAGAGAAGAAGGAGCTCGAAACTGATGTAGCTAAGACCATGGCTGCTGGTGCCGAGGTTCTGATAGATAGGTTCCATGGGCTGGCAGCAGGTTCACTGCGTCCTTCCAGACCTGGACTCTGCCCAACCTAGCCTCCACCATTCAGTGGTTGATGGCAAGCTCATTCCTCCTCCTTGAGCTTCTTCCCTTGCGACTTCTCCTTTTGTGTAATCTCTTTTCCTCAGCTGCCTTTCTCTCTCTCCACCTTTAACTTACTCTGCATGTGGCCAACTGTTAACAGGCTTAGGCTCCAGCGTGATCTCACTGTGACCCTTCAAACTTGGCCTCTAACTTGATCGTGACCAACTGTACCTTAGCATTCTCTTTAACAGTTTTTATGCATAAATTCATGTTGGATGACTGACCTGATGGTGTCTAAATGCTTCGACTGATCGCCCAAGAGCTTGTTTGGGGAAGCTTTCATACTCAGAGCTTTGCTACCGACCACCGACTAGCATGTTAGCGCGCCACCGATCAGTCACCGCGCTTCAGTTTTCCCATTACTTCTGTGTCACTCCAACACTAGCTGCATAGAGGGCCCGAACACCAGGGATGACGTCTGTGTTTTGGGGAATGCTTCTCGATGACCCCTCTTGCCTCAGCCTCGCTGTAAGAAGTCGAGGTGAGGTCTTTCTCCTCTCGCCTCAGCCTCGCTGTACTAAGTCGAGGTGAGGACCTTTTATCTCGCCTCAACCTTGCTGTAAGAAGCAGAGAAGAGGACTTTTCTCTGCCTGCACCCTGCTGTATAAAGTCGAGGGTGAGGACTTTTTATCTGGCCCATGCCTCGCTGTACGAAGTCGAGGGAGAGGACTTTCTCTCGCCTGCACCCCGCTGTATAAATTTGAGGGTGAGGACTTTTTATCTGGCCCATGCCTCGCTGTACGAAGTCGAGGGAGAGGACTTTCTCTCGCCTGCACCCCGCTGTATAAAGTCGAGGGTGAGGACTTTTTATCTGGCCCATGCCTCGCTGTACGAAGTCAAGGGAGAGGACTTTCTCTCGCCTGCACCCCGCTGTATAAAGTCGAGGGTGAGGACTTTTTATCTGAGTGGGTGCATGCTCCCAGGGGAGCACCAGTGGTGGCTGTCTAAGCGCACTCGCTAGGCGCATCCCTGCCTGCATGGTATCACCGCACGCCCTTTGAGTGGGCAACTCCCCTTCTTCTGGTTTGGAATCATGCGAGGTGCATGCGTAACGCTCTCGCTGGGAGCCTGGGTCCCAGCTTAACACGTGTTGGCATGACCCCGATGACCAACCTTCTTCCGGAATCATGCGAGGCGCATGCGTAACGCTCTCGCTGGGAACCTGGGTCCCAGCTTAACACGTGTTAGCAAGACCCCGATGACCATGCACCGATCGAGTGCTCTGCTTCGAGTACACCGATGACTGATCGTCCTTTGGGTGCACCGATGAATGATCGCATTCTGCTTCTTAGTGATTAAACGCGAAGATGATGTCTTGCTTTGGGGAAGAAGAGTTTTTCTTGTTAACCCCTATCGGTCGTTCGTACTCGCGCCTGGGGCGAGCAGGCTTCAACCGATCACTTGCACTTTCATCTGGGGCAAGTAGGACTTGAAACTGGAAAACACGTGCATACTTGGTATACTGAAATCTTTTTTATTGGGTGGCCTTGTTAAAAACCCTCATCAGGAAAAGAGTGCCCCCTGATCTGTTCAACTATTTACAGTATATACATTAAGTGTTTGTACAGCGCAAGAATGCATCTACTTTATAACTTAACTGAAGTAGAATCTCAAGCGTGTAGCGTTCCATGTCCTGGGGATAGGTGCTCCATGCAGAGTCTCCAGCCAATAAGCTCCACTCTCCAACGCTTCAACCACTCTGTATGGACCCCTTCCTCTCATAGGCGATGACCGCCCTGGCGACGCCTGATTCATGAGGAGCTTCCTCCTGAGCTGCCTGGGAGCCCCCATCGTTGCATCCTCTGTCACCTCACGTCCCCATGCACAGGGACCTCATGTTGCTGATTGCCTGTCTGAGACCCCGAAGCGCGATCACCTTGCGCCTCCCGCAGGTAATCGGTTAGGAATCCTGTCTTCACCAATTCAGCAAGTTGATGCCCCAACGTCAGGCAGGATCGGAGCGTGTGTCCATAAGCCTGATGAAACTCACACCACTCGTCCTTCCTCCCTCCAAGTACCTTGTCGGTTTTCTCTGGTACTCGGAGTCTTGCAGCCACGGCAGGGATGTCGATCAGCTCTGCCAACTCTATCACGAAATCATACCTAGGGGGTGTGTTGTTCTCCCTTGCACGCCCCCTGGGCTGGTCCTTCCTGGGCGCATACGGACGAGTCCTTCCCTACACCTTCCTCCCTTCCTTGACCTCATATACCCGCACCTGCTGCTGCTTCCCCTGACCTCCGCGCGGCTTCGTCGGCGCAGTGTTGCCTCTCTTCTCAGAGACCTCTGTCTCTGCTACAATGTGCGCCACCGCGCGTCGCCGTATCTCAGCAAAGGTGGCGGGGTGGCTCCTGATAAGGGATTCACTGAAAGGACCAGGCAGCACGCCTTTCTTGAACGCGTGCACTAACATGTTCTCGTCCTTGCTAGGCAATCTCACCACCTGCGCAGCGAAACGGTTGAGGAAGCGCTTCAGCGACTCCCCCTGGTACTGGCGCACGTCGAACAAATCGTAAGACACCACTGGTGGCGCTCTGTTGACGATGTACTGCTCCGTGAACAGCTTTGAAAACTGATGGAAAGAGGTGATGTGGCCCTTCGGCAAGCTCACGAACCACTCCATAGCTACTCCGCTCAGCGTGCTCATAAGCATTTTGCAGTACACAGCGTCTGAACCTCCAGACAGCATCATCTGAGTGTGGAAGGCTGTCAAATGTGCCTCTGGGTCTTCCACCCCCGTGAACGACGCCTTCACTCCCACCAGGTTGGGGGGCACCACCGTGTTCATGATCTCGGGGGAGAAGGGCATAGGAAATGCTCTAGGGGGCGACGGCGGCATCGACGTCCTATCTTCGGATACGCGCTCATTCTGCGCCTGCAACTCCCTACGCAACTCCTCGTTCACGCGGTTCAGTTCTTCATTTCTGCTATGCGAAGCAGTCAGCTCTGCATGCATCTTCTCTTGCTCAACTCTCGACGCCGCGACGTTATCCTGCAACGCGCGCATCATCTCCATGACCTGCGCCATGGTCACAGTTCCTTCACCAGCAGGTGGTGGAGGTGTCGTTTGTCTAGTTCTTCTACTCATCTGTGCGATTTCTACCCTCGTTCTTGTGTATGGGGGCTTCGTTTTACTTCGTGCCCCATGGTGGGCGCCAAATGATCTCGCCGCAGACTCGAGCGTGGGGAAAATGCCTCGTCACTCCTTCGTCTAGCTTTCTAGCTGCTGCGCGTTCTGTAAGGAGGCTCCAGGAACCTTCGCCGGAACTCCGAACGATGCCTGTAAAACACACAGACGGCGCCTCTAGCGGCCGTTGTAGGTTCGACGCTCAAGTCAGGCAACGGGAACACCAAAACACTCTCTCGGATCTCTGTATGTAAGACCCGTGTGTGTGTGCTCTGTAACATCCCTCCAAATTCTTTTCATATTTATATAATAAAATGAAGGTAAACAAATATATTGAAGTGAACAAAATTATATATATGAAATGTAGTTTCTCCTCACAGGGAGTTTAATACAAATTCGGTCACTTTTCCAGAAAACGTAAACAAAATACAGTAAAAAAACAAGGCAGGCGATCTCCTATCAGAAGAGGCCGATCTCCTATCAGAAGAGGGCGATCTCCTATCAGAAGACAGCAAAAGGGTGATCGCCTAACAGAAGTAAAAACAGGCGATCTCCTTCCGGCGACCACTCACTGAGGAGCTCTGCTTCCTGCAACATCATCTGCTCCCGTGTAAATTATACACGATCATCACAGGTTTAAGAAAGAGCCAAACACAACACCAAAAGAAACACCACAGGGTAAGCTAGACATTTGAAAAAGAGTTTAGATATTATACTTTAAAATCAAGATGAAACAAATTAAAGACACCCACGTAAAAGCTATCAATTTCTCGTTCCCTTCACATAACCACCAAGAAATCTCTCAGTTCACAATATTCTCAAGAGTCATTCTATTTCACATAATGCATCAAGTGTCTATCAATTCAATGTTTCTCACTTCACACGTCAGACTTCCACTGACTCATCACACAAGACACTTGACTCTACTTCCGAAAGACTCGTGCGTTGAACTTAGCATCCAGAGACATGCACCTGTCATACTTCATTGGCTGTAATGTTCCCACAGCCATGCGCATCAACACAAACTCGTTCTCATTTCATCACTCTCACAGTATGACAGGGTTAATCCATTGAATAGGCCGAGCTCGTTCTTTTTCACACGACTCACCCATTCATATGAACCTCCTTCGACTCTCACCAACTGGATAACTTCTTCGATGTGATTCCATTATCTCAGCAGAGTCAGGATCGCCTCATTCACAGGATACTCACAGATCAATACACTTCATAACCAAATCTCAACACGGTATTTTCTTTCCTGAAAATACTATGTCTTGATCCCACATTCACGACATTCCACACATCCTATAACACTTAAATGAATAATTCTAATCACAACAACAATCATTTCATGGTTCATATTTTCGAATATCACATTTAGATCTCAAACAGCTTCAAAACAACACAAAACAGGGGAGTTCGAAAAACAACGCCAAAACCGGCGATCTCGTTCCAAAACAGAGGATTGTACAATAACAGTTGAAAAACCGGCGACTACGTCGCCCCCATCATCTCAATCATGAATATAAGGATTTTCGTTGGAAATAAGGCTAGCTTCCCTTACCTG
This sequence comes from Phaseolus lunatus, assembly GCA_013389735.1. Lineage (NCBI taxonomy): Eukaryota > Viridiplantae > Streptophyta > Magnoliopsida > Fabales > Fabaceae > Phaseolus > Phaseolus lunatus. Next base: position 34,494,359 of record CM023864.1, on the reverse strand, counting down.
GACTTGCGCAAAACACCAAGAGCTCCAAAATCCACCGAGCTTAAAGGATGCCTTAGCTCTGTTTTCAGCGCCTGGTTTGTAGAACTTGCAGAGAAACTCCCAGGTGCTCTAAGGGCAAACGTCGCTCGTCGCACTGATGCTTGAGGTTGCTTGAGTCGCAACGCAAAGGAGAGAAAAAGGGAGGGAGGGAGTTGCACTCACTCTTTCACTCTTGAGTCACTGTAACGCTCTTTGCCTTCCCGCAGTGGCTTTTGAATCCAAGCCTACCTGTCCACGTATGCTGCTGCTGCCACCCCTTCTGCAGGAAAGCCTGAGTGTACGTTTTCACTGAACAGTACGACCACTGTTGTCTCTGGTGCATGCCAACCACTGCCCTGAACAGTACGACCACTGTTGTCTCTGGTGCATGCCAACCACTGCCCTGAACAGTACGACCGCGAGTGTCTCCTGCGCATGCTAACATTCTGATGTCACCACTCTGAACCACCCTTTTTGTCTACGTGGCACGCGTGCAGGACGTTTCGTGCTAGGAGTCTGGGTCCCACTTTATCTGTGTGAAGCTCGCCATCGCGCGATAACCTTCCACCGATGACCGCTCGCGCGATGACTATCCACTGAGGTCTCATACTGGCAAACGACCGATGTCTCTCCCTGGAAGACGACCGATGTTTCTCCCTGGGAGACGACCGATGTCTATCCTTGGCAACGCCCGCATGCCTCTCGCGACCCGGCGATGCCTCATGCCTCGCGCCCCGACGACGCCCGCATGCCTCTCGCGCCCCAGCGTTGCCTGCATGCCTCGCGCCCCGGCGACGCTCGCATGCCTCTCGCGCCCCGGCGTTGCCCGCATGCCTCGCGCGCCCTGGTGACGTCCACATGCCTCGCGCGCCCTGGCGACGTCCACATGCCTCGCGCGCCCTGGCGACGTCCACATGCCTCGCGCGTCCTGGCGATCATGTGTAGTAGACGACCGGCGATTAAGTACTAACTAGGCGATCTCATAGTCTTCTAAGCTACACTTTCCTTCCTTTTTATTTTAAATAAAAACATACTTAGAATTCATTTAAAATATATCCCTTTTTATTCCAATTGAATTTTACAGGTCCTTACATGCTCTCAGTCCTCTTTGATCCGAAAACTGAGTGTTCTTGGTTTTGTGTTGTGTATTCTGAGGCAAAGACTGCATACCTGGTTTGGTGTTCTTCTTCCTCATATAAACCGGTGTAGCCCCTACTGGCTACCTCTAGGGCCACTTGATTACTCTGCATTGTCGTTTCTACTCCCCAGGGCTACCTTGCGTGCCAGCCTTCTTCACTTGAGTGCAAAGTCTGACAGGGGAGGCTGCGTGGGTACCTCTGTACCCCTCGACTTCTGTGCCTATCTGCCCTACCTATTCTCTGGGAACATCTTCACCGTCCATGTGGCAGACATGCAACCCCACTAGGAGACTCTAACCTTGATGGGTTCTTGTCCCAGCAGGATTCTGCATCTATCTGCGTATTCTCATCTTCATGCGTGGTCGTCTCGCGACTAAGGCCATTCCCTGCCTCTGGGCGCTTTACTGATCATTGGTTGCGTTGTTCACATCGCGCGGCCGATGTCACCTCGACACATACCGATGACCGAGGTATCTCTCATCCTGGCCGATGTCCGATGGCGCTTCTTCACGTTGTCGTGCTCTGCTTATGGAATCAGGCGAGGTCCTTGAGTAACGTTCTCGCTGGGAGCCTGGGTCCCAGTTTAACACGTGTTGGCAAGGAACCCCCGACGACTGATCACTCTGCATGCACCGATGACTGATCACTTTGTATACACCGATGACTGATCGGTGCTTCATCACTCTCGCGCTCTGCTCCCAGGCGCTCATGTAGGAGCCGATCTCCACCCTGGTTCATCTGCTATCTCATGCCACGTGTTGCTCTGTGACTGGCCCACGTGGTCATCTGCTGCTGACGTCATCGGATACCGATGACCGACCGGATCAATAAGGATATGTGATCCTTGGCAAGAGGCATGCTAATGAGACCTATTTTGCTTAGTGGTTGATTTGATTTAATTTTAAATTGGCACATTTTAAGAGTTGCACTTTTTTAAAGTCTTTTGAATTTAGTAGAATATGGTGATAAGCTCAAAGAAGATCGTCACGGGACATGAACTTAACCAAGTAGTAAAGTAAGTGTGAAGGTTCTCTTCTAGAGAGAAAAAGAGAAAAACACAATATGAAGGTGGAAAATGATGCTTGTGGAAATTGAGATAACAAATGATGACGACGACAATGTAAAGACCGAAATTAAAAGAGTACGATAAGAACACAAATGAATGGGAAGTGGCGTCATGGAAGAAGGAAAAGAGAAAGAGTAAGAGAAGCTTATGAAGAGTGAAGATGATGGACATGCCACTTGGAAAGGTGGATGATTCCAAGATGAGTGATGAAGAGTTGTCACTTGGAGTATGCTCTCACAAGATAAGACCCACAATTTAGGAGAAAATGCTCACTAATCACTTAAGTAGAGTTTCTTTTCTATTCAAATTCAATGTCTCAATACATGAGACAAGACACTCTATTTAAAGGAGAGAGTATCTTGGAGAGCAAGAGAAAGAGTGTAACGCCCCTCAAAATATTGGTCATTTTTATATAATAAAATAAAGGTGAAACAATAATATCAAAATTTAACATAGATATATACATAATATAATTCATCCATTAATACAAATGTGCCTCAAAATAATATCCCTTTTCCAGGAAGTTTTAATACATCTCCATACAGGAGTTTTCAAAATAAAACAAAAACCACAGCATTCAAAACCGGCGATCTCCTCCTCCAGAAAGTGCTCACTGAGGAGCTCTACTACCTGCAACCTCATCTGCTCCCGTGCAAATATACACAATCATCACAGGTTTAAGAAAAACAACCACGATACGAAACAAAGGGTAAGCTAGATATTTTTAAAAACTTTAAATATGAAACTTTATATCAATAGAAAGCATAAATCTTCACACCATTCATAATCTATATCAATTTCAACCATCAACATCCCCATATTCCACAAACTCGTCAAGTGTCTATTCAATACATTCAATACTCATGGTTCGCATGTCAGACTTTCCACTGACTCATAACATAAAGACACATGACTCTACTTCCGGAAGACTCGTGCGTTGAACTTAGCATCCAGAGACCTGCACCTGTCATACCACACCACTGTGAAATCCACACAGGGTCGTTGTGAAATCCACACAGCCATGCGCATAAACATAATCTCAATATCATCACTCTCCCGGTATGACAGGGTTAATTCATATAACAGGTCAAGTTAGTTATCTTTCAAACAACTTACCCATACATATGAACCTCCTTCGACTCTCAACAACTGAATAACTTCATCTATGTGATTCCATTATATCAGCAGAGTCAGGATCGTCTCATTCACAGGATACTCACTGATCAATACACTCTAATACCAATCTCAACACGGTATTTCCTTTCCTGAAAATACTATGTCTTGATCACAATTTCACATTCATCCAATACATCATGCCACACGTAAAAGCACAATTCCATCATATAATATTTTGAATCTTTTCTTAAACAATCCCAATCATAGAAACAATCATACCAAAGTTCAGATTTTCGAATATCATATGCATTTCAATCTCAAACAAGTTTAAAGCGACACTAAAACAGGGGAGTTCGAAATCAACATTAAAACCGGCGATCACGTCGCCCCACACATAAAACAGAGCATCGTGAAATGGATCTGAAACCGGCGACCACGTCGCCCTCACTTCAGAACCTACTCGCCTAACGTTTTTATAAACGAAAATGCTAGCTTCCCTTACCTGGACTAGCGTAAACTTCACTAAGAGCTCCAACCCAACGAGATTCAAGGACGCCTTAACCTGCACCATGGAGTCTTAGTCACAAAACTAGCTATACCACTCATTTCTACGTTAACAGAGACGATTCCTGAAGCCAAGAGAGCTGCATGCAACGCCTATGCAGAGGCAACCCTCTCAAGTGCAGGATCGACTCGAAGAACAGAGCGAAATGACTTACTCTGTTTTAGTGTCCGGTTTGGAGAACTTGCAGAGAACAACGTCAGGAATCCAGGGTAGTCGCCGATCTTCAACTGGTTCACTAGGACGTATGAACGCAGGGAGAAGGAGAGGAAAGAAACAGGGAACCAAAGTTAACTCACTCAATCACTCTCGAACCACAGCAACGTCCACTGGCCCTCAGGAGTGAGGTTTGAATCTAAGCCAACTTGCCCAGAAATGCCGCTGCCCCCCGCCCACTTTGCAGGAAGCTTGCGTGCACACTTCCTTGAACAGTATGACCACGTGGGTTTCTGCGCATACCAACTCTCTTACGCTAACTATTCTGAAAACACCCTTTCTGTCTACGTGTCGCGCATGCAGGACGTCTCATGCTGGGAGCCTGGGTCCCACCTTATCTGTGTGAAACACGACATCGCGCGATAACCTTCCACCGATGTCTCATCCTGGCGGACGACCGATGTCTCTCCCTGGAAGACGACCGATGTCTCTCCCTGGAAGATGACCGATGTCTCTCCCTGGAAGACGACCGATGTGTCCCTCATCCTGGCGATGACCGTCTGTCTCTCGCCCTGGTGATCCCCGCGTGTCTCTCGCCCTGGCGATGCCCGCGTCTCTCTCATCCCGACGATGACTTAAGACACATCGCCACGCCTTGCTGAAGGTTCTTCATCCCACTATGTTACGTCCAAGGTATCACCTCCACATGGCTTGGTGACGTCGGTAGCTTCACATTTCCAAGAATAGATCAGCACTACTCCTCGTGCGCCCATGCATGCAACACTAAGGACGATTTCTTATGCTCAAGCATAGAGCTTCGCATGCATAGCGTATCTAAGGCTTAACCCACACCTTGATACGCATGGTTTTTGGAACCCACTATGGTTGATCCAGTATCTTGACCACATACTAAGTGCACTTTCGGCGATCATGTACACCATAGGCGATTGGCGATCATGTGTACTCTAGGCGACAGGTGATCATGTACCAGAGAAGTCGGAGATCGCCTCCGTCTTCAACAATGGCGATCTCGTAGACTTCTAAGCTACACTTTCCTTCCTTTATATTTTAAATAAAAACATACTTAGAATTTACTTAAAATATATCACTTTCATTCCAATAAAATTTTCTAGGTCCTTACATTCTCCCCAACAAGAAAAATTTTTGTCCTCAAAAATTGAATTACAAGGAAAAGAGGTATGGATAGGCTTCTCTCATGGTTTCCTCTAATTCCCAAGTCGAATCACCCGATCTGTCATCCCACACTACTTTCACCATGTTGATGGTCTTGCCTCTGAGCTGCTTACTCTGTTGATCGTCAATCCTGACTGGTTTCGCTTCAAACGACAAGTCATCCCTGATCTGCACATCGTCCACTTCCAACACGTGACTAGGGTCTGCAAGATACTTCCTTAGCTGTGACACGTGAAAGACATTATGCAGATTTGCTAATTGGGGAGGTAGAGCGATTTCATAAGCCACTGGACCGATCCTCCTTAAGATCTGGTATGGTCCAACAAACTTAGGAGATAGCTTCCTTGATCTGATAGCTCGTCCTACACCCTTGGTTGGCGTCACTCTCATAAACACATGATCCCCAGCAACAAACTCCAAAGGTCTTCTCCTCTGATCTGCATAGGATTTCTGCCGGCTTTGAGAGGCTTTCATTCTGCCTTGTATTTGTTTCACCTTCTCGGTCGTCTGCTGAATCAACTCTGGCCCAACCAAGACTGCTTCGCCCTCCTGGTACCAACATAAGGGAGTTCTGCATTTCCTCCCATACAGGGCTTCATATGGTGCCATCCCAATACTGGCGTGGTAACTGTTATTATAAGTAAACTCTACCAGTGGCAATATCTCATCCCAGCTTTCCAATTGGTCCAAAACACATGTCCTCAGCAGATCTTCCAAGGACTGAATTGTTCTCTCAGACTATCCATCTGTTTGAGGATGATATGCAGAGCTCATCCTCAACTTAGTTCCCAAAGAGTCTTGTAAAGTCTGCCAAAACCGTGAGGTGAACCTGGGATCTCTATCTGAAACAATGCTGGAAGGCACTCCATGCAACCTCACAATTTCTCTGATGCACAGCTGTGCCAACTTGGCCATAGGCATCCTCATATTCACTGGAAAAAAGTGAGCACTCTTCGTCAGTCGATCAATGATGACCCAGATTGCATCATGACCCCTTACCGATCTGGGTAAATGGGTAACAAAATCCATGGCGATGCTGTCCCATTTCCATTCAGGGATATCCAATTGCTGCAACAAACCGCTAGGTCTTTGATGCTCTACCTTTGCCTTCTGACACGTCAAGCAGGTAGTAACATACTGGGTGATGTCTCTCTTCATGCCCGACCACCAAAATGACTCCTTCAAGTCATGGTACATCTTGTTCATGCCTGGATGTAGGCTAAGGCGACTCCTGTGACCTTCCTCTAGGATCATCTTCTTCAACTCTTCATTTGTAGGTATGCAAATTCTGCCATTAAATCTCAAGATCCCATCATCGCCCATCACAAAGTCTTTAGCCTGATCGGTGCCTAGTAATTCTACAATACGTTTCAGGCTAGGATCCTCTAATTGCTTATCCTTTATCATTCCAATGAAATCATTAGTTATAGTTAACTTACTACAACTAATATGATTTACATGAAATTCCACTCCAAAGTTTAAATCTCTAAACTGCTCAATCAATTTCTGCTCTTCAATCATCATGGTTGATACTTGTATTGATTTCCTACTCAAGGCATCTGCCACTACATTGGCCTTCCCTGGATGATATATCAGTTGGAAGTCATAATCTTTTAGGAACTCCATCCATCTTCTTTGTCTCATATTTAACTCCTTCTGATCAAACAGATATTTCAGGCTTTTATGGTCACTGAACACCTGAAACCGAGCTCCATACAAATAATGCCTCCAAATCTTCAAGGCAAACACCACAGCCGCCAACTCCAAGTCATGGGTAGGATAGTTCCTCTCGTGAACTTTGAGTTGCCTTGAAGCATATGCAACCACTCTTTTCTCTTGCATCAACACACATCCCAAACCTTGATGTGAAGCATCACAGTAAACATCAAAAGGATTTCCCACATCCGGGATCACTAACACTGGGGCGCTAGTCAACCTCTTCTTCAGCCCCATGAAACTCTGCTCACACTTTTCAGTCCAAGCAAAAGGTTGATCTTTGCGAGTTAACTGAGTCAAAGGAGCTACTACCTTGGAAAAATCTTCAATGAACCTCCGATAGTAGCCTCCTAAACCCACAAAACTCCTTATCTCAGTAACTGTCTTAGGACGTTCCCACTGAAGCACTGCCTCCACTTTGGCTGGATCCACCGAGATCCCCTGGGCAGATATTACATGTCCTAAGAAGTTGACTTCCTTCAACTAGAACTCACACTTAGAGAACTTGGCATATAATTGCTTCTCCCTCAGAATCTCCAATACTGTCTTCAGATGTTCTTCATGTTCTTCCTCGGTCCTTGAATAAATGAGTATGTCGTCTATGAAGACTACCACAAACTTATCCAAGAAAGGACGAAAAATTCTATTCATGAAATCCATGAACAGAGCTGGAGCGTTTGTTACTCCAAACGGCATCACCACATACTCATAGTGCCCATACCGAGACCTAAATGTTGTCTTTTGAACATCTTCAGCTTTTACCAATATTTGGTGGTACCCCGACCTCAGATCAATCTTTGAGAACACCGAGGCCCCATGTAATTGATCCATCAAATCATCAATTCTAGGTAGAGGATACTTGTTCTTGATGGTCAACTTGTTCAACTGCCTGTAATCTATACACAGCCGAGACCCTCTATCCTTTTTCTTAACTAGAAGCACTGGAGCCCCCCATGGAGATACACTGGGTCTGATGAATTGTTTCTCCAACAACTCTTCCACTTGCTTCTTTAATTCTACCAACTCGGCTGGAGCCATCCTGTAAGGTGCCATTGACACTGGTCCAGCTCCAGGTACCAAATCAATAGAGAATTCCACTTCTCTCTTAGGAGGTAATCCAGGTATTTCTTCTAGAAATACATCCATGAAATCTTTCACCACATGTATCCTACTTACGTCCTTTTCATTCTTCACTTCCAACCGAGCTAGGATCACGAAGCACCTCGCCCCTTTTTCCAACTCCGACCACCCATGCTGAGCAGATATCACATCTGACTCTTGGAGGTCTGGAAACACTATTTTCTGACTACCGCAGTCTATGAGAACGTGATTGGCAGATAGCCAATCCATTTCCAGGATAACATCCAGGTCCTGAAGAGGTAGGCAGATCAAGTTTACTTTGAACCTGCGTCCCTCTACTATCACTGGACATTCAGAGCAAACTGTAGAGGTCAACACCTGTCTTGACGCAGGTGTAGAGACCAACAGTTCAAACGGTAACTCCTTCACTAGAAGGCCCAACTCGGCTACACACAGGCTTGACACAAAGGAGTGTGTCGCTCCAGAATCAAACAAGGCTTTTACACCTCTACCAGCTATAAAACAAACACCTTGCACTAGGTTACCTGACTGAGACGCCTCTGCTCCTGTCATGGCAAACACTCTCCCTGCTGCTTGAGGTCTACTGCCTCCATTCTTCAACTGCTGAGGACCAACGGGTTGAGTCATCCTATTTCTGCTAGGACAATCTCTAGAGAGGTGCCCCATCTTTTGGCATGTGAAACATCTGGGTTTCCATGTTTGTTGCTGCTGAAACTGGGGCGGAACTGCTCCAGCCCGATGTGGTGGAGGTCTCGCATAAGGCTTGCTTTGTGGGTGCTGCACCTTGGCCTTCCCACTGGAAGAACCCCTTGGGTGTGACCTGATCACCCGAGAATCACCCTTTTCCAGAGTCTCCACCATCTTCGCCTTCTCTACTAAGGCGTGAAATTCCCTGATGCACATAGGGGCTATGGTCCTCTTCAGCCCATGCTTCAGTCCTTCTTCAAACTTCCTACACCTCCAAGCCTCAGAGGTCGCTTGGGTATAGAATCGGGCGAGGTACTCAAACCGAGCAGCATAAGCATTCACTGACATCTCCCCCTGCTCCAATCTGAGGAATTCTGCTTCCTTCGCAAACCTTGCACTATCTGGGAAGTATTTTTCCAGAAACCTCACCCTGAAGCTCTCCCAGTCTAAAACATCAGCTCTGGCTTCCATCATCTGCTGAGCTCCCATCCACCAGAACTCAGCTTCTCCAGATAGCAGATAGGTGGCGAACACCAATTTCTTCTCTTCAGGGCAGGAGGTTGCCCTAAAGATTTTCTCCAACTCCCTGACCCACTAATCTGCTTGATCAGGGGTAGCATTCCCACTGAACTTGGGTGGGTTGTGCCTCATAAACTCGGTCAGTCCCATCTGTTCCTGAGGCTGACCGACATGGGAAGCTGTTTCACCGACCGAGCAGTTTCCCAATGGTGCATTGCAGCTTGATGATTCTGAGTCATTGCTGCATTCTGTTGTTGGATGGCAGTTGCCATCATCTCAATAGCCTTGGCAATCTGGCTCATTTCCGAAGAAGGTTGGGGAGGGGTAGGAGGTCTACGAGCCATTTTCTTCGTTTCAGATTTTGAAACTATTGGTTTCTATATTCCCTACAACTATAAGAATGAGATCGATAAGAAATCAATTCATTCAGGAGGTAACATCTAGACCTTACAAAGGTCAGCATCTCAAAGTCATTTAGAATTTGAGTTCATCAACAGAATCAAAATGCTCAAAATAGAAAGCATAACACCAAACAGTCATGGGTACAAAACTACCAATCAAATATCACCACACTTAATAATTGGGACAAAACACACCAGAAGTGGATATATGCTCAACATCAAACTTTTAGAATTAAGATTGAGAACATCTCGATTCAGTTATGAGTGTGCACCCTCACTACTTTATCAAGATCCTTTCACTCTTAATACTAAAATTTTTCATTTAGAGCCTATATCTACTAAAGCACAAACAAGATTTCAATCAGAAAACATTTGAAAACCTTTCACTATAGCTTTGATTAAGACTCCAATGGCAGAAGAAACACAATGAACCCACTCTCCTCAGGTCATCCTGAGGACGAACTGCTCTGATACCATTAATGTAACGCCCCTCAAAATATTGGTCATTTTTATATAATAAAATAAAGGTGAAACAATAATATCAAAATTTAACATAGATATATACATAATATAATTCATCCATTAATACAAATGTGCCTCAAAATAATATCCCTTTTCCAGGAAGTTTTAATACATCTCCATACAGGAGTTTTCAAAATAAAACAAAAACCACAGCATTCAAAACCGGCGATCTCCTCCTCCAGAAAGTGCTCACTGAGGAGCTCTACTACCTGCAACCTCATATGCTCCCGTGCAAATAAACACAATCATCACAGGTTTAAGAAAAATAACCACGATACAAAACAAATGGTAAGCTAGATATTTTTAAAAACTTTAAATATGAAACTTTATATCAATAGAAAGCATAAATCTTCACACCATTCATAATCTAAATCAATTTCAACCATCAACATCCCCATATTCCACAAACTCGTCAAGTGTCTATTCAATACATTCAATACTCATGGTTCGCATGTCAGACTTTCCACTAACTCATAACATATAGACACATGACTCTACTTCCGGAAGACTCGTGCGTTGAACTTAGCATCCAGAGACCTGCACCTGTCATACCACACCACTGTGAAATCCACACAGGGTCGCTGTGAAATCCACACAGCCATGCGCATAAACATAATCTCAATATCATCACTCTCCCGGTATGACAGGGTTAATTCATATAACAGGTCAAGTTAGTTATCTTTCAAACAACTTACCCATACATATGAACCTCCTTCGACTCTCAACAACTGAATAACTTCATCTATGTGATTCCATTATATCAGCAGAGTCAGGATCGTCTCATTCACAGAATACCCATTGATCAATACACTCTAATACCAATCTCAACACGGTATTTCCTTTCCTGAAAATACTATGTCTTGATCACAATTTCACATTCACCCAGTACATCACACCACACGTAAAAGCACAATTCCATCATATAATATTTTGAATCTTTTCTTAAACAATCCCAATCACAGAAACAATCATACCAAAGTTCAGATTTTCGAATATCATATGCATTTCAATCTCAAACAAGTTTAAAGCGACACTAAAATAGGGGAGTTCGAAATCAACATTAAAACCGGCGATCACGTCGCCCCACACATAAAACAGAGCATCGTGAAATGGATCTGAAACCGGCGACCACGTCGCCCTCACTTCAGAACCTACTCGCCTAACGTTTTTATAAATGAAAATGCTAGCTTCCCTTACCTGGACTAGCGTAAACTTCACTAAGAGCTCCAACCCAACGAGATTCAAGGACGCCTTAACCTGCACCATGGAGTCTTAGTCACAAAACTAGCTATACCACTCATTTCTACGTTAACAGAGACGATTCCTGAAGCCAAGAGAGCTGCATGCAACGCCTATGCAGAGGCAACCCTCTCAAGTGCAGGATCGACTCGAAGAACAGAGCGAAACGACTTACTCTGTTTTAGCGTCCGGTTTGGAGAACTTGCAGAGAACAACGTCAGGAATCCAGGGTAGTCGCCGATCTTCAACTGGTTCACTAGGACGTATGAACGCAGGGAGAAGGAGAGGAAAGAAACAGGGAACCAAAGTTAACTCACTCAATCACTCTCGAACCACAGCAACGTCCACTGCCCCTCAGGAGTGAGTTTTGAATCTAAGCCAACTTGCCCAGAAATGCCGCTGCCCCCCGCCCACTTTGCAGGAAGCTTGCGTGCACACTTCCTTGAACAGTATGACCACGTGGGTTTCTGCGCATACCAACTCTCTTACGCTAACTATTCTGAAAACACCCTTTCTGTGTACGTGTCGCGCATGCAGGACGTCTCATGCTGGGAGCCTGGGTCCCACCTTATCTGTGTGAAACACGACATCGCGCGATAACCTTCCACCGATGTCTCATCCTGGCGGACGACCGATGTCTCTCCCTGGAAGACGATCGATGTCTCTCCCTGGAAGATGACCGATGTCTCTCCCTGGAAGACAACCGATGTGTCCCTCATCCTGGCGATGACCGTCTGTCTCTCGCCCTGGTGATCCCCACGTTTCTCTCGCCCTGGCGATGCCCGCGTCTCTCTCGCCCTGGCGATGCCCGCGTCTCTCTCATCCCGGCGATGACTTATGACACATCGCCACGCCTTGCTGAAGGTTCTTCATCCCACTATGTTACGTCCAAGGTATCACCTCCACATGGCTTGGTGACGTCGGTAGCTTCACATTTCCAAGAATAGATCAGCACTACTCCTCGTGCACCCATGCATGCAACACTAAGGACGATTTCTTATGCTCAAGCATAGAGCTTCGCATGCATAGCGTATCTAAGGCTTAACCCACACCTTGATACGCGTGGGTTTTGGAACCCACTATGGTTGATCCAGTATCTTGACCACATACTAAGTGCACTTTCGGCGATCATGTACACCATAGGCGATTGGCGATCATGTGTACTCTAGGTGACAGGCGATCATGTACCAGAGAAGTCGGAAATCGCCTCCGTCTTCAACAACGGCGATCTCGTAGACTTCTAAGCTACACTTTCCTTCCTTTATATTTTAAATAAAAACATACTTAGAATTTACTTAAAATATATCACTTTCATTCCAATAAAATTTTCTAGGTCCTTACAAAGAGGGGTAGGGGCGACATTTGTAATAAACCTTCTAGAAGGTAGGTAAAAGTGGGGTGTCACCTAAGCTAGCCTACACCTTCTAGAAACTAGGTTAATGGGCGGTTTTAAAAGGGTTTCTAGAAGCTAGGTTTTAGGTGGATTTGGCACAAACCCAAATTATACTAATTACACCCTCATCTAGCTTATTCTTCTATTTGGAACCCACAAAGTGAGCCTAGTTTATTTACATAAACTTGTCTTGTAAAAAGACTAGAAGGAAGAACAATTGATATTCCGGTCCATGAAATAATATTTGAATACTTGAAAAGTTTCTTTTAATTTGTCAAGTTGCCCATTTTTATTTATCGAGATCTGATTATGAGTAATTAAAAGAGAAAAATACAAATTGGAAACTTGAAGGGCTATTCCTAAAGGACCTAACGAATTCTTAATTGGAATCAGAGGATCTCGTTGAATTGGATTCATTTCTTCTTTGTAATATTTTCCATCGTGGAATGATCGTATTTGAAAACAATTCGATGATGACAAAATTATCAAAGATCGGCATTTTTCATTTCTATTCAACAACATATGAATAGTAAAGAAACTCTGCACAAATTGTGTGAGGCTTGTGTTCTCTTAGAATTAGGTCTTATCTTGTGACAGTTGAGAGCTCTTCAAATGGCGGCCCTCCACACTTATCTTGGATAAACCACACTCCAAGTGGCGTGTTTAATCTCTTCCACCACCATAAGCTTTCCTATCCTTCATCTCTTATTCCATTTTCCATTACACTATTTGTCTTTGTGTTTATGTTCTTGTGTTTCCTCCATTTTCCATTTGGTCATTATCATCCTATTGTGTTCCTTTCATGTTTTTAAATTCCACACCATACATCATCTTCACCATATAATGTGTTTTTCCTTTTGGCTTTGGAAGTGAACCTTCACACTTACTTAACCACTTGGTTAAGTTCGTGTCCAATGAGGATCTTCCCTAGGTCTCACCATATATTTGTTAAAATCCAAAACATAAGTAAAGTGTCACCTCTAAAATGGATAAATCTAAAATCAACTCACATCAAGTTAGGTTGTATCAATGGTCTAGGTAGGTTTTTAAGGATATCAATATCTATCATCTTCTTGACACTTAAAAGGCATTTGGTTTTTAATTTAAAGTTGTGAGATCTTTGCTAGCAAAGAGGAAAACAAGTAGCATGGTCAAGGTAAAAAAATAGTCTTTTGTCAAGATCTTGAGGAGAACATTTTTAACTTAAACAATTTACTTTTGAAGTTTTTGAAAGAAGAATGTAAAATAGGAAAAACTAAACCATGTTGAGAACCATTTAGAGATACCCAGCTAACTTCTGAGTAATGCTTTAACTGATAGAAATATATATAAAACTTATCTTATGGTCAGAATGATTTGAAGGTTGACACACTATTTGGAGGAATTTTAGGAAGACCCAATTGATAGGGTGAAATTGGCTAGGTGTTACATTAATTGTTGATAACATCCTACACTCAAAAGGAGATAGAGGAAAGACAATGTTGAGCTCTTTAAAGAAGAACTCATACACAAAAATGAAATTTTTGCCTATCATACTAGGTTTCATGTATCCTTGACATTTGATGTGAGTTGATTTTAGATTGTTCCATTTCAGAGGTGACACTTTACTTATGATTGAGATTTTAGCAATTATATGGTGAGAACCCAAATAAGATTCCCACTAGACACAAACTTAACCAAGTGGTTAAGTGTGGACGTTCACTTCTAGAGGGCAAAGGAAAAACACAAGTACATGGTGAATGATGATGAAGGGCGGAAATTAAAAGAACAAAAAGGAAGCAACAATGTGATTATGACCGAATGAAAAAGATGCAACAATAAGAACATAACACAAAGATAATTGGCGGAATGGAAGACGAAAAGAATAAATGAAGGAAAAGGAAGCTTATGAATGATGGGAGAGAGGTGAAAACGCCACTTGTAAGGTGGTTTCCTCCAAGATAACTGTAGAGGGCCGCCACTTGAGAGCTGTAACATCCCGCCAAAATAAAGCCATACATACATGTATAATGAAAATAAAGGTGAACAAATAATATTGAAGAATGATAATATATATATAAGTAATGAAGTTGCTCCTCTTAGGGAGTTTAATACATAACCAGTCAAATGTTTTCAAAATTTAACGAAATTCAATCAAATACAACAAGACCGGTGGTCTCCACACATGAACCGGCGATCTGGTAACAGAAGGCCCAAACAGGCGATCTGCTAGCAGGACATAAATCCGGCGATCACCACCAAGAGATAGAAAACCGGCGATCTCTTCCTCGGCGACCACTCACTAAGGAGCTCTACATCCTGGAAGATCATCTGCTCCCGTGTAAGTTATACACGATCATCACAGTTTAAAGAGAAAAACAGCCAACGAGCAAAACACGCAGGGTAAGCTAGATATTTTAAAGAGAGTTTAAATAAGAACATTAAAATCAGGGTAAGCAATTTTCAAGATATTCACGTAAAGCTATAGATTTTCTCAATACCCTTCACCTGATCGTCCAGAAATCACACATTTCACAATATTCTCAAGAGTCATTCTATTTCACAAAACTGCATCAAGTGTCTATAAATTTCAAGTTCCTCATTTCACATGTCAGACCACCACTGACCCAGCACACAAGACACTTGACACTACTTCCGGAAGACTCGTGCATTGACTAGACTCAGAGATCCGCACCTGTCATACTAAACAGCTGTAATGTTTACCAGCTATGCGCATCAACACAATCTCAATCTCAAGTTCATCATTCTCACAGTATGACAGGGTTAATCCATATAACAGGCCGAGCTCGTCTTGTTCACACGAGACACCCATTCATATGAACCTCCTTCGACTCTCAACACCTGAATAACTTCATCTATGTGAATTCATTATCTCAGGAGAGTCAGGATAATCTCATTATAGACATCACCGATCAATGCACGTCCTACACAATCTTACACGGTATTTTCTTTCCTGAAAATACTATGCCTTGATCCCACATTCACATCATGCAACACATCTCATAACACTTAAAGGAAAGATTTCAATCACAGCAAAAGCTCACTCCAAGGTTCTTATTTTCGAATATCTCATTTAAATCTCATACCGTTTCAAAGTAACATCAAAAACAGGGAGTTCGTAAACAACGCCAAAACCGGCGATCTAGTTCAAAAACGGGGTATTTCGAAGTCTGCATTTAAAACCGGCGACCACGTCGCCCAAACACATAGCACAGAGCATTTTACAAGGATGAAAACGAAAACCGGCGACCACGTCGCCCTCACTTCAGAAATAGCTAAACTATGGCTTGTATTGAAAATGAAGTCTAGCTTCCCTTACCTGGACTTGCGCAAAACACCAGGAGCTCCGAAACCCAACGAAGCTTGAACAACGCCTTGGCTCTGTTTTTGCGTCTGGTTGAAGGACTTGCAGAGAACCTCCCAGGTGCTCTAATGGTGCTGCCTCTCGTCGTACTCTTGTGTGAAGATGCTAGAATCGCGGCGCTAAGGAGATATCTGGAGGAGAAGGGAGGTAACTCACTCTTTCTCTCTTTGAATGCTGCAACGTTTTTTTCTCTCAGCAGTGGGTCTCTGCATCTTAAACCAACTTATCCATCAAAAGCAGCTGCCACACCCACTCTGCAGAGAAGTCTGAGTGTACGTTTCCCTGAACAGTACGACTACAGTTGTCTCTTGTGCAGGCCAACCACTCCCTGAACAGTACTACTGAGCGTGCCTCTGCGCAGGCTAACACTCTGAGGTCACTATTCTGAACCACTCCTTTTGTCTACGTGGCGCGCGTGCAGGACGTTCCATGCTGGAAGTCTGGGTCCCACCTTCTCTGTGTGTAACTCGACGTCGCGCGATGACCTTTCACCGATGACCACAGGCGCGAAGTCTATCCACCGATGACCTCTCCCGCGAAGGCTATCCACCGATGACCTCTCGTGCGAAGGCCATCCACCGATGACCTCTCGCGCGAAGGCTATCCACCGATGACCTCTCACGCGAAGACAATCCACCGATGACCTCTCGCGCGAAGACAATCCACCGATGACCTCTCGCGCGAAGACAATCCACCGATGACCTCTTGCACGAAGACTATCCACTGAGGACCTCTCGCGCGAAGGCTATCCACTGAGGACCTCTCGCGCGAAGGCAATCCACCGATGACCTCTCCCTGGCGAACGACCGATGTCTCCCCCTGATGATGTCCGCATGCATCTTGCCCTGGCGACTGTAACATCCCGCCAAAATACTATACAAATGTATATAATGAAAATAAAGGTAACAAATAGATTCTATGAACAAAATATTATATATATGAAATGTAGTTTCTCCTCACAGGGAGTTTAATACAAATTCGGTCAAATTTTTTTCAGAAACATAAACAAAATGCAGAAAAAAAAAACGAAGCAGGCGATCTCCTATCGGAAGAGACCGATCTCCTATCGAACGAGGCCGATGTCCCATCGGAAGACCCAAAACAGCCGATCTGCTTCCGGCGACCACTCCCTAAGGAGCTCTACTTCCTGGAAGATCATCTGCTCCCGTGTAAGTTATACACGATCATCACAGTTTTAAGAGAAAACCACATAACCAAAACACGCAGGGTAAGCTATATAATTTAAAGGAAGTTTAAATCATGAACATGAAAATCAAAGTAAAACAAGTTTCAAAATATCCATGTAAAACGTAGAGTTGCTCATATCATTCACCTGATCGCCCAAAATCACACATTTCACAACATTCACCCATAGTCATTCCATTTCACAATACTGCATCAAGTGTCTATAAACTATCAATGTTTCTCATTTCTCACGTCAGACTTTCCACTGACTCACCACACAAGACACTTGACACTACTTCCGGATTGACTCGTGCGTTGATTAGACTCAGAGATCTGCACCTATCATACCACACCACTGTGAAATCCACACAGGGTCGCTGTGAATCCACACAGCATGCGCATATATCATCTCAATGTCAATAGTTCTCCTGGTATGACAGGGTTAATCCATAGGACAGGCGGAGCTCGTTCTTTTTCACACGAGACGCCCATCATATAGACCTCCTTCGACTCTCAACAACTGAGTAACTTCCTCTACGTGATTCCATTACCTCAGCAGAGTCAGGATATCCCCTTAGGAATCACCGATCAATGCACCTACTACAAGATCTTACACGGTATTTTCTTTCCTGAAAATACTATGCCTCGATCCCACATTCACAGCATTCAAAAACATCATACCACTCGAGTAATTGATTCAAGTCACAGCAACGAATCATTTCAAGGTTCAGATCTTCGAATATTTCATTTAAATCTCAAGTAGTTTCAAAACAACACCCAAAAACAGAGAGTTCACAAACAACGCCAAAAACAGGGTGTTTCGAAGACTGTATATAAAACCGGCGACCACGTCGCCCAAGCACACAAACAGAGCATTTTACGCAGATGAAAACAAAAATGGCGACCACGTCGCCCTCACTTCAGAGATAGCTACACTATGGCTTGTATGGAAAAAGAGGTCTAGCTTCCCTTACCTGGACTTGCGCAACTACCAGGAGCTTCGAAATCCAACAGAGCTTGAAGAATGCCTTGGCTCTATTCTTGAGTCTGGTTTTGAAGGAGTTGCAGAGAACTTTCCCAGGTGCTCCAATGGTGTTGCTTCTCGTCGTACTCTTGTGTGGAGATGCTGAAATCGCAACGCGGAGGAGGTAACTGGAGGAGGAGGGAGGGAACTCACTCTTTCTCTCGTCGAATACAACAATGTTTTCTTTTCTCTCAGCCGTGGCTTTTTTTTTGTAACTTAAACCAACTTATCCCTCCAAAAGCAGCTGCCACCACCTACTCTGCAGGGAAGTTTGCGTGCACGCTTCCCTGAACAGTACTACTAAGCGTGCCTCTGCGCAGGCTACGCTCTGAGGTCACTATTCTGAACCACTCTTTTGTCTACGTGGCGCGCGTGCAGAACATCTCTTGCTGGGAGTCTGGGGCCCACGTTCTCAGGGTGTAACTCAACGTCGCGCGATGACCTTTCGCCGATGACTACCAGCTCGAAGAGAAACCACTGATGACCTCTCGCGCGAAGACGATCCATCGATGACCTCGTGCGAAGACAACTACCGATGACCTCGCGCGAAGACAACCACCGATGACATCTTCCTGGCGAACGACCGATGTCTCCTTCGCCCTGGAAGACGACCGATGTCTTCCTCTGGGAGACAACCGATGTCTTCCTCTGGGAGACAACTGATGTCTTCCCTGGCGACGCCCTCATAACTCTCGCGCCTTGGCCACGTCCACATGCCTCGCGCCCTGGCAATGCCCGCGTGCCTCGCGCCCGCGCGATGCCCGCATGCCCCCCGCGCGATGCCTGCATGCCTCTCGCGCCCGCGCGATGCCTGCATGCCTCTCACGCCCGCGCGATGCCTGCATGCCTCTCACGCCCGCGCGATGCCTGCATGCCTCTCACGCCCGCGCGAAGCCTGCATGCCTCTCATGCCCGCGCGATGCCTACCTGGCGCTCATGTGTAGCAGGCGACCGGCGACCTCGTAGCCTTCTAAACTTAACTTTTTCCCCCCTTTCTATTCTAAATAAAAACATACTTAGAATTTATTTAAAACATACACTTTCATTCCAATAAATTTTTCAGGTCCTTACAGCGACACCTGCATGCCTCGCGCCCTGGCGACGACATGCAGTCTAGGCGACCGGCGATTATGTATTAACAAAGAACTCTTATAGTTTTCTAGACTGCACTTTCCTTCCTTTTTAACTTAAATAAAACATATTTAGAATTTATTTAAAATATACTCTTTTATTCCAATAAATTTTTCAGGTCCTTACAAGAGCTCTCAAAACACTCAAGATAAGACCTAATGCTAAGAGGACACAAGCCTTACAAACACCTCACACAAATTGTGCAGAGTAACTTTACTATTCAAATTCAACATGAAAATACATGGAGTAAGGCCCCCTATTTATAGGAATAGGTGCCTTGGAAAATAAGAAGAGCAAGGGCATGATTGTAAAAGTGTGAGGGGTGGCCTTTAGGGTTTGACTAAGTCAAAACCACACCGTAGACTTGTTCTTCTAGAAACTAGATCAAATTTCCTTCCTAAAGGGCTAGGCACAAGCTAAAATGATAACTATACCCCCCCTATTATGCTAAAGGCACCTATTCTAGCCTATCTTGCTATTTGGACCCTTAAAGTGAGCCCAAATTATTTACAACATGTTTTATTTTTAAGAAGACCAGAAGAAAGAACATTTAGTATTCTAGTCTATGCCCATTTCTTCTTCTGGTGAGGTCTGCTAGATCTTTGGTGGAGACTTGACTTGATTGTTGAGATGATTGCTCATAATGTGAATGGTCTCTTGAGGCCTTGGTCATCTCCTTGTTTACTTGGATTGTATCAACATTACACGCCTAACTCAATCATACTATCAAGGAATATAGTAAAAGAAGAAACAAACTCTTCTACAACTTCTTTAGAGGTAAAATGAGAAGGATATGTGACGACCAACCTAAGCACCCAGAAGTACTTGGCCTCAAGAATTGAAGGAAATTTGTCTTTTGTTTCCGTGTTTGCCACATTTGTCTTAGACACCTCATAAGATGGAGTTTTTCGTTTACCCACTTTTAAAGAACTGGCTACAACCATTAGAATCGGTAGCATGGTAATAACGATTGGACTAGAGGAGGGAAGACAAACAATTTCTTTCTCACTATCTTTCTCTAGAAGAAAAGAGTCAATTCAACTCAAAGATAATTCATTTCCTACAGCAACAACCTCTCATCTAATTAAAGGGTTATTTTCCTTGGAAGAATCAGTAGACGAAAAAGAGGAAGCCATTAGAAATGTACCTAGGAAGAAAGGGTAATATGAACGTAAACAGAAATGGCGATGGATGAAGAAGAAAGTTTATCTCATAAAAGCTAGAAAGTGATAAGATGTTGGAATAATGTAGAAGGGGCAACATTTGAATATAAAGCGGCTAAAGCATTTCAAATGTTTCACATTCTACATGAAATAATAGGATGCCCAAACGTTGTATCCAAGGATAACATGTCATGAAAAGATGAAATGCTAGTCATCTATGTGATGTAATGTGTAACGCCCCTCAATTCCTTTTCATTTTGATATACTAGAATAAGCGTAAAACATTAATTTATAAAATTAACATATGTATATATAATGAAAATACATCATCCCATACATTGTATCTTCAAAGAGAAACATCCCTCTTATAGGGGCTTTAATACATCTCCATCAAGTGTTTCAAAATAAATCCTAAGTACAGCATAAAAAGAAAAACAGACGATCTCTTTCTGGCGGCCACTCACTAAGGAGCTCTACTTCCTGCAACATCATCTGCTCCCGTGTAAATTATACACGATCATCACAGGTTTAAGAAAACAGCCACAGAACAAAGACACAGGGTAAACTAGATATCTTAAACAAAAAAAAAACAGATTTAAAACACCCACATAAAATCCCTCAAGAAATCACACATTTTACAATCTCCTCAAGTGTCTATCAAATTTCAATATTTCTCATTTCTCACGTCAGACTTCTACTGACTCATCACACATAGACACTTGACACTACTTCCGGAAGACTCGTGCATTGATTAGACTCAGAGATCTGCACCTGTCATACTACATTACTGTAAAGTTCCCACAGCTATGCGCATAAACATAATCTCAATCTCAATCTCATCACTCTCCTAGTATGACAGGGTTAATCCATACAACAGGTCAAGTAGTTATCTTTCAAACCACTTACCCATACATATGAACCTCCATCGACTCTCAACGCCTGAATAAATTCATCTATATGATTCCATTATATCAGGAGAGTCAGGATATCTCATTATAGAAATCACCGATCAATGCACATTCTACACAATCTTACACGGTATTTTCTTTCCTGAAAATACTATGCCTTGATCCCACATTCACAACATTCAACACATCATATAACACTTAAATGAACGATTCCAATCACAGCAACAATCATTCCAAGGTTCAGATTTTCGAATATCACATGCATTTCACATTTCAATCTCAAACAGTTTCAAACGACACTAAAACAGGGGAGTTCGAAATCAACATTAAAACCGGCGATCACGCCCAAAAACAGGGGATTATGCGATAACATTTGAAACCGGCGACCACGTCGCCCCAACATCAAAATCTTCTAGCTTAAGGTTTTCTTGAAAATAAAGCTAGCTTCCCTTACCTGAACTAGCGTAAACTTCACTAAGAGCTCCAACCCAACGAGATTCAAGGATGCCTTAACCTGCACCATGGAGCCTTAGTCACAAAACTAGCTATACCACTCATTTCTACGTTAACAGAGACGATTCCTGAAGCCAAGAGAGCTGCATGCAACGCCTATGCAGAGGCAACCCTCTCAAGTGCAGGATCGACTCGAAGAACAGAGCGAAACGACTTACTCTGTTTTAGCGTCCGGTTTGGAGAACTTGCAGAGAACCTCCCAGGTGCTCTATGGTAGTCGTCGATAGCCAATTGGTGCGCTAGGACGTCTGAACGTATGGAGAAGGAGAGGGAAGAAACAGGGAGCTAAAGCCAACTCACTCAATTTCTCTCTACTCAAGCAGCGTTCCAACCTTGCCTATCCAGACTGAAGTTTGAACTTAAGCCACCCTTCCCAGGAATGCCGCTGCCACCACCCACTCTGCAGGGAAGCTTGCGTGTACATTTCCTCTAACAGTAATGCCACGTGGGTCTTTGCGTACACCAACTCTGGGTCACTTTCCATACCAACTCTCTGGAGCCACTGTTCTGAAGCACTCTCCCTGACTACGTGTCGTGCATGCAAGACGCTCATGCTGAGAGCCTGGGTCCTACCTTATCTGTGTGAAACAAGATCCACCGATGCCTGGTCGCGCAATGACCATCCACCATCCACCGATGCTTGGTCGCGCGATGACCCTCCACCATCCACCGATGCCTGGTCACGCGATGACCATCCACCATCCACCGATGCCTCTCATACCGGCGATGGCTGATGTGCCTCTCATCCCGGCGATGACTGATGACACATTGCCACGCCTTGCTGAAGGTTCTTCATCCCACTATGTTACGTCCAAGGTATCACCTCCACATGGCTTGGTGACGTCGGTAGCTTCACATTTCCAAGAATAGATCAGCACTACTCCTCGTGCGCCCATGCATGCAACACTAAGGACGATTTCTTATGCTCAAGCATAGAGCTTCGCATGCACAACGTATCTAAGGCTCAACCCACACCTTGATACGCGTGGTTTTTGGAACCCACTATGGTTGATCCAGCATCTTGACCACATACTAAGTGCACTTTCGGCGATCATGTGTACTTTAGGCGACAGGCGATTATGTACCAGAGAAGTCGGAGATCGCCTCCGTCTTCAACAACGGCGATCTCGTAGACTTCTAAGCTACACTTTCCTTCTTTTATATTTTAAATAAAAACATACTTAGAATTCACTTAAAATATATCACTTTCATTCCAATAAAATTTTCTAGGTCCTTACATAATGCCTCGTAAAATGAAGTAACACACCATTACGAGTAAAAACCCCTCATAAAGTACTATGAGGAACAACCTACAAGTGACACTTGTCATATGGTATAACATATATATACTGAGTAGATCTCGATTGAGAAAAGCTTTGACCCTTAATAAGGTCGTAAAACTTAGACATTTAAGATGGTTGTGAAAATACATCCTCAAAAACATCTACTTAAACTAAAGTTGGTGGATACTAAAATTCATATATTCACCAAATCAGTTCATTTGCATCTCATTTATGGATTTTAAACTTGAGGGACTTGTTTACTACCTAACTCCACAATATTCGGAGATACACTACTGACCTCTAAGATGTTCGCATAATACATCTACAATTCAAGTAATTGATATCCATAATGAATTTGGTTGTAACCAATCAAATGGAAAACATTTAATAACCAACTCATCTATACTACATTTGAATATCTTTAACCTAGGCCCAAAAGCCTATAAATATAGACTTTATCTCTTGCCTATACTTAATTATTTTATTCTTTACTTATACTAATACTTTTAAAACTTCTTTAACTCTTACTTAATTGTTAGGAAATCCTCTATAAGTAAATTTTCATATTTTCATTTGTAATTGTTCAATAACTATTATTTAGAGAATCTAGCTCGACTTCTTTTAAATCTTCTCAGTTCACCTCGGTAAGAGCAATTTTTAACATTTATTAAAGTTTTAGTTTAGCTATTGCTCATCATAAAAGCTTTTTTGTGGCTAGAATGTGGATAGAAAAAAATGAAACTTGTCATAGAGAACTAAATTAAAAAGCATAGGCTAAATTAAAATTTCAAACTACAGTTAATTTCATCGGAAACTTTTGAACATTTATCTTAAATGAAACCGCAGCTCATCATCTTCCTAATTTTGTTTTTTCCTAGAGTAATAAATGATTTATTCCTATTAACAAGCTCTTTCTTGTGATGATGGACATGGGATTCACTATAACTTTTTCCCTAAAGCTAGATTTTGCTTTGTTCTCATCTGAATGTGGACGTGCTTAATTAACATTCCTAAAGCAATCAAAGAAAAATTTAAAATAAAGGCAACATTCGTTTTCATTGCCGTATATTGTACTAAGTCGTTCACATGATCCATGCAAAACAATTTAATAAAGGCAACTTAGCCTTTCACATTACTCATGAAAACGAATATAGAAGTTGTATATACTCAGAAAGTTTCTGTCACATAGATAGACCCTCTTTTCCATTTTACAGTCTCCAATTGTTTATGATAAGATTCATAGAACCCCACAAGTTATTTCTAGGGTTTTCAAAATTGTCATTGAGAGACACATGGATGGATATAGAGTTATAGTTTAATGCTTACTGTGGTAACGTGTTTGGAACTTTCCTACAAATTTGAATTAATGGGGTGTAACGTTATATAACAAATTGAAAGAGGAAGTTTAGCTTTATCAGCCAATGAATGATTAGTTGACATTAATATATATGCAATATGCAATGATTCTTTCGAAAAGATTATCTTATAAAGTAGTTTTTCTGTTCTAATATTAATTAAAATCAACTGACGTTTTAAACATTATTTTTTCATTTTTAAATTAAGTATATATTCTCTTTATCTTAATTATTAGAAGTGATGCATGTATTGAAAAAAAAAAAAGGAAATATATTGAATGAAATTAGTCCAAAATGTAACATATTATCATTGCTCTTATATTAAAAAATATATATGCTTGGTCATTACCGAACAAAAACAGGAGATTCTAATTTTAAATATTTAACCTATTGGGTTTTCATCATTCCGTTTTTGTAGATTGGAAATTATACAGTAATGAATGCTGAGAATTTGGTTGTATCAAAGAGATATATTAATAATGACTCTCACATCTCAATGTAGTATAAAATAATGGTGGCACATGATCATTTACTCTCTCAGTTCAAAACTCAATTAATTAATTAGTACGAAATAAAATGGCTGGCACATGATAATTTACTCTATCCGTTCAAAAACTATAATTATTTTAACCTAGTATACGTTCGTTTGAGAAAATATTAAGATTTTTAGACTAAAAATATCTCATTTAATAATATAATAGTTTTTGTAAAATTTAATACTTTAGTATATCAATAAGGATATATAACTAAAAAAATATAAATGATATCTTAAATTTGTAAAATAATTATAAGTTTTGATACAAAAAAATATAACTATAGTTTTAGAAAACTAGGAATAATATATTTGTAATATTTCTTAACTGGGGTTGATTAGGTGGAAGTTAATCCTAGGTTCAAATGGCGATTTTTTTATCAGTGTTATCATATTATGGCAGCAACCCAATTCTTTTATATATCATCTATTTTGGTTTTTCCACAAATAAATTCATTCAATCTATTCATTACAAAAATATTTAAAAATATAGAAAATGAAATCCATTCTTTTAAATACACGATCAATCATTTGTCTATTTTTTTAAAATTTAATAAATCTTCCTATCAGTATTTATCTCAACAAAATTAATCTGATCATTTTTATAATTGAATCTTGAATTTACATTTTTAATTGTTTTCAAAAATATATTTAAAATTTTTTAAATATAACTTTAAAAATTATTTTAATTTTCTTTAAAAAAATTATGGATGCTTTAGATATTCATTCATGTGACAATTTTTAATGGATAGATTTGATTGAACTTTTATTAAATGGATTGGATTGATCACACTTTTAATTAAATTAGTTTTAATGGATAAAAATAATTAATAAATTTTTTTTCTCTATCTGTTAACATTATAGAAACTAGCGGAAACACAGGCACAACAGTGCCTGTGTATTCGCATTTTCCTCTTCTGCTCAACTTTCACGATGATATAAATTTAACATACATATATAAATAATTTTGGATGAGTCGAAATTGCAAAGCAAAAAATAACATGTAAAAGAAGAATGATGAATTTATTAATCAACCTCTTTTTTCTTCTCCTCTAGTTTGAGTTTCTCTTCTTCTTCAAACTTTTTCTCTTCTTCCATTGGTGGTTTTGGAATCAGAGAGTGTGATGGTGTTCACGTAAGGTTGGGATTCACTTGATGGTAGATACAAAAATGATGGTTTTACCCAAAATAGAGTTGCTTGAAATGGAGTGGAGAGAATGATTGAAAATGGAGGTTATTTTATTTATATGTGAGATTTGGTGTTGGAACCGAATGAAGGTGAGGGTATGTTCTCTCTTTCTTTCTGTTGTTTCCTTAAAATAAGGGAAGAGTGGGGAGTTAATTTGCATATAAAAATTGTCCCTTAACATTAATTTAAAAAATTAAAAA
Organism: Phaseolus lunatus; assembly: GCA_013389735.1. NCBI lineage: Eukaryota > Viridiplantae > Streptophyta > Magnoliopsida > Fabales > Fabaceae > Phaseolus > Phaseolus lunatus. Next base: position 34,467,683 of record CM023864.1, on the reverse strand, counting down.
ATAATTTTATTTTTTAAGTAATTCATATGAAATGACAAAATACTCCATTGTACTAATAAAAAGAAATATATTAAATAAGGGTAGAATAAATAAAAAAATTGTGTACACCAAAAAAGGGTTACGAAGAGGAATCCTCTTTATACATACATATACATATACATATATATATATATATATATATATATATATATATATATATATATATATAAATAAGGAGTTGATTCTACATAGGGAATTGTATGGTACTTGAAAATTGGTTCCTTTTTCAGTTGGTAAATCAATTTTGGAGTGTCGATGGTTGTATATTATTAAAATAGGATCTAATGGTAACATTGCTATAAAGATGATTGCATGCCGAAAGATACACACAAATTTATGGTCAAAATTATAATAACAATTTCACTCTTGTTGCCATAATGACATTTATTCAATCTCTTTTCACTATAAGAAAATCATTAAATAGAAACTAAATTTGGAGACCAAAAATATTTAGTCTCTATATTAACTAAATTAGATACTAATTTAGAGTTTAGTTGTTGCAATTTTGTGTTTATGCTAGGTAATCAATAATAAGTAGGAACTTTAAACAACTACGTAGACTCTTTGTAGATTTTTTCTTAATGGGTTTGGGTCTTCTCAATTATTGAGGTTTTGTGTCCTGTAAAGTCTGAGAACACTCTTTTGACTTATTTGTTTTTGTAATAGGTTGGAGTACCTCTAGTACTCTCATTTTATTATATTCTTTATTACTAATAAAAGAAAAGATATTAATTTAGAGACTAACAAATTATTGGCATCTAAAGTGGTTTTTATTATTAATAAAAATTTATAAAATGGTTTCTAAATTGGAATCTAAATTAGGTACCAAGGTTTTAGCTACTAATATTTTAGATTCTAAATTAATCTCTAAAAGACTAATAGAGAATTATTTAGAATATAAAGTAATTAGTAGCTAAAATCTTGGTAGCTAATAGTTAGATACCAATTTAGAAACTACATTAGATATCAATAATTTTTTTTTAGTTTATAAAATGGTCTCCAATTTAGTTAATATAGTAACTAATTATGTTGGTATCTAAAATTAGTCTCTATTTCGTGATTTTCTTGTAGTATTTCCATTACATTATTCACAATTGGACTTTGTTTTAGCTTGACATCTCAAAGAAAATATGCTCTTGACATTCTAGAAGAAACATGGATGATGAATGCTAAGCTTGTAGACATAGTAATGATATTGTGTTCTTGCTGGTGGCAAAAAAATATCATGAAAAAAGTAACGAACAAAGTGTTGTGCTAAGGTCAAGTGTAAAAGTATAATATAAGGCAATGACATTAGTTACTTGTAAGCTTATTATATGGCTAATACAATTTCTCAAAGAATTGAAACTTGAAGAAAGTTCCCAAATGCACCTTGTATGTAATCATCAAGTTGTATGTGATCATCAAGTAGTATTAGAGTGAATTGTCATTTCATAAGAGAAAAAGTTGGAGACATTACACTAGATTTTTCAATCGAGAATCAATATTGATCCTGGCGCGGACTTGAACGTGGAGGATGTGCCTCGTCACTCCTTCGTCTAGCCTTCTGCAACTGCACGTTCTGCAAGAACGCTCCAAGAACCTTCTCTGGAACTCCAATTGATGCCTGCAAAACACACAGACGGCGCCTCTAGCGGCTGTTGTAGCTCCGACGCTCAAGTCAGGCAACCGGAACACCAAATCTCTTTGTGCAATTTCTAGAGTTTGAAAACTGAGTTCTGTGTTTTCCCTTTCGTATTGCGTACCTTTGCTTGGTGTTCTTCTGCCTATTATATGGTCTTAGGGTCTACTGGCTAGTCTAGGGCTCACTTGATTACTTCTGCACTACCAGCACCCACTTCTCTGGGCAACCTTGCGTGTGGATTTCCTCTACTTGAGTGGAAAGTCTGGCAGGATGGCCACGTGGGCGCCTCTGCACGCACTCAATCTCTGGGAACACCTTCATGGTCCACGTGTCACGCATGCAACCTCACTGGGAATTCTAACCTTGATGGGTTCTCGTCCTAACAGGATTCTGCACCCAACTGCACCTTCCCAGCCTCATGCATGGTCGTTTCGTGACCAAGGCCACTCCCTGCCTGCGGGCGCTTTACTGATCACTGGTCGCGTTGTTCACAACGCCGTGGCCGATGTCACCTTGTCACACACCGATGACCGAGGTGTCTCTCATCTTGACCGATGACCTTGTGTCTGGCCACTATAGTATCTGAATTCCGTTATCACTGTGCAACGTGTATGAACGTCCCCACAATGACTCAGAGAATGTGTGATCTCTCTACTGGGCCGCACCTCTCTCTCAGATGGTGACATGCGGAGGCATGCGACTTGCATCTAACTGTACAGGTGTCACATCTGAAGGGCTTCTGCTCTGCTTTCTGTGCGGCTAAGTTATCCTCTTGCGGAGTAATTTAGCGCGCATTCTTCTCTCTGAGTGAGTCGCATGCTCCCAGGAGAGCGCCAGGTGTGGCTGGTCTGAGCACACTCACCAGGCGCATCCTGCCTGCATGATCTCACCGCACGTCCTCCGAGTGGGCATCATGCGAGGGCATGCACAACGCTCTTGCTGGGAACCTGGGTCCCAGCTTAACATGTGTTGGCAAGAACCCCGATGACCGATCACATTCTGCATGCACTAACGACCGATCGCGCTCTGCATGCACTGATGACCGATCACGCTCTTCATGCACTGATGACCGATCGGTGCCTCATTACTTTCCGCGCTCTGCTTCTAGAATCATACGAGGCTTATCTGGGGGTGGTGGCCACTCGGTGACTGACCACCGATCACCATTCTGAGTGATCTCCTCTCTGATTCACTTGCTATCTCATTCCCCGTGCCACCCTGTGACTGGTCTACGTGTTCATCTACTGCTGACGTCATCGACTACCGATGACCGACCGGATCACAAGCCCCCCAGTCTCGAGCTGTGAACTTGTTCTCAGCGAAGAGACTAAGAGGTCGCGCCTCGGTCCATGTGGCAGTATGTGGAGGCACATCGGGCCAAGAGTCTGGTACTCTCCCTGCAATTTTCCACTCGGCAACGCAAATAAGAGCCAAGGGTAAACTGGGAGAGGCTGAGTCTTCCCTTGCCAAAGAGAGGAAGGAGCTTGAAGCCGATGTACCTGAGACCATGGCTGCTGGTGCCGAGGCTCTGATAGATGGGGTCAGGATGGGCTTGGAGCAGGTTCGCTGCATCCTGCCAGACTTGGACTCTACCCAACCTAGCCTCCACCATTCAGTGGTCGATGGCAAGCTCATTCCTCCTCCTTGAGCTTCTTCCCTTGCGACTTCTCCTTTTGTGTAATTTCTTTTTCTGCTACAAAACTTGTGTATAAACTTTTTATGCATAAATTCATGTTGGATGACTGACCTGACGGGGCCTAAGTGCTTTGATTGATCGCACAAGAACTTGCTCGGGAAAGCCTTCATACTCAGAGCTTTACCAACATGTTAGTGAACTACCGATCAGTCATCGCGCTTCAGGCTTTGCTTTACTTCCCTGTCATTCCAGCGCTAAGTGCATAGAGAGCCTGATCGCTAAAGACGATGCCTGTGTTTTGGGGAAGAAGAGTGCTTCTCGATGACCCCTCTTGCCTCAGCCAAGCTGTAAGAAGTCGAGGTTGAGGTCTTGCTTCTCTCGCCTCAGCCTCGCTGTAAAAAGTCGAGGGTGAGGTCTTTCTGCTCTCGTCTCAGCCTCGCTGTACAAAGTCGAGGTGAGGACTTTTTTCTCTTAGTGGGTGCATGCTCCCAGGAGAGCACCAGGTGTGGCTGTCTAAGCGCACTCACCAGGCGCATCCTGCCTGCATGGTCTCACCGCACGCCCTTTGAGTGGGCAACTCTTCTCCTGGTTTGGAATCATGCGAGGTGCATGTGTAACGCTCTCGCTGGGACCCTGGGTCCCAGCTTAACACGTGTTAGCAAGACCCCGATGACCATGGCGCGACCGAGTTCTCTGCTTCTAGAATCATGCGAGGTGCATGCGTAACGCTCTCGCTGGGAGCCTGGGTCCCAGCTTAACACGTGTTGGCAAGACCCCGATGACCATGCACCGACCGAGTGCTCGCGCTCTACGTGCACCGACGACTGATCGCGCTCTATATCCAGGCGCACCTCCAGGAACTGATCTGTGGGTGGTGGCCACTCGGTACCTGACCACCGATCACCCGCACTTGCGCCTGGGGCAAAAAGAACTTTAAACTGGGAAACACTCGTACACTTGACATACTGAAATCTTTTTTATTGGGTGGCCTCGTTAAAAACCCTCATTAGGGAAAAGAGTGCCCCCTGATCTGCTCAACTGTTTACAGTATATATACTGAGTGTGTGTACAGCACAAGAACGCATCTACTTTACAACTTAACTGAAGTAGAATCTCAAGTGTGTAGCGTTCCATGTCCTGGGGATAGGTGCTCCATCCAGAGTCTCCAGCCGATAAGCTTCATTCTCCAACGCCTCAACTACTCTGTATGGACCCGTCCACTTTGGAGATAACTTGTTCTCCATCTCATTCTGATGCGCTTTCCTCATCACCAGATCGCCCTCCTGGAAGCGCCTGAGCCTCACCTTGGAGTTGTGCCTGCGTTCTACTCTTCTCTTGACAACTTCGGCACTAACTCTGGCTTCTTCTCGTACATCATCCAGGAGATCGAGATTCACCTTTCGCTCTTGATTGGACTCTTCGGCGATGAAGTTCAGAAATCTAGGGGAGCTCTCCTGTATCTCCACGGGGATCATAGCATCTGTCCCATAGACAAGACTAAAGGGTGTCTCATGGATGCTAGACTGTGGGGTGGTATGGTAGGACCATACAATCCTGGGAACTTCTTCTGCCCAATTCCCCTTAGCTTTCTCTAATCTTCGCTTCAGTCCCCTGAGCAGCACTCGGTTGGCTGACTCCACCTGCCCGTTGGTCTGTGGGTGTTCTACTGAGGCGAACACTTGTTGTATCTTCAATTCTTCGCACATCTTTCTCAATTGATGACTGGTGAATTGAGTGCCATTCTCAGATACCAGCCTCTTGGGTACTCCGAAACGACAGACAATATTCCTCCAGACAAAATGCTCGACCTTCTGAGCGGTGATGTGGGCCACTGGTTCTGCCTCCACCCACTTTGTGAAATACTCGATGGCCACTATGAGGAACTTCATCTGCCTGATCGCCAGAGGAAAAGGTCCCAGGATGTCGATTCCCCACGTGTGAAATGGCCACGGGCTATGGATGGACTTCAACTCCTCTGGGGGTGCCTTATGCCAGTCAGCATGAAGTTGGCACTGTTTGCACCGCTGAGCGTACTTCAGACAATCTTCCTTCAGCGTTGGCTAGTAGTACCCCGCGCGGAGGATCCTACTTGCCAAAGCGCGACCACCGACGTGGCTTCCGCACACCCCCTCGTGCAACTCTGACATGAGTTTGGTGCATTACTCCCCATGCACGCACATTTGTACAGGATGGGAAAAGCCAAATCTAAACAAATTCCCATCAATGAGAGTAAACTTACTCGAGCTCTTCTTTATCTTCTTTGCCTCTGCCGGGTCCAGTGGAAGCACACCATCCTTTAGGTACAACTGGTACGGTGTTATCCACGCATCGGGCTCCTTGACAGCGCAGACTTCCATCGCCTCATCGGTCCTTGCTGGTCGCGCCCTCACCCTCGGCACTTTCAGCGTTTCTTGAGTCAGGGACCGATGACTGATCGCCAGATGCTCCATCGACTTGGATACTTGAAGCACTTGATTGTCTGACACGAACGCTCGTGGCACCTTTAGAGTCTCTTGAATGACGGTCCTCTGCTTTCCCCCCTTGCTTGAGCTGGCCAGCTTGGCAAGCAGATCTGCTCTGGCATTTTGCTCGCGGGGCACATGCACCAACTCAAACTCATTGAAGGCCGTCTTCAGGAGCTGCACGTACTCCAGGTAAGCTGCCATCTGAGGATCTTTCGCCTGGAACTCCCCTGTAACTTGCCCAGTGACTAGCAATGAATCACTCTTAGCCACCAGACTTCTTGCTCCCATTTCTCTTGCCAGCAACATTCCTGTGATCAGGGCTTCATACTCCGCCTGATTGTTGCTGGCCTTGAAGGCAAAGCGAAGGGACTGTTCGATCAGTACCCCGTTCGGGCCTTCCAGAATGACTCCAGCACCGCTTCCCTGCTGATTGGAGGAGCCATCCACTGATAAGACCCATCGAAAAACTACGCCTTCTGCAGGTGTCGCGACCGACGATAGCTCGACCACGAAATCGGCGAACACCTGCCCCTTGATCGGTCCTCGGGGCTCGTACTGGATGTCGAACTCTGAGAGTTCCACAACCCACTTCCTTCCTACTACGTCTGGCTTCTTCAACACCTTCTGGATGGGCAAGTCTGTCATGACCACTATGGTGAAGCTGTGGAAATAGTGTCTGAGCCTTCTAGCTGAAAAAACTACCGCCAGCGCTGCCTTCTCCAGAGCCTGATACCTTGTTTCCGGGCCCTGCAGCACCTTACTTACAAAATACACAAGCTTCTGGACCTAATCTTGCTCTTGTACCAGGACCGAGCTGACTGCCCTCTCCGTCACAGCAAAGTACAGACGAAGAGGGGTGCCCACTTGTGGTTTACACAATACTGGTGGGCTCGCCAGATACTCCTTCAGCTTTAGGAAGGCCTCTTCGCACTCCTATGTCCAAAGGAATCTGCTGTTGCGCTTGAGACATTAGAAATACGGATGACCCTTCTCTCCTCCAGCAGACATAAACCGTGACAATGCGGCCAACCGACCAATGAGCTGCTGCACCTCTTTCACCGTCGTTGGGCTCCTCATTGCCACGATTGCCGCACACTTCTCTGGATTCGCCTCGATCCCACGCTCTGTTAGAAGGAAACCTAAGAACTTCCCAGCCTCCACACCAAAGATACACTTTTCAAGGTTGAGCTTCAACCTGTACTTGGCGATGGTGGTGAAAAGTTCCTCCAGATCAACTACATGATGCGCCTTCTCTCGCGACGTGACCACCATGTCATCTACGTATGCATGCACGTTCCTTCCAAGCATGGGCGAGATCACCCTATCCATAAGTCTCTGATAGGTAGCTCCTGCGTTCTTCAAACCAAATGGCATCACCTTGTAGCAGTAGCAAGATCGTTCCGTCATGAAAGCAGTCTTGCACTCGTCCATGGGGTGCATCCTTATCTGGTTGTAGCCTGAGAAGGCGTCCAGAAAGCTGAGGAGCTTCCCCCCTGATGCGCTATCCACCAATGCGTCTATACTAGGGAGAGGGTAGGAATCCTTGGGGCAGGCCTTATTGAGGTCAGTGAAGTCCACACACATCCTCCACTTACCGTTTGACTTCTGCACTAGTACCACGTTCGCCAACCACTCGGGGTACTGGATCTCTCTGATATGTCCTGCCACAAGGAGCTTCTGCGTCTCATCATGGATCACCTTCCTCTTCTCTTCATTGAACTTCCTTTGCCTTTGGTGCACTGGTCGCACCTTGGGGTCCATCGACAGGTGGTGGCAAAGAAAATCGGGGTCGATCCCTGGCATGTCAGAAGCTGACCATGCAAAGGTGCCCATGTGCCTCTCAATCACACCGGCGATCTGTTCTCGTTCTTCTGCAGCAAGCGATCCCCCTAACTTAAACCTCTTTCCCCTTATTTCCACCTCTTCCCATCCCTCAGTTGGATGGGGTCTCCTTTCATTGGCAATGACCGCCCTGGCGATACCCGACTCACGAGGAGCGATCATGCCCCCTGCTTCAGCTTCAACTTGAGCTACCTGGGAGCCCCCCAACGTAGCATCTTCCATTACCTGATCTGCTTGTGTACCACGAACCACCGATCGCTCCTGGAGCACGCCTGCTGGTGGTGTTGTAGTGACATGGCAGATGCTTCTCTTCTGCTTGAGGCTGTTCTCATAACAGCGCCTAGCCTCAGCCTGATCTGACTTGATGGTAATGACAGCCCCTTCCACCGACGGCAGCTTCAACTTCATGTGCCTCGTCGATGGCACTGCACCCAACCTGTTGAGCGTGGGTCTTCCCAGCAAGATATTGTATGCAGATGGGGCATTTACCACCAAGTACTTTATCTTCTCTGTGCGGGACGCCACTCCATTGGTGAACGTCGTCCTCAGCTCTATGTAGCCCCGCACTTCGACCTGGTCCCCCGCGAAACCATAAAGACACCCAACATATGGCCTCAACTGATCGGGGGACAGCTGCAACTTGTTGAACGTCGGCCAGAACATGACGTCCGCTGAGCTTCCTTGGTCTACAAGCGCCCTATGCACTCGTCTTCCTGCTGTCACAAGGGAGATGACCACAGGATCGTTGTCGTGAGGTACAACGTCCTGCAGATCAGCCCTTGTGAATGTGATATCCACCTCGGGAAAATGGCTTCCATCCACTAAGTCCACGGCCATCACTGATCGTGCATACCTTCTTCTCTGCGACGCGAAGCACCCTCCTCCAGAAAAGCCCCCCGCAATTGTCATCACTTCCCCATGCACAGGGATTTCATGTTACTGATCACCTGCCTGAGACCCCGAAGCGCGATCACCCTGTGCCTTCCGCAGGTAATCGGTCAGGAAACCTGTCTTCACCAACTCGGCGAGTTGATGCCCCAACGCCAGGCAGGTACGGAGGGTGTGTCCATAAGCCTGATGGAACTCACACCACTCATCCTTCTTCTTTCCAAGTACCCTGTCAGTTTTCTCTGGTACTCGGAGCCTTGTAGCCACGGCAGGGATGGCGATCAGCTCCGCCAACTCCACCATGAAATCATACCTAGGGGGTGCGTTGTTCTCCCTAGCACGCCCCCTGGCCTGGTCCTTCCTGGGTGCATAGGGTTGAGGCCTTCCCTGTGTCTTCTTCCCTTCCTTGGCCTCATACACCCGCGCTTGTTGCTGCTGCTTCCCTTGACCTCCACGTGGCTTTGACGATGCAACACTGCCCCTCTTCTCAGAGATTTCTGTCTCTGCTACTATGTGCGCCACTGCGCATCGTCGGATCTTAGCGAAGGTGGCAGGGTGGCTTCTGATGAGCGATTCACTGAAAGGACTAGGTAGCACACCTTTCTTGAATGCATGCACCAGCATGTTCTCATCCTTGCTGGGCAATCTCACCACCTGCGCACCAAAGCAGTTGAGAAAGTCCTTCAGCGACTCCCCCTGGTACTGGCGCACGTCAAACAGATCGTAAGACCCCACCGGTGGCGCTCTGTTGACGATATACTGCTCCGTGAACAGCTTTGAAAACTGATGGAAGGAGGTGATGTGGCCCTCTGGCAGGCTCACGAACCACTCCATAGCTATTCCGCTCAGTGTACTCATAAACATTTTGCAGTACACAGCGTCTGAGCCTCCAGACAGCATCATCTGAGTGTGGAAGGCTGTCAAATGTGCTTCTGGATCTTCCACCCCCGTGAACGACGCCTTCACTCCCACCAGGTTGGGAGGCACCACCGTGTTCATGATTTCGGGGGAGAAGGGGATGGGAAAGGCCCTTGGGGGCGTTGGTGGAGCCTGTTCCTCTCCCATGCGACCCCTAGCTTGTTGCATGTGGTGCAGATTCAAGCGTAGCTCTTCATTGGCCTTGTGCAGCTCCTCATTTCTGGCCTGGGAAGCGGCCAAGTCCGCCTGCATGCGCTCCTGGTGCGCCCTGGACTCTGCCACCGTTTCTTGGAGCGCGAGCATCGTTTCCATGAGCTATTGCATGGTAACGCCTTCGCCTCCGTTTGATGGAGCAGATCCTTGTCTAGGATTCCTCATCTCTGTGGTTACTACTCTCGTTCTTGTGTATGGGACCTTTATTTTACTTCGGGCCCCATGGTGGGCGCCAAATGATCCTGGCGCGGACTTGAACGTGGAGGATGTGCCTCGTCACTCCTTCGTCTAGCCTTCTGCAACTGCACATTCTGCAAGAACGCTCCAAGAACCTTCTCTGGAACTCCAATCGATGCCTGCAAAACACACAGACGGCGCCTCTAGCGGCCGTTGCAGCTCTGACGCTCAAGTCAGGCAACCGGAACACCAAATCTCTCTGTGCAATTTCTAGAGTTTGAAAACCGAGTTCTGTGTTTTCCCTTTCGTATTGCGTACCTTTGCTTGGTGTTCTTCTGCCCATTATATGGTCTTAGGGTCTACTGGCTAGTCTAGGGCTCACTTGATTACTTCTGCACTGCCAACACCCACTTCTCTGGGCAACCTTGCGTGTGGATTTCCTCTACTTGAGTGGAAAGTCTGGCAGGATGGCCACGTGGGCGCCTCTGCACGCACTCAATCTCTGGGAACACCTTCATGGTCCACGTGTCACGCATGCAATCTCACTGGGAATTCTAACCTTGATGGGTTCTCATCCCAACAGGATTCTGCACCCAACTGCGCCTTCCCAGCCTCATGCATGGTCGTTTCGTGACCAAGGCCACTCCCTGCCTGCGGGCGCTTTACTGATCACTGGTCACGTTGTTCACAACGCCGTGGCCGATGTCACCTCGTCACACACCGATGACCGAGGTGTCTCTCATCTTGACCGATGCACTACAGTATCTGAATTCCGTTATCACTGTGCAACGTGTATGAACGTCCCCACAATGACTCACAGAATCTCTACTGGGCCGCGCCTCTCTCTTAGATGGTGACATGCGGAGGCATGCGACTTGCATCTAACTGTACACGTGTCACACCTGAAGGGCTTCTGCGCTGCTCTCTATGCGGCTAAGTTATCCTCTTGCGGAGTAACTTAGCGCGCGTTCTTCTCTCTGAGTGAGTCACATGCTCCCAGGAGAGCGCCAGGTGTGGCTGGTCTGAGCACACTCACCAGGCGCATCCTGCCTGCATGATCTCACCGCACGTCCTCCGAGTGGGCATCATGCGAGGGCATGCACAACGCTCTTGCTGGGAACCTGGGTCCCAGCTTAACATGTGTTGGCAAGAACCCTGATGATCGATCACATTCTGCATGCACTAACGACCGATCGCGCTCTGCATGCACTGATGACCAATCACGCTCTTCATGCACTGATGACCGATCGGTGCCTCATTACTTTCCGCGCTCTGCTTCCAGAATCATGCGAGGCTTATCTAGGGGTGGTGGCCACTCGGTGACTGACCACCGATCACCATTCTGAGTGATCTCCTCTCTGATTCACCTGCTATCTCATTCCCCGTGCCACCCTGTGACTGGTCTACGTGTTCATCTGTTGCTGACGTCATCGACTACCGATGACCGACCGGATCAAATATATTTGCAATAACCTTGATACATATGCCCTATATGCTATAGTTTGAAGAAAAATGATGTAATTATAGAAATAGGAAGTTGATCTTACATAATTAGGGAATATTGAAGTAAATAAGTAATCTTATATAATATATCTTATATAATCAATAGTATTTAAGTTATATATGTATTATTATGAACTTATTTATTTATGTATCATATTTTTTTTACCTGATATAAAATATTCTTTATTTATTGTATTTTTTTAAATTTTCTCAATATAAATAAAACATTCACATTGACTCATAAATACACAGTTTCATCTCAATATTTCTCATTTTTCTAAAGTTTAACACTATCCATTCGAGATAAATTTGTTTAATTCATTTTGTTTATCACCTAAGTAAAAGAAATTTATTAAATAGAAATTATCAATTTTAGAGATAAAAATAATTAGTTACTATATTAACTAAATTAGATACTATTTTATAGACTTATAAAATTATTTATATTTAAAGTAGTTTCTGTTGGACATCTCAAAGATCCTAACTCAAAGTGTTTGATGAAGCCATGATTAAAACCTTGAGTGAAGACTTATTGCCTTATGTGTCTAGGTAGCTTAGGTTTTGCTTTGGTTGTCTTGATTTATCTTTTACCATTAGGAATGATGAATGGTCTAAGAACAAAATAATTTTCAACTGGTTAAACTATTTTTTAATTGGTTAAAAAGGTTTTCGACTGATTAAAAATGTTTTCAATTGGTTATAATTTAGTTTTTCTGGAAAGGTGCAATTTTTCAATCTATTATCCTTCAAATCAATTAATTAAAAATACTGAAATATTTTAGATTTTTTTAATGTGTTTTACCTCTGAAAAAACATATTTTAATATGTATGATATCAAGTATTTTCAGTTTAAATACACTCCTTTTAAGAAAAATCAGTTTTGACACAAACTACTGTTAGAAAAGATGGCTTTAAACTAGAGGGGGGGTGAATTGTTTAAAGGGGTTTTCGCAAACTTTTTAGAGCTAGAATGAATTTATTTAAGAAACCAATTGATTCAGCAATTCAGTTAGCCAAAACAGCAAGCAAAACTGTAACACTAGAAAAAACAATCGGTTGTTTATACCAGCAAACAACAAACAAACTGAATTTAAAGAGATAAGGATAGAGAGATTGTACACAGCTGTTTATACTGGTTCACTCCAACCTAGAGCTACATCCAGTCTTCTCAGAAACCCTGAGGAAATCCACTAAGCAATCACACCTTGATCACTTACACAACAACCAAGAGAATGACCTTGAAAACCTCAAGAAACACACTCTCCTTGGCCAACACTAAGATTACTGATCTTGAACACCTCAAGAACACACAGTCAATCTCAGCAAAAACACACAGACGAAATGTTTCAGTAGTTTACAAAGATTACACTTGTTACCGATGAATATCTGAAATCAATACAAGTAGAATCCTATCCTAGCACCTTGATCAATCACAAAACTTTTAAGCAATCTCAGCACTTTGAAAAAAACTCTCTTTAGAAAAACTTTTATTAAAGATCTCTTTCTTCTTCAAAACAGTTTTTCTGAATTTATACCAAGAAATAGTTTGTTATCAAATCTTAACAAACTCTTAACTGCTTTAAAAAGATTGGTCAAAGCATTTAATAACTGGAGCGTATTCTGTTTCAAATCATTTAAAGCTCAGTCAAAGAAAACAGTTATTCTATTATGGTTCCAAAACAAACAATCGATTGTTTCCTCGAATCAATCGATTGTTTTGTTACTTAACAAATTTCACCATTTGAAAACAGTTTCCATACTTTCTCAAAACACCTAAGTGTAAACAATTGGTTGTTTCGACAGAACAATCGGTTGTTTCAACTTAGCCTGAAAAACTCTTTGCTTTGTTAAAGATTGAGATGCTAATTGCTTTGAGATTTAATCTAAGGGTGGATTACAACATAAAACTACCCCAGAACAAAACTATAAACCAGCACAGCAGCAACAAGCAAAGTAGAGGCTTCAACATCCTTCAAAGGATTTGGATTCTTCAAAACATTGAACACCACTTGGGTCAACAACTACTAGTTTTAAGAAAAATCAACTGATTGTTTTGATTTTTAATCGATTGATTTTCTTGATAGTACCCTATTCTATTTTAAAGTTGTTTCTGTTTTAACTCCTATAAAAAGGTAAGTTTGTTTCCCGAAAAATATTATGAGAATTGCTTACACAAACTACACTTTTACAATTTGAAAGAATCAAAGAGTGAGCTATTTTTTGGGAGAATTAGTCTTTGTTGATCTTTGAGTGTTCTTGGTGCCTATTTTTCATCATCCAACTTAAGGTCAAAGGTTATTCACAGTGTTGCTATGAATTGGGAGATCCCTTTGTGTTTCTTGGTTCATAGTTAAGGTGAATTCATTCCTTTTCTTTATTGTGTTGTAATTATGTGTTTGTAAGAGACAAGATAGGGTTTCTTGGTGGGCATCACAGTTGTGATAGGGTGTTACAGTGTGTGGTTTGGTTCTTGTAGTGTTCAAGAACTATTTTTGATCTTCTTTTGTAAACAAAATTTGTTGATCTATTGAATTCCATCTTGGAGTGAGGTGACACTAAATGTAGCTCTATTGTGAGTGAACCAGTATAAATCTTGGTGTGCTTTAAGCTTTCTTTATCATTGCACTTTATTTTTCTGCATAATTGTTCTTACTAGTATAAAATCAATTATTTTTATCTGTAGATCTTGTTCGCTTTCTGAATGGAACAAAATTAACGTGCTAAGCAATTGTGTGTTGAACTCTATGTATTGATTTTGTTTGTATACACTTGCTTTCGTTACTAGGTTTACAAGTTGTTTGAATCAAAAAGTTTCTTGAAAATTGTGTTTAATTTTGTTGATTTTTGCATTAGTTCTTGAAAGCTTAAATATCTCCTATTTGTCATTATAACCAGAAAAACAATCAGTTGTTTTGAAGTTTAATCTGTTAATGTTTTTCCTGTTACTATAACCAGAAAAACAAACAATTGCTTTTAAGTTTAATCTGTTAATTTTTTTCTCTGTTTCTAAAATTAGAAAAACAATCAGTTGTTTTTAAATATAATCTGTTGAAATTAATTCTAATATTTATTTCTTAAAATAATTTCAAATATTTTCTAAGTGTAATTGATTTATAGATTTGTATCTTGAGAATTGTGTGCCTAGAAATTTTTAATCAATTGTTTTTAATAAAAACAAGTTCTTTTTCTGAATGAGTGATCTTTTAGAAAATTTCAATATATTATTTTGACAAACAATCAAATAAATTTTTGTTAGGATTGACTAAACTAGCTTTTTGCGAAAAACTACCTAAGTACAATTCACCCCCCTCTTGAACTCAAGCCCCCATTAATTCAACAATTGGTATCTATAGTTAAGGCTTGGAAGTTAATCAAGTTTTTTGAAATATGGCTAGGTTTAAGTTGTCATTTGCTGAAGGTGTGTCTATTTATAGACCTCCTATGTTTGGTGGTGTGAATTATGTTTTATGGAAAGTTAGGATGGAGATCTTTATGCAGTCTATATATATGGATATATGGGATGCTGTTTTAAATGGTTTTTTTTTCCTATGCATGTGGTTAAAGAAGAAAATGTTAAGAAAGCATGGTTTGAATGGTAAGTGAAAAGAAGAAAGCTCAATATGATTCTGTGGCAAAAAATATTATTACATCTGCTTCAAGTATGGATGAGTTTTTCAGGGTTTCACAATGCAGTTCGACCAAGGAGATATGGGACATCTTGGAGGTTACTCATTAAGAAGTGATAATGTCAAAAGAACAAGGAAGCATGTTCTTATCCAGGAGTATGAAATGTTCAGGATGAAACAGGAAGACACCATAGTTGATGCACATAAAAGGTTCACACACATAGTAAATCACTTGACAGGTTTGGGAAAAGTCTTTGACAAGGAAGAGATGAACACCAAAGTGCTGAAATGCTTGGATAGAAGTTGGTAACCTAAAGTGACAACAATCTCAAAATCCAAGGATTTTTCAAGACTTTCTACAGCTACTCTGTTTGGAAAATTGAGAGAACATGAGCTGGAGTTGAACAACCCGAAAGAGTAGGAATCTTCTCAAAAGAAAGTGAATAGCATACTTCTTAAGGCCAATGCACAGAAGAAGGAGTTAAGTGAAGATGAAGAAGAGGATTCAAATCAAGATAAAACCTTAAGTCTGCTCACAAAGAAGTTTAACAGATTTCTAAAGAAAGAAGAAGAAGCGTGAGAGGTTTCAGCCTAAAAAGAAGTATTCTTCTAAATAGAATTAATCTAACTATACTAACTATACTTGTTTCGATTGTGGCAAGCCAAGACACGTAAAGTGAGGTTGTCAAAACAATCAAAGTAAGAATAAATCACTAAGCAGAAAAGCAAACAAGAGTAGAGGCAAGAAAGCTTACATATCATGGGAAGACAATGACATGCCCTCATACAGTGGTACCTCTGCAGAGAGTGAAGAGGCTAATCTTTGTTTAATGGCCAACAATGAAGGATCAAACAGTGACTCAGTAAGAATACGTTCTACTGATTTTGAGAATTATGATCAATTGTTGATTGTATTTCATGAAACACATGAGGAGGCAAATAGGCTTGCTGTTATAAGTAACAAGTTAAAAAGTGCAAATAGTTTTCTTGAATCGAAAGTGAAATCTTTAGAAAAAGAATTGCACGATGCTCAAACACAACTTGTTAATCTTGAACTGATCTGTTTCCATGCTTCTTGTAAATGTGTTGAATTCAGTAAGACTAAAACTATCAAAATTGCAAAGGTTTGGAAAACAAGATAGAATATCTTTTGAAAACATTGTCTAAAGTTTACCATGGGAAGAGCTAATCTTGAAATTGTGACAGGTTCACAAAAATGTTATATTTGGTAAAATTGGTTTAGGATTTAAACATGGAAAAAGAAAAACAATGTTAAGAAGTTATCTAGTTTTTTTGCTCATCCTAAAATAAAGTATGCTTCTTTTAATAGTTCTAAACATGTGCATTCAATATCTTGATTTTATTGCATGAAGTGTGGTCATACTTCTAGGACTTTCAGGCTAAAAAATTATCTTGTTCCAAAAGGCTTAGCCAAATGGCTACCTAAGGAAAGGTAGTAACTCATCTGGACCCAAAACTAAGGGTACCATCTATATCGATTTACACTATTTTGCAAAAAACTAAAGATGAAAGAGGAATAAACCAATGGTACCTTGATATAGGGTGTTCTAAGCACATGACAGGTGTCCTATCTCAGTTTGTTGTGTTGATGCTAAAATCAAAAGGATATGTTACCTATGGTCCTAACAACTGTGGGAGGATTCTTGGAAGAGGAGACATAGGAACTGAAGCATCAATGGTTATAAAGGATGTTCTTTATGTTAAAGGGTTGAAACACAATCTTCTCAGCATTAGTCAACTTTATGACATGGGATACAAGGTTAATTTTGAATCTGAAAATTTTCTAACCTGTAATGAAGACACTGGTAAGGTGGTTGCGGTCTTCACTAGTAAGAGGTTCAATAACATTCATCATTATATTCATCATAATATCTCTATGAATGAATATCTCATTTCAAAAGATGATGAATCTTGGTTGTGACATAGGAGACTTGCACATATTCATACTAATAATTTGAATATGTTAAATGCAGAAGATTTAGTTTCTGGTTTGCCTAAAATAAGTTTGAAAATAATAGAATCTGTGATGCATGTTTAAAAGGAAAATAGACTAGATCTTCTTTTAAACTCAAAGATGTGATTTCCTCTAAAAATCCTTTAGACATTTTGCATATGGACTTGTTTGGACCATCTAGAACTGCTAGTCTTGCTGGAAATTATTATGCATTGGTTATTGTTGATGATTTTTCTAGATATAACTAGAATTTGTTCATTGCTTCTAAGAATGATGCATTTGATGTGTTTAAGAAATTGGCTAAGGTTCTACAAAATGAAAACAACTGTAGTATTAAATCTATTAGAAATGATCATGGGGTAGAGTTCCAAAATGAAAGAGTTAATAAGTTATGTGAAAAATATGGAATTATATATAGTTTTTATGCTCCTAGAACCCCACAACAGAATGGTGTAGTTGAGATGAAGAATAGATCACTAGAAGAGTTCGCTAGGACTATGTTAAATGAATATGTTCTTCCTAAGTACTTTTGGGCCTTCACTGGTCAGAGGTTCACATATGTTTTAAATAGAACTTTAGTTAGGCATATTTTAAAGAAAACACCCTATGAGCTATATAAGGGTAGAAACCCTAATATAAGTCATCTTAGAGTGTTTGGTTGTAAATGTTATGTTCTGAATAATGGTAAGGATAATCTTGGAAAATTTGATGCAAAATATGATGAAGGTATTCTTATTGGTTATGCTTTGAATGGACACGCATATAGAATCTGTAATAGGAGGCTTTTAACTATTGAAGAATTTGTTCATGTGGTTTTTTATGAGAGTAACAATTATATGCTTAAGCCTGTTGAAGATGAACTTGAATCGGGTGATTTAAGAATTGCATTTCAGAAAAATCAATTGATTGATTCAGAAACAATCGATTCAATTCCTGCTAAAGGGAATGCTATAAATCCATAATTGCCTAAAGAATGTAGGACTCCTAGAGACCTGACCCTAAATATATAATGTCATTAGAAATATTGAGAAAGGAGTATCAACCAGAAACTCTTTCAACAACTTATGTTAAGCAATGGAATTCGTGTCTCAAGTGGACAAAGAATCTTGATGAAGTATTGCAAGATAGAAATTTGATTCTAGCGATACAGGAAGAGTTGAATCAATTCATTAGGAATGAGGTGTGGCCTCTGATTCCAAGGACAACTGAGATGAATGAGATGGGCACAAAATGGGTATTTAGGAACATAATGGACAAGCAAGGAATTATCACTAGAAATAACTAAAGGCTAGTTGCAAAAGGCTACAATCAAGAAGAAGGAATTGACTATGATGAGACCAATGCTCCTGTAGCAAGGTTGGAAGCTATTAAACTCCTCCTACCTTTTGCTTGTGTGAGTGGATTCAAGCTATTTCAAATAGATGTGAAGTGTGCCTTTCTGAATGGCTATATCAATGAAGATCATAAATTTCCAAATCATGTATACAAACTCAAGAAAGCCTTGTAAGCAAGCACCAAGGCAGTGGTACAAAAGGTTAAGTAATTTCTTACTATCTCAAGGATATGAAAGAGGCATGACAGACAAGACTCTTTTCATTAAGAAAAATAAAGATGATATCATTTTGGTGCAAGTGTACGTAGATGATATTATCTTTGGTTCAACTAATGAAGACTTGTGTGAAGCTTTTGTAGAACCCATGAAGTGTGAATTTGAAATTTCAATGATGGGTGAACTAAACTACTTCTTAGGACTTCAAGTGAAGCAATTGAAGGATGGTATTTTTATTTATCAAAGAAAGTACTGTAAGGATATGCTAAAGAAATTTGAAATGGACAAATGCAAAGTTGTTAGCACTCCTGATGGAAGAAGACAAAGCTCAGGCCCAATCACTATGTCCATGGCAAGGAAGATACAAGAAGACTGGAACTCTGTAGAGACACCCTCCTCTACATGTTCAAAAATGCCATAACCTAGTGTAGAATTGTAGAGTAGAATTTATTTTCTTGCCAAAAATAGAATAAGAATTTTACTTGTAAACTTTCTTAATTGTAATTAGGGTTGAATTAGGCACCTAAAATCCAACCTAGGTAAATTAGGGTTTCTATAAAACTCCTAAATTAACCTAGGCCAGTTCTAAACCTAAAAAGAGTCACATGAAGCACACCTTGAACATGCTTCCCTTGTGACTCCAAAATAGGTGCCAATTTCAAACCTCTAGCATTTGAATTTTCCCACCAATTCCTTTATACAATGGCTAACCCTCACCACTATATATTGAGGTGCTTGGCTCATGAAATTCTAAGTTGTCAAGTTTGCATGCTTTCTCACTCCCTTGTCTAGTCTCTCTAGGATAGACACCTTGATCTTCTTCTTCACCATCTTCAAGTGATATGGCCCAACCAATCACTCTCCCTACCTATCATGCACCTTTAAGGAAACCAAAGCTCCATTAGAGTCATCCTTGTCCATTCCAACCATTGCTTATGCCAATCTACATATCAATTCTCCAAGGAACCAATTCAAAAATGGAGCCAACACTATCATTTGGTATCTAGAGCTTTGGTTCTTCAAAAGATAAGTGACTTCTCTTCATTTAATTTCTGTGTTTTCTTCATTTTCATGTTGTTCATATGTTGTTTTAATTGTCTTGTGTTTTCGATTCAGGTTACAAATCATTTTATGATGTTTTATGCAATTTTAATCAGTTCAAACTCTTCCAATTCTTGAATCGTACATCTCAATGTGTTGTAGGTTTCCATTGAGTAAGTTGTGTTGTTTTTTATTTTAATTGAGTTGTTCTTGTTATTTTAATCGGTGCAAATTAATTATGGTTGAGTCATTTTAATTTTTGAATCCATTCAAGTATTGTCAATGTCATGTTCATCCAAAATTTGTCATCAATTTCATGTAGTACTTTTGTTGTTATATTTGGCTGCTTTTTTTTTTAATTTGAGAACAATTTATATACTAAATGTGAAGCTTTGGTGCCTTTTAATTTTTTTCTAGATTTGAATTCATACTTGTTGATAGTTCCATACAAGTTCATTTTCCATTCAATTCTACAATATTTTTGAAGTTTCCAATGTTGTTTTTAATTCCAATATAGGTTTTCCTCTGTTTCACAGTTTCTGTGTTGGCTGAAAATGCTTATCAAAATTAATTGTGTTAGTGAAAATTTTTGAAATTCTGGATTTGAGCAGTTTGATGTGTTAAGAAAAAGTTAAAAAAAAAGTACATCAAAATTCAAAATAAAAAAATGGTAAATGAAAAACAGACAGAGTGCAAAAAAAATTTGACTCTAGAAAATTTGAATCGGCACTGAATTTGAAAAAAATTATTGCAATTATTTGGCGCGTTGTTTTTGTAAAATTCCAAAGCCTACATTGAGCTTAAACATTGAAGTTTAAGTGATTAAAATTTCAAATTCAAATTTGGAGTAATCTGTCCAACATAAATTCGGAAAGTTAAAAGAAAATTTACACCAAAAAATTATGTAGTGTTGTTTTTGGTTTTATTCATCTATGCTAGTTCCATTCACTAGGATTCCATTTTGTGTGCTACCTTTTCTTGTGAACTTTGATTTCTTGCTTGTCAATTTCTTGACCACTCTTTCAAGGCAAGTCAATTACAAATTCAATTTTAAGTAGTCCTCAATTTTAAATTTGAGTTTTATTGCTTTAAACTTGTTTGACCTCTTTAGGTGGAAGTGACCTATTGTGATTTGGTGAGTTGTGGAGCTGAAATTTTTTTGATATAAGCCACATCACTAACGAGGCAAAGCAAGGGACAATAGCAAACTCACACAAAAATATACACAAAGGAGTTACAAGTGAAAGAGGCAAAATGGTAAAACAACTATTGTTTATTAAATGTGTTTTTACCTCAGCCGGAGTCTTACAAAATGTGGTAGCATTTTTTAAATTATTTTTATTTATGAGTGTGGCTATTTGAAAGATCCACATTCATAAATCAAGCGCTTTGATTTATGAATGCGGCTATTTGTAACAGCCGCATTCATAAATCAAGCGCTTGATTTATGAATGCGACTGTTATAAATAGCCGCACTCAAATCAAAGGGCTTGATTTATAAATGCGGCTGTTACAAATAGCCACACTCATAAATCAAATTTTACCCTAACCTGGATAACTTGGAGTATGGAGGTCCTCCAGGATAAGTGAAGGTTGGCCGCCACTTAAAGAGCTCACACTCTCACAAGATAAGACCTAAGCTAACAAGCTCACAATTCTCACACCAATTGTGTAGAGTTTCTTTACTATTGAATTTCAACATGAAAAATACACTAGGTAGGTCTCCTATTTATAGGTGAAGGAGCCTTGGAGAACAAGCTAAAGGGGTAGGGTGGGAAAAGGGAAAAAATGGGCAGCCTTAGGGTTTGACTTCCTAGGCTTGTCCTTCTAGAAACTAGGTCAAAATGCCTTTCAAAAGGGCCAAGAACAAGCTAAAATGCCAACTACACCCCCTACTATGCTAAAGACACCTTATTCTAGCCTATCTTTACTATTTGGACCCCTAAAGTGAGCCCAAATTATTTACAAACATATTCTATTTTTTTAAAGAAGACCAAAAGGAAGAACTTCTGGTATTCTGGTTTATAACTTATTCTTTTGTTGATTCTTTCTCGAGGCTTGGTGGGGCCTGACTTTGTATCTTGAGATGACTGACCCTTTTGGGTAGTGCTTGTTGTGTCCTTAGTCATCTATCGGTTTGTATCATTCTCCCCAGGTTGGACCCCACCAAGGATCTAGCAGACCTCACCAAAAGGAGAAATGGGCAATGACCAGAACATCAAATGTTCTTTCTTCTAGTCTTCTTAAAAATAAAACATGTTTGGACTCACTTCAGGGTTCCAAAATAGCAAGATAGGCTAGAATAGGTGCCTACAGTATAATAGGGGTGTAGTTATCATTTTAGCTTGTGTTTTAGCCCTTTAGGAAAGAAATTTGACCTAGTTTCTAGAAGAACAAGCCTAGGGTGTGATTTTGACAAAGTCAAACTCTAAAGGCAGCTCCCTTACACATTTACCACCCTACCCTTGCCCCTCTTGCCCTTGAAAGCACCCATTCCTATAAATAGGGTGCCTTACTCCATGTATTTTGGAAATTGAATTTGAATAGAAAAGAAACTCTGCATGAGTGATTTTGTGAGTCTGGGTATTTTGGGTTTTATGGGTCTTATCTTGGGTGGGTAGTATCCTAAGTGGTAACTCCGGGTCTTATCTTGAGTGACAGACATCTCAAGTGGCGGCTCTTGCACCACTCATCTTGGAGTTCATCTGCTCCAAGTGGCATGAATCCCTTTCTTCTCCATAAGTCTTTTCATCCCTTCCCCCTTTTTAATTTCCTTTTGCGCTTCCATTCCCTTCATGTTCTTTATTGTTCTTCCCATGTTTGTCTTTCATTTGTTGGTTCTCTTTGATTTGCTATCTTAATTCCGCCCCTTTTTGCATCATTCACACCATATATTGTGTTTTTCTCTTTGCCCTTGTGAAGTGAACCTTCACACTTACTTAATCACTTTGTTAAGTTCGTGTCCAGTGAGAATCTTCTTAAGGTTCTCACCTTTTAAATTGCTAAAATCCAAAAATCCCAACAAAAGTGAAACCTTTAAAATGTGCAAATCTAAAATCAATTCACATCATGAGGGGTATATAAACCATGGGGTTGCACCTTAGACTTAGCCTTCCTACATGCTATGCACTTATCACAGAAGCTATGTACAGATTTGCGCATGTGGGTCCAAAAGAAATGTTCATGCAATGTATTTAAGGTTTTTTGCTACCCGAAAGTGTCCCATTAAACCACCCTCATGTGCCTCCTTTACAAGAGATTGTCTCAAAGACCCTTGGGGCACAAAAATTTTTTTCCCTTTAAAGAGAAAGCCATCATGTATGAAAAAATCTTTGTGACCTCCTTTTGAGCACTCTTGAAAGATGAGAGAAAATTCAAGGTCATCTTTGTATATATCCTTGATATGATCAAACCCCAAGTATTGAGTGTTCAAGACATTAAGCAAGGTATGTCTTCTAGAAAGAGCATCTGTCACCACATTAGACTTGCCTTGCTTATGTTTGATCACATAGGGAAATTTCTCAATAAACTCTACCCATTTGGCATGTCTCTTGTTAAGTTTGCTTTGGCTTTTCCAATATTTAAGAGATTTGTGATCACTATGTGATGTGAGTTGATTTTTAGATGGTTCCATTTTATGGTGACACTTTATTTAAGATTTGGATTTTAAACAAATAGAGGTGAAACCTAAGGAAGATTCCCACTGGACACGAACTTAACCAAGTGGTTAAGTAAGTGTGAAGGTTCACTTCACAGAGGCAAAGATAAAATCAAATTATGGTGAGGAATGAATTCAAGCGGAAAAGGAAAGGCTACAAGGCATCATCATTGGTTAACATAGCCGAACCAATTGATGAACCAACAAAGCCACACAAGAAGGAAAAACCGAGATAAGCAAAGATCAAGACAATATGGAAATGGAAATGGAAGAAGATGATGAAAGAAAGAACTTATGGGTTGGATTGAGAGAGTGGTCACACCACTTGGGGGATGGAAACCACCAAGATAAGTGAAAGGGCCTCCACTCGAGAGTCTCCCACTCTTCAAGATAAGACCAAAGCAAAGGAACAACACCTCACTCAGGGCTCATACAAATTGTCCAGAGTTTCTTTACTTAATTTTCAACTTGTAAAATACACTAGGTAGGCCTCCTATATATAGGTGAAGGAGCCTTGAAAAACAAGCTAGAGGGGTAGAATGGGGAAGGAGAAAAAGGGGCGGCTAGGGTGTTGACCAAAGGTCAAAGTTGCACCCTATGCCTAGACTTCTAGAAGCTAGGTTAAACTAGCCTAAATCGATAGCACACCCCCCCTTTTATGGTAAATGACACATATTCTACTGAAATTACAAATAATGAAACCAACTGATGCTCAGCACCCAAGGCCTGTGCTCTACTCCTCGTGATCCTCTGGGGCAATCTAGGTGATGAGGCAGTAGTTGAAGAATCTGGACTGGGCCCAATGTCTTTAGGCATGCTCCTTATCTTCCTCCTCAGGGGTTGGGCCTAGTCAATAGGCACACTCTCTCCTAGGTCCACATCACTATGTATCACAAACTCTTTTGGAAAAAGATAGTGTTACCAATTTTGCAAAGCCCTAACAAGAGCAAAAAGCTTTTTTTCATAGGTGGAGTAATTGAGATGACTCCCTTTAAGTTTCTCACTAAAAGTTATGGGGTGACCCTCTTGAAGGAGGAAAACCTCAATGCCTATGTTAGAGGCATCACACTCAATCTCAAATGTTTTAGCAAAGTTGGAGAGTGTTAAAATGGGTGCCATGGTTAATTTGTCTCTCAAGGTTTCAGAGGCATTTATTTGTTCTTGGCCCCATTTGAACACTACATCCTTTTTTACTATCTCATTGAGAGGTGTAACAATATTACTTAAGTCTTTCACAAATCTTCTATAGAAACTAGCTAATCCATGAAAGCTTCGTACTTCACTAATATTGGTGGGTGTAGGCCAATTTCTAATTGTTGCCACCTTTTACTCATCAACATGCACCTCTTTGGAAGTCACTACAAACCCTACGAATTCTATATGGTCTATGACAAAGACACATTTTTCTGGATTGGCATACAACTCATCTTTCCTAAGGGTTTCTAGAACTTGCCTAACATGCATTTTATGGTCTTCTATGTTCAAGTTGTAGATAAGAATGTCATCAAAGTAGAATACTACAAACTTGTCTATAAAAGGTCTTAAGACATGATGCATTAGTCTCATGAAGGTGCTTGGAGCATTGGTTAAGCCAAAGGGCATGACTAACACTCATACAACCCAAACTTGGTCTTAAAAGCGGTTTTCCATTCATCTCCCGGTTTAATCCGGATTTGATTATATCCACTTTTAATATCAATTTTTGATGAAGACTTGAGACCCATGTAACTCATCTAACAAGTCATCTAATCTAGGGATAGGATGTCTATACTTGATGGTTATGTTATTTATGACACGACAATCCGTAACTCCCATCTTTTTTAGGGACAAGAATGATAGGCATAGCACAAGAACTCATGCTATCTTGGACCCACCCCTTGGCTATTAACTCCTTGACTTGTTGTTTAATTTCTTTGGCCTTAGTTGGATTGGTTCTATATGAAGGTCTATTTGGTAAAGAAGCCCCAGGAATGAAATCGATTTGATGTTAAATGCCCCTTAAAAGAGGTAATTCTTTAGGTGGCTCTTGGAACACATCCTGAAATTCCTTTAGCAAAGGGTCCAAGCATTTAGAACTATTTACTGTTGACTCTATCTTTAGGTTTTTTTTAGGATAGGCTATGAAGATAGCCTTGCGAGCTAGCATTACCTTTTTTACCTCTTTGGAGGAGATGAGAAGGCTTTTCTTAACACTCTTTTTTTCATTTTCTCTCTTCTCTTTCATTTTAAATTGGTCTTCATTAACCTCTTTTGGAGAGAGAGACTTTAGTATGACATTATGCCCTTGGAAGGTAAAAGATATTTTATTAGTAAGGCCATCATGTAAAATTTTTCTATCAAATTGCCATGGCCTTCCTAATAGAATGTGGGTTGCTTCCATTGGCACAACATCACACAAGACCTCATCTTTACATTTTCCAATGGAGAAAGCTATGAGGACTTGTTTATTGATAATTATTTCTCCCTTTTCACTAAGCCATTGTAATTTGTAGGGCTTTGTATGAGATATGATGATTATTCCAAGTTTATCCACCACTCTTGTAATTACCACATTTGTGCAACTCCCCCCATCTACAATTAATGAACATAGTTTGTTATTAATAAGGCATCTTGTATGAAAAATATTTTCCCTTTGACTTTCATCAATAGGTTTTTGAGTTTGGCCAAGCATACGCCTTACTACTAACAAATCACCTTCACAAGGTAACTCATAATCATCCTCGCTTTTTGAAGAGGTAGGGGAGCTAGACCTTAAGGATTGGGAACTATGATCACTCACTACAACCCCCCCCCCCCCCCTCTTTTACCATCATTGTTCTTTTGGTTAGACAATTTGCAACTATGTGCCCAAAACCTAAACATTTAAAACATTTTGTACTTAAGGTTTTGGTCGATGACTTAGGGGTAGAGGTGGAAGGTTGGTCTTTAGAAACTCTATGGTTAGAAGTGGTTTCTTTTGAAAAATTGGAAGGAAAAGTTTTTGTAGAATTTTTTTTTTATCCTTCCATGAAGGTTTGTAGAATCCATATCATTATGAGTATTTTGAAATTTGTTTTCTTCAAAATCTGTGATTCCACTTTGATGGCTAGGTGAACCAACTTCTCTAAAGAAGAGTACTCATATAACTCTACAATATCTTGAATTTCTCTCCTTAAACCACTTACAAACCTAGCTATCTTTGACTCTTCACTATCATGCATATTAATTTTAGTCAAAGTAGTTTCTAAGTCCTTAAAATATTCATTTATTGTCCTAGGTCCTTGATGAAGTCGTTGGAGCTTCAACAAGAGTTCCTTCCTATAATAAGGAGGAACAAACCGCGCGCATGCATTCTTTCAAATCATACCAAGAGACCATGGCTGGCCTCTTGTTCAAACCAATGTCCATTACAACTTGATGTCACCACTGCATAGCATAGTCTAAAAACTCTATGGAAGCTAACTTAACTTTTTGGTCCTCTTCGATATCATACACATTAAAGATTTGTTCTACTTTAGCTTCCCATCCTAAATACAAATTGGGGTCACTTTCCACACTAAAACTAGGTAATTTAACAAAAGGAAAAAAAGGCTTTGGTGGTTGGTGTTGATGGCGTCTCTCTTCAAAATTGTGCACTCTCCAATCTTCTTCTTCTTCTTGACTCCCATGGTGCATATGATGTCTTGTAGCTCTTCTAGGCTCCTATCTCCTTTCTCGAACATGTCTCTCTTGAGTCTCTTCTAATATTTGCATCCTTTCCACTAATTGCCTCATTTCCTCTTCTTTATGGGCCAAGCTTCTCTTGGCCTCGTAAGCTCCTCCAAAAGATGGGCCTTTTGAGGAGATTGTGGCTTTGAAGACTCTCTCGAAGACAAATGGGCCATAAAAGAAAGTAAATAATTAGTGAAAAATAACAATTTAATCCACTCACTCACTTGTACCACTCAGCTATTTAGTAAAGGAGGGACAATTTTTAATTCACTCAAGAAAAAATTGCCCTCTAAAAGGGTCTACAATTGGTAGCAATACTTCAAGTAAAATGTGTCAAAGCTCTTTTCACTTGCTCACCAAAGAAACCCAATAAAACTTTAAGAAAATTTTTAAGTCAAGCAAGAAAAGTTGAAAGAAAGAAAGCTAAACCAAAATGGAAGTAAGATAATGACAAAACTTAGAGAAGAAAACAAGAAAAGCACTTAAAAAGACTTAAAGAAACTTACATAAACTTTAATTATGAAGTTTTGAATGTCATTAGAAATTATGAAAGCAAGAAGTATTAAATTCCACAAGTATGAACACAATTTGTCATACATTTAGAATCCTCTTTAGTAATTTGAAAGTTGAAAGTTGAAATGTGAATGCTCTCAATTTGTTTTTGTCTTTGTTTTTATGGATTCAAAATTTTCATATCCTTTTTTTTCATGCATATTTTTAATTCAATTTTCAGTTTTTGAAAAAGATATTGGATTGGGATTCAATTCGTATGAACACGTGCTCTCTATGTTTGGAATTAAATCAACTACTACTCAAACAACTTCTAATTTGTTTTTAGCTCTTCACAATTAATAAGTACACTCCTATTTTATACTATATGAACCTTATTCTACTAAAATTAAAAATAGAAAGACAAGCTGGTGCTCAGCCCCCATCTCATGGGCTCTGCTCCTGGTGATCCTCTGAGGAATGATGGGCTCTGAGGCACTGGCTAGTGGGTGGTCCTAACCTAGCCCTAGATCCTGTGTCATACTCCAGGTCATCCTTCTGGAAGTTTGGGCTTGGTCAGGAGATGCTCTATCTCTCAGGTCTTCATCACTAAGCATGATTATTATTGTTATTATTGTTATTTTCTATATGCTTATGAATTGTTTGATGGACTGGTTTATCCATTCAAATAGCATTTGTTCACATTTTATGTTTGATGAACACAAAGGGGGAGAAATACATAGAAGGTGTTCTAGAAGTCAGGGGGAGCAAAGCTAAAGATGTTCAATTTGTTCTTTTTGCCTCTGATCATTGCCCTTGAAAGATAAAGCTTATTGAAGATTCAAGACTTATTGGACTGTTTGTCTTCATCAAATAGGGAGAGATTGTTGGACATAGCAAGGATCCCAACTCAAAACGTATGATGAAGCCATGATTGAAGCCTTGAGTGAAGACTTGCTGCCTTAATTGTCTTGGTAACTTAGGTTTTGTTTGGGTTATCTTGATTTATCTTTTACCTTTAGGAATGATGAAGGGTCCAAGAACAAAATAATTTTCAATTGGTTAAACTGTTTTTTAATAGGTTAAAAAGGTTTTCAACTGATTAAAAATGTTTTCAACTAGTTATAGTTTTTGTTTTATGGAAAGTTGTAGTTTTTCAACTGATTAAAAATATTTTCAATTGGTTATAATTTTGTTTTTCTTGAAAGGTGCAAATTTTCAATTTGTTATCTTTCAAATCAATTGATCGAACATACTAAAATGTTTTATATTTTTCTGTAATGTGTTTTACCTCAGAAAAACCATATTTTAATATGTATGATATCAAGTATTTTCAGTTTAAATACATTCCTTTTAAGAAAAATCAGTTTTGACACGAACTACTAGTTTAAGTAAAGTCAACCAATTATTTTAACTTTTAACCAATTGATTTTCTTGACAGTACCCTATTATGTTTTAAAACTATTTCTATTTTAACTCCTATAAAAGGGCAAGTTTGTTTCCTAAAAAGGTTTTGAGAATTGCTTACACAAAATACACTTTTACAATTTGAGAGAATCAAAGAGTGAACTATTTTTGGGAGAATTAGTCTTTGTTGATATTTGAGTGTTTTTGGTAGAATCACAGCTGTGACGAGGTCTTACAATGTGATGTGATTCCACTAGCCACAATAGCATGATTCTTTGATATTCTATGGAATCAACTTGAGTTGGCAAAGGTTAGGCACTTTTATAGAAGAGGATCAAAGTTCTATATTTCAAGAACTCACCAAATCTTGCACCACAAACCAAACTCACATGGAAGCTCCATTTACTATCAATTGAACCGAATAAAAGTGCTGGAAAACAGATTTGAACCGTTCAAAAACAGAGAAGAAGAAGAACAGCTGTTGGAAACATGAAATAACCGAACCTAAACTCAAGAACACAAGCTCAAACATGAACAACTAAAGAGAAGAAAGGAAGGAGAGTAGAAAGCTTATGAAGATGGATGTATGGTTGAATGATCACGCCACTAGAAGGATGGTTGCTCCTAGATGAGTGTGTTGCCACCACTTGAGGACACCATGGATCCTTCAAGATAAGACTAGAGAAGAAGGCTCAAAAGCTCTCCAATGCTCACTCCAAAATTGAATATAGTTTCTTTAGTGTAAAATCCAATCTGAAAAATACAAAGAGAGCACCTCTATTTATAGCCTAAGGTGCTGAAATGCAAGCTGCACAAATTCAAAAATCTGCCTCCTAAAAGGTTCTAGAATTGGCGCCAAAAACAAAGCATGAGGAAGGTGTGATCCTTCTCTTACTTTGGCACCTCCTTATTTACTTCTACACCTATCTACTAATACACCCCCCCTAAGACTCCTAACTAAAGACTAAAAGATGCTATAACAATAGAGGTTTCTAATGTTTCCCTCTAAGCACCTTCAACCAAAGAAATTACAAAAAGAGAGAATAATTGTTCCCTAGCTCCTAAAGCTTTGAACATGCTTCTTGTAAGCCTTTGAGGTGGGCTTTGACCTCCATGGGCGTCCTCTATATGCGCCTCTACCTCTTCTTGATCTTGTTGATTGGCCTCCATGTCCACTAGAGCTTGATCTCCATCACAATGTGTGGTTTAGTTCTTGTAGTGTTCAAGAATTGTTTTTTATCTTCTTTTTGTAAAAAGAATTTGTTGATCCAGTGAATTCCATCTTGGTGTGAGGTGGGACTAGATGTAGGTCTGTTGTGAGTGAAGCAGTATAAATCTTGGTGTGCTTTAAGCTTTCTTTATCACTACACTTTATTTTCTGCATAATTGTTCTTACTGGTTTAAAATCAATTGGTTGTTTTTAAAATCAATCAATTGTTTTTTTTTCTTCTGCAAATCTGTTTGGCTTTCTGAATTGAACTAAACTAATGTTCTAAGCAATTGTGTGTGGAACTCTGTGTATTGATTTTGTTTGTATACACTTGCTTTCATTACTAGGTTTATAAGAATAAAAAAGTTTCTTGACATTTGTGTTTAGTTTTGTTGATTTTTGCATTAGTTCTTGAAAGCTGAAATATCTTATGTCATTATAACCAGAAAAACAATCACTTGTTTTGAAGTTTAATCTGTTGTTTTCAAGTTTAATCTGTGTTTTTCTTTGTTTCTAAAACTAGAAAAACAAGCAGTTGTTTTCAAATATAATCTGTTGAAACTAATTCTAAAATTAATTTCTTAAAATAGTTTCAAATCTTTTCTAAGTGTAATTGATTTACAAGTTTGTATCTTAAGAATTGTGTGCCTAGAAATGTTTAATCAATTGTTTTTAATAAAAACAAGTTCTTTTTTGAATTTAGAAAATTTCAATATGTTATTTTAAAAAATAATAAATAAAATTTTTGTCATAATTGACTAAACTACCTTTTGGAAAAATCTACCTAAATACAATTCACCCCCTCTTAAACATAGTCCTGCATTAATTCAACAGTTTCTATTATTAACAAGTTTCTATTATTAATAAAGTTTCTAAATTAGTATCTAATTAACTATCAAGGTTTTAATTACCAATAACTTTAGATTCTAAAGTTTGTAGCTAAAACTAATAGCATAGGCCTTAACTCAAGACCAACCACTAGAGCTATGGCAAGGAGAATACAGATGGAGACTCTGCTACTAATGGCAAAGACACTCTCTTATATATGTTAAAAAGTGTCATGGCCTAGTGTTCAAAAGTTTTATAATCATATACTATCAATTATTTAAAAAATAAATAAGAAACAAAAGTTGTATGTGATCTGTAGTGGCCAGGCCTCGGATGTCGGCCACTAAGTGAGAGGTCGGCACAAGAGAGGTCGGTATGATGGGGCCCATAGGGGGGTCCACAAAATCACATGTGTAAGAATAAGAACTAGATTCGCAGAGACGTCACACAGGGTTTATGCGTGACGTAAGGCTTTGGCATAGAGGATCTGTCCTTAAAAGGAAAAAACATATAAGAAGGCACGTGAGTAATTAACTTAACGCAGAAGATTTGGCCATGCGGCGCTAGGGTTACAGTGTATGTCTAAGAGCCCACGCTTAAGTTAAGCACTCCAGGAAAGGAAGGTTGCCACTAGAGTTGCACTCCAAGAATGGAAGGCTGCCGCGGGACGTGCAAGGAGATTGTGTGATGGAATCCCAGAAAGGTAACCCTAAATTCGCTAGGAGGCAGCACGGGGACGCAAGAATAGACGCGGCAGGAACCCTAGAAGGGCTATATAAAGGGTAGTAAGGCATTCCCAAAGGTACGCAACTTTTGAGACTAGAACTCCTTTACTATACACTTGTGTTTATTGCCCTAAGTCTTGACTTGAACGTTGGAGTGCAAATGGCTGCTAGGGCGCCCATCTTTCTTTCTTTGCAGGTTCAGCTGTTCCAGCCAAGGGAAAAGGAGAAGGTGCGAGTGATCGTAGAAGTCAACCGACGGGAGAGTCAACCGACGAGAACATGATCATATAATTTTTATGCTTTAAAAAAATAATTTGGAATTTAAAGTCAGCTATAAGAAATGTATAATTCAAATTAATAAATTGAAATATGACTTTTGTATTATTATTAGTTTTTACTTTCAAACCGGACTTCTCCATTTAGATAATTTTTTAAGATTTTTCTATTTTTAGTAAATTTCTTTAAAAGTTTCACGAATATAGATTTTAACATCTTTGATACTAGATATACATATACTAGAACTAGCATTGAAATGACACGATGCATAAGTGGCAAACACTACACACATTTCTAACATTTTCAGATAAACAAGAGAAAATGATAACCTCCTACGTGGCAAAGATGACACGTTTTAAATACCGATTTTAAGCATGTAAATGTCTTAATTTAGTATTAATTAAGAAATAGATTACCCATTAAATTTTTATACATTTAATGCAGAAATTTCCTTAAAGATATTATTTTTACTTTAATGCCTCAAAATTAATTCTAAGAGTAGATATATTTTAAACCCATTTTAGTATGCATTATTCCGCATACCAGAAATAATTATTATTATCATTGCAAATTCAGTTACAAACGAAAATTATATAATTAGGATTAAATATTTTTTTTTTTAGTAAAATTGACTTTTTTAATTAGTCTGAATTTTAGATTTTTTTAAATATTTTAATAAAAAAATTATTAAAATAAATTTTTATCAGCTGTTCTTTTATCATAGCAAACAAATTATATTAAAATATTCATATTAATTATTAGTTAATATAAAATATTTTAACAGTACATATTAATTATAAAAATTCGTTGATCACTTAAAAAATTGACAAAAATTAATTTTAATAATCTTATCATTACAAGTATTTATAAGATTTAAAATTTAAATTATAAACAAAAATCAATTATACGTAAAAATAGAAATAAAAAAACATATTTAACAAGTATTATTCTTTTAATATCTTGATTCTATACTTAAAGTAATATTTTCGGAATTTAATTCCTAGAACACATTTAAATCCTTAAACTCATTTCTAAAGTCGATATCATTAACAAACTTGTAATTTTTCCGTGATATTGTTTTAAAATGAATGTGAATGCGTTTGGATGAGTGTACGGTGTGAATAGGTATATTGATTTTACATCATTTCCGCAATTGAAGACGAAACAAGTATGATACATTGAAAGTTGAATTTATTTTATTATGCTTTTGTGGAAATTGAAAGTTGAAAAGTCGTTGATTCCTATTTAATTTGCAACGTACTTTACTTATGGTTGACTAAATTGTGTTTATACAATGTCATACCATTTGCAGCTACCATTTTATTCCCACACTCGAGTCAATAGAAGATACAGCGACAACACTATCAACAATGACGTATATGAAACTTAAAATTATCAAAATCTGCTATTTGATTAGAAGGTTTAAAGTTAATCTTTTGAATTTTAAAGCTGGCATGGACCATTTTTTAAATAATAACATATTACAATATTTAATTAGTATTCATCTAATATTAAAATTAAGTGAATGAACTTAATAGGAATGAGGGAAGACTCTCTCCCCTACACCCATCATAGGATCCATGACTTTCTAAGTTTCTTTATTGAATAGTAAAGATATAGGTAATTAGTGTTATTATTAATTAAAAGGTGTGTTATTAGTTTTTTCTATCAAGAATAAATAAATATAATAAAAATGAACATTTTAAAAATATTTCAATCCTTTTATACAAGATAAAACTATCCAAATAAGGAGGATTTATGGCTATGGAATGACCCCCCATCATATACATTCTCGGTAAAATCTACTTATAAAAAAGTTAGCTAATCATGGAACAGGGTGTGTATCCTCATTGCTTGCATATCTTTGGAATTTAAAGGTTATTCCATCGGCTCAGTTTTATATGTGGAGGGCTTTTTCGAATAGGATAGCAACTAAGCAAAACCTGTACAAAAGGGGTGTTATTTTGAGGGATACATTATGTACCCTATGCAGGAGGAAAGAGGAGTTGACTTCACACATTCTAGTTTCATGTAAGGTATCTGTTGTAGTTTGAAATATGTGCAATAGGCGGCTTGGGATTAACTCGGTGTATCACAATGAGTTGGTTAATCATTTTGAGCAATCCTCCTGCATTTGTTTTAACAAAGAAGATAATAGATTATGGAAAAACCTATGGGTCTCGGTGATTTGGTGTATTTGGAAACATGAAAACATGGCTATTTTTAATCAATCAAAGATAGATGCTGAGGAAATTCTTACCATGGCCCAAATCCAATAATGGGCATGGATGAAACACAAAGTAAGGAAAGTTAAGTTCTCTTTCTCTGATTGGATTTTCTCTCCCTTAACCTGCATTAATATGGCAACAAAATAACCTGTTGGGGATACAAGTCCACTATAAGAAAAACTCAATTTATCTATGGAAGAATTCTGTAGGTAACAGCCAAAATCCGTAGGTAAATCAACATTATCAACGGATTACCCACGGAACAAAATCCGTACGTGGGTAATTTACCTTGAGGAATGACCAAAAAAGCTTTAACCATTACACCAATCAAGTTTTGTTGTCATGTTATGATTCATAATACTATACTTATTAGTACGATTATCAATATCAATATAACTAATAACATAAACATTATTAATATTTTTCATATATTTAATTTCATTCATATTATTAATTTCATTAATATTATTATTATTATTCAAATTAAAAAAATTATTAATTATTAAAATAATATTATTAAATATTATTAATATTATTAAATATTACTAAATATTATTAAATATTAATATTATTAATATTATTAAATATTATTAATATTATTAAATATTATTAGTATTATTAAATATTATTAGTATTATTAAATATTATTAGTGTACCGACCAGTCCTCGGGTACCGAGAACAGCTAGTAATGATAAGCCACGTTAGTTGGGTCCCACAACGTAGCCCAAAGCCACCTGGGATGGACCCCGCAAGTAGTATGAACTGGCAGGATGATTAGTCATCAGCGTGTCGATCACCAGAGTGGACTGATGTGTCTTCGTCACTCTGCAGGTTGATGAGTCCTCGGCGACAAAATGTGACGAGGTGACATCGGTCTTGGGTGTTTTGAACAGCAAAGCTAGAACATCTGGTGTGGGTCCTGAAAGAAAACCAGTTATCAGTAACATGCCCAGAGGTAAGGAGATGCCTGAATCATGAAGAGCTTATGCATGTGGCAGGGAAAGCACAGTTAGGTGCAAAGTCCTGAGGGGTCGAGTACTCATCAGAACTAGGGTTTCGTAGTGAAGCTACATGCATGGCACGTGAACAGTGAAGGCACTCCCAGAATAGGTGGCCCCAGAGACTAGGTGCACGAGGAGGCACCCAGGTGGTCACCCTGTTAGAGTTTGCACTCCAATTAAGGAAACCTTACGTGCTAGATTACCCTAAGTCTGGGTGATAGCGGTGCAAGGGTATTCTTGTAAACCCTAAATATGGGTAGCGGCGTAGAGGAAACCCTAGACTATATAAAGGATAGTAAAACACTTCACAAAGGTACGCAATTTCAAAACCTAAACACAAATACTCAATACACTTAGTGTGCTTGCCCTAGTTTTGACTTGAGCGTCGGAGTGCAAACGGCTTCTAGGGCACCCCTTTCTATCTTGCAAGTGCAGGTTGTTTCGAGACAGCAAAGCATAATTCAAGGTGAGGGAAGGAGGCATGTGACTGCCGTAGAGTCAACCGACAGGAGAGTCAACCGGCAAGAACATTTAGCGCCCATCGTGGGGCCGAAGTAAAACAAGGTCCCATACACGAGAGAAAGAGAAGAAACCACAGAGATGAGGAATACCAGACAAGGGTCTGTCCCACCAAATAGGGGTGAAAGCATTACCATGCAACAACTCATGGAAACGATGTGCATCCTCAAGGAGATGGTGGCGGAGTCAAGGGCAGATCAGGCGCGAATGCAGATGGACCTGGCCGCATCACAGGCCAGGAATGAGGAATTACACAGGGCAAATGGAGAATTGCGCATGAACCTGCGTAATTTGCAGCAAACAGGGGATCGCGTGGTGGACGATCGTGCTCCACCAACGCCGCCAAGGGCTTTCCCCACGCCCTTCTCCCAAGCAATCATGGATACGGTGGTCCCAGCCACCTTCGTGGGCCCTAAGACTGTGTTCACCGGGGTAGAGGATCCTGAAGCGCATCTCACAGCGTTTTACACGCAGATGATGCTATCAGGAGGGTCTGATGCGGTGCACTGCAAGCTCTTCATGACCACGCTGACAGGGACAGCGCTGGAATGGTTTGTTAGCCTGTTTGAGGGACATATCACGTCTTTCGCGCAGTTCTCCACGCTGTTCAGAGAACAATACATTGTCAACCGGGCCCCTCCACCGGTGTCCTATGACCTTTCTGACGTGAGGCAATATCAGAGGGAGTCCCTTAAAGATTACCTCAACAGATTTGGGGCGATGGTAGTGAGGTTGCATACCAAAGATGAAGATATGGTGGTGCACGCCTTTAGAAAGGGTATATTGCCAGGACCTTTCAGTGAGTCCCTTATTAGAAGTCGCCCGAAGACCTTCGGTGACATCAAGCGTCGTGTTGTCGCTCACATTACCGCTGAAGGAGAACTCAATGAGAAGCGGGAGAGCGCAGCCTCCTCGCAGCAACGAGTACCTAAGCGACCTCAGCCCTTGCGGGTACATGAGGCGATGACAGAAAAGAGAGCCCAGGGAAAGCAGAAGCCTTATGAGGCCAGGAAGCCCCAGGCTAGGGCACGCGCTAAGGAGGATGTGCCCCCTATACATAACTTCCTGGTGGAGCTCAAAGAGCTGATTGCCATTCCCAATGTGGCAGAGAGGCTGAAGGTGCCCCCAAAGACAGACAAGAGATTGGGGCCCAACAAAAGCCCCTGGTGTGAATTCCATCAAGCATTTGGCCATCCCATTCGAAACTGCTTGGCCCTTGGCCATCAGCTAGATGAGTTCGTCAAAAGTGGCTTCCTAAATGATTACTTGAGGGAGTCACAGGGGGAAGAGGTGGTGGTAGCACCGAGGGCTGATCAGGGACACGAGGTGCCCATACATGGAGAGATCCATACCATTTCAGGTGGGTTCTTGGGAGGAGGATGCACCTCGTCGCAGCGCAAGAAGTATGCACGTTCGGTGACGGCAGTGGAAGCATGTGAGGAAGACCACTTCCCAGACATCGACCTCACGTTCACAAAGGCAGATCGCCTGGACATCGTCCCTCACGACAACGATCCAGTGGTTATATCAGTGGTTACAGTGGGGAGAAGGGTGCACCGGGTCCTCATCGATCAAGTAAGTTCAGCTGATGTTATGTTCTGGTCAACCTTTAACAAGTTGCAGCTGTCCCCAGATCAGCTAAGGCCTTATACTGGCTGTCGGGTTCGCAGTTGACCAGGTTGAGGTGCGAGGATATATAGAGCTGAGGACCACTTTTACTGATGGGGTGGCCTCCCGCACCGAGAACATCAGGTATCTGGTTGTCAACGCCCCATTAGCCTACAACATGCTGTTGGGCAAGCCAGCCTTGAACATACTGGGAGTCGTAGCGTCGATGAGGCACATGAAGATGAAGTTGCCCTCAATGGAAGGAGTGGTGTTCACCATAAGGTCAGATCAGAAGGAGGCTAAAAAGTGCTACAAGAATAGCCTCAAGACAAGAAGGAGAGTGTGCACGGTGACCACCCAACCACCGGGTGGAGAGTACGATGATACTGACCCGCCCCGAGGAGATATCGGGGTCACACGAGCAAAGGTTGCCCGAGAGAGACGACCAGAGCCAGCGGAGGAGATGGTAGAAAGGGAGATTAGAGGCAAGATGTTCAAACTTGGCAAATCCCTATGCCAGGAGACACAAGACCAAATAGCGGGAGTCATAGAATGGCATATGGACGCTTTTGCTTGGTCTGCCTCGGATATGCCAGGTATTGATCCAGACTTCTTATGCCATCGCCTTGCAATGAATCCCCAAGCCAGACCTTTCCGATAGAGGAGGCGAAAGTTCAATGAAGAAAGGAGGCAGGTGATCAGGGAAGAGACACAAAAGCTGCTTAAGGCTGGTCACATACGAGAGATCCAATACCCTGAGTGGCTAGCGAATGTGGTGTTGGTGAAGAAGGCCAATGGGAAGTGACGGATGTGTGTGGACTTCACAGACCTCAATAAGGCGTGCCCAAAGGATTCTTATCCTCTACCGAGTATTGATGCGTTGGTAGATAACGCCTCGGGGTGCAAGCTACTCAGCTTCTTGGACGCTTTTTCTAGGTATAACCAGATCAAGATGCACCCAATGGACGAAAGCAAGACAGCGTTTATGACAGATCTGTCCTGCTACTGCTACACAGTCATGCCATTTGGGCTGAAGAATGCGGGCGCCACCTACCAAAGGCTGATGGACAAGGTCCTTACACCCATGATAGGGCACAACGTGTAGGCCTACGTGGATGATATGGTGGTGACATCCCAGGTGAAAGATCAGCATGTCGTTGATTTGGAGGAGCTATTCACTACAATAGATAAGTATGTGTTGAAGTTGAATCCAGAAAAGTGTGTCTTTGGGGTAGAGGCAGGCAAGTTCCTCGGTTTCTTACTCACCGAACGAGGGATTGAGGCCAACCCAGACAAATGCGCGGCGATCTTAGCCATGAGGAGCCCGACGTCGGTCAAGGAAGTTCAACAATTGACAAGTCGAATGGCTGCCCTTTCCAGGTTTATGTCAGCCGGGGGTGATAAGGGTCACCCTTATTTCCAATGCTTGAGGAGGAACAATAGGTTCTTATGGACCCAGGAGTGTGAAGAAGCATTCCTCAAGCTAAAGCAATATCTGTCCAGCCCACCAGTGCTATGCAGACCACAGATCGGCACCCCATTGCGCTTATACTTCGCGATCACCGAAAGGGTGGTGAGTTCAGTCTTGGTGCAGGAACAGGACCAAACCCAAAAGCCTATCTACTTTGTTAGCAAGGTGCTACAAGGGCCAGAGGTGAGGTATCAGGCCATTGAAAAGGCAGCCTTGGCCGTTGTGTTCTCAACGCGTAGGCTACGTCATTACTTCCAGAGTTTTACAGTGGTGGTGATGACAGACCTGCCCATTAGGAAGGTCTTGCAGAAACCAGATGTAGCAGGGATGATGGTATGATGGGCAGTGGAGTTATCTGAGTTTGACATACAGTATGAGCCTAGAGGCCCAATCAAGGGCCAAGTTTATGCGGACTTCGTAGCTGAGATGTCCTCGACAGAAACCCAGGAGGAAAGACCTGACTTCAGATGGGTGCTCTCAGTAGATGGGTCTTCCAATCAACAAGGTAGTGGGGCTGAGGTGATCTTGGAAGGACCGAAAGGGCTGTTGATTGAGCAAGCTCTACGGTTTTCCTTCAAGGCCAGCAACAACCAAGCTGAGTATGAGGCTCTAATTGCTGGAATGTTGTTGGCTAAGGAGATGGGAGCATAGAGTCTTTTAGCAAAGAGTGACTCCCTATTGGTCACAGGCCAGGTGGCGGGAGAGTACCAGGCCAAAGATCCTCAGATGGCCTCCTACCTAGAGTATGTCCAGGATTTAAAGAGTTCCTTCGTGGATTTTGAATTGGTGCCTGTGCCGAGAGATCAGAATGCCCGAGCTGACTTGTTGGCAAAACTCGCAAGCTCGGGCAAGGGGGGCAGGCGAAGGACCGTCATCCAGGAGACCCTGAGGGCACCTCGCACCTACACCGCCGATAACTTGGTAGGAGTCCACCAGATTAGCCAGACAGACGGTGGGAAGAGGAGTCATCGTTCGTTGACCCAGGAAACTTTGAAGAAGCCAAGGGTCAACATGTATGTGGCGCTGGAGGAGACCTCGCCACAGGTATGCTTGTTGCAAAGTGGGGAAACGTGGATGACGCCCTACAAGCGTTACTTGGCTAATGGGATGTTGCCTATAGAGCCAACAGAGGCGAGGAAGGTGAAGAAGAACTCGACTAAGTACACACTCATTGATGGAGAGTTATACAGGCACAGGTTTACGCATCCCATCCTGGTGTGTGTGCATGGAGCAGTGTGTGCGTATAATGGCAGAACTCCATGAAGGAATATGTGGGAGCCACATAGGAGGTCGTGCTTTGGCATCTAAGGCCATTCGAGTAGGATATTACTGGCCAACCATGAGGGAGGATTGCACGAGGTATGCGCCGCAATGCAAACAATGTCAACTACATGCAGATTGGCACAAGGCGCCTCTAGAGGAGCTCAGGTCTATATATACAGCCCTTGGCCATTCCACACCTGGAGAATTTACATCTTGGGACCCTTTCCTTTGGCTGTGCGGCAGATGAAGTACCTCGTGGTCGCCATAGAATACTTCACGAAGTGGATCGAGGCTGAGCCAGTAGCACAAATCACAGCCCACAAGATCCAGCACTTTGTGTGGAAGAATATAATGTGTCGCTTTGGTGTACCCAAGCGTTTGGTGTCTGATAATGGCACCCAGTTTGCAAGCCAACAGTTGGGGAAGCTATGTACAAAGTTGGGGATGAAGCAGGTGTTTGCATCAGTCGAGCATCCCCAAACTAATGGGCAGGTCGAGTCGGCCAACCGAGTCTTACTCAAAGGGCTGAAGAGAAGGCTGGAGAAGGCGAAGGGGATTTGGGCTGAGGAGGTTCCCAAAATTGTATGGGCCTATCATACCACTCCTCAGTCCACCACCAAGGAGACCCCTTTCAGTTTGGTGTACGGTTCAGATGCCATGATTCTTGTAGAGATCCAGGAGAGCTCAACACGTTTCCAGAACTTCGTGGCTGAGGAGTCCAACGAGGAAAGGAAGGTGAATTTAGATCTCTTGGATGAAGTTAGGGAAGAGGCAAGAATCAAAGCCGAAGTGTTGAAGAGGAGAGTTGGAGCTCAAGCACAGTTCCAAGTTGAGAGCTCGGCAGTTCCAGATGGCTGACCTAGTCATGCGGAAGGCATCTCCCTACCAGATAGAGAACAAGCTATCCCCTAAGTGGACTGGTCCCTTTAGAGTGACAGAGGCCCTGGGGAATGGAGCATATAGGCTTGAGACTCTAGAGGGTGGTCCGATTCCTCGTACATGGAATGCAACTCACCTGAAGTTTTATTTTAGTTAAATTTATGTAACATTGTACACAATAAGGGGACACTCTTTTTTCCCTTTTAAGGGTTTTTAATGAGGTCACCCAATAAAATTTTCAGTTAAAGATATATCTTTGAATGTATTTGTACAATGCAGTTCGAACCTGTCATTTGGGGTTAGAGGTCTCATAAGTAGGAAGGTAGGTTCGTAGAGAACACCTCCTCTTCAAGTGAAAACTCCCAACTTGAACAGAAAGGTTCACCCAGTTAAATCCTCCCTCGTCTATGAGCAATGTGAGGTCAGTTTGAACCTGTCAGTTGGGGTTAAAGGTCTCGTAAGTGGGAAGGTAGGTTCGTAGAGAACACCTCCCCTTCGAGTGAGAACTCCCAAATTGAACAGAAAGGTTCACCAGTTAAATCCTCCTTCGCCTATGAGCGATGTGAGGTCAGTTCGAACCTGTCAGTTGGGGTTAGAGGTCTCATAAGTGGGAAGGTAGGTTCGTAGAGAACACCTCCCCTTCGAGTGAGAACTCTCAAATTGAACAAAAAGGTTCACCAGTTGAATCCTCCTTCACCTATGAGCGATGTGAGGTCAGTTCGAACTTGTCAGTTGGGATTAGAGGTCTCGTGAGAAGGAAGGAAGGTCCATAAGGAACACCTCCTCTTCGAGTGAGAACTCCCAACTTGAACAGAAAGGTTCAGTCAGCGAAATCCTCCTTTGCCTTTGGGCGATGTGAGGTTAGTAAGGACTCGTCAGATTGGGTTAGAAGCCTTGGAAGCGGGAAAGGAAGGTTCATAGAGAACGCCTCCCCTTCCGAGTGAGAACACCAAGGACGTACCAGTGACATCCTCCTTCGCCTATGAGCGATCAGAGGCCAGCTCGAACCTCTCGT
This sequence comes from Phaseolus lunatus, assembly GCA_013389735.1. Lineage (NCBI taxonomy): Eukaryota > Viridiplantae > Streptophyta > Magnoliopsida > Fabales > Fabaceae > Phaseolus > Phaseolus lunatus. The sequence continues at coordinate 34,425,919 of CM023864.1, read as the reverse complement.
GTGGGGTTAGAGGTCTCGACAGTTGGGAAGTAGGTTCGTATAGAACACCTCCTTGTCGAGTGAGAACTCCCAATTTGAACAAAGGGCTCACCAGTGAAGTCCACTCTCGCCTAAGGGCGATGGGTGGTCAGTTGAAATTCATTAGCTTCCTCCTCTGCCTTGAGCAAGGAAGGGTTAGGTGTATACAGATCGGAGTTGGAGTCTTCACGGGTTAAAGATATGGGCGATGACAAGATAGGTGAGGTACTTTTCGTCAGAGAAGTTCTTATGAAGTCTTGTCCATGGTATGATCATCTGTCCTAGCGAAGAGCAGAGCTCATAACGACTTAGCAGAGTTAAGCGTGCTACCTATAGGTTGATTCTAAGAGTCAAGCGTGCTACCTATGGGTCGATTCTATGCTGAGGAGGGAACTCAACCAAGTGTGACAAAACAGCCAGACAACAATAGAGATACCAATACAAGTAAATTGATGCCTAAAGTCAAACAAGTATATAAATGTGTTAAATATATTGGAAGTTAGTTACAAGATGTTCAGCTATGAGATACAGTTGCTCAGAAGACCTATCTAGGCACTATTTGCCTGTCGACTACCTGTTTTGATACAGAGTATGGCGAGAGGTCCATCTCAGGATGAACGCAGGCAAACTGAGCAAGGGCATTGCTAAACCCCTCCCCATAGGTATCGGCGACATCTTCAGTGAGCTCAGCCTCGGTCTTCTTAAACAGTTCGGTTTGTTGGGCAAGTTCCTCCTCAACTCTGCCCAGCTGAACCTCTCGGCTTATAGCCCTTTCCTCTAGCTTGGTCATCTTAGTTTGAGCCCCTTCCAACTGCTCTTCCAGTTCGATGATCTTGTTGCGGAGGGGGAGGATTTTGGCCTCAAGCTGGAAGGCCTCCTGCCCCTTGGAGAAGAGGAGCTGCTTGGTCTCCTTCTCTGATTGGCGGAGACTGCCCAGCTCCTGCTTTAGGGCAGTCTCACGTTTGGCAGCTTGATGAAGTTGGAGCTCCAAGTCTTTCTTTTGGTCCAGCTCTCTCTCCAGATTTGCAACCTTTTCTAGCAGCTCTGCCTCAGCATTTCCCTTGACTAGGAGGAAGTCGGAGGCGGCAAGGAACTCCCCAAGACCGTGACTGATGAGGTCTCCTAGAGAGTTCCTGTCCATGGCCTCCATTGCAGCTTGGCTAGGCATTTGAGCGAGAGTCCGCTGCAGGAGAGGAGGCAGTTTAGGAGTAGAAGGCGCTTGGCTAGTTGGAGAGGCACTCTCCCCTCCACCCTCGAGCACCAAGAGTGGCTCGGGGGGAGATGAAGCACTGGAAGGGTGCTCCCTAAAGGAAGGAGGTTGCCCCTCTGTTGCAGAAGAGGTCTCTGCAGCAACCTCCACCCTTTTTCTCTTAAAAACGAGACCAGAACAGGTGTCTTCGTCTTCAGAGATCACCACTGCGGCTGCCCTTTTTGATTTATCAGAAGTTGGACCTGAGGCAACCATAGCAGGTGAAGAAGGGCTAGCAGGGCCTGAGCCACCTGCTGTGCGACGACTTAGCAGGTCAGTCAGCCTCTTCTTCTTCTCAGAGTCTAGTGCTATACCTGCAATGAACAACAAGTAAAGGGTGAGAAGAGTTATGCACAAAACACAAGTGTTGACCGGTGTGAGATAAAGGCAATGTATCGATATAAACGTTGAGGGTTTCAGCATCATATTCGTGCCTAATCAGCTGGGTGGTGTCAAACACCACACCCCAACTAGAGAGGATTTGGCACACATCGCGGTCAAAGGGCATCAGCTCCTCGAGTCCGCGAGGCTTCTTGAACTTTAACTTCTCCACCCAATACAATGGGAACCCATCAAGCATGGTGGAGTCGTACGAACTGCAGCAGACTCGGAGGAACTTCCCCTTGAAGCCCTTGTACGATTGAGAGAAGAGGGTAAGCAGAACCTTCCCTGCCACTCCATTAAGGCTTACCCAAAGCCTTTTCCCAGGGCTCTTCGCCTCGAAGAAGTAGAGGAATACATCTACCGAGGGAGTAAACCCTAGGTTGTTGCAAAGAATGGAAAAGGCCCTAATGAAGGCCCAGCTATTGGGGTGCAGCTGGGTGGGCGCCACGTTCAGCTCTGTGAGCAAAGCCCTCTCGAACCTGGTGAAGGGAAGACGGACTTTGACTCGCTTGAAGACGATGGCGTAGAAGAAGAAGAAGGGTTCCCCATCATTGTAATGATCATCAACGCATACGGGTTCACCCTTTGTGCAGGGTCACACTGAGATATACGCATCAGTCTCCCTGCCGAAGACGTGCCCCTTGATCTCGTTCTCATCGTCCCTGTGTTTTTTCAGGTCTTCACAGGTCGTGAGTTTAGAGGTCTCAGCAAGGAGCTCCTCAAAAGCCCAGGAGTACAGGGCCTTGTAGTCAACGGCTACGGTTGGAGGAGGGTTGGAGGTAGTTTTGGTTCTGGCCATCTCGAATCTAAAACAAATGAGAGGCAGGAAGAAGAAAAGAGGGCTTAGAAGAAGTGATGGCGAAAAACAATGGCGGGCAAAGACTCAAAAGAAGAACAAACACAGAAAAGAAGAACAGAAACCCTAAATGCAGAAATCGTAAACAGACCCAACGCAGTTAAGGTATATGAAGAGAAGCAGAATCATAAAGTGAAGGCAGAAAGGGAGAGTAAAGATCATACCTTTATTTAAGCAAAGTTGAAGGGTCGTGAGCGTAGAGGTTGGAGTAGGACAAAAGCGTGCAAGAGAAGTTAGAAAGTATGAAGGCTCGAGTGAAAAGTGATGAAACAGTGTAGAGGCGCAGGTTTTTGAAAGGATTTAACGTAGGCAAGGAAGCGCAAATGTTAAAAACACCCTAACTGTTGATCTAGACACGTGTCCGCAGATTAAGAGGGGGTTGGTGAGATGTCCCTTCAGCGCACTGTTCATGTCCTTTCGCTCAGTGCCATGTAGGTCGCCCAAGTCGATGACTTAGTCTCTTCGTTGAACAAGTTAACAGCTTGAGACTGGGGGCTTGTGTACCGACCAGTCCTCGGGTACAGAGAACAGCTAGTAATGGTAACCCACGTCAGTTGGGTCCCACAGCGTAGCCCAAAGCCACGTGGCATGGACCCCATAGGTAGTATGAACTGGCAGGATGATTAGTCATCAGCGTGTCGATCACCAGAGTGGATTGATGTGTCCTCGTCACTCCGCAGGTTGATGAGTCCTCGATGACAGAATGTGACGAGGTAACATCGGTCTTGGATGTTTTGAACAATAGAGCTAGAACATCTAGTGTGAGTCCTGAAAGAAGACCAGTTATCAGTAACATGCCCAGAGATAAGGAGAGGCCTGAATCACGAAGAGCTTATGCGTGTGGCAGGGAAAGCACAGTTAGGTGCAAAGTCCTGAGGGGTCGAGTACTCATCAGAACTAGGGTTTCCCAGTGAAGCTACATGCAAGGCACGTGAACAGTGAAGGCACTCCCAAAACAGGTGGCCCCAGAGACTAGGTGCACGAGGAGGCACCCAGGTGGTCACCCTGTTAGAGTTTGCACTCCAGTTAAGGAAACCTTACGTGCTAGATTACCCTAAGTCTGGGTGATAGCGGCACAAGGGTATTCCTGTAAACCCTAAATATGGATAGCGACGCAGAGGAAACCCTAGACTATATAAAGGATAGTAAAACACTTCACAAAGGTACGCAGTTTCGAAACCTAAACACAAATACTCAATACACTTGGTGTGCTTGCCCTAGTTTTGACTTGAGCGTCGGAGTGCAAACGGCTTCTAGGGCGCCCCTTTCTATCTTGTAGGTGCAGGTTGTTTCGAGACAGCAAAGCATAATTCAAGGTGAGGGAAGGAGGCGTGTGACTGCCGTAGAGTCAACCGATAGGAGAGTCAACCGGCAAGAACAATTAGTATTATTAAATATTATTAGTATTATTAAATATTATTAGTATTATTAAATATTATTAGTATTATTAATATTATTAGTATTATTAATATTATTAATATTATTAATATTATTAATATTATTAATATTATTAATATTATTAATATTATTAATAGGAGGAAGAGGAGGAAGAGGATTAAGAGGATTAAGATTATTAAGAGGATTAAGATTATTAATATTATTAATATTAGGAAGATTATTAAGATAGGAAGATTATAATAGGAGGAATATTATTAATATTATTAATATTATTAATATTATTAATATTATTAATATTATTAAATATTATTAATATTATTAATATTATTAATATTATTAATATTATTAATATTATTAATATTATTAAATTATTAATATTATTAATATTATTAATATTATTAATATTAATAATATTAATATTATTAAACATTATATTATTAATATTATTAAATGTTATTAATATTATTAAGTATTATTAATATTATTAAGTATTATTAATATTATTAATATTATTAAATATTATTAATATTATTAATATTATTAAATATTATTAGTATTATTAATATTATTAAATATTATAAACATTGTAAAGAGTGTTAATATTATTATTACTAATATTATTAATTTTATTCAGTTTATAATAATGTTTTTAATATTATGTATATAATTATTATGATAATAGTTGGTAGGTAATAGAGATCCATGGGTAATAATTGGTAGGTAATAGAGATTCGTGGGTAATGATTGATAGGTAATAGAGATCTGTGGATAATGATTGGTAGGTAATAGAGATCTGTGGGTAATGGTTAGTGGGTAATAGAGGTCTGTGGGTAATAGTTGGTAGATAATGCTGATTCAATTCTGTGGATAATATCTGTAAGTAATGTTGTCTATAGGTAATATCCGTAGGTAATAAGAAACAAGATTTTGACTTACAGTTCAATAAACAATCTAGAAATTATGAGTGCGGTTACTATGTTATGCTATGTTATGTAGTGGATGTTGACTATTGTGAGTAGGAATTGATAGAGGTTGATATCAGGTAATTCGTCAATACAAAAACACTTGTATAGATGAATTATTAGAATGACATAAAACTTTTTCATATATTTGTAGAAATTTTAGTAAAATGTTATATGTACTAATTTATTGTATGTAGATTTTCATATTTAAATTATGATATTACATGCATTATTGTTCTGAAAATTTGATATTTTATGCAAGATTAGAGTATATATATAATAATAAAATATTTTTTAAAAAAAATATATTTATAACGACGGTTCCTACTGGAACCATCTTTAAAAGTCAGCCAGAAGTACTTATAATGACGGTTCCAATGGGAACCATTGTTATAAGTGTTTTTTTTTTAATTTTTTCATTTATTTGGCATAATATCAGTTTTTTACACGTGTCATTAATGTGATTTTATAACAACGGTTCTAGAACCATCATTATAAACAACTGATTTATAACGACACCCACAGTAACAACGATACTCGAACCATCTTTATATGGTATTTTTAATCATTGTTAAAGCACTTTTCTACAATAGTGACTTAAAGAATACTTGATAATTTATTTATAAAAGCAAGTAAAATATTTATTTAGGTGTTTAGCCAAAAGTTGTTAGAAAGATTTGTTGTAAGATTTAATCTTAGTCAAACTTGAAAATATCAAAAATAAATAAATTGGATGTAATATTGGTGATTGAGAAAAAATAGTATAAAATAACGTCTCCTTATTGTCTTCTAATGAAAAAAATATTTATCTTTTAAAGAAAATGTCATTTAGTGTAAAAAGTTTTTGTAAAGCACAATTAAAGAAAATATTTATTGTCTTTTTCCATCATTGGTAGATCTATCATTCGGTTTAGAAATGTAGACCTTGTAAGGACCTGTAAAATTAAATTGGAATAAAAGGAATATATTTTAAATGAATTCTAAGTATGTTTTTATTTAAAATAAAAAGGAAGGAAAGTGTAGCTTAGAAGACTATGAGATCGCCTGGTTAGTACATAATCGCCTGTCGCCTAGACTACACATGCGGACATCGCCAGGGCGCGAGGCATGTGGACATCGCCAGGGCGCGAGAGACATGCGGGCATCGCCAGGGCGCGAGAGGCATGCGGGCATCGCCGGGGCGCGAGAGACATGCGGGCATCGCCAGGGCGCGAGGCATGCGGGCATCGTCAGGGCACGAGAGACATGCGAGCATCGCCAGAGCGCGAGAGACATGTGGACATCGCCAGGGCGCGAGACATGCGGGCGTCGCCAGGGATAGACATCGGTCGTCTCCCAGAGAGAGACATCGGTCGTCTTCCAGGGCGAGACATCGGTCGTTCGCCAGGATGAGTCAGCGGTGGAAAGTTATCACGCGATGTCGAGTTTCACACGGATAAGGTGGGGCCCAGGCTCCCAGCATGAAACGCCCTGCACGCACGACACGTAGACAAAAAGGGTGGTTCAGAATAGTGACATCAGAGAGTTGGCATGCGCAAGAGACACTCGTGGTCGTACTGTTCAGGGAAGCGTACACTCAGGCTTTCCTGCAGAGTGGGTGGTGGCAGCAGCATGCGTGGACAAGTAGGCTTAGATTCAAAAACCCACTTCGGGGGAGGCAAAGAACGTTGCAGTGGTTCAAGAGCAAAAGAGTGAGTTCACCTTCATCCTTCTCTTTTCTCTCCTTCGCGCTGCGATTTAGGCACCCTCAAGCACCAGTACGACGAGCGACGACTGCCCTTGGACACCTGGGAGGTTCTCTGCAAGTTCTCTAGACCGGGACGCTAAAACAGAGTCAAAGCATCTTTAAGCTTCGGTGGGTTTCGGAGCTCTTGGTGTTTTGCACTAGTCCAGGTAAGGGAAGCTAGCCTTATTTCCAACGAAAACCTTATATTAGATGATTTTGATGATGGGGCGACGTGGTCGCCGGTTTTCAACTGTTATTGCATAATCCCCTGTTTTTGGATGACATCGTCGGTTTTGGCGTTGTTTTTCGAACTCCTCTGTTTTAGTGTTGTTTGGAAATGTTTGAGATTTAAATGTGAAATGCATGTGATATTAGAAAATCTGAACCGTGGAATGAATGTTACTGTGACTGAATCGTTCATTAAGTGTTGTATGATGTGTTGAATGTTGTGAATGTGGGATCAAGGCATAGTATTTTCAGGAAAGAAAATACTGTGTAAGATCGTGTGTAATGTGTGTTGACTAGGGACTTGTCTAGAAGGAGATATCCTGACTCTGCTGATATAATGGAATCACATAGATGAAGTTATTCAGTTGTGGAGAGTCGAAGGAGGTTCATATGTATGGGTAAGTTGTTTGAAAGATAACTGACTTGACCTGTTATATGAATTAACCCTGTCATACCGGGAGAGTGATGATATTGAGATTATGTATGCGCATTGTAAGGACCCGTAAAATTAAATTGGAATAAAAAGGGATATATTTTAAATAAATTCTAAGTATGTTTTTATTTAAAATAAAAAGGAAGGAAAGTGTAGTTTAGAAGACTATAAGATTTCCTGGTTAGTACATAATCGCCGGTCGCCTACTACGCATGATCGCTAGGGCGCGAGGCATGCAGGCATCGCCAGGGCGCGAGGCATGTGGACGTTGCCAGGGTGCGAGAGGCATGCGGGCATCGCCAGGGCGCGAGGCATGTGGACGTTGCCAGGGCGCGAGAGGCATGCGGGCAACGCCAGGGCGCGAGGCATGCGGGCAACGCTGGGGCGTGAGAGGCATGCGGGCATCGTCGGGGCGCGAGGCATGCAGGCATCGCCAGGGCGCGAGAGGCATGCGGGCGTCGCCAGGGATAGACATCGGTCGTCTACTAGAGAGAGACATCGATCGTTTGCCAGTATGAGACCTCAGTGGATAGTCATCGCGCGAGCGGTCATCGGTGGAAGGTTATCGCGCGATGTTGAGTTTCACACAGTTAAGGTGGGACCCAGACTCCCAGCATGGCACGTCCTGCACGCGTGCCACGTGGACAAAAAGGGTGGTTCAGAATAGTGACATCAGAAGGTTGGCATGCGCAAGAGACACTCGCGGTCGTACTGTTCAGGGAAGTGGTTGGCATGCACAAGAAGACAACCATGGCCGTACTGTTCAGTGAAACGTACACTCTGGCTTTCTTGCAGAGGGGGTGGTGGCAGCAGCATGCGTGGACTAGTAGGCTTGGATTCAAAAACCCACTGCGAGGAGGCAAAGAACGTTACAGAGACTCAAGAGTGAAAGAGTGAGTGCATCTTCATCCCTCTCTTTTCTCTCCTTCGCGCTGCGTTTCAGGCAACTTCAAGCACCAGTGCAACCAGCGACGACTGCCCTTAGAGCACCTGGGAGGTTCTCTGCAAGTTCTACAAACCAGACGCTAAAACAGAGCTAAGGCATCCTTTAAGCTCGGTGGGTTTTGGAGCTCTTGGTGTTTTGCGCAAGTCCAGGTAAGGGAAGCTAGCCTTATTTCCAACGAAAATCCTTATATTCGATGATTAAGATGATGGGGGCGACGTGGTCGCCGGTTTTTCAACTGTTATTGTACAATCCTCTGTTTTTGAACGAGATCGCCGGTTTTGGCGTTGTTTTTCGAACTCCCCTGTTTTGTGTTGTTTGAAGCTGTTTGAGATTTAAATGTGATATTCGAAAATATGAACCATGAAATGATTGTTGTTGTGATTGGAATTATTCATTTAAGTGTTATATGATGTGTGGAATGTCGTGAATGTGGGATCAAGACATAGTATTTTCAGGAAAGGAAATACCGTGTTGAGATTTGGTTATGAAGTGTATTGATCTGTGAGTATCCTGTGAATGAGGCGATCCTGACTCTGCTGAGATAATGGAATCACATAGAGGAAGTTATCCAGTTGGTGAGAGTCGAAGGAGGTTCATATGAATGGGTGAGTCGTGTGAAAAAGAACGAGCTCGGCCTGTTATATGGATTAACCCTGTCATACTGTGAGAGTGATGAATTGAGATCGAGTTTGTGTTGATGCACATGGCTGTGGAAACATTACAGCAAATGAAGTATGACAGGTGCAGGTCTCTGGATGCTAAGTTCAACGCACGAGTCTTCCGGAAGTAGTGTCAAGTGTCTTGTGTGATGAGTCAGTAGAAGTCTGACGTGAGAAATGAGGAACATTGAATTTGATAGACACTTGATGCATTATGTGATTTGAATGACTCTTGAGGAATTGTGAAATACGTGTTTACTTGATGGTCATGTGAAGAGAATGAGAAAATTGATAGTTTTACGTGGGTATCTTGAATTTGTTTTACCTTGATTTTTAAAGTTCATATCTAAACTCTCTTTTAAATATCTAGCTTACCCTGTGATTTCTGGTGTTGTGTTTGGCTTTTCTTAAACCTGTGATGATCGTGTAAAATTTACACGGGAGCAAATGATGTTGCAGGAAGTAGAGCTCCTCAGTGAGTGGTCGCCGGAAGGAGATCGCCTGTTCCTCTTTCTGTTAGGCGATCACCCTTTTTCTGTTTTCTAATAGGAGATCGTCGTTCTCTGATAGGAGATCGCCTTTTTGCTGTTAGGAGATGGCCTGTATTCATATTTTAATGTATTTTGTTTACATTTTTGGAAAATTGACCGAATATGTATTAAATTCCCTATGAGGAGAAACTTCTTTATATATATATAATTTTGTTCTTTTCAATATATTTGTTTACCTTTATTTCATTTTATAATTATTCCAAAGTATTTGGCGGGATGTTACACGCATGGCTGTGTGGATTTCACAGCGACCCTGTGTGGATTTCACAGTGGTGTGGTATGATGGGTGCAGATCTCTGAGTCTGAGTCAACGCACGAGTCTTCCGGAAGTAGAGTCATGTGTCTATATGTTATGAGTCAGTGGAAAGTCTGACGTGTGACCCATGAATATTGAATGTAGTGAATAGACACTTGACGAGTTTGTGGAATATAGGAATGTTGATGGTTGAAATTGATATAGATTATGAATGGTGTGAAGATTTATGTTTTCCATTGATATAAAGTTTCATATTTAAAGTTTTTAAAATATCTAGCTTACCCTTTTATCTGGTATTGTGGTTGTTTTCTTAAACCTGTGATGATCGTGTATTTTTGCACGGGAGCAGACAAGGTTGCAGGTAGTAGAGCTCCTCTGTGATTGGTCGCCGGAAAGAGATCGCCTGTTTCTGTTTCTATTAGGTGATCGCCTGTTTCTGTTTCTGTTAGGCGATCGCCCGTTTTCTGCTTTCTGTTAGGAGATCGCCTTTTTTTTTTTTCTTTTTGCTGTATTTGTTTAAGTTTTGGAAATTGACCGATTATGTATTAAACTCCCTGTGAGGAGAAACTTCATTACATATATATAATTATGTTCACTTCAATATATTTGTTTACCTTTATTTTTATTATATAAATATGAAAAGAATTTGGCGGGATGTTACAGACCTCATCTTTTTGTGTGGTCTAAATTATTTTTAATAAAAATTGACAAGCATACTTTTACTCACACTTATAATATTTAATCATAGTTTCTTAGACTAAAATTATGAATAAATCCATTTTTAAACAGGATTAATCTAATTGCATTTATTTGGGTTTTAATTATTATTACTATTAATCTTGGATTTTTAGTCACGTTAAACACTCTAGTGGTTACTTATGAGCAGACAGTCAACAACTCATATGCTAAAACTTAACTAAAGAAAACACCTCTACAACATCAAGTTCAATGAAGATGAAGGTGTAGGAAGATTTTGATCTAAACATCTTAGGATAGATGTTCTGATAGAAGCGTTTGTTGCACTACTGCATAAGTCTGTTAGAAGCATATGCTTATACAAGTGGGCCTGAACAATGAAGGCTCAAGTTGTTTCTCTGGATCAAAAAAGGAAACAAAATCTGAGTAAAAAGAATTGGAGAATAAGATCTACAATATCTCATAAACAGATTTGGAAGTTGCTTATCTAGAAAAATAAGCAGGATTTGATACAAAAATGGAAAAAAATCCAAGAATTTTGGAAAGTTGGAAACTAAGAAATATAAACAAACAACATTTGAGACGAAATATAATTCCTAAATCCAGAGAGAAAAGAAACTTATAAGTAGAAACAAGATTCAAGGAGAAAAGAGGAAGCTCTATAGTGGAACACGTTCATAAAACAGAACATCATAGTTTTCTTAAGTTTCTTATTTTCTTCTTTGTAATTCTTTCATTTTTCCTCCGCATGGAAGGTAAACTCTTCTAGGTTGATTCTCTTGTAATTCTGCAATGAATTCTGAGGTTCTATGCAATTAAAATTTTATTCTTCAATATTTGTAACAGGTTGCACTAAACATTCTAGTCTTTTTTAGTTCTAATTTATGTTATTGGAATGTTTTTTGAATGCATGTTGATGATTCCATTTTTTTAATCTATATTCTTGTTAATTTTGCATTATTATGACAATGTCTTGTTTACTTAATTCACGAGCTAAAAGACTAAAATCTTACGAATAGATACATGAAGACGAGTAAGGTACTGAATGAATTAGTTACACATATTTTATTAATTATTAAATTGATTAACGCATGTTTGGTCAATTCGATTCGGTTGAGAGTGACTTGAATACTCTTAATTAGCATGGATTTAACAAACACTTATTTCATATTTACTTTAAATGGATCAACAACATTAAAACATAAGTCTTCAATATTTATATGCCCTTAGAAGAATTCACATCTTGGATGTTGCTTTCCCATAAAAAATATTTAACTTGGTCACAAATTCAAGTTTCTATAAACATGCAAAACACATGTTCTCCATTGTCACTCCATTTTCTCAACAGCAGTTTGGTCTTTCCAGGATAAAAAAGGTAATTATTTTACACCTCCTTATCTTAATTTAAATATAATTGCACAGATGGAAAAACAACATAACCCAATTATTATGAATGAAGAGGAATCTACCCAACCATAACATAGAACACCTCGTAGAAATCCAACTTCAAATAAGAGAAACCACAATATGGATAGTTCCACTACTATGGTGGATAAAAATTTTGTTGACTCTGTTAAATGAAATCAAATATGCTTAAGTGTGAGAATTTGCCAGGCCACCCGAGAAGGGCCTATGGGCTTTACATGTTTAATAAAAGGACTAGACTAGGATTTTAAACAAAATTCAATATGTTACGGTTGAGCTTGTGAAAAAGCCTATTTAACCTAATAGGTTGTCCCGTCTATTTATTCAAATATCATACAACATAATAAACATATTATAATTTTATATTTAATATTTTCATAAATAGAAATTTCATTTCATAAAATAAAATAAATATTTAAGATAAAAAAAGGTATTATAACTTATTAAGTTTATGTTATCATAACAAACTAACTTATTTACACACATTCTAGCTCACTTGACCTGTTTAACCTCTAATCCCCTAATTATGTTTAAATATAAATTATTGATTTATTTCAATTAATATTGATTTATTTTATTAAAGACATTTTAATCATATAGTTAATTATCTTTATATTATAATTTATTTATTTATTTAATATTTATAATTTTATTATTATTATATTTGTCCTGGTTCAAAGTCTTTCAAAGCATTCAAGTTGAATCCCCTTGTTCATACTAAGAGATGTATTTATAAGCCTTAATTTGCATGAGTCACATTCGATGTTGAATTTGCATTTTGATTAATGTCAAAGAACAATATCTTGATATTGTTGAGGAGAAAAGTAAACATCTTAGATATCATTGGAAGTAGATTATTGTTCACTCTTTAAAATCTCTGTTTGACAATCATAACAACAATAATGAATATTTGGTTTCTCATTATACAATCAATGACCAAGAGGAAATTCATGTTTTCGATAGCACATGCTAATGGTGTAACCACTCCTACTACTATGAGCACAAGTTTTGTATCCAGCAGAAATTTTTTTAATGCATATAAGGTAGACCTTCCAGTTGATTATGGAGTTAGCACTACTTTTAATGTTTGTGATTTGATTCCTTTTGTAGGTAGTGTTGACAATATTGACGAATTGGATCTAAGGACAAATCCTTTTCAAGAGGGAGTGTCTGATGGAGGACCATTTGGAAGGACACATATTGGACCTTTAACTAGGATCATGGCTAGAAGAATTGAAGAAGAAGAAGGAGTTTAGAAAACTCTATTTTTATGGAGAACTAATTTTTAACTTTTCTTTCGAATTTCCTAGTCTTATAAAATTGTAAAGAATAGTGTAGGATTTTATTTGGGCTTGTAGTTGGGCCTTATTTGGGCTTATATTTTGGGCCATGTATTGGGCCTATTAGAATATAAATTAGAGAGTCTAGCTAGGGTTACAATTGGGCCTCTTTGAGTCCATTTGCAACCCTATATCGTCTAGGGTTTTTGGAAAGGATTCTAAGAAGGCATGGAAGGCACGGGGAAGTGTGTAGGGCTAGTTGGACAACCAACATGGGAAGCATGACCACATGGTTGCACCTCAATGGAGAGAAATTCTCTCCACTCACAAGCCACCACTTGTCACTCCGTGAATGGAGAGAATTTGCTCCAATTATAGAGTGCCATTTATCAGGGTATGAGTGGAGAGTATTTCTTCAGATTTTTGGCACCATTTAGACTATAAATAGAGGTGTCCAACCCATGTATTTCCAGCTTTGATTGACTAATGAATTGCTTCACAAATTCAGCCTCAATTGTCTCTTAGCTCCCTCCTAGTTAGCACTTTTGTTAGTGTTTTAGCAAGGATTATCTTAGAAGTCTGCCTCACATCTTCTAAGCATATTTTCCCTATTTCATTTCACCTTCATCCATGATTCAATTTCATCCATAGAAGTCACAAATCTTCCCCACCTTCCACAACAAAGAACTAAACGAAAAGAAACAATGCAAATCAAGATAGAATTGCATCAACATGCTAAAGGTGTGACCACTCCTACCACTATGAGAACAAGTTTTGTATCTAGCAAAAGAGTTTTTACCTTTTTTGGAATCAAAATTCAAAAGAATATCCATGTTTGTGATTACATGAGCTCTTTATATAACCAATACATCCACATAAGTTACAATTCAATCTTGTTAAGCAACATATGAGAATATTTTTATGATGGGGATAAGGAATCTGTAAAAAAATTCGTTTATGACCAATACATCCACAAAAATGACAAGTCAACCTTGTTAAGCAATATACAATAATATTTTTGTAATGGGGTAAGGAATCCATGAGAATGGACATTACCATATTGATAATTGAGAACTCTAAAAAATGCATAACCTGATTTTATATCTTTCTCTATGCAATGATCGATGCAACTTTGCAGCTACACTTCACATTGCACGTATAAACAAGATTGTGAAATATAGTGATGAAGTTATGATGTGAGTTGATTTTAGATTCAATAATTTGGTGACACTTTCTTAGAATTAGGATCAAGATTCTTAGCAATTTAAAGTGAGAAGTCTAAGGAAAATTCCCACTAGACATTAACTTAACAAGTGTTAAGTAGATGTTAAGGTTCATTTCCAAAGACCAAAGGTAAAAACACAATTATAGGTGATGGATGATGACAATTCTATGCGGCACAAACAAGGAGGCTTAAGGAAACATCAATGGAGTTCAATGCCTTCCAAATGATGAACCAAACTCATGAACATGAGTGTCATCTCCTTACACAACAATTGAATGAAAAGGAAAACAAGAATAAGCAATTAACAAAGGAATAATCGAATAGAAACTAGGATAGGATGCGGAAAAAAAAAAGGAAACAAAAGAACAACACATTAAACCGAAAAGAAACATAAATGGAGACAAATCAACCGATTAAATTGAAGAACAACACAAACAACTGATTGAAATTGAGTTATAGGTGCGGAAATAGAAGATGAAAGCAAGAAGAACTTATGTGGTTGAAGTCACGAAAGGGAAGAACATGCCACTTGGATGGTGATTGATCCAAGATAAGTGCAAGATGTCTCCACTTGAGAGCTTTCCAAACACTCACAAGATGAGACAAAGCTAGGAGAAACAATTTTCAAAATTTGTGTAGAGTTCCTTTACTTCAAATTCAATGTGATTTTACATGAGTCAAGCACCTCTATTTATAGTGTGATAAGGCTGAATTTGAAGAGGGAAAATTCAAATGCAAGGTGTTTGAATTTGACGCCTATTCCAAGTCACAAGGGAAGTGTGACTTGGTTTCTTTCTTTGGCACCTCCTAAATCTACACCTACACCTTCTTTTTATGTCACATGCAAGGTGTGACTTATCTTTGTACATTGGCACCCCTTATTTCTACATCTACACCTTCCTTTTATGTTCTACTAAAACTACTCAAAAGAAATTACAAAAAGAGACATCCATTGATGCTCCTCTCCCAAAGCCTTGGCCTTGCTCTCAGTAATCCTTTGAGGCATGAAAGATGTTGATCTCATGGGTTGGGCTTGGGCCCCCACTTGGGCTTGGGATTCTTGGGCTTGGGCCTCAGGCACCTCCTTTACTTGGTCTTTGTAACATCCCGCCAAAATATCATACATATTCATATAATGAAAATAAAGGAAACCGATAGATTGAAGTGGACAAAATTTTATATAAATAAATAAGTTTCTCCTCACAGGGAGTTTAATACATGACCGGTCAATTTTTCCAAAACATAAACAAAATACAGCCAATCTCCCTACATAGACCGGCGATCTCCTATCAGAGGACCCAAAACAGCCGATCTGCTACCAGAACAAAAAAAATAGGCGATCACCCGATAGAGGCAGAAACAGGCGATCTCCTTCCGGCGACTACTCACTGAGGAGCTCTACCCCCTGGAAGATCATCTGCTCCCGTGTAAAATGCACGATCATCATAGTTTTAAGAGAAAACAGCCAGAGAACAATACAAAGAAAAGGGTAAGCTAGATGGTTTAAAAGCTTTTAAATAAATAGCAAACATAAAACTTCACACCATCCATGATCCATAACAATTACAACCATCAACATATCCATTATCCACATACTCGTCAAGTGTCCATTTGCTACTTTCAGTATTCAAGATTCACACGTTAGACTTTCCACTGACTCACAATGCATAGACACATGACACTACTTCCGGATTGACTCGTGCGTTGACTCAGGCTCAGAGATCTGCACCTGTCATACCATACCACTGTGAAATCCACACAGGGTCGCTGTGAAATCCACACAACCATGCGCATATATAATCTCAATGTCATTAACTCTCCCGGTATGACAGGGTGAATTCATATAACAGGCCGAGCTCGTTCCCTTTTGAACAACTCACCCATACGTATGAACCTCCTTCGACTCTCACCAACTGAATAACTTCCTCTATGTGGTTCCATTATCTCAGCAGAGTCAGGATATCTCCTTCTAGACAAGCCCCTAGTCAATACACCTACACACGATCTTACACGGTATTTCCTTTCCTGAAAATACTATGCCTTGATCCCACATTCACAATCATTCAAACATCATACCACTCAAACGAATGATTCAAAACACAGCAACAATCATTTCAAAGGTTCAGATTTTCGAATATCACATATATATTGTATTTAAATCCCAAACAGCTTCAAACAACGTCAAACACAGGGGAGTTCGAAACCCGTATTTAAAACCGGCGACCACGTCGCCCAACCACATAGAACAGAGCATTTCGAAAAGAAACAGAGAACCGGCGACCACGTCGCCCTCACTTCAGAAACAACAAAACTATGGCTTGTATTGAAAACGGAGGCTAGCTTCCCTTACCTGGACTTGCGCAAACACCAAGAGCTCCGAAACCCAACGAAGCTTAAAGAATGTCTTGGCTCTGTTTTTGCGTCTGGTTTGAAGGACTTGCAGAGAACCTCCCAGGTGCTCTAATGGTGGTCGCCGCTCGTCGTACTCTTGTGTGAAGGTGCTAGAATCGCAGTGCGAAGGAGAGAATGGAGGAGAAGGGAGGTAAACTCACTCTTTCGCTCTTGAACAACTGCGACGTTTCCTTCTTTCCCTCTCAGAAATGGGTTTTTGCATCTTAAGCTGACTTCTCCACAAAAACCGCTGCCACCACCCACTCTGCAGGGAAGTTTGCGTGTACGCTTCACTGAACAGTACGACTAAGCGTGCCTCTGCGCAGGCTAACACTCTGAGGTCACTAGCCTGAACCACTCTTTTTGTCTACGTGTCGCGCATGCAGGACGTTTCATGCTGGGAGTCAGGGTCCTACCTTACTCTGTATGAAACCCGACGTCGCGCGATAACTTTCCACTGCTGACTCATCCTGGCGAACGACCGATGTCTCCCTCACCCTGGAAGACGACCGATGTCTCTCTCTGGGCGACGACCGATGCCTATCCCTGGCGACGCCCTCATGCCTCGCGCCCTGGCGATGCCCGCATGCCTCTCGCGCCCTGGCAAAGCCTGCATGCCTCTCGCGCCCTGGCAATGCCCGCATGCCTCGCGCCCGCGCGATGCCTGCATGCAATGCCCGCATGCCTCTCGCGCCCGCGCGATGCCCGCATGCCTCGCGCCCGCGCGATGCCTGCATGCCTCTCGCGCCCTGGCAATGCCCGCATGCCTCGCGCCCGCGCGATGCCTGCATGCCTCGCGCCCTGGCGACCATGTGTAGCAGGCGACCGGCGATCTTATAGCCTTCTAAACTTAACTTTCCTTCCTTTTTATTTTAAATAAAACATACATAGAATTCATTTAAAATATAACCCATTTTATTCCAATACAATTTTACAGGTCCTTACAGTCTTCATCAAGTTATGTAAAATAATCAGTTATAGAGAGATATCCCTATTTAATGGAAGAAGCCTCTAATTGTAGATTGATGACCTTTTACGGCAAGTGCACTGCGTTGTTAGAAGTAATAATTTGTCCCTAAGGATGGATATCGAACCCACAAGGAACAGTTGAATAATCAAGTAAAAGATTCACTAAATATGAAACAGAATAATAAAAGTTTGTTGAGATTTGTTATGATGACAATGATTAATAAGAAAACAAGTCAAAGAGTTTGTTGTTTCAATTGGAAAAATAGGGATTGGGGTTCATCTTTCTCACTCTTTTGTATTTTGATTAGCATGAAAATATTGTGTCCTTTAATTGATATTGATGCCTGTATAAAAATCATTTATATCAATTCCTTGCATATAAAATTATTAAGATGCTTCCTAAATATCGATTTCTCGCATATTTATAAAAACAACTTATCATTAAGATCAGACGTTGATAACAATTAACATTTCAAATCTATTCCTAGCATTCAAATATGTTAAGCATTATCATTTGGGCAGGACCTTAGAAGTATTTTTTAGTCAAATCTAAGTTTCGAGATTATCATAAACCAAGAATTACAAACAAAACAATAATACCAATCATCAATCAAGAACAAAATATTATGTTTAGATATCACCTTAATACATAAGAGTTTGAACAGATTACTCCCAATCCCAAAGGGTAAAATTAGACACACATGATGATTGTTACAAACAGGGAGAGTTAGAAAAGAAGATTTTGGATGTTTCTCCTTGATGGCTACCTCTTATAGGATTTCTAACACCTCCTATCCACTCAATCGGGTTACAATTTACTCAATGGTGTTTTCTTCTTAATCCTGCACACTAGGGTTGTGCCTCAAGCCTCCTATTTAACCTAATTTTTTTGGGCTTAAGTGACTTCTCGCTTGGGCGCTAATGGGCTCGCTTGGACAAGTAAAATGTAAAAAGGCCCAATGTTACTGGAGCAATCTCGCTCAAGCAAGAATGAGCTTGCTTGAGCAAGTTATACTAGTGACATCTTGGCTTTTTGCAAGTTTTGGGCAACTTTGGTGATGCTGGTGCATTCCAACTTTCCCTTTTTAGCTTTGTATATTCTCTTTTTGCCAAGTTATCTTCATTCTTCCCTAGAATCCTGAAATTAACACAAATTTGAGAATAAATAGTTCTTATTCAAATCAAAATCACAAAATATGTAAAAGGATATAATTTCATAAATTAAGGGTTATTTTTTGTTAATTTTATCAATTAATACTCATAAGTGCCTGTATTTTAATATGAAATATTACTGACATCTGACACTTATCACAGATGAAAAAAATCCAGAGATCACCTTGTGAGTAAAGTTTTAAGATCAAACCAAAAATCTTTTGCCTTATCCATCCATAGAAGACTCTGTGAGATTGAGGTAGAAATAAAATACTAAAATAAATGAAATCACCATGTTAATACATCTCTTCCAAGCATCATACACCATATCAGTTGTCGATGGTTGTGGTGCCTTACCATTGATGAACTTCAATTTGTTTTGGCTCTTAATGCAATAATCATAGGTCATAAGTGATAGTTTGTTGAATCAAGCACAAGAAAAATAAGGGGAGTAACACAGTTTTCATTTGGATACACAAAAAAACTATGAACATTGAGAGAAGGATTAACTTTACCTCTCATCTTTTTAGAAGCCAAAAGAAATAAGAGAAGTGAATGCACATCAAAACTCTTAAAAAAAAACTCTAATACCATCATAATAGAACAAATGCATAGAAGGAAAAAGGAGACATCCGAAGAATATATTGTCCCATTTATTAAAGAAGAATGAAAAAAAAACACACACACACACACACATATATATATATATATATATATATATATATATATATAAGAATAAAGTGAAAAATAGCATAAAAAATTAACAAAAATGAGAAAGAAAATGGAAATATTCTATTCAAAGTCATTTAAATTTTGAATCAAAACAACATTATTAATATATTTATTAATTAATAATAGTAAAATTTTTATTCTTTATCAAATACAAAAATTCTTTAAATTTATTAACAAAATAATTAAAATTTAATTATTGATATTTACTAATTAAATTGTACCGGTCGGAGCCAAATGAGCCACGTCACTCGACATGGTGACCGACCGACCAAGTGAGTTGTTTACATTAAATCGCAAATACAGGATATATGACAAATTTGGTAACATCCTAAAAATTTGGGTAACGCCCCTATAAATTTGGGTATCACCCCTATAAATCTAGGAACTATGAGATAAATCAGCTAATATTGTTTTATTAAAGATACTCGCCAGATACGACCCATGAGCAAGATAACCCAATATTAAACACTACAAATAAGCATTGCTACACAATAGTAAGGTAAGCTTTTATCAATATATCATACACTCTAATATAGAGTACTTACTTGATCATCAGAGAACCTTTTGCTGGTTAACTCTTGACCGGGTGTTAAGGAACAAGCACATGAAGAACTAAAGAGCGAGTACAAGGAACGAAGGAGGAGCGACCGAGTATTAAGGAGTGAGTACAAGAAGGAAGAAGGAAGAGCGACCGAGGGATCAAAGGCAATTGTTCCAACCGGTATTAGGTACTGTCTAGGCTCTATCAGTCTATGCAAATACACTTGGTTCCCACCATAGGGCCATTGATAGAATCAAAGAAAGTAGCGATGGTTTCAACAAGGCAGATGACAAATGAAAAGATGACGGAGGCTGAACAAGCAGTTATGCTTCAAACCCTGCAAAGAGAAATAGCAAAAATATGGAAAAAGAACCGAAGGAAGATACAAGCCCTTCGCCAGAAGAATGAGGAGGACGTACGAGTTCTCCGAGAACAAAATAACTAGATGAAATGGAAACTAGTCAACGTCAACACCGGGCGTGGACAGCGAAGGCCAGACCCGAAAACAAGGAGACCACCACCCAGGTTTCTAGGGTTAGGTCTTGATTTTGAGAGACAACCTTTCCGAAAAAGGTCCAAACATACATAAAATCAAGAGAGGACGACTGTAGCCCGAAGTTAGACTTATAGTCCTCTAGGAAACATACAGAGCATACTCAAGTTCTAGATGATGAACCAAATATGCATCCCTTTAGTGATGAAGTCATGGAAGCACAACTCCTTCCTAATTGGAAGGGGTTGAACATTGATCGATACGATGGTACCACGGATTTGGACGAGTATATCAACGTCCAGAGCACACCCACTGACCAAACCCAACCTTCTAGGAGGATGACTCGGAGCATGACTCAAGATACAGGGCTAGGTTAGGATCCACCTCTAGCCAATGCTTCAGCACCTAGCCTTCCCTAGAGGATCACAAGGAGTAGAGGCCAGGCCTTAGGAGCTGAGCATCAGCTAGTGTTTTTATTTTTAGTCTCAGTAGATTAGGTTTCTTTTAGCATAATAGGGGGTGTGCTTATCATTTTAGCTTGTGCCTAGCCTTTTAGAGAAGGAAAGTTGACCTAGCTTCTAGAACTTTGCTCCTAGGGTGCGACCTTGACTTATTCAACCCTAGAGGTTGCCCCTCCCTCATTTATTTTCTTTCCCTTGCTCTTCTTCTTTTCCAAGGCACCCATTCCTATAAATAGAGTGCCTTACTCCATGTATTTTCATGCTAAATTTTGAGATAGAAGGAAAACTCTGCAAAAATTGTGTGAGACTTGTGTTCTCTTAGCTTAGGTCTTATCTTGTGAGAGTTGGAGAACTCTTCAAGTGGCGGAAATCCACACTTATCTTGGGGAATCCACACTCTAAGTGGCGTGTTCTCTCTTATCCATCACCATAAGCTTTCTTTCCTTCATCTCTTATTCCATTTTCCATACGCCATTATTCTTTGTGTTTGTTTTCTTGTTTTACTTCCATTTCCATTTTGGTTTCCTCCATTTAAGTCGTTTCCTTTCATGTTCTTTCAATTCCACACCAAACATCATCACCATATAATGTGTTTTTCCTTTTGCTTTTGGAAGTGAACCTTCACACTTACTTAACCACTTGGTTAAGTTCGTGTCTAGTGGGGATCTTCCCTAGGTCACACCTTATATTTGTTAAAATCCAATTCATAAACAAAGTGTCACCTCTAAAATGGATAAATCTAAAATCAACTCAAATCACCTTTACTGACGAAATCATGGAAGCATAACTCCCTCCTAATTGGAAGGGGTTGAACATTGATCGATAGATGGTACCACAGATTTGGACGAGTATATCGACGTTTACAAAAGCAAATGAGCCTCTACACATCATACAACTTAGTGTTGTGTCGAGTATTCCCTACCTCACTAAAGGAAGGGGCACTTAGTTGGTTTACAAGGCTTCCCCCTGATTTGGTGGATTGCTTTAGAACATAACTGATGTGAGTTGAATTTTAGATGTTTTCATTTAAGGTGACACTTTAATTTAGGATTGAGATTTTAGAAATTAAAGTTGAGGACCTAAAGAAGATTTTCACTGGACACGAACTTAACCAAGTGGTTAAGTAAGTGTGAAGGTTCACTTCACAGAGGCAAAGATGAAAAAACAAGATATAGTGAGGACGAGATGCAATTGAGGAATTGAAGAAAGGAAACTAGGAAACATCAATGGTGATCAAGGCCAACCAAATGATGAACCAAACTCATAATCATGAGCCCAAAACCGAGAGCAACAAATAAGAGTAAAAGAGACAAGAACATAAATGAAATGGAAAATGGAAGGAAATGGAATGAGAAAACTTATGGAGGTGGTGGAGATGATCACGCCACTTGGTGTGTGGAAACCACCAAGAGCTAGGCCGCCACTTGAGAGCTTCATTCTCATCAAGATAAGACCAAGGAAGAAGAGATAACACTCACTCAAGCTCACACAATATTTTTGCAGAGTAACTTTACTTTAATTTCAACTTGTCAAATACAATGGGTAGGCCTTCTATTTATAGGTGAAGGAGCCTTGGAAAACAAGCAAGAGGGGTAAGATGGGAAAAGGGAAAAAATGGGCAGCCTTAGGGTTTGACTAACTCAATCCCGCATCCTAGGCTTGTCCTTCTAGAAACTAGGTTAAAATGCCCTCCTAAAGGGGTGGAAACAAGCTACAATGATAACTACACCTCCTATTATGCTAAAGGCACCTTATTATAGCCTATATTTGCTATTTGGACCCCAAAGTGAGCCCAAATTATTTATAACTTGTTTTATTTTTAAAAAGACCAACAGGAAAAACTTGAGATGCTCTGGCCTTTGTCCATTTCTCCCTCTGGTGAGGTCTTCACTTGAATGTTGAGATGACCTTTCATAGTGTGCATCCTTGGTCATCTTCTTGTTGTCTTGGTTTGTATCATGCCCCCCAGGTTTGAGAGAATTCGACCTCGAATTTAGAACTCCTGCAGATAACATAATTAGTTTGTTCACTTATAAGATAGGGCAGGGTGTGGGATGTGAAACAAACTTATGTTCCTTGAGCTTGGGGAGTTAAAAAGGGCAAGCTCTTCTTACAAGCCATGTAGGAAAAGAACATTTGGGGATGAAAAGATTTGGTGATAAAAATCCTCTTAAAAGGGAAGAACCCTTAGGAGGTGTTTAATGTTTATCCCAAAATTTATTTGACCAAGATGTCAAGTAATTAGATTTATTTGGTAATGAAAAAGACAAAGAAGGACACCTTGAAGGTGCAGGTGGTAACATGGCACGAATCAACATGATTGATTTAGTTGTGTAAGATGGTATTTTGTGACTCGGTTTATCTTTTCTTTCTTTCTCTTTTTCATTTTCTCTTTTTTTTTTTCATTTGGTCTTTATTTACCAACATGGTGCTTTTAGTAGGACAGTTGGCAACGATGTGCCCAAAACCTAAATATTTAAAACATTTTATTTTGGAGGTTTTAGTGAGTGACTTAGGGGTAGAGGTAGAAAGGTTGTCTTTAGAAACTTTTTGGTAAGTAGTGGTTTCGTATGAAAAATGGGAAGGAGAAGTTTTTGTATAAATGTTGTTAGCATCCTTCCCTGAATATTTGTAGAAGCCATCACTATGAGTATTTTTGAAAGTTGTTTTCTTCGAAATTTGTGATTCCAGCCTGATGGCTAGGTGAACCAAGTTCTTTAAAGAATAGTACTCATATACTTCTACAACATCTCGAATTTCTTGCCTTAAACCACTCAAAAACATAGTTATCTTTGACTCATCACTATTAGGCATATTAATTTTAGTCAAAGTTGTTTCTAAATCCTCAAAATATTCCTTTACCGTCCTAGGTTCTTGATGAAGTCGTTGGAGCTTCAACAAGTGTTCCTTCCTATGAGGAGGAACAAATTGCATGCGCATGCATAAATTTAAATCACTCCAAGAGACCATGACTGACCTCTTGTTTAGCCCAATGTCCATTACAGTTTTATGCCACCACTACTGTAACGCCCCTCAAAATATTGTTCATTTTTATATAATAAAATAAAGGTGAAACAATAATATCAAAATTTAACATAGATATATACATAATATAATCCATCCTTTTATACAAATGTGCCTCAAAATAATATCCCTTTTCGAGGAAGTTTTAATACATCTCCATACAGGAGTTTTCAAAATAAAACAAAACAACAACATTCAAAAACCGGCGATCTCCTCCTCCAGAAATGCTCACTGAGGAGCTCTACTACCTGCAACCTCATCTGCTCCCGTGCAAATATACACGATCATCACAGGTTTAAGAAAAACAACCACGATACAAAGCAAAAAGGGTAAGCTAGATATTTTTAAAACTTTCAATATGAAACTTTATAACATTAGAAAGCATAAATCTTCACACCATTCATAATCTATATCAATTTCAACCATCAATATCCCCATATTCCACAAACTCGTCAAGTGTCTATTCAATACATTCAATACTCATGGTTCACATGTCAGACTTTCCACTGACTCATAACACATAAACACATGACTCTACTTCCGGAAGACTCGTGCGTTGAACTTAGCATCCAGAGACCTGCACCTGTCATACTACATTGCTGTAAAGTTCCCACAGCTATGCGCATAAACATAATCTCGATCTCAATCTCAATATCCTCACTCTCTCAGTATGACAGGGTTAATCCATATAACAGGTCAAGTCAGTTATCTTTCAAACGACTTACCCATACATATGGACCTCCTTCGACTCTCACCAACTGAATGACTTCATCTATGTGATTCCATCATATCAGCAGAGTCAGGATTGCCTCATTCACAGGATACTCACAGATCAATACACCCTCATAAAATCTCCACACGGTATTTTCTTTCCTGAAAATACTATGCTTTGATCACTCTTTCACATTCATCCTGTACATCATACCACACGTAAAAGCACAATTCCATCATATAATATTTTGAATATTTTCTTAAACAATCCCAATCATAGAAACAATCATACCAAAGTTCAGATTTTCGAATATCATATGCATTTCACCTTTCAATCTCAAACAATTTCAAAACGACACTAAAACAGGGGATTTCTAAATTTGCATTAAAACCAGCGATCACGTCGCCCCACACATAAAAAAACAGAGCATCGTGAAATAGAATATGAAACCGGCGACCACGTCGCCCTCACTTCAGAACCTACTCGCCTAAAGTTTTTATAAACGAAAATGCTAGCTTCCCTTACCTGGACTTGCGTAAAATCTCACTAAGAGCTCCAAACCCACCGAGAACTCAAGGATGCCTTAACCTGCATCATAGAGTCCCGATCACAAAACTAACGAGATTACTCATTTTCTGCGTTAACAGAGACGATTTCTGAAGTTAAAAGAGTTGTATGCACAACCTATGCAAAGACGACCCCTCTTAAATTTCAGACTCGACTCAAAGAACAGAGCAAAACGACTTACTCTGTTTTAGGGCTTTGAGCAGAAAACTTGCAGAGTAACTTCCCAGAAGGATAATGGCAGTCGCCGATCGTAGCACTGGTACGTGAGGATAGTCGCGTCTTCGAGTGGAGGAGAAAGGAGAAAGGGGAACTAAATGAGCTGATTCCCTCAGCTCTTAAGGTCGAACGGCTCTTTAGCCTTCACTGCCATTAACCACTCTCTGAGCAACCTTGCGTGCACACTTCCTTGAACAGTATGACCACGTGGGTTTTCTGCACATACCAACTCTCTGATGCTAACTATTCTGAAACACCCTTTTTGTCTACGTGTCGCGCATGCAGAACGTTCATGCTGGGAGCCTAGGTCCCACCTTATCTATGTGAAACACGACATCGCGCGATAACCATCCACTGATGACTGCTCGCGCGACAACCATGCCTCTCATACCGGCGATGACCGATGCCTCTCATACTGGCGATGACTGATTCCTCTTCCTGACGGATGACTGATTCCTCACCCTGGCAGACAACCGATGTCTCACCCTGGCAGACCACCGATGTCTCACCCTGGCAGACAACCGATGTCTCACCCTGGCAGACCACTGATGTCTCACCCTGGCAGACCACCGATGTCTCACCCTGGCAGACCACCGATGTGTCTCCCATCCTGGTTGATGACCAATGTTCCTCTCATCCTGTTGGCGATCTCTTATCGCCCTTGTGTGTGACGAGAACACATCGCCTTACTCTGGTCACCGATGTCACATCGTCACACCTTGCTGAAGGTTCATCCTTCCATTCCTCTAAGTCTGGGGTGTCACGGCTCACACTACTCATGGTGGTAGATATGCCACCTATCTTCTATATCACCCATCTTCTGTATTTAGACCACATACTAAGTGCTTACCAAGTCTTCTCGAATACTCGGCGATGTGCTCTTTTCGGCGATCATGTGCACAATAGGTGATTGGCGATTATGTGAAATCTTCGCACACGGCGATCATGCGCAAAATAGGCGATCTCTGATTTCATACGGGGGAAGTCGGAGGACGCCGCCTTCTTCAACAAATGGCGATCTCATCGACTTCTAAGCTACACCTTCCTTTCTCTTACCCTTCTTGATTCACGTGCCTCCCTCCCTTGAAGCCCGCCCACTTGATTACCTCACGATAAAGTCATCGCACCTGACTACTTGGTTGGTACAATGGTTAACCGATCGCCCTCTACCAGTTGATCCCAGACCTTGGGCGACGTCCGAGGTCTGACCACTATGATATTTTCTATTTTTATGTCCTTTTTATTTTAAATAATAACATACTCAGAAATTATTTAAAATCTATCACTTTTATTCCAATTAATTTATAGGTCCTTACAACTACAAGGCATAGTCTATGAAAACTCGGGAAGCTAACCTAACCTTTTGGTCCTCGGTGACCTTATACACATTAAAGAGATGCTCAACTTTAGCTTCCCATTCTAAATACAAAGTAGGGTCATTGGACCCACTAAAACTAGGTAACATTACAAAATCAAAAGAATATTGTGGTTGTTGTTGGTGTTGATGGTGCCGGTTTGCAAAATTGTGCACTCGCCAATCATGTTCTTGACTCCCATAGTGCATGGAATGTCTAGTTGCTCTTGGCGGTTCCAATCTCCTTTCTTGATTTTGCCTCGCTTGAGCTTCTTCTAGTCTTTGCAATCTTTTCGCTAGATGGCTTATTTCCTCGTCTTTGTGGACCATTCGCTTCTTGACCTCCACAAGTTCTCCCAAAAGGTGGGCTTTGTGATATGATTGTGGTTTTTGAAGATTCACCTAAAGACAAATGTTCCATAATTTTTGCACAAAGGAAATAAAAAATTAGTGAAAACAATTTAAACACTCCTTACGTTTGCGTAACTTTTGGTGAAATTCAAGAAGAGAACACTCAAAGCACTTCAAAGAAAATTCTTCCACTTCACAAAAGGTCTTTCTTGAGGTTGAAAACTATCAAATGAAAAAGGTCAAAGCCTTAAACACTTGATCTTAAAAGAGACCACAACAAAACTAAGAACTTTAAAAGACAAACAAGACAAGCTCAAAACTAAGAAAGCTAAACCAAATTGGAAGAAAAGATTAAGACAAAACTTTGAAGAAAGACAAGAAAAAGACACACAAAAAGACTCTAGGATACTTAACTTTTAAAAATGAAGTTCTATTCTTCCTAGAATTTTGTAAAAGCAAAAGGATAAAATTCCACAAGGATGAAATCAATTTGCCAAATAAAATGAATCCACTTTATAGAAAGATAATTTAGACAACAAAGAAGGTGATGTTTTTGCATCAATTTTTTTTTTTATCCTTGTTTTTGGTTTATGGAATTAAGATGTCCATAATTCATGTCATGCATATTTTCATTCACTTCCAATTGGCCAAAAAAGGTTTGGGATTCAAATTTAAATGAAGACTTGAAATCTATGTTTCGAACTAAATCTACTTCCACTTAAACAAATTTCTAGTTACTTTTATATCTTCACAATTAAAAGAAAAATAAGTAGAAGCAAAATAAGGACTCCTAGAACACTAAGAACATATGACTCAAAGCAAAAAGGCAAGAACAAAAAAAGATATATAAAAAATTAAAAAACGGAATTGAAAGTGCTAATGAATTAAAAAGCAGAATTATAAATGATAGGAAAGTAAAGGCGAAATTTAAATTGCTTGAAAGTGAAAGCAAGAATTTAAAGGTACAAGAAAGTTAAGTGTCAAATTAACTATAAACAAGATAAGCTCAAAAACCAAAGCTCTTATAACCACATGATGTGAGTTGAATTTTGGATGTTTTCATTTAAGGAGACAATTTACTTTAGGATTGAGATTTTAGCAATTAAAGGTGAGAACCTAATGCAAACCAAGCTCATAAAGAGTTGACCAAGGGTGCAAGCTACGAGAAGTCATCTCTTTATTCAAGTGAAGACCTCACCATGGATCAAGCAGAACTCACTAGAGGGAGAAATTGACAAGGAACAGAGCATCTATTGTTCTTCATGCTGGTGTACTAGAGAATAAAACATGTTGTAAATAATTTGGGCTCACTTTAGGGGTCTAAATAGCAAAGATAGGCTAGAATAAGGTGCCTTTAGCATAATAGGGGGTGTGGGTATCATTTTAGCTTGTTCCTAGCCCTTTTGGAAGGCATTTTGACCTAGTTTCTAGAAGGATAAGCCTAGGATGCGGGTTTGACTTAGTCAAACCCTAAGGCTGCCCATTTTTTCCCTTTTCCCATCCTACCCCTTTAGCTTGTTCTCCAAGGCTCCTTCACCTATAAATAGGAGGCTTACCTAGTATATTTTTCATGTTGAAATTGAATAGTAAAGAAACTCTACACAATTTGTGTGAGAATTGGGAGCTTTTAGCTTAGGTCTTATCTTGTGAGAGTGTGAGCTCTTCAAGTGGCAGCCAAATTTTACTTATCTTGGAGGACCTCCATACTCCAAGTGGCGTGTTTCTTCCATTGTCATCACCATAAGCTTTCTCTCCTTTATCTTGTTTCCATTTCCGTTTATATCTTCCTTCCTTAGATTTTGTCTTCCATTCGGCCATCTCTTCTTTAATTTGTTTCCTTTCATGTTCTTCAATTTACGCACCATCATCATGTGTTTTCCTTTGGTCTTTGTGAAGTGAACCTTCACACTTACTTAAGCACTTTGTTAAGTTCGTGTTCAGTGGGAATCTTCCTTAGGTCCTGATGCGAGTTGATTTTAGGATTGTTCATTTTAAGAGGTGACATTTTACTTAGATTGAGATTTTAGCACTTTTAATGGTGAAACCTAAGGAAGATTCCCACCGGACACAAACTTAACCAAGTGCTTAAGTAAGTGTGAAGGTTCACTTCAGAGAGGGAAAGATGAAAAAACAAGATATAGTGAAGATGAGATGCAATTGCGAAATTGAAAAAAGGAAACTAGGAAACATCAATGGTGATCAAGGCCAACCAAATGATGAACCAAACTCATAATAATGAGACCGAAACCGAGAGCAAAAAATAAGAGTAAAAGAGACAAGAACATAAATGGAATGGAAAATAGAAGGAAATGGAATGAGAAGTCATGCGAAGAATAAGTGGTTTTGGAGGGCCTGAGCGAGGTCCTCTTAGAACAATCTTTGAAGCTTGACTTTAAAACTTCAAAAAATTAAGCAGAGTACGAGGGCATTCTGGCCAGACTAACACTAGCACATGACATGGAAGCTCGTCAGGTACTATGTAAAAGCAAGTCCCAGCTAGTGGTCAGTCAAGTTAAAGGAGTGTTCGAGGTTAAAAAATCCTTGTTGAAAAAATACTATCACCTTGTTCTCAATCTTATCTCCAAGTTCGATTATGTTTAGATTGAACATATCTGACATGAACACTATGTCAGGGTCCATATGCTCTCAAGGTTGGTCACAACTAAAAAGAAAGGATTCCACTATTTGATCATATATGTAGTCTTGAAGAATCCAAACGTCAGCATGAACAAGTGCATAACCATCACTGAAGATTAAACCTGGATGACCTCACCCAACAAGTGTGGAATGTACGAAGAAAAAATCATGAAATAGTAAATCACACGATTTATCCTCATTGGTAACGACCTATACTGAAGAGGGTACACTCGGCCTTTGTTGAAGTGCCTCTTAAAAGACCAGGCCGATTATATCATGCAAGAAATTCATGAGGGAGTTTGTGGGAGCCACTCTAGAGCTCGAACGATAGTCGTTAAGGTACTCAAAGCTGGGTATTACGGGCCGACTGTCCAAAGCAACTGAGCCGAGTACGTACGCAAATGTTTGAAATGCCAAGAACACGACACATTATCTCATTTGAAGCCTGAGAACCTACATTTTATTTTATCCCCTTGGCCATTTGCAAAGTGGGGGGTGGATATAATAGGGCCTTTTAGTCTAGGTAAGGGGCAATGCAAATTTCTCTTAGTAGGAGTTGATGATTTTACTAAGTGGATTGAAGTTGAACCACTAGCGGTGATTACAACATGAAACGTCCAAAACTTTGTATGGAAAAACATCATATGTCGTTTTGGAATCCCACATGTATCATTATTGACAACGATTGACAGTTCATCCACCGAGGGTTAGCAGAATTCTACGAGGGGCTAAGAATCAAACATATCACTAGTTTTGTAGATCACCCTCAAACCAATGGGCAAGTCGAGGCTACGAACAAGGTCATTCTTAACGAGTTGAAGAAAAGGCTCAGCACGACCAAAGGTAAATGGATCGAAGAGCTAATTGAGGTCCTGTGGGCATATCGGTGCACTCCACAAACAACTACCCAGGAAACCCCCATACAGCCTAACATATGGAACTTAAGCTATAATTCCAGTCGAGGTCGGTGCACCTTCTCTAAGACGTCAAATGTTTGATGTTAGTATAAATCAAGAAATTTTAGTGATCGGGTTGGACTTAATCAATGAATACAGAGACAAAAACAGGATAAGAGAAGAAGCATGCAAGATTCAGGCCGTCAGAAGATACAATTCTAAGGTAACACCTCAGAGTTTTCAGAAAGGAGATCTAGTGTGGCGCATGCGGAGTGAAGCTCGGAAGAATGAAGGGAAATTTTCAATCTACTGGGTTGTTTTATCTCTAAGGAGGGTTTTCGACCAAGAAGGTTCTAATGAGGCACTTGAAAATTTGAGTTATTGTTGTTCTTTCAATTATGATGAACGCACCAACACTACATACATCATTCGTTCAAGGCAACTCGCTTAAAAATTAGTAGCTCTTCCTGGACGAGTGAACTCATGGACCCATTCGGCCAAGACAACTTGTTTAAAAATTAGTAGCCCTTCCCAAACGAACGCATAAAGCGCTAACACGGTTAAGGAAGTTTTGCCTCAAAACAACAATTCCTACCAAAGCCCTAAATTTATACACTTCGGCTAAGGAAGCTTTGCCCCAATGTAGAAATCCTTGTTGAATGGTGTTAATTTAACGAGTTAGCTTAGGTAAGGAAGATTTGTCTTAAATGACAATCTATCCCAGCAACTTACCTAAAAAAGGTTTTTAAGTCACTCCTACACGCTCGAATCATCAAATGAGAAAAAACCAAGGCAAAACCAATAAGTACAAATTTTGAATAAAAAGCAACACACACTCGTTCATTCATTCAACAACTCAACTAAAGCCAAAAGATTTTCTAAGTTATGATATCAGATTGTCAAAGCAATAAAGAGTTCGGACGAAATTCAAACATTCAAGCAAAACAAGTAAAAATAAAGCAACTACTCAAATATTAGTTGTTTGATCGGCAATGAAAACAAAAGGAAAGGCGCTAAGATAAATGAGTCAACAAGAAAATCATAAATTAAAAGATGTGATATTCACGACCCACATCCCGGGTCCAAGGAGTTGTTAAGATGAAAGCACTTAAAGCATTACAAGTTCTAAATAGGGTCGAACAACTCTCCCAACGAGTGGTCGCCCTTCTCTTCTTCTTCTTCCTCCTCTTCAACATCCATGGAGACCAATTGATCGTTGATGACATCTTTTGAATCATCATATCAGTCTTCATCAACAGGGATGCCAAGATAGAATGCTGCCTGGCAGAGACCCTAGTTAAATCCTTCTTTGCCGATGCGAAGAAGGAATGATTGATAATTAGCTAACTTATCCTCTAAGGCTTTATGATTGGCCATCAACTTCTCATGAACCTTGGTCACTTCAGTACAACCTTGCTCGCACATTTGCCTCTCGACCTCCAAGGCAGCATTGCGAGTCTGCACTTTTTCAAGATCAACCTTGACTTGGGGCGATTCTTCTTCCAAGGCACCAAATGCCTCTAAGGTAGCCTTTAAAGAACTCGCCGACTCAGCTAGTTTTGCTTTCACTTTTTCAATGGCAGCTGCTGAGATGACAAGTGACCAACTCATCATTTCAACCACTGCTGACACCATGTCGTCGACAGGTGCCGCCATGATGGCTTCCTCCTCCTCAGGGGTAAGTGCAACTTGCCCATCCTGAGCAATGTGGAATCGCTCATTGAGTAGGAATGACGACCTTGCTTCCAAAGAAGGTTTGGGAGTGGCTTGGCGAGGAGACCATCCAGGTCTCCCTTTCTTCTTCTACTTTGTCGGTCGTTCATCGCCATTAGATGGCAGCCCCGAGTCAATGATGGGGTGGATGAACCCCCACCAACAAGTTTGAGTGATCCCTTCTACCACCTGGCAGCGTAATTGTTTCATCATGTTATGGCATCGAGATCAGTTTGCACCATTACCCCAACAAACAAACGAAAACTTAAGCATGGTCAACAAAGTTAGGAAAATACTAACAGTTTAAATGCTACATACCCAAAAAAATCCACCTAACGGGCATTAAGGAACGAGCACGTGAAGAATTAAAGAGCAAGTACGAGGAACGAAAGCGGAGCGATTATGTATTAAGGAGTGAGTACGAGAAAGATGAAGGAAGAGGGACAATTGTTCAGGTACTATCTAAACCTTATCAATTTATACAAATACATAAATAATTAGTAAAATAATATTATTTATTAATGAAATAAATTTTTAAGATACTTATTACACCAATATTTTGTAATTGATTAGAGACTATCTGGTACTCGAAAAAAAAATAAATCATATTAGAACCTAAAATTTTGAATTTTTTTTTTGTGATCTCTCAACTCATTTTATGTCATAAAAACCACATTTTTTTATTATATTATTCTATAGTGATATATTATGTCAATGTAATATAAGAGACTTAATACATATTATTCTTCAACAATTTAGATAGTGTAACACATATTTCAATTTAACATTTACATAAATGGTAGAATTGCCACTATCATAATTTTATAATTTATTAGGTAATTAATTTTGAAGAAAAAATTTTGTTAGATACTTAAAACTAAAGCATTTTTAAGTCTGAAAAATATAATGTACTAATACCTTACTTTCATTTATATTATTAAATTATCGTAACTTTTATAATTAAAACTCCCATTCGTTCTCCATTTACGTTCATTAGTGTAAGGATTTAGAAATTTATTTGAAATGAATAGAGCTTGTAATAGAAAATTCATAGTAGTCAGACCTCGGATGTCGCCCAAGAGGTCTGAGGTCAGTATGGTAGAGATAGGTCGTCTGCCAGGGAGAGACACCGGTCGTCTTCTAGGGAGAGACATCGGTCGTCTGCCAGGATGGGACATCAGTCATCTGCCAAGGAGAGACACCGGTCGTCTTCCAGGGAGAGACATCGGTCGTCTTCCAGGATGAGTCATCGGTGGATAGTCATCGCGAGATCAGTCATTGGTTCCTGGTCATCGGAGGGTCCTGTTATACGCAGATAAGCTGGGACCCAGGCTTCTAGCGAAGGCGTTCTGCAGGCGCGACACGTAGACAGTAAGGGTCCCCAAAGCAGTTGGCAACAGAGAGTAAGTAGGGCAGGTGGCTCCAGAGTTTTGGGCATACAAAGGTGTCCACGTGGCCATCCTGTCAGAGGAAACTTGCATGCAAGAGTTTTCCATCAGAGTGGGTGGTGGCAGCGGCATTCCTAAGCAAGGTGGTTTAATTTCAAAATCCACTTCTGATAGGCAATGTTCGAACGCTGTTTGGGTAGAGAGAAATCGAGTGAGTTGAGTTTTGGTTCCCTGTTTCCTTTCTCTCCTTCTCTCCACGTTCGGGCATCTTCGCTACCAGTTGACGTTTCCGACACCATCAAGCACCCGTTTAACAATCGGCTACTGCCCCTGGGCTCCGGGCAAGTATCTCTACAAGTTTCCGATCAAAGCCTTAAAACAGAGTTAAGGCATCCTTAAGTTTCGGTGGGTTTGGAGCTCTTAGAGGGATTTTACGCAAGTCCAGGTAAGGGAAGCTAACTTTAATTCCAATAAAAACCTTAGGCTAGAAGATTCTGAAGTTGGGGTGACGTGGTCACCAGTTTTAACGTTTATTTCACAATCCCCTATTCTGTGTAAATCTCTATTGGTTTGAGATTGAAATATGAAATGTATATGATTTTTGAAATTCTCAACTTTGGTATGATTTGATTGAGATATGTTTGAATTGATCATGGATGTGTCGTATGAGATGTTGGATGCTGTGAAATTGTGGTCAAGACATAGTATTTTCACGAAAGGAAATACCGTGTTGAGACTGTTATGAGGGTGTATTGATCTGTGAGTATCCTGTGAATGAGACGATCCTGACTCTACTGAGATAATGGAATCACATAGATGAAATTATTCAGGTGGTGAGAGTCGAAGGAGGTTCATATGTATGGGTAAGTCATTTGAAAGATAACTGACTTGACCTGTTATATGGATTAACCCTGTCATACTAGGAGAGTGATGATATTGAGATTGTATATGCGCATAGCTGTGTGGATTCACAGCGACACTGTGTGGATTCACAGTGATATAGTATGACAGGTGCAGGTCTCTGGATGCTAAGTTCAACGCACGAGTCTTCCGGTAGTAGAGTCAAGTGTCTACGTGTTATGAGTCAGTAGAAGTCTGACGTGAGAAAGAGGAATATTGAAATTATTGGTAGACACTTGATGGTTATGTGAAATGAATGACACTTGATGAAATTGTGAAATGTGTAAATATTTGATGGTTTATATTGATGTAAAGTTTCATATTTAAAGTTTTGAAAATATCTAGCTTACCCCTTTGTTTTGTTTTGTGGTTGTTTTTCTTAAACCTGTGATGATCGTGTGTATTTACACGGGAGCAGACAAGGTGGCAGGTGACAGACCTCCTCAGTGAGCGTGCTGGAGGATGAGATAAATTTAGGTTTTAATGCTTTGTTTCGGTTATTTTGAAACTTTTGATGGATATGTATTAAAACCCCTAGACAAGGGATGTTCTTTTGAGATACAATGTATGGGATGGATGTATTTTATTATATATACATATGTTAATTTTGATATTATTATTTTACGTTTATTTTATTATATAAATATGAATAAAATTTGAGGGGCGTTACAATTAGCGTAATAACATCACGAGAAACACTCGTTAACTAAAAAATTATTCCTTGAATTTCAAATAATATGATAAAATATAACCACATATTAAACCTTTTAACTTCTAAATATTTCTTGAACAAAATTTATTTTATAATATTATTGATAAAATTAACTAATTTAATTATTTTTATCGCTCTTAATAATAGCAAACAACATCTTAATGTTGTCGTTAAATATCAATCCTTAATGTTGTCATTAAACATCAATCTATTAATTATTAAGATAAAAATTTATTCTATTAAATAATTATATAAATAAATGTAAATTTTAAATTAATTTTAAAATTCATTTCTTATAGTCATTTAGAACCTATCATAACATCATGAGAATTGGTTGAATTTATCCTTAAAAAGACATTGATGCTCAAAATATATAAAATATTGTTGATCTTTCTCAGAAATATTAGACATCTTAATTCATGTTTATATTAGTATAGATCTAAATATATCTTATGCCGTATTTATTTCAATGGTACAATATTAGAGCAACTCTCATTAGTACTTTGTTATTTACATCTAATACTTTTTTACAACCTTACATCTAATTTTTCTTTTACCATTAGAGTATCACTCTTTTTGTTTCATTTTGATCGCTATGTATGTTAGGAAAAAATAAGTCCCAAAATTATTCACATTTTAGCTTTTTAGTGGACCATTATTTTCTTTTGCTTTATACTTTTAATATTCTCTTACATATTAATGAATTGTAATGAAATAATGAGGCAAACGGGGTTACAATTTTCTTTTATGGAAAAAAGAAGTATTCCCTTTCATCTATTTATTGGAATTTTTTTGTTTGTTTAAAATGTTTAGAAGCACTCAATTAAATGAGAGAAAAAGAGTAATAATAAACAATAAATTAATTTCATTATTCATAAACAAACAACAGTCGTATATGTAAGGAACAACGCATAAATTTAAGCAACTTATACTTTGTCATTTATAAGAAGAATTAGAAGGGAAACGTTTTTAGTTTCTAACTTAAAATAATATTTCCAAGATTTTTCCCCCATTGTTTCAACTTTTGAGACGAAGGATTTAATAATACCAAAAAAAATATTAATATTATTATTAGTTAACAATATATTTACACAAAGTTTTTGAATATTTTCCTAAAAGTAGTAAACAATTAGATATAAAAGTATATTTTTTAAAATAAAATTGTTTATAAAATAATTAAGTAGCGCCGAAGGAGAAAGTTCAGAATCGAAAACAGAACTTTGATACGTAGACTTTCTCTCTCCCCTTCACTCATTATATATAGGTGTAGGTGTGTATATATGAATTTATCTTATTTGCTTCTCCAAGAACTCAGTTTCTCTCTTTCTCTCTTCATTTTCAAACATTACGACACCATAATTATACTAAGCCGAAACGTGACTCTGCGTTTCCAGAGGCGAAAGCTCAGAAAGTGCGTCCTGTTAATTAGATTCTTCTTCATTAGTCTCTGCTTTTGTGTTTATTATCATGGCAACTCAGACACCAGTTGAAAACAATTATCTCAAAAACGCTGTAAGTCTCTTTCGCAGTCTCTCTGTCTATATCTGTTTCAATTTTGTAATATTCCTCTTGATTGTATACTCTGTTCTGCTACTTTTTCCTAAAATCAAGGTATAACAAAATATGAGTATCTTCAGAAACTCTTCATAATCATTAGGATTTTCGTTTTTTGTTGATACTTTTACATGAAAAATGTAATTGAGTTGCGTGAGGTTTATCAAGAAGAATCAGTACGAAATTCTGCCGTTTGACAGCAATTTGAAATCCTGAATCAAAGAAAACTTATTTTAAGAGTTTTCTTTTCAAAACAGAGTTGATGGTGAGAAAATCAACCGTCAATACTTATATTGGCGACTTTATGCATTTTTTTTATACTGTAGTGGTTTTAAATTACGATAATTTTTTTTAGAAAATTATGAATATATATACTTTCTGAAAGAGAATGGACGGAATTATGAAGATGAAAAGTTTGTTTTGGAGGTATAGAGTGTGGAAACCATTGAGTGAGGTTTACTTGAGCTATTCCCTTGAACTTTCTTATATGAGAAATTGGTGCTTCTCAATAATAGCCAAAACCAAATTTTCTATGCTCACTTCAAGAAACGCGTGAATAGTACATTTGACCGTAACGGTCACTCATTCATATTCCAATTAATTCCGACTATTTCCTAACAAGTTTGAAAAAATTACTATACTTTTATTGGCATTTAGTTGTGGCTGTTGTTATGGGTACACGTGGTTTTGGTACGCAAATTTCCGTTGGTAAACGCAAATCTTCGTACCAAGATTTCATAGTAGCCTGTCATTTCTTTTACTTCATATTTTATGCAGCATTATTTTTCAGTGTTTTCTTACTCCTTATAAAAAGAACTTAAATTTTAAACAATATATATATATATATATATATTGCTGTGTAAATAAATTTATATATTTATTAATTGTATCCAACCAATTATTCATTACTTTGATATATTTTAAAATAATCAATTATATTTATTTTAATTATATAAATGAGACAACAAATTATTTAAATTAATATAAACTTTTTAATAATCGAAATGAAAATTCAACATGTATTTCTTATAAAAGATACACCGATATTTTATACACTCATATATATATATATATATATATATATATATATATATATTCAGGTTTTTATTAGTAATAACGATATTCATAAAAATCATAATATAATGCTACAATATATAACTAAAATAATTTTTAATTATAAAATTCATAGGCGAAGATCATTATCAATATCATATTATTATGAAAATTAACCAAAAATATGTTACATTTTAGAGATATTAAAAATAAGTAATACTATAAAATCAAATTAAAATTTACCCTATAATTCATCCCAGTTTCAAAACATTTTTTTATAGTTTTCTCCTCTTATTCGGTCAGGTCAACTCAAATTGCCTCTCGAGATCCACTGTTTTTAGGTCTCTCAACATGTCGAACAAATAATTTTCTTCAGAGAATCTATATAATTGAATTGAATAAATGGGGTCACAAGATACATAATTGGGTATCATTTTAAAACAACCTAGTGGCATATTTTTTTAAATATTTCTTACTTATTAAATTTAATATTATTTTTAAAAATAAAAAAGTGTAGCAAACAGAATGTTATAAAAATATCATTAGCGTTTTTCTTTCCTAGTATTTGTCATTTCCTACATGGACGAACTTGTTCTCACTTATTTTTTACAAAGTTAAAACCCAATTATTCAAAATAATAGGTTGAAAGATGATAAGATCCAACTCACTGAACCTGCCTGTTACTTAAGTTTGAGCTTGATTGGGACAATTTTTTTATTTTATTTTATTTTATTTTACTTTTTTATTGTTACAGTATGATGACATTTTAAGAAAATAATTATTTATTTGATTTGAGATTGAAGAGTCATCAACACTTTAGACAGCATACGACTCTGTCTACTCTATTTTTCATTTTTATTAAAGAGATATATTTAGTCAACTCATTTGATTTACTAAAGATAACTTAGTTTGAGCTTATCTAGACTAAGGATATGTATTAATCAATTTATAGAAAAATAATAATATTTTAGAAATTAAGTTTTTATAAGTAAAAAGAATAAAAATATATAAGCACCTATATAATTTTTTACAGTTCTCCCCAAAGCTATTGGCACCTTTATATATATTTTGGTACATGTTGCCATCTGTATATATTTCTCAAAAGTATTCACGAAATGCTTACCGACAGGGTTGCATCAATTATTTCTGTGACATCTCTTGAGGCATATATAAAATGTCTACGGTAAGAAAATATCTTGGGTTAAATTATCTGTGGGAAAATATATTATTCACTAATATTTCTTTAAATTATTATTATTATTATTATTATTATTATTATTATTATTATTATTATTATTATTTCGAAGCTTCATACCTGTCAAATATATTAGTTTAGTTGTCATTAAAATATTTTTATTTGCATATCAATACACAATTCGGCAATACCCAATAGGATTTCACAAATAAAGGCAAAAGAAATTTCAAGAATCGAGTTAAAAATTCAAAATCATACCTATGGTTACGGTCAAAGTCATATGATATATGATGCCGACGAGTTAGTGTAAGATAAAGACAAGCACTTTAGAATGCTAAAACAATAACAACCTTTAAACTGCATTTTCCAAGAAGTTGGGGACAATGTGGTGGATTGGCCCACGATTCATTGCTCCATCAAATAAAAAAAGACCCCTCATGCATAAGAAGATTTCAAACTTTCTGTGTTTTCTTGATTATAAAATGTTTTATTCCTTTTTCTCTTCTTAAGCTTACTCTTGGTAATTTATTTGTGATTGTTGATGAACAGACTGAAGAAGAATTGCAGAGGCAGAAGGCAATTGATGATTGGCTTCCAATTACTTCTTCAAGGAATGCAAAATGGTGGTATTCTGCCTTCCACAATGTCACTGCCATGGTTGGGGCTGGTGTTCTTAGTCTACCCTATGCCATGTCTGAGCTAGGATGGTATGCCCTTCAAACCCAACTTTCACTTACTCCATCTCTATTTAAATATCATTTTATCACATTTTTAGTAAATTATTTTCTAATTATAAAGGTTCAAGTTAAATGTATTGGACACAACAAATAATGTTTCTTGAGGCTTCTCATTAATCAATAATTTTTTTATAAAAAATCAAAACACAAGTTGATATTGTTAAAATAATAACTTTTGATAAAATAATTATTTTTATTTCTTGAATAAGTTATAAGGAGAGTAATTAACATTTTCCTTAATACATATAATTTATGCAAAGAAGATAATCAACATTTTGTTATATATGTTGTGCTTTTTAATTTGAGAATTACTGTTTTGTTTAGGGGTCCTGGTGTAACTGTACTTGTTCTGTCGTGGATCATCACCCTTTACACTCTATGGCAAATGGTTGAG
Organism: Phaseolus lunatus; assembly: GCA_013389735.1. NCBI lineage: Eukaryota > Viridiplantae > Streptophyta > Magnoliopsida > Fabales > Fabaceae > Phaseolus > Phaseolus lunatus. The sequence goes on along the minus strand of CM023864.1, from coordinate 34,385,485 downwards.
ATGCATGAAATGGTTCCTGGCAAACGTTTTGACAGATACCATGAACTGGGGCAGTATGCCTTTGGGGAAAAGCTAGGACTTTATATTGTGGTGCCTCAACAACTTGTGGTTGAAATTGGGGTCAACATTGTCTACATGGTGACTGGGGGAAAATCCTTGCAGAAGTTCCATGATACTGTGTGTGACAACTGCAAAAAGATCAAGTTGACCTTCTTTATCATGATTTTTGCCTCTGTTCACTTTGTATTGTCTCACCTGCCCAACTTCAACTCCATTTCTGGTGTATCTCTGGCAGCAGCAGTTATGTCCCTAAGGTACAAGTTATAGCCTTTTTTATTAACTAGTAAACTAGAAATGAAAAACAATGCAATTATGTCTATTAGCTGTATTATTTTTTATTACCCTCGTTATTACGATTCATCATAGAGTTAGTTATTAAATTGATGTATCCATTTTTTTTATCATCCTTGTGTATTTATTTTTAATTTTTTCAAAATGAAAACATGACATGAACATACTAACTTGAACTTTGATATTTGCATGACATATAGTTACTCTACAATTGCCTGGGCAGCTTCTGCTCACAAGGGTGTTCAAGAAGATGTACAGTATGGTTACAAAGCTAAGAGTACATCAGGAACAGTCTTTAACTTCTTTAGTGCCCTTGGTGATGTTGCTTTTGCCTACGCTGGACACAATGTGGTGTTGGAAATCCAAGCAACAATTCCATCTACTCCAGAGAAACCATCCAAGGGTCCTATGTGGAAAGGAGTGGTTGTTGCTTACATAGTTGTGGCTCTATGCTACTTCCCAGTTGCCCTCATTGGTTACTGGATGTTTGGCAATGGGGTTCAAGACAACATTCTCATCAGTCTAGAGAAACCAAAATGGCTTATTGCAATGGCTAATATGTTTGTTGTGATACACGTTATTGGAAGTTATCAGGTGAAATTCAATTTCTCTTATTCTTGTCCAAAACTTTTTTCATTATAAAATCACCTTTCTTTTTGGTTCAAAGCTGAAGTCACCAAGAGTAACTAATTCTTTTGTTGGTTAGATTTATGCAATGCCAGTGTTTGACATGATCGAAACAGTGTTGGTGAAGAAGTTGAACTTCAATCCTAGTAGAGTGCTTCGCTTTGTTGTACGCAATTTGTACGTGGGTAAGTAAATACTTCCTAATAATTAATGTTTTGGTATAAGCAAATATTTCACTTCTAATTTGGTTTATAGCTCAGTGCAATTGACGCATGATTCTCTATATTTTCAGCATTCACAATGGTCGTTGCTATTACCTTCCCATTCTTTGGTGGTCTACTAGGATTTTTCGGAGGATTTGCTTTTGCACCTACAACATACTTTGTGAGCCAACTACATTAGTGAATTTTATCCACCAAGTGTCATTAGGGATAAACAAAATCTTAATTCTCCCTTTGCTTGCTTATTTTTCAGCTCCCCTGTGTCATGTGGCTTGCAATCTACAAACCAAAGAGATTCAGCTTGTCTTGGTGCACCAACTGGGTATGTTCGATGTTCAATTTTGTTTCAATTATTACTATTTCATTTTAAGCTAGGATTAATTTTGCTCCATTAATAACAGATCTGCATTGTGCTTGGCCTAATGTTGATGATTTTATCACCAATTGGAGGATTGAGGACAATCATAATTGATGCCAAGAACTACAAGTTCTACTCATAAACTCATCCCTCGTTTAATTAATGATTGGAATATGAAGCGTGAAAACACAAGAAAGGAACGAAAGGTCAAGTGGGTATTAGAATCTAGTTTATCTAAGGTTGTTGGTGATCTTTATATATCTTGAATATTTTGGTTAAGGAGCATCCACACCTTGCCTATTGGTGGAAAGATATCCATGAATTAAATCAAAAAGGGAATTTTGTATCTACTTTCTTTGTCAATTTTTACTTCATCAATATAAATCGTTCTTCTCTCTCTGTATTCTTTTAAAAAAATTTCCTATTTATTTGATTGTGATGAATTCGGATGAAAACATTATTAGTGAATTGGTTGTGATGATTTCTCAATAGATACACCGAGTAAACTCTAATACAATAAAAAAAGAAAAAGAGGTTGTTGTATTCCCAGGAACTAGCAAATGCTTCTCGACGGTTGATTTATTCATTAACTAAAAATTGCATAAAAAATATGATTCGGTCGGTCATTGGTAGTCGATGACGTCAGCAGCTGATGACAACGTGGGTCAGTCGCAGAGTGACGCGTGGCATGAGAAAGCAGATGAACCAGGGTGGAGATCGTTCAAGAACGGCGATCAGTGGTCAGCTACCGAGTGACCACCACCAGAAGATCGGTTCCTACTTGAGCGCCTGGAAGCAGAGCGCGAGAAGTGACGAAGCACCGATCAGTCATCGGTGCATGCATTGTGATCAGTCATCGGTGCATGCAGAGAGATCAGTCATCGGTGCATGCAGAGAGATCAGTCATCGGTGCATGCAGAGAGATCAGTCATCGGTGCATGCAGAGTGATCAGTCGTCGGGGGTTCCTTGTCAACACGTGTTAAACTGGGACCCAGGCTCCCAGCGAGAACGTTACTCAAGGACCTCGCCTGATTCCATAAGCAGAGCGCGAGGACGTGAAGAAGCACATCGGTCATCGGTGTGTATTGAGGTGACATCGGCCGCGCGATGTGAACAACGCAACCAAAGATCAGTAAAGCGCCCAGAGGCAGGGAACGGCCTTAGTCGCGAAACGCCCACGCTGGAAGATGAGAAGACGCAGTTAGGTGCAGAATCCTGCTGGGACGAGAACCCATCAAGGTTAGAATCTCCCAGTGGGTTGCATGTCTGCCACGTGGATGGTGAAGATGTTCCCAGAGAATAGGTAGGGCAGACAGGCACAGAAGTCGAGGGGTGCAGAGGTACCCACGCGGCTTCTGCTGTCAGGCTTGGCACTCAAGTGAAGAAGGCTGGCACGCAAGGTAGCCCTGGGGAGTGGAAACGAAAGTGCAGGGTAATTAAGTGGCCTAGAGGTAGCCTGTAGGGGCTACACGGGTTTATATGAGGAAGAAGAACACCAAAACCAGGTATGCAATCTTTACCTCAGGATACACAACACTAAACAGAGGGCACTCAGTTTTCGAATCAAAGAGGACTGAGGGCACACACACACAGTCTCACACACAGAGATCTGAGAGAGACCTTTTGGTGTTCCCGTTGCCTGACTTGAGCGTCGGAGCTACAACGGCCGCTAGAGGCGCCGTTCACGTGTTTTGCAGGTATCGCTTGGAGTCCCGTCGAAGGTTCCTGGAGCCTCCTTGCAGGACGCGCAACAGTTACAAAGCCAAGCGAAGGAGTGACGAGGCATTCTCCCCACGCTCGAGTCCGCGGCGAGATCATTTGGCGCCCACCGTGGGGCACGAAGTAAAACGAAGCCCCCATACACAAGAACGAGGATAGAAATCGCACAGATGAGTAGAAGAACCAGACAAACGACACCTCCACCACCTGCTGGTGAAGGAACTGTGACCATGGCGCAGGTCATGGAGATGATGCGCGTGTTGCAGGAGAACGTCGCGGCATCGAGAGCTGAGCAGGAGAAGATGCATGCAGAGCTGACTACATCGCATAGCAGGAATGAAGAGTTGAACCGCGTGAACGAGGAGTTGCGTAGGGAGCTGCAGGCGCAGAATGAGCGCGTATCCGAAGACAGAACGTCGATGCCGCCGTCGCCCCCTAGAGCATTTCCCATGCCCTTCTCCCCCGAGATCATGAACACGGTGGTGCCCCCTAACTTGGTGGGAGTGAAGGCTTCGTTCACAGGGGCGGAAGACCCAGAGGCGCATTTGACAGCCTTCCACACTCAGATGATGCTGTCTGGAGGTTCAGACGCAGTGTACTGCAAAATGTTTATGAGCACGCTGAGCGGAGTGGCTATGGAGTGGTTCGTGAGCCTGCCGGAGGGCCACATCACCTCCTTCCATCAGTTCTCAAAGCTGTTCACGGAGCAGTATATAGTCAACAAAGCGCCGCCGGTGGTAGCTTACGACCTGTTCGACGTGCGCCAGAACCAGGGTGAATCGCTGAAGGACTTCCTCAACCGCTTTAGTGCGCGGGTGGTGAGATTGCCCAGCAAGGATGAGAGCATGCTGGTGCATGCATTCAAGAAAGGCGTGCTACCTGGCCCTTTCAGCGAATCGCTCATCAGGAGCCACCCTGCCACCTTTGCTGAGATTCGGCGACGAGCGGTGGCGCACATAGTAGCGGAGACAGAGGTCTCTGAGAAGAGAAGCAGTGTTGCACCATCTGAGCCACGCGGGGGTCATGGGAAGCAACAGCAACAGGCGCGGGTGTATGAGACCAGGGAGGAGAGGAAGGCGCAGGGAAGGCCTCGTCCCTATACACCCAGGAAAGACCAGGGCAGGGGGCGTGCAAGGGAGAACAACACGCCCCCTAGGTATGATTTCGTGATAGAGTTGGCAGAGCTGATCGCCATCCCTGCCGTGGCTGCGAGACTCAGAGTACCAGAGAAAACGGATATGGTACTTGGAAGGAGGAAGGACGAGTGGTGTGAGTTCCATCAAGCTTATGGACACACACTCCACACGTGCCTGGCGTTGGGGCGTCAACTTGCTGAGTTGGTGAAGACAGGTTTCCTGACCAATTACCTGAGGGAGGCGCAAGGTGATCGCGCTTCGGGGTCCCAGGCAGGTGATCAGCAACACGAGGTCCCTGTGCATGGGGACGTGAGGTGATGGAGGATGCAACGCTGGGCTCCCAGGTAGCTCAGGTGGGAGCTGAACCAGAGGGCATGATCGCCCCTCATGAGTAAAGCATCCCAGGTCGGTCATCGCCCATCCAGAGTAGATGAATCGTTGGAAAACGGAGCTTATCGTCTGGAGACCCTAGGTGGAGCAGCTATCGCTGAGACGTGGAACGGTACACATTTGAAAGTTCCACTTTAGTTAAGTTGTAAAGTAGATGCGTTCTTACACTGCACACTCAATGTATATACTGTAAATAGTTGAGCAAATCAGGGGGCACTCTTTTCCCTGATGAGGGTTTTTAACGAGGCCACCCAATAAAAAAGATTTCAGTATGTCAAGTGTGCACATGTTTCCCAGTTTCGAGTTCTGCTTGCCCCAGATGCAGGTGCAAGGGATCGGGTGGAGCCTGCTCGCCCCAGGCGCGAGTACGGACCACCGACCTATGTCCTCCTCATCCCAGGAGTGAGTGCAGGTGGCCAAAGTTTGGGAACTCGGGAGTGCTAAGAAAACCAAGAGAGGGAAAGGGAAGATTTCGAGAAACGTCCAAGAGGAATCAGACCCAAAGGTCGATGACCTCGGGGCAAGCAAGAGGGGTCAACAAGTAAAACTCTTCTTCCCCGTAACAAGACATCACCGTCGCGTTTAAGCACCAAGAGGCAGAGCTCGATCAGTCATCGGTGCACCCAAAGCAAGATCAGCCGTCGATGCATGTCGGGAGAAAGTACTCGGTCGGTGCATTGGTCATCGGGGTCGTGCTAACACGTGTTAAGCTGGGACCCAGGTTCCCAGCGAGAACGTTACGCACGCACCTCGCATGATTCCAGAAGAAGGTTGGTCATCGGGGTCGTGCTAACACGTGTTAAGCTGGGACCCAGGTTCCCAGCGAGAGCGTTACGCACGCACCTCGCATGATTCCAGAAAAAGGTTGATCATCGGGGTCTTGTTAACACGTGTTAAGCTGGGACCCAGGCTCCCAGCGAGAGCGTTACGCATGCACCCCGCATGATTCCGAACCAGAAGAAGGGGAGTTGCCCGCTCAAAGGGCGTGCGGTGATACCATGCAGGCAGGGATGCGCCTGGCAAGTGCGCTTAGACAGCCACCCCTGGTGCTCCCCTGGGAGCATGCACCCACTCAGTGAAGAAAGTCCTCACCCTCGACTTTATACAGCGGGGTGCAGGCAGAGAAAAGTCCTCTACCTCTGCTTTTTACAGCAAGGTTGAGGCGAGAGAAAGTCATCACCCTCGACATTGTACAGCGGGGTGCAGGCGAAAGGAAGTCCTCATCCTCGGCTTAGCACAGCGGGGTGCAGGCAGAGAAAGCCCTCTTCCTCTGCTTTTTACAGCAAGGTTGAGGCAAGAGAACCAAGTCCTTATCCTCTGCTTCATACAGCAAGGTTAAGGCAATAGAGAAAGTCCTCACCTCGACTTTATACAGCGATGCTGAGGCGAGATAAAAAGTCCTCACCTCGACTTTGTACAGCGAGGCTGGAGCGAGAGGAGAAAGACCTCACCTCGACTTCCTACAGCGAGGCTGAGGCAAGAGGGGTCATGAAGAAGCAGTCCTCTTCCCCAAAACACAAGCATCATCTTCAGAGGTCGGGTCCTCTATGCACTTAGCGCTGGAGTGACGCGGAAGTAATGCGAAGCATGAAGCGCGATGACTGATCGGTGGTGCGCTAACATGCTAGTCGGTGGTCGGTAGCAAAGCTCTTAGTATGAAAGCTTGCCCAAACAAGGTCTTGGACGATCAGTCAAAGCATTTAGACGCCATCAGGTCAGTCATCCAACATGAACTTATGCATACAAGATTATATACAAGTTTGTAGCAGTAAGAGAAATTACACAAAAGGAGAAGTGGCAAGGGAAGAAGCTCAAGGAGGAGGAATGAGCCTGCCATCAGCCACTGAATGGTGGAGGCTAGGTTGGGTAGAGTCCAAGTCTGGAAGGACGCAGTAAACCTGCTGCCAGCCCATGGAACCCATCTATCAGAACCTCGGCACCAGCAGCCATGCTCTCAGGTACATCAGCTTCGAGCTCCTTCTTCTCTTGGGCAACGAAGACCACTTAGTCTCTTCGCTGAGAACAAGTTCACAGCTCGAGACTGGGGGGCTTGTGATCCGGTCGGTCATTGGTAGTCGATGACGTCAGCAGCTGATGACAACATGGGTCAGTCGCAGAGTGACGCGTGGCATGATAAAGCAGATGAACCAGGGTGGAGATCGTTCAAGAACGGCGATCAGTGGTCAGCTACCGAGTGACCACCACCAGAAGATCGGTTCCTACTTGAGCGCCTGGAAGCAGAGCGCGAGAAGTGACGAAGCACCGATCAGTCATCGGTGCATGCATTGTGATCAGTCATCGGTGCATGCAGAGAGATCAGTCATCGGTGCATGCAGAGAGATCAGTCATCGGTGCATGCAGAGTGATCAGTCGTCGGGGGTTCCTTGTCAACACGTGTTAAACTGGGACCTAGGCTCCCAGCGAGAACGTTACTCAAGGACCTCGCCTGATTCCATAAGCAGAGCGCGAGGACGTGAAGAAGCACATCGGTCATCGGTGTGTATTGAGGTGACATCGGCCGCGCGATGTGAACAACGCAACCAAAGATCAGTAAAGCGCCCAGAGGCAGGGAACGGCCTTAGTCGCGAAACGCCCACGCTGGAAGATGAGAAGACGCAGTTAGGTGCAGAATCCTGCTGGGACGAGAACCCATCAAGGTTAGAATCTCCCAGTGGGTTGCATGTCTGCCACGTGGATGGTGAAGATGTTCCCAGAGAATAGGTAGGGCAGACAGGCACAGAAGTCGAGGGGTGCAGAGGTACCCACGCGGCTTCTGCTGTCAGGCTTGGCACTCAAGTGAAGAAGGCTGGCACGCAAGGTAGCCCTGGGGAGTGGAAACGACAGTGCAGGGTAATTAAGTGGCCTAGAGGTAGCCTGTAGGGGCCACACGGGTTTATATGAGGAAGAAGAACACCAAAACCAGGTATGCAATCTTTACCTCAGGATACACAACACTAAACAGAGGGCACTCAGTTTTCGAATCAAAGAGGACTGAGGGCACACACACACAGTCTCACACACAGAGATCTGAGAGAGACCTTTTGTAACATCCCACCAAAATACTATTCATGTTTATATAATGAAAATAAAGGTAACAAATAGATTGAGGTGAACAAAATTATATATATGAAATGTAGTTTCTCCTCACAGGGAGTGTAATACAAATTCGGTCACTTTTCCAGAAAACGTAAACAAAATACAGTAAAAAACAAGGCAGGCGATCTCCTATCAGAAGAGGGCGATCTCCTATCAGAAGACAGCAAAAGGGTGATCGCCTAACAGAAGTAGAAACAGGCGATCTCCTCCCGGCGACCACTCACTGAGGAGCTCTGCTTCCTGCAACATCATCTGCTCCTGTGTAAATTATACACGATCATCACAGGTTTAAGAAAGAGCCAAACACAACACCAAAGAAACACCACAGGGTAAGCTAGACATTTGAAAAATAGTTTAGATATTATACTTTGAAATCAAGATGAAACAAATTAAAGACACCCATGTAAACCATCAACTAAAACACATATTACACAATATCCTCAAGAGTCATTCTATTTCACATAATGCATCAAGTGTCTAACAATTTCAATGTTCCTCATTCCTCACGTCAGGCTTCCACTGACTCATCACACAAGACACTTGACACTACTTCCGGAAGACTCGTGCATTGACTAGACTCAGAGATCTGCACCTGTCATACTAAACTGCTGAAATGTTTCCACAGCTATGCGCATCAACACAATCTCGATATCAATTTCATCACTCTCACAGTATGACAGGGTTAATCCATATAACAGGCCGAGCTCGTTCTTTTTCACACGACTCACCCATTCATATGAACCTCCTTCGACTCTCACCAACTGAATAACTTCCTCTATGTGATTCCATTATCTCAGCAGAGTCAGGATATCTCATTATAGAAATCACCGATCAATGCACATCCTATACGATCTTACACGGTATTTTCTTTCCTGAAAATACTATGCCTTGATCCCACATCCACAACATTCAAAACATCATACCACTCAAAAGAATGATTCAAATCACAGCAACAGTCATTTCAAAGGTTCAGATTTTTGAATATCACATACGTTTCACATTTTAATCTCTAACAGTTTCAAACAACACCAAAAAAACAGTAGAGTTCGAAAAACAACGCCCAAAACCGGCAATCTCGTTCAAAAACAGAGGATTATACAATAACAGTTGAAAAACCGGCGACCACGTCGCCCCCATCATCTCAATCATCGAATATAAGGATTTTCGTTGGAAATAAGGCTAGCTTCCCTTACCTGGACTTGCGCAAAACACCAAGAGCTCCAAAATCCACCGAGCTTAAAGGATGCCTTAGCTCTGTTTTCAGCGTCTGGTTTGTAGAACTTGCAGAGAACCTCCCAGGTGCTTTAAGGGCAGTCGTCGCACGTCGCACTGGTGCTGGAGGTTGCCTGAGTTGCAGTGCGAAGGAGAGAAAAGAGAGGGATGAAGGTGCAGACACTCCTTCACTCTTGAGCCACTGTAACCTTCTTTGCCTTCCCGCAGTGGGCTTTTGAATCCAAGCCTACCTGTCCACGTATGCTGCTGCTGCCACCCCTTCTGCAGGAAAGCCTGAGTGTACTATTTCACTGAACAGTACGGTCATGGTTGTCTCTTGCGCCTGCCAACCACTGCCCTGAACAGTACGACCACTGTTGTCTCTTGTGCATGCCAACCACTGCCCTGAACAGTACGACCGCGAGTGTCTCTTGCGCATGCCAACATTCTGATGTCACTATTCTGAACCACCCTTTTTGTCTACGTGGCGCGCGTGCAGGACGTTTCATGCTGGGAGTCTGGGTCCCACTTTCTCTGTGTGAAGCTCGACATCGCGCGATAACCTTCCACCGATGACCGCTCGCGCGATGACCATCCACTGAGGTCTCATACTGGCAAACGACCGATGTCTCTCCCTGGAAGACGACCGATGTCTCTCCCTGGGAGACGACCGATGTCTATCCCTGGCGACGCCCGCATGCCTCTCGCGACCCGGCGATGCCTGCATGCCTCGCGCCCCGACGACGCCCGCATGCCTCTCGCGCCCCAGCGTTGCCCGCATGCCTCGCGCCCCGGCGTTGCCCGCATGCCTCGCGCGCCCTGCGTTGCCCGCATGCCTCGCGCGCCCTGGTGACGTCCACATGCCTCACGCTCTGGCGATGCCCGCATGCCTCTCGCGCCCTGGCGATCATGTGTAGTAGACGACCGGCGATTAAGTACTAACTAGGCGATCTCATAGTCTTCTAAGCTACACTTTCCTTCCTTTTTATTTTAAATAAAGACATACTTAGAATTCATTTAAAATATATCCCTTTTTATTCCAATTCAATTTTACAGGTCCTTACATTCTCCCCAACAAGAAAAATTTTCGTCCTCGAAAATTGAATTACAAGGAAAAGAGGTATGGATAGGCTTCTCTCATGGGTTCTTCTAACTCCCAAGTTGAATCACCCGATCTCTCATCCCACACCACTTTCACCATGCTGATGGTCTTGCCTCTGAGTTGTTTACTTTGCCTATCGTCAAGCCTGACTGGTTTCGCTTCAAAGGACAAGTCATCCCTGATCTGCACATCGTCCACTTCCAGCACATGACTAGGGTCTGCCATGTACTTCCTCAGCTGTGATACGTGAAAGACATTGTGCAGATTCGCTAAATGGGGAGGCAGGGTGATCTCGTAAGCCACTGGACCAATCCTCCTTAAGATCTGATATGGTCCCACGAACTTAGGGGACAACTTCTTTGGTCTGATCGCTCGTCCTACACCCTTGGTTGGTGTTACTCTCATGAACACATGGTCTCCAGCAGCAAACTCCAAAGGCTTTCTCCTCTGATCTGCATAGGACTTCTGCCTACTTTGAGAAGCTCTCATTCTGCTTTGTATCTGTTTCACCTTCTCGGTCGTCTGCTGAATCAACTCTGGTCCAACCAATACTGTTTCGCCCTCCTGGTACCAGCACAATGGAGTTCTGCATTTCCTTCCATACAAGGCTTCGTATGGCACTATCCCTATGCTGGCGTGATAACTGTTATTATAGGTAAACTCCACTAGCGGCAACACCTCATCCCAACTTCCCAATTGATCCAAGACACACGTCCTCAGCAGATCTTCCAAGGACTGGATCGTTCTCTCTGACTGTCCATCTGTTTGGGGATGATATGCAGAGCTCATCCTCAACTTAGTCCCCAAGCAATCTTGTAAAGTCTGCCAAAACCGTGAGGTGAACCTGGGATCCCTATCCGAAACAATGTTGGAAGGCACTCCATGCAACCTCACTATTTCTTTGATGTACAACTGTGCCAACTTGGTCATAGGCATCCTCATATTCACTGGGAGAAAGTGGGCACTCTTCGTCAGCCGATCAGTGATGACCCATATTGTATCATGACCCTTTACCGATCTGGGTAAATGGGTAACAAAATCCATGGCAATGCTGTCCCATTTCCACTCAGGGATATCCAATGGCTGTAACAACCCGCCAGGTCTTTGATGTTCTACCTTTGCCTTCTGACACGTCAAACAGGTAGTGACATACTGGGCGATGTCTCTCTTCATGCCCGACCACCAAAAAGACTCCTTCAAGTCATGGTACATCCTGTTCATGCCTGGATGTAGGCTAAGGCGACTCTTGTGACCTTCCTCTAGGATCATCTTCTTCAACTCTTCATTTGCAGGTACGCAAATTCTGCCATTAAATCTCAAGATCCCATCATCGCCCATCACAAAGTCTTTAGCCTGGTCGGTCCCTAGTGACTCCACAGTACGCTTCAGACTAGGGTCCTCCAGCTGCTTATCCTTTATCATTCCAAGGAAGTCATTAGTTATAGCCAGCTTACTACAACTAATGTGATTTACGTGGAATTCTACCCCAAGGTTTAAGTCTCTGAACTGCTCGATCAGTTTCTGCTCTTCCATCATCATGGTGGCTACTTGTACTGATTTTCTACTCAAGGCATCTGCCACTACATTGGCCTTCCCTGGATGATACATGAGTTGAAAATCGTAGTCCTTTAGAAACTCCATCCACCTTCTTTGTCTCATGTTTAATTCCTTCTGATCGAACAGGTATTTCAGGCTCTTATGGTCACTGAACACCTGGAACCGAGCTCCATATAGATAGTGCCTCCAAATCTTCAAGGCAAACACCACCGCCGCCAACTCCAAATCATGCGTAGGGTAGTTCCTCTCATGAACCTTAAGTTGCCTTGAAGCATATGCAACCACTCTTTTCTCTTGCATCAAAACACATCCTAAACCCTGATGTGAAGCATCACAGTAGACATCAAAAGGTCTTCCTACCTCTGGGATCACCAGCACTGGAGCACTAGTCAACCTTTCCTTTAGTTCCTTGAAGCTCTGCTCACATCGGTCGGTCCAAGCAAAAGGTTGATCCTTGCGGGTCAGCTATGTTAAAGGAGCCACTACCTTGGAAAAGTCTTCAATAAACCGCCGATAATAGCCAGCTAGGCCCACAAAACTCCTTATCTCAGTCACTGTCTTAGGACGTTCCCACTGAAGCACTGCCTCCACTTTGGCTGGATCCACCGAGATCCCCTGGGCAGATATCACGTGTCCTAAGAAGTTGACTTCCCTCAGCCAGAACTCACACTTAGAGAACTTGGCATAGAGTTGCTTCTCCCTCAGAATCTCCAATACTGTCCTCAGATGTTCTTCATGTTCTTCCTCGGTCCTTGAGTAAATGAGTATGTCGTCTATGAAGACTACCACAAACTTATCCAAGAAAGGGCGAAAAATCCTATTCATGTAGTCCATGAACAGAGCTGGAGCATTTGTGACTCCAAACGGCATCACCACATACTCATAGTGCCCATACCGAGACCTAAAAGCTGTCTTTTGAACATCTTCAGCTTTAACCAAAATTTGGTGGTACCCCGATCTCAGATCAATCTTTGAGAACACCGAGGCCCCATGTATTTGATCCATCAAATCATCAATCCTAGGTAGGGGGTACTTGTTCTTGATGGTCAACTTGTTCAACTGCCTGTAATCTATACACAACCGAGACCCTCCATCCTTCTTCTTAACTAGGAGCACTGGAGCCCCCCATGGAGATACACTGGGTCTGATGAATTGTTTCTCCAACAATTCTTCCACTTGCTTCTTTAATTCCACCAACTCGGCTGGTGCCATCCTGTAAGGTGCCATTGACACTGGTCCAGCTCCAGGTACCAAATCAATGGAGAATTCCACTTCTCTCTTAGGAGGTAATCCAAGTACTTCTTCTGGAAATACATCCATGAATTCTTTCACCACATGTATTCTGCTTACGTCCCCTTCATTCTTCACTTCCAACCGAGCTAGTATCACGAAGCACCTCGCCTCTTTTTCCAACTCCGACCACCCGTGCTGAGCTGATATCACCTCTGGCTCTTGGAGATCTGGAAACGCTATTTTCTGATTACCGCAGTCTATGAGAACGTGATTGGCAACTAGCCAATCCATTCCCAGGATAACATCCAGGTCCTGAAGAGGTAGGCAAATCAAGTTCACTTTGAATCTGCGTCCCTCTACTATCACTGGACATTCAGGGCAAACTGTAGAGGTCAACACCTGTCTTGACGCAGGTGTAGAGACCAACAGTTCGAAAGGTAACTCCTTCACTAGAAGGCCCAACTCGGCTACACACAGGCTTGACACAAAGGAGTGTGTCGCTCCAGAATCAAACAAGGCTTTTACACCTCTACCAGCTATAAAACAAACACCTTGCACGAGGTTACCTGACTGAGACACTTCTGCTCCTGACATGGCAAACACTCTCCCTGTTGCCTGAGGTCTGCCGCCTTCGTTCCTCAACTGCTGAGAACCGCTGGGTTGAGTCGCACCATTCCTGCTTGGGCAATCTCTAGCAACGTGTCCCGTCCCTTGGCAGGCAAAACACCTTCTCTCCGAAGCCTTCTTGGGGCACGTATTGGGCGTGTGTGGTCCACCACAATGGAAACACTTGGGTTTCCAAGGCTGTTGCTGCTGAAACTGGGATGGCGTTGTTCCCGCCCGATGTGGTGGAGGTCTCGCATAAGGGTTGCTTTGTGGGTGCTGCACCTTAGCCTTCCCACTGGAAGAACTCCCTGGGTGTGACCTGATCACCCGAGAATCACCCTTTTCCAGGGTCTCCACCATCTTCGCCTTCTCTACCAAGGCGTGAAATTCCCTGATGCACATCGGGGCTATGGTCCTCTTTAGCCCATGCTTCAGTCCCTCTTCAAACTTCCTACACCTCCAAGCCTCAGAGGTCGCCTGGGTGTAGAATCGGGCGAGATACTCAAACCGAGCAGCATAAGCATTTACTGACATCTCCCCCTGCTCCAATCTGAGGAATTCTGCCTCCTTCGCAAACTTTGCACTATCTGGGAAATATTTTTCCAAAAACCTCACCCTGAAGCTCTCCCAGTCTAACACTTCAGCCCTGGCCTCCATCATCTGCTGAGCTCCCATCCACCAGAACTCAGCTTCCCCAGACAGCAGATAGGTGGCGAACACCAACTTCTTCTCTTCAGGGCAGGAGGTCGCCCTAAAGATTTTCTCCAACTCCCTGACCCACTGGTCTGCCTGATCAGGGGTAGCATTCCCACTAAACTTGGGTGGGTTGTGCCTCATGAACTCAGTCAGTCCCATCTGTTCTTGAGGCTGACCGACGTGGGAATTTGTCTCAGCCGACCGAGCATTTTCCCAATGGTGCATTGTAGCTTGATGGTTCTGAGCCATCGCTTCATTCTGTTGTTGGATGGCAGTTGCCATCATCTCGATAGCCTTGGCAATCTGGCTCATCTCCGAAGAAGATTGGGGAGGGGTAGAAGGTCTACGTGCCATCTCTCTTCGTTTTCAGATTCGAAACTACAGGTTTCTATATTCCCTACAACTACAAGAATGAGATCGATAAGAAATCAATTCATTCAGGAGGTAACATCTTGACCTTACAAAGGTCAGCATCTCAAAGTCATCAAGAATTTGAGCTCATCAACAGAATCATAGTGCTTATAAACTTAAGCAAAACACCAGAACAGCTACTGGTATACAACCATCAATCCAAACAACCACTTTCAATCAATACGAAAACACTCAATAAAATGAAATAATCACACCAGAATTCAATGTATGCTAAACATCAAACCTTTGGAATTAAGCTTGAGAATCATCTCGATCCAGTTATGAGTGTGCACCCTCACTACTTTATCAAGATCCTCTCATTCTTAATACCAAGATTTTTAGTTAGAGCATATATTCACTAAAGCACACACCAAATTTCAATACAAAAGCGTTTGAAAACTCTTCACTATAGTTGTTATTTTAAACTCAAATAAATTTCATGAGCAGAAGAAACACAATGGATCCACAACCCTCAGGTCATCCTAAGGACGAACTGCTCTGATACCATTAATGTAACATCCCACCAAAATACTATTCATGTTTATATAATGAAAATAAAGGTAACAAATAGATTGAGGTGAACAAAATTATATATATGAAATGTAGTTTCTCCTCACAAGGAGTTTAATACAAATTCGGTCACTTTTCCAGAAAATGTAAACAAAATACAGTAAAAAACAAGGCAGGCGATCTCCTATCAGAAGAGGGCGATCTCCTATCAGAAGACAGCAAAAGGGTGATCGCCTAACAGAAGTAGAAGCAGGGGATCTCCTCCCGGCGACCATTCACTGAGGAGCTCTGCTTCCTGCAACATCATCTGCTCCCGTGTAAATTATACACGATCATCACAGGTTTAAGAAAGAGCCAAACACAACACCAAAGAAACACCACAGGGTAAGCTAGACATTTGAAAAAGAGTTTAGATATTATACTTTGAAATCAAGATGAAACAAATTAAAGACACCCACGTAAACCATCAACTAAAACACATATTACACAATATCCTCAAGAGTCATTCTATTTCACATAATGCATCAAGTGTCTAACAATTTCAATGTTCCTCATTCCTCACGTCAGACTTCCACTGACTCATCACACAAGACACTTGACACTACTTTCGGAAGACTCGTGCATTGACTAGACTCAGAGATCTGCACCTGTCATACTAAACTGCTGAAATGTTTCCACAGCTATGCGCATCAACACAATCTCGATATCAATTTCATCACTCTCACAGTATGACAGGGTTAATCCATATAACAGGCCGAGCTCGTTCTTTTTCACACGACTCACCCATTCATATGAACCTCCTTCGACTCTCACCAACTGAATAACTTCCTCTATGTGATTCCATTATCTCAGTAGAGTCAGGATATCTCATTATAGAAATCACCGATCAATGCACATCCTATACGATCTTACACGGTATTTTCTTTCCTGAAAATACTATGCCTTGATCCCACATCCACAACATTCAAAAATTCATACCACTCAAAAGAATGATTCAAATCACAGCAACAGTCATTTCAAAGGTTCAGATTTTCGAATATCACATACGTTTCACATTTTAATCTCTAACAGTTTCAAACAACACCAAAAAAACAGTAGAGTTCGAAAAACAACGCCCAAAACCGGCGATCTCGTTCAAAAACAGAGGATTATACAATAACAGTTGAAAAACCGGCGACCACGTCGCCCCCATCATCTCAATCATCGAATATAAGGATTTTCGTTGGAAATAAGGCTAGCTTCCCTTACCTGGACTTGCGCAAAACACCAAGAGCTCCAAAATCCACCGAGCTTAAAGGATGCCTTAGCTCTGTTTTCAGCGTCTGGTTTGTAGAACTTGCAGAGAACCTCCCAGGTGCTCTAAGGGCAGTCGTCGCACGTCGCACTGGTGCTGGAGGTTGCCTGAGTTGCAGTGCGAAGGAGAGAAAAGAGAGGGATGAAGGTGCAGACACTCCTTCACTCTTGAGCCACTGTAACCTTCTTTGCCTTCCCGCAGTGGGCTTTTGAATCCAAGCCTACCTGTCCACGTATGCTGCTGCTGCCACCCCTTCTGCAGGAAAGCCTGAGTGTACTATTTCACTGAACAGTACGGTCATGGTTGTCTCTGCGCCTGCCAACCACTGCCCTGAACAATACGACCACTGTTGTCTCTTGTGCATGCCAACCACTGCCCTGAACAGTACGACCGCGAATGTCTCTTGCGCATGCCAACATTCTGATGTCACTATTCTGAACCACCCTTTTTGTCTACGTGGCGCGCGTGCAGGACGTTTCATGCTGGGAGTCTGGGTCCCACTTTCTCTGTGTGAAGCTCGACATCGCGCGATAACCTTCCACCGATGACCGCTCGCGCGATGACCATCCACTGAGGTCTCATACTGGCAAACGACCGATGTCTCTCCCTGGGAGACGACCGATGTCTATCCCTGGCGACGCCCGCATGCCTCTCGCGACCCGGCGATGCCTGCATGCCTCGCGCCCCGACGACGCCCGCATGCCTCTCGCGCCCCAGCGTTGCCCGCATGCCTCGCGCCCCGGCGTTGCCCGCATGCCTCGCGCGCCCTGCGTTGCCCGCATGCCTCGTGCGCCCTGGTGACGTCTACATGCCTCGCGCCCTGGCGATGCCCGCATGCCTCTCGCGCCCTGGCGATCATGTGTAGTAGACGACCGGCAATTAAGTACTAACTAGGCAATCTCATAGTCTTCTAAGCTACACTTTCCTTCCTTTTTATTTTAAATAAAGACATACTTAGAATTCATTTAAAATATATCCCTTTTTATTCCAATTCAATTTTACAGGTCCTTACACCTTTTGGTGTTCCCGTTGCTTGACTTGAGCGTCGGAGCTACAACGGCCGCTAGAGGCGCCGTTCGCGTGTTTTGCAGGTATCGCTTGGAGTCCCGTCGAAGGTTCCTGGAGCCTCCTTGCAGGACGCGCAACAGTTAGAAAGCCAAGCGAAGGAGTGACGAGGCATTCTCCCCACGCTCGAGTCCGCGGCGAGATCAAAATACATTCTGATTATACACAAATCAGATTATACACGAATCAAAACACAAGTTGATTAAAAATAGGATAAGTTGGTTGTAAATTTAAAAAATAATTAATTGTTGAGATTCAATTGGTCATTATAACTAATCTGCACTTTTTCTTTATATATATATATATATTTATATTTATTCAGCTTCTCACGTTTCACACTAATAAACCAAGTTAATTCCTTTTTCTTGGTTTCCTAAGAAGAATCTCACAACAATCAATCAATTCCTTGATTGATTTCGTTTGATCCCTACATTAAGCACCAAACAATTGTAATTGAAAACACCAACTTTGTTCCCAACTGTTGTAATTTTTGTATGACTTAGTTTAATTTAGATAGGAAAAATATTTTTCAATTAAGAATATAGATTCCTCTACTTTCAACCATTAAGCATAAACTAAACCAATGATTGAAAAAAAAAAGAATATATTGATATATCTTCCCCTTCCACACTACCTTTTTCCTTCACTTGAAGAACCTTCGTCCACAAGACTTCTATCATTTAGTATTTAGAGTTTTGGTTTTTAAAAAGATAAGAGTTTCTTCTCTTCTTTTTACTTGATCTATGTTGTTTACATACTTCCTTTCTTGTTTGTTTAGTTTTCACCAATTGATTTGCTCATATATGTATTTAAATTTTAGTTCAAGCACATTTGATTCATCTTGAACCATTTAAATGTGCTTTAGGTGTTCTATGGTATAAATTGTGTGTGCTTTCCCATTTTCTTGACTCTTTAATTTCATTTGGTTAATTTGCTTTATAATTGAGTCTTTTTCAATTTTTATGATCTATATACATGTTGTCTTAAGTCATGTATCTCCTAATTCTCATCACATATTCTAGTTTTACTTTTTGAATTTTTAAATTGAATTGCATGTTAAATTTGAATGTTGTTAAGTTTTTGTGTGTTTTTACTTTTCATTTTTGAGTTTTTATTTACTATTAGTTCATTAGTGTTAAGTGTTCATTTTGTTTTCCTTAGAGTGGTGCATATAATTGTTGCTTCTTTTAGGATTTCAATTTGGCATTTACTTGCTATACTTGTTCCTTATTTCAATTCCAAGATCAAGTGAATGGAATGTGATTAGTAGTTGTGTATGATCATTGCAAAACTGATTTTAAAATGAATTAAAAAAAAAGGCAATACTCCCTCTCAAAAGACAAAAGAAAAAAAAAGCCAAAAGAAGGAGTAGGGCATTGGACATTCAATCTATTTTTTTTTTTATAATTTTGTTATCTCTTCTAGTTCCTTTCCTTAAGCATCTCCTTTTGAGTGCCTACTTTATTTTTTACCTTTAATTCTTTGATTATCTTAATTGTTGGATATTCCTTGAGTCTTGTCTCATAATTCACTCTTTGAGTTTAACTCTTCTAATTGAGCTTTTCTTGCTTTAAATTTATTGACTTCTTGAAGTGGTTATTTCTAGGATTTGTGTTTTCTATTTGAGTTTAGATAACCTTTGAGGTAACATCTCAGAAGTAGGCATTCGAAAAAGAGAGGCACTATTTTTGGGAGAAACTACAAGTGGAGGAGCAAGAGTGATAAACACTTGGAGAGAAGAAAGGAATACATCAAGAGTTGAAGACTTTGAATTTTTTATTTGTGTTTTCCTTAAATTTCTAGTAATTCGACCATTGTAATTAGGTTTCTTGGAAGAGCCTTTAGTGTTCTCCTATTTTCTAATAGTTGTCTTTCTTGTAATAATACAAATGCTTTAGACGATAAGTGTGTCTTGAAGACTCATAAGTGCCAACAAGCCTCACCATTAGGACTCGTCTAGTTTAATTCTAAGTTTATCCTATTTTTTTCAACTTTTTTTTTCATAATGATTTCTATTAGTCTGAAAGCATTTATTATTAGAAAAAAGGTTTGGCAAATGCATGTTCAGGAAAATTTCTAGCTAGGAAAGACTTGATATTTAAGCATGTCCATTTTGTCTCATATTTTTTTTTTCTAGGAACTTACTTGGTGTATTGAACAACATTTTCTTATGAAAAATCTTTTAACACAACTTAAGACGTCTAAACATACTTCTTACCATAGTGGAAGTGATACAAACCAAGTAGCCAAAAGGATGACCAAGGACTTAAGAGACAAATTACACACTATGAGCAATCATCTCAGCAATAAAGTCAAGGCCCTACCAAATATCAAACGGACCTCACCAGAAGAAGAATTGGGCATAGACCAGAACATCAACTGTTCTTTCTTCTAGTCTTCTTAAAAGATAAAAACATGTTCGTAAATAATTTGGGCTCACTTTAGGGGTCCAAATAGCAAAATAGGCTAGAGTAGGTTCACATAGCATAAAAGGGAGTGTACTTAGTGAAATGGGCTTGCACCAAGCCTTTTCTTCAAGACAAGGCATCTAGAATTAAGGTTTTTAACCTAACTTCTAGAAGTTATGCCTAAGGGACGTTTTAGACCATGGTCAACACCCTAGGCTGCCCTTCTCCCCTTCCCTTTCTACCCTTCACTCATCTTGCTCTCCAAGTCACTCCTTCCTATATAAAGGGTGCCTTCCTCCATGTGTTTTAACATTGAATTTTTATAGTAAAGAAACTCTGCAGGAGTGTTCTTGTGAGACTTGTGAGCTCTCTTTTGGGATCTTATCTTGGAAGGGTAACATCTGTAAGGATCTAGAAATTTATTTGGAATAGAAGTGGTATATTTTAAATGATTTCTGAGTATGTTATTATTTAAAATGAAAAAGGTCATATAATAGAAAATCCATAGTAGTCAGACCTCGGACGTCGCCCAAGAGGTCTGAGGTCAGCATGGTAGAGGTTGGTCGGTGGACCATAGTAGGTTCCAGAAATCACATGTATCAAGGTGTTATTTGAACCTTAGATACGCCATGCATGCGGGATAAATGCGAAACTCTATGCTTTGGCATAAGAGATTGTCCTCAGTGTTGCATGCATTGGCGCGTGAGGAGTTAGTACCGACCTGTCCTCGGGCAGGAGAAGCTACCGACGTCACCGAGCCATGTGGGGGTGATAACACAGACATGGAGTAGTGAGTCGATGAGCCTTCAGCAGGGGTGACGAGGTGTCATCAGACATCGGTCGTCTGCCAGGGAGAGACATAGGTCGTCTGCCAGGGAGAGACATCGGTCCTCTTCCAAGAAGAGACATCGGTCGTCTGCCAGGGAGAGACACCGGTCGTCTTCCAGGGAGAGACATCGGTCGTCTGCTAGGATGAGACATCAGTCATCTGCCAGGATGAGACATCGGTGGATAGTCATCGCGAGATCAGTCATCGGTTCCTGGTCATCGGGGGGTCCTGTTATACGCAGATAAGCTGGGACCCAAGCTTCCAGCGAAGGCGTTCTGCAGGCGTGACACGTAGACAGTAAGGGTCCCCAGAGCAGTTGGCAACAGAGAGTAAGTACGGCAGGTGGCTCCAGAGTTTTGGGCATACAAAGGTGTCCACGTGGCCATCCTGTCAGAGGAAACTTGCACGCAAGAGTTTTCCATCAGAGTGGGTCGTGGCAGCGGCATTCCTAGGCAAGGTGGTTTAATTTCAAAATCCACTTCTGATAGGCAATGTTCGAACGCTGTTTGGATAGAGAGAAATCGAGTGAGTTGAGTTTTGGTTCCCTGTTTCCTTTCTCTCCTTCTCTCCACGTTCGGGCATCTTCGCTACCAGTTGACGTTTCCGACACCATCAAGCACCCGTTTAACGATCGGCAACTGCCCCTGGGCTCCGGGCAAGTATCTCTGCAAGTTTCCGATCAAAGCCTTAAAACAGAGTAAGTTCGTTGTGCTCTATTTTTGAAGTCGCTTCTGAACTTGAGAGAGTTGCCTCTGCATAGGCTTTGCGTGCAACTCTTTTGGCTTCAGAGTTAGTCTCTGGTAACTCAGAATATGAGTGTTATAGTTAGTTTTGTGATCGGGACTCTATGGTGCAGGTTAAGGCATCCTTGAGTTCTCGGTGGGTTTGGAGCTCTTAGTGAGATCGGCTCAAGTCCAGGTAAGGGAAGCTAGCGTTATTTTTAATAAAAACCTTAGGCTAGCAGATTCTGAAGTTGGGGTGACGTGGTCACCAGTTTTAAATTCTATTTCACAATCCCCTGTTTTGTGTGAATCGGTATTTGTTGAGATTGAAATATGGTTTTTTTTAATTATAGTGGATGCTGTGAACTGTGTATTATTTTCGAAATTATCAACCTTGGTATGATTTGATTGAGATATGTTTGGATTGTTAGAAAAGGTTTAAAGTATGTTATGGTTGCCTTGTTCATTTACGTGTTGGATGATATACTGGAATGATGTGAAAGAGTGATCAAAGCATAGTATTTTCAAGAAAGAAAATACCGTGTGGAGATTTGTTTAGAATGTGCATTGACTAAGGATTTGTAATAAGGAGATATCCTGACTCTCCTGAGATAATGGAATCATATAGATGAAGTTATTCAGGTGGTGAGAGTCGAAGGAGGTTCATATGTATGGGTAAGTCAGTTGAAAGATAACTGACTTGACCTGTTATATGGATTAACCCTGTCATACTAGGAGAGTGATGATATTGAGATTATTTATGCGCATAGCTGTGTGGATTCACAGCGACCCTGTGTGGATTCACAGTGGTGTAGTATGACAGGTGCAGATCTCTGAGTCTGAGTCAACGCACGAGTCTTCCAGAAGTAGAGTCAAGTGTCTATGTGTTATGAGTTAGTGGAAAGTCTGACATGAGAATGATAAATATTGAAATTTTGATAGACACTTGATGGTTATGTGGAATGAATGACACTTGAGGAAATTGTGAAATGTGTGAAAAATGATGGGTTATGTTGATATAAAGTTTCATATTTAAAGTTTTTTTTTTAACAGCTAGCTTACCCCTGTGTTTTGTTTTGTGGTTGTTTTTCCATAAATCTGTGATGATCGTGTATAATTTATGATCTCGCCGCGGACTCGAGCGTGGGGAAAACGCCTCGTCACTCCTTCGTCTAGCTTTCCAACTGCTGCGCGTCCTGCAAGGAGGCTCCAGGAACCTTCGACGGGACTCCGAGCGGTGCCTGCAAAACACACAGACGGCGCCTCTAGCGGCCGTTGTAGCTCCGACGCTCAAGTCAGGCAACGGGAACACCAAAAAGTCTCTCTCAGGTCTCTCTGTGTGAGACTGTGTGTGTGTGCCCTCAGTCCTCTTCGATTCGAAAACTGAGTGCTCTCTGTTTAGTGTTGTGTATTCTGAGGTAAAAATTGCATACCTGGTTTTGGTGTTCTTCTTCCTCATATAAGCCTGTGTAGCCCCTACAGGCTACCTCTAGGCCACTTAATTACTCTGCATTGCCGTTTCCACTCCCCAAGGCTACCTTGCGTGCCAGCTTTCTTCACTTGAGTGCCAAGTCTGACAGCGGGAGCCGCGTGGGTACCTCTGGAGCCCTCGACTTCTGCGCCTATCTGCCCTACCTATTCTCTGGGAACATCTTTACCATCCACGTGGCAGACATGCAACCCACTGGGAGATTCCAACCTTAATGGGTTCTCGTCCCAGCGGGATTCTGCACCCAACTGCGTCTTCTCATCTTCCTGCGTGGTCGTCTCGCGACTAAGAACGCTCCCAGCCTCTGGGCGCTTTACTGATCATCGATTGCGTTGTTCACATCGCGCGGCCGATGTCACCTCAACACACACCGATGACCGATGTGATACTTCACGTCCTCGTGCTCTGCTTATGGGATCAGGCGAGGTCCTTGAGTAACGTTCTCACTGGGAGCCTGGGTCCCAGTTTAACACGTGTTGACAAGCAACCCCCGACGACTGATCATTCTCCATGCACCGATGATTGATCACAATGCATGCACCGATGACAGATCACTCTGAACGCACCGATGACTGATCGGTGCTTCGTCCCTTCTCGCGCTCTTCTTCCAGGCGCTTAAGTAGGAACTGATCTGCTGGTGGCGGTCACTTGGTAGCTGACCACTGATCGCCGTTCTTGAACGATCTCCACCCTGGTTCATCTGCCTTCACGTGCCACGCGTCACTCTGTGATTGGCCCACGTGGTCATCTGCTTCTAACGTCATCGCCTATCGATGACCAACCGGATCAATTTACACGGGAGCAGACAAGGTGGCAGGTGATAGAGCTCCCTAGTGAGTTATTGGAGGAAGGGATGGAAGAGTTTGAATGCTGTATTTTCGTTCTTTTTGAAAACTATTGGATGAATCTGTATTAAAATCCCCTAGAGAAGGGATGTTCTTTTGAGATACAATGTATGGGATGAATGTATTTTATTATATATACATATGTTAATTTGAAATTATTGTTTTACGTTTATTTTATTATATAAATATGAATAAAATTTGAGGGGCGTTACAACATCTCAAGTGGCGGCTCTTTGCACCACTCCTCTTGGAGTCCTCTCTTCTCCAAGTGGCATGACATCCCTTCTTCTTCCATAAGCTTTCTTCACCCATTCCTCTTTTTATCTTTCTTTTTGCGCCATCCATTCCATTCCTCTTTATGATATCATGCTTGTCTTTTAATTTTTGTTATCACTTGTCTTTATTCATCTTAAGTACCTTCCATTTCCGCAATTTACTTTCATCATCGTAATCACTGTATTGTGTTTTTCTCTTTGCCCTCTAGAAGTGAACCTTCACACTTACTTAACCACTTGGTTAAGTTCGTGTCCAGTGGGGATCTTTTTTGGGTTCTCACCTTAAATTGTTAATCAAAAATCATAAACAAGAGCAACCAATTAAAATGTGCAATCCTAAAATCAACTCACATCATGTGGTATCCAAAGCATGGTTATTTGGTGCTTAATTGCTTTTGAGTTGATTTCTGCCTTTAAAATTCCAGCACATTTTAATTTTGCTTTTATCTTCAAGCAATATAAATTCCATTTTACAATTCAGCACCTTTCAATTCCATTCTTTTTTTTTATTCATTAAGCACTTTAAATTCTACATTTGAATTATTTTGTGTCAATTGTTTTTCCCTTACCGCTTTTGGTTAAGTCTTATGTTCTTAGTCTTCTAGGAGTCTTTACATCCATTCTACTTATTTTGCTTTTAATTGTGAAGTAAAAAAAAAAAAAAAAGTGCATGTCAAGAATGTGGAATTATTGAATCCATAAAAAGAAAAGAAAAAAAAAGGACAAAAAAAAATTAGTGCAATTCATTTTCAAGTTCAAAATTACTAAACGAGGATTCATTTTGTGTGGCAAATTGTGTTCATATTTGCTCTGGTCGGTCATCGGTAGTCGATGACGTCAGCAGCAGTTGACCACGTGGACCATTCACAGGGTGACACGTGGTAGAGGATAGCAGGTGAATCAGGGAGGAGATCACTCCGAATGGTGATCGGTGGTCGGTTGCTAAGGGACCACCACCCGCAGATCAGTGTCAGGTGAGCGCCTGGAGGCAGAGCGCGATGAGCACCTGGAAGCAGAGCGCGAGAAGTAAAGAAGCACTGATCAGTCATCGGGGGTTTCCTGTTAACACACAGTTAAGCTGGGACCCAGTCTCCCAGCGAGAGCGTTACGCAAAAAGCACAGATCAGTAATCGCCTATCGCCGTATATGAAGATCAGTAATCACCTATCGCCGTATGTGAAGATCAGTAATCGCCTATCGCCGTGTGTGAAGGTTAGTAATCGCCTATCGCCGTGTGAAGATCAGTAATCGCCTAGATTGCACATGATCGCCGTGTGTGTTGATTAGGAGATCGGGTGGTCAACAAGTCGCCGAAAGGAGCACATCGCCGGGTATTTGAGAAGACTTGGTAAGCACTTGTTATATGGTCTAAATACAGAAGGTAAGTGGCATGTCTGCCGCCAAAGTAGGGAAGATAAGTGGCGTATCTGCCACCATGAGTAGTGTGGATCGTGATACCCAGTGTTAACCAGCTCATCATGTTAAGGTTGCGCCCAGAGTAATCTGTGCACTAAGCTACTCCCTGTGTGGATAACTTAGTCGCAGGAGCAAAGTGGAAGTAACGTTTCAGCTGCAGGTACTCCAGATGGTGACACGTGTATGACCAGATGTTATACACGTGTCAAGAGGAATAACCGTCAGGAGAGAGAAAGACTCAGGTATATATATATATATATATATATATATATATATATATATATATATATATATATATATATATATATATAATTCTTAACGGAATTGGAGGGGGGATTCATTTTTTGGGTGGTGATTCACTTGTACACGGTTCTGAGTTTTCTTTGAGATTCTTTGTTGATTCAATCACTGACTTGAGCGTCGGAGCGCAACCGGCCGCAGAGGCGCCATACCGTTCTTTCAGGTTTTTTGGAGGATTTTCAGGTGAAGGTTATCGGTGTACTTGGCGTGAAGCTGGTGAGAACGAGGTTCGAGAAGGAGAAGCTCTAACGCCTTGGTCAAGAGGCTGGATCAATATTTGTGGAATTTTATCCTTCTCTCGCTTTCACAATTTCTAAGAAAATTAAAACTTCATAGGTAAAAGTTTAAGTAAGTTTCTTTAAGTCTTCAAAAGTGTTTTTCTTGTTTGTCTTGTTTATGTTTCGTCATCATCATACTTCCTTTTGGTTTAATGTAACGCCCTCAATATCTTATTCTTATTTATATAATAAAATAAAGGTAAAACAATAATATCAAAATTAATATATGAATATATAATAAAATACATCCATCAGTACATTGTATTTCAAAATAATATCCCTTCTCTAGGGAATTTTAATACATAACCATCCAGTTTCAAAATAAAATAAACTACAGCACAAGAACAGGCGATCTCCTTGTCCATCCACTCACTGAGGAGCTCCACTGCCTGCAACATCATCTGCTCCCGTGTAAATTACACACGATCATCACAGTTTTAAAGAAAACAAACACAAAACAAAACGCAGGGGTAAGCTAGATATTTTTAAAACTTTAAAACATGAAACTTGGTATTAACGTAAACCATCCAATATTCACACATTTCACAATTCCCTCAAGTGTCATTCATTTCACATAATCCATCAAGTGTCTATCAAATTTCAATATTTCTCTTTCTCACGTCAGACTTCCACTGACTCATCACACATAGACACTTGACACTACTTCCGGAAGACTCGTGCATTGACTAGACTCAGATATCTACACCTGTCATACTACATTGCTGTAAAGTTCCCACAGCTATGCGCATAAACATAATCTCAATCTCAATCTCATCACTCTCCTAGTATGACAGGGTTAATCCATACAACAGGTCAAGTAGTTATCTTTCAAACCACTTACCCATACATATGAACCTCCATCAACTCTCAACGCCTGAATAACTTCATCTATATGATTCCATTATATCAGGAGAGTCAGGATATCTCATTATAGAAATCACCGATCAATGCACATTCTACACAATCTTACACGGTATTTTCTTTCCTGAAAATACTATGCCTTGATCCCACATTCACAACATTCAACACATCATATAACACTTAAATGAACGATTCCAATCACAGCAACAATCATTCCAAGGTTCAGATTTTCGAATATCACATGCATTTCACATTTCAATCTCAAACAGTTTCAAACGACACTAAAACAGGGGAGTTCGAAATCAACATTAAAACCGGCGATCACGTCCAAAAATAGGGGATTATGCAATAACATTTGAAACCCAACATAAAAAATCTTCTAGCTTAAGGTTTTCTTGAAAATAAAGCTAGCTTCCCTTACCTGGACTAGCGTAAACTTCACTAAGAGCTCCAAACCCACCGAGAACTCAAGGATGCCTTAACCTGCACCATAGAGTCCCGATCACAAAACTAACGAGATTACTCATTTTCGGCATTAACAGAGACAATTTCTAAAGTTAAAAGAGTTGTATGCACAACCTATGCAAAGACGACCCTCTTAAATTCAGACTCGACTCAAAGAACAGAGCAAAACGACTTACTCTGTTTTAGGGCTTTGAGCAGAAAACTTGCAGAGTAACTTCCCAGGAGGACAATGGCAGTCGTCGATCGTAGCACTGGTACGTGAGGATAGCCGCGTCTTCGAGTGGAGGAGAAAGGAGAAAGGGGAACTAAATAAGCTGATTCCCTCAGCTCTTAAGGTCGAATGGCTCTTTAGCCTTCACTGCCATTACCCACTCTCTGAGCAACCTTGCGTGCACACTTCCTTGAACAGTATGACCACGTGGGTTTCTGCGCATACCAACTCTCTGATGCTAACTATTCTGAAACACCCTTTTTGTCTACGTGTCGCGCATGCAGGACGTTCTCATGCTGGGAGCCTGGGTCCCACCTTATCTGTGTGAAACACGACATCGCGCGATAACCATCCACCGATGAATGCTCGCGCGATGACCATGCCTCTCATACCGGCGATGACTAATGCCTCTCATACCGGCGATGACTGATGCCTCTCATACCGGCGATGACTGATGACACATCGCCACGCCTTGCTGAAGGTTCTTCATCCCACTATGTTACGTCCAAGGTATCACCTCCACATGGCTTGGTGACGTCGGTAGCTTCACATTTCCAAGAATAGATCAGCACTACTCCTCGTGCACCCATGCATGCAACACTAAGGACGATTTCTTATGCTCAAGCATAGAGCTTCGCATGCACAGCGTATCTAAGGCTTAACCCACACCTTGATACGCGTGGTTTTTGGAACCCACTATGGTTGATCCAGCATCTTGACCACATACTAAGTGCGCTTTCGGCGATCATGTACACCATAGGCGATTGACGATCATGTGTACTCTAGGCGACAGGCGATTATGTACCAGAGAAGTCAGAGATCGCCTCCGTCTTCAACAACGACGATCTCGTAGACTTCTAAGCTACACTTTCCTTCCTTTATATTTTAAATAAAAACATACTTAGAATTCACTTAAAATATATCACTTTCATTCCAATAAAATTTTCTAGGTCCTTACATTTAACTTTCTTTCTTTCAACTTTTCTTGATTGTCTTTAAAGTCTCTTAAAGTTTTGTTGGGGGATCTTTGGTGAGCAAGTGTTAAGAGCTTTGACCTCTTTCACTTGAAGTGTTGCTACCAAGTGTAGACCTTTTAGAAAATTGCAAAAACCTTTCTTGAGTGAAGTTAACCTTTTTTTCCATCCTTTCTGAAAAGCCGAGTGATACACGTGAGTGAGTGCATTAAATTATTATTGTCACTAATTGTTTGTTTCCCATTGTGCAAAATTATGGCTCATTTGTCTTTAGGAGAGTCCTCAAAGCCACAATCTCCTCAAAAGACACATCTTTTGGGAGAACTTGCGGATGCCAAGAGAAGCTTGGCCCACAAAGATGAAAAAATGAGACAATTAGTGGAAAGGATGCAAAGATTAGAAGAGACCAAGAGAGACAAGCTAGAGAAAGGAGATGGGAGCCTAGAAGAGCTACTAGTCATTTTAATTTTTGAATCAATTCAAGTATTGTCTAAGTCATGTTCATCCAATTTGTCATCAATTCTATGTAGTACTTTTGTTGTTAATTTTGGTTGTTTGATTTAATTTGAGTACAATTTCAATAATGAATTTGAGCTTTGATGCATTTTTATTTTTTTCCAGATTTGAGTTCATACTTGTTGTTAGTTCCATACAAGTTCTAATTCCATTTAATTCCATTGTGTTTTTGAAGTTTTCAATTCTGTTTTTAATTCCAGTTTAGTTAACTCTACCTATTTTTCTCCTTGGAAAATACTTTTAACACAAAACTCTAACATGTCTAAACATACTTCTAATATTAGTGAAAGTGATATGAGCTCTACAAAATCTTTTTTAAGACAAATGGCTAAGACCTTTAATCACTCTCACTAGGACAATTGCAACATGAGAAATATGTTTTAGAAGAAAAGAAAGAAAGAGAAGCTCATATTGCAATTCTAGAAGAAGAATTGAAAATTGTTAGAGAAAAACAAGAATACATAAAAAAATTAAAAATATCACATGCATCTAGTTCTAGGTCTGGTGACTCTCATGCAAGGAAGAGAGTCTTAAAATCAATGATTATTATCAACCTACACCTAGAAGAACCAGGAGAGAAAGCCAACCAATAGAGATTAGGGTTGACCTACATTATTTTTAAGGAAAGGAAAATGTTGAAGTCTATCTAGATTGGGAAATGAAAGTAGAACAACTTTTTGCCTGCCATAGAGTGAGCGAGGAAAGGAAGGTACCCCTAGCTACCTTAAGCTTTCAATATAATGCAATGTATTGGTGGACTGCCCAAGAAAGAGAGATATGTCACCACAAGGACCCTCCCATAGCATATTCACTG
The DNA here is from genome assembly GCA_013389735.1 of Phaseolus lunatus. Lineage (NCBI taxonomy): Eukaryota > Viridiplantae > Streptophyta > Magnoliopsida > Fabales > Fabaceae > Phaseolus > Phaseolus lunatus. The sequence goes on along the minus strand of CM023864.1, from coordinate 34,355,497 downwards.
GTGCAGAAAGGCAAAACAAGAGTGACTATTTTCAATTTATAACGACGGCTATATAGCCGCATTTGATGTACACGTAGTCTTAAATCGAAGAGATAAGAATGCGGCTATTTACATAACCATATTTATAAATCGTTTTTATGAGAGGCGTTTAGGGTTTCTTTCCTTTTTCGTAGTTGTTTGGTTTTTAATCAAAGTTCTCAACTTTGATCTTTTCCGAAGAAGAGGGTCATTATTTTAGCATTTTTTCTGATCTCTTGGTGCATCCATATCATACCTCTTCACCTTCTTAGTATTTCATCCCAATGAAAGTCCAGAAAACGCAAATAATTTTTTTCCAATGAAACGCAAATATATGACGGAGCAAGGCGACAATAGCGACGAGGAAGGCAAAGTAGGAAGCAAAAAAAATCTTTTCCAATGAAAAGTGACCTTAGCAATGGCAGAAGACAAAACATAAGAGAAACAAAAAACACACAAAAATCAATGGTGAAGAAGAAGAGTGGAACACAATGCTTACCAATGGCACGAATAGTGCAAACAACAGAGGAAGAAAAGAGAGGAAGCATGAAACAAAGGCACAAGAGCAAGGAAGCGCTAGAGAAAGGAGATGAAAATGTAAGTGGCGCGTTTTTGAAATATGGAAAGCTAGGGTAAAATTTGATTTATGAGTGCGGCTACTACAAATAGCCGCACTCATAAATCAAAGCGCTTGATTTATGAGTGCCGCTTTACCTATAGTCGCACTCATAAATCAAAATAATTTCAAAAAGGCTGCCATGTTTTCAAACACTACGTCTGAGGTAAAACCGCATTTAATAAATAGTAGTTGTTTTTACCTTTTGCACTAGTGATTGGAATGATCTTAGGGGAGCCTTGAGACGTCGCCATATTCCTTCTTACTACAATAGGGATTTGATGGACAAACTCCAAAGACTCCAACAAAAGAACATGAGTGTAGAGGAGTATAGACAAAAGATGGAGCTCTACATGATGAGAGCCTCTATTAGGGAGGAAGAAACCACCACAATTTCTAGGGTCCTTAGTGGTCTCAATCTTGAGATAAGAGATAGAGTGGAACTCTTGCCCTATAAGGACTTGAATGACTTGATCCAACTTTGCATAAAAGTTGAGCAACAAATCTTGAGAAAAGGTCATTCAAATAGAACAAAAATTTGAAAAAAATTGAAGTTAATAAAATACTTCTATCTGAACAACCTTTAGGCCTCCTTCTTTGTATGCACTGCCACACTTTCTGAAACTAGTGTTCTACCTCTTAAAGTCAAAAGCCTTATAAAATAATTTGATGATGTATTTCCTAAGGAAGGACCAATTGGACTTCCACCTTTCAGGGATATAGAACATCAAATTGATTTAGTTCCTAGAGCTAGTCTACCAAATAGACCAGCATATAAAACTAATCCCGAAGAGACTAAGGAGATAGAATCTCAAGTTCATAAATTGTTGGAGAAGGGTTGGGTTCAAAAGAGTCAAAGTCCTTGTGTTGTACTTGTTTTGTTGGTGCCCAAGAAAGATGGCAAGTGGAGAATGTGTTGTGATTGCAAAGCCATCATTAATATCACCATGAAATATAGGCACCCAATTCCTAGACTTGATGATATGCTTGATGAATTGCCTGGGTCCACTATATTTTCCAAGATTGATCTCAAAAGCGGATATCACCAAATAAGAATAAAAAAGGGGGAGGAGTGGAAAATTGCTTTTAAGACCAAGTTTGGACTATATGAGTGGTTAGTGATGCCTTTTGGACTCACTAATGCACCTAGCACTTTCATGAGGCTTATGAATCATGTCCTTAGGGATTGCATAGGTAAATATGTAGTAGTTCATTTTGATGATATCTTAGTATATAGTTAAAGTCTAGAGTCTCACCTAAGTCACCTTAAGGAAGTGTTATTAGTTCTTAGGAATAATAATTTGTTTGCTAATGTAAATAAATGCACTTTTTTTGTGTTGATACTGTAGTGTTGTTAGGATTTATAGTAAAAAAAATTGGGTTCATGTTGACCATGAGAAAATCAAAGCCATCCAAGAGTGGCCAACCCCACAAAATATAGATGTTAGGAGCTTCCATGGTTTATGATGCAAATCAAGTCAACAAGGAGATGCCCAAGGATGCTAATTTACACAATGAAGAGTCATCTCAAATTGGAGAGCTCATTAGAGGAAGAATTGGCCATAGACCAGAGCATCTAAAGTTCTTCCTGCTAGTCTTCTTAAATGATTAGAAAATGTTGAATGAAGAGTAAAGTTACTATACACAATTTTTGTTCGAGTATTGTGAGCATTGTCTCCTTACACCATTGTCTTATCTTGTGAGATTTAGAGAGCTCTAAAATGGCGCCATTCTTCGCTCATCTTGGAGCAAATCACCATCCAAGTGGCGTGATCACTTCTCTAGCTTCATTCTCCTAAGTTTCCTTTCACTCATATTTTTCCATTCATTTTCCATTCCAATTTCAATTCCAAAATATGTCTTGTTCTTGTTTTTGTTTCTTGAATTCACTTCGGCCTTTACCTTTGTTTTAGTTTCCTTTACCTTGCTTCCGCACCCTATTCTTGTCATCATCATCACCATAATTGTGTTTTTCCTTTTGACCTTATGGAAATGAACCTTCACATCTACTTAACACTTGTTAGGTTAATGTCCAGTGGGGATTTTCCTTAGGTTTCTAACTTTAAGTGCTAAATAATCTCAATCTTAATTCAAAAGTGTCACCTAAATGAATCAATCTAAAATAAACTTACATCAGTTTTGCCAGTTTTTATAAAAGATTTTGTTCCCAACTTCTCAAGTCTAGCTTCACCACTCAATGAGTTAGTGAAGAAAGACACTCCATTCTATTAGACCGAGAAACATGAGCAAGCCTTTCAAAGGTTGAAAGCTCAACTCACTAATGCACCCATTCTAGATTTACAAAAATTTTCAAACACTTTTGAGCTAGAGTGTGATGCATTAGGAGTAGGCATAGCTGATGTGTTATTACAGGGTGGGCACCCAATTGCATACTTTAGTGAAAAACTACATGGTTCAACCCTCAATTACCTCACCTATGATAAAGAGCTTTATGCACTTGTGAGGGCCCTGCAGACTTGGGAACACTATCTAGTTTTAAAAGAATTTTTCATACATAGTGATCATGAGTCTTTGAAATATTTGAAGGGTCAACACAAGTTAAACAAAAGACATGCAAAGTGGATGGAATTTCTTGAACAATTTCCATATGTCATCAAATACAAGAAGGGCAGTACAAACATTGTGGCAGATGCTCTATCTCGGACACATGCCCTCTTTTCTAAACTTGGAGCCCAAATTCTTGGATTTGAAAATGTTCTTGCCGGCTGACTCGCCTGTCAGTTGACTCCACGACACTCACACACCACCTTCCTCACGTTGATATGTGCTTGGTTCTTGCGAAACAATCTGCACCTGCAAAAGAGAAAGGGGCGCCCTAGAGGCCGTTTGCACTCCGACGCTCAAGTTAGTGTAGGGCAAGAAACACCAAGTGTATTGAGTTTCTCTGTGTTTAGGTCTAGAAACTGCGTACCTTTGTGAAGTATTTTACTATCCCTTATATAGTCTAGGGTTTACTGCGCCGCTAGCCCTAATTAGGGTTTACTGCGCTGCTAGCCATATTTAGGGTTTACTGGAATACCCTTGCGCCGCTATCACCCAATCTCAGGGTAATCTAGCACATAAGGTTTCCTTCTCTGGAGTGCAAACTCTAACAGGGTGACCACTTGGATGCCTCCTTGTGCACCTAGTCTCTGGGGCCACCTGTTCTGGGAGTGCCCTCACTGTTCACGTGCCATGAATGTAGCTTCACTGGGAGACCCCAGTTCCGATGAGTACTCGACCCTTCAGGACTCTGCACCTAACTGTGCTCTCCCTGCTACCCGCATGGGCACTTCGTGATCCAGGCCTCTCCCTACCTCTGGGTATTTAACTGGTCATTGGCCCACACTGGGAACCAATCTTAGCTGTTCTGTCTATGCTGTTCAAATCACCCAAGACCGATGTCACCTCGTCACACTCTGTTGCTGAGGACTGATCACCCTGCGAAGTGACGAGGACACATCAGCCCTTCCTGGTGATCGTCACACTGATGACTAATCACCCTTCTATGTGGGAACATGCTGATGACTAATCACCCTTCTCTCAGGGGACACACCGATGATTGATCACCCTACTCTGAGGGGACACACCGATGAATGATCACCCTCTAATCCAAGCTGCCTGCGGGGTCCACTCCACGTGGCTTTGGCCCATGCTTTGGGATCCAGCTGACGTGGTTCGCCCTTTACTACCTGTTCTCGGTGTCCGAGGACTGGTCGGTACACAAGCCCCCCAGTCTCAAGCTGTTAACTTGTTTCAGCGAAGAGACTAAGTCATCGGCTCGGGCGACCTATGTGGCTCTGCGCGTAAGCAAGCGCGCTGAAGGGACATCTCACCACCTTGTCATCGCCCACATATCTTAACCCTCTCAGGACTTCATTGGTGAGCTCTCTGCTCGAATTGAGGACTTCTTTCTCGACAAAGAGGTGTTAATCACCCTTCTCCTTGATGCTTTATTGCTTCTCGCGCTCTGCTGTCAGGCGCTCATCTAGGGACCGATCTGCTGGTGGCGGTCACTTAGCAACTGACCACCGATCACCGTTCTGAATGATCTCCTCTCTGATTCACCTGCTATCTTCTACCACGTGTCACCCTCCTTGATGCTTTATTACTTCTCGCGCTCTGCTGTCAGGCGCTCATCTAGGGACCGATCTGCTGGTGGCGGTCACTTAGCAACTGACCACCGATCATCGTTCTGAGTGATCTCCTCTCTGATTCACCTGCTATCTTCTACCACGTGTCACCCTGTGAATGGTCCACGTGGTCATCTGCTGCTGACGCCATCGATTACCGATGACCGTCCGGATCACAAGCCCCCCAGTCTCGAGCTATGAACTCGTTCTCAGCGAAGAGACTAAGTGGTCAATGGCAAGATCATTCCTCCTCCTTGAGCTTCTCCCTTTGCAACTTCTTCTTTTCTGTGTAATTTCTTTTTCTGCTTCATAACTTGTATAAACCTTTTAGCTGTAAAGGCTCGCTGCATTGACTTCAATATGAATGAAATCCTTGCTCCAGCTGCATGTCCCTTTCCATTTTTAACTCTCTGCATGTGACTCAGCATTGTCTTTAACTTCATGCTGGACGACTGACTTGACAGGCCTAAATGCTTCGGCTTCTCGCAGCAGAACTTGCTTCTACCACCTACCACCGACTAGCATGTTGGTGCACCACCGATCAGTCACCGCGCTTCAGGCTCTGCTTTACTTCCCTGTTACTCCAGCGCTAAGCACATAGAGGGCCTGAACGCCAAAGATGATGCTTGTGTTTTGGGAAAGAAAAGTGCTTCTCGATGACCCTTCTTGCCTCAGCCTCGCTGTAAGAAGTCGAGGTGAGGTCTTTCTCCTGTCGCCTCAGCCTCGCTGTAGAAAGTCGAGGTAAGGTATTTCTGCTCTCGCCTCATCCTCGTTGTACAAAGTCGAGGTGAGGTCTTTTTTCTCTTGCCTCTGCCTCGCTGTACAAAGTCGAGGGAGAGGACTTTCTTCTTGCCTCTGCCTCGCTGTACAAAGTTGAGGGAGAGGACTTTCTGCTCTCGCCTCAGCCTCGCTGTAAGAAGTCGAGGGTGAGATCTTTTCCTCTCGCCTCAACCTCGCTGTAAGAAGTCGAGGGTGAGGACTTCTTCTCTGGCCTCAGCCTCGCTGTAAGAAGTCGAGGTGAGGACTTCTCTCGCCTCAGCCTCGCTGTAAGAAGTCGAGGGTGAGGTCTTTTCCTCTCGCCTCAGCCTCGCTGTAAGAAGTCGAGGTGAGGACTTCTCTCGCCTCGCCTCAGCCTCGCTGTAGCAAGTTGAGGTGAGGTCTTTCTGCTCTCGCCTCATCCTCGTTGTACAAAGTCGAGGTGAGGTCTTTTTTCTCTTGCCTCTGCCTCGCTGTACAAAGTCGAGGGAGAGGACTTTCTTCTCGCCTCTGCCTCGCTGTACAAAGTCGAAGGAGAGGACTTTCTGCTCTCGCCTCAGCCTCGCTGTAAGAAGTCGAGGGTGAGGTCTTTTCCTCTCGCCTCAACCTCGCTGTAAGAAGTCGAGGGTGAGGACTTCTTCTCTGGCCTCAGCCTCGCTATAAGAAGTCGAGGTGAGGACTTCTCTCACCTCAGCCTCGCTGTAAGAAGTCGAGGGTGAGGTCCTTTCCTCTCGCCTCAGCCTCGCTGTAAGAAGTCGAGGTGAGGACTTCTCTCGCCTCAGCCTCGCTGTAAGAAGTCGAGGGTGAGGTCTTTTCCTCTCGCCTCAGCCTCGCTGTAAGAAGTCGAGGGTGAGGACTTCTTCTCTGGCCTCAGCCTCGCTGTAAGAAGTCGAGGTGAGGACTTCTCTCGCCTCAGCCTCGCTGTAAGAAGTCGAGGGTGAGGACTTCTTCGTTGGCCTCAGTCTCGCTGTAAGAAGTCGAGGTGAGGACTTCTCTCGCCTCAGCCTCACTGTAAGAAGTCGAGGTGAGGTCTTTCTCCTCTCGCCTCAGCCTCGCTGTAAGAAGTCGAGGGTGAGGACTTCTTCTCTCGCTTCAGCCTCGCTGTAAGAAGTCGAGGGTGAGGACTTCTCTGGTGAACCTTTCTTTCAAGTTGGGAGTTCTCACTCGAAGAGGAGGTGTTCCTTACGAATCTTCCTTCCTACTTACGAGACCTCTAACCCCCACTAACAGGTTCTAACTGACCTCACATCGCTCATAGGCGAGGGAGGATTTCACTGGGCAAACCCTTCTTTCATGTTGGAAGTTCTCACTCGAAGGGGAGGTGTTCTCTACGAACCTACCTCTCCGCTTACGAGACTTCTAACTCCAAGTGACAAGTTCTCACTGACCTCACTTTGCTCATAGGCGAGGGAGGATTTCACTGTACGCATGTCATACCTGAGGGGCCTTTGCGCTTTCTCTGTGCGCCTAAGTTATTCCCTTGGGAAGTAGCTTAGCGCGTTTCTTTCCTCTGAGCGAGTCTCATGCCCCCACGAGAGCACCCGAGGTGGTTGGTGTAAGCACACTCGCCAGGCGCTGCATCCTGCATGCACGATCTCCCCACACAGTGCCATGCACGTAATGGGTTAAGAGAGTCACCGATCTGACTAGCTTTCTTACACCATCCTCATGCACAACCCTACTGGCGAGCAACTCCTCTTCTCCTGGTTTGGAATCATGCGAGGTGAATGCATAACGCTCTCGCTGGGAGCCTGGGTCCCAGTTTAACTGCGTGAAGCAAGAAACCCCGATGACCATGCATGATCGGTCATCGTCCTTTAGGCCCGAACGCCGATCACCGTCGATGACACCTGATACCGAGGGGCGAAGAGTGTTTCTTGATGACCCCTCTTGCCTGTTCCAATGTCATCAACCTCACACGAATCGGGTTATTCTGTCCCTTTCCCACTCCTGGGGTGAGAAGAACTTTAAAACTGGGAAATACTTGCACACTTGATATACTTAAATCCTTTTTTGGGCGGCCTCGTTAAAGAGAGTGCCCCCTGATCTGCTCAACTGTTTATAATATGTATGTTCTGAGTGTGTGTACAACGCTAGAATGCATCTATTTTACAATTTAACTGAAGTAGAAATTCAAGTGTGTAGCGTTCAATGCCCTGGGGATAGCTGTTCCATCCAGAGTCTCCAGCCGATGACCTCCCTGGCGATGCCTGACTCACGAGGACCAATCATGCCCTCTGCTTCAGCTTCCACCTGAGCTATCTGGGAGCCCCCCAACGTTGCGTCTTCCTTCACCTGATTTCCCCGAGCACAGGGATGTCATGTTGCTGGTCGCCTGCCTGGGGCCCCGAAGCGCGATCACCCTGCGCCTCCTGCATGTAATCCGTCAGGAATCCTGTCTTCACTAACTCAGCAAGTTGATGCCCCAATGACAGGCATGTATGGAGTGTGTGTCCATAAGCCTGATGGAATTCACACCACTCATCCTTCCTCCCTCCAAGCACCTTGTCGGTTTTTTCTGGTACTCGGAGTCTTGCAGCCACGGCAGGGATGGCAATCAGCTCCGCCAACTCCACCATGAAGTCATACCTAGGGGGTGCGTTGTTCTCCCTTGCACGCCCTCTAGTCTGGTCCTTCCTGGGTGCATAGGGACGAGGCCTTCCCTGCGCCTTCTTCCCTTCCTTGGCTTCATACACCCACGCCTGCTACTGCAGCTTCCCCTGACCTCCGCGCGGCATCAACGGTGCAGCGCTGCCTCTCTTCTCAGAGACTTCTGTCTCTGCTACTATGTGCGCCACCGCGCGTCGCCGAATCTCAGCAAAGGTGGCAGGGTGGTTCCTGATGAGCGATTCACCGAAAGGACCAGGCAGTACGCCTTTCTTGAATGCATGCACCAGCATGTTCTCGTCCTTGCTGGGCAATCTCACCACCTGCGCACTAAAACGGTTGAGGTAGTCCTTCAGCGACTCCCCCTGATATTGGCGCATGTCAAACAAATCGTAGGACACCACCGGTGGCGCTCTGTTGACGATATACTGCTCTGTGAACAACCTCAAAAACTGATGGAAAGAGGTGATGTGGCCCTCTGGCAGGCTCACGAACCACTCCATAGCTATCCCGCTCAGTGTACTCATAAAATTAAATTGGAATAAAAGGAATATATTTTAAATGAATTCTAAGTATGTTTTTATTTAAAATAAAAAGGAAGGAAAGTGTAGCTTAGAAGACTATGAGATCGCCTGGTTAGTACGTAATCGCCTGTCGCCTAGACTACACATGAACGCCAATCGCCTGTAGTGTACATGATCGCCAAAAAGGGGCACATCACCGAGTATTCGAGAAGACTTAGTAAGTAATTAGTATGTGGTCTAATTACAGAAGATGAGTTATATAGAAGATAGGTAGCATATCTGCCACCATGAGTAGGGTGGACTGTGATACCCAAAGTTAACCAGCACACCATGTTGAAGGTGGAAGTCTTTGGTGTGCTTGGTGTGGAGCTGGAGAGGGGGAAGCTTTGACATTTTGGTCGAGGTACTGGATCAACCATAGTGGGTTCCAAAAACCACGCGTATCAAGGTGTGGGTTAAGCCTTAGATACGCTGTGCATGCGAAACTCTATGCTTGAGCATAAGAGATCGTCCTTAAGTGTGGCACGCGTGGGTGCACGAGGAGTAGTGCTGATCTATTCTTGGAAATGTGAAGCTACCAACGTCACTAAGCCATGTGGAAATGATAACTTGGATGTAACATAGTGGGTTGAAGAACCTTCAGCAAGGCGTGGCGATGTGGCACAAGTCATCGCCGGGATGAGAGGCGCACAAGTCATCGCCGATGTGAGAGGCGTATAGGTCATTGCCGGGATGAGAGGCATCGGTCGTCGCCGGTATGAGAGGCACATCAGGCATCGGTGGGTGGAGGATAGTCATCGCGCGGTTCCCTGCTAAGAGTGTTAAAGTGGGACCCAGGCTCACAGTGAAAACGCTCTGCATGCGCAACATGTAGACAAAAAGGGGTGTTTCAAAATAGTTGGCATCAGAGAGTTGGTATGCGCAGAAACCCATGTGGTCATACTGTTCAAGGAAGTGTGCACGCAAGCTTTCCTGCAGAGTGGGTGGTGGCAGCGGCAATTGTGGACAAGTTGGTTTAGATTCAAAAGCTCACTTCTGAGAGGCAAAGAACGTTGTTGTGGTTCAAGAGTGACAGAGTGAGTTTACCTTCATCCTTCTCTTTTCTCTCCTTCGCGCTGCGATTCAGGCATCCTCAAGCACCAGTGCGACGAGCGACGACTGCCCTTGGACTCCTGGGAAGTTCTCTGCGAGTTTTCCGATCAGGACGCTAAAACAGAGTTCGGGTATCCTTAAGTTCGGTGGGTTAGACCTCGTAGTGAGATTTTACGCAAGTCCAGGTAAGGGAAGCTAGCCTTATTTCCAACGAAAACCTTAAGTTAGATGATTTTGATGATGGGGCGACGTGGTCGCCGGTTTTCAACTGTTATTGCATAATCCCCTGTTTTTGGATGTGATCGCCGATTTTAATGTTGTTTTCGAACTCCCCTGTTTTAGTGTTGCTTTGAACTTGTTGAGATTGAAATGAAAAATGTATATGCTATTCGAAAACCTGAACGGTGGTATGCTTGTTTTGTGAGTGGGGTTGTTTAAGAAAAGATTCAAAGTATTCTCTGATGGAATTGTTCTTTATGTGTGGTAGGATGTATGGAATGTGGTGAATGTGGGATCAAGGCATAGTATTTTCAGGAAAGAAAATACCGTGTAAGATCGTGTAGAGTGTGCATTGACCGGTGATTCGTTTATTATGAGATATCCTGACTCTCCTGATATAATGGAATCATATAGATGAAGTTATTCAGGCGTTGAGAGTCGAAGGAGGTTCATATGTATGGGTGAGTTGTTTGAAAGAGAACGAGCTTGACCCGTTGTATGGATTAACCCTGTCATGCTAGGATAGTGATGATATTGAGATTCATTTATACGCTTGTGAATGTGTGTGATTTCACAGCGATCTTGTGAATGTGTGTGATTTCGCAATGGTGCAGTATGATAGGTGTAGATCTCTGAGTCTAGTCAATGCACGTGTCTTCCGGAAGTAGTGTCAAGTGTCTATGTGTGATGAGTCAGTGGAAGTCTGACGTGAGAAATGAGAAACATTGAAATTGATAGACACTTGATGGATTATGTGAATTGAACGACTCTTGAGGGAATTGTGAAATATGTGATTACTTGATGGTCATGTGAAGGGAATGAGAAAGTTGATGGTTTTTACGTGGGTGTCTTAAATTTGTTTTATCTTGATTTTAAAGTTTCATATCTAAATTCTCTTTAAAATATCTAGCTTACCCTGCGTTTTTGTTTGGTGGATGTTTTCTTAAACCTGTGATGATCGTGTATAATTTACACGGGAGCAGATGATGTTGCAGGAAGTAGAGCTCCTCAGTGAGTGGTCGCCGGAAGGAGATCGCCTGTTTTCTATTTTGCTGTATTTTGTTTAAGTTTTGGAAACTGACTGGATATGTATTAAACTCCCTGTGAGGAGAAATTTCATTACATATATATATATGTTCACTTCGATATTATGGTTTTACCTTTATTTCATTATATAAATATGAAAAGGATTTGGCGGGATGTTACATTAATTTATTTCATTATATAAATATGAAAAGGTTTTGGCGGGATGTTACATTAATGGTATCAGAGCAGTTCGTCCTTAGGATGACCTGAGGGCTGTGGATCCATTGTGTTTCTTCTGCTCATAAAATTTATTTGAGTTTTAAATAAAAACTATAGTGAAAGGTTTTCAAACGTTTTTGTGTGTGCTTTAGTGAATATATGCCCTAACTGAAAATCTTAGTATTAAGAATGAAAGGATCTTGATAAAGTAGTGAGGGTGCACACTCATAATTGGATCAAGATGATTCTCTATCTTAAATTCTGAAAGTTTGATGTTTAGCATATATTGAATTCTGGTGTGTTTTATTTCAGTTTATTGAGTGTTTTTGTATTGATTGAAAGTGGTCGTTTGAATTGATGGTTTTATACCAGTAGCTGTTTTGGTGATGTGCTTGTATAAGTATATTGATCTTGCTGATAAACTCAAATTCTAGATGGATTTGAGATGCTGGCCTTTGTAAGACCTAGTGTGGTCTTCTAAATGAATTGATTCTTTATCAAGTTCATTTTATAGGAATATGAGTAGAGAATAATAGTGTTTTTTCCCTAATCTTCTACAGAGAAGAATGGCTCCTAGACAACCTACCCCTCCCCAACCTTCTGCTGAAATGGGCCAGATCGCCAGGGCCATTGAGATGATGGCGAGTGCCATCCAGCAGCAGAATGCGGCGATGTCTCAGAATCACCAAGCTACAATGCAGCATTGGGAGACCGCGAGATCGGCTGCAACAGCTCCCAACGTCGGTCAGCCTCAGGAGCAGATGGGACTGACCGAGTTCCTCAGGCACAACCCACCTAAGTTCAGTAGGAATGCTACTCCTGACCAAGCAGATCAATGGGTCAGGGGTTTAGAGAAAATCTTCAGGGCGACCTCCTGCCCTGAAGATAAGAAGCTGGTATTCGCCACATATCTTCTGTCTGGAGAAGCTGAGTTCTGGTGGATGGGAACTCAGCAGATGATGGAGGCCCGAGAGGAAGTGTTGGATTGGGAGAGCTTCAGGGTGAGGTTCCTGGAGAAATACTTCCCAGACAGCGCAAGGTTTGCGAAGGAAGCTGAGTTCCTAAGGTTGGAGCAGGGGGGTATGTCTGTGAACGCCTATGCTGCTCGATTTGAGTACCTCGCCCGATTCTATACCCAAGCTACCTCTGAGGCTTGGAGGTGCAGGAAATTTGAAGAAAGACTGAAGCATGAATTAAAGAGGACCATAGCACCTATGTGCATAAGAGAATTTCACGCCTTGGTGGAGAAGGCGAAGATGGTGGAGACTCTAGAAAAGGGTGAGTCTCGGGTGATCAGGTCACGCCCAGGGGATTCTTCCAGTAGGAAGGCCAGGGTGCAGCAACAACAGAATAAGTCTTATGCGAGACCTCCACAGCATAGGGCAAGAGCAGCACCGCCCCAGTCTCAGCAGCAACAACCCTGGAAACTTAAATGTTTCCATTGTGGTGGACCACACACAGCCAATGTGTGCCCCAAGAGAGATTCAGAGAGAAGATGTTTTGCCTGCCAGAAGACGGGACACGTTGCTAGAGATTGTCCTACCCAGAATAGGATGACTCAATCCGGTGGTTCCCAACAGATGAGGAATGAAGGCAGCAGTCCTCAGGCAGCAGGGAGAGTGTTTGCCATGACAGGAGCAGAGGCGTCTCAGTCAGGTAACTTGGTGCAAGGTGCTTGTTTTATAGCTGATAGATGCGTTAGAGTTTTGTTTGATTCTGGAGCGACACACTCTTTTGTGTCAAGCCTGTGCGTAGATGTGTTGGGCCTTCTAGTGAAGGAGCTGCCGTTTGAACTGTTGGTCTCCACACCTGCATCAGGACAGGTTTTGACCTCCACAGTTTGCCCAGAATGTCCAGTGATAGTAGAGGGACGCAGGTTCAAAGTAAATTTGGTCTGTCTACCTCTGCAGGATCTGGATGTTATCCTAGGAATGGATTGGCTATCTGCCAATCACGTTCTCATAGATTGCGGTAGCCAGAAGGTGGTGTTCCCCGATCTCCAAGAGTCAGATGTGATATCTGCTCAGTATGTGAGGTCGGAGTTGAAAGAAGGGGCGACGTGTTTTGTGATCCTAGCTAAAGGGGGAGTGAAGAATGAAGAAGAGATGGGCTGTATACATGTGGTTAAGGACTTCATGGATGTATTTCCAGAAGAAATACCTGGACTACCTCCTAAGAGAGAAGTGGAATTCTCTATTGATTTGGTACCTGGAGCTGGACCAGTGTCAATGGCGCCCTACAGAATGGCTCCAGCCGAGTTGGTAGAGTTAAAGAAACAAGTGGAAGAGTTGTTGGAGAAACGATTCATCAGGCCTAGTGTATCTCCATGGGGGGCTCCAGTGCTTCTAGTTAAGAAAAAGGATGGAGGGTCTCGGTTATGTGTGGACTACAGGCAGTTGAATAAGCTGACTATCAAGAACAAGTACCTGCTGCCAAGAATTGATGATTTGATGGATCAATTGCATGGAGCCTCAGTGTTCTCAAAGATTGATCTGAGAACGGGATACCACCAAATTTTGGTGAAAGCTAAAGATGTGCAAAAGACAGCATTTAGGTCTCGTTATGAACACTATGAATATGTGGTGATGCCGTTTGGAGTGACAAATGCTCCAGCTCTGTTCATGGACTACATGAATAGGATTTTTCGTCCTTTCTTGGATAAGTTTGTTGTAGTCTTTATAGACGACATACTTATTTATTCAAGGACTGAGGAAGAACATGAGCAACATCTGAGGACGGTGTTGGGGATCCTGAGGGAGAAGCAACTCTATGCCAAGTTCTCTAAGTGTGAGTTCTGGCTGAAGGAAGTTAACTTCTTAGGACATGTGATATCTGCTCGGGGGATCTCAGTGGATCCAGCCAAGGTGGAGGCAGTGCTTCAGTGGGAACGTCCTAAGACAGTCACAGAAATAAGGAGTTTTGTGGGTCTAGCTGGCTACTATCGGCGGTTTATTGAGGACTTTTCCAAGGTAGTGGCTCCTTTAACACAGTTGACCCGCAAGGATCAACCTTTTGCTTGGACCGACCGATGTGAGCAGAGCTTCATGGAACTAAAGGAAAGGTTGACTAGTGCTCCAGTGCTGGTGATCCCCGATGTAGGAAGACCTTTTGATGTCTACTGTGATGCTTCACATGAGGGTTTGGGATGTGTTTTGATGCAAGAGAAAAGAGTGGTTGCATATGCTTCAAGGCAACTCAAGGTTCATGAGAGAAACTATCCTACTCATGATATGGAGTTGGCGGCTGTGGTGTTTGCCTTGAAGATTTGGAGGCACTATTTATATGGAGCTCGGTTCCAGGTGTTCAGTGACCATAAGAGCCTGAAATACCTGTTTGATCAGAAGGAACTAAACATGAGACAAAGAAGGTGGATGGAGTTTCTAAAGGACTATGATTTTCAACTCATGTATCATCCAGGGAAGGCCAATGTAGTGGCAGATGCTTTGAGTAGAAAATCAATACAAGTAGCCACCATGATGATGGAAGAGCAGAAACTGATCGAGCAATTCAGAGACTTAAACCTTGGGGTAGAATTTCATGTTAATCACATTAGTTGTAGTAAGCTGGCTATAACTAATGACTTCTTTGGAATGATAAAGGATAAGCAATTAAAGGACCCTGACCTGAGGCGTACTGTGGAGTTGCTAGGAACCGATCAGGCTAAAGACTTTGTGATGGGAGATGATGGGATCTTGAGATTTAATGGCAGAATTTGCATACCTGCAAATGAAGAGTTGAAGAAGATGATCCTAGAGGAAGGTCACAAGAGTCGCCTTAGCCTACATCCAGGCATGAACAAGATGTACCATGACTTGAAGGAGTCATTTTGGTGGTCGGGCATGAAGAAAGATATCGCCCAGTATGTTACAACCTGCTTGACATGTCAGAAGGCGAAGATAGAGCATCAAAGACCTGGCGGGTTGTTACAGCAACTGGATATCCCTGAGTGGAAATGGGACAGCATTGCGATGGATTTTGTTACCCATTTACCTAGATCGGTAAGGGGCCATGACGCAATCTGGGTCATAGTAGATCGGCTGACGAAGAGTGCCCACTTTCTTCCAGTGAATTTGAAAATGCCCATGGCCAAATTGGCTCAGTTGTACATCAAAGAAATAGTGAGGTTGCATGGAGTGCCTTCCAGCATTGTTTCAGATAGAGATCCCAGGTTCACCTCACGGTTTTGGCAGACTCTCCAAGATTCTTTGGAACTAAGTTGAGGATGAGCTCTGCATATCATCCTTAAACAGATGGGCAGTCTGAGAGAACAATTCAGTCCTTGGAAGATCTGCTGAGGACGTGTGTTTTGGACCAATTGGGAGGCTGGGATGAGATGTTGCCACTGGTGGAGTTTACCTATAATAATAGTTATCACGCCAGCATAGGGATGGCGCCATACGAAGCCTTGTATGGAAGGAAATGCAGAACTCCATTGTGCTGGTACCAGGAGGGCGAAGTAGTATTGGTTGGACCAGAGTTGATTCAGCAAACGACCGAGAAGGTGCAACAGATAAAAGACAGAATGAGAGCATCTCAAAGTAGGCAGAAATCCTATGCAGATCAGAGGAGAAAACCTTTGGAGTTTGCTACTGGAGACCATGTGTTCATGAGAGTGACACCAACCAAGGGTGTAGGACGTGCGATCAGATCAAAGAAGTTGTCCCCTAAGTTCGTGGGACCATATCAGATCTTAAGGAGGATTGGTCCAGTGGCTTATGAGATCGCCCTACCTCCCCATTTAGCGAATCTGCATAATGTCTTTCACGTATCACAGCTGAGGAAGTACATGGCAGACCCTAGTCATGTGCTGGAAGTGGACGATGTGCAGATCAAGGATGACTTGTCCTTTGAAGCAAAACCAGTTAGGATTGACGATCGGCAAAGTAAATAGCTCAGAGGCAAGACCATCAACATGGTGAAAGTGGTGTGGGATGACAGATCGGGTGATTCAACTTGGGAGTTAGAAGAAACCATGAGAGAAGCATACCCCTACCTCTTTTCTTTGTAATTTAATTTTCGAGGACGAAAATTTTTCTTGTTGGGGAGAATGTAAGGACCTGTAAAATTAAATTGGAATAAAAGGAATATATTTTAAATGAATTCTAAGTATGTTTTTATTTAAAATAAAAAGGAAGGAAAGTGTAGCTTAGAAGACTATGAGATCGCCTGGTTAGTACATAATCGCCTGTCGCTTAGACTACACATGAACGCCAATCGCCTGTAGTGTACATGATCGCCAAAAAGGGGCACATCGTGTAACATCCCGCCAAATTCTTTTCATATTTATATAATGAAATAAAGGTAAAACAATAATATCGAAGTGAACATATGTATATATATATGTATAATGAAATTTCTCCTCACAGGGAGTTTAATACATATCCAGTCAGTTTTCCAAACTTAAACAAAATACAGCAAAATAGAAAAACAGGCGATCTCCTAACAGAAAACAGAAACGGGCGATCTCCTATCAGAAACAGAAAACAGGCGATCGCCTACAGAAACAGGCGATCTCCTTCCGGCGACCACTCACAGAGGAGCTCTACTACCTGCAACCTCATCTGCTCCCGTGCAAATATACACGATCATCACAGGTTTAAGAAAAACAACCACGATACAAGATAAAAGGGTAAGCTAGATATTTTTAAAAACTTTAAATATGAAACTTTATATCAATAGAAAACATAAATCTTCACACCATTCATAATCTATATCAATTTCAACCATCAACATCCCCATATTCCACAAACTCGTCAAGTGTCTATTCACTACATTCAATATTCATGGTTCACACGTCAGACTTTCCACTGACTCATAACATATAGACACATGACTCTACTTCCGGAAGACTCGTGCGTTGACTCAGACTCAGAGATCTGCACCCATCATACCACACCACTGTGAAATCCACACAGGGTCGCTGTGAAATCCACACAGCCATGCGCATACATAATCTCAATATCATCACTCTCCCGGTATGACAGGGTTAATTCATATAACAGGTCAAGTCAGTTATCTTTCAAACAACTTACCCATACATATGAACCTCCTTCGACTCTCCACAACTGAATAACTTCATCTATGTGATTCCATTATATCAGCAGAGTCAGGATATCTCCTTCTAGACAAGTCCCTAGTCAATGCACATTACACACGATCTTACACGGTATTTTCTTTCCTGAAAATACTATGCATTGATCCCACATTCACAACATTCAATGCATCATACACACGTAAAAGCACCATTCCATCATATAATATTTTGAATCTTTTCTTAAACAATCCCAATCACAGAAACAATCATTCCAAGGTTCAGATTTTCGAATATCACATGCATCTCACATTTCATTCTAAAACAGTTTCAAACGACACTAAAACAGCGGAGTTCGAAATCAACATTAAAACCGGCGATCACGTCACCCCACACATAAAAATAGAGCATCGTGAAAAGAAATATGAACACCGGCGACCACGTCGCCCTCACTTCAGAACCTACTCGCCTAACATTTTTATAAACGAAAATGCTAGCTTCCTTTACCTGAACTTGCGCAAAATCACTAAGAGCTCCAAAACCCACCGAAGCTTAAAGATGCCTTAACTCTGTTCTAGCGTCCTGACGGAAAACTCGCAGAGAACTCTCCCCAGGTGTCCAAGGGCAGTCGTCGCTCGTCGTACTGGTGCTTGAGGATGCCTGAATCGCAGCGCGAAGGAGAGAAAAGAGAAGGATGAAGGTAAACTCACTCTGTCACTCTTGAACCACTGCAACGTTCTTTTCCTCTCAGAAGTGAGTATTTGAATCTAAACTAACTTGTCCACAATTGTCGCTGCCACCACCCACTCTGCAGGAAAGCTTGCGTGCACGCTTCACTGAACAGTACGACCACGTGTGTCTCTGCGCATGCCAACTCTCTGATGTCACTATTCTGAACCACCCTTTTTGTCTACGTGTCGCGCGTGCAGGACGTCTCATGCTGGGAGCCTGGGTCCCACCTTATCTGTGTGAAACTCGACATCGCGCGATAACCTTCCACCGATGACTCATCCTGGCGGACGACCGATGTCTCTTCCTGGAAGACGACCGATGTCTCTCTCTGGAAGACGACCGATGTCTCGCCCTGGCGATGCCCGCATGCCTCGCGCTCTGGCGATGCCCGCATGCCTCGCGCTCTGGCGATGCCCGCATGCCTCGCACTCTGGCGATGCCCGCATGCCTCGCGCCCTGGCGATGTCCGCATGCCTCGTGCCCTGGCGATGCCCGACGACACATCTCCACGCCTTGCTGAAGGTTCTTCATCCCACTATGTTACGTCCAAGGTATCATCTCCACATGACTTGGTGACGTCGGTAGCTTCACATTTCCAAGAGTAGATCAGCACTACTCCTCGTGCGCCCATGCATGCAACACTAAGGACGATTTCTTATGCTCAAGCATAGAGCTTCGCATGCACAACGTATCTAAGGCTTAACTCACACCTTCATACGCGTGGTTTTTGGAACCCACTATGGTTGATCCAGTATCCTGACCACATACTGAGTGCACTTTCGGCGATTGGCGATCATGTACACTACAGGCGATTGGCGTTCATGTGTAGTCTAGGCGACAGGCGATTATGTACTAACCAGGCGATCTCATAGTCTTCTAAGCTACACTTTCCTTCCTTTTTATTTTAAATAAAAACATACTTAGAATTCATTTAAAATATATTCCTTTTATTCCAATTTAATTTTACAGGTCCTTACATTCTCCCCAACAAGAAAAATTTTCGTCCTCGAAAATTGAATTACAAGCAAAAGAGGTATGGATAGGCTTCTCTCATGGGTTCTTCTAACTCCCAAGTTGAATCACCCAATCTCTCATCCCACACCACTTTCACCATGTTGATGGTCTTGCCTCTGAGCTGTTTACTTTGTCGATCGTCAATCCTGACTGGTTTCGCTTCAAAGGACAAGTCATCCTTGATCTGCACATCGTCCACTTCCAGCACATGACTAGGGTCTGCCATGTACTTCCTCAGCTGTGATACGTGAAAGACATTATGCAGATTCGCTAAATGGGGAGGTAGGGTGATCTCATAAGCCACTGGACCAATCCTCCTTAAGATCTGATATGGTCCCACGAACTTAGGGGACAACTTCTTTGATCTGATCGCCCGTCCTACACCCTTGGTTGGTGTCACTCTCATGAACACATGGTCTCCAGCAGCAAACTCCAAAGGTTTTCTCCTCTGATCTGCATAGGATTTCTGCCTACTTTGAGATGCTCTCATTTTGTCTTTTATCTGTTGCACCTTCTCGGTCGTCTGCTGAATCAACTCTGGTCCAACCAATACTGTTTCGCCCTCCTAGTACCAGCACAATGGAGTTCTGCATTTCCTTCCATACAAGGCTTCGTATGGCGCTATCCCTATGCTGGCGTGATAACTGTTATTATAGGTAAACTCCACCAGTGGTAACACCTCATCCCAGCCTCCCAATTGGTCCAAAACACACGTCCTCAGTAGATCTTCCAAGGACTGGATCGTTCTCTCTGACTGTCCATCTGTTTGAGGATGATATGCCGAGCTCATTCTCAACTTAGTTCCCAAGCAATCTTGTAAGGTCTGCCAAAACCGTGAAGTGAACCTGTGATCTCTATCTGAAACAATGCTGGAAGGCACTCCATGCAACCTCACTATTTCTTTGATGTACAACTGTGCCAACTTGGCCATAGGCATCCTCATATTCACTGGAAGAAAGTGGGCACTCTTTGTCAGCCGATCTACTATGACCCAGATTGCGTCATGGCCCCTTACCGATCTAGGTAAATGGGTAACAAAATCCATTGCAATGCTGTCCCATTTCCACTCAGGGATATCCAGTTGCTGTAACAACCTGCCAGGTCTTTGATGCTCTACCTTTGCCTTCTGACACGTCAAGCAGGTAGTAACATACTGGGCGATGTCTCTCTTCATGCCCGACCACTAAAATGACTCCTTCAAGTCATGGTACATCTTGTTCATGCCTGGATGTAGGCTAAGGCGACTCCGGTGACCTTCCTCTAGGATCATCTTCTTCAACTCTTCATTTGCAGGTATGCAAATTCTGCCATTAAATCTCAAGATCCCATCATCGCCCATCACAAAGTCTTTAGCCTGGTCAGTCCCTAGTGACTCCACAGTATGCTTCAGACTAGGGTCCTCCAACTGCTTATCCTTTATCGCTCCAAGGAAGTCATTAGTTATAGCCAGCTTACTACAACTAATGTGATTTACATGAAATTCCACTCCAAAGTTTAAATCTCTAAACTGCTCAATCAATTTCTGCTCTTCAATCATCATGGTTGATACTTGTATTGATTTCCTACTCAAGGCATCTGCCACTACATTGGCCTTCCCTGGATGATATATCAGTTGGAAGTCATAATCTTTTAGGAACTCCATCCATCTTCTTTGTCTCATATTCAACTCCTTCTGATCAAACAGGTATTTCAGGCTTTTGTGGTCACTAAATACCTGAAACCGAGCTCCATACAAATAGTGCCTCCAAATCTTCAAGGCAAACACCACAGCCACCAACTCCAAATCATGAGTAGGATAGTTTCTCTCATGAACCTTGAGTTGCCTTGAAGCATATGCAACCACTCTTTTCTCTTGCATCAAAACACATCCCAAACCCTGATGTGAAGCATCACAGTAGACATCAAAAGGTCTTCCCACATCGGGGATCACCAGCACTGGAGCACTAGTCAACCTTTCCTTTAGTTCCATGAAGCTCTGTTCACATCGGTCGGTCCAAGCAAAAGGTTGATCCTTGCGGGTCAACTGTGTTAAAGGAGCCACTACCTTGGAAAAGTCCTCAATGAACCTCCGATAGTAGCCTGCTAAACCCACAAAACTCCTTATCTCAGTAACTGTCTTAGGACGTTCCCACTGAAGCACTGCCTCCACTTTGGCTGGATCCACCGAGATCCCCTGGGCAGATATTACATGTCCTAGGAAGTTGACTTCCTTCAACCAGAACTCACACTTAGAGAATTTGGCATATAATTGTTTCTCCCTCAAGATCTCCAATACTGTCTTCAGATGTTCTTCATGTTCTTCCTTGGTCCTTGAATAAATGAGTATGTCGTCTATGAAGACTACCACAAACTTATCCAAGAAAGGGCGAAAAATCCTATTCATGTAGTCCATGAACAGAGCTGGAGCATTTGTTACTCCAAACGGCATCACCACATACTCATAGTGCCCATAACGAGACCTAAATGCTGTCTTTTGAACATCTTCAGCTTTTACCAAAATTTGGTGGTACCCCGATCTCAGATCAATCTTTGAGAACACCGAGGCCCCATGTAATTGATCCATCAAGTCATCAATTCTAGGTAGAGGATACTTGTTCTTGATGGTCAACTTGTTCAACTGCCTGTAATCTATACACAGCCGAGACCCTCCATCCTTTTTCTTGACTAGAAGCACTGGAGCCCCCATGGAGATACACTGGGTCTGATGAATTGTTTTTCCAACAACTCTTCCACTTGCTTCTTTAGTTCTACCAACTCGGCTGGAGCCATCCTGTAAGGTGCCATTGACACTGGTCCAGCTCCAGGTACCAAATCAATAGAGAATTCCACTTATCTCTTAGGAGGTAATCCAGGTATTTCTTCTGGAAATACATCCATGAAATCTTTCACCACATGTATCCTGCTTACGTCCTCTTCATTCTTCACTTCCAACCGAGCTAGGATCACGAAGCACCTCGCCCCTTTTTCCAACTCCGACCACCCATGCTGAGCAGATATCACATCTGACTCTTGAAGGTCTGGAAACGCTATTTTCTGACTACCGCAGTCTATGAGAACGTGATTGACAGATGGCCAATCCATTCCCAGGATAACATCCAGGTCCTGAAGAGGTAGGCAGATCAAGTTTACTTTGAACCTGCGTCCCTCTACTATCACTGGACATTCAGAGCAAACTGTAGAGGTCAACACCTGTCCTGACGTAGGTGTAGAGACCAACAGTTCAAATGGTAACTCCTTCACTAGAAGGCCCAACTCGGCTACACATAGGCTTGACACAAAGGAGTGTGTCGCTCCAGAATCAAACAAGGCTTTTACACCTCTACCAGCTATAAAACAAACACCTTGCACTAGGTTACCTGACTGAGACGCCTCCGCTCCTGTCATGGCAAACACTCTCCTTGCTGCCTGAGGTCTGCTGCCTTCATTCCTCAACTGCTGAGAACCACTGGGTTGAGTCGCCCCATTCCTGTTAGGGCACTCTCTAGAAACGTGCCCCATCTTTTGGCAGGTGTAACACCTTCTCTCTGAATTCCTCTTGAAGCACACATTGGATGTGTGTGGTCCACCACAATGGAAACATTTGGGTTTCCAAGGTTGTTGCTGCTGCAACTGGGATGACGCTGTTCCTGCCCGATGTGGTGGAGGTCTCGCATAGGGCTTGCTTTGTGGGTGCTGCACCTTGGCCTTCCCACTGGAAGAACCCCCTGGGTGTGACCTGATCACCCGGGAATCACCCTTTTCCAGAGTCTCCACCATCTTCGCCTTCTCTACTAAGGCGTGAAATTCCCTGATGCACATAGGGGCTATGGTCCTCTTCAGCCCATGCTTCAGTCCTTCTTCAAACTTCCTACACCTCCAAGCCTCAGAGGTCGCCTGGGTATAGAATCGGGCGAGGTACTCAAACCGAGCAGCATAAGCATTCACTGACATCTCCCCCTGCTCCAATATGAGGAATTCTGCTTCCTTCGCAAACCTTGCACTATCTGGGAACTATTTTTCCAGAAATCTCACCCTGAAGCTCTCCCAGTCTAAAACATCAGCTCTGGCTTCCATCATCTGCTGAGCTCCCATCCACCAGAACTCGGCTTCTCCAGATAGCAGATAGGTGGCGAATACCAATTTCTTCTCTTCAGGGCAGGAGGTCGCCCTAAAGATTTTCTCCAACTCCCTGACCCACTGATCTGCTTGATCAGGGGTAGCATTCCCACTGAACTTGGGTGGGTTGTGCCTCATGAACTCGGTCAGTCCCATCTGTTCCTGAGGCTGACCGACGTGGGAATTTGTTTCAGCCGACCGAGCAGTTTCCCAATGGTGCATTGCAGCTTGATGATTCTGAGCCATTGCTGCATTCTGTTGTTGGATGGCAGTTGCCATCATCTCAATAGCCTTGGTAATCTGGCTCATTTCCGAAGAAGGTTGGGAAGGGGTAGGAGGTCCACGTGGCATCTTTCTTCGTTTCAGATTTTGAAACTATTGGTTTCTATATTCCCTACAACTATAAGAATGAGATCGATAAGAAATCAATTCATTCAGGAGGTAACCTCTAAACCTTACAAAGGTCGGCATCTCAAAGTCATTAAGAATTTGAGTTCATCAACAGAATCATAATGCTCAAAAATAGAAAGCATAACACTGAACAGTCATGGGTACAAACTACCAGTCAAATATCACCACACTTAATAATTGGGATAAAACACACCAGAAGTGGATATATGCTCAACATCAAACTTTTAGAATTAAGATTGAGAACATCTCGATTCAGTTATGAGTGTGCACCCTCACTACTTTATCAAGATCCTTTCACTCTTAATACTAAAATTTTTCATTTAGAGCCTATATCTACTAAAGCACAGACAAGATTTCAATCAGAAAACATTTGAAAACCTTTCACTATAGCTTTGATTAAGACACAAATAGCAGAAGAAACACAATGAACCCACTCTCCTCAGGTCATCCTAAGGACGAACTGCTCTGATACTATTAATGTGACATCCCGCCAAATTCTTTTCATATTTATATAATGAAATAAAGGTAAAACAATAATATCAAAGTGAACATATGTATATATATATATATATATATATATATGTATAATGAAATTTCTCCTCACAGGGAGTTTAATACATATCCAGTCAGTTTTCCAAACTTAAACAAAATACAGCAAAATAGAAAAACAGGCGATCTCCTAACAGAAAACAGAAAACCGGCGATCTCCTATCAGAAACAGAAAACAGGCGATCGCCTAACAGAAACAGAAACAGGCGATCTCCTTCCGGCGACCACTCACAGAGGAGCTCTACTACCTGCAACCTCATCTGCTCCCGTGCAAATATACACAATCATCACAGGTTTAAGAAAAACAACCACGATACAAGATAAAAGGGTAAGCTAGATATTTTTAAAAACTTTAAATATGAAACTTTATATCAATAGAAAACATAAATCTTCACACCATTCATAATCTATATCAATTTCAACCATCAACATCCCCATATTCCACAGACTCGTCAAGTGTCTATTCACTACATTCAATATTCATGGTTCACACGTCAGACTTTCCACTGACTCATAACATATAGACACATGACTCTACTTCCGGAAGACTCGTGTGTTGACTCAGACTCAGAGATCTGCACCCGTCATACCACACCACTGTGAAATCCACACAGGGTCACTGTGAAATCCACACAGCCATGCGCATACATAATCTCAATATCATCACTCTCCCGGTATGACAGGGTTAATTCATATAACAGGTCAAGTCAGTTATCTTTCAAACAACTTACCCATACATATGAACCTCCTTCGACTCTCCACAACTGAATAACTTCATCTATGTGATTCCATTATATCAGCAGAGTCAGGATATCTCCTTCTAGACAAGTCCCTAGTCAATGCACATTACACACGATCTTACACGGTATTTTCTTTCCTGAAAATACTATGCCTTGATCCCACATTCACGACATTCAATGCATCATACAACACGTAAAAGCACCATTCCATCATATAATATTTTGAATCTTTTCTTAAACAATCCCAATCACAGAAACAAACATTCCAAGGTTCAGATTTTCGAATATCACATGCATCTCACATTTCAATCTCAAACAGTTTCAAACGACACTAAAACAGGGGAGTTCGAAATCAACATTAAAACCGGCGATCACGTCACCCCACACATAAAAACAGAGCATTGGGAAAAGGAATATGAAAACCAGCGACCACGTTGCCCTCACTTCAGAACCTACTCGCCTAACGTTTTTATAAACGAAAATGCTAGCTTCCCTTACCTGGACTAGCGCAAAACACCAAGAGCTCCAAAACCCACCGAAGCTTAAAGATGCCTTAACTCTGTTTTAGCGTCCGGTTTGGAGAACTTGCAGAGAACTTCCTAGGAGTCCAAGGGCAGTCGTCGCTCGTCGTACTGGTGCTTGAGGATACCTGAATCGCAGCGCGAAGGAGAGAAAAGAGAAGGATGAAGGTAAACTCACTCTGTCACTCTTGAACCACAGCAACGTTCTCTCCTCTCAGAAGTGAGTTTTTGAATCTAAACCAACTTGTCCACAATTGCCGCTGCCACCACCCACTCTGTAGGAAAGCTTGCGTGCACGCTTCCCTGAACAGTACGGCCACGTGTGTCTCTGCGCATGCCAACTCTCTTATGTCACTATTCTGAACCACCCTTTTTGTCTACGTGTCGCGCGTGCAGGACGTCTCATACTGGGAGCTTGGGTCCCACCTTATCAGTGTGAAACACGACATCGCGCGATAACCTTCCACCGATGACCGCTCGCGCGATGACTATCCACCGATGTCTCATCCTGGCGGACGACCGATGTCTCTTCCTGGAAGACGCCCTGGCGATGCCCGCATGCCTCGCGCCCTGGCGATGCCCGCATGCCTCGCGCCCTGGCGATGCCCGCATGCCTCGCGCCCTAGCGATGTGCGCATGCCTCGCGCCCTGGCGATGCCCGCATGCCTCGCGCCCTGGCGATGTTCGCATGCCTCGCGCCCTGGCGATGCCCGCATGCCTCGCGCCCTGGCGATGTCCGCATGCCTCGCGCCCTGGCGATGTCCGCATGCCTCACGCCCTGGCGATGCCCGCATGCCTCGCACCCTGGCGATGTCCGCATGCCTCGCGCCCTGGCGATGTCCGCATGCCTCGCGCCTTGGCGATGCCCGCATGCCTCGCGCCCTGGCGATGCCCGACGACACATCGCCACGCCTTGCTGAAGGTTCTTCATCCCACTATATTACGTCCAAGGTATCATCTCCACATGACTTGGTGACGTCGGTAGCTTCACATTTCCAAGAGTAGATCAACACTACTCCTCGTGCGCCCATGCATGCAACACTAAGGACGATTTCTTGTGCTCAAGCATAGAGCTTCGCATGCACAACGTATCTAAGGCTTAACCCACACCTTGATACGCGTGGTTTTTGGAACCCACTATGGTTGATCCAGTATCCTGACCACATACTGAGTGCACTTTCGGCGATCATGTACACTACAGGCGATTGGCGATCATGTGTAGTCTAGGCGAAGGCGATTAGGTACTAACCAGGCGATCTCATAGTCTTCTAAGCTACACTTTCCTTCCTTTTTATTTTAATTAAAAACATACGTAGAATTCATTTAAAATATATTCCTTTTATTCTAATTTAATTTTACAGGTCCTTACAATAGGCGATTGGCGATCATGTACACTATAGGCGATTGGCGTTCATGTGTAGTCTAGGCGACAGGCGATTATGTACTAACTAGGCGATCTCATAGTCTTCTAAGCTACACTTTCCTTCCTTTTTTTTTAAATAAAAACATACTTAGAATTCATTTAAAATATATTCCTTTTATTCCAATTTAATTTTACAGGTCCTTACACATCGCTGAGTATTCGAGAAGACTTAGTAAGTAATTAGTATGTGGTCTAATTCAGAAGATGAGTTATATAGAAGATAGGTAGCATATCTGCCACCATGAGTAGGGTGGACTGTGATACCCAAAGTTAACCAGCACACCATGTTGAAGGTGGAAGTCTTTGGTGTGCTTGGTGTGGAGCTGGAGAGGGGGAAGCTTTGACATTTTGGTCGAGGTACTGGATCAACCATAGTGGGTTCCAAAAACCACGCGTATCGAGGTGTGGGTTAAGCTTAGATACGCTGTGCATGCGAAACTCTATGCTTGAGCATAAGAGATCGTCCTTAAGTGTGGCACGCGTGGGTGCACGAGGAGTAGTGCTGATCTATTCTTGTAAATGTGAAGCTACCAACGTCACTAAGCCATGTGGAAATGATAACTTGGATGTAACATAGTGGGTTGAAGAACCTTCAGCAAGGCGTGGCGATGTGGCACAAGTCATCGCCGGGATGAGAGGCGCACAAGTCATCGCCGATGTGAGAGGCGTATAGGTCATCGCCGGGATGAGAGGCATCGGTCGTCGCCGGTATGAGAGGCACATCAGGCATCGGTGGGTGGAGGATAGTCATCGCGCAGTTCCTTGCTAAGAGTGTTAAAGTGGGACCCAGGCTCACAGTGAAAACGCTCTGCATGCGCAACACGTAGACAAAAAGGGGTGTTTCAAAATAGTTGGCATCAGAGAGTTGGTATGCGCAGAAACCCACGTGGTCATACTGTTCAAGGAAGTGTGCACGCAAGCTTTCCTGCAGAGTGGGTGGTGGCAGCGGAAATTGTGGACAAGTTGGTTTAGATTCAAAAACTCACTTCTGAGAGGCAAAGAACGTTGCTGTGGTTCAAGAGTGACAGAGTGAGTTTACCTTCATCCTTCTCTTTTCTCTCCTTCGCGCTGCGATTCAGGCATCCTCAAGCACCAGTGCGACGAGCGACGACTGCCCTTGGACTCCTGGGAAGTTCTCTGCGAGTTTTCCGATCAGGACGCTAAAACAGAGTTCGGGTATCCTTAAGTTCGGTGGGTTAGACCTCGTAGTGAGATTTTACGCAAGTCCAGGTAAGGGAAGCTAGCCTTATTTCCAACGAAAACCTTAAGTTAGATGATTTTGATGATGGGGCGACGTGGTCGCCGGTTTTCAACTGTTATTGCATAATCCCCTGTTTTTGGATGTGATCATCGGTTTTAATGTTGTTTTCGAACTCCCCTGTTTTAGTGTCGCTGTGAACTTGTTGAGATTGAAATGAAAAATGTATATGCTATTCGAAAACCTGAACGGTGGTATTCTTGTTTTGTGAGTGGGGTTGTTTAAGAAAAGATTCAAAGTATTCTATGATGGAATTGTTCTTTATGTGTGGTATGATGTATGGAATGTGGTGAATGTGGGATCAAGGCATAGTATTTTCAGGAAAGAAAATACCGTGTAAGATCGTGTAGAGTGTGCATTGACCGGTGATTCGTTTATTATGAGATATCCTAACTCTCCTGATACAATGGAATCATATAGATGAAGTTATTCAGGCGTTGAGAGTCGAAGGAGGTTCATATGTATGGGTGAGTTGTTTGAAAGAGAACGAGCTTGACCCGTTGTATGGATTAACCCTGTCATGCTAGGATAGTGATGATATTGAGATTCATTTATACGCTTGTGAATGTGTGTGATTTCACAGCGACCCTGTGAATGTGTGTGATTTCACAGTGGTGCAGTATGATAGGTGCAGATCTCTGAGTCTAGTCAATGCACGTGTCTTCCGGAAGTAGTGTCAAGTGTCTATGTGTGATGAGTCAGTGGAAGTCTGACGTGAGAAATGAGAAACATTGAAATTGATAGACACTTGATGGATTATGTGAATTGAACGACTCTTGAGGGAATTGTGAAATATGTGATTACTTGATGGTCATGTGAAGGGAATGAGAAAGTTGATGGTTTTTACGTGGGTGTCTTAAATTTGTTTTATCTTGATTTTAATGTTTAATATCTAAATTCTCTTTAAAATATCTAGCTTACCCTGCGTTTTTGTTTTGTGGATGTTTTCTTAAACCTGTGATGATCGTGTATAATTTACACGGGAGCAGATGATGTTGCAAGAAGTAGAGCTCCTTAGTGAGTGGTCGCCGGAAGGAGATCGCCTGTTTTCTGTTTCTGTTAGGAGATCGCCTGTTTTCTATTTTGCTGTATTTTGTTTAAGTTTTGGAAACTGACTGGATATGTATTAAACTCCCTGTGAGGAGAAATTTCATTACATATATATATATATATATATATATATGTTCACTTCGATATTATGGTTTTACCTTTATTTCATTATATAAATATGAAAAGGATTTGGCGGGATGTTACATTAATTTATTTCATTATATAAATATGAAAAGGTTTTGGCGGGATGTTACAATAAGATTGTATTGAAACCTCTATCTCCAAAACAGGTAAATAAAGACCAAATAAAAATGAAACAAAGAAGAAAAGATGACGAAAATAATAAAATGAGGCTCATCACCTCACCAAATGTGGTGAAAACTGTAATGTTGATCCGTCCAAAAAATAAATATTGCTGGCTCACTTTGGTACTCTCCTTCCTTCTCTTGTTTTTCTATTCTTATCTCTAATTACATGCAACATTTGTTAGAGAAATGTGAGAATATTTTTCAAAATCCTTCTAAAGGTTTACACCTTATAAAAAGCTTTTCACACCAAATTCCCTTTCATCCTACACATTTTCTACAAACATTACATGTAACTAGAACCATTCCACCCAAACTCCTAAATTTCAATGAACATAAGTTTGTTCCACAACTCACATTATTTTTATACAAGTTTCAGGCAATATATAGAAGCTCCATCTCTAGTTTTGATGTGAGTTAATTTTTAGGATAGCACATTTGATTGATTGCTCTTGTTTATGATTTTTTATTTTTAGAAATGCAAGGTGAGAACCCTAAGAAGATCCCCACTGGACACAAACTTAACCAAGTGGTTAAGTGTGAAGGTTCACTTAAGAAGGGCAAAGAGAAAAGACAATTATAAGGTGACAAATGATGTAGCGAAAAGAGGGACACGGAAGAAATAAAGAAAAAAAAACAAAGTAAAGAACAAATTAAAGAGAAGAAGAAGACATATATGGAAGGGATGTGGTGCAAAATAAAGAGTAAAAGAGGAAGGGATGAAGACACGCCACTTGGAGCAGAGGACTCTAAGATCAGTGATGCAAGAGCCGCCACTTGAGATATTACCTACTCAAAATAAGACCCAGATAACTTGAGCCGCCACTTGAGATATTATCGACCTAAGATAAGACCCAACATGAGAGCTCATAAGTCTCACGAAATCACTCCTGCAGAGTTTCTTTACTTCAAATTCAAGTTGTAAATACATGAGGCAAGGCACCCTATTTATAGGAAGGGGAGCCTTGGTGGGAAAGATGAGTGAAGGGTAGAAAAGGCAAGGGGAGAGGGGCTGCCTAGGGTGTTGACCATGGTCAAAACCACATCTTTAGGCATAGCTTCTAAAAGTTAGGTTAAAAACCCTAATTCGAGGTGCTTTGTCTTGAAAAAATGGGTTTGGTACAAGCCTGTTTCGCTAAATACACTCCCTTTTATGCTATGTGAACCTACTCTAACCTATTTTGCTATTTGGACCCCAAAAGTGAGCCCAAATTATTTACAAACATGTTTTTGTCTTTTAAGAAAACTAGAAGAAAGAACAATTGATGTTTTGTTCTATGCCAAGTTCTTCTTCTAGTAAAGTCCGTCTGATATTTGGTGGGGCCTTGACTTGATTGCTGAGATGACTGCTCACAGTGTGAATTTGTCTCTTGAGTCTTTGGTCATCTTGGCTACTTGGATTATATCATGCCCCCCAAGTTGGAGAGAATTCAACATCGAATTTAGAACTTCTGCAAATAATATAATTAGTTCATTCACATATAAGATAGGACGATGTGTGGAATGTGAAGTAAACTTATGTTCATTAAGCTTAGGGAGTTCTTATGGGTAATTTCTAGGTACAAGCCATGTTTGGAAAGAATATTTGGGAATGAAATGACATTTTGGTGAAAATCCTCTTAGAAGGTGAGAACCTTTAGGAGGTGTTTGAATTTCATTCCTAAACTTCTTTATCCAAGATGTCAAGTATTTAGAATTATCAAGTAATGAAAAAGATGAGGAAGAAAGACACCTTGGAGGCGCAGTTTGTATTCCTGTACGGGTCAACATGATTGTTTTTGCAGTGTAAGGTGAGGTATTGTTACCCAATTTATCTTTTTTTTCTTTCTCTTTTTCATTTTCTCGTTTTGTTTTCATTTTTATTTTATCTTTATTTACCTCTTTTGGAGATAGAGGTTTTAAAATAATCTTATGCCCTTGGAAGGTAAAAATATTTTATTAGTAAGACCATCATGTAAAATTTTTCTATCGAATTGCCATGGCCTTCCTAATAGAATGTGGGTGGCTTCCATTGGCACAACATCACACAAGACCTCATCTTTATATTTTCCAATTGAGAAGGCTATGAGGACTTGTTTATTAACAATTATTTCTCCCTCTTAACTAAACCATTGGAGCTTATAAGGCGTTGCATCAGAGATGGTGGGTAATCCAAGCTTTTCCACCACTCTTGTACTCGCCACATTGGTGCAACTACCCCCATCTACAATTAATGAACATAATTTGCCATTAATAAGGCACCTTGTATGAAAAATATTTTTCCTTTGACTTTTCATCAAAAGGTTTTTAAACTTGCCCAAGCATGTGGCTTACTACTAACAAATCACCTTCACAAGCCAACTCATACTCATCCTCACTTTGGCTTTTGGAAGAGGTAGAGGAACTAGACATTGAGGATTGGGAACTATGGTCACTCACAACAACCCCCCCGCCCCTTTTTACCATCATGGTTCTCTTGGATGGACAATTTGAAGTTATGTTCCCAAAACCTAAACATTTAAAACATTTTGTGTTTGAGGTCTTGGTGAGTGACTTAGGGGTAGAGGTGGAAGGTTTAGTGTCACATCCCACCAAATACTTTTCATATTTATATAATGAAATAAAGGTAAAACAATAATATCGAAGTGAACATATATATAATATATATATATATATATATATATATATATATATATATATATATATATATATAATGAAATTTCTCCTCACAGGGAGTTTAATACATATCCAGTCAGTTTTCCAAACTTAAACAAAATACAGCAAAATAGAAAAAAACAGGCGATCTCCTAACAGAAAACAGAAAACAGGCGATCGCCTAACAGGAACAGAAACAGGCGATCTCCTTCCGGCGACCACTCACTGAGGAGCTCTACTTCCTGCAACATCATCTGCTCCCGTGTAAATTATACACGATCATCACAGGTTTAAGAAAACATCCACAAAACAAAAACGCAGGGTAAGCTAGATATTTTAAAGAGAATTTAGATATGAAACTTTAAAATCAAGATAAAACAAATTTAAGACACCCACGTAAAAACCATCAACTTTCTCATTCCCTTCACATGACCATCAAGAAATCACATATTTCACAATTTCCTCAAGAGTCGTTCAATTCACATAATTCCATCAAGTGTCTATCAATTTCAATGTTTCTCATTTCTCACGTCAGACTTCCACTGACTCATCACACATAGACACTTGACACTACTTCCGGAAGGCACGTGCATTGACTAGACTCAGAGATCTGCACCTGTCATACTGCACCACTGTGAAATCACACACATTCACAGGGTCGCTGTGAAATCACACACATTCACAAGCGTATAAATGAATCTCAATATCATCACTATCCTAGCATGACAGGGTTAATCCATACAACGGGTCAAGCTCGTTCTCTTTCAAACAACTCACCCATACATATGAACCTCCTTCGACTCTCAACGCCTGAATAACTTCATCTATATGATTCCACTATATCAGGAGAGTCAGGATATCTCATAATAAACGAATCACCGGTCAATGCACACTCTACACGATCTTACACGGTATTTTCTTTCCTGAAAATACTATGCCTTGATCCCACATTCACCACATTCCATACATCATACCACACATAAAGAACAATTCCATCATAGAATACTTTGAATCTTTTCTCAAACAACCCCACTCACAAAAACAAGCATACCACCGTTTAGGTTTTCGAATAGCATATACATTTTTCATTTCAATCTCAACAAGTTCAAAGCGACACTAAAATAGGGGATTTCGAAAACAGCATTAAAACCTGCGATCACGTCGCCCCACACATAAAAACAGAGCATCGTGAAAAAGAATATGAAAACCGGCGACCACGTCGCCCTCACTTCAGAACCTACTCACCTAACGTTTTTATAAATGAAAATGCTAGCTTCCCTTACCTGGACTTGCGTAAAATCTCACTACGAGCTCTAACCCACCGAACTTAAAGATACCCGAACTCTGTTTTAGCGTCCTGATCGGAAAACTCGCAGAGAACTTCCTAGGAGTCCAAGGGCAGTCGTCGCTCGTCGTACTGGTGCTTGAGGATGCCTGAATCGCAGCGCGAAGGAGAGAAAAGAGAAGGATGAAGGTAAACTCACTCTGTCACTCTTGAACCACAACAACGTTCTTTGCCTCTCAGAAGTGAGTTTTTGAATCTAAACCAACTTGTCCACAATTGCCGCTGCCACCACCCACTCTGCTGGAAAGCTTGCGTGCACACTTCCCTGAACAGTACGGCCATGTGTGTCTCTGCGCATGCCAACTCTCTAATGCTAACTATTCTGAACCACCCTTTTTGTCTACGTGTCGCGCGTGCAGGATGTCTCATGCTGGGAGCCTGGGTCCCACCTTATCTGTGTGAAACACGACATCGCGCGATAACCTTCCACCGATGACTCATCCTGGCGGACGACCGATGTCTCTCCCTGGAAGACGACCGATGTCTTTCTCTGGAAGACGACCGATGTCTCTCTGGAAGACGACCGATGTCTCTCTCTGGAAGACGACCGATGTCTCTCTCTGGAAGAAGACCGATGTCTCTCTCTGGAAGACGACCGATGTCTCTCTCTGGAAGACGACCGATGTCTCTCTCTGGAAGACGACCGATGTCTATCCCTGGCGACGCCCGCATGTCTCTCGCCCTGGCGATGCCCGCATGTCTCGCGCCCTGGCGATGCCCGCATGTCTCGCGCCCTGGCAATGCCCGCATGCCTCGCGCCCTGGCGATGCCCGACGACACATCGCCACGCCTTGCTGAAGGTTCTTCATCCCACTATGTTACGTCCAAGGTATCATCTCCACATGACTTTGTGACGTCGGTAGCTTCACATTTCCAAGAGTAGATCAGCACTACTCCTCGTGCGCCCATGCATGCAACACTAAGAACGATTTCTTATGCTCAAGCATAGAGCTTCGCATGCACAGCGTATCTAAGGCTTAATCCACACCTTGATACGCGTGGTTTTTGGAACCCACTATGGTTGATCCAGTATCTTGACCACATACTGAGTGCACTTTCGGCGATCATGTGCACCATAGGCGATTGGCGATCATGTGTCCTCTAGGCGACAGGCGATTATGTGCCAGAGAAGTGAGATCGCCTCCGTCTTCAACAAGGGCGATCTCGTAGACTTCTAAGCTACACTTTTCTTCCTTTACTCTTCTTGATCCACATGTCTTCCTCGAGCACACCCACGTGATTTCCTCACGATAAAGTCATCGCACCTGACTATTTAGTTAATACAATGGTCAGCCGACCGACCTCTACCAGCTGACCCCAGACCTTGGGCGACTTCCGAGGTCCGACTACGACGAAACTTCTATTACCAGCTCTTTGTATTTTAAATAATAACATCTTCTGAAATTATTTAAATATAACACTTTCATTCCAATTAAAGTTTCTAGGTCCTTACATTCTCCCTAACAAGAAAAGTTTTCGTCCTCAAAAATTGAATTACAAGGAAAAGAGGTAGGGATATGCTTCTCTCATGGTTTCTTCTAACTCCCAAGTTGAATCACCCGATCTGTCATCCCACACCACTTTCACCATGTTGATGGTCTTGCCTCTGAGCTGTTTACTTTGCCGATCGTCAATCCTAACTGGTTTTGCTTCAAAGCACAAGTCATCCTTGATCTGCACATCGTCCACTTCCAGCACATGACTAGGGTCTGCCATGTACTTCCTCAGCTGTGATACGTGAAAGACATTATGCAGATTCGCTAAATGGGGAGGTAGGGCGATCTCATAAGCCACTGGACCAATCCTCCTTAAGATCTGATATGGTCCCACGAACTTACGAGACAGCTCCTTTGATCTGATAGCTCGTCCTATACCCTTGGTCGGTGTCACTTTCATAAATACATGATCTCCAACTACAAACTCCAAAGGTCTTCTCCTCATTGTCAACATCATTACTGCCTCTACAAGAGTTATTATCCTTGTGTTCATTTAAGGCCAGAAGTGTCTTCACAGGCTTGTCAGCTTCATCATCACAGCCACCACCAGAGTTGTTACCCTTGTCCTCATGAGCAACATAGAGTGGCTCCCTCAAAGTTATTCCCTTCATATTTTCCAGATCCACAGGGGTTTCCCAACCAAACGATTCTTGCCCACCTTCTTAGCAACTTCAACTTTGGGGATGGATGATGATTCACTTTCTAAGGCAGAGCAATCTGACGAAGATCCATCTACCACTGACATTAGCTGCAGTTACAACACCTTCCCACCACCCATCATACCACCAGGCATCCACTGCTGATTCAAACCCAAGTGGGCGACCTGAATGGCCTTCAGGAGAGCATGGCTTGACTGTTAAGCGGCCCGAACATCGCATACCCAATTAATCAGTAGCTGCCCCTCTAGATGAAGGGACCCATTCCTCTAGTTTCTGTGGTCCCTCTTTATCAAGCAACTCATCGTACTGGACCTTCAGCAGCGTTGGAGACACACTCCAGATTTTTCATCTAAACCAGCATTCTCTAACGCCACTATCTTGCCAAAGTACCTCTATTCTAGCACCGACCTGGAAGAACAGATTTGGCTTTGGTCCACATTTTGTCATTTCATTGGTAGGAGTAGAGACTTGCAGACCAGAAAACCCCTCTCAAATTTGATCCTTAAACTTCTAATTCCTCTTGTTACAGATGTCCATCATTGGCACGAACTGATTTGCCATGACTTGGGTTGGCATCCACATTGTTATTCTGTCTAGAAACTGCAGAGATAGAGTTCCTTCCAGGATTTTCACTTTTCAGTTCAAAAACGACAGGTTTGTAGCTCGAATTCACATTAGGCACCGTTTCTTGTCGAACCGATCTTGAAGCAGCAAAAGACTGAAAGAGAACGACTTCTTTCCTTCAGGCGCCCCTCTGGTTCATCTTTTCTTTGATTACTAATAGCAGATTATGAAAAACCCACCTCTTAAGCAACTGGTTGGGATTTCAGAGCTGCTCACTCAGGAATTCCAATGGATACATCCATATTATCATTGCATGGGATCTCAGGGTGCTCAATATTGAATACACAGATCATAAATCCCTCACTGTGTTCAGGGTGAGGACTTGTTGCTACGGCTGACGATGCAGCATTGTTTCTAGGATCAGAAACGAGATGCTGATCACCACAACTGTCACCTAATGGATTGGCTGCAAATCCCATCCCATCAGAAACACAAGGCACAGAAAGTTTTGCTTCCACATCCAACTTTTTGCAATTCACTAACATCACCAGAAGAACTCAACGGAAGTGAATCAACACCATCATAACATGGCTTATCCTTATTCTTATCCGTAGCCATTACCTCCTTCCCTTCTACATTCACAGACAGGGCTGCATCCTCATTTGCCAAGTTCAGGAGCCTTTAACTTCAACCCACCATTCCCACACTCATCTTTCAAATCCCGATCAACAAAACAACCCCCATTCTGCGTGAAACCTTCCCTCTTAGGAGGTAGTCCAGGTATTTCTTCTGGAAATACATCCATGAAATCTTTCACCACATGTATCCTGTTTACGTCCTCTTCACTCTTCACTCCCCCTTTAGCTAGGATCACAAAACACGTCGCCCCTTCTTTCAACTCCGACCTCACATGCTGAGCAGATATTATGACTCTTGGAGATCTGGGAACGCTATTTTCTGCCTACCGCAATTTATGAGAATGTGATTGGCAGATAGCCAATCCATTCCTAGGATAACATCCAGATCCTGAAGAGGTAGGCAGATCAAATTTACTTTGAACCTGCTTCCCTCTACCATCACTAGACATTCAGAGCAAACTGTGGAGGTCGCAACCTGTCCTGATGCAGGTGTAGAGACCAACAGTTCAAACGGCAGCTCCTTCACTAGAAGGCCCAACCCAGCTACACACAGGCTTGACACAAAAGAGTGTGTCGCTCCGGAATCAAACAAAATTCTAACGTATCTACCAGCTATAAACAAGCACCTTGTACTAGGTTACCTGACTAAGATGCCTCCGCTCCAGACATAGCAAACACTCTCCCTGCTGTCTGAGGTCTACGGTCTTCATTCCTAAACTGCCAAGAACCACCAGGTTGAGTCATCCTATTCTTGTTAGGACACTCTCTAGCAACATGTCCCATCTTTTGCCATTTGTAGCATCTTTTCTCTGAATTTCTCTTGGGGCACACATTGGATGTGTGTGGTCCACCATAATGGAAACATCCGAGTTTCCAGGGCTGTTGCTGCTGAAATTGGGGCGGTGCTGCTTCTGCCCTATGCTGTGGAGGTCTCGCATAAGGCTTGCTTTGTGGGTGCTGCGCCTTGGCCTTCCCACTGGAGGAACCCCCTGGGTGTGCTCTGATTACCCTGGAATCACTCCTCTCCAAGGTCTCCACCATCTTCGCCTTCTCTACTAAGGCGTGAAATTCCCTGATGCACATAGGGGCTATGGTTCTCTTCAGCCCATGCTTCAGTCCTTCTTCAAACTTCCTACACCTCCAAGCCTCAGAGGTCGCCTGGGTATAGAATCGGGCGAGGTACTCAAACCGAGCAGCATAAGCAGTCACTGACATCTCCCCCTGCTCCAACCTGAGGAATTCAGCTTCCTTGGCAACCTTGCACTATCTGGGAAGTATTTCTCCGGGAACCTCTCTCGGAAACCTTCCCAGTCCAAAACGTCAGCTCTGGCTTCCATCATCTGCTGAGCTCCCATCCACCAGAACTCGGCTTCTCCAGATAGCAGATAGGTGGCGAACACCAATTTCTTCTCTTCAGGGCAGGAGGTCGCCCTAAAGATTTTCTCCAACTCCCTAACCCACTGATCTGCTCGATCAGGGGTAGCATTCCCACTGAACTTGGGTGGGTTGTGCCTCATGAACTTGGTCAGTCCCATCTGTTCCTGAGGCTGACCGACGTGGGAAGCTGTTTCAGCCGACCGAGCAGTTTCCCAATGGTGCATTGCAGCTTGATGATTCTGAGCCATTGCTGCATTCTGTTGTTGGATGGCAGTTGCCGTCATCTCAATGGACCTAGCGATCTGGCCCATTTCTGCAGAAGGTTGGGGAAGGGTAGGCGGTCTAGGAGCCATTTTCTGCGAAAGATTAGGAAACTATTTTTCTCTAATCATACTCCTATAAAATGAACTTGATAACGAATCAATTCATTTAGAAGACCACACTAGGTCTTACAAAGGTCAGCATCTCAAATCCATCTAGAATTTGAGTTTATCAGCAAGATCAATATACTTATACAAGCACATCACCAAAACAGCTACTGGTATAAAACCATCAATTCAAACGACCACTTTCAATCAATACAAAAACACTCAATAAACTGAAATAAAACACACCAGAATTCAATATATTCTAAACATCAAACTTTCAGAATTTAAGATTGAGAATCATCTTGATCCAGTTATGAGTGTGCACCCTCACTACTTTATCAAGATCATTACATTCTTAATACTAAGATTTTCAGTTAGGGCATATATTCACTAAAGCACACACAAAATTTCAATACAAAAACGTTTGAAAACTTTTCACTATAGATTTTTTTTTTTTTTAAAACTCAAATAAATTTTATGAGCAGAAGAAACACAATGGATCCACAGCCCTCAGGTCATCCTAAGGATGAACTGCTCTGATACCATTAATGTAACATCCTGCCAAATACTTTTCATATTTATATAATGAAATAAAGGTAAAACAATAATATCGAAGTGAACATATATATATATATATATATATATATAATGAAATTTCTCCTCATAGGGAGTTTAATACATATCCAGTCAGTTTTCCAAACTTAAACAAAATACAGCAAAATAGAAAAAAACAGGCGATCTCCTAACAGAAAACAGAAAACAGGCGATCGCCTAACAGGAACAGAAACAGGCGATCTCCTTCCGACGACCACTCACTGAGGAGCTCTACTTCCTGCAACATCATCTGCTCCCGTGTAAATTATACACGATCATCACAGGTTTAAGAAAACATCCACAAAACAAAAACGCAGGGTAAGCTAGATATTTTAAAGAGAATTTAGATATGAAACTTTAAAATCAAAATAAAACAAATTTAAGACACCCACGTAAAAACCATCAACTTTCTCATTCCCTTCACATGACCATCAAGAAATCACATATTTCACAATTTCCTCAAGAGT
Organism: Phaseolus lunatus; assembly: GCA_013389735.1. Taxonomy (NCBI): domain Eukaryota; kingdom Viridiplantae; phylum Streptophyta; class Magnoliopsida; order Fabales; family Fabaceae; genus Phaseolus; species Phaseolus lunatus. The sequence continues at coordinate 34,316,016 of CM023864.1, read as the reverse complement.
CGTTCAATTCACATAATTCCATCAAGTGTCTATCAATTTCAATGTTTCTCATTTCTCACGTCAGACTTCCACTGACTCATCACACATAGACACTTGACACTACTTCCGGAAGACACGTGCATTGACTAGACTCAGAGATCTGCACCTGTCATACTGCACCACTGTGAAATCACACACATTCACAGGGTCGCTGTGAAATCACACACATTCACAAGCGTATAAATGAATCTCAATATCATCACTATCCTAGCATGACAGGGTTAATCCATACAACGGGTCAAGCTCGTTCTCTTTCAAACAACTCACCCATACATATGAATCTCCTTCGACTCTCAACGCCTGAATAACTTCATCTATATGATTCCATTATATCAGGAGAGTCAGGATATCTCATAATAAACGAATCACCGATTAATGCACACTCTACACGATCTTACACGGTATTTTCTTTCCTGAAAATACTATGCCTTGATCCCACATTCACCACATTCCATACATCATACCACACATAAAGAACAATTCCATCATAGAATACTTTGAATCTTTTCTCAAACAACCCCACTCACAAAAACAAGCATACCACCGTTCAGGTTTTCGAATAGCATATACATTTTTCATTTCAATCTCAACAAGTTCAAAGCGACATTAAAACAGGGGATTTCGAAAACAACATTAAAACCGGCGATCATGTCGCCCCACACATAAAAACAGAGCATCGTGAAAAAGAATATGAAAACCGGCGACCACGTCGGCCTCACTTCAGAACCTACTCGCCTAACGTTTTTATAAATGAAAATGCTAGCTTCCCTTACCTGGACTTGCGTAAAATCTCACTACGAGCTCTAACCCACCGAACTTAAAGATACCCGAACTCTGTTTTAGCGTCCTGATCGGAAAACTCGCAGAGAACTTCCCAGGAGTCCAAGGGCAGTCGTCGCTCGTCGTACTGGTGCTTGAGGATGCCTGAATCGCAGCGCGAAGGAGAGAAAAGAGAAGGATGAAGGTAAACTCACTCTGTCACTCTTGAACCACAGCAACGTTATTTGCCTCTCAGAAGTGAGTTTTTGAATCTAAACCAACTTGTCCACAATTGCCACTGCCACCACCCACTCTGCAGGAAAGCTTGCGTGCACGCTTCCCTGAACAGTACGGCCATGTGTGTCTCTGCGCATGCCAACTCTCTGATGCTAACTATTCTAAACCACCCTTTTTTTCTACGTGTCGCGCGTGCAAGACGTCTCATGCTGGGAGCCTGGGTCCCACCTTATCTGTGTGAAACACGACATCGCGCGATAACCTTCCACCGATGACTCATCCTGGCGGACGACCGATGTCTCTCCCTGGAAGACGACCGATGTCTCTCTCTGGAAGACGACCGATGTCTCTCTCTGGAAGACGACCGATGTCTATCCCTGGCGACGCCCGCATGTCTCTCGCCCTGGCGATGCCCGCATGTCTCGCACCCTGGCGATGCCCGCATGCCTCGCGCCCTGGCGATGCCCGACGACACATCGCCACGCCTTGCTGAAGGTTCTTCATCCCACTATGTTACATCCAAGGTATCATCTCCACATGACTTGGTGACGTCGGTAGCTTCACATTTCCAAGAGTAGATCAGCACTACTCCTCGTGCGCCCATGCATGCAACACTAAGAACGATTTCTTATGCTCAAGCATAGAGCTTCGCATGCACAGCGTATCTAAGGCTTAACCCACACCTTGATACGCGTGGTTTTTGGAACCCACTATGGTTGATCCAGTATCTTGACCACATACTGAGTGCACTTTCAGCGATTGATGACATTCCTATGAGCTCTTCTTTGGATTTTGGAGTTCCTTGGTGATGATGGATGCGGAAGCTTATGGAGGAGGTGAGCAAGGCCTTCCTAGGAAGCATGGGTGCCTTGAAGGTGCATGAAGAGTGAGGAAATGGGGAGGTTTGGCCTGCCCCTTTGGTAGTGATGAATTGAAGACTAAAACCTAAGTGTTAGGCAAAGAGTGGTGTATGGCACAATTTTGGCAGCATAACAATACTCTATTTAATCTTCAAAATACAAGGTGTAGGCTCCTCCTTTTATAGGCTAAGGAGGACCATAATGCAACCCTAATGCTAGCCAAATGAAATGTAAATGTGAAGCACATGGGCCACATGGAAAGTGTGAGCACATGGGGAGGGGTGTGTCTAGTTTGTAAGTTCACCCCCTCCATGGGCTTTCTAGAATAGTGGGAAGGTTAACTTCTCCTTAATTCTAATGTGCAGAAAAATAAACATTTGTCCACATGGCTATGCTATTTACACCCCAATTAAAGCTAAACTACATTTGATGGGCCTTCACGGAATATGTGCTAGTATGCCACTCTCCCATTCATAGCTTTGATCCAAGTCTTCTTGTCCTAGACGCTTCTAGCTTGGCCTTCTCGTCCTAGATGCTCCTAGCTTGTCTTAGACGCTCCTAGCTTGGTCTTAGACGCTCTTGACTTGGCTCTTGCCTTTCATGGAAGGTTGTGCTTGGCCCTCTTCCATCATCCCCTCCCTCTTGAAAAAGGATTTGTCCTCAAATCCCTTGCTTTGTCTTCAACTAGGGGGATGGATGGGGCTGGATGGTGTCCATCATCTCCTCCTCCTTTGAGAAGATCTATCATAGTAAACAAGCAAGTCCTCATAGCCTTTTCCATTGACAAATATAAGGATGAGGTCTTATGTGATGTTGTACCTATGGAAGCCACTCATATTCTTTCAGGTAGGCCATGACAATTTGCTAGAAAAACTATTCATGATGGCCTTACCAACAAAATTACTTTCAACTTCCATGGGCATAAAATCACATTAAAATCTCTCTCACCAAAGGAAGTCCATGAGGACCAAATTAAAATGAAAGAAACGAGGGAGAAAGAAAAAGAAAAAAAGAATTCCAAGCGAAGCCTTCTCATTTCCCACCAAGAGGTCAAAAAAGTAATGCTTTCCCAAAAGAATATGTTTCTAGTTATCTTAGGACCCTTGAGAGTGAGTTGGTGTTAGATAGTCCTTCTTGCTTGGCAAATTTGGTAAAGGAATTTGATGATGTTTTTCAAGATCCCCCAAAAGGGTTACCTCCTCTAAGGGGCATTGAGCACCAAATTGATTTCATACCCGATGCTTCTTTACCAAATAGGTCTGCATATAAGACCAATTCGAATGAGACCAAAGAAATTCAAAAACAAGTAGAGGACTTAATAGCTACGGGGTGGGTACAAGATAGCATGAGTCCTTGTGCTATGCTTGTCATTCTTGTCCCTAAAAAAGATCGGACTTGGAGGATATGTACGGATTGTCGTGCCATAAACTACATAACCATCAAGTATAGGCATCCCATTCCTAGGTTAGATGACTTGTTGGATGAATTACATGAGTCTCAAATATTTACCAAAATTTATCTTAAGAGTGGTTATAACCAAATCCGGATTAAACCGGGGGATTAATGTAAAACCACCTTTAAGACCAAGTTTGGTTTATATGGGTGGTTAGTCATGCCTTTTGGCTTGACTAATGCTCTGAGTACCTTCATGCGACTTGATGCAAACCAAGCGCACAAGATGATGACAAAGGATGCTAAAGGACATAAAGAGAAATCATCTCAAAGTAGAGACCTCAGAGGGAGAATTGGAAGAAGACCAGAGCATCTAAAGTTCTTCCTGCTAGTTTTCTTAATGAGTAGAAAATATTGTAAATAAGTTGAGCACATTTGAGGGGTCCAAATAGCAAATATAGGCTAGAATAAGGTACCTTTAGCATAGTAGGGGGTGTGGGTAGCATTCTAGCTTGTTCCTAGCCCATTTGAAAGCATGTTGACCTAGTTTCTAGAAGGATAAGCCTAGAATACGGGATTGACTTAGTCAAACCCTATGGCTGCCCACTTTTTCTCTTTTCCCATTCTACTCTTTAAGCCTGCTTTCCAAGGCTCCTAAATCTATAAATAGGGAGGCATACCTCATGTATTCACAAGTTGAAATTAGAGTAAAGAAACTATACACAATTTTTGTGTGATTTGTGAGTGAGTGAAATTCCTCCTCTCTTGGTCTTATCTTGGAGTGTTGAAGCTCTCAAGTGGCGGTCTCCCTTAACTTATCTTGGTGATTCCATCCTATCAAGTGACGTGATACACCATTGCTCCACCTCCATAAGTTCTTTCTTTCATCATCTCTTCCATTATTCCATTCCAATTTTATGTCTTTAGTTTCTTTTGTTATTTAATCTTGTTCTTGGTTTTGGATACTCCTTTGTGAGTTGGAAGCATTATTTGGAATGGATTGTACACCATTGGTGCATTCCTTTTCTCCTTTCTAAATTCTAAGTTTCGGTTTTGCATCATAATCACCTTAATCCATGTCTTTTCCTTTTGCCTTTGTGAAATGAACCTTCACATCTACTTAACCACTTGATTAAGTTAATGTCCAGTGGGGATTTTCCTTAGGTTCTCACCTTAACCATCTTAAAATCCAATCCTAAGTAAAGTGTCACCATAAAAATGAACAATCATAAAATCAACTCATATCACGACTCATGCACCATGTCTTAAGACCTTTCATTGGCAAGTTTGTTGTGGTTTATTTTGATGACATTCTCATTTATAGCTTGTCTTTAGAGGATCATGAGAAGCATGTTAGGGAAGTTTTAGAAACCCTTAGGAAGGAGAAGTTGTATGCTAATTTTGCTAAGTGTTTGTTTGCACTAGATTGTATAGACTTCCTAGGGTTTGTTGTGAGTTCTAAAGGGGTGCATGAAGACAAAGCAAAGGTTGCACCAATTCAACATTGGCCCACACCCACCAATGTTAATGAGGTACAAAGTTTTCATGGACTTGCTAGTTTTTATAGGCGGTTTGTGAAAGACTTTAGTACCATTGCTGCACCTCTAAATGTCATAGTAAAGAAGGATGTGGTTTTCAAATGGGGACAAGACCAAATTGTGGCTTTTGAAACTTTGAAGGAAAACTTGACTAAGGCCCCCATTTTAGCCCTTCCTAACTTTGCTAAGACATTTGAAATAGAGTGTGATGCCTCCAACATAGGCATTGGGGCTGTCCTCCTTCGAGAGGGGCACCCCATAGCTTATTTTAGTGACAAACTCAAGGGGAGTCATCTCAATTACTCCACTTATGATAAAGAACTTGTAACGCCCCTCAAAATATTGTTCATTTTTATATAATAAAATAAAGGTGACACAATAATATCAAAAATTTAACATAGATATATACATAATATAATTCATCCATTAATACAAATGTGCCCCAAATTAATATCCCTTCTCGAGGAAGTTTAATACATCTCCATACAGGGGTTTTCAAAATAAAACAAAACAACAGCATTCCAAAAACCGGCGATCTCTTCCTCCAGAAATGCTCACTGAGGAGCTCTACTACCTGCAACCTCATCTGCTCCCGTGCAAATATACACGATCATCACAGGTTTAAGAAAAACAACCACGATGCAAAACAAAAGGGGTAAGCTAGATATTTTTAAAAACTTTAAATATGAAACTTTAAATTCAACATAACCATCTTTTAAACACCCACATAAATCCATCACTTTCTCATTCATTTCACATAACCATCAAGTATTCACACATTTAACAATTTCCTCAAGTATTAATCATTCCACAAAAATCCATCAAGTGTCTATCACATTTCAATATTTCTCTTTCTCACGTCAGACTTCCACTGACCCATCACACATAGACACTTGACACTGTAACATCCCGCCAAATCCTTTTCATAATTATAAAATGAAATAAAGGTAAAACAATAATATTGAAGTAAACATATGTATATATATATATAATGAAATTTCTCCTCACAGGGAGTTTAATACATACCGGTCAGTTTTCCAAAACTTAAACAAAATACAGCAAAATAGAAAAACAGGCGATCTCCTAACAGAAAAAGGCAATCTCCTATCAGAAAACAGAAAAAGGGGTGATCGCCTAACAGAAACAGAAACAGGCGATCTCCTTTCCACGACCACTCACTGAGGAGCTCTACTTCCTGCAACATCATCTGCTCCCATGTAAATTATACATGATCATCACAGGTTTAAGAAAAAGCCAAACACAATACCAAAAACACAGGGTAAGCTAGATATTTGAAAGAGAATTTAGATATGAACTTTAAAATCAAGATAAAACAAATTTAAGACACCCACGTAAAAACCATCAACTTTCTCATTCCCTTCACATGACCATCTAGTAATCACATATTTCACAATTCCTCAAGAGTCGTTCAATTCACATAATTCATCAAGTGTCTATCAATTTCAATGTTTCTCATTTCTCACGTCAGACTTCTACTGACTCATCACACACAGACACTTGACACTACTTCCGGAAGACACGTGCATTGACTAGACTCAGAGATCTGCACCTGTCATACTACACTGCTGTAAAGTTTTCACAGCTATGCGCATCAACATAATCTCAATCTCAATCTCATCACTCTCCTAGTATGACAGGGTGAATCCACACAACAGGTCAAGTAGTTATCTTTCAAACAACTTACCCATACGTATGAACATCCATCGACTCTCAACGCCTGAATAACTTCATCTATATGATTTCATTATCTCAGGAGAGTCAGGATATCTCATTATAGAAATCACCGATCAATGCACATCCTACACGATCTTACACGGTATTTTCTTTCCTGAAAATACTATGCCTTGATCCCACATTCACAACATTCAACACATCATATAACACTTAAATGAACGATTCCAATCACAGCAACAATCATTCCAAGGTTCAGATTTTCGAATATCACATTTCAATCTCAAACAGTTTCAAACGACACTAAAACAGGGAAGTTCGAAATCAACATTTAAAACCGGCGATCACGTCGCCCCACACATAAAAACAGAGCATTGTGAAAAGGAATATGAAAACCGGCGACCACGTCGCCCTCACTTCAGAACCTACTCGCCTAACGTTTTTATAAATGAAAATGCTAGCTTCCCTTACCTGGACTTGCGCAAAACACCAAGAGCTCCAAAACCCACCGAAGCTTAAGGATGCCTTAACTCTGTTCTAGCGTCTTGACGGAAAACTCGCAGAGAACTCCCCAGGTATCCAAGTGCAGTCGTCGCTCGTCGCACTGGTGCTTGAGGATGTCTGAATCGCAGCGCGAAGGAGAGAAAAGAGAAGGATGAAGGTGAACTCACTCTGTCACTCTTGAACCACAGCAACGTTCTCCCTCTCAGAAGTGAGTTTTTGAATCTAAACTAACTTGTCCACAAAAGCCGCTGCCACCACCCACTCTGCAGGGAAGCTTGCGTGCACGCTTCCCTGAACAGTACGACCACGCGTGCCTCAGCGCATGCCAACACTCTGATGTCACTATTCTGAACCACCCTTTTTGTCTACGTGTCGCGCGTGCAGTACGTCTCATGCTGGGAGCCTGGGTCCCACCTTATCTGTATGAAACTCGACATCGCGCGATAACCTTCCACCGATGACCTCTCGCGCGATGACTATCCACCGATGTCTCATCCTGGCGGACGACCGATGTCTCTCCCTGGGAGACTACCGATGTCTCGCCCAGGCGATGCCCGCATGTCTCGCGCCCTGGCGATGCCCGCAATGCCTCGCGCCCTGGCGATGCCCGCATGCCTCACGCCCTAGCGATGCCCGCATACCTCACGCCCTGGCGATGCCCGCAATGCCTCGCGCCCTGGCGATGCCCGCATGCCTCGCGCCCTGGCGATGCCCGCATGCCTCGCGCCCGGCGATACCCACATGCCTCGTGCCCTGGTGATGCCCGCGTGCCTCGCGCCCTGGCAATGCCCGACGACACATCGCCACGCCTTGCTGAAGGTTCTTCATCCCACTATGTTACGTCTAAGGTATCATCTCCACATGACTTGGTGACGTCGGTAGCTTCACATTTCCAAGAGTAGATCAGCACCCCTCCTCGTGCGCCCATGCATGCAACACTAAGGACGATTTCTTATGCTCAAGCATAGAGCTTCGCATGCACAGCGTATCTAAGGCTTAACCCACACCTTGATACGCGTGGTTTTTGGAACCCACTATGGTTGATCCAGTATCTTGACCACATACTGAGTGCACTTTCGGCGATCATGCGTACCATAGGCGATTGGCGATCATGTACACTACAGGCGATTGGCGTTCAAGTGTAATCTAGGCGACAGGCGATTATGTACTAACCAGGCGATCTCATAGTCTTCTAAGCTACACTTTCCTTCCTTTTTATTTTAAATAAAAACATACTTAGAATTCATTTAAAATATATTCCTTTTATTCCAATTTAATTTTACAGGTCCTTACAGACACTACTTCCGGAAGACTCGTGCGTTGAACTTAGCATCCAGAGACCTGCACCTGTCATACCACACCACTGTGAAATCCACACAGGGTCGCTGTGAAATCCACACAGCCATGCGCATAAACATAATCTCAATATCATCACTCTCCCGATATGACAGGGTTAATTCATATAACAGGTCAAGTTAGTTATCTTTCAAACAACTTACCCATACATATGAACCTCCTTCGACTCTCAACAACTGAATAACTTCATCTATGTGATTCCATTATATCAGCAGAGTCAGGATCATCTCATTCACAGGATACTCACTGATCAATACACTCTAATACCAATCTCAACACAGTATTTCCTTTCCTGAAAATACTATGTCTTGATCACAATTTCACATTCATCCAGTACATCATACCACACGTAAAAGCACAATTCCATCATATAATGTTTTGAATCTTTTCTTAAACAATCCCAATCACAGAAACAATCATACCAAAGTTCAGATTTTCGAATATCATATGCATTTCAATCTCAAACAAGTTCAAAACGACACTAAAACAGGGGGTTTCGAAATCAACATTAAAATCGGCGATCACGTCGCCCCACACATAAAAACAGAGAATCGTGGAATAGAATATGAAAACCGGCGACCACGTCGCCCTCACTTCAGAACCTACTCGCCTAAAGTTTTTATAAACGAAAATGCTAGCTTCCCTTACCTGGACTTGCGCAAAAACACTAAGAGCTCCAAAACCCACCGAAGCTTAAAGATGTCCTAACTCTGTTCTAGCGTCCTGACGGGAGAACTTGCAGAGACTTCCTAGAAGGACAATGGCAGTCGCCGATCGTAGCACTGGTACGTGAGGATAGCTGCGTCTTCGAGTGGAGGAGAAAGGAGAAACGGGAACTAAATGAGCTGATTCCCTCAGCTCTTAAGGTCGAACGACTCTTTAGCCTTCACTGCCATTCCCCACTCTCTGAGCAACCTTGCGTGCACACTTCCTTGAACAGTATGACCACGTGGGTTTCTGCGCATACCAACTCTCTGATGCTAACTATTCTGAAACACCCTTTTTGTCTACGTGTCGCGCATGCAGGATGTCTCATGCTGGGAGCCTGGGTCCCACCTTATCTGTGTGAAACATGACATCGCGCGATAACCTTCCACCGATGACTGCTCGCGCGATGACCATGCCTCTCATACCGGCGATGACCGATTCCTCTTCCTGACAGACGACCGATGTCTCACCCTGGCAGACAACCGATGTCTCACCCTGGCAGACCACCGATGTCTCACCCTGGTGGACCACCGATGTCTCATTCAGGAAGACGACCGATGTGTCTCCCATCCTGGTTGATGACCGTCTGTCTCTCGCCCTGGCGATGCCCACGTGTCTCTCGCCCTGGCGATCCCCGCGTGGCTCTCACCCTGGCGATCTCTCATCGTCCTTGGTGTGGCGAGGACACATCGCCTTGCTTCTGTGGACTGATGCCACATCGTCACACCCTGTTGAGGGCTCGTCCTACCACTACTCCACGCCTGTGTTATCACCCCAACATGGCTCGGTGACGTCGGTAGCTTCTCCTGCCCGAGGGCAGCTCAGTACTCAATCCTTACGTGCCTAAGCATGCAACACTAAGGTAAATCCCTTATGTCCAAGCGTAAAGTCCCGCAGTTATTCTGCATGCATGGCGCTCCTAAGGTTCAAATCACACCTCCCTACATGTGATTTCTAGAACCCACTATGGTCCACCGACCGACCTCTACCACGCCGCCCTCAGACCTTGGGCGACATCCGAGGTCTGACCACCATGAAATTTCGATTACAAGCTCTTTTCGTTTTAAGCAATAACATATTCAGAATTCATTAAAATTATACTTCTTCTATTCCAAATAATTATCTAGATCCTTACAGAACTTTATGCTCTTGTTAGAGCCTTGCAAAATTGCCAACACTACCTTTTTCCAAAGGAATTTGTGATACATAGTGATCATGAATCCCTTGAATATTTGAAAGGCCAAAACAAGCTTAATAAGAGACATGCTAAGTGGGTGGAGTTTTTTGAGCAGTTTCCTTATGTGATCAAACACAAACAAGGTAAAATTAATGTGGTTGCAAATGCCCTTTCAAGAAGATATACCTTGTTAAATGTTTTGGATGTTTAATACCTAGGTTTTGATCACATAAATGAAATCTACAAAGATGACCTTAATTTTTCTCTTATCTATCAAGAGTGTTCCAAAGGAGGACACAAAGACTTATTCATCCATGATGGTTTTTGATCCTGCCGCTTGACTTGAACGTGGAGGACTGCCTCGTCACTCCTTCGTCTAGCCCTCTGTTCTGCAGGAACGCTCCAAGAACCACCGCCGGAGCTCCAAACGCTGCCTGCAAAACACACAGACGGCGCCTCTAGCGGCCGTTGTAGCTCCGACGCTCAAGTCAGGCAACAGGAACACCAAAACTATATCTGAATCTCTCTGTGAGACCCGTGTGTGACTGAAACTCTCCTATGTGTGAGCTATCAAAATCTGTAAAAACCTCCCTCTAACTTCGTTAAGAGTTTGTATATATACCTGAGTCTTTCTCTCTCCTGACGGTTATTCCTCCTGACACGTGGATAACATCTGGTCGTACACGTGTCATCATCTGGAGTGTCTGCAGCTGAAACGTTACTTCCACTGTGCCCCTGCGACTAAGTTATCCACACAGGGAGTAGCTTAGTACGCAGGCTCTGGGCGCAACCTTAACATGGCGAGCTGGCTAACCCTGGGCATTGCAGCTCACACTACACATGGTGGCAGATATGCCACTTATCCTCTGTACTTAGACCATACAACAAGTGCATGCCAAGTCTTCTCAAACACCCGGCGATGTGCTCTTTCGGCGACTTGCTGACCACCTGATCTCCCAACCTTGACACACGGCGATCATGTGCAATCTGGGCGATTATTGATCTTACCGGCGATGACCGACTACTCATCCTCAAGGCGATAGGCGATTACTCACCTCAAGGCGATAGGCGATTACTCATCATCACAGGCGAGAGGCGATTACCATTCTGAGTGATCGCCTCCCTGATTCGCCTGCTGTCCTCTACCACGTGTTACCCTGTGAATGGTCCACGTGGTCAACTGCTGCTGATGTCATCGACTACCGATGACCGACCGGAACAGTTTTTGTAACGCCCCTCAAAGTCTTTTCATATTTATATAATAAAATAAGCGTAAACATTAATTTATAAAATCAACATATGTATATATATTGAAAATACATCATCCCATACATTGTATCTCAAAAAGAAACGTCCCTCTTATAGGGGTTTTAATACATTCCATCAACTGTTTCGAAATAAAACCAAAATACAGCATAAAAAGAAAACAGGCGATCTCTTCCTCCAACTGCTCACTGAGGAGCTCGACTACCTGCAACATCATCTGCTCCCGTGTAAAATACACGATCATCACAGTTTTAAGAAAAACAGCCACAGAACAAAACACAGGGTAAGCTAGCTATTCTAAAAATTGAAGTACGAAACTTTAAAATCAATATAAAACAGATTTAAAACACCCACGTAAAATCCATAAATTTTCCCATTCATTTCACACACATCACCATTTCATCAAGTGTTATTTGTTTCACATAAACCATCAAGTGTCTATCAAATTTCAATAATTCTCTTTCTCACGTTAGACTTCCACTGACTCACCACACATAGACACATACCACACCACTGTAAAGTCCATACAGGCCAGCTAGTGAAGTCCACACAGGACAGCTCGTGAAGTCCACACAGGACAGCTAGTGAAGTCCACACAGGACAGCTCGTGAAGTCCACACAGGACAGCTCGATATCATCAATTCACCCAATGCACCATACAACACTTAAATGAACGATTCCAACCACAGCAACAATCGTACCAAGGTTTAGATTTTCCAATATCACATGCATTTCACATATCAATCTCAAACAAGTTCAAAGCGACACTAAAACAGGGGATTTCGAAAACAACATTAAAACCGGCGATCACGTCGCCCCACACATAAAAACAGAGCATCGTGAAAAAGAATATGAAACCGGCGACCACGTCGCCCTCACTTCAGAACCTACTCGCCTAAAGTTTTTATAAACGAAAATGCTAGCTTCCCTTACCTGGACTTGCGTAGAATCTCACTACGAGCTCCAACCCAACGCGATTCAAGGATGCCTTAACTCTGTTTCACGGCTTTGATCAGAACACTTGCAGAGCACAACGTCAGGAATCCAGGGGCAGTCGCCGATCTTCAACTGGTTTGCTAGGACGTCTGAACGCAGGGAGAAGGAGAGGAAAGGAACAGGGAACCAACGCTAACTCTCTCAATCACTCTCGAACCACAGCCACGTCCCCTGCCTCTCAGGAGTGAGTTTTGAATCTAAACCAACTTGCCCAGAAATGCCGCTGCCACCACCCACTCTGCAGGAAAGCTTGCGTGCACACTTCCTTGAACAGTATGGCCACGTGGGTTTCTGCGCACCAACTCTAGGTCACTTTCCATACCAACTCTCTGATGCTAACTATTCTGAAACACCCTTTTTGTCTACGTGTCGCGCATGCAAGACGTCTCATGCTGGAAGCCTGGGTCCCACCTTATCTGTGTGAAACACAACATCGCGCGATATGTAACATCCCGCCAAATTACTATACAAATGTATATAATGAAAATAAAGGTAACAAATAGATTGAAGTGAACAAAATATTATATATATGAAATGTAGTTTCTCCTCACAGGGAGTTTAATACAAATTCGGTCAAATTTTCCAGAAACATAAACAAAATACAGTAAAAAAAAAAAACAAAGCAGGTGATCTCCTATCAGAAGAGACCGATCTCCTATCGGACGAGGCCGATCTCCTATCAGAGGACCCAAAACAGCCGATCTGCTACCAGAACAGAAATCAGGCGATCTCCTTCCGGCGACCACTCACTAAGGAGCTCTACTTCCTGGAAAATCATCTGCTCCCGTGTAAAATACACGATCATCACAGTTTTAAGAGAAAACAGCCAGAGAACAATACAAAGGGTAAGCTAGATATTTTTAAACTTTAAATTTTAAACTGGACAACCTACGTAGATCAGCCTTTTTAAACATTCGCAAGAGTCCATGACTTTCTCATTCATATCACACAGCCATCAAGAAATCACATGTTTCACAATATTTTCAAGAGTCGTTCTATTCACATAATGCACCAAGTGTCTATCAATTCAATGTTTTTCATTTCTCACGTCAGACTACCACTGACTCAGCACACAAGACACTTGACACTACTTCCGGAAGACTCGTGCATTGACTAGACTCAGAGATTCTGCACCTGTCATACAAAGCTGTTGTAATGTTTCCACAGCTATGCGCATCAACACATTCTCGATCTCAAGTTCACCATTCTCACAGTATGACAGGGTTAATCCATATGACAGGCCGAGCTCGTTCTGTTTCACACGACTCACCCATACATATGAACCTCCTTCGACTCTCAACGCCTGAATAACCTCATCTATATGAATCCATTATCTCAGGAGAGTCAGGATAATCTCATTATAGACATCACCGATCAATGCACATCCTACACGATCTTACACGGTATTTTCTTTCCTGAAAATACTATGCCTCGATCCCACATTCACCACATCCAACACATCACATAACACTTAAAGGAATGATTTCAATCACAGCAAAACTCACTCCAAGGTTCTTATTTTCGAATATCTCATTTAAATCTCAAACCGTTTTCAAAGCAACACCAAAAACAGGGAGTTCGCAAACAACGCCAAAACCGGCGATCTAGTTCAAAAACAGGGTATTTCGAAGTCTGCATTTAAAACCGGCGACCACGTCGCCCAAACACATAGCACAGAGCATTTTACAAAGATGAAAACGAAAACCGGCGACCACGTCGCCCTCACTTCAGAAATAGCTAAACTATGGCTTGTATTGAAAATGAAGTCTAGCTTCCCTTACCTGGACTTGCGTAAAATACCGCGAGCTCAAAACCCACCGAGCCTGAAGGATGCCTTAGCTCTGTTTTCAGCGCCTGGTCTGTAGAACTTGCAGAGAACTTCTTAGGTGCTCTAAGGGCAACGTCGCTTGTCGCACTGATGCTGGAGGTTGCCTGAGTCTCAACGCAAGGAAGGGAAGAAGGGAGGGAGGAAGTTTGCACTCACTCTAACACTCTTGAGTCTGTAACGTTCTTTGCCTTCCCGCAGTGGCTTTTGAATCCCAACTTACCTGTCCACGCATGTTGCTGCTGCCACCCCTTCTGCAGGAAAGCCTGAGAACCACTGCCCTGAACAGTACGACCACTGTTGTCTCTGGTGCATGCCAACCACTGCTCTGAACAGTACTACCGCTGTTGTCGCTTGTGCATGCCAACCACTGCTCTGAACAATACGACCGCGAGTGTCTCTTGCGCATGCCAACTTTCTGATGTCACTATTCTGAACCACCCTTTTTGTCTACGTGGCGCGCGTGCAGGACATTTCATGCTGGGAGTCTGGGTCCCACTTTACTCTGTGTGAAACTCGACGTCGTGCGATAACTTTCCACCGCTGACTCATCCTGGCGAACGACCGATGTCTCCCTCGCCCTGGAAGACGACCGATGTCTCCCTCGCCCTGGAAGACGACCGATGTCTCCCTTGCCCTGGAAGACGACCGATGTATCTCTCGCCCTGGAAGACGACCGATGACTCTCTTAGGAGACGACCGATGTCTATCCCTGGCGACGCCCTCATGCCTCGCGCCCTGGCGATGCCCGCATGCCTCTTGCGCCCTGGCAACGCCCGCATGCCTCGCGCCCTGGCGATGCCCGCATGCCTCTCGCGCCCTGGCCACGTCCACATGCCTCGCGCCCTGGCGATGCCCGCATGCCTCTCGCGCCCTGGCCACGTCCACATGCCTCGCGCCCTGGCGCTCACGTGTAGCAGGCGACCGGCGATCATGTACTACTAAACTACACTTTTTTTCCTTTACTCTTCTTGATCCACACGTCATCCGACCGACCTCTACCAGCTGACCCGAGATCTTGGGCGACGTCCGAGGTCCGACTACTACGAAACTTCATTTACCAGCTCTTTGTATTTTAAATAATAACATCTTCTGGAATTATTTAAGTATACCACTTTCATTCCAATTCAATTTTACAGGTCCTTACACGATAACCTTCCACCGATGACTGTTCGCGCGATGACTATCCACCGATGTCGCATCCTGGCAGACGACCTATGTCTCTCCCTGGAAGACGACCGATGTCTCTCCCTGGAAGACGACCGATGTCTCTCCCTGGAAGACGACCGATGTCTCTCCCTGGAAGAGGACCGATCTCTCTCCCTGGAAGACGACCGATGTCTCTCCCTGGAAGTCGACCGATGCGTCCCTCATCCTGGCGATGACCGTCTGTCTCTCGCCCTGGCGATCCCCGCGTGTCTCTCGCCCTGGCGATGCCCGCATGTCTCTCGCCCTGGCGATCCCGCGTGTCTCTCGCCCTGGCGATGCCCGCATGTCTCTCGCCCTGGCGATGACTTATGACACATCGCCACGCCTTGCTGAAGGTTCTTCATCCCACTATGTTACGTCCAAGGTATCACCTCCACATGGCTTGGTGACGTCGGTAGCTTCACATTTCCAAGAATAGATCAGCACTACTCCTCGTGCGCCCATGCATGCAACACTAAGGACGATTTCTTATGCTCAAGCATAGAGCTTCGAATGCACAGCGTATCTAAGGCTTAACCCACACCTTGATACGCGTGGTTTTTGGAACCCACTATGGTTGATCCAGCATCTTGACCACATACTAAGTGCACTCCCGTCGATCACGTACACCATAGGCGATTGGCGATCATGTGTTCTCTAGGCGACAGGCGATTATGTGCCAGAGAAGTCGGAGATCGCCTCCTTCTTCAACAACGGCGATCTCGTAGACTTCTAAGCTACACTTTTCTTCCTTTACTCTTCTTGATCCACATGTCTTCCTCGAGCACACCCACGTGATTACCTCACGATAAAGTCATCGCACCTGACTACTTGGTTAATACAATGGTCAGCCGACCGACCTCTACCAGCTGACCCCAGACCTTGGGCGACGTCCGAGGTCCGACTACTACGAAACTTCTATTACCAGCTCTTTGTATTTTAAATAATAACATCTTCTGAAATTATTTAAATATAACACTTTTATTCCAATTAAAGCTTCTAGGTCCTTACAGTTTTCTTTTCAAAGGAAAAAGACTTTGTGTTCCCCAAGGATCTTTAAGACAATCTCTTGTTAGAGAGGCACATGAGGGTGGGCTTATGGGACACTTTGGGGTAGCTAAGACTTTAGATACATTGCATGAGCATTTCTTTTGGCCCCACATGCACAAATAAGTGTGTCGCATTTAGGAAGGCTAAATCTAAAGTGCAACCCCATGGTTTATATACCCCTCTTCCCATCCCTAATATGCCTTGGGTAGATATTTCAATAGATTTTATTCTAGGTCTTCCCAAGGCATCACGGGGTATGTGATGCAAGCCACGACTACATAAAGATGACCAAGGATGCTAAACTTGAAGGGTCATCTCAACAAGCAAATAAAGACTTCCTTCATAGGAGGAATGGACAAGGGCCAAAACATTTGAAGTTCTTCCTATTAGTCTTCTTTAATATTTAGAAAAATATTGTAAATAAATTGGGCTCAAATGAAGGGTCCAAATAGTAGAAATAAGGTAGAATAACGTGCCTTTAGCATAGTAGGGGGTATGGGTAGCATTCTTTCTTGTTCCTAGCCCTTTTGAAGGCATTTTGACCTAATTTCTAGAAGGATAAGCCTAGAATACGGGATTGACTTAGTCAAACCCTATGGCTGCCCACTTTTTTCCCTTTTCCCATTCTACCCTCTTTTCTTCTTTTCCAAGGCTCCTAAATCTATAAATAGGGAGGCCTACCTCATATATTTCCAAGTTGAAAATTAGAGTAAAGAAACTATACACAATTTTTGTGTGATTTGTGAGTGAGTGAAATTCCTCCTCTCTTGGTCTTATCTTGTGAGTTTTGAGAGCTCTCAAGTGGCGACATCCTTCACTTATCTTGGAGTCATTTCACCATCCAAGTGGCGTGCAACCATTCTCAATTCCATTTCTCATAAGCTTCCTTTTCCTTCATCTTTTCCTTCCATTGTCATTCCATTTATTCATAAACATGTTCTTATTTTGCTTCATTATGTCTATTCGGTTTTTTATATGTTGCTCTTGTTTTCCTTATGTAATTTCACACCATAACTTGTCATCATCATCACCTTATAATTGTGTTTTCCTTTTGCCTTTGTGAAATAAACCTTCACATCTACTTAACCACTTGGTTAAGTTAATGTTTAGTGGGGATTTTCCTTAGGTTCTCACCTTAATCATCCTAAAATCTCAATCCTAATTAAAGTGCCACCATAAAATGCTAAATCATAAAATCAACTCACATCATGTGGTTATCAGAGCTTAGGTTCTTATTCTTAATTTTTTGAGTTGATTTGGCACTTTACATTCAAGCAATTTAAATTCTAGCACCTTTAAATTCAAGTACCTTTAACTTCTTGTCATTTATTTTCTTGCCTTTATTTTCCAGCCCTTTATTTAGTGCAGATTTTTTTTCCAGCACCTTATATTCATAGTATTTTTTGTTTTGAATATATTCCTTCTTATACCTTTCTTTGATCTTGCTTTTTACTTTGAGTCTTATGTTCATTAGTGTTCTAGGTGTCCTTGTTTTTGTTTCTACTTACTTGCTTTTAATTTTGAAAGTTTGCAAAGTCTTTAGATATTTGTTTTAGTAGAGGTTGATTTAGAGTTCCAGACATATGATTTCAAGTGTTCAATTATATTGAATCCACCACAAAACTTTTTGTTCAAATTGAATGTTCTTCAAAATTGTCATGATGCAATCTATGGATCTTTCTTTCCATAATTCAATTTAAGTATAAAAAAAAAAAGCAAAATAGTACCAAAAACAGTATAAAACAGATTGGTACTGCACCTATACCTCTCATTTGCACATTAAATTCACCTTCAAATTTGGATTCAACTTGATTGGCAAATTGTTATCTACTTTGTGGAATTTTTGATCCATTTGCTTTTACAAATTCTAGAGCAACATCTTCTTTCTTGATTAAAAGTTTAGTGAGTTTCTTTGAGTCTTCTATTGTGCTTTTCTTGATTGTCTTTTATTCTCAAGTTTTGTCATATATCTCTTTCCATCTTTGGTTTAGCTTTTCTTGTTTAAGTTTTTCTTGCTTGTCTTCTTGTTTCCTTCAAGTTTTGTTTCGATTTCATCTTGCTTGAGTGATTGAGGCTTTGTCCTTTTTCATTTGAGGGTTTTCATCAATCAAGAAAGACCTTTGAGGAGTGGGAAAAATTTCTTAAGTGCTTTGAGTGTTTCTCCTCCAAACCACAAGCTTGAGCTTGTTTTTCCACTAACTTTGCTTTCCTAATTATTTGTTCTTTGTGTTTTTGTGTTTGATTGTTGTGATAACTCCTATTTCAAGTGTTGCATCTTCCAAACCGCATGCCTATCACCAAGCTAACCTTTTGGGAGAACTTGTGGAGGTCAAGAAACAACTTGTCCACAAAGAGGAAAAACTTAGCCAATTTTCCAAAAGATTGCAAAGACTAGAAAAAGCTCAAGCTCGACAAAATCAACAAGATAAGGACAAATGGAGTGTGCACAATTTTGCCAAAAGGCACCATCAACACCAACACCAACCACAACCACAACATTTTTTTAATTTTGTAAAGTTACCTAGTTTTAGTGGGTCCAATGACCCTTCTTTGTATTTAGATTGGGAAGCTAAGGTTGAACATCTCTTTCATGTGTATAAGGTTCCTGAGGACCAAAAGGTTAGGTTAGCTTCCTTAGTTTTCTTAGACTATGCCAACCAATGGTGGCACAAACTTGTAATGGATATTGGGCTAAACAAGAGGCCAACCGTGGTCTCTTGGTATGACTTAAAGGCATGTATGCGTGCGAGGTTTGTTCCTCCTCCTTATAGGAAGGAACACTTGTTGAAGTTCCAAAGGCTTCATCAAGGACATAGGATGGTAGATGAATATTTTCAAGAATTTGAAACATCTTTGATTAAAATGAATATGCATGTTAATAAAGAATCAAAGATAAAATGGTTTGTAAGTGGTTTAAGAAGAGAAATTAAAGATTTTGTAAAATTAAGTGAGTACTCCTCTTTAAAGAAAGTGGTTCACCTAGCCATCAAGGTAGAATCACACCTTTTGAAGAAAAATCCTTTCAAAAATACTCATAGTGATGGTTTCTACAAATCTTCAAGGATGAAAACAAAATTTCTACAAATACTTCTCCTTCCAATTTTTCACATAAAACCACTTCTAACCACGAAGTTTCTAAAACCAACCTTTCACCCTCTACCCCTATGTTACCCACCAAAACTTCAAAACTCAAATGTTTTAAATGTTTAAGTTTTGGGCACATAGCTGCCTCATGTCCTACTAAACAAACCATAATATTAAACAAGGCTAAACAAGACCAACTTAACCTAAACACTAAAAGAGAAAATGAAAGAGAAAAAGAAGGACAAGATACAATGAGTCTCATTCCTTCACTTCCAAGGTGTTTTCCTTCCTTCTCTTTTTCATTTTTTAAAAATTTTAAATACTTGACATATTTGATAAAGAAGTTTAGGGATGCTCTTCCAAAACCTCTCAAAGGTTCTAACCTTTTAAGAGGATTTTTACAAACACATCATCTCGTCCCTAAACATTCTATACAAACATGGTCTGTATCGAGAATTCATTCATATGAACTCACCAAGCTTAAAGAGCAAAAGTTTGTTCCCAATTCAACCCATTGCATTATTTTGAACAAACTAACCTTGTTATATACAGGGTTCTGAATTCGTGGTCGAATTCTCTCCAACTTAAGGGGTATGATGCAAGCCACAACCACATAAAGATGACCAAGGATGCTAAACTTGAAGGGTCATCTCAACAAGCAAATAAAGACTTCCTTCATATGAGGAATGGACAAGGGCCAAAACATTTGAAGTTCTTCCTATTAGTCTTCTTTAATATTTAGAAAAATATTGTAAATAAATTGGGCTCAAATGAGGGGTCCAAATAGTAGAAATAAGATAGAATAAAGTGCTTTTAGCATAGTAGGGGGTATGGGTAGCATTCTTGCTTGTTCCTAGCCCTTTTGAAGGCATTTTGACCTAATTTCTAGAAGGATAAGCCTAGAATACGGGATTGACTTAGTCAAACCCTATGGCTGCCCACTTTTTTCCCTTTTC
The DNA here is from genome assembly GCA_013389735.1 of Phaseolus lunatus. Lineage (NCBI taxonomy): Eukaryota > Viridiplantae > Streptophyta > Magnoliopsida > Fabales > Fabaceae > Phaseolus > Phaseolus lunatus. The sequence continues at coordinate 34,295,389 of CM023864.1, read as the reverse complement.
CCATTCTACCCTCTTTTCTTCTTTTCCAAGGCTCCTAAATCTATAAATAGGGAGGCCTACCTCATGTATTTCCAAGTTGAAAATTAGAGTAAAGAAACTATACACAATTTTTGTGTGATTTGTGAGTGAGTGAAATTCCTCCTCTCTTGGTCTTATCTTGTGAGTTTTGAGAGCTCTCAAGTGGCGGCATCCTTCACTTATCTTGGAGTCATTTCACCATCCAAGTGACATGCAACCATTCTCAATTCCATTTCTCATAAGCTTTCTTTTCCTTCCATTATCATTCCATCTATTCATAAACATGTTCTTATTTTGCTTCATTATGTCTATTCGGTTTTTTTATATGTTGCTCTTGTTTTCCTTATGTAATTCCACACCATAACTTGTCATCATCATCACCTTATAATTGTGTTTTCCTTTTGCCTTTGTGAAATGAACCTTCACATCTACTTAACCACTTGGTTAAGTTAATGTCCAGTGGGGATTTTCTTTAGGTTCTCACCTTAATCATCCTAAAATCTCAATCCTAATTAAAGTGCCATCATAAAATGCTAAATCATAAAATCAACTCACATCAGTATGGATTCTATCTTTGTGGTAGTGGACCATTTTTCTAAAATGGATCACTTTATTCCAATCCCCAAAGTAGATGATTCTTGTTTTATTGCAAATCTCTTCTTTAAGGAAGTAGTTCGTTTGCATGGGCTTCTTAAAAGTATTGTATCTGACAGAGATTCAAAGTTCTTAAGCCACTTTTGGAGGACTTTGTGGGGAAAACTTGGAACTAAACTCTTGTTTTCTAGTACTTGCCACCCCCAAACTGATGGTTAAACTAAGGTGGTTAATAGAACTTTTGGTCAAATGTTAAGATGCCTTATTTCCGAGAACCCAAGGGTGTGGGAAAATTTACTACCTCATATTGAATTTGCCTGTAATAGAGTAGTAAATTCTACCACTGCCCACACTCCTTTTGAGGTTGTCTATGGGTTCAATCCCCTCACACCTCTTGACCTTCTTCCAATTCCTGTACTTGATGAGGTGTTGTGCAAGGATGTTTTTGAAAAAGCTTCTTTTATTAAAAGACTTGCACCACCATATCAAGCTGCAAATTGAAAGAAAGGTCGGCAAGTATGCTGAACTTGCCAACAAAAGGCGCAAGGCATTAATCTTTGAACCTGGGGATTGGGTTTGGCTACACTTGAGGAAGGATAGATTCCCTATTCATAGGAAGTTCAAACTTATGCCACAAGGTGATGGTCCTTTTCAGGTCATCAAGAGGATTAATGATAATGCCTATGAGTTAGATATGCCTGATACATACCTTAGTAGTCATTCTTTTAATATCAGTGATCTAACTCCTTTCTCTGCAGGTCTTCCAAATTCGTGGACGAATTCTCTCCAACCCGGGGAGCATGATGAGAACCAAGGAGAGAGGGCGCCTGAGGCCCAAGCCCAACAAGCCCAAGCCCAATCTAAGGCCCAAGCCCAACCCATAATCTCAGCACCCACCATGCCTCAGAGGATTACTAGGAGCAGGGCAAAGACTTTAGGAGATGAGCATCAATTGATGTCTCTTTTTGTAATTTCTTTAGAGTAGGATTTAAATAGAACATAAAAGGAGGGTGTGGATAGGAGTTTAGGGCTTATGAGTAGAAATAGCAAAGTCACACCTTCTATGTGACTACTTAGGCGCCATTTTCAAATGGCTTATCATTTGAATTTCCCTTCCTTTTCCTTTCTCAAAATCGGACCTCTCACACTATATATAGAGGTGGTTGGTTCATGTAATCACAAGTTGAATTTTAAGTAAAGTTACTATGCACAAATTATGTGAGATTAGTGAGAATTGTTCTCCTAGCTTTAGTCTTATCTTATGAGTGTTTGCAGGCTCTCAAGTGGCGGCATCATCACTTATCTTGGAGCAAATCACCATTCCAAGTGGCGTGAATCCTCTTCCAAGATTCATCCATATAATCTTTCCTTTCCTTCATCTTTCAATTCCAATTCCATTCCATTTCAATTCCTAAATATGTCTTGTTTTGTTTTCTTGTTTCAATTCGGTTTATATTCTTGTTTAGTGTTCTTCTTTGATGTTTGCTGCGTTTTCAGTGCTGCACTTCTGCACCTTAATTTTCATCCATTCAACACCTATAATTTTGTTTTTCCTTTGGTCTTATGGAAATGAACCTTCACATCTACTTAACACTTGTTAAGTTAATGTCCAATGGGAATTTTTCTTAGACTTCCCACTTTAATTGCTTAAAAATTCCAATCCTAGTTCTAAAAAGTGTCACCTAATGAATCAATCTAAAATCAACTCACATCACAGATATAAATTACCAATCTCATTATAAACCAAAAAGACCTAACCATGCATGAATTACCACTAGCCAGAGACCAAAGCTTCTATCGACCTAACTTATCTTTTCATCAAGTTATCTACTACATTAGATAAGAAAAATAGAGATGATATATATAATTTTCACAATTCAACTACATATTTACATACCTCAAATCACATCAATTAGAGTGGAAACAAAAATTAAAACGGAAATTGCTACACAATGATACGAAACAAGATGGAAAGTACGGGATTGAAAAGGACTTCTAGGTTGGTTTTGCACATAACATAACAAAATTCACAATCTAATCACTTTCAATTTTTTAATTAGAACATTGTGAATCAGAGTATTATATTTTGGAAACAAAAATTACAATCTCAATTACATTATTATTAAAAGACACACACACAGAGAAAGTGTCCTTGATTTCAACCTTGGGCCTGTTATTTCTTTTCAACTTCTTGACAAGGGACCTTTTCACTACCTCATGCCATGACCAAGTCCTTACAAGATTGCAAACTCTGGGCACAACAACAAATGGGGGAAAGGAGAAATTGAAGCATCAATTAACTAAGGGAACAAGAAATAGAGCAACCAACCAACCAAGAAAGAAGAAATTGAACTCACGAGCAAAAAGAAGGAAGAACAAACTACGAATTTTAAAGAATTTAAAACCATGAGTAGAAAGAAGAAGCTAGCAATTTTAAACAAAGGGAAACATAAATGAGTTGCAAATTCTTACAGCTCTTCATGTCAGTTTAAGGAACCCAACATATGGTTTTGAAAATTACGGGTTTCAACTTGTTAGCTTAGGGAAACTCAAGATAAAGAAACGCAAATTAGGTTAGGGAAGAACACTGTTTCAGCTTAGGTTAGGGAAGAACACTATTTCAGGAAACTCATATTGGAGGAAATATGATGTGAGTTAATTTTATGATTGTTCAATTTTATGGTGACACTTTACTTAGGATTGGATTTTATGAGACAAGTATGGTGAGAACCTAAGGAAAATCCCCACTGGACATTAACTTAACCAAGTGGTTAAGTAGATGTGAAGGTTCATTTCACAAAGGCAAAAGGAAAAGACATGGATTAAGGTGATTATGATGCAAAACCGAAACTAGGAATTTAGAAAGGAGAAACGGAATGCATCAATGGTGTACAAGTCATTCCAAATGATGCTTCCAACTTACAAAGGAGTCTCCAAAACCGAGAACAAGATTAAAGAACAAAAGAAACTGAAGACATAAAATTGGAATGGAATAATGGAAGAGATGATGAAAGAAAGAACTTATGGAGGTGGAGCAATGGTGAATCACGCCACTTGATAGGATGGAACCACCAAGATAACTGAAAGGAGACCGCCACTTGAGAGCTTCAACACTTCAAGATAAGACCAAAGGAGGAGGAATTTCACTCACTCACAAATCACACAAAAATTGTGTATAGTTTCTTTACTCTAATTTTCAACTTGTGAATACATGAGGAGGCCTCCTATTTATAGATTTAGGAGCCTTGGAAAGCAAGCTTAAAGGGTAGAATGGGAAAAGGGAAAAAAGTGGGCAGCCATAGGGTTTGACTAAGTCAATCCCGTATTCTAGGCTTATCCTTCTAGAAATTAGGTCAAAATGCCTTCAAATGGGCTAGGAACAAGAAAGAATGCTACCCACACCCCCTACTATGCTAAAGGCACTTTATTCTACCTTATTTCTACTATTTGGACCCCTCATTTGAGCCCAATTTATTTACAACATTTTTCTAAATATTAAAGAAGACTAATAGGAAGAACCTCAAATGTTTTGGCCTTTGTCCATTCCTCCTATGAATGAAGTCTTTATTTGCTTGTTGAGATGACCCTTCAAGTTTAGCATCCTTGGTCATCTTTATATGGTCGTGGCTTGCATCAAAATAGCTCAGAATAATGGCTTTGAAAGGAGGGTGATTTGCGAAATTTTGGCGTTGAAATATTACCAAACCACAAATTTATTATTTTATTAAAAATTTATAAATATCCATTTGTAACATCTGTGTGTAATAGATGTCTTCCTTTACGTACAGATTGACTTATTGTTACATAAAAATTTCATCCTTAAAAAATTTTCCCGCACCAGCACGCCAACCTTACATATGGATTCTTTCTACATATAACCTATACAAAAAAAAAAATTATTGTTACATACGAAAAAATCAGTATGTATAAGAAATTTATATACGAATATGGTTTTGTATGTAAAATTTGTATGTACCTCACATATTACATACTAATTCAATTTAGTATGTAATTATCAAGAAGTAATGGGAAAATTTCTTGTAGTGTGTTATAATAAGGACATCTGCACAAGGTTTTTTTTAACAAGGTCTAGTTTAGCTCTAGAAAAAAAAATCTCTAGATAACTCCTCACAAAAGTGTTCTAAAGAAGAGAAGTTTATTTGAATGTCTGGTTCAACTCCAGACAAAGAATTTTCTTTTGAGATCTTTTCTTCTTCAATTTTCAAAATTTTAGACTTTACAAATTCTTTTTCATGAAAATGTCAATTAAAATTTTATCATCATGAGTTGGAAAAGATTGATGATTGGAAACCATTTCAAAACTATGTTTTTCCTTATCATGAACAAAAGAGTTTAAAGGACACTCAAGAGATGGAATAGATGAATAAAGATAAGACTTTTTTTTCCTCTCTTTTTCTATGCTCTTTTTCTTCTTTCTTTCTAACATGAGTTTGCAATTTTTATTCAAACTCTTTTTCTCTTCTTGCATGTTCTTTTTCTCCCTCTATAAATGTTTGACCTATTGTAAGAAATTTCTCCATATCTCGAAAACTGGGTGTAAAAACAATAGGGTAAACAAAGGATATTTGTTTAAAAGGCCTCTCCCTAGGTCGTGGTTTGTAATGGTAACCCTCTTTCTTGTAATCATTCTTAGGGTGTAAAGAACTAGGGTATGAAGGTATATTATGATGAAAGACATTTTCATGTGGAGAGTAGGGTTACTGATAAGGTTCTTTCTTTCCCACATGTTAAGGAGGAACAAATTTTCTTCCCATACATGCCTTCAACTCAATCCATTTTAAAATCTTGGATTTGTGCCCTATCCTAATATCATATTGCCTTTACACCAAAGATGGAATGATCTTGAAAATTTTGAGTAACCATGGAAAATCTTGTAAATCCATCTACTTGATGAACTATTGATCAACTTTAGAGATGTGAGTTGATTTTGCAATTACATATGTTTTTAGGAGTTGCACTTGGATTATGATTTTTTATTAGCAAGATACGGTAATAGCTCAGTGAAGATTGCCACTAGACACGAACTTAACCAAGTGGTTAAGTAAGTGTGAAGGTTTCCTTCAAAAGAACAAAAGAAAAACACACACACTCAGTGATTGTTGAACACAAAAATTAAACATGATAATGGAGAAAGAATTAACCGAGTGAAAATGGAAGAGAATTGAACAAATGGATTAGACAAGCATTGGTATAAGAAAGGCAAAAAAAAATTAAAGACATAAGAAAATAAGAATATTTAGGCGAAAGAAGAGTTCATGGAGGTGGAAGAGTGGAATGCATCACGCCACTTGAGGGAGGGAGCTCCAAGATGAGTGAGCAAGTGAGTCACCACTTGCAACAATCTCTAATAAGATAAGACTCAAAATAATTTGAGAAAACTAAAGAATCACTCAATCAAAGTTTCTTTACTATCAATTGTGTTTTACAAAGGGACGAGGCACTCTGTTTATAGCCTAAGGTGCCTTGGTGAGCAAGAGAGCATGTAGGGGGCAGCACATGACTAGAAACATTCTAGAATCTAGGTTAAAAGGTGTAGTACACATGGAGAAAGCTTATAGAAACTTGGTTAAATTTGTGAGGCCCATAGGAGGGGCGACACATGGGAAGGTTTTCTAGAAGCCTAAGCTAAATTATTCTTCTTGGGCCAATGTGAGCCCAATTTATTACATTTTAATCCTGTCTTAAAAAGACTGGAAGGAAGAACAGTTGATATTCTGGTTCATGCCCGGATGTTCTTCTCCTGAGGATCTTCTGAGGGATGGTGGGGCCTTGTGTCTTAGCCTTAGATGATTGACCTAGCCTTTAATAGTCTTTTATGCTCTTGGTCATCTTCTTGTAAAGTTGGGTCATATCACTTAGACTCCCATTCTAAATATACCTCAACATTATTATGCCCACAAAAAGAAGGGAGGTTTATTTTAGGCTCAATAAAATTTTGAAGGAATAGTCCGTGTAATTTGTTTGTTTTCTATGTGAGCCCTATCTATATTTGTTAGCCCCATACTGACTCCTAGATCTTTCTCTATCTTTGTCTTGAGAAATCATAAATTTAGAAAATATTTTTTTCAAATCAGAAATTTCTTTTATTTGTTTTGCTAGTGTGTCATGGACATCATTAAAATATTAAGTATGAAGATTACCATGAACACTAGATTGATTTGATGTATTGTAACATCCCGCCAAAATACTATACAAATGTATATAATGAAAATAAAGGTAACAAATAGAGTCTATGAACAAAATAATATATATATGAAATGAAGTTGCTCCTCTTAGGGAGTTTAATACAAATTCGGTCAAATTTTCCAGAAACATAAACAAAATACAGTAAAAAAAAAACAAAGCAGGCGATCTCCTATCGGAAGAAACCGATCTCCTATCGGACGAGACCGATCACCTATCAAGACAGAAAAAAACAGGCGATCACCCGATGGAGGCAGACACAGGCGATCACCCGATAGAGACAGAAAAACCGGCGATCTCCTCCTCGGCGATCACTCACTAGAGGGCTCTTCTTCCTGGAAGATCATCTACTCCCGTGTAACAATTACACGATCATCACAGTTTTGAGAAAAACAACCACAATAACAGATAAAAGGGTAAGCTAGATAATTTAAAAGAAGTTTAAATCAAGAACATGAAAATCCAAGTAAACCAAGTTCCAAAATATCCATGTAAAACGTAGAGCTGCTCATAGCATTCAGCTGATCGCCCAAAATCACAAACTTCACAACATTCACCCATAGTCATTCCATTTCACAATACAGCATCAAGTGTCTATCAATATTCAAGTTTCTCATTTCACATGTCAGACTTTCCACTGACTCACCACACAAGACACTTGACACTACTTCCGGATTGACTCGTGCGTTGATTAGACTCAGAGATCTGCACCTGTCATACCACACCACTGTGAAATCCACACAGGGTCGCTGTGAATCCACACAGCATGCGCATATATCATCTCAATGTTACCATAGTTCTCCTGGTATGACAGGGTTAATCCATATGACAGACGGAGCTCGTTCTTTTTCACACGAGACGCCCATCATATAGACCTCCTTCGACTCTCAACAACTGAGTAACTTCCTCTACGTGATTCCATTACCTCAGCAGAGTCAGGATATCCCCTTAGGAATCACCGATCAATGCACCTACCACAAGATCTTACACGGTATTTTCTTTCCTGAAAATACTATGCCTCGATCCCACATTCACAGCATTCAAAACATCATGCCATACAAAGGAATATTTCAAATCATAGCAACAACCATTTTCAACGTTTCAAACTTTCGAATATCACATATATATTGTATTGAAATCCCAAACAGTTTCAAACAATGTCAAACACAGGTTAGTTCGAAACTCGTATTTAAAACCGGCGACCACGTCGCCCAAACACGTAAAACAGAGCATTTCGAAAAGAAACAGAGAACCGGCGACCACGTCGCCCTCACTTCAGAAACAGCAAACTATGGCTTGTATGGAAAAAGAGGTCTAGCTTCCCTTACCTGGACTTGCGCAACCACCAGGAGCTTCGAAATCCAACGAAGCTTGCAGAATACCTTGGCTCTGTTTTTCGCGTCTGGTTGAAGGACTTGCAGAGAACCTCCCAGGTGCTCTAATGGTGGCCGTCGCTCGTCGTACTCTCGTGTGAAGGTGCTAGAACCGCAGCGCGAAGGAGAGAATGGAGGAGAAGGGAGATAAACGCACCCTTTAGCTCTGGAACCACAGCAACGTTTCTTTCCTTCTCCCTCAGAAATGGGTTTTTGCATCTTAAGCTGACTTCTCCACAAAAACCGCTGCCACCACCCACTCTGCAGGGAGTTTGCGTGTACGCTTCGCTGAACAGTACACCTAAGCGTGCCTCTGCGCAGGCTACGCTATGAGGTCACTATTCTGAACCACTTTTTCGTCTACGTGGCGCGCGTGCAGAACGTCTCTTGCTGGGAGTCTGGGGCCCACGTTCTCTGGGTGTAACCCAACGTCGCGCGATGACCTTTCGCCGATGACTACCAGCTCGAAGAGAAACCACTGATGACCTCTCGCGCGAAGACGATCCACCGATGACCTCGCGCGAAGACTACCACCGATGACCTCGCGCGAAGACTACCACCGATGACCTCGCGCGAAGACTACCACCGATGACCTCTTCCTGGCGAACGACCGATGTCTTCCTCTGGGAGACAACCGATGTCTTCCCTGGCGACGCCCTCATAACTCTCGCGCCTTGGCCACGTCCACATGCATCGCGCCCTGGCAATGCCCGCGTGCTCGCGTCCGCGCGATGCCCGCATGCCCCTCGCGCCCGCGCGATGCCTGCATGCCTCTCACGCCCGCGCGATGCCTGCATGCCTCTCGCGCCCGCGCGATGCCTGCATGCCTCTCGCGTCCGCGCGATGCCTGCATGCCTCTCACGCCCGCGCGATGTCCACCTGGCGCTCATGTGTAGCAGGCGACCGGCGACCTCGTAGCCTTCTAAACTTAACTTTTTCCTCCCTTTCTATTCTAAATAAAAACATACTTAGAATTTATTTAAAATATAACTCTTTTATTCCAATAAATTTTTCAGGTCCTTACATTCTCCCCAACAAGAAAAATTTTCGTCCTCGAAAATTGGATTACAAGGAAAAGAGGTATGGATAAGCCTCCCTCATGGGTTCTTCTAACTCCCAAGTAGAATCCCCCGATTTCTCATCCCACACCACTTTCACCATGTCGATGGTCTTGCCTCTGAGCTGTTTACATTGCCGATCGTCAATCCTGACTGGTTTTGCTTCAAAGGACAAGTCATCCCTAATCTGCACGTCGTCTACATCCAGCACATGACTAGGGTCTGCCATGTACTTCCTCAGCTGTGACACGTGAAACACATTGTGCAGATTCGCCAGATGGGGAGGTAGGGCGATCTCATACGCCACTGGGCCAATCCTTCTTAAGATCTGATATGGTCCCACGAACTTAGGGGACAACTTCTTTGACCTGATCGCCCGCCCTACACCCTTGGTTGGTGTCACTTTCATGAATACGTGATCTCCAGCAGCAAACTCCAAAGGCTTTCTCCTCTGATCTGCATAGGACTTCTGCCTACTCTGAGAGGCTTTCATTCTGCTTTGTATCTGCTTCACCTTCTCGGTCGTCTGCTGAATCAACTCTGGCCCAACCAAGACTGCCTCGCCCTCCTGGTACCAACATAAGGGAGTTCTGCATTTCCTCCCATACAGGGCTTCATATGGTGCCATCCCAATGCTGGCGTGGTAGCTATTGTTATAGGTAAACTCCACTAGTGGCAACACCTCCTCCCAACCTCCCAATTGATCCAAAACGCATGCCCTCAGCAGATCTTCCAAAGATTGGATCGTCCTCTCTGACTGACCATCTGTTTGGGGATGATATGCAGAGCTCATCCTCAACTTAGTTCCCAAACACTCTTGCAGGGTCTGCCAAAACCGTGAAGTAAACCTGGGATCTCTATCTGAAACGATGCTGGAAGGCACTCCATGCAGCCTCACTATTTCTTGGATGTATAGCTGTGCCAGCTTGACCATAGGCATCTTCATATTTACTGGGAGGAAGTGGGCACTCTTCGTCAGCCTATCAATGATGACCCAGATTGCATCATGACTCTTTACCGATCTGGGTAAATGGGTGACAAAATCCATGGCAATGCTGTCCCACTTCCACTCGGGGATATCCAGTTGCTGCAACAGCCCGCCAGGTCTTTGATGCTCTACCTTCGCCTTTTGACACGTTAAGCAGGTTGTCACGTACTGGGCGATGTCCCTCTTCATGCCCGACCACCAAAATGACTCCTTCAAGTCATGGTACATCTTGTTCATGCCTGGATGAAGGTTAAGGCGACTCTTATGACCTTCCTCTAGGATCATCTTCTTCAACTCATCATTTGCAGGTATGCAAATTCTGCCATCAAACCTCAAGATCCCATCATCGTCCATCTCAAAGCCTCTCGCCTGATCTGTCCCTAGTGACTCCACAGTGCGCTTTAGGCTAGGGTCCTCCAATTGTTTATCCTTCAACATCCTAAGGAAGTCATTAGTTATAGTCAGCTTACTACAACTAATGTGATTCACGTGAAATTCCACTCCAAAGTTTAAGTCTCTGAACTGCTCGATCAGTTTCTGCTCTTCCATCATCATGGTGGCGACTTGTATAGACTTCCTACTCAAGGCATCTGCCACTACATTGGCCTTCCCTGGGTGATACATGAGTTGAAAGTCGTAGTCCTTTAGGAATTCCATCCACCTTCTTTGTCTCATGTTTAGTTCCTTCTGATCGAACAGGTACTTCAAGCTCTTGTGATCGCTGAATACCTGGAACCGAGCTCCATAAAGATAATGCCTCCAGATCTTCAAGGCAAACACTACCGCTGCCAACTCCAAATCATGAGTAGGGTAGTTCCTCTCATGCACCTTGAGTTGCCTTGAAGCATATGCAACCACTCTCTTCTCTTGCATCAAGACGCATCCCAAGCCTTGATGTGAGGCATCACAGAAGACATCAAAAGGTCTTCCTACTTCTGGAATCACCAGCACTGGAGCACTGGTCAACCTCTCCTTTAGTTCCCTGAAGCTCTGCTCACATCGGTTGGTCCAAGCAAAGGGTTGGTCCTTGCGGGTCAGTTGAGTTAAAGGAGCCACTACTTTGGAAAAATCCTCAATAAACCTCCGATAGTAGCCCGCCAACCCCACAAAGCTCCTTATCTCAGTCACTGTCTTAGGACGTTCCCATTGCAGCACTGCCTCTACCTTGGCTGGATCTACCGAGATCCCCTGGGCAGATATCACGTGTCCTAAGAAGTTGACTTCCCTTAGCCAGAACTCACACTTAGAGAACTTGGCATAGAGCTGCTTCTCCCTCAGTATTTCCAATACTGTCCTCAGGTGTTCCTCATGCTCTTCCTCGGTCCTTGAATAAATGAGGATGTCATCTATGAAGACCACCACAAACTTATCCAAGAAAGGGCGAAAGATCCTATTCATGTAGTCCATGAATAGAGCTGGAGCATTGGTGACTCCAAATGGCATCACTACATACTCGTAGTGCCCATATCGAGACCTAAAAGCTGTCTTCTGAACATCTTCAGCTTTTACCAAGATTTGGTGATACCCCGATCTCAGGTCAATCTTGGAGAACACCGAGGCCCCATGAATCTGGTCCATCAAATCATCAATCCGAGGTAGGGGGTACTTGTTCTTGATGGTCAATTTGTTCAATTGCCTGTAGTCTATACACAGCCGAGACCCTCCATCCTTCTTCTTGACTAGGAGCACTGGAGCTCCCCATGGAGATACGCTGGGTCTGATGAACTGCTTCTCCAGCAACTCTTCCACTTGCTTCTTTAACTCCACTAACTCGGCTGGTGCCATCCTATAAGGTGCCATTGACACTGGTCCAGCTCCAGGTACCAAGTCAATAGAGAATTCCACTTCTCTCTTAGGGGGTAACCCAGGCACCTCTCCTGGGAATACATCTGTGAAATCTTTCACCACTTGTGTAACATCCCACCAAAATAATACATACATACATGTATAATTGAATTTAAGTGTAACCAAATAATATTGAAGAGTGCAAAATAAAATGTATATATATATATATATATATATATCAGAAATGAAGTTACTCCCCTTAGGGAGTTTAATACATAACCAAATCAATTGTTTGCAAGATTTTACGAAAATAATAAAAGAAATGCAGTAAGATAGGCGGTCTCAAAAGAAAACGGCGATCTCCAACAGAAGGCCTCAAAACTGGCGATCTTCTATCAGGACACCAGAACCGGCGATCTCCACCGAGAGGTGGAAATGGGCGATCTCTGCCCTCGGCGACCACCCCTTTAGGGAGCTCTTCTTCCTGGAAGGTCATCTGCTCCCGTGTACAATTACACGATCATCACAGTTTTGAGAAAACCACCACAATAACAGATAAAAGGGTAAGCTAGATAATTTAAAAGAAGTTTAACTCATGAACATAAAAATCCAAGTAAACCAAGTTCCAAATTATCCATGTAAAACGTAGAACTACAATTAGCATTCAGCTGATCGCCCAAAATCACAAATTCACTACATTTCCCATAGTCATTCCATTTCACAACACAGCATCAAGTGTCTATCAATATTCCAGTTTCTCATTTCACATGTCAGACTTTCCACTGACCCACCATGCATAGACACATGACACTACTTCCAATTTGACTCGTGTGTTGACTCAGGCCCAGAGATTTGCACCTGTCATACCTACCACTGTGAATCCACACAGCATGCGCATATACCATCTCATTGTTACCATTCTCTCGGTATGACAAGGTTAATTCGTATAACAGGCCGAGCTCGTTCCCATTTGAACAACTCGCCCATTCATACGAACCTCCTTCGACTCTCACCAACTGAATAACTTCATCTATGTGATTTCATTATCTCAGCAGAGTCAGGATATCTCCTTCTAGACAAGCCCCTAGTCAATACACCTATACAGATCTTACATGGTATTTCCTTTCCTGAAAATACTATGCCTCGATCCCACATTCACAGCATTCAAACACATCCTACCATTCAAGTAAATGATTCAAATCACATCCACAAACATTTCAAAGCTTCAGATCTTCGAATATCTCATGTAAATCTCAAGTAGTTTCAAAACAACATCAAAAACAGAGATTTCGCAAAACAGCGCCAAAACCGGCGATCTAGTTCAAAAACATGGTATTTCAAAGGCTATGTTTAAAACCGGCGACCACGTCGCCCAAACACATAACACAAAGCATTTCATGAAGACGAAAGCGAAAACGGCGACCACGTCGCCCACACTTCAGAAAAAGCTACACTATGGCTTGTATGGAAAAGAGGTCTAGCTTCCCTTACCTGGACTTGCGCAACCACCAGGAGCTTCGAAATCCAACGAAGCTTGCAGAATACCTTGGCTCTGTTTTTGCGTCTGGTTTTGAAGGAGTTGCAGAGAACTTTCCCAGGGGCTCCAATGGTGTTGCTTCTCGTCGTACTCTTGTGTGGAGATGCTGAAATCGCAACGCGGAGGAGGTAACTGGAGGAGAAGGGAAGAAACTCACTCTTTCTCTCGTCGAATACAACAATGTTTTTCCTTTTCTCCCAGCAGTGGATTTTTGTAACTTAAACCAACTTATCCCTCCAAAAGCAGCTGCCACCACCTACTCTGCAGGGAAGTTTGCGTGCACGCTTCCCTGAACAGTACTACTAAGCGTGCCTCTGCGCAGGCTACGCTCTGAGGTCACTATTCTGAACCACTCTTTCGTCTACGTGGCACGCGTGCAGAACGTCTCTTGCTGGGAGTCTGGGGCCCACGTTCTCTGGGTGTAACTCAACGTCGCGCGATGACCTTTCGCCGATGACTACCAGCTCGAAGAGAAACCACTGATGACCTCTCGCGCGAAGACGATCCACCGATGACCTCGCGCGAAGACTACCACCGATGACCTCGCGCGAAGACTACCACCGATGACCTCGCGCGAAGACTACCACCGATGACCTCGCGCGAAGACTACCACCGATGACATCTTCCTGGCGAACGACCGATGTCTTCCTCTGGGAGACGACCGATGTCTTCTCTGGCGACGCCCTCATAACTCTCGCGCCTTGGCCACGTCCACATGCATCGCGCCCTGGCAATGCCTGCGTGCCTCGCGCCCGCGCGATGCCCGCATGCCCCTCGCGCCCGCGCGATGCCTGCATGCCTCTCACGCCCGCGCGATGTCCACCTGGCGCTCATGTGTAGCAGGCGACCGGCGACCTTGTAGCCTTCTAAACTTAACTTTTTCCTCCCTTTCTATTCTAAATAAAAACATACTTAGAATTTTTTTTTTAAAACATACTCTTTCATTGCAATAAATTTCAGGTCCTTACAACTTGTATCCTGTTTACGTCCCCTTTATTCTCCACTTCCAACCGGGCGAGCACGACGAAGCACCTCGCCTCTCCTTCCAGCTCTGATCGCCCTCGTTGAACTGATAACACATCCGATTCTTGGGGGTCTGAAAACGCTACTTTCTGCCTACCACAGTCTATGAGAACGTGATTGGCAGCTAACCAATCCATTCCCAGGATGACATCCAGGTCCTGAAGAGGTAGGCAGATCAAGTTCACCTTGAATCTGCGTCCTTCTACAATCACTGGACATTCAGGGCACACTGTAGAGGTCGACACCTGTCCTGACGCAGGTGTAGAGACCAACAGCTCGAAAGGTAACTCCTTCACTAGGAGGCCCAACTCGGCTACACACAGGCTTGACACAAAGGAGTGTGTCGCTCCAGAATCAAACAAGGCCCTTACACCTCTACCAGCAATAAAACAAACACCTTGGATGAGGTTACCTGACTGAGCTGCCTCTGCTCCAGACATGGTGAACACCCTCCCTGTTGCCTGAGGTCTGCCGCCCTCGTTTCTCAACTGTTGGGAGCCACTGGGTTGGGTCGCCCCATTCCTGCTAGGGCACTCTCTAGCAACGTGCCCTGTCCTTTGGCAGACGAAACATTTCCTCTCTGAAGTCTTCTTGAAACAAGCATTGGAGGCGTGTGGTCCACCACAGTGAAGACACTTAGGCTTCCAAGGTTGTTGCTGTTGGAACTGGGGAGGTGCTGCTCCTGCCCGATGTGATGGAGGTCTCGCATAGGGCTTGCTTTGTGGGTGCTGTGCCTTAGCTCTCCCACTGGAAGGACCTCCTGGGTGTGACCTGATCACCCGAGACTCACCCTTTTCCAGGGTCTCCACCATCTTCGCCTTCTCCACTAAGGCGTGGAACTCCCTGATGCACATCGGGGCTATGGTCTTCTTCAGCCCATGCTTCAGCCCTTCCTCGAACTTCCTACACCTCCAGGCCTCGGAGGTCGCCTGGGTATAGAACCGGGCGAGGTACTCAAAACGGGCAGCATAGGCGTTTACTGACATGTCCCCCTGCTCCAACTTTAAGAACTCAGCTTCCCTTGCAAACTTGGCGCTGTCTGGGAAGTATTTTTCCAAGAACTTCACTCTGAAGCTCTCCCAATCCAGAACATCCTCTCGGGCCTCCATCATCTGCTGAGCTCCCATCCACCAGAATTCAGCTTCTCCTGATAGCAGATACGTGGCAAACAACAGCTTCTTCTCTTCAGGGCAGGAGGTCGCCCTAAAGATTTTCTCCACCTCCCTGACCCACTGATCTGCCTGGTCAGGGGTAGCATTCCCACTGAACTTAGGTGGGTTGTGCCTCATGAACTCGGCCAGTCCCATCTGTTCTTGGGGCTGACCAACGTGGGAGTTTGTCTCAGCAGATCGGGCAGTTTCCCAGTGCTGCATTGTGGCTTGATGGTTCTGAGCCATCGCCGCATTCTGCTGCTGAATGGCAGTCGCCATCATCTCGATGGCCTTGGCGATCTGACTCATCTCTGAGGAAGGTTGAGGTGGGGTAGCAGGTCTACGTGCCATCTTCTGAATCTATTGACTTCTATATTCCCTACAACTATAAGAATGAAATCGATAAGAATCAATTCATTCAAGGGGTAACAGCTAGACCTTACAAAGGTCAGCATCTCAAAGTCATCTAGAATTTGAGTTCATCAACAGAATCATAACACTTATAACTTCACACAAAACACCAGAACAGTTACTGGTGTGCAAACATCAGTCCAAACTACCACCTCAGTCAAATTCAAGAACACTCAACAATCACACCAGAATTCAATGTAGGCTAAACATCAAACCTTTGGAATTAAGATTAAGAATCATCTTGATCCAGTTATGAGTGTGCACCCTCACCACTTTATCAAGACCTTCTTATTCTTAATACTAAGATTTTCAGTTAGGCATACATTCACCAAAGCACACGCAAGAGTTCAATACAAAAACGTTTGAAAACCTCCCACTATAGTGGTTATTTAAAACTCAAATAAATTTTATGAGCAGAAGAAACACAATGGATCCACAGCCCTCAGGTCATCCTAAGGCGAACTGCTCTGATACCATTAATGTAACATCCCGCCAAAATACTATACAAATGTATATAATGAAAATAAAGGTAACAAATAGATTCTATGAACAAAATAATATATATATGAAATGAAGTTGCTCCTCTTAAGGAGTTTAATACAAATTCGGTCAAATTTTCCAGAAACATAAACAAAATACAGTAAAAAAAAAACAAAGCAGGCGATCTCCTATCGGAAGAAACCGATCTCCTATCGGACGAGACCGATCACCTATCAAGACAGAAAAAAACAGGCGATCACCCGATGGAGGCAGACACAGGCGATCACCCGATAGAGACAGAAAAACCGGCGATCTCCTCCTCGGCGATCACTCACTAGAGGGCTCTTCTTCCTGGAAGATCATCTGCTCCCGTGTAACAATTACACGATCATCACAGTTTTGAGAAAAACAACCACAATAACAGATAAAAGGGTAAGCTAGATAATTTAAAAGAAGTTTAAATCAAGAACATGAAAATCCAAGTAAACCAAGTTCCAAAATATCCATGTAAAACGTAGAGCTGCTCATAGCATTCAGCTGATCGCCCAAAATCACAAACTTCACAACATTCACCCATAGTCATTCCATTTCACAATACAGCATCAAGTGTCTATCAATATTCAAGTTTCTCATTTCACATGTCAGACTTTCCACTGACTCACCACACAAGACACTTGACACTACTTCCGGATTGACTCGTGCGTTGATTAGACTCAGAGATCTGCACCTGTCATACCACACCACTGTGAAATCCACACAGGGTCGCTGTGAATCCACACAGCATGCGCATATATCATCTCAATGTTACCATAGTTCTCCTGGTATGACAGGGTTAATCCATATGACAGACGGAGCTCGTTCTTTTTCACACGAGACGCCCATCATATAGACCTCCTTCGACTCTCAACAACTGAGTAACTTCCTCTACGTGATTCCATTACCTCAGCAGAGTCAGGATATCCCCTTAGGAATCACCGATCAATGCACCTACCACAAGATCTTACACGGTATTTTCTTTCCTGAAAATACTATGCCTCGATCCCACATTCACAGCATTCAAAACATCATGCCATACAAAGGAATATTTCAAATCATAGCAACAACCATTTTCAACGTTTCAAACTTTCGAATATCACATATATATTGTATTGAAATCCCAAACAGTTTCAAACAATGTCAAACACAGGTTAGTTCGAAACTCGTATTTAAAACCGGCGACCACGTCGCCCAAACACGTAAAACAGAGCATTTCGAAAAGAAACAGAGAACCGGCGACCACGTCGCCCTCACTTCAGAAACAGCAAACTATGGCTTGTATGGAAAAAGAGGTCTAGCTTCCCTTACCTGGACTTGCGCAACCACCAGGAGCTTCGAAATCCAACGAAGCTTGCAGAATACCTTGGCTCTGTTTTTCGCGTCTGGTTGAAGGACTTGCAGAGAACCTCCCAGGTGCTCTAATGGTGGCCGTCGCTCGTCGTACTCTCGTGTGAAGGTGCTAGAACCGCAGCGCGAAGGAGAGAATGGAGGAGAAGGGAGATAAACGCACCCTTTAGCTCTGGAACCACAGCAACGTTTCTTTCCTTCTCCCTCAGAAATGGGTTTTTGCATCTTAAGCTGACTTCTCCACAAAAACCGCTGCCACCACCCACTCTGCAGGGAGTTTGCGTGTACGCTTCGCTGAACAGTACACCTAAGCGTGCCTCTGCGCAGGCTACGCTATGAGGTCACTATTCTGAACCACTTTTTCGTCTATGTGGCGCGCGTGCAGAACGTCTCTTGCTGGGAGTCTGGGGCCCACGTTCTCTGGGTGTAACCCAACGTCGCGCGATGACCTTTCGCCGATGACTACCAGCTCGAAGAGAAACCACTGATGACCTCTCGCGCGAAGACGATCCACCGATGACCTCGCGCGAAGACTACCACCGATGACCTCGCGCGAAGACTACCACCGATGACCTCGCGCGAAGACTACCACCGATGACCTCTTCCTGGCGAACGACCGATGTCTTCCTCTGGGAGACAACCGATGTCTTCCCTGGCGACGCCCTCATAACTCTCGCGCCTTGGCCACGTCCACATGCATCGCGCCCTGGCAATGCCCGCGTGCCTCGCGTCCGCGCGATGCCCGCATGCCCCTCGCGCCCGCGCGATGCCTGCATGCCTCTCACGCCCGCGCGATGCCTGCATGCCTCTCACGCCCGCGCGATGCCTGCATGCCTCTCGCGCCCGCGCGATGCCTGCATGCCTCTCGCGTCCGCGCGATGCCTGCATGCCTCTCACGCCCGCGCGATGTCCACCTGGCGCTCATGTGTAGCAGGCGACCGGCGACCTCGTAGCCTTCTAAACTTAACTTTTTCCTCCCTTTCTATTCTAAATAAAAACATACTTAGAATTTATTTAAAATATAACTCTTTTATTCCAATAAATTTTTCAGGTCCTTACATGTATCACCCATTGTTGACTTAAAATAGAAAATGTTTAAAAAAAAAAAGAATTCACAAGTCAACCTGATTGAGTAAAAGAGTTTCAAAAATATTTTTATATTTTTGTGAAGTAAATCAAGAGATCAAGTATGAGATTTCTCCAAGTTTACTCTCGGGAAAGTGAGGTGAGTCAGAATGGACTAGTTAAAGTACCAAAACTTTCCTAGCCAGAGCTTACCTCAGATAGTTCTCAACACAAGTTCACTCAAAGAACTTCAAAACAATTTTATAAATAGAAGTAACTGCGTGAAATGCACAAATGAAACTAAATATCAAATGAAGATCCACTAATAATAAATAAAGACAAAAACCTATGTATCATAGAGACTTAAAATCAAGAAACTAAAGGAATGAAAACAAAAGAAGAAATTAAAACAATAAAGTAAATGCTTGTGAAAAGTAAACTAATCGGATCCTAAGGTGCAAGTGTACTTGACACTAAGAACGTCAACGCAAAATGTCATCAAACACAATAAATTTTAAGTCAAAGAGGTGTATATTTTGAAAGAAACAAATCAAGCACCATAGCACTAGGGCACAAAAATTGAATCAGATTTTCAGTGCTAGGGAACAAAAATTCAACAAATTGTATAATGAATTTGTGGCTCAAATTTTTATCAACACTAAAAAAATAATAAGGAAGATCTAGTAAAATTTTTTGGTCAAAAAACCCAAAGAATAAGGCGTAATAAATTTTAGATTGAGAGCAATCAACACTGAAAACTTGTTTTTTTAGGCACTAAACTTCCTGGCTTTTGATGTTTATATGTTTTTTTCTATTTTGTTTTTGAATGTTCTTTCTTAATTGAGTACAAACAACATCTCAAAGAACTTTTGTAAAGTTTTCCAGATTTTTCCAACGTAAAACAAACCCAAAATAAATTCCAAAACCGAAACAAAAACAGTGTTATACTAGTATTTGGCCCAAGTTAGCAGCTTGGACCAGTTCTTTGGATTCTTAAATGTGAGGCATTGAAGAAAAATTTCTAAGCATTTGTTTAATACTTTAGACTGACCATCAGTCTGTGGATGGGAAGCTGAAGACATCGCCAAGGAAGTGCCCAGTAAGTTGAATAAATGCTACCAAAATTGACTTGTGAATACTTTGTCTCTGTCTTAAACTATAGACTTAGGTATTCCATGAAGATTGACAATATTTTGCATAACCGCCTCATCCACAATTCTACCATTATAATTTGTTTTAGTGCAGTAAAGTGCCCATATATTGATAGAAGATCTACCACCACCATTATTACAATGACCCAAATGAATTTGGCAATCATGTAATGAAATAGATACATCTTCCCATCTGGTATCCGTAAAGGCTGCAACAACCTTGTTGAGACCATATTCTGAGATTTTGCTTGTTGATAGATTAAGCATTGTTGTACAAATATACTGACATCAACGTTCTTTTGATTCCAGTATGTCCCCCCCACTGAAGAAACATTATATTCAACCAAAATATCTTTAATAAGATTTGGATCAGAAGCCACCACTCGTTTCTTCCAATACAATATTCCCTCTTTAAGGAAAAAATTAGGATCTGTACTTTTATTCTGTTGGCACACTTCTAGTTATTGTAATAACTTTTTGTCTTGCTTCAATGTTTCTCTTAATTTTCGTAAGAAAATTGCTTTAGGCTCAAACCAAGCTAACATAAAGGACCTTGAAAGGCCATGTACTGCTAAATTTTCCTTTCCAGCTTTGTATGAAGTCATACCCTAAAATCTTGTACAACCATTTTTGTTGTTCCGAGATTTGGTTTGATTGATCTGTGAGGTGTTTCAAACTACTCTGATTGGTTTTGCTTATGAAATGAAGACCGAATAGAAAATGCCTGAATTTTACTAGTGCTTTTGTTATAGCGTACATTTCTCTTGCATATGTGGACTGGTTTTGCATTCTTGGTGAAAGCTTATTAGAGAAATAAGCAATCGAATGTTGTTTCCGGCTTAAAATTGCTCCAATGCCAGTCCCTGATCCATCTATTTTCAAAAAAAAGGATTAAGGAAAATTAGGTAGAGCTAAGACAGGAGCTTGAGTTAGTGCTGCATTGAGGTCATCAAATTCTTGTTTTGTCTTAGCATTCCAATTGAATTGTCATTCTTCAGCAAATTAGATAATGGTGATGTTAGGGTAGCATACCCTTTTATAAATTTTCTAAAGTAACCGTCAACCCAAATAATCGTCTCAATTTTTCAAATTCACAGGTTCTAGCCAAGACATAATAGCTTGTACCTTACTCTTGTCCATAACAACTCCCGAACTAGAAACTATATGCCCCAAATAATCATTTTTCCTCACACTAAAGGAACATTTAGATAGTATAACAAATAGTTATTGTTGTTGCAAGATTTGTAAGATCGTTTCTGAGTGTTGTAGATGTGTGTACCAACATGGACTGTACACCAAGATATCATCAAAGAAAACCAATACTGATTTTCTCAATTGTTGCTGAAAGATCTTATTCATGAGGCTCTGAAAAGTTGATGGGGCATTACTCAATTCAAATGGCATGACTAGCCATTCGTAATGTCCTTGGTGTGTCCTAAAGGCTGGTTTCATCCTATCTTTTGTCAATCATTAGAATTTGGAGATAGCCAAACCTCAAATCCATCTTAGAGAAATATTGTGCACCATATAATTCATCTAGGAATTCATCCACAAATGGCATTGGAAGATCATCTTTTATTGTTACCGCATTTAATGCTCTGTAATCTTTGCAGAACCACCAATTTCCATATTTTTTTTCTTAACTAATACAACAGGAGAAGAAAATGGATTGTTGCTAGGTTTTATGAGACCTACTTTTAGCATCTCTTGTATCATGTTTTCAATTTGATTTTTGTGGTTGTGCAGGTATCTATACAACCTTACTTTCACTGGGTCAACTCCATGAACCAAGTTAATCGCATGATTTTGATCTTTTTCTAGTGGTAATCCAGTAGGACTATCAAAAACCTTTCTATAGGTATGCAATAATATAGCCACCTCTGGTTCCACATCACCCAAAATTCCCTACAATTGGTCCTTGAGATTTTCAGTCGGTTAACATTGCACATTAAGGATTGTTCAATGGCATGAGTGTTTTGCAACCATCTCAATTGATGAAATTCAGCTTGCACCAGGTTATTAGATTTTTGTCCTTGTAATGTGACAAAGTGTCCATCCACATAAAACTTTAATGTAAAGGTGCTGAAATCTGCCACAAGTGGTCCAATATTACCAATCAAGAAGCTCCCAATACTAAATCTGCTCCACCTATATGGTTTTGTATTTTCAATTGTATTTTTCTTACGCACCCTTCCATTGTCATTGTACTGTCATTCCTCTCTAAAACTTTGATTTGAGGGGTCGATTCAATTGGTAGCTTCTACCAATTGAAAATTCAGTGCATTCACATTTCAAAAATCAAGTTTCTAAAAAAAAGGATTCTATTTTTATGACGAATTGTGTTCATAACTTTTGGAATTTTATCCTTCTTACTTTGATAATTTCTAAACATAAACTTCATAGTTAAAATTGAAGTAAGTCTCTTTGAGTTTCAAAAGTGCTTTTGTTGATTGTCTTGTTAAAAGTTGTGTATTCATCTTAATTCAAATTTGGTTTAGCTTTCTTGCTTTAAAACTTTTCTTACCTGTCTTCAAATTTTTCTCAAGTTTTGTTGGGCCCTTTTTTAGTGAGTCATAAGAGTTTTGGCATATTTTATTTGAAACAATTTTCGCAAGTGTGGACTCTTTGGATTTTAGAACTTTCTTGTTGAGTGAAGAGTGATCTTAACCTTGCTTCGTCTTTTGCTAAAAAGCCGAGTGATACACGTGAGAAAGTGATTAAAATTGTTGTTTTAACTAATTTTTTGAATTTTTTTGTGCAAAATTATGTCTCACTTGTCATCTAGGGAATCCTCCAAGCCACCTTTTCCTCAAAAGGAAAGCCTTATGGTGGAGCTTGATGAGACTAGGCAACGGTAGGCACTTCGTGCTGCACCTACGGTAGGGGACGGTGTGTTGCTTGGTGCGAGGTGTGGCAGTTGTTTGCTGTGGCGCGAAGGTGCGGGTTTTCCGTTTTGGAGGTAGCTTGGTAGTCTTTGAGAATGGCAAAGGGCTCTGCAAGTTTCCTCATCTCATGGGGTTGTTTGAAGGATAGAGATGTGGCTCCTCATAAGAAAGCAATGATAGGTCCAAGGAAAATATTTGCTCAAGCTTTGGGAAATACTTGTGACATTCCTTTGTCCCAGCTACCTATTCCTTGTATTAAGGGAGGCATGATTGTTGTCCGGGTTGAAAAGGAAGATTACTTGGCAGGTCTTAAGGATTGCAATACCCATCTACATGGTCGGATCCTTTTATCTAAGGGGGATAAAACTCTCACCCACCTTGATTTAACTAAAAACTTGCAGATTGTGTGGAAGGCTATTGGATCGTGGAAAGCAATCCCTCTTGGGAAGAGTTTCTATGAGTTTGAGTTCTCTTCTTTAGAAGACATGCGGTGGGTTCTCGGGGTTGGTTCATGGTAGTTATCTCCTGGCTTCTTGAGATCGTTTGCCTGGACAAAAGATTTTGTTCCATCTACTATGAAGAGTACTAAAACACAGGCCTAGGTTAGAATCTACAATTTGCCTTTAGAATATTGGAAACCAAGGGCAATAATTTCCATCACTAGAGACATTGGTACTCCTTTGTCTTTGGATGATCATACCATGAAAAAAAATAGCGGTGTTTTTGCTAGAGTGCTGGTGGATATCGATATTTTGTCCTCTCTTCCAAATGAGCTCTTGGTTGAATGTTCAGGATTTGCATTTATAGCAGATGTGGAATATGAATGGCTCCCTCCATTTTTCTCTCACTATAAGACGATTGGGCATGAACTTGCTTAGTGTCGTGTGATTCATGCTCAGGAACGTGTTGCTGGCCCTCAACATAAGTCTTCTCAGAAAATTTTGGATGAACGGGAACAGGGAAAGGTTGTGGGGGACCCAATGGTTCCTAAACAACATAAAGAGTATCGAAAAAAGATCCACAGCCGACGCTTATGGATGGCTCTATTGGTAATCTGACAACTGATGTTCCTGGTGGGACTAATGCAGGGTCACACTTGGATCAACTTGAATCTGATAAAACAGATGGAGGTAAGGATGATTTTGCATATATGCCTCCTCTTGAGGATGCATCAGATCATGATAGGTCCTCACCCAGGCATGAATTTTCTAGCCCCACTTCTTATAGAGTTAAGGTTTCAGAACCTGGGCTGGTAGGGGATTCACAGGCTGTTATTCAAACCAAGAGACTCATAGGACGTTATGACTCCTATTGACGGTCATCATGTGAAGGTCTCTGCTATTGTGGATGAATTGTCTCCATGTCATAACTCTCCTCAGATGGCTAAATGGTGAAAACCATCCGGCCTCGAAACTTTTGACTAAGAAGATAGACGAAGATCGAGACTTATTGAAGAGATTGTAAGTTTTTTTTTTCTTTTTCTTAGCCTTGTAAAAGATGTATAGAGTAGTTAGGAAGTTTTGGGCCTTATTTGGGCTTATATTTGGGCCATTTATTAGGCCTAGTAGAATAGGATGTAAATAGGATAGAAAAATCTAGATAAAATCACATTTGGGCTTCTTTTGGCCTAAAATAAAACCTAGACAATTTAGAATTTTGGAGAGCATTCTAAGGAGGCATGAATGGCACTTACATGGCAAGGGAAGTGAGAATGGCCAGCTAGACCAGCACATGGAAAACATGAGTGACACATTGTTGCACCTCATTTGAGAGGATTCCTCTCCACTTACAAACTGCCACTTGTCTCACTATGAATGGAGAGGATTTCCTCCAATTATAGAGTGACATTTGTCAAGATTTAAGTGGAAAGTGATCCAGCATCTTGACCAAAGCGTCAGAGCTTCTCCTTCTTGAACCTCGTCCTCACCAGCTTCACGCCAAGCACTCCAATGACCTTCAGTTTATAGTCCTCCAAGAAACCTGAAAGAACAGTGTGGTGCCTCTGCGGCCGGTTGCGCTCCGACGCTCAAGTCAGTGATTGAATCAACAAAGAACTTTAAAGAAAAACTCAGAACCGTGTACCAGTGAATCACTACCAAAAATGAATCCTCCCCCTAATTTCGTTAAGAATTTCGTATATATACCTGAGTCTTTCTCTCTCCTGACGGTTATTCCTCTTGACACGTGGATAACATCTGGTCATACACGTGTCACCATCTGGAGTACCTGCAGTTGAAACGTTACTTCCACTTTGCTCCTGCGACTAAGTTATCCACACAGGGAGTAGCTTAGTGCACAGGCTACCCTAGGCGCAACCTTAACATGGCGAGCTGGTTAACACTGGGTATCACGGCTCACACTACACATGGTGGCAGACATGCCACTTATCTTCTATATTTAGACCATATAACAAGTGCTTACCAAGTCTTCCTAAATACCCGACGATGTGCTCTTTCGGCGACTTGCTGACCACCTGATTTCCTAACCTTCACACACGGCGATCATGTGCAATCTAGGCGATTACTGATCTTCACACACGGCGATAGGCGATTATTCATCCTCACACACGGCGATAGGCGATTATTCATCCTCACACATGGCGATAGGCGATCACTGATCTGTGCTTCTTGCGCGACGCTCTCGCTGGGAGCCTGGGTCCCAGCTTAACGGTGTGTTTAACAAGAAACCCCCGATGACCGATCAGTGCTTCTTTGCTTCTCGCGCTCTACTTCCAGGCGCTCACCTGGCACTGATCTACGGGTGGTGGTTCCTTGGCAACCGATCACCGATCACCATTATGAGTGATCTTCCTCCCTGATTCACCTGCTATCTTCTACCACATGTCACCCTGTGAATGGTCCACGTGGTCAACTGCTGCTGATGTCATCGACTACCGATGACCGACCGGATCACAAGCCCCCTAGTCTCGAGCTGTGAACTTGTTCTCAGCGAAGAGACTAAGAAATCGTCTTCTGGCGGTCTACAGGAGCGCACACTCTGGCAGTAACACTGTTTCATTCCTTCTTCTTTGCCTTCAGACATTCAAAGCATTTCTCTGTGAGACCCTTCGACTTCTTCAATCTCCAGCCTTCGTGATGCTTTTTTGGTGCATACACTGTGGGATGCTTTCTGATCCTTCTCGTAACTTAGGGTTTTTCTGACGACCCCTGTTCTTATAAACCCCTCATTTGTTCATTCTTCCTTTTTCTTCGAACCTTTCCTTTGAGTCACCTTCCCTCATCTCTTCCTTTTTCTTTCTTTGCAATTTCTTGATCCACATGTACTCCTCCAGCATGCCCACAGGATTACCTCACAATTACGTCATCACACCCGACTACTTGGTCAGTACATACCGATGATTGATTACCTCCCTCTGAGGGGACACACTGATGACCGATCACCCGCTAATCCAAGCTACCTGCGAGGTCCACTCCACGTGGCTTTGGCCCATGCTGTGGGACCCAGTTGACATGGTTCACCCTTTACTATCTGTTCTTGACGACCGAGGTCTGGCCACTACACAGGCCCCCCAGGCCCGAGTTGTGACTTGTCTCAACGAAGAGCCTTACAACTCGCCTGATCGCTATTGGACCTACCGGGCTGACGGGCTCTCACCTTTTTGCCGACGATCGAGGTCATGTAATGAATGAATTATAAATCTTGTCTTTACAACTCGAATTACTCTTTCTCCTTTACAGCTCAACTTTCACCTTGTGTGGGTTGTTTGTAAAGGTCATCTTCCGTTCTCTTCACTTCGCCTTGTTTCTTTGTGCGTTTAACTGACATGCCAAGTGTTCTGCATCATCGCCAGAAATTTCTCTGATCTGGTACTCGCCGAATTAAATTTGGGCGATGTCGCCTTCTTTACCCAAATAAGGCGTCCTTTGTGGGATCACCTTTTGCAACCTTCTATTCGCGTTTTCACCTGTCGTTCCTATATATGAACCCTTCTTGCCTGCACCTGCTCGAAGGCAAGGAGGACTTCCTCTGTTGCCTACACTTGCTCAAAGGCAAGGAGGACTTCTCCTTTCTCGCCTGCGCTTGCTCAAAGGTGAAGAGGTCTTCTTCTTTCTCGCCTACACTTGCTCAGAGGCAAGGAGGTCTTCTTCTTTCTCGCCTACACTTGCTCGAAGGCAAGGAGGACTTCCTCTGTCGCCTACACTTGCTCACAAGCAAGGAGGACTTCTCCTTTCTCGCCTGCACTTGCTCAAAGGCAAGGAGGTCTTCTTCTTTCTCGCCTACACTTGCTCAAAGGCAAGGAGGACTTCCTCTGTTGCCTACACTTGCTCAAAGGCAAGGAGGACTTCCTCTGGCGCCTACACTTGCTCAAAGGCAAGGAGGACTTCCTCTTTCTCGCTTGCACTTGCTCAAAGGCAAGGAGGTCTTCTTCTTTCTCGCCTACACTTGCTCAAAGGCAAGGAGGACTTCCTCTGTTGCCTACACTTGCTCAAAGGCAAGGAGGACTTCTTCTTTCTCGCCTGCACTTGCTCAAAGGCAAGGAGGTCTTCCTCTGTTGCCTACACTTACTCAAAGGCAAGGAGGACTTTCTCTTTCTTGCCTGCACTTGCTCAAAGGCAAGGAGGTCTTCCTCTGTTGCCTACACTTGCTCAAAGGCAAGGGGGACTTCCTCTGGTGCCTACACTTGCTCAAAGGCAAGGAGGACTTCCTCTTTCTCGCCTACACTTGCTCAAAGGCAAGGAGGTCTTCCTCTGTTGCCTACACTTGCTCAAAGGCAAGGAGGACTTCCTCTTTCTCGCCTGCACTTGCTCAAAGGCAAGGAGGTCTTCCTCTGGTGCCTACACTTGCTCAAAGGCAAGGAGGACTTCCTCTTTCTCGCCTGCACTTGCTCAAAGGCAAGGAGGTCTTCCTCTGTTGCCTACACTTGCTCAAAGGCAAGGAGGACTTCCTCTGTTGCCTACACTTGCTCAAAGGCAAGGAGGTCTTCCTCTTTCTCGCCTGCACTTGCTCAAAGGCAAGGAGGACTTCCTCTATTGCCTACACTTGCTCAAAGGCAAGGAGGACTTCCTCTTTCTCGCCTGCACTTGCTCAAAGGCAAGGAGGACTTCCTCTTTCTTGCCTGCACTTGCTCAAAGGCAAGGAGGTCTTCCTCTGGTGCCTACACTTGCTCAAAGGCAAGGAGGACTTCCTCTTTCTCGCCAGCACTTGCTCAAAGGCAAGGAGGTCTTCTTCTTTCTCGCCTACACTTGCTCAAAGGCAAGGAGGTCTTCCTCTGGTGCCTACACTTGCTTAAAGGCAAGGTGGACTTCCTCTTTCTCGCCTGCACTTGCTCAAAGGCAAGGAGGTCTTCCTCTGTTGCCTCAAGATGCGCGAGAACATCGAGGACTTTGAACTTCACTGGATGCCTCCGATCGCCAAAGGACGATGAGGACTTTAAAAACTTTTCACTTGTGCCCCTGATCGCCTAAGGGCGATGAGGACTTTAAAACTTTTCACTTGTGCCCGTAATCACCTAAGGGTGATGAGGACTTTAAAACTTTTCACTTGTGCCCTTGATCGCCTAAGGGCGATGAGGACTTTAAAACTTTTCACTTAACACGTGCACAATCATTTTACTTCTACCTCGAATCACTTCAGGTGATAAGGTTTTTCCAAAAACTTCTTTAAAACGATATGCACACAAACTTTAGTTTGAACATCTTATTTATTGGGCGGCCTCGCTAAAAACCTTCCTTAGGAAAAAAGAGAGTGCCCCCTTGTAACTATTTTTACAAAACTGTTCATGATTCCCCTGAGTTTGTACTACTTACGAAGCTTTAACTGAAATGAAATATGAGGTGTGTGGCGTTCCAAGTACGAGGAATCGCCCCTCCTTCTAGTGTCTCCAAGCGGTAGGCGCCATTCCCGAGTGCTTCGATTATTCTAAACGGTCCTGTCCACTTAGGTGACAACTTATTCTCCATCACGTACTGGTGGGCCTTCCTCATCACCAGATCGCCGCTTTTGAACTGCCTCGGTATTAATATAGAATTGTATCTTCGTTCTATTCTTCTTTCACCGCTTCAGCTTTCGCTCTTGCTTCCTCTCTGACCTCATCCAGTAAATCCAGGTTCATTCTTCTCTCTTCATTTGATTCTTCTGCTACAAAGTGTTGAAAACTCAGCGAGCTCTCTTGGATTTCAACTGGAATCATTGCGCCACAGCCATACGCTAAACTAAAATGGGTTTCGTGATGTCCACATCGGGCGAGTGGTCCTCGAATGCTTCCATTGGCATCACAAATCGAGCATATTTCTTGCGCTGTGACGCGGTGTACCCACCTCCTGAGAAACCCCCAGCTATAGTGTGGATTTCCCCGTAGATGGGCACTTCATGTTGTTGGCCCTCGCTGCTCACCGGCTAGGAGCTCGACGCATTTGCTGCCTTTTTCTCCAGCAAATAGTCCTTCAGAAATCCACTTCTAACCAACTCATCGAGTTGGTATCCCAGCGACAGGCAGGAGTCCAGGGTGTGGCCAAAACTTTCGTGGAATTCACACCATGCGTCTGGCTTTGGCCCCAACACCTTATCTGACATTTTTTCAGGCACCTTCAGCTTGGCTGCTATATTGGAAATGGCGATCAGGTCCACCAATCTCATCACGAACTCATGCCTTGGAGGGCGCTTGAACTCCTTCAGGCGACCTGGCCCTCTTCCTCTACTACTGTCATCACCTTTGTTTTTCTTCAGATCATAAGGATGGTATGTCCTTTGATCCTTCTTCACCATCGCCGTCTCCAACACCCTCTGAGGCTGAGTCTTGGCTTGGGTGCGTGGTTTTGCAGGAGCCATACTCCCTCTCTTCTCCATCACTTCATTCTCAGCGGCGATGTGAGCCACAACACGTTGCCGAATCTCTGCAAACGTTGCGGGGTGGCTCCTGATTAACGATTTGCTGAAGGGTCCAGGTAGCACGCCCTTCTTAAAGGCGTGCACGAACATCTCCTCATCTTTACCTGGTAATCAGACTATCTGAGCTCCAAACCTATTCATATAGTCCTTCAAAGATTCCCCCTGGAATTGCCTTACGTCGAACAGGTCATACGACACCATAGGCGGCGCCCTATTCACAATGTACTGATCGACGAAAAGCTTAGAAAACTGCTGGAAACTGGAAATGTGCCCAGTAGGTAGGCTCACAAACCAATCCAATGTTGTACTGTGGAGAGTGCTCATGAACATCTTGCAATAGGCCGCATCCGATCCTCCCGACAACATCATCTGCGTATGAAACGCGGTGAGGTGAGCCTCTGGATCTTCCACTCCAGTGAAGGAGGCCTTCACCGCCATGATGTTTGTAGGAATCGCAGCGTCCATAATCGCCTGCGAAAATGGCATTGGAAAAACTCGTGGCGGAGACAGTGGCACACCTCCACTGGACGCAGCACTCTCCCTCTTCTCGCGAAGAGCCTGACGTAACTCTTCATTAACCTTGCTCAACTCTTCGTTCTTGGCCTGGGAAGCGACCAGGTCGCCGTGCATCTTCGTCTGCTCGACGCGCGATGCTGCCACATCTTCTTGCAAAGCACGCATCATCTCCAGCATTTGCGACATCGTCACGTTATTCTCTTCAGATTGTGGCGCAACTGAACTAGACCTGGTTGTCCTCATTTTCCTCATGAAACTTCTACTAATCTCACACAGCTGCCTTTCAACACGCAGAACCTATCTTGCAACAACGCTCAAGACACCTTCAACTTCCTTCGCACACAAGTTCCTTCGCACAACGTTCGATCCAGGAATCAATCGGTAAAAACCTCCAGAAAACCACTCTTCACCGATTGGACTTCGATTCAAACGGTTAAAACCTCCGAAAAACGATTGCAGCAGCAAGCAATCGAACAGAAACTACCGAAAACCTCACAAACTCACCTGTGGATGGGAATCACAGTTTACACGGCCCCACGGTGGGCGCCAGATGATCCAGCATCTTGACCAAAGCGTTAGAGCTTCTCCTTCTTGAACCTCGTCCTCACCAGCTTCACGCCAAGCACTCCAATAACCTTCAGTTTATAGTCCTCCAAGAAACCTGAAAGAATAGTGTGGTGCCTCTGCGGCCGGTTGCGCTCCGACGCTCAAGTTAGTGATTGAATCAACAAAGAACTTTAAAGAAAAACTCAGAACCGTGTACCAGTGAATCACTACCAAAAATGAATCCTCCCCCTAATTTCGTTAAGAATTTCGTATATATACCTGAGTCTTTCTCTCTCCTGACGGTTATTCCTCTTGACACGTGGATAACATCTGGTCATACACGTGTCACCATCTGGAGTACCTGCAATTGAAACGTTACTTCCACTTTGCTCCTGCGACTAAGTTATCCACACAGGGAGTAGCTTAGTGCACAGGCTACCCTAGGCGCAACCTTAACATGGCGAGCTGGTTAACACTGGGTATCACGGCTCACACTACACATGGTGGCAGACATGCCACTTATCTTCTGTATTTAGACCATATAACAAGTGCTTACCAAGTCTTCCTAAATACCCGACGATGTGCTCTTTCGGCGACTTGCTGACCACCTGATTTCCTAACCTTCACACACGACGATCATGTGCAATCTAGGCGATTACTGATCTTCACACACGGTGATAGGCGATTATTCATCCTCACACACGGCGATAGTCGATTATTCATCCTCACACATGGCGATAGGCGATCACTGATCTGTGCTTCTTGCGCGATGCTCTCGCTGGGAGCCTGGGTCCCAGCTTAACAGTGTGTTTAACAGGAAACCCCCGATGACCGATCAGTGCTTCTTTACTTCTCGCGCTCTGCTTCCAGGCGCTCACCTGGCACTGATCTGCGGGTGGTGGTTCCTTGGCAACCGATCACCGATCACCATTATGAGTGATCTTCCTCCCTGATTCACCTGCTATCTTCTACCACATGTCACCGTGTGAATGGTCCACGTGGTCAACTGCTGCTGATGTCATCGACTACCGATGACCGACCGGATCAGAAAGTATAATCATATTTTTGGCACCATTTTAGGCTATAAATAGAGGTGCTTAGATATGTAATTTTTATATTTGAATTGATAATAAAATGCTGCCCAAATTGCTAGCTCATTTGTCTTCAAATTCTCACTCTCAAGTTTGCACTTTTATTAGTGTTTTGCTTGAATCTTCTTAGAAGTTGGTCACACATCTTCTAAGCTTCTACTTCTCCTCTTCATTGCATCTTCTACACACTTCAATTTATCCATTGATGTCATTTTCAAGTCCATTCTTCCGCAACATACAAAACTACAACAAAGAAGAAGCCAAAACAAGCTAGTTTTGCATCATTTGGTATCAGAGCTTAGGTCTTCAAGAGATAAGTTGTTCTAACTTTTGTTCTTCCATTTTTGCGTTGTTCCTCACTTTTTAGAATGTCTTGAATCTGTTTTAAATGTGTTTCCACCATTTAAATGTATTTTTGTTTAGTTTAATCGGTTCAAAATGCTAAATACTCTTTAAACCATCCAAAATTGTGTTGTAAGATCTCTATTTGTGTTTACTTGTGTGCTTTTGATTTTTTCAGAGTTTTTCCTTCATTTCTATTCGGTAAAGTTGTTTGTAATTGTGTTTTTCTTAGTTTTTAATCCACTACATGTTGTTATAAGTCATGTATCTCTATGTATGTCATAAAATTCAAGTAGTACATTGGTTCAACTTTTGTTTCTTGATTTGTTGTTGACATCTTTGAGTTATCCGCCAAGTGTTTGATGAAATTGTGCCTTTGTGTGCTTTTCTTTTTCTGAATTTAAGTTTCCTATCTTGTTTTTAGATCATTAACAAGTTCAATAGAGTTAGGTTTCCATAATGTCTTGAGTTTCAAATCATTTCATTCAAATTCCTTAGGTTTCATTCAAAACTGCACTTTTCTAGAATTTTTGTGTTGGCTGGAAAAATCATATTAATTCATCTGCTGCGATTTTTGGCCTGGATTTTTTATGGTTAACTCATATATATATGTGTGAGGAAGTTTGTTTTAAAAATTCATAAAAAAATTCAAATTAGAAAAAAAGATATAAATCTGGAAAGAATTGGAACTTAGTTCTAAAGGCTGAGTGAGCGTCCAACAAATAACAATTTTGTGAGATTTGTCATGTCTTATGAGAAGACAGAGGATTGTTGTTACTTGATGTGTCAATTTAGCTGAGATATATGAAAGCTTTTATAAAAAAAATATATAATTTGAAAATTTGAAATGAAAAGTAAAGTAAAGGATTTAAGGAAGACATTTCCTTCCTATCAGTAGGATATTACCATAAATTTTAGATAGATCAAGTTGATTGTGCAATTTTACGGGTTGCATTAAAATCTTCGTTGTCCTTTAATAGTTTAATTGAAACATAATACAAAAATTGTGTTTATCTCGACATGAAAATTCAGATTACCTGGAAAATGAGTCCAACAGCAAGGTGGAAGTGTTCAGAGATTGTGAAAACCTATAAGAAATGCATTCAGAAAAATTAAACAACATCAACAACCGCAACAAAAAAAAAAAACCAGAAAAATCACAAATAAATTTAAACAAGAGATGAAACACAAAGACCCGAGACACTAAATCCGTGAAATGTATTACAGCTCTGGAACGAAAACCCACCGAAATTGTGGAACAGAAACACTCCACGTGAGAACAATTTGTTCACACAAACAAATAACTCACTAAGAGTTAGCTAGATCAATGATTTATGTCGTGATAAATGGGAATAGTGAAAATCAATTTTAAAAACCTAAATAGGATAAAGGGAGATGTAAATTAGAAGAGTTAGAAATACTTACCTCTGAAACGATTTGAAATTCTTGTGCTGAGAACCAAAAAGAAATTTGCTCCCCTACAGCTGGGAAATTGGTGATGACAAAGATTGTTAAGAAAATTCTTCTTATGTGTTTCATCTTCACGTGAGTTTCTTAATGAAGAGTAAAGTGTGTAAAAAAAGTTTTGCAGAAAATCTGACAGTAATGTTGGAGTTTTTTCAAAAAAAATAAAATTAAAATATTTTAATGTGATTTATTAAAAATGGTTAATACTTATTAAGGTTTTTTTAAAAACCTATTAAGTGGTTGCTTAATTGAGGTTATAGTAACCTCCTGTTGAAATTAAATTTTAGTGACAATTGCTATAACACTTTATCATTCTTAATTTTGATTTACAAAAATAAAAGTATAAAAAATATTTACAACAAAAATTACTTATATATATAAGTTGATTGTAATAAATTTAAAAGTTTACCCTATTATTTTCTTGTATAATAACTTATTTGTAAAATATTTTCTGCAAAAATAACATATTAACCAAATTAGGTTGAAATATTAATAATAAAATTTAAGTGATTTCTATACGAGGCTAAAAATTTAGATAAGAACTAAAAATAAGTCTTAAATAAATTTTAATGTTTTTAGAGACATGATGTTTATCATATTAGAATTAACTATTAAATATCTTCTAAACATTGTTATGAAGTGATAATTAATTCAGATTCTCTTCCTATTTATGCATAAAATGGATTCCTTCCTATTTATTTATATTTTGAACTTGTGTATGAGAAGCGTCTAAATAATTAATGCTTTCATAATTTTTATTTTTTCGAAATTAAGAAATGCGTTCTTACACTACAAGAAAATGCTGAATTAGCTTCCATTTATTTGCGTGGGCCACTCTCGGACGCTCATTGCGTCGGTCAAAATGTGAAAAAGCGGATGCAAAACGGACGCATATATTGATTTAACTTTTTTTAAAAAGAAAAAATGTTTGTGTCGGCCCACACCCACGCATAAGCGTCGGTTTTGCGTCCGCCGCATCCCACGCATATGCGTCCGCTATGGCCCACGCATAAGCGTCGGTTTTGCGTCCGCCGAGGCCCTCGCATATGCGTCCACGGTGACCCACGTACATGCGTCCGCTATGACCCACGCATGTCTAATATTTTAGAATTTTAATATTTTGAATGTAAAATAAATATTTTAATATTTAATATTTTATTATATTCATTTTAAAATTATTTTTTTAATGTTGTAATAAATTATTTAATTTATTAATTTTGAATATAAATTAATTAAATTAGATTAATTAAAATAAATAAATGTTTGATTTAAAATTAATTGAGTAAAATAAAATATATATTTAACTTATTTAAATGTTATATAAAATAATTTATTATTTTAAAAATGATTTATTTTAAATTTATTTTATTTATATATTGTCATAACTATTTTATTTTTGAAATTATGATATAAATTAGTTAAATTAAATTTATTAAATTGATGAAGTGTTTAATTTAAAAATTATTTAAAAGAAGTTATGTTAAAAAGTTTATTAGAATTGAAAAACATGTAGAAAAATAATAATTAATTAAAAAAGAGTAAAAAAAAACAAAAAAACGTATTTAAATTTTGTAAATATTATATAAAATATATATAAATATAAGAATATAAATTCAAGATGAAGTAATTAATTAATGCAAATGGTAATGGATGTATTTAAAAATGGAGAATAAACTTGATCTAAAAATGTTTTCTTTTTGTTTAAGAAAAAATAAGTTAGATAAAACTTTTGATTAGTAACTTAAATTAATTTAAATGTTATATGTGTGCAATGGATGAATGAACTAGGATTTCTTTTTTGATATCCATTATAATTTTAAAGATGTTATTTCTCATAAATGAAGCATAAGATCATCTTAAAGAATTAGCGAAAATGTATGTGATACAAACATATTAAGACTAAGTCCGTGAGTAAGTAACTTATTCTTAATTGTTAGATTGATACAATATTCAAAGTGTTCCAAATTGTTATAGTTACTGAGTATGATATCGAAAAGAAATTAATATTTTCCAACTGAAGCACATAATAATGTCATAAGTTGTAAGTAACGAGATGACACATATGCAATATTTCTTATAAGTGTGTTAATATAGTTTCCCAATGTACTAAATAATTGGTCTTTGACATAGTAATTTTAGTAGATTTAGTTCTTAATAAATGTAACATAAATAAATAAAATTCGACTAGGTGTGATATAGAATGAACTTAAAATCATGGAATAGAGTCCATGATTACATTTTGGATTATAAGTTATGTACCGGTATGGGCGAGACTGAGACTTGGTCTCCGTGACCGAGACCCACCTGACTGTCCGAGACCTGGTGTACTTGACCGAGATCAGGGGGAACCTGGGCGAGACCTGAGAGACTTGACCGAGGCGAGAAGGACCCCAGTCAAGCAGCTAACACAAAGACAAAGACTTCAACAGTTCTCTAGGTTTCATCTCCCTAGCAGGAACAAGTTAATAACCGTAGTCCATTGTCAATTTGAGAAATATGAGTCATTTTATGATAATTATAGAATTAACTTAATTAGAATCATGGAATATAGTTCATTAATAGATTTTGGATTATAAGTTAGAAGGAATGATAAGGGTATCATGAGCAATTTCAATAACAGGGTTCATTGATATTTGTGGTAGTAGATGTTATGTCACATAGAAGTTATACTTAATTTAGTTTTTGTATAAATTAAATTTGTTTATTCTTGTATAAATTATTTTAATTATTTTATATAAATTAAAGTACATTTTTATTGTATTATTAAATTAAATATTTTTTTATAAATTTAATTAAACTTTATATTATATACATTAAATTAAATTTTTTTTTATAAATTAATAAAAGTTTTCATTGTAAAATGAAATTAATTTTCTTTTTATATTCAATGAATTTTTTTTTAATATAAATAAAATTTTAATTTATTTTTTAAAAGTTAAATTCATTTAAAATTGAAATAAAAATGGATATTTTAAAGTATGTGTCGGACTTGGCCGACGCATACTGGGGACTATATATAAAAAAAATTTCGTTCCCGGTTACCCCACACCCCCAAATTGAAAAAGTTAGGTTTCCCTCTCCGCGACAGCGTCCCTCTCATGGTCTCCCTCTCCGCGACAGCCGTCCCTCTCATGGTCTCCCTTTTGGCGACAGCTCTTTCTCCTCTGCGGCGGCAGCTGTCCATCTTCGGCGTCGCCTTCTTCGCGTCCAGCCGCGTCGTCCTCCTCTGCGTGCAGTCGCGTCCAGGTCTCCGTTTTCCGTGTCGTTTTCTTCCGCGTCTTCCTCGTCGGCGTCGCCGTCCTCATCCGCGTCGCCGTCCTCGTCCGCGTCACCCTCGTCCTCCTCGTCGCCGTCCTCGTCCGCGTCGCCCTCGTCCTCCGCGTCGCCGTCCTCCTCTGCGTGGCCGTTCTCCTTCGCGTTGGTCTTCTCTGTTTGCGTAGCTTCCTCTGCCTGCATAGTCTCCTCCTCAGGTTCAGATTTTAGTATTTTTTATTTGGATTATTAACTGATTTTTGAGTTGGATTATTGAGCTGGTTGCTGGTATTATTGAATTTCCTGATGAGTTGTGTTTTGAACTGTGTTTATTGGTATTATTGAACTATGTTCTGAGTTTATGTTTGAATTTTGTCCTGTAATTTGTATGTTCTGTTGTCGCGCGTTTAGCCTCGTTGATCACTGGCAGTTCTTAACAGTCTAAAATTTTGTCTTTCCTATTTTGAATTTGGATTCATCCACTTTTATTGTACTGAGCAATTGTTGTAAATAATTGTTTTGTTAAGCCACTGGATAAAATTTTTAAACAAATCCCGTCAATAATCAAATAGTGCAATGTTTAATGAAATAGAAAAAATACCAATTTCGTTTTTATCTTTACAATTGGATAAGGCTTTTCTTTTCTCTTTGTTTACAACGAAACTTGATCATTAAATGAAATAGGGCTGCAGAGATTAAAAAAATTGGGCAGATCAGAGAATTAGAAAAAGTGAGGTGGGGTTGTAAATTAAATATGGGGTTGCAGAGAGTAAAAAAATCGGATAGCATATTGGACCAGAAAATTAGAAAAAATGATGTGGGGGTGTGTATATTGAATAAGGGCTGTAGAGAGTAAAAACTTTGGGCAGCATATTGGACCACAAAATTAGAAAAAGTGAGGTGGGGTTGTAAATTAAATATGGGGTTGCAGAGAGTAAAATAATTGGGCAGCATATTGGGCCAGAAAATTAGAAAAAGTAAGGTGGGGTTGTAAATTAAATATGGGGCTGCGGAGAGTAAAAAAATTGGACAGCATATTGGACCAGAAAATTAGAAAAAATGATGTGGGGTGTGTATATTAAATAAGGGCTGCAGAGAGTAAAAAGTTTGGGCAGAATATTGGACCACAAAATTAGAAAAAGTGAGGTGGGGTTGTAAATTAAATATGGGGCTGCAGAGAGTAAAAAAATTGGACAGTATATTGGGCCAGAATTACAATGTTTGCATGTATGCATTAAATGAAATTACGATGTATGTATTACGATGAATGAATGAGGACGTATGAATTATTGTTTTATATTTAGTTTGAACATTATCGTATCCTATTCGTCTAGGATTTATAAAAAGAAGATTCTTATACTAACACCATAATTAGTTACATAAATTAGTATAAATTAAATATTTAACATACTAAGTTTAAATAATAAAGTTCATATGTGAGATATGCAGTGCATTGGACACTGATATCCACATGATTCATGTATTAGATCGACTGTAGGGTAAAAGTATATGATTAAGTGTTCATACTTATTGATGAACATGCAGAACAATGGACCGAGATTGGATGTATGAAATGCTTG
Organism: Phaseolus lunatus; assembly: GCA_013389735.1. Taxonomy (NCBI): domain Eukaryota; kingdom Viridiplantae; phylum Streptophyta; class Magnoliopsida; order Fabales; family Fabaceae; genus Phaseolus; species Phaseolus lunatus. Next base: position 34,256,640 of record CM023864.1, on the reverse strand, counting down.
ATTCTTCAAGAAGATTGAGACAACCGTTCATAGATGGCGTTCATCATTTTGTTTCTAAGACAATGAATCAAGTTTCATACATACCAGATGGAGGGGTAAGGTGTCCGTGTGTGAAATGCTACTGTGAGAAAATTCTCAAACCTTCTCATGTTAGGAGTCATCTCCTTCAACATGGCTTTCAACCAAACTACAAGGTATGGATTTATCACTGCTGCTTCAGAGCATGACCTCCCCCCTGCGGAGGTCCAGCGTGACCCTATTGGTAGGGTAATTATCCGACTTCTTGGTAGAGGGTAAGTCATCTTAAATGTATATTTAATTTCATCTTTATATTACTATGTTTGTAATTTTATTTGTTTGTATTTGTAGTTGGACGCCAAATCATTATGCTATTGAGGCCATTGGACATTGCATTCGATCTCAATTTAGAGGTCCATATCATCACTATGATGCCATGCCTGAGGAGGAAAAACTGAGATGGTGGACTGACTTTCAGGTAATTTTAATTTTTGACAAACTACAGTCACTTGTTTTCTTGTTTTTATTGTGGACTTAAAGTAATTATTTTCTTCTTTTTAACAGACTAAAGTCACTTGGGCACCTCATGATGAATACCAAATTAAAAAGGTGTACGAGTCTAAAGTCAAAAAAAGACTTTGTGATATGTTGACTAAAGCTAGGGCAAATGCTGTCCACCCTGTTTGGATAGGTGAGCAAGCATGGACTGAACTTCTAAACTATTGGGATTCACAACAATTTAAAGATAAATCAATTCAAAATAAAGCCAATAGGAGTTCAGGTCGTGGTGGAGCACTGCACTCCACAGGTAGAAAATCACATTCAGATATTGCAGTTACCTTGGTAAGTGCTTGTCACTGCCTTACATGAAATCATTTTACATTTGCAACCTATAATGTTTTTAATTGTACAACATTATTAGGAATGTCAATATGGTCGTCCTCCAGAACTTGATGAACTATTTATGGCTACCCACACAAATAAGAAGGGTGAATGGGTTCATTCTCGTGCTCGAGAAACTTATGTAAGTTTTTCTTTTAACTTGTTTTATATTTATATTTTAATTTTCTAACATTTTCATTTTGTAATGATCTGTGTAGGTAAACTATCATGAGTGCTTGAAGGCCCTTCAAGCAAATAGTTCACAGGATTCTAACACTGATGTTCACCAAGTTGATCCTGCAACTAAGCTTCAAACATGGAAGGAAGCTGCTGGAGGAAAGAGTAGAGGTCGGGTGTATGGTACGGCAGACTTGGCTGGTAACATCCGGCAAGGAGTCTCTTCTCTCACCCAAGCCTCTGCTTCCGGCACTTCTCAATCTGGGCAAGTGCATGAAAATCAAATGCTTCGTGCTGAACTTAGTATGTGGAGTCAGAAGTATGCTCACTTGGAGGATGAGCTGAAGGTTATAAAAGATAAACTTATCTCAATGGAACGTGACAAAGCTCCTTCAAATAGCACAACACAATTCCATCATCAGTATGATCCAGAAGAGGATGATCAACCTGCTCCTTAAAGTGCATTCTATAATGTAAGTTTAATTATTTGACATTTTTATAATATACTAAATATTTTAATTTTTCATTTATTTATTTATATTGTTTATATTTTTTTACAGGTTTATCACATCACTATGGAATTCATTTTGCTACTTCTAGTTGAATTTGTAAAATACAATTTTAATTGTAATATTTTCTTTAAGTACAATTTGAGGATTTGGATATGTTTTTGGATTGGATATTTTTATGGATTTAGATGTTTATATATTTGGATGTGTTTGTGGATGATAAATATTGGTGTGAATGTGATTTGGTTAGGTTTTTTTATTTACAGGTTATCTGGTTTGCAAAAAATTTAATTTATTTTTTTTTTAATTTCCTTTTTGCGTTGGCCAAATGCCCACGCTATTTGCGTTAGCACAAGCCCACGCTATTTGCGTCAGCCAAATGCCCACGCTATTTGCGTTAGCACAGGCCCACGCTATTTACGTCGGTCATAGGCCCACGCTATTTGCGTCAGCTTAGCCAAAGCAAAAGCGATCGCATATGCGTCCGCTTCTGCGTCCATGCTCTTCTATGTGTTGCGTCCACTTTGCGTGGGTCAAGCCCACACAACTTGCGTCCAACATTAAAACCCACGCTAATTTTGATTTGCTTCCAAGGGTTTTTCGTCGGATGCTTGGCGGGCGCAAAACAGACGCATAAGCGTCCGTTTTCCAACTTTTGCATCCGCTTTTGGCCCACGCTAATTGGACATTTTCTTGTAGTGTTAGAAATTAAGTATTTTAGATTCATTTTTATTTCATTGTTGTGAAAACATAATCAATGATTGAATTATTATAACTTAGCAATCCCACTTTCATGTGTTCATAAAAGCAATATGTTAATTAAAGTTCATCAAGCTACAAAATTTCTTTTAAAAAATTACGTAACTGTAATTTCTCATTTTAATTTAGAGACATGTAGGAGTAAGAGAAAACCCTTGTCAATTTAAAAAAAAAACTATTTTTATAATTTTCAAAACAATAAAAGTATTCTAAGTAATAAATATTCGTACATTAAATAAAATATTAAAAAAATAGTATTTTACAAATTAAAGTCTTTGGTTAAAAGAAAATAAGGAACACAGTTTATTTCTAATTAAATATATCTGAAACATTAGTAATGATTAAAACTCATGATATTAATACAAGGGATTTCCATGCTTTAAGGGTAAGATTAAATTTTTTAATTTTTCAGTGGTTGGAAAGATACATTTTCTACGTTTGATTTACCCTATAAAAAATAAGACTAACATTAAACAAGATTTATTACAATTATTTATACTCAAGATTTTCTGCCACCAAGACATTTTATGGAGAGATATTTTTTCTGAATAAAGGTTTTACTTAAAGCAAGTTATTTTTATTAAATCATTTAATATCTTAATGAATTATATATTTTTTGTAAAAACAAAAAGAGGTTATTTTTTCATTTCTACAAAAAACTTATATATAAATATTTTCAACTATATTTTTAAACTACTAAATAAGATTTAGTCATTTACTGAGATCACACTCATGATTCTCAACAATAATCATTCCTAAAAATCATAATTCTCAAGAATTAAGAATCATTATCTATATGAATCATAACTTTCAAAGTTGATGATTCTCATTCATGAAAACAAAATTTTCCTTCTACCAAATTCTCCATGATAGTATTGTAATAAATATTTTTTTCATAAATAAAGTCTTTTCTTATAAAGAAAAAAATAACTAAGCAAGGAGGAAAAAAAATAAAGGTCATATATAAGTGTTCCTCTTATTTGGTTCTTCAGTAACTGAGTTTCTCCCTTTCTCTCTTCATTTCAAACATTACGACACCATAATTATACAAAGCCGAAACGTGATTCTGCGTTTCCAAAGGCGAAAGCTCAGAAAGTGCGTCCTGTTAATTAGAATCTTCTTCATTAGTCCTGCTTTTGTGGTTATTATCATGGAAACTCAGACAGCAGTTGAAAATAATTATCTCAAAAACGCTGTAAGTCTCTTTCTGTATTACCAAACTTATTTTTATCATTCTTTTTAAATCTGCCTCAGGATAGACACTCTCACTAAGATTTTCCTTTTCGTTTTGTGACAATCACATGAAAAATCTAATTGGGTTGCACGTGGGGAATGTAAGAATCAGAGCAAAATTCTAATTATGACTCCAACTTAAAATCCTGAAACAAAGATAACTTATTTTTTGGAATTTTACCCTTTTAATCTCCTAATTCAGACAGATTTATTTGTTTAATTTTTTTAAAGAATAAAATAATCACTTGTTACCAATTTATTCATGTTTGGATAGTTATTTTAAAAACAGAAATTGTTTTTTTTTCTTCTTTGAAGCACATTGGAGTTGTTTAATTTTTTTAAAGCAAACTGGTAATTTTCCATTAATTCATTTTAAAGTGAATAGATATTTTCTTGAGGGCTATTTTGGATGTAAAACGTGTAGAAATTTGTCCGTTGGTTGAGGTTATATATATTTATTTTGTTACATTATTGTTACCTTTATAATTCTTAAGACTTTTCAAATCGCAAAAGTAGTCAAGAAATGTTTACCGATAGGGTTGCATCATTTATCTCTGACATTTCTTCAGCCATATAACGGTTGTTGGATGGTTATTTTTTTTATAAGAGTATCTATATATTCCATAGTAAATAATAATTTTTTAGGTTAAAAGCATGTGTAAATATTAGAATTTGTTTGTTCGTTATGAATATTTCATAACGAGTTTGTTTTTTTAATGATCTCAGCTCTTTTTTTCTGAAAATAATGCTTATATTGTTCTTGTTGACAAAAAACAAGGTTTACTTCTGATTTATTCGCCAATATAATTTTTCCATAGACTCTTTGGCGCAGCTTGATACTTCAGTAATGATTTTCAAATTCATTATATTGTTCTTTAAGTTCTTGAAATTTACTATACTTGTCAAATTTATTAGTTTAATTGTCATTAAAATATTATTATTTACATAGTAATACATAATTAGGCAATACCCCAAATAGGATTTTACAATTAAAGCCAAAAGAAATTTCCTCAATCGAGTTAAAAATTCAAAATCATAGCAATGGTGGCCCTCAACAAAGTCATATGATTTATGGTGCCCTAAAGTAAGCACTACAATATGCTACAATAATGACAACCTTTAAGCAACATTTTCCAAGATCTCTGGGGGCAATGTGTTCCACAGTTGGATTGGCCCACAATTCATTTGTCCATCAAATCAATAAACGCCCCTCATGCATAAGAAGATTCCAAGCTAAGCCTTGTGTGTGTTTTTCTTTTCTTCATTGGTTCTAAAATGTTTTATTCCTTTTTCTCTTCTTAGGCTCACTCTTTGTAATTTATTTGTGATTGTTGATGAACAGACTGAAGAAGAATTGCAGAGGCAGAAGGCAATTGATGATTGGCTTCCAATTACTTCTTCAAGGAATGCAAAATGGTGGTATTCTGCCTTCCACAATATCACTGCCATGGTTGGGGCTGGTGTTCTTAGTCTCCCCTATGCCATGTCTGAGCTAGGGTGGTATGCCCTTCAAACCCAACTTTCACTTACCCCATCTCTCTATTTAAAGAGCATTTTATCACATTTTTAGTAAATTGTTTTTTAATTATAATGTGAGCTTCAAATTAAATATATTGGACATAACATAACAAATGCTTCTTGAGGCTTCTCATTAATCAACAACTTTTTATAAAAAATCAAAACACAAGGAGATAATGTTTATAATAATAACTTTTGATAAAAAAAATTATTTTTATTTCTTTAATAAGTGATAAGGAGAGTGATTAACGTTTTCTTTAATATATATAATTTATTCAAAGAAGATAAACAACATTTTGTTATATATATGTTATGCTTTTTAACTTGAGAATTACTATGTTTTGTTTAGGGGACCTGGTGTAACTGTACTTGTTCTGTCATGGATCATCACCCTATACACTCTATGGCAAATGGTTGAGATGCATGAAATGGTTCCTGGCAAACGTTTTGACAGATACCATGAACTGGGGCAGTATGCCTTTGGGGAAAAGCTAGGACTTTATATTGTGGTGCCTCAACAACTTGTGGTTGAAATTGGGGTCAACATTGTCTACATGGTCACTGGAGGAAGATCCTTGCAGAAGTTCCATGATACTGTGTGTGACAACTGCAAAAAGATCAAGTTGACATTTTTCATTATGATTTTTGCCTCTGTTCACTTTGTATTGTCTCACCTTCCCAACTTTAACTCCATTTCTGGTGTATCTTTGGCAGCAGCAGTTATGTCCTTGAGGTACAAGTCATAACTTCTTTTTTTTTTAGTTTAATTCTACTTTTTTATCATCTTACTGTGATTATTTCCCGAATTTGTTTCCTTTAATTCTTTTGAAAATTTGATTGGTCAATTTGTTAACTTAATATGCAAAATTTTAGTCCAAATGTCTATGTAACACTCATTGGACTGTCATACAAACACATTCATATACATGCGTAATATTTTACTACATGGTCATGTTAGCCTTTACCTTAAATATGGAATATTGTTGAAGATTTCAATTAGAGATAACTATATTTTATATTTTATAGTATATAAGGAGTTAAAGATAGCTACATTTTTTTTATAGTATATAAGGATTGGAAATTTTATAAACTGATTTCATAAAATGAAGTTAAATTTAAAGTTCAAGTAAATATTTTACAAATAACAACAGTAATAAAATAAAAATATAATTAAGTCTATTATTATCCATATCTATTATGAACCATCTTAGAGAGTTGATTGATATATCTGATTTTATCTCCTTATCTATTTATTTTTTATTTGTTTAAAATGAAAGCATGACATGAACGTACTAACTTCAACTTTGATGTTTTTACATGACATACAGTTACTCTACAATTGCCTGGGCAGCTTCTGCTCACAAGGGTGTTCAAGAAAATGTAGAATATGGTTACAAAGCTACGAGTACATCAGGAACAGTCTTTAACTTCTTTAGTGGCCTTGGAGATATTGCTTTTGCCTATGCTGGACACAATGTGGTGCTGGAAATCCAAGCAACAATTCCATCTACTCCAGAGAAACCATCCAAGGGTCCTATGTGGAAAGGAGTGGTTGTTGCTTACACAGTTGTGGCTCTATGCTACTTCCCAGTTGCCCTCATTGGTTACTGGATGTTTGGCAATGGGGTTGAAGATAACATTCTCATCAGTCTAGAGAAACCAAAATGGCTTATTGCAATGGCTAACATGTTTGTTGTGATACATGTTATTGGAAGTTATCAGGTGAAAATCAGTTTCTCTCATTCTTGTCCAAAACTTTTTTCGTTCTAAAATCACCTTTCTCTTTTGTTCAAAAGTCACCAAGAGTAACAAATTCTTTGGGTGGTTAGATTTATGCAATGCCAGTGTTTGACATGATCGAAACAGTGATGGTGAAGAAGTTGAACTTCAAACCCAGCAGAATGCTTCGTTTTATTGTACGCAATTTGTATGTGGGTAAGTAAGCACTTCTTAATAATTAATGTTTTGGCTAGAAGGAAATATTTCACCTTTCATTTGGTTGGTGGCTCATTACAATCGATATATCATCATTCTCTTGATTTCAGCATTCACAATGTTCGTTGGTATTATCTTCCCATTCTTTGGTGGTCTTTTAGGGTTTTTTGGAGGATTTGCTTTTGCACCAACAACATATTTTGTGAGACAACTATACATTAGTAATTTCATCCACCAAGAGTCATTAAGAATACAAAAGTCTTAACTGTTCATTTTCTTGCGTAATTTTTCAGCTCCCTTGTATCATGTGGCTTGCAATCTACAAACCAAAGAAATTCAGCTTGTCTTGGTGTTGCAACTGGGTATGTTTGATTTTGGTTTTGACTAGTGTTTATATTCCATTTTAAACTACGATTAATCTTGCTCTCCACTAATTACAGGTATGCATTGTGTTTGGCCTATTTTTGATGATTCTATCTCCAATTGGAGGATTGAGGTCAATCATAATTAGTGCCAAGAACTACGAGTTTTTCTCATAAAATCATTCCTCTCAGAATCAATGATGGGGATCTGAAGCAAGCAAATACTAGAAAGGAACGGAAACTCAATAAAGTCAAATGTGAAATAGAATCTGGTTTATCTTAGGTTGTAGGGTGATCTTTCATTCTAGAACATTTTGCTTAGGAGCATCAGCAACATGGTCCTTAGTGGGAAAGAAATTCATAAATGAAGTTGAAGGGAATTTTTATATTTACTTTCTTTCTCAGTTTTTACTTTATGCACGTGATTTTTTTCTTTTAATGTTTTAAAGCGTTGACTATTTATTTGCCTTTTTCTCCAATTATCTCCTAATATGAACAACACCAAGATATACAAAGCAGAGTAGCTTAATAACTTGATTTTTTTTAATAAACATATAATGAAATTATAAATAATAACAAATATTGCTTTTCAAATAACCAATTGAGTTATAGAAATGGAAACACGATGTGATCAAGCAATTGTCAAAGTTTATTTTCTTGTATCTCAAACAATTATAATCACAACACTACTGCAAATAAAAACATTAAAGAAAGTTAAAATAGCATTTGAAGACGGTTTTAAATGTTAGGAAAGATAGCTTTAAACTAGAGGGGGTGAATTGTTTAAAGAGGTTTTTGCAAACTTTTTGAAGCTAGAATGAGTTTATCTCAGAAACCAATTGATTAAGGAATTCAGTTAGCCAAAACAGTAAGCAAAACTGCACTGTCAGAAAAACAATCGGCTGTTTCTGCGAAACAATCGGTTGTTTATATCAGCAAACAACAAACAAACTGAATTTAAAGAGTAAGGGATAGAGAGATTGTACACAGTTGTTTATACTGGTTCACTCCAACCCAGAGCTACATCCAGTCTTCTCAGAACCCCTAAGGAAATCCACTAAGCAATCACACCTTGATCACTTACACAACAACCAAGAGAATAACCTTGAAAACCTCAAGACACACACTCTCCTTGGCCAACACTAAGATAGCTGATCTTGAACACCTCAAGAACACACAGCCAATCTCAGCAACAATACACAGAAGAAATGTTTCAGCAGTTTACACATATTACACTTGTTACAGATGAAGATCTGAAATCAATACAAGTAGAAACCTATTCCAGCACCTTGATCAATCTCTTTAGCTCTTAAGCAATCTCAGCAACAATGAAAACTCTCTTAAAAAAAACTTTGTTAAAAGCATTCTAATATTTAAAACAATTTTTCTGAATTATATAAAAGGAAAGTTTGTTACCAAATCTTAACAAACCCATAAAAGCTTTCAAAAAGATTGTTCAAAGCATTTAATGACTGGAGCGTATTCAGTTTCAAATCATTTAAAGCTCAGTCAAAGAAAACAGTTTTTCTGTTAAGGTTCCAAAACAAACAATCGGTTGTTTCCTCGAATCAATCGGTTGTTTTGTCACTTAACAGTTTTCTCCATTCAAAAACAGTTTTCAAACTTTCTCAAAACATCTAAGTATAAACAATCGGTTGTTTCGACAGAACAATCGGTTGTTTCAACTTAGTTTGAAAAACTCTTTGTTTTATTAAAAACTGAGATGCTAATTGCTTTGAGATTTAATCTAAGGGTGGATTACAACATTAAACTACCCCAGAACAAAACAATAAACCAGCACAGCAGCATCAAGCAAAGCAGAGGCATCATCATCCTTCAAAGGATTTGGATTCTTCAAAACCTTGAACACCACTTGGTTCAACAATCTCCCCCTATTTGATGAAGACAAATCCCTGGTGCTTGTGTTGTACTGATTAAATCTGAAGCAGTTCCTGCAGAGAAAACATTTGTACTATCCAAAGCTTCTTACAACAGCAAGTTAGATTATACCTCTTTTAACATAAAATTCAATCGGTTGTTTACACGAAACAATCGATTGTTTCTATCAGCAGCAGCAGAAAACACTTTTATACTCAGAGATTTAAACATTTTTATGCATATAAGATACAGATATACAAGTACCAATAATTCTCCCCCTATTTGTCTTCACAAATAGATTTTAGCATGTATCAAACACAGATTTTAAGAGAGATTATTTAGATCAAGAATACCTAACTCATTTCTTAAGAAGAAAAACCTCTCTTTTGGCAAAGGTTTTGTGAAGATGTCAGCTAGCTGCAATTTGGTCTCCACAAACTTCACTTCACAGTTCCCATTTTGCACATGATCTCTGATGAAATGATGTCTTATTTCAATATGTTTGGTCCTTGAGTGCTGGATTTGATTTTTGGTAAGATTGATTGCACTTGTGTTATCACACATCAAAGGAACTTTGCTGATTTATACACCAAAATCTGCAAGTTGTTGTTTGAGCCATAGGATCTGTGCACAGCAGCTACCAGCAGCTATATATTCTACCTCAGCAGTAGAGAGAGCAACACATGCTTGTTTCTTGCTATGCCATGAGATTAGGCTAGAGCCAAGAAGGTGACAAGTGTCACTTGTGCTTTTTCTATCTAGCTTGCAACCTGCGAAATCAGAATCTGAATAACCAATTAAATGTATTGGAGAATGAGAGGGATACCATAATCCTACAGATGATGTTCCTTTGAGATATTTCAGAATCCTCTTTGCAGCTTTGAAGTGTGACTTTTTAGGATTTGCTTGAAATCTTGGACATAGACACACCGCAAACCTGATGTCCGGTCTACTTGCTGTTAGATAAAGCAATGATCCAATCAAACTTCTAAATTTTGTTTGATCTATACTCTTTCCAGCAGAATCTGCATCCATGTAGCAGCTTGATGGCATTGGAGGGCTTGCCTCTTTGCAATTCTCCATTTCAAACTTTTTGAGAATCTCCTTGCAATACTTTGATTGACTTAAGAAGATCCCATCCTTTGTTTGTTTAACCTGCAATCCAAGAAAGAAAGATAGTTCTCCCATCATAGACATTTCAAACTCACCTTTCATAGCAGCCACAAATTCTTCACACAACCTATCTTGTGTAGCACCAAAGATGATGTCATTAACATATATTTGCACAAGAATTATTTCTGCATGTGACTTCTTGATGAAGAGAGTATTGTCTATCATTCCTCTTTCATAGCCAAGAGATAGCAGAAAGTTGCTAAGCCTCTCATACCACTGCCTTGGAGCTTGTTTCAGTCCATACAAAGCTTTCTTCAACTTGAAGACATGGTTGGGATACTTGTGGTCTTCAAAACCCGGTGGTTGATCTACATAGATTTCCTCATTGATGTAGCCATTCAAGAAGGCACTTTTTACATCCATTTGGAAGAGTTTAAAACCACTCATACATGCAAAAGCCAGCAGCAGCGTCACAGCCTCCAATCTAGCCACAGGAGCAAAGGTTTCACCATAGTCTAAGCCCTCTTCTTGATTGTAGCCTTTGGCAACTAGCCTTGCTTTGTTTCTTGTGATCACTCCTTCCTCATCTAGCTTGTTCCTGAAAACCCATTTTGCACCAATAATATTCATTTCATTAGTTCTAGGAACAAGAAACCATACCTCATTTCTTTCGAATTGATTTAGCTCTTCTTGCATAGCTTCAACCCACTTCTCATCCTTGAGAGCTTCTTCAATTGACTTTGGTTCTATTTGAGAGACAAAAGCTGTGTGTCTGCAGTAGTTTGAGATGGAGCTACGTGTAGAGACACCTTCCTTTATCTGCCCTATGATGTTATCCAGTGACAGATCTCTGGGAATTCTCCACTCTTTGGGCAGCTCACTCTGTTGCAGAATTTCAATCGATTGTTTCTGCGAATCAACCGGTTGTTTTTCTGCACAGATATCCAGCTTCTCCAAACTGATGCTCTGTTCATCTTCCTCAGCACTGATTTTTGGGTTCTCACTGATTCTGCGATCTACCTCATCAAAGACTACATGAACTGATTCTTCTACAGTCATTAACCTTTTGTTGTAGACTCTATAAGCATGGCTTGTGAGGGAATAACCAATGAAAATGCCAAGGTCAGCTTTCTCATCAAATTTTCCCAAGCTTTCCTTTCCATTGTTGAGAACAAAACAGTTACAGCCAAAGACTTTAAGGTGACTGATGTTAGGCTTTCTTCCATTGAAAAGTTCATATGGAGTTTTCTTCAAAATGGGCCTTATAAGCACTCTATTCATCACATAACAAGAGGTACTCACTGCATCTGCCCAAAAATACTTAGGAAGAGAAGATTCACTAAGCATTGTCCTTGCAAGCTCTTCAAGAGACCTGTTCTTCCTCTCTACAACTCCATTTTGCTGTGGTGTTCTTGGAGCAGAGAAATTGTGTAGGATTCCCAACTTCTCACAGAACTTGACAAACTTTTCATTTTGGAATTCTCCTCCATGATCACTCCTTATTGAGCCTATGTTGCTGTTCTTTGTGTTTTGAAGTCTTCTTGCTAGCTTCTTGAATGCAGCAAGGGCATCACTCTTTGATTCCAAGAACAAGGTCCAAGTGTACCTAGAGAAATCATCAACACTAACAAGAACATAATAATTTCCACCAAGACTCATAGTTCTAGAGGGTCCAAAGAGATCCATGTAAGGACCTGTAAAATTAAATTGGAATAAAATGGAGTATATTTTAAATGAATTCTAAGTATGTTTTTATTTAAAATAAAAAGGAAGGAAGGTGCAGTTTAGAAGACTATGAGATCGCCTGGTTAGTACATAATCGCCTGTCGCCTAGATTACACGTGATCGCCAGTCGCCTATGGTGCACATGATCGCCGAAAGTGCACTCAGTATGTAGTTAGGATACTGGATCAACCAGAGTGGGTTCCAGCAACCACGCGTATCAAGGTGTGGGTTAAGCCTTAGATACGCTGTGCATGCGAAGCTCTATGCTTGAGCATAAGAGATCGTCCTTAGTGTTGCATGCATGGGCGCACGAGGAGTAGTGCTGATCTACTCTTGGAAATGTGAAGCTACCGACGTCACCAAGTCATGTGGAGATGATACCTTGGACGTAACATAGTGGGATGAAGAACCTTCAGCAAGGCGTGGCGACGTGTCGTCGGGCATCGCCGGGCGCGAGGCATGCGGTCATCGCCAGGGCGAGACATCGGTCGTCTCCCAGGGAGAGACATCGGTCGTTCTCCAGGATGAGGCATCGGTGGATAGTCATCGCGCGAGCGGTCATCGGTGGAAGGTTATCGCGCGATGTCAAGTTTCACACAGATAAGGTGGGACCCAGGCTCTCAGCATCAGACGTACTGCACGCGCGACACGTAGACAAAAAGGGTGGTTCAGAATAGTGACATCAGAGTGTTGGCCTGCGCAGAGGCACGCGTAGTCGTACTGTTCAGGGAAGCGTACACGCAAACTTCCCTGCAGAGTGGGTGGTGGCAGCGGCTTTTGTGGACAAGTTGGTTTAAGATTCAAAAACCCACTTCTGAGAGGCAAAGGACGTTGCAGTGGTTCAAGAGTGAAAGAGTGAGCTCACCTTCATCCTTCTCTTTTCTCTCCATCGCGCTGTGATTCAGGCATCCTCAAGCACCAGTACGACGAGCGACGACTGCCCTTAGAGCACCTGGGAGGTTCTCTGCAAGTTCTACAAACCAGGCGCTAAAACAGAGCTAAGGCATCTTTAAGCTTCGGTGGGTTTTGGAGCTCTTGGTGTTTTGCGCAAGTCCAGGTAAGGGAAGCTAGCCTTATTTCCAACAAAAAACCTTATATTAGATGATTGAGATGATGGGGCACGTGGTCGCCGGTTTTGGCGTTGTTTTTCGAACTCCCCTGTTTTTGGTGTTGTTTGAAACTGTTTGAGATTTAAATGTGATATTCGAAAATCTGAACCAGGGGATTATTGTTGTTGTGATTGGAATCGTTCATTAAGTGTTGTATGATGTGTTGAATATTGTGAATGTGGGATCAAGGCATAGTATTTTCAGGAAAGAAAATACCGTGTAAGATCGTGTAGGATGTGCATTGACCGGTGATTCGTTTATTATGAGATATCCTGACTCTCCTGATATAATGGAATCATGTAGATGAAGTTATTCAGGCGTTGAGAGTCGAAGGAGGTTCATACGTATGGGTGAGTTGTTTGAAAGAGAACGAGCTTGACCCGTTGTATGGATTAACCCTGTCATGCTAGGATAGTGATGATATTGAGATTCATTTATACGCTTGTGAATGTGTGTGATTTCACAGCAACCCTGTGAATGTGTGTGATTTCACAGTGGGGCAGTATGACAGGTGCAGATCTCTGAGTCTAGTCAATGCATGAGTCTTCCGGAAGTGGTGTCAAGTGTCTTGTGTGATGAGTCAGTGGAAGTCTGACGTGAGAAATGAGAAACATTGAATTGATAGACACTTGATGAATTATGTGATTTGAACGACTCTTGAGGAATTGTGAAATGTGTGATTACTTGATGGTCATGTGAAGAGAATGAGAAAGTTGATGGTTTTAGGTGGGTATCTTAAATTTATTTTATCTTGATTTTTAAGTTCATATCTAAACTCTCTTTCAAATATCTAGCTTACCCTGTGTTTGGTTCTGTGGCTGTTTTTCTTAAAACTGTGATGATCGTGTATAATTTACACGGGAGCAGATGATGTTGCAGGAAGTAGAGCTCCTCGGTGAGTGGTCGCCGGAAGGAGATCGCCTGTTTCTACTTCTGTTAGGCGATCACCTTTTTTTTTTGTTTTCTGATAGGAGATTGTAACATCCCGCCAAAATACTATACAAATGTATATAATGAAAATAAAGGTAACAAATAGATTCTATGAACAAAATAATATATATATGAAATGAAGTTGCTCCTCTTAGGGAGTTTAATACAAATTCGGTCAAATTTTCCAGAAACATAAACAAAATACAGTAAAAAAAAAACAAAGCAGGCGATCTCCTATCGGAAGAAACCGATCTCCTATCGGACGAGACCGATCACCTATCAAGACAGAAAAAAAACAGGCGATCACCCGATGGAGGCAGACACAGGCGATCACCCGATAGAGACAGAAAAACCGGCGATCTCCTCCTCGGCGATCACTCACTAGAGGGCTCTTCTTCCTGGAAGATCATCTGCTCCCGTGTAACAATTACACGATCATCACAGTTTTGAGAAAAACAACCACAATAACAGATAAAAGGGTAAGCTAGATAATTTAAAAGAAGTTTAAATCAAGAACATGAAAATCCAAGTAAACCAAGTTCCAAAATATCCATGTAAAACGTAGAGCTGCTCATAGCATTCAGCTGATCGCCCAAAATCACAAACTTCACAACATTCACCCATAGTCGTTCCATTTCACAATACAGCATCAAGTGTCTATCAATATTCAAGTTTCTCATTTCACATGTCAGACTTTCCACTGACTCACCACACAAGACACTTGACACTACTTCCGGATTGACTCGTGCGTTGATTAGACTCAGAGATCTGCACCTGTCATACCACACCACTGTGAAATCCACACAGGGTCGCTGTGAATCCACACAGCATGCGCATATATCATCTCAATGTTACCATAGTTCTCCTGGTATGACAGGGTTAATCCATATGACAGACGGAGCTCGTTCTTTTTCACACGAGACGCCCATCATATAGACCTCCTTCGACTCTCAACAACTGAGTAACTTCCTCTACGTGATTCCATTACCTCAGCAGAGTCAGGATATCCCCTTAGGAATCACCGATCAATGCACCTACCACAAGATCTTACACGGTATTTTCTTTCCTGAAAATACTATGCCTCGATCCCACATTCACAGCATTCAAAACATCATGCCATACAAAGGAATATTTCAAATCATAGCAACAACCATTTTCAACGTTTCAAACTTTCGAATATCACATATATATTGTATTGAAATCCCAAACAGTTTCAAACAATGTCAAACACAGGTTAGTTCGAAACTCGTATTTAAAACCGGCGACCACGTCGCCCAAACACGTAAAACAGAGCATTTCGAAAAGAAACAGAGAACCGGCGACCACGTCGCCCTCACTTCAGAAACAGCAAACTATGGCTTGTATGGAAAAAGAGGTCTAGCTTCCCTTACCTGGACTTGCGCAACCACCAGGAGCTTCGAAATCCAACGAAGCTTGCAGAATACCTTGGCTCTGTTTTTCGCGTCTGGTTGAAGGACTTGCAGAGAACCTCCCAGGTGCTCTAATGGTGGCCGTCGCTCGTCGTACTCTCGTGTGAAGGTGCTAGAACCGCAGCGCGAAGGAGAGAATGGAGGAGAAGGGAGATAAACGCACCCTTTAGCTCTGGAACCACAGCAACGTTTCTTTCCTTCTCCCTCAGAAATGGGTTTTTGCATCTTAAGCTGACTTCTCCACAAAAACCGCTGCCACCACCCACTCTGCAGGGAGTTTGCGTGTACGCTTCGCTGAACAGTACACCTAAGCGTGCCTCTGCGCAGGCTACGCTATGAGGTCACTATTCTGAACCACTTTTTCGTCTACGTGGCGCGCGTGCAGAACGTCTCTTGCTGGGAGTCTGGGGCCCACGTTCTCTGGGTGTAACCCAACGTCGCACGATGACCTTTCGCCGATGACTACCAGCTCGAAGAGAAACCACTGATGACCTCTCGCGCGAAGACGATCCACCGATGACCTCGCGCGAAGACTACCACCGATGACCTCGCGCGAAGACTACCACCGATGACCTCGCGCGAAGACTACCACCGATGACCTCTTCCTGGCGAACGACCGATGTCTTCCTCTGGGAGACAACCGATGTCTTCCCTGGCGACGCCCTCATAACTCTCGCGCCTTGGCCACGTCCACATGCATCGCGCCCTGGCAATGCCCGCGTGCCTCGCGTCCGCGCGATGCCCGCATGCCCCTCGCGCCCGCGCGATGCCTGCATGCCTCTCACGCCCGCGCGATGCCTGCATGCCTCTCACGCCCGCGCGATGCCTGCATGCCTCTCGCGCCCGCGCGATGCCTGCATGCCTCTCGCGTCCGCGCGATGCCTGCATGCCTCTCACGCCCGCGCGATGTCCACCTGGCGCTCATGTGTAGCAGGCGACCGGCGACCTCGTAGCCTTCTAAACTTAACTTTTTCCTCCCTTTCTATTCTAAATAAAAACATACTTAGAATTTATTTAAAATATAACTCTTTTATTCCAATAAATTTTTCAGGTCCTTACAGAGATCGCCGTTTTCTGATAGGAGATCGCCCTTTTTCTGTTAGGAGATCGCCTGTCTTTCTATTTTACTGTAATTTGTTTACGTTTTGGAAAACTGACCGATTATGTATTAAACTCCCTGTGAGGAGCAACTTCATTACATATATAAAATTATGTTCACTTCGATATATTTGTTTCACCTTTATTTTATTACATAAATATGAAAAGGAATTTGGCGGGATGTTACAATCCATGTGAAGGAGTTCAAGAGGTCTCAATGAAGAGACAACATTTTTGGTTTTAAAAGAACTTTTCACTTGTTTCCCTTTTTGGCAGGCTTCACAAATGTGATCCCTCTCAAACTTGAGTTTTGGCAGCCCAATCACAAGATCTTTTGATATTAGCTTGTTCAAATGATTCATGTGAATATGAGCAATTCTTCTATGCCAAAGCCAAGATTCATCTTGCTGGGATAGAAGACATCCAATTGAACATGGTGAAGAGATATCCAGATGATACACATTATTAACTCTCTTACCTACCAACATTACCTCTTTAGTGTTGGGCAGACAGATTTCACATGTGTTTGCCTTGAACATCACTTGATACCCCTTGTCACACAGTTGGCTAATACTCAGCAGATTATGCTTTAGGCCTTCTGTAAGGACCTGTAAAAATTGAATTGGAATAAAAAGGGTTATATTTCAAAGGAATTCTGTGTATGTTTTATTCAAAATAAAAAGGAAGGAAAGTTAAGTTTAGAAAGGTATGAGATCGCCAGGGCGCGAGGACGTCGCCAGGGCGCGAGGACGTCGCCAGGGCGCGAGGACGTCGCCAGGGCGCGCGAGGCATGTGGACGTCACCAGGGCGCGAGGCATGCGGGCATCGCGCGGGCACGAGAGGCATGCGGGCATCGCGCGGGCGCGAGAGGCTTGCGGGCGTCGCCAGGGCACGCGAGGTATGTGGGCGTGGCCAAGGCGCGAGAGTTATGAGGGCGTCGCCAGGGAAGACATCGGTCGTCTCCCAGAGGAAGACATCGGTCGTCTTCCAGGGCGAAGGGGACATCGGTCATTCGCCAGGATGAGTCAGCGTTGGAAAGTTGTCGCGATGGCGAGCCTCACACAGATAAAGTGGGACCCAGACTCTCAGCATGAAACGTCCTGCACGCGCGCCACGTAGACAAAAAGGATGATTCAGAGTGGTGACATCAGAATGTTGGCATGCGCAGGAGACACTCGCGGTCGTACTGTTCAGAGCAGTGGCTGGCATGCACAAGCGACAACAGTGGCAGTACTGTTCAGGGCAGTGGTTCTCAGACTTCTCTGCAGAGTGGGTGGTGGCAGCTGCTTTTGGTGGATAAGTTGGTTTAAGATGCAGAAAACCCACTGCTGAGAGAAAGAAACGTTGCAGCCTTCAAAGAGAGAAAGAGTGAGTTACCTCCCTTCTCCTCCAGTTGTCTCCTTCGCGCTGCGATTCTAGCATCTTCACGCAAGAGTACGACGAGAGGCAGCCACCATTAGAGCACCTGGGAGGTTCTCTGCAAGTCCTTCAACCAGACGCAAAAACAGAGCCAAGGCGTTGTTCAAGCTTCGTTGGGATTCGGAGCTCCTGGTGTTTTGCGCAAGTCCAGGTAAGGGAAGCTAGATGTAAGGACCTAGAAAATTTATTGGAATGAAAGTGTTATATTTTAAATGAATTCTAAGTATGTCTTTATTTTAAAATAAGAAGGAAGGAAAGTTAAGTTTAGAAGGGCGCGAGGACGTCGCCAGGGCGCGAGGACGTCGCCAGGGCGCGAGGCATGCGGCATCGCGCGGGGCGCGAGAGGCATGCGGGCATCGCGCGGGCGCGAGAGGCATGCGGGCATCGCGCGGGCGCGGAGGCATGCGGGCATCGCGCGGGCGCGAGAGGCATGCGGGCAATCGCGCGGGCGCGAGAGGCTTGCGGGCGTCGCCAGGGCGCGCGAGGTATGTGGGCGTGGCAGAGGCGCGAGAGTTATGAGGGCATCGCCAGGGAAGACATCGGTCGTCTCCCAGAGGAAGACATCGGTCGTCTCCCAGAGGAAGACATCGGTCGTCTTCCAGGGCGAGGGAGACATCGGTCGTTCGCCAGGATGAGTCAGCAGTGGAAAGTTATCGCGCGACGTCGAGTTTCACACAGAGTAAAGTGGGACCCAGGCTCCCAGTATGGAACGTCCTGCATGCGCGACACGTAGACAAAAAGAGTGGTTCAGGCTAGTGACCTCAGAGTGTTAGCCTGCGCAGAGGCACACTTAGGTGTACTGTTCAGTGGAGCGTACACGCAAACTTCCCTGCAGAGTGGGTGGTGGCAGCAGTTTTTGTGGAGGAGTCAGCTTAAGATACAAAAACTCACTCCTGAGAAGAAAAGAAGAAAACGTTGCTGTGGTTCCAGAGCTAAAGAGTGCGTTTATCTCCTTTCTCCTCCATTCTCTCCTTCGCACTGCGATTCTAGCACCTTCACACGAGAGTACGACGAGCGACGACCACCATTAGAGCACCTGGGAGGTTCTCTGCAAGTCCTTCAACCAGACGCAAAAACAGAGCCAAGGCGTCGTTCAAGCTTCGTTGGGTTTCGGAGCTCCTAGTGTTTTGCGCAAGTTCAGGTAAGGGAAGCTAGACTTCATTTTCAATACAAGCCATAGTTTAGCTGTTTCTGAAATGAGGGCGACGTGGTCGCCGGTTTTCGTTTTCACCTTCGTGAATACTCTGTTTCATGTGTTTGGGCGACGTGGTCGCCGGTTTTATGTGCAGACTTCGAAAATACCCTGTTTTGAACCAGGTCGCCGGTTTTGGCGCTGTTTTACGAACCCCCTGTTTTTGATGTGGCTTTGAAACTGTTTGAGGCTTAAATGTGATATTCGAAAATCTGAACCTTTGAAATGATTGTTGCTGTAATTTGAATCATTTATTTGAGTGTGGATTGATGTCTTGAATGCTGTGAATGTGGGATCGAGGCATAGTATTTTCAGGAAAGAAAATACCGTGTAAGATCGTTAGGATGTGCATTGATCGGTGATGTCTATAATGGGATTATCCTGACTCTCCTGAGATAATGGATTCATATAGATGAGGTTATTCAGGCGTTGAGAGTCGAAGGAGGTTCATACGTATGGGTGAGTTGTTCAAGTGGGAACGAGCTCGACCTGTCATATGGATTAACCCTGTCATACTGTAAGAATGGTGAATTTGAGACTGTGTTGATGCGCATAGCTGGTAAACATTACAGCTTTGTATGACAGGTGCAGAATCTCTGAGTCTAGTCAATGCACGAGTCTTCCGGAAGTAGTGTCAAGTGTCTTGTGTGTTGAGTCAGTGGTGGTCTGACATGTGAAATGAGGAACTTGGAATCGATAGACACTTGATACAGTTGTGAAATAGAATGACTCTGGAAAATATTGTGAAATGTGTGATTTCTGGGTGATCAGGTGAAGAGTATGAGAAACTTGATAACCTTACGTGAATATCTTGAAATTGGTTACCTTGATTTCTTTTATTTTAAGTATCCTTATTTAAACTCTCTTTAAAATATCTAGCTTACCCTGCGTGTTT
Source organism: Phaseolus lunatus (assembly GCA_013389735.1). Classification (NCBI taxonomy): domain Eukaryota; kingdom Viridiplantae; phylum Streptophyta; class Magnoliopsida; order Fabales; family Fabaceae; genus Phaseolus; species Phaseolus lunatus. The sequence goes on along the minus strand of CM023864.1, from coordinate 34,236,458 downwards.
TGCTCGTTGGCTGTTTTTCTCTTAAAACTGTGATGATCGTGTATAACTTACACGGGAGCAGATGATCTTCCAGGAAGTAGAGCTCCTTAGTGAGTGATCGCCGAGGGGGAGATCGCCGTTTTCTGCCTCTATCGGGTGATCGCCTGTTTCTGCCTCTATCGGGTGATCGCCTGTTTTTCTGTCCTGATAGGTGATCGGCTGTTTTGGGTCCTCTGATAGGCGATCGGTCTCGTCCGATAGGAGATCGGTTTCTTTCGATAGGAGACCGCCTGCTTTGTTTTTTTCTTTTTACTGTATTTTGTTTATGTTTCTGGAAAATTTGACCGAATTTGTATTAAACTCCCTAAGAGGAGCAACTTCATTTCATATATATAATATTTTGTTCATAGAATCTATTTGTCACCTTTACTTTCATTTTATATTTATTTCAAAGTAATTTGGAGGGATGTTACACTAGACTTCATCTTAAATACAAGCCATAGATTAGCTGTTTCTGAAGTAAGGGCGACGTGGTCGCCGGTTTTCGTTTTCATCTTCGTGAATGCTCTGTTTCTATGTGGTTGGGCGACGTGGTCGCCGGTTTTATATACAGACTTTGAAATACCCCGTTTTGAAACAGATCGCCGGTTTTGGCGTTGTTTGCGAAACTCTCTGTTTTTGGTGTTGCTTTGAAACTGTCTGAGACTTAAATGTGATATTCGAAAATCTGAACCTTTGGAATGATTGTTGCTGTGATTAAATCATTTATTTGAGTGGGATGATGTCTTGAATGCTGTGAATGTGAGACCGAGGCATAGTATTTTCAGGAAAGGAAATACCGTGTAAGATCGTATGTAATGTGTATTGACCTGGGGCTTGTCTAGAAGGAGATATCCTGACTCTGCTGATATAATGGAATCACGTAGATGAAGTTATTCAGTTGTGGAGAGTCGAAGGAGGTTCATATGTATGGGTGAGTTGTTCAAAAGGGAACGAGCTCGGCCTGTTATATGAATTAACCTTGTCATACCGGGAGAGTTAATGACATTGAGACTTTATGCGCATAGCTGTGTGGATTCACAGCGACCCTGTGTGGATTTCACAGTGGTATGGTATGACAGGTGCAAATCTCTGGGCCTGAGTCAACGCACGAGTAAATCCGGAAGTAGTGTCAAGTGTCTTGTGTGCTGAGTCAGTGGTGGTCTGACATGTGAAATGAGGAACTTGAAATTGATAGACACTTGGTACAGTTGTGAAATAGAATGACTCTGGAAAATATTGTGAAGAGTGTGATTTCTGGATGATCAGGTGAAGAGTATGAGAAACTTGATAACTTTACGTGATTATCTTGAAATTGTTTACCTTGATTTTATTTTAAGTATCCTTATTTAAACTCTTTTTAAATGTCTAGCTTACCCTGTGTTTTCTTTTGTGTTGTGGCCTTTTCTTAAACCTGTAATGATCGTGTATAATTTACACGGGAGTAGATGATGTTGCAGGAAGTAGAGCTCTTTAGAAAATTGTCGCTGGAAGGAGATCGCCTGTTTTCTTTTCTGTTGGGTGATCGCCCCTCTTGCTGCTTTATAATAGGAGATCGCCTTTATGAAAGGAGATCGCCCTTCTTATAGGAGATCGCCCTTTCTGCCAGGAGATCGCCTATCTGTTTTTTTGTATTGTATTTCGTTTACGTTTTTAATGGAGAAGTGATCATTTGTATTAAACTCCCTGTGAGGAGAAACTTATTTATTTTATATAAAGATTTTGCTCACTTCAATCTATTTGTCACCTTTATTTTCGTTTTATATTTATTTTCAAAGTAATTTGGCGGGATGTTACATTAATGGTATCAGAGCAGTTCGTCCTTAGGATGACCTGCGGGCTGTGGATCCATTGTGTTTCTTCTGCTCATGAGAGTTATTTGAGTTTAAAATAATAACTATAGTGAAAGGTTTTCAAACGTTTTTGTATTGAAATTTTGTGTGTGCTTTGGTGAATATATGTTCTAACTGAAAATCTTAGTATTAAGAATGAGAAGGTCTTGATAAAGTAGTGAGGGTGCACACTCATAACTGGATCGAGATGAGTCTCAATCTTAATTCCAAAAGTTTGATGTTTAACATATATTGAATTCTGGAATGAGCTATCTCATTCTCTTGAGTGTCTTTGTAATTGATTGAAAATGGTGGATTGGATTGATGACTGCATACCAGTAGTTGTTCTGGTGTATGCTTGATGTTATAAGCATTATGATTCTGTTGATGAGCTCAAATTCTTAATGATTTTGAGATGCTGACCTTTGTAAGGTCTAGCTGTTACCCCCTTGAATGAATTGATTTCTTATCGATCTCATTCTTGTAGTTGTAGGGAATATAGGAATCTTATAGTTTCAAAATCTGAAAAACGAAGGAGATGGCACGTAGACCTTCTACCCCTCCCCAATCTTCTTCGGAGATGAGCCAGATTGCTAAGGCTATCGAGATGATGGCAACTGCCATCCAGCAACAGAATGCAGCGATGGCTCAGAACCATCAAGCTACAATGCACCACTGGGAAACTGCTCGGTCAGCTGAGACGAACTCCCACGGCGGTTAGCCTCAAGAACAGATGGGACTGACTGAGTTCATGAGGCACAACCCACCCAAGTTTAGTGGGAATGCTACCCCTGATCAGGCAGATCAGTGGGTCAGAGAGCTGGAGAAAATCTTCAGGGCGACCTCCTGCCCTGAAGAGAAGAAATTGGTGTTCGCAACCTTTTTGCTATCTGGGGAAGCTGAGTTCTGGTGGATGGGAGCTCAGCAGATGATGGAGGCCCGAGAGGATGTGTTGGACTGGGAGAGCTTCAGGGTGAAGTTCCTGGAGAAATACTTCCCAGACAGCGCAAGGTTTGCGAGGGAAGCTGAATTCCTAAAGTTGGAGCAGGGGGATATGTCTGTGAACGCCTATGCTGCTCGGTTTGAGTATCTCGCCCGATTCTACACCCAGGCGACCTCTGAGGCTTGGAGGTGTAGGAAGTTTGAAGAGGGACTGAAGCATGGGCTGAAGAGGACCATAGCCCCGATGTGCATCAGGGAATTTCACGCCTTGGTAGAGAAGGCGAAGATGGTTGAGACCCTGGAAAAGGGTGATTCTCGGGTGATCAGGTCACACCCAGGGAGTTCTTCCAGTGGGAAGGCTAAGGTGCAGCACCCACAAGACAAGCCTTATACGAGACCTCCACCACGTCGAGCGGGAGCAGCGTCATCCCAGCTTCAGCAGCAACAACCTTGGAAACCCAAGTGTTTCCATTGTGGTGGACCTCACACGTCCAATGTGTGCCCCAAGAAGGCTTTTGAGAGAAGGTGTTTTGTCTGCCAAAGGACGGGGCACGTTGCTAGAGATTGCCCAAGCAGGAATGGGGCGACAACAACCCAGTGGCTCTCAGCAGATGAGGAACGAAGGAGGCAGACCTCAGGCAACAGGGAGAGTGTTTGCCATGTCAGGAGCAGAGGCATCTCAGTCAGGTAACTTAGTACAGAGTGTTGCTCTATAGCTGGTAGATGCGTTAGAATTTTGTTTGATTCTGGAGCGACACACTCCTTTTTGTCAAGCTTGTGTGTAGCCGAGTTGGGCCTTCTAGTGAAGGAAGTACCGTTTGAACTGTTGGTCTCTACACCTGTATCAGGACAGGTGTTGACCTCGACAGTTTGCCCTGAATGTCCAGTGATGGTAGAGGGACGCAGATTCAAAGTAAACTTGATCTGTCTACCTCTTCAGGATCTGGATGTTATCTTAGGAATGGATTGGCTATCTGCCAATCACATTCTCATAGGTCGCGGTAGGCAGAAAATTAGCGTTTCCAGATCTCCAAGAGTCAGATGTGATATCTGCTCAGCATGGGTAGTCGGAGTTGGGAGAAATGAGCGGGGTGCTTCATGATCCTAGCTCGGTTGGGAGTGAAGAGGACGTAAGCAAGATACCTTGGTGAAAGATTTCATGGAAGTATTTCCAGAAGAAATACCTGGATTACCTCCTAAGAGAGAGGTGGAACTCTCTATTGTTTTGATACCTGGGGCTGGACCTGTGTCGATGACTCCAGCTGAGTTGATGGAATTAAAGAAGGAAGTGTAAGTAGATTTAGTGTACCAAGGTTTAGTTCCAGCTACACATAAGTTATGGAGAGTATATAAGCTGAATGTTGAGGGTTTAAGGACTTAAGCATGTGTATCCATAGGAAGTACCGGGGTTAAGTTCCAAAAATGAAAGAATGAACTTTCTTTTATTTGAAGCTTGAGAGATGTTTATGTCGATGAAACAGCATGAGATGACTCTAGCTTAACCACAAGCTTAAAAGGAAAGAGGAGATATTGTATTTATGTCTAAAGTTCAATTAGACAGAGAAGTTTGCTGAAAAATACCAAGTAGAGAAGTTACTGGGAGAAGAGATGAAGCTTCACGCAGAATGGATGCTGTTTTGTGGATCGTGATTTGGAAGATGAGTATGGAAATGGTGGATGAGGAGTGATGAGAAAGGGAAATGGAAAGATATTCTTGTATGACTCGGAACTTGGGAGAAGCCGAACTCATTCGAAATATCAATCGTGGTGGTGGAGAGATGTACGTAAGGTGTGCGAGGAGGGTGAAGATGATGGTTTATTCCAAAAAGTCATTGTTTGGAAAGTTGGAGGCAGAGGGGATGTGAGATTTCAGGAGGATGCGTGGGCCACTAACTTTAACTTTAAAGCAACGTGGCTGGTCTATGTGCTTCAAGTGGATAAGTGTTCTATTTGTTCGGCATAAGGGTTTGAGGTCCCACCTTGAGAACTTTTATCTTATACGTATGTCATCCAAGTGGAATCAGGTGTGGAAGGGAATGTGGGTGGCAATAGTCTGTTGTATCTTGGAGAAGAGGAATAGAGTTGTCCTTAAGCAAGAAATTCTGGATGCAGAGGAAATTTTCCAATCGGCTCCACTACTTACATGGTTGTGGTTGAGAGATATGGTGTGTTCGTTCTTGTATACCTTTTCAGATAGGCACCTGAACTCAAATCAATGCATCCAATGTATACATTGAACAAGGAGGAAATGATGGGGACAGGAAGCCGAGTTGGCAAGAGAAGTCATAGTGATGATTTGGAAAGTAACCGCAACAAGAACTTTGTCTTTATAAGGTGCAGAGTTATGTAGCATAGTGGTGAACCAAAGGTATTCCTTTAGGGAGCGTGAGAATTAGATCAGCAGTGGGAAGTCGATGGATGGTTTTGATCAAGAGGCGGAAGTTGATTCCTAGAGGGATATTTCGGATCCTAGTTTGAATTGGCTAGGGGGCATGAGCAGTAGTCAGCTGCCCTTTTTCCTTCCGATGAAGGGATCTTGCTCACTTTTACTCTACAGAAGACTAGTCCTGGTTCTGTTAAGGGATTAGTTCTGGACTTGCTCGACCAAGTCTTCAGGGTTGGAAGTAGAGTGTGAGTACTGGAGTTGACGCTCAATGGAACAGCATACTCCATATGCAGGGAAGGGGAATGGAATTTGATGAAGTATTGGAGTAGTAAGCGTTGGTTCAACAGACAACCGAGAAGGTAAAACTGATGCAAGGCAGAATGAAAGCTTCTCAAAGTCGACAGATGTCCTATGCAGATCAGAGGAGAAGACCTTTGGGGTTTGCTGCTGGGGGATCATGTCTTTATGAGGGAGGACACCAGCCAAGGGTGTAGGATGGGCGATCAGATCAAAGAAGCTGTCCCCTAAGTTCGTTGGGCCATATCAGATCCTAAGGGGGATCAGTCCAGTGGCTTATGAGATCGTCCCACCTCCCCATTTAGCAAACCTGCATAGTGTATTTCACGTATCACGGCTAAGGAAGTATCTTGCAGACCTTAGTCACGTATTAAAAGTGGACGAAGTGCAGATCGGGTGATCCAGCATGGGAAATAAAAGAAACCACGAGAGAAGCCCATCCATACCTTCTTTCCTTATAATTCAATTTTCGAGGACGAAAATTTTTCTTGTTGGGGAGAATGTAAGGACCTGTAAAAATTGAATTGGAATAAAAAGGGTTATATTTCAAAGGAATTCTGTGTATGTTTTATTCAAAATAAAAAGGAAGGAAAGTTAAGTTTAGAAAGGTATGAGATCGCCAGGGCGCGAGGACGTCGCCAGGGCGCGAGGACGTCGCCAGGGCGCGAGGACGTCGCCAGGGCGCGCGAGGCATGTGGACGTCGCCAGGGCGCGAGGCATGCGGGCATCGCGCGGGCGCGAGAGGCATGCGGGCATCGCGCGGGCGCGAGAGGCTTGCGGGCGTCGCCAGGGCGCGCGAGGTATGTGGGCGTGGCCAAGGCGCGAGAGTTATGAGGGCGTCGCCAGGGAAGACATCGGTCGTCTCCCAGAGGAAGACATCGGTCGTCTTCCAGGGCGAAGGGGACATCGGTCATTCGCCAGGATGAGTCAGCGTTGGAAAGTTGTCGCGATGGCGAGCCTCACACAGATAAAGTGGGACCCAGACTCTCAGCATGAAACGTCCTGCACGCGCGCCACGTAGACAAAAAGGATGATTCAGAGTGGTGACATCAGAATGTTGGCATGCGCAGGAGACACTCGCGGTCGTACTGTTCAGAGCAGTGGCTGGCATGCACAAGCGACAACAGTGGCAGTACTGTTCAGGGCAGTGGTTCTCAGACTTCTCTGCAGAGTGGGTGGTGGCAGCTGCTTTTGGTGGATAAGTTGGTTTAAGATGCAGAAAACCCACTGCTGAGAGAAAGAAACGTTGCAGCCTTCAAAGAGAGAAAGAGTGAGTTACCTCCCTTCTCCTCCAGTTGTCTCCTTCGCGCTGCGATTCTAGCATCTTCACGCAAGAGTACGACGAGAGGCAGCCACCATTAGAGCACCTGGGAGGTTCTCTGCAAGTCCTTCAACCAGACGCAAAAACAGAGCCAAGGCGTTGTTCAAGCTTCGTTGGGATTCGGAGCTCCTGGTGTTTTGCGCAAGTCCAGGTAAGGGAAGCTAGACTTCATCTTAAATACAAGCCATAGATTAGCTGTTTCTGAAGTAAGGGCGACGTGGTCGCCGGTTTTCGTTTTCATCTTCGTGAATGCTCTGTTTCTATGTGGTTGGGCGACGTGGTCGCCGGTTTTATATACAGACTTTGAAATACCCCGTTTTGAAACAGATCGCCGGTTTTGGCGTTGTTTGCGAAACTCTCTGTTTTTGGTGTTGCTTTGAAACTGTCTGAGACTTAAATGTGATATTCGAAAATCTGAACCTTTGGAATGATTGTTGCTGTGATTAAATCATTTATTTGAGTGGGATGATGTCTTGAATGCTGTGAATGTGAGACCGAGGCATAGTATTTTCAGGAAAGGAAATACCGTGTAAGATCGTATGTAATGTGTATTGACCTGGGGCTTGTCTAGAAGGAGATATTCTGACTCTGCTGATATAATGGAATCACGTAGATGAAGTTATTCAGTTGTGGAGAGTCGAAGGAGGTTCATATGTATGGGTGAGTTGTTCAAAAGGGAACGAGCTCGGCCTGTTATATGAATTAACCTTGTCATACCGGGAGAGTTAATGACATTGAGACTTTATGCGCATAGCTGTGTGGATTCACAGCGACCCTGTGTGGATTTCACAGTGGTATGGTATGACAGGTGCAAATCTCTGGGCCTGAGTCAACGCACGAGTAAATCCGGAAGTAGTGTCAAGTGTCTTGTGTGCTGAGTCAGTGGTGGTCTGACATGTGAAATGAGGAACTTGAAATTGATAGACACTTGGTACAGTTGTGAAATAGAATGACTCTGGAAAATATTGTGAAGAGTGTGATTTCTGGATGATCAGGTGAAGAGTATGAGAAACTTGATAACTTTACGTGAATATCTTGAAATTGTTTACCTTGATTTTATTTTAAGTATCCTTATTTAAACTCTTTTTAAATGTCTAGCTTACCCTGTGTTTTCTTTTGTGTTGTGGCCTTTTCTTAAACCTGTAATGATCGTGTATAATTTACACGGGAGCAGATGATGTTGCAGGAAGTAGAGCTCTTTAGAAAATTGTCGCTGGAAGGAGATCGCCTGTTTTCTTTTCTGTTGGGTGATCGCCCCTCTTGCTGCTTTATAATAGGAGATCGCCTTTATGAAAGGAGATCGCCCTTCTTATAGGAGATCGCCCTTTCTTCCAGGAGATCGCCTATCTGTTTTTTTTGTATTGTATTTCGTTTACGTTTTTAATGGAGAAGTGATCATTTGTATTAAACTCCCTGTGAGGAGAAACTTATTTATTTTATATAAAGATTTTGCTCACTTCAATCTATTTGTCACCTTTATTTTCATTTTATATTTATTTTCAAAGTAATTTGGCGGGATGTTACACCTTCAACAAAGAGCACATCATGAATCACCAAGATGCTCTCATCTCCTATGGATCCTCTTCCAAGTATTCTTCCTTTGTTGTTATCTCCATAGGTGACATGACCCTCTTGCTTGTAGAATATTCTCAGAAACTTTGATTTGTCCCCTGTCATATGCTTGGAGCATCCACTGTCCAAGTACCAAAGCTGCTTTCTTTCCTCCAAGTTTTCCTACAAAGAAAATTCTCAAGTACATAGGTTTGGTCCCCTTATGAATGAGGGTCCATCTGGTGTATACTCATCAACACAAGCTTTATTTTTCTTAGGAATCCACTTCATAAGCCCTTTAGGAACAACATGTTTTCTGATTTTACAAAATCGAACAGAATGACCTCTTTTCATGCAATAGAAGCATGTAACAATCGATTGTTTCGATGGTCCAATCAATTGTTTTTCTGGCTTTTTTGAAAAAGTTTTTGAAAATCTATCTTGCTTGTTTTGTGGATTAAAACCCAATCCTGATTTTCCAAAAACACACTTTTGAGATGCTAGCACACTTTCAAAGTTGGATTGGCCTTTAGAAAGCTTATCCACTGTTTTAACAAGATAGTGTGTAACATCCCGCCAAAATACTATACAAATGTATATAATGAAAATAAAGGTAACAAATAGATTCTATGAACAAAATATTATATATATGAAATGTAGTTTCTCCTCACAGGGAGTTTAATACAAATTCGGTCAAATTTTTCCAGAAACATAAACAAAATACAGTAAAAAAAAACGAAGCAGGCGATCTCCTATCGAAAGAGACCGATCTCCTATCGGACGAGACCGATCTCCTATCGGACGAGGCCGATCGCCCATCGGGGGACCCAAAAACAGCCGATCTCCTTCCGGCGACCACTTCACTAAGGAGCTCTACTTCCTGGAAGATCATCTGCTCCCGTGTAAGTTATACACGATCATCACAGTTTTAAGAGAACAGCCACAGAACCAAAACACGCAGGGTAAGCTAGATATTTTAAAGAGAGTTTAAATAAGAACATTAAAATCAGAGTAAGCAATTTTCAAGATATTCACGTAAAGCTATAGATTTTCTCAATGCCCTTCACCTGGTCACCCAGAAATCACACATTTCACAATATTCTCAAGAGTCATTCATTTTCACAATACTGCATCAAGTGTAACATCCCGCCAAAATACTATACAAATGTATATAATGAAAATAAAGGTAACAAATAGATTCTATGAACAAAATAATATATATATGAAATGAAGTTGCTCCTCTTAGGGAGTTTAATACAAATTCGGTCAAATTTTCCAGAAACATAAACAAAATACAGTAAAAAAACAAAGCAGGCGATCTCCTATCGGAAGAAACCGATCTCCTATCGGACGAGACCGATCACCTATCAAGACAGAAAAAAACAGGCGATCACCCGATGGAGGCAGACACAGGCGATCACCCGATAGAGACAGAAAACCGGCGATCTCCTCCTCGGCGATCACTCACTAGAGGGCTCTTCTTCCTGGAAGATCATCTGCTCCCGTGTATCAATTACACGATCATCACAGTTTTGAGAAAAACAACCACAATAACAGATAAAAGGGTAAGCTAGATAATTTAAAAGAAGTTTAAATCAAGAACATGAAAATCCAAGTAAACCAAGTTCCAAAATATCCATGTAAAACGTAGAGCTGCTCATAGCATTCAGCTGATCGCCCAAAATCACAAACTTCACAACATTCACCCATAGTCATTCCATTTCACAATACAGCATCAAGTGTCTATCAATATTCAAGTTTCTCATTTCACATGTCAGACTTTCCACTGACTCACCACACAAGACACTTGACACTACTTCCGGATTGACTCGTGCGTTGATTAGACTCAGAGATCTGCACCTGTCATACCACACCACTGTGAAATCCACACAGGGTCGCTGTGAATCCACACAGCATGCGCATATATCATCTCAATGTTACCATAGTTCTCCTGGTATGACAGGGTTAATCCATATGACAGACGGAGCTCGTTCTTTTTCACACGAGACGCCCATCATATAGACCTCCTTCGACTCTCAACAACTGAGTAACTTCCTCTACGTGATTCCATTACCTCAGCAGAGTCAGGATATCCCCTTAGGAATCACCGATCAATGCACCTACCACAAGATCTTACACGGTATTTCCTTTCCTGAAAATACTATGCCTCGATCCCACATTCACAGCATTCAAAGACATCATACCACTCAAGTAAACGATGCAATCACAGCAATAGCCATTTCAAAGGATTCATATTTTCGAATATCTCATGTAAATCTCAAGCAGTTCTCAAAACAACATCAAACACAAGGAGTTCGCAAAACAGCGCCAAAACCGGCGATCTAGTTCAAAATATGGTATTTCGAAGGCTGTATATTAAAACAGGCGACCACGTCGCCCAAGCACACAACACAGAGCATTTCACGAAGATGAAAGCGAAAACGGCGACCACGTCGCCCACACTTCAGAAATGGTTCAACTATGGCTCGTAGTAAAGATGAAGGCTAGCTTCCCTTACCTGGACTTGCGCAACCACCAGGAGCTTCGAAATCCAACGAAGCTTGCAGAATACCTTGGCTCTGTTTTTCGCGTCTGGATGAAGGACTTGCAGAGAACCTCCCAGGTGCTCTAATGGTGGCCGTCGCTCGTCGTACTCTCGTGTGAAGGTGCTAGAACCGCAGCGCGAAGGAGAGAATGGAGGAGAAGGGAGATAAACGCACCCTTTAGCTCTGGAACCACAGCAACGTTTCTTTCCTTCTCCCTCAGAAATGGGTTTTTGCATCTTAAGCTGACTTCTCCACAAAAACCGCTGCCACCACCCACTCTGCAGGGAGTTTGCGTGTACGCTTCGCTGAACAGTACACCTAAGCGTGCCTCTGCGCAGGCTACGCTATGAGGTCACTATTCTGAACCACTTTTTCGTCTACGTGGCGCGCGTGCAGAACGTCTCTTGCTGGGAGTCTGGGGCCCACGTTCTCTGGGTGTAACTCAACGTCGCGCGATGACCTTTCGTCGATGACTACCAGCTCGAAGAGAAACCACTGATGACCTCTCGCGCGAAGACGATCCACCGATGACCTCGCGCGAAGACTACCACCGATGACCTCGCGCGAAGACTACCACCGATGACCTCGCGCGAAGACTACCACCGATGACCTCTTCCTGGCGAACGACCGATGTCTTCCTCTGGGAGACAACCGATGTCTTCCCTGGCGACGCCCTCATAACTCTCGCGCCTTGGCCACGTCCACATGCATCGCGCCCTGGCAATGCCCGCGTGCCCCTCGCGCCCGCGCGATGCCCGCATGCCCCTCGCGCCCGCGCGATGCCTGCATGCCTCTCACGCCCGCGCGATGCTTGCATGCCTCTCACGCCCGCGCGATGCCTGCCTGGCGCTCATGTGTAGCAGGCGACCGGCGACCTCGTAGCCTTCTAAACTTAACTTTTTCCTCCCTTTCTATTCTAAATAAAAACATACTTAGAATTTATTTAAAATATAACTCTTTTATTCCAATAAATTTTTCAGGTCCTTACATTCTCCCCAACAAGAAAAATTTTCGTCCTCGAAAATTGGATTACAAGGAAAAGAGGTATGGATAAGCCTCCCTCATGGGTTCTTCTAACTCCCAAGTAGAATCCCCCGATTTCTCATCCCACACCACTTTCACCATGTCGATGGTCTTGCCTCTGAGCTGTTTACATTGCCGATCGTCAATCCTGACTGGTTTTGCTTTAAAGGACAAGTCATCCCTAATCTGCACGTCGTCTACATCCAGCACATGACTAGGGTCTGCCATGTACTTCCTCAGCTGTGACACGTGAAACACATTGTGCAGATTCGCCAGATGGGGAGGTAGGGCGATCTCATACGCCACTGGGCCAATCCTTCTTAAGATCTGATATGGTCCCACGAACTTAGGGGACAACTTCTTTGACCTGATCGCCCGCCCTACACCCTTGGTTGGTGTCACTTTCATGAATACGTGATCTCCAGCAGCAAACTCCAAAGGCTTTCTCCTCTGATCTGCATAGGACTTCTGCCTACTCTGAGAGGCTTTCATTCTGCTTTGTATCTGCTTCACCTTCTCGGTCGTCTGCTGAATCAACTCTGGCCCAACCAAGACTGCCTCGCCCTCCTGGTACCAACATAAGGGAGTTCTGCATTTCCTCCCATACAGGGCTTCATATGGTGCCATCCCAATGCTGGCGTGGTAGCTATTGTTATAGGTAAACTCCACTAGTGGCAACACCTCCTCCCAACCTCCCAATTGATCCAAAACGCATGCCCTCAGCAGATCTTCCAAAGATTGGATCGTCCTCTCTGACTGACCATCTGTTTGGGGATGATATGCAGAGCTCATCCTCAACTTAGTTCCCAAACACTCTTGCAGGGTCTGCCAAAACCGTGAAGTAAACCTGGGATCTCTATCTGAAACGATGCTGGAAGGCACTCCATGCAGCCTCACTATTTCTTGGATGTATAGCTGTGCCAGCTTGACCATAGGCATCTTCATATTTACTGGGAGGAAGTGGGCACTCTTCGTCAGCCTATCAATGATGACCCAGATTGCATCATGACTCTTTACCGATCTGGGTAAATGGGTGACAAAATCCATGGCAATGCTGTCCCACTTCCACTCGGGGATATCCAGTTGCTGCAACAGCCCGCCAGGTCTTTGATGCTCTACCTTCGCCTTTTGACACGTTAAGCAGGTTGTCACGTACTGGGCGATGTCCCTCTTCATGCCCGACCACCAAAATGACTCCTTCAAGTCATGGTACATCTTGTTCATGCCTGGATGAAGGTTAAGGCGACTCTTATGACCTTCCTCTAGGATCATCTTCTTCAACTCATCATTTGCAGGTATGCAAATTCTGCCATCAAACCTCAAGATCCCATCATCGCCCATCTCAAAGCCTCTCGCCTGATCTGTCCCTAGTGACTCCACAGTGCGCTTTAGGCTAGGGTCCTCCAATTGTTTATCCTTCAACATCCCAAGGAAGTCATTAGTTATAGTCAGCTTACTACAACTAATGTGATTCACGTGAAATTCCACTCCAAAGTTTAAGTCTCTGAACTGCTCGATCAGTTTCTGCTCTTCCATCATCATGGTGGCGACTTGTATAGACTTCCTACTCAAGGCATCTGCCACTACATTGGCCTTCCCTGGGTGATACATGAGTTGAAAGTCGTAGTCCTTTAGGAATTCCATCCACCTTCTTTGTCTCATGTTTAGTTCCTTCTGATCGAACAGGTACTTCAAGCTCTTGTGATCGCTGAATACCTGGAACCGAGCTCCATAAAGATAATGCCTCCAGATCTTCAAGGCAAACACTACCGCTGCCAACTCCAAATCATGAGTAGGGTAGTTCCTCTCATGCACCTTGAGTTGCCTTGAAGCATATGCAACCACTCTCTTCTCTTGCATCAAGACGCATCCCAAGCCTTGATGTGAGGCATCACAGAAGACATCAAAAGGTCTTCCTACTTCTGGAATCACCAGCACTGGAGCACTGGTCAACCTCTCCTTTAGTTCCCTGAAGCTCTGCTCACATCGGTCGGTCCAAGCAAAGGGTTGGTCCTTGCGGGTCAGTTGTGTTAAAGGAGCCACTACTTTGGAAAAATCCTCAATAAACCTCCGATAGTAGCCCGCCAACCCCACAAAGCTCCTTATCTCAGTCACTGTCTTAGGACGTTCCCATTGCAGCACTGCCTCTACCTTGGCTGGATCTACCGAGATCCCCTGGGCAGATATCACGTGTCCTAAGAAGTTGACTTCCCTTAGCCAGAACTCACACTTAGAGAACTTGGCATAGAGCTGCTTCTCCCTCAGTATTTCCAATACTGTCCTCAGGTGTTCCTCATGCTCTTCCTCGGTCCTTGAATAAATGAGGATGTCATCTATGAAGACCACCACAAACTTATCCAAGAAAGGGCGAAAGATCCTATTCATGTAGTCCATGAATAGAGCTGGAGCATTGGTGACTCCAAATGGCATCACTACATACTCGTAGTGCCCATATCGAGACCTAAAAGCTGTCTTCTGAACATCTTCAGCTTTTACCAAGATTTGGTGATACCCCGATCTCAGGTCAATCTTGGAGAACACCGAGGCCCCATGAATCTGGTCCATCAAATCATCAATCCGAGGTAGGGGGTACTTGTTCTTGATGGTCAATTTGTTCAATTGCCTGTAGTCTATACACAGCCGAGACCCTCCATCCTTCTTCTTGACTAGGAGCACTGGAGCTCCCCATGGAGATACGCTGGGTCTGATGAACTGCTTCTCCAGCAACTCTTCCACTTGCTTCTTTAACTCCACTAACTCGGCTGGTGCCATCCTATAAGGTGCCATTGACACTGGTCCAGCTCCAGGTACCAAGTCAATAGAGAATTCCACTTCTCTCTTAGGGGGTAACCCAGGCACCTCTTCTGGGAATACATCTGTGAAATCTTTCACCACTTGTATCCTGTTTACGTCCCCTTTATTCTCCACTTCCAACCGGGCGAGCACGACGAAGCACCTCGCCTCTCCTTCCAGCTCTGATCGCCCTCGTTAAACTGATAACACATCCGATTCTTGGGGGTCTGAAAACGCTACTTTCTGCCTACCACAGTCTATGAGAACGTGATTGGCAGCTAACCAATCCATTCCCAGGATGACATCCAGGTCCTGAAGAGGTAGGCAGATCAAGTTCACCTTGAATCTGCGTCCTTCTACAATCACTGGACATTCAGGGCACACTGTAGAGGTCGACACCTGTCCTGACGCAGGTGTAGAGACCAACAGCTCGAAAGGTAACTCCTTCACTAGGAGGCCCAACTCGGCTACACACAGGCTTGACACAAAGGAGTGTGTCGCTCCAGAATCAAACAAGGCCCTTACACCTCTACCAGCAATAAAACAAACACCTTGGATGAGGTTACCTGACTGAGCTGCCTCTGCTCCAGACATGGCGAACACCCTCCCTGTTGCCTGAGGTCTGCCGCCCTCGTTTCTCAACTGTTGGGAGCCACTGGGTTGGGTCGCCCCATTCCTGCTAGGGCACTCTCTAGCAACGTGCCCTGTCCTTTGGCAGACGAAACATTTCCTCTCTGAAGTCTTCTTGAAACAAGCATTGGAGGCGTGTGGTCCACCACAGTGAAGACACTTAGGCTTCCAAGGTTGTTGCTGTTGGAACTGGGGAGGTGCTGCTCCTGCCCGATGTGATGGAGGTCTCGCATAGGGCTTGCTTTGTGGGTGCTGTGCCTTAGCTCTCCCACTGGAAGGACCTCCTGGGTGTGACCTGATCACCCGAGACTCACCCTTTTCCAGGGTCTCCACCATCTTCGCCTTCTCCACTAAGGCGTGGAACTCCCTGATGCACATCGGGGCTATGGTCTTCTTCAGCCCATGCTTCAGCCCTTCCTCGAACTTCCTACACCTCCAGGCCTCGGAGGTCGCCTGGGTATAGAACCGGGCGAGGTACTCAAAACGGGCAGCATAGGCGTTTACTGACATGTCCCCCTGCTCCAACTTTAAGAACTCAGCTTCCCTTGCAAACTTGGCGCTGTCTGGGAAGTATTTTTCCAAGAACTTCACTCTGAAGCTCTCCCAATCCAGAACATCCTCTCGGGCCTCCATCATCTGCTGAGCTCCCATCCACCAGAACTCAGCTTCTCCTGATAGCAGATACGTGGCAAACAACAGCTTCTTCTCTTCAGGGCAGGAGGTCGCCCTAAAGATTTTCTCCACCTCCCTGACCCACTGATCTGCCTGGTCAGGGGTAGCATTCCCATTGAACTTAGGTGGGTTGTGCCTCATGAACTCGGCCAGTCCCATCTGTTCTTGGGGCTGACCGACGTGGGAGTTTGTCTCAGCAGATCGGGCAGTTTCCCAGTGCTGCATTGTGGCTTGATGGTTCTGAGCCATCGCCGCATTCTGCTGCTGAATGGCAGTCGCCATCATCTCGATGGCCTTGGCGATCTGACTCATCTCTGAGGAAGGTTGAGGTGGGGTAGCAGGTCTACGTGCCATCTTCTGAATCTATTGACTTCTATATTCCCTACAACTATAAGAATGAAATCGATAAGAATCAATTCATTCAAGGGGTAACAGCTAGACCTTACAAAGGTCAGCATCTCAAAGTCATCTAGAATTTGAGTTCATCAACAGAATCATAACACTTATAACTTCACACAAAACACCAGAACAGTTACTGGTGTGCAAACATCAGTCCAAACTACCACCTCAGTCAAATTCAAGAACACTCAAAAATCACACCAGAATTCAATGTAGGCTAAACATCAAACCTTTGGAATTAAGATTAAGAATCATCTTGATCCAGTTATGAGTGTGCACCCTCACCACTTTATCAAGACCTTCTTATTCTTAATACTAAGATTTTCAGTTAGGCATACATTCACTAAAGCACACGCAAGAGTTCAATACAAAAACGTTTGAAAACCTCCCACTATAGTGGTTATTTAAAACTCAAATAAATTTTATGAGCAGAAGAAACACAATGGATCCACAGCCCTCAGGTCATCCTAAGGCGAACTGCTCTGATACCATTAATGTAACATCCCGCCAAAATACTATACAAATGTATATAATGAAAATAAAGGTAACAAATAGATTCTATGAACAAAATAATATATATATGAAATGAAGTTGCTCCTCTTAGGGAGTTTAATACAAATTCGGTTAAATTTTCCAGAAACATAAACAAAATACAGTAAAAAAACAAAGCAGGCGATCTCCTATCGGAAGAAACCGATCTCCTATCGGACGAGACCGATCACCTATCAAGACAGAAAAAAACAGGCGATCACCCGATGGAGGCAGACACAGGCGATCACCCGATAGAGACAGAAAACCGGCGATCTCCTCCTCGGCGATCACTCACTAGAGGGCTCTTCTTCCTGGAAGATCATCTGCTCCCGTGTATCAATTACACGATCATCACAGTTTTGAGAAAAACAACCACAATAACAGATAAAAGGGTAAGCTAGATAATTTAAAAGAAGTTTAAATCAAGAACATGAAAATCCAAGTAAACCAAGTTCCAAAATATCCATGTAAAACGTAGAGCTGCTCATAGCATTCAGCTGATCGCCCAAAATCACAAACTTCACAACATTCACCCATAGTCATTCCATTTCACAATACAACATCAAGTGTCTATCAATATTCAAGTTTCTCATTTCACATGTCAGACTTTCCACTGACTCACCACACAAGACACTTGACACTACTTCCGGATTGACTCGTGCGTTGATTAGACTCAGAGATCTGCACCTGTCATACCACACCACTGTGAAATCCACACAGGGTCGCTGTGAATCCACACAGCATGCGCATATATCATCTCAATGTTACCATAGTTCTCCTGGTATGACAGGGTTAATCCATATGACAGACGGAGCTCGTTCTTTTTCACACGAGACGCCCATCATATAGACCTCCTTCGACTCTCAACAACTGAGTAACTTCCTCTACGTGATTCCATTACCTCAGCAGAGTCAGGATATCCCCTTAGGAATCACCGATCAATGCACCTACCACAAGATCTTACACGGTATTTCCTTTCCTGAAAATACTATGCCTCGATCCCACATTCACAGCATTCAAAGACATCATACCACTCAAGTAAACGATGCAATCACAGCAATAGCCATTTCAAAGGATTCATATTTTCGAATATCTCATGTAAATCTCAAGCAGTTCTCAAAACAACATCAAACACAAGGAGTTCGCAAAACAGCGCCAAAACCGGCGATCTAGTTCAAAATATGGTATTTCGAAGGCTGTATATTAAAACAGGCGACCACGTCGCCCAAGCACACAACACAGAGCATTTCACGAAGACGAAAGCGAAAACGGCGACCACGTCGCCCACACTTCAGAAATGGTTCAACTATGGCTCGTAGTAAAGATGAAGGCTAGCTTCCCTTACCTGGACTTGCGCAACCACCAGGAGCTTCGAAATCCAACGAAGCTTGCAGAATACCTTGGCTCTGTTTTTCGCGTCTGGATGAAGGACTTGCAGAGAACCTCCCAGGTGCTCTAATGGTGGCCGTCGCTCGTCGTACTCTCGTGTGAAGGTGCTAGAACCGCAGCGCGAAGGAGAGAATGGAGGAGAAGGGAGATAAACGCACCCTTTAGCTCTGGAACCACAACAACGTTTCTTTCCTTCTCCCTCAGAAATGGGTTTTTGCATCTTAAGCTGACTTCTCCACAAAAACCGCTGCCACCACCCACTCTGCAGGGAGTTTGCGTGTACGCTTCGCTGAACAGTACACCTAAGCGTGCCTCTGCGCAGGCTACGCTATGAGGTCACTATTCTGAACCACTTTTTCGTCTACGTGGCGCGCGTGCAGAACGTCTCTTGCTGGGAGTCTGGGGCCCACGTTCTCTGGGTGTAACTCAACGTCGCGCGATGACCTTTCGCCGATGACTACCAGCTCGAAGAGAAACCACTGATGACCTCTCGCGCGAAGACGATCCACCGATGACCTCGCGCGAAGACTACCACCGATGACCTCGCGCGAAGACTACCACCGATGACCTCGCGCGAAGACTACCACCGATGACCTCTTCCTGGCGAACGACCGATGTCTTCCTCTGGGAGACAACCGATGTCTTCCCTGGCGACGCCCTCATAACTCTCGCGCCTTGGCCACGTCCACATGCATCGCGCCCTGGCAATGCCCGCGTGCCCCTCGCGCCCGCGCGATGCCCGCATGCCCCTCGCGCCCGCGCGATGCCTGCATGCCTCTCACGCCCGCGCGATGCTTGCATGCCTCTCACGCCCGCGCGATGCCTGCCTGGCGCTCATGTGTAGCAGGCGACCGGCGACCTCGTAGCCTTCTAAACTTAACTTTTTCCTCCCTTTCTATTCTAAATAAAAACATACTTAGAATTTATTTAAAATATAACTCTTTTATTCCAATAAATTTTTCAGGTCCTTACATCAAGTGTCTATAATTTCAAGTTCCTCATTTCACATGTCAGACCACCACTGACTCAGCACACAAGACACTTGACACTACTTCCGGAAGACTCGTGCATTGACTAGACTCAGGGATTCTGCACCTGTCATACAAAGCTGTAATGTTTACCAGCTATGCGCATTAACACAGTCTCAATCTCAAGTTCACCATTCTCACAGTATGACAGGGTTAATCCATATGACAGGTCGAGCTCGTTCTGTTTCACACGACTCACCCATGCATATGAACCTCCTTCGACTCTCAACGCCTGAATAACCTCATCTATATGAATCCATTATCTCAGGAGAGTCAGGATAATCCCATTATAGACATCACCGATCAATGCACATCCTAACGATCTTACACGGTATTTTCTTTCCTGAAAATACTATGCCTCGATCCCACATTCACAGCATTCAAGACATCAACCCACACTCAAATAAATGATTCAAATTACAGCAACAATCATTTCAAAGATTCAGATTTTCGAATATCACATTTAAGCCTCAAACAGTTTCAAAGCAACACCAAAAACAGGGGAGTTCGTAAAACAGTGCCCAACCCGGCGATCTAGTTCAAAAACAGAGTATTTTGAAGTCTGCATTTAAAAACCGGCGACCACGTCGCCCAAACACATGAAACAGAGCATTTACGATGATGAAAACGAAACCGGCGACCACGTCGCCCTTACTTCAGAAATAGCTAAACTATGGCTTGTATTGAAAATGAAGTCTAGCTTCCCTTACCTGGACTTGCGCAAACACCAGGAGCTCCGAAACCCAACGAAGCTTGAACCCCGCCTTGTCTCTGTTTTCAGCGCCTGGTCTGTAGAACTTGCAGAGTGTAACATCCCACCAAATACATTTCATATTTATATAATATAAATGAAGATAAACAAGTATTTTGAAATAAACATAATCATATATATATAATGGAGTTTCTCCTCATCGGGAGTTTAATACATAAACTGTGAATCTTTCCAAAAAAAAAACTTAACCAAAAATACAACAAAAGACAAATCGGGCGATATGCTAACAAAAGGGCGATCTCCTAGTCAATCAGGTGATCTCCTATCAGCCAGGCGATCTCCTATCAGACCGGCGATCTCACTTTCCTGCAACGTCATCTGCTCCCGTGTAAATCATACACGATCATCACAAGTTTTAAGAAGAACATCCACAAACGAAAACGCAGGGTAAGCTAGACAGTTTTAAAAGAGAATTTAGATATGAACTTTAAAATCAAGATAAATTAATTTAAGGCACCCACGTAAAAACATCAGCTTTCTCATTCTTCCCACATACCATCAAGTAAAAACCCACATTTCACAATTCCTCAAGAGTAGTTCATATCACACAGTGCAGCAAGTGTCTATCCACATACAGTGTTCCTCATTTCTCACGTCAGGTTTTCCACTGACTCACAATACATAGACACAAGACACTAATTCCGGAATACTCGTGCATTGATTAGACTCAGAGATCTGCACCTGTCATATTGCCCACTGTGGAATCTCACACATCCACAGGGTCGCCGTGAAATCTCTCACATTCACAAGCGTATAATGAATCTCACACATCACCATACAGCATGACAGGGTTAATCCACGCAAAACGGGTCGGTTTGTTCTCTTTCAAACAACCCACCCATACAGGTGAACCTCCTTCGACTCTCAACAACTGAGTAACTTCCTCTACGTGAGTCCATTACCTCAGCAGAGTCAGGATATCTCGTTCTTAATCACCGATCAATGCACCTACTACAAGATCTTACACGGTATTTTCTTTCCTGAAAATACTATGCCTCGACCTCACACTCACCACATCCAACACATCATACCATTTAAATAAATCATTCAAATCACATCAACAACCATTTCAAAGCTTCAGATCTTCGAATACCTCATGTAAATCTCAAGTAGTTTCAAAACAGTATCAAAAACAGAGGAGTTCGTAAAACAGCGCCAAAACCGGCGATCTAGTTCAAAAACAGAGTGTTTCGAAGATTATGTTTAAAACCGGCGACCACGTCGCCCAAGCACACAACATAGGGCATTTCACACAGATACAAACGAAAATGGCGACCACGTCGCCCTCACTTCAGAAAGACTACGCTATGGCTCGTATGGAAAAAGGGGTCTAGCTTCCCTTACCTGGACTTGCGCAAACACCAGGAGTTCCGAAATCCAACGAAGCTTGAAGAACGCCTTGACTCTGTTCTTGTGTCTGGTTTTGAAGAGCTTGCAGAGAACCACCCAAGTGCTCCAATGGTGGCTGTCGCTCGTCGTATTCCCGCGTGAAGGTGTACTAGAATCGCAGTGTGAAGGAGAGAAATGGAGAGGAGGGAACTCACTCTTTCTCTCTTCGACTACAACAATGTCTTCCTTTTCTCTCAGCAGTGGATTTCTGTAACTTAAACCAACTTATCCCTCCAAAAGCAGCTGCCACCACCCACTCTGCAGAGAAGTCTGAGAACCACTGCCCTGAACAGTACTACCACTGTTGTCTCTGGTGCATGCCAACCACTGCTCTGAACAGTACTGCCACTGTTTGTCGCTTGTGCATGCCAGCCACTGCTCTGAACAGTACGACCGTGAGTGTCTCCCGCGCATGCCAACATTCTGATGTCACTATTCTGAACCACCCTTTTCGTCTACGTGGCGCGCGTGCAGAACGTCTCATGCTGGATGTCTGGGTCCCACGTTCTCTGTGTATAACTTAACGTAGCGCGATGACCTTTCGCGCGAAGACTCTCGACCGATGACCTCTCGCGCGAAGACTCTCGACCGATGACCTCTCGCGCGAAGACTCTCGACCGATGACCTCTCGCGCGAAGACTCTCGACCGATGACCTCTCGCGCGAAGACTCTCGACCGATGACCTCTCGCGCGAAGACTCTCGACCGATGACCTCTCGCGCGAAGACACACCCCGCAGCATGCCTCGCGCCCTGCGATGCCCGATGACACTCGCCACTCCCCCCCTGGAGGTTCTTCATTCCACTATGTTACATCCAAGGTATTCTCTCCACAAGGCTTGGTGACGTCGGTAGCTTCACACTTCCAAGAGTTGATTAGCACAAGTCCTCGTGCGCCCAAGCGTGTAACGTTAAGGATGATTCTCTTATGCTCAAGTATAGAGCTTCGCCTGCCCAGCGTATCCAAGGTTTAACCCACACCTTGATACGCGTGGCTTTTGGGACGTACCAGGGTTGATCCAACATTTTGGCTACACACTAAGTGTAGTTTCGGCGATTAGGTGTACTCTAGGCGACAGGCTACTAGGTACACACAGGCGATAGGCGTTCAAGCATAAGCTAGGCGATAGGCGTTCAAGTGCCAGAGAAGTTGGAGATCGCCTACCCGCTTAATAACGGCGATCTCGTAGGCTTCTCAGCTATACATTCCTTCCTTTATATTTAAATAAACACGTGCTTCGAATTTATTTATAATGTAACACTTTTATTCCAATATAAACTTCTAGGTTCTTACAATCTCCCCAACAAGAAAAATTTTCGTCCCCGAAAATGAATTACAAGGAAAAGAGGTATGGGTAGGCTTCCCTCATGGGTTCTTCTAACTCCCACGTTGAATCACCCGATTTCTCATCCCACACCACTTTCACCATGTTGATGGTCTTGCCTCTGAGTTGTTTACCCTGCCGGTCATCAATTCTAACTGGTTTTGCTTCAAAGGACAAGTCATCTCTGATCTGCACGTCGTCTACATCCAGCACATGACTGGGGTCTGCCATGTACTTCCTCAGCTGTGACACGTGAAAGACATTGTGCAGATTCGCCAGATGGAGAGGTAGGGCGATCTCATAGGCCACAGGACCAATCCTCCTTAAGATTTGATACGGTCCCACGAACTTAGGGGATAACTTCTTTGGTCTGATCGCCCTTCCTACGCCCTTGGTTGGTGTTACTCTCATGAACACATGGTCTCCAACAGCAAACTCCAAAGGCCTTCTTCTCTGATCTGCATAGGACTTTTGTCGGCTTTGAGAAGCTCTCATGCTGCCTTGTATCTGTTTCACCTTCTCGGTTGTCTGCTGAATCAATTCTGGTCCAACCAAGATTGCTTCGCCCTCCTGGTACCAACACAAGGGAGTTCTGCATCTTCTCCCATACAGGGCTTCATATGGTGCCATCCCAACACTGGCGTGGTAACTGTTGTTGTAGGTAAACTCCACCAGTGGCAACACTTCATCCCAGCTCCCCAAATGATCCAAGACACACGCCCTCAGCAGATCTTCTAAGGACTGAATTGTTCTCTCAGACTGTCCATCTGTTTGAGGATGGTATGC
This sequence comes from Phaseolus lunatus, assembly GCA_013389735.1. Lineage (NCBI taxonomy): Eukaryota > Viridiplantae > Streptophyta > Magnoliopsida > Fabales > Fabaceae > Phaseolus > Phaseolus lunatus. The sequence goes on along the minus strand of CM023864.1, from coordinate 34,212,830 downwards.
AGAGCTCATCCTCAACTTAGTTCCCAAGCACTCTTGTAAGGTCTGCCAAAACCGTGAAGTGAACCTGGGATCTCTATCTGAAATGATGCTGGAAGGCACTCCATGTAACCTCACAATCTCCTTGATGTACAGCTGTGCCAACTTGGCTATGGGCATCTTCATATTTACTGGGAGGAAGTGGGCACTCTTTGTCAGCCGATCTACTATGACCCAGATTGCATCATGCCCCTTCGCTGATCTGGGTAAATGGGTGACAAAATCCATGGCAATGCTGTCCCATTTCCACTCAGGGATATCCAATGGCTGTAACAACCCGCCAGGTCTCTGATGCTCTACTTTTGCCTTTTGACACGTTAAGCAGGTAGTGACATACTGGGCGATGTCTTTCTTCATGCCCGCCCACCAAAATGACTCCTTCAAGTCATGATACATCTTATTCATACCTGGGTGTAGGCTAAGGCGACTCTTGTGACCTTCATCTAGGATCATCTTCTTCAACTCATCATTTGCAGGTATGCAAATTCTGCCATTAAACCTCAAGATCCCATCTTCGCCCATCTCAAATTCTCTCGCCTGGTCGGTCCCCAGTGACTCTACAGCATGCTTCAGGCTCGGGTCCTCCAATTGCTTATCCTTCAACATCCCCAGGAAGTCATTAGTTATAGTCAGCTTACTACAACTAATGTGATTCACGTGGAACTCCACCCCAAGGTTTAAGTCCCTGAACTGCTCGATCAGTTTCTGCTCTTCCATCATCATGGTGGCGACTTGGATTGATTTTCTACTCAACGCATCTGCCACTACATTGGCCTTCCCTGGGTGATACATGAGTTGAAAATCGTAGTCCTTTAGGAACTCCATCCATCTTCTCTGCCTCATGTTTAGTTCCTTCTGATCAAACAGGTATTTCAGGCTCTTATGGTCACTGAATACCTGGAACCGAGCTCCGTAAAGATAATGCCTCCAGATCTTCAAGGCAAACACTACCGCTGCCAACTCCAGATCATGAGTAGGGTAGTTTCTCTCATGCACCTTGAGTTGCCTTGAAGCATATGCAACCACTCTCTTCTCTTGCATCAAGACGCATCCCAAGCCTTGATGTGAGGCATCACAGAAGACATCAAAAGGTCTTCCTACTTCTGGAATCACCAGCACTGGAGCACTGGTCAGCCTCTCCTTTAGTTCCTTGAAGCTCTGCTCACATCGGTCGGTCCAAGCAAAGGGTTGGTCCTTGCGGGTCAGTTGTGTTAAAGGAGCCACAACTTTGGAAAAATCCTCAATGAACCTCCGATAGTAGCCCGCCAACCCCACAAAGCTCCTTATCTCTGTGACTGTCTTAGGGCGTTCCCACTGCAGCACTGCCTCTACCTTGGCTGGATCTACCGAGATCCCCTGGGCAGATATCACGTGCCCTAAGAAGTTGACTTCCTTTAGCCAGAACTCACACTTAGAGAATTTGGCATAGAGCTGCTTCTCCCTCAGTATCTCCAATACTGTCCTCAGGTGTTCCTCATGCTCCTCCTCGGTCCTTGAGTAAATGAGGATGTCATCTATGAAGACCACCACAAACTTGTCCAAGAAAGGGCGAAAAATCCTATTCATGTAGTCCATGAATAGAGCTGGAGCATTGGTGACTCCAAATGGCATCACTACGTACTCGTAGTGCCCATACCGAGACCTAAAAGCTGTCTTCTGAACATCTTCAGCTTTTACCAAGATTTGGTGATACCCCGATCTCAGGTCGATCTTGGAGAACACCGAGGCCCCATGAATCTGGTCCATCAAATCGTCAATCCGAGGTAGGGGGTACTTGTTCTTGATGGTCAATTTGTTCAATTGCCTGTAGTCTATACACAACCGAGACCCTCCATCCTTCTTCTTGACTAGGAGCACTGGAGCTCCCCACGGAGATACACTGGGTCTGATGAATTGTTTCTCCAGCAGCTCTTCCAACTGCTTCTTTAACTCTACTAACTCGGCTGGTGCCATCCTGTAAGGTGCCATTGATATTGGTCCAGCTCCAGGTACCAAGTCAATAGAGAATTCCAATTCTCTCTTAGGGGGTAACCCAGGCACCTCTTCTGGAAATACATCCGTGAAATCCCTCACCACGTGTATTCTGCTTACGTCCCCTTCATTCCTCACTTCCAACCGAGCTAGCATCACGAAGCACCTCGCCCCTTCTTCCAACTCTGATCGCCCTCTTTGAACTGGCCACACCTCTGATTCTTGGGGGTCTGGAAATGCTACCTTCTGCCTACCACAGTCTATGAGAACATGATTGGCAGCTAGCCAATCCATTCCCAGGATAACATCCAGGTCCTGAAGAGGTAGGCAGATCAAGTTCACTTTGAATCTACGTCCCTCTACTATCACTGGACATTCAGGGCAAACTGTGGAGGTCAACACCTGTCCTGACGCAGGTGTAGAGACCAACAGTTCGAAGGGTAACTCTCTCACCATAAGGCCCAACTCGGCTACACACATGCTTGACACAAAGGAGTGTGTCGCTCCAGAATCAAACAAAGTTTTTACACCTCTACCAGCTATAAAGCAAACATTCTGCACAAGGTTACCTGATTGGGACGCCTCAGCTCCTGACATGGCAAACACCCTCCCGGTTGCCTGAGGTCTGTTGCCTTCGTTCCTCATCTGCTGGGAACCACTGGGTTGAGTCATTCTGTGCTGAGTAGGACAATACTTGGCAACGTGCCCCGTCTTCTGGCAGGTAAAGCATCTCCTCTCTGAGTCTTTCTTGGGGCACACATTGGCTGCGTGTGGCCCACCGCAATGGAAACATTGAAATTTCCTGGTTTGTTGCTGATGAGACTGGGGTGGTGCTGCTCTCGCCCTATGCTGTGGAGGCCTCGCGTAGGGCTTAAACTGCTGTTGCTGTACCCTTGCCTTCCCATTGGAGGAACCGCCTGGGTGGGACCTGCTCACCCGAGACTCACCCTTCTCTAGAGTCTCCACCATTTTCGCCTTCTCCACTAAGGCATGAAATTCTCTAATGCACATCGGGGCTATGGTCCTCTTCAGCCCATGCTTCAGTCCTTCTTCGAATTTCCTACACCTCCAAGCCTCAGAGGTGGCTTGGGTATAAAACCTGGCGAGGTACTCGAACCGAGCAGCATAGGCATTCACAGACATATCCCCCTGCTCCAACCTCAGGAACTCAGCTTCCTTCGCAAATCTTGCGCTGTCTGGGAAGTACTTCTCCAGGAACCTCACTCTGAAGCTTTCCCAATCCATCACTTCCTCTCGGGCCTCCATCATCTGCTGAGTTCCCATCCACCAGAACTCAGCTTCCCCAGACAGGAGGTATGTGGCAAACACCAGCTTCTTGTCTTCAGGGCAGGAAGTCGCCCTGAATATCTTCTCTAACCCCCTGACCCACTGATCTGCTTGATCAGGGGTAACGTTCCCACTGAACTTAGGTGGGTTGTGCCTGAGGAACTCAGTCAGTCCCATATGCTCCTGAGGCTGACCGACGTCGGGGTTTGTTGCGGCCGATCTGGCGGTCTCCCACTGTTGCATTGTAGCTTGGTGATTTTGAGACATCGCCGCATTCTGCTGCTGGATGGCACTTGCCATCATCTCGATGGCCTTGGCGATCTGACCCATTTCAGAAGAAGGTTGGGGAGGGGTAGAGGGTCTACGTGCCATCTCTCTTGTTTCGGATCTTGAAGCTATGAGTTTTCTATATTCCCTACAACTACAGGAATGAGATTGATAAGAAATCAATTCATTCAGGAGGTAATAACTAGACCTTACAAAGGTCAGCATCTCAAAGTCATCAAGAATTTGAGCTTAACAACATACTCGTAATACTTAGAATCTCAAGCAAGGTATTAGAACAGCTACTGATATCATCACCATCAGTTCAAACAACCATTTTCAGTCAATTGCAGAAACACTCAATAAGCTAAACTAGATCACACCAGCATTCAATGTATACTAAACATCAAATCTTTGGAATTAAGATTGAGAATCATCTCGATCCAGTTATGAGTGTGCACCCTCATTACTTCATCAAGATCTTCTCACCCTTAATACTAAGATTTTCAGCTAGAGTATACGTTCACTAAAGCACAGAAGCACACACAAACTTTTCAATACAAAACGTTTGAAAACCTTTCACTATAGTTGTTATTTAAAAACTCAAATAACTTTTATGAGCAGAAGAAACACAATGGATCCACAGCCCTCAGGTCATCCTAAGGACGAACTGCTCTGATACCATTAATGTAACATCCCACCAAATACATTTCATATTTATATAATATAAATGAAGATAAACAAGTATTTTGAAATAAACATAATCATATATATATAATGGAGTTTCTCCTCATCGGGAGTTTAATACATAAACTGTGAATCTTTCCAAAAAAAAAACTTAACCAAAAATACAACAAAAGACAAATCGGGCGATATGCTAACAAAAGGGCGATCTCCTAGTCAATCAGGTGATCTCCTATCAGCCAGGCGATCTCCTATCAGACCGGCGATCTCACTTTCCTGCAACGTCATCTGCTCCCGTGTAAATCATACACGATCATCACAAGTTTTAAGAAGAACATCCACAAACGAAAACGCAGGGTAAGCTAGACAGTTTTAAAAGAGAATTTAGATATGAACTTTAAAATCAAGATAAATTAATTTAAGGCACCCACGTAAAAACATCAGCTTTCTCATTCTTCCCACATACCATCAAGTAAAAACCCACATTTCACAATTCCTCAAGAGTAGTTCATATCACACAGTGCAGCAAGTGTCTATCCACATACAGTGTTCCTCATTTCTCACGTCAGGTTTTCCACTGACTCACAATACATAGACACAAGACACTAATTCCGGAATACTCGTGCATTGATTAGACTCAGAGATCTGCACCTGTCATATTGCCCACTGTGGAATCTCACACATCCACAGGGTCGCCGTGAAATCTCTCACATTCACAAGCGTATAATGAATCTCACACATCACCATACAGCATGACAGGGTTAATCCACGCAAAACGGGTCGGTTTGTTCTCTTTCAAACAACCCACCCATACAGGTGAACCTCCTTCGACTCTCAACAACTGAGTAACTTCCTCTACGTGAGTCCATTACCTCAGCAGAGTCAGGATATCTCGTTCTTAATCACCGATCAATGCACCTACTACAAGATCTTACACGGTATTTTCTTTCCTGAAAATACTATGCCTCGACCTCACACTCACCACATCCAACACATCATACCATTTAAATAAATCATTCAAATCACATCAACAACCATTTCAAAGCTTCAGATCTTCGAATACCTCATGTAAATCTCAAGTAGTTTCAAAACAGTATCAAAAACAGAGGAGTTCGTAAAACAGCGCCAAAACCGGCGATCTAGTTCAAAAACAGAGTGTTTCGAAGATTATGTTTAAAACCGGCGACCACGTCGCCCAAGCACACAACATAGGGCATTTCACACAGATACAAACGAAAATGGCGACCACGTCGCCCTCACTTCAGAAAGACTACGCTATGGCTCGTATGGAAAAAGGGGTCTAGCTTCCCTTACCTGGACTTGCGCAAACACCAGGAGTTCCGAAATCCAACGAAGCTTGAAGAACGCCTTGACTCTGTTCTTGTGTCTGGTTTTGAAGAGCTTGCAGAGAACCACCCAAGTGCTCCAATGGTGGCTGTCGCTCGTCGTATTCCCGCGTGAAGGTGTACTAGAATCGCAGTGTGAAGGAGAGAAATGGAGAGGAGGGAACTCACTCTTTCTCTCTTCGACTACAACAATGTCTTCCTTTTCTCTCAGCAGTGGATTTCTGTAACTTAAACCAACTTATCCCTCCAAAAGCAGCTGCCACCACCCACTCTGCAAAGAAGTCTGAGAACCACTGCCCTGAACAGTACTACCACTGTTGTCTCTGGTGCATGCCAACCACTGCTCTGAACAGTACTGCCACTGTTTGTCGCTTGTGCATGCCAGCCACTGCTCTGAACAGTACGACCGTGAGTGTCTCCCGCGCATGCCAACATTCTGATGTCACTATTCTGAACCACCCTTTTCGTCTACGTGGCGCGCGTGCAGAACGTCTCATGCTGGATGTCTGGGTCCCACGTTCTCTGTGTATAACTTAACGTAGCGCGATGACCTTTCGCGCGAAGACTCTCGACCGATGACCTCTCGCGCGAAGACTCTCGACCGATGACCTCTCGCGCGAAGACTCTCGACCGATGACCTCTCGCGCGAAGACTCTCGACCGATGACCTCTCGCGCGAAGACTCTCGACTGATGACCTCTCGCGCGAAGACTCTCGACCGATGACCTCTCGCGCGAAGACACACCCCGCAGCATGCCTCGCGCCCTGCGATGCCCGATGACACTCGCCACTCCCCCCCCTGGAGGTTCTTCATTCCACTATGTTACATCCAAGGTATTCTCTCCACAAGGCTTGGTGACGTTGGTAGCTTCACACTTCCAAGAGTTGATTAGCACAAGTCCTCGTGCGCCCAAGCGTGTAACGTTAAGGATGATTCTCTTATGCTCAAGTATAGAGCTTCGCCTGCCCAGCGTATCCAAGGTTTAACCCACACCTTGATACGCGTGGCTTTTGGGACGTACCAGGGTTGATCCAACATTTTGGCTACACACTAAGTGTAGTTTCGGCGATTAGGTGTACTCTAGGCGACAGGCTACTAGGTACACACAGGCGATAGGCGTTCAAGCATAAGCTAGGCGATAGGCGTTCAAGTGCCAGAGAAGTTGGAGATCGCCTACCCGCTTAATAACGGCGATCTCGTAGGCTTCTCAGCTATACATTCCTTCCTTTATATTTAAAGAAACACGTGCTTCGAATTTATTTATAATGTAACACTTTTATTCCAATATAAACTTCTAGGTTCTTACACAGAGAACCTCTTAGGTGCTCTAAGGGCAACGTCGCGTGTCGCACTGATGCTGGAGGTTGCCTGAGTCTCAACGCAAGGAAGGGAAGAAGGGAGGGAGGAAGTTTGCACTCACTCTAACACTCTTGAGTCTGTAACACTCTTTGCCTTCCCGCAGTGGCTTTTGAATCCCAGCTTACCTGTCCACGTTTGCTGCTGCTGCCACCCCTCCTGCAGGAAAGTCTGAGAACCACTGCCCTGAACAGTACGACCACTGCTGTCGTTTATGCATGCCAACCACTGCTCTGAACAGTACGACCACTGTTGTCGTTTGTGCATGCCAACCACTGCTCTGAACAGTACGACCGCGAGTGTCTCTTGCGCATGCCAACATTCTGATGTCACCACTCTGAATCATCCTTTTTGTCTACGTGGCGCGCGTGCAGGACGTTTCATGCTGAGAGTCTGGGTCCCACTTTATCTGTGTGAGGCTCGCCCTCGCGACAACTTTCCAACGCTGACTCATCCTGGCGAACGACCGATGTCTCCTTCGCCCTAGAAGACGACCGATGTCTTCCTCTGGGAGACGACCGATGTCTTCCCTGGCAACGCCCTCATAACTCTCGCGCCTTGGCCACGTCCACATGCCTCGCGCCCTGGCAATGCCCACATGCCTCGCGCCCGCGCGATGCCTGCATGCCTCTCGGGCCCGCGCGTTGCCTGCATGCCTCTCGCGCCCGCGCGATGCCTGCATGCCTCTCGCGCCCGCGCGATGCCTGCATGCCTCTCGTGCCCGCGCGATGCCTGCATGCCTCTCGCGCCCGCGCGATGCCTGCATGCCTCTCGCGCCCGCGCGATGCCTGCATGCCTCTCGCGCCCGCGCGACGTCCACCTGGCGCTCATGTGTAGCAGGCGACCGGCGACCTCATAGCCTTCTATACTTAACTTTTTCCTCCCTTTCTATTCTAAATAAAACATACATAGAATTCTTTTAAAATATAACTCTTTTTATTCCAATTCAATTCTACAGGTCCTTACATAGTGGACCTTCTTTTCAAGATTTTCGCAATTTTCACAAACTAGAGTGTCACACTTGCAAGAGGAGTTTTTGTAAATGATTTCCAGATTTTCAAAATCCATTTTTGAATTTTCTAAATCCTCCTCCAGTGCTTTTACCCTGTTTTCAAGCCAACTATTCTTTTCTTTCAATCGATTGTTTAAGAGAGCCAATCGGTTTGCTTCTTCATGAGTTTCTTGAAAGGCTTGAAGCAATTGACCATAATTTTCAGAGTTTGAAGAGTTTGATGAACTTACACTACATGAGTCATCCTCCCTTCTGGCCATTAAGCAAAGATTGAGGTTTTTCTTATTTTGTCTTTTCTTCCTTCTTGCTTGACTCTTTGTCATTGCTTCCTTTGGTTCATGAGCAGCCTTGAGAGTCTCCCACATTTCCTTAGCAGTTTTGCACTTTGATATCCTGAAAAATTCATTAGTATTTAGTGCAGAAGCTATAATGTTTTGAGCAGACCTATCAAGCTGAGCCATCTTACATTCATCATCTGTCCATTTGGACAAAGGTTTTATAGTAAAGGAATTATTCTTTTTGAACTTTGGAATGTAAGGACCATTCTTAATTGAGTCCCAAATTCTTTGATCAATTGATTCAATAAAGATTTTCATTCTTGCTTCCCAAAACTTATAATTCAATCCACAGAATAAAGGTGGTTTGTAGATTGAAGCACCCTCCTCAAAAGATAGTTTTCCAGCCATAAAAAAATGATTTTAGATCAACTTGAATAACTTTCAAGAACCAAGCTCTTGATGTCAATTATTAGGAAAGATGGCTTTAAACTAGAGGGGGGGTGAATTGTTTAAAGAGGTTTTTGAAAACTTTTTGAAGCTAGAATGAGTTTATCTCAGAAATCAATTGATTAAGGAATTCAGTTAGCCAAAACAGTAAGCAAAACTGCACTATCAGAAAAACAATCGGTTGTTTATATCAGCAAACAACAAACAAACTGAATTTAAAGAGTAAGGGATAGAGAGATTGTACACAGTTGTTTATACTGGTTCACTCCAACCCAGAGCTACATCCAGTCTTCTCAGAACCCCTAAGGAAATCCACTAAGCAATCACACCTTGATCACTTACACAACAACCAAGAGAATAACCTTGAAAACCTCAAGACACACACTCTCCTTGGCCAACACTAAGATAGCTGATCTTGAACACCTCAAGAACACACAGCCAATCTCAGCAACAATACACAGAAGAAATGTTTTAGCAGTTTACACATATTACACTTGTTACAGATGAAGATCTGAAATCAATACAAGTAGAAACCTATTCCAGCACCTTGATCAATCTCTTTAGCTCTTAAGCAATCTCAGCAACAATGAAAACTCTCTTAAAAAAAACTTTGTTAAAAGCATTCTAATATTTAAAACAATTTTTCTAAATTATATAAAAGGAAAGTTTGTTACCAAATCTTAACAAACCCATAAAAGCTTTCAAAAAGATTGTTCAAAGCATTTAATGACTGGAGCGTATTCAGTTTCAAATCATTTAAAGCTCAGTCAAAGAAAATAGTTTTTCTGTTAAGGTTCCAAAACAAACAATCGGTTGTTTCCTCGAATCAATCGGTTGTTTTGTCACTTAACAGTTTTCTCCATTCAAAAACAGTTTTCAAACTTTCTCAAAACATCTAAGTATAAACAATCGGTTGTTTCGACAGAACAATCGGTTGTTTCAACTTAGTTTGAAAAACTCTTTGTTTTATTAAAAACTAAGATGCTAATTGCTTTGAGATTTAATCTAAGGGTGGATTACAACATTAAACTACCACAGAACAAAATAATAAACCAGCACAGCAGCATCAAGCAAAGCAGAGGCTTCATCATCCTTCAAAGGATTTGGATTCTTCAAAACCTTGAACACCACTTGGTTCAACACTAAATTCATCGTTAACTTGGGTGTAGTTCTAAATCAATAATTTATAATGACGGTTCTAGAACCGTCGTTAATTCAGCAAATAATGAAAAAAAAAACTAGCACAGAAACGGAGAGAGGAACTTCGGTGAGGGGCAACTGGGGACAGAGGTCGCTGTCGAGGAGGTGTTGCACAGAGTTGGAGCGCAGAGCTGGTGCATTTTCGGTGCGGTACGACTGGACTAAGAGTGAAGGTTGCAGTGTCGTGCGAGTAGGCGCTTTTCCAGTGCAATGCGATTGGGGCGGGGTCAAGCGGGTGGAGTGATGGAGGTTGTGTGGTATGATGGAGGTTGCGCAGCGACAGTTTTGCGGTGTGGTGGAGGTTGTGCGGCAGTTAGTTGCACAGCGACAGTTTCGTGGTATGGTGGAGGTCGCAGCTGGAGTGTGGTGGCAGAGGGATAAGTGTGTGAGTTAGAGTGAGAGAAGTGATATTGAGAAGAATGAGTGCGAGACAAAATAGGAGAGGGAGACGTGTGTGGCACAATAATTTTCGAAAAAATTTACACTTTTTAACGACGGTTCCTCCCATAATTGTCTTTATATCTCTCCCCATAACCATTTTTAACGACGATTCTGGGAGGAACGATCGTTAAAAATGATTTTGGGAGAGATATAAAGACGGTTCTAGGAGGAACCATTGTTAGAAACATAATATAATTATGAAATTGCCATCGTCTTTTTTTACAACAGTTTTCTACTAACTGGTATATAGGGTCGTGGTTTTGATATTTTGTACTAGTGCAACTTGCAAAGGAGATTTTGATATATATCACTAATTGTTTAATCAATATATTTGTATGTTATTTTTTACAGTTAAGAGTATCAAACTACACTGCATCGAAATAATTTTATGTTTTACAATATCAAACTAAAGTTATAGTGGATCAATATACCTAATCATATATAGAACAAGATGGAAGAATTTAAATAAAGATAATATATATACATGTACACTAATGCTTTTGAATTCCTTTTCTAATTTGTTGATATGCATTTGGTGGCTATGTCTCTTATTGTTAATAAGTCTACAAAGCTTTGGTGTTTGTCGATCCCTAATCTGGTTCAAAATTTATCAGTAAATGATTAGTTTATTTCTGTATCTTGCCATCTACATGATAAATTTTTTAGCTTTGCAGGTGTTTATGGTGCTAACACATACTTGCCTAGACGGTTTTTATGGAGGGATCTTAGTTCCTACATAGGGACTTGGTGTATTTTGGGAGATTTTAATTTTGTGCTATCGACGGATGACTATTGATCCGGTTGGTCATCAGTAGTTGATGACGTCAGCAGCAGGTGACCACGTGCTCTTTGTAAGGACCTGTAAAATTGAATTGGAATAAAAGTGGTATATTTAAATAATTTCAGAAGATGTTATTATTTAAAATACAAAGAGCTGGTAAATGAAGTTTCGTAGTAGTCCGACCTCGCCCAAGATCTGGGGTCAACTGGTAGAGGTCGGTCGGCTGACATGTAGATCAAGAAGAGTAAAGGAGGAAATGTGTAGCTAAGAAGTCTCCTACGAGATCGCCGTTATTGAAGATGGAGGCGATCTCCGACTCCTCTGGCACATAATCGCCTGTCGCCTAGAGGAGACATGAACGCCTATCGCCTAGCTTATGCTTGAACGCCTATCGCCTAGCTTATGCTTGAACGCCTATCGCCTGTGTGTACCTAGTAGCCTGTCGCCTAGAGTACACCTAATCGCCAAAAACTACACTTAGTGTGTAGCCAAAATGTTGGATCAACCCTGGTACGTCCCAAAAGCCACGCGTATCAAGGTGTGGGTTAAACCTTGGATACGCTGGGCAGGCGAAGCTCTATACTTGAGCATAAGAGAATCATCCTTAACGTTACACGCTTGGGCGCACGAGGACTTGTGCTAATCAACTCTTGGAAGTGTGAAGCTACCGACGTCACCAAGCCTTGTGGAGAGAATACCTTGGATGTAACATAGTGGAATGAAGAACCTCCAGGAAGGCGTGGCGATGTGTCATCGAGCATCGCCAGGGCGCAAGGCATGCAGGATCGCCTGGGCGCGAGGGGCATGCGGGCATCATCAGGGGGAGAGGTCATCGGTTGTTAGCCTTCGCGCGAGAGGTCATCGGTTGTTAGCCTTCGCGCGAGAGGTCATCGGTTGTTAGCCTTCGCGCGAGAGGTCATCGGTGGATAGTCTTCGCGCCTGTGGTCATCGGTGAAAAGGTCATCGCGCTACGTTAAGTTATACACAGAGAACGTGGGACCCAGACTCCCAGCAAGAGACGTTCTGCACGCGCGCCACGTAGACAAAAGGTGGTTCAGAATAGTGACCTCAGAACGTAGCCTGCGCAGAGGCACGCTTAGTAGGACTGTTCAGGGAGTGGTAGGTCTGCGCAGGAGGCAGCTATAGTAGTACTGATTAGTGCGGCGCAACTTCCCTGCAGAGTGGGCGGTGTCAGCTGCTTTTGGGGGAGGGATAAGTTGGTTTAAGTTACAGAAAACCCACAGCTGAGAGAAGAAAAGAAAACGTTGTTGTATTCGAAGAGAGAAAGAGTGAGTTCCCTCCTCCGCGTGCGATTTCAGCCTCTCCACACAAGAGTACGACGAAGCAACGCCATTGGAACACCTGGGAAAGTCTCTGCAACTCCTTCAAACCAGACTCAAGAACAGAGCCAAGGCGTTCATCAAGCTCTGTTGGATTTAGAAGCTCCTAGTGGATTGCGCAAGTCCAGGTAAGGGAAGCTAGACCTCTTTTCCATACAAGCCTTAGCGTAGTCTTTTCTGAAGTGAGGGCGACGTGGTCGCCATTTTCGTTTTATCTGTGTGAAATGCTCTGTTTGTATGCTTGGGCGACGTGGTCGCCGGTTTTGATAAACAGTCTTCGAAACGCCATGTTTACTAACCAGGTCGCCGGTTTTGGCGCTGTTTTGCAAAATCCTTGTGTTTGATGCTGTTTTGAGAACTGCTTGAGGTTTACATGAGATATTCGAAAATATGAATCCTTTGAAATGGCTATTGCTGTGATTGAAATCATTTCTTTGAGTATGGTATGATGTGTTGAATGTTGTGAATGTGGGGTCGAGGCATAGTATTTTCAGGAAAGGAAATACCGTGTAAGACCATGTTAGATGTGCATTGATCGGTGATTATGAACGAGATATCCTGACTCTGCTGATAATGGAATCACATAGAGGAAGTTACTCAGTTGGGAGAGTCGAAGGAGGTTCACCTGTATGGGTGGGTTGTTTGAAAGAGAACATACCGACCTGTTTTGCGTGGATTTACCTTGTCATACTGTATGGTGATGTGTTGAGATTCATCATATGCCTGTGAATGTGTGAGATTTCACGGCGACCCTGTGGATGTGCGAGATTCCACAGTGGGCAGTGTGACAGGTGCACATCTCCGAGTCTAATCAATGCATGAGTCAATCCGGAAGTAGTGTCAAGTGTCTTGTGTGGTGAGTCAGTGGAAAGTCTGACATGTGAAATGGTGAAATGAGAAACTGGAATACTGATAGACACTTGATGCTGTGGTGTGAAATGGAATGACTATGGGAAATGTTTGTGAATTTGTGAATTTGGGCGATTAGTTGAATGCTATGAGTAGCTCTACGTTTACTTGGATATTTTGGAAACTTGGTTTACTTGGGTTTTTCATATGCATGATTTAAACTCCTTCCATATTATCTAGCTTACCCTTTTATCTGTCATTTTGGTTGCCTTCTCAAAACTGTGATGATCGTGTAATTGTTACGCGGGAGCAGAAGACCTTCCAGGAAGAAGAGCTCCCTAAAGGGGTGGTCGCCGAGGGCAGAGATCGCCCATTTCCACCTCTCGGTGGAGATCGCCGGTTCTTGTGTCCTGGTAGGAGATCGCCAGTTTGAAGTCTTCTGTGTGGGATCGCCGTTTTAAATGTTGGAGATCGCCGTTCCTTTTAGACCGCCGGTTTTACTGCATTTCCTTTAATTTTGTTAAACATTACAAACATTTGATTTGGTTATGTATTAAACTCCCTAAGAGGAGTAACTTCACTTCTGATATATATATATACATATGATTTTGCACTCTTCAATATTATTTGATTACACTTAATTTCAATCATACATGTATGCATGTATTATTTTGGTGGGATGTTACATTAATGGTATCAGAGCAGTTCGTCCTTAGGATGACCTGAGGGCTGTGGATCCATTGTGTTTCTTCTGCTCATAAAAGTTATTTGAGTTTTTAAATAACAACTATAGTGAAAGGTTTTCAAACGTTTTGCATTGAAAAGTTTGTGTGTGCTTCTGTGCTTTAGTGAACGTATGCTTTAGCTGAAAATCTTAGTATTAAGGGTGAGAAGATCTTGATGAAGTAATGAGGGTGCACACTCATAACTGGATCGAGATGATTCTCAATCTTAATTCCAAAGATTTGATGTTTAGTATACATTGAACGCTGGTGTGATCTAGTTTAGCTTATTGAGTGTTTTTGCAATTGACTGAAAATGGTTGTTTGATCTGATGGTGATGATATCAGTAGCTGTTCTAATACCTTGCTTGAGATTCTAAGTATTACGAGTATGTTGATAAACTCAAATTCTTTATGATTTTGAGATGCTGACCTTTGTAAGGTCTAGCTGTTACCCCCCTTGAATGAATTGATTTTTTTATCGATCTCATTCTTGTAGTTGTAGGGAATATAGGAATCTTATAGTTTCAAAATCTGAAAACGAAGGAGATGGCACGTAGACCTTCTACCCCTCCCCAACCTTCTTCGGAGATGAGCCAGATTGCCAAGGCTATCGAGATGATGGCGACTGCCATCCAACAGCAGAATACGGTAATGGCCCAGATTCATCAGACTGTAATGAATCATTTGGAAACTGCTGGATCGGCTGCAACAGCTTCCCAAGTCAATCAGCCTCGGGAGCAGGTAGGGATGACCGAGTTCGTGAGGCACAACCCACCCATGCTCAGTGGGAGTGCTACCCCTGATCAAGCAGATCCGTGGACCAGGGAGTTACATGCCCTAGTGAGGAAGGCAAGGGTAGTGGAGACCCTGGAGAGGAGTGGTTCCAGAGTAATCAGATCACAACCAGGGGGTCCCTCCAGTGGGAAGGCCAAGGTACAGCACCCACGAAGCAAACCTTATGCGATACCTCCACCACCTCGGACAGGAGCAATTCCGCCCCAGTTTCAGCAGCAACAACCAGGGAAACCAAGATGTTTCCGTTGTGGTGGGTTACATAACGTCAAGGTGTGCCCCAAGAGGAACTCAGAGAAAGGGTGTTTCACATGTCAAGAGATGGGGCACATTTCTAGAGATTGTCCTAACAGAAAAAGGATGACTCAACCCGTTAGTTCCCAGCAGTTGAGGAATGGAGGCAGTCGACCTCAGGCAGCAGGGAGAGTGCTTGCCATGGCTGGAGCGGAGGCATCTCAGTCAGGTAACTTAGTACAGAATGTTGCTCTATAGCTGGTAGATACGTTATAGTTTTGTTTGATCCTGGAGAGACACACTCTTTTGTGTCAAATCGGTGTGCAACCGAGCTTGGGCCATATAGTGGAGGAGCTGTCGTTTGAACGATTGGCCTCTGCACCTGCTTCAAAAACAGGTTTTGACCTCCCTAGGTTGCCCTGAATGCCCAGTGGTAGTAGATGGAATGAAAGGAACAAGTGTGAGTTAGATTTGGTAGTACCAAGGTTTAGTCCCAGTTACGTATAAGTCATGGAGAGTAAATAAGCAAGAGGCTGGGGGTTTAAAGCTTAAGCATGTGTAACCATGGGAAGTACCAGAGTTAAATTCCAAGGAAGGAATTTTCTTTTGAAGCGTAGAAGATGCTCATGTCAATGAAACAGCATGAGATGGTTCTAGCTTAGGCTTCACGCAGAATGGATGCTGTTTGGCTGACCGGGATTTGAAAGAGGATTATGGAAATGGTGGGTTGAGATAAAAGGCTTCCGAAAATATAAGCCTCCGAAGTGTTTGGCAAATAAGATGTAGATCGACCTGTGAATGTAGAAGGGAAGGAGGATATGGCTGTGGATAAAAATGAGGGTAGGCCGTGTTATGATGATGTTGAGTCTTTCTAGAGATGTAGTAAATTTCAGAATGATGGGTGTGGAAGGGATTGTGAGTGGAAATAGCCTGTGGTATCTGGGACAGAAGGAGAATAGAGTTATCCTTGGGCAAGAGATTCTGGAGGCAGAGGTGCGTTCGTCCTCGTATGCCTTCTGGATAGGCACCTGAAACCGACGTCAATGCATCCAACGTATACATTGAAGAAGAAGGTCGTAATGGGAACAGGAAGTCGAGTTGGCAAAAGGGGTCATAATAATAATTTGGAAGGTAACAGCAACAGAAACCTTGTCTTTGTAAGGTACAGAATTATGCAGCGGGGTAATGAAAAAAAAAAGTGTCCCCTTTGGGAGCGTGGGAATTTGATCAGCAGTTGAGAAGTCGGTGAATGATTTGATCAAGATGCTGGAGTTGGCACTCTATGGGGCAGCATATCCCATGTACAGGGATGTAAAATGGATTTTGATGAAGTATTGAGGTAGGAAGAGTTGGTTCAATAGATCACCGAGAGGGTGAATCTGATACAGGACAGAATAAAAGTTTCTTAAGGTCAGCAAATGTCCTAGGCAGAGCAGAGGAGAAGACCTTGGAGGTTGCTGCTGGGGTCATGTCTTTATGAAGGGGGACACCAGCCAAGGGTGTAGGGTAGGCGATCAGATCAAAGAAGCTGTCCCCTAAGTTTGTTGGGCCATATCGGATCTTAAGGAGGATAAGTCTAGTGGCTTATGAGATCGCCCCACCTCCCCAATTAGCAAGTCTACATAATGTATTCCACGTATCATAGCTAAGGAAGTCCCTTGCAGACCCTACTCACGTGTTGGGAGTGGACAACGTGAAGATCGGGTGATTCACCATAGGAATTTGAAGAAACCATGAGAGAAGCATATCCTTACCTCCTTCCTTGTAACCCAATTTTCGAGGACGAAAATTTTTCTTGTTGGGGAGAATGTAAGGACCTGTAAAATTGAATTGGAATAAAAGTGGTATATTTAAATAATTTCAGAAGATGTTATTATTTAAAATACAAAGAGCTGGTAAATGAAGTTTCGTAGTAGTCCGACCTCGCCCAAGATCTGGGGTCAACTGGTAGAGGTCGGTCGGCTGACATGTAGATCAAGAAGAGTAAAGGAGGAAATGTGTAGCTAAGAAGTCTCCTACGAGATCGCCGTTATTGAAGATGGAGGCGATCTCTGACTCCTCTGGCACATAATCGCCTGTCGCCTAGAGGAGACATGAACGCCTATCGCCTAGCTTATGCTTGAACGCCTATCGCCTAGCTTATGCTTGAACGCCTATCGCCTGTGTGTACCTAGTAGCCTGTCGCCTAGAGTACACCTAATCGCCAAAAACTACACTTAGTGTGTAGCCAAAATGTTGGATCAACCCTGGTACGTCCCAAAAGCCACGCGTATCAAGGTGTGGGTTAAACCTTGGATACGCTGGGCAGGCGAAGCTCTATACTTGAGCATAAGAGAATCATCCTTAACGTTACACGCTTGGGCGCACGAGGACTTGTGCTAATCAACTCTTGGAAGTGTGAAGCTACCGACGTCACCAAGCCTTGTGGAGAGAATACCTTGGATGTAACATAGTGGAATGAAGAACCTCCAGGAAGGCGTGGCGATGTGTCATCGAGCATCGCCAGGGCGCAAGGCATGCAGGATCGCCTGGGCGCGAGGGGCATGCGGGCATCATCAGGGGGAGAGGTCATCGGTTGTTAGCCTTCGCGCGAGAGGTCATCGGTTGTTAGCCTTCGCGCGAGAGGTCATCGGTTGTTAGCCTTCGCGCGAGAGGTCATCGGTGGATAGTCTTCGCGCCTGTGGTCATCGGTGAAAAGGTCATCGCGCTACGTTAAGTTATACACAGAGAACGTGGGACCCAGACTCCCAGCAAGAGACGTTCTGCACGCGCGCCACGTAGACAAAAGGTGGTTCAGAATAGTGACCTCAGAACGTAGCCTGCGCAGAGGCACGCTTAGTAGGACTGTTCAGGGAGTGGTAGGTCTGCGCAGGAGGCAGCTATAGTAGTACTGATTAGTGCGGCGCAACTTCCCTGCAGAGTGGGCGGTGTCAGCTGCTTTTGGGGGAGGGATAAGTTGGTTTAAGTTACAGAAAACCCACAGCTGAGAGAAGAAAAGAAAACGTTGTTGTATTCGAAGAGAGAAAGAGTGAGTTCCCTCCTCCGCGTGCGATTTCAGCCTCTCCACACAAGAGTACGACGAAGCAACGCCATTGGAACACCTGGGAAAGTCTCTGCAACTCCTTCAAACCAGACTCAAGAACAGAGCCAAGGCGTTCATCAAGCTCTGTTGGATTTAGAAGCTCCTAGTGGATTGCGCAAGTCCAGGTAAGGGAAGCTAGACCTCTTTTCCATACAAGCCTTAGCGTAGTCTTTTCTGAAGTGAGGGCGACGTGGTCGCCATTTTCGTTTTATCTGTGTGAAATGCTCTGTTTGTATGCTTGGGCGACGTGGTCGCCGGTTTTGATAAACAGTCTTCGAAACGCCATGTTTACTAACCAGGTCGCCGGTTTTGGCGCTGTTTTGCAAAATCCTTGTGTTTGATGCTGTTTTGAGAACTGCTTGAGGTTTACATGAGATATTCGAAAATATGAATCCTTTGAAATGGCTATTGCTGTGATTGAAATCATTTCTTTGAGTATGGTATGATGTGTTGAATGTTGTGAATGTGGGGTCGAGGCATAGTATTTTCAGGAAAGGAAATACCGTGTAAGACCATGTTAGATGTGCATTGATCGGTGATTATGAACGAGATATCCTGACTCTGCTGATAATGGAATCACATAGAGGAAGTTACTCAGTTGGGAGAGTCGAAGGAGGTTCACCTGTATGGGTGGGTTGTTTGAAAGAGAACATACCGACCTGTTTTGCGTGGATTTACCTTGTCATACTGTATGGTGATGTGTTGAGATTCATCATATGCCTGTGAATGTGTGAGATTTCACGGCGACCCTGTGGATGTGCGAGATTCCACAGTGGGCAGTGTGACAGGTGCACATCTCCGAGTCTAATCAATGCATGAGTCAATCCGGAAGTAGTGTCAAGTGTCTTGTGTGGTGAGTCAGTGGAAAGTCTGACATGTGAAATGGTGAAATGAGAAACTGGAATACTGATAGACACTTGATGCTGTGGTGTGAAATGGAATGACTATGGGAAATGTTTGTGAATTTGTGAATTTGGGCGATTAGTTGAATGCTATGAGTAGCTCTACGTTTACTTGGATATTTTGGAAACTTGGTTTACTTGGGTTTTTCATATGCATGATTTAAACTCCTTCCATATTATCTAGCTTACCCTTTTATCTGTCATTTTGGTTGCCTTCTCAAAACTGTGATGATCGTGTAATTGTTACGCGGGAGCAGAAGACCTTCCAGGAAGAAGAGCTCCCTAAAGGGGTGGTCGCCGAGGGCAGAGATCGCCCATTTCCACCTCTCGGTGGAGATCGCCGGTTCTTGTGTCCTGGTAGGAGATCGCCAGTTTGAAGTCTTCTGTGTGGGATCGCCGTTTTAAATGTTGGAGATCGCCGTTCCTTTTAGACCGCCGGTTTTACTGCATTTCCTTTAATTTTGTTAAACATTACAAACATTTGATTTGGTTATGTATTAAACTCCCTAAGAGGAGTAACTTCACTTCTGATATATATATATACATATGATTTTGCACTCTTCAATATTATTTGATTACACTTAATTTCAATCATACATGTATGCATGTATTATTTTGGTGGGATGTTACACTCTTCCTCCGCTTCTTACAGCCAGGTTGAGGCAACAGAGAAAGGTCCTCTTCCTCTGCTTTTACAGCAAGGTTGAGGCGAGAGGAAAGTCCTCTTCCTCTGCTTTTTACAGCAAGGTTGAGGCGAGAGAAAAGTCCTCTTCCTCTGCTTCTTACAGCAAGGTTGAGGCAAGAGAACCAAGTCCTCTTCCTCTGCTTTTTACAGCAAGGTTGAGGCAACAGAGGAAGTCCTCCTTGCCTTTGAGCAAGTGCAGGCGAGAAAGAGGAAGACCTCCTTGCCTTTGAGCAAGTGTAGGCAATAGAGGAAGTCCTCCTTGCCTTTGACAAGTGCAGGCGAGAAAGAGGAAGACCTCCTTGCCTTTGAGCAAGTGCAGGAGAGAACAGAGGAAAACCTCCTTGCCTTTGAGCAAGTGTAGGCAACAGAGGAAGTCCTCCTTGCCTTTGAGCAAGTGCAGGCGAGAAAGAGGAAGACCTCCTTGCCTTTGAGCAAGTGTAGGCAACAGAGGAAGTCCTCCTTGCCTTTGAGCAAGTGCAGGCGAGAAAGAGGAAGACCTCCTTGCCTTTGAGCAAGTGCAGGCGAGAACAGAGGAAGTCCTCCTTGCCTATGAGCAAGTGCAGGCGAGAAAGAGGAAGACCTTCTTTCCTTTGAGCAAGTGTAGGCAACAGAGGAAGTCCTCCTTGCCTTTGAGCAAGTGCAGGCGAGAAAGAGGAAGACCTCCTTGCCTTTGAGCAAGTGTAGGCAACGGAGGAAGTCCTCCTTGCCTTTGAGCAAGTGCAGGCGAGAAAGAGGAAGACCTCCTTGCCTTTGAGCAAGTGTAGGCAACAGAGGAAGTCCTCCTTGCCTTTGAGCAAGTGCAGGCGAGAAAGAGGAAGACCTCCTTGCCTTTGAGCTAGTGTAGGCAACAGAGGAAGTCCTCCTTGCCTTTGAGCAAGTGCAGGTGAGAAAGAGGAAGACCTCCTTGCCTTTGAGCAAGTGTAGGCAATAGAGGAAGTCCTCCTTGCCTTTGACAAGTGCAGGCGAGAAAGAGGAAGACCTCCTTGCCTTTGAGCAAGTGCAGGCGAGAACAGAGGAAGACCTCCTTGCCTTTGAGCAAGTGTAGGCGGGAATAGAGGAAGTCCTCCTTGCCTTTGAGCAAGTGCAAGCGAGAAAGAGGAAGACCTCCTTGCCTTTGAGCAAGTGTAGGCAACAGAGGAAGTCCTCCTTGCCTTTGAGCAAGTGCAGGCGAGAAAGAGGAAGACCTCCTTGCCTTTGAGCAAGTGCAGGCGAGAACAGAGGAAGTCCTCCTTGCCTTTGAGCAAGTGCAGGCGAGAAAGAGGAAGACCTTCTTGCCTTTGAGCAAGTGTAGGCAACAAAGGAAGTCCTCCTTGCCTTTGAGCAAGTGCAGGCGAGAAAGAGGAAGACCTCCTTGCCTTTGAGCAAGTGTAGGCAACGGAGGAAGTCCTCCTTGCCTTTGAGCAAGTGCAGGCGAGAAAGAGGAAGACCTCCTTGCCTTTGAGCAAGTGTAGGCAACAGAGGAAGTCCTCCTTGCCTTTGAGCAAGTGCAGGCGAGAAAGAGGAAGACCTCCTTGCCTTTGAGCAAGTGTAGGCAACAGAGGAAGTCCTCCTTGCCTTTGAGCAAGTGCAGGCGAGAAAGAGGAAGACCTCCTTGCCTTTGAGCAAGTGTAGGCAACAGGGGAAGACCTCCTTGCCTTTGAGCGAGTGCAGGCGAGAAAGAGGAAGACCTCCTTGCCTTTGAGCAAGTGTAGGCAATAGAGGAAAGTCCTCCCTCGACTTTGTACAGTGAGGTGCAGGCGAGTGAAAGTCCTCTCCCTCGACTTTGTACAGCGAGGCAGAGGCGAGAAAGTCCTCACCCTCGGCTTTGTACAGCGAGGCTGAGGCAAGAGAAAGTCCTCACCTCGGCTTTGTACAGCGAGGCTGAGGCATGAGGAAAAGTCCTCTTCCTCTGCTTTTTACAGCGAGGCTGAGGCAAGAGAAAGTCCTCACCTCGGCTTTGTACAGCGAGGCTGAGGCATGAGGAAAAGTCCTCTTCCTCTGCTTTTTACAGCAAGGTTGAGGCGAGAGGAAAGTCCTCTTCCTCTGCTTTTTACAGCAAGGTTGAGGCGAGAGGAAAGTCCTTTTCCTCTGCTTTTTACAACAAGGTTGAGGCGAGAGAAAGGTCCTTTTCCTCTGATTCTTACAGCAAGGTTGAGGCAAGAGAACCAAGTCCTCACCTCGACTTTGTACAGCGAGGCTGAGGTGAGAGAAGCAAGACCTCACCCACGACTTCTTACAGCGAGGTTGAGGCAAGAGGGGTCACCGAGAAGCACTTCTCTCCCCCAGAACACAGGCGTCATAGTTGGTGTTCAAGCCCTCTATGCACTCAGAGCTGGTGTGGCAGAGAAGTGTAGTGAAGCCAGAAGCGCGATGACTGATCGGTGGCGCACTAACATGCTAGTCGGTGGTCGGTGGTAGAAGCAAGTTCTGCTGCGTGAAGCCGAAGCGTTTAGGCCCCGTTAAGTCAGTCATCCAGCACAAAGTTATGTTGAAGGCAATGCTAAGGTAACAGTTAGCCGCGATCAAGTCAGAAGCCAAGTTTGAGGGGTTGCAGTGAGATCGCGCTAAAGCCTAAGCTAGTTAACAGTTAGTCACATGCAGAGAGTTAAAGAGGAGAAACGCAGCGAACCCTAGCGCGGTTGAGAAGAAGAAAACAGAAAAGGTGAATCTCTAGATGATCCAGAGGGATGCGCACGCTTCTGTTGAATGAAGGAAACGGTAGCGACACTCAGTGGGGGTCATTAATGCGTCCATGTGTCGAGAGATAAAGTATGGAAGCCGTGACGCCGAGGAGCAGATACGTGAGCAGCACGTGGCGTGGCCCCACCTGCCACGTGGACCGAAGGTTCGACCACTTAGTCTCTTCGCTGAGAACAAGTTCACAGCTCGAGACTGAGGGGCTTGTGATCTGGTCGGTCATCAGTAGTTGATGACGTCAGCAGCAGGTGACCACGTGGACCATGCACAGGGTGGCACGTGGTAGAAAGAGCAAGTGAATCAAGGAGGAGATTACCTAGAACGGTGGTCGGTAGTCAGATACCAAGTGGCCACCACCCCCAGAGCGGTGCCTAGATAAGCACCTGGAAGCACCGCATGGACGTCGGTGGTTAGTCACGAGACACCGCATGGTCATCGGTGGATAGGCGTGAGGCACCGCCCGGTCATCGGGGGGAAGCTATGAGGCACCGCCCGGTCGGGCGTGACTGTATGAAGAGCGCGATCGGGCGTTAGTGCGTGCAGAGGGCGATCGGTCGTAAGTGCATGCAGAGGGCGATCGGTCGTAAGTGCATGCAGAGGGAGATCGGTCATCGGGGTTCTTGCCAACGCGTGTTAAGCTGGGACCAAGGTTCCCAGCTTAAACGTTACGCATGCACCTCACATGATGCCCACTCAGAGGACGTGCGGCGAGGCCATGTAGGCAGGATGCGGCTGGCGAGTGAGTTTAGACCAGCCACACCTGGCGCTCTCCTGGGAGCATGCGGCCCGCACAGAGAGAAGCGCAGAAGCCCGCCAGGTGTGACGCGTGTACGGTAGATGCCAGCTACATGCCTCCACGTGTCACCATCTGGGAGAGAGGCGCGACCCAAGTATAAAGCACTCCATGTCATGTAAGGTATGGGGGGTCTTTTCATTTTTTACAAACTTACACAGTCTTACACATAGTTTTCTCGGAGTCACTGTGGGAGCGTTCTTACAAGTTGCACAGTGATAACAGAAAACAGTTATAGAGAGAGAAAGTGGATCTGAGAGCACACACGAGTCTCACAGAGAGATTCAGTGATAGTTTTTGGTGTTCCTGTTGCCTGACTTGAGCGTCGGAGCTACAATGGCAGCTAGAGGCGCCGTCTGTGTGTTTTGCAGGCAGCGTTTGGAGTTCCGGTGGTGGTTGTGGGAGCGTTCTTGCAGAACAGAAGGCTAGACGAGGGAGTGACGAGGCAATCCTCCACGTTCGAGTCAAGCGGCAGGATCAACTATAAAGGGGGGGGGTGGCCCCTAATCAGGTTTCTTGTAATGATTTCCTTGATTTGATTAATACTAATGATTTTGCTTGTATGCTTTTTACTAGATCTGGTTATTCTTGGTGTAATGGAAGAAGAGGGTTGCATAGAATTCATAGAAGACTGGATAGGGCTTTATGTAACAGAGTGTGTCTGGATGAATGGGATTCATGTTCTTATCAGGTTCTTGTTAGGAATTGTTCCGACCATTTCCCTATTCTTGCTAATCTTGCCATTAATTCTTTGAAGAAGGTTAGCAATTTTTGTTTCTTTTCTATGTGGCTTCAGGACAGTTCATGTCTGAAGCTTATTCATAACTCTTGGAATAATAAGGTTGTTGGGTGTCCTATGTTTATTTTGCAACATAAGTTAAAAAGGTTGAAAATTGAGCTTCGTGATTGGAATAAAAACTCTTTTGGTAATGTTCACAATGCAATTATTCTTAAGCAGGATCTCCTCCTTAGTATTCAACAAACTTTAGAGACTGCTAGTATGTCTGATATTGATGGGCTTCTTTGTCAAGAAAAGATCGCTAAGGAGGAGCTTGATCATGCTCTTCACTGTCAATATTTGTTTTGGAAAGAAAGAGCTAAGATGCTTTGGTTTAAAGATGGGGATAGAAATACTATTTTTTTTCCATGTTGTGGTTAAAATGAGAAATAATTCTGGTGGGATTCATCGTTTATGGACTGATACTGTGGTTATTGAGGATCCTAAACTTATTGAGGAACATATTTTGGACTTTTATAAAACTCTTTATGCTGAGTTTATTTCTCATGATCAGGATATTGGTAATATGGAAGATTTTATTAGTACTTATGTTCCTAATCTGGTTTCCTCTGTGGAGAACATGATGTTGATGAAATGTCCTGATTTTTTGGAAATCAAGAATGTTGTTTTTAATTTTAATGGTAATAGTGCTCCTGGTCCTAATGGTGTTGGTGGTGTTTTCTATCATTCTTATTGGGATATTATTGGGACAGATGTTTGCAATGCTGTCCAACAATTTTTTAAGCAAAACTGGGTTTTCCTTGGAATGAACAGTAATGTGGTTTCTCTTATTCCTAAGATTCAGGGTGTTGAATCCATTAAAGATTACAGGCCAATAGCTATTGCTAATTTTAAGTTTAAGATTATTTTTAAGATTTTGGCAGATCGATTTGCCCTTGTGGCTGCCAGAATAATTTCTCCTAATCAGTATGGGTTTGTGTAGGGGAGACAGATTCAGGATTGTATTGGTATTGCTTCAGAGGCTATTAACATGCTCTCTAAAAAGGTTCGAGGAGGTAATGTGGCGTACAAAGTTGATATTCATAAAGCCTTTGATACTCTATTGGAAGTTTTTATTATTAGTTTTGACACGCTTTGGTTTTCACCCCTCGTTTGTCGATTGGATTAGTACTATTCTCTGGTCTGCTATGCTTTCTATTAGAATAAATGGCAGTCTGGTGGGTTTTTTTCCTTGTAGTAAAGGGGTTAGAAAAGGTGATCCTTTGTCTCCTCTACTTTTCTATCTTGTAGAGGAAGTTCTCAGTAGAGGTCTTTCTAAGCTTGTGAATGATAAGAAGATTCTACATATGGCTGGTCTGCAAGGTTTTCTCACTCCCTCTCATGTTTTGTATGTCATGGCACTTTTTGTTTTTTGTAGAGCGGATAATAAGTCTCTTAGAAATTTGAGAACATTTCTTAAAACATATGGTGATTTCTCGGGTCAATATGTTAACAATTCTAAGAGTAGTTTTTTCACCATGGATAATTCTACTAGATTTGTCACCAAAATTCAATGTATTCTTTCTTGTAGCCATGATTGTTTGCCTTTCAATTATTTAGGAGTGCCTATCTTTGTTGGTGCTCAAAAGAGTCATTTTCTGCAACCTTTGGCGGATAAAGTCAAATTGAAGCTAGCATCTTGAAAAGGTAAATCTCTTAGAATGATGGGTCGGATTCAGTTGGTCAATACGGTGATTACAGGAATTCTAGCCTATAGCTTTAATTTGTATAAATGGCCTGTTTCTCTTCTTAAGCAAGTTGACCAGTGGTGTCAAAATTTTATATGGAATGGCAATATTCTAAAGAAAGGCATAACTACTGTTAATTGGGCTACAATTTGTTCTCCCCTTGAGAATGGAGGTTTGAAGATTATTAACCTTCATCATGAAAATAATGCATATCTTCTTAAGCTTGCTTGGAACTTTGCTTATAGCAACAGGTCTTGGTCTTTGCTCTTGAAAGCCAGGGTTCATCAATCAAAATACGAGTTTAAAATGGTTTATAGATCCTCATCTCTTTGGCCTGGAATTAAGCAATTTTATTCTACTATACTTGATTATACTTCTTGGACTGTTGGTACAGATTCTTTTATTAATTTTTGGAATGATAAATGGTGTTCTACTACTTCTTTAGCACATATTGCAGGGTTATCTGATGGTATTAGCATTTTGGATACAGTCTCTCAGTTTTAGACAGGCTGTGATTGAAATATTCCATTGTCTTTACAGCAGATGCCTCATCTTTTTAGTCATATCATGCTTAGGGCGGATCAGGATGTTTCTAATTGGATTCTATATGAGTCTGGTCGGTTCACTCTTAAATTGGCTAGGACTTTTTTCTTGGAACCAGGAGTTCCCTGTTGTTGGGGTAAATTTATTTTGTCTTCAAATATCCCTCCTTCCAAAACTCTTGTCCTTTGGAAAGTTTTTCATGGGTGGCTTCCTACAGATCAACATATTCAAAATAAAGGTTTACATATTTGTTCTATGTGTACGCTTTGTGAAAAGCATGAGGAATTTATTCATCCTTTATTTTTTGAATGCCCTAATGCTTTATATATTTGTAGTTGGGTTCAACATATTTTTCCTACTTCTCATTTCTCTAATAAGGATGATCTTCTTTCTTTTATTAAGAGTGATGGTAGTCCTTTGGTTAAATTGATTAAGCTTGCTGTGATAACTTTTTCTATTTGGACGTTATGACATATGAGGAGTTATGCTCGTTTTCAGGATAAGATTGAGGTTTCTAGGGCTATTTCAGTTATTAAAGATTTAACTTGTCTAGTGAGAAAGTCGTCTAAAGCTTCAATGAAGAATGATATGATGGATTTCAGTGTGATTAAGTTTTTTGATATTAATACTCGTACTGGTAAAGTTCTTCGTCCTCTTCCTGTTAGATGGGAGTTTCCTTCACTAGGCTGGGTTAAAATTAACACTGATGGGCTGCTAGGGGTTATCCAAGTCTTGCCACTTGCAGAGGTATTTTCCATGGGAGTATAGGGGAGTTTATTGGAGCTTTCTCTGAGTTTCTTGACGTTCAGACTACTCTGGTTGCTGAATTTTATGGAGTTATTTATGCCTTGGAGGAAGCTTTGAAGTTGGGACTTATTAATGTCTGGCTGGAATGTGACTCTGCATTGGTTTGTGTTGCATTTACTGCTAGGACAAATGTTCCTTGGATGCTTCGTAATCGATGGAATACTTGTCTTAATTACTATGAAAAAATCAGGTTTAGGGTTACTCATATTTTTCGTGAAGGGAATGCGTGTGCTGGTAAGTTGTCTAATTTATGATTGTTTCATAGAGAATCCTTTCATTAGTATAATAGGCTTCCGTCTAGTCTGTTCTTAGAATTCTTTATTAATAGGTATAGTTACCTATGTATCATTTTTGTTAACATATGGGTTTTTGTCTAGTCCCCCCATATTTTTGTTTTTTCTTTGCTTTTTCTATTTTTTAGTAATACTTTTTTCATATGATGACAAATGATTGTTGTTATTTGAGGTGTCAGCCTAGCTAAGATGTTAAGTTGTATAATAATGACTAACATACAAAATTTTTATAATTATATATATAAAATAAGAAAGAATTTAAATAAACATCAATCCTTATCTAATCGCATGTCTAAATACCGTCACATCAAAATTACAAAAACATAAAATAAAAAATTTCTAAGCTAACTATTTAATTAAACACGTAAGAAACAACATTCAAATATATAAATGACCTAGCAAAGGTTATTAGTTTCATTAATAATAAATATATACTTATTGTTTCCAAAATATTAGTATTATGTTTGGATTTAGAGACTAACACACTATTAGGAAAACAATTTTTAATGAAATTATATTTAATGTTTCTGATGATTTTAACCTCATTAAATATGTTACTCCCGGTTTGGATCGGTTTGGATCTATAGAGACTAACACTTGTCATAATTGCTTATTTATCTTAAAATCTACCTTCTTCGGGGCAAATTTCATCAAGTAACCTCCTATGTTTAGGGTATTTTTTTATGCATATAATCAAGTATAAGTGACTATTTTATTAGAGCTATAATTTATATATTTGATAAATTCAACCATTCTCTTGAAAATTTTGATGATTAAAAATGATCATAAAGATCTAGAAGTATTTTAGGTTGTAGTGTGTTGATTAGATTATATTTTTCCAAACGCATTAGGGATTTTCTTGATGATAGGTAGTTTTTAATTTATTAAAAGATATTTTCAATATATTAAAATGTTCTTGGTTGGTCTGGAATACACATTAGGGATTTTCTTGGTCATAGGTAGTTTTTAATTTATTAAGATGTTATCAATATATTAAAATGTTCTTGGTTGATCTACAGAAGCATTTTAATTGATTGGATAATTGTTTTAATCAATTAGAATCACTTTAAACCATGAGTAGTTCTAGCTTTTCTATTTTAATTGGTTAAAAAAGTAATTAATTAAAAATCACTTAAGTGTTCACTCAATGTTTCTTAACCTGTTGTTTTAATTTTTAAAAAATGAAGAGTTAATTGATTCATTTCAATAGTAATGTAAAATGAAATTAACAAATTGAAACGTAATTTTAATCTATTAAAACTGACAAATTGAATTATATATAGTTCTCTCATTTCAAAAACATTTGACATAAAATCAAATACATTCTTTCTGAAATCATTTTTACTTATTGATAAAGAGTTCTAAGATGAAAATTGTCATTTTGATAATTGTTTTAGTAACGTTAAGTTTTCAAACAAAAATTAAGTTCCCCCTAATAGGGTCAACTTAGGTTGAATCCCTAAAGACGCATCTCTTGTGTTGTATTTCCATTGCTCATATTCTCCTTATACAAATTAAAGTTAGGGGAAATTGGAATTAAACAAACAATAAAAAAAAATTGAAAAGTAAAATAGAGTGAATACTAGATTGTCTATAGACAATCGTCTAATGAATCGTCTAGCAATACTTCAAAATGTAAAAATAGAAATATTAACGATAGAATAGTAAAGTCATAAAAATAAAATGCAATGTAAATGAAAAACAAAAGAAATGAAATAGAAACATTGAATTACAATCGATAGACAATCTAGTCTAATTGTTCCTGAAGCTTTCTTTGTGCAATATTTTGTAATCAATACACTACAAAAATCGTTTATGTGGTGGTAGTTATTTTTGTATAAAGTGGTGTTTATAAACGTCACAATATATGCATGTGGTGGTTCCCTTCCCCATACTGCTATAGATTTCCGCCACAAAGTTTAATATGACAGTCTTATGTGAACTGCTGCAACACCTATCATTTAATGTTTTGTATAAAGTGGCATTTTTTTGTATGTAATTAATGTCAATCAAAAGTGTCGTAATTTATTTCATTAGGAAACGATTTTAGCCCAAAACACAACGCATGTAAACGCCATTATATACAGTATAATATGACATTTTTAACTAACATTATTATAATAAAATTATAAAAAGTAATACATTAGTTGAACTGACGTAATTTGAATACTAAATAAATGGAATTCAGCCACCAGTTTTTATAATCTCGTTATTTAATAAATCTGTTTGTATGAATGGCAATGCAGGTTGATCCACCCCACATAAGCCCGCCCCACGTTTCACTCGCAAGGAATGTAGACTCATTTCATTGACCCGTCCCACATAAGAGGTAACCTGTGGGCTTCTGAACTAGTCCGCATAAGGAAAATATTTTTTTAAAAAAAATTAAAATTTCATTAATTAAAAAAAAAAAATCTTCTATTGAACAATTAAAATTTTATCTATGTTTCAATTCATTCAATTAAGATAAAAATATGAATTCAAGTATGAAGGTTATTCGGAGACTTGATTAAAAATAATTAAAGTTTTGTTTTGCATCTATTTTCCCTCTATATGTATGTAAATGTATCAGAGTATCTTATCAAAGTTTTGCTACAAAACATTTTAATGAAGATGACTAATTTGTTAAAGATTATCTTATTAAAATCTCATCTTTATATTATTTTTTATTAAAAAAATTTAAATATAAAACTTTACTTAAAACTATATTCACTTTCACTCTTAATATTAACTCCTTTAAATGATTAAAATAAAACATTATACTTTTTTAGTACATTAAGTTTAATTTTTTTTAAATAAAATAAAGGTCACATTGGAATAATGAGTGAATTGGGGTATGCTTTTTTTTTTTACAAAAAAATAAAATAATTATTTTTTATTTATGCGGGCCAGTGGGCCAACCTGCCCTGTCCCGCTGTTGGCCCACACGGACTGCGGGTTATGTGGGGCGGGCATAAATGGGTCAGCAAGCTAGATTAGTGAGTCTGTCCCGTCCTTTTTTGTAGCGGGTTACAGGCCGGCCCGCCATGCATTGCCATTCCTATATGTTTGCATAATTAAACAAATAATAATAATTAATTATAATACCATTTAATTAAATTTGTTTTCATAATAAAAAAATTAAATACTATACAAAGTTATAACAAACATTCATTCATTGCATTGAAAAATAGACATAAAGTTCAAACATAGTTGTTCAAAAGTACACCAAGGAAAATAAACAAAATATTTTTAAATATCATAAAATGTTCAAACTATTACAACCATTTTCTCTAATCAGTTTTGCTTCCCCATCTTTCTTAATCAATTTTGCTTCCAACACTTGATCCTATTACTTGCTTAGGTGATGGAGCACCACTTCCAACATTCAGTGCCTGAAATAAATAAAAAATAATTTGAATTTCATAATTTTCAATGTTTATAATTATAAAATAAAGGAAGACACCAATAATAAAGATTTAAGTACAGTAATACCTCATTGATGGAATCATGTACCAAATTAGGTGCCAAATGTTCCGGAACATCTTTTTCTCGAAGCAATATATGCAAGAAATGTTTGCATTTGATTTTTCACAGTTGCGAGCTCACTTTGCATTTGGACTACCTTGTCCTCCACATTTGATGAAGTTGAACTAGAGGAAGGATAGTTCATACCACTTAGCCTTGTTGTTGATCTTTTAAAAGGAAGGCTAGGACAAGATAGTCCTTTAACTCAACCAGAATGCTCATTACTAAATATGACACCAATTGGATCATTTGGAAATATATCTAAAGCATTTTTTGGATTTTTCAACATTAGTTCATCAATTTTTTCCTTGATAAAATTGGAAGTAATGATCATTATTGTCAGAATAACATACTTGTCAAACCAACAAAGATTGCAACTGTATCCTTGTCAACTACAACTAATCCCATATCCTGGAGTCATATATTATGACACCAGCTCCAAAACACTGTTGTGAATCAACACCATCAAGCATACAAGAGGCCTACCAGTAAACCAGTAAATCAGTATAACTACATATGCAAGAGGATCCACAGAAAAGTCAAATCCATATTGAGGCTACATATGCAACCTTACCTTGCAAGACTAAGCAACAATATACCCATATAACTATCTCTAATACCAATTCATTGTCTAATACTTACAATCAAAACAACACATAGGTTTAGTAATCAAACATTTCAGATCAACAATTAGCCAAGTAGAACAACATATATTGTGTCAAACCAGCACTTCAATATAACATGATCAACATAAAATTCACAAACCAACAACAATTGTCCAACTAAACAACTAACATTATAGGAAACAAACAATGCATATTTTCAAATTATAATAATAGCTACCCCAATCTCCATAGCCTCATCATTCACATAGATGTCATTTTTCCTCTTATTGTGATCTTCCAAATTTTAACTCATCCAATATTTTTACCCGTCTCAATTTTCTATATGTTCAACCAATTATAGTTTTAATAATCTAAAAATAGAACTTTTGAGTCTCCTATACTTAATGTGGAAATCTTTGAATTTGCCTCTGAAGTTTCTGACACTGCCTCTAAGTTTAAGGCTAAAGCCAAAGTTGTTTCTAAGTTTTGAGCTAACAGAATGTTGGAGGAACAAGAAACCATGAACAAAAGAATATGTACACTAATATATATATATATATATATATATATGAGAATTAGTAACATAAAAAAGGTGTTCATGTTACTAAATCAAACAAAATATTACTAATATGATTTAGTAACATTTTGTTATATTTTATTTGTTATATTTTACTTATAGTCAATGTTACTAAAGACTTTTAATAACATTTTTAAATATCAATAGTAACATTTATAAAAATATCAGTAAATATTTTTGGTAACATTTATTTAATAAAAAAATAACATTTTAAAAATGTTACTAATTATTTTTTTAACATTTATTTAATAAAAATGTAACATTTTAAAAATAATACTAAATCTTTTTAATAATAGTTTTTTAATAAAAAGTAACATTATAAAACTGTTACTAAAAATTTTTAATAATTTTTTTAATAAATAAGTAACATTTTAAAGATGTTACTAAGTTTTTTTAGTAATATTTTTAAAAAAATATTACTAAAAATTTTTAGTAACTTTTTTTAATAAAAAAGTGATATTTGAAAAATTTTACGAAATCTTTTCAGTAATATTTTTTAATAAAAAAGTAATAATATAAAAATGTTACTAAAAATTTGTAGTAACTTTTTTAATAAAGAAGTGACATTTAAAAAAATATTATTAAATTTTTTTAGTAATATTTCTTTTAATAAAAAAAGTAACATTATAAAAATTTTTCTAAAAATCTTTAGTAAATTGTTTGATTAGAAAATTATACATATTACTTAGATTTGAATCATAACATATGAATTTAATAATTTATGCTTGGATGCTTTCATTCTATAAGTAAGCTAGTAATAAAAATCTGTCAACACAAACGCTAATACTATTTCAATGGATTTTCAATGTTTGAAAATGAATTTAGACATGCCTTGTCAATAAATTGTCACTTTAGTTTACCATGTAGCATACATAAGATTTCTAGCATATACTACAATAGTCTCACAATTAGTTCATGTATCATGGGAATGACACTGGTAGTCATTCACTGTAAAGTGTACAATTATTCAACGTCAAAACCCTTCTCCTTTATTTTAGTTGCAACCTCATTCTTCAGCCTCAACCACAACTTATGAGCTTCCACATCTTTCCCTTGCCAATGAAATCCTTCAATGCTTCTTTGTGCTCCTTCAACCTTGGCTTTAGTTTCCCTAACCCCAGTGATGAATTCTCGGTATAGAGCCACAAAGCCCCAAGCAAGGCATAGGCAGCAAGCCCCTTCCCAACATGTTTCAAAAGTAGTAGTCTTCTTTTTCCAACCCTATATTTTTTAGGTATTTCTTGGAATTCATTGAACTCAGCAGATGAAAACCTGCATTCGAAGATAATTATATAAAGAAAATGCAATGAAACAAAAAGAAAAGTTTGACTTTCTGTTCCGACATTTCATCAAACAGCTAGTGAGCGAAACATGGGTTCCACTAAAACTACTCACTTCGTAGAACATGAAAAAAGGGTACCTATTTTGGGGTCCCGAAAATGCTCAGGGAACATTGTAATAGTCACCATCTCGTTCCTAGGTTTGTTGATTAAATTATCCTTACACTAAGCCATAATACCAAGCTTCTGTTAATCAAGAGTGATCAAGAGCTTTAAAGAATCCAAATCCAAGATGTTTGATGGAAGTCTGTGTTGCTACTGTGCATGGGTGGGAAATGGGGTAGATTTTATGTAATCCACTCCTTGTTTGAATCCAAAAAAAGTTTGATTTGAAAACCTTTTTAAAAAATAATGTTTTTCAACTAAGTGAAAAACAACCTGTTGTTTTGTCGAATCAGCCCGGTTGTTTTGTACTTAGAAGGTTTTGAAAAAGGTTGAAAACCACTTGACTTGGTTGACTAAGCTGTCAAAGCCAAAACAATCGATTGTCTCGATAAAACAATCGATTGTTTGTTTGAAAATCCTAACATCTTTGTGTTTTTTAATTGAATCTTTATGAAATGATTTCTAACTGAATGCGCTCATGTTTTATATGCTTTTGACCACTTTGTTGATCTATATAAAGTTGGTTAGACACTCCTAAAAAGTAAGAAATAGTTTTGAGAAATCACAGTGCATATTTGGTTAAGAGTTTTCAAGATTCATTCAAACTTTGGATTTTCAAGTGTGTGGAATAGGACTGGGGTGTAAATCTGATCTTTAAGCTTTGTAATACCCAGGTGTATTCTATTCTCTTCGTTCTTGATTATTGTATTTTTGTAATTGATTGTAAGTGCAGAATCAGAGGGGTTCTGAATTCTGTGGTGTGGTTTGCCAAAAGTAGTGTGTTTCTTAAGGGGTTCAAGGTCACTACTTTGGTGTGTAGTGTGTGTAATCTGTGATTGATTGCATAGTGGAACCCAGTGGTTTTTTGGGAACTAGATGTAGCCCTTGTGAGTAGGGTGAAGTAGTATAAAACTGTTGGTGTGTTTTTCTCTCATCCCTAGCTCCTTTAATTG
Organism: Phaseolus lunatus; assembly: GCA_013389735.1. Classification (NCBI taxonomy): domain Eukaryota; kingdom Viridiplantae; phylum Streptophyta; class Magnoliopsida; order Fabales; family Fabaceae; genus Phaseolus; species Phaseolus lunatus. Next base: position 34,178,453 of record CM023864.1, on the reverse strand, counting down.
TTGTTTTAAGTTGTTTTAAATATCTGCTGATATAAATAACCGATTGTTTCGAAGAAACAACTGATTGTTTTTCTGTATTTCACTTAAAACAGAATATATTCTTGGCTAACTTGATTTCCTTATCTGTAATTCTACACTAAGTTTCATTGTACCTTCAAAGTTTGCGAAAATCTTTCTTAAACAATTCACCCCCCTCTTGTTTAAGGCCATATATTCTAATAGCTTCTACTAGTAGGTTTAATATATTAAATAATACATTTTTCTAGACTTTTTGGTGCATGACGAAGCTTAGACAATGCTATGTGATTTAGTCTCCAAACCACAGAATGACAACACAAAGGTTCTCACAACTCTGATTCTTAATATCTAAAGTATATGTTTCTGAAAAATAAGAATAGTAGCATAAGCAAAGCCTAAAACACACTCTAATTATACTTGTAGTGCTTATGACAAGGAAAAATTGATACTATATCAAAAATAGGTTTACCCTATCACCCACAAGCCTATACATGGAAAAATTGTCACAATGGAATTAAAGAACCATTATCTGCAACTAAAATAAAACCTAAAATGGAGAACCCAAACAGAATCTCCATTTATTTTTAAAATAAAAAGCATTATACAATTCAACACAAGCCAGAAAATACAATTCCATCATCATTATCAATTACAAAAACTATCATTACATTGAAATAATTCAAGTTTCAAACAATTTAACTCTTACACAGAGCAAGGTTTTCAATCAGAATCACCAATAGTTAGAGAAATAAATTATTCTATTAATTCACTAATATAATCAAATAAAAAAAATAAAAAAACAATTGAAAGAAGAAAGCAAATTGAAAGAAGAAACTATGAAAACAAAGAGATGGTACCATCATCAGCTATAATAAGAAATATAAAACAAATCTGGTTACCTAAGATTATGATGTAGAAATAAAAGAGAAGTAGCTAAAGAGCAGTACAATCGGGCAGTTGGGGTGCTCTTGCTCCAAGCATTCGAGGCTTTTGATGTTGCACTAAGGTTTCAGATGATAATGCCATGTTAAGGAAAAAATTGACACGTGGAGACCCTCTAGTGAGCCACCACCTAAGGGAAACATACAACGGAAATAATGAACAAGTATGCATTCCAAGAAAAGAAAGAAAAATGGCTACAATTATGTGCAAGCTTTTATTTATCATGACAGTTATTTTCCCCGTTGGCCCTTAAAATTCAGGAAGGCCATGTAGAAGTTCGTTCAAAGCAATAGAGATTTTGACTTAATACTCTATGACTACAATTGAGATAACACAGACCAAAAGAACATATGATGAAATAGAAAATTGACAATTTTACTTACCACACAACATTATAATTGAACATAGTAAAAGACATATGAAAGAGTATGCAATGGCATAATAGGATACTAGCACAACAATTTTGCAATTCTAACTTGGTCAAGCACTTGCTGAAATTATTAAGCAATGGGACCTCTTCTTGGAATATGTTAAAATGTTCTTGGAATGTTGTTAACCTTTACACTCATTCAACATCAATCTATTGGAGATCCACTATCTCCATCCTAATCGTATTACTGGATTCCTAAGGACTTAAAAGGAAAATTACAGAACTAAGGCACCAATAAGAGTAACTCAACTTATTTATATCATGTTGGGTTAAAAACTTTTACACATTGGGTTAAACAATTTTACAATTAATTTTATCTTAATTTTTTTCAACAATTACGTCCCAAGTTTTTTTTGGCTATGTTCCGTAACAAAAGGAAAGATCCACATAAAGACTTTAATTTATAAAAACATTATTGTTGGTTTATTCATAAAAAAAAAAGAAGGAGTGGGGCAAGGGTGGTTCTTAGGAATATTAGGAAGATGATACTACCCAACAAAACCAATAAAGCTTGAACAACCAAACTATTATTACTGACAACTATTAAACTGTTGATGACTTTTTATGGCAAGTGCACCGCGTTGTCAGAAGTAATAATTTCTACAACTGCACGTTCTGCAAGAACGCTCCAAGAACCTTCACCGGAACTCCAAAGGATGCCTGCAAAACACACAGACGGCGCCGCTAGCGGTCGTTGCAGCTCCGACGCTCAAGTCAGATAACAGGAACACCAAAAACTCTCACTGAATCTCTCTGTGAGACTCGTGTGTGCTCTCAGATCCACTTTCTCTCTCTGTAACTAACTTCTGTTATCACTGTGCCACGTGTACAAACGTTCCCACAATGACTCCGAAACTGTGTGTAGTAAATCTGTGTAAACTTGTAATTTGAAAAACTTGTGTAAGAATCTCTGTACCTTACATAAGGTGGAGTACCTTTATACTGGGCCGCGCCTCTCTCTCAGATGGTGACACGTGGAGGCATGCAACTGGCATCTAACCGTACACGTGTCACACCTGGAGGGCTTCTGCGCTTTTCTCTGTGCGGCTAAGTTATCCTCTTGCGGAGTAACTTAGCGCGTTTCTTCTCTCTGAGTGAGTCGCATTCTCCCAGGAGAGCGTCAGGTGTGGCTGGTCTGAGCACACTCACCAGGCGCATCCTGCCTGCATGGTCTCACCGTACATCCTCTGAATGGGTGCATGCTCCCAGGAGAGCACCGGGTGTGGCTATTCTAAGCACACTCACCAGGCGCATCCTGCCTGCATGGTCTCACCGCACGTCCTCTGAGTGGGCATCATGCGAGGTGTTTGCGTAACGCTCTCGCTGGGAACCTGGGTCCCAGCTTAACACGTGTTGGCAAGAACCCCGATGACTGTAACATCCCGCCAAAATACTATTCATGTTTATATAATGAAAATAAAGGTAACAAATAGATTGAAGTGAACAAAATATTATATATATGAAATGTAGTTTCTCCTCACAGGGAGTTTAATACAAATTCGGTCAAATTTTCCAGAAACATAAACAAAATACAGTAAAAAAAACAAAGCAGGCGATCTCCTATCGGAAGAGGCCGATCTCCTATCGGAAGAGGCCGATCTCTTGTCGGAAGACAGCAAAAGGGGGGATCGCCTAACAGAAGTAGAAACAGGCGATCTCCTTCCGGCGACCACTCACTGAGGAGTTCTGCTTCCTGCAACATCATCTGCTCCCGTGTAAATTATACACGATCATCACAGGTTTAAGAAAGAGCCAAACACAACACCAAAGAAACACCACAGGGTAAGCTAGACATTTGAAAAAGAGTTTAGATATGAACTTTAAAATCAAGATAGAACAAATTCAAGATACCCACGTAAACCATCAACTAAACACATACTGCACGATTCCTCAAAGGTCATTAAAATCTCAACATTCATCAAGTGTCTATCAATTCAAAGTTTCTCATTCTCACGTCAGACTTCCACTGACTCATCACACAAGACACTTGACACTACTTCCGGATTGACTCGTGCGTTGACTCAGGCCCAGAGATCTGCACCTGTCATACCATACCACTGTGAAATCCACACAGGGTCGCTGTGAAATCCACACAGCCATGCGCATATAATCTCAATGTCATTAACTCTCCCGGTATGACAGGGTTAATTCATAGAACAGGCCGAGCTCGTTCCCTTTTGAACAACTCACCCATACGTATGAACCTCCTCCGACTCTCCACAACTGAATAACTTCATCTACGTGATTCCATTATATCAGTAGAGTCAGGATATCTCCTTCTAGACAAGCCCCTAGTCAATACACCTACACACGATCTTACACGGTATTTCCTTTCCTGAAAATACTATGCCTCGATCCCACATTCACAACATTCAAAACATCATACCACTCAAATGAATGATTCAAATCACAGCAACAATCATTTCAAAAGTTTAGATTTTCGAATATCACATGTATATCACATTTAAATCCCAAACAGCTTCAAAGCAACACCAAAAACAGGGAGTTCGCAAACAACGCCAAAACCGGCGATCTGGTTCAAAAACAAGGTATTTCGAAGTCTGTATATAAAACCGGCGACCACGTCGCCCAAACACATAGAACAGAGCATTCACGAAGATGAAAACGAAACCGGCGACCACGTCGCCCTCACTTCAGAAACAGCTAATCTATGGCTTGTATTGAAAATGAAGGCTAGCTTCCCTTACCTGGACTTGCGCAAAACACCAAGAACTCCAAAACCCCACGAAGCTTAAAAGATGCTCTCACTCTGTTTTTGCGTCTGGTTTGTAGGACTTGCAGAGAACTTCCCAGGTGCTCTAATGGTAGCCGTCGTTCGTCGTACTTTTGGGTGAAGGTGCCTGAGTCGCAGTGCGAAGGAGAGAAAGGAGAAGAAGGGAGGTAAACACACTCTTTTGCTCTTGAACCACTGCAACGTTCCTTTCTCTCAGAAGTGGGTTTTTGCATCTTAAACTAACTTGTCCCCAAAAGCCGCTGCCACCACCCACTCTGCAAGGAAGTTTGCGTGTACGCTTCACTGAACAGTACGACTAAGCGTGCCTCTGCGCAGGCTGACACTCTGAGCTCACTATTCTGAACCACCCTTTTTGCCTACGTGTCGCGCGTGCAGGACGTTTCATGCTGGGAGCCTGGGTCCCACTTTACTCTGTGTGAAACTCGATGTCGCGCGATAACTTTCCACCGCTGACTCATCCTGGCGAACGACCGATGTCTCCCTCGCCCTGGAAGACGACCGATGTCTCCCTCGCCCTGGAAGACGACCGATGTATAACCCTGGCGACGCTCTCATGCCTCGCGCCCTGGCAAAGCCCGCATGCCTCGCGCCCTGGCGATGCCCGCATGCCTCTCGCGCCCTGGCGCTCATGTGTAGCAGGCGACCAGCGATCATGTACTACTAGGCGATCTCATAGTCTTCCAAACTACACTTTCCTTCCTTTTTATTTTAAATAAAAACATACTTAGAATTCATTTAAAATATATCTCTTTTTATTCCAATTCAATTTTACAGGTCCTTACATTCTCCCCAACAAGAAAAATTTTCGTCCTCGAAAATTGAATTACAAGGAAAAGAGGTATGGATAGGCTTCTCTCATGGGTGCTTCTAACTCCCAAGTTGAATCACCCGATCTCTCATCCCACACCACTTTCACCATGCTGATGGTCTTGCCTCTGAGCTGTTTACTTTGCCTATCGTCAATCCTGACTGGTTTCACTTCAAAGGACAAGTCATCCCTGATCTGCACATCGTCCACTTCCAGCACATGACTGGGGTCTGCCATGTACTTCCTCAGCTGTGATACGTGAAAGACATTGTGCAGATTTGCTAAATGGGGAGGCAGGGCGATCTCGTAGGCCACTGGACCAATCCTTCTTAAGATCTGATATGGTCCCACGAACTTAGGGGACAACTTCTTTGGTCTGATCGCCCGTCCTACACCCTTGGTTGGTGTCACTTTCATGAACACATGGTCTCCAGCAGCAAACTCCAAAGGCTTTCTCCTCTGGTCTGCATATGACTTCTGCCTACTTTGGGAAGCCTTCATTCTGCTTTGTATCTGTTGCACCTTCTCGGTCGTCTGCTGAATCAACTCTGGCCCAACCAAGACTGCTTTGCCCTCCTGGTACCAACATAAGGGAGTTCTGCATTTCCTCCCATACAGGGCTTCATATGGTGCCATCCCAATACTAGCGTGATAACTATTATTATAGGTGAACTCCACCAGCGGCAACACCTCATCCCAAGTTCCCAACTGATCCAAGACACACGTCCTCAGTAGATCTTCCAAGGACTGGATCGTTCTCTCTGACTGACCATCTGTTTGGGGATGATATGCAGAGCTCATCCTCAACTTAGTTCCCAAGCAATCTTGTAAGGTTTGCCAAAACCGTGAAGTGAACCTGGGATCCCTATCCGAAACAATGCTGGAGGGCACTCCATGCAACCTCACTATTTCTTTGATGTACAACTGTGCCAGCTTGGTCATAGGCATCCTCATGTTCATTGGGAGAAAGTGAGCACTCTTCGTCAGCCGATCAGTGATGACCCAGATTGCATCATGGCCCTTTACCGATCTGGGTAAATGGGTGACAAAATCCATGGCAATGCTGTCCCATTTCCACTCAGGGATATCCAATGGCTGTAACAACCCGCCAGGCCTTTGATGTTCTACCTTTGCCTTCTGACACGTCAAACAGGTAGTAACATACTGGGCAATGTCTCTCTTCATGCCTGACCACCAAAATGACTCCTTCAAGTCAAGGTACATCTTGGTCATGCCTGGATGTAGGCTAAGGCGACTCTTGTGACCTTCCTCTAGGACCATCTTCTTCAACTCTTCATTTGCAGGTATGCAAATCCTGCCCTCAAATCTCAAGATCCCATCATTGCCCATCACAAAGCCTTTAGCCTGGTCGGTCCCTAGTGACTCCACAGTACGCTTCAGACTAGGGTCCTCCAGCTGCTTATCCTTTATCATTCCAAGGAAGTCATTAGTTATAGCCAGCTTACTACAACTAATGTGATTTACGTGGAACTCTACCCCAAGGTTTAAATCTCTGAATTGCTCGATCAATTTCTGCTCTTCCATCATCATGGTGGCTACTTGTACTGATTTTCTACTCAAGGCATCTGCCACTACATTGGCCTTCCCTGGATGATACATGAGTTGAAAATCGTAGTCCTTTAGAAACTCCATCCACCTTCTTTGTCTCATGTTTAGTTCCTTCTGATCGAATAGGTATTTCAGGCTCTTATGGTCACTGAACACCTGGAACCGAGCTCCATATAAATAGTGCCTCCAGATCTTCAAGGCAAACACCACAGCCGCCAACTCCAAATCATGCGTAGGGTAGTTCCTCTCATGGACCTTGAGTTGCCTTGAAGCATATGCAACCACTCTTTTCTCTTGCATCAAAACACACCCCAAACCCTGATGTGAAGCATCACAGTAGACCTCAAAAGGTCTTCCCACCTCTGGGATCACCAGCACTGAAGCACTAGTCAACCTTTCCTTTAGTTCCTTGAAGCTCTGCTCACATCGGTCGATCCAAGCAAAAGGTTGATACTTGCGGGTCAGTTGTGTTAAAGGAGCCACTACCTTGGAAAAGTCCTTAATAAACCGCCGATAGTAGCCAGCTAGGCCCACAAAACTCCTTATTTCAGTAACTGTCTTAGGACGTTCCCATTTAAGCACTGCCTCCACTTTGGCTGGATCCACCGAGATCCCCTGGGCCGATATCACGTGTTCCAAGAAGTTGACTTCCTTCAGCCAAAACTCACACTTAGAGAACTTGGCATAGAGTTGCTTCTCCCTCAGTATTTCCAATACTGTCCTCAGGTGTTCTTCATGTTCTTCCTCGGTCCTTGAATAAATGAGTATGTCGTCAATGAAGACCACCACAAACTTATCCAAGAAAGGGCGAAAAATCCTATTCATGTAGTCCATGAACAGAGCTGGAGCATTTGTGACTCCAAACGGCATCACCACATACTCATAATGCCCATACCGAGACCTAAAAGCTGTCTTTTGAACATCTTCAGCTTTTACCAAAATTTGGTGGTACCCCGATCTCAGGTCAATCTTGGAGAACACCGAGGCCCCATGTATTTGATCCATCAAATCATCAATCCTAGGTAGGGGGTACTTGTTCTTGATGGTTAACTTGTTCAACTGCCTGTAATCTATACACAGCCGAGACCCTCCATCCTTCTTCTTAACTAGGAGCACTGGAGCCCCCCATGGAGATACACTGGGTCTGATGAATTGTTTCTCCAGCAACTCTTCCACTTGCTTCTTTAATTCTACCAACTCGGCTGGTGCCATCCTGTAGGGCGCCATTGACACTGGTCCAGCCCCAGGTACCAAATCAATAGAGAATTCCACTTCTCTCTTAGGGGGTAACCCAGGTACTTCTTCTGGAAATACATCCGTGAAATCTTTCACCACGTGTATTCTGCTTACGTCCCCTTCATTCTTCACTTCCAACCGAGCTAGCATCACGAAGCACCTCGCCCCTTCTTCCAACTCCGACTGCCCTTGCTGAGCAGATATCACATCTGATCCTTGGAGGTCTGGAAACGCTATCTTCTGACTACCACAGTCAATGAGAACGTGATTGGCAGCTAGCCAAACCATTCCCAGGATAACATCCAGGTCCTGAAGAGGTAGGCAGATCAAGTTCACTTTGAATCTGCGTCCCTCTACTATCACTGGACATTCGGGGCAAACTGTAGAGGTCAACACCTGTCCTGACGCAGGTGTAGAGACCATCAGTTCGAAGGGTAACTCCTCCACTAGAAGGCCCAACTCGGCTACACACAGGCTTGACACAAAGGAGTGTGTCGCTCCAGAATCAAACAAAGCTTTTACACCTCTACAAGCTATAAAACAAACACCTTGCATGAGGTTACCTGATGGAGATCAAGTAGAAGAGGATTTCACTAATGGAGGAAGAGGTCATCCACCCAAGCATTTAAAATTCTTCTTACTAGTCTTCTTAAAAAGTAGAACATTTTGGGTTCTCTTGAAAATTTAAAAGATAGTAGTATAAATAAATCTTTGTAAATAATCTTGTATAAATTTGTAAATAATATAGAAATATCCTTAGGAGTATGCCAAAGAGGAAAACCAAAAGAAACCTCTAAATGTAAGGCATTTTAGGCACTTTCTTTAGGAAAAAGTGACTTTTCTACTCCTTTCTCTCTTAGGCACTAGAAGGAGCTAGAAGAGTGACTCTTCCCACTCCTTCCCCTTTATAACATGACCAGCCCTCTCCATTATAAATAGGGGTGCTTGGTACTTTGAATAAAAAAGTTGAAAGTTAGAAGAAAAGAAACTATCTTGAAATTGAGAGAGAGTGAGTTTGTGAGACTTGTCTCTTCTTCTCCTTCATGTCTTATCTTGTGAGCTTTGGAGACTCTCAAGTGGCGGCACCACCCACTCATCTTGGAAGAACCACCCTCCAAGTGGCGTGAATCACATCTCCAAAAGGCTACAACCACATAAGTCATTTCTATTCATCTTCTAAAAATACCCATTTGTGTTTTCTTGTAGTTTTTCCATTTTTAATCGGTTCAATCTTTTCCATGAGTTGTTTCCTTTCATTTGCTGCCATTTTTCTCCACTTTGTTGGTTTATTTCCTTGTTTTCTTGCTGTTTTAATTTCGTCCAAACCATGGGTTTCCATATACATGTGTTGTTCTTGTTTTCCATCCATGGGTTTTTGTTCTTTGATGAATTTCTTTGTGATTTTCTAATTCCTATTGAATTTCAATCAGTATTTTCACTTGTTCTTGGTGTTCTTATATTGTTCTTATGTTTCCTTTGAAGTTTGGTACTGTTCTTGAATTACCCATTCATATTCCATTGTTATCTTACACTACATGTTACCTATCATGTGTTTTTAGTATGAACCTTTGTTTTCTTGAGTAGAAACTCTATTAATTGTTCTTTAGAATTTTGATCCTAATTCTTGAAAGTGTCATGAATACAATGAAACCTATATCAACTCAACCCAAACCAAGAAAGAATCATAAGAGACTCACATCATTACCTGACTGAGATGCTTCTGCTCCAGACATGGCAAACACTCTCCCTGTTGCCTGAGGTCTGCTGCCTTCGTTTCTCATCTGCTGAGAGCCACTGGGTTGGGTCACCCCATTCCGGTTAGGGCACTCTCTAGCAACGTGCCCCGTTCTTTGGCAGACAAAACACCTTCTCTCAGAAGCCTTCTTGGGGCACGCATTGGACGCGTGTGGTCCACCACAATGGAAACACTTGAGTTTCCAAGGTTGTTGCTGCTGAAACTGGGATGACGTTGCTCCCGACCGACGTGGTGGAGGTCTCGTATAAGGCTTGCTTTGTGGGTGCTGCACCTTAGCCTTCCCACTGGAATAACTCCCTGGGTGTGACCTGATCACCCGAGAATCACCCTTTTCCAGGGTCTCCACCATCTTCGCCTTCTCTACCAAGGCGTGAAATTCCCTGATGCACATCGGGGCTATGGTCCTCTTCAGCCCATGCTTCAGTCCCTCTTCAAACTTCCTACACCTCCAAGCCTCAGAGGTCGCCTGGGTGTAGAATCGGGCGAGGTACTCGAACCGAGCAGCATAGGCGTTCACAGACATATCCCCCTGCTCTAACCTTAGGAACTCAGCTTCCCTCGCAAACCTTGCGCTGTCTGGGAAGTATTTCTCCAAGAACCTCACCCTGAAGCTTTCCCAATCCAACACATCTTCTCGGGCCTCCATCATCTGCTGAGCCCCCATCCACCAGAACTCAGCTTCTCCTGATAGCAGATAGGTGGCGAATAACAATTTCTTCTCTTTAGGGCAGGAGGTCGCCCTAAAGATTTTCTCCAACTCCCTGACCCACTGATCTGCTTGATCAGGGGTGGCATTCCCACTGAACTTGGGTGGGTTGTGCCTCATGAACTCGGTCAGTCCCATCTGTTCCTGAGGCTGACCTACGTGAGAATTTGTTTCAGCCGACCGAGCAGTTTCCCAGTGGTGCATTGTAGCTTGATGGTTCTGAGCCATCGCTGCATTCTGTTGTTGGATGGCAGTTGCCATCATCTCGATAGCCTTAGCAATCTGGCTCATCTCCGAAGAAGGTTGGGGAGGGGTAGAAGGTCTACGTGCCATCTCTCTTCGTTTCAGATTTGAAACTACAGGTTTCTATATTTCCTACAACTACAAGAATGAGACCGATAAGAAATCAATTCATTCAGGAGGTAACATCTTGACCTTACAAAGGTCAGCATCTCAAAGTCATTAAGAATTTGAGCTCATCAACAGAATCATAGTGCTCATAAACTTAAGCAAAACACCAGAACATCTACTGGTATACAATCATCAATCCAAACAACCACTTTCAATCAATACGAAAACACTCAAGAAAATGAAGTAAATCACACCAGAATTCAAGGTATGCTAAGCATCAAACCTTTGGAATTAAGATTGAGAATCATCTCGATCCAGTTATGAGTGTGCACCCTCACTACTTTATCAAGACCTTCTCATTCTTAATACTAAGATTTTCAGTTAGAGCATATATTCACCAAAGCACACACAAAATTTCAATACAAAAACGTTTGAAAACCTTTCACTATAGTTGTTATTTTAAACTCAAATAAATTTCATGAGCAGAAGAAACACAATGGATCCACAGCCCTCAGGTCATCCTAAGGACGAACTGCTCTGATACCATTAATGTAACATCCCGCCAAAATACTATTCATGTTTATATAATGAAAATAAAGGTAACAAATAGATTGAAGTGAACAAAATATTATATATATGAAATGTAGTTTCTCCTCACAGGGAGTTTAATACAAATTCGGTCAAATTTTCCAGAAACATAAACAAAATACAGTAAACAAAACAAAGCAGGCGATCTCCTATCGGAAGAGGCTGATCTCCTATCGGAAGAGGCCGATCTCCTGTCGGAAGACAGCAAAAGGGGGGATCGCCTAACAGAAGTAGAAACAGGCGATCTCCTTCCGGCGACCACTCACTGAGGAGTTCTGCTTCCTGCAACATCATCTGCTCCCGTGTAAATTATACACGATCATCACAGGTTTAAGAAAGAGCCAAACACAACACCAAAGAAACACCACAGGGTAAGCTAGACATTTGAAAAAGAGTTTAGATATGAACTTTAAAATCAAGATAGAACAAATTCAAGATACCCACGTAAACCATCAACTAAACACATACTGCACGATTCCTCAAAGGTCATTAAAATCTCAACATTCATCAAGTGTCTATCAATTCAAAGTTTCTCATTCTCACGTCAGACTTCCACTGACTCATCACACAAGACACTTGACACTACTTCCGGATTGACTCGTGCGTTGACTCAGGCCCAGAGATCTGCACCTGTCATACCATACCACTGTGAAATCCACACAGGGTCGCTGTGAAATCCACACAGCCATGCGCATATAATCTCAATGTCATTAACTCTCCCGGTATGACAGGGTTAATTCATAGAACAGGCCGAGCTCGTTCCCTTTTGAACAACTCACCCATACGTATGAACCTCCTCCGACTCTCCACAACTGAATAACTTCATCTACGTGATTCCATTATATCAGTAGAGTCAGGATATCTCCTTCTAGACAAGCCCCTAGTCAATACACCTACACACGATCTTACACGGTATTTCCTTTCCTGAAAATACTATGCCTCGATCCCACATTCACAACATTCAAAACATCATACCACTCAAATGAATGATTCAAATCACAGCAACAATCATTTCAAAAGTTTAGATTTTCGAATATCACATGTATATCACATTTAAATCCCAAACAGCTTCAAAGCAACACCAAAAACAGGGAGTTCGCAAACAACGCCAAAACCGGCGATCTGGTTCAAAAACAAGGTATTTCGAAGTCTGTATATAAAACCGGCGACCACGTCGCCCAAACACATAGAACAGAGCATTCACGAAGATGAAAACGAAACCGGCGACCACGTCGCCCTCACTTCAGAAACAGCTAATCTATGGCTTGTATTGAAAATGAAGGCTAGCTTCCCTTACCTGGACTTGCGCAAAACACCAAGAACTCCAAAACCCCACGAAGCTTAAAAGATGCTCTCACTCTGTTTTTGCGTCTGGTTTGTAGGACTTGCAGAGAACTTCCCAGGTGCTCTAATGGTAGCCGTCGTTCGTCGTACTTTTGGGTGAAGGTGCCTGAGTCGCAGTGCGAAGGAGAGAAAGGAGAAGAAGGGAGGTAAACACACTCTTTCGCTCTTGAACCACTGCAACGTTCCTTTCTCTCAGAAGTGGGTTTTTGCATCTTAAACTAACTTGTCCCCAAAAGCTGCTGCCACCACCCACTCTGCAGGGAAGTTTGCGTGTAACATCCCACCAAAATAATACATACATACATGTATAATTGAATTTAAGTGTAACCAAATAATATTGAAGAGTGCAAAATAAAATGTATATATATATATATATATATCAGAAATGAAGTTACTCCCCTTAGGGAGTTTAATACATAACCAAATCAATTGTTTGCAAGATTTTACGAAAATAATAAAAGAAATGCAGTAAGATAGGCGGTCTCAAAAGAAAACGGCGATCTCCAACAGAAGGCCTCAAAACTGGCGATCTTCTATCAGGACACCAGAACCGGCGATCTCCACCGAGAGGTGGAAATGGGCGATCTCTGCCCTCGGCGACCACCCCTTTAGGGAGCTCTTCTTCCTGGAAGGTCATCTGCTCCCGTGTACAATTACACGATCATCACAGTTTTGAGAAAACCACCACAATAACAGATAAAAGGGTAAGCTAGATAATTTAAAAGAAGTTTAACTCATGAACATAACAATCCAAGTAAACCAAGTTCCAAATTATCCATGTAAAACGTAGAACTACAATTAGCATTCAGCTGATCGCCCAAAATCACAAATTCACTACATTTCCCATAGTCATTCCATTTCACAACACAGCATCAAGTGTCTATCAATATTCCAGTTTCTCATTTCACATGTCAGACTTTCCACTGACCCACCATGCATAGACACATGACACTACTTCCAATTTGACTCGTGTGTTGACTCAGGCCCAGAGATTTGCACCTGTCATACCTACCACTGTGAATCCACACAGCATGCGCATATACCATCTCATTGTTACCATTCTCTCGGTATGACAAGGTTAATTCGTATAACAGGCCGAGCTCGTTCCCATTTGAACAACTCGCCCATTCATACGAACCTCCTTCGACTCTCACCAACTGAATAACTTCATCTATGTGATTTCATTATCTCAGCAGAGTCAGGATATCTCCTTCTAGACAAGCCCCTAGTCAATACACCTATACAGATCTTACACGGTATTTCCTTTCCTGAAAATACTATGCCTCGATCCCACATTCACAGCATTCAAACACATCCTACCATTCAAGTAAATGATTCAAATCACATCCACAAACATTTCAAAGCTTCAGATCTTCGAATATCTCATGTAAATCTCAAGTAGTTTCAAAACAACATCAAAAACAGAGATTTCGCAAAACAGCGCCAAAACCGGCGATCTAGTTCAAAAACATGGTATTTCAAAGGCTATGTTTAAAACCGGCGACCACGTCGCCCAAACACATAACACAAAGCATTTCATGAAGACGAAAGCGAAAACGGCGATCACGTCGCCCACACTTCAGAAAAAGCTACACTATGGCTTGTATGGAAAAGAGGTCTAGCTTCCCTTACCTGGACTTGCGCAACCACCAGGAGCTTCGAAATCCAACGAAGCTTGCAGAATACCTTGGCTCTGTTTTTGCGTCTGGTTTTGAAGGAGTTGCAGAGAACTTTCCCAGGGGCTCCAATGGTGTTGCTTCTCGTCGTACTCTTGTGTGGAGATGCTGAAATCGCAACGCGGAGGAGGTAACTGGAGGAGAAGGGAAGAAACTCACTCTTTCTCTCGTCGAATACAACAATGTTTTTCCTTTTCTCCCAGCAGTGGATTTTTGTAACTTAAACCAACTTATCCCTCCAAAAGCAGCTGCCACCACCTACTCTGCAGGGAAGTTTGCGTGCACGCTTCCCTGAACAGTACTACTAAGCGTGCCTCTGCGCAGGCTACGCTCTGAGGTCACTATTCTGAACCACTCTTTCGTCTACGTGGCACGCGTGCAGAACGTCTCTTGCTGGGAGTCTGGGGCCCACGTTCTCTGGGTGTAACTCAACGTCGCGCGATGACCTTTCGCCGATGACTACCAGCTCGAAGAGAAACCACTGATGACCTCTCGCGCGAAGACGATCCACCGATGACCTCGCGCGAAGACTACCACCGATGACCTCGCGCGAAGACTACCACCGATGACCTCGCGCGAAGACTACCACCGATGACCTCGCGCGAAGACTACCACCGATGACATCTTCCTGGCGAACGACCGATGTCTTCCTCTGGGAGACGACCGATGTCTTCTCTGGCGACGCCCTCATAACTCTCGCGCCTTGGCCATGTCCACATGCATCGCGCCCTGGCAATGCCTGCGTGCCTCGCGCCCGCGCGATGCCCGCATGCCCCTCGCGCCCGCGCGATGCCTGCATGCCTCTCACGCCCGCGCGATGTCCACCTGGCGCTCATGTGTAGCAGGCGACCGGCGACCTTGTAGCCTTCTAAACTTAACTTTTTCCTCCCTTTCTATTCTAAATAAAAACATACTTAGAATTTTTTTTTTAAAACATACTCTTTCATTGCAATAAATTTCAGGTCCTTACATTCTCCCCAACAAGAAAAATTTTCGTCCTCGAAAATTGGATTACAAGGAAAAGAGGTATGGATAAGCCTCCCTCATGGGTTCTTCTAACTCCCAAGTAGAATCCCCCGATTTCTCATCCCACACCACTTTCACCATGTCGATGGTCTTGCCCCTGAGCTGTTTACATTGCCGATCGTCAATCCTGACTGGTTTTGCTTCAATGGACAAGTCATCCTTAATCTGCACGTCGTCTACATCCAGCACATGACTAGGGTCTGCCATGTACTTCCTCAGCTGTGACACGTGAAACACATTGTGCAGATTCGCCAGATGGGGAGGTAGGGCGATCTCATACGCCACTGGGCCAATCCTTCTTAAGATCTGATATGGTCCCACGAACTTAGGGGACAACTTCTTTGACCTGATCGCCCGCCCTACACCCTTGGTTGGTGTCACTTTCATGAACACGTGATCTCCAGCAGCAAACTCCAAAGGCTTTCTCCTCTGATCTGCATAGGACTTCTGCCTACTCTGAGAGGCTTTCATTCTGCTTTGTATCTGCTTCACCTTCTCGGTCGTCTGCTGAATCAACTCTGGCCCAACCACGACTGCCTCGCCCTCCTGGTACCAACATAAGGGAGTTCTGCATTTCCTCCCATACAGGGCTTCATATGGTGCCATCCCAATGCTGGCGTGGTAGCTATTGTTATAGGTAAACTCCACTAGTGGCAACACCTCCTCCCAACCTCCCAATTGATCCAAAACGCATGCCCTCAGCAGATCTTCCAAAGATTGGATCGTCCTCTCTGACTGACCATCTGTTTGGGGATGATATGCAGAGCTCATCCTCAACTTGGTTCCCAAACACTCTTGCAAGGTCTGCCAAAACCGTGAAGTGAACCTTGGATCCCTATCTGAAATGATGCTGGAAGGCACTCCATGCAACCTCACAATCTCCTTGATGTACAGCTGTGCCAACTTGGCCATGGGCATCTTCATATTTACTGGGAGGAAGTGGGCACTCTTCGTCAGCCTATCAATGATGACCCAGATTGCATCATGACCCTTTACCGATCCGGGTAAATGGGTGACAAAATCCATGGCAATGCTGTCCCACTTCCACTCGGGGATATCCAGTTGCTGCAACAGCCCGCCAGGTTTTTGATGCTCCACCTTCGCCTTTTGACACGTTAAGCAGGTTGCCACGTACTGGGCGACGTCCCTCTTCATGCCTGACCACCAAAATGACTCCTTCAAGTCATGGTACATCTTGTTCATGCCTGGGTGGAGGTTAAGGCGACTCTTATGACCTTCCTCTAGGATCATCTTCTTCAACTCATCATTTGCAGGTATGCAAATCCTGCCATCAAACCTCAAGATCCCATCATCGCCCATCTCAAAGCCTCTCGCCTGATCTGTTCCTAGCGACTCCATAGTGCGCTTCAGGCTAGGGTCCTCCAATTGCTTATCCTTCAACATTCCCAGGAAGTCATTAGTTATAGTCAGCTTACTACAACTAATGTGATTCACGTGAAACTCTACTCCCAGGTTTAAGTCCCTGAACTGCTCGATCAGTTTCTGCTCTTCCATCATCATGGTGGCGACTTGTATAGACTTCCTACTCAAGGCATCTGCCACTACATTGGCCTTCCCTGGGTGATACATGAGTTGAAAGTCGTAGTCCTTTAGGAATTCCATCCACCTTCTTTGTCTCATGTTTAGCTCCTTCTGATCGAACAGGTACTTCAAGCTCTTGTGGTCACTGAACACCTGGAACCGAGCTCCATACAGATAATGCCTCCAGATCTTCAAGGCAAACACTACCGCTGCCAACTCCAAATCATGAGTAGGGTAGTTTTTCTCATGCACCTTGAGTTGCCTTGAAGCATATGCAACCACCCTCTTCTCTTGCATCAAGACGCATCCCAAGCCTTGATGTGAGGCATCACAGAAGACATCAAAAGGTCTTCCTACTTCTGGAATCACCAGCACTGGAGCACTGGTCAACCTCTCCTTTAGTTCCCTGAAGCTCTGCTCACATCGGTCGGTCCAAGCAAAGGGTTGGTCCTTGCGGGTCAGTTGTGTTAAAGGAGCCACTACTTTGGAAAAATCCTCAATAAACCTCCGATAGTAGCCCGCCAACCCCACAAAGCTCCTTATCTCAGTCACTGTCTTAGGACGTTCCCATTGCAGCACTGCCTCTACCTTGGCTGGATCTACCGAGATCCCCTGGGCAGATATCACGTGTCCTAAGAAGTTGACTTCCCTTAGCCAGAACTCACACTTAGAGAACTTGGCATAGAGCTGCTTCTCCCTCAGTATTTCCAATACTGTCCTTAGGTGTTCCTCATGCTCTTCCTCGGTCCTTGAATAAATGAGGATGTCATCTATGAAGACCACTACAAACTTATCCAAGAAAGGGCGAAAGATCCTATTCATGTAGTCCATGAATAGAGCTGGAGCATTGGTGACTCCAAATGGCATCACTACATACTCGTAGTGCCCATATCTAGACCTAAAAGCTGTCTTCTGAACATCTTCAGCTTTTACCAAGATTTGGTGATACCCCGATCTCAGGTCAATCTTGGAGAACACCGAGGCCCCATGAATTTGGTCCATCAAATCATCAATCCGAGGTAGGGGGTACTTGTTCTTGATGGTCAATTTGTTCAATTGCCTGTAGTCTATACACAGCCGAGACCCCCCATCCTTCTTCTTGACTAGGAGCACTGGAGCTCCCCATGGAGATACGCTGGGTCTGATGAACTGCTTCTCCAGCAACTCTTCCACTTGCTTCTTTAACTCCACTAACTCGGCTGGTGCCATCCTGTAAGGTGCCATTGACACTGGTCCAGCTCCAGGTACCAAGTCAATAGAGAATTCCACTTCTCTCTTAGGGGGTAATCCAGGCACCTCCTCTGGGAACACATCGGTGAAATCTCTCACCACTTTTATCTTGTTTACGTCCCCTTTATTCTCTACTCCCAACCGGGCGAGCACCACGAAACACCTCGCCCCTTCTTCCAACGCTGATCGCCCTTGTTGAACTGTTAACACATCCGCTTCATGGGGGTCTGGAAACGCTACCTTCTGCCTACCACAGTCTATGAGAACGTGATTGGCAGCTAACCAATCCATTCCCAGGATGACATCCAGGTCCTGAAGAGGTAGGCAGATCAAGTTCACCTTGAATCTGCGTCCTTCTACAATCACTGGACATTCAGGGCACACTGTAGAGGTCGACACCTGTCCTGACGCAGGTGTAGAGACCAACAGCTCAAAAGGTAACTCCTTCACTAGGAGACCCAACTCAGTTACACACAGGCTTGACACAAAGGAGTGTGTCGCTCCAGAATCAAACAAAGCCCTTACACCTCTACCGGCAATAAAACAAACACCTTGGATGAGGTTACCTGACTGAGCTGCCTCTGCCCCAGACATGGCGAACACCCTCCCTGCTGCTTGAGGTCTTCTGCCCTCGTTTCTCATCTGCTGAGAGCCACTGGGCTGGGTCGCCCCATTCTGGTTAGGGCATTCTCTAGCAAAATGCCCCGCCTTTTGGCAGATGTAGCACCTTCTCTCCGAACTCTTCTTGGGGCATGCGTTGGAGGCGTGTGGTCCACCACAATTGAAGCACTTGGGTTTCCAAGATTGCTGCTGCTGGAACTGGGGAGGTGCTGCTCCTGCCCGATGTGATGGGGGTCTCGCATAGGGCTTGCTTTGTGGGTGCTGTGCCTTAGCTCTCCCACTGGAAGGACCTCCTGGGTGTGACCTGATCACCCGAGACTCACCCTTTTCCAGGGTCTCCACCATCTTCGCCTTCTCCACTAAGGCGTGGAACTCCCTGATGCACATCGGGGCTATGGTCTTCTTCAGCCCATGCTTCAGCCCTTCCTCGAACTTCCTACACCTCCAGGCCTCGGAGGTCGCCTGGGTATAGAACCGGGCGAGGTACTCAAAACGGGCAGCATAGGCGTTTACTGACATGTCCCCCTGCTCCAACTTTAAGAACTCAGCTTCCCTTGCAAACTTGGCGCTGTCTGGGAAGTATTTTTCCAAGAACTTCGCTCTGAAGCTCTCCCAATCCAGAACATCCTCTCGGGCCTCCATCATCTGCTGAGCTCCCATCCACCAGAACTCAGCTTCTCCTGATAGCAGATAAGTGGCGAACAGCAACTTCTTTTCTTCAGGGCATGAGGTCGCCCTAAAGATTTTCTCCACCTCCCTGACCCACTGATCTGCCTGGTCAGGGGTAGCATTCCCACTGAACTTAGGTGGGTTGTGCCTCATGAACTCGGCCAGTCCCATCTGTTCTTGGGGCTGACCGACGTGGGAGTTTGTTTCAGCCGACCGAGCAGTCTCCCAGTGCTGCATTGTGGCTTGATGGTTCTGAGCCATCGCCGCATTCTGCTGCTGAATGGCAGTCGCCATCATCTCTATGGCCTTGGCGATCTGACTCATCTCCGAGGAAGGTTGAGGTGGGGTAGCAGGTCTACGTGCCATCTTCTGAATCTATTGACTTCTATATTCCCTACAACTATAAGAATGAAATCGATAAGAATCAATTCATTCAAGGGGTAACAGCTAGACCTTACAAAGGTCAGCATCTCAAAGTCATCTAGAATTTGAGTTCATCAACAGAATCACAAGACTTATAATCCCAAACAAAACACCAGAACAGTTACTGGTGTGCAAACATCAATCCAACTACCACCTCAGTCAAATTCAAGAACACTCAAAAATCACACCAGAATTCAATGTAGGCTAAACATCAAACCTTTGGAATTAAGATTAAGAATCATCTTGATCCAGTTATGAGTGTGCACCCTCACCACTTTATCAAGACCTTCTTATTCTTAATACTAAGATTTTCAGTTAGGCATACATTCACCAAAGCACACGCAAGAGTTCAAAACTAAAACGTTTGAAAACCTCCCACTATAGTGGTTTTTTTAAAACTCAATTAAATTTTTATGAGCAGAAGAAACACAATGGATCCACAGCCCTCAGGTCATCCTAAGGCGAACTGCTCTGATACCATTAATGTAACATCCCACCAAAATAATACATACATACATGTATAATTGAATTTAAGTGTAACCAAATAATATTGAAGAGTGCAAAATAAAATGTATATATATATATATATCAGAAATGAAGTTACTCCCCTTAGGGAGTTTAATACATAACCAAATCAATTGTTTGCAAGATTTTACGAAAATAATAAAAGAAATGCAGTAAGATAGGCGGTCTCAAAAGAAAACGGCGATCTCCAACAGAAGGCCTCAAAACTGGCGATCTTCTATCAGGACACCAGAACCGGCGATCTCCACCGAGAGGTGGAAATGGGCGATCTCTGCCCTCGGCGACCACCCCTTTAGGGAGCTCTTCTTCCTGGAAGGTCATCTGCTCCCGTGTACAATTACACGATCATCACAGTTTTGAGAAAACCACCACAATAACAGATAAAAGGGTAAGCTAGATAATTTAAAAGAAGTTTAACTCATGAACATAAAAATCCAAGTAAACCAAGTTCCAAATTATCCATGTAAAACGTAGAACTACAATTAGCATTCAGCTGATCGCCCAAAATCACAAATTCACTACATTTCCCATAGTCATTCCATTTCACAACACAGCATCAAGTGTCTATCAATATTCCAGTTTCTCATTTCACATGTCAGACTTTCCACTGACCCACCATGCATAGACACATGACACTACTTCCAATTTGACTCGTGTGTTGACTCAGGCCCAGAGATTTGCACCTGTCATACCTACCACTGTGAATCCACACAGCATGCGCATATACCATCTCATTGTTACCATTCTCTCGGTATGACAAGGTTAATTCGTATAACAGGCCGAGCTCGTTCCCATTTGAACAACTCGCCCATTCATACGAACCTCCTTCGACTCTCACCAACTGAATAACTTCATCTATGTGATTTCATTATCTCAGCAGAGTCAGGATATCTCCTTCTAGACAAGCCCCTAGTCAATACACCTATACAGATCTTACACGGTATTTCCTTTCCTGAAAATACTATGCCTCGATCCCACATTCACAGCATTCAAACACATCCTACCATTCAAGTAAATGATTCAAATCACATCCACAAACATTTCAAAGCTTCAGATCTTCGAATATCTCATGTAAATCTCAAGTAGTTTCAAAACAACATCAAAAACAGAGATTTCGCAAAACAGCGCCAAAACCGGCGATCTAGTTCAAAAACATGGTATTTCAAAGGCTATGTTTAAAACCGGCGACCACGTCGCCCAAACACATAACACAAAGCATTTCATGAAGACGAAAGCGAAAACGGCGACCACGTCGCCCACACTTCAGAAAAAGCTACACTATGGCTTGTATGGAAAAGAGGTCTAGCTTCCCTTACCTGGACTTGCGCAACCACCAGGAGCTTCGAAATCCAACGAAGCTTGCAGAATACCTTGGCTCTGTTTTTGCGTCTGGTTTTGAAGGAGTTGCAGAGAACTTTCCCAGGGGCTCCAATGGTGTTGCTTCTCGTCGTACTCTTGTGTGGAGATGCTGAAATCGCAACGCGGAGGAGGTAACTGGAGGAGAAGGGAAGAAACTCACTCTTTCTCTCGTCGAATACAACAATGTTTTTCCTTTTCTCCCAGCAGTGGATTTTTGTAACTTAAACCAACTTATCCCTCCAAAAGCAGCTGCCACCACCTACTCTGCAGGGAAGTTTGCGTGCACGCTTCCCTGAACAGTACTACTAAGCGTGCCTCTGCGCAGGCTACGCTCTGAGGTCACTATTCTGAACCACTCTTTCGTCTACGTGGCACGCGTGCAGAACGTCTCTTGCTGGGAGTCTGGGGCCCACGTTCTCTGGGTGTAACTCAACGTCGCGCGATGACCTTTCGCCGATGACTACCAGCTCGAAGAGAAACCACTGATGACCTCTCGCGCGAAGACGATCCACCGATGACCTCGCGCGAAGACTACCACCGATGACCTCGCGCGAAGACTACCACCGATGACCTCGCGCGAAGACTACCACCGATGACCTCGCGCGAAGACTACCACCGATGACATCTTCCTGGCGAACGACCGATGTCTTCCTCTGGGAGACGACCGATGTCTTCTCTGGCGACGCCCTCATAACTCTCGCGCCTTGGCCACGTCCACATGCATCGCGCCCTGGCAATGCCTGCGTGCCTCGCGCCCGCGCGATGCCCGCATGCCCCTCGCGCCCGCGCGATGCCTGCATGCCTCTCACGCCCGCGCGATGTCCACCTGGCGCTCATGTGTAGCAGGCGACCGGCGACCTTGTAGCCTTCTAAACTTAACTTTTTCCTCCCTTTCTATTCTAAATAAAAACATACTTAGAATTTTTTTTTTAAAACATACTCTTTCATTGCAATAAATTTCAGGTCCTTACATTGCGTGTACGCTGCACTGAATAGTACGACTAAGCGTGCCTCTGCGCAGGCTGACACTCTGAGGTCACTATTCTGAACCACCCTTTTTGCCTACGTGTCACGCGTGCAGGACGTTTCATGCTGGGAGCCTGGGTCCCACTTTACTCTGTGTGAAACTCGACGTCGCGCGATAACTTTCCACCGCTGACTCATCCTGGCGAACGACCGTGTCTCCCTCGCCCTGGAAGACGACCGATGTCTCCCTCGCCCTGGAAGACGACCGATGTATAACCCTGGCGACGCTCTCATGCCTTGCGCCCTGGCAAAGCCCGCATGCCTCGCGCCCTGGCGATGCCCGCATGCCTCTCGCGCCCTGGCGCTCATGTGTAGCAGGCGACCGGCGATCATGTACTACTAGGCGATCTCATAGTCTTCCAAACTACACTTTCCTTCCTTTTTATTTTAAATAAAAACATACTTAGAATTCATTTAAAATATATCTTTTTTTATTCCAATTCAATTTTACAGGTCCTTACAATGACCGATCGCGCTCTGCATGCACTAACGACTGATCGCGCTCTGCATGCACTGATGACCTATCGCGCTCTGCATGCATTGATGACCGATCGCGCTCTTCATGCACTGTTGACCGATCGGTGCCTTATTACTTTCCGCGCTCTGCTTCTAGAATCATGCGAGGCTTATCTGGGGGTGGTGGCCACTCGGTAACTGACCACCGATCACCATTCTGAGTGACCTCCTCTCTGATTCACCTGCTATCTCATGCCACGTGTCACCCTGTGACTGGTCCACGTGGTCATCTGCTGCTGACATCATCGACTACCGATGACCGACCGGATCACAAGCCCCTCAGTCTCGAGCTGTGAACTTGTTCTTAGAGAAGAGACTAAGCGGTCGATGGCAAGCTCATTCCTCCTCCTTGAGCTTCTCCCCTTACTACTTCTCCTTCTGTGTAATTTCTTTTTCTGCTACATAACTTGTATAAACCTTTTAGCTGTAAAGGCTCACTGTATTGACTTCAATATGAATGAAATCTTTGCTCCAGCTGCATGTCTCTTTCCATTTTTAACTCTCTGCATGTGACTAACCGTTAACTGGCTTAGGCTTTAGCGCGATCTCACTGTAACCCTTCAAACTTGGTTTCTGACTTGATCACTACTAACTGTTACCTCAGCATTGTCTTTAACAGCTTTTATGCATAACTTCATGCTGGACGACTGACTTGACGGGCCTAAATCACCATCAACCACTGACTAGCATGTTAGTTCACCACTGATCAGTCATCGTGCTTCAGGCTTTGCTTTACTTCTCTGTTACTCCAGCGCTAAGCACATAGAGGGCCTGAACGCCAAAGATGATGCCTGTGTTTTGGGGAAGAAAAGTGCTTCTTGATGACCTCTCTTGCCTTAACCTCGCTGTAAGAAGTCGAGGGTGAGGTCTTGCTTCTCTCGCCTCAGCCTCGCTGTACAAAGTCGAGGTGAGGTCTTTTTCCTCTCGCCTCAGCCTCGCTGTATAAAGTCGAGGTGAGGACTTTTTTCTCTTGCCTCTGCCTCGCTGTACAAAGTCGAGGGAGAGGACTTTCTTCTCTTGCCTCAGCCTCGTTGTGCAAAGTCGAGGGTGAGGTCTTTTTCCTCGCGCCTCTGCCTCGCTGTACAAAGTCGAGGCAGAGGGCTTGTTCTCTCGCCTCTGCCTCGCTGTACAAAGTCGAGGGAGAGGACTTTCTTATCTCGCCTCAGCCTCGCTGTACAAAGTCGAGGTGAGGACTTTCTTATCTCCTGCCTCTGCCTCGCTGTACAAAGTCGAGGGAGAGGACTTTTCTCTTAGTGGGTGCATGCTCCCAGGAGAGCACCAGGTGTAGCTGTCTAAGCGCACTCACCAGGCGCATCCTGCCTGCATGGTCTCACCGCACACCCTTTGAGTGGGCAACTCTTCTTCTTCTGGTTTGGAATCATGCGAGGTGCATGCGTAACGCTCTTGCTGGGAGCCTGGGTCCCAGCTTAACACGTGTTGGCAAGACCCCGATGACCATGCATCGACCGAGTGCTCGTGCTCTACATCCAGGCGCTCCTCTAGGCACTGATCTGTGGGTGGTGGCCACTCGGTAACTGACCACCGATCACCTGCACTTACGCCTGGGACAAGGAGAACTTTAAACTGGGAAACACTTGCACACTTTATGTACTGAAATCTTTTTTATTGGGTGGCTTTGTTAAAAAGGTGCCCCCTGATCTGCTCAACTGTTTGCAGTAGATATACTGAGGGTGTGTACAGCGCGAGAACGCATCTACTTTACAACTTAACTGAAGTAGAAACTGATCCGGTCGGTCATCGGTAGGCGATGACGTCAGAAGCAGATGACCACGTGGGCCAATCACAGAGTGACGCGTGGCACGTAAAGGCACATGAACCAGGGTGGAGATCGTTCAAGAACGGCGATCAGTGGTCAGCTACCGAGTGACCGCTACCAGCAGATCAGTTCCTACTTGAGCGCCTGGAAGAAGAGCGCGAGAAGGGACGAAGCACCGATCAGTCATCGGTGCGTTCAGAGTAATCTGTCATCGGTACATGCATTGTGATCAGTCATCGGTGCATGGAGAATGATCAGTCGTCGGGGGTTCCCTGTCAACACGTGTTAAACTGGGACCCAGGCTCCCAGCGAGAACGTTGCTCAAGGACCTCGCCTAATTCCATGAGCAGAGCACGAGGATGTGAAGAAACACCTCGGTCATCGGTGTGTGTTGAGGTGACATCGGTCGCGCGATGTGAACGACGCAACCAAAGATCAGTAAAGCGCCCAGAGGCAGGGAGCGGCCTTAGTCGCGAGACGACCACGCAGGAAGATGAGAAGACGCAGTTAGGTGCAGAATCCTGCTGGGACGAGAACCCACCAAGGTTAGAGTCTCCTAGTGGGTTGCATGTCTGCCACGTGGATGGTGAAGATGTTCCCAGAGAATAGGTAGGGCAGATAGGCACAGAAGTCGAGGGGCCCAGAGACACCCACGCGGTTCCGGCTGTCAGACTTGGCACTCAAGTGAAGAAAGCTGGCACGCAAGGTAGCCCTGGGAAGTGGAAACGGCAATGCAGAGTAATTAAGTGAACCTAGAGGTAGCCTGTAGGGGCTACGCAGGGTTTATATGAGGAAGAAGAACACCAAAACCAGGTATGCAATCTAAACCTCAGATACACAACACAAATCCAAAGAGCACTCAATCTTCGAATCAAAGAGGACTGAGGGCACACACACACGGCCTCACACAGAGAAGTCTGAGAGAGACCTTTCGGTGTTCTCGTTGCCTGACTTGAGCGTCGGAGCCACAACAGCCGCTAGAGGCGCCGTTCGCATGTTTTGCAGGTACCGCTGGGAGTCGTCGAAGGTCCCTAGAACCTCCTTGCAGAACGCGCAGCAGATAGGAAGTCAAACGAAGGAGTGACGAGGCAATCTCTCCACGCTTGAGTCCGCGGCGAGATCAGAAACTTAAGTGTGTAGCATTCCACATCCTGGGGATAGCTGCTCCATCCAGAGTCTCCAGCCGATAAGCTCCATTCTCCAACGCCTCAACCACTCTGTATGGACCCCTTCCTTTCATAGGCGATGACCGCCCTGGCGACGCCTGATTCACGAGGAGCTTCCTCCTGAGCTACTTGGGAGCCCCCCAGCGTTGCATCCTCCATCACCTCACATCCCCATGCACAGGGATTTCGTGTTGCTGATCACCTATCTGAGACCCCGAAGCGCGATCACCTTGCGCCTCCCGCAGGTAATCGGTCAGGAATCCTATCTTCACCAACTTAGCAAGTTGATGCCCCAACGCCAGGCAGGTGCGGAGCGTGTGTCCATAAGCCTGATGGAACTCACACCACTCGTCCTTCCTCCCTCCAAGTACCTTGTCAGTTTTCTCTGGTACTCGAAGTCTTGCAGTCACGACAGGGATGGCGATCAGCTCCGCCAACTCTATCATGAAATCATACCTAGGGGGTGCGTTGTTCTCCCATGCACGCCCCCTGGTCTGGTCCTTCCTGGGTGCATAGGGACGAGGCCTTCCCTGAGCCTTCTTCCCTACCTTGGTCTCATGCACCCGCGCCTGTTGCTGCTGCTTCCCCTGACCTCTGCATGGCTTCGACGATGCAGCACTGCCTCTCTTCTCAGAGACCTTTGTCTCTACTACAATGTGCGCCACCACGCGTCGCTGAATCTCAGCGAAGGTGGCAGGGTGGCTCCTGATGAGGGATTCACTGAAAGGACCAGGCAGTACGCCTTTCTTGAATGCATGCACCAACATGTTCTTGTCCTTGCTGGGCAATCTCACCACCTGCGCATCGAAACGGTTGAGGAAGTCCTTCAGCGACTCCCCCTGGTACTAGCGCACGTCGAACAGATCGTAAGACACCACCGGTGGCGCTTTGTTGACAATATACTGCTCCGTGAACAGCTTTGAAAACTGATGGAAAGAGGTGATGTGGCCCTCTGGCAGGCTCACGAACCACTCCATAGCTACTCCGCTCAGTGTGCTCATAAACATCTTGCAGTACACAGCATCTGAGCCTCCAGACAACATCATCTGAGTGTGGAAGGCTGTCAGATGTGCTTCTGGATCTTCCATCCCCGTGAACGACGCCTTCACTCCCACCAGGTTGGGAGGCACCACTGTGTTCATGATTTTGGGGGAGAAAGGCATAAGGAATGCTCTAGGAGGCGATGGCAGCATCGACGTCCTATCTTCGACTGCGCGCTCCCTATGCGCCTGCAACTCCCTACGCAATTCCTCGTTTATACGGTTCAACTCTTCATTTCTGCCCTGCGATGCAGTCAGCTCCGCACGCATCTTCTCCTGCTACACTCTCGATGCCCCGACATTATCCTGTAGCACGCGCATCATCTCCATAACCTGCGCCATGGTAACAGCTCCTTCTTCAACAGATGGCGCAGGTGTGGTTTGTTTGGTTCTTCTACTAATCTTTTCAGCAAAACCTTCGACGAAAACTTCAAAAAGCTTTAAGAAACCTCAAGAAACTTCAAGAAACCTCAAGAAACTGTGATGTGGATGGGAACAAGATTCACACGGGCCCCACGGTGGGTGCCAAATGATCCTGCCGCTGACTCGAACGTGGAGGATATGCCTCGTCACTCCTTCATCTAGCCTTCTGCAACTGCACGTTCTGCAAGAACGCTCCAAGAACCTTCACCAGAACTCCAAAGGATGCCTGCAAAACACACAGACGGCGTCGCTAGCGGCCGTTGCAGCTCCGATGCTCAAGTCAGATAACAGGAACACCAAAAACTCGCACTGAATCTCTCTGTGAGACTCGTGTGTGCTCTCAGATCCACTTTCTCTCTCTGTAACTGACTTCTGTTATCACTGTGCCACGTGTACAAACATTCCCACAATGACTTCAAAACTGTGTGTAGTAAATCTGTGTAAACTTGTAATCTGAAAAACTTGTGTAAGAATCTCTGTACCTTACATGAGGTGGAGTACCTTTATACTGGGCCGCGCCTCTCTCTCAGATGGTGACACATGGAGGCATGCAACTGGCATCTAACCGTACATGTGTCAAACCTGGAAGGCTTCTGCGCTTTTCTCTGTGCGGCTAAGTTATCCTCTTGCGGAGTAACTTAACACGTTTCTTCTCTCTGAGTGAGTCGCATGCTCCCAGGAGAGCGTCAGGTGTGGCTGGTCTGAGCACACTCACCAGGCGCATCCTGCCTGCATGGTCTCGCCGTACATCCTCTGAATGGGTGCATGCTCCCAGGAGAGCACCGGGTGTGGCTGTTCTAAGCACACTCACCAGGTGCATCCTGCCTGCATGGTCTCACCACACGTCCTCTGAGTGGGCATCATGCGAGGTGCTTGCGTAACGCTCTCGCTGGGAACCTGGGTCCCAGCTTAACACGTGTTGGCAAGAACCCCGATGACCGATCGCGCTTTGCATGCACTGATGACCTATCGCGCTCTGCATGCACTGATGACCGATCGCGCTCTGCACGCACTAATGATCGATCGCGCTCTTCATGCACTGATGACCGATCGATGCCTTATTACTTTCCGCGCTCTGCTTCTAGAATCATGCGAGGCTTATCTGGGGGTGGTGGCCACTCGGTAACTGACCACCGATCACCATTCTGAGTGACCTCCTCTCTGATTCACCTGCTATCTCATGCCACGTGTCACCCTGTGACTGGTCCACGTGGTCATCTGCTGTTGACGTCATCGACTACCGATAACCGACCGGATCAGAGACCTTTCAGCTTTCTCTTTTTAGCTTATATCATTCCTCTTTAGTCCAAATCTCCATTGTTCCCTAAAAACTTGAAATTAACACCAAAATTGGGAATAAAATGCTCTTATTCAAATAAAGATCATAAAAAGTGTAAAAAGTTATAAATTCACAAATTAGGGATTATTTTATATATTTTAGCAATTAATACTCATAAGTGCCTATATTTTAATATGAAATATTACTGAAATTAGGCACTTATCAACTGTATAAAAATTGCATAGCATCTACTCTAAAAATAGAGGTAATGATTTAGATTACATACAATAACTTTTTTGGTTTCCTCACTCTTAGGCTTATGTGTCATTATGAAAATTTTTGCATGAGATGGCTCTCTTCCATCAGTATTCTTCACTGCCTATCACATAAAAGAAAAAAATATTAGTGTAAGACAAATAAAATCATTAATAAACTAATTATGCAATTGGTCTAACCTCTTCATATCATATCTCAGCAAAAGTTTTAGTTCCTGTGGTATGAACAGTAGTAAATTTTGCTCTACTTGTTTTGTTCTTCTCACTACAAACCTTTATAATAAAATCATGAAAAGAGTAAAGATAAAAATCAACCAAAGTATAAGTACAAATAATCATATAATAAAATATAGATAATCAAATGACCTTGGCTATGTCAGATTTCCAAAATTTAACAAGAATTTTCCACTGATCAAAAGGAACACTCAAGGGACGATTCTTTAAGTTGTAATCATCTGTCATATTTGAAAAAAACATTTTTCCTTCAATCAACATTTATGGTTCTTCCAACTTGAGCATGTGCTTCCTAAAACCCACTTTTTGGCACGTTCTTCAATATCAAATTTTGATTGCATCTCATCAATTAATAAATATTAGAATTTAAGTATTATATATAATTAAAGATAACAAGTTAGTGAAGTACAAAGTTTTTTCCACATGTCATCCTAATGATCTTTTAGTCCTTTCCAAGTAGTGAAAGTTAGAGGAGATTCCTAGCTAATGTCCCAAAATAATTACTCAATCTAGCTCGATAAGTACCAACAGGTTGGCCAAGAGCATTAAGTTTTATCGATAAACACTCTTCGGTAGGGCCTCTTTTTCTTTTACTAGTAGACCCTGTTAATTAAGTATAAAATTAAGCAATTAGTACATTTCCTACTAGACATATAAAATAACATATTACATATTTGAATAAACATATATAAATAACTAACCAATGTGGTGGAGTGGATTTTGACTAGGTCTTGATGTGGTTTCTTCCAACTCGTCAAGTATTTCAATCATAGAACCACTTGGAAATGACACTTTATAGTTCTTCAACAACAAAGGTGGTTTTTCTTTCTCACCACTAGCCATAAAATTATAAAAGTAATTCCACAACAAATTGTACATAGAAAAACACACAAGAACTATATTAAAGAAACATTAATATCATGTTCAATGATTATCCATTATACTTGTATCAACTGTTGTTCCATGTACATAATCCCTAAACCAAGTAACATGCTCACCTTCATCTTCATCAAGCATAGGTTGATGAAAAAAAGGACTTTCTAATTTATCTCCCAGGTAGTTTTCCATATCTTCATTCTTTAAATCTCCATGTACATCAAACAAATCTCTAGGGGTGGTTTCAGTGACAACTTCCCAATTATTAGTTCGATCTTCTGTGTAATATATAATTGCTTTACTTGAGTTGCAAATACAAAAGGGTCACTTTTGTAAAAAAACTTTCCAAAATTTACAAGTGTTAACCCAAAATGATCTTTCTTACTCTTAAACCAAACACATTTAAACAACACAAACTTAAAGTGTCCATAATAATCTAACTCTATTATATCTTTCAAAATTCCATAGTAGGTAACATTTTCTACTTCAGGATTTTCATCTTCTTTATTTTTAAACCTAATAGTAGACAAAGTAACCATTATTCCAAAGTTTTGTGTGTCTCTCCCAACCCTCAATAATAAACTTGTACCCATACATTGTTAGAAAAGATGGCTTTAAACTAAAGGGGGGGTGAATTGTTTAAAGGGGTTTTCGTAAACTTTTCACAGCTAGAATGAATTTATTTCAGAAACCAATTGATTCAGCAATTCAGTTAGCCAAAACAGCAAGCAAAACTGTAACACTAGAAAAAACAATCGGTTGTTTATACCAGCAAACAACAAACAAACTGAATTTAAAGAGATAAGGATAGAAAGATTGTACACAACTATTTATACTGGTTCACTCCAATCCAGAGCTACATCCAGTCTTCTCAGAAACCCTGAGGAAATCCACTAAGCAATCACACCTTGATCACTTACACAACAACCAAGAGAATGACCTTGAAAACCTCAAGAAACACACTCTCCTTGGCCAACACTAAGATTGCTGATCTTGAACACCTCAAGAACACACAGCCAATCTCAGCAAAAACACACAGACGAATTGTTTCAGCAGTTTACAAAGATTACACTTGTTACAGATGAATATCTGAAATCAATACAGGTAGAATCCTATTCCAGCACCTTGATCAATCACAAAACTCTTAAGCAATCTCAACACTTTGAAAAACTCTCTTAGAAAAACTTTTTCAAAAGATCTCTCTTCTTAAAAACAGTTTTTCTGAATTTATACAAAGATATAGTTTGTTATCAAATCTTAACAAACTCTTAATTGCTTTAAAAAGATTGGTCAAAGCATTTAAGGACTGGAGCGTATTCAGTTTCAAATCATTTAAAGCTCAGTCAAAGAAAACAGTTATTCTATTATGGTTCCAAAACAAACAATCGATTGTTTTCTCGAATGAATCGGTTATTTTGTTACTTAACATATTTTACCATTCAAAAACAGTTTTCAAACTTTCTCAAAACACCTAAGTGTAAACAATCGGTTGTTTCGACAGAACAATCGGTTGTTTTAACTTAGCTTGAAAAAACATTTTGTTTTGTTAAAGATTGAGATGCTAATTGCTTTGAGATTTAATCTAAGGGTGGATTACAACATTAAACTACCCTAGAACAAAGCTTTAAACCAGCACAACAGCAACAAGCAAAGCAGAGGCTTTAACATCCTTCAAAGGATTTGGATTCTTCAAAGGATTGAACATCACTTGGTTCAACATACATCACATAAGCTAAAAATCTTTTAGCACCACAAGGGAGAAGAGAGAAGGGGAGTGGTGACCTAGTTGATTAAGTTGAGCTAGTGTCAGACTAGCTCTCAACCACTTTGGGTGGGTTAATATGGTAACCTAAGCTGCTTGACACCAAAAATAGACAAGTATCCAAATGCAACCAACAGTCAAGTTACCAAAGTATGCACCCCCACTACCACCTAATAGCTACCCAGATAAACTATGATCCATATACGACACTCACTCGTACAATTATGGAATTTGTTTTCATAGAATATCCAACACAATCTTTTATTCCAAGTGTTTTATAACCTTCTCACACTCAAAACCAAATAATAACCACTTGCTAATAATTTCCCCTTCAGTTCTGTGCAGGAGCCCACATTTCATTAGGTTCTTTTTGTAGGAATTGAAATTATTTACCTTGGACACCACTAAAGTTATGTCCAAAATTATAACTCTGCTTTTCAATCAAAGACAACAATACTTAATTTTAAATGTAGAGTAATAAAAGAGTTTTTATGTGGTTGAGACCTCTAGTGATTAGTGAGTTCTAACATCTGATCATTTGGCTGTACAAATTGTTGCAATCAAACAGCTAAACAAAAATTCTCTTTTACAAATTCCCTGTACATTATTCAAAACTCTCAACGTATTTGTGTAGCATTACACAATACTAATACAAAAAAAAAATAAATCACAAACATACAAACAAGAACCACACTATTATGAGGTGAGTATTTGTTGTCAGTGGTAGCACATGCCAATGTTTTAATTTTAAAAAACAACTAAGACCAGTTAGTTAAACTGGTGCAAACAGGAACATATTACACAAATGGTCCACCATTTAAACTGCATATAGTTCAAGTATATCATTCTTATCTCAGAATTGGAGTTTCAGTTCTATGTAGTAGAAGTTTATATTACAAGTTAAAATAAGTCATTAGAGTGAAACCTTAATTTTGAACATTTTATAAGACCACAATGTCAAGAAGATTTTATTAGCCCTGCACCTTGCATTCCACAAATATGGCAATTGAAAACTGCGATAGAAAATCATTGAAAAAAGGTAGGGAAAACATGGAGAAAGAGGTTATACATAGCAGTTGGAACAGTAATGTTCTGAGACATACCTTCAGTTATGGTCCAAAACAGAGATCCATAGTTATCACTTGAGCAAGAGCTGGAGGTGGAGCAGGGTTAACTGCATCAAGAAATCCATATAATGCAAATCAACAAAATAATTTTAAATCTTCAATTACTACTAGAGGAAAAGAAACTTGAAGATAAAAACTAAATAACTACATATGCTTTCAAATACATTCTATATTATCAAGGCTTCGAAACTTAGCCAAGTATAGTGTCATATTTATTTACACTTGGTCGTGGAGCATGATGTGAAGTTGAACGAGTAGATCTACCAAATAAAAATATCTAATATTATCATAACACTACCAAATCATAATCAACACATTTTGTACCAAATCAAGGAGAAAATCACTTTGAACAAAATTATCATCATTTTAATACGGGAATCAAACACAAATTAATCATAAAAACTGAAATAACAATAATCATGTACTATAAAAACACTAATCCAAGGGTTCAAATGTGAGAAATAAAAACAAAGTGAAAATGAAAACGAAAACCAAATAAATTCAAAGACAAAAAACCTACTTGACTGTAAGAACAAATTGACACCTGAGATACCAGCGTTTGAACAATCGTCACTAACAAAATGCGAGACGCAAGCATGAGACAGGGAGCGTGTGAGAGAACAAGAAAAGCTTACCTGTGTTTGAGCGAGAGAACGACACAGTGACAATGACAGTGAGACCGAGCGAACAAGCAAGAAGGAGACAAAGCATAAAGAAGAGAGTGAAATGAGATTGAGTGTAAGGACCTATAAATTTATTTGGAATAAAAGTGTTATATTTTAAATGATTTCTGAGTATGTTATTATTTAAAATAAAAAGGACATAAAAATAGAAATCTCATAGTGGTCAGACCTCGGACGTCGCCCAAGATCTGGGATCAGCTGGTAGAGGGTGATCGGTTGACCATTGTACTAACCAAGTAGTCAGGTGCGATGACTTTATCGGGAGGTAATCACGTGGGCGTGCTTGAAGGGAGGAGGCACGTGAATCAAGAAGGGTAAGAGAAAGGAAGGTGTAGCTTAGAAGTCGATGAGATCGCCGTTTGTTGAAGAAGGCGGCGGCCTCCGACTTCCCCCGTATGAAACCGCCAATCGCCTATGGTGTACATGATCGCCGAAAAGAGCACATCGCCGAGTATTCGAGAAGAGTTGGTAAGCACTTAGTATGTGGTCTAAATACAGAAGATGAGTGATATAGAAGATAGGTGGCATATCTGCCACCATGAGTAGTGTGAACTATGATACTACAGACTTAGAGGAATGGGAGGACGAGCCCTCAGCTGGGTGTGACGATGTGACATCGGTGACCAGAGTGAGGCGGTGTCCTCGTCACACACAATGGCGATAAGAGATCGCCAACAGGATGAGAGGAACATCGGTCATCAACCAGGATGGGAGACACATCGGTGGTCTGCCAGGGTGAGACATCGGTGGTCTGCCAAGGTGAGACATCGGTGGTCTGCCAGGGTGAGACATCGGTGGTCTGCCAGGGTGAGGAATCAGTCGTCCGTCAGGAAGAGGAATCAGTCATCGCCAGTATGAGAGGCATCGGTCATCGCCGGTATGAGGGGCATGGTCATCGCGCGAGCAGTCATTGTAAGGACCTGAAATTTATTGGAATGAAAGAGTATGTTTTAAGTAAATTCTAAGTATGTTTTATCTAAGTTAAAAAGGAAGGAAAGTGTAGTCTAGAAAAAACTATAAGAGTTCCTTGTTTATACATCATCGCCGGTCGCCTGCTACACATGAGCGCCAGGTGGACGTGGCCAAGGCGCGAGAGTTATGAGGGCGTCGCCAGGGAAGACATCGGTCGTCTCCCAGAGGAAGACATCGGTCGTCTTCCAGGGCGAAGGAGACATCGGTCGTTCGCCAGGATGAGTCAGCAGTGGAAAGTTATCGCGCGACGTCGAGTTTCACACCTTGAAGGTAAGACCCAGACTCCCAGCATGAAGCGTAGTGCACGCACGCCACGTAGACAAAAAGGGTGGTTCAGAATAGTGACATCAGAATGTTGGCATGCGCGGGAGACACTCACGGTCGTACTGTTCAGAGCAGTGGCTGGCATGCACAAGCGACAACAGTGGCAGTACTGTTCAGAGCAGTGGTTGGCATGCACCAGAGACAACAGTGGTCGTACTGTTCAGGGCAGTGGTTCTCAGACTTCTCTGCAGAATGGGTGGTGGCAGCTGCTTTTGGTGGATAAGTTGGTTTAAGATGCAGAAAACCCACTGCTGAGAGAAAGAAAACGTTGCAGCCTTCAAAGAGAGAAAGAGTGAGTTACCTCCCTTCTCCTCCAGTTGCCTCCTTCGCGCTGCGATTCTAGCACCTTCACACGAGAGTACGACGAGCGACAGCCACCATTAGAGCACCTGGGCAGTTCTCTGCAAGTCCTTCAACCATACGCAAAAACAGAGCCAAGGCGTTCTTCAAGCTTTGTTGGGTTTCGGAACTCTAGGTGTTTGCGCAAGTCCAGGTAAGGGAAGCTAGCCTTCATCTTTACTACGAGCCATAGTTGAACCATTTCTGAAGTGTGGGCGACGTGGTCGCCGTTTTCGCTTTCGTCTTCGTGAAATGCTCTGTGTTGTGTGCTTGGGCGACGTGGTCGCCTGTTTTAATATACAGCCTTCGAAATACCATATTTTGAACTAGATCGCCGGTTTTGGTGCTGTTTTGCGAACTCCTTGTGTTTGATGTTGTTTTGAGAACTGCTTGAGATTTACATGAGATATTCGAAAATATGAATCCTTTGAAATGGCTATTGCTGTGATTGAAATCATTCTTTTAAGTGTGGCATGATGTCTTTGAATGCTGTGAATGTGGGATCGAGGCATAGTATTTTCAGGAAAGAAAATACCGTGTAAGATCTTGTGGTAGGTGCATTGATCGGTGATTCCTAAGGGGATATCCTGACTCTGCTGAGGTAATGGAATCACGTAGAGGAAGTTACTCAGTTGTTGAGAGTCGAAGGAGGTCTATATGATGGGCGTCTCGTGTGAAAAAGAACGAGCTCCGTCTGTCCTATGGATTAACCCTGTCATACCAGGAGAACTATGGTAACATTGAGATGATATATGCGCATGCTGTGTGGATTCACAGGGACCCTGTGTGGATTTCACAGTGGTGTGGTATGACAGGTGCAGATCTCTGATTCTAATCAACGCACGAGTCAATCCGGAAGTAGTGTCAAGTGTCTTGTGTGGTGAGTCAGTGGAAAGTCTGACATGTGAAATGAGGAACTTGAATATTGATAGACACTTGATGCTGTATTGTGAAATGGAATGACTATGGGTGAATGTTGTGAAATGTGATTTTGGGCGATCAGCTGAATGCTATGAGCAGCTCTACGTTTTACAGGGATATTTTGGAACTTGGTTTACTTGGATTTTCATGTTCTTGATTTAAACTTCTTTTAAATTATCTAGCTTACCCTTTTATCTGTTATTGTGGTTGTTTTCTCAAAACTGTGATGATCGTGTAATTGTTACACGGGAGCAGATGATCTTCCAGGAAGAAGAGCCCTCTAGTGAGTGATCGCCGAGGAGGAGATCGCCGGTTTTCTGTCTCTATCGGGTGATCGCCTGTGTCTGCCTCCATCGGGTGATCGCCTGTTTTTTTTCTGTCTTGATAGGAGATCGGTCTCGTCCGATAGGAGATCGGTTTCTTCCGATAGGAGACCGCCTGCTTTGTTTTTTTTTGTATTTTGTTTATGTTTCTGGAAAATTTGACCGAATTTGTATTAAACTCCCTAAGAGGAGCAACTTCATTTCATATATATAATATTTTGTTCATAGAATCTATTTGTTACCTTTATTTTCATTATATACATTTGTATAGTATTTTGGCGGGATGTTACAGTCATCGGTGGATGGTTATCGCGCGATGTCGTGTTTCACACAGATAAGGTGGGACCCAGGCTTCCAGCATGAACGTTCTGCATGCGCGACACGTAGACAGAAAGGGTGTTTCAGAATAGTTAGCATCAGAGAGTTGGTATGCGCAGAAACCCACGTGGTCATACTGTTCAAGGAAGTGTGCACACAAGCTTTCCTGCAGAGTGGGTGGTGGCAGCGGCATTTCTGGGCAAGTTGGTTTAGATTCAAAACTCACTCCTGAGAGGCAGTGGACGTTGCTGTGGTTCGAGAGTGATTGAGTGAGTTAGCTTTGGTTCCCTGTTTCTTTCCTCTCCTTCTCCCTGCGATCAGACGTCCTAGCGAACCAGTTGAAGATCGGCGACTGCCCCTGGATTCCTAACGTTGTGCTCTGCAAGTTTTCTGATCAAAGCCGTGAAACAGAGTAAGTTCTTCGTGCTCTGTTTTTGGAGTTGTTTCTGAACGTGAGAGAGTTGCTTCTACATGGGCTTTGCATTCAACTCTTTTAGCTTCAGAATTAGCCTCTGTTAACGCAGAATATGGGTAATGTCGTTAGTTTTATGACTAAGGCTCCATGGTGCAGGTTAAGGCATCCTTAAGTCTGTGGGTTAGAGCTCGTAGTGAGATTTTACGCAAGTCCAGGTAAGGGAAGCTAGCATTCGTTCAATAAAAACCTTAGGCTAGAAGATTCTGAAGTAGGGGCGACGTGGTCGCCGATTTCAAAATTTCTTGCACGATGCTCTGTTTTTATGTGTGGGGCGACGTGATCGCCGGTTTTAATGCAAATTTCGAAATCCCCTGTTTTAGTGACAAATTGAAATTGTTTGAGATTGAAAGGTGAAATGCAAATGATATTCGAAATTCTGAACTTGGTTTTGATTGTTGCTGTGATTTGGAACCGTCCATTTACGTGTTGTATGATGCATTGAATGTTGTGAATGTGGGATCAAGGCATAGTATTTTCAGGAAAGAAAATACCGTGTAAGATCGTGTGTAATGTGCATTGACTAGGGACTTGTCTAGAAGGAGATATCCTGACTCTCCTGATATAATGGAATCATATAGATGAAGTTATTCAGGCGTTGAGAGTCGAAGGAGGTTCATATGTATGGGTAAGTTGTTTGAAAGATAACTAACTTTACCTATTGTATGGATTAACCCTGTCATACTGGGAGAGTGATGATATTGAGATTTATTTATGCGCATGGCTGTGTGGATTCACAGCGACCCTGTGTGGATTCACAATGGTGTAGTATGACAGGTGCAGATCTCTGAGTCTGAGTCAACGCACGAGTCTTCCGGAAGTAGTGTCAAGTGTCTATGTGTGATGGGTTAGTGGAAGTCTGACGTGAGAAAGATGAATATTGAAAATTGAATATGATAGACACTTGATGGTTATGTGAAATGAATGAGAAAGTGATGGATTTATGTGGGTGTTTAAAAGCTGATTATGTTGATTTTAAAGTTTCATATTTAAAGTTTTTAAAAATGTCTAGCTTACCCTGTGCTTTATTTTATGGTTGTTTTCTTAAAACTGTGATGATCGTGTGTAATTTACACGGGAGCAGATGATGTTGCAGGCAGTGGAGCTCCTCAGTGAGTGGATGGACAAGGAGATCGCCTGTTCTTATGCTGTGTTTTGTTTTATTTTGAAACACTTGACGGTTATGTATTAAAATTCCCTAGAGAAGGGATATTATTTTGAAATACAATGTATTGATGGATGTATTTATTTATATATACATATGCTAATTTTTGATATCATTGTTTTATGTTTATTTTATGATATAAATATGAATAAGATTTGAGGGGCGTTACATTGAGAGAGTGAGGAAAAGGAATGACACTGAGAGAGTGATAAAGAGGAACGTGAGAGATTAGGGTTGAGAGAGTAAGGAAGGAGAATGAAATGAGCGAAACGAGAGTCAGGGAGTGAGTTAGAAAAACAAGACTGAGATTGAGAAAGCAAGATGAGTGTGAGAGAGTTGAAACCGAGAGAATAACTTTTATGAATTTACGGTTGTGTATAATATTTAAAAATTTTATTAAGTTAAAAATTTAAAAAATGATACTAGTTTAAATTTATTAATTATAACATTTATTTATAAAATGTTAGTTGTATAGAGACATTTATATAAAACTTGTTAGTATAGTAATTAAAATCTATGTTTATTTTATTTATAGTGACATTTATGTAAAAAAAAAAATGTTACTATAGTAATTAAAATTGATATATTGTAACATTTTTAAATAAATGTAACTATGATGAAAATGTTACTATAGATAGGTGTAGTGGGAAGACAATGCAATCCCAATTAAAATCACTAAGAAACCTGATAGACCTTAAAAAAACAACAAAACTCCTAAAAAACTCACTAAAGCTAGTAAAAAGAGAGTTGCTCATGGTGAACTGTTTTAGTATTCTAATAATGACTTGTTTGGGAATATTATTATGAATATAGTTTCTCACAACATATGACTTGTGCTCTTGTTAGTAGATTTATCATGATGCCTATATGGTGGTCTATTTGTATACTATAAATTATATATTGTCTTTTTTAAAAAACATTACAACTTCCCATAGGTTTTGTTAGCTGTTTGGAGGCTGCTTATGAGTTTTGGTTGGATCCTCTAGTATTTTTGTTTTTTTTTTCATCTTTCTTCTTTTTTATGAATCTATCATGTAGTATATATACCATTGATTGAAAATTTAAAGTCAGAGTTGACATGTTAAAGTTTCGTAGCGATGCTAGCTATATGATTTTAAAAAAAATACTATGTACATATAAACCATAAACTAAAGTAGTAAGATGAAAATCAATTTACACCACTGCCAATCTAACCATGCATATTTTTTTCAACTCAACATCAAATTCACAATGCCTCTATTTGAAACTGGTTAACCTGTGTTCCTTCAGCAGCACAAGCAACAATAAAGTCCTAATGATTTATTTGTTATCCCAAAAGCCGAAATAAAATGTTGAAATGCACATGCTGAGTTGCTCACAATATGTAGCTTATCCACGACTTATATATATAATTTAATCTCTATTTATACATTCACATAAAAGTTCTCTGTATATGTTTTTTTGTTTTATCTTTTGATCTGGCATTTATCAAAACTTTCTATTTTAGTTCCTTTATCTAGAAATTATGTGGTTTAGCCTTTACGTCAAGAAATTATATGTTTTAGTCCTCAAATAAGTAACTTTTAATGTATTAGTTTTGTTATGAGTTTTCAAATAGCTTCACTAAATTTAGATGCTTAATGCAATCACAAAATTGAAGCAAACATTATTTAGAGATATTCGTGATTTTTGAATCGACAAAGAGAAAACAATGTTATATATATATATATATATATATATATATATATATATATATATATATATATATATATATATATATATATATATATATATATATATATATATATATATATATATATATATATATATATATATATATATATATATATATATATATCATGCACTTTGGAGATGGTGCGGGTTAAAAGCATCTCCATTTTAAAATTTATGACAGCTTTTTTTTCCGATCTCAAACAAAGATGTAAACTATGTATAATGTATAACGATTCCTTTTAAAGTATGTTATTATTGTTATTTTCAAAGTTCAAATTATATTAAATATATTTTTATATTTTTTAATTAAAAACTATTAGGTTAGATAAACTTCACATTTAAATTAGATTGAGACTTCAAGTATCAACAATATAATCTAATTATCTATCTAAATTTTACTTAATTTATATATATGTAAAATAAAATTTAATTAAAGTTAAAAAAAATTCTTGTATTTTTTTATTTTTCCATAACAATCTACACTTGAAGAAAATAGAGAAAGTAACTTATATAGAACAAATTACCACATAAAGAATAATTGTTCATAAATGGATAAAACACATATGTTTAAGACATAAAAAAATAAAACACAATGATTAATTAAGGTCCAAAAGTTGTGTATATAAAAATCTAAAATAAAATAAAATAAAATAAAAAGTGGTGTGATAAAATATATATAGGTACTAAATAATTAGTTTTACGTTTAATATGTGTGGTTATGTTAAGGAATTACTACTTTTAGGCTGAAGAATTTGTGAATGATGGGTGGATTTTCTACAAACGCGTTTGTAATTATTGTGTCAAACAAATTGCCGGCTTGTGTTGTGCTCGTTCTGTCATTACTAGGACGGACTTCTCTGGAGAGTCTCTTTCACAAGCACTGCCTATTATGCTATGTCATTCAAGACAACTTCACCATCTCCTCTAATTACCTGTTCCTAACACCATTGACCAAACTGCACACTTCACCACCATGGAAACTCAGACTCCAACTACTCAAAAGATTGCTTTCTCAGAACCAGAGGTAAAGAAGCTATATAATATAGTACTGCTATTACTGTAACTTTTTAGTTTTAGTTCTGGAACTTCTCATGCGTGTGATGCTTTTGGGTTTTGAAATAGATTGATAAGAGAACTGCGGAGCAGAAGGCGATTGATGATTGGCTTCCCATAACTTCTTCAAGGAACGGAAAATGGTGGTACTCAGCTTTTCACAACGTCACTGCCATGGTAGGAGCTGGAGTTCTCAGCCTTCCTTCTGCCATGGCAAATCTTGGATGGTATGTTACTTTGTTTCCCATACACCAGATGCAAAAAGTTCTATTTTTTCTTGTGTTTTGTCATTTTACAAGTTATCAGTTAAGAAATTCTACAAAAGGGTTGGGGAAGGGGAATCTCTTTAGCTATACGGAGTAAAAGTAAGAAGAAGTGGTTGGTGATGGAGAAAGTGTCTAACTAGTGAGTGAATGTTAATTTTTGAACCTGGTGGAACAGGGGTCCTGGTGTGGTTATTCTAGTGCTGTCATGGGTAATCACTCTCTACACACTGTGGCAAATGGTTGAGATGCATGAGATGGTGCCTGGGAAACGGTTTGACAGGTACCATGAGCTTGGGCAGCATGCCTTTGGGGAAAAGCTGGGACTGTGGATTGTGGTGCCTCAGCAACTGATATGTGAGATTAGTGTGGACATTGTGTACATGGTCACTGGAGGAAAATCACTGCAGAAAATTCATGACCTTTTGTGCAAAAAAAATTGCAATAATATGAAGACCACTTACTTCATCATCATCTTTGGCTCTGTCCATTTTGTTCTCTCTCACCTTCCCAACTTCAATTCCATCTCTGGCATCTCTTTGGCTGCAGCAATCATGTCTCTCAGGTAATCATGCATTTTCTTTCTCAGGCCAATTAGTCAACATCTCAAGTCAATAAGTCAACTCAACCAACTCTCTCATTAATTTCTGCCTTTTCATTTATTTTCTAATAATACTTCCAAAAGCCTTGTTGTTTATATATTCACCACTTATTATACTTTCTTTTTTTATGAGAAGATAAGTAAAAATTTAATATTTAATTTTTAATAAAATCCTCCGTAATTTCATTTATTTTTCTATTTTAAAAACATTTTATTAACAATTGAAAGAATTTTATTATATTGAGGTTTGATGTAATTGTAGAATTATTTGCCTAAAAGTGCAAAGTGTATTAGTAGAATCTCTCTAAATAGTCTCATAATAGACTTTTTTTAAATTTATGTTTGTCTCCTGATATGTGTTATGTTATAAATGAACATTCAAAATTAGAATTATGCTATAAATGATATTTAAAACTAGAACTAAAAGTAATTTTTCTTTGAACATTCAAGTTACTACTTATTGAATATGAAACTGATTTAATAATTAACAAATTCCCCCCTTAAAGTCAAACATTATGATCCTTCATTCCAGTCATCTCCTTCAAGTTTTCAAAAAGAATTGTTGGTAGAGACTTTATAAAAATGTGTGTTATTGGTCATGACTTGCAACATGCATTATTTGTACTCCATTCTTCACATGTTCCCTAATAAAATGAAAACGAGCATCAATATAGTTACTCCTCTAATGACGAACCAGATTCTTTGCTAATTCAATAGCTGGTTTGTTGTTGACTCATATTTCAGTTGCCTCAAGTTGTTGCAAATTTAACTCATGTAGTAAAATTCTTAACCAAATCGTGTGTGTAACGCCCCTCAATTTTTTTTCATATTTATATAATAAAATAACGTAAAACAATAATATCAAAATTAACATATGTATATATAATAAAATACATCCATCACATACATTGTCTCTCAAAAGAACATCCCTTCTCTAGGAGATTTTAATACAGATTCATCAAATAGTTTTCAAAAAGAACTAAAATACAGCATTCAAACTCTTCCATCCATTTCTCCAATAACTCACTGGGGAGCTCTATCACCTGCCACCTTATCTGCTCCCGTGTAAATTATACACGATCATCACAGATTTAAGGAAAAACAACCACAAAACAAAACACAGGGGTAAGCTCGCTGTTAAAAAAAAACTTTAAATATGAAACTTTATATCAACATAACCCATCATTTTTCACACATTTCACAATTTCATCAAGTGTCATTCATTCCACATAACCATCAAGTGTCTATCAAAATTTCTCTTTATTCAGTTTTCTCATGTCAGACTTTCCACTGACTCATAACACATAGACACTTGACTCTACTTCCGGAAGACTCGTGCGTTGAACTTAGCATCCAGAGACCTGCACCTGTCATACTACACCACTGTGAATCCACACAGGGTCGCTGTGAATCCACACAGCTATGCGCATAAATAATCTCAATATCATCACTCTCCTAGTATGATAGGGTTAATCCATATAACAGGTCAAGTCAGTTATCTTTCAAACAACTTACCCATACATATGAACCTCCTTCGACTCTCACCAACTGAATAACTTCATCTATGTGATTCCATTATCTCAGTAGAGTCAGGATCGTCTCATTCACAGGATACTCACAGATCAATACACCCTCATAACAATCTCAACACGGTATTTCCTTTCCTGAAAATACTATGTCTTGACCACAATTTCACAGCATCCAGCATCTCATACAACACGTAAATGACCAATTCAAACATATCTCAATCAAATCATACCAAAGTTGATAATTTTGAAAATCATACACAGTTCACAGCATCCACTATATTTAAAAAAACCACATCTCAATCTCAACAAATACCGATTCACACAAAAACAGGGGATTGTGAAATAGAATTTAAAACTGGTGACCACGTCACCCCAACTTCAGAATCTACTAGCCTAAGGTTTTTATTAAAAAAAAAAATGCTAGCTTCCCTTACCTGGACTTGAGCCGATCTCATTAAGAGCACCAAACCCACCGAGAACTCAAGGATGCCTTAACCTGCACCATAGAGTCCCGATCACAAAACGAACTATAACACTCATATTCTGAGTTAACAGAGACTAACTCTGAAGCCAAAAGAGTCGCACGCAAAGCCTATGCAAAGGCAACTCTCTCAAGTTCAGAAGCGACTTCAAAAACAGAGCACGACGAACTTACTCTATTTTAAGGCTTTTATCAGAAACTTGCAGAGATACTTGCCCGGAGCCCAGGGGCAGTCACCGATCGTTAAACGGGTGCTTGATGGTGTCGGAAACGTCAACTGGTAGCGAAGATGCCCAAACGTGGAGAGAAGGGGAGAAAGGAAATAGGGAACCAAAACTCAACTCACTCGATTTCTCTCTACCCAAACAACGTTCGAACATTGCCTATCAGAAGTGGATTTTGAAAATAAACCACCTTGCCCAGGAATGCCGCTGCCACCACCCACTCTGATGGAAAACTCTTGCGTGCAAGTTTCCTCTGACAGGATGGCCACGTGGACACCTTTGTATGCCCAAAACTCTGGAGCCACCTGCCCTACTTACTCTCTGTTGCCAACTGCTCTGGGGGCCCTTATTGTCTACGTGTCGCGCCTGCAGAAC
Source organism: Phaseolus lunatus (assembly GCA_013389735.1). Lineage (NCBI taxonomy): Eukaryota > Viridiplantae > Streptophyta > Magnoliopsida > Fabales > Fabaceae > Phaseolus > Phaseolus lunatus. The sequence continues at coordinate 34,133,622 of CM023864.1, read as the reverse complement.
GCCTTCGCTGGAAGCCTGGGTCCCAGTTTATCTGCGTATAATAGGACCCCCCGATGAGAAGGAACCGATGACTGATCTCGCGATGATTATCCACTGATGTCTCACCCTGGAAGACGACCGATGTCTCTCCCTGGAAGACGACCGATGTCTCATCCTGGCAGACGATTGATGTCTCACCCTGGCAGACGACTGATGTCTCATCCTGGCAAACGACCGATGTCTCGTCCTGGCAGACGACCGATGTGTCTCTCATCATGGCAGACGACTGATGTCTCGTCCTGGCAGACGACCGATGTGTAAATTTCTAGATCCTTACAGTGTGACACACACACACACCAAGATGCTGCAACATATTCCGCTTCTTGTTTGTAACCTTTTGCAACTAGGCATGTCTTATACGTTTCAATCTCCCCTTGGGCATTCATTTTTTTCTTGTATACCCATTTTACACATATAGGTTTATATCATTCTGGCAACTTTACTAAGTCCCACGTTTCATTTTTCTCAATTGCTTTTATCTCTTCATCTATTGTAGTGGTCCATTTCTTGTCTCTTATTGTTCCTCAAATGCAATGTTTTTGGAGTCTGCTAATAAGCAAATCAAGTTCACTTCATCATTTGAGTTGTATAAATCTTGTAGGCTCCACATCATAGGTTGGCATGGCTTTTCTTCTTCTTCATTAGGATCTAGGGAAGTTATTAAATTATTTATTGGTAATGACTTTTCTTGTTTTGCCTTCATTTGGTTATTTCAGTCTCATGTACTTTCTTCATTCACTTGTACGTCTCGACTCACAATCACCTTTTTGTCAATTGGATCAAACAACTTAAGATACCCAATAAACACATATTTCTTACTTTTATCATCAAGTTTGGTTCTTCTTTGGTCTGGTACATGTGCATAGGCCACACTACCAAACACTTTAAGGTGTGATAAAGTTGGTTTATGATCGCTTCAAGCTTCTTGTGGTGTTTGATTCACCAATCTTGTATGTGGTTTTGCACATACACAACACATTGCACTGCTTCCACCCAAAATTTCTTCGGCATATTTTTGCTCTTCAACATTGATCAAACCATATCAAATATCATTCAATTTTTTCTTTCTGTGATGTCATTTTGTTGAGGTGAATATGTTGTTGTCGGGAATCTTTTGATACCTTATTCCTCACAATAGTTTGTGAAAGCGGTTAACATGTATTCTCCGCCTCTATCCGGCCGTAAATCCTTGATGTGTGAATTTGTTGTCTTCTCCACCATCACCTTGAATTTTTTGAACACCTCAAATGCTTATGATTTTTCTTTGAAAAAATAAACCTAAGTCTTCCTTGTATAGTTGCCAATGAAAATAATGAAATACAACTTCTTACTAAAAGACTTGGGAGTGATTGGGTCACATATATCGGTATGAATCAACTCAAGAGGTCTCTTTTCACGATATTCTGCCTTCTTTTGAAAATTTATCATTGCTTGCTTACCAAGTACACAACCTTCACACAATTTCTTGATGTAGTCCATGTTTGGTAACCCATGGATCATTTTCTTGTTTGCTAACTTTTTTAGCACACCGTAATGTAAGTGTCCAAATTTTAATTGCCATAAGCATGCTTTATCATCCCTGTTGACTTACAAACACCTCTCTTGTATACTCTTTAAGTTGATTTTGAACATTTAATTCTTTGTCATCTCCATGTGTGTGAGAACTCATCAATATTTGTCCTTCAAGTGCAACATTCGATCTTTCATGATAACCGAACAACCTTTCTCCAATAATTGTCTCGTACTAAAAATATTACTCTTCAAGTCAAGTACATAATAAATGTCCTCCATTGTAACTTCTTTTTCGTCCTTTTAGGAAAAACATTTATTTCCCCACCCTTTGACTGGAACCTTTGTTGAGTCTTCAAAAGATACATGTTCATCTTCGAACTCTTGTATATCAACAAAGAGGTATTTATGCCTACATATATGATTACTAGCACCAGTGTCCATATACCACACCATGTCACTATCAAGAGTGATGCCTTCAATTTTCATCATGAGAATCCCTTCATCTTTTGTCTCATCTTCCTCGACTAAATTGATGTTTCCTTCCACTTTCTTCCCAGCATAGCAATCCTTTGCATAGTGTTCATATTTTTCCACAGTTGTAAAATTTAACGACCACCTCTTTCATGATTGCGATCTCGTCCATGCTAGTTTTTTTGGTTCATTTGTCCTCTCTCTTCATTGTTTTTTCCACGACCTCCATTGTGGAAAAATCGTGACCTCGATTATGTTTGCATACATCACCTTGTCATCATTGATGGTCATCTTTGTTTGTAAGGCTTCCTCAAAGACTTTTTTTTTTCTTTTTTCTTCCTGCTTTCCTTCCAAATTTCTTGACTCCTCGATTTCACATACAATATTTTCAAAGTCATTGGTCAATGATCGAAGAATTTTCTCTACAACTTTTGAATCTGTGAGAGTTTCTCCATTGCGTTTGAGGTCATTGGCTACCGTTTGCACATGAGTAATGTAACTAGATACATCTTTCGAATCCTTCGTCTTCATGGCCTCCAACTCACCTCGTAGAGTTTGAAGATGCATTTGTTTAACTTGGACGACACCTTTGAACACCTTTTCCAAAATGTCCCATGCTCCCTTTGAAGTTGATGCACCAACAATCTTTTCAAAAATTGTCTCATCAATAGCTTAATACAACATATACAAAGTTGTCTTATCTTTTTATCGTGTCTCTTTCAATGTTTTGTTTTGGGTCACCGAGTATCCTATGGTATTTTCTGGTTCTTTAGAACCATCTTGAAACACCTCCCAACAATCTTGAGATCCAAGAAGGACTTTCATTTGGATATTTCAATGGTCGTAGTTTGTTCTCTTTGTTAATCAGGAATTGATAGATTATTGGTTATAGTGATCATAGCTCTCATACCAAATTGTGAACAAAGAACATATTTGCATTTTATTGCTACATTAGTATAATGTCTCCAAATAGTCTCACAATAGACTTCTTAAATTTACTTATTAAATTCACACTTGTCTCCTTATAACTGTTATATTATAAATTAGATTTAAAATTAGAATTATGCTATAAATAATATTTAAAACTAGAACTAAAAGTAATTATTGTTGACCATTCAAGTTCCTGCTTGTTGAAAATAAAACTAATGGTTTTGAATTTATGTTTAACAGTTACTCAACAATTGCATGGGTGGCTTCGGTGGATAAGCGTGTTGAAAATCCTCACAGAGAGGTTGAGTATGGGTACAAGGGCAGCACTTCAGCAGGGACATTTTTCAACTTTCTGAATGCCTTAGGTGATGTGGCTTTTGCCTATGCTGGACACAATGTGGTATTGGAGATTCAAGCAACCATCCCTTCCTCCCCAGAGAAGCCCTCAAAGGGTCCCATGTGGTGGGGAGTTTTGATCGCATACTTTGTTGTCGCCTTGTGTTACTTCCCTGTTGCTCTCATTGGCTATTGGGTCTTTGGCAACTCTGTTGACGACAACATCCTCACCTCCCTTTACAAACCCACTTGGCTCATAGTAACTGCTAACATGTTTGTCGTCATCCATGTCATAGGAAGCTACCAGGTCTGTAACAACACCATTTCCTCCCTTCTTATAACTTTTTCATAACTATTCATAAAAGAAAAAAAAAATTATTAAACTAAATGTAAATTTTACACGAGTAAATATACAAATTTTTGAAAAAACTAACCCGGCTGAACTTCTCTTCATTGGTTTATATACGCTTTCATTTATGATTTTTTTGCTTAACTTCTAAAAGGTATGTTCAAGGTTTATAAACATTTGTAGTTTTAACTCTAATGATCTTTTAGTTCATGGACTTGTGAACATGGAAAAGAAAGATCTGTCTATTTTTTTAGTTATTCAGTTAAACAATGAGTTCTTATGGAAACATATAGCAACAACTATCTATATAGGAAAAATAGAAGAAGCATTAGAAGGAATGTAAAAATAACTTCTTTCTTTATTTCAATTGTTTTAAATCACATGTTCACAATCCTCCTTGTGAGTCCACATAGATATGAATCAAAAAGAGGGTTTTCCTACAAGCCTCAATTGAGTGATGCCTTTCATAAAATAACAACAACTATCTATATAGGAAAAGTTATCTTCTTCACAACAATTTTTTTGTCATTTGTTTCTATAGCTCCTTGTTAGATAGGAAAAGATTTGATAACTTATTTTTCGTAAATAACATTTTCTCTTAACCAAAATTATTACTTGTTTTGGAAAATGTTTTAGATAGCTCAAAACCATCAATTATAAGTTTCAACCATGAGAAAAAAAAAGGTAATTACACTTGAAATTACTAGTTATAGAAGATTAAGGATGAGGCAATGCATAACTACAAAAATTTAATAATTAAACAACCCTGGTCCAATAACATTCTGAAGTTATTCAAGTTTTAAGAACAAATATAAACTGAGTTAGTCTTACAATCGTGTAATAATGGATTGTGTTTGTTTGGTTCCAATTGGTTTCTATATCTGCATGCAGCTATATGCAATGCCGGTTTTTGACATGATTGAGACATTGATGGTTAAACAATTGCGTTTCAAGCCAAGCTGGTGGCTACGATTTGTGGAGCGTAATGTTTATGTTGGTGAGCACATGAATCACCCTCTTCTCTCTTCTATGATTTTTCTTCTACTTCACTCGTTAAATGCCTTTTGAATCCACTCGTTTTGTCTCTCATTATTCTAACCACTTTGATTCAGCATTTACATTGTTTGTGGCCATTACTTTCCCTTTCTTTGGTTCCCTTCTCGGATTTTTTGGAGGATTTGCATTTGCTCCAACAACATACTTTGTAAGTCCCTCAAAACCTTCTCTTATCTTATGTATATGTATATTTATCATATCATCATTATATACATCAAAGGAATATATTTTTGAAAAAACCTATCTTTTTATGAAAATTGTAAAAAAAAAAAGAATTGGTAAATACCAGCATAAGTTGACATAACATAGTGTGCCAAGTTGGTGTTACTTGTGTTTATGATTTAATAATTTGTATCACTAACTGCATTTTTCTACATAATATAATTTCGTAGCTCCCCTGTGTTATGTGGCTTGCTATTTACAAACCTAGGAAGTTCAGTTTATCCTGGATCACCAACTGGGTATGTTCAACTGCACTTTATATGCCTGTTCCAACATGTGTGATTCAAAATTTGTTTACCTATTGGGCTTCCCTGATTTCAGATTTGCATTATACTTGGCCTCCTACTCATGATTCTATCACCAATTGGTGGATTAAGGAGTATCATACTCAATGCCAAGGCCTATGGGTTTTACCAATGAGGAAACAAGTAGGGTTAGGAAGTGTGTTACAAACACTCCTCTCGCACTTAATCCAACTGATTCATCCCACCACTCTTTGTCAAATTTCATTTTATAAAGAAAAAATGTTCTTGTTAAACAATTCAGGCAATAGTTCGTATAATAACATTTTTTTTTTGTCTCTCTTAGACATTACATGTCAAAATGATAAAAAGAGAAAAAAATGATATCATATAAATGGTTGTATGTATACCGCATATATTCTATAAATGCTATAAACTAGAACCTGAAAATGTGAGAATGTATTTTGCCTTTTTTTTTGTGTGTAAAACAAAGATGTTGCTAAATTTGATTAACAAAATGTCAAATTCTGCCCTTTTTTTTTGTGTAAAACAAAGATGTTGCTAAATTTGATTAATAAATGTCAAATACTAATACTAGTACTTTACCTGGGCAACGCATGAGATTTATTTAAACAACAAAATTTGAATTACAATTTTAAAAAATAAAGTAAAAATGAATTATAATAATTTTTTTTTGTCTAAAATCATAATTGTTGTTACAAAGTATGATATTAGACTGACAGATAATAATAAATGAAAATAGTTAGAGGAAATAAAAATTAGATGTAAGAATGATAATTGGAAATGATATCACTAGAAATCAGATTGGTAACGCAATCTTAACTTGTATCTTCATTTGTAGAACTTCTTCTTTATTGTTTTGATTTGAATTTCTTCTATAGTTGATGAATGATATTTCGAAAGCATGAAGAATTGTAGAAATTTTAGAAGAGATGAAAATTATGTCAGTGACTCTAACTGAGGTTAGGCCAACACTTAGTTTCTAGAGTGAAGTTGGACCAACACTACTTAGAGGAGTCTAGAAAATTGGCTAGCAAGAAGAGAACTCTAGAGAGCATTTTGAACAAGTAAAAGTGTCTCAATAACATTTCATTACTCAAGTCAAAGTTAAAAATCATGTACAAGAAACTCCTATTTATAGGAGAAAGTCTCTCAACCTCTCAAGAGAGTGTGACAAGTTTCACCACCTTATTGGTTCAAATCGTCTCCATTGGGAGAGTGACAAATGGCATGACTTCATTAGAGTAAAATCCTCTCCATTAAGGAGAGGACATGTGGAGCCTCGTGCCTTCCTTGCCCATATTTGTATTTGCACCCCTGTTTTACTATTTTATACTCTGCTCTTTTTTATCTATTTACATCCCTCTCTACTTTGGTCCAAAATACAAGGTCCAAAATTTTCTAACTACTCTGTTCTCGCTAGTTGACCTCGGTTGGACTAGATGGAGAGCTCCGCTTTTAACCTATCTTCTCTTGCTACTCTAGAATGTGGCTCCGTTGAGACAGAGGGGGTTCTACTTGTTGATCACACTTCGATGATCAAGTCAGTGAGAGCATTCAAGATATCAAATCAGTTTCAGTCTTAAGCATTCAGAAACAACGTACCTTTACCGAAGGTCTCAAGCCCCTTTTATAGATATCTTTTCAACAACTTTCACTAACGAGAATGTAATCTCAATAGAAAACATTTAATCGTAACAGAAAAACCATCTGTTCACGGGCACCACTTATCTTCAGGTGCTAACAATACGAAAACATTTTGTTCACATGTGCACCATTATTCTCAAGTGCTCACTCTTTTATTCTCAACATCTTTTGATTAACATATGTATCATAACAAGAAATAAAATATCTCTTTATCTTTTATCTTAATTACCTTCTCTGGGCCGAGCTCATGACCCACCTTTTGGGCCCAAACACCGAGCTAACCACTCCAGATGCTTAGACTAAGGTGACGAGCACTCTGTACAGTACATACTCTATACAATTTTTATAAGGCTAAAAAAGAGAAAAAGACTTTACAATCTCTTCATTAAGGTTCAATCTCCGTCTATCTTCTTAGCCGAAAATTTCGAGACGGGATGGTTTTCATCATAAAACATGTAAAAGATAGATCATGACAAATGGATAGACCATGTTGCATGCAATACACATGATTTAATTTCAAAATATAATATATTTCTTATATAAATTTAATTTCAAAATTATAAAAAGAATTTAAAATTATAAAAATAATACGTATAATATATATATATATGAAAATTAACCATTGTATAATTTTGGAATAATAATTATAACAAAAAATTTCAAACAAAGAAACACGTGTCATCATAATTTTATTATTTGAAAAAATGTTTGTTCATTATTCAATATGTTTGTTCCTAATATCATCATGATCAATTTGATTTTTACGACTCATATCATTAGAAATAGAGTAGCATGGTTTTACAACTTCAGAATCTTGACATGGAGACACTTGTGTTTGAAACAAATTTAACAAAGCATTTACATGTAAAAAAAGTAAATATTATATCAAATCCATAATATCATTTAACCTTATTGAAACAAATCTTAACAATTGAAAGAGAGTGAACATACTTAATCTTTTTGTAACTCGATAAATTATCATTTAACACTGTACATATATTTTCAATTTTCAATAAAACCAAGCACACAATTTGTAAATGAGTAATAATAATAATAGTAAAAATAATTAGAAAACATGATACAATAAAATAATTAAATGTTATAAAATTGTAATTGATGCCAAATATTTAAAAACAAATTTATTATTTTTTAAATTTAAATATTCGAACACATATCAACGCTAGATAGAAAGTGAGTTTTTTCATGTTTAATAACACAAGATTATTTCATATTGAATAATATACTCATTTTTGAATCTCCGAGGTGAAACCCTAATTCCAATTTTATCAAATCTTTATTGTATTATTATTATTATAATAATAATAATTATTATTATTATTATCTTCTATATGATAAATTTAAAAATATTATTAGAAGGAAAAGAAAAAAAATTTATTTACAACCAAAGAAAAATGAAAAAAAAAATATATATATATACACTAATAACAAGAAAAGATGAAGTAAGATGAGTTAGAAACACTTCACCAATTAATAATAATTATTGAATAAAATTCAACAAAGGGGGATGGAGATATTAGTGTGAACAAATATAATTATAAAGTAATTAAAGAAATAAATAGAAAAAGGTTAGATCATCTTAATAAGAAAATATAATTTTAAAATTAACAAATAAATAATAAGATCAAGTTAGAAACACCATACCGAGCCAATATAGTTATCAAATAAATAAGTAAGTAAATATAATGAAGTTAGAAACATTTCATTAAGAAATTGTAGTTATAAAATTAAAAATTACAATGAGATTAGTGTTGTCTCAACTAACGTTATAAAATAAATGAAATAAGATAATAGATAGATGTTTATTTTCTTTACCTTAGTGATGGTAGATTGATACTGTATTGGACCAGAGCGTGTAGAGTTCAATGTTCGGTGGTTGGACATCAACGTCTGCGACAAACAGGTCAGCTTGACTATTAGGTCGAGTTGACGGGTCACATGATTGGGCTCAGGTATGTGCATATTAACTGATGTGATTCCACTAGCCACAATAGCATGATTCTTTTATATTCTATGGAATCAACTTGAGTTGGCAAAGGTTAGGCACTTTTATAGAAGAGGATCAATGTTCTATATTTCAAGAACTCACCAAATCTTGCACCACAAACCAAACTCACATGGAAGCTCCATTTACTATCAATTGAACCGATTAAAATAGATGGAAACAAAATTTGAACCAAACAAAAATAGAGAAAAGGAAGAACAGCTTCTGGAAAACATGAAAATTGAACTAAAAACTCAAAAACACAAGCTCAAACAAGAACAACTAAAGAGAATAAAGGAAGGAGAGTAGAAAACTTATGAAGATGGATGTGTGGTGATATGAACATGCCACTAGAAGTGATGGATGCTCCTAGATGAGTGTGCTGCCGCCACTTGAGGACACCATGGATCCTTCAAGATAAGACTAGAGAAGAAGGCTCAAAAGCTCTCCAATGTTCACTCAAAAATTGAGTAGAGTTTCTTTTCTATAAAATTCCAATCTGAAAAATACAAAGAGAGCACCTCTATTTATAGCCTAAGGTGCTGAAATGCAAGCTGCACAAATTCAAAAATCTGCCTCCTAAAAGGTTCTATAATTGGCGCCAAAAACAAAGCATGAGGAAGGTGTGATCCTTCTCTTACTTTGGCACCTCCTTATTTACTTCTACACCTATCTATTAATACACCCCCCCTAAGACTCCTAACTAAAGACTAAAAGATGCTATAACAATAGAGGTTTATAATGTTTCCCTCTAAGCACCTTCAACCAAAGAAATTACAAAAAGAGAGAATAATTGTTTCCTAGCTCCTAAAGCTTTGAACATGCTTCTTGTAAGCCTTTGAGGTGGGCTTTGACCTCCATGGGCGTCCTCTATTTGCGCCTCTACCTCTTCTTGATCTTGTTGATTGCCCTCCATGTCCACTAGAGCTTGATCTCCATCATTAACTCTCATTCATACATTTAGTGTAATCGCTTGCTTACTAGGCCTGATAGGTCTTGCGAAACGTGTGTTATTGGACCTAGGGGTGCATTTGGGTCTAGTACGAGTAAAACGTTCTCTATCAGCCTAAGCCCAAGTGCACTAGGATTTGATGGAATAATTTTCATGCATGATACACAAGGGCACGTATGCCTACATGGAATAGATTGGACCCCAGGAATTGGAACATGAGTTGGTAACCAGGTGGTTATTCTGTTAAGATTTTGTGCACTCCAAGGAGATAAGATTTTGTGCAGTTCAGGCGCTAAGATTGTGCACACTATAGCGGGATCTTCTCCCATTGAATATGCTCTCACTTGAGATAAGATTCTCGTGAGGGAAGGTTGTTACAAGAGGTAGCCTAGCGCTAGTCTATAAAAGTGACTTAAGTTCCCAGGTGAAGGTACGTTGTACTAAGCTTGAAACTAGATACTTCTTGTTTCTTATAAGCCCTGTACTGACTTGATCGTCGAAGTGCAATAGGCAGGTAGGGCGCCCTCTGTCTCAACAAAGCCACTTCCAGACAACTAAGGAAAGTGCAGATTCCAGTAGAGGTAGACGGGGTCAAAGCTCGCTTTCAGAGTCAACTGGCGACCAGGTCAACCAATAGGAACATTTGGCCCCCATCGTGGGGCCCGATAAACTAGGTCACATCCACAGTTGTGATCAAAGCTATCAAGAGATATGTGGAATACAAGGCAAGGTCCCGTAGGATCGGAAGGAGGTGACAACCTCACTATACAGCAACTCATGGAGACCGTCAATGCTCTCCAGGAGACAGTGGCGACATCTAGGGTTGATCAAGAGAGGCTCTTGGCTGAGGTTCGAGCTGAGCAAGCTCTCAGACAAGACCAATTCAGGATCGAGTTGGATGCGTCATAGGCAACAAACGGTGAGTTGCGCAGGGCCAATAAGGAACTACATAGAGATCTATACCATTTGGGGGAGCGCACCGCAGGAGAGCGGAGTCCGTCTCTCCAAAATAGGGCTCGCCCAATGCCGTTCTCACAAGAAATCATGGATGCCGTTATATCAATAAATTTCATGACACCCAAGATTACTTTCAATGGGACAGAAGATCCAAAGGCCCATCTCACGGCCTTCCATGCCCAGATGATGATCTCGGGAGGAACAGACGCCATGCACTGTAAGTTGTTCATGGGTATGTTCACAGGCACGACGTTGCATTGGTTCATTGGCCTTCCAGATGGTCATATACTCTCGTTCGATCAGTTCTCTGCATTGTTTAGGGAACGAGTCATAGTCAATTAAGCACCACCCTCTGTCCCTTTCGACCTCTTTAGGGTGAAGCAGAATCAAGGAGAACCCTTGAAGGACTTCCTGAATCGGTTTGGGGCATTTGTGGTAAGGCTCCACACCCAGGATGAGGCTTTGATGGTCCATGCCATTGAGCAGGGGGTCATGTCAGGGTTGTTCTGTGATTCCTTAATAAGGAATCGGGCGAGGACCTTCGGTGAGATCAGGCAACGAGCTATTGCCACATTGCCGCTGAAGAAGCTGTGACGATGAAACGTGGAAACACGAGCGCTGGGCAGGCCAAGCCCCGCGATAGCAATCATGCCCAACCCATGAGGGTGCACGAAGCTGTGACAAAGAAGAAGTTGTCGTCACGGCGTACACCTTATTAGTCGAAAAGGCACCAGTCTAGATCAAAGATAAAGGATGACCTGCCTTTTCGACCTAAGTTCAAAGTGTCCTACAAAGAATTGCCACTGACAGACGACCTGAGCCTGCTGATGAGGTTCAGGAAAGAGAGATTGGAGGGAAAAAGTTCAAGATTGGAAAATCTCTAAGCCAAGAGATGCAAGACAGGATTGTTGAGGTGATATCACGGCATTTGAACGCCTTTGCATGGTCTGCTTCAGACATGCCTGGCATTGACCCTGACTTTCTGTGTCATCGAATCACAATGGATCTGAAGGTCAGGCTTGTAATACAAAGACGAAGAAAATTCAACGAAGAGAGACGCCTAATCATCAAGCAAGAAACTCAGAAGTTGTTAAGCGTTGGCCACATAAGGGAAATCCAATACCCTGAGTGGTTGGCAAATGTAGTGTTGGTGAAGAAGGCCAACGAGAAGTGGAGAATGTGCGTCGATTTCACATATTTGAACTAGATTTGTCCTAAAGATTCATATCTGTTGCCTAGCATCGATGCCTTGGTAGATAGCGCACTAGGCTGCCAACTTCTTAGCTTTTTGGATGTGTTCTCGGGGTACAACCAAATTCGCATGCACCCCCGAGATGAGAGCAAGACTGCCTTCATGACAGAGCTCTCCAGTTATAGCTATAAGGTGATGCCTTTTGGGCTGAAAAACGTTGGCGCAACCTATCAGAGGTTGATGGATAGGATCCTCGCCCCCATGATAGGGCGAAATGTGCAAGCGTATGTGGACGACATGGTTGTCACCTCAAAAGAGAGAGATCAACATGTTGCTGATTTAGAAGAGTTGTTCGCCATAATAGCTAGATACAACTTGAAGCCGAACCTCGAAAAGTGTGTGTTTGGGATAGAAGTAGGAAAGTTCTTGGGGTTTCTCCTCACAGAGTGAGGGATAGAAGAAAACCCTGAGAACTGTGCAACAATCATTACAATAAGGCGTCCTACCACTGTGAAGGAGGTGCAACAATTGACTGGGCAAATGGTCGCCCTATCCCGGTTCTTATCTTCTTGAGGAGATAGGGGGTATCCCTATTTTCAATGCTTGAAGAGGAATAATCGTTTCGTGTGGACTAGCGAGTGTGAAGAGGCGTTTCTAAAGTTGAAGGAGTACTTGGCTAGCCCATCTGTTCTTTGCAAGCCGCTACCAGGTACTCCTTTGTCTCTACTTTGTGGTTACGAATCGAACAATCAGCTCAGTCAAAGTGCAGGAGCAGGAGCATGCCCAGAGGCCCATATACTTCGTTAGTAAGGTGTTGCAAGGGCCAGAGGTACACTATCAGGCCATTGAGAAGGCATCCTTAGCAGTTGTGTTCGCAGCTTGGAGGCTCCACCACTATTTCCAGAGTTTCACAGTGATAGTTATGACTGACCTGCCAATTCGTAAAGTCCTACAGAAGCCTGACATGGTAGGTAGGATGGTGCATGGACAGTCGAGCTGTCCGAGTTAGACGTACAGTATGAGCCTAGAGGCCTTAGCAAGGGACAGGTTTATGCTAATTTGGTGGTAGAGCTCTCCTTGGAAGCTACCTAGCCAGACAATGGAGACTTCCAGTGGATTCTCTCTGTTGATGGGTCCTCCAACCAGCAAGGCAACGATGCTAGTATCATCTTCGAAGGACCAAATGGATTATTGATCGAGCAGGACCTAAGGTTTGCCTTCAAAGCCAGTAATAACTAGGCAGAGTATGAAGCATTAGTAGCTGGAATGTTGTTGGCGAAAGAGATGGGTGTTCAAAGCCTATTAGTGAAAAGTGATTCGTTGCTAGTAACTGGACAAGTTACAGGCGGGTACCAAACCAAGGATCCCCAGATGGCCTTGTATTTGAAGTATGTTATGCTCTTGAAGGAGACCTTCCCTATGTTCGAGTTGGTACATATCCCAAGGGAACAGAATGCTCGAGTACACCTACTAGCCAAACTCGCTAGCTCAGGTAAGGGAGGTCGCTAGAGGTCAGTTATTTAGGAGACTCTGAAGGCACCTAGGACTGCCGTAGGTTGTGCGGGGGAGGTCCAGCAAGTGGGTGCCTTGGAGGTCGAAGGCAGAGGGCGCCGGTCACTAACCCAAGAAACGCTAAAGGTGCCCAAGGTGAGTGTTTATGGTTATTCAAAAGAGGAATTGCTAAGTGTCTGCCTAGTCGACGTGAGCGAAACCTAAATGACACCCTATAGGCGTTACCTTGCTGATGGCGTGCTTCCGGCAGAACTTGCGGAGGCCAAGGTCATCAAGAAGAATGCAGGCAAATATACCCTAGTAGATGGAAAGCTATTTAGGCATGGCTACACTCATCCTATCTTGACCAGCGAGAGTGGAGAGCAGTGCATGAGCATCATGGTAGAGCTCCATGAGGGTATTTGTGGGAGCCATGTTGGGGGACGAGCTCTCTCGTTGAAAGCCGTTCGAGCAGGGTATTATTGGCCAACTATGAGGGAGGACTGCATGAAGTATGCATAGTGGTGCACACAATGCCAAAAGCACGCCGATTGGCATCATGCACCCCTAGAGGAGTTACGATCAATCCACAGCCCGTGGCCTTTCCACACGTGGGGAATTGATATCCTGGGTCCTTTCCCACTGGCAATTCGACAGATAAAGTACCTAGTGGTGGCCATTGAGTACTTCACCAAGTGGATAGAAGCTGAGCATGTTGCATAGATAACTGCCCATAAGGTTCAACACTTTGTGTGGAAGAACATTGTTTGTCGTTTTGGGATTCCAAAATGTTTGGTATCTGATAATGGTACCCAGTTTCCAAGTCAGCAACTCGGCAAGTTGTGCATGGAACTCGGCATCAAACAAGTGTTTGCCTCAGTAGAGTATCCCCAAACTAATGGGCATGTCGAGTCTGCCAATAAAGTCTTGCTCAGAGGCTTGAACAGGAGGTTGGAGAAAGCAAAGGGGACCTAGGCAAACGAGGTTCCTTGAATCTTGTGGGCCTACCACTCCACACGTAAATCCACCACGAAAGAAACACCTTTTAGTTTGGTGTACAAGTTTGATACTATGATCCCTGTGGAGATCCAAGAGAGCTCACCGCGATTCTAGAACTTCGTGACAGAGGAGTCTAATGAAGGGAGAAAGGTGAACCTCGACCTGCTCGACAAAGTGAGAGACTAAGCACGCATCAAAGCTGAAGTTTTGAAAAGGAAGGTGGAGCAGAAGCAGAGGTCGAGGTTGAGACCTTGGCAGTTCCAGGTTGCCGAGCTGGTAATGCGAAAAGTGTAACATCCCACCAAATTACTTTCATAATTATAAAATGAAATAAAGGTAAAACAATAATATTGAAGTGAACATATGTATATATATATATAATGAAATTTCTCCTCACAGGGAGTTTAATACATACCGGTCAGTTTTCCAAAACTTAAACAAAATACAGCAAAATAGAAAAACAGGCGATCTCCTAACAGAAAAAGGCGATCTCCTATCAGAAAACAGAAAAAGGGGTGATCGCCTAACAGAAACAGAAACAGGCGATCTCCTTCCGGCGATCACTCACTGAGGAGCTCTACTTCCTGCAACATCATCTGCTCCCGTGTAAATTATACACGATCATCACAGGTTTAAGAAAAAGCCAAACACAACACCAAAAACACAAGGTAAGCTAGATATTTGAAAGAAAATTTAGATATGAACTTTAAAATCAAGATAAAACAAATTTAAGACACCCACGTAAAAACCATCAACTTTCTCATTCCCTTCACATGACCATCTAGTAATCACATATTTCACAATTCCTCAAGAGTCGTTCAATTCACATAATTCATCAAGTGTCTATCAATTTCAATGTTTCTCATTTCTCACGTCAGACTTCCACTGACTCATCACACACAGACACTTGACACTACTTCCGGAAGACACGTGCATTGACTAGACTCAGAGATCTGCACCTGTCATATTACACTGCTGTAAAGTTTCCACAGCTATGCGCATCAACATAATCTCAATCTCAATCTCATCACTCTCCTAGTATGACAGGGTGAATCCACACAACAGGTCAAGTAGTTATCTTTCAAACAACTTACCCATACGTATGAACCTCCATCGACTCTCAACGCCTGAATAACTTCATCTATATGATTTCATTATCTCAGGAGAGTCAGGATATCTCATTATAGAAATCACCGATCAATGCACATCCTACACGATCTTACACGGTATTTTCTTTCCTGAAAATACTATGCCTTGATCCCACATTCACAACATTCAACACATCATATAACACTTAAATGAACGATTCCAATCACCACAACAATCATTCCAAGGTTCAGATTTTCGAATATCACATGCATTTCACATTTCAATCTCACACAGTTTCAAACGACACTAAAACAGGGGATTTCGAAAAACAGCATTAAAACCGGCGATCACGTCGCCCCACACATAAAAACAGAGTATCGTGAAAAGCATATGAAAACCGGCGACCACGTCGCCCTCACTTCAGAACCTACTCGCCTAACGTTTTTATAAACGAAAATGCTAGCTTCCCTTACCTGAACTTGCGTAAAACACCAAGAGCTCCAAAACCCACCGAAGCTTCAAGATGCCTTAACTTTGTTCTAGCGTCCTGACGAAAAACTCGTAGAGAACTCCCCAGGTATCCAAGTGCAGTCGTCGCTCGTCGTACTGGGGCTTGGGGATGTCTGAATCGCAGCGCGAAGGAGAGAAAAGAGAAGGATGAAGGTGAACTCACTCTGTCACTCTTGAACCACAGCAACGTTCTCCCTCTCAGAAGTGAGTTTTTGAATCTAAACCAACTTGTCCACAAAAGCCGCTGCCACCACCCACTCTGCAGGGAAGCTTGCATGCACGCTTCCCTGAACAGTACGACCCCGCGTGCCTCTGCGCATGCCAACACTCTGATGTCACTATTCTGAACCACCCTTTTTGTCTACGTGTCGCGCGTGCAGGACGTTTCATGCTGGGAGCCTGGGTCCCACCTTATCTGTGTGAAACTCGACATCGCACGATAACTTTCCACTGCTGACTCATCCTGGCGAACGACCGATGTCTCGCCCTGGAAGACGACCGATGTCTCTCTCTGGGAGACGACCGATGTCTATCCCTGGCGACGCTCGCATGTCTCGCGCCCTGGCGATGCCCGCATGTCTCTCGCGCCCTAGCGATGCCCGCATGCGTCTCGCGCCCTGGCGATGCCCGCATGTCTCTCACACCCTGACGATGCCCGCATGCCTTGCGCCCTGGCGATGCCCGCATGTCTCTCGCGCCCTGGCGATGCCCGCATGCCTCGCGTCCTGGCGATGCCCGCATGCCTCGCGCCCTGGCGATGCCCGCATGCCTCGCGCCCTGGCGACGCCCGACGACATTGCCATGCCTTGTTGAAGGTTCTTCATCCCACTATGTTACGTCCAAGGTATCATCTCCACATGACTTGGTGATGTCGGTAGCTTCACATTTCCAAGAGTAGATCAGCACTACTCCTCGTGCGCCCATGCATGCAACACTAAGGACGATTTCTTATGCTCAAGCATAGAGCTTCGTATGCACAGCGTATCTAAGGCTTATCCCACACCTTGATATGCGTGGTTTTTGGAACCCACTATGGTTGATCCAATATCCTGACCACATACTGAGTGCACTGTCGGCGATCATGTGTACCATAGGCGATTGGCGATCATGTACACTATAGGCGATTGGCGTTCATGTGTAATCTAGGCGACAGGCGATTATGTACTAACCAGGCGATCTCATAGTCTTCTAAGCTACACTTTCCTATAAAAACATACTTAGAATTCATTTAAAATATATTCCTTTTATTCCAATTTAATTTTACAGGTCCTTACAAAAAGCTCTTTATCAGTTGGAGAATAAGTTATCTCCCAAATGGACTGGCCCATTCCGCATGGTAGAGGCACTAAAAAACGAAGCTTATAGCTACGAGACTCTGGAAGGTGGGGCTATACCCCGAACGTGAAATGGGACCAATCTTAAATTCTATTTCAGTTAATGTATAATGTCATTCATGAACAGTTAAGGGGACACTCTTTTTCCCTCGCTAGGATTTTTTAATGAGGTCGCCCAATGAGAAATTATTTATGAAATATGATTTGTCATTATACTCTGTTGACATGCAGGAAGACGACCTCCCCTTGGAAAGATTCCAAGTCTGGGAACATACAGATTCATAGCGATTCAGGCGTGAGGACCTCCCACTCAGTGAGATTCTAAGTATGGGTACCCCTGAATCGTGGCTCACCAAAGTTTGGCTTGAGCTAAGAAAAGAGACCTCCCCTTGGAAAGATTCCAAGGCTGGGAGCATATAGATTCATAGCGATTCAGGCGTGAGGACCTCCCGCTCAGTGAGATTCTGAGCAAGGGTACCCCTAAATCGTGGCTTGTCAAACTTGTTGAACCAAGTGGTGTTCAAGGGTTTGAAGAATCCAAATCCTTTGAAGGATGATGAAGCCTCTGCTTGGCTTGATGCTGCTGTGCTGGTTTATTGTTTTGTTCTGGGGTAGTTTAATGTTATAATCCACCCTTAGATTAAATCTCAAAGCAATTAGCATCTCCATCTTTAAACAAAGTAAAGTGTTTTTCAAACTAAGTTGAAACAACCGATTGTTCTGTCGAAACAACCGATTGTTTACACTTAGATGTTTCGAGAAAGTTTGAAAACTGTTTTTGAATGAAGAAAACTGTTAAGTGACAAAACAATCGATTGATTCGAGGAAACAACCGATTGTTTGTTTTGGAACCATAACAGAATAACTGTTTTCTTTGACTGAGCTTTAAATGATTTGAAACTGAATACGCTCCAGTCATTAAATGCTTTGACCATTCTTTTTGAAAGCAATTATGGGTTTGTTAAGATTTGATAACAAACTTTCTTTATATAAATTCAGAAAAACTGTTTTAAATAAGTGAATGCTTTTGACAAAGTTTTTCTAAGAGATTTTTTCAAAGAGTTGAGATTGCTTAAGAGCTCAAGGGATTGATCAAGGTGTTGGAATAGGATTCTACTTGTATTGATTTGAGATCTTCATCTGTAACAAGTGTAATCTTTGTAAACTGCTGAAACAATTCTTCTGTGTATTGTTGCTGAGATTGGCTATGTGTTCTTGAGGTGTTCAAGATCAACAATCTTAGTGTTGGCCAAGGAGAGTGTGTGTCTTGAGGTTTTCAAGGTCATTCTCTTGGTTGTTGTGTAAGTGATCAAGGTGTGATTGCTTAGTGGATTTCCTCAGGGGTTCTGAGAAGACTGGATGTAGCTCTAGGTTGGAGTGAACCAATATAAACAACTGTGTACAATCTCTCTATCCCTTACTCTTTAAATTTAGTTTGTTTGTTGTTTGCTGATATAAACAACCGATTGTTTCGCAGAAACAACCGATTGTTTTCCTGGCAGTGCAGTTTTGCTTACTGTTTTAGCTAACTGAATTGCTTAATCAATTGGTTTCTGAAATAAATTCATTCTAGCTTCAAAAAGTTTGCGAAAACCTCTTTAAACAATTCACCCCCCCTCTAGTTTAAAGCCATAATTCCTAACAAAACTTTGGCTTGAGCTAAGAAAAGATAACTTCACTTTGGAAAGATTCCAAGTGATGTGAGTTGATTTTATGATTTAGCATTTTATGGTGACACTTTGCTTAGGATTGGATTTTTAAGACAATTAAGGTGATGACCTAAGGAAAATCCCCACTGGACATTAACTTAACCAAGTGGTTAAGTAGATGTGAAAGTTCATTTCCACAAGGCAAAGAGAAAAAGACATAAAAATGGTGATTATGAATGCAATAGCCGAAATTTAGAAAGGAGAAAAGGGATGCATCAATGGTGTACAAGCCATTCCAAATGATGCTCCTCACTCATAAAGAGTCTCCAAACAAACCGAATACAAAAAATAAGCAAGGAAGAGAAAAATCGTGAATAAAGGAATGGAATAAGGGAAAAGATGGTGAAAGAAGAACTTATGGATATGGAGACAATGAGGAATCACGCCACTTGATGGGGTGGAACCACCAAGATGAGTGGAAGGAGGCCGCCACTTGAGAGCATCAACACCCACATGATAAGACCAATTTAGGAGGAGCTCACTCACTCACTACTCACAAAATTTGTGCAGAATTTCTTTACTATAATTTTTCAACTTCAAAAATACACTAGGTAGGCCTCCTATTTATAAGTGAAGGAGCCTTAGAGAACAAGCAAAAGGGATAGGATGGGAAAAGGGAAAAAAATGGGTAGCCTTGTCAAACCCGCATCCTAGGCTTGTCCTTTTAGAAACTAGGTCAAAATGCCTTCCAAAAGGGCCAAGAACAAGCTAAAATGCTAACTACACCCCCTACTAAGCTAAAGGCACCTTATTCTAGCCTATCTTTTCTATTTGGACCCCTAAAGTGAGCCCAAATTATTTACAACATATTTGTATCTTATAAGAAGACCAAAAGGAAGAATAACTAGTGTGTTGGTTTATGCCCAGCTCCTCTGGTGAGGTCCCTGTGATCCTTTGTGGGGTCTTGAATTGTTTGCTGAGATGACTGTTCACCTTGTGCTTTGTCTTTTCGTAGCTATTTGGGTTGTATCACCAAGTTTGGGGATGTACAGGTTCATAGAGATTCAAATGTGAGGACCTTTCGCTCAGTAAGACTCTGAGCACAGGTATCCCAGAATCGCAGCTCGCCATCGTTTAGCTTGAGCTGAGAAAGATGATCTCTGCCTCAATAAGACTCTGAGCTCAGGTGTTTTAAAGAGCCTTGTTCACAATGTTTGGCCTAAACCAGGGAAGTCGACCTGTCTGGGTAGGATCCCAAGTTCCAGCACCCTGGGTATGTATTGCGGAACGGTTCCTTCTCAATAAGACTCTGAGTCTAGGAGGTACTGAGCCCAATTAGCAGCAATAGAAAGCATGCAGTTAAGGGGATATAGAGTAACCCACATCAGCATGGGAGAAATCCACCGAGCTCAGGACCTCGATTGAGAGAAATAGAGGTCAACCCTGTAGAGAAGAAAGGCACCATAAGGTGTTCAGAATAGACTTGAGGGGAGAATCAACACTCGAGTCAGCCAAGTCAAGCATCCTTGTCCTCGAGGAGGGATGTGTGAAGGAAAGTGCTTAATTTTTGTACAACCAAGCTAAAGGTAAGGTGGGACAACCATTGCATTCATGAAGTACAAGTCGTCCTGTGGATGACTCTGTCAAGAGCACAACAACTCACCATGCTTAATTAGAATAGTTATCTTGTTGGGATGGTTAGTTACATCAATTATTTGAAATCCATTGCGAACTACCTTGTTATGATAGGATTTATCATTAGTCAATTTGGTCATGATATCTGCATTACTTAGGCGTAACGTAATTGAGTGCATTGTCATTAGTTGGTCAAGCCATGATTGTCGTGTCTATTAGTAGCATGCATTATCATGTGCTAGTCGAAGTGTGGAAAAGAAAAGTGTAATAGCATAAATAAAATGTTCATACGCATATACAGGGATTGTGAAATTGTTTTGAAGGCTAAAGGAGGAAATTGATTACAAGGAAGCCTAAGGGCACCACCTCTGCTAAACTACTAACTGTCCATCTACCATAATCTTGTCTGAGCCCAGTTAGAAGAAGTCTGATTCAGGGTCGAGGCAGGTGGCTTGGGCGACAACATCATCAAAACCCACCATGTAAGAGTTGGCAACATCATTGGTTAAGTCTTCCTTGGTCTTCTCTAGGAGCTCATCCTTCTGCAGTAGTTCTTCGCCTCTTATGGTCACCTCCTCCTTCAATTTCTCCACCTCAGCATGGAGTTTGGCATTTTTCGCAGATAAATCCAAGGCCTCCTTGGACTTTTCAGTCAGAAAGAACTTGGTCTCTTGGTGCGACAAGTGGAGATCCTCAACCCGTTAGGCGAGCTCGACAACCTTATCTACTTCCTCCTTGGCTCCTAAGCTTGGAGAAGATAAGGCAGTTTGCAGCCAAGGCTTATCCCAGCTGCCTAGATGTTTGCTCCATTAGACAATCCTCCTCCAAGATGTTTAGCTCCTCTTTGGCCTTAGGGGGGAAGCAGGGCCTTCTTGAGAAAAGAAAGGGAATTGAGGGAAAGATCCCACAGTCCTCTCCTCTGCAAGTTCTCTCCCCTGCTTTCTTGCACCGTGATATCGCGAGGAGGAGAAGGGCTGGGTTAAGAGGCTTATTGAGAGAGAGCTCGACCATTTGAAGTTGAATGCTCAGAGACAGCCTTTCACCTCCTCTTGAAGACAGGTCTTAAGCACGTGTCCTCATCGTCTGTGGAGGCCACCTCGGCCACTACTTTCAGTTTTAAGTCCTCGGCAGGAGGAGCTTGAGCAGTAACCTTCAGCAACATGGCTCTGGCAGCCAAGTCTCTCTTGTTTAGGCTGCCCAACATACTGTCTGCATGAGAAAAAGAGAGGATTCAGTAAAACACACATGCAATTCAATGTTCACAAGGATAGGGCAGAGAAGGATACCAATGTAAGCTTTGAGCCCCACTGGGGAGAACTCTTTCTTTATCAAAGTGGTGGTGTCAAAAACCACCTTAAGGTTTGAGAGGAAGAGGCACACCTCACGTTCTTGCTGGGGGCATGTCTTCTAAACACCTAGGCCTTTGGAATCTGGGTTCCTCAATCCAATATAGAGGAAACCCATCTAGAAGGGTTGGATCATTCTTGCTGCAATGAATTTTGAAAAACTTTCCTTTAAATCCTTTATAAGATTGCTGGAAGAGGGACAACAAAGCTCTCCCAGCAACCCCATTGAAGCTGACCCACAACTGACGATCCAGGTGTTTGGCTTCAAAGAAGTATAAGAAGACTTCCGCTGATGGCAGATGGCCAAAGTGGTTGTAAAGAATGGGAAAACCCTGAACAAATGCCCAACTATTTGGATGTAGCTGGGCAGGGGCAAGGTTGATCTCGGTGAGGAGGGCTCTCTCGAAGTGATATAAGGGAAGACGCTTGAGAACTTTCTTAAACACAGTTGAATAGAAAAAATAGAAAGGACCTTCTGGGTCCGACAGATCATCACAACAAACTGGCTCATCTACTCTACACGACACTACTTTGACATATCTGTCGTCCTCTCTACCAAAAAGACATTTTTTCTTGGGGTGCTCACTCTTTCTATACAACACTATTTTCTCATGTGTGGTATACTCAGAGGTTTCGGCTAATAGGTTATCGGGGACCCAGGGATATGGGATTTTGTAATCCATCATACAGAGAATCTAAAGACAAGAAAATCAAACAAGCAGACACAAGCAAATGTTCAGATAAAGAAAGCGCATGCGATTCGAAAAAGGAGAAGACAACGAAGCAAAAACAGAGATAATGACCCCAATCACGAAAGATAAATAGTCCCAGCGCAGTTGATATGAAAATATTAACAGCATTAAAATGAAATGGACAGGCATCCATAAGTTAAAGGAAGTACCTTGATTCGTTTAATGAGCTGGGGTGAGGAGTTTGTTTGCATTGAAGGAGAAGGAGTAGAGTGTGCAAGAAGAGGCACGAAGTCTTTGAATGCATAATGAAACAGTGAAGAAGGATTTTGGGTTTTCAAGGTAATAACGTACGAGGAAGCACAAGCGACAACATTTTCTGACCGTTGATGATGGCCATGTGTACGTCTGCGATGGAGTGTGGTGAGATGTCACCTTAACATATCGTGCGCACGGTACATGTAGGTCACCATGGGCGAGCAGTTTAGTCTCTTTACTGAAACAAGTTCAGCTCGAGACTAGGGGACTTGTGTATTGGACCAGAGCGTGTAGAGCTCAGTGCTTGGTGGTCGGATATCAGCGTCTGCAACAAACAGGTCAGTTTGGCTATTAGGTTGAGTTGACGGGTCACATGATTAGGCTCAGGTATGTGCATATTAACTCTCATTCATACATTTAATGTAATTGTTTCCTTACAAGGCCTGGTAGGTCTTGCGAAACGTGTGTTATTGGGTCTAGGGGTGCATTTGGTGCATTTGGTGCATTTTAGTCTAGTACAAGTAAAATGTTCTCTATCAGCCTAAGCCCAAGTGTGCTAAGGTTTGATGGAATAGTTTTCATGCATGATACACAAGGGCACGTATGCCTACATGGAACAAATTGGACCTTAGGAGCTAGTACATGAGTTGGTACCCAGGCGGTTATTCTGTTAAGATTTTGTGCACTCCAAGGAGATAAGATTCTGTGCAGTTCAGGCGCTAAGATTGTGCACACTGTAGCGAAATCTTCTCCCATTGAATATGCTCTCACTCGATATAAGATTCCTGTGAGGGAAGGGTGTTATAAGAGGTAGCCTAGCACTAGCCTATGAAAGGGACTTGAGTTCCCAAGTGAAGGTACGTTGTACTAAGCTTGAAACTAGATACTTCTTGCTTCTTATAAGCCCTGTACTGACTTGATCGTCAGAGTGCAATAGGTAGGTAGGGCGCCCTCTGTCTCAACGGAGCCACATCCAGACAACTAAGGAAAGTGCAGATTCCAGTAGAGGTAGACTAATGAAGACCAAGTAGAGGAGGCTCCT
This sequence comes from Phaseolus lunatus, assembly GCA_013389735.1. NCBI lineage: Eukaryota > Viridiplantae > Streptophyta > Magnoliopsida > Fabales > Fabaceae > Phaseolus > Phaseolus lunatus. The sequence goes on along the minus strand of CM023864.1, from coordinate 34,109,652 downwards.
AAGGCCCAAGCCCAAGAAGCCTAAGCCTAAGTGGGGGCCCAAGCCCAACCCATGAGCTCAACATCCTTCATGCCTCAAAGGATTACTAGGAGCAAGGTCAAGGCTTTGGGAAATGAGCATCAATGGATGTCTCTTTTTGTAATTTCTTTTAAGTAGTTTTTTTAGTAAAACATAAAAGAAAGGTGTAGAGATAGAAAAAGGGGTGCCAATGTACAAAACTAAGTCACACCTTCCATGTGACATAAAAAAAAAGGTGTAGGTGTAGTTTTAGGAGGTGCCAAAGTAAGAAACCAAGTCACACTTCCCTTGTGACTTGGAATAGGCGCCGATTTCAATTGCTTAGGATTTGAATTTTCCCTTTTCAAATTCAGCCCTCTCACACTATAAATAGAGGTGCTTGGCTCTTGTAAAATTACATTGAATTTGAAGTAAAGAAACTCTACACAAATTGTGAGAGAATTGTGAGAATTGTTTCTCCTAATCTAGTCTCATCTTGTGAGTGTTTGGGAAGCTCTCAAGTGGCGGCATCTTGCACTTATCTTGGATTAATCACCTTCCAAGTGGCGTGTTCTTCCCTTCCATGGCTTCAAGAACATAAGTTCTTCTTGCTTCACCTTCCATTTTTCCATTTTTGCACCTTATTCTTCATTCTATTCGGTTGAATTGTGTTTGTTCTTCATTCTATTCGGTTAGATTGTGTTCTTTGTTAATTTCAATCGGTTGAATTGTTTTAGATTGTGTTTCATTCGATAGTTATGTTTAATTCCTTGTATTTGTGTTCGGTTTCCATTTGTTTGTGTTTGTGAATCGGTTTGTGGAATGGCACTCATGTTCATGAGTTTGGTTCATCATTTGGAAGACTTTAAGCTCCATTGATGTTTCCTTAAGTTTCTCCATTTTGCCGATTTGTGTTCTTTCTTTACAGCACCTTAATTGTCATCATCCTTCACCTATACTTGTGTTTTTCCTTTGGTCTTTTGAAATGAACCTTCACATCTACTTAACACTTGTTAAGTTAATGTCCAGTGGGGATTTTACTTAGACTTCTCACTTTAAATTGCTAAGAATCTTGATCCTAATTCTAAGAAAGTGTCACCAAATTAATGAATCTAAAATCAACTCACATCACAGATGGGGTTAGAGCTCGTCTTCAAAGTCAATCGGCGACCAGGTCAACCAGCAGGAACAGATACATTATAATTTTATTAAAACTCATTTATCTATCTTCCTATTTCTCTCTTTCTACCTTCCTTTCTTCTCTCATGTCATCTCTTTCTATGTGAAATTTGTTTACATTCACCTCGTAGTTCCTTCATATTTATGAGTCATTTTATTATTATTTTATTCCATTTGAAATGATGATTTGAAGAGATATTTATCTCTTCCTAAAAAAAATTAATCTTATCTTGAATTTTTTAAATTTCTTTTAAAAAATTTGAAGTTTTATGATAATGTAAGTGTTGAAAAAGGGTTGCTTTGATGGTCATCTTGAAGACTTCAAGAATTCATTGTTGTGTGTGTATCGTTAGGTAGATTCTGAGTTGTTAATTTGTACTTAGTTATGATCCAAGTTCGTATGATTTGAAATCTCTTTTGAATTTGTTTTTTTTCAATTATGTGTTAATTTGAGTTAGTTGTTTCGTGTTTTAAATTAGTTGAAAAAACCTTTGTACAAATTCTGGTGACTACAACAAGTTGATTTATTGCGACAACCGATTGATTTACACTTAAGATTTTTTAAAGGATCTAAAAATGATTTTTTTTCTCTTGTCTTTTCTGTAAAGAAAAAATAATAAGTTATTTCGATAAATGAACTAACTTTTCATGTTCAGTTTTTAACAAAAAATGAAAAAATTAGTTTGTTTTAAAAATCAATCAAGTTTAACAGGATTCTATTATGATTTCAAACTATTTTTAAACGCTTTTAACAAAATTCAATTAATGATCAAACTATTTTAACCTCTTTTTAAAGTCTATATAAAGACTATTTTCTGGTCATTTCAAAAAGAAGAAAAAGATTTTATTGAAATTGTTTTTCAAAAGAGAAGATCAAAGAGTTTGTAATCATTCTTGAAGTCTTGGATCATTGTTTTTGTGTGAAGTAGGAATCTGGATTTTCTGTTCTATTGTTCTTCAGCTTTTAAAGCCCAGGTGTATTCTAATTCTTTCTTTCAATTATGTATTGTGTGTAAAACAATTTTAGATAGTGTTTCTGGAAATTGTGTTTTTGGTTGAGAGTATTATGTGTTCTTGAGGGGTTTAACATCAACACTCTTGGTTGTGGTGTAATCTATTTTTGATTACTTAGTGAATTCTCAGTGGTTGCTGGGGACTAGATGTAGCTCTTGGTTAAGAATGAACCAATATAAATCTCATTGTGTGAATCTCTCTTCCTTTACTCTGATAAATTGCCTTATATAATGTTCTTTGTGTTCTGCTGCATTAAACAATCAATTGATTCATAAAAACAACAACGTTTATATTTTTCACATAACTGTTAATCTATTAAATAACCAGTTGAACTGATAAATCAATTGATTGATTTAACTGATCTTTTCAATCTACTTCCAATCTTTACGAAAATCTTGTGAAAACAATTCACCCCCCTCTTGTTTTAGCCATACATTCTAACAATTGGTATCGGGAGCTAAGTTCTTGAAAGATACTTAAATTTTGATCTTAAATCTTTTTGAAAAATGACTGAAAAATTACTATTTGAAGAAAATGCTTCCACCATTACAATTTTTTTAATTGAACCAAATAAAGTTTCTAACAATCATAAATATGTTCCGAATATTTTACACTATTCGTATTTTTTCCAAAATTAGCTCTAACACAATATAAAAAATAATGTTTTAATTACCAGAAATAATGTTTTAATGGAAAATAACTATATTTCACAAATTCATTTTCAACAATTTTTGGATAGAAGGACAATTTTGTAATCTTACTTTTTATCATTTAAAAAAAAATTACAATTTCAATCTCACCTATTGCATCAGTCACAAGGTTTCCTATACTTTTCACTATATTTATCTAAATCTAAACAATTTTATTTTCTTCCGACTTTCCTTCAAATCACAAAGAACTAATCATTCGTTCTATTATATAGTTGATAAGTCAGATTTAACCTTAACTTCGTTTTTTAAGGTCCTTTGCAAACATTTTCAAAAATTAGGTAGAAGAAAGAAGAGAAAGATAAAAACAAGAAAAAAAAAACTTGTTTAAAAAAATAAATACTATATTAATTTTATACTTTAGTTTCATTAATGTATATGTGACAATCATGTTAAAAATATGGTAGGAAGTGAGATAATATAGCATCCTAGCAAATTTAAACATATTATTTAACTCCATTTAAACTAAGTCAATAACAAACTTTATTTTAAAAACTGATTTTAAATTTTGACGCACTTAAAAATTAACAAGAATTTACGATGCATTACTTGTTGGGAATCCCTCCTTATTTTAATGGAGACCATGACCAATGAATCTTGATAACTGATTCATTGAATATATTCAATGATGGTCATTCCAAAAGTCTTGAAATTATATCTCTCTTGAAAATGTGATATGTTTTAATCTCACCTTAACTTGTTAATCTCAAAAATCATAAACAAAAGAGTAACCTATAAAATGTGTCAATCTAAAATCTACTCACATCATGTGGTAATCAGAGCATGGTTCTAATTGTGCATATCTTTTCAGAGTTGATTTTCTGCTTTAATTTTTCAACACATTTCAATTCTTGCTTTTATATTCAAGCAATTTCAATTCCGCCTTAAAATTCTTGTCTTTTATAATTCCGCATTTTTAATTCATTAAGCACTTTAAATTCTGCTATTGAAAATTTTTGTGTCAATTTTTTTTCCTTACATCTTTTGCTTGAGTCTTATGTTCTTATTGTTCTAGGAGTCTTAAATCCATTCTGCTTATTTAGATTTTAATTATGAAGAACTAAAATCAAATTAGAAGTTGTTTAAGTAGTGGTTGATTTCATTCCAAACATAGAATGCAAGTGTTCATATAAATTGAATCCCAACCCAATATCTTTTTCGAAAATTGAAAGGTGAATTAAAATATGCATGAAAAAAAGGATATGGAAATTTTGAATCCATAAAAATAAAGACAAAAAAAAAAAACAAATTGTGCATTCACATTTCAAATTACTAAAGAGGATTCTAAGTATATGGCAAATTGTTTTCATACTTGTGGAATTTAATCCTTCCTGCTTTCACAATTTCTAAGGACATCAAACCTTCATAGTTAAAATCTAAGTAAGTGTCTTTGAGTCTTCATAAGTGCTTTTTTTGTTTGTCTTGTTAAAATTTTTGTCCTCCTCTAATTTCTAAATTTGGTTTAGCTTTCTTTCTTTTATCTTTTCTTGCTTGTCTTCAAATCTTTCTTAAGTTTTGTTGTGGGTTTCTTTGGTGAGCAAGTGTTAAGAGCTTTGACCTCTTTCACTTGAAGTATTGCTACCAAGTGTAGACCCTTTTTGGAAAAATTGCAAAACCTTTCTTAAGTGAAGTTAACCTTTTTTCCATCCTTACTAAATAGCCGAGTGATACACGTGAGTGAGTGCATTAATTGATATTTTCACTAATTGTTTACTTTCTTTTGTGCAACATCATGTATCATTTATCTTCAGGGGAATCTTCTAAACTACAATCTCCTCAAAAGGCACGTCTTTTGGGGGAGCTTGAGGATGCCAAGAGGATCTTGGCCCACAAAGAAGAGAAAATGTGACAACTAGTGAAAAGAATGCAAAGGCTAGAGGATGCTTAAGAGAGACAAGCCAGAGAAAGGAGATGGGAGCCTAGAAGAGCTACTACACATCATATGCACTATGGGAGTCAAGAGGAAGAACAAGATTGGAGTGTGCACAATTTTAAAGAGAGGTGCCATCAACACCAACCACCAAAGACTTCTTTTCCTTTTGTTAAATTACCTATTTCAGTGGGGAAAGTGATCCCGATTTGTATTTAGGATGGGAAGCTAAGGTAGAAAAAATCTTTAATGTATATGAGGTCGAAGAAGACCAAAGGGTTAAGTTAGCTTCTCTAGAGTTCTTAGATTATGCCATGCAGTGGTGACATCAAATTGTAATGGACATTGGTTTGAACAAGAGGTCAATCCTGGTCTCTTGGTATGATTTAAAGGAATGCATGCGCGCACAATTTGTTCCTCCTCATTATAGGAAGTGATCCAGTCGGTTATCGGTAGTCGATGACGTCAGCAGCAGATGACCACGTGGACCATTCACAGGGTGACACGTGGAATAAGATAGCAGGTGAATCAGGGAGGAGATCACTCAGAACGGTGATCGGTGGTCAGTTACTAAGTGACCACCACCCGCAGATCGGTGCCTAGATGAGCGCCTGGAAGCAGAGCGCGAGAAGTAATGAAGCACCAATCAGTCATCGGTGCATGGTCATTGGGGTTTCTTGCTACACGCAGTTAAACTGGGACCCAGGCTCCCAGCGAGAGCGTTACGCATGCACCTCGCATGATTTCAAACCAGAAGAAGAAGAGCTGCTTGCCAGTAGGGTCGTGCATGAGGATGGTATAAGAAAGCTAGTAAACTGGTCAGTGATCAGTGACTCTCTTAACCCATTACGTGCATGGCACTGTGCGGTGAGGTCATGCATGTAGGATGCAGTGCCTGGTGAGTGTGTTTAGACCAGCCACCCCTGGTGCTCTCCTGGGAGCATGCGACTCACTCAGAGGGAAGAAACGCGCTAAGTTACTCCGTAAGGGAATAACTTAGGCGCACAGAGAAAAGTGCAAAGGCCCTTCAGGTGTGACACGCGTACGGTTAGATGTAAGTTGCATGCCTCCATGTGTCACCATATAAGAGAGAGGCGCGGCCCAGGTATAAAAGCACTCCACGTCATGTAAGGTACAGAGATTTACGGTCATTACACACATTTTCTGAGTCATTGTGAGCACATTTTACACACGTTGCACAGTGATAACAGAATTTAGTTACAAAGAGAGAAAGTGGATCTGAGAAGACACACAAGTCTCACAGAGAGATTCAGAGAGAGTTTTGGGTGGTTCTGTTACCTGACTTGAGCGTCGGAGTGCAAACGGCCGCTAGAGGCGCCGTCTGTGTTGTTTTGCAGGCATCATTTGGAGTTCTAGAGAAGGTTCTTGGAGCGTTCTTGTAGAACACGCGGTTGCAGAAGGCTAGACGAAGGAGTGACAAGGCATATCCTCCACATTCGAGTCAGCGGCAAGATCAGGAAGGAACTCTTGTTGAAGCTCCAACGACTTCATCAAGGACCTAGGACGGTAGATGAATACTTTAAGGACTTAGAAACTACTTTGACTAAAATTAATATGCATGATAGTGAAGAGTCAAAGATAGCTAGGTTTGTGAGTGGTTTAACGAGAGAAATTCAAGATATTGTAGAATTATATGAGTACTTTTCTTTTAAGAAATTGGTTCACCTAGCCATCAAGGTGGAATCACAAATTTTGAAGAAAAAAACTTTCAAAAATACTCATAATGATGGCTTCTACAAATCTTCATGGAAGGATAAAAACAAAATTTCTTCAAAAACTTTTCCTTCCAGTTTTTTAAAAGAAACCACTTTTAACCATAGAGTTTCTAAAGACAAACCCTCCACCTTTACCTACGTCACCCACCAAAAGCTCAAGTACAAAATGTTTTAAATGTTTAGATTTTGGGCACATAGCTTCCAATTGTCCAACCAAAAGAACAATGATGGTTAAAGGGGGGATAGTCGTAAGTGACCATAGTTCCCAATCATGTAAAGCTAGTTCCCCTTCCTCTTCAAAAATCCCAAGTGAGGACGAGTGTGAGATATCTTGTGAAGGTGACTTATTGGTGGTAAGGCAAATGTTGGGTACCATTCAAAAACCTTTTGATGAAAGCCAAAGGGAAAATATTTTTCACACCCGATGCTTTATCAACAACAAGTTATGTTCCATGATAATAGATGGGGGGTAGTTGCACAAATGTCGCAAGTACAAGAGTGGTGGATAAGCTTGGATTACCCACCATCTCTCATACAAAGCCATACAAATTACAATGGATTAATGAAAAGGGAGAAATCATTGTTAATAAACAAGTCCTCATAACTTTTTTTATAGGAAAGTATAAAGATGAGGTTTTATGTGATGTTACGCCAATGGAAGCAACACATATTCTATTGGGAAGTCCTTGGCAATATGATAGACAATTTTTACATGATGGCCATACCAATAAAATTTCTTTCAACTTCCAAGGGCATAAGGTTATCTTAAAACCCCTCTCTCCCAAAGAAGTTAATGAGGATCAAATAAAAATGAAAAAAAAAAAGAGAAAATGAAAAAGATAAAGAAAGAAAAGATAAACTGGGTAACAATACCTCACCTCACACTGCAAAAGCAATCATGTTGACCCATACAGAAATGCAAATTGCACCTCCAAGGTGTTCTTCTTCCTTATCTTTTTCATTACCTAAAGCTTCTAAATACTTGACATCTTTGCTAAAGAATTTTAGGGATGATATTCAAACACCTCCTAAAGGTTCCCACCTTCTAAGAGGATTCTCACAAAAAAGTCATTTCATTCCCAAATATTCTTTCCAAGCATGGCCTGTACATAGAACTCAATCCTATGAACTCATAAAGCTTCATGAACATAAGTTTGCTTCACAGCCCACATTTTGCAATATCTTATCTGTGAACAAACTAACTATGTCATTTGTAGGAGTTCTAAATTCGAGGACGAATTCTTTCCAACTTGGGGGCATGATACAACCCAATTAGCCAAGCAAATGACTAAGGACACAAAAGACAATTTACACCATGATTAGTCATCTCAGCATTACAAACAAGGCCCCACCAAATATCGGAAGGACCTCAGCAGAAGAAGAACTAGGCATAGACCAGAGCATCAGATGTTCTTCCTTCTGGTCTTCTTAGAAGACAAAAATGTTTGTAAATAAATTGGGCTCACTTTGGGGGTCTAAATAGAAGAATAAACTAGAGTAGGGTGTGCTTGATAATTTGAGTATGGTGTGCTTAGTAATTTGAATAGGGTGTGCTTAGTAATTTGAGTAGGGTGTGCTTAGTAATTTGGGCTTGTGCCAAGCCCACCTTTCATGACAAGTGCTTCTAGGTTTAGGGTTTCTTTGACTTACCTTCTAGAAGGCTTCTCACAAATGACACTTATACCCCTCTATCTTGTTCTCCAAGACACTCTCTCCTATAAATAGAGTGTCTTGCCTCATGTATTTCACACTTGAATTTTGAATAGAAATAAAAAACTCCGCTTGAGTGATTAGTGAGCTTTGTCTCCTAAATTGTTCTTAGGTTTTATCTTGAGAGTAGTGCACCTCAAGTGGCGGCTCCTCACCACTCATCTCGGAATTCCTTCAGCCTCCAAGTGGCGTGATTCCTTGCTCCATTTTCCATAAACTTTCTTCATCTCTTCATCTTTTTCGTTTCTTAGTTGCGCCATTTCCATTCCTTTTTATGTTCTTGTTTTCTTCCTTTCTTATTTGGTTTCCATCTTATTTCTTTCCATTATATGTTCTTTAATTCCACACCTCTTCATCATCAACACCATATAATTGTGTTTTTCTCTTTATCCTCTAGAAGTGAATCTTCACACTTACTTAATCACTTGGTTAAGTTCGTGCCCAGTGGGGATCTTCTTTGGGTTCTCACGTTAAATTGTTAATCTCAAAAATCATAAACAAAAGAGTAACCTCTAAAATATGCCAATCTAAAATCAACTCATATCACTTTCACAACAATTCGAGCTTTATACCTTGGTCTCAAGCTTCCTTCTTCAGTTTTAAGCCTATACACCCATTGTTTTTCAAGGCTTTTATTCCTTTAGGTAGCTCCACCACATCATAAGTATGGTTCTCATGTAAAGAGTTCATCTCTTCTTCCATGGCTTTGATCCACTCCCCTTTCTCAATTGACTCCATATTCTCTAAGAAGTTTTGAGGTTAACCATTATCTGTCAAAGTAATATAATCTTCTTCAAGATCCTTTGATGACTTTCTTCTTCTTTCAGAGCCTCCCAATTCAACTTGCATTTGTTGCTCTAAAGGCTTAGTTTCTTGTTGTATTTGAGAGTCTAACATTATTTGATCATGATCTGGTTGTTCATTAGTCTAGTCAGGAACTGGGTGAGCAAGACCTGTCTGTTGGTCTATTTGATCAGGATCTATCTATTGAGGAATCTCTCCCCCTGAATCAATGCGATCTCTGAACTTGCACTAAATATCTTTGATCGTTTGATCCTCAAAGAACACAACATCTCTACTTCTAAAAATTTTCTTCTTTATAACCCAAATTCATCCTTTGGGGACCCAAGGTATATTCACTCCTTGGCCTTAGTATCTAGCTTTTTTCTTTCATCCTTTTGTATATGAGCAAAGGCTCTGCATCCAAATACTCTCAGATGGTTGAAGGATGCCTTCTTCTTGTACCACACTTCCTCTGGAATCTCTCCATCTAGAGGTCTTGAAGGTGTCAGGTTTATGAGATCAACTGCAGTCTTTATTGCTTCACCCCAAAAAGACTTGGGAGGTTAGCACCTTGTAACATGCATATGAATTTCTCTTCAATAGTAAGATCCATCCTTTCAGATACTCTATTCAGTTGAGGAGTCTTTGGTGGTGTCTTTATCATTCTAATGCCATACATCTTGCAATAGGCTTCAAAAGGACCACGATACTCTCCACCATTATCGGCTTTCAGACACTTAAGCTTTTTTTCAGTTTCATGCTCCACTAGAGCATGAAATTCTTTAAATGCTGACGGTACCTGATCTTTGGTTTTCAGCAAGTACACTCATGCTCTTCTTGAATTATCATCAATAAATGTAACAAAGTAGAAGGCTCCACCAAGATATTTTTCGGATGGTGCACAGACATTTGTATGTACAAGTTCAAGTACCTCTTGTCTCCTTAAGGGATCGCCTGATCTCTGAAAATTGACTCTATATTGTTTGCCATAAATTCAATCAGTACATGATTCCAAGATTTGACCCTTTATATTTGTCAAGTGGTTTTTGGGCGAGCATCTGAAATGTTTTCTCACTCATATGTCCCAATCGTCTATGCCAAAAATATTTTAACATGTCTCAATCATAAATGCTATAAAAATGATTTGAAAATAATTAATTATATTTATATATAATTTAAGAATCTTTCTACTATGTCATTTACTAATATCTATTTTATAAAAAAATTACACATTTAATTTTGTTTATTATTTATTTTTCTTTATCAATTTATTTTTACCCTATTCCTTTTCACTTATCCTAACACATTGTAAATGTGTAAAACATCAGGGAGAGCCTGGTCTGGAATTGAGAAAAATATGAAAGTCATAAAGACATGTGATCACAAATTCCATAGACAAAAATGAAACGTACAAGTTAGGCATGCTTGTGTGTGTTAGTAAACACTTGCTTGTTTCAATTGTTTTGTAGAACCAATATCTTGCTGATGTCATATTAATTAGAAATATTATCAAATTAAATTATATTATATATTCAGGGGTAAAATTTATTTTTATAAACTGATTATATGATATTGAGTTAGATTTACAAGTTTATTTTAAATTTAATGTACTCTCGCATTGAAATAGGATTCAAGGTTAACGAAAAAAAATTGATTTAGTTTTTTAATGCGTAAATAGTGTAATAATTTATGATTTGTTATTAAATTTCATGTGACCATGTTATTATAAAATTGTAATACTTAAAGCATTAATGTAATATTATTATTTGATATTTAAATCTGTGCTCAATTTTAAAATTTAATGATTTATTGTTTTAGTAATACAGTATGCAAATGTTGCATTTTTACTAATTTATGAACTAAATTAAAATTTTCATTATTTATATACTAAAATATTACCTATTTACAAATTTAAGAATATAAATAATTTATCTACATATAATTAACAAATAATTTTACATGTAATTAAAATTTTCTTGAATAAAAAACAAAAACAATAGACCCTCCAACTTTATTTATGGTAAAGTGGGCGCTGCCCGTTAAAAAAGTTGGGTAGGATACCTATTTCAATCCGTTGGTTCGTTTAGACCCGTAACGTATAATTTAGAGCCTATATAGATTAAGTGTGGGGTGGGTTGCCTATATGATCCGTATAATTTAAAAATGTAGAAATTTTTTTTCTGCATCCCCATATTTTTTTAATGCAGCCTCATATTTTACATTCAGAAATTTTTAATAACATCTTACTTTGTATGTCTTGTGAGAATAATATTATGAGACCATTTACCTAATGCATCTAAATAAATAACGAATTAAATTTATTCAAAATTTCTATTTCAAAAATTATTTTTTATTAATTTTAAAAAAAAGTACCTCTTATGCGGGCTGGTTCGCGGGCCAATCCTTATGCGGGCGAGCCAACCCGGCCTGCATTTTACGGGTCAAGTGCGAGGCGGAGCAGCCCGCATTGCCATCCCTACAAATTCTCCCTGCACCTCCATACTTTTTTTTTTTTAATTTCAACAATACTATTTGAATATGGTAGAGAGTGTGGTGTCTTCTTCATTTTTAAGTAGTGGTGGTTGCTTGTGGTGGTTAGTGGTGAACATTGGTGGTTGAGGTAAGTTTTGTGATATTCTTACTAGTAGTGGTTGTGTTTTCGTTTGCTTCTTTTTTTCTCATTTTTTTAGAAGTCACAAAACTAGAAAAAAAAATAGAGAAAATCGAGAAGTGAAAAAATGGAGTACAAAAACTCAAAAAACAAATTATCTTTGCATTGGGAAAAACATCCAATACAATGAATTTTCTCGTCAACCCTCTAACACACGTTGAAATGATGATGAAATTGCTCTATAACTGGAGAAAAATGAAAATATTGTGGTTGTAAAAGAAGTATGTGACTAAGAAGTATGTGACTGCTGTTGGATTATTTAAAAATGTGAAATTATACTTTATTTAAAATTATTTAAATTTAAAAAAGAAATTTAAAATCGACTTTTACCAGTTATCATATGCAAGTGGGGTTGAAGATATGGTGGAGGAGAAAGAATTTTTCTTATTTATGAGACTAGACCCATTTAACTTTAACATTCTTTCAGTTGTGAAAGGTATTGTTTCAATCTTATTTTTCTGTTTTTCCTCCTGCCGATTTCTGTTCAGGATTTTCGTTTTTTAAATGTATTTAAAAAATATTTAATATGAGATTAATTTCAATATATAATATTAAGTTAGTGAATAAAAATAATTTTAAGAAATATGAACATTTGTTAAAAATTAATTTTATTACTATAAAAATGTTTTATTACAAATTATTCAATTTTAATTTTGAGGTAATAATTTAAAAAATAAATAACGTTTGCAAATAAAAAATGTAATAATATATCTAATTTTTACTTATTAACATTATTATTATTAATTAAATAATTAATTAAATTTGTTAGGAAAATATATAAACATTATCAATATAAACATTATCATTATTAATTAATTTTCATTTTTTAAATGTATTTAAAAAATATTTAATATGAGATTAATTTCAATAGATAATATTAAGTTAGTGAATAAAAATAATTTTAATAAATATGAACATTAGTTAAAAATTAATTTTATTACTATAAAAATGTTTTAATACAAATTATTAAATTTTAATTTTGAGGTAATAATTTAAAAAATAAATAACGTTTGCAAATAAAAAATGTAATAATATATCTAATTTTTACTTATTAAAATTATTTTTAATTAATTAATTAAATTTTTTAGGAAAATATATAAACATTATCAATATATAACTATTTATTAGAAAAATAAATTTTATTATGAAATTTTCACTACATAATTTTTAATTTAAATTTAATTATTTCTTATTAATTAATTATATTTTTAATAAAACATTTTTAAAGATTGTCTTAAAATTATAATTGTAAGGATCTAGAAATTCACCTTAGAATAGAAGTGGTATATTTTAAATGCCACCTTAATATTTTATTATTAAAATGAAAAGAACATATAATAGAAGATTCAGTTATTCAGGTTTCATTTCAAAAGAATTACCATCTCTTTAAAAGTTTCCTTTTTCCTTTCCTCTCCCTTCTCTCTAAGATTTTGACCTTCTCGCTCTTCGGTTTGACGATCAAAGTTTGCTATTAGACTCCTGGTAGCAAATACTACAAGACCACCCGATCAGAATTCTGATAGAGTAAGTTCATTTTTAGTTTTCTCTTTGAGTCAAATTTTGAACTTGTAGGTTTGTCTCAATCTAGGTTTTTACATGTGAATCTTTTAGCTCCATGACTAATCTCTGTTAGCTCAGAGTCTTAGTGATATAGTTAGATTGTTGATTAGAACTCTGTGGTGCAGGTTAAGCTACTCTTAAGCTTTTGGTAGAATTAGAGCTCTTAGTGAGCACCTGCTCAAGTAAAGGTAAGGGAAACTAGTTTAAGTTGTCAATAGAACCCTAGGCTAGAAGATCTGGATGTGGGGTGACGGGTCACCAGTCTCAAATTTTCTTGTAGGATTTGCTATTTTTTAGTAGATTGGAATTTGTTTGAGATTGAAATGTGAAATTGTAGATATAATAAATGTTGTAGGAGTGTATATGAGTTTGGAATTGAATGAGTTAATGAGTGTATTTGAATATTTTGTTGAATTAATCCAAATGAAATGTTTGATGAGAGTTGGTTGTTTGATTTTAAATGATTTTGGTTTAGAAATCATATATATATATATATATATATATATATGTATGTATGTATGTATGTATAGATTGACATAATAGCTAATTGACTCAATGAGAGTGTTTGTATAATGCTGAGTAGGAACTATCAATGTAATGTGTAGATTTGTAAAATTATGGGTTGAATGAAAGGTTGGTTTATTTGTTTTTGTATAGTTTCTACTTATAAATTATATAGACTTTTATTTTATGTATATTTAATTGAAAAATCCTTTAATTAGATATTTATGTGATTATTGGATGAAATCTTATGTGATTTGAAATTCTATGCTTTGGTATGATGTAATTGTGTGACTTTGGATATTGTGAGATTTAGAATATGAATTTTAATCAAGACATAGTATTTTTAGGAAAGAAAATATCGTGTTAAGATTGTTTAAGATGTGCATTGACTAGGAATTCGTCTAGAAGGAGATATCCTAACTCTCCTGAGATAATGAAATCATATAGATGAATTTATTTAGGTGGTGAGAGTCGAAGGAGGTTCATATGAATGGGTAAATTGTTTGAAAGATCACTAACTTGACCTGTTATATGAGTTAACCCTGTCATACTAGGAGGGATGATATTGAGATTATTTATGCGCATAGTTGTGTGGATTTCACAGTGAGATAGTATGACAGATGCAAATCTTTGAGTCTAAGTCAATGCATGAGTTTTCCGAAAGTAGAGTCAAGTGTCTATATGTTGTGAGTCAGTAGAAGTCTGACATGTGAAAGATGAATTATGAAATTTAATAGACACTTGATGGTTTGATAAATTGTATGAGACTTGATGAATTATGTTTATTAATTTGAAATTGAAATTATATAGAAATTTTTATATAGCTAGCTTACCTTGTTCTTTGTTTGTGTTTGTTTTCTTTAATTTGTGATGATCATGTAATTACACGGTAGCAGATGAGGTTGCAGGTAATAGAGCTCATCAGTGAGCAGTCAGAGGATGAGATGCTTTTATTTTGGATGTTTTGTTTTTAAACTTTTGTGTATATATTAAATCCCTATGAAGAGGGTTATCTTTTTTAGATACAATTACAAGATAGTTGTATATATTCATATGTTAATTAGATATTACTTGTTTTACTTTTATTTTATTAAATCTAGGTAAAATTAGGGATGTTACAATAATATTTATGCCAATGAATCTAACCGTTTCATGTATCTCTCTATAACTGTGTTATAAACTTCTAAATAATGTTAGAAAATTATAAGAAAAAATTATGTGAAGTTTGTCAAATATGTTCCTTTTTGTATTTTATTCCAATTCTACTAAGGTAATATTTTTCAAATCTTAAGTGTACTAGTCTCTGCAAAAGTTGGTGACAACATAAGAACAAGTCAAAATACAAGTGGTTAAATTGTATTTTAAATTTTCATTTTTAACTTTTTCTTGAAGTTTCGTTTCACAAGGACCATCAAGTGAAGTTTATAGTTGACATAATTTTTTAAGTAGTTTTCTTAAATATATTGTCTGATGAAGATAGTCAAATTGTCAAGTAGTTTTCTTAAATATATTGCTTGATGAAGATAATCAAACATACCTGTAAACTTTGTCAAATACAATGTCTAAAAATTTTCAAGTTTGTTTTTTGCTAGACTCCTTTTCTTAAGTTTGATGAGTGGTATTAACGTGAAATTTAGGAAGATAAGAGATGAGAAAATTTACCCTAAGATATTTTATATAGGTTCATTTGTAATAAGTAGGCAATATCTGATTTCATATCCACATGATCGAGTTTTAATAAGCAAACTAATGTTGTGAAGATACAAATGAGTAGTGTTCTTTGGACCTCAATCACTCTTGGATAAAATAATCCAAGTATTATTTGAACATGTAGCCACTTCTAGCTAAAAACTTGGGTATTGTTTGGACCTCAACCATTCTTGATAACCCATTTGAGTATTATTTGGAACATAATCACTCTTGGTAACTCATTAAGTATTATTTGGAACACAATCACTCCTGACTAAGGTAGAGTATTTGATTAAATATTAACCTCGTTCAAGATCGTTTTTGAGAATTTCCATTAAACAATTGACAAAATAGAAAAGGTGGAAAGGATCAAAGATTAAGAAAATCCAATCTACCTTGGTTGACACCACAATTAAGAGAAATTGGTGAGTAGAGGAAGATCCACCACTTCCAATTGAAAACTCAAAGATAAGAATCAAAATTTCTAATTAAGAACTAAGAATTCTCACTTAATGATGGAAAACTAACATGTTTTCAACAATTTTCATCAAATGATTGACAAAACAAAAAATTTGGAAAGGACCAAAGATGAAGAAACTCCATGACGAACATAGTTTTACTCACATTTTAAAATTTTAATCATAGATTTCTTCGACTATAATCATATAAATAAATTAATTGTTTTAATTAGGATTCATCTAATTGGGTTTATTTGGGTCTAAACTATTATTTATGCTAATCTTGTGTTTTTAATCACAATAGACAGTATAATATTTTTCAGAGTAGATAGTTTAGTGGTTACATGGAGTAGACAATCCAACAACATATATGTGAAGGCTCAACTGAAGAAAATATCTCAAAAACATCAAGTGTAAAAAAGACGAAAGTGTAGAAAGATTCAGATGTGAATAACATAGACTATATAGTTTGGTACATGGTCTGATAGGAGCATATGATAGATAGTTTAAAGGAAGCGTCTACCATTACAAGTGAGCTTGATCAAGCAAAATTCCAATTTACTTCTTTGAATCAAAACGAGTAGAAGAATAAGAATAAAATCTACAACAATCTTTGAAACAAAATTGGAAGCAAGTCATCTGCAAAAATATGAAGAAACAAAGTTCGCAATAAAACTGGAAACAAAATTCGAGAATTATGGAAAGTTGGAAACTAAAAAATTGTGAACAATATATGAGAAAGAAAATTTTTTCAATATCCTTGGAGCAAAGAAATCTATAAAAAGATGCAAACTTCAATGATAAGGAGAAATTGTGTCTTTAAACTCAAAACGACACTATATGGTCTTAAGCAAGGTCCAAGAGCTTGGTATGACAAATTGAGCAATTTTCTTCTAGATAGTGGTTTTGAAAGAGAAAAGGTTGATAATACCTTATTCAAGAAATAACACATTTCTCATCATGAAAGTTTATGTAGATGATATCATCTTCAATGCTACTTGTGAATCTTGGAAAGGATTTTTTTTTTTAAGGTTGATGCAGGGAGAATATGAAATGAGCATGATGGGAGAACCCAAATTCTTTCTACGGCTCCAAATATGTCAAGAGAAAGAGAGATCATCATCCATAAACAAAAATGCATAAAGGAGATGCTAAAAAAGTTCTACATGTCATATATAAAGCCTATATAGACCCCAATGCATACATCTAAATCCTAAGTAAGGATGAAATGGTAAGAAAGTAGATCAAGGAATCTATAAAGTTATGCTTGGATCTCTACTCTATCTTACTTACAGTAGACCTAAAATTGTGCATAACATTTGTTTGTGTTCAAGATTTCAGTCTCATCCTAAGGAATCTCATCTTAAGATTATTAAATGGATCTTTCAATATCTTGTGGGAACCACTAATCTATGTTTATGCTACAAGAAAATATTAGTTTCAGATTAGAAAGGTTTTGCGACATAGCCTATGCTAGAGACATATTTAGAGAAAGAGAACAAGTGGTAGTTATCAATTCCTTGGACAATGTCTCATATCTTGGTCAAGCAAGAAACAAAACCAATTTCTATGCAAGAAAAACTATATGTAAAGCAATAAAACACAAATGAAAATTGCTATCTAGAAAGCTTTTAAAACTAGTCGAATCCTAAGGTGAGACTTCTTGGCACTTTGGAACCTTGAAGACACACTCACCGTCTAAGACGTATTAATCCACTAATTAATCAATGTCCTTGCAAATTACAACTCAAAGAAATACAAAGAAATTAGGTTAACAAATTTTGATGCACAAAAATTTAAAGTCCTATTCTATGCACTCCTTCACTTGTAGCTCCTTTGTGTATATTTGTGTATTTTTCAATGAGGTTGCTGCTGTCTCTTGCTTTGTCTCCTTAGGTTATTCAACCTTAAATCTTTAATCCAGCTCCTCTTTAGTGATATGGCTTTCACCAAAACAAAATTTTAGCTCCACACTCACCAAAGCACTTTTTAGGTCAAATCCACCAAAGAGAGGTCAAGCAAGTTTTAAAGCAACAAAACTCAAATTTAAAATCAAGGATTGTTGCAAATGGAGTTGATATTTGACAAGACTTGAAAGAGTATTCAATAAAATTTGACAAGCAAAAAATTAAGGCACACAAGAAAAAGGTAGCACACAAAGTGGAATCCTAGTGAATGGAACTAGAATAGATGAATAAAACCAAAACAGCACTACAGAATTTTTTGTGTAAAATTTTTCATAACTTTCCAATTTTATGCTGGACAGAATACTTCAAATTTGAGCTTGAAATTTTAACCACAGAAACTTCAATGTTTTAGCTCAATATAGGCGTTGGAATTTCACCAAAACAGTGAGTCAAATAATTGTAATAATTTTTCCGAAATCACTGCCGCGTCAGCGTTTTTTCAGAGTCAGGATTTTTGCACTCTGTTCGTATTTCATTTATCATTTTTTTTTGTATTTTGAATTTTGATGTGCTTCTTTTTTTCACTTTTTCTTAACACATCAAACTACTCAAATCCAAAATTTCAGAATTTTTTACCAACAAATGTAATTTCTGGGAACGATTCCAGCCAGAACAGTAGCAGTGAAAACAGAGAAATCCTAACTTGAAATTAGAAAACGGTAAAGAAACTTCAAAAACACAATGGAAATGATTGGATACGAACTTGTATGGAACTAACACACAAGTATGAACTCAAATACGAAAGTATAAAAGGCACCAAAGCTTCAAAACCAGAAATATAAACTGCACTCAAAACAAAATCAAGCAACCAAATCAACAATAAAAGGCACCACTTGGAATTTATGACATTGTAGGATGAACATGACTTTGACAAAACTTGTATGGATTCAAAAATCAAAATGACTCAACCACAAACACTTTGCACTGATTAAAAACATCAATAAGACTCAAATAAAATAAAAACAGAACAGCCAACACAAAAGGAACCTAAAACAGTTTGAAAAAAGGAAGTTCAAGATCAAGTTGAACCAAAAATACCAAATAGAAATTTAAAAACAGCAACACCAACTTAAAAAGAAATTAAAAACAGCAAGACATTTAAGGATATGATGAACAACATGGAATAAAGAAGAAGACTCAAAAAAATAAAATGAAGAGAACACTTATCTCTTGAAGAACCAAAGCTCTAGATACCAAATGATAGGTTGTTCTTCATGACCATTTGTTCTTCTTAAAATATGAGGTAAAAAGGTGGTGGAAGCTATGGATGATATGGGTCAAGGATGACTCATATAGAGCTATGGGTTCCTTGTAGGTGCATGAAAGGTATGGAGAGTGATAGGTTAGGCCAAATCACTTGGAGGAAGGTGAAGATGAAGATCAAAGTGTCTAACCTAGAGAGACTAGACAAAGAGTAGCAGCTAGCATAATTTTGGCAGCATTTACTCATATAAATTGATCTTAAAAAAAACATGAGCCAAAGCACCCTATTTATAGGAGATGGTGCCTTGGAGAGTAAGGAGCAAGGGTAGGATGGAGAATACATAAAAGAGGGGGCTGCTAGGGTGTTGACTAAAGGTCAATGCAGCCCTTTAGCATGCTTCTAGAAGGTAGGGCTACATTCCTACCCTAAAAGGCCTAGGTACAAGCTAAATTGTTAAATATACCCCCTATTGTGCTAAATGAACCCTACTCTACTGAAATTACAAATAAACTGAAATTAATTGATGCTCAGCTCCCATGGTTTGGGCTCTACTCCTTGTGGTCCTCTGAGGGGTCTTTGAATATGTAAAGAAAAGTTTCTCTGCCATCAGTAGCAGAGTCCCAATTTTCTTAAATACTCTTTTCCATGGACCTAGTTATTGGACCTGAGCTTGGGCTTAGGCTTGGGCCTCTTCCATCATTCCACCTCTTACAAGCTTGTAGTAGATCATCCTTAGATGCAAGCACCCTTTCACTTCTATAAGGGTAAATAGATTTTGTCAAATGAAGATGAATATGAAGAACCTTATCATTTGAACAAGTAGTCTATGTCAACCAACACGCAATATTTTGGCATTACATCTCATGACTTAGTTTGTTTAACAAATATAATTTTTTTTCATACTATACAAGTGGTCTAGAACCATAAGAGAAACCTCTACAATATGTTAACACCCTTTCGTCCATACCTTGACATTACAATATGTTTAACACCCTTTAGGCTAGCTTGAGCAAAAATTTTATCGATTGAGCGAAATTGAAGTCGAAAGGGCTGATTTTTCAGTGTGATTTTCGCTTAAGCGAGAACATAAGTAAAGAACAAGTCAAATGCAGTGATGTTTTCGCTAGACCAAGAATCATCTCGCCTGAGCAAAAATATCAGTAAATCAGCTTCAACAACATACTCAAATTATATTTTCAAAGATCTTTTCAAAAATATTTCAATAGTATCACTTCTAAACAACTCTAAATGATTATAGAAAATTATCATACACTCAAAATCATTCAAATTCTGTTTAACTAATTATATACTTAAACATGCATAATACAATTTCTAGATTGACTTATTATCTAAATCAACTACCCTAAGGTTCTATTCAAACACAAATAGCTTTTTTTTTTACCTAAATTCTTTATTTCAGTGAAAATTAGTAAAACAAGTTGAGAGGAACATTTTTCTCAATTGTCACCTAAGAAGAAACAAATCTTTAGAATAAAACTGAATTTATTCTGTTTGAAAATCTGATAGAATAGAAATATAAATTGACTCCTCAATTTTATTTTATTTTTTATCAACAAAATACTCCTCAATTACAACATAGTGTGAAAAATGAAAATTTGGGAGAGAAAGGAGAAAGTGAGAAAAAGAGAGAGTTGAGAGAAATGAGAAAGTGAGAAAAAGAGAGAGAGTTGACATTGGGGTTGCATATTTAAGGAATTACAAAATTAATCAATTAAAAGAACTAACTTCATACAATTAAGAAAATAAGTTAATTGCATTAAAATTTTCTAATATCTTAATATTTTCTCTAAAATATCTTTTTTGTAAAACAAAAGAGTATATCATAATGCTGTAATGAGTTGTAAGTAATTAATTAAAATTTAGATAATTTAAGAAACACATAAGTACAAAAAATTAAAATATACTTATATTTGGGGAAAAAATTAACTTTTTGTTTATAAACGAGAACAAATGTAACACTCTCTTCGTTTCTTTTTAAATATTGGCCTTTTGGAGAATTTTGTTATTATTTATTTATCATTTGTAAAGTCATATTAATTAATCTTTTATTAATTTTATATTTTATAATCTTCAATTAATTTATAAATGTATTTATTGTATTAGATGGATAGAGAAAGGAATAAAATAAAAAATTATTCATATATTTTATAAGGATAAAAAATTATTATATTTCTTAATTCTCGACTTTCTTCAGTACTTTTTAAGATTAAAAATAAGAAAAATAATAAAATGCAGTTTTATATAAATTATAACTAACTTCTAGAAAAACAATATAATAATTTAAAAAATCTACCTAAAAAAGCTTTTACTTATCAATTCATTTAGAAGCTGAGAAACAAATTAAAATTGTTTTATCAGTACGAAAAAAATAATTTTCTTCACTGAACATGCTTGAGTTTCCCAAAACATTAGGAGAAAGAGGCAGGCAAACTGCAATTTGAATTGTAAATCAAAGATTGATTTTATTTGGGCAAATGTTTAATAATTACGCCCACAATTATTCAAAATATCTTGTAAAACCATGTCAAATCCGTGAGAATCAGAGGCCATTAATTTTGCAACCCTCAAAGGACAAACTTTAATTTTGAAGCATAGAGGCATAGTAAATGGGCAAACAAAACACACCAAAGCATATGAAACCAAATGAAAATGACAAGTATTATAATAATAATAATATTTTTAAAATAAAAGAGAAAAATCCTAATGCCTAATGGTGATATTTGTAGATGCAAACAAATGAAGGATCCCTATCTAGTTTTCTGTTCTAAAAATTTGGCCCTTCTTTCTCTGAAAAACTGAACCCAAAGATTGGAAATCCACATGATACTAACCCCAATGGCCATCACCACCACTAAAACCCACGAAACCCAGGCCCAAGCGGGAACAACCCCACGCGCGCCCCCACTCGCGTAGAACGCCACCATCCGGTACATGAAGTACGGCCCAATGAAGCCCCTCACAACGGAGTAAACCGCGTAAAACGGCGCCGAGAGCGCGTCGTAGAACTTCGCTGCTAAGGGATCTTCGCGGCGGCGCGCGCCGGCGATGGTCCACGCGTTCTGGCACGCGCTGGTGACCTCGGCGAGGACGAGGAGCACGAGGACGGAGAAGGCGCCGTGCGATACGGCGTGGCGGCACGTGAGGACAACGAAGAGCGTAGCCACGTGGTGCGCGATGAAGAGCACGTCGCCCGGGTAGAAGGCCACATAGTGGAGCAGATCCGTGAGGAAGTAGGCGGCGCTGAAATCAAGGACCAGTTTCTGGAAGGCAGTGTTGGGCGCTGCGAAGCCCCGCTGGCCGTCGGCGAGAAGGGCGGCGCTGCCTAGAAGCGCGGCGGGGGTGCCGTGGAAGATCGAGATCAGGCAACTGGAGAATTCGGGTCGGATCTTGGTGGTATGTTTGCGGAATACGATGAAGTAGCCGACGAGGTAGATAGTGAGGAACATGAGGAAGAATGGCAAAAGAACCCAGCTTTGCAACGACGCTAACGAGGTTGCCATTATTTTTTAGTTTTTTGTTTGAAACCTTTGTTGTGTGTTTTGTGTTTTTGTTGGAATGGGAAAATAGAATATTCTGGGTTTTTATTCTGATGCTGTGGTTTTGGTGAGATTAAAGGAAGAGTGAGTGATTGAGAGAGAGAGAAATGGAGATTTGATGAACTGAGGAATGGAGTAAGCAAAGAAGGCATTCAAGCAATGAGTTTGATGAACAAACGCCTCTCTTTGCTGCTTCTTGGGCTTTTAATGGACTCACTCTATTGGAGTTTACAAATTATCATTTTTTTAATTATTGACAGTCTGTAAATATTTATATATATGTATATAAACAATAATTGTTAAATAAAGTGATAAGCACTCTATTTAATCTTTAAATAATAAAATTAGTTTGGCCTCCAATAAATATTTTTCTGACCGTTGGTGTAACTCATTAATAATTTTTTCTTCTCGATACTTTGTATTTTCTCTCTTATATTTAATGTAAGTGTAGAACATATTGGATGTAGTTAATTATACAATCAACTATTTCAAATTATAAACACCTACGAATCATGTAATGCACGAAAAAAATATTTTTTGCAAACAACTATTAATGGAAGTTGTCTAATTATATTATAAGTTATTTATTAGTAAAATGTTTTGTTCTTAATAAGTTTTTGCTTTCAATAAATTTCTAATTTTTTTTTTGTCTTTAATAATTTTTTTTAGTTCTTTCTTATTTAGCATCTGTAATGTGATGATTTGTTGTAAGATTAACATATGTATTTTTAATTGAATACATTTCTAGTTTTTAATAATTTTTTGTCCCTATAAAATTTTTATTTGGCTTAATCATAGTTTTAGTCTCTATATTTTATAAAATTTTCAATTATGGTCCCAATATTTTTCCACAGGATCAATCTCTTCATATTTATTTATTCATAATTTTGGTTCAATTTTTTTTTATACAATTTCAATCTTTTTTAAAAAAAAAAAATTCATGACTTTTTTCAATTATCAATTATAAAAGAACAAATTATTTTTTTTAAAAAAAAACTAATGTTATGTATTACTATGAAACCTCACATCTTTAAATTCAAACCTCATATATCAACAATTATGTATCATTACATGAATTATATGACAAAACAAATAGAAAAAAAAAAAAAGAACAAACAAATATGAGACTAAATTTATGCATAGAATACTAACCAAACTTATACTAAGCAACTCACACAAACTACCTAAGCAAAACGATACATAGGAAGTCTATACATATTATGGAAAAATATAAGTAAAGACTAGGAGACAAATAACTATACCAAACAAACTCAAGTCTATTAAGCAACCTTAATGAGACAAACTTATCAGCAGAGTGATTATCCTCTCTGGAAATGTGAGAAATTTTAAACTCAACTATAGTAAGACAAACATTTATTCCATCTATTACATACATATCAAGGAACAAGATGCCTGGAAGAAGCAAGACATACCAAAGTGGAATCACTTTCCAACCATAAATGCATGTAACCAACTTCTTTAGCCTTCTCCATAACAATGATAACTCCCACAAGCTCTACAAAGAGAGAAGATTAGACCTCAAGAAAGGAAAAAAAAAAACCTTCAACAAACTCCCTCATACTCCTTCTAAAAATCCTTACACAAGCATCCAAACTAGGAGAACCTCTGGCAGCACCATCAATGTTAACTTTAATCCAACCAATTAAAGGAGACCTCCAAATAACCTCATTTTGATATCAAAGAACTTCCAAATAGAAAAGTCAGATATATCATTATGCATGGATTTATTAGAAGAATTTTCTAAGAGTCTAATGTAGGTCTTTATAGAATCACATGTCATATTCATTCTAATCTTTTTGCTAAAATCTAGCACGATTTCTTATCCTCTAAATCATCCATACCGAAAAATTAATAGAAGCAAGCCTAATATGCTTAATTAAGGAACTCCTCAGAGACTTTAAGAAAGAAATAAAATCAACAGAGAAAGAGGCGAACACCCAAGGGAAAACCTGTTGAAGCCAAGACCAAATGTGCAAAGCAATAGGACAATTAAGGAAAAATGAGATATACACATTGTACTGGGCAAGAGTTCGGCCCTTGGTTTTGGGCTGGTAGTAGCTCGGTTCTCGGTTTGGACTGAGGTTAGCTCGGTTATAGGACCCTGGGTAAGGGTTACGAGTTTGACCTAGTTTAGTTAATGAGACCGTAAGATATAATGGGGTTGCCATTTGAGGGGGGCCCATTGTATATGCTTATAGATAAGTGTGCACAAGTAGTTATGAGATGCGTGTGTTTATTATTTGTTGCATGTGCATGATTAGTTATTCATTACATGATAATACCTGTTGATAGTTGCTGTTAACCCTAAAGAGATAGGGACGTGCATGTATAACAGAATGTTGGCCTGCGGGTTAGGACCTAAAGATCATTGGTGTCGTGGCATGTGGTTTTCTGTTAGAGATATAAGATAATATGCTTATTTTTAGTTAAGATTTGTTTCTCTCAAGTGAGATTGTTGCATGTGTGGTTATAAAAGGGGCTTGAAACTTCAGGTGAAGGTACGCTGTTTACTTTGTGAGCCCTTACTGACTTGAGCATCGGAGTATAATCAACAAGTAGGGCGCCATTTGTCACAACAGAGACACAATTCAAAGCAAAGGAGAGACACAACTCAATACCCAACTGAGGCAGATACAAGGAGAGGCGTTCAACCCTGTCAACCGGTGGGAGAGTCAACCGGCGAGAACATTTGGCCCCCACTGTGGGGCCCGATAAAACCTGATCCCATCCATAGTTGTGTTTGAGTTTTCTGACGTAATGAGGAACATATGTTGAATCAAAGCTTTGATGAACCCAGAATCCTGAAGATTTTGTGATGAGCTTGGTTGCTGAAGTTGTTGCTATAGTTTAGCCATTTTTAGTGTGTTTTAGAATTTGTAAGTTCACTCTTGGATCATAAACTTAAGCTGAGCAATTTGTTTTTAAAAGAGAAAATGTGTTTTTGAAAACTATGATAAAACAACCGGTTATAATCTCGGTTTAACCGATTATTCTAATCATGGACTGTCTGAGGGGTTTTTAAACTAACTTCATAAACAACTGTAACTAATTCAACTGGTTATCTCGATGTTTTAGTCAGTTGAAATTTGAATTTCAAACTGTTTTTGAAAATCAGTTATGACCAATTACAGCTGGCTCTCTAACTGTCTTAGCTCATCCTTAACGGGCTCCTTCTGAAGTCTTATAAATTGAGACTCTCTCCTCTCTTTGAGAACGAAGATATACACAAATCTTTTACAAAAATTAGAGAGAGAGGTTTGAAAATCTGTGTTGAGAAATTTTTGCAAAGAAAGTCTTCAAGATTGCTCAATAGCTTCTATTCTGATCAAGAAGTGCTTTTAGAATTCGTGATTCAGGTGTACTCTATTCCTAATTCATTTCTTGTATTTGTTCAATTGTAATAGGGTGTGAAAATAGTTAATCGGCGAAAGCACAGGGCTGTTCTAGTTTGGTTTGTATTACAAAGGTTGTGTGTGTGTGATCTTGGGTGAGAAGATCTTATTTTTGTAATTGTGTGAATTGTAATATGTTGTGCATTACAAATAGTAGATTGCCCAGTGTGGTTCTAGGAACTGGATGTAGCTCTGAAGGGAGTGAACCAGTATAACTGATCTGTGTAAATCTCTCTATCTCTCTCTTGTATAAACTGTTTGATATTTTCTAATTCTGTCATAAACAACCGGTTAATACGAAATATCAATCGGTTAAAATTCTGCTATGTTAACTGATTGAACTTGTTCTTATTCTCTGTGCTCATAAACAACTGGTTAATACGAAATATCAATCGATTACATTTCTGTTGTTTACATTGCTTACATCTTGTTCTTGCTTCTATAACATAAACAACTGGTTAAATTAAAATTTTAACAGGTTAAAATTCTGTTCACAACTTTATTAATCTTGTTTCATCTTATCTCCTTAATCTTTCTTTCTGTAATTTGATAAAGATCTTCATTTTTAGCTTGGATTTGTGAAAATCTTTGAAAAACAATTCACCCCCCCTCTTGTTTTAAGCCATCTATTTTAACAACATAAGGCAAGGTCCACTGGGATCTGAAGGGAGCAGTAGCCTCCACAGTTCATATAAGGACGAGGCTACCTTCAGAGGAGGGAGGAGTAATCATCATAAAGGCAGATCAGAAGGCGTCCAGAAAGTGCTACGAGAGTAGTCTGAAGAATCGAGGGAAGACTTACGCAATCGCGTAGTCAAGGTGCTTAGGAATGGAGCGTATAGACTAGAGACCCTGGAGGGGGAAGCCATTCCTCGAGCGTGGAGCATGACAAACCTCAAGTTGTATTTCAGCTAAGATATTCTTGCTTAATGCTTTCTTTTTAAACAATGTGTGATAAATTTGTTCTTGGAAGATGATGCATTTAGCTTTGTTGACTTATTTGAATTAGCACATGGTAAGTCGACCTAGCTCAGTATAAGTACGAGCATAGGCGCTCTATGGGATTGATTTGTTTGTTGATTTGCTTAAGCACAAGTAAGTCGACCTAGCTCGGTATAAGTACATAGGCGCTTTGTGGGATTGATTTTTTTGTTGATTTGCTTAAGCACAGGTAAGTCAACCTAGCTCGGTGTCACCACCCAAGTATGGGCACCCCGTGAGTAAATGATTACCTAGTGGCAAGTAAGACGGGGGGCTTGTGTACTGGACATGAGTGCTCGAGTGCTCGGGACCTCGGCTATTGGGTCCAAAGGGTGGGTCACGAGTTTAGCCTAGATGTTGGTCAGCCCAAAAAAGGTAATTAAGATAAAATATATAATTGTTATTATCATATTATTCTAAAGATAAAATATAAAGAGATATTTTATCTGTTGTGACATTATTCTGAAGATAAAGTATAAAGAGATATTTTATCTTTTGTGATATTATTCTGAAGATAAGATATAATGAGATATTTTATCTGTTGTGCATTATTCTGAAGATAAAATATAAAGAGATATTTTATCTGTTGTGATATTATATTTTATTTGTTGTATTATTTTGAAGATAAAATATAAAGAGATATTTTATCTGTTGTGATATTATTCTGAAGATAAAATATAAAGAGATATTTTATCTATTGTGATATTATTCTAAAGATAAAATATAAAGAGATCTTTTATCTGTTGTGATATTATATTTTATCTATTGTGATATTATATTTTATCTGTTGTATTATTCTGAAGATAAAATATAAATAGATATTTTATCTGTTGTGATTTGTTGTATTATTCTGAAGATAAAATATAAAGAGATATTTTATCTGTTGCGGTATTATTCTAAAGATAAAATATAAAGAGATATTTCATCTGTTGTGATATTATTTTGAAGATAAAATATAAAGAGATATTTTATCAATTGTGATATTATTCTGAAGATGAATGATATAATTGTTATTGTTTAAATCTGTTATCATATTATG
Organism: Phaseolus lunatus; assembly: GCA_013389735.1. Classification (NCBI taxonomy): domain Eukaryota; kingdom Viridiplantae; phylum Streptophyta; class Magnoliopsida; order Fabales; family Fabaceae; genus Phaseolus; species Phaseolus lunatus. Next base: position 34,081,613 of record CM023864.1, on the reverse strand, counting down.
AAAATAATGGATATATGTAAATCTATTATCATGTTATTCTGAAGATGACGTGAATGATTAATTATCATTTAAATATTTTGTGATATTATTATCATCATCATTATCATGATCTTTCACACGAGAGAAATTATTCTTGTTACCGAATATAAAGTGTAGTAGGGTAAGAGTATGTAACATCCCGCCAAATCCTTTTCATAATTATAAAATGAAATAAAGGTAAAACAATAATATTGAAGTGAACATATGTGTATATATATATATATATATATATATATATATATATATATATATATATATATATATATATATATATATATATATATATATATATAATGAAATTTCTCCTCACAGGGAGTTTAATACATACTGGTCAGTTTTCCAAAACTTAAACAAAATACAACAAAATAGAAAAACAAGCGATCTCCTAACAGAAAAAGGCGATCTCCTATCAGAAAACAGAAAAAGGGGTGATCGCCTAATAGAAACAGAAACAGGCGATCTCCTTCCGGCGACCACTCACTGAGGAGCTCTACTTCCTGCAACATCATCTGCTCCCGTGTAAATTATACACGATCATCACAGGTTTAAGAAAAAGCCAAACACAATACCAAAAACACAGGGTAAACTAGATATTTGAAAGAGAATTTAGATATGAACTTTAAAATCAAGATAAAACAAATTTAAGACACCCACGTAAAAACCATCAACTTTCTCATTCCCTTCACATGACCATCTAGTAATCACATATTTCACAATTCCTCAAGAGTCGTTCAATTCACATAATTCATCAAGTGTCTATCAATTTCAATGTTTCTCATTTCTCACGTCAGACTTCTATTGACTCATCACACACAGACACTTGACACTACTTCCGGAAGACACGTGCATTGACTAGACTCAGAGATCTGCACCTGTCATACTACACTGCTATAAAGTTTCCACAGCTATGCGCATCAACATAATCTCAATCTCAATCTCATCACTCTCCTAGTATGACAGGGTGAATCCACACAACAGGTCAAGTAGTTATCTTTCAAACAACTTACCCATACGTATGAACCTCCATCGACTCTCAACGCCTGAATAACTTCATCTATATGATTTCATTATCTCAGGAGAGTCAGGATATCTCATTATAGAAATCACCGATCAATGCACATCCTACACGATCTTACACGGTATTTTCTTTCCTGAAAATACTATGCCTTGATCCCACATTCACAACATTCAACACATCATATAACACTTAAATGAACGATTCCAATCACAGCAACAATCATTCCAAGGTTCAGATTTTCGAATATCACATTTCAATCTCAAACAGTTTCAAACGACACTAAAACAGGGAAGTTCGAAATCAACATTTAAAACCGGCGATCACGTCACCCCACACATAAAAACAGAGCATTGTGAAAAGGAATATGAAAACCGGCGACCACGTCGCCCTCACTTCAGAACCTACTCGCCTAACGTTTTTATAAACGAAAATGATAGCTTCCCTTACCTAGACTTACGCAAAACACCAAGAGCTCCAAAACCCGCCGAAGCTTAAGGATGCCTTAACTCTGTTCTAGCGTCCTGACGGAAAACTCGCAGAGAACTCCCCAGGTATCCAAGTGCAGTCGTCGCTCGTCACACTGGTGCTTGAGGATGTCTGAATCGCAGCGTGAAGGAGAGAAAAGAGAAGGTGAAGCTGAACTCACTCTGTCACTCTTGAACCACAGCAACGTTCTCCCTCTCAGAAGTGAGTTTTTGAATCTAAACCAACTTGTCCACAAAAGCCGCTGCCACCACCCACTCTGCAGGGAAGCTTGCGTGCACGCTTCCCTGAACAGTATGACCACGCGTGTCTCAGCGCATGCTAACACTCTGATGTCACTATTCTGAACCACCCTTTTTGTCTACGTGTTGCGCGTGCAGTACGTCTCATGCTGGGAGCCTGGGTCCCACCTTATCTGTGTGAAACTCGACATCGCGCGATAACCTTCCACCGATGACCTCTCGCGCGATGACTATCCACCGATGTCTCATCCTGGCGGACGACCGATGTCTCTCCCTGGGAGACGACCGATGTCTCGCCCTGGCGATGCCCGCATGTCTCGCGCCCTGGCGATGCCCGCAATGCCTCGCGCCCTGGCGATGCCCGCATGCCTCGCGCCCTGGCGATGCCCGCATGCCTCGCGCCCTGGGGATGCCCGACGACACATCGCCACGCCTTGCTGAAGGTTCTTCATCCCACTATGTTACGTCTAAGGTATCATCTCCACATGACTTGGTGACGTCGGTAGCTTCACATTTCCAAAAGTAGATCAGCACCCCTCCTCGTGCGCCCATGCATGCAACACTAAGGACGATTTCTTATGCTCAAGCATAGAGCTTCGCATGCACAGCGTATCTAAGGCTTAACCCATACCTTGATACGCGTGGTTTTTGGAACCCACTATGGTTGATCCAGTATCCTGACCACTTACTGAGTGCACTTTCGGCGATCATGCGTATCATAGGCGATTGGCGATCATGTACACTACAGGCGATTGGCGTTCAAGTGTAATCTAGGCGACAGGCGATTATGTACTAACCAGGCGATCTCATAGTCTTCTAAGCTACACTTTCCTTCCCTTTTATTTTAAATAAAAACATACTTAGAATTCATTTAAAATATATTCCTTTTATTCCAATTTAATTTTACAGGTCCTTACAGAGTACATGTCTAGGAAAGTTCTAGCGAGGAAAGACTTGGTATTTAAGTGCGTCCATTGGTGACCCACCTCTCTTTCCTAGGAACTTACCTGGTGTACTAGTTCACGGTCTACAATCATTGTTCTAGTAAACATTATTATTCATAACGTATATTTTGATTTTAACTCTATGGCAAAAGAAAGAAGGAGATATATGCAACAAAGATCAAACACTTTGAAATTTGTATCATAACTGATGTGTCAAGAATGACAAAGGATTTTATCCTATTGTAGCTCGATAGTAAAAGGCAGTACAACACCAAACTTTTATACTATACAGGACCATAAAAGTGTTGGGCGACGAAGCTTATCGGCTGGAAATTTGAGACGGTGGAATCATCACACGAACGCGAAATGTGTAACATCCCGCCAAAATACTATTCATATTTATATAATGAAAATTAAAGTAACAAATAGATTGAAGTGAATAAAATTATATATATGTAAATAAAGTTTCTCCTCCCAGGGAGTTTAATACAAATACGATCACTTTTCCATTAAAACATAAACAAATTACAATACAATAGAAAGATAGGCGATCTCCTGACAGAAGGGCGATCTCCTATTTACAAGGGCAATCTCCTATCATATAGGCGATCTCCTATCAGAAAGCAGCAAAAGGGGTGATCGCCCAACGGAAATTGAAAACAGGCGATCTCCTTCCAGCGACAATTCACTAAGGAGCTCTACTTCCTGCAACATCATCTGCTCCCGTGTAAATTATACACGATCATTACAGGTTTAAGAAAAGGCCGAACACAACACCAAGAAAACACAGGGTAAGCTAGACATTTAAAAAGAGTTAGATATGAACTTTAAAATCAAGGTAAAACAAATTCAAGATATCTACGTAAACCATCAACTAAACACATATTTCACGATTCTTCGAAGGTCATTAAAATCACAACATATATCAAGTGTCTATCAATTCAAAGTTTCTCATTTCTCACGTCAGACTTCACTGACTCATCACACAAGACACTTGACTCCACTTTCGGAAGACTCATGCGTTGAACCTAGCATCCAGGGACATGCACCTGTCATACTTCATTGGCTATAATGATTCCACAGCCATGCGCATCAACACAATCTCGGTCTCAATTCATCACTCTCACAGTATGACAGGGTAAATCCATAAGACAGGCCGAGCTCGTTCTCTTTCACACGACTCACCCATTCATATGAACCTCCTTCGACTCTCACCAACTGAGTAACTTCCTCTATGTGATTCCATTATCTCAGCAGAGTCAGGATCGCCCCATTCACAGGATACTTACAGATCAATACACTTCACAACCAAATCTCAACACGGTATTTCCTTTCCTGAAAATACTATGTCTTGACCCACATTCACGACATTCCACACACCATACCACTCAAAGAATGATTTCAATCATAGCAACAGTCATTTCAAAGGTTCATATTTTCGAATATCACATGTATATCACATTTAAATCCAAAGCAGCTTCAAACAACATCAAAAACAGGGGAGTTCGAAATCCGTATTTAAAACCGGCGACCACGTCGCCCAACCGCATAGAACAGAGCATTGTGAAAAGAAACAGGAAACTGGCGACCACGTCGCCCTTACTTCAGAAACAGCTAATCTATGGCTTGTATTGAAAATGAAGGCTAGCTTCCCTTACCTGGACTTGCGCAAAACACCGAGAGCTCAAACCCACCGAGCTTGAAGGATGCCTTAGCTCTGTTTTCAGTGCCTGGTTGGTAGAACTTGCAGAGAAACTCCCAGGTGCTCCAAGGGCTGTCATCGCTCGTCGCACAGGTGCTGGAGGTTGCCTGAGTTGCAGCGCAAAGGAGAGAAGAAGGGAGGGAGGAAGTTTTCACTCACTCTAACACTCTTGCGTCTGTAATGCTCTTTGCCTTCCCGCAGTGGCTTTTGAATCCCAGCTTACCTGTCCACGTATGCTGCTGCTGCCACCCCTTCTGCAGGAAAGCCTGAGAACCACTGCCCTGAACAGTACGACCACTGTTGTCGCTTGTGCATGCCAACCACTGCTCTGAACAGTACGACCGCGAGTGCCTCTTGCGCATGCCAACTTTCTGATGTCACTATTCTGAACCACCCTTTTTGTCTACGTGGCGCGCGTGCAGGACGTTTCATGCTGGGAGTCTGGGTCCCACTTTACTCTGTGTGAAACTCAACGTCGCGCGATAACTTTCCACCGCTGACTCATCCTGGCGAACGACCGATGTCTCCCTCGCCCTAGAAGACGACCGATGTCTCCCTCGCCCTGGGAGACGACCGATGTCTCCCTCGCCCTGGAAGACGACCGACGTATCCCTCGCCCTGGAAGACGACCGATGACTCTCTTGGGAGACGACCGATGTCTATCCCTGGCGACGCCCTCATGCCTCGCGCCCTGGCGATGCCCGCATGCCTCTCGCGCCCTGGCCACGTCCACATGCCTCGCGCCCTGGCGATGCCCGCACGCCTCTCACGCCCTGGCGCTCATGTGTAGCAGGCGACCGGCGATCATGTACTACTAAACTACACTTTTCTTCCTTTACTCTTCTTGATCCACACGTCATCCGACCGACCTCTACCAGCTGACCCCAGATCTTGGGCAACGTCCGAGGTCCGACTACTACGAAACTTCATTTACCAGCTCTTTGTATTTTAAATAATAACATCTTCTGGAGTTATTTAAATATACCACTTTCATTCCAATTCAATTTTACAGGTCCTTACAAAATGCAGCAAACCTCAGGGTAAGATGACATAACTCGGAGCAGACATACCTACCTGAGTATAGGTGTAAGGACCTAGAAACTTTAATTGGAAGGAAAGTGTTATATTTAAATAATTTCAGAAGATGTTATTATTTAAAATACAAAGAGCTGGTAAATGAAGTTTCGTAGTAGTCGGACGTCGGACGTCGCCCAAGGTCTGGGGTCAACTGGTAGAGATCGGTCGGCGGGAATGTAGATCAAGAAGAGTAAAGGAAGAAAAGTGTAGCTAAGAAGTCTTCTACGAGATCGCCGTTATTGAAGACGGAGGCGATCTCCGACTTCTCTGGGACATAATCGCCTGTCGCCTAGACGAGACATGACCGCCAATTGCCTATGGTGTACGTGATCGACGGGAGTGCACGTAGTATGTGGTCAAGATAGTGGATCAACCAGAGTGGGTTCCAACAACCACGCGCATCAAGGTGTGGGTTAAGCCTTAGATACGCTGTGCATGCGAAGCTCTCTGCTTGAGCAAAAGAGATCGCCCTTAGTGTTGCATGCATGGGCGCACGAAGAGTGGTGCTGGTCTACTCTTGGAAATGTGAAGCTACCGACGTCACCGAGTCATGTGGAGATGATACTTTGGACGTAACATAGTGGAATGAAGAACCTTCGGGAAGGCGTGACGATGTGTCGTCGGGCATCGCCAGGGCGCGAGGCATGCGGGCATCGCCAGGGCGCAAGGCATGCGGGCATCGCCAGACGCGGGACATGCGGGCATCGCCAGGGCGCGAGGCATGTGGACATCGGTCGTCTTCCAGGGAGAGACATCGGTGGTCCACCAGGGTGAGACATCGGTCGTCCTCCAGGATAATTCATCGGTGGAAGGTCATCGCGCGAGAGGTCATCGGTGGAAGGTGTAAGGACCTGTAAAATTGGATTGGAATAAAAAGGGTTATATTTTAAAAGAATTCTATGTATGTTTTATTTAGAATAGAAAGGGAGGAAAAAGTTAAGTATAGAAGACTATGAGATCGCCGGTCGCCTGCTACACATGAGCGCCAGGTGGACGTCGCGCGGGCGCGATAGGCATGCAGGCATCGCGCGGGCGCGAGAGGCATGCAGGCATCGCGCGGGCGCGAGAGGCATGCAGGCATCGCGCGGGCGCGAGAGGCATGCGGGCAACGCGCGGGCCCGAGAGGCATGTAGGCATCGCGCGGGCGCGAGGCATGTGGGCATTGCCAGGGCGCGAGGCATGTGGACGTGGCCAAGGCGCGAGAGTTATGAGGGCGTCGCCAGGGAAGACATCGGTCGTCTCCCATAGGAAGACATCGGTCGTCTTCTAGGGCGAAGGAGACATCGGTCGTTCGCCAGGATGAGTCAGCGTTGGAAAGTTGTCGCGAGGGCGAGCCTCACACAGATAAAGTGGGACCCAGACTCTCAGCATGAAACGTCCTGCACGCGCGCCACGTAGACAAAAAGGATGATTCAGAGTGGTGACATCAGAATGTTGGCATGCGCAAGAGACACTCGCGGTCGTACTGTTCAGAGCAGTGGTTGGCATGCACAAACGACAACAGTGGTCGTACTGTTCAGAGCAGTGGTTGGCATGCATAAACGACAGCAGTGGTCGTACTGTTCAGGGCAGTGGTTCTCAGACTTTCCTGCAGAAGGGGTGGCAGCAGCAGCAAACGTGGACAGGTAAGCTGGGATTCAAAAGCCACTGCGGGAAGGCAAAGAGTGTTACAGACTCAAGAGTGTTAGAGTGAGTGCAAACTTCCTCCCTCCCTTCTTCCCTTCCTTGCGTTGAGACTCAGGCAACCTCCAGCATCAGTGCGACACGCGACGTTGCCCTTAGAGCACCTAAGAGGTTCTCTGCAAGTTCTACAGACCAGGCGCTGAAAACAGAGACAAGGCGGGGTTCAAGCTTCGTTGGGTTTCGGAGCTCCTGGTGTTTGCGCAAGTCCAGGTAAGGGAAGCTAGACTTCATTTTCAATACAAGCCATAGTTTAGCTATTTCTGAAGTAAGGGCGACGTGGTCGCCGGTTTCGTTTTCATCATCGTAAATGCTCTGTTTCATGTGTTTGGGCGATGTGGTCGCCGGTTTTTAAATGCAGACTTCGAAATACTCTGTTTTTGAACTAGATCGCCGGGTTGGGCGCTGTTTTACGAACTCCCCTGTTTTTGGTGTTGCTTTGAAACTGTTTGAGGCTTAAATGTGATATTCGAAAATCTGAATCTTTGAAATGATTGTTGCTGTAATTTGAATCATTTATTTGAGTGTGGGTTGATGTCTTGAATACTGTGAATGTGGGATCGAGGCATAGTATTTTCAGGAAAGAAAATACCATGTAAGATCGTTAGGATGTGCATTGATCGGTGATGTCTATAATGGGATTATCCTGACTCTCCTGAGATAATGGATTCATATAGATGAGGTTATTCAGGCGTTGAGAGTCGAAGGAGGTTCATATGTATGGGTGAGTCGTGTGAAACAGAACGAGCTCGGCCTGTCATATGGATTAACCCTGTCATACTGTGAGAATGGTGAACTTGAGATTGAGATTGTGTTGATGCGCATAGCTGGTAAACATTACATCTTGTATGACAGGTGCAGAATCTCTGAGTCTAGTCAATGCACGAGTCTTCCGGAAGTAGTGTCAAGTGTCTTGTGTGCTGAGTCAGTGGTGGTCTGACATGTGAAATGAGGAACTTGAAATTATAGACACTTGATGCAGTATGGTGAAAATGAATGACTCTTGAGAATATTGTGAAATGTGTGATTTCTGGGTGACCAGGTGAAGGGCATTGAGAAAATCTATAGCTTTACGTGAATATCTTGAAAATTGCTTACTCTGATTTTAATGTTCTTATTTAAACTCTCTTTAAAATATCTAGCTTACCCTGCGTGTTTTGGTTCTGTGGCTGTTCTCTTAAAACTGTGATGATCGTGTATAACTTACACGGGAGCAGATGATCTTCCAGGAAGTAGAGCTCCTTAGTGAAGTGGTCGCCGGAAGGAGATCGGCTGTTTTTGGGTCCCCCGATGGGCGATCGGCCTCGTCCGATAGGAGATCGGTCTCGTCCGATAGGAGATCGGTCTCTTTCGATAGGAGATCGCCTGCTTCGTTTTTTTTTACTGTATTTTGTTTATGTTTCTGGAAAAATTTGACCGAATTTGTATTAAACTCCCTGTGAGGAGAAACTACAATTCATATATATAATATTTTGTTCATAGAATCTATTTGTTACCTTTATTTTCATTATATACATTTGTATAGTATTTTGGCGGGATGTTACATTAATGGTATCAGAGCAGTTCGTCCTTAGGATGACCTGAGGGCTGTGGATCCATTGTGTTTCTTCTGCTCATGAAAGTTATTTGAGTTTAAAATAATAACTATAGTGAAAGGTTTTCAAACGTTTTTGTATTGAAATTTTGTGTGTGCTTTGGTGAATATATGTCCTAATTGAAAATCTTAGTATTAAGAATGAGAAGGTCTTGATAAAGTAGTGAGGGTGCACACTCATAACTGGATCGGGATGAGTCTTAACCTTAATTCCAAAGGTTTGATGTTTAGCATATATTGAATTCTGGTGTGAGCTATTTCATTTTCTTGAGTGTCCTTGTAATGGATTGAAAATGGTTGATTGGATTGATGACTGCATACCAGTAGTTGTTCTGGTGTTATGCTTGATGTTATAAGCATTATGATTCTGTTGTTGAGCTCAAATTCTTAATGATTTTGAGATGCTGACCTTTGTAAGGTCTATATGTTACCTCCTGAATGAATTGATTTCTTATCGATCTCATTCTTGTAGTTGTAGGGAATATAGAAACCTGTAGTTTCAACTCTGAAACAAAGAGAGATGGCACGTAGACCTTCTACCCCTCCCCAATCTTCTTCGGAGATGAGCCAGATTGCTAGGGCTATCGAGATGATGGCAACTGCCATCCAGCAGCAGAATGCAGCGATGGCTCAGAACCATCAAGCTACAATGCACCACTGGGAAACTGCTCGGTCGGCTGAGACAAACTCCCACGGCGGTCAGCCTCAAGAACAGATGGGACTGACCGAGTTCATGAGACACAACCCACCCAAGTTTAGTGGGAATGCTACCCCTGATCAGGCAGATCAGTGGGTCAGAGAGCTGGAGAAAATCTTTAGGGCGACCTCCTGACCTGAAGAGAAGAAATTGCTGTTCGCCACTTATCTGCTATCAGGAGAAGCTGAGTTCTGGTGGATGGGAGCTCAGCAGATGATGGATGCCCGAGGGGATGTTTTGGATTGGGAGAGCTTCAGGGTGAAGTTCTTGGAGAAATACTTCCTTGACAGCGCCAAGTTTGCGAGGGAAGCTGAGTTCCTGAAGCTGGAGCAGGGGGATATGTCAGTGAACGCCTATGCTGCTCGTTTTGAGTACCTCGCCCGGTTCTATACCCAGGCGACCTCTGAGGCCTGGAGGTGTAGGAAGTTTGAAGAGGGACTGAAGCATGGGCTGAAGAAGACCATAGCCCCGATGTGCATCAGGGAGTTTCACGCCTTAGTAGAAAAGGCGAAGATGGTGGAGACCCTGGAGAAGGGTGATTCTCGGGTGATCAGGTCACACCCAGGAGGTTCTTCCAGTGGGAAAGCTAAGGCACAACACTTACAAAGCAAGCCCTATACGAGGCCTCCACCACATCGGGTGGGAACAACGTCATCCCAGTTTCAGCAGCGGCAACCTTGGAAACCCAAGTGTTTCCATTGTGGTGGACCACACACGCCCAACGTGTGCCCCAAGCAGCCTTCAGAGAGAAGGTGTTTTACCTGCCAAAAGACAGGGCACGTTGCTAGAGAATGCCCTAGCAGGAATGGGGCGACCCAACCCAGTGGCTCCCAGTAGAGGAGAAACGAAGGCAGCAGACCTCAGGCGACAGGGAGAGTGTTTGCCATGTCTGGAGCAGAAGCATCTCAGTCAGGTAACCTCGTGCAGGGTATATGTTTTATAGCTGGTAGGGGTGTAAAAGCTTTGTTTGATTCTGGAGCGACACACTCCTTTGTGTCAAGCCTGTGTGTAGCCGAGTTGGGCCTTCTAGCGAAGGAGTTACCCTTCGAACTGTTGGTCTCTACACCTGCATCAGGACAGGTGTCGACCTCTACAGTGTGCCCCGAATGTCCAGTGATTGTAGAGGGACGCAGATTCAAGGTGAACTTGATCTGCCTACCTCTTCAGGACCTAGATGTTATCCTGGGAATGGATTGGTTAGCCGCCAATCACGTTCTCATTGACTGCGGTAGTCAGAAGATTGCGTTTCCAGACCTCCAAGGATCAGATGTAATTTCTGCTCAGCAAGGGCAGTCAGAGTTGGAAGAAGGGGCGAGGTGCTTCGTGATACTCGCTCGGTCGGAGGTGGAGAATAAAGGGGACGTAAGCAGAATACCCGTGATGAAAGATTTCACGGATGTATTCCCAGAAGAGGTGCCTGGGTTACCCCCTAAGAGAGAAGTGGAATTCTCTATTGACTTGGTACCTGGAGCTGGACCAGTGTCAATGGAACCTTACAGGATGGCACCAGCCGAGTTAGTAGAGTTGAAGAAGCAAGTGGAAGAGTTGCTGGAGAAGCAATTCATCAGACCCAGTGTATCTCCATGGGGAGCTCCAGTGCTCTTAGTCAAGAAGAAGGATGGAGGGTCTCGGCTGTGTATAGATTACAGGCAGTTGAACAAGTTGACCATCAAGAACAAGTACCCCCTGCCTAGGATTGATGATTTGATGGATCAAATACATGGAGCCTCGGTGTTCTCCAAGATTGACCTGAGATCGGGGTACCACCAAATCTTGGTAAAAGCTGAAGATGTTCAGAAGACAGCTTTTAGGTCTCGATATGGGCACTACGAGTATGTAGTGATGCCATTTGGAGTCACCAATGCTCCAGCTCTATTCATGGACTACATGAATAGGATCTTTCGCCCTTTCTTGGATAAGTTTGTGGTGGTCTTCATAGATGACATCCTCATTTATTCAAGGACCGAGGAAGAGCATGAGGAACACCTGAGGACAGTATTGGAAATACTGAGAGAGAAGCAGCTCTATGCCAAGTTCTCCAAGTGTGAGTTCTGGCTGAGGGAAGTCAACTTCTTAGGACACGTGATATCTGCCCAAGGGATCTCGGTAGATCCAGCCAAGGTAGAGGCAGTGCTGCAATGGGAACGTCCTAAGACCGTGACTGAGATAAGGAGCTTTGTGGGGTTGGCGGGCTACTATCGGAGGTTTATTGAGGATTTTTCCAAGATAGTGGCTCCTTTAACACAGCTAACCCGCAAGGACCAACCTTTTGCTTGGACCGACCGATGTGAGCAGAGCTTCATGGAATTAAAGGAGAGGTTGACTAGTGCTCCAGTGCTGGTGATCCCCGAAGTAGGAAGACCTTTTGATGTCTTCTGTGACGCTTCACATCAGGGCTTGGGATGTGTTTTGATGCAAGAGAAAAGAGTGGTTGCATATGCTTCAAGGCAACTCAAGGTTCATGAGAGGAACTACCCTACGCATGACTTGGAGTTGGCGGCAGTGGTTTTTGCCTTGAAGATCTGGAGGCACTATCTATATGGAGCTCGGTTCCAGGTGTTCAGTGACCACAAGAGCTTGAAATATCTGTTCGATCAGAAGGAACTAAACATGAGACAAAGAAGGTGGATGGAGTTTCTTAAGGACTACGATTTTCAACTCATGTATCATCCAGGGAAGGCCAATGTAGTGGCAGATGCCTTGAGTAGAAAATCAGTACAAGTAGCCACCATGATGATGGAAGAGCAGAAACTGATCGAGCAATTCAGAGATTTAAACCTTGGGGTAGAGTTCCACGTGAATCACATTAGTTGTAGTAAGCTGACTATAACTAATGATTTCCTTGGGATGTTAAGGGATAAGCAGTTAGAGGACCCTAGTCTGAAGCGTACTGTGGAGTCACTAGGGACCGACCAGGCTAGAGACTTTGTGATGGGCGATGATGGGATCTTGAGATTTAATGGTAGGATTTGCATCCCTGCAGATGGAGAATTGAAGAAGATGATCCTAGATGAAGGTCATAAGAGTCGCCTTAACCTCCATCCAGGCATGACCAAGATGTACCATGACTTGAAGGAGTCATTTTGGTGGTCAGGCATGAAGAGAGACATCGCCCAGTATGTCGCTACCTGTTTGACGTGTCAGAAGGCAAAGGTAGAACATCAAAGGCCTGGCGGGTTGTTACAACCATTGGATATCCCTGAGTGGAAATGGGACAGCATTGCCATGGATTTCGTCACCCATTTACCCAGATCGGTAAAGGGCCATGATGCAGTATGGGTCATCACTGATCGGCTGACGAAGAGTGCTCATTTTCTCCCAGTGAATATGAGGATGCCCATGGCCAAGTTGGCACAGTTGTACATCCAGGAAATAGTGAGGCTGCATGGAGTGCCTTCCAGCATCGTTTCAGATAGAGATCCCAGGTTCACTTCACGGTTTTGGCAGACCTTGCAAGAGTGCTTGGGAACTAAGTTGAGGATGAGCTCTGCATATCATCCCCAAACAGATGGTCAGTCAGAGAGAACGATCCAGTCCTTGGAAGACCTGCTGAGGACGTGTGTCTTGGATCAATTGGGGAATTGGGACGAGGTGTTGCCACTGGTGGAGTTTACATATAATAACAGTTATCACGCCAGCATAGGGATAGCACCATATGAAGCCCTGTATGGGAGGAAATGTAGGACTCCCTTATGTTGGTACCAGGAGGGCGAAGCAGTCTTGGTTGGGCCAGAGTTGATTCAGCAGACGACCGAGAAGGTGCAGCAAATACAAAGCAGAATGAAGGCTTCTCAAAGTAGGCAGAAGTCATATGCAGACCAGAGGAGGAAGCCTTTGGAGTTTGCTGCTGGAGACCACGTGTTCATGAAAGTGACACCAACCAAGGGTGTAGGAAGAGCGATCAGGTCAAAGAAGTTGTCCCCTAAGTTCGTGGGACCATATCAGATCTTAAGGAGGATTGGCCCAGTAGCTTATGAGATCGCCCTGCCTCCCCATTTAGCGAATCTGCACAATGTCTTTCACGTTTCACAGCTGAGGAAGTACATGGCAGACCCTAGTCATGTGCTGGAAGTGGACAACGTGCAGATCAGGGATGACTTGTCCTTTGAAGCGAAACCAGTCAGGATTGAAGATCGTCAAAGTAAACAGCTCAGAGGCAAGACCATCAACATGGTAAAAGTAGTGTGGGATGAACGATCGGGTGATTCAACTTGGGAGTTAGAAGAACCCATGAGAGAAGCCTACCCATACCTCTTTTCCTTGTGATTCAATTTTCGAGGACGAAAATTTTTTCTTGTTGGGGAGAATGTAAGGACCTGTAAAATTGGATTGGAATAAAAAGGGTTATATTTTAAAAGAATTCTATGTATGTTTTATTTAGAATAGAAAGGGAGGAAAAAGTTAAGTATAGAAGACTATGAGATCGCCGGTCGCCTGCTACACATGAGCGCCAGGTGGACGTCGCGCGGGCGCGATAGGCATGCAGGCATCGCGTGGGCGCGAGAGGCATGCAGGCATCGCGCGGGCGCGAGAGGCATGCAGGCATCGCGCGGGCGCGAGAGGCATGCAGGCATCGCGCGGGCGCGAGAGGCATGCGGGCAACGCGCGGGCCCGAGAGGCATGCAGGCATCGCGCGGGCGCGAGGCATGTGGGCATTGCCAGGGCGCGAGGCATGTGGACGTGGCCAAGGCGCGAGAGTTATGAGGGCGTCGCCAGGGAAGACATCGGTCGTCTCCCAGAGGAAGACATCGGTCGTCTTCTAGGGCGAAGGAGACATCGGTCGTTCGCCAGGATGAGTCAGCGTTGGAAAGTTGTCGCGAGGGCGAGCCTCACACAGATAAAGTGGGACCCAGACTCTCAGCATGAAACGTCCTGCACGCGCGCCACGTAGACAAAAAGGATGATTCAGAGTGGTGACATCAGAATGTTGGCATGCGCAAGAGACACTCGCGGTCGTACTGTTCAGAGCAGTGGTTGGCATGCACAAACGACAACAGTGGTCGTACTGTTCAGAGCAGTGGTTGGCATGCATAAACGACAGCAGTGGTCGTACTGTTCAGGGCAGTGGTTCTCAGACTTTCCTGCAGAAGGGGTGGCAGCAGCAGCAAACGTGGACAGGTAAGCTGGGATTCAAAAGCCACTGCGGGAAGGCAAAGAGTGTTACAGACTCAAGAGTGTTAGAGTGAGTGCAAACTTCCTCCCTCCCTTCTTCCATTCCTTGCGTTGAGACTCAGGCAACCTCCAGCATCAGTGCGACACGCGACGTTGCCCTTAGAGCACCTAAGAGGTTCTCTGCAAGTTCTACAGACCAGGCGCTGAAAACAGAGACAAGGCGGGGTTCAAGCTTCGTTGGGTTTCGGAGCTCCTGGTGTTTGCGCAAGTCCAGGTAAGGGAAGCTAGACTTCATTTTCAATACAAGCCATAGTTTAGCTATTTCTGAAGTAAGGGCGACGTGGTCGCCGGTTTCGTTTTCATCATCGTAAATGCTCTGTTTCATGTGTTTGGGCGATGTGGTCGCCGGTTTTTAAATGCAGACTTCGAAATACTCTGTTTTTGAACTAGATCGCCGGGTTGGGCGCTGTTTTACGAACTCCCCTGTTTTTGGTGTTGCTTTGAAACTGTTTGAGGCTTAAATGTGATATTCGAAAATCTGAATCTTTGAAATGATTGTTGCTGTAATTTGAATCATTTATTTGAGTGTGGGTTGATGTCTTGAATGCTGTGAATGTGGGATCGAGGCATAGTATTTTCAGGAAAGAAAATACCGTGTAAGATCGTTAGGATGTGCATTGATCGGTGATGTCTATAATGGGATTATCCTGACTCTCCTGAGATAATGGATTCATATAGATGAGGTTATTCAGGCGTTGAGAGTCGAAGGAGGTTCATATGTATGGGTGAGTCGTGTGAAACAGAACGAGCTCGGCCTGTCATATGGATTAACCCTGTCATACTGTGAGAATGGTGAACTTGAGATTGAGATTGTGTTGATGCGCATAGCTGGTAAACATTACAGCTTGTATGACAGGTGCAAAATCTCTGAGTCTAGTCAATGCACGAGTCTTCCGGAAGTAGTGTCAAGTGTCTTGTATGCTGAGTCAGTGGTGGTCTGACATGTGAAATGAGGAACTTGAAATTATAGACACTTGATGCAGTATGGTGAAAATGAATGACTCTTGAGAATATTGTGAAATGTGTGATTTCTGGGTGACCAGGTGAAGGGCATTGAGAAAATCTATAGCTTTACGTGAATATCTTGAAAATTGCTTACTCTGATTTTAATGTTCTTATTTAAACTCTCTTTAAAATATCTAGCTTACCCTGCGTGTTTTGGTTCTGTGGCTGTTCTCTTAAAACTGTGATGATCGTGTATAACTTACACGGGAGCAGATGATCTTCCAGGAAGTAGAGCTCCTTAGTGAAGTGGTCGCCGGAAGGAGATCGGCTGTTTTTGGGTCCCCCGATGGGCGATCGGCCTCGTCCGATAGGAGATCAGTCTCGTCCGATAGGAGATCGGTCTCTTTCGATAGGAGATCGCCTGCTTCGTTTTTTTTTACTGTATTTTGTTTATGTTTCTGGAAAAATTTGACCGAATTTGTATTAAACTCCCTGTGAGGAGAAACTACAATTCATATATATAATATTTTGTTCATAGAATCTATTTGTTACCTTTATTTTCATTATATACATTTGTATAGTATTTTGGCGGGATGTTACAGAAGGTCATCGCGCGAGATGTCATCGGTGGAAGGTCATCGCGGGAGAGGTCATCGGTGGAAGGTTATCGCGCGATGTCGAGTTTCACGCAGATAAGGTGGGACCCAGGCTCTCAGCATCAGACGTACTGCACGCGCGACATGTAGACAAAAAGGGTGGTTCAGAATAGTGACCTCAGAGTGTTAGCCTGCGCAGAGGCATGCGTAGTCGTACTGTTCAGGGAAGCGTACACGCAACCTTTCCTGCAGAGTGGGTGGAGGCAGCGGCATTCCTGGGCAAGTTGGCTTAGATTTAAACTCACTCCTGAGAGGTAAGAGACGTGGGGTGATTAGAAAGTGATTTAGAGAGTTAGCGTTGGCTCCTTCTCTTTCCTCTCCTTCACGCTGCGATTCAGGCATTCCCCAAGCACCAGTACGACGAGCGACGACTGCCTTTGGAACACCTGGGAGGTTCTCTGCAAGTTCTACAAACCAGAAGCTAAAACAGAACTAAGGCATCCTTTAAGCTCGGTGGGTTGTGGAGCTCTTGGTGTTTTGCGCAAGTCCAGGTAAGGGAAGCTAGCCTTATTTTCAATAAAAGCCGTAGATTAGCTGTTTCTGAAGTGAGGGCGACGTGGTCGCCGGTTTTCATTTTCATTTTCGTGATGCTCTGTTCTATGTGTGGGGCGACGTGGTCGCCGGTTTTAAATCCTTTTTCAGTGATGTTCAGTTCTCATGCGTTTGGGCGACATGATCGCCGGTTTTAAATACAGATTTCGAAATCCCCTGTTTTTGTGTTATTTGAAAACTATTTGAGATTTAAATGTGATATTTGAAAATCTGAACCTTTGAAATGATTGTTGCTGGGATTTGAATCATTCATTTGAGTGGTATGATGTTTTGAATGTCGTGAATGTGGGATCAAGACATAGTATTTTCAGGAAAGGAAATACCGTGTTAAGATTTGGTTATGAAGTGTATTGATCTGTGAGTATCCTGTGAATGAGGCGATCCTGACTCTGCTGAGATAATGGAATCATATAGAGGAAGTTATTCAGTTGGTGAGAGTCGAAGGAAGTTCATATGAATGGGTGAGTCGTGTGAAAAAGAACGAGCTCGGCCTGTTATATGGATTAACCCTGTCATACTGTGAAAGTGATGATATTGAGATTATGGTTATGTGCACAGCTGTGGGAACTTTACAGCAATGAAGTATGACAGGTGCAGGTCTCTGGATGCTAGGTTCAATGCATGAGTCTTCCGGAAGTAGTGTCAAGTGTCATGTGTGATGAGTCAGTGGAAGTCTGACGTGAGAAATGAGAAACATTGAAAATTGATAGACACTTGATGGAATTATGTGAACTGAACGACTCTTGAGGAAATTGAGAAATATGTGATTTCTTGATGGCTGTGTGATATGAATGAGAAATTGATAGTTCTACGTGGGTATCTTGAATTTGTTTTATCTTGATTTTAAAGTTTCATATCTAAATTCTCTTTAAAAATATCTAGCTTACCCTTTATTTTGTATTGCTCTATGGCTGTTTTCTCTTAAAACTGTGATGATCGTGTATTTTACACGGGAGCAGATGATCTTCCAGGGAGTAGAGCTCCTCAGTGAGTGGTCGCCGGAAGGAGATCGCCTGTTTCTGCCTCTATCGGGTGATCGCCTGTTTCTGCCTCTATCGGGTGATCGCCTGTGTTTTCTGTCCTGATAGCAGATCGGCTGTTTTGGGTCTTCTTATAGGAGATCGCCTATTTTGCCCTTTTTATGCTGCATCTGGTTTTATTTCGAAAGAGTTGATGGAATGTATTAAAACCTTATAAGAGGGACGTCTCTTTTTGAATATGATGTACGGGATGATGTATTTTCAATATCTATATACATATGTTGATTTTATAAATTTAATATCTACGCTTTATTCTATTATATAAATATGGAAAGGTTTTGGAGGGATGTTACATTAATGGTATCAGAGCAGTTCGTCCTTAGGATGACCTGAGGGCTTTGGATCCATTGTGTTTCTTCTGCTCATAAAATTTATTTGAATTTTAAATAACAACTATAGTGAAAGGTTTTCAAACGTTTTTGTATTGAAATTTGGTGTGTGCTTTAGTGAATGTATGCCATAACTGAAAATCTTAGTATTAAGAATGAGAGGGTTTTGATAAAGTGGTGAGGGTGCACACTCATGACTGGATCGAAATGATTCTCAATCTTAATTCCGAAGGTTTGATGTTTAGCATACATTGAACTCTGGTGTGATTTACGTCATTTTATGGAGTGTTTTGGTAATTGATTGAAAGTGGTTGTTTGGATTGATGGTTGTATACCAGTAGCTGTTCTGGTGTTTTGCTTGAAGATATGAGTATTTTGATTCTGTTGATGAACTCAAATTCTTAATGACTTTGAGATGCTGACCTTTGTAAGGTCTAGATGTTATCTCCTGAATGGATTGAGTTCTTATCGATCTCATTCTTGTAGTTGTAGGGAAATATAGAAAACCTATAGTTTCAAAATCTGAAACGAAGAGAGATGGCACGTAGACCTCCTACCCCTCCCCAACCTTCTTCGGAAATGAGCCAGATTGCCAAGGCCATCGAGATGATGGCAACTGCCATCCAGCAACAGAATGCAGCAATGGCACAGAATCACCAAGCTGCAATGCACCACTGGGAGACTGCTCGGTCGGCTGAAACAGCCTCCCACGTTAGTCAACCTCAGGAGCAGATGGGACTGACCGAGTTCCTCAGGCACAGCCCACCTAAGTTCAGTGGGAACGCTACCCCTGATCAAGCAGATCAGTGGGTCAGGGGGTTAGAGAAAATCTTCAGGGCGACCTCCTGCCCTGAAGATAAGAAGCTGGTATTCGCCACATATCTTCTGTCTGGAGAAGCTGAGTTCTGGTGGATGGGAACTCAGCAGATTATGGAGGCCCGAGAGGAAGTGATGGACTGGGAGAGCTTCAGGGTGAAGTTTCTGGAGAAATACTTCCCAGATAGTGCAAGGTTTGCCAAGGAAGCTGAATTCCTCAGGTTGGAGCAGGGAGAGATGTCAGTGAATGCTTATGCTGCTCGGTTTGAGTACCTCGCCCGGTTTTATACCCAAGCTACCTCCGAGGCTTGGAGGTGTAGGAAATTTGAAGAAGGACTGAGGCATGGGCTGAAGAGGACCATAGCCCCGATGTGCATCAGGGAATTTCACGCCTTAGTGGAGAAGGCGAAGATGGTAGAGACTCTGGAAAAGGGTGATTCGCGGGTGATCAGGTCCCACCCAGGGGGTTCCTCCAGTGGGAAGGTAAAGGTGCAGCAGCAGCAGAATAAGCCTTATGCGAGACCTCCACAGCATAGGCCAGGAGTAGCGCCGCCCCAGTGTCAGCAACAACAAACATGGAGACCCAGGTGTTTCACATGCCAAGAGATGGGGCACATTTCTAGAGATTGTCCTAACAGAAAAAGGATGACTCAACCCGTTGGTTCCCAGCAGTTGAGGAACGAAGGCAGTAGACCTCAGGCAGCAGGGAGAGTGTTTGCCATGTCTGGAGCGGAGGCATCTCAGTCAGGTAACCTAGTACAAGGTGCTTGTTTATAGCTGGTGGATACTTTAGAGTTTTGTTTGTTTCTGGAGCGACACACTCTTTTGTGTCAAATCGGTGTGCAACCGAACTGGGCCTTCTAGTGAGGGGGCTGCCGTTTGAACGGTTGGTCTCTACACCTGCATCAGGACAGGTTTTGATCTCCCCAGTTTGCTCTGAATGTCCAGTGATAGTAGAGGGACGCAGGTTCAAAGTGAATTTGATCTGTCTACCTCTTCAGGATCTGGATGTTATCCTAGGAATGGATTGGCTATCTGCCAATCACGTTCTCACAGTTTGCGGTAGCCAGAAGGTGGTGTTCCCCGATCTCCAAGAGTCAGGTGTGATATCTGCTCAGCATGTGAAGTCGGAGTTGAAAGAAGGGGCGACGTGTTTTGCGAGCCTAGCTAAAGGTGGGGGAGTGAAGAATGAAGAAGACGTAAGCAGGATACCTTGGTGAAAGATTTCATGGATGTATTTGCAGAAGAACTACCTGGATTACCTCCTAAGAGAGAGGTGGAACTCTATTGATTTGGTACCTGGAGCTGGACCAGTGTCAATGGCTCCAGCTGAGTTGATGCAATTAGAGAAGGAAGTGTAAGTTAGATTTAGTGTACCAAGGTTTAGCTTCAGCTACATATAAGTTATGGAGAGTATGTAAGCAGAATGTTGAGGGTTTAAAGACTTAAGCATGTGTATCCATGGGAAGTACTGGAGTTAAGTTCCAAGATGAAAATAGGAATTTTCTTTGATCTAGAGCTTGGAAGGTGTTAGTGTCAGTAACACAACATAAGATGGCTCTAGCTGGACACAAGGCTTAAAATGGAAATTTGAGATTTGGTAGAGGATAAGTTTACAAGATGATTATATCATCTTGAGATGTATCAATGATTTTGGGAAAGAGGAAAGATGAAATATCTTAATTGTGTTTAAAGTTACAGTTAGGCAAAGAAAATTGTTGAAAAGCAACAGGCGGAGAAATTGCTTGGATGAGAGAGAAAGTCTCACGTGGGATGGATGTTGTTTAATTGATTTGGATTTGAAAGCTGTATGTGATTCGAAATTTGGACACTAGTTTATGTTGAGTATGTAGGAGATGAATTGGATGTTACATTAATGGTAGAATTTGCATACCAGCAGATGGAGAATTTAAGAGTTACCAGAAATTTTAACTTTGCTCTTCTGGCGAAATGGAAATGGTGGATGAAGAGTGATGAGAAAGGGAAATGGAAAGATATTCTTGTATCCAAATATGACTCGGAACTTGGGAGAAGCCGAGCTCATTTGAAATATCAATCGTGGTGGTGGAGAGATGTACGTAAGGTGTGCGAGGAGGGTGAAGATGATGGTTAGTTCCAAAAAGTCATTGTTTGGAAAGTTGGAGGTGGGAGCAGAACTTTCCGTGCCTTGTGTTTCTAATGGGATGGGATTTGCAGCTAATCCTTTAGATGGGCAGTTGTGGTGGTCAGCGTTTCGTTTCTGATTTTAGAAACAATGTTGCATTGTCAGCTGTATCTGTTCTTCCAAGTCGGTGCTAGTATAGGGGTACTCTGGTGTGATGGTGGCGTTACAGAATGCTGATTTAGATGAAAAACCTGGAGTGTGTCTCCAAGGCTGCTGGAGGTCCACAACGATGAGTTGCTTGATAAAGAGCGACCACAGAAACTAGAGGAATGGGTCCCTTCGTCTAGAGGGGCAGCTACTGATTAATTTGGGTATGTGATGTTCAGACCGCTTAACAGTCAAGCCATGCTCTCCTGAACGCCATTCAGGTCGCCCTCTTGAGTTGAATCAGCAGTGTATGCCTGGTGGTATGATGGGTGGAGGGAAGGTGTTGTGACTGCAGCTAATGTCAGTAGTAGATGGATCTTCGTCGGATTGCTCTACCTTAGAAAGTGAATCACCATCCATCCCCAAAGTCGAAGTTGCTAAGAAGGCGAGCAAGAATCGTTTGGTTGGGAAACCCTTGTGGATCTGGAAAATATGAAAGGAATAACTTTGAGGGAGCCACTCTATGTCGCTCATAAGGGCGAGGATAATAACTCTTGTAGAGGCAGTGATGATGTTGACGATGAGGAAAAGCTCTTTAGAGTTGTAGTTGGAGATCATGCATTTATGAAAGTGACACCGACCAAGGGTGTAGGACGAGCTATCAGATCGAAGGAGCTGCCTCCTAAGTTAGTCGGGCCATATCAGATCTTAAGGAGGATCGGTTTAGTGGCTTATGAAATCGCCCTACCTCCCCAATTAGCAAATCTGCATAATGTCTTTCACGTATCAGAGCTGAGGAAGTACATGGCAGACCCTAGTCACGTGCTGGAAGTGGACGATGTGCAGATCAGGGATGACTTGTCCTTTGAAGCGAAACCAGTCAGGATTGACGATAGGCAAAGTAAACAACTCAGAGGCAAGACCATCAACATGGTGAAAGTGGTGTGGGATGAGGGATCGGGTGATTCAACTTGGGAGTTAGAAGAACCCATGAAAGAAGCCTATCCATACCTCTTTTCCTTGTAGCTCAATTTTCGAGGACGAAAATTCTTCTTGTTGGGGAGAATGTAAGGACCTAGAAACTTTAATTGGAAGGAAAGTGTTATATTTAAATAATTTCAGAAGATGTTATTATTTAAAATACAAAGAGCTGGTAAATGAAGTTTCGTAGTAGTCGGACGTCGGACGTCGCCCAAGGTCTGGGGTCAACTGGTAGAGATCGGTCGGCGGGAATGTAGATCAAGAAGAGTAAAGGAAGAAAAGTGTAGCTAAGAAGTCTTCTACGAGATCGCCGTTATTGAAGACGGAGGCGATCTCCGACTTCTCTGGGACATAATCGCCTGTCGCCTAGACGAGACATGACCGCCAATCGCCTATGGTGTACGTAATCGACGGGAGTGCACGTAGTATGTGGTCAAGATACTGGATCAACCAGAGTGGGTTCCAACAACCACGCGCATCAAGGTGTGGGTTAAGCCTTAGATACGCTGTGCATGCGAAGCTCTCTGCTTGAGCAAAAGAGATCGCCCTTAGTGTTGTATGCATGGGCGCACGAAGAGTGGTGCTGGTCTACTCTTGGAAATGTGAAGCTACCGACGTCACCGAGTCATGTGGAGATGATACTTTGGACGTAACATAGTGGAATGAAGAACCTTCGGGAAGGCGTGACGATGTGTCGTCGGGCATCGCCAGGGCGCGAGGCATGCGGGCATCGCCAGGGCGCAAGGCATGCGGGCATCGCCAGACGCGGGACATGCGGGCATCGCCAGGGCGCGAGGCATGTGGACATCGGTCGTCTTCCAGGGAGAGACATCGGTGGTCCACCAGGGTGAGACATCGGTCGTCCTCCAGGATAATTCATCGGTGGAAGGTCATCGCGCGAGAGGTCATCGGTGGAAGGTCATCGCGCGAGATGTCATCGGTGGAAGGTCATCGCGGGAGAGGTCATCGGTGGAAGGTTATCGCGCGATGTCGAGTTTCACGCAGATAAGGTGGGACCCAGGCTCTCAGCATCAGACGTACTGCACGCGCGACATGTAGACAAAAAGGGTGGTTCAGAATAGTGACCTCAGAGTGTTAGCCTGCGCAGAGGCATGCGTAGTCGTACTGTTCAGGGAAGCGTACACGCAACCTTTCCTGCAGAGTGGGTGGAGGCAGCGGCATTCCTGGGCAAGTTGGCTTAGATTTAAACTCACTCCTGAGAGGTAAGAGACGTGGGGTGATTAGAAAGTGATTTAGAGAGTTAGCGTTGGCTCCTTCTCTTTCCTCTCCTTCACGCTGCGATTCAGGCATTCCCCAAGCACCAGTACGACAAGCGACGACTGCCTTTGGAACACCTGGGAGGTTCTCTGCAAGTTCTACAAACCAGAAGCTAAAACAGAACTAAGGCATCCTTTAAGCTCGGTGGGTTGTGGAGCTCTTGGTGTTTTGCGCAAGTCCAGGTAAGGGAAGCTAGCCTTATTTTCAATAAAAGCCGTAGATTAGCTGTTTCTGAAGTGAGGGCGACGTGGTCGCCGGTTTTCATTTTCATTTTCGTGATGCTCTGTTCTATGTGTGGGGCGACGTGGTCGCCGGTTTTAAATCCTTTTTCAGTGATGTTCAGTTCTCATGCGTTTGGGCGACGTGATCGCCGGTTTTAAATACAGATTTCGAAATCCCCTGTTTTTGTGTTATTTGAAAACTATTTGAGATTTAAATGTGATACTCGAAAATCTGAACCTTTGAAATGATTGTTGCTGGGATTTGAATCATTCATTTGAGTGGTATGATGTTTTGAATGTCGTGAATGTGGGATCAAGACATAGTATTTTCAGGAAAGGAAATACCGTGTTGAGATTTGGTTATGAAGTGTATTGATCTGTGAGTATCCTGTGAATGAGGCGATCCTGACTCTGCTGAGATAATGGAATCATATAGAGGAAGTTATTCAGTTGGTGAGAGTCGAAGGAGGTTCATATGAATGGGTGAGTCGTGTGAAAAAGAACGAGCTCGGCCTGTTATATGGATTAACCCTGTCATACTGTGAAAGTGATGATATTGAGATTATGGTTATGTGCACAGCTGTGGGAACTTTACAGCAATGAAGTATGACAGGTGCAGGTCTCTGGATGCTAAGTTCAATGCATGAGTCTTCCGGAAGTAGTGTCAAGTGTCATGTGTGATGAGTCAGTGGAAGTCTGACGTGAGAAATGAGAAACATTGAAAATTGATAGACACTTGATGGAATTATGTGAACTGAACGACTCTTGAGGAAATTGAGAAATATGTGATTTCTTGATGGCTGTGTGATATGAATGAGAAATTGATAGTTCTACGTGGGTATCTTGAATTTGTTTTATCTTGATTTTAAAGTTTCATATCTAAATTCTCTTTAAAAATATCTAGCTTACCCTTTATTTTGTATTGCTCTGTGGCTGTTTTCTCTTAAAACTGTGATGATCGTGTATTTTACACGGGAGCAGATGATCTTCCAGGGAGTAGAGCTCCTCAGTGAGTGGTCGCCGGAAGGAGATCGCCTGTTTCTGCCTCTATCGGGTGATCGCCTGTGTTTTCTGTCCTGATAGCAGATCGGCTGTTTTGGGTCTTCTTATAGGAGATCGCCTATTTTGCCCTTTTTATGCTGCATCTGGTTTTATTTCGAAAGAGTTGATGGAATGTATTAAAACCTTATAAGAGGGACGTCTCTTTTTGAATATGATGTACGGGATGATGTATTTTCAATATCTATATACATATGTTGATTTTATAAATTTAATATCTACGCTTTATTCTATTATATAAATATGGAAAGGTTTTGGAGGGATGTTACAATAGGCGCCCTGTGAGATTAATTGACTTGAAACAGGTGTGGTCATCCGAACTACCACTAGATGAAATAACCTTTCTTGGGAAGTCACCCTGTGGGTAAGACGACCTCTCTCGGTGAAGCTACTCGGGAAGGCGCCCTGCGGGTAAGGTCATTTGGGCCAAGGTCAGTAAAGTTGTATAGATGAATCATCCGATTTAGCATAGAATAAGTCGGGCTAACTCGGCGTGAAAGTAATTGTAAGGACCTGTAAAATTGAATTGGAATAAAAGTGGTATATTTAAATAAATTCAGAAGATGTTATTATTTAAAATACAAAGAGCTGGTATATGAAGTTTCGTAGTAGTCGGACCTCGGACGTCGCCCAAGATCTGGGGCCAGCTGGTAGAGGTCGGTCGGCTGACATGTAGATCAAGAAGAGTAAAGGAGGAAATGTGTAGCTAAGTCTCCTACGAGATCGCCGTTATTGAAGATGGAGGCGATCTCCGACTCCTCTGGCACATAATCGCCTATCGCCTAGAGGAGACATGAGCGCCAATCGCCTAGAGTGTACGTGATCGGCGGGAATGCACGTAGTATGTGGTCAAGATACTGAATCAACCAGAGTGGGTTCCAACAACCACGCGTATCAAGGTGTGGGTTAAGCCTTAGATACGCTGTGCATGCGAAGCTCTACGCTTGAGCAAAAGAGATCACCCTTAGTGTTGCATGCAAGGGCGCGCGAGGCATGTGGACGTCGCCAGGGTGCGCGAGGCATGTGGACGTCGCCAGGGCGCGCGAGGCGTGTGGACGTCGCCAGGGCGCGCGAGGTATGTGGACGTCGCCAGGGCGCGCGAGGTATGCGGACGTCGCCAGGGCGCGCGAGGCGTGTGGACGTCGCCAGGGCGCGCGAGGCATGAGGCATCGTCAGAGCGCGAGAGGCATGCGAGAATCACCAGGGCACGAGGCATGTGGACGTGGCCAAGACACGAGAGGCGTGCGGGCATCGCCAGGGCACGATGCATGTGGACGTGGCCAGGGCACGAGAGTTATGAGGGCGTCGCCAGGGATGACATCGGTCGTCTCCCAGAAGAAGACATCGGTCGTCTTCCAGGACGAAGGAGACATCGGTCGTTCGCCAGGATGAGTCAGCAGTGGAAAGTTATCGCGCGACGACGAGTTTCACACAGAGTAAAGTGGGACCCAGACCCCCAGCATGAAACGCCCTGCACGTGCGCCACGTAGACAAAAAGAGTGGTTCAGGCTAGTGACCTCAGAGTGTTAGCCTGCGCAGAGGCACGCTTAGGTGTACTGTTCAGCGAAGCGTACACGCAAACTCCCTGCAGAGTGGGTAGTGGCAGCGGTTTTTGTGGAGAAGTCAGCTTAAGATGCAAAAACCCATTTCTGAGGGAGAAGGAAAGAAACGTTGCTGTGGTTCCAGAGCTAAAGGGTGCGTTTATCTCCCTTCTCCTCCATTCTCTCCTTCGCGCTGCGATTCTAGCACCTTCACACGAGAGTACGACGAGCGACGGCCACCATTAGAGCACCTGGGAGGTTCTCTGCAAGTCCTTCAACCAGACGCAAAAACAGAGCCAAGGCGTCGTTCAAGCTTCGTTGGGTTTCGGAGCTCCTGGTGTTTGGCGCAAGTCCAGGTAAGGGAAGCTAGACCTCTTTTTCCATACAAGCCATAGTTTGCTGTTTCTGAAGTGAGGGCGACGTGGTCGCCGGTTCTCTGTTTCTTTTCGAAATGCTCTGTTTTATGCGTTTGGGCGACGTGGTCGCCGGTTTTAAATACGAGTTTCGAACTCCCCTGTGTTTGACATTGTTTGAAACTGTTTGGGATTTAAATACAATATATATGTGATATTCGAAAGTTTGAAACGCTGAAATGGTTGTTGCTGTGATTTGAAATATTCCTTTGTATGGCATGACGTCTTGAATGCTGTGAATGTGGGATCGAGGCATAGTATTTTCAGGAAAGAAAATACCGTGTAAGATCTTGTAGTAGGTGCATTGATCGGTGATTCCTAAGGGGATATCCTGACTCTGCTGAGGTAATGGAATCACGTAGAGGAAGTTACTCAGTTGTTGAGAGTCGAAGGAGGTCTATATGATGGGCGTCTCGTGTGAAAAAGAACGAGCTCCGCCTGTCCTATGGATTAACCCTGTCATACCAGGAGAACTATTGACATTGAGATGATATATGCGCATGCTGTGTGGATTCACAGCGACCCTGTGTGGATTTCACAGTGGTGTGGTATGACAGGTGCAGATCTCTGAGTCTAATCAACGCACGAGTCAATCCGGAAGTAGTGTCAAGTGTCTTGTGTGGTGAGTCAGTGGAAAGTCTGACGTGAGAAATGAGAAACATTGATAGTTTATAGACACTTGATGCAGTATTGTGAAATGGAATGATTATGGGTGAATGTTGTGAAATGTGTGATTTTGGGCGATCAGGTGAATGATATGAGCAACTCTACGTTTTACATGGATATTTTGAAACTTGTTTTACTTTGATTGTCATGTTCATGATTTAAACTCTCTTTAAAATATCTAGCTTACCCTGCGTGTTTTGGTTCTGTGGTTTTCTCTTAAAACTGTGATGATTGTGTATTTTACACGGGAGCAGATGATCTTCCAGGAAGTAGAGCTCCTTAGTGAGTGATCGCCGAGGAGGAGATCGCCGGTTTTCTGTCTCTATCGGGTGATCGCCTGTTTCTGCCTCTATCGGGTGATCGCCTGTTTTTTTCTGCCCTGATAGGTGATCGGCTGTTTTGGCTCCTCCGATAGGAGATCGGTTTCTTCCGATAGGAGATCGCCTGCTTTGTTTTTTTACTGTATTTTGTTTATGTTTCTGGAAAATTTGACCGAATTTGTATTAAACTCCCTAAGAGGAGCAACTTCATTTCTGATATATATATACATATTATCTTGTACTCTTCAATATTATTTGGTTACACTTAATTTCATTATACATGTATGTATGTATTATTTTGGCGGGATGTTACATTAATGGTATCAGAGCAGTTCGTCCTTAGGATGACCTGAGGGCTGTGGATCCATTGTGTTTCTTCTGCTCATGAAATTTATTTGAGTTTAAAATAACAACTATAGTGAAAGGTTTTCAAACGTTTTTGTATTGAAATTTTTGTGTGTGCTTTGGTGAATATATGTTCTAACTGAAAATCTTAGTATTAAGAATGAGAAGGTCTTGATGAAGTAGTGAGGGTGCACACTCATAACTGGATCAAGATGAGTCTCAATCTTAATTCCAAAGGGTTGATGTTTAGCATATATTAAATTCTGGTGTGATTTATTTTGTTTTATTGAGTGTTTTGTAATTGATTGAAAGTGTTGATTGGATTGATGGTTGTATACCAGTAGCTGTTCTGGTGTTTTGCTTGAGATTTTGAGTATTATGATCCGGTTGATGAACTCAAATTCTTAATGACTTTGAGATGCTGACCTTTGTAGGGTCTAGCTGTTACCTCCTGAATGAATTGATTTCTTATCGATCTCATTCTTGTAGTTGTAGGGAATATAGAAACCTATAGTTCCAAATCTGGAACGAAGAGAGATGGCACGTAGACTTTCTACCCCTCCCCAACCTTCTTCAGAGATGGGTCAGATCGCCAGGGCCATGGAGATGATGGCGACTGCCATCCAACAGCAGAATACGGTAATGGCCCAGATTCATCAGGCTGTAATGAATCATTTGGAAACTGCTGGATCGGCTGCAACAGCTTCCCCTGTCAATCAGCCTCGGGAGCAGATGGGGATGACCGAGTTCATGAGGCACAACCCAACCCAGTTCGGTGGGAACGTTTCTCTGAACCAACCAGATCAGTGGATCAGGGAATTCCATGCCTTAGTAGAGAAGGCAAAGAGAGTGGAGACCCTGGAGAGGGGTGGTTCCAGGGTAATCAGATCACACCCAGGGGGTCCCTCCAGTGGGAAGGCCAAGGTGCAGCACCCACAAAGCGAGCCTTATGCGAGACCTCCACCGCATCGAGCAGGAGCAGTTCCTCTCCAGCTTCAGCAGCAACAACCGTGGAAATCAAGGTGTTTCCGTTGTGGTGGGTTACATAACGTCAAGGTGTGCTCCAAGAGGAATTCAGAGAAAGGGTGTTTCACATGTCAAGAGATGGGGCACATTTCTAGAGATTGTCCTAACAGAAAAAGGATGACTCAACCTGTTAGTTCCCAGCAGTTGAGGAACAAAGGCAGTCAACCTCGAGCAGCAGAGAGAGTGGTTGCCATGTCTGGAGCGGAGGCATCTCAGTCAGGTAACTTAGTACAGAGTGTTGCTCTATAGCTGGTTGATGCGTTAGAATTTTGATTGATTCTGGAGCGACACACTCCTTTGTGTCAAGCTCGTGTGTAGCCGAGTTGGGCCTTCTAGTGAAGGAGTACCGTTTGAACTGTTGGTCTCTACACCTGTATCAAGACAGGTGTTGACCTCTACAGTTTGCCCTGAATGTCCAGTGATGGTAGAGGGACGCAGATTCAAAGTAAACTTGATCTGCCTACCTCTTCAGGATCTGGATGTTATCCTGGGAATGGATTGGCTAGCTGCCAATCACGTTCTCGTAGTCTGCGGTAATCAGAAGTTCGCTGTTCCAAACCTCCAAGCGTCAGAGGTGATATCTGCTCAGCATGGGTAGTCGGAGTTGGGAGAAAGAAGCGAGGTGCTTCATGATCCCAGCTCGGTTGGGAGTGAAGAATGAAGAGGACGTAAGCAAGATACCTTGGTGAAAGATTTCATGGATGTATTTCCAGAAGAGATATATGGATTACCTCCTAAGAGAGAGGTGGAACTCTCTATTGTTTTGGTACCTGGAACTGGACCAGTGTCAATGGCTCCAGCTGAGTTGATGGAATCAAAGAAGGAAGTGTAAGTTAGATTTAGTGTACCAAGGTTTAGTTCCAGCTACATATAAGTTATGGAGAGTATATAAGCAGAATGTTGAGGGTTTAAGGACTTAAGCACGTGTATCCAGGGGAAGTACCGGAGTTAAGTTCCAAGAATGAAAGAATGAATTTTCTTCTATTTGAAACTTGGGAGATGTATCGTGTCGATGAAACAGCATGAGGTGACGTTAGCTTAACCACAAGCTTAAAAGGAAAGAAGAGATATTGTATTTGTGTCTAAAGTTCTTTAGGCCAGAGGAAGTTGTTGAAGAATACCAAGTAGAGAAATTACTGGGAGAAGAGAGAAAGCTCCACGCAGAATGGATGCCGTTTTGTGGATCGTGATTTGGAAGATGAGTATGGAAATGGTGGATGAGGAGTGATGAGAAAGGGAAATGGAAAGATATTCTTGTATCCGAATATGACTCGGAACTTGGGAGAAGTCGAGCTCATCCGAAATATCAATCGTGGTGGTGGAGAGACGTACGTAGGATGTGCGAGGAGGGTGAAGATGATGGTTAGTTCCAAAAAGTCATTGTTTGGAAAGTTAGAGGCAGAGGGGATGTGAGATTTCAGGAGGATGTGTGGGCCACTAACTCTAACTTTAAAGCAACGTGGCTGGTCTATGTGCTTCAAGTGGATAACTGCTCTATTTGTTCGACATAAGGATTTGAGGTCCCACCTTGAGAACTTTTATCTTATACGTATGTCATCCAAGTAGAATCAGGTGTGGAAGGGAATGTGGGTGGCAATAGTCTGTTGTATCTTGGAGAAGAGGAATAGAGTTGTCCTTAAGAAAGAAAATCCTGGATGCAGAGGAAATTTTCCAATCGGCTCCACTACTTGCATGGTTGTGGTTGAGATATATGGTGTGTTCGTTCTTGTATGCCTTTTCAGATGGGCACCTGAACCCAAATCAATGCATCCAATGTATACATTGGACAAGGAGGAAATGATGGGGACAGGAAGCCGAGTTGGCAAAAGAAGTCATAAGGATGATTTAGAAAGTAACAACAACAAGAACTTTGTCGTTATAAGGTGCAGAATTATGTAGCATAGTGGTGAACCAAAGGTATTCCTGTAGGGAGCGTGAGAATTAGATCAGCAGTGGGAAGTCGATGGATGGTTTTGATCAAGAAGCGGAAGTTGATTCCTAGAAGGATATTTCGGATCCTAGTTTGAATGGACTAGGAGGCATGAGCAGTAGCCAGCTGTCCTTTTTCCTTCCGATGAAGGGATCTTGCTCACTTTTCTCTAAAGGGGCTAGTCCTGGTTCTGTTAAGGGCCTAGTTCTGGACTTGCTCGACCAAGTCTTCAGGGTTGGAAGTAGAGTGTGAGTACTGGAGTTGGCGCTCATTGGGGCAGCATATTCCATAAGCAGGAATGTAAAATGGAATTCGATGAAGTATTGGAGTAGGAAGAGTTGGCTCAGCAGACAACCGAGAGGGCGAAACTGATACAGGGCAGAATGAAAGTTTCTCAAAGTCGGCAGATGTCCGAGGCAGAGCAGAGGAGAAGACCTTTGGGGTTTGCTGCTGGGGGATCATGTCTTTATGAGGGAGGACACCAGCCAAGGGTGTAGGATGGGCGATCAGATCAAAGAAGCTGTCCCCTAAGTTTGTTGGGCCATATCAGATTCTAAGGGGGGGGATCAGTCCAGTGGTTTATGAGATCGCCCCACCTCCCCATTTAGCAAACCTGCATAATGTATTTCACGTATCACGGCTAAGGAAGTATCTTGCGGAACCCTAGTCACGTGTTGGAAGCGGACGACGTGAAGATCGGGTGATTCGCCAGGGGGAGTTTGAAGAAAACATGAGAGAAGCATATCCCTACCTCCTTCCCTTATAATTCAATTTTCGAGGACGAAAATTTTTCTTGTTGGGGAGAATGTAAGGACCTGTAAAATTGAATTGGAATAAAAGTGGTATATTTAAATAAATTCAGAAGATGTTATTATTTAAAATACAAAGAGCTGGTATATGAAGTTTCGTAGTAGTCGGACCTCGGACGTCGCCCAAGATCTGGGGCCAGCTGGTAGAGGTCGGTCGGCTGACATGTAGATCAAGAAGAGTAAAGGAGGAAATGTGTAGCTAAGTCTCCTACGAGATCGCCGTTATTGAAGATGGAGGCGATCTCCGACTCCTCTGGCACATAATCGCCTGTCGCCTAGAGGAGACATGAGCGCCAATCGCCTAGAGTGTACGTGATCGGCGGGAATGCACGTAGTATGTGGTCAAGATACTGAATCAACCAAAGTGGGTTCCAACAACCGCGCGTATCAAGGTGTGGGTTAAGCCTTAGATACGCTGTGCATGCGAAGCTCTACGCTTGAGCAAAAGAGATCACCCTTAGTGTTGCATGCAAGGGCGCGCGAGGCATGTGGACGTCGCCAGGGCGCGCGAGGCATGTGGACGTCGCCAGGGCGCGCGAGGCGTGTGGACGTCGCCAGGGCGCGCGAGGTATGTGGACGTTGCCAGGGCGCGCGAGGTATGCGGACGTCGCCAGGGCGCGCGAGGCGTGTGGACGTCGCCAGGGCGCGCGAGGCATGAGGCATCGTCAGAGCGCGAGAGGCATGCGGGAATCACCAGGGCACGAGGCATGTGGACGTGGCCAAGACACGAGAGGCGTGCAGGCATCGCCAGGGCACGATGCATGTGGACGTGGCCAGGGCACGAGAGTTATGAGGGCGTCGCCAGGGATGACATCGGTCGTCTCCCAGAAGAAGACATCGGTCGTCTTCCAGGACGAAGGAGACATCGGTCGTTCGCCAGGATGAGTCAGCAGTGGAAAGTTATCGCGCGACGACGAGTTTCACACAGAGTAAAGTGGGACCCAGACCCCCAGCATGAAACGCCCTGCACGCGCGCCACGTAGACAAAAAGAGTGGTTCAGGCTAGTGACCTCAGAGTGTTAGCCTGCGCAGAGGCACGCTTAGGTGTACTGTTCAGCGAAGCGTACACGCAAACTCCCTGCAGAGTGGGTAGTGGCAGCGGTTTTTGTGGAGAAGTCAGCTTAAGATGCAAAAACCCATTTCTGAGGGAGAAGGAAAGAAACGTTGCTGTGGTTCCAGAGCTAAAGGGTGCGTTTATCTCCCTTCTCCTCCATTCTCTCCTTCGCGCTGCGATTCTAGCACCTTCACACGAGAGTACGACGAGCGACGACCACCATTAGAGCACCTGGGAGGTTCTCTGCAAGTCCTTCAACCAGACGCAAAAACAGAGCCAAGGCGTCGTTCAAGCTTCGTTGGGTTTCGGAGCTCCTGGTGTTTGGCGCAAGTCCAGGTAAGGGAAGCTAGACCTCTTTTTCCATACAAGCCATAGTTTGCTGTTTCTGAAGTGAGGGCGACGTGGTCGCCGGTTCTCTGTTTCTTTTCGAAATGCTCTGTTTTATGCGTTTGGGCGACGTGGTCGCCGGTTTTAAATACGAGTTTCGAACTCCCCTGTGTTTGACATTGTTTGAAACTGTTTGGGATTTAAATACAATATATATGTGATATTCGAAAGTTTGAAACGCTGAAATGGTTGTTGCTGTGATTTGAAATATTCCTTTGTATGGCATGACGTCTTGAATGCTGTGAATGTGGGATCGAGGCATAGTATTTTCAGGAAAGAAAATACCGTGTAAGATCTTGTAGTAGGTGCATTGATCGGTGATTCCTAAGGGGATATCCTGACTCTGCTGAGGTAATGGAATCACGTAGAGGAAGTTACTCAGTTGTTGAGAGTCGAAGAAGGTCTATATGATGGGCGTCTCGTGTGAAAAAGAACGAGCTCCGCCTGTCCTATGGATTAACCCTGTCATACCAGGAGAACTATTGACATTGAGATGATATATGCGCATGCTGTGTGGATTCACAGCGACCCTGTGTGGATTTCACAGTGGTGTGGTATGACAGGTGCAGATCTCTGAGTCTAATCAACGCACGAGTCAATCCGGAAGTAGTGTCAAGTGTCTTGTGTGGTGAGTCAGTGGAAAGTCTGACGTGAGAAATGAGAAACATTGATAGTTTATAGACACTTGATGCAGTATTGTGAAATGGAATGACTATGGGTGAATGTTGTGAAATGTGTGATTTTGGGCGATCAGGTGAATGATATGAGCAACTCTACGTTTTACATGGATATTTTGAAACTTGTTTTACTTTGATTGTCATGTTCATGATTTAAACTCTCTTTAAAATATCTAGCTTACCCTGCGTGTTTTGGTTCTGTGGTTTTCTCTTAAAACTGTGATGATTGTGTATTTTACACGGGAGCAGATGATCTTCCAGGAAGTAGAGCTCCTTAGTGAGTGATCGCCGAGGAGGAGATCGCCGGTTTTCTGTCTCTATCGGGTGATCGCCTGTTTCTGCCTCTATCGGGTGATCGCCTGTTTTTTTCTGCCCTGATAGGTGATCGGCTGTTTTGGCTCCTCCGATAGGAGATCGGTTTCTTCCGATAGGAGATCGCCTGCTTTGTTTTTTTACTGTATTTTGTTTATGTTTCTGGAAAATTTGACCGAATTTGTATTAAACTCCCTAAGAGGAGCAACTTCATTTCTGATATATATATACATATTATCTTGTACTCTTCAATATTATTTGGTTACACTTAATTTCATTATACATGTATGTATGTATTATTTTGGCGGGATGTTACAGTAATCACTCGAGTCTAGGCGCTCTGTGGGTTGAGTAAAGTGGACAGGACTGTTTCGTGTAGTTGAAGTACTCGGGAATGGCACGTACAGGTTAAAAATCCTAGAAGGAGGAGCTATTCCTCAGACTTGGAACGCTGTAAGGATCTAGAAAAAATTTAATTGGAATAAAAGTGTTATATTTAAATAATTTCTGAAGATGTTATTATTTAAAATGAAAAGAGCTTGTAATAGAAGTTTCATGGTGGTCAGACCTCGGACGTCGCCCAAGGTCTGAGGTCAGCTGGTAGAGGTAGGTCGGGGGACCATAGGGGGTTCCAAAAATCACACGTATTAAGGTGTGATTTGCACCTTAGATACGCTATGTATGCGAAACTCTATGCGGGGGGCATAAGAGTTTGTCCTTAGTGTTGCATGCATTGGCGCACGAGGAGTTAGTACCGACCTGTCCTCGGGCAAGGAAACTACCGACATCACCAGGCCATGTGGAGGTGATAACTTAGACGCGGAGTGGTGGGTTGATGAACCTTCAGCAGGGTGTGACGATGTGTCATCGGACATCAGTCATCGCCGGAATGAGAGGCATATCAGTCATCGCCGGAATGAGAGGCGCATCAGTCATCGCCGGAATGAGAGGTGCATCAGTCATTGCCGGAATGAGAGGCACATCAGTCATTGCCGGAATGAGAGGCGCATCAGTCATCGCTGGAATGAGAGGCGCATCAGTCATCGCCGGAATGAGAGGCGCATCAGTCATCGCCGGAATGAGAGGCGCATCAGTCATCGCCGGAATGAGAGGCACATCAGTCATCGCCGGAATGAGAGGCGCATCAGTCATCGCCGGAATGAGAGGCACATCAGTCATCACCGGAATGAGAGACACATCAGTCATCGTCGGGATGAGAGACACATTAGTCATCGGTGGATGGTGGATAGTCATCGCTGTATGGTCATCGGGGCTCCCTGTTACACGTGTTAAGGTGGGACCCAGGCTCCCAGCGAGAACGTTCTGCATGTGCGACACGTAGACAGAAAGGGTGTTTCAGAATAGTTGGCATCAGAGAGTTGGTAAGGCAGGAAACCCAAAGTTGGTACGCACAGAGACATCATGTGGCAGTTCTGTCAGAGGAAATGTGCACGCAAGCTTTCTTGTAGAGTAGGTGGTGGCAGCGGCATTGCTGGGCAAGGTGGCTTAAGTTCAAAATTTACTCTGATAGGCAATGTTCGAATGCTGCTTGAGTAGAGAGAAATCGAGTGAGTTGAGTTTTGGTTCCCCGTTTCCTTTCTCTCCTTCTCTATACGTTCGCGCACCTTCGCTCACCAGTTGACGGCCGGTGACTGCCTTTGGACTCCGGGCAAGTGACTCTGCAAGTTTCCAATCAGAATGCCTAAAATAGAGTTAAGGTATCCTTAAGTCTCGGTGGGTTTGGAGCTCTTAGTGAGTTTTTACGCAAGTCCAGGTAAGGGAAGCTAGCATTCGTTCAATAAAAACCTTAGGCTAGAAGATTTCTGAAATTTGGGTGACGTGATCGCCGGTTCTAATGTTTGTTTCAAAATCCCCTGTTTTAGTGACGAATTGAAATTGTCTGATATTGAAATGTGAACTGTATATGATTTTCGAAATTCTGAACTTGGTTTTGATTGTTGCTGTGATTTGGAACCGTCCATCTACGTGTTGTATGATGCATTGAATGTTGTGAATGTGGGATCAAGGCAAAGTATTTTCAGGAAAAAAAATACCGTGTAAGATCGTGTGTAATGTGCATTGACTAGGGACTTGTCTAGAAGGAGATATCCTGACTCTCCTGAGATAATGGAATCACATAGATGAAGTTATTCAGGTGTTGAGAGTCGAAGGAGGTTCATATGAATGGGTGAGTTGTTTCAAAGATAACTAACTTGACCTGTTCTATGAATTAACCCTGTCATACTGGGAGAGTGATGATATTGAGATTTATTTATGCGCATGGCTGTGTGGATTCACAGCGACCCTGTGTGGATTCACAATGGTGTAGTATGACAGGTGCAGATCTCTGAGTCTGAGTCAACGCACGAGTCTTCCGAAAGTAGAGTCAAGTGTCTATGTGTTGTGAGTCAGTGGGAATTCTGACGTGAGAAAGATGAATATTGAAAATTGTTGATAGACACTTGATGGTTGTGTGATATGAATGAGAAAGTGATGGATTTTATGTGGGTGTTTAAAAGCTGATTTATGTTGATTTTAAAGTTTCGTACTTCAAGTTTTTTTTTGAATAGCTAGCTTACCCCTTGTTTTGTTTTGTGGTTGTTTCCTTTAAAACTGTGATGATCGTGTGTAATTTACATGGGAGCATATGATGTTGCAGATAGTAGAGCTCCTCAGTGAGTAGTTGGACAAGGAGATCGCCTGTTCTTATGCTGTATTTTGTTTTATTGGAAACACTGGATGGTTATGTATTAAAATTCCCTAGAGAAGGGATATTATTTTGAAATACATTGTATGGGGTGGATGTATCCTATAATATATATACATATGTTAATTTTGATAATCTTTTATTTCAATGTTATTTCATATTATATATGTATGAGTGGATGATAAGGGGCGTTACAAACGCCGCCAATCTCAAATTTGATTTTAGGTAATTTATTTGATTAAATGTTTATGTTGAATAATGTGATGCTAAAAGATGGCGCTCTTTTTCCCTTAAAGAGGGTTTTTTTAACAAGGTCATCTAATAAAAAGTTGTTTATGATGCACTCTTGCTTTTCTTTCTCGCTTATCTTGACATATGATGCGACGACCTTTCTCGAAGAGATTTTTTAGTAAAGGTCATGTGTGTGAATAATTACCATCGGCAAATAAATCGACTGAAGTCGCCCTGCAGGTAACGTTGCATAGATGCCTCATCCTGACCAACACCGTCGGGTCAACTCGGCGTGAGAGTGTTCACTTAAGCATAAGCGCTCTGTGGGATGAGTAAAGTCGCCTAGATGCCTCATCTTGACCAACATAGTCGGGTTAACTCGGCATGAGAGAGTTCATCCGAGCTTAAGCGCTCTGTGGGATCAGTAAAGTTGCATAGATGCCTCATCCTGACCAACAAAGTCGGGTTAACTCGGCGTGAAAGTGTTCACCTGAGCTTAAGCGCTCTGTGGGATGAGTAAAGTCACCTAGATGCCTCATCCTAACCAACACAGTCGAGTTAACTCGACGTGAGAGTGTTTACCCGAGCTTAAGCGCTCTGTGAGATGAGTAAAGTCGCCTAGATGCCTCATCCTGACCAACATAGTCGGGTTAACTCGGCGTGAGAGCGTTCATCCGAGCTTAAGCACTCTGTGGGATGAGCAAAGTTGAATAGATGCCTCATCCAGATCAGCATAGTTGGGCTAACTCGGGCTGAGAGAATTCGCCCGAGCTTAAGAGCTGTGTGGGATGAGTCATGGTTGCACAAACCAATCATTTGACCCAGTCGATCTAACTTGGCGTGAGAGCATTCACCCAAGCTAGTTACTCTGTGGTGTAAGTGAAGTTGCACAGGTAAGCCATCCGATTAATACATGGTAAGTCAAACTAACTCGGCGTGAGAGAATTCACCTGAGCTTAGACACTGCATGGGATGAGCAAGTTGCACAGGTGAATCATCCGAACCAACACACAATAAGTCAGGCTAACTCGGCGTGAAAGCATTCACCCGAGCTTAGGTGATGTGAGTTGATTTTATGATTGTTCATTTTTATGGTGACACTTTACTTAGGATTGGATTTTATGAGACAAGTATGGTGAGAACCTAAGGAAAATCCCCACTGGACATTAACTTAACCAAGTGGTTAAGTAGATGTGAAGGTTCATTTCATAAAGGCAAAAGGAAAAGACATGGATTAAGGTGATTATGATGCAGAACCGAAACTGATGGCATTCCTATGAGCTCTTCTTTGGTTTTTGGAATTCCTTGGTGATGATGAATGCGGAAGCTTGTGGAGGAGGTGAGCAAGGCCTTCCTAGGAAGCATGGGTGCCTTGAAGGTGCATGAAGAGTGGGGAAAAGGGGAGGTTCGGCCAGCCCCTTGGGTAGTGATGGAATGAAGATTTAAACCTAAGTGTTAGACAAAGAGTAGTGTATGGCACAATTTGGGCAGCATAACAATACTCTATTCAATCTCCAAAATACAATAGGTTGGCTCCCCCTTTTATAGGCTAAGGAGGACCATAAAGGTTAACCTAATGCTAAGCAAATGTACTCCAAATGAAATGCAAATGTCATCACACCACTCATGGCCGGCCCTAGCTTTAGGAAAGCTTCTAGAAACGTAACAAAAGCTAGGTTAAACCCTCATGGAATCAAGTTTGTGCTATTTACACCATAACTAAAACTAAGCTACTCTTGATGGGCCTTCATGTAACATGTACAAAAATCTTTCTCTCCCATCCGTAGCTAGATCAATGTCTTCATGTAGTCTCTTGGCCATGGGCCTAGTAAATGGTCCTAGACGCTCCTCCCATGGCCCTAGACGCTCCTCTTCTTGCTCTAAACGCTCTTGGTGTGGCTTTGGATGCCCTTGTCTTGGCTCTTGTGCGATTGTGCTTGGCCCTCTTCCATCATCCCCTCCCCCTTGGAAATGATTTGTCCTCAAATCCAAGTCGTCCTTGTCTTCATTGGTACCTACAAATGGAGATAAGTCAATTACATTGAAAGTACCATGCACTCCATATTCAAGAGGTAGGTCCAATTTGTCAGCATTGTTGTTGACTCTCTTGAGGACTTGAAAGGGTCCATCACCTTGGGGACTTAGTTTGGACTTCCTTTTAGTTGGAAATCTATCTTTTCGAAGGTGAAGCCAAACTAAGTCTCCTTCCTCAAAAATTATTTCTTTCTTCCCCTTATTGTTGTATCTTGCATACTTTTCATTTTGTTGTTGTATTTGGGTTTTAATCTTCTCATGAATTTTCTTAATAAAGTCGGCTTTGATTAATCCTTCCTTATGCACAAATTCTTGTGGGTTAGGAAGAGGCAACAAATCCATAGGTGTGAGAGGATTAAACCCATACACAACTTCAAAAGGAGAAGTATTAGTAGTCTTGTGGACTACTCTATTGTAAGCAAACTCAATGTGGGGAAGATACTCATCCCAAGACTTGTGGTTTCCCTTCATGATAGCCCTAAGCATAGTTCCAAGAGATCTATTGACTACTTCGGTTTGGCCATCCGTTTGAGGATGACAAGAAGTTGAAATTGTAGTCTTGTTCCAAGTTTGTCCCAAAGAGTTTTCCAAAAGTGGCTTATAAACTTGGGATCTCTATCGGATACTATACTTCTAGGTATACCATGGAGTCTCACTACTTCTCTAAAGAAGAGCCTAGAAATATTTTGAGCATCATCTACCTTGTGGCATGGAATAAAATGGGACATTTTGCTAAAACGATCCACTACCACAAAGATAGAGTCATGGCCTCTTGCAGTCCTAGGGAGTCCTAAAATGAAGTCCATGCTAATGTCTTCCCAAGGAGCATTTGCAATCGGCAAGGGGGTGTAAAGTCCATGAGGCATTGCTCTAGACTTTACTTTTAAACATGATATGCATCTAGAGCAATGTCTTTGGACATCCTTTCTCATGTGTGGCCAATAAAATTTTTCTTTTAAAAGATCTAGAGTCTTATCAACTCCAAAGTGGCCCATGAGACCTCCCTCATGTGATTCCTTTACTAGGAGCTTCCTATGTGTGCCTTGGGGAATACAAAGTTTTCCTTCCTTAAAAAGATATCCCTCGGCCACATAGTAACCTCCTTGTGCTCTATGTCTACACTTAGCATAGATGGATGAAAATTCTTGACATTCTTGATAAAGCTCTTTTATGTGATCAAATCCAAGAATTTGAGCACCTAATTTTGAAAAGAGCTAATGCCTCCTTGAGAGAGCATCGGCCACTATGTTTGTGCTTCCTTTCTTGTATTTGATTACATAAGGGAATTGCTCAAGAAACTCCATCCACTTAGCATGTCTTTTGTTGAGCTTGTGTTGGCCTTTTAAGTACTTTAGGGACTCATGATCACTATGGATAACAAATTCTTTGGAAATAAGATAATGTTCCCAAGTCTTTAAGGCCCTCACAAGTGCATAGAGCTCTTTGCCATAAGTGGGGTAGTTAAGGGTGGCACA
The DNA here is from genome assembly GCA_013389735.1 of Phaseolus lunatus. Lineage (NCBI taxonomy): Eukaryota > Viridiplantae > Streptophyta > Magnoliopsida > Fabales > Fabaceae > Phaseolus > Phaseolus lunatus. Next base: position 34,040,910 of record CM023864.1, on the reverse strand, counting down.
ATGAACCTTTTCACTAAAATATGCAATGGGGTGACCACCTTGTAACAATACCGCACCTATGCCCACGCCCAATGCATCACATTCTATCTCAAAAGTTTTAGAAAAATTTGGAAGAGCTAGAATGGGTGCATGGGTGAGTTGAGCTTTTAGCCTTTGAAAGGCTTGCTCATGCTTTTTCACTCCAACAAAATGCAACATCTTTTTTAACAAGTTCATTAAGAGGGGAAGCTAAGCTCGAAAAATTGGGTACAAACCTTCTATAGAAGCTAGCTAGCCCATGAAAACTTCTTACTTGACTTACATTTTGAGGAGTGGGCCACTCTTTGATGGCTTGGATTTTCTCGGGGTCAACATGTACCCCCCTTTGGTTAGCTATGAACCCTAAGAAAACTATGCTATCTACACAAAAAGGTACACTTATCCCTATTGGCAAACAAACTATTTTTCCTAAGCACTAGAAGAACTTCCCTAAGGTGACTTAGATGGTCTTCTAGGTTTTTGCTATACACTAGGATATCATCAAAGTAAACTACTATGTATTTACCTATACAATCCCTCAAGGTATGATTCATGAGCCTCATGAATGTACTAGGGGCATTAGTGAGGCCAAATGGCATCACCAACCACTCATATAATCCAAACTTGGTCTTAAAAGCGGTTTTCCACTCATCACCCTCTTTGATTTGAATTTGGTGATACCCACTTTTAAGGTCAATTTTGGAAAATATGGTTGACCCATGTAATTCATCAAGCATGTCATCAAGCCTTGGGATTGGATGCCTATACTTGATGGTGATGTTGTTGATTGCTCTACAATCACAACACATACGCCATTTTCCATCTTTTTTTGGCACCAACAAGACAGGTACAGCACAAGGGCTTAGGCTCTTTTGAACCCAACCCTTCTCCAACAAGTCTTGAACTTGTGACTCTATCTCCTTAGTTTCCTTGGGGTTGGTTCTATAAGCAAGCCTATTTGGTAGGCTTGCCCCCGGAATTAGGTCAATTTGATGTTCTATACCTCTAATGGGAGGGAGTCCATTGGGTCCTTCATTAGAGAATACATCATCAAATTCACTCAAAAGATTTTCCACTTGAGGAGGTAGACTCATGGGTTCACTACTTGTGGCAGTGCATGCAAGTGTTCCCTTACAAAAGATAAGGCTTGGTTGTTCAATAAGAAGCAAATTTTCCAAAATGTTTTTCAAAGGCTTTTCTTGTTGAGCAACCTTGTGGGAAGGAACACTCTTCTCCCACGCCTTTCTATCCCTAAGGACTCTCTTTTTCTAGCTCTCTTTTTTTTTTTTTCCTCATCCCTCTTTTCTTTCATTTTTATTTGGTCTTTCACCACTTGGGAATGTGGTAAAGGACTAAGTACAAACTTTTATGCCTATGGGTGAAGGAAATCTCATTAGTTAGACCATCATGCAAGGTTTTCTTATTAAATTGTCATGGACTTCCTAATAAGATATGGCAAGCTTCCATAGGTACTACATCACATAAAACTTTATCTTTATAGTTACCTATGGAGAACTTGATTTTCACTTGCTTATCTACACTTAGTTCCCCATTCTCATTGATCCATTGCAACTTGTATGGCTTAGGATGAGGAACTACTTGTAGATTGAGCTTTTCAACCATCCTAGAGCTACAACAATTGCAGTTTGATCCACTATCCACAATGAGAGAGCATATATTTTCTAAAACATTACATCTTGTATGAAAGATGTTCTCTCTTTGTGTTTCCATGGATGCACTAGGATGATTGTTGAGGGTTCTCCTAATCATTAGCAATTCTCCCTCTAATGGGCTTACCCTCTCATCCTCTCCCCCTTCCTCTCCTTCTACACTAGGCTCATCCTCACCACTAGTGTACTCATCCTTACCTCTTAAAAACAAGGTCCTTTGGTTTGGACATTGTGCTTGCACATGCCCTCTTCCAAAACACTTAAAACACTTGATGTCCCTAGTTTGGATGGGTGGGGTGGAGGTATCTTTTGCTAAGGGCTTGGTAGTTTCCTTTGGTTTTTCTCTAGATGTACTACCCTCCCTTCTATATTCTCTCTTGGGATAGGAGTTAGAGTAGGATCCCACCTTTTGACTTGAAGTTTTGTGCAAATTTTGTTGTTCAACTTTAATGCAAAGTTGAACCAAGTCATTCAAGTGTTGGTAGGGAAGAAGTTCTACTCTATCCCTTATCTCAAGGTTGAGCTCACTTAGAAATCTAGATATGGTGGTGACCTCTTCCTCTCTAATAGAGGCTCTCATCATGTATAACTCCATTTTTTGCCTATACTCTTCCACACTCATGTTCTTTTGTTGGAGCCTTTGGAGCTTGTCCATTAGCTCCCTATGGTAGTAGGAAGGTATGTGGCGACGTCTCAGGGCTCCCTAAGGTCATTCCAATACTCTATGGGAGGCTCCCTATGAAGACGTCTCTCTCTCTCTAGAGAGGTCCACCAATACATGGCATTGCCTTGGAAACTAAGGGTTGCTAAGGGTACCTTCCTCTCTTCACTCACCCTATGGCAAGCAAAGAGTTGCTCTACTTTCATCTCCCAATCTAGGTACACCTCTACGTTTTCCTTACCATAGAAATGGGGTAGGTCTACCCTTACTTCCCTTGGGGCTTCTTCCTCTCTTCTCCTATTTCTCCTAGGGGGTGGTTGGTAGTAATCATGGATTCTAAGGCTTCCCTCCCCTAGAGAATCTTGGATTTGTGATTGAGATGCATGGGTATGTGTTTTTTTTTTAATTTTGAGATTTTTCTTCCTTTGCTCTAGTCAATTCATTGATTTTAGACTCATTTTCCAATTGTCTATATGAAATGTGTTGTACGTCCCTGGAGAGTTGTTTCAAAAGAGATTTTATGGACCTTACATCACTTTTAATAGACTTGGAAGAGTGAGTAGACATGACTAGAACTTTGTGTATAGAAATGTTTTACCTTTAAGAAAGAAGAGGAAAGTTAATGAAGGTAGCTTTCCAGGTAAGAGAGGTGAGTCACAATGGACTACTTAAATACCAAGTCTTGCCTTAGCCAAAAACTATCCCTCCAAAACCTTTACACAAGTCCTTCTTTAGGTAAAACACTTAGAACACAATGAGGATGAAGAAATCAAATTTTTAATGCAAGAAAAAATGCAAGCTATCTAGCAAACAAAGCAAATTATCAAAGCCTTAAACAAGATTAAACAAGAAATTAACGAAGTGAAACAAAGTAAATTGGTTCAATTAAAGCAATTTAAGCTAGACGGCCCTAGGTGAGGCTTCTTGGACACTTGGAGCCCTTGAAGACAAACTCACCCACTAATTGCGTGATTAACAAGTAATTAACACAAGCAAGATTGCTAAGAAATTAAATGGCACTCCCTTTGTTGCTTTTCTAATTGCACTCCCTTTGTTGTCCTTCTAGTTGCACCCATTTTGTTGTTTTTCTACTTGTTGGGCCTTCCAAAGTGTGTGGTGTATTTGTAGTGTGGTGTTTGTTGCTACCCCTTGCCTTTGTTCCTCTTGGAATTAGGTCAATTAAAATCTTCAATCAAGCACCTATTAAGCAAGCTAGACTCCCCTCAAGTCAATTTCCCACTCAATAAGTACCAATTGATATTTAATCCACCAATAAGCTTAGAGGCCAAAGAAAGAAAGCAAGAAACAATTTAATTTGAAAAAAAAAAAAACAGTACCACACAAATGAAATTAAATGTCACACAACTAGAAAGAGTTCAAATGAAATTAGACAAGCAAATAAAAGGCACTCAATTAATGGATGGCACACAAAAAGGAACCTAGGAATAGCACTAGATTTGATTTAAAAACCAAAAACAGCACCACTGTAAAGAAAAAATTGTTGTGGTCCAAAATGCGTATCTTTTAAAGATTTATTCTGAGCTGACCCTTTTGTATTTGCTTTCTAAAATTGAGACACAATCAGAACAAGATCTTAACAAAATTTTGGCGTTGGTTTCACTCCAAACGCATGTACCAATTAATTTTGGTAAATTTTTTAAAATCAGTGCTCAGAACTGCCAGTTGGAACGTCAGGATTGCACACTTTTTTTTGTAATATTTATCTCTTTTTTTCTATTTCTTTTTTTCATATGGTTCTTCTTTTTTTCCTTTTGCTAACACCTCAAATTAGTGAAATCCAGAGGCTCAGAAATTTTTGATGATGTATGTAATTTTCATAAAACAAAACAGTCAGCACAGAAATGTGAAACAGGGGGTTCTGAAAACTGGAATCAAAAACAGAAACAGAATGATATACCAACAAAAACACAATGGAGTTAATATGATGGAATTTGTGTGGATCTAACACACAAATAAGAACTCAAACTAAAATTAAAAATGCACCAAAGGATCAACACAAAATAGATTTCAGATCAAACATTCAGACCAAAAACAAGAAACAAATAAATCAAGAAGAGTACTACTATGATTTGATGACAAATATGGAAACACATGACTTAGACAAAACTTATGGATTCATAAAATGAAAAGACTCAAGAACATCATATGACCCAAATGAAATTTCAAGCAAGACTCAAATACCTAAAAATAAAAACAGCAACACAAAGATATCAAGAATCCTACACAAAATTGAAAAAATAGATGTTCAAGCACAATTTTGAACAAGACCCACCAATTGAAATGAATAAACAAGCATTCAAATCATATTAAAACACAAAAAACAGCAAGACAACTTGGAATAAAGATGAAAAACTTGGAGAAAAGAAGAACTCAAAAAGAAAAATGCAAAGAGATACTCATCTTTGAAGAACCATAGCTCTGATACCAAATGATGGCATTCCTATGAGCTCTTCTTTGGTTTTTGGAATTCCTTGGTGATGATGAATGTGGAAGCTTGTGGAGGAGGTGAGCAAGGCCTTCCTAGGAAGCATGGGTGCCTTGAAGGTGCATGAAGAGTGGGGAAAAGGGGAGGTTCGGCCAGCCCCTTGGGTAGTGATGAAATGAAGATTAAAACCTAAGTTTTAGGAAAAGAGTAGTGTATGGCACAATTTGGGCAGGATAACAATACTCTATTCAATCTTCAAAATACAATAGGTTGGCTCCCACTTTTATAGGCTAAGGAGGACCATAAAGGTTAACCTAATGCTAAGCAAATGTACTCAAAATGAAATGCAAATGTCATCACACCACTCATGACCGACCCTAGCTTTAGGAAAGCTTCTAGAAACGTAACAAAATCTAGGTTAAACCCTCATGGAATCAAGTTTGTGCTATTTACACCATAACTAAAACTAAGCTACTCTTGATGGGCCTTCATGTAACATGTACAAATATCTTTCTCTCCCATCCGTAGCTAGGTCAATGTCTTCATGTAGTCTCTTGGCCATGGGCCTAGTAAATGGTCCTAGATGCTCCTCCCATGGCCCTAGATGCTCCTCTTCTTGCCCTAGACGCTCTTGGTGTGGCTTTGGATGCCCTTGTCTTGGCTCTTGTGCGATTGTGCTTGGTCCTCTTCCATCAGAAACTTAGAATTTAGAAATGAGAAAAGGAATGCATCAATGGTGTACAAGCCATTCCAAATGATGCTTCCAACTAAAAAAGGAGTCTCCAAAACCGAGAACAAGATTAAACAACAAAAAAAACTAAAAACATAAACTTGGAATGGAATAATGGAAGAGATGATGAAAGAAAGAACTTATGGAGGTGGAGCAATGGTGAATCACGCCACTTGATAGGATGGAACCACCAAGATAAGAGATGGGAGGCCGCCACTTGAGAGTATCATCACCCACAAGATAAGACCAATTTTAAAGGAGCTCACTCACTCACAATTCACACAAGAATTTGTGTATAGTAACTTTACTCTAATTTTCAACTTATCAATACATGAGGTAGGCCTCCCTATTTATAGATTTAGGAGCCTTGGAAAGCAAGCTTAAAGGGTAAAATGGGAAAAGGGAAAAAAGTGGGCAGTCATAGAGTTTGACTAAGTCAATCCCGTATTCTAGGCTTATCCTTCTAGAAACTAGGTCAAAATGCTTTCAAATGGGCTAGGAACAAGCTAGAATGCTACCCACACCCCCTACTATGCTAAAGGTACTTTATTCTAGCTTATTTCTACTATTTGGACCCCTACAAATGAGCCCAAATTATTTTCAACAATTTCTAAATATTTAAGAAGACTAGTAGGAAGAATTTGAGATGCTCTGGCTCATGGCTTCTTCTTCTACTGATATTGTCTTGATGTTTGGTGAGCCTTAGCTTTGTATTTTGAGATGATTGCCCTTTTTGGATTTTTCTTGTAGTGTCTTTAGTCATCTTTGGGTTTGTATCATGCTCCCGCTCCCCAGGCGCGAAAGAATTTGTCCACGAATTTAGTAGGCCTGCAAATAACATAGTAAGTTTGTTCACATTAGTTGGAGAATGGAGGGGTGAAGCAAAATTATTTTCATTAAGTTTAGGGAGATGATATGTGTTAATTCTAGCAATAGGACATGTTTGGAAAGAAGATTTTGGGATGAAATATTTTGTGAAAAAACCTCTTAAAAGGTGAGAACCTTTATGATGGAGATCAAGCTCTAGTGGACATGGAGGCCAATCAACAAGATCAAGAAGAGGTAGAGGTGCAAATAGAGGACGCCCATGGAGGTCAAAGCCCACCTCAAAGGCTTACAAGAAGCATGTTCAAAACTTTAGGAGATAGGGAACAATTATTTTCTCTTTTTGTAATTTCTTTGGTTGAAGGTGCTTAGAGGGAAACATTAGAAACCTCTATTGTTATAGCATCTTTAAGTCTTTAGTTAGGAGTCTTAGGGGGGGTGTATTAGTAGATAGGTGTAGAAGTAAATAAGGAGGTGCCAAAGTAAGAGAAGGATCACACCTTCCTCATGCTTTGTTTTTGGCGCCAATTTAGGAGGCAGATTTTTGAATTTGTGCAACTTGCATTTCAGCACCTTAGGCTATAAATAGAGGTGCTCTCTTTGTATTTCTGAGATTGGAATTTTATAGAAAAGAAACTCTACTCAAATTTTGAGAGAACATTGGAGAGCTTTGAGCCTTCTTCTCTAGTCTTATCTTGAAGGATCCATGGTGTCCTCAAGTGGCGGCAGCACACTCATCTAGGAGCATCCATCACTTCTAGTGGCGTGTTCATACCAATCTACATCCATTTTCATAAGTTTTCTATTCTCCTTCCTTTCTTCTCTTTAGTTGTTCATGTTTTGAGTTGGTTTTCTTGAGGTTTTGGTTCTGTTTTGAGTTTTCCAGCAACTATTCTTTCTTTTATTTGTTTTGATCGGTTCATTTATGTTTTCCTTCAATTCTTTTCGGTTCAATTGATAGTAAATGGATCTTCCATGTGAGTTTGGTTTGTGGTGCAAGATTTGGTGAGTTCTTGAAATATAGAACATTGATCCTCTTCTATAAAAGTGCCTAATCTTTGCCAACTCAAGTTGATTCCATAGAATATCAAAGAATCATGTTATTGAGGCTAGTGGAATCACATCACTTTAGGAGCATTTGGAATAGCATCCCTAAACTTCTTAAAAAATGTTAAGTATTTAGAATTTTTAGGTAATGAAAAAGATAAGGAAGGAAAACACCTTGGAAGTGAAGGAATGAGACTCATTAGATCTCATCCTTCTTTTTCTCTTTCATTTTCTTTTTTGTTGTTTAGGTTAAGTTGGTATTGTTTAACCACGTTTAACATTATGGTTTGTTTATTTGGACATGTGGCAGCTATGTGCCCAAAACTTAAACATTTAAAACATTTTAGTTTGGAAGTTTTGGTGGGTAACTTAGGGGTAGAGGGTGAAAGGTTGTTTTTAGAAACATTTGGTTTAGAAGTGGGTTGGTTTGAAAAATTGGAAGGAGAAGTTTTTGTAAAAATTTTGTTTGCATCCTTCCTAGAAGAGTTGTAGAAACCATCATCATGAGTATTTTTGAAAGTTGTTTTCTTCAAAAAGTGTGGTTCTACCTTGATGACTAGGTGGACCACTTTCTTTAAAGAAGAGTACTCATGTAATTCTACAAGATCGTTAATTTCTTTTCACAAACCACTTACAAACCTTTTTATCTTTAACTCTTCAGTATTATGCATATTCATTTTAGTCAAAGATGTTTCAAAATCTTTAAAATATGCATCTACCATCCTATGTCCTTGATGAAGCCATTGGAACTTCAACAAGTATTCCTTCCTATAAGGAGGAGGAACAAACCTCGCGCGCATGCATGCCTTTAAATCATACCAAAAGACCACGGTTGGCCTCTTGTTTAGCCCAATGTCCATTACAAGTTTGTGCCACCATTGGTTGGCATAGTCTAAGAAAACTAAGGAAGCTAACCTAACCTTTTGGTCCTTGGTGACCTTATACACATGAAAGAGATGTTCAACCTTATCTTCCCAATCTAAATACAAAGAAGGGTCATTGGACCCACTAAAACTAGGTAACTTTACAAAATTAAAAGAATGTTGTGGTTGTGGTTGTGGTTGGTGTTGGTGTTGATGGTGCCTTTTGGCAAAATTGTGCAAACTCCATTTGTCCTTATCATGTTGATTTTGCCTTGCTAGAGCTTCTTGTAGTCTTTGCAATCTTTTGGCAAGTTGGCTAAGTTTTTCCTCTTTGTGGACAAGTTGTTTCTGGACCTTCACAAGTTCTCCCAAAAGGTGAGCTTTGTGAAAGGATTGCAGTTTGGAAGATGCACCTAAAGAAAGATTAGTCATAAAGAAAACACAAATAGAACAAACAATTAGGAAAGCAAGATTAGGAGAAAAACAAGCTTAAGCTTGCGGTTTAGAGGAGAAATACTCGAAGCACTCAAGAAATTTGTTTCCACTCCTCAAAGGTCTTTCTTGATTGATGAAAACCCTCAAATGAAAATGGACAAAGCCTCAATCACTCAAGCTTGATAAAATCAAAACAAAACTTGAAGGAAACAAAAAGACAAGCAAGAAAAAACTTAAACAAGAAAAGCTAAACCAAAGATGGAAAGAGATAGATGACAAAACTTGAAGAAAGACAAACAAGAAAAGGCACACAAAAAGACTCAAAGATACTCACTAAACTTTTAACAATGAAGGTCTATGCTTCCTAGAATTTTGTAAAGCAAAAGGATAAAATTCCACAAGGATGAAATCAATTTGCCAAATAAAAATTGAATCCACTTAAGAAAGATAATTTGGACAATGAAAGAAAGTGATGGTGTTTGGCGTCAAAAACAAAGACAAACTATGTTGTTTTTCCTCTTTTTGGTTTTTTTCTTTCTTATCCTTGGTGTTGGTTCATGGAATGAAAAAGAGTCCAGATTTGATGGCATTCAAAAAGCATTCACGGCCTATTGTCCAAAAGAGAGAAAAAAAAAATTTGGGATTCAAATTTGAAATGAACACTTGAAATCTATGATTGGAACTAAATCTACTTCCACTTAAACGAATTTCTAGTTACTTCGAAACTTTCCAAATTAAAAGCAAGTAAGTAGAATCAAAGTAAGGACACCTAGAACACTAATGAACATAAGACTCAAAGTAAAAGGTAAGATCAATAAAAGATATAACAAGAAACATATTCAAAACGAAAAATGTGATGAATATTAAAATGGCCGAAAAAAATTCTGCAATAAATTAAAGGGCTGGAAAATAAAAGCAAGAAAATAAATGACAAGAAATTAAAGGTACTTGAATGTAAAGGACTTGTAAAGTGCCCAATCAACTCAAGAAATTAAGCATAAGAACCTAAGCTCTGATAACCACATGATGTGAGTTGATTTTATGATTGTTCATTTTTATGGTGACACTTTACTTAGGATTGGATTTTATGAGACAAGTATGGTGAGAACCTAAGGAAAATCCCCACTGGACATTAACTTAACCAAATGGTTAAGTAGATGTGAAGGTTCATTTCACAAAGGCCAAAGGAAAAGACATGTATAAGGTGATTATGAATGCAAGTCGAAACTTAGAATTTAGAAAGGAGAAAAGAAATGCATCAATGGTGTACAAGCCACTCCAAATGATGCTTCCAACTCACAAAGGAGTCTCCAAAACCGAGAACAAGATTAAAGCATAAAAGAAACTAAAGACATAAAATTGGAATGGAATGGAATAATGAAAGAGATGATGAAAGAAAGAACTTATGGATGGTGGAGCAATGGTGAATCACGCCACTTGATAGGATGGAACCACCAAGATAAGTGAAGGGAGGCTGCCACTTGAGAGCATCATCACCCACAAGATAAGACCAATTTTGCAAGAGCTCACTCACTCACAATTCACACAAGAATTTGTGTATAGTAACTTTACTCTAATTTTCAACTTGTTAATACATGAGGTAGGCCTCCCTATTTATAGATTTAGGAGCCTTGGAAAGCAAGCTTAAAGGGTAGAATGGGAAAAGAGAAAAAAGTGGGCAGCCATAGGGTTTGACTAAGTCAATCCCGTATTCTAGGCTTATCCTTCTAGAAATTAGGTCAAAATGCCTTCAAATGGGCTAGGAACAAGCAATAATGCTACCCACACCCCCTACTATGCTAAAGGCACTTTATTTTACCTTATTTCTACTATTTGGACCCCTCATTTGAGCCCAATTTATTTACAACATTTTTCTAAATATTTAAGAAGACTAGCAAGAAGAATTTGAGATGCTCTGGCTCATGGCTTCTTCTTCTGCTGATATTGTATTGATGTTTGTTAAGCCTTAGCTTTGTATTTTGAGATGACTGTCCTTTTTGGATTTTGCTTGTAGTGTCTTTAGTCATCTTTGAGTTTGTATCATTAGGCGCCCTGTGGGATGAGTAACAGTTGCACAGACCAATCACTTGATCCAGTCGGGCTAACTCGGCGTGTAAGTAGTCACCCGAGTTTAGGCACTCTGTGGGATAAGTGAAGTTGCATAGATAAATCACTTGATTCAACACAGTCGGGCTAACTCAACGTGTGAGTAGACACCCGAGTCTAGGCGCTCTGTGGGATAAGTGAAGTTGCATAGATGAATCACTTGATCCAGAACAGTCAGACTAACTCGGCGTATGAGTAGTCACCCGAGTCTAGGCACTCTGTGGGATAAGTGAAGTTGCATAAATGATCCATCCAGTTTAGCGCATGGTAAGTCGGGCTAACTCAAGGTGGCAAATAGTCACTTGAGTCTAGGCGCTCTGTGGGATGAGTGAAGTTACACACGTGCACCATCCAGTTAAGCACGTGGTAAGTCGGGCTAACTCAACGTAGGAGTGATCACTTCAGTTCAGGCTCTGTGTCAGATGAGCAAGTTGCGTAGGTGAATCATCTGATTTGGCACAGGATAAGTCGGGTTAACTCAAGACGGCAGTAGTCACTTAAGTTTAGGCACTCTGTGAGATGAGTAAAAGTTGCCTAGTCTAGTCATCCGATTATACGTTGACAGGTAAGTTAACCTTCCTCGGTAAGATTCTAATTAGGCGTCCTGTGAGTAAATTGTTTATACGTTGACAGATAAGTCGACCTTTCTCGGTGAGATTATCCGAGTAGGCGCCTTGTGAGTAAATTGATTATACATTGCCAGATAAGTCGACCTTCCTCGGTAAGATTCTGAGTAGGCGCCTTGTGAGTAAATTGATAGAGAGGATTCTCTCCAATTAGAAGAGGACACTTCTCAACCTCTAATTTGAGAGGATTTGCTCCAATTAGAGAGAGTCACTTGTCCTTCTATGAGTGGAGAGTTTTTAGGGTTAAAGCTTGCACCTTGGCTACCCATAGCACTATAAATACAAGTGCTAGCCCCCTTGTAAATTAGCTTTGAATAGACTATTGAATTGCTGCCAACATTTCAGCCTCAACTAGTCTCTTAGCTCACTCTTTACTAGCCTTATTTCTAAGTGTTTTAGCAACGAACCTATAAGGATTTGGCCTAACCTCTCTTAAGCTTCACTATCATTCTCCATACACCAATACCTCACAGTTTCTTTCACTCATTTTAGTCACCCAATCCCACCAAATTCCATACCCCAAAATACAAAACAAAAGACTCATAGCAATGCAAGCTAGGATTGCATCATTTGATCTTCCGTACTAGTCGAGATTAGAAGTCAGACATTGTATAGATGTAATACATGTTGAGAAGAATGTGTGTGATAGTTTAATTGGTACACTTCTTAGCATTAACGGGAAGATGAAGGATAGTCTAAATGCTCATTTAGATTTGATTGAGTTGAACATACGAGATGATTTGGCACCAATACAAATAGTAAGCATACATATTTACCCCCAGCCTGTTACACCATGTCAAAAGATGAAAAAAAACAATTTTTGTCAATGTCTAAAGGGTGTGAAAGTGTCACAAGGACATTCCTCCAATGTGAAGAGCCTAGTATCAATGCAAGATTTAGAGCTAATTGGGTTGAAGTCTCATGATTGTCACATCTTGATGCAAAAGTTGTTGTCGGTAGCTATTCACGGGATCTTACCAAAAAATATTAGACATACCATAAACCGTTTGTGCTCATTCTTCTCTTCCATCTGTTGTAAAGTCATTGATCGAGTAAAGTTAGATGAACTTGAAGATGAAATTATTGTTATCGTGTGTGAATTAGAGATGTTTTTTCCTCTATCCTTGTTTGACATCATGGTTCATCTAGTTGTGCATCTGGTAAGAGAGGTTAGATTGAGTGGACCAGTGTACTTAAGATGGATGTATCATGTTGAGCGGTATATGAAAATCTTGAAAGGGTATGTCAAAAATCATTATTTTCCAGAAGCTTCAATGATTGAGAGGTACATAGCTGAAGAAAGTATTGAATTTTGTTCAGAGTACATGTCAAAAGCAAATCCAATAGGTCTTCCATCCAACTCATGGCACCACAGGCGTTCTATAAGTAAATGTTTACGTTGTGTACATGTGGTAAGAAAATCTCGATCAAAAGTCTTACAAGCACATTTGTATATATTGAATAACATAGATGAGGTTATACCTTACATAGATGCTCATAAATTCATTGTGAAGGCAAATAACCCAAGACAACCAAAGAAATAGGTCTTGATGGAAATAATAGAACTTTCATGCCTTGGTTTAAAGACGAGGTGTTAAAGGATTCAACAACATTGGAGACCTTGACCTGGTTGGCTGCTGGATTGAAGTTTGATGTCATTTCTTATACAGTTTACGAAGTGAACAATTGTATATTTTACACGAAGTCTATGGATGAAAATAGTACAGTTCAAAATTGTGGTGTTACTCTTGAAGTTGAGTGATGTAAGTTGATTTTAGGATTGCACATTTTATGGGTTGCACTTTGTTTATGGTTTTTTATTTTAAGCCGAATATGGTGAAAAAACCCAAAGAAGATTCTTACTGGACACGAACTTAACCAAGTGGTTAAGTAAGTGTGAAGGTTCACTTCTAGAGGGCAAAGGGAAAAACACAATATAAGATGATGATGATGATGATGATGATGATGAGGTGCTGAATTAAGAACAAAAAAAAGAAGCAATTATAATAGATGAACCGAATTGTAAATGAAGAAAAGGAAAAACGTTAAAAAAAAATGGAAGAAAAGTGGCGCAAAGAAGGAAAGGAAAAGGTGAAAAGATGAAGAACGCTTATGGAAAAATGGAGTAAGGAGTCACGCCACTTGGAGGATGGGATACTCCAAGATGAGTGGTGTAGAGCTGTCACTTGAAGTGTAGAACACTCAAGATAAGACCCAAGGATAATAGGAGACTCAGCTCACTAAACACTCTAAAAAAGTTTATTTTCTTTCAAAATTCAATGTGTCAAATACATGAGGCAAGGCACTTTATTTATAGGAAAGAGTGTCTTGGAGAACAAGATAGAGGGGTAGGGGTGTCATTTGTGAGAAACCTTCTAGAAGGTAGGTCAAAGAAACCCTAAACCTAGAAGCACTTGTCATGAAAGGTGGGCTTGGCACAAGCCTAATTTATGCTAAATACACCCCAATTTATGCTAAGTGAACCCTAATCTAGCTTATTCTTCTATTTGGACCCCCCCAAGTGAGTCCAATTTATTTACAAACATTTGTCTTTTAAGAAGACCAGAAGGAAGAACATTTGATGCTTTGGTCTATGCCTAAATCTTTTTCTACTGAGGTCCTTCCGATATTTGGTGAAGTCTTGTCTTGTATTCTGAGATGACTGATCAAAGTGTGAAGTGTCTCTTGTGTCCTTGGTCATCTGCTTGGCTAATTGGGTTGTATCACTGAGTCAATGCAGTTTTCCACTTCAAAAGATACAAATCCTGTAGTTGGATCAATGGCATACTATGGTATTATAGAAGAGATATAGGGGGTAGACTATACTAAGTTTTTTGTTCCTTTTTTTAGGTGTAAATGGGTTGACAAGAAGAGTGGGGTTAAAATTGATGAATCAGGATTCACATTAGTGGACTTTCGAAAGATAGGTTATCAGGATGAGCCATTTATAATGGTTCAACAAGCATCTCAGGTTTCCTATGTCAAAGATCCTACGTCAGAACATTGATATGTCATTTTACACGAGAAAAATAAGGGGAGGCTATTGATGATATTGAAAATGGTGACCCCCGTTCATTCACACCAATGATAATGAATAAAGATGACGATGTAGTTGATGATGTACATGTAACTCGTAAAGACCATAGTGAGGGAATTTACATATGAACATTCAACTCACTATGTATGAATTTAGAATTATTTTTCATAATATGAATCCGAATTTTATGTATTTGTTTTATATGATTTTCTTTTGATGGAATTTAACTAATGTTTGTTACCTAATTTTTTAACACAGATATGGCTGAAGATCAAACTCCGATTTCTTCTACCCCCCTTCCAAAAGATCCACCAGAGGACCTACTAGAGAGAGGCGCCTCTTATTGAGACATGCTAGTGGTGAGAAGACACCTCTCAACATTTATGTCAACACCAGAGTGGCTTCTGGTCCTAATGCTACACTTTTAGCAGTTATCTTGGAGTCGTTACTCATGAGAGGATCTCCATATTGACAAATTCATGGGATGATGTGACTGAGGTCGAATGAAACATGCTCTAGGAAGATGTCCTGGTAATGTATACATTATTATTTTTATCATATATTGCTTTTTAATATTAATTGATCAATTTTAATTTCATGATATTTTTTTGCAGACGAATTTTGAGATCCCTAATCTGGAACCACTGAGATCGAAGGTTATATCTAATATTGCCATTAAATTCTGAAAATTTAAGTCACAGATAACGACAAATTATGTTTTTGGACATTATAAAGGCCAAAATCCTTGTTTAAAGTACACCAATATTGATGAGGAGACATGACATCTTTTTGTTCAAAGTCGTGAAGCTGAAGAGTAGTCGGTAGGTGAAGTTACTTAATTATTTTATTCATGGATCATAACATTAATTACTTAATATTATTTTATTAACTTTGTTTATTTCATTTATGACAAGATCTTTGGAAGAAATTTCAAGACATAGCATTAAAGAATGTGACCCCGCACCTCATGTCTCGTTCAGGGTATCGTAAGCTTGAACAATCATCCATGATGGAAAAGGAGCAATTGAGACAGGGGACTTCTTCTAAAATTGATACAGGGGTCAATGAACCTCCATCACCACCAACTCACTACCAAAAATGGAAGATGGCCTGAAATAAAAAGTCGGGTACATATAGTTCTGAGCAATCACGAATAATCTCAGAAAAAATTGTAAGTTATTTTTATCCTCTTTTACATTTATTTTAAAGAATTAATTATATTAAAAAATTATATGATTTGTCGCAAGATTCCTTGGTTGAGCAAAAATCCCAAGGTAATTTTGTACCTCAAGGTCGTCATGATATCCTGGTTGAAGTAATTGGACCACCTGAGCACCCTGGTCGTGTACGTGCAGTTGGAAAATAAGTTGGAATTAGACATTATTTTGGAGATGCACCATGACATTCATCCTCCTCCCCCACATCAGAGACCAAAGCAGAAATGAAGACCAAGATACGACAAGAATTAATGGAGGAAATGAGAAAGGAGACTGAGCACGTGGGGCTAGAGTTTGAGGAGAAGAATTGTCTGTTGCAACAAGAGTTTATATTACAACAGCTTTATGTTGAGCTGCTTGCTAGTCCCGCTCCCAGGAGCACAAAGGGGAGATGTGCAGGTCCTATAACGTCAGGGGGGATGTCATTAGCAAGATAAGCCAATGTGATTTACTGATAGAGGGCGGCATCTTTCCTCAAGTGGTGGCCATTGGAAAAGTCTATCTAGAGGCCACTACCTTACATAATGTTCCTTTCTCCCCTGATGTGGTGAAGGTAATGGTGGAAAAAGTACGAGTACTTGAAGCTCGTGTTCTACTACCTATAGATGAGGTAACCACTGTGGCCGAGGCATTTTAGACATTCATAGCCGAGCTCAGACACCTCGTTCGAATTATACAGAACCCCTGGTGATAATTTCATTTCATTATATTAATTTATATTTATGTATTACATCTAGATTAATACAAATGTTCTTTATTTTGTAGAAACCTCGTCGGAAACCAAGTTCGAAAAAAAAGCATGAGGTTCCCATTGATGATCCTATAGCTTCTATAACAACAACAACTAAGGATATTGGTCAAGACCCTATGGAGATTCCGTGGGATGATACTTATTTTTGGAAGAAACACTGACATGTCATTGTACATATACATGTCAGATTTATTAGAATTTACAACTAGAAACCAAGAGCTCAATATAACTATAATTCAATTTTTTATATGTAAGTATCTTTACCTATATTTCAATTTACTTTATGTTAAACTATTATTGATTATGCTTTAACTAATAACTTATAGGTATTTGTCTAGAGTTTCTATTAATGATGGGAATCAAAATGTCTATGCATTCTTGGATCCCTATTATATTAATCCAATTGGAGCAAAGAAAGTCATAACTCAATCATACATCACTAACATTCTGAGTTCAGAGGGAAAGCAAATTTATCTTAGCCCTTATATTAATGAGTAAGTTCAATTATAAGTCATCCATTATTACTATTTCATGTTTTAAATTCTTACTAACTCTTTTCATGGATCATATAGGGGTCATTGGCAGTTAATTGTGATCCACGGTTGATAAGACTGTTGTGTGGTTTTGTTCCCTGCACAAGAAGCCATCCACACATCTGAAGCATATAATTGATGTGTAATTACACTATAAACTCAATTGCGTATGTTACTTAAACGTCTACTAACGTGGTTTTTAGTATTAATCAAGGAATGGTGTGGATATAACATACTCCAAGGTCGACCGAGTGCAAATTATCAAAACCTGACATGGTTGAACCTAAAGGTTTGTAATTTTTGTCTTCCTCTTTTCATTGTTTATCAATATTAACTTATAATTTCTATTGAATTATAATGTAATAGACAACCGGGAGGCTATGAATGTGGCTATTACATTATGTAATGGATGGTTACCATTGTAAGACTAGGCATTAAAACAGATTGTGATGAAAACCATCCAGCCTCGAAACATTTGGCTAAGAAGATTGGAAGCAGAAAAAGGATTTTAGAAGACTCTCATCTCAGGGAGAATTAATGTTGTCTGCTCTTCCATTTTTATCTAGTTTTATAAATATTATATAGAATAGTATAGACTTTATTTTGGGCTTGTATTTGGGCTATTTTCTTGGGCCATGTTTTGGGCCAATTTTCATGGGCCATGTATTGGGCCAATTAGAGTAGGGTGTAAATAGAAAAAGAAAGAGTCTAACTAGAGTTACAATTAGGCCTCCTTGGACCCAATGCAACTCTAGACCATCTTGGGTGCACAAATAAATTACTAGAGTGCAAATAGAAACCATGGAGTGGCAAGGAAGGCATGAAGATCCACACATCATCTCTTTAATGGAGAGGATTCCCACTAATGCCAAAAGGACATTAGTCTTTATGGGAATGGAGAGGATTCTCCCCAATTAGAGGAGGACAGTTGTCAACCTCTAATTTGAGAGGATTTGATCCAATTAGAGAGAGACACTTGTCCTTCTATGAGTTGAGATTTTTTAGGGTTAAAGTTTACCCCTTGGCTGCCCATAACACTATAAATACAAGTGCTAGTCCCCATGTAAATGAGATTTGAATTGATAATGAAATGCTGCCCAAGTTGCTAGCTCATTTGTCTTCAAATTCTCACTCTCAAGTTTGCACTTCTATTAGTGTTTTGCTTTAATCTTCTTAGAAGTTGGCCATACCTTTTCTAAGCCTCTACTACCCCTCTTCATTTCATCTTCTCCACACTTCCATCCAGCCATTGATGTCATTTTCAAGTCCATTCTTCCACAACATACAAACTACAACAAAGAAGAAGCCAAAACAAACTAGTTTTGCATCAAATTGGGAGCAGGTAATAATACTTAAATTATTCTTTATAATTATTTCATGTATATGTATCTTAACACTAATTAATGTGAACCTTATTTTGTAATACATTTCTTTGTGGATGAGCAAGCACTGCCTTTGGCCACCATAGATTATGTGAGACATGTTTGAGCCACATATTTCCTTAATTTCTATAACTCTATGATAGCTAATCAATAGTATAGGAATTAGATAGATAGATAGATAGGAATATGTATTAGTGTTTGTAATACATTTTTTATCAATATCTATAATTTGCTTCTCTGAATTTATGTATCTGGCTGGCTAGGTTTTCTAAACATGTTAATTTAGGTGATAAAACACATAAAATAGAATGAACTAAAAAGAAAATTCCCATAATAAACGACGGTTGTGACCATGATTACCGTTTATACCTCTCAGGGAAGTGTATAAAACAGTGGTTATGGTAATAATCGTCGTTTATACCTCCATCTTTGTTGAGGGCGATTATTGTAACATCCCGCCAAATTTCTTTGAAAATAAATATAAAACGAAAATAAAGGTGACAAATAGATTGAAGTGAGCAAAATCTTTATATAAAATAAATAAGTTTCTCCTCACAGGGAGTTTAATACAAACGATCACTTCTCCACTAAAAACGTAAACGAAATACAATACAAAAGACAGATAGGCGATCTCCTGGCAAAAAGGGCGATCTCCTTTCATAAAGGCGATCTCCTATTATAAAGCAGCAAGAGGGGCGATCACCCAACAGAAAAGAAAACAGGCGATCTCCTTCCAGCGACAATTTTCTAAGGAGCTCTACTTCCTGCAACATCATCTGCTCCCGTGTAAATTTTACACGATCATTACAGGTTTAAGAAAAGGCCACAACACAAACGAAAACACAGGGTAAGCTAGACATTTAAAAAAAGTTTAAATAAGGATACTTAAAATAAAATCAAGGTGAACAATTTTCAAGATATTCACGTAAAGTTATCAAGTTTCTCATACTCTTCACCTGATCACCCAGAAATCACACATTTCACAATATTTTCCAGAGTCATTCTATTTCACAACTGTACCAAGTGTCTATCAATTTCAAGTTCCTCATTTCACATGTCAGACCACCACTGACTCAACACACAAGACACTTGACACTACTTCCGGAAGACTCGTGCATTGACTAGACTCAGAGATTCTGCACCTGTCATACAAGCTGTTGTAATGTTTCCACAGCTATGCGCATCAACACATTCTCGATCTCAAGTTCACCATTCTCACAGTATGACAGGGTTAATCCATATGACAGGCCGAGCTCGTTCTGTTTCACACGACTCACCCATACATATGAACCTCCTTCGACTCTCAACGCCTGAATAACCTCATCTATATGAATCCATTATCTCAGGAGAGTCAGGATAATCCCATTATAGACATCACCGATCAATGCACATCCTACACGATCTTACACGGTATTTTCTTTCCTGAAAATACTATGCCTCGATCCACATTCACCACATCCAACACATCACATAACACTTAAAGGAATGATTTCAATCACAGCAAAACTCAATCCAAGGTTCTTATTTTCGAATATCTCATTTGAATCTCAACAGTTTCAAAGCAACACCAAAAACAGGGAGTTTCGCAAACAACGCCAAAACCGGCGATTTAGTTCAAAAACAGAGTATTTCGAAGTCTGCATTTAAAACCGGCGACCACGTCGCCCAACACATAGCACAGAGCATTTTACAAGGATGAAAACGAAAACCGGCGACCACGTCGCCCTCACTTCAGAAAATAGCTAAACTATGGCTTGTATTGAAAATGAAGTCTAGCTTCCCTTACCTGGACTTGCGCAAACACCTAGAGTTCCGAAACCCAACAAAGCTTGAAGAACGCCTTGGCTCTGTTTTTGCGTCTGGTTGAAGGACTTGCAGAGGACTGCCCAGGTGCTCTAATGGTGGCTGTCGCTCGTCGTACTCTCGTGTGAAGGTGCTAGAATCGCAGCGCGAAGGAGGCAACTGGAGGAGAAGGGAGGTAACTCACTCTTTCTCTCTTTGAAGGCTGCAACGTTTCTTTTTCTCAGCAGTGGGTTTTCTGCATCTTAAACCAACTTATCCACCAAAAGCAGCTGCCACCACCCACTCTGCAGAGAAGTCTGAGAACCACTGCTCTGAACAGTACTGCCACTGTTGTCGCTTGTGCATGCCAGCCACTGCTCTGAACAGTACGACCGCGAGTGTCTCCTGCGCATGCCAACATTCTGATGTCACCACTCTGAATCATCCTTTTTGTCTACGTGGCGCGCGTGCAGGACGTTTCATGCTGAGAGTCTGGGTCCCACTTTATCTGCGTGAGGCTCGCCATCGCGACAACTTTCCAATGCTGACTCATCCTGGCGAACGACCGATGTCTCCTTCGCCCTAGAAGACGACCGATGTCTTCCTCTGGGAGACGACCGATGTCTTCCCTGGCGACGCCCTCATAACTCTCGCGCCCGCGCGATGCCTGCATGCCTCTCGCGCCCGCGCGATGCCTGCATGCCTCTCGCGTCCTGGCGACGTCCACCTGGCGCTCATGTGTAGCAGGCGACCGGCGATCTCATAGCCTTCTTAACTTTTTCCTCCCTTTCTATTCTAAATAAAACATACATAGAATTCTTTTAAAATATAACCCTTTTTATTCCAATTCAATTTTACAGGTCCTTACATTCTCCCCAACAAGAAAAATTTTTGTCCTCGAAAATTGAATTACAAGGAAAAGAGGTATGGATAGGCTTCTCTCATGGGTTCTTCTAACTCCCAAGTTGAATCACCCGATCGTTCATCCCACACTACTTTTACCATGTTGATGGTCTTGCCTCTGAGCTGTTTACTTTGACGATCTTCAATCCTGACTGGTTTCGCTTCAAAGGACAAGTCATCCCTGATCTGCACGTTGTCCACTTCCAGCACATGACTAGGGTCTGCCATGTACTTCCTCAGCTGTGAAACATGAAAGACATTGTGCAGATTCGCTAAATGGGGAGGCAGGGCGATCTCATAAGCTACTGGGCCAATCCTCCTTAAGATCTGATATGGTCCCACGAACTTAGGGGACAACTTCCTTGGCCTGATCGCTCTTCCTACACCCTTGGTTGGTGTCACTTTCATGAACACGTGGTCTCCAACAGTAAACTCCAAAGGCTTTCTCCTCTGATCTGCATAGGACTTCTGCCTACTCTGAGAAGCTTTCATTCTGCTTTGTATCTGTTTCACCTTCTCGGTCGTCCGCTGAATCAACTCTGGCCCAACCAAGACTGCCTCGCCCTCCTGGTACCAACATAAGGGAGTCCTACATTTCCTCCCATACAGGGCTTCATATGGTGCTATCCCTATGCTGGCGTGATAACTGTTATTATATGTAAACTCCACCAGTGGCAACACCTCGTCCCAATTCCCCAATTGATCCAAGACACACGTCCTCAGCAGGTCTTCCAAGGACTGGATCGTTCTCTCTGACTGACCATCTGTTTGGGGATGATATGCAGAGCTCATCCTCAACTTAGTTCCCAAGCATTCTTGCAAGGTCTGCCAAAACCGTGAAGTGAACCTGGGATCCCTATCTGAAACAATGCTGGAAGGCACTCCATGCAGCCTCACTATTTCCTGGATGTACAACTGTGCCAACTTGGCCATGGGCATCCTCATATTCACTGGGAGAAAATGAGCACTCTTCGTCAGCCGATCAGTGATGACCCAGATTGCATCATGGCCCTTGACCGATCTGGGTAAATGGGTGACCAAATCCATGGCAATGCTGTCCCATTTCCACTCAGGGATATCCAATGGTTGTAATAACCCACCAGGCCTTTGATGTTCTACCTTTGCCTTCTGACACGTCAAACAGGTAGCAACATACTGGGCGATGTCCCTCTTCATGCCTGACCACCAAAATGACTCCTTCAAGTCATGGTACATCTTGGTCATGCCTGGATGGAGGTTAAGGCGACTCTTATGACCTTCATCTAGGATCATCTTCTTCAATTCTCCATCTGCAGGGATGCAAATCCTACCATTAAATCTCAAGATCCCATCATCGCCCATCACAAAGTCTCTAGCCTGGTCGGTCCCTAGTGACTCCACAGTACGCTTCAGACTAGGGTCCTCTAACTGCTTATCCCTTAACATCCCAAGGAAATCATTAGTTATAGTCAGCTTACTACAACTAATGTGATTCACGTGGAACTCTACCCCAAGGTTTAAATCTCTGAATTGCTCGATCAGTTTCTGCTCTTCCATCATCATGGTGGCTACTTGTACTGATTTCCTACTCAAAGCATCTGCCACTACATTGGCCTTCCCTGGATGATACATGAGTTGAAAATCGTAGTCCTTAAGAAACTCCATCCACCTTCTTTGTCTCATGTTTAGTTCCTTCTGATCGAACAGATATTTCAGGCTCTTATGGTCACTGAACACCTGGAACCGAGCTCCATATAAATAGTGCCTCCAGATCTTCAAGGCAAATACCACAGCCGCCAGCTCCAAATCATGCGTGGGGTAGTTCCTCTCATGAACCTTGAGTTGCCTTGAAGCATATGCAACCACTCTTTTCTCTTGCATCAAAACACATCCCAAGCCCTGATGTGAAGCGTCACAGAAGACATCAAAAGGTCTTCCTACTTCGGGGATCACCAGCACTGGAGCACTAGTTGTAAGGACCTGGAAAATTAAATTGGAATAAAAGTGGTATATTTAGATAATTTCGGAAGGTGTCATTATCTAAAATACAAAGTTGGTAAATGAAGTTTCGTAGTGGCAGACATCGGACGTCGCCCTTGACCTGGGACATGATCGCCTGTCGAGTAGGTTGTACATGATCACCGAAAATGCACGTAGTAGGTGGTCACCATCCTGGATCAACCAGAGTGGGTTTCAACAGCCACGCGTATCAAGGTGTGGGTTAAACCTTAGATGCGCTGTGCATGCGAACTCTATGCTTGAGCGAAAGAGATCACCCTTAGTGTAGCATGCATGGAAGAACGAGGAGAAGTGCTGACCTACTCTTGGAAATATGAAGCCACCGACGTCACCGAGTCATGTGGAGAAGATACCTTAGACGTAACATAGTGGAATGAAGGACCTCAAGGAAGGCGTGGCGATGTGTCATCGAGCATCGCCAGGGCGCAAGGCATGCAGGATCGCCTGGGCGCGAGGGGCATGCGGGCATCATCAGGGGGAGAGGTCATCGGTTGCTAGCCCTCGCGCGAGAGGTCATCGGTTGTTAACCTTCGCGCGAGAGGTCATCGGTTGTTAGCCTTCGCGCGAGAGGTCATCGGTTGTTAGCCTTCGCGCGAGAGGTCATCGGTTGTTAACCTTCGCGCGAGAGGTCATCGGTTGTTAGCCTTCGCGCGAGAGGTCATCGGTTGTTAGCCTTCGCGCGAGAGGTCATCGGTTGTTAGCCTTCGCGCGAGAGGTCATCGGTGGATAGTCTTCGCGCCTGTGGTCATCGGTGAAAAGGTCATCGCGCTACGTTAAGTTATACACAGAGAACGTGGGACCCAGACATCCCGCATGAGACGTTCTGCACGCGCGCCACGTAGACGAAAAGGGTGGTTCAGAATAGTGACCTCAGAGTGTTAGCCTGCGCAAAAGCACGCGTAGTGGTACTGTTCAGGGAAGCGTACACGCGAACTCCCCTGCAGAGTGGGTGGTGGCAGCTGCTTTTGGGGGATAAGTGGTTTAAGATGCAGAAAGCCACTGCTCAGAGGGAGAAAACGTTGCAACATTCAAAGAGAGAAAGAGTGAGTTACCTCCTTCCTCTCCATTTCTCTCCTTCACACTGCGATTCTAGTACACCTTCACGCGGGAATACGACGAGCGACAGCCACCATTGGAGCACTTGGGTGGTTCTCTGCAAGCTCTTCAAAACCAGACACAAGAACAGAGTCAAGGCGTTCTTCAAGCTTCGTTGGATTTCGGAACTCCTGGTGTTTGCGCAAGTCCAGGTAAGGGAAGCTAGACCTCTTTTCCATACAAGCCATAGTGTAGCTTTTTCTGAAGTGTGGGCGACGTGGTCGCCGTTTTCGCTTTTGTCTTCGTGAAATGCTTGGTTTGTGTGCTTGGGCGACGTGGTCGCCGGTTTTAAACATAGCCTTTGAAATACCATGTTTTTGAACTAGATCGCCGGTTTTGGCGCTGTTTTACGAAATCTCTGTTTTTGATGTTGTTTTGAAACTACTTGAGATTTACATGAGATATTCGAAGATCTGAAGCTTTGAAATGTTTGTTGATGTGATTTGAATCATTTACTTGAATGGTATGATGTGTTTGGATGTGGGATCGAGGCATAGTATTTTCAGGAAAGGAAATACCGTGTTGAGATTGGTTAGGAAGTGCATTGATCAGTGAGTAACCTGTTAATGAGACGATCCTGACTCTGCTGAGATAATGGAATCACGTAGATGAAGTTATTCAGTTGGTGAGAGTCGAAGGAGGTTCATACGTATGGGCGAGTTGTTCAAATGGGAACGAGCTCGAGCTGTTGTATGGATTAACCTTGTCATACCAGGAGAATGGTAACATTGAGATTGTATATGCGCATGCTGTGTGGATTCACAGTGGTATGGTATGACAAGTGCATGTCTCTGGATACTAAGTTCAACGCACGAGTCAAATCCGGAAGTAGTGTCAAGTGTCTTGTGTTGTGAGTCAGTGGAAAGTCTGACATGTGAAATGAGAAACTTGAATATTGATAGACACTTGATGCTGTATTGTGAAATAGAATGATTCTGAGGAATGTTGTGAAGTTTATGATTTTTGGGCGATCAGGTGAAGGGATGAGCAGCTCTACGTTTTACATGGATAATCTTGAAACTTGTTTTACCTTAATTTTAATGTTCCTACTTAAACTCTCTTTAAAATGTCTAGCTTACCCTGTGGTGTTTCTTTGGTGTTGTGCTTGGTTCTCTTTAAAAACTGTGATGATCGTGTAATTGTTACACGGGAGCAGATGATCTTCCAGGAAGGAGAGCTCCTTAGTGAGTGGTCGCCGAGGGAGAGATCGCCGGTTTCTACCTCTCGGTGGTGATCGCCGGTTTTCGTGTCCTGATAGAAGATCGCCCGTTTGGAGGTCTTCTGTTAGGGATCGCCGTTTTGAAGTTGGAGATCGCCGTTTTCTTTTGAGACCGCCTGTCTTACTGCATTTCTTTTATTTTCGTAAAATCTTGCAAACATTTGATTTGGTTATGTATTAAACTCCCTAAGAGGAGTAACTTCATTTCTGATATATATAAATACATATTATTTTGCACTCTTCAATATTATTTGGTTACACTTAATTTCAATTATACATGGATGTATGTATTATTTTGGCGGGATGTTACACTAGTCAACCTCTCCTTTAATTCCATGAAGCTCTGCTCACATCGGTCGGTCCAAGCAAAAGGTTGATCCTTGCGGGTCAGCTGTGTTAAGGGAGCCACTACCTTGGAAAAGTCCTCAATAAACCTCCGATAGTAGCCCGCCAACCCCACAAAGCTCCTTATCTCGGTGACTGTTCTTGGACGTTCCCACTGCAGCACTGCCTCTACCTTGGCTGGATCCACCGAGATCCCCTGGGCAGATATCACATGTCCTAAGAAGTTGACTTCCCTCAGCCAGAACTCACACTTCGAGAACTTGGCATAGAGCTGCTTCTCCCTCAGTATCTCCAATACTGTCCTCAGGTGTTCTTCATGCTCTTCCTCGGTCCTTGAGTAAATGAGTATGTCGTCTATGAAGACCACCACAAACTTATCCAAGAAAGGGCGAAAAATCCCTCATGTAGTCCATGAACAGGGCTGGAGCATTTGTGACCCCAAACGGCATCACCACATACTCATAATGCCCATACCGAGACCTAAAAGCTGTCTTTTGCACATCATCAGCTTTAACCAAAATTTGGTGGTACCCCGATCTCAGGTCAATCTTGGAGAACACCGAGGCTCCATGTATTTGATCCATCAAATCATCAATCCTAGGCAGGGGGTACTTGTTCTTGATGGTCAACTTGTTCAACTGCCTGTAATCTATACACAGCCGAGACCCTCCATCCTTCTTCTTGACTAGGAGCACTGGAGCTCCCCATGGAGATACACTGGGTCTGATGAATTGCTTCTCCAGCAACTCTTCCACTTGCTTCTTCAACTCCACTAACTCGGCTGGTGCCATCCTGTAAGGTGCCATTGACACTGGTCCAGCTCCAGGTACCAAGTCAATAGAGAATTCCACTTCTCTCTTAGGGGGTAACCCAGGTACTTCTTCTGGGAATACATCCGTGAAATCTTTCACCACGGGTATTCTGCTTACGTCCCCTTTATTCTCCACCTCCGACCGAGCGAGTATCACGAAGCACCTCGCCCCTTCTTCCAACTCTGACTGCCCTTGCTGAGCAGAAATTACATCTGATCCTTGGAGGTCTGGAAACGCAATCTTCTGACTACCGCAGTCAATGAGAACGTGATTGGCGGCTAACCAATCCATTCCCAGGATAACATCTAGGTCCTGAAGAGGTAGGCAGATCAAGTTCACCTTGAATCTGCGTCCCTCTACAATCACTGGACATTCGGGGCACACTGTAGAGGTCGACACCTGTCCTGATGCAGGTGTAGAGACCAACAGTTCGAAGGGTAACTCCTTCACTAGAAGGCCCAACTCGGCTACACACAGGCTTGACACAAAGGAGTGTGTCGCTCCAGAATCAAACAAAGCTTTTACACCCCTACCAGCTATAAAACATATACCCTGCACGAGGTTACCTGACTGAGATGCTTCTGCTCCAGACATGGCAAACACTCTCCCTGTCGCCTGAGGTCTGCTGCCTTCGTTTCTCCTCTGCTGGGAGCCACTGGGCTGGGTCGCCCCATTCCTGCTAGGGCATTCTCTAGCAATGTGCCCTGTCTTTTGGCAGGTAAAACACCTTCTCTCTGAAGGCTGCTTGGGGCACACGTTGGGCGTGTGTGGTCCACCACAATGGAAACACTTGGGTTTCCAAGGTTGCCGCTGCTGAAACTGGGATGACGTTGTTCCCACCCGATGTGGTGGAGGCCTCGTATAGGGCTTGCTTTGTGAGTGCTGCACCTTAGCCTTCCCACTGGAAGAACTCCCTGGGTGTGACCTCATCACCTGAGAATCACCCTTTTCCAGGGTCTCAACCATCTTCGCCTTCTCTACCAAGGCGTGAAATTCCCTGATGCACATCGGGGCTATGGTCCTCTTCAGCCCATGCTTCAGTCCCTCTTCAAACTTCCTACACCTCCAGGCCTCAGAGGTCGCCTGGGTATAGAACCGGGCGAGGTACTCAAAACGAGCAGCATAGGCGTTCACTGACATATCCCCCTGCTCCAGCTTCAGGAACTCAGCTTCCCTCGCAAACTTGGCGCTGTCAGGGAAGTATTTCTCCAAGAACTTCACCCTGAAGCTCTCCCAATCCAAAACATCCCCTCGGGCATCCATCATCTGCTGAGCTCCCATCCACCAGAACTCAGCTTCTCCTGATAGCAGATAAGTGGCGAACAGCAATTTCTTCTCTTCAGGGCAGGAGGTCGCCCTAAAGATTTTCTCCAGCTCTCTGACCCACTGATCTGCCTGATCAGGGGTAGCATTCCCACTAAACTTGGGTGGGTTGTGCCTCATGAACTCGGTCAGTCCCATCTGTTCTTGAGGCTGACCGCCGTGGGAGTTTGTCTCAGCCGACCGAGCAGTTTCCCAGTGGTGCATTGTAGCTTGATGGTTCTGAGCCATCGCTGCATTCTGCTGCTGGATGGCAGTTGCCATCATCTCGATAGCCTTAGCAATCTGGCTCATCTCCGAAGAAGATTGGGGAGGGGTAGAAGGTCTACGTGCCATCTCTCTTCGTTTCGGAGTTGAAACTACAGGTTTCTATATTCCCTACAACTACAAGAATGAGATCGATAAGAAATCAATTCATTCAGGAGGTAACATATAGACCTTACAAAGGTCAGCATCTCAAAATCATTAAGAATTTGAGCTCAACAACAGAATCATAATGCTTATAATATCAAGCATAACACCAGAACAACTACTGGTATGCAGTCATCAATCCAATCAACCATTTTCAATCCATTACAAGGACACTCAAGAAAATGAAATAGCTCACACCAGAATTCAATATATGCTAAACATCAAACCTTTGGAATTAAGGTTGAGACTCATCCCGATCCAGTTATGAGTGTGCACCCTCACTACTTTATCAGGACCTTCTCATTCTTAATACTAAGATTTTCAGTTATAACATATATTCACCAAAGCACACACAAAATCTCAATACAAAAACGTTTGAAAACTTTTCACTATAGTTGTTATTTTAAACTCAAATAAATTTCATGAGCAAAAGAAACACAATGGATCCACAGCCCTCAGGTCATCCTAAGGACGAACTGCTCTGATACCATTAATGTAACATCCCGCCAAATTTCTTTGAAAATAAATATAAAACGAAAATAAAGGTGACAAATAGATTGAAGTGAGCAAAATCTTTATATAAAATAAATAAGTTTCTCCTCACAGGGAGTTTAATACAAACGATCACTTCTCCACTAAAAACGTAAACGAAATACAATACAAAAGACAGATAGGCGATCTCCTGGCAAAAAGGGCGATCTCCTATAAGAAGGGCGATCTCCTTTCATAAAGGCGATCTCCTATTATAAAGCAGCAAGAGGGGCAATCACCCAACAGAAAAGAAAACAGGCGATCTCCTTCCAGCGACAATTTTCTAAGGAGCTCTACTTCCTGCAACATCATCTGCTCCCGTGTAAATTTTACACGATCATTACAGGTTTAAGAAAAGGCCACAACACAAACGAAAACACAGGGTAAGCTAGACATTTAAAAAGAGTTTAAATAAGGATACTTAAAATAAAATCAAGGTGAACAATTTTCAAGATATTCACGTAAAGTTATCAAGTTTCTCATACTCTTCACCTGATCACCCAGAAATCACACATTTCACAATATTTTCCAGAGTCATTCTATTTCACAACTGTACCAAGTGTCTATCAATTTCAAGTTCCTCATTTCACATGTCAGACCACCACTGACTCAACACACAAGACACTTGACACTACTTCCGGAAGACTCGTGCATTGACTAGACTCAGAGATTCTGCACCTGTCATACAAGCTATTGTAATGTTTCCACAGCTATGCGCATCAACACATTCTCGATCTCAAGTTCACCATTCTCACAGTATGACAGGGTTAATCCATATGACAGGCCGAGCTCGTTCTGTTTCACACGACTCACCCATACATATGAACCTCCTTCGACTCTCAACGCCTGAATAACCTCATCTATATGAATCCATTATCTCAGGAGAGTCAGGATAATCCCATTATAGACATCACCGATCAATGCACATCCTACACGATCTTACACGGTATTTTCTTTCCTGAAAATACTATGCCTCGATCCACATTCACCACATCCAACACATCACATAACACTTAAAGGAATGATTTCAATCACAGCAAAACTCAATCCAAGGTTCTTATTTTCGAATATCTCATTTGAATCTCAACAGTTTCAAAGCAACACCAAAAACAGGGAGTTTCGCAAACAACGCCAAAACCGGCGATCTAGTTCAAAAACAGAGTATTTCGAAGTCTGCATTTAAAACCGGCGACCACGTCGCCCAACACATAGCACAGAGCATTTTACAAGGATGAAAACGAAAACCGGCGACCACGTCGCCCTCACTTCAGAAAATAGCTAAACTATGGCTTGTATTGAAAATGAAGTCTAGCTTCCCTTACCTGGACTTGCGCAAGCACCTAGAGTTCCGAAACCCAACAAAGCTTGAAGAACGCCTTGGCTCTGTTTTTGCGTCTGGTTGAAGGACTTGCAGAGGACTGCCCAGGTGCTCTAATGGTGGCTGTCGCTCGTCGTACTCTCGTGTGAAGGTGCTAGAATCGCAGCGCGAAGGAGGCAACTGGAGGAGAAGGGAGGTAACTCACTCTTTCTCTCTTTGAAGGCTGCAACGTTTCTTTTTCTCAGCAGTGGGTTTTCTGCATCTTAAACCAACTTATCCACCAAAAGCAGCTGCCACCACCCACTCTGCAGAGAAGTCTGAGAACCACTGCTCTGAACAGTACTGCCACTGTTGTCGCTTGTGCATGCCAGCCACTGCTCTGAACAGTACGACCGCGAGTGTCTCCTGCGCATGCCAACATTCTGATGTCACCACTCTGAATCATCCTTTTTGTCTACGTGGCGCGCGTGCAGGACGTTTCATGCTGAGAGTCTGGGTCCCACTTTATCTGCGTGAGGCTCGCCATCGCGACAACTTTCCAATGCTGACTCATCCTGGCGAACGACCGATGTCTCCTTCGCCCTAGAAGATGACCGATGTCTTCCTCTGGGAGACGACCGATGTCTTCCCTGGCGACGCCCTCATAACTCTCGCACCTTGGCCTCGTCCACATGCCTCGCGCCCTGGCAATGCCCGCATGCCTCGCGCCCGCGCGATGCCTGCATGCCTCTCGCGCCCGCGCGATGCCTGCATGCCTCTCGCGCCCGCGCTATGCCTGCATGCCTCTCGCGCCCGCGCGATGCCTGCATGCCTCTCGCGCCCGCGCGATGCCTGCATGCCTCTCGCGCCCGCGCGATGCCTGCATGCCTCTCGCGTCCTGGCGACGTCCACCTGGCGCTCATGTGTAGCAGGCGACCGGCGATCTCATAGCCTTCTTAACTTTTTCCTCCCTTTCTATTCTAAATAAAACATACATAGAATTCTTTTAAAATATAACCCTTTTTTATTCCAATTCAATTTTACAGGTCCTTACAATTATTACCATAATTGTCGTTTTTTACCTCTTGCATGTATGGTATTTGGCACTGCAGGGGAGGGTCTAAAACGAAGATTATCGTAATAATCGTTGTTTATGTGTGCCATTAACACGACGGTCAAATAGTTTTCGTCTATGCATCAAGAGAATAAACTACGTGTTCAAACACAGCAGTCTAAGAGTCACCGTTTTATTGCTAAAATAACTGTCATTTTTCACCTTTTTTTCACTAGAGAGAATAGGTAGAAAATGGAGCTATATTTGATAAGAGCATCCATTAGGGAGGAAGAAACCTGTAACATCCCGCCAAATCCTTTTCATATTTATATAATAAAATAAAGGTAAAACAATAATATCGAAGTGAACATAAATATATATATGTAATGAAATTTCTCCTCACAGGGAGTTTAATACATATCCAGTCAGTTTCCAAAACTTAAACAAAATACAGCAAAATAGAAAACAGGCGATCTCCTATCAGAAACAGAAAATAGGCGATCTCCTAACAGAAACAGAAACAGGCGATCTCCTTCCGGCGACCACTCACTGAGGAGCTCTACTTCCTGCAACTTCATCTGCTCCCGTGTAAATTATACACGATCATCACAGGTTTAAGAAAACATCCACAAAACAAAAACGCATGGTAAGCTAGATATTTTAAAGAGAATTTAGATATGAAACTTTAAAATCAAGATAAAACAAATTTAAGACACCCACGTAAAAACCATCAACTTTCTCATTCCCTTCACATGACCATCAAGTAATCACATATTTCACAATTTCCTCAAGAGTCGTTCAATTCACATAATCCATCAAGTGTCTATCAATTTCAATGTTTCTCATTTCTCACGTCAGACTTCCACTGACTCATCACACATAGACACTTGACACTACTTCCGGAAGACACGTGCATTGACTAGACTCAGAGATCTGCACCTGTCATACTGCACCACTGTGAAATCACACACATTCACAGGGTCGCTGTGAAATCACACACATTCACAAGCGTATAAATGAATCTCAATATCATCACTATCCTAGCATGACAGGGTTAATCCATACAACGGGTCAAGCTCGTTCTCTTTCAAACAACTCACCCATACATATGAACCTCCTTCGACTCTCAACGCCTGAATAACTTCATCTATATGATTCCATTATATCAGGAGAGTCAGGATATCTCATAATAAACGAATCACCGGTCAATACACACTCTACACGATCTTACACGGTATTTTCTTTCCTGAAAATACTATGCCTTGATCCCACATTCACCACATTCAACACATCATATAACACTTAAATGAACGATTCCAATCACAGCAACAATCATTCCAAGATTCAGATTTTCGAATATCACATTTCAATCTCAAACAGTTTCAAACGACACTAAAACAGGGGAGTTCGAAATCAACATTAAAACCGGCGATCACGTCGCCCCACACATAAAAACAGAGCATTGTGAAAAGGAATATGAAAACCGGCGACCACGTCGCCCTCACTTCAGAACCTACTCGCCTAACATTTTTATAAATGAAAATGCTAGCTTCCCTTACCTGGACTTGCGTAAAATCTCACTACGAGCTCTAACCCACCGAACTTAAGGATACCTGAACTCCGTTTTAGCGTCCTGATCGGAAAACTCGCAGAGAACTTCCCAGGAGTCCAAGGGAAGTCGTCGCTCGTCGTACTGGTGCTTGAGGATGCCTGAATCGCAGCGCGAAGGAGAGAAAAGAGAAGGATGAAGGTAAACTCACTCTGTCACTCTTGAACCACAGCAACGTTCTTTGCCTCTCAGAAGTGAGTTTTTGAATCTAAACCAACTTGTCCACAATTGACGCTGCCACCACCCACTCTGCAGGAAAGCTTGCGTGCACTTCCTTGAACAGTATGACCACGTGTGTCTCTATGCATACCAACTCTCTGATGCCAACTATTCTGAAACACCCTTTTTGTCTACGTGTCGCGCGTGCAGGATGTCTCATGCTGGGAGCCTGGGTCCCACCTTATCTGTGTGAAACACGACATCGCGCGATAACCTTCCACCGATGACTCATCCTGGCGGACGACCGATGTCTCTCCCTGGAAGACGACCGATGTCTCTCTCTGGAAGACGACCGATGTCTATCCCTGGCGACGCCCGCATGTCTCTCGCCCTGGCGATGCCCGCATGTCTCTCGCCCTGGCGATGCCCGCATGTCTCTCGCCCTGGCGATGCCCGCATGTCTCTCGCCCTGGCGATGCCCGCATGTCTCGCGCCCTGGCGATGACTGATGACACATCGCCACGCCTTGCTGAAGGTTCTTCATCCCGCTATGTTACGTCCAAGGTATCACCTCCACCTGACTTGGTGACGTCGGTAGCTTCACATTTCCAAGAATAGATCAGCACTACTCCTCGCGCGCCCATGCACGCAACACTAAGGACGATTTCTTATGCTCAAGCATAGAGCTTCGCATGCACAGCGTATCTAAGGCTTAACCCACGCCTTGACACGCGTGGTTTTTGGAACCCACTATGGTTGATCCAGCATCTTGACCACATACTAAGTGCACTTTCGGCGATCATGTACACCATAGGCGATTGGCGATCATATGTACTCTAGGCGACAGGCGATTATGTACCAGAGAAGTCGAAGGTCGCCTCCGTCTTCATCAACGGCGATCTCGTAGACTTCTAAGCTACACTTTCCTTCCTTTTTATTTTAAATAAAAACATACTTAGAATTCATTTAAAATATATTCCTTTTATTCCAATTTAATTTTACAGGTCCTTACAAAACCACCACAATATCTAGATTTTTAAATGGTCTCAGTCTTGAGATAAGAGATAAAGTAGAACTTCTGCCCTACTGATAAATTCCATATTTCATATTAAAAGATAGACACATATGAAATTTTATTGATATAATAGCTATAATTCAATCTTTAATTTAAGAATTTAAACATTTTTACATATTTTATGATTATAATATGAATAAGACCGATTTATTCCCAAATTTGTGTTAATTTCATGATTCTAAAGGAAAATAGAGATGAAAGGGCTAAAGGAGAATAGACAAGGTGAAAAGGAAAAGTTGGAACATTGGAAACTCACTCAAAACTCGCCCAAGCAAGATCACTTCAGAGGAACTCGCCCAAGGCTTGCCCAGGCGAGTTCATTATGATGAAGTTGGGCTTTTTCTCGTCAAACTCACCCAAACAAGTAATAACTCGCTTAAGCGAGATGTCACTTAGCCCAAGCCCAACTAGGTTATATAGGAGACGTGAGACATAACCTTAGACAATCATGAGGAGAATAGGAAGATATAGAAAACCCTAAAGGAGGCAGTCATCAAGGAGAAACATCCCGGATCTTCTTTTCTTGCTTTCCAAGCTTGTAATGGCCTACATGACTAGTTAATTCTTCCCTTTGGAATTGGGAGTAATTTGTTCAAACTCTTAAGTATTGAGGTTATATTTATCTATAATATTTCAGTCCTTGATTGATGATTGGTATTATCATTTTATTCTCATAGCTTGAATTATTCATGATTTTGATCCTCAAGTTTGACTAGAAAGTACTTTTAAGAATCTGACCAAAATGATAATGTTTAACATATTTGAATGTTAGGAATGAATTTGAAATGTTGATTGCTTTATAACATTTTTTCATAATGATAAGGAGTTTTTATAAATATGCGAGGAATCAAGACTGGATATTATAATATGTTCCGGTCGGTCATCGGTAGTCGATGACATCAGCAGCAGTTGACCACGTGGACCATTCACAGAGTAACACGTGGTAGAGGTTAGCAGGCGAATCAGGGAGGTGATCACTCAGAATGGTAATCGCCTCTCGCCTGTGATGATGAGTAATCGCCTATCGCCTTGAGGTGAGTAATCGCCTATCGCCTGTGATGATGAGTAATCGCCTATCGCCTTGAGGTGAGTAATCGCCTATCGCCTTGAGGATGAGTAGTCGGTCATCGCCGGTATGGATCAGTAATCGCCCAGATTGCACATGATCGCCGTGTGTTAAGGTTGGGAGATCAGGTGGTCAGCAAGTCGCCGAAAGAGCACATCGCCGGGTGTTTGAGAAGACTTGGCATGCACTTGTTGTATGGTCTAAGTACAGAGGATAAGTGGCATATCTGCCACCATGTGTAGTGCGAGCTGCAATGCCCAGAGTAGCCTGCGTACAAACCTCACCTGCGTCATTTGCTGAAGAAGGAGCTGTTACCATGGCGCAGGTAGTGGAGATGATACGCGCGCTGCAAGATAGCGTCGCGGAATCGAGAGTTGAGCAAGAGAGGATGTGTGCAGAGCTGGCTGCATTGCAGAGAAGAAACGAAGAGTTGAACCGTATGAATGAAGAGCTGCGTAGGGAATTGCAGGCGCAGAAGGAGCGCGCAGCTGAAGAGAGGACGTCGACGCCACCGTCGCCTCCGCGAGCATTCCCTATGCCTTTCTCCCCCGAAATCATGAACACGGTGGTGCCTCCCAATCTGGTGGGACTGAAAGCGTTGTTCACGGGGGCGGAAGATCCAGAAGCACACCTGACAGCCTTCCACACTCAGATGATGCTGACTGGAGGTTCAGATGCTGTGTACTGCAAGATGTTCATGAGCACACTGAGCGGAGTGGCTATGGAGTGGTTCGTGAGCCTGCCAGAGGGCCACGTCACTTCCTTCCATCAGTTCGCGAAGCTGTTCACGGAGCAGTACATCATTAACCGACCTGCGCCAGTGGTGTCCTACGACCTGTTTGACGTGCGCCAGTATCAGGGGGAGCCGTTGAGGGACTACCTCAATCGCTTTGGGGCGCAGGTGGTGAGATTGCCCAGCAAGGACGAGGACATGCTGGTGCATGCGTTCAAGAGAGGTGTCCTCCCTGGTCCTTTCAGTGAATCGCTCATCAGGAGCCACCCTGTCACCTTCACCGAGATACGGCGACGTGCGGTGGCACACATAGTAGCAGAGACCGAGGTCTCTGAGAAGAGAGGAAGTGCTGCACCGTCGAAGCCACGTGGAGGTCAGGGGAATCAACAGCAACAGGCGCGGGTGCATGAGGTCAAGGAAGGGAGGAAAGAGCAAAGAAGGTCTCACCCTTATGCACCAAGGAAGGACCAGACCAGGGGGCGTGCAAGCAACGCACCCCCCAGGTATGATTTCATGATAAGTTTGGCGGAGCTGATCGCCATCCCTGCTGTGGCAGCAAGACTCCATGTGCCAGAGAAAACCGACAGGGTACTTGGAGGGAGGAAGGATGAGTGGTGTGAATTCCATCAAGCTTATGGACATACACTCTGTAACTGCCTGGCGTTGGGGCGTCAGCTTGCTGAGTTGGTGGAGACAGGGTTCCTGACCGATTACCTGCAGAAGACACAAGGTGATCGCGCTTCGAGGTCCCAGGAAGGCGACCAGCAGCATGAACTCCCTGTGTTTGGGGAGGTGAGGTGATGGAAGAGGCTACACTGGGGGGGCTCCCAGAGCTGAAGCGGAAGGCATGATCGCCCCACGTGTATGCATCGCCAGGGCGGTCATCGCCGGTTAAAGGAGACCCCATCCAGAGTGGTTGAGATGTTGGAGAATGGAGCTTGTCGGCTGGCGACTCTGGACGTAACGACTATTCCCAGAACCCAGGACGCTACACGCTTCTTTCCTGCTTTCGTTAAGTTGTAAAGTAGATGCGCTATCGCGCTATACACACACTTAGTGTATTAAACAATTGAGCAGATCAGGGGCACTCTTTTTAACGATGCCACCCAATAAAAGATTTTCAGTACATAAAGTGTGCGAGTGTTCCCAGTTTAAAGTTCTCCTTGCCCCAGGTGCAAGACCAGGTGATCGGTGGTGAGTTACCAAGTGGCCACCACCCGCAGATCAGCCCCTAGATAAGCGCTGGGATGTAGAGCGCGATCAGCCGTCGGTGCATGTAAAGAGTGAGTACTCGATCGGTGCACGGTCATCGGGGTCTTGCTAACCCGTGTTAAGCTGGGACCCAAGTTCCCAGCGAGAGTGTAAGGACCTGTAAAATTGAATTAGAATAAAAAGGGTTATATTTTAAAAGAATTCTATGTATGTTTTATTTAAAATAAAAAGGGAGGAAAAGTTAAGTTTAGAAGGCTATGAGATCGCCGGTCGCCTGCTACACATGAGCGCCAGGTGGACGTCGCCAGGGCGCGAGGCATGCAGGCATCGTGCGGGCGCGAGAGGCATGCGGGCATCGCGCGGGCGCGAGGCATGCGGGCATTGCCAGGGCGCGAGGCATGTGGACGTGGCCAAGGCGCGAGAGGCATGCGGGCTTTGCCAGGGCGCGAGGCATGTGGACGTGGCCAAGGCGCGAGAGGCATGCGGGCATCGCCAGGGCGCGATGCATGTGGACGTGGCCAGGGCGCGAGAGTTATGAGGGCGTCGCCAGGGAAGACATCGGTCGTCTCCCAGAGGAAGACATCGGTCGTCTTCCAGGGCGAAGGAGACATCGGTCGTTCGCCAGGATGAGTCAGCAGTGGAAAGTTATCGCGCGACGTCGAGTTTCACACAGAGTAAAGTGGGACCCAGACTCCCAGCATGAAACGTCCTGCACACGCGCCACGTAGACAAAAAGGGTGGTTTAGAGTGGTGACATCAGAATGTTGGCATGCACAAGCGACAACAGTGGTAGTACTGTTCAGAGCAGTGGTTGGCATGCACCAGAGACAACAGTGGTCGTACTGTTCAGGGCAGTGGTTCTCAGACTTTCCTGCAGAAGGGGTGGCAGCAGCAGCATGCGTGGACAGGTAAGTTGGGATTCAAAAGCCACTGCGGGAAGGCAAAGAACGTTACAGACTCAAGAGTGTTAGAGTGAGTGCAAACTTCCTCCCTCCCTTCTTCCCTTCCTTGCGTTGAGACACAGGCAACCTCCAGCATCAGTGCGACAAGCGACGTTGCCCTTAGAGCACCTAAGAGGTTCTCTGCAAGTTCTACAGACCAGGTGCTGAAAACAGAGCTAAGGCATCCTTCAGGCTCGGTGGGTTTTGAGCTCGCGGTATTTTACGCAAGTCCAGGTAAGGGAAGCTAGCCTTCATTTTCAATACAAGCCATAGATTAGCTGTTTCTGAAATGAGGGCGACGTGGTCGCCGGTTTCGTTTTCATCTTCGTGAATGCTCTGTTCTATGTGTCTGGGCGACGTGGTCGCCAGTTTTAAATACAGACTTCGAAATACCTTGTTTTTGAACCAGATCGCCGGTTTTGGCGTTGTTTGCGAACTCTCTGTTTTTGGTGTTGCTTTGAAACTGTTTGAGATTTAAATGAGATATTCGAAAATAAGAACCTTGGATTGAGTTTTGCTGTGATTGAAATTGTTCCTTTAAGTGCTATGTGATGTGTTGAATGTGGTGAATGTGGGATCGAGGCATAGTATTTTCAGGAAAGAAAATACCGTGTAAGATCGTGTAGGATGTGCATTGATCGGTGATTCCTAATGAGATATCCTGACTCTGCTGAGATAATGGAATCCCATAGAGGAAGTTACTCAGTTGTGGAGAGTCGAAGGAGGTTCATAGGAATGGGTGAGTCGTGTGAAACAGAACGAACTCGGCCTGTTCTATGGATTAACCCTGTCATACTGGGAGAACTATTGACAATGAGATTATATATGCGCATGCTGTGTGGATTCACAGCGACCCTGTGTGGATTTCACAGTGGTATGGTATGACAGGTGCAGATCTCTGAGTCTAATCAATGCATGAGTCTTCCGGAAGTAGTGTCAAGTGTCTTGTGTGTTGAGTCAGTGGTGGTCTGACATGTGAAATGAGGAACTTGAAATTGATAGACACTTGATACAGTTGTGAAATAGAATGACTCTGGAAAGTATTGCGAAATGTGTGATTTCTGGGCGATCAGGTGAAGAGTATGAGAAACTTGATAACTTTACGTGAATATCTTGAAATTGTTACCTTGATTTTATTTTAATTATCCTTATTTAAACTCTCTTTAAAATATCTAGCTTACCCTGCGTGTTTTGGTTCTGTGGCTGTTCTCTTAAAACTGTGATGATCGTGTATAACTTACACGGGAGCAGATGATCTTCCAGGAAGTAGAGCTCCTTAGTGAGTGGTCGCCGGAAGGAGATCGCCGGATTTCTGTTCTGGTAGCAGATCGGCTGTTTTGGGTCCTCCGATAGGCGATCGGCCTCGTCTGATAGGAGATCGGTCTTTTCCGATAGGAGATCGCCTGCTTTGTTTTTTTTACTGTATCCTGTTTATGTTTCTTGAAAATTTGACCGAACTTGTATTAAACTCCCTGTGAAGAGAAACTACATCTCATATATATAATATTTTGTTCACTTCAATCTATTTATTACCTTTATTTTCATTATATACATTTGTATAGTATTTTGGCGGGATGTTACAGAGAGCGTTAAGCATGCACCTCGAATGATTCCAGAAGAAGAGGTCCTCGCCAGTCGGGACGTCGGTGAACGCGCGATGAGGCAATGCAGGTAGGGCGCGCCCAGTGTGTGCGCTTAGACAGCCACGCCTGGCGCCCCCCTAGGAGCATGCACCCACGAGAAAGTCCTCACCTCTGCTTTATACAGCAAGGTTGAGGCGAGAGAAAGTCCTCTTCCTTTGCTTTTTACAGCAAGGTTGAGGTGAGAGAAAGTCCTCTTCCTTTGCTTTTTACAGCAAGGTTGAGGAAACAGAGAAATTCCTCACCTCTGCTTTATACAGCAAGGTTGAGGCAAGAGAAAGTCCTCTTCCTCTGCTTTATACAACAAGGTTGAGGCAAGAGAAAGTCCTCTTCCTCTGCTTTATATAGCAAGGTTGAGGCGAGAGAAAGTCCTCTTCCTCTGCTTTATACAGCAAGGTTGAGGCGGGAGAAAGTACTCTTCCTCTGCTTTATACAGCAAGGTTGAGGCCAGAGGAAGTCCTCCTTGCCTTTGAGCAAGTGCAGGCACCAGAGGAAGTCCTCCTTGCTTTTGAGCAAGTGCAGGCACCAGAGGAAGTCCTCCTTGCCTTTGAGCAAGTGCAGGCACCAGAGGAAGTCCTCCTTGCCTTTGAGCAAGTGCAGGCACCAGAGGAAGTCCTCCTTGCCTTTGAGCAAGTGCAGGCACCAGAGGAAGTCCTCCTTGCCTTGAGCAAGTGCAGGCGAGAACAGAGGAAGTCCTCCTTGCCCTTGAGCAAGTGCAGGCGAGAACAGAGGAAGTCCTCCTTGCCCTTGAGCAAGTGCAGGCGAGAACAGAGGAAGTCCTCCTTGCCCTTGAGCAAGTGCAGGCGAGAACAGAGGAAGTCCTCCTTGCCTTTGAGCAAGTGCAGGCACCAGAGGAAGACCTCCTTGCCTTTGAGCAAGTGCAGGCACCAGAGGAAGACCTCCTTGCCTTTGAGCAAGTACAGGCACCAGAGGAAGTCCTCCTTGCCTTTGAGCAAGTGCAGGCACCAGAGGAAGTCCTCCTTGCCTTTGAGTAAGTGCAGGCACCAGAGGAAGCCCTCCTTGCCTTTGAGCGAGTGCAGGCGAGAAAGAAGAAAGTCCTCCCTCGACTTTGTACAGCGAGGTGCAAGCGAGTGAAAGTCCTCACCTCGACTTTGTACAGCGAGGTTGAGGCAAGAGAGAAAGTCCTCTCCCTTTGCTTCTTATAGCAAGGTTGAGGCGAGAGAACCAAGTCCTCACCTTGACTTTGTACAGTGAGGCTGAGGCATGAGGAAAAGTCCTCTTCCCTTTGCTTTTTACAGCAAGGTTGAGGCGAGAGAACCAAGTCCTCACCTCGACTTTGTACAGCGAGGCTGAGGCATGAGGAAAAGTCCTCTTCCCTTTACTTTTTACAGCAAAGTTGAGGCAAGAGAGCCAAGTCCCTTCCCTCTGCTTTTTACAGCGACGCTGAGGTGAGAGAAGCAAGACCTCACCCACGACTTCTTACAGCAAGGTTGGGACAAGACGGGTCATCGAGAAGCACTTTTCTTCCCCAAAACACAGGCGTCATAGTTGGTGTTCAGACCTTCTACGCACCCAGCGCTGGTGTGGCAGAGAAGTGCAGCAAAGCCAGAAGCGCGATGACTGATCGGTGGTGCGCTAACATGCTAATCGGTGGTCGGTGGTAGAAGCAAGTTCTGCTGTGTGAAGCCGAAGCGTTTAGGCCCGTTAAGTCAGTCATCCAACACAAAGTTATGTTGAAGGCAATGCTAAGGCAACAGTTAGCCGCGATCAAGTCAGAGACCAAGTTTGAGGGGTTGCAGGTAGATCGCGCTAAAGCCTAAGCTAGTTAACAGTTAGTCACATGCAGAGAGTTAAAGAGAAGAAACGCAGCGAACTCCAGCGCGTTTGAGAAGAAGAAAACAGAGAAGGTGAATCTCTAGATGATCCAGAGAGATGCTTTGAATGTTTGAAGGCGAAGAAGAAGGGATGAAACAGTGTTAGTACCAGAGTGTGCGCTGCTGTAGACCGCCAGAAGAAGATTTCTTAGTCTCTTCGCTGAGAACAAGTTCACAGCTCGAGACTGGGGGGCTTGTGTTCCGGTCGGTCATCGGTAGTCGATGACATCAGTAGCAGTTGACCACGTGGACCATTCACAGAGTAACACGTGGTAGAGGTTAACAGGCGAATCAGGGAGGTGATCACTCAGAATGGTAATCGCCTCTCGCCTGTGATGATGAGTAATCGCCTATCGCCTTGAGGATGAGTAGTCGGTCATCGCCGGTATGGATCAGTAATCGCCCAGATTGCACATGATCGCCGTGTGTTAAGGTTGGGAGATCAGGTGGTTAGCAAGTCGCCGAAAGAGCACATCGCCGGGTGTTTGAGAAGACTTGGCATGCACTTGTTGTATGGTCTAAGTACAGAGGATAAGTGGCATATCTGCCACCATGTGTAGTGCGAGCTGCAATGCCCAGAGTAGCCTGCGTACTAAGCTACTCCCTGTGTGGATAACTTAGTCGCATGGGCACAGTGGAAGTAACGTTTCAGCTGCAGATACTCCAGATGGTGACACGTGTACGACCAGATGTTATCCACGTGTCAAGAGGAATAACCGTCAGGAGAGAGAAATACTCAGGTATATATACAAACTCTTAACGAAATTAGAGAGGGGTTTTTACAGATTCTCATAGCTCACACATCTGAGAGTTTCAGTCACACACGAGTCTCACAGAGAGATTCAAATATAGTTTTAGTGTTCCTGTTGCCTGACTTGAGCGCCGGAGCTACAACGGCCGCTAGAGGCGCCGTCTGTGTGTTTTGCAGGCAGCGTTTGGAGTTCCGGCGGTGGTTCTTGGAGCGTTCCTGCAGAACAGAGGGCTAGACGAAGGAGTGACGAGGCAGTCCTCCACGTTCGAGTCAAGCGGCCGGAACATAATATTTTGTAAAAATACAGACGAGTGAGAAAGACGAACCCCAATCCCAATTTTACCAATTGAAGCACACATATTTTTTACTTTAATTTATTTACATTCTTCAAATTTCATCATACATTCACTTTCCCATTTGGAGTATTTGCTTACCAGAAAAAGCCATTTGGGTTATGTAATGCTCCAACAACTTTCGAAAAGTGTATGTTTGCTATTTTTGTAGTTATGATATAGAAATGCATTGAAGTATTCATGGATGACTTTTTCGTGTTTAGGTCTGATTTTGACTCTTGCCTAGCAAATCTTGGCACCATTCTAAAGCGATGTGTGGAGACAAATATTGTGATGAATTGGAAGAAATGTCATTTTATGGTAACAGAAGGAATAGTCTTAGGCCATAAAATTTCTCACAAAGGAATTGATGCAGATAAAGCAAAAGTTGAAGTCATTGAGAAGCTACCTCCACCAGTCAATATTAAAGGAATAAGAAGTTTCTTAGGACATGCTAGATTTTACAGAAGATTTATTAAGGACTTCTCCAAGATTGCAAATCCTTTGTGCAACCTCATCAATAAGGATACTTCTTTTAAATTTGATGGTGATTTTTTAACTGATTTTAAAATTTTGAAAGAAAAACTCATTACTACACCTAACATAACTACTCCCAATTAAAAATTTAATTTTAAAATAATGTGTAATGCTAGTGATTATGCAGTAAGAGCAGTGTTAGGACAAAGGAAAGAAAGAATTTTTCAAGTCATAGATTATGCAAGAAAGGTCTTAAATGAA
Source organism: Phaseolus lunatus (assembly GCA_013389735.1). Classification (NCBI taxonomy): domain Eukaryota; kingdom Viridiplantae; phylum Streptophyta; class Magnoliopsida; order Fabales; family Fabaceae; genus Phaseolus; species Phaseolus lunatus. The sequence continues at coordinate 33,997,705 of CM023864.1, read as the reverse complement.
ACTCAAAGTAATTACACCACAACAGAAAAAGAAGTACTTGTTATAGTGTTTGCACTTGAAAAATTTTGATCTTAGTTGATAGGTTCTAAAGTTATTATTTTTACTAATCATGTTGCCATTAAATATTTATTCACTAAATCATATTCTAAACCAGGGCTTATACGATGGATACTTTGTTACAGGAATTTGATTTAGAAATCAAAGATAAGAAGGGATCTGACAACAATGTAGTGGATCATTTATCAAGACTAGAATATGATGAGGTAACAGCATTGGAACCTAAAGTTCTTGCTGAATTTCCATATGAGAAGTTGTTAGTAATTGAGGGATGTCATGGGTTGCAAATACAGCTAACTTTAAAAGCTCCTGGACCAATTCTAGAGAATTTGGATTGGCACCAAAGAATAAAAAATTTTAAACAAGCAAATCGTTGTGTATGGAGTTGTACCGACCAGTCCTCGAACATCGACGACCGCTAGCAGTAATGGGCCATGTAACCCACAAGCAGCATGAGACAGTGTCCTTCAAGCGGCACGAGCCAGCATGCCGATTAGTGGTCGGAGATCGAACATCAGGGTATGCCGATGTGTACTCGGCAACAGAGTGAAGCCGATGTGACATCAGGCATCAGCAGTTCAAACAGCTAAACTGGGCCACGAGAGGTGGACCCCAGGAAATATACCAGTTATCAGTAAAATGCCCAGAGGAAGGGAGGAGCCTAGGTCACAAAGTATCCATGCGTGTGGCATGGAGAGCACAGTTAGGTGCAAAGTCTTGAAGGGCTTGAGTGCCCGTCAGGATTAGGGTTTCCAAGTGAAGCTACATGCATGGCACGTGAACAGTGAGGGCACTTCTAGAACAGATGGCCCCAGAGATTAGGTGCACGAGTGGGTACCCAGGTGGCCGCTCTATTAGGATTTGCAGTCCAGTTAAGGGACCCTTAAATGCCAGATCACTCTCAGATTGAGTAATAGTCGCGCGTAACGGCATGTCCCAAAAACCCTAAATGAGGGTAGCGGCGTAGAGGAAACCCTAGACTATATAAAGGATAGTAAAACACTTCACAAAGGTATGCAGTTTTGAGACTGAAACTGATATACAATTCACTTGGTGTGCTTGCCCTAGTATTGACTTGAGCGTCGGAGTGCAAACGGCCTCTAGGGCGTCCCTTCTATCTTTGCAGGTGCAGGTTGTTTCGATCCAGTGAAGCATTACCTAAGGAGAAGGAAGGAGGCGTGTGATTGTCGTAAAGTCAACCGGCAGGAACATTTGACGCCCACCGTGGAGCCGAAATAAAACAAGGTCCCATTCACAAGCAAAAGAGAATAATCTAGCAACATGAGGAATACCAGACAAGGATCTGTCCCACCAAATGGAGGCGAAGGCGTCACCATGCAACAAATCATGGAAACAATGCGCGCCCTCCAGGAAGCGGTGGTAGCATCCAGGGCGGAACAGGCACGCATTCAAATGGATCTGGTAGCATCGCAAGCCTAGAACGAAGAGCTGCATAGGACAAATGAAGAATTGCGCATAAATCTGCGGAATTTGCAGCAGGCAGGGGATCGCATGGTGGATGATCGAGCCCCGCCTATGCCACCCAGGGCATTCCCTATGCCCTTTTCCCAAGCGATCATGGACATTGTGGTGCCTGCCACCTTTGTGGGCCCTAAGACCGCTTTTACAGGGGTGGAAAACCTAGAGGCACATTTCACGGCATTTCACACTCAGATGATGTTGTCAGGAGGCTCCGATGCGGTGCATTGTAAGCTCTTCATGACCATATTGATAGGGACAGCTTTGGAATGGTTCATCAGCTTGCTTGATGGACACATAACATTGTTCGCGTAGTTTTCCATGCTGTTCAAGGAGCAATACATGGTCAATCGGGCCCTCCCACCAGTGTCCTACGATCTCTTTGATGTAAGGCAGTATCAGGGAGAATCCCTCAAAGATTATCTCAACAAGTTTGGCGCGATGGTTGTAAGGCTACACACCAAGGACGAGGATATGGTGGTGCACGCCTTCAGAAAGGGGATCTTGTCAGGACCCTTCAGTGAGTCACTAATCAGAAATCGCCCCAAGACCTTTTGCGAGATCAGGTGTCGAGCTGTCACCCATATCGTAGCAGAAGGGGAGCTTATTGAGAAGCGTGAGAGCATTGCTCCTTCGCGATCATGAGGGCCCAGTCGACGTCAACCCATGGGGGTGCACGAGGCAACAACGGAAAAGAGAATGCAAGGGAAACAGAAACCCTACGAGGCCAGGAAGCCCCACACAAGGGCACGCGTGAAGGAGGGTGTGCCCCCCAGACATAACTTCCTGGAGGAATTGAAGGAGCTGATTGCTATTCCCAACATAGCGGAAAGATTGAAGATGCCCCCAAAGACAGACAAGAGACTGGGGCCCAGCAAGAACGCGTGGTGCGAGTTCCACCAGGCGTTTGGCCATCCTATCCGCAACTGCTTGGCCCTAGGTCACCAATTGGATGAGTTGGTGAAGAGTGGCTTCTTGAATGACTACCTGCGGGAATCGCATGGGGGCGAAGTTGTGGTGACCCCGAGGACTGATCAGGGGCACGAGGTGCCCATACATGGTGAAATTCACACCATCTCAGGAGGGTTCTCAAGGGGAGGGTGCACCGCGTCACAGCGGAAGAAGTATACACGATTCGTGATGGCAGTGGCGACGTACGAGGAAGACCACTGCCCTGACGTTGACCTCACTTTCACAAAGGCTGATCGCCAGGACGTTGTCCCTCATGACAATGATCCAGTTGTGATATCAATGGTAACGGTGGGAAGGAAGGTGCATCGGGTGCTCGTGGATCAAGGAAGCTATGCCGTCGTGATGTTTTGGTAGCCCTTCAACAAGCTGCAGTTGTCTCCAGACCAATTAAGACCCTACATTGGTTGCTTATATGGATTTGTTGGAAACCAAGTTGAAGTGTGGGGGCACATAGAGCTGAGGACCACCTTCACAGATGGCGTGCCTTCCCGCATAGAAAACATCAAGTACCTAGTCGTTAACGCCCCCTCAGCTTACAATATATTGTTGGGTAGACCAGCCCTGAACATGTTAGAAGCGGTGGCGTCGATGAGGCATATGAAGATGAAACTGCCTTCTATGGAAGGAGCAGTGATCACCATCAGGTCGGATCAGAAGAAGGCTAAGAAGTGTTACGAGAATAGCCTCAAGACAAAGAGGGGAGTGTGCAGCGTGACCACCCAACCACCAGGTGGGATGTGCACCATTGTTGACCAGCCCCGAGGAGGAGAAGGGGTCACATCAGCAAAGGTCGCCTGAGATAGACGACCCGAGCCAGCAAAAGACATCCTGGAAAGGGAGATTGGAGGTAAGATGTTTAAGCTTGGCAAATCCATGTGCCAAGACGCGCAGGACCAGATTGCAGGAGTCATAGAGCGACACATGGATGCCTTTGCATGGTCCGCCTTAGACATGCCTGGCATCGACCCCGATTTCCTGTGTCATCGCCTTGCTATGGATCCCTAGGTCAGACTTGTCCGTCAGAGAAGGAGGAAGTTCAATGAAGAAAGGAGACAAGTCATCAAGGAGGAGACGCAGCAGTTGTTGAGGGCTGGTCACATCCAAGAGATCTAATATCCAGAGTGGCTGGCGAATGTGGTGCTGGTGAAGAAAGCTAATGGGAAGTGGAGGATGTGCGTAGACTTCACCGACCTCAACAAGGCGCCCAAAGGATTCCTAAACCCTGCCAAGCATTGATGCCTTGGTGGACAGTGCCTCGGGTTGCAAGCTGCTCATCTTTCTGGATGCCTTTTCTGGCTACAACCAGATCAAGATCCATCCCATGGATGAGTGCAAGACAGCGTTTATGACAGAGTTGTCTTGCTATTGTTACACAGTGATGCCCTTTGGGTTGAAGAACGCAGGTCCCACCTACCAGAGGCTGATGGACAACGTGTGTAACGCCCCTCAAAATATTGTTCATTTTTATATAATAAAATAAAGGTGAAACAAAAATATCAAAATTTAACATAGATATATACATAATATAATTCATCCATTAATACAAATGTGCCTCAAAATAATATCCCTTTTTGAGGAAAATTTAATACATATCCATGCTGGAGTTTTCAAAAAAAAAAATAAAACAAAACAACAGCATTCAAAATCGGCGATCTCCTCCTCCAGAAAATGCTTACTGAGGAGCTCTACTACCTGCAACCTCATCTGCTCCCGTGCAAATATACACGATCATCACAAGTTTAAGAAAACAACCACGATACAAAACAAAAGGGTAAGCTAGATATTTTTAAAACTTTAAATATGAAACTTTATATCAAAAGAAAGCATAAATCTTCACACCATTCATAATCTATAACAATTTCAGCCATCAATATCCCCATACTCCACAAACTCGTCAAGTGTCTATTCAATACATTCAATACTCATGGTTCACACGTCAGACTTTCCACTGACTCATAACATATAGACACATGACTCTACTTCCGGAAGACTCGTACGTTGACTCAGACTCAGAGATCTGCACCTGTCATACCACACCACTGTGAAATCCACACAGGGTCGCTGTGAAATCCACACAGCCATGCGCATACATAATCTCAATATCATCACTCTCCCGGTATGACAGGGTTAATTCATATAACAGGTCAAGTCAGTTATCTTTCAAACAACTTACCCATACATATGAACCTCCTTCGACTCTCAACAACTGAATAACTTCATCTATGTGATTCCATTATATCAGCAGAGTCAGGATATCTCCTTCTAGACAAGTCCCTAGTCAATGCACATTACACACGATCTTACACGGTATTTTCTTTCCTGAAAATACTATGCCTTGATCCCACATTCACAACATTCAATGCATCATACAACACGTAAATGGACGGTTCCCAATCACAGCAACAATCATTCCAAGGTTCAGATTTTCGAATATCACATGTATTTCACATTCAATCTCAAACAGTTTCAAACGACACTAAAACAGGGGAGTTCGAAATCAACATTAAAACCGGCGATCACGTCGCCCCACACATAAAAACAGAGCATCGTGAAATAGAATATGAAACCGGCGACCACGTCGCCCTCACTTCAGAACCTACTCGCCTAAAGTTTTTATAAACGAAAATGCTAGCTTCCCTTACCTGGACTTGCGTAAAATCTCACTAAGAGCTCCAAAACCCACCGAAGCTTAAAGATGTCCTAACCTGCACCATGGAGCCTTTATCACAAAACTGACTATACTACTCATTTCCTACGCTAACAGAGACGACTTCTGGAGCTAAGGGAGTCGCTGGCAACGCCTATGCAGAGGCAACCCTCTCAAGCTCAGATTCGACTCGAAAAACAGAGTAAAACGACTTACTCTGTTCTAGCGTCCTGACGAGAGAACTTGCAGAGTAACCTTCCCAGGTGCTCTATGGCAGTCGCCGGTCTTCAACTGGTACGCTAGGACGTCTGAACACAAGGAGAAGGGGAGGAAAGAAACAGGGAACCAAAGCTAACTCACTCAGTCACTCTCGAACCACAGCAACGTCCACTGCCTCTCAGGAGTGAGTTTTGAATCTAAACCAACTTGCCCAGAAATGCCGCTGCCACCACCCACTCTGCAGGAAAGCTTGCGTGCACACTTCCTTGAACAGTATGACCACGTGGGTCTCTGCGCATACCAACTCTCTGATGCTACTATTCTGAAACACTCCTAATGTCTACGTGTCGCGCATGCAGAACGTTCATGCTGGGAGCCTGGGTCCCACCTTATCTGATGTGAATTCAAGAACATAAGATGAAAGGTTCTTGACATTCTTAGGAAACATCTTGAGTTGGTCATTAGAGAGGCACTTTTTCTTAGAATTGGATCAATGTTCTAAGTCAAGAACTCACCAAAAACTAATGCCAAAACACAAACTCATATGGAAGTTCCAATTATTGTCAAATTGAACCGATTAAAGTGATAGAAAACTGAATATAAGTGCTGGAAATTAAAGGCACCGAACCAAAACACAAGAACACAAGCTAAGACATGAAAACTAAAATAGAAGGAAGGAAGGAGAAGAGAATGCTCATGAAGATGGAGGTATGGTTGGATGATCACGCCACTAAGAGGATGAAGGCTCCTAGATGAGTGTGCAAGCCGCCACTTGAGGTAACCATTGAACCTTCAAGATAAGACTAGTGAAGAAGATGCAAAGCTCTCCAATGCTCAATCAAAAATTGAGTAAAGTTTCTCTAATTCAAAATTCAAAAATTCAAATCTGAAAAATACAAGGACAGCACCTTAATTTATAATGTGAAGGTGCTGAAATGCAAGCTAAATGAATTCAAAAATTCCCCCCCAAATTCAAATGAAAATGGCGCCAAAACAAGTCATGAGGAAGGTGTGACTTCTTTTCTCACTTTGGCACCTCCTATTTTAACTCCTACTCCTATCTACTAACGCACCCCCCTCCTAATGCTCCTAACTAAGACCTAAAGATGCTTTAACATAAGAGGTTTCTCATGTTTTCCTCTAAGCACCCTCACACAAAGAAATTACAAAAAGGGAAAATAAACGTCCCCTTGCTCCTAAAGCTTTGAACATGCTTCTTGTGAGCCTTTGAGGTTGACTTTGATCTCCATGAACGTCCTCAACCTCTTCTTCTTCGTGATGATTGGCCTCCATGTCCTCTTCAGCTTGATCTCCATCATTATGTGTGTGGAAAACGACCTCGCGCGATGACCCTCCACCGATGACTGCTCGCGCGACAACCATGCCTCTCATACCGGCGATGACTGATTCCTCTTCCTGACGGATGACTGATTCCTCACCCTGGCAGACCACCAATGTCTCACCCTGGCAGACCACCGATGTCTCACCCTGGCAGACCACCGATGTCTCACCCTGGCAGACGACCGATGTCTCACCCTGGCAGACGACCGATGTCTCTCCCTGGAAGACGACCGATGTCTCCCCCTAGAAGTCGACCGATGCGTCCCTCATCCTGGCGATGACCGTTTGTCTCTCGCCCTCGCGATGCCCGCGTGTCTCTCGCCCTCGCGATCCCCGCGTGTCTCTCGCCCTGGTGATCTCCGCGTGTTTCTCACCCTGGCAATCTCCGCGTGTCTCTCGCCCTGGCGATCCCCGCGTGTCTCTCGCCCTGGCGATCTCTCATCGTCCTTGATGTGGCGAGGACACATCGTCTTGCTTCTGTCGACTGATGCCACATCGTCACACCCTGTTGAGGGCTCGTCCTACCACTACTCCACGCCTGTGTTATCACCCCCACATGGCTCGGTGACGTCGGTAGCTTCTCCTGTCCGAGGGCAGCTCAGTACTCACTCCTTACGTGCCTAAGCATGCAACACCAAGGTAAATCCCTTATGTCCAAGCGTAAAGTCCCGTAGTTATTCTGCATGCATGGCGCTCCTAAGGTTCAAATCACACCGCCCTACATGTGATTTCTGGAACCCACTATGGTCCACCGACCGACCTCTACCACGCCGCCCTCAGACCTTGGGCGACATCCGAGGTCTGACCACCATGAAATTTCCATTACAAGCTCTTTTCGTTTTAAGTAATAACATATTCAAAATTCATTAAAATTATACTTCTTCTATTCCAAATAATTATCTAGATCCTTACAATCTCCCCAAGAAGAAAAATTTTCGTCCCCGAAAATTGAATTACAAGGAAAAGAGGTAGGGATAGGCTTCTCTCATGGTTTCTTCTAATTCCCAAGTTGAATCACCCGATCTGTCATCCCACACCACCTTCACCATGTTGATGGTCTTGCCTCTGAGCTGCTTACTCTGTTGATCGTCAATCCTGACTGGTTTTGCTTCAAACGACAAGTCATCCCTGATCTGCACATCATCCACTTCCAACACGTGACTAGGGTCTGCAAGATACTTCCTTAGCTGTGACATGTGAAAGACATTATGCAGATTTGCTAATTGGGGAGGTAGGGCGATTTCATAAGCCACTGGACCTATCTTCCTTAAGATCTGATATGGTCCAACAAACTTAGGAGACAGTTTCTTTGATCTGATAGCTCGTCCTACACCCTTGGTTGGTGTCACTCTCATAAACACATGATCCCCAGCAGCAAACTCCAAAGGTCTTCTCCTCTGATCTGCATAGGATTTCTGTCGGCTTTGAGAAGCTTTCATTCTGCCTTGTATCTGTTTCACCTTCTCGGTTGTCTGCTGAATCAACTCTGGCCCAACCAAGACTGCTTCGCCCTCCTGGTACCAACATAAGGGAGTTCTGCATTTCCTCCCATACAGGGCTTCATATGGTGCCATCCCAATACTGGCGTGGTAACTGTTATTATAAGTAAACTCCACCAGCGGCAACACCTCATCCCAACTTCCCAATTGATCCAAGACACACGTCCTCAGCAGATCTTCCAAGGACTGGATCGTTCTCTCTGACTGTCCATCTGTTTGAGGATGATATGCCGAGCTCATTCTCAACTTAGTTCCCAAGCAATTTTGTAAGGTCTGCCAAAACCGTGAAGTGAACCTGGGATCTCTATCCGAAACAATGTTGGAAGGCACTCCATGCAACCTCACAATTTCTCTGATGTACAGCTGTGCCAACTTGGCCATAGGCATCCTCATATTCACTGGAAGAAAGTGAGCACTCTTCGTCAGCCGATCAATGATGACCCAGGTCGCATCATGACCCCTTACCGATCTGGGTAAATGGGTAACAAAATCCATGGCGATGCTGTCCCATTTCCATTCAGGGATATCCAATTGCTGCAACAAACCGCCAGGCCTTTGATGTTCTACCTTCGCCTTCTGACATGTCAAGCAGGTGGCAACATACTGAGCTATCTCCTTCTTCATGCCCGACCACCAAAATGACTCTTTTAAATCCTGGTACATCTTATTCATACCTGGGTGCAGACTAAGGTAACTCTTGTGGCCTTCTTCTAGGATCATCTTCTTCAACTCTTCATTTGCAGGTATGCAAATTCTGCCATTAAATCTCAAGATTCCATCATCGCCCATCGCAAAGCCTTTAGCCTGATCGGTGCCTAGAAATTCTACAATACGCTTCAGGCTAGGATCCTCTAATTGCTTATCCTTTATCATTCCAATGAAATCATTAGTTATAGTTAACTTACTACAACTAATATGATTTACATGAAATTCCACTCCAAAGTTTAAATCTCTAAACTGCTCAATCAATTTCTGCTCTTCAATCATCATGGTTGATACTTGTATTGATTTCCTACTCAAGGCATCTGCCACTACATTGGCCTTCCCTGGATGATATATCAGTTGGAAGTCATAATCTTTTAGGAACTCCATCCATCTTCTTTGTCTCATATTTAACTCCTTCTGATCAAACAGATATTTCAGGCTTTTATGGTCACTAAACACCTGAAACCGAGCTCCATACAAATAATGCCTCCAAATCTTCAAGGCAAACACCACAGCCGCCAATTCTAAGTCATGGGTAGGATAGTTCCTCTCGTGAACTTTGAGTTGCCTTGAAGCATATGCAACCACTCTTTTCTCTTGCATCAACACACATCCCAAACCTTGATGTGAAGCATCACAGTAAACATCAAAAGGATTTCCCACATCCGGGATCACTAACACTGGGGCGCTAGTCAACCTCTTCTTCAGCCCCATGAAACTCTGCTCACACTTTTCAGTCCAAGCAAAAGGTTGATCTTTGCGAGTTAACTGAGTCAAAGGAGCTACTACCATGGAAAAATCTTCAATGAACCTCCGATAGTAGCCTGCTAAACCCACAAAACTCCTTATCTCAGTAACTGTCTTAGGACGTTCCCACTGAAGCACTGCCTCCACTTTGGCTGAATCCACCGAGATCCCCTGGGCAGATATTACATGTCCTAAGAAGTTGACTTACTTCAACCAGAACTCACACTTAGAGAACTTGGCATATAATTGCTTCTCCCTCAGAATCTCCAATACTGTCTTCAGATGTTCTTCATGTTCTTCCTCGGTCCTTGAATAAATGAGTATGTCGTCTATGAAGACTACCACAAACTTATCCAAGAAAGGACAAAAAATTCTATTCATGAAATCCATGAACAGAGCTGGAGCATTTGTTACTCCAAACAGCATCACCACATACTCATAGTGCCCATAACGAGACCTAAATGCTGTCTTTTGAACATCTTCAGCTTTTACCAAAATTTGGTGGTACCCTGACCTCAGATCAATCTTTGAGAACACCGAGGCCCCATGTAATTGATCCATCAAATCATCAATTCTAGGTAGAGGATACTTGTTCTTGATGGTCAACTTGTTCAACTGCCTGTAATCTATACACAGCCGAGACCCTCCATCCTTTTTCTTAACTAGAAGCACTGGAGCCCCCCATGGAGATACACTGGGTCTGATGAATTGTTTCTCCAACAACTCTTCCACTTGCTTCTTTAATTCTACCAACTCGGCTGGAGCCATCCTGTAAGGTGCCATTGACACTGGTCCAGCTCCAGGTACCAAATCAATAGAGAATTCCACTTCTCTCTTAGGAGGTAATCCAGGTATTTCTTCTGGAAATACATCCATGAAATCTTTCACCAGATGTATCCTACTTATGTCCTCTTCATTCTTCACTTCCAACCGAGCTAGGATCACGAAGCACCTCGCCCCTTTTTCCAACTCCGACCACCTATGCTGAGCAGATATCACATCTGACTCTTGGAGGTCTGGAAACGCTATTTTCTAACTACCGCAGTCTATGAGAACGTCATTGGCAGATAGCCAATCCATTCCCAGGATAACATCCAGGTCCTAAAGAGGTAGGCAGATCAAGTTTACTTTGAACATGCGTCCCTCTACTATCACTGGACATTCAGAGCAAACTGCAGAGGTCAACACCTGTCCTGACGCAGGTGTAGAGACCAACAGTTCAAACGGTAACTCCTTCACTAGAAGGCCCAACTCGGCTACACACAGGCTTGACACAAAGGAGTGTGTCGCTCCAGAATCAAACAAGGCTTTTACACCTCTACCAGCTATAAAACAAACACCTTGCACTAGGTTACCTGACTGAGACGCCTCTGCTCCTGTCATGGCAAACATGTAAGGACCTGTAAAATTAAATTGGAATAAAAAGGAATATATTTTAAATGAATTCTAAGTATGTTTTTATTTAAAATAAAAAAGGAAGGAAAGTGTAGTTTAGAAGACTATCAGATCGCCTGGTTAGTACATAATCGCCAGTCGCCTATGGTGCACATGATCGCCGAAAGTGCACTCAGTATGTGGTCAGGATACTGGATCAACCAGAGTGGGTTCCAACAACCACGCGTATCAAGGTGTGGGTTAAGCCTTAGATACGCTGTGCATGCGAAGCTCTATGCTTGAGCATAAGAGATCGTCCTTAGTGTTGCATGCATGGGCACACGAGGAGTAGTGCTGATCTACTCTTGGAAATGTGAAGCTACCGACGTCACCAAGTCATGTGGAGATGATACCTTGGACGTAACATAGTGGGATGAAGAACCTTCAGCAAGGCGTGGCGATGTGTCGTCGGGCATCGCCAGGGCGCGAGGCATGCGGACATCGCCGGGCGCGAGACGTCGGTCGTCTCCTAGGGAGAGACATCGGTCGTCCTCCAGGATGAGACATCGGTGGATAGTCATCGCGCGAGCGGTCATCGGTGGAAGGTTATCGCGCGATGTCGAGTTTCACACAGATAAGGTGGGACCCAGGCTCTCAGCATGAGACGTACTGCACGCGCGACACGTAGACAAAAAGGGTGGTTCAGAATAGTGACATCAGAGTGTTGGCCTGCGCAGAGGCATGCGTAGTCGTATTGTTCAGGGAAGCGTACACGCAAACTTCCCTGCAGAGTGGGTGGTGGCAGCGGCTTTTGTGGACAAGTTGGTTTAGATTCAAAAACCCACTTCGGAGAGGCAAAGAACGTTGCAGTGGTTCAAGAGTGACAGAGTGAGCTCACCTTCATCCTTCTCTTTTCTCTCCTTCGCGCTGTGATTCAGGCATCCTCAAGCACCAGTACGACGAGCGACAACTGCCCTTGGAGCACCTGGGAGGTTCTCTGCAAGTTCTCCAAACCAGACGCTAAAACAGAGTTAAGGCATCTTTAAGCTTCGGTGGGTTTTGGAGCTCTTGGTGTTTTGCGCAAGCTCAGGTAAGGGAAGCTAGCCTTATTTCCAACGAAAACCTTATATTAGATGATTTTTTATGATGGGGCGACGTGGTCGCCGATTTTCAACTGTTATTGCATAATCCCTTGTTTTTGGACGAGATCGCCGGTTTTGGCGTTGTTTTTCGAACTCCCCTGTTTTAGTGTTGTTTGAAAATGTTTGAGATTTAAATGTGAAATGCATGTGATATTCGAAAATCTGAACCGTGGAATGAATGTTGCTGTGACCGAATCGTTCATTAAGTGTTGTATGATGTGTTGAATGTAGTGAATGTGGGATCAAGGCATAGTATTTTCAGGAAAGAAAATACCGTGTAAGATCGTGTAGAGTGTGCATTGACCGGTGATTCGTTTATTATGAGATATCCTGACTCTCCTGATATAATGGAATCATATAGATGAAGTTATTCAGGCGTTGAGAGTCGAAGGAGGTTCATACGTATGGGTGAGTTGTTTGAAAGAGAACGAGCTTGACCCGTTGTATGGATTAACCCTGTCATGCTAGGATAGTGATGATATTGAGATTCATTTATACGCTTGTGAATGTGTGTGATTTCACAGCAACCCTGTGAATGTGTGTGATTTCACAGTGGGGCAGTATAACAGGTGCAGATCTCTGAGTCTAGTCAATGCATGAGTCTTCCGGAAGTGGTGTCAAGTGTCTGTGTGTGATGAGTCAGTGGAAGTCTGACGTGAGAAATGAGAAATATTGAATTGATAAACACTTGATGAATTATGTGATTTGAACGACTCTTGAGGAATTGTGAAATATGTGTTTACTTGATGGTCATGTGAAGAGAATGAGAAAGTTGATGGTTTTACGTGGGTATCTTAAATTTCTTTTATCTTGATTTTAAAGTTCATATCTAAACTCTCTTTCAAATATCTAGCTTACCCTGTGTTTGGTTCTGTGGCTGTTTTTCTTAAAACTGTGATGATCGTGTATAATTTACACGGAAGCAGATGATGTTGCAGGAAGTAGAGCTCCTCAGTGAGTGGTCGCCGGAAGGAGATCGCCTTTTTCTGTTTCTGTTAGGCGATCACCCTTTTTCTGTTTTCTGATAGGAGATCGCCTTTTTCTGTTAGGAGATCGCCTGTTTTTCTATTTTGCTGTATTTTGTTTAAGTTTTGGAAAATTGACCGGTTATGTATTAAACTCCCTGTGAGGAGCAATTTCATTATATATATATACACATATGTTCACTTCAATATTATTGTTTTACCTTTATTTCATTTTATAATTATGAAAAGGATTTGGCGGGATGTTACATTAATGGTATCAGAGCAGTTCGTCCTTAGGATGACCTGAGGGCTGTGGATCCATTGTGTTTCTTCTGCTCATAAAATTTATTTGAGTTTTAAATAACAACTATAGTGAAAGGTTTTCAAACGTTTTTGTATTGAAATTTTGTGTGTGCTTTAGTGAATATATGCCCTAACTGAAAATCTTAGTATTAAGAATGAGAGGATCTTGATAAAGTAGTGAGGGTGCACACTCATAACTGGATCGAGATGATTCTCAATCTTAATTCCAAAGGTTTGATGTTTAGCATACATTGAATTCTGGTGTGATTTATTTCATTTTATTGAGTGTTTTTGTAATTGATTGAAAGTGGTTGTTTGGATTGATGGTTGTATACCAGTAGCTGTTCTGGTGTTTTGCTTGAGGTTATAAGTATTTTGATTCTGTTGATGAGCTCAAATTCTTAATGACTTTGAGATGCTGACCTTTGTAAGGTCTAGATGTTACCTCCTGAATGAATTGATTTCTTATCGATCTCATTCTTGTAGTTGTAGGGAATATAGAAACCCATAGTTTCAAAATCTGAAACGAAGAAGATGGCACATAGACCTCCTACCCCTCCCCAACCTTCTTCGGAAATGAGCCAGATTGCCAAGGCTATTGAGATGATGGCAACTGCCATCCAACAACAGAATGCAGCAATGGCTCAGAACCATCAAGCTGCAATGCACCATTGGGAAACTGCTCGGTTGGCTGAAACAAATTCCCACGTCGGTCAGCCTCAAGAACAGATGGGACTGACCGAGTTCATGAGGCACAACCCACCCAAGTTCAGTGGGAATGCTACCCCTGATCAAGCAGATCAGTGGGTCAGGGAGTTGGAGAAAATCTTTAAGGCGACCTCCTGCCCTGAAGAGAAGAAATTAGTGTTCGCCACCTATATGCTATCTGGAGAAGCCGAGTTCTGGTGGATGGGAGCTCAGCAGATGATGGAAGTCAGAGCTGAAGTGTTAGACTGGGAGAGCTTCAGGGTGAGATTTCTGGAAAAATACTTCCCAGATAGTGCAAATTTTGCGAAGGAAGCAGAATTCCTCAGATTGGAGCAAGGGGAGATGTCAGTGAATGCTTATGCCGCTCGGTTTGAGTACCTCGCTCGATTCTACACCCAGGCGACCTCTAAGGCTTGGAGGTGTAGGAAGTTCGAAGAGGGACTGAAGCATGGGCTGAAGAGGACCATAGCCCCCATGTGCATCAGGGAATTTCACGCCTTAGTAGAGAAGGCGAAGATGGTGGAGACCCTGGAAAAGGGTGATTCTCGGGTGATCAGGTCACACCCAGGGGGTTCTTCCAGTGGGAAGGCCAAGGTGCAGCACCCACAGAGCAAGCCCTATGCGAGACCTCCACCACATCGGGCAGGAGCAGCGTCATCCTAGTTTCAGCAGCAACAACCCTGGAAACTTAAATGTTTCCATTGTGGTGGACCCCAGACAGCCAATGTGTGCCCCAAGAGAGATTCAGAGAGAAGGTGTTTTTCCTGCCAAAAGACGGGGCACGTTGCTAGAGAGTGCCCTAACAGGAATGGGGCGACTCAACCCAGTGGTTCTCGGCAGTTGAGGAATGAAGGCAGCAGACCTCAGGCAACAGGGAGAGTGTTTGCCATGACAGGAGCAGAGGCGTCTCAGTCAGGTAACCTCGTGCAAGGTGTTTGTTTTATAGCTGGTAGAGGTGTAAAAGCCTTGTTTGATTCTGGAGCGACACACTCCTTTGTGTCAAGCCTGTGTGTAGCCGAGTTGGGCCTTCTAGTGAAGGAGTTACCGTTTGAACTGTTGGTCTCTACACCTGCGTCAGGACAGGTGTTGACCTCTACAGTTTGCCTCGAATGTCCAGTGATAGTAGAGGGACGCAGATTCAGAGTGAACTTGATCTGCCTACCTCTTTAGGACCTGGATGTTATCCTGGGAATGGATTGGCTAGCTACCAATCACATTCTCATAGACTGCGGTAGTCAGAAGATAACGTTTCCAGACCTCCAAGAGTCAGATGTGATATCTGCTCAGCAAGGGCGGTCGGAGTTGGAAGAAGGGGCAAGGTGCTTCGTGATTCTAGCTCGGTTGGAAGTGAAGAATGAAAGGGACGTAAGCAGAATACATGTGGTGAAAGAATTCATGGATGTATTTCCAGAAGAAGTACCTGGATTACCCCCTAAGAGAGAAGTGGAATTCTCTATTGATTTAGTACCTGGAGCTGGACCAGTGTCAATGGCACCTTACAGGATGGTTCCAGCCGAGTTGGTAGAATTAAAGAAGCAAGTGGAAGAGTTGTTGGAGAAACAATTCATCAGACCCAGTGTATCTCCATGGGGGGCTCCAGTGCTCCTAGTTAAGAAAAAGGATGGAGGGTCTCGACTGTGTATAGATTACAGGCAGTTGAACAAGTTGACCATCAAGAACAAGTACCCCCTACCTAGAATTGACGATTGATGGATCAAATACATGGGGCCTCGGTGTTCTCAAAGATTGATCTGAGATCAGGGTACCACCAAATTTTGGTAAAAGCTGAAGATGTTCAAAAGACAGCATTTAGGTCTCGTTATGGGCACTATGAGTATGTGGTGATGCCGTTTGGAGTCACAAATGCTCCAGCTCTGTTCATGTACTACATGAATAGGATTTTTCGCCCTTTCTTGGATAAGTTTGTGGTAGTCTTCATAGACGACATACTCATTTATTCAAGGACCGAGGAAGAACATGAAGAACATCTGAGGGCAGTGTTGGAGATTCTGAGGGAGAAGCAACTCTATGCCAAGTTCTCTAAGTGCGAGTTCTGGCTGAAGGAAGTCAATTTCTTAGGACACGTGATATCTGCTCAGGGAATCTTAGTGGATCCAGCCAAGGTAGAGGCAGTGCTGCAGTGGGAAGGTCCTAAGACAGTCACTGAGATAAGGAGCTTTGTGGGTTTAGCTAGCTACTATCGGAGGTTTATTGAGGACTTTTCCAAGGTAGTGGCTCCTTTAACACAGTTGACCCGCAAGGATCAACCTTTTGCTTGGACCGACCGATGTGAGCAGAGCTTCATGGAACTAAAGGAAAGGTTGACTAGTGCTCCAGTGCTGGTGATCCCAGAGGTAGGAAGACCTTTTGATGTCTACTGTGATGCTTCACATCAGGGTTTGGGATGTGTTTTGATGCAAGAGAAAAGAGTGGTTGCATATGCTTCAAGGCAACTCAAGGTTCATGAGAGGAACTATCCTACTCATGATTTGGAGTTGGCGGCTGTGGTGTTTGCCTTGAAGATTTGGAGGCACTATTTATATGGAGCTCGGTTCCAGGTGTTCAGTGACCATAAGAGCCTGAAATACCTGTTCGATCAGAAGGAACTAAACATGAGACAAAGAAGGTGGATGGAGTTTCTAAAGGACTACGATTTTCAACTCATGTATCATCCAGGGAAGGCCAATGTAGTGGCAGATGCTTTGAGTAGAAAATCAATTCAAGTAGCCACCATGATGATGGAAGAGCAGAAACTGATCGAGCAATTCAGAGACTTAAACCTTGGGGTAGAATTTCATGTGAATCACATTAGTTGTAGTAAGCTGGCTATAACTAATGACTTCCTTGGAGTGATAAAGGATAAGCAGTTGGAGGACCCTAGTCTGAAGCGTACTGTGGAGTCACTAGGGACCGACCAGGCTAGAGACTTTGTGATGGGCGATGATGGGATCTTGAGATTTAATGACAGAATTTGCATACCTACAAATGAAGAGTTGAGGAAGATGATCCTAGAAGAAGGTCACCAGAGTCGCCTTAGCCTACATCCAGGCATGAACAAGATGTACCATGACTTGAAGGAGTCATTTTGGTGGTCGGGCATGAAGAGAGACATCGCCCAGTATGTTACTACCTGCTTGACGTGTCAGAAGGCAAAGGTAGAGCATCAAAGACCTGGCGGGTTGTTACAGCAACTGGATAT
Source organism: Phaseolus lunatus (assembly GCA_013389735.1). NCBI lineage: Eukaryota > Viridiplantae > Streptophyta > Magnoliopsida > Fabales > Fabaceae > Phaseolus > Phaseolus lunatus. The sequence goes on along the minus strand of CM023864.1, from coordinate 33,980,348 downwards.
CCCTGAGTGGAAATGGGACAGCATTGCCATGGATTTTGTTACCCATTTACCCAGATCGGTAAAGGGTCATGATGCAATCTGGGTCATCATTGATCGGCTGACGAAGAGTGCCCACTTTCTTCCAGTGAATATGAGGATGCCTATGGCCAAGTTGGCACAGTTGTACATCAAAGAAATAGTGAGGTTGCATGGAGTGCCTTCCAGCATTGTTTCAGATAGAGATCCCAGGTTCACTTCACGATTTTGGCAGACTTTACAAGATTGCTTGGGAACTAAGTTGAGAATGAGCTCGGCATATCATTCTCAAACAGATGGACAGTCAGAGAGAACGATCCAGTCCTTGGAAGATCTGCTGAGGACGTGTGTCTTGGATCAATTGGGAAGTTGGGATGAGGTGTTGCCGCTGGTGGAGTTTACTTATAATAATAGTTACCACGGCAGTATTGGGATGGCACCATATGAAGCCCTGTATGGGAGGAAATGCAGAACTCCCTTATGTTGGTACTAGGAGGGCGAAGCAGTCTTGGTTGGGCCAGAGTTGATTCAGCAGACGACCGAGAAGGTGAAACAGATACAAGGCAGGATGAGAGCATCTCAAAGTAGGCAGAAATCCTATGCAGATCAGAGGAGAAAACCTTTGGAGTTTGCTGCTGGAGACCATGTGTTCATGAGGGTGACACCAACCAAGGGTGTAGGACGGGCGATCAGATCAAAGAAGTTGTCCCCTAAGTTCGTGGGACCATATCAGATCTTAAAGAGGTTTGGTCCAGTGGCTTATGAGATCGCCCTACCTCCCCATTTAGCGAATCTGCACAATGTCTTTCACGTATCACAGCTGAGGAAGTACATGGCAGACCCTAGTCATGTGCTGGAAGTGGACGATGCGCAGATCAGGGATGACTTGTCCTTTGAAGCGAAACCAGTCAGGATTGACGATCGGCAAAGTAAACAGCTCAGGCAAGACCATCAGCATGGTGAAAGTGGTGTGCGATGAGAGATCGGGTGATTCAACTTGGGAGTTAGAAGAACCCATGAGAGAAGCCTATCCATACCTCTTTTCCTTGTAATTCAATTTTCGAGGACGAAAATTTTTCTTGTTGGGGAGAATGTAAGGACCCGTAAAATTAAATTGGAATAAAAAGGAATATATTTTAAATGAATTCTAAGTATGTTTTTATTTAAAATAAAAAAGGAAGGAAAGTGTAGTTTAGAAGACTATGAGATCGCCTGGTTAGTACATAATCACCAGTCGCCTATGCTGCACATGATCGCCGAAAGTGCACTCAGTATGTGGTCAGGATACTGGATCAACCAGAGTGGGTTCCAACAACCACGCGTATCAAGGTGTGGGTTAAGCCTTAGATACGCTGTGCATGCGAAGCTCTATGCTTGAGCATAAGAGATCGTCCTTAGTGTTGCATGCATGGGCGCACGAGGAGTAGTGCTGATCTACTCTTGGAAATGTGAAGCTACCGACGTCACCAAGTCATGTGGAGATGATACCTTGGACGTAACATAGTGGGATGAAGAACCTTCAGCAAGGCGTGGCGATGTGTCGTCGGGCATCGCCAGGGCGCGAGGCATGCGGACATCGTCGGGCGCGAGACGTCGGTCGTCTCCTAGGGAGAGACATCGGTCGTCCTCCAGGATGAGACATCGATGGATAGTCATCGCGCGAGCAGTCATCAGTGGAAGGTTATCGCGCGATGTCGAGTTTCACACAGATAAGGTGGGACCCAAGCTCTCAGCATGAGACGTACTGCACGCGCGACACGTAGACAAAAAGGGTGGTTCAGAATAGTGACATCAGAGTGTTGGCCTGCGCAGAGGCATGCGTAGTCGTACTGTTCAGGGAAGCATACACGCAAACTTCCCTGCAGAGTGGGTGGTGGCAGCGGCTTTTGTGGACAAGTTGGTTTAGATTCAAAAACCCACTTCGGAGAGGCAAAGAACGTTGCAGTGGTTCAAGAGTGATAGAGTGAGCTCACCTTCATCCTTCTCTTTTCTCTCCTTCGCGCTGTGATTCAGGCATCCTCAAGCACCAGTACGACGAGCGACGACTGCCCTTGGAGCACCTGGGAGGTTCTCTGCAAGTTCTCCAAATCAGACGCTAAAACAGAGTTAAGGCATCTTTAAGCTTCGGTGGGTTTTGGAGCTCTTGGTGTTTTGCGCAAGCTCAGGTAAGGGAAGCTAGCCTTATTTCCAACGAAAACCTTATATTAGATGATTTTTTATGATGGGGCGACGTGGTCGCCGGTTTTCAACTGTTATTGCATAATCCCCTGTTTTTGGACGAGATCGCCGGTTTTGGCGTTGTTTTTCGAACTCCCCTGTTTTAGTGTTGTTTGAAAATGTTTGAGATTTAAATGTGAAATGCATGTGATATTCGAAAATCTGAACCGTGGAATGAATGTTGCTGTGACCGAATCGTTCATTAAGTGTTGTATGATGTGTTGAATGTAGTGAATGTGGGATCAAGGCATAGTATTTTCAGGAAAGAAAATACCGTGTAAGATCGTGTAGAGTGTGCATTGACCGGTGATTCGTTTATTATGAGATATCCTGACTCTCCTGATATAATGGAATCATATAGATGAAGTTATTCAGGCGTTGAGAGTCGAAGGAGGTTCATACGTATGGGTGAGTTGTTTGAAAGAGAACGAGCTTGACCCGTTGTATTGATTAACCCTGTCATGCTAGGATAGTGATGATATTGAGATTCATTTATACGCTTGTGAATGTGTGTGATTTCACAGCAACCCTGTGAATGTGTGTGATTTCACAGTGGGGCAGTATGACAGGTGCAGATCTCTGAGTCTAATCAATGCATGAGTCTTCCGGAAGTGGTGTCAAGTGTCTGTGTGTGATGAGTCAGTGGAAGTCTGACGTGAGAAATGAGAAACATTGAATTGATAGACACTTGATGAATTATGTGATTTGAACGACTCTTGAGGAATTGTGAAATATGTGTTTACTTAATGGTCATGTGAAGAGAATGAGAAAGTTGATGGTTTTACGTGGGTATCTTAAATTTGTTTTATCTTGATTTTAAAGTTCATATCTAAACTCTCTTTCAAATATCTAGCTTACCCTGTGTTTGGTTCTATGGCTGTTTTTCTTAAAACTATGATGATCGTGTATAATTTACACGGGAGCAGATGATGTTGCAGGAAGTAGAGCTCCTCAGTGAGTGGTCGCCGGAAGGAGATCGCCTGTTTCTGTTTCTGTTAGGCGATCACCCTTTTTCTGTTTTCTGATAGGAGATCGCCTTTTTCTGTTAGGAGATCGCCTGTTTTTCTATTTTACTGTATTTTGTTTAAGTTTTGGAAAATTGACCGATTATGTATTAAACTCCCTGTGAGGAGAAATTTCATTATATATATACACATATGTTCACTTCAACATTATTGTTTTACCTTTATTTCATTTTATAATTATGAAAAGGATTTGGCGGGATTAACACCCTCCCTGTTGCCTGAGGTTTACTGCCTTCATTCCTCAACTGCTGAGAACCACTGGGTTGAGTCACCCCATTCCTGTTAGGGCACTCTCTAGCAACGTGCCCCGTCTTTTGGCAGGTGTAACACCTTCTCTCTGAATTCCTCTTGAAGCACACATTGGATGTGTGTGGTCCACCACAATGGAAACATTTGGGTTTCCATGGTTGTTGTTGCTGAAACTGGGGCGGTGCTGCTCCTGCCCTATGCTGTGGAGGTCTCGCATAAAGCTTATTCTGCTGCTGCTGTACCTTTGCCTTCCCACTGGAGGAACCCCCTGGGTGTGACCTGATCACCCGAGAATCACCCTTTTCCAGAGTCTCCACCATCTTCGCCTTCTCTACTAAGGCGTGAAATTCCCTGATGCACATAGGGGCTATGGTCCTCTTCAGCCCATGCTTTAGTCCTTCTTCAAACTTCCTACACCTCCAAGCCTCAGAGGTCACCTGGGTGTAGAATCGGGCGAGGTACTCAAACCGAGCAGCATAAGCATTCACTGACATCTCCCCCTGCTCCAATCTGAGGAATTCTGCTTCCTTCGCAAACCTTGCACTATCTGGGAAGTATTTTTCCAGAAATCTCACCCTGAAGCTCTCCCAGTCTAACACTTCAGCTCTGGCTTCCATCATTTGCTGAGCTCCCATCCACTAGAACTCTGCTTCTCCAGATAGTAGATAGGTGGCGAACATCAATTTCTTCTCTTCAGGGCAGGAGGTCGCCCTAAAGATTTTCTCCAACTCCCTGACCCACTGATCTGCTTGATCAGGGCTAGCATTCCCACTGAACTTGGGTGGGTTGTGCCTCATGAACTCGGTCAGTCCCATCTGTTCCTGAGGCTGACTGACGTGGGAAGCTGTTTCAGCCGACCGAGAAGTTTCCCAATGGTGCATTGCAGCTCGATGATTCTGAGCCATTGCTGCATTCTGTTGTTGGATGGCAGTTGCCATCATCTCAATAGCCTTGGCAATCTGGCTCATTTCCGAAGAAGGTTGGGGAGGGGTAGGAGGTCTATGAGCCATCTCTCTTCGTTTCAGATTTCGAAACTATTGGTTTCTATATTCCCTACAACTATAAGAATGAGATCGATAAGAAATCAATTCATTCAGGAGGTAACATCTAGACCTTACAAAGGTCAGCATCTCAAAGTCATTTAGAATTTGAGTTCATCAACAGAATCATAATGCTCAAAATAGAAAGCATAACACCGAACAGTCATGGGCACAAAACTATCAATCAAATATCACCACACTTAATAATTGGGATAAAACACACCAGAAGTGGATATATGCTCAACATCAAACTTTTAGAATTAAGATTGAGAACATCTCGATTCAGTTATGAGTGTGCACCCTCACTACTTTATCAAGATCCTTTCACTCTAAATACTAAAATTTTTCATTTAGAGCCTATATCTACTAAAGCACAAACAAGATTTCAATCAGAAAACATTTGAAAACCTTTCACTATAGCTTTGATTAAGACTCCAATAGCAGAAGAAACACAATGAACCCACTCTCCTCAGGTCATCCTAAGGACGAACTGCTCTAATACCATTAATGTAACGCCCCTCAAAATATTGTTCATTTTTATATAATAAAATAAAGGTGAAACAAAAATATCAAAATTTAACATAGATATATACATAATATAATTCATCCATTAATACAAATGTGCCTCAAAATAATATCCCTTTTTGAGGAAATTTTAATACATATCCATGCTGGAGTTTTCAAAAAAAAAAAATAAAACAAAACAACAGTATTCAAAACCGGCGATCTCCTCCTCCAGAAAATGCTCACTGAGGAGCTCTACTACCTGCAACCTCATCTGCTCCCGTGCAAATATACATGATCACCACAGGTTTAAGAAAACAACCACGATACAAAACAAAAGGGTAAGCTAGATATTTTTAAAACTTTAAATATGAAACTTTATATCAAAAGAAAGCATAAATCTTCACACCATTCATAATCTATAACAATTTCAGCCATCAATATCCCCATACTCCACAAACTCGTCAAGTGTCTATTCAATACATTCAATACTCATGGTTCACACGTCAGACTTTCCACTGACTCATAACATATAGACACATGACTCTACTTCCGGAAGACTCGTGCGTTGACTCAGACTCAGAGATCTGCACCTGTCATACCACACCACTGTGAAATCCACACAGGGTCGCTGTGAAATCCACACAGCCATGCGCATACATAATCTCAATATCATCACTCTCCCGGTAAGACAGGGTTAATTCATATAACAGGTCAAGTCAGTTATCTTTCAAACAACTTACCCATACATATGAACCTCCTTTGACTCTCAACAACTGAATAACTTCATCTATGTGATTCCATTATATCAGCAGAGTCAGGATATCTCCTTCTAGACAAGTCCCTAGTCAATGCACATTACACACGATCTTACACAGTATTTTTTTTCCTAAAAATACTATGCCTTGATCCCACATTCACAACATTCAATGCATCATACAACACGTAAATGGACAGTTCCCAATCACAGCAACAATCATTCCAAGGTTCAGATTTTCGAATATCACATGCATTTCACATTCAATCTCAAACAGTTTCAAACGACACTAAAATAGGGGAGTTTGAAATCAACATTAAAACCGACGATCACGTCGCCCCACACATAAAAACAGAGCATCGTGAAATAGAATATGAAACCGGCGACCACGTCGCCCTCACTTCAGAACCTACTCGCCTAAAGTTTTTATAAATGAAAATGCTAGCTTCCCTTACCTGGACTTGCGTAAAATCTCACTAAGAGCTCCAAAACCCACCGAAGCTTAAAGATTTCCTAACCTGCACCATGGAGCCTTTATCACAAAACTGACTATACTACTCATTTCCTACGCTAACAGAGACAATTTCTGGAGCTAAGGGAGTCGCCGGCAACGCCTATGCAGAGGCAACCCTCTCAAGCTCAGATTCGACTCGAAAAACAGAGTAAAACAACTTACTCTGTTCTAGCGTCCTGACGGGAGAACTTGCAGAGTAACCTTCCCAGGTGCTCTATGGCAGTCACCGGTCTTCAACTGGTACGCTAGGACGTCTGAACGCAGGGAGAAGGGGAGGAAAGAAACAGGGAACCAAAGCTAACTCACTCAGTCACTCTCGAACCATAGCAACGTCCACTGCCTCTCAGGAGTGAGTTTTGAATCTAAACCAACTTGCCCAGAAATGCCGCTGCCACCACCCACTTTGCAGGAAAGCTTGCGTGCACACTTCCTTGAACAGTATGACCACGTGGGTCTCTGCGCATACCAACTCTTTGATGCTACTATTCTGAAACACTCCTAATGTCTACGTGTCGCGCATGCAGAACGTTCATGCTGGGAGCCTGGGTCCCACCTTATCTGTGTGGAACACAACCTCGCGTGATGACCCTCCACCGATGACTGCTCGCCCGACAACCATGCCTCTCATACCGGCGATGACTGATTCCTCTTCCTGACGGATGACTGATTCCTCACCCTGGCAGACCACCGATGTCTCACCTTGGCAGACCACCGATGTCTCACCCTAGCAGACCACCGATGTCTCACCCTGGCAGACGACCGATGTCTCACCCTGGCAGATGACCGATGTCTCTCCCTGGAAGACGACCGATGTCTCCCCCTAGAAGTCGACCGATGCGTCCCTCATCCTGGCGATGACCGTCTGTCTCTCGCCCTCGCGATGCCCGCGTGTCTCTCACCCTGGCAATCCCCGTGTGTCTCTCGCCCTGGCGATCTCCGCGTGTCTCTCACCCTGGCGATCTCCGCGTGTCTCTCGCCCTGGCGATCTCTCATCGTCCTTGATGTGGCGAGGACACATCGCCTTACTTCTGTGGACTGATGCCACATCGTCACACCCTGTTGAGGGCTCGTCCTACCACTACTCCACGCCTGTGTTATCACCCCCACATGGCTCGGTGACGTCGGTAGCTTCTCCTGCCCGAGGCCAGGTCAGTACTCACTCCTTACGTGCCTAAGCATGCAACACCAAGGTAAATCCCTTATGTCCAAGCGTAAAGTCCCGTAGTTATTCTGCATGCATGGCGCTCCTAAGGTTCAAATCACACCTCCCTACATGTGATTTCTGGAACCCACTATGGTCCACCGACCGACCTCTACCACGCCGCCCTCAGACCTTAGGCGACATCCGAGGTCTGACCACCATGAAATTTCCATTACAAGCTCTTTTCGTTTTAAGTAATAACATATTCAAAATTCATTAAAATTATACTTCTTCTATTCCAAATAATTATCTAGATCCTTACAAGGTGCTTGCACCTATGATGGGACGCAACGTGCAAGCCTATGTGGATGACATGGTGGTAACCTCGCAGGTGAAGGATCAGCACGTTGCTGATTTGGAAGAGCTATTCACAACAATAGCTAAGTACAAGCTGAAGTTGAACCCAGAGAAGTGTGTTTTTGGGGTGGAAGCAGGCAAGTTCTTAGGCTTCTTACTCACCGAGTGTGGGATAAAGGCGAACCCTGATAAGTGCACTGCAATCCTCGCTATAAGAAGCCCGACTTCAATGAAGGAGGTTCAGTAGTTGATAGGGCGGATGGCCGCTCTGTCCAGATTCGTATCAGCAATGGCAGATAAAGGCCACCTCTATTTTAATTGTTTGAGGAGGAACAGTTGGTTCTTGTGGACCAAGGAATGTGAGGAAGCGTTCCTCAAGCTGAAGGAGTACTTGGCTAGCCCACCAGTGTTATGCAAACCACAGCTCGGCACCCCGCTGTGCCTGTATTTTATAGTCACTGATTGGGTGGTAAGTTCAGTTCTTGTGAAGGAGCAAGACCAGGTTCAGAAGCCAATCTACTTTGTTAGCAAAGTATTGCAAGGGCCTGAGGTGAGGTACCAAGCCCTAGAGAAGACGGTGTAAGGACCTATAAATTTATTTGGAATAGAAGTGATAGATTTTAAATAATTTCTGAGTATGTTATTATTTAAAATAAAAAGGACATAAAAATAGAAAATTATAATAGTGATCAGACCTCGGACGTCGCCTAAGGTCTGGGGTCAGCTGGTAGAGGGCGGTCGGTTGACCATTGTACCAACCAAGTAGTCAGGTGCAATAACTTTATCGTGAAGTAATCACGTGGGCCTGCTTGAAGGGGGGGCATGTGAAACAAGAAGGGTAAGAGAAAGGAAGGTGTAGCTTAGGAGTCGACGAGATCGCCGGTTATTGGAGAAGGTGGCGGCCTCCAACTTCACCCGTATGAAATCAGAAATCGCCTATGGTGTACATGATCGCCGAAAAGAGCACATCGCCGAGTATTCGAGAAGACTTGGTAAGCACTTAGTATGTGGTCTAAATACAAAAGATGAATGATATAGAAGACAGGTGGCATATCTGCCACCATGAGTAGTGTGAACCGTGATACCACAGACTTAGAGGAATGGGAGGACGAGCCCTCAGCTGGGTGTGACGATGTGACATCGGTGACCAGAGTGAGGCGATGTGTTCTCGTCACACACAAGGGCGATAAGAGATCGCCAAAAGGATGAGAGGAACATCGGTCATCAACCAGGATGGGAGACACATCGGTTGTCTGCCAGGGTGAGACATCGGTTGTCTGCCAGGGTGAGACATCGATTGTCTGCCAGGGTGAGACATCGGTTGTCTGCCAGGGTGAGACATCGGTTGTCTGCCAGGGTGAGGAATCAGTCGTCCGTCAGGAAGAGGAATCGGTCATCGCCGGTATGAGAGGCATCGGTCATCGCCGGTATGAGAGACACTCAGACATCAGTAGATGGTGGATGGACATCGCGCGGTCAGTCATCGATGGAAGGGCATCGCGCGGTTCCCTGCTACGCGTGTTAAAGTGGGACCCAAGCTCCTCGCAAGATCGTCCTGCATGCGCGACACGTAGACAGAAAGGGTGTTTCTGAATAGTTAGCATCAGAGAGTTGGGATGGAAAGTGACCCAGAGTTGGTATGCGCAGAGACCCACGTGGTCATACTGTTCAAGGAAGTGTGCACGCAAGCTTCCTGCAGAGTGGGTGGTGGCAGCGGCATTTCTGGGCAAGTTAGTTTAGATTCAAAACTCACTCCTGAGAGGCAGTGGACGTTGCTGTGGTTCGAGAGTGATTGAGTGAGTTAGCTTTGGTTCCCTGTTTCCTTCCTCTCCTTCTCCCTGCGTTCAGACGTCCTAGCGTACCAGTTGAAGATCGGCGACTGCCCCTTGATTCTTGACGTTGTGCCCTGCGAGTTTTCTGATCAAAGCTTTAAAACAGAGCTCGGGTATCCTTAAGTCTCGGTGGGTTTAGAGCTCTTAGTGAGATTTTACGCACGTCCAGGTAACGGAAGCTAGATTTATTTTCAATAGAACCTTAAGCTAGAAGATTATGATGTTGGGGCGATGTGGTCGCCGGTTTTAAACGTTCTTACACGCTGCTCTGTTTTTGGTGTGTGGATTGGAAATTTATTTGAGCTTGAAAATGTGATACTTTAAATATGGTAAATGCTGTGAAATACATATGATTTTTGAAATTCGGAACTTGGTTTTGATTGTTGCTGTGATTTGGAACTGTCCATTACGTGTTGTATGATGCATTGTATGTTGTGAATGTGGGATCAAGGCATAGTATTTTCAGGAAAGAAAATACCGTGTAAGATCGTGTAGAATGTGCATTGACCGGTGATTCGTCTAGAAGGAGATATCCTGACTCTCCTGATATAATGGAATCATATAGATGAAGTTATTCAGGTTTTGAGAGTCGAAGGAGGTTCATTTGTATGGGTAAGTTGTTTGAAAGATAACTAACTTGACCTGTTGTATGGATTAACCCTGTCATACTAGGAGAGTGATGATATTGAGATTGAGATTATTGTTTATGCGCATAGCTGTGTTGATTTCACAGCGACCCTGTGTGGATTTCACAGTGGTGTAGTATGACAGGTGCAGATCTCTGAGTCTAATCAATGCACGAGTCTTCCGGAAGTAGTGTCAAGTGTCTATGTGTGATGAGTCAGTGGAAGTCTGACGTGAGAAAGAGAAATATTGAAATTATTGATAGACACTTGATGGAGTATGTGAAATGAATGACACTTGAGGGAATTGTGAAATGTGTGAATATTGGATGGTTTACATTAATATCAAGTTTCATGTTTTAAAGTTTTAAAAATGTCTAGCTTACCCCTTGTTTTGTTTTGTGGTTGTTTTCTTTAAAACTGTGATGATCGTGCAATTACACGGGAGCAGGTGATGTTGCAGGCAGTAGAGCTCCTCAGTGAGTAGTTGGACAAGGAGATCACCTGTTCTTATGCTGTAGTTTGTTTTATTTTGAAACACTGGATGGTTATGTATTAAAATTCCCTAGAGAAGGGATATTATTTGTTGAAATACAATGTATGGGATGAATGTATTTTATTATATATACATATATTAATTTTGATATTATTGTTTTACCTTTATTTTATTATATAAATATGAATAAGATATTGAGGGGCGTTACAAACGGCACTGGCAGTGGGCACTTATGGATTTTTATTGATATAATAGCTATAATTCAACCCTTAATTTGGAAATTTAAACATTTTTACATATTTTATGATTATAATACGAATAAGAATGATTTATTCCCAAATTTTTGTTACTTTCAAGATTCTAGGGGAAAATGGAGATGAAAGCGCTAAAGGAGAATAGACTTGATGAAAAGCGAAAGCTAAAACATTGAAAATTCGCTCAAAACTCGCCCAAGAAAGATCACTCCAGAGGAACTAGGCGATGTTACTTAGCCCAAGTCCTACTAGGTTAAATAGGAGGTGTGAGGCATAACCCTAGACAATCATTGGGAGAATAGAAAGAGATAGAAAATCCTTGAGGAGGCAGTCGTCAAGGAGAAACATCCTAGATCTTCTTTTCTTGCTTTCCATGAATTGCCCACATGAGTGGCTAATTCTTCCCTTTGAGATTGGGGTTAATTTGTTCAAACTCTTATGTATTGAGGTGATATTTATCTATCATATTTCAATTCTTGATTGATGACTGTATTACCATATTATTCTCAAAGCTTGAATTATTCATGATTTTGATCCTTAGATTTGACTGGAAAGTACTTCTAAAAATCTGACCTAAATGTTAATGCTTAACATATTTGAATGCTAGGAATAGATTTGTGATCCGGTCGGCCATCGGTAGTCGATGACGTCAGCAGCAGATGACCACGTGGGCCAGTCACAGAGTGACGCGTGGCATGAGTTAGCAGATGAACCAGGGTGGAGATCGTTCAAGAACGGCGATCAGTGGTCAGTTACCGAGTGACCACCATCAGCAGATCAGTTCCTACATGAGCGCCTGGAAGCAGAGCGCGAGAAGTGATGAAGCACCGATCAGTCATCGGTGCATGCAGAGCGATCAGTTATCAGTGCATGCAGAGCGATCAGTCATCGGGGTTTCCTTGTCAACGCGTGTTAAACTGGGACCCAGGCTCCCAGCGAGAACGTTACCCAAGGACCTCACCTGATTCCATAAGCAGAGCACGACAACGTAAAGAAGCGCCATTGGTCATCGGTCAGGGTGACACATCGATCACCGGCCAAGACGAGACATCGGCCATCAGTCAGGATGAGAGACACCTCGATCATCGGTGTGTGTCGAGTGACGTCGGCCACGGCGATGTGAATAACGCGCTAAGTTACTCCGCAAGGGAATTGTAGTGGCCAGACCTCAGACGTCAGCCAAGGGCTGAGAGATCGATGAGCCCTCAGAAGTGTTGATCACCAAGAACAAGGGCGATGAGAGATCGCCAACAGGGGGGAACATCGGTTATCGGTGCCCAGAGCCAGGGATCGGCCTTAGTCACGGAACGACCATGCATGAGGCAGTGGAGGCACAGTTAGGTGCAGAATCCTGTTGGGACGAAAACCCATCAAGGTTAGAGTTCCCAGTGAGGCTGCATTCCTGGCACGTGCATCGTGAAGATGTTCCCAGAGAGTGAGTGCGTGCAGAGGCGCCCACGTGGCCGTTCTGTCAGACTTTCCACTCAAGTAGAGGAAACTTGCACGCAAGATACCGCAGAGAGTGGGTGATGGCAGTGCAGGGGTACTCAAGTGAGGCCTAGAGATAGCTAGTAGGGGGCGACGCGGGATTATATGAGGAAGAAGAAACACTACACCAGGTACGCAATCTTTGCCACAGAACACACAATACACAACACGAGTCTCACACAGATACATCCGAGAGAGAGTTTTGGTGTTCCCGTTGCCTGACTTGAGCGTCGGAGCTACAACGGCCGCTAGAGGCGTCGTCTGTGTGTTTTCCAGGCATCATTTGGAGTTCCGGCGAAGGTTCCTGGAGCCTCCTTGCAAAACGCGCAGCGATTAGAAGGCTAGACGAAGGAGTGACGAGGCACTTTCCCCACGCTCGAGTCCGCGGCGGGATCATTTGGCGCCCACCGTGGGGCTACGAAGTAAAACGAAGCCCCCATACACAAGAACGAGAGTAGAAATCGCACAGATGAGTAGAAGAACCAGACAAACGGCACCTGCGCCATCTGCTGAAGAAGGAGCTGTTACCATGGCGCAGGTCATGGAGATGATGGGCGCGCTGCAAGAGGATGTCGCGGCGTCGAGAGTTGAGCAAGAGAAGATGCATGCAGAGTTGACTGCATCGTATAGCAGAAATGAAGAGCTGAATCGCGTGAACGAGGAGTTGCGTAGGGAATTGCAGGCGCAGAATGAGCGCGTATTCGAAGATAGGACGTCGATGCCGCCGTTGCCCCCTAGAGCATTTCCTATGCCTTTCTCCCCTGAGATCATGAACACGGTGGTGCCTCCCAACCTGGTGGGAGTGAGGGCGTCGTTCACGGGGGTGGAAGATCCAGAAGCACATCTGACAGCCTTCCACACTCAGATGATGCTGTCTGGAGGTTCAGATGCTGTGTACTGCAAAATGTTTATGAGCACGCTGAGCGGAGTAGCTATGGAGTGGTTCGTGAGCCTGCCGGAGGGCCACATAACCTCTTTCCACCAGTTTTCAAAGCTGTTCACGGAGCAGTACATCGTCAACAGAGCGCCACCAGCTGTGTCGTACGATTTGTTCGACGTGCGCCAGTACCAGGGGGAGTCGCTGAAGGACTTCCTCAACAGTTTCGCTGCGCAAGTAGTGAGATTGCCCAACAAGGACGAGAACATGTTAGTGCATGCGTTCAAGAAAGGCGTGCTGCCTGGTCCTTTCAGTGAATCCCTCATCAAGAGCCACCCCGCCACCTTCGCTGAGATACGGCGACGCGCGGTGGCGCACATTGTAGCAGAGGCAGAGGTCTCTGAGAAGAGAGGCAGCACGGCGCCGACGAAGTCGCGTGGAGGTCAGGGGAAGCAGCAGCAGCAGGTGCGGGTTTATGAGGCCGAGGAAGGGAGGAAGGCGCAGGGAAGGCCTCATCCCTATGCACCCAGGAAGGACCAGCCCATGGGGCGTGCAAGGGAGAACAACACACCCCCTAGGTATGATTTCGTGATAGAGTTGGCAGAGCTGATCGCCATCCCTGCCGTGGCTGCAAGACTCCGAGTACCAGAGAAAACTGACAAGGTACTTGGAGGGAGGAAGGACGAGTGGTGTGAGTTCCATCAGGCTTATGGACACACGCTCCGCACCTGCCTGGCGTTGGGGCATCAACTTGCTGAGTTGGTGAAGACAGGATTCCTGACCGATTACCTGCGGGAGTCGCAAGGTGATCGTGCTTCGGGGTCTCAGACAGGCAATCAGCAATACGAGATCCCTGTGCATGGGGACGTGAGGTGATGGAGGATGCAACGCTGGGGGGGCTCCCAGGCAGCTCAGGAGGAAGCTCCTCGTGAATCAAGCAGTTATCCCCGTGATGTGGAATGCTACACGCTTAAGTTTCTAATTCAGTTAAGTTGTAAAGTAAATGAGTTCTCGCACTGTATACACCCTCAGTATATTTACTGCGAACAGTTGAGTAGATCAGGGGGCACTTTTTTAACAAGGCCACCCAATAAAAGGAGATTCAAGTACATAAAGTGTGCGAGTGTTCCCAGTTTAAAGTTCTCCTTGCCCCAGGTGCAAGTACAGGTGATCGGTGGTCAGTTTCCGAGTGGCCACCACCCACAGATCAGCCCCTAGATAAGCGCTCGGAAGAAGAGCACGATCAGTCATCGGTGCACTTAGAGCGCGATCAAACATCGGTGCACTCAGAGCGCGATCAAACATCGGTGCACTCAGAGCGCGATCAGTCATCGGTGCATGGAGAGCAGAGCACTCATCGGTGCATGGAGAGCAGAGCACTCATCGGTGCATGGTCATCGGGGTCTTGCTAACACGTGTTAAGCTGTGACTTAGGTCCCCAACGAGAGCGTTACGCAAGCACCTCGCACGATCCCAAACCAGAAGAAGAGCTGCTTACCAGAGAACGTGCGGTGAGACCATGCAGGCAAGGATGCGCCTGGTGAGTGCGCTTAGACAGCCACCCTTGGTGCTCCCCTGGGAGCATGCACCCACTCAGAGAAGAAAGTCCTCACCCTCGACTTTGTACAGCGGGGTGCAGGCAGAGAAAGTCCTCTTCCTCTGCTTTTTACAGCAAGGTTGAGGCGAGAGAAAGTCCTCGCCCTCGACTTTGTACAGCGGGGTGCAGGCGAGAGAAAGTCCTCTCCCTCGACTTCGTACAGCGAGGCATGGGCCAGATAAAAAAGTCCTCACCCTCGACTTTGTACAGCGGGGTGCAGGCGAGAGAAAGTCCTCTCCCTCGACTTCGTACAGCGAGGCATGGGCCAGATAAAAAAGTCCTCACCCTCGACTTTGTACAGCGAGGTGCAGGCGAGAGAAAGTCCTCTCCCTCGACTTTGTACAGTGAGGCATGGGCCAGAGAAGAAAGTCCTCACCCTCGACTTTGTACAGCGAGGTGCAGGCAGAGAAAGTCCTCTTCCTCTGCTTTTTAAAGCAAGGTTGAGGCGAGAGAAAGTCCTCACCCTCGACTTTGTACAGCGGGGTGCAGGCGAAAGAAAGTCCTCTTCCTCGACTTCGTACAGCGAGGCATGGGCCAGAGAAGAAAGTCCTCACCCTCGACTTTGTACAGCGAGGTGCAGGCAGAGAAAGTCCTCTTCCTCTGCTTTTTACAGCAAGGTTGAGGCGAGAGAAAGTCCTCGCCCTCGACTTTGTACAGCGGGGTGCAGGCGAGAGAAAGTCCTCTCCCTCGACTTCGTACAGCGAGGCATGGGCCAGATAAAAAAGTCCTCGCCCTCGACTTTGTACAGCGGGGTGCAGGCGAGAGAAAGTCCTCTCCCTCGACTTCGTACAGCGAGGCATGGGCCAGATAAAAAAGTCCTCACCCTCGACTTTGTACAGCGAGGTGCAGGCGAGAGAAAGTCCTCTCCCTCGACTTTGTACAGCGAGGCATGGGCCAGAGAAGAAAGTCCTCACCCTCGACTTTGTACAGCGAGGTGCAGGCAGAGAAAGTCCTCTTCCTCTGCTTTTTACAGCAAGGTTGATGCGAGGGAAAAGTCCTCTTCCTCTCTTTCTTACAGCAAGGTTGAGGCAAGAGAACCAAGTCTTTTTCCTCTGCTTCATACAGCAAGGTTGAGGCGACAGAAAAAGTCCTCACCTCGACTTTATACAGCGAGGCTGAGGCGAGATAAAAAGTCCTCACCTCGACTTTGTACAGCGAGGCTGAGGCGAGAGGAGAAAGACCTCACCTCGACTTCTTACAGCGAGGCTGAGGCAAGAGGGGTCATCGAGAAGCATTCCCCAAAACACAGGCGTCATCTTTAGTGTTCGGGCCCTCTATGCACCTAGCGCTGAAGTGACACAGAAGTAATGCGAAACCTAAAGCACGATGACTGTAAGGACCTAGAAAATTTTATTGGAATGAAAGTGATATATTTTAAGTAAATTCTAAGTATGTTTTTATTTAAAATATAAAGGAAGGAAAGTGTAGCTTAGAAGTCTACGAGATCGCCGTTGTTGAAGACGGAGGTGATCTCCGACTTCTCTGGTACATAATCGCCTGTCGCCTAGAATACACATGATCGCCAATCACCTATGGTGCACATGATCGCCAATCGCCTATGGTGTACATGATCGCCGAAAGTACACTTAGTATGTGGTCAAGATACTGGATCAACCATAGTGGGTTCCAAAAAAACCACGCGTATCAAGGTGTGGGTTAAGCCTTAGACACGTTGTGCATGCGAAGCTCTATGCTTGAGCATAAGAAATCGTCCTTAGTGTGGCATGCGTGGGCGCACAAGGAGTAGTGCTGATCAATTCTTGGAAATGTGAAGCTACCGACGTCACTAAGCCATGTGGAGGTGATACCTTGGACGTAACATAGTGGGATGAAGAACCTTCAGCAAGGCATGGCGATGTGTCATACGGGATGAGAGACACACGGGCATCGCCAGGCGAGAGAGACGCGGGCATCGCCAGGGCGAGAGACACGCGGGCATCGCCAAGGTGAGAGACACGCGGGGATCGCCAGGGCGAGAGACAGACGGTCATCGCTAGGATGAGGGACACATCAGTCGTCTTCCAGGGAGAGACATCGGTCGTCTTCCAGGGAGAGACATCGGTCGTCTTTCAGGGAGAGACATCGGTCGTCCGCCAGGATGAGACATCAGTGGATAGTCATCGCGCGAGAAGTCATCGGTGGAAGGTTATCGCGCGATGTCGTGTTTCACACAGATAAGGTGGGACCCAGGCTCCCAGCATGAGACGTCCTGCATGCGCGACACGTAGACTGAAAGGGTGTTTCAGAATAGTTAGCGTCAGAGAGTTGGTATGCGCAGAAACCCACGTGGTCATACTGTTCAAGGAAGTGTGCACGCAAGCCCCCGTGAACGACGCTTTCAGTCCCACCAGATTGGGAGGCACCACCGCGTTCATGATTTCAGGGGAGAAAGGCATAGGGAATGCTCGCGGAGGCGACGGTGGCGTCGACGTCCTCTCTTCAGCTGTGCGCTCCTTCTGCGCCTACAATTCCCTACGCAGCTCTTCATTCATACGGTTCAACTCTTCGTTTCTTCTCTGCGATGCAGTCAGCTCTGCACGCATCCTCTCTTGCTCAACTCTCGATTCCACGACGCTATCTTGCAGCGCGCGCATCATCTCCACTACCTGCGCCATGGTAACAGCTCCTTCTTCAGCAGATGACGCAGGTGAGGTTTGCCTGGTTCTTCTACTCATCTCCTCTGCACTTCGACGTAACTTCAAGAAACCTCGACGAAATGATTAAGAAGTTCCAAGAAACTTCAAGAAACCTCAAGAAACTTCAAGATTTGCGACGTGGATGGGAACCAGATTTACACGGGCCCCACGGTGGGCGCCTAATGATCCTGCCGCTTGACTCGAACGTGGAGGACTGCCTCGTCACTCCTTCGTCTAGCCCTCTGTTCTGCAGGAACGCTCCAAGAACCACCGCCGGAACTCCAAACGCTTCCTGCAAAACACACAGACGGCGCCTCTAGCGGCCGTTGTAGCTCTGACGCTCAAGTCAGGCAACAGGAACACTAAAACTATATCTGAATTTCTCTGTGAGACCCGTGTGTGACTGAAACTCCCAGATGTGTGAGCTATGAGAATCTGTAAAAACCCCCCCTTAATTCGTTAAGAGTTTGTATATATACCTGAGTCTTTCTCTCTCCTGACGGTTATTCCTCTTGACACGTGGATAACATCTGGTCGTACACGTGGCACCATCTGGAGTATCTGCAGCTGAAACGTTACTTCCACTGTGCCCCTGTGACTAAGTTATCCACACAGGGAGTAGCTTAGTACGCAGGCTACTCTGGGCATTGTAGCTCGCACTACACATGGTGGCAGATATGCCACTTATCCTCTGTACTTAGACCATACAACAAGTGCATGCCAAGTCTTCTCAAACACCCGGCGATGTGCTCTTTCGGTGACTTGCTGACCACCTGATCTCCCAACCTTAACACACGGCGATCATGTGCAATCTGGGCGATTACTGATCCTTACCGGCGATGACCGACTACTCATCCTCAAGGCGATAGGCGATTACTCACCACAAGGCGATAGGCGATTACTCATCATCACAGGCGAGAAGCGATTACCATCCTGAGTGATCGCCTCCCTGACTCGCCTGCTATCCTCTACCACGTGCTACCTTGTGAATGGTCCACGTGGTCAACTGCTGCTGATGTCATCGACTACCGATGACCGACCGGAACACATGTGATAATCGAAAATCTGAACCTTGGAATGATTGTTTCTGTGATTGGGATTGTGTAAGAAAAGATTCAAAATATTATATGATGGAATTGTGCTTTTACGTGTTGTATGATGAATTGAATGTTGTGAATGTGGGATCAAGGCATAGTATTTTCAGGAAAGAAAATACCGTGTAAGATCGTGTGTAAGGTGCATTGACTAGGGACTTGTCTAGAAGGAGATATCCTGACTCTGCTGATATAATGGAATCACATAGATGAAGTTATTCAGTTGTTGAGAATCGAAGGAGGTTCATTTGTATGGGTAAGTTGTTTGAAAGATAACTGACTTGACCTGTTATATGAATTAACCCTGTCATACCGGGAGAGTGATGATATTGAGATTATGTATGCGCATGGCTGTGTGGATTTCACAGCGACCCTGTGTGGATTTCACAGTGGTGTGGTATGACAGGTGCAGATCTCTGAGTCTGAGTCAACGCACGAGTCTTCCGGAAGTAGAGTCATGTGTCTATATGTTATGAGTCAATGGAAAGTCTGACATGTGAACCATGAGTATTGAATGTATTGAATAGACACTTGACGAGTTTGTGGAGTATGGGGATATTGATGGCTGAAATTGTTATAGATTATGAATGGTGTGAAGATTTATGCTTTCTTTTGATATAAAGTTTCATATTTAAAGTTTTAAAAATATCTAGCTTACCCTTTTGTTTTGTATCGTGGTTGTTTTCTTAAACCTGTGATGATCGTGTATATTTGCACGGGAGCAGATGAGGTTGCAGGTAGTAGAGCTCCTCAGTGAGCATTTTCTGGAGGAGGAGATCGCCGGTTTTGAATGCTGTGGTTTTTGTTTTATTTTGAAAACTCCTGTATGGAGATGTATTAAAACTTCCTCGAAAAGGGATATTATTTTGAGGCACATTTGTATTAATGGATGAATTATATTATGTATATATCTATGTTAAATTTTGATATTATTGTTTCTCCTTTATTTTATCATATAAAAATGACCAATATTTTGAGGGGCGTTACATTAATGGTATCAGAGCAGTTCGTCCTTAGGATGACCTGAGGAGAGTGGGTTCATTGTGTTTCTTCTGCTATTTGAGTTTTAATCAAAGCTATAGTGAAAGGTTTTCAAATGTTTTCTGATTGAAATCTTGTTTGTGCTTTAGTAGATATAGGCTCTAAATGAAAAATTTTAGTATTAAGAGTGAAAGGATCTTGATAAAGTAGTGAGGGTGCACACTCATAACTGAATCGAGATGTTCTCCATCTTAATTCTAAAAGTTTGATGTTGAGCATATATCCACTTTTGGTGTGTTTTATTCCAATTATTAAGTGTGGTGATATTTGATTGATAGTTTTGTACCCATGACTGTTCGGTGTTATGCTTTCTATTTTTGAGCATTTTGATTCTGTTGATGAACTCAAATTCAAAATGACTTTGAGATGCTGACCTTTGTAAGGTCTAGATGTTACCTCCTGAATGAATTGATTTCTTATCGATCTCATTCTTATAGTTGTAGGGAATATAGAAACCAATAGTTTCAAAATCTGAAACGAAGAAAGATGGCTCGTAGACCTCCCTACCCCTCCCCAACCTTCTTCGAAAATGAGCCAGATTGCCAAGGCTATTGAGATGATGGCAACTACCATCCAACAACAGAATGCAGCAATGGCTCAAAATCATCAAGCTGCAATGCACCATTGGGAAACTGCTCGGTCGGCTGAAACAGCTTCCCACGTCGGTCAGCCTCAGGAACAGATGGGACTGACCGAGTTCATGAGGCACAACCCACCCAAGTTCAGTGGGAATGCTACCCCTGATCAAGCAGATCAGTGGGTCAGGGAGTTGGAGAAAATCTTTAGGGCGACCTCCTGCCCTGAAGAGAAGAAATTGGTGTTCGCCACTTACCTGCTATCTAGAGAAGCCGAGTTCTGGTGGATGGGAGCTCAGCAGATGATGGAAGCCAGAGCTGATGTTTTAGACTGGGAGAGCTTCAGGGTGAGATTTCTGGAAAAATACTTCCCAGATAGTGCAAGGTTTGCGAAGGAAGCAGAATTCCTTAGATTGGAGCAGGGGGAGATGTCAGTAAATGCTTATGCTGCTCGGTTTGAGTACCTCGCCCGATTCTATACCCAGGCGACCTTTGAGGCTTGGAGGTGTAGGAAGTTTGAAGAAGGACTGAAGCATGGGCTGAAGAGGACCATAGCCCCTATGTGCATCAGGGAATTTCACGCCTTAGTAGAGAAGGCGAAGATGGTGGAGACTCTGGAAAAGGATGATTCTTGGGTGATCAGGTCACACCCAGGGGGTTCCTCCAGTGGGAAGGCAAAGGTACAGCAGCAGCAGAATAAGCCTTATGCGAGACCTCCACAGCATCGGGCAGGAGCAACACCGCCCCAGTTTCAGCAACAACAACCATGGAAACCCAAATGTTTCCATTGTGGTGGACCACACACATCCAATGTGTGCTTCAAGAGGAATTCAGAGAGAAGGTGTTACACCTGCCAAAGGACGGGGCACATTGCTAGAGAGTGCCCTAACAGGAATGGGGTGACTCAACCCAGTGGTTCTCAGCAGTTGAGGAATGAAGGCAGCAGACCTTAGGCAACAGGGAGAGTGTTTGCCATGTCAGGAGCTGAGGCGTCTCAGTCAGGTAACCTAGTGCAAGGTGTTTGTTTTATAGCTGGTAGAGGTGTAAAAGCCTTGTTTGATTCTGGAGCGACACACTCCTTTGTGTCAAACCTGTGTGTAGCCGAGTTGGGCCTTCTAGTGAAGGAGTTACCGTTTGAACTGTTGGTCTCTACACCTGCGTCAGGACAGGTGTTGACCTCTACAGTTTGCTCTGAATGTCCAGTGATAGTAGAGGGACGCAGGTTCAAAGTAAACTTGATCTGCCTACCTCTTCAGGACTTGGATGTTATCCTGGGAATGGATTGGCTATCTGCCAATCATGTTCTCATAGACTGCGGTAGTCAGAAAATAGCGTTTCCAGACCTCCAAGAGTCAGATGTGATATCTGCTCAGCATGGGTGGTCGGAGTTGGAAAAAGGGGCAAGGTGCTTCGTGATCCTAGCTCGGTTGGAAGTGAAGAATGAAGAGGACGTAAGCAGGATACATGTGGTGAAAGATTTCATGGATGTATTTCCAGAAGAAATACCTGGATTACCTCCTAAGAGAGAAGTGGAATTCTCTATTGATTTGGTACCTGGAGCTGGACCAGTGTCAATGGCACCCTACAGGATGGCTCCAGCCGAGTTGGTAGAATTAAAGAAGCAAGTGGAAGAGTTGTTGGAGAAACAATTCATCAGACCCAGTGTATCTCCATGGGGGGCTCCAGTGCTTCTAGTTAAGAAAAAGGATGGAGGGTCTCGGCTGTGTATAGATTACAGGCAGTTGAACAAGTTGACCATCAAGAACAAGTATCCTCTACCTAGAATTGATGATTTGATGGATCAATTACATGGGGCCTCGGTGTTCTCAAAGATTGATCTGAGATCGGGGTGCCACCAAATTTTGGTAAAAGCTGAAGATGTACAAAAGACAGCATTTAGGTCTCGTTATGGGCACTATGAGTATGTGGTGATGCCGTTTGGAGTAACAAACGCTCCAGCTCTGTTCATGGATTTCATGAATAGAATTTTTCGTCCTTTCTTGGATAAGTTTGTGGTAGTCTTCATAGACGACATACTCATTTATTCAAGGACCGAGGAAGAACATGAAGAACATCTGAAGACAGTATTAGAGATTCTGAGGGAGAAGCAATTATATGCCAAGTTCTCTAAGTGTGAGTTCTGGTTGAAGGAAGTCAACTTCTTAGGACATGTAATATCTGCCCAGGGGATCTCGGTGGATCCAGCCAAAGTGGAGGCAGTGCTTCAGTGGGAACGTCCTAAGACAGTTACTGAGATAAGGAGTTTTGTGGGTTTAGCAGGCTACTATCGGAGGTTCATTGAAGATTTTTCCAAGGTAGTAGCTCCTTTGACTCAGTTAACTCGCAAAGATCAACCTTTTGCTTGGACTGAAAAGTGTGAGCAGAGTTTCATGGGGCTGAAGAAGAGGTTGACTAGCGCCCCAGTGTTAGTGATCCCGGATGTGGGAAATCCTTTTGATGTTTACTGTGATGCTTCACATCAAGGTTTGGGATGTGTGTTGATGCAAGAGAAAAGAGTGGTTGCATATGCTTTAAGGCAACTCAAAGTTCACGAGAGGAACTATCCTACCCATGACTTAGAGTTGGCGGCTGTGGTGTTTGCCTTGAAGATTTGGAGGCATTATTTGTATGGAGCTCGGTTTCAGGTGTTTAGTGACCATAAAAGCCTGAAATATCTGTTTGATCAGAAGGAGTTAAATATGAGACAAAGAAGATAGATGGAGTTCCTAAAAGATTATGACTTCCAACTGATATATCATCCAGGGAAGGCCAATGTAGTGGCAGATGCCTTGAGTAGGAAATCAATACAAGTATCAGCCATGATGATTGAAGAGCAGAAATTGATTGAGCAGTTTAGAGATTTAAACTTTGGAGTGGAATTTCATGTAAATCTATTAGTTGTAGTAAGTTAACTATAACTAATAATTTCATTGGAATGATAAAGGATAAGCAATTAGAGGATCCTAGCCTGAAGCGTATTGTAGAATTACTAGGCACCGATCAGGCTAAAGGCTTTTCGATGGGCGATGATGGAATCTTGAGATTTAATGGCAGAATTTGCATACCTACAAATGAAGAGTTGAAGAAGATGATCCTAGAGGAAGGTCACCGGAGTCGCCTTAGCCTACATCCAGGCATGAACAAGATGTACCATGACTTGAAGGAGTCATTTTGGTGCTCGGGCATAGTATTTTCAGGAAAGTAAATACCGTGTAAGATCTTGTGGTAGGTGCATTGATCGGTGATTAAGAACGAGATATCCTGACTCTGCTGAGGTAATGGACTCACGTAGAGGAAGTTACTCAGTTGTTGAGAGTCGAAGGAGGTTCACCTGTATGGGTGGGTTGTTTGAAAGAGAACAAACCGACCTGTTTTGCGTGGATTAACCCTGTCATGCTGTATGGTGATGTGTGAGATTCATTATACGCTGATGAATGTGAGAGATTTCACGGCGACCCTGTGGATGTGTGAGATTCCACAGTGGGCAATATGGCAGGTGCAGATCTCTGAGTCTAATCAATGCACGAGTATTCCGGAATTAGTGTCTTGTGCCTATGTATTGTGAGTCAGTGGAAAACCTGACGTGAGAAATGAGGAACACTGTATGTGGATAGACACTTGCTGCACTGTGTGATATGAACTACTCTTGAGGAATTGTGAAATGTGGGTTTGTACTTGATGGTATGTGGGAAGAATGAGAAAGCTGATGTTTTTACGTGGGTGCCTTAAATTAATTTATCTTGATTTTAAAGTTCATATCTAAATTCTCTTTTAAAACTGTCTAGCTTACCCTGCGTTTTCGTTTGTGGATGTTCTTCTTAAAACTTGTGATGATCGTGTATGATTTACACGGGAGCAGATGACGTTGCAGGAAAGTGAGATCGCCGGTCTGATAGGAGATCGCCGGTCTGATAGGAGATCGCCTGGCTGATAGGAGATCACCTGATTGACTAGGAGATCGCCCTTTTTTTTAGCATATCGCCCGATTTGTCTTTTGTTGTATTTTTGGTTAAGTTTTTTTTTGGAAAGATTCACAGTTTGTGTATTAAACTCCCGATGAGGAGAAACTCCATTATATATATATAATTATGTTTATTTCAAAATACTTGTTTATCTTCATTTATATTATATAAATATGAAATGTATTTGGTGGGATGTTACAATGAACCCCTCAAGAACACACACCACTCTTTGGCAAACCACACAATTTTCAGAACAACTCTCTCAAACAAATTGCACCACACCAAAATACACAGGAATACAATGTTCAAAAAAGAAAGCAACAGAATACACCTGGGTAATCCAAAGATTAAAGTTCAAAATTACAAGACCCAATCCTGATAGGTGCATGCTTTCATCCGATTGATTAGCTTTAGTGGAGTTGCGGAAGCTTTCATGGATTGTTCACGGACAAGGCTCTCACATGGAGATTACAGTTGCCTTGGAGGTGCAGGTCAAGTATGGAGGTGAGTGGTGCGGCCAGCTCACTTGGAAAATGAAGGTTGAAGACTAAACTTGCCTATCCTAGAGAGGAAGTAGACAAGAGTGAAGAATTGGCACAAAATCTTGGCAGCAATTTCACTCTATTATTAATCTTGCTTTTACATGAGGTAGGCTCCTCCTTTTATAGCAATGGAGGACCGGCCAAATGAAATTCACATGCAGCTGAAATAGCTTTGGAATGTCCGTGTAATTCAACTTGGCACATGGAACACATTGATCATATTTAACATGTGTTGAAAAGCTTTTTAACACATGTTTCATATGGATCATGTGGAAGTAGCCGTGCAGCACATTTAACACATGGAGCATGTGTTAATTGTGTACTCTTTTACCTTGCTTAAACCGGCCTAGGTGAATTTAGAGGTTTTAGAAACTCTAAATTAACCTAGGTTGGTTTTATGTGCCAAAATTAAATTCTAAGAAAATTTACAGTAATTTCCTATTCTAATTTTGACAGAAAATAAATTCTACTCTACCCTAAACTTATGGCATTTTGAACATATAGAGGAACGTTTCTCGGCCATCAGTAGCAGTGTTCCAATCCTCTTGAATTGTTCTAGCCATAGCTCTTGTAGTTGGCCCAGATCTTCTATGTGTTGGGCTTGAGCTAGAACTTGAACTTGTATTTGGGCTTCGGCTTGGGCCTCTGCCATCAAATCCTATTCCACACTTCAGATGATCCAAAAGCTCATTGAAATCTTGAAAACTGTTTTTGATTAATTTCTCTTCCTTAGTTCAAGAATAGGAGCGTAAAACAACCTTTTTATACTCCAACCAAGTGGTCAAAACAATTAAATCAAAAACCAAAAGCAGTTAAGGTCATTAAAATCAATTTAACCAACTTAACAAAATTCTATTAAAGTTTCTAGAGAAACAATTGGTTGAATTCTCAAATCAATCGGTTGAATCAATTTGACAACAAAGTCAAAATAAAGCCAAGCTTTTCAAACTCATTTTAAAAGCCACTAAGTGTCAAACAACTGGTTGAATCGACATTTCAACAGGTTGAAATTTCACACTCTTTAGAAAAACTCATCTTTTCAAAAAGATTAAGAATCAATTAACCTTGGATCATCTTAAAGAGTGAATTAACAATTCAAAAAACAACTAGACACACACAGAACCAGCAACAAGGTCTTCAAGCATTCCTCTTGAATTTGGAGACATCAAAGCACCTTGTTCAACATGTTGTGTGCTACCATGGGATTTAAAGTTGTACAAAAAGAGGTTTCTTACATGAAGTTGTTTCCATCTTCACTTATTTTTTGAAGCCAGAAATTGGATTGAATCACATTCAGCTCAAAGTTTAAGTAGTTGGGTTGACTTGGATAGTAAATACCTCACTAGATTTTTTCCACCCACAAAATATGTAAGTGTCCAATCTAAAATTTCAACATTCAGGAAAGGATAAGATGAACTATTTTATATTTTATAGGGCATGGAAGAAATTTCAAGTGTTACTAAGTGTTACATCAAAGCACCTTGTTCAACATGTTGTGTGCTACCATGGGATTTAAAGTTGTACAAAAAGAGGTTTCTTACATGAAGTTGTTTCCATCTTCCCTTATTGTTTGAAGCCAAAAATTGGATCAAATCACAGTCAGCTCAAAGTTTAAGTAGTTGGGTTGACTTGGATAGTAAATACCTCACTAGATTTTTTCCACCCACAAAATATGTAAGTGTTAAATCTAAAATTTCAACATTCAGGAAAGGATAAGATGAACTATTTTATATTTTATAAGGCATGGAAGAAATTTCAAGTGTTACTAAGTGTTCTTGCCAGTTGACCTGGTCGTCGGTTGACTTTAATGACGAGCTCTGGCTCCGTCTGCCTCCGCTAGAATCTGCTCTTCCCTTTAATGCATTGGAACACGGTTCCGTTGAGACAGAGGGTTGCACTCCGACGATCAAGTTAGTACAGGGCTTATAAGAAACAAGAAGTATCTAGTTTCAGTCTTAGAAATAGCGTACCTTTCACCTGGGATCAGAATTCCCTTTTATAGACTACCTCTTGTAACAACCTTCTCTTACGAGAATCTTATCTCAAGTGAAAGCATGTTCAATGGGAGAAGATTCCGTTACAGTGTGCACAATCTTAGCGCGAAAACTGCACAGAATCTTATCTCCTTGGAGTGCATAAAATCTTAACGAAACAACCACTAGGGTACCAACTCCTGTACCAGCATTAGGGGTCTGATCTTTTTTACGTAGGCATACATGCCCTTACCTATCATGCATGCAACCTGTTCTATCAAGCCCTAGCATTCTTGGGCTTTAGGCTTATAGAGCACATTTTACTTATGCTAGACCCGAATGCACTAAACGCACCCCTAAGCCTATTAACACTCTCTTCGTTGACCGACCAGGCCCTATACACAAAGGATTACATTAAGTATATGAATGAGAGTTAATACACACATACCTGGAGCCTAATCATGTGGCCTATCAACTCGACCCAACAACTGAGTGGACCTGTTTAATGGAGATGCTGATGTCCGACCACCGAGCACTAAGCTCTACGCGCTCTGGTCCAATACACTAAGGAAATGCCCTAATCATGGATTTGAAGGTGTAGGCCAATTGAACATTTTCTGTAATGGATTGAGACCAGATACTAAAATACTTCTACATGCAGCAAGTGGAGGGACCATGATGGTATTAGATGTTAAGCAAGCCACAACAATCATCAATGCATTATCATCATCAGCTGGCAAGCTCAACATAACAGGAAGTCAATCCATAGAAAGAGAGTGTTAGATTTGCACACCGCTAATTCAATTTGAGCACAAAATAAAATTTTGACACAACATATTAAAGCTCTTACCAAGAAGATGGCTCAATTGCCACAACTACATGTTATAAGTTCAAATTCAATTTCACAGCAGCATCCAGGTTTAAGATGTGATCCCGAAACTCTATAAGTAAAGCACTTAGTTCAATGTTTTATATAAAATTTAAAAGGATTTGTATAAGGTTATAAGTAATATAATATAAGTTTTTCAAAAAGTTTCTTTTACTCATTTGGGCTTTTAAGATTTGATTATCGAAGGTTATGATGTTGAATCTTCTATTATGTTTTTGTAATTGTTGTTATTACTAGATTGTTCAGTTGTTGTTCTTGGTGATCAAAGGTTTAAAAGTTATATATCCTTTTGGGTTGTAAGAATTTATAGGGCTAATATGTATCAAGAGTTGTTGTTGTAAACATGAGTTGATAAGGCATATATCCTCTTGGATGATAAAAATTTTATAAAGACTAAGAACCTCTTGAGGTGGATCAAGAGTGTATAGGCATATACCTTTTTGTGATCAAAAGTTGATAAAGGTTAATATATTCATGTAGATCCTCTTGAAGTTGTTCAAGAGTTTATTCTTATCTGTATTAACCTTAAGAGCTAGTGGAACCAAAAAATTATTAGATTTCATTGTTGAGACTCGATGTAGGATCTTATTGATCTGAAGTGGTATAAAAACTCTTGTGCAATATTTCTGTGTCTTTCTATTTATATTTGTATTATAAACAATTCTTGTATCAATATTGTTCTAATTATAATTTCATTAAGTTTTTCTATCTTAAAGAAGTTTTAGAAGAATTTTAAGAACGGGGATTTTTTGTGAAAATGTTAGAAGAATCGAGAATATTCACAGGGCTTTCCGAACTGGCAGAGTTGGTCGAGGGGCTTAATGGCGCCGAGGCCACGGTAGGATACTCAACTAGAGGCACCCTCAACAAGGCCTGGCTATTAATAGGTCAGGGAAGACTCTTGAGGAGGGCTATGTCTTGCTTTTCCTCCTCGTTGAAAAGATACTCGGGCTTGTACGTGAACTTGCATGACCTCTTCCAATACAAGGGGAACTTGGTGGAGCCATCCACATGGTACAAGATCCTCTTTTGGGGATCTTGGTGACTAAAGACTTTAAAAAACCGGCTCTTGAAGCCCTTGAAGGAGGATGAATAAAAAATGAAAAGGGAACCGTGTTGGACGCCGTTAAGAGACACCCAACCAACCTCGGGACCATGCTTCAATTGATAGAAATACATAAATTTATTTACACTAGGTTGCAAGTCCAAATATTCACAGAGTAGCTTAAATGACTTCAGAAAGGCTCAGCTATTGGGATGGAGTTGACTTGGAGCCACATTCATCATCACTCAAAAGAGGTTAATGGGAAGGTTACCACCAACTCTTTGAAAAAATATTCATAGACATAACAGAAGCTTGGGCCATCTCGTGTAGGACCCACTTAAGCTGTAAGGACCTAGAAAAAATTTAATTGGAATAAAAGTGTTATATTTAAATAATTTCTGAAGATGTTATTATTTAAAATGAAAAGAGTTTGTAATAGAAGTTTCATGGTGGTCAGACCTCGAACGTCGCCCAAGGTCTGAGGTCAGCTGGCAGAGGTCGGTCGAGGGACCATAGGGGGTTCCAAAAATCACACGTATTAAGGTGTGATTTGCACCTTAGATACGCTATGTATGCGAAACTCTATGCGGGGGCATAAGAGTTTGTCCTTAGTGTTGCATGCATTGGCGCGCGAGGAGTTAGTACCGACCTGTCCTCGGGCAAGGAAACTACCGACATCACCAGGCCATGTGGAGGTGATAACTTAGACGCGGAGTGGTGGGTTGATGAACCTTCAGCAGGGTGTGACGATGTGTCATCGAACATCAGTCATCGTCGGAATGAGAGGCACATCAGTCATCGCCGGAATGAGAGGCACATCAATCATCCCCGAAATGATAGGCACATCAGTCATCGCCGGAATGAGAGGCACATCAGTCATCGCCGAGATGAGAGACACATCAGTCATCGGTGGATGGTGGATGGTCATCGCTGTATGGTCATCGGGGCTCCCCACTACACGTGTTAAGGTGGGACCCAGGCTCTCAGCAAGAACGTTCTGCATGTGCGACACGTAGACAAAAAGGGTGTTTCAGAATAGTTGGCATCAGAGAGTTGGTAAGGCAGGAAACCCAAAGTTGGTACGCACTGAGACATCACGTGGCAGTTCTGTCAGAGGAAATGTGCACGCAAGCTTCCTGCAGAGTAGGTGGTGGCAGTGGCATTGCTGGGCAAGGTGGCTTAAGTTTAAAATTTACTCTGATAGGCAATGTTCGAATGCTGCTTGAGTAGAGAGAAATCGAGTGAGTTGAGTTTTGGTTTCCCGTTTCCTTTCTCTCCTTCTCTATACGTTCGTGCACCTTCGCTCACCAGTTGACGGCCGGTGACTGCCTTTGGACTCCGGGCAAGTGACTCTGCAAGTTTCCAATCAGAACACCTAAAACAGAGTAAGTGCATTTTGCCCTGTTCTTTGAGTCGATTTTGAATTGAGAGGGTCGTCTCTGCATAGACGTTGCATGTGACCCTTTTTGCTTCAGAAATCGTCTCTGTTAACGAAGAAAATAAGGGGTATAGTCAGTTTTGTGATTAAGGCTCCATGGTGCAGGTTAAGGTATCCTTAAGTCTCGGTGGGTTTGGAGCTCTTAGTGAGTTTTTACGCAAGTTCAGGTAAGGGAAGCTAGCATTCGTTCAATAAAAACCTTAGGCTAGAAGATTCTGAAATTTGGGTGACATGATCGCCGGTTCTAATGTTTGTTTCGAAATCCCCTGTTTTAGTGACGAATTGAAATTGTTTGATATTGAAATGTGAACTGTATATGATTTTCGAAATTCTGAACTTGGTTTTGATTGTTGCTGTGATTTGGAACCGTCCATTTACGTGTTGTATGATGCATTGAATGTTGTGAATGTGGGATCAAGGCATAGTATTTTCAGGAAAGAAAATACCGTGTAAGATCGTGTGTAATGTGCATTGACTAGGAACTTGTCTAGAAGGAGATATCCTGACTCTCCTGAGATAATGGAATCACATAGATGAAGTTATTCAGGTGTTGAGAGTCGAAGGAGGTTCATATGAATGGGTAAGTTGTTTGAAAGATAACTAACTTGACCTGTTCTATGAATTAACCCTGTCATACTGGGAGAGTGATGATATTGAGATTTTATTTATGCGCATGGCTGTGTGGATTCACAGCGACCCTGTGTTGATTCACAGTGGTGTAGTATGACAGGTGCAGATCTCTCAGTCTGAGTCAATGCACGAGTCTTCCGGAAGTAGAGTCAAGTGTCTATGTGTTGTGAGTCAGTGGGAATTCTGACGTGAGAAAGATGAATATTGAAAATTGTTGATAGACACTTGATGGTTGTGTGATATGAATGAGAAAGAAGATGGATTTTATGTGGGTGTTTAAAAGCTTATTTAGGTTGATTTTAGAGTTTCGTACTTCAAGTTTTTTTTTGAATAGCTAGCTTACCCCTTGTTTTGTTTTGTGGTTGTTTGCTTTAAAACTGTGATGATCGTGTGTAATTTACACGGGAGCAGATGATGTTGCAGGTAGTAGAGCTCCTCAGTGAGTGGTTGGGCAAGGAGATCGCCTGTTCTTATGCTGTATTTTGTTTTATTGGAAACACTAGATGGTTATGTATTAAAATTCCCTAAAGAAGGGATATTATTTTGAAATACATTGTATGGGGTGGATGTATCTTATAATATATATATATACATATGTTAATTTTGATAATCTTTTATTTCAATGTTATTTCATATTATATATGTATGAGTGGATGATAAGGGGCGTTACATAAGCCCTATCTTCTGTTAGAATATATGGCCTTAAACAAGAGCGGGGGTGAATTGTTTAAGAAATATTTTCGCAAACTTTGAAGGTATAATGAAATTCAGTGCTGAATTACAGAGAAAAGAATCAAGATAGCCAAGAACCAAAATTGTTTTAAGATGAAACACAGAAAAACAACCGGTTGTTTCTTCGATTCAATCGGTTCTTTATACCAACAGTATTTAAAACAACTTAAAAATAGAATTTAAAAGAGTTCAGAGCAAGAGAAAAGCACACAAGCAATTTATATTGGTTCACTCTTACACCAAGAGCTACATCTAGTCCCCAGAAACCACTAGGTATACCACTATGCAATCAAAACTAGATTACAAACACCACACACCAATGTAGTGACCTTGAACCCCTCAAGAAACACACTACCTTTGGCAAACCACACCAAGAGTGTTAATCTTGAACACCTCAAGAACACACAACACTCCTTGGCAACACAAATACAGAAATACAGTAATCAAGGAAGAATGGAATAGAATACACCTAGGTATTACAAAGCTTAAAGTTCAGGAATACAACCCAATCCTATTCCACACACATAAGAATGATCCAAAGCTCTTTCAAATCTTGGAAATCTATTTTGATAAACTCTTTTTCTTACTCCAAGATTAGGAGCGTAAAACCACCTTTATATAGACCATCTAAGTGGTCAAAAACATTTAATAAAGAAGCCAAGGTAGTTAGGATCATTTAAAACATATTAAAACCACTTAATAGAATTCTGTTAAGGTTTTCAGAAAAACAATCGGTTGTTTTGTCGAAACAATCGGTTGAATTGACTTGACAGCAAAGTCAAGCTTTTCAAAACCTTTTCAAAAACTACTAAGGTAAAACAACCTGTTGTTTCGAAATTTCAACCTGTTGAAATTTCAACAGCTTTTTAGAAAACCCATCTTTTCAAAAGCTTAAAGATTCAAATAAACTTGGATCATCTTAAGGAATGAATTAACAAGTTTCAAACTGTTCTTACCGGTTGACCTGGTCGTCGATAGACTTCTGCGGGTGAGCTCTGACTCTGTCTACCTCTACTGGAATCTGCACTTTCCTTAGTAGTCGGGTAGTCGGACCTATTGAGACAGAGGGCACCCTACCGCCCTGTCACACTCCGACGATCAAGTCAGTACAAGGCTTGTAATAAACAAGAAGTATCTTGTTTAAGGCTCAGAAAAAGCGTACCTTCACCTGAGACCTCTGATCCCTTTTATAGACTAGCACTAGGCTACCTCTTGTAACAAACTTCTCCTGAGAATCTTATCTCGAACAAATGCATATTCAATAACATATTTAATGGGAGACAATCCTGTTACAGTGTGTAATCTTAATAGCACAGCTGCGCAGAATCTTATCTCCTTGGAGTGCATTAAATCTTAATAGAATAAGTGCCTGGGTACTGACGTACCAACTTCCGGGGTCCAATCTGTTTTCTGTAGGCACACTAGCCTTCACATAACATGCATGCAGCTTATCCCCTAAATCCCTAGCGCCTTTGGGCCTAGGCGTCTTTGGGGAATATTTACTTGCTAGACCCGAATGTACTACACACACCACCTGCACTTTACTCACTTACCAAGCCTTATATACATATACGCGAGATGAACGTCACCTCACGCATTCCTGGGGCCCACTTACGTGGCCCATCAACTCTACCGAGCTGACCCCCGACGTTTGATCACCTGAGCACTAAGCTCAGCACCCTAGTCTAATACACAAGCCCCCCAGGCTCGAACTGGAACTTGTTCCAGTGAAGAGGCTAATTGCTTGCCTATGGCGACCTACGTGTCTTATGAATGACGCGACACACACAGTGTTTTGAGGTGACGTCTCACCATACTTCCTCACAAACGCACACATGGCCATCATCAACAGTTGGAAAACGTTGCCGCTTGCGCTTCTCTTTGAACACTCTGCTTTGAACGCCTCAAGGTGCGTTTTTTTATCTTATGACTGCCTTTGGTCTGCCATTTCAATTCTTTTAATCTGCTCATAACTGCGTCAAGATTGTTTGTATTTCTCGTATCGATACTCATAAATACCTCTATTCATTTGCTTCATTGCTACTTACTTCAAAACGCATGTACTTCTTTCTTTAAGTTCGACTAGCTTAGTAGCAATGTATATCCATGACTGAACGGTTGAACGTCAATGATCATTTGCGCTTAAGTAACGCGGTCATCATAACAAACTAATCAACGGTAAACCATGATTCAAGGTACCTGAGCTCAGAGCAACAGGTCC
The DNA here is from genome assembly GCA_013389735.1 of Phaseolus lunatus. NCBI lineage: Eukaryota > Viridiplantae > Streptophyta > Magnoliopsida > Fabales > Fabaceae > Phaseolus > Phaseolus lunatus. Next base: position 33,946,584 of record CM023864.1, on the reverse strand, counting down.
TCCCATGCAAACCGCTTTCCACTGTACATACTCCCTAAAAGAAGGTTTCACTATGGTTCACTATGAACCTTTACTGCTCCCCAAAGGGAGATTTCACTGTGGTTCACTATGAACCTTTACTGCTCCCCAAAGGGAGATTTCACTGTGGTTCACTATGAACCTTTACTGCTCCCAAAGGGAGATTTCACTGTGGTTCACTATGAACCTTTACTGCTCCCAAAGGGAGATTTCACTATGGTTCACTATGAACCTTTACTACTCCCCAAAGGGAGATTTCACTGTGGCTCACTATGAACCTTTACTGCTCCCGAAAGGGAGATTTCGCTGTGATTCACTATGAACCTTTACTGCTCCCAAAGGGAGATTTCACTTTGGTTCACTATGAACCTTTACTGCTTCCCAAAGGGAGATTTCACTGTGGTTCACTATGAACCTTTACTACTCCCAAATGGAGATTTCACTGTGGTTCACTATGAACCTTTACTGCTCCCCAAAGGGAGATTTCGCCGGCAAGCTATGATTCAGGGGTCTTGATGCTCCCACTCTTGGAATCTTACCAAGGGGAGATCTCTCGCCTGAATCGCCATATACCTGTTCATCTACCTGTTCGTTCCCAAACTAGGAATGTTTCCAAGGGGAAATTACATTTTTGTGGCTCAAGCCACAACGGTGGCGAGCTATGATTCATGGGTTCTCATACTCAAAATCTCGCCTGAATCGCCATGTACCTGTTCGTTCCCAAACTTGGAATGTTTCCAAGGGGAAATTACCTTTTCCTGCATGTCAACAAAGTATAGTGACAAATCATATTTCATAAACAACTTCTCATTGGGTGACCTCATTAAAAAACCCTAGCCAGGGAAAAAGAGTGTCACCTTTACCATCACATTGTTCAACAAGAGAAATTAGATCAGAATAACTTATCTGAAATAGAACTTAAGGCTTAGTACATTCCCCACTCGAGGAATGGCTCCACTGTCTTCAATTTCCAGCCGATAGGCTTCGTCGCCCAACACTTCTATGAACCTGTATGGTATAAAAGTTTGGTGGTGTACTACCTTTTACTGTCGAGCGACGGTAGGACCTCATCCTTTTTCATTCTCGACACATCAGTTATGACAAAATTTTCAAAGTGTTTGATCTTTGTTGCATATACGTTATGAATAATAATGTTTACTAGAACAATAATTATAAACCGTGAACTAGTACACCAGGTAAGTTCCCAGGAAAGAGAGGTGGGTCACCAACGGACACACCTAAATACCAAGTCTTTCCTCGCCAGAACTTTTCTAGACATGTGCTCTTACACTACAACACTCCATATCCGGTAAGAATAGTTTCTCTCGTGTGAAAAATCATGTTAATAATGATGATAATCATATCACAACAGACTTAAATGATAATCATTTATGTTATCTTCAAAATAACATAATAACAAATTTACATAAATCTGTTACTATGATAACAGATTTAAACAATAACAATTATATCTTTCATTTTCGAAATAATATCACTACAGATAAAATATCTCTTTATCTTTTATCCCCAGAATAATATCACAATAGATAAAACATAATATCTCAACAGATAAAATATAATATCGCAACATATAAAATATCTCTTTATCTTTTATCTCCAGAATGATATTACAACAGATAAAATATAATATCTCAACAGATAAAATATAATATTGCAACAAATAAAATATTTCTTTATACTTTATCTTCAGAATAACACAATAGATAAAATATAATATCACAACAGATAATATATCTCTATCTTCAGAATAACACAACAGATAAAATATAATATTGATCCGGTCGGTCATCGGTAGTCGATGACGTCAGCAGCTGATGACGACGTGGGTCAGTCGCAGAGTGACGCGTGGCACGAGAAAGCAGATGAACCAGGGTGGAGATCGTTCAAGAACGGCGATCAGTGGTCAGCTACCGAGTGACCACCACCAGAAGATCGGTTCCTACTTGAGCGCCTGGAAGCAGAGCGCGAGAAGTGACGAGGCACCGATCAGTCATCGGTGCATGCAGAGCGATCAGTCATCGGTGCATGCAGAGTGATCAGTCGTCGGGGGTTCCTTGCCAACGCGTGTTAAACTGGGACCCAGGCTCCCAGCGAGAACGTTACTCAAGGACCTCGCCTGATTCCATAAGCAGAGCACGAGGACGTGAAGAAGCACATCGGTCATCGGTGTGTGTTGAGGTGACATCGGCCGCGCGATGTGAACAACGCAATCGGTGATCAGTAAAGCGCCCAGAGGCAGTGAATGGCCTTAGTCGCGAGACGACCACGCATGAAGATGAGAAGACACAGTTAGGTGCAGAATCCTGCTGGACGAGAACCCATCAAGGTTAGAGTCTCCTAGTGGGTTGCATGTCTGCCACGTGGATGGTGAAGATGTTCCCAGAGAATAGGTGGGGCAGATAGGCACAGAAGTCGAGGGGCCCAGAGGCACCCACGCGGCTCCTGCTGTCAGACTTGGCACTCAAGTGAAGAAAGCTGGCACGCAAGGTAGCCCTGGGGAGTGGAAACGGCAATGCAGAATAATTAAGTGGCCTAGAGGTAGCCTGTAGGGGCTACACGGGTCTATATGAGGAAGAAGAACACCAAAACCAGGTATGCAATCTTTACCTCAGACACAACACAAATCCAAAGAGCACTCAGTCTTCGAATCAAAGAAAACTGAGGGCACACACACACAGTCTCACACAGAGAAATCTGAGAGAGACCCTTTGGTGTTCTCGTTGCCTGACTTGAGCGTCGGAGCTACAACGGCCGCCAGAGGCGCCGTCTGTGTGTTTTGCAGGCACCATTCGAAGGTAAACTGAAGGTTCCTGGAGCCTCCTTGCAAAGCGCGCAGCGGATAGGAAGTCAAACGAAGGATTGACGAGACAATCTCTCCACGCTCGAGTCCGCGGCGAGATCATTTGGCGCCCACCGTGGGGCCCGAAGTAAAACGAAGCCCCCATACACGAGAACGAGGACAGAAATCGCACAGATGAGTAGAAGAGCCAGACAAACGACACCTCCACCACCTGCTGGTGAAGAAACTGTGACCATGGCGCAGGTCATGGAGATGATGCGCGCGTTGCAGGAGAACGTTGCGGCATCGAGAGCTGAGCAGGAGAAGATGCATGCAGAGCTGACTGCATCGCACAGCAGGAATGAGGAGTTGGACCGCGTGAACGAGGAGTTGCGTAGGGAGCTGCAGGCGCAGAATGAGCGCGTATCCGAAGACAGAACGTCGATGCCGCCGTCGCCCCCTAGAGCATTTCCCATGCCCTTCTCCCCCGAGATCATGAACACGGTGGTGCCCCCTAACTTGGTGGGAGTGAAGGCGTCGTTCACGGGGGTGGAAGACCCAGAGGCACATTTGACAGCCTTCCACACTCAAATGATGCTGTCTGGGGGATCAGACGCAGTGTACTGCAAAATGTTTATGAGCACGCTGGGCGGAGTGGCTATGGAGTGGTTCGTGAGCCTGCCGGAGGGCCGCATCACCTCCTTCCATCAGTTCTCAAAGCTATTCACGGAGCAGTATATAGTCAACAGAGCGCCGCCGGTGGTGGCTTACGACTTGTTCGACGTGCGCCAGTACCAGGGGGAGTCGCTGAAGGATTTCCTCAACCGTTTCGCTGCGCAGGTGGTGAGATTGCCCAGCAAGGACGAGAGCATGTTAGTGCACGCATTCAAGAAAGGCGTGCTACCTGGCCCTTTCAGTGAATCGCTCATCAGAAGCCACCCTGCCACCTTCGCTGAGATTCGGCGACGAGCGGTGGCGCACATAGTGGCGGAGACAGAGGTCTCTGAGAAGAGAGGCAGCACTGCGCCGACGATGCCGCGCGGAGGACAGGGGAGGCAGCAGCAGGTGCGGGTGTATGAGACCAAGGAGGAGAGGAAGGCACAGGGAAGGCCTCGTCCATATGCACCCAGCAAGAACCAGCCCAGGGGGCGTGCAAGGGAGAACAACACACCCCCTAGGTATGATTTCGTGATAGAGTTGGCAGAGCTGATCGCCATCCCTGCCGTGGCTGCGAGACTCCGAGTACCAGAGAAAACTGACGAGGTACTTGGAAGGCGGAAGGACGAGTGGTGTGAGTTCCATCAGGCTTATGGACACACACTCCGCACATGCCTGGCGTTGGGGCGTCAACTTGCTGAGTTAGTGAAGACAGGATTCCTGACCGATTACCTGCGAGGGACACAAGGTGATCGCGCTTCGGGGTCTCAGACAGGCGATCAGCAACACGAGGTCCCTGTGCATGGGGACGTGAGGTGATGGAGGATGCAACGCTGGGGGGGCTCCCAGGTAGCTCAAATGGAAGCTGAGGCAAAGTCTTTAAGCTCAGCGATAGGAAGTTGCAAAGAGAAAGGCGAAGGGCCCAGTTCTCTAGCTGTTGGCTTAGAATATCCGCCATTCGATCCCAAGGCCTGGATGAACGAGGGTTACGCTTCTGTGAACCTCCCCAAACCCCAGATAGTGTGGGATTTCTGCACGTTTGCAGGAGAAAGAGGGATTGGAGAAGCGCTTGAAGTCATGAGTTTCCCACACAAGTTCAAGGAAGTCCAGTCAGTCCGCTTTAACACACCTCGCGATGGTGTAACAAAAGGGAAGCAGCGAGCTTATGGAGAACTTGGGAGGCGCGAACAAGTTTGAAGTTAAGGACAGCTTTTCGTCGTTGCTGGAAGAATGGTGTGCTCGCCAGGTCGGTCATCGCCAGGGCCCATACAGAGTGGTTGAGGCGCTGGAGAATGGAGCCTATCGGCTGGAGACCCTGGATGGAGCACCTATCCCATAGACGTGGAACGCTACACACTTAAGTTTCTACTTCAGTTAAGTTGTAAGGTAGACGCGTTCTTGCACTGAACACAATCAATGTATGTACTGTTAAATAGTTGAGCAAATCAGGGGGCACTTTAACGAGGCCACCCAATAAAAAAGATTTCAGTATGTCAAGTGTGCACATGTTTCCCAGTTCAAGTTCTGCTTGCCCCAAATGCAAGTCCAAGGGATCAGCTGGAGCCTGCTCGCCCCAGGCGCGAGTACGGACCACTGACCTATGTTCTCCTCACCCCAGGAGTGAGTGCAGGTAGCCAAAGTTTGGGAACTCGGGAGTTCTGGGAAAACCAAGAGAGGGAAAGGGAAGATTTCGAGAAACGTCCAAGAGGAATCAGACCCAAAGGTCGATGAACTCGGGGCAAGCAAGAGGGGTCAACAAGTAAAACTCTTCTTCCCCGTAACAAGACATCACCGTCGCGTTTGAGCACCAAGAAGCAGAGCTCGATCAGGCATCGGTGCACCCGAAGCAAGATCAGCCGACGGTGCATGTCGGGGTAAGTACTCGGTCGGTCCATTGGTCATCGGGGTCATGTTAACACGTGTTAAGCTGGGACCCAGGTTCCCAGCGAGAGCGTTACGCATGCACCCCGCATGATTCCAAAATAAGGCTGGTCATCGGGGTCGTGCTAACACGTGTTAAGCTGGGACCCAGGTTCCCAGCGAGAGCGTTACGCACGCACCTCGCATGATTCCAGAAGAAGGTTTGTCATCGGGGTCTTGTTAACACGTGTTAAGCTGGGACCCAGGCTCCCAGCGAGAGCGTTACACATGTAACCCGCATGATTCCAAACCAGAAGAAGAGGAGTTGCCCACTCAAAGGGCGTACGGTGATACCATGCAGGCAGGGATGCGCCTGGCGAGTGCGCTTAGACAGCCACCCCTGGTGCTCCCCTGGGAGCATGCACCCACTCAGTAGAGAAAGTCCTCTTCCTCTGCTTCTTGTGGCAAGGTTGAGGCAAGAGATCCAAGTCCTTATCCTCTGCTTCCTACAGCAAGGTTAAGGCAACAGAGAAAGTCCTCACCCTCGACTTTATACAGCGGGGTGCAGGCAGAGAAAGTCCTCTCCCTCTGCTTCTTACGGCAAGGTTGAGGCAAAGGAACCAAGCCCACAGAGAAAGGTTAAGACTACAGAGAAAGTCCTCACCTCGACTTTATACAGCGGGGCTGAGGCGAGATAAAAAGTCCTCACCTCGACTTTATACAGCGAGGCTGAGGCGAGATAAAAAGTCCTCACCTCGACTTGTTACAGCGAGGCTGGGGCGAGAAGAGAAAGACCTCACCTCAACTTCCTACAGCGAGGCTAAGGCAAGAGGGGTCATCAAGGAGCAGTCCTCTTCCCCAAAACACGGGCATCAACTTCAGAGGTCGGGTCCTCTATGCACTTAGCGCTGGAGTGACGCGGAAGTAATGCGAAGCATGAAGCGCGATGACTGATCGGTGGTGCGCTAACATGCTAGTCGGTGGTCGGTAGCAAAGCTCTTAGTATGAAAGCTTGCCCAAACAAGGTCTTGGACGATCAGTCGAAGCATTTAGACGCCATCAGGTCAGTCATCCAACATGAACTTATGCATAAAAGATTATATACAAGTTTGTAGCAGCAAGAGAAATTACACAAAAGGAGAAGTGGCAAGGGAAGAAGCTCAAGGAGGAGGAATGAGCCTGCCATCAGCCACTGAATGGTGGAGGCTAGGTTGGGTAGAGTCCAAGTCTGGAAGGACGCAGTAAACCTGCTGCCAGCCCATGGAACCCATCTATCAGAACCTCGGCACCAGCAGCCATGCTCTCAGGTACATCAGCTTCGAGCTCCTTCTTCTCTTTGGCAACGAAGACCACTTAGTCTCTTTGCTGAGAACAAGTTCACAGCTCGAGACTGGGGGGCTTGTGATCCGGTCGGTCATCGGTAGTCGATGACGTCAGCAGCTGATGACGACGTGGGTCAGTCGCAGAGTGACGCGTGGCACGAGAAAGCAGATGAACCAGGGTGGAGATCGTTCAAGAACGGCGATCAGTGGTCAGCTACCGAGTGACCACCACCAGAAGATCGGTTCCTACTTGAGCGCCTGGAAGCAGAGCGCGAGAAGTGACGAGGCACCGATCAGTCATCGGTGCATGCAGAGCGATCAGTCATCGGTGCATGCAGAGTGATCAGTCGTCGGGGGTTCCTTGCCAACGCGTGTTAAACTGGGACCCAGGCTCCCAGCGAGAACGTTACTCAAGGACCTCGCCTGATTCCATAAGCAGAGCACGAGGACGTGAAGAAGCACATCGGTCATCGGTGTGTGTTGAGGTGACATCGGCCGCGCGATGTGAACAACGCAATCGGTGATCAGTAAAGCGCCCAGAGGCAGTGAATGGCCTTAGTCGCGAGACGACCACGCATGAAGATGAGAAGACACAGTTAGGTGCAGAATCCTGCTGGACGAGAACCCATCAAGGTTAGAGTCTCCTAGTGGGTTGCATGTCTGCCACGTGGATGGTGAAGATGTTCCCAGAGAATAGGTGGGGCAGATAGGCACAGAAGTCGAGGGGCCCAGAGGCACCCACGCGGCTCCTGCTGTCAGACTTGGCACTCAAGTGAAGAAAGCTGGCACGCAAGGTAGCCCTGGGGAGTGGAAACGGCAATGCAGAATAATTAAGTGGCCTAGAGGTAGCCTGTAGGGGCTACACGGGTCTATATGAGGAAGAAGAACACCAAAACCAGGTATGCAATCTTTACCTCAGACACAACACAAATCCAAAGAGCACTCAGTCTTCGAATCAAAGAAAACTGAGGGCACACACACACAGTCTCACACAGAGAAATCTGAGAGAGACCCTTTGGTGTTCTCGTTGCCTGACTTGAGCGTCGGAGCTACAACGGCCGCCAGAGGCGCCGTCTGTGTGTTTTGCAGGCACCATTCGAAGGTAAACTGAAGGTTCCTGGAGCCTCCTTGCAAAGCGCGCAGCAGATAGGAAGTCAAACGAAGGATTGACGAGACAATCTCTCCACGCTCGAGTCCGCGGCGAGATCAAATATCACAACAAATAATATATATCTTTATATTTTATCTCAAGAATAATACAACAGATAAAATATAATATCACAACAGATAATATATATCTTTATATTTTATCTTCAGAATAATATCACAATAGATAAAATATCTCTTTATATTTTATCTTTTAGAATAACAGATAAAATATCTCTTTATCTTCTATCTTCAGAAAAATATCACAACAGATAAAATATCTCTTCATATTTTATCGTAAGAATAATATCACAATATAATATCACAATAAATAAAATATAATATCACTACAAATAAAATATAATCTCTACATTTTATCTCTAGAGTAATACAACAGATAAAATATAATATCACAACAAATAAAATATCTCTTTATATTTTATCTTCAGAATCATATGATGATAACAATTATATATTTTATCTTAATTATCTTTTCTGGGCTGATCAACATCTAGGCCAAACTCGTGACCTACCCAATAGCCAAGGTCCCGAGCACTCGAGCACTCATGTCCAGCACCCCCCCCCCCCCCCCCCCCCCCCCCCCCGTCTTACCTGCCACTAGGTAATCATTTACTCACGGGGTGCCCATACTCAAGTGGTCGTATTGACACCGAGCCAGATTGACTTACTTGTGCATGTGCCAATTCAAGTGAACCATTAAAGCTAAATGCATCATCTTCCAAGAACAAATTTATCACACATTGTTCAAAAAGAAAGCGTTAAGCAAGAATATCTAAGCTGAAATGCAACTTGAGGTTTGCCACATTCTAGGCTCGAGGAATGACTTCTCCCTCTAGGGTCTCTAGTCTATACGCTCCATTCCTAAGCACCATGACTATACGGTGGAGGCTACTGCTCCCAACTTGTTCAAAGAGGGTCTACCCGAAAGCAAATTGTAAGCAAAAGGCATGTTAACAACAATATACCTAATGGTGATGGCCCTGGCCGTGTTTTCATTAGCGAAGGTTGTCCTTGTTCTTTCTACCTGATTTCACACAAAGTCGACCAAACACCCATCGTATGGAATTGATTGGTTAGCCTTGGCTTCTTCGTTTGCTGCTTAGAGGGTTCTCATGGTCTCCATGACTTTCTGCAAAGTGGGGGCCCTGCTCCCTTCAGATCCCAGTGGACCTTGCCTCGTGTTCCTCATTAAGTAAAAACACTCAAACACAATTGTGGATGGGATCAAGTTTTATTAGGCCCCACGGTGGGCGCCAAATGTTCTTACCGGTTGACCTGGTTGTTGGTAGACTTTTGCAGGCGAGCTTTGACTCTGTCTGCCTCTACTGGAATCTGCGCTTTCCTTAGTAGTCAGGTAGTCGGACCTGTTGAGACAGAAGGCGCCCTACCGGTTTGTCACACTCCGACGATCAAGTCAGTACAAGGCTTATAATAAACAAGAAGTATCTAGTTTAAGGCTCAGAAAAAGCGTACCTTCACCTGGGACCTCTGGTCCCTTTTATAGACTAGCACTAGGCTACCTCTTGTAACAAACTTCTCATGAGAATCTTATCTCGAACAAATGCATATTCAATAACATATTTAATGGGAGACAATCCCGCTATAGTGTGTAATCTTAACAGCACAGCTGCGCAGAATCTTATCTCCTTGGAGTGCATTAAATCTTAATAGAATAAGCGCCTGGATACCGACGTACCGACTTCCGAGGTCCAATCTGTTTTCTGTAGGCACACTAGCCTTCATGTAACATGCATGCAGCTTATCCCCCAAAATCCTAACGCCTTTAGGCCTAGGCGTCTTTGGGGAATATTTACTTGCTAGACCCGAATGTACTACACACACCACCTGCACTTTTCTCGCTTACCAAGCCTTATATACATATACGCAAGATGAACGTCACCTCACGCATTCCTGGGCCCACTTACGTGGCCCATCAACTCTACCGAGCTGACCCCCGACGTTTGATCACTTGAGCACTAAGCTCAGCACCCTGGTCTAGTACCTAAACAACTAGACAACACATACACACCCAGCAGCAAGGTCTTCAAGCTTTCCTCTAGGATTTGAAGACATCAAAGCATGTTGTTCAACATCTTCAGCATCGTAAACTTCTGCCCTAATGTTCTTCTTCTTTTTATCAGCACAAATGTTGTGAGTACTAACCAAGTCCTCCACAAGCCGCGGGAAGGTAAACTCCGAAGGGTACGCATGCCCTTCCTCGGAGATCCAGAGATAATTCCCATAAGGCATAGAGGGAAACATATCCCTACATTTCTTAGGAGCCTCACTAGGGTTCACCATTTTCCTAGAGCACCCCTATTCCCCAGGGTGCCTCACGGTGACGGAGGTGGTAGGGGGTTGTACAGAAACGGAGAACCATTCCAAACGGTTGGACAAAGTCTAACTCGATGAGAACTCACTATCTACGGGGTCAAGGAAGCAAGGAGATGAAGAAAAACTACCAATAGAAGCAGAAGATACAGAGAAGGAGGCCATGAAAGCGTACCTAGAAGCAAAAGCACAAACCTTGTTGAAAAAGAGGTTGAGAACGATGATAACAACGATGCAAATGATGCAAGAGAAGCAGGAAATGCCAAAATGCGAAAAGACGCCTTTTTTTGAAATATATCAAGGGAAGATTCTAGAAAAAGCAGAATGGGAGGAAATCAAGGTGATGGGACAACACCTGTCATGACAGTGTTGCGCTGTCACAAGGGAAAAAATCGCCAAAAGAAAAATTTTTAATTGCCATTTTATTCAATAATAAATAATTTAGGTGGGAACGACTTGCTTAGTTCCCCCACCACCGAGTTCTTAAGGGCAGGAATTGCGATACTTGATAACTTATTCACTCGCTGCTTCATCATCTAGTGATCACCTCGGCTTCTAAGCTGGGGGCTTGTGTACCTACCCAGCATAAGGTCGATGATGCCTAAGAGCTCGAGACGACTACATGACTTCCCTAACTGAACCTTTATTGTCATCAATGATCATCATGAGAAAAATTGCCTAATCAATAAGTCTTAAATGATGAACGGCTATTTATGGAACAATAAATAGCAGTTAAGTGACCAATCCAAAGAACACATAATGATCAACCCAAAGGATACCATCTAATGAATTTATAAATATCCACTCTCTAAGAAGTACAATCCATCTTACTTCATACTCTTAACTTTCTTACTGTTAAAAATTTAGTATATTTGTGTTCCTACTGACTTAAGCATTAGAGAATCATTTCAGTGAACCTCCTCCTCTCATCGAAGACTAACTGAAAGCTCGTTCCCTAAGAAATAGTCTATCCTCGTCAAGTTGCACTTTCCAAGTTTATTTTCGATAGGAACAAGAAAGAATAAATATCACTTGGATAGATAAGAACGTTTATTTGTTATACTTTGTATAAAAATATATTTTTAAAATCACTTGATAGATAAGGACGTTTATTTGTTGTACCTTGTATAAAAATGTATATTAAAATATAAGAAAATGAAAAAGTTATTGGACGATATGCTATCCATTGTATGTCATATTGGAACATGGACTCCGAACCGAACACGTTGAATTAAGTTTGGGTATTTCTTTCTCCACCCCAACAAATTTCTCCCTCACTCCTTCAATAAAAATGACTTCTGCATAGTCTTTTCAAAATGTTTCAAGAAATCATGAAATATATTTTTGAAAAATTTTTCCAGAATAAACTTTCCTAAATGTATTATATATATTCTGTAATGTATTTTTCAAAATAACTTTTTCAAAATAAATTTTTCAAAATATGTTCCAAAAAAAACTAATGATGACAGACTAAATAGGACATTTTGGTTATTTCACATAATTGATAAATTGCAACTAAATAGGACATTTTGGTTATTTCACCTAATTGATAAATTGCAACGGAAAATATTATGGAAATGTAAGAAAAAACAACCATTTGAGTTTTCATATTAGACATTCTATCTTTTATTTTAAAGACATTGTTGTTATGTGATGTGTTTTAGACGAAACGTTGATAAATTTTCTTTAATATTTTACAAATTTGTTTTTCGTCTAAAAGAGTTGTTATCATCAAAACTTTTTCGTCTAATGAGTAATTATCATCAAAATTTGAAACCTTCTAGATCAGACTTAAACGAATTACTTGTATCTACATAAGAAACATTAATGGTATTTGTAAAAAGGATTTAAGAACCTTCATGTTCATAGAGTATTTTCTTGTTAGAAATTGTAAAATTTTAACGTTGTGCAGTAAGAACCTTCAAGTTAGTGATTGATGCAATTGGAAATTGTGAGCCGTATCTAAATTCCCCCCATCCTACCATCAATTTAGAGGTCTTCTCGAGAGAAGGTTAAAATACAGGAAGATTTTAATGAAAAATCATGAATTTGAAAGTAAAGTTTTAGTTGCAGAATCATGTTTGATGGATATTGAATTATATAACATCGATCAACTTTGTAGCCAAGGAGTTGGACGTTTGTTAAGAGTGTTGATACATCCTCATGAAGACTACAAAAAGTGATTCCGTTACAAAATCTTGTTGGAGATTGAAGAGTGACACTATAGCGGTTTTGAAAGATAGGCGCTCCGCGCAATATTCACTATTATGAGGGAAGTAAAGACAATTGGAATTGCTGAAAATGAGATTTTGCTTTCACCTTTTTTTATAAAATCGTATAAAGAGGAAGCAATTAGATAGTTTTGCAATTATATACAAAATGGTTTCGCCCGTAATGAACAAAAAAAAACCACGGATCACACAGTAAGATGACCAAAACGTTTATAATGTTGTGAAGATGAAGCTGCCTTTAAAATTTTAACCAAAACTAAGTTAATAAAGGAATAGCCAGACGCAAATACAAGCAGGGAGTACTAAAAAGGTGGAGCTACAACAATATGTGTTCACAGATTCGAAGACCTATCTATGTACAACATAACCTACTATACGAAAGGACGCCATGCTCTAGCCTCTAGCCATCAGCCAATATTGGGAAAATGACAAGATTGATGTATAAAAACAGACCCAAACTTAGCTTAGTTTCCGTTCAAACTGCTCCTCTACTGCCATCACAGCCCAAAACTGAATTAATATTTGCCCCCTTCTAGAAGCAGAATGCTTCCATAAGAAAATATGCTGCCCCACTTATCATCATATAAAGGCTTACGAGAACTTCAATAATTTGGGAACTATTTTGGGATCAAGATTAAGTATACTTTGATCCTCAATTCATCGTAGGATATGTGCATAACTTTTAATCAATCTCTCCCTCTTCCACATCATGTACGGGATTTGGAATAGATGGTGGCTCACCTTCCTCATCTTCATCGTCCGCTTTGATGTATAATCCTAGTTGTTCCAAGGGATTGCTACTCCCAAACTTGAAACTACCCAGACCATCCTGAGAGTGATCAGGACTCGTTTCATCTACAGAACTTGGCAATTGCTCAGCAGGTACAGCTCTAAGCATTTCCAAATCTTCGAGAAGCCGAGAATTCTCATTGATTTCAACAGTCTTTTCCATCTGCACAAGTGCCCGTACATGCTCCCATAAAATCAAGACAAAACAAGCAGAAAAACATGATTTTGGTGAGAGTCTATATGTTCTTTACCTGGAGCAGTGCTTGCCGAGCAGCTTCTCTCTCAAGCTCCCTTTTTCGTCTGGCTTCTGCAGCAGCTTCTGCTTCTGCTTGCTTTCTGGCATCTTCAGCTGCTTTTGCTTCTGCTTGCAGCCGAGCCTTTTCTGCTCGATAATGAGTTGGATCAACAGAGAGGGTTAGTTATTAAACAGTCAGTTTAGGCACGTGACTCTTGTTTACACAAGCATAACACCCAAATCACCTTTTCTTTGCTCCATCTCAAGTTTTTCCCTTTCCTGGCGTAATTTCTCAGGGTCTCCCTTTTCACCCTGGCCCAGTTAAAGCAAATCACATACAAATTCAACAATGATCAGAAGGAAGACCAAGATCCGAGGAGCTCAAAAATATGATTTATCTTTACCTGTGTCAGTGTCTTTTCTCGAGCTTTCAAGATGGTATCAAGAAATCGTTTCTTCAATACAGCAGCTCGGTAAAGTTTATCAGGGGAGACCTGTCTCTCAGTTGGAGCACTGTCCCCTATAGCAATGCCAAGATTATCAGTGTAACTATCCTAATAACAGTAAAACAATATCTTTAAAAATCTATACAATTTTACCATCTTGATGGCAATCAGAATCAAAAGAACTTGGCTTAAACTGAGAATTATCCTCGAGCTGATCTAGCCCACTAAGAGATTCTGTGTAAGATATAAAAGGTCAGAGTCAGTCAGTATAGCAATATGGACAAAACTTAATCAATAATAATATTGAAGTACAGAAAATCAAGTCCCTAGTCCAAGTCTGAAATGAATCAATAGGAACAAAGATTTCACATCAAATCATTGGTACATGAAAATAAGACACCATAAATCATAATAATTGCAATATACGATAAAGTAACAGGAACATTTTACTTATCAGTATGTATGACACTGACTATTGAGTATCCAACTAAGAATATACAGAAAACGATATTGTGGAATAAGCAAACCACACAACAGAAACACAAGACAAGCAATGAGGGAAGAACCAAGTTTTAGTTGCAAAAATAGATCCTCTTCTTCATATTGTAGTTCATGCAATATCAACTTTGAATTGCGCAAAATGACAAACAAACACAATTACTCACGATTTCTTTCAAGAGTAGCAGCAGCCCTGGTCTTTTCACACAACTGAGCTTCTGAACCCAGATTGTCAGGTTCCTGAAGAACAATTTAAAATGAATAACAATATCATGTATTAATAAAATAAAAACATACACAAGATCTTTGCCAACACCAGCAATGAAACAATAAAAACAGAGATAACTAAATAAAAATAAACTTTTTCATTTAATGATCAAAACTAAACCTTAGCTGCATTTGCTGGATTTGACTTTTCATCATCAGATTCACTGTCAGAAGAACTATCAGAGTCTGTATCTGCAATGCACACATTATATTAACATAAAATTTTCAATTAAACATCAAAAGTGAAAATAAGCACATTACTCAGAAAATATTTTGGACCTAAAACAACAATGTCACAGTGTGTACTACCCACAAAGAACTATTGATGAGGTTAAGAAGCATATCCTTATTTAAAACAAAAATCCTATTCCAATGAGATATCTCCATCAAGAGCAACATAGTTAACATTGAGTATAACAAACTCTCTTCTAAACTTCCATGGTAAGCATTTTTTCGGATGTGATTAGTAAAGGGATTTTCATAAGAAACTTTGGGGATGAGTAACCTAATTGGTATACTTAAGAATAATACAAAGGAATTGGAAATTTAGAGAGTACATTTCCCTCTCAGGATCTCATATTTATATTAGCTTTAGATACATCAGATATAATGTATGAAAGGGAAGAGAAGAGAAATTGAAAAGATACATTTAGGAACTAGGTGCAGTACAAAGCACACAGCACCTTTACAATAAATTCTAATTAAGACTATTTAATCTAACAAGTATGTTTTCTTTTAAAATGTGCTAAACCTACAAATCTAACTTATAAGATAAAGTTTGCCCTCAAAGTTCATACTAAGTTGGTCCATGTTTGTAGACTATGTAAGATATTCAACACATAGTCTCATGCACAAACTTGACATTTTGAGTGGGGTCCAATCACAGTGTCCTATAATGGGTGAAAGGATAAACCAAATAAAAGTCACTAGAATTAGCTTCGATGAGACCTCAATCAACACCACAAATTTATAAGGTGAAAATTATCCCCACTTATATTTTTTTTTCAAGCTCCATCTCTAGCTATTAGATATTATTATATATTATGAGATATTATAGATATGATTAGATATTTCTATATATGTAATGGGCTTAACCCATATTTTTTGTATGCTTCTTTTTCTATATAAACATAATTATGTGTTCAATATACACAAAGGATTTATCCTCTTCTTTTCTTTTATTTTAATATAGTATCAAAGTCATTTAGAACCTATCCCAGCAAAGTTTGTTGGACTTATCAAGTCACCCGTTATCAAATCGCAATTGGACCACCCATAATATATAGTCTCACGTACAGTGAGGAGAGTGTTGAAGATCCAACATCAACTAGAGAGATAAAGACATTTCATAGTATATAAGTGAGTGCATACCTCATCTTATAAGTCAATTATATAAAGTCGAATTAGGCTTAAAGTCCACTTTTAAGTAGCCAATGTGAAACTTGGAATTTTTTCCCAATACACGCCCCATGTCCAACAATATCAAGCTACGTACATAGTTAACAAGGTCGGTAGGCCTATTAATGGATCTAGGATACACTCATCTACAATTTAAGAAATGTCATTTCAAACCTAACTCAACTTTGAAAAAACATTTTGTAAGGGATGTCAACCAGTTGACTGCTATTTGGCCATATTTCTGGACAATATGGGATGTCAACCATATTGATTAAATGATTTCTTGGGAATGTGATTTACTTTCAGTTTTGACAAGAAATCTAGGGACTTTTAGGGTGACCAACGTGTCTATTTGAAATCTTATTGAAGGTTGGTTAACTAATTGAGCTTATTTATAAGTAATAGGGGTTTGAAAGCCCCAATGTTAATCACTAGAGAAGTTTATGATTGTTGATTAAGTTGTTACCTCCTAGAAAGAAGGATGGTATACATTCTATTTCGAAAATAGAATGAGATACCAGATACCACTATCTGGGATGAAAAAGGAGCATAACATCTGGGATGGGATACAAACAGTGTTACCAATATCGGATAACAGATCATATCAAAGACCCTAAAAATCTTTTATAAAGTTATAACGGAAATTATAACGGGTTATGGCGGAAGCATTCTAATTATAATAATATTTTCAGAATATTACTAGGTTACTGCATTCTAATAATAATATTATGTTTAAAATTTAATAGGTTACTGTGTTGTGTATAAAATATTATTGGGTTAACTTAAAATATTTTAATTGGGCCTTTAATTTAGGATTTTCTGCAGTTATTATGTGTGTTTAGTATAAAATATTATTAGGTTAACTTATAATATTTTAATTGGGCCAGATATGACATGGCCCAATTCAATTTAGGTTTTTTTTTTCACTTATTAGAACAGCAATTGCTTGCTGTGATTAGGTTAACTTATAATATTTTAATTGGGCCGGGTATGGGCCCAATTCAATTTAGGTTAGCTTTGTTTTTAGGATTCCTCACTCACACACAGAATCACTCGCCGCCGCACACACCGTCACCAAAACTGCGCGCCGCGGCACAGATTCTCACTGGAACTGCGCGCTGCCGCTGTCCACTCTCATGGAACCTTGCACCGCCGCAGCAAGCCTTCTTTTTTCTGCTTTTTTCGCTTTCTCCGTTATCTGTTAGCATCCTGTGATGCGAAAAGCGGCCGCCATGAAAAACCCGCATCGCCACCGTCATGGTGTGGCGGTGACCAGAAAATCCGCCACCGCTTTCCGCCATGGCGACGCCATAACGGTTTATTGATAACACTGGATACAAAATACCTTCACCAAAGATGCAGAAGGCATATGATTATTAAACATGTTTATGCCTATCGGAATGAGGAAATATGAAAATGAGTTCATGGACCTAAGTGAATCAAAGACTCACCAATTTCACAAACCAAAGAGTAAACTCATGATTATGAGAATAATTGGGTCATATCTACAATTAAATGCTTTGGGTATGGATGTTGGGTTACAAAGTTGCTTATTTTCTTTTATTGTAATGAAGTGGATAGGTCATACTTGAATTCATTTGGCAGATACCCTGGTTGAGCTCTTCAACTACTGCACTACTTCACAGTGGAGAACAAATAGTGCTCCTAAACTCCTTTTTGAAACTTGTTTTATGCAACAAGATTAAAAGTATCATTTCAGGGAATGGGGATGACTTCATTGTGAGAGAGGAGACTTGAAGACTTAGTATTTACTTAGTTTAATTTTAGATTGGTATGTGTTTTCATTTGAATAAATGGTGGCTTGTGGCTGAATAAGTAAACTTCTTTAGTAGACACCCCAATTTTGGGCATATTGATTTATTTTATATAGACTCATTAATTTACCTTTTAAACATGAATGAGGTATCTAGTGAACTTTGATTTCTTGGTCAAGGGTTTCATGATCACTAGGAAAAAGATATTACTGGAAACCCTTGAAACTTTCCAAGCATGCACAGCCTTTCGGAAGAAGTCACAAAGTACTTTTTGCAAATGACATTCAGCATGTCTATGATTCTACCCACAAGCTAGCATATATCATATAGACAAATCATGATATGATGTCTTTTATTGTTGAAGGTCAGTCTGATTTTCAATAATTGAATATGTTCTTAAAAGTTGGTAGCGTAGAAGAAATTAAGAAGCTGGACAAGTTATATATTGTCATGATCCTTCATGCAGTGAATCCAGATTTTACATGTGTTCCAACTCTTAAAGATAGAAAGTTTCAAGTATCTACTAAATCCTCTATCATGGTCTCTACACGTAGAAAGTTTCAAGTATCTACTAAATCCTCTATCATGGTCTCTACACGTGGAAAAGGAAGTTATGGCATTAGAAGAGGACCTGGTGGTAGACGATGTCCTCTATGCATGTATTGTAAAAAAAATGGGTCAAAAAAACTGCTACTCTCTCCATGGCTTTCCTAAAAAGTCTATCAATATCTCAAAATCTATGGTTGATATCAAGAATATTTAAGGTTGAATACAATAGCATAGCACAATCATCAACAAATCCCAGTTGTCAAGAGTTTGCATTTCACAATTTATGGAAAGTCAAAAACCATGGATAATTGACTCAAGTGCTTCCAATCATAGTTCTCGTAATACCTCTTTGTTCTCTTCCCTTTCTTTTCCAAAAACTCCTCATCTCACAACCTTAGCCATTGAATCTAGTTCTTTCTCAAGGATATGTTCTCCTTTTTCGTGCATATCCCTTCAATCTTATTTCCTAAAGTAAATTCAAGTCATTAAATTGTTTTGTAACCTTTTATGTCAATTCTTTAGTTATACAAGAACATGGTACAAGTCAATTGATCAACAAAAGCCATGAATCCAAAGGCTTATTCTACTTTAGAATGTCTTGTTTTGCACCCCCATAAGCTTTTACATGATCTTTTAGGTCATCCTCACTTGTCAAAAATAAAGAAAATAGTTCTGAAACTTGTCAAGGGTTAGAATGTGAGTCATGTCAACTAGGAAAACATATTAGATCTTTTCCTAAACAATCTAAATCAGATGTAATTTTGTCTTCTCTATCATCCATTCTGATATTTTTGGATCTAGTTGTGTCTCATCTTTTGGATTTAGATATTTTGTACTTTTATTAATGAGTATTCTAGATGTACTTGGATTTTTTATGAAAAAACGTTATAAACTTTTGTCTATCTTCATGTCTTTCCTTCATGAAACCAAAAAAACAATTTGACTAAGTAATCAAAATTTTATTAAGTGACAATGACAGAATATTTTTCTTCAGATTTTTTGATCTTTTAAGCTCGGATGGCATTTACACCATACTTGTTCTCACACACCTCATCAAAATGGTATAGTAAAAAGGAAAAATAAACATTTGGTTGAAAATACTCATACCTTATTACTTGGTTCCAATATACATGTCCATCATTGGGGGTATGCCATACTCCATAATTGCTTTCTAATCAATAGAATGCCTTCTTCTCTCGACAATTAAGTTCATAATTCCATTTTATTTCCAAATGAACCCCTTTTTCATATTTCTCCACGTGCTTCTGGTTTTATATGTTTTGCTCATAATATGTCTCTAGGTATGGATAAACTCTCTGCCAATGCCATCAAGCATGTCTTCAAAAAGGCTATTGATGTTACTCTCCTAAAACCACGAGGTACTACATGTTTATCAGTATCACTTTTTTAACAAACTCCTTTCTTCCCTCCTATAAAGTGTGTTCATCCACTCCAATAAGTCTTACCTATGCCATTGATTCAGTCCTTTGTTCCTCCCACTCTTGACTACCTAAATCCCATCCAAAATCCACTTAAACCATCATCACTGCCTCCTAATACCTACCAACACAAGACCCAAATGACTAATCCAATGCTCTAAGGTGAGTCTTCTCCATCAAGTCCTTCCCAATCATCACTCAAAATACAATAACCCCTAATAATGATGACTCAAGTTGACTCAATGCTATCTGAAAAGGAACTCATTATACTCGTAACCCACATCCTATTTAAAAATTTCTTAACTAGCATAGGTTGACTCCTCCCTATTTTTCTTTTATTTCCTATGTCTTCAATTTAGGAAGTCATGATCAAGGTTATCAAAATCGAGAGTATACATAGACTCATGGGAACTTTGTAAACTCGTAAAGAATTTACTTCATATGAAGAAAAAAATTCAATAATATAATCAATCAAAGTAGTTAAAACAAATAGTCCACAACACTAAAATAACTACATTTAGTAGAAAATGAGAATTATATAACTTCGAAGTACCCCAAATAAATAAGTTCATACAAATATTATGAAAGCTAAGTTGTTAAAGTCATAGAACTTAAATAACTAGAAATGGACAAAATGTCAAGTTTCTAGGGCATTTCCTCTAACGATAACATCCTCTCCTCCTATTAGTTGCACATGGATTGTCCCTAGTTGAATTTGATCCATTCATAGACATACCTTAAAACCATGAATTCAAAAATGAAACATTTTTAAATTAAAAACAAAATTCAATCGAAAAAAAAAATGTTCAAAATCTGCTTATATGTACTGCTCCAATCTGCCACATTAGAAAAAAAAATCCCAATTACAAAATTCCCCAAATCTGCAATCTCCCCAATTAAAAAAGTTCTGAATTATAAATTTCCCCCAATTTATAGATGCACCCCAATTAAAAAAAAAAAAAACTAAAAGCGTTTGCACCACATTTTCTCTTAAAAAGAAAACTGCAGATGCACCCTAATCTTCCCGCTTAAAAAGAAAACCTTGCAACAAAAAACAAAATAAAGCACCATCGCATATCGGAACTCAGATGAACGCCACCACTGCAAATCGAAACTCACAAGTTACTTGTACAATCATTTTTTTACCAAGGATTTTGGATGTCTTGTATTTTGGGCTAGCCTAATCAAAAGAACAGTATTGTTATTTCTCGAAGGAAATATGCTCTAGATATCCTATAAGAGATGGTTATGATCGACTATAGGATCAGTGGATAGTCTTAAGAATCCAAATCAAAAATTAATGGCAGAACATGTAAATCTTTCTCAGACCTAGAGAAAATAGAATACTTGTTGGAAAACTTATTTATCTTACTATTACTATACTTTATCTGTCTTTTGCAGTTGGTGTTATTAGTCAATTCATGCAAACTCATAATTGATCATTGGAATGTTGTCATTTGTATTCTAAGGTACCTCAAAAAGGCTCCAGGAAAATGTATGTTATATGTGATGTTGATTGAGCAAGATCTCCTATAGACAATTGCTCTACTACAAGATATTGTGTTTTAATTAGAGGAAATATTATTTCCTAGAAAAGCAAAAAATAAAATGAAGTTGCCCCAATCAACTACTTAAGTTGAATACAGGGCAATAGTGTCTCTCACTTGTGAACTTATGTGGGTAAAACAACTCCAAGAACTAAAATTGTGAGATTGAGCAAATGAAGATGTATTGAGATAAACATCTCTCCACGTTGCTTCTAATATTGTGTTCCATGAGAGAACCAAACCCAAAAATTGACTATCACTTTATTCGAGAAAAGTTGTTGTCCAAGGAAATTTGTACTTCAAATCCAAATATCAACTTGTAGATGTATTAACAAATATCTTTGAGAAGGTTTCGGATTGAATTTATTTGTTTTAAGCTTGGTCCATACATTTTGTATGCTCCAACTTGAAGGAAGGTGTTAGAAGAGGCTTAGAATAGAGGGTTAGAATAGGCTTTAGTAAAAGTTGTTGTACCTCGGGTCCTAGAGGTGTCTTTACTTGTTTTCTGCTCTTATATCTCTTCCATTGTATCTCCATATTAATCTACAATTTCTATATAAATATGAGAAAAGAACCTAAGTGAGACTAGTACAAGCTCTCTAAAATATATTTTCTCTTTATTTTTCTCAAGTGGTTCAAAACCCTTATGGGAAATTCGAAAGCTAGATTTAGGGTGAAAACTTAATTAAACAATAAGATTGTTCCCAATTTCATGTACCAAATCTATCCTATTCCTGTAACAACAATATTCACAAAAAAAAGGAATCACAGTCACAAATTACTCAAATTTTTCAAGATCATCATAGGGAAATTTAACCTTACTTACCATTGAAGCTGCCTGGGCTTAGGGATTTGTTCATTCGGTATGTTGCATCCTTCACAATCTCCACATGAGGATAACTAGACACAGGGGGCTCATTTCCACCAATATCCACTTCTTCATCAGCTGGGTCATTATTACCTATACAAGTAGAACAAAATTAAATTTAAATGCAAAAGCATGTACAGTAAATGTTCAGACTTGCGTGCAGTATATGTTTAGACTTGTGTGGACGCCACACAGACACCACCTTTAAATGGTTGCAAAGAGGAATTGCTTGGTGCAGAATCATTCAGCACCTGCAACAGAAAACAGATATCCAGAATTCAAATCAGGTGTAAGACTGACATCTCATCATGGAGGAGATGTGTATAATTCCACACAGCATGATAATAGCTAAAATTTATTAAAGGGTTAGGTAGAAAGCATGTACCTCTATTTCACAAGCTTCAACTTTTGCTTTGTTCTTTTGCTTCTCTAGTAAAAAGTCATCCAAAAGCTTCCGTAACGTGAACAGGGTATCATCACTGAGATCATCGATATCAATCTCAATCTCATCCTCTCCACATTCTCTACCATTCGAACTATGCTCTTTTAAGAAATCAATTATATGCATAGGCATTTCTCCCAGCAGAGACTCCAATTCTCGACCTAGATCATGCTTCTCTTGATCTGACATAACCTTCTTTGCAGGTGGCATAACTTCAGGTTGAGGGGGCAAAGAAGCAATTTTCCTCTTCTTTGAAGGAGGCGCTGGTCTTCTAGTTTTTACACCTTCACAATAGTCTGGCTTTGCAGGTAATGGCAGAACATCATTTCTTGGCAGTTTCTTCTCAATTGTTTTCCATCTCAACTCAAAAAATTTACTGAGAGTATCAGCCATGAGATGGAAATCATTCCCCGGCGGATTATAGGTCATTGCATTTGAAAATGTAAGCCTCACATCATCAGCAAATTCCAGTGGACCAGCATATGCTCCTGCAGATATCTTACTTTTTACTTTTCCAAAATCCATTGGACGTTTAATTATACTGAAATAATCCGGAAGATTCAACTTCACAACATCTACAGGGGTGTTGAAAACCCAACCATACTGGTGAGTCATCAACCGTTTCAACAGCACCTCACAATCCTTCATCAACATAGTATTCGCAGTGGTTGGTGAAGCAGTTCGCACCGCAGACTCAAACTTCCCAGAAGAACCGCGGTTCCATCCACGGGGCTTCTGGCTCTTATTACCTGACGATTTCATCTTATTCCCTGGTGCAGAACTAGACATTGACAGCTTTTTATCCCTTTCCACTCCATGCCCATTATTGCCATTACTACAGCTAAGAATATCACTGGAGGAGGACATGGCAACACCATTTGCCCTCTGCAATTCAATTTTCTTCTGAAGCATCCGAATCTGCTCAAGCTCAGACCTCAACCTTTGTACCAGATCTTTCCTACGAGAATGCGACATATTTGACAAGGGAACAACTTGCATGGGGGCATCAAAAGCATCACGGCGACTCGAATTCAAACTAATGCATTTCCTCGCAGGGATACTTGAATTCTCGGAAACAGTAATTTCAGTGTCAATCCGTCCCGAACTACCAGACCCCTCAGATTCACCGACAGTATCTATTCCATTTCCAAAATAACCCCCAGGAAGCCTACTCTTCGCCATCATCATGTTCAACTACTCAACTAACCAAAATCCTCAGTTCCTCAACCAAACCTAACAGCGTAGTCCAGTTCACTACTACTGATGAAGATCACACAGTAGTAATTCACGAAACAAACCAAAATCCAGCACGATAATCTTCACTACTTGAAACCCTAGTAGTACAAAAGGGGAACGACACAAACTCAATCACTGTGAGAAATCCAAAGCACCTTTTCATTAACTTTAACAATTAAAACCATGACAATAACAACAGAAACATGTAACCAGAAGGAAGTTACAAAGCTTCCACCACTGAAGCTAATTTCAAATGGAGCCCAAACCCCAAATCAAATTACCAGCTACTAACTGAAAGCAACGCGATGAAGGAAACTCGAAGTAGTTCCTAATATTCAGAGGGACCCGCAGCTTTGGAAGGGTGAAATTTGGAGCAGCAATTCAAATAGGAGGAGGAGGAGTCAACGAGCTAGGTTGAGAGATCGTCAGTTGGAGTGAAACCCTAGCTGAGCAAAACGGCAACAGTTGAGAGCGTAAGGGAAAGCGAGGAGCTTTGTGGGTTGAGGGAAGAAGTAGAGAACAACGTAGTTGCAGAGCGAAGGAAAAAGAAGATGATGAGAGAAAGTTTATTGGCTGAGAGAGAGAAAAGAGTGATGCTAAGAGCAATTTCTTTGTTGCTCAGAGTTCAGCTCTGGTCTCCTTTAAATAGTAAAATAACAATGCCGCCCCTCTCTTTCCCCTCTCTTTCGCCAATCCCTTGCACTGCAATTTGCAATAGCTTGATGGAGCGTCTCTGCCGTAAGATTGAAATACAGTTAACGGATACGATGCCACCCAGGTTAAGACTTGTGATTGAGATTTGATTTGAGACTATATTTTAAAATTATTAATATGTACGATTAATAAATAAAATCCTTTTTTATAACTTATTTATTGATTGAGTATAGGAAGTTAATTAGGTGGTTATTATAATAGAATTAAAAAAATGAAAGACTTCATTAGATAAAATTAACAATATCATTGAATTACATTTTTCTAGGAATTTAATCAAAAGTTAAATAATTTAAAGACCTTATAATTAATTTAATATTTATTTTATAATAAGAATTTAACTGTTAAATAATATAAATATTTATTTATGGATAGAAAAATTTATAGTAAATATAAATTTTGTTAACACTAAAAATCATATCAAAAATAAAATTTGTAATGAATGATTTTTAATTATAAATTATATTTTAATTTATAATACAAAATAAAAAATGATTTTTTTTATTTTCTTATTTGTTACCTTATAACATTTTAATGAGATGAACACTTTTTTTATTGATTGTGTCTAATACCTAAGATTTAAGATCATGTAAAAATGTTCCTTTAGGGAAAAATTATTGAGTTGTAAAAAGTTGTATTTATAAGTATTTTAATTAGTTGATGATATAAAAAAAATATTCTGAAATTAAATAAAATTAAACTCTAAGTTGCTATTTAAAAAAAAAATATCAGTGATGATTTCTAATTTATTGAAAATATAAAAATATTTATGTTGATGTAACAAAATCAAGTTTTTATAATAATTATTTGAAAGTAAATTGGTTTATATTTAATTGCCAGTATAAAATAGATTATACTAACAATATATTAAAATTAAATCTATTTTAAATATAGGTAAAATAATATATTTAATTTTTAATTTTTGGAAAAAGTGTAACATGTTAGGGGCAAATATGTGCACCTACCTATTTTCTTTGGTTTTAACTCCTCAAATAAATTTAATCCAGCATTGAGATTATCTTTAGTCTTCTCGTTGATTTTCATAAATGTTCCAATTAAGTTATCATACACATTTTTTTTTTCTATATGCATTACATCAATACAAAGTCTTATGTTTAACTTGCACCAATATGAATGATCGAGAAAGACAACTTATTCTTCCATATGACTAAGATGACTAGCCTTTTTTTTATGTTTCCAACCATTAATCTACTTCACTTCTCATAAATTTATATAGTTGTTAATGGAGTGGGTTTTCCTAATCCTATTGATGTACACTAAATGTTTTGCTTAATTTATGGTTTTTTTTAGAAATCTTCTATGTCAAAGATATTTAATCACTCATAATAATGTCTTGTTCACATATAAGACACACTTTATGATCCTTTACATTATAACTCAACAAGTTGTTATGTATAAGAGGGTCACTTATAGTACAAAATAAAATGACATGGAACTATAAATATTAATTGACAAACTCATGAAACACTTCAATCCCCTCATCCCACAACAATATCAAATTTTCATGAATGTCTATTTTTCATATATTTCTCTTATTTTAGAAAATTATAAAATTTATTTAACTAATAATAAGTAATTAAACTATCAAGCTAACAAAATTAAAAAAAAAAATCAAGAGAAAACTAACTAGTTAAAAAATTATAATTAAACTACTTTAAAAAAATACAAGATATTTAAAACCTAGAAATTCAGAAAAGGGATTAATCATATAAAAAGTAATAATATATGTAATTTTTAATTTTGTTTACAAATTATGCTTTATGTAAGTCAACCTCAGATTATGCAAGTCAAACTCAAATGATAAGTTTATTTAAAGATAGTACATGATCTAGGTTGACTCATCCTAGACTATATATCATTTATGTTTTTAATTACAAATAAAATAGATCATAGGATCCACATCAAACAAAACTGTTTTTTAAAAGATAAACAAATAATACAATTCAGGACAAAAAAAATCAATGATCTACACTATATTGAGTTTTTTTTCTTAAAAAAAAAAAAGCTTATCAAATTATCTATATATATAAGATAAAGTAAATTAAACAATCGATATTTAGAAGAAACCACTTCTATCATTTAAAATTTTCAAATTTTGACTTAAAAATATTTAAAATGAAACATTATAAATAATATAGCATTGAAAATCTTAAAAAGTATAGTTTAAAAATATATATAATTACATTTTAAAATTCTTTACCAATTAAAACAGAATTTCAAAAAAGCCAAACTACTTTATCTAAAATTTAATAAATATTTTATATAATAGTAGATTTATGATAATGTAACATTTTTTAATTTGAAATTATTTAATACGATGATTATTGCTTCCATTGTTTTCTCTCTGTTGTTCTGTTTTTCTTTTCTTTCAATTGAGTAGTCAAATACTTACTCCTAACAAGTATATACTCCAAAAATAATTTTAAGATTAAAATATATTATGTAAATCTTTTATATATATATATATATATATATATATATATATATATATTATATTATTTTATTTTTTTATTGTAATTTAACATTCTTTTTAAAATTCTTCTATAAGTATAAAAATAATAATGATTAAAGAAAGAGTAATTAGTTTAAATTAATGTGTTGCATATAACTTTTTATCTTTTTCATTGGTCTTGGCAAAGTCTATTTACACGACTAAGAAAGAAAAGAAATTGGGAGAAAGAAGCTCACGCTAAGTATGGCTATTGGAGAGGTTAACCACTTACATAGGGAGAGAAGAAGTGGTTGGGACAGACAGAAAAGGTTCATTATGTTGTAATTTCCGATGATGCGCATGAAAGGGAGGACATAGATGCAAACAGAGATGCAAATGTGATGCTAGTTTATAGGCATCACATAAAAAAATTAAAAAAAAATCTAAGAAAGTGGAAACAAATTCAGATGTTCTTAAATAATTTAAGTAAACATTGAGGTTTTTTTCTCAACCTATTGTAGTTTTTTTATCAATTTTTTAAAATGGATAATTTTCTTTCTTTTTTTTTTAAATGGATAAGTCGCCTACCTAAAATAAAATCGTATATGAAATATATGTTTTTAATTTTTTAATATATAATAATGTATAAAATTAAAAAAAAATTGAAAAATTGAAATTACAATTTCTACTTAAAATCATATATATGTAATATATATGTTTTTAATTTTTTAATATATAACAATGTATAAAATTTAAAAAAAATAAAAACAATAAAAAATTACATAAGTTTAATTTACTATTTATAAATCTTTTTTATATATAACTAAAAAAATAATAATTTTTATAAAATAATTTTTAATTGAGTAAGTTTTTATAAAATATTTTTTAATTGATAAGTTTTTATAAAATATTTTTTTATTATATATAATTAAAGAATGGCTGAATTTTTAGAAAATAATTTTGTATTATATATAATTAAAAAAATTAAATATTTTTTTTTGGTTTTTAATATATTAAAATTATTTTGAATTTTTAATAAACTAGAAATAAACCAGAAAATTTTAACTAGAAAGCTAAAACACACAACGTTAATAGAAAAAAAAAACATATTTAAAAAGAATATTAAAATTTGATATTAAGTGAAGACACACAAACATGACAACTTAATTTAAAAATTATGTAATTTAATGATCTAAAGATGAACAAATTATTTATGAGATTTTGTCCCACGTGGGAGCCTTCTTTGTTATCTCGGTGAACGTCTCAACAGAGGTAGGTTATCATCGTCATTGTGTTTCTTTTTCGTTGTGTATCTTTTATATATATATATATATATATATATATATATATATATATATATATATATATGTGTGTGTGTGTCGCAACCAACCAATGAAAGCAACTCTTCGTGGAACCACAAAATCATCAAAGTTATTTCACAATTAGGGAAAGAAATCTTTGGGGGAAGTTTCTGATTGGAGCAAAACTTGTCTTATATATTAATCTTCACAAAGTAATAC
The DNA here is from genome assembly GCA_013389735.1 of Phaseolus lunatus. Lineage (NCBI taxonomy): Eukaryota > Viridiplantae > Streptophyta > Magnoliopsida > Fabales > Fabaceae > Phaseolus > Phaseolus lunatus. The sequence goes on along the minus strand of CM023864.1, from coordinate 33,918,026 downwards.
TTTAAAGCTTGTATTGAAATATTTTCTAAGTATTCAGGCTCATGCATGCACTTTATAATAATAATACTAATTACATATTGCATATGGTAGATGAATCCCTTTTACATTGGAGACAATTCTATTGGCACTCAGGAAGAATCCGTAATCAGAGATATTATTAATGAATTTAGAGTTTTACCAACTTATTTTTTTATCAATATGAATTAAATTTACTTTAATCATTTTTTAAAAATAATCAACTTATATTATTTTACATTTTTAAAGTAGTTTTATTAAGAATTTAAAATAATTTTAATGTATTTAATTTTTTAATTATATATAATAAAATATTATTTTCTAAAAATTCAGCCATTCTTTATTATATATAATAAAATATATTTTATAAAAATTATTTAGTTAATTTTTTTTATAAAAAAATATTTTTCTTTAATTATATATAAAAAATTATAAATAGTAAATTAAACTTATCTAATTTTTTATTATTTTTAATTTTATACGTTATTATATATTAAAAACATATATTTCATTATTTTAAGTATAAATAGAAATTGTATATGAAATATACGAATTTCAAAATTTCTATTTTTTTTAAATTTTATATATTATTATATATTAAAAAATTAAAACTGTATATTTCATTTTACGATTTTAAGTATATGAATTCTAAATCTTTAAATTTGACAGAATAAAAATTTAAAACTGAAAACGTATATTTCGATTTGTAATTGAAATTGTATACGAAATATACGAAATTTTTTTCAAATTGCATTTCAGAGTGGTGATTTTATGGTCATATTTTAGATTGATAATTTATTCATTTTCGGAAGAAAAAAAAGATTCTGTCGATTTTAAAAAATTCGTAAAAAAATTACATTAGGTTGGGAAAAAAAAGCCAAGCATTGATGAGAAGAGGTAGTTGGCAGATAGATGGATTTATGGAAGTGGGAGAAAAAAAAGTAAGATAAGAAATATTATAAGGAAGCTGAATAGGGTTTTAAGTTTAATGAAGTTATAAAATTTATAAGAATAAATTATTTATAAAAAATGTTTGAAGTTATACAAAATATATGGAGATTTTTATTACAAAGAAACAAAAAAATTATGTTCATGTCATTGTTACAAATTTTAATTATGCAATACTAATATTTATTAAATTAAAAATATAAAAATTAAGATGATACTTATTTTAAAAAAAAAAATTGTCTCTAATAACTTAACTCCAGATAATGAAGTAACATGAGTTTAACAATAATTGTAATGAAATAAAATTTTGAAGTATTTATTTATAAAAAAAAGTTAAGAGTAAATAGGTACCTTCTTAAAATATCCATTAAGTGTAAAACAAACACTCTCTCACCTTTCACGGATTTCCCCATTAATTTAGTGGAGGAGAAAATATTTTTTTAAAGTGCAATAATTATTATTATATTTATATTATCAATAACAATACATAAAATGGATTATTTCTTTGGGGTACTCCTTTTCAAATTTTATCTTTTATAATATTAAAATGTAATAAATTTAAACATTATTTTAAATTAAAAAATTGAATTTTAAAAAATATAGATGAATTTCAATTTTTTTTATAAAAAGAATTCAATTTTTTTAAAAATTTTACCCTAAATTAGTATTTCATTTTTATGTATATAGTAAAAATTGTAATAACATTTACAAATTTATGTTATATATTAATTTAATAAAATTATAATTATTATAAATTTATAATATAATATTTATAAAAAATATAATAAAATTTTAAAAATATGAACACCCATCTTTATTTCCCTTAGTTATATAATAAACGAATTACTTTTTTCCAATAAAATGTGTTTTTAATTTTGAAGAAAGAATATTGGGTAGATATTTGAAGTGTGACAGCTAAAATGGGATTGAATCAGATTAATAAAATTGATTGTTGGGAAATGTGAGATTCAAATCTGTTAGGCAGTTTGAAAGCTGGTTTCGTGAGACTGAAAACCACAAAATCCACCAAACCAAGTCAACATTTACACAACCAACAAACATGTGGGACAAAACTTTCAAAGCTTCTAGACTTCTTCACTTATTTTATAATTATTAATGAGTTTATCTATTATTTTTCAAAATCTAATAATTTTTTTATTAATATTTATGACGACAGTTTGTCCAGCTAATTTTTCATAACTAAATCTATCATATTTTTTTTTTAAATTTAAAAAGCATTTTAAATTTAAAATATATATTTCAAAATTATAATTTTAGAATTTGTTTATGAAAATAAAAATAATATTTTTTAAAATATAATATTTTGGTCCGGTGTATAATGTGTATAAGATAAAATAGAAACATTTTTTTCTTAAGTATTATAAAGACTTTTAAATGCGTTTGATTGAATAGTTTATCATAAAAACAATTTTTATTGGCTGAAAATATTCCTTGTTGGATTATGAGTAGTGTTATTAAATATATCTACCACTTAAACCATTTAATTCTACATATACCATGAATTAAAATTAAGATTTGACATTATTAATTTAAAATATTTTTATTGGACTTTTTTTTTTGGATGAATTGAATATTCTTATTTGAAGAAGATTATTAATGGATGAAGTAACTTTTTATTAAATGAATATCAATTTTGTTAAATAATTTTTTAAGTGAATCAATATTATTTTTTATAGATATTTGGATTCACAATAACACAAATTCAATTTCTTACCAATTAGTTCAATTTCATATACATTCACTTCACTTCTGCAAATACAATTATTAACAATAGTTAAAAACAATTTTAAAGACATTCAATATTTTTTCATTCAAACAATTCACACAAGGACACCTCATTCTTATTCTATTATAATTACTATCAACTTTACATTGTGCAAACTATATGAATTCTTCCACATCTCTCTCGTATGCATCATTTATACATGATGAATTAATCTAACCTTTATTCATATCTACACTATGGAAAAATCAAGTAATAAAAATATAAATTTAAATAAACATTGAGCAGTATATCATATAAATTTAAAAAGAATTGTTGAGGGTGAGACACTCATAAACTCGGTCTCAGTGCATTTAGAACATACAAATACAAATTACGTAAATGTCAGCATAAACAAATTACAATGAGTCTTAATCAATACATACCAATATAATATAATTAATAATCAAACTAATTAAATTTAACAAAACAATTAAAAATGATAAATAAACAAACTAATCTTAACACGAAATGAAGAAAAGTATGTGCGGAGGGAGAAGGTAGCCACAACCGCAATAGATTTGGAGTGTAAGGGAGGGGCACACAGGTGTAGTGCGGGGGAGGGGGGGCGTAGGGAAGGGGGACATGCGCAGGTACGACGATGTGGGGGAGAGCGTGCATAGCTGCGACGATGCGATAATGGGGGGCGCAAGATCTGCGGGGGGCATAGGATCTGCGAAGGGCGCTCAGGTCGGTGGCGTAGGGGAGGGTCGTGGCGCGTTGGTCGACGCAAGGGAGGGGTCGCACCACGTGTTTCGATTTCCCTGTAGATGAGTGGAGGTAGTAGTGGTGGAAGCACGAGGAGAGCGAAACGAAGGAGAACTACACAGGGAAGCGAAAAGTGAAATGGGAGAGACACAAAGTTTTTTTAACCTCCTTTTTATTGACGGTTCTATCATTTAACCGTCGTCGTTTCTCCCCCTGCTCCACTTTTAACGATGGTTCACATGCAAGTGTCGTGATTTTTCATCCTATTCCACTTATAATTAAAGTTCGCATGGGAACCGTTGCCACTTGAACAATGATTTTAGTCAATTGTCATCATTCAATCAATTATCAAACTATTAATATTATGACGCAATCCTCATTCAACAACAGTTTGAAGATGAACTGTTGTTAAAATTGATCACATAATTACGAGAATGTCACTATATAAATTTTTTCTTAAATTTTTTTTTTAATTATCGTTAATTGATATCGTTAATACCTTATTTTGCACTAATAATTAAAGATTATCATAACATATAATAATATATATATATATATATATATATAAATAAAAGGATAATTGATAAAATAGTACACCCACTTGCTTAATATTTTCTTTTTTATTTTACCATGACAGAATTTTATTATGTCAATAATTAATAATATAGTAAATTAATGTATTAATTATTATTGCATCATTATTATTTATATTATTGATATTATTATCTTTATTACTTTTATTATAATAACAATTCTTATTTTTACTGTTGTTATCACTTCAATTATTGTATCATTATCTTTTTATTATGTTATTATAATAATCACTATCATTATTATCATCATAATAATTATTAATATTATCTTATTATCATTATTTTTATCATAATATTACAAATATTATCACAATTATCACTACTACAATAATCACAACATATTATTATTAATATTTAATTTTTATCATTTTGTGTAATCAATAGTTACAACAGTCACAATATGTTGATATCATTTAGTTTTTATTATTTTTTTCACTAGTGAGGGTTGAAGAAATTAATTAGGTAGAAAAAAAAGTTAAAAAAGATACCTATTAATATACTATTTATTAATATTTCATAGCTATATATAATTTAATCGATGTTTTTAATTTTGGAAAACAAAACTCTTAAAAGAATTGATCATGTAATATAACAAACATTCAAATATGTATAATTGCATGCTTTTTTTAAAATTTTAATTATACAATCATTTTGGCTTTGTAGGATTGATCTAAAAAGTGTATTCGGATGGATCTTAGTAGTATTTGGGTCCATGAGTATAAGTTCCCTAGTATATAAACTTTTATTTAGAACCAGGAAGTCAAAATTTTCTCATTTTGAAATTTGAATCATTTCCTTAAAGTGAGAGTTCTGAAGGAGATACATCTTAGACAAAGCTAACCACCACAACTCAAGGCTAAGTGTAGAGTCAAAATAATATATATTTTCTCTTAATTCTTGTATAAAATGTAAAAAGTAGAAATAGAGAATTTCCTTTTTGACCTTGTATTTTGGATCAATAGTAATCAAACTCTAAACCTACGGTTGAGAGGACGTGAACAAAAACCTCTACAAACCATAACTTGCCATGCAATATAGGGTTAATAGATGAGATGGACAGCTACTACAAACCCTAAACCTAACTTGCCATGCAAGCTAGGGTTAGGGAAACTACCTTACATGTTTCACTCCTCTTCCATGGCTATAAATAGAGTCATACACAACTTTTAAATTTATAAGTCATGAACCTTTGTCAATTTGAAAAATCAAATACTCTCCTTAGTCTCATTCTAATCCTTGCTAAATTTCACAACCTAGCCTAGGGCATCGAGAAGAATAACCTCTTCTTCAAATAGCTTCAACGTGAAAAAACTCTTCATTTGCACCATGCAAACTACTTCCTCTTCATACAAATCCTTCCGCTGTCATTCCTCATTCCATTCTTCGGTGCAAATGAAGTCAAGCATGGAGTAAGCTCCATCAAGTTCTCTCTAAGTTCTTCATTAAAACTTTTGGTCCTTATCTTTGAGTTTACAATTCAAAAGTGATAGATCCTCCTTTGCGTATACCAATTTCTCCAAATTCTGTCATCAATTAAATTAGATTGAAGTTTCTTAATCTCTTATCCCTTCTGCATTATTTGCTTTGTTAATCGTTTGATAGAAATTTTCAGAAACGATTCTACACAAGGTTAGTTTTCCATCATTTGGTAATAAGAACTTAAATTTGACATTTCCTAGGTTAGTTTCAGATTTTCCATAATTGATTTTTTTTCATATTGTAAAATTTTCGTGGTGACAATAGAAATTTTTGTGTGTAGTTAGCAATTTTTTTTTGCAAAATGGCGTTTTTGTTGGCATGTTTGATTCTATAATATCAATTTCACTTTACATCATTTCAACATGAAATTTTTTTCTCATTTCGGATCAAAATTTTGGTTCACGCTTTGGATTCTCATATTCTACACAAGAGAAATACATAGCAAAGAAGAATCGGTTATGGTTTTGTGAAATCAAAGTTGCATGAGTAATCAAGTGTGCCATGTGGCATTGTTAAGTTCATTTGCATGAAGAATCTATTCACTGGATAATTTTTTTTAAGCCAAAATTGCAATTAAAGAAGGTGTTCAGAATAGTGTTGGTGCAAACTAAAGAGAGGCTGTCGCATTTTATTTTTCAGTGATTTAGGTTATCAACATTGGTCAGAGATATATGTCCATGAGAATGAAAAAAAAATTAAATAGAATCAATTCTTGAATTGTTTGCGCAATTGTTGAATCATTTTATCTAGTTGGTGGAGTTTCATTGGTAGAAGCAATTGAAATCAAAGAATCACTTTGTAGTGGCTTCAATCGGCGGTTCTTGAAATGATTTGTGTTGAATGAATTACATTATTCCTATTTGATGGAGAATTTCTGAAATGGTTATGAATCTTGTTTGTTACAGTTTCCAAATTTTGATAGATTTTTGCAAGTATTGTTTGATACTACCTAGTTAGAAGATAGGTTTAATACTAATAAGACTCACAAACTTAGTTTGAAAAAGTTCACCTTCTTAAGTTAGTTGTAGGAAAATAACATCCAATGTAAAGAAAAATGAATAAAAAAGATTTGTACAATATTTTAATATTGGTTTGTCTAATAGCATGGACTACATCCAGTTCTTAATCAACTAGTTAAGTTCAACTAAGTAAACTATTGCTAAGTAAAAATGAGTATTTTTTTGGATCACAACCACTCTTGGTTGACCTAATATGAGCATTCTTTAAGATCGCAACCACTTTTGACTAACCCTGCGAAGTATTCTTTGACACTTGATCACTCTTGACTAAAAAGCTCGAGTAATTCCTTCAGATTGTAGTCAGCCTTAACTCACCCTGTTTAAGTATTCTTCCAACAAACCAATTTTTGGTGAAGACAAATAAAATGTCTTTCTAATCAATGGCTTTGCTAACTAGAAAGGGTTTGCGTCTTATGACGATTACAATGATAAGTTTTCTTTCCTTGTTTGCTAAAGTTTTAACACAAACTATATTCTTATAAAGCTTTATAGGTGCAAAGAAAATTTAACAGAGTTTTGACACTTACAAGTAATAACTATTTCTTTATCTTATTTTTGAAGCATGTATTTATATAGGCTTGAATAAAGTAGTTTTTACATGAATG